>CM077673.1:150811310-153520477 GCA_039707655.1 Elymus sibiricus | reverse complement strand
ATTCACGCCAAGGATGTCCGCAGGCCCAACACCGTCCTTGGTGTGATTTGCCGGCAAAACTTCCCAGGGTTTGTCACGTTGCCCGATGAGGGTCAGCTTCTAGAGCTAGGAGTGACCTAGGAGCACTACTTGGCTGCCCCGGCCCCGCCGGAGGAGACGATCGACGGTGTCTTGTGCCACACGAGGGCCTACATGGTGATCAGACAGTTTTGGGTAATTTCTCCTTTACACAATTAAAAATCAACAATAGCTAGTTATTGTACTAATCAGTGTTGTCTCGTTTGATTGCAGACCTTCTACAGGTGTGAGGAGGGATACGAGGAGGCCGTGACAAAGGTTATCGATGGCGAGTGCAGGCGCCTACTACAGAACTTATGGCACGAGGCTCGGCCGCGAGCTGTTCGAGACTACTACGCCTCGCGGCGTGTTAAGAAGGACAAGTCATCGTGCCGCGGAAAGTTTCTGCAGAAGGAGCAGTACATGAAGGTAATTACCTATTCTTAAGGCCTTGTACTTAGTTTCCTTGATTTTATTCGTAGGCGTAGCGCTCAAATTTCTCTTTACTAACTTAGGTGCCCCCGAGATGGTGTGCGGATAAGATGGATTGTTGGGAGGCGTTGGTGGATGAGTGGTGCCCAGACGAATGGCTAGCCGTCCACAACAATGCCAAGGACCGGCGTGCCAAAATGGTTGGTGTGCCACACCATCAAGGCAGTGCCAACTTATATCAGTTCGGGTGGAACTGGGTATGTGGTTTGCTTCATGATTCATGCAATTCATTCTTGATGCTAGCTTGAGCCCTTTACTAATACTTTGTTCCTCTCTTTTAGGCGCACTACAATAACACGGAGGTGCCAGAGGTGTACGACCTCTATGCCATGGCCCATACTGCCTCGTACAAGAAGGCCAATGCATTCTCTGAGTCTGACCTCGATCATCCCGAGAACTTCACCAACATCTCCTCCCACCACAAGCTCGTGAGGTACAGAGATGAGGGGAAGGCGAGGAAAGGGGAGGACTTTAACCCGAGCCAGCATCCTATTGATCCAGAGCTGGTGATGGCAGCTGGCGGTGGGAGGCCCCATGGCTCGATAGCCATTGGAGATGGACTTATACGGTCTTCTCGCACTCTCCGGGAGATCAAGGCGTGCCAAACGAGCTCCTGTCCTGAGATAAGGCCTCGTCCACGGCCAGTCGAGCTTGCCATCGAGGTTAGTTATACGAACTCAGATATCTTTCCTCCATTACATTGTGTGTGCGAACAAAGATGATTACAATGCTAACGAGTAGTTGTGTTGTAGGCTGCTCTTTAGAAAGAGAGAGAGGCAACCCAGGCACTTCTGGAGGATAGGGACCGGCAGGCGGCGGAGAAGGAGAGGGAGTTCGAGGAGAGGATGGCTAGGTTGTTGGAGGAGGAGAGGGCACGGAACGAGGCATCTCACCGGGCCATGTACGAGCTCTTCGTGGTAAGTTTCTTCTTCATATTAGCCAAATCATGCATGTAATGTTCGTTTCATTAATAACTAATATGATTGACTTGTCAAAACCAAATGTGCAGTCTATGAGCGAGAAGATCGGCCAGACACCTCTGCCGATGCGAGTCATTACCGCGGCGGGAACGGTGAGTTTCATTTGAATGGTCATTAGTTACTAGTCTTAACATTTCAGTGTCATCATGCTAACAAGACATTGCAAATGATCTTTGGTGCAGCATAACTCCCGAGCCGCATCGCACGACCCTTCTCCAGGGCATCCTTCTCCAGGTGAAACCGGCCCGAGCAACCCCGGTGCTTCACCTCCGTGATGACGAGGACGGTAAGCCCTAATATGCCACTTACTTGGCTCATTTTCCCAAAGAAAGACATACTTAGCTAATTATCCTCCAAATGACATAATTTAGCTTATTTACTTCATTTATGACATAATTAGCTTAGTTAGGTCAAAAATAGCATAATAACCTTGGTTAGGTCATAAATGTCATATACTTAGCTTGTTTTCCTCCAAATTGACATAATAAGCTCAGTTAGCTCAAAAATGGCATAATTACCTTAATAATGACCTAATACTTGCCCTATTTACCTAAGTTAGATCTTTTTCTTCATCGTCTACTCCTTCTTCTTCTTCTTCTTCTTCTTACTCTTCTTCTTCTAGTCTTCTCCTTCTTCTTCTTCTTCTAGTCTTCTTCTTCTTCTTCTAGTCTTCTTCTTCTTCTTCTTCTAGTCTTCTTCTTCTTCTAACTGTCTTAATTACTTCTTTTTTTGCAGATTTGATTCACTTGGAAGCTACAATTGATAGACTGCTAGTGTTTACTTTCTGTTTTCATTGATGGAAGCATGGATATGTTGCTAGCCTATGTGTTTTGATTCACTTGGAAACTATGTATTTTGCTAGCATATGTGTTCTCTTGTGAAATATTCCATGATGATGTTGGATTACATGGCCTATGCCTCTTTCATGATGATGTTGGATACATGGCCTATGTCTCTTTCTAAAAATGTATATATATCATATATGTGTTGTGCAAATGCAGGGAATTAATAGAAAACAAACAAAAAAGATGCAATACAGGCACTTTGCCGTCTGCCACCGACGGCAAAGGTGACACGTGGCAGCAACCTGTGCAACCTGGGAGCACCAGGTCTGAGCCATTTGGTCACTTTGCCGTCGGCTGGCAGACGGCAAAGTATGACATTTTGCCGTCAGCTGGCAGACGGCAAAGTATTGCAGTAGCCCATGTGGCCAGCTGGCCCATCTGGCCACTTTGCTGTCTCTGGCAGACGGCAAAGGAGCTTGACTCAAACGCTGTCGTTAGCCATCTAACGGGGCTAACCTTACTACTGTGTCATCCACTTGCTGTACCGTCTGCAAGTCCTACATGGCGGACGACAAAGATGTTTGCCGTCCGCTGTTCTAAAGCGGACGGCAAAGTGCCCCTTTACCGTGGTTTTCTGTGCTGGAAGTGGGGCCGTCTGCTGGCAGACGGCAAAGGAGTTTGCTGTCCGTGAACCTATCCTTTGCCGTCCGCCATAGCAGACGGCAAAGTACCTGATTCCTGTAGTGTAAGCCTCTACAAGACTAGCTTGTTGATCAAAGATGGTCAAGGTTTCCTAACCATAGACATGAGTTGTCATTTGATAACGGGATCACATCATTAGGAGAATGATGTGATGGATAAGATCCATCCGTTAGCATAGCATATGATCGTTCAGTTTATTGCTACTACTTTCTTATTTGTCAAATACATGTTTCTTCGACCATGAGATCGTGCAACTCCCGGACTCCGGAGGAATGCCTTGTGTGTATCAAACGTCACAACATAACTGGGTGATCATAAATGTACTCTATAGGTATCTCCGAAGGTGTCTGTGAGTTGACATGGATCGAGATTGGGATTTGTCACTCCGTATGACGGAGAGGTATCTCTGGGCCCTCTCGGGAATACAACATCACAAGAAGCTTGCAAGCAAAGTGACTAAGGAGTTAGTTACGGGATGATGTATTACAGAACAAGTAAAGAGACTTGCCGGTAACGAGATTGAACTAGGTATTGAGATACCGACGATCGAACCTCGGGCAAGTAACATACCGACAGACAAAGGGAACTACATATGTTGTCATAAAGGTTCGACCAATAAAGATCTTCGTAGAGTATGTAGGAACCAATATGGACATCCAGGTACCGCTATTGGTTATTGATCGGAGAGGCATCTCGGTCATGTCTACATCATTCTCGAACCCATAGGGTCCGCACGCTTAACATTCGTTGACGATATAGTATTATATGAGTTATGTATGTTGGTGACCGAATGTTGTTCGGAGTCCCAGATGAGATCATGGACATAACGAGGAGCTCCGGAATGGTTCGGAGGTAAAGATTGATATATTGGATGATAATATTTGGTCTCCAGAAGGGTTCCGGACTTCATCGGAAGAGTTTCGGATGTTTCCAGAAATGTTCTGGTGCGAGGACACTTTGGTTGGGCCAAGGGGTAAGGCCCACGGGGCTTTAGGTCGGTGCAAAAGGAAGTTTTGCGGAGGTCGGGGACCAGACGCCAGGGACCCTGGCGTCTGGCCTTGGACGCCGAGGACCGTGGCGTCTGATGCGGGAATCCGAGAAGGACTCTTCCTTGCGTTCCAAACCGACTTTCGGGAGGCCCTCTCCCCAAGTTACAAGCCCAGGGCTCAACATATAAATAGAGGAGTAGGGCTAGCCCCTAGAACACAAGTTTTAGAGCCTCCTCTAGTTGATCTAGTTCTAGTTCTAGTTGGTCTTAGTTGACTAATTAGAGCTAGCCCTAGCTACCTCTAAACCTCATAATTAGAAGCCCAGTGTGGTTCTAATCTCCTTCCTCTAGTTCATCCTCCGCTCTAAATCCGTTATGCTTGGCGAAGCCCTGCGGAAATAGTTTCACCACGACCGACACCATGCCGTCGTGCTGCTGGAACTCATCTAGTACTTCGCCCGTCTTGCTGGATCAAGAAGGCGAGGACGTCATCGAGCTGAACGTGTGCTGAACGCGGAGGTGCCATGCGTTCGGTGCTTGATCGGAACGGATCATGAAGGTGTACGACTACATCAACCGCGTTGATAAACGCTTCCGCTTAGCGATCTACAAGGGTATGTAAAACCTCTCTCCCTCTCGTATCTATGCATCTCCATAGATAGATCTTGCGTGTGCGTAGAAATTTTTTGTTTTCCATGCAACGTTCCCCAACAAAATGTTGGAAGGTTCAACAATGTTACATTGCTTCGGATTTTTTTGTGATTAGATTGTTTATGTCTTTTCATTGTGTGATGGTGAAAAATCATAGATTTATAGATCATATGTGGAAATATGAATGTGCTACCTTATGAGATTTATATAAGTGCAAGGATATATCTGTTATGTTGGTAGAAAACATGGTTACAAATGCAAATGTTGTTTCATGTATTTGTGACCTATAAGTTTCTAAAAAGGTAAAAATATCAAATGTCATATTGTAGCATATATCTTCTTGTCTTATCCTACCTAAAAAAGACATGTATATATTCTTTTATTGTCACGCAAGCACAGTAGAATTATCGTATATTTCATCACGTTGTTGTTGCATGTATCATGTATGTTGTTGCATGTATCATGTATTTAATGGACATATAGTATATTGCATTAGGTCATGGCCAATTCTGAAGGCAACCAGGAGGAGATGTATGATGTGGACATGCTCAACCGCGACATGTTATAGGCGCATCAATACACTATCCAAAACTTGCAAGAGATGAATGGCCAGCTGAAGGCGGAGACGCGTCAGCTGTTGGAAGAGCGTGCCGATGTCTTCGCGAAGACTAATGTGATGCACGATGAGAGAGATCAGCTGGCCGAGGAGAGGGATAAGCTGAAGAATGAAAGAAACCAACTCAGAAGCGAGAGGGCTGCCCTGAAGATGGAGATAGATCATTTCAGGAAGGATGGAGAGAAGAACAGAAAGAAGATTCGCCAGTTGAAGTTAATCCTTGATGAAGAGTAGACTATTTAGTTTGCCGAGTTGAATAATTTAACAAGCTAGCTAGCTGCTAGTAACTTGTGTGAAGTTGAACTTGTTAAGTTCATGAGTATGTAGTATTTAGTTCTTTTTAGCTATCTAGTAACTTTTGTGATGTTTAAATATGTGGTTATTTGACTAGCTAGTAACTTGTGATGGTAAGCTATGTAGTTCTTTAATTAGCTAGTTTTTTTATTATCTAAAAAACAATTTGCTGGCGTTAGCCAACAAGGCACGACAGTTGTAGCGTAGAGTTACCGCTGGCATTGGCCACGTGGCACGCCATTAGCATGCTTGTTAGCCCTGGCATGGGCTCCAATGCCACCACTTTTTTTTAACAATGGCGTCATATTAGTGGCGTCGGGTGTACATGCCAGCAAAGTCATTTTTGGCATGCTATAACTAGGCTTTTCTGCACTAGTGATGGTCGCCTGCTCGACCCGAGCGTCTGATCTCGCCGTTTTGAAGTTGGATCCGGAGACTTCAACGATTGTGTCTCCTACACCTCCTGCATCTTTGACGATCGACCTCGATCCTACCGGCAAATAGTCTCGACTGAAGGTGCCCATGTGGCCACCTGGAGGTAGCCGCCTCGCTTCATCAGGGCCACATCGGTCTCAGCAAAGGGACCTGGTAAGAAGAAATGGAAGGGAAACTATGGTGCCTTTGCCCCTCCGTGCATCCTCCATGCGGCTGGCGAAACAAGAGTGGATTCCTAGTCGTGCGTCGGGTCAGCAACAACAATGAGGTGAAGCCATCCATTGCCTTGTACCGTTAGGTTTTCGTTCTATTGAATGCGAGGTGATTATGTAAAATTGTTGGCAAATGTGGAATGTTTGTAATTTAGCGACGATTTTCTGAATTTGGGGGAAGTGACCCTAAATGATAAATCATTTCTGAATAGTCTGATTGGTGATTCCGTGACAAACGATCTCGAGGGTCCATCATTGTCGCTTTTGGATCATGAGTCGGTCCATGATACGGAATTTGATCGATTCGACGCCACAGACTCGTCAAAGAACAAGACGATTCGAGGAAGCAACTTTGAGCCTGATGAGGCTATTGCGCTTGTCCGGGCTTGGCAAGATATATATCTCGATGCAATCATCGAGAAGGATCAATCGATAGAATATTGGACGTGCATCGAGGAATGTTTCATATTTATCTTGGGCAGAGAATGCAACATAGCCTCAAATCAATGGGGTACGATTCAAGCGGTGTGCAGCCGTTCGGCGAGCTGAGATCATAAAGGTAAATTACGGGTACGCCGGAAGGAATATGTCAAGGTTCTCAATGATTCAAGAATGTGATTTGCTCCTCAAACGATGGAGATATACTCTCCGGGACCACTCGGTATTATCCATTACCGTATGGCCAAACAAAATGATAATGTTCATAGTGATACTGGAATACGGAAAAGAGAAAAGAGAACAAAATCGATGATGAGGATAACAGGTATAGTGATCAATGTGTTGATCACTGAAATATTGTCGCACATCGGGTTTTGTAAACGTATCATGAAGCAAAGGAAACTGTACGCGGAAAGAAAAAGTTTTCTAGACAAAGATTTTCCTCTATATGTGGGAACTAACATGTGTGGCCATATCCCGCTATTAATTGTTGTCTAGAAGGTGTTTCGAGTCATATCCACATATTGCCGAACCTACACTACAAGAAAAAGACACATATGTAACATTTTGTCCTGTTCAAAAGTATCTTATGTCAAGGAAAGTGGCACTTACATGACAAAAATAGTGATGAAAACATGTATTACCATGGATGTTTTGGCTGCATAATTCTATGATAGAAAATATATTTTTTTGTCTTGGGTTGGCCGGCGGCATGCCTACATGGTGTTTTCAGGGTCTTCCACGACATGTAAAATTGTGGTACTGTCAGGGCGAGAATTTTTCGATGATTTCTTGAGTGAGTCCTGCCTCGCATGGTATACAGTGGGTGGTCAGACCCAGGGGAGATGCACGGTAGTTTGCACGATCTCGTGCAAAACATGGAATTGTTTCTTTTACTCTATTATTATTGTTGGACCCACTCTACCTAGTTTGCACTAGGGCCGCAAAAGTGCTAGTACCGGCCTTACATCGTCCACCACCCATAGACACCTGAGAGTGGATTTCATAGATTATCATTCTTGTTCTGTAATCACCATCGTCACCATGCATATTAGTGTGGATCTAAAGTATTATAAAATTAAAACACGAAAACTACAAAGTATCAACACGATAAACCATACTACTAAAAGCACATACACTCTCTTGATGATTTTGATAATTCATGTCAACATACATATTGTTGGACTGATGTTTTTATTGAGTATATTTCAAGATAAGTTAACTTAGGCAAACCTTTTGAATGTGAAGTGGACTCCTCAAGATGCTAAGGACAAGTGTTGCAAAGCCATAAGACTCCACATTTAAATTTGATCCAAGAACACATTAAGTCCATAAGAAAGTCAATACTATTAAAAGGAAATGAGGGTTTGAATATGAATTCACTGCTCAAGTGCTTAGAGATATTGCTTCAAAAACCCCAGTCATACTCTCACTTTCACTATGACCAAAACCCTAAAGTTCAACTCGGTCCCTGATACGTCTCCAATGTATTGATAATTTATGAAGTATTCATGCCATGTTTACAATGTTTTTATATGGCTTTGGTGCACTTTTATATGTTTTTTAGGAACTAACCTATTAACCTAGTGCCGAGTGCCAGTTTCTACTTTTTGGCTATTTTTTGTTTCGTAGAAAATCCATACCAAACGAAGTCCAAAGGCCACAAAAATTTACGGTGATTTTTTATGGACCAGAAGAAACCCACGAAGCCTTGGAGAGGGACCAGAAGGTGTCCCGGGGGGCACAAGCCTTGGTGGCACTCCCCCAGGGCGCGCCACCTGAGCTTGTGGGACCCTCGGACACCCCCGTGACGTGAATCCAACACTTAAAAATCATATATATTCCAGAACCCCAGAAAGTTAACCTAGATGAGTTTTTCTGCCGCCGCAAGCCTCTGTTCCAAAGCGAGCTCATCCGAAGCTCCGTTCCAGCACCCTGTCAGAGGGGGGAAGTCATCACCGGAGGTCATCTTCATCATCCCTGCTGCTTCCATGATGAGGAGGGAGTAGTTCACTCCCGGGGCTGAGGGTATGTACCAGTAGCTATGTATTTGATCTCTCTCTCTCATGATCTTGATAGGGCACGATCTTGATGTACCATGAGCTTTGCTAATGTAGTGGAATCATATGGTGTTCTTCCCTTTATTGTGATGAATTGAGTCTCGCCCTTTGAGGTTTCATTATTATCGGACTGAATATATGAGGATTTGAGATCACTTGATGTATGTCTTTGCATGTGGATACCCGCGGTGACAATGGGGTATTCTCACTTGATATATGTTTTGATAATCAACTTGCGGATTCCCGTGATGTTAGTGGGGGTAATCTAGGCACATATGTTGATATATGTTTTCATCCTACTTTCTTCGATAGAAACTTTGGGGCAACTCTTTGAAGTTCTTTGTGTTGGATTGAATATTATAAATCTGAAATTGTTTGATGCATATCGGATAATTAACTCATGGATAGTTGTGGTGACATTGGAGTATCTAGGTGACATTATAGTTGACTTATACGTATCATACGGTGTTATTGTAGTACGAACTCTAGGGTTGTTTGTGACACTTATAGGAATGACTCATTAGATTGATCGGAATGACAACTTTCAGGTAGTCTACAACAATATTATCTTATGTTCTCCGCTATTGATAAGAACTTTGGAGTAACTCTTTGTCACATATTAAAGGATTGATATATGATTTGATTATGTTTGCATTGTTGAGAGATTGCACTAGTGAATGTATGAACCCTAGGCCTTACTTCCAAGCGTATATATATCGCTTTGCTTTGTTGTTTGCTACTTGCTACCTTGTTGTCTTTATTTATTCAACTTGTAAAAACCTATTTGTACTATCCATACTACACTTGGATCACCATCTCTTCACCGAACTAGTGCACTGCTACTTGTGAGTTGCGTTGGGTTTTTCCCCGAAGAGGAAGGATGAAGCAATATAGTGGCGATAAGTATTTCCCTCAGTGAGAACCAAGCTTATCGAACCAGTAGAAGAATCAAGGCAAACTCTCATTGTCAGCACCTACATACACAAAACCAAGCACTTGCACCCAACGCGGGCAAGAGGGTTGTCAATCCCCTTGAACTCGTTACTTGCAAGGATTAATTCTAATAGAGATAGATATATAATAAGTAAAAAAGAAATAAAAAGTAAATAATTGCAGCAAGGTTTTTAGGGTTTTAGCCATCTCATTTAAATAGACCCCGGGGCCATAGTTTTCATTAGAGGCATCTCTCTCGAACACATAGCATATGGTGGGTAAAAAATTACAGTTGGGCGATTGATAGAAAAGCACATAGATATGACGTTATTCATGGCAATTATCATTTATATAGGCATCACGTCTGTGACAAGTAGACCGAAATGATCCTACATCTACTACTATTAATCCACCAATCCACCGACTCCTACCTGCATCTATGGTATTAAGTTCATGACAAATAGAGTAACACATTAAGCAAAATGACATGATCTGGACAAAGTAAGACAAGCAATATGTTCAGACCTCATCGTTTTATCCTTAATGGCAACAATACAATATGTGTCTTGTCCCCTTCTGTCACTGGGATATATAGAGCATCATAAGATTGAACCCACTATAATGCATTGCTCCCGCTGAAGATAAATCAATCTAGTTGGTCAAACCAAACAGATAGATCAGAGAGAATTACAAAGCTATAAAAATCATGCATAATAAAGTTCCGAAAAGACTCAAATACTTTCAATAAATAATCTGATCATAAAGTCACAATTCATTGGATCCCAACAAACATACCGCAAAATACGAGTACATCGGATAGATCTTCACGAGGATCGTGAAGAACATGGTATTGAAGATCAAAGAGAGAGAAGAAACCATCTAGCTACTAGCTATGGATCCGTAGGTCTTTGGTGAACTACTCACACATCATCAAGGAGGCAACAAGGTTGATGTAGATGGCCTCCGTGATCGATTCCCTCTTCGCCAGAGTACCTGAAAAAGCCTCCGGATGGGATCGCAGAAGAAAGGAGGCTTGCGGTGCAGGAAAAAGTGTTTCCGGTGCCTCTCTGTTGGTTTTGGGGTAATTGAAGATATATAGAAGTGGAATTAGGCCAGGAGGGTGGACGAGGGGCCCACGAGATCGATGGGCGCGCCCTCCAGGCTTGTGGCTCCCTCGTGGGTCTTCTCGCCTCCCCCCGAAGCTTCTAGGGTCTCTTTATGTCCAAAAATAACCCCCATAAAGTTTCGTCCATTTTGGACTCCGTTTGATATTGATTTTCTGAAAAGTTCAAAAACAGGAAAAAATAGGAACTGACATTGGGTTAATAAGTTAGTCCAAAAAATGATATAAAATAACATATTATTACATATAAAGTATCCAAGATTAATAATATAATAGCATGAAACAATCAAAAATTATAGATACGTTTCAACATGGCAATGGGTACCCGATACCCGCAAACCTGGCGGGTAAAAAACCCATTAGGGTAAGGGTATGGGAAATAAAAATATCCATGGCTTTCTAAATAGGAAAAAATTATACCCAACAGGTAAGGCGGGTACGGGTACGGGAAGGCAATACCCATACCTACGAACCCGCAAACCCGTATAATAAAACACCCTGTCAAGTAGGTCCCATATGTCATTGACATAGATTGAAAGAAAACTAAGCTAACCAGGCACCCAGTCGCGCCCTCACACTCCGAATTCCCGATCCAAAATGTGCCACTCCCCTACTTTTTGTCATGTTGGTTTGGTGTCATGTGCTGAAATGTTGTGCATATATGCCGAAATGTTATAGAAATGTGTTGAATGTTGTATAAATGTGCTAAAAATGTGATGAAATGATGTATATATATGCTGAAATGTTAAAATATAGATGTAATATCACTGGCGGTCACAAAACTTGCATCTGATTTTCAGTTTAGTGCTAAAACTTGTAAAATACGTCGTTGTGGTCACTTAACTTGCGTGTACGTGCACGTACAGTCAAAACTCCCGTCACGCCCCGTATGAGCCGCTACCGTGGCTTACATGGCCCACTGTCAGCGTCACATTCGGCCCGGAGCGGCGTGCTCCTGCAGTTTTTATAGAGAACCCCCTAGCCCATTTAGTAATTAAGCAAAAAAGTCCCTGTTGACAGTGGGCCTTTTATCGGTGTACACCTCACCCCTGTTCCCAAATCACTCACTCTGGTCATATCCGAATCCCTAACCCTAGGTGCGCGACGGGGGCGGCGGCCGCTCGGAGCGACTTGTGCTGGCGGCGGGATCTGTTGAAGATGGGCGGCGCCGATGTAGAGAAGCGGGAGCCAGAGGAGGAATGGAAGGCCACGGCGGTGTATCACTGGGGATCGAAGAACATCTATGAGGTAATAGATCCGTCTGGCTCATGTACGATTTGTTACCCTATTTTTTCTCAGAAATAATTGGTTGTTAGGAGGAGGAGCTACCGGAATGCTCGCTGGATCGACCTCGCATTGATGCAAAAGAAGGCAGTAGGTTCTTGGGATGGCAGAATGAGGTAAAGTAGGAATAAACAGAACGAAAAATGAAATGTAGCGGTGCATAAGTGTATTGAAGCTTGCATTATTTGTGCAAGATTTGAGGAGTGTTATTTGTGAGCTGGATAGGAAGAACAAGCTGCTGCAGAAAAAGGTTGAAGAACAAGATGCAGAAAAGCAAGCTGAGAGGGATAAGCATAAGATGGAAAAGAAGATGATTGCAAGGATTAACAAGGAAAAATTGATGTGTAGAGATAGGATGCTAGTTTTTGCAACAGCCATATGTTTAGGCTTGTGTGCAATTCTCTTTGCATTAGCTGTGAAATAGCTTCAAATTTGTGGCTGGATGTAGTATGAATGTGGTGTTGGTACTCTATCTTTCACTGAAATGATGACTTCAGTTGGATTGGCAGTATTTCAGAATTGAGTTATGACAAACTAAAGACTATCATTAGCTAACAAACTGAAGAAGTACATTTTGAGGGAACTACAAACATAGCTTAGGGACTAACTGAATATAGCTTAGGGACTAACTGAACATAGCTTAGCGACTGAACATAACTAGCTTAGTGATAACTGAAGATAGGACAGGAGAACTACGCCTCATCATCACTTGAGGAGATGTTGATAATGGGGTTGTTGGACGCCCTCTGCTGTGCGGCATTGCGTATTATGTCATCTGCCTGTGCGGTGGAGCGAGACGTAGCAAGCACAGCGTCGTCGAGGTTCTGCTGCGCGGCACGGATTGTATCCTCTGCCTACGCTGTGAGCAGAGAGGCAACAATCGCGGGCGCAGGCAGCCCGAAAACAACACGGTAGGGAGGCAGGAACTCGTCGTTGTCGTCGTAGGCGTGTGAAGTGGCGTACCGGTGGGCCTGTGTCACCTCGAAAGCGCTCTCCTCCTCCGCTTCTTCCTGCTCATTCTCCCTAACAACGTACGTGCAAGACGATGAACATACTAGGGAAGAGATGATGAAAAAGACAGAGGGGGAAAGGACTAACCATACGGTGGCGCTGGATCGCCTCGTTCCCGACGATGAGGGTCGCCCATGTCCTACGACGACGGCCGCCGTGCCGCCACCGCCTTGGAGGAATCGACGGGGGCAGAGGAGGAAAATAGAGCAGGGAGACGAAGCGGTGAGGAGTGGGAATGAGCAGGTACAGATTTTCGGGAACTTTGGGTAAAAGTACAAGGCCTACCGGTGCCCACTGTCAGTAGGGACTTTTTTGCTTAATTACTAAATAGGCTAGGGGGTTCTCTGTAAAAACTGCAGGCGCGCGCCGCTCCGGGCCGAATGTGACGCTGACAGTGGGCCATGTATGCCATGGCAGCGGCTCATACAGGGCGAGACGAGTTTTTTGACTGTACGTGCACTTACATGCAAGTTAAGTGAGCACAACGACGTGTTTTACAAGTTTTAGCACTAACTGAACATCAGATGCAAGTTTTGTGACCGCCAGTGATATTACCTCTAAAATATATGTGTTGAAATGTTCTATATTTGTGATGAAATGTGTATATATGTGCTGAAATGGTTATGTGTCAAAATGCTGAAATATGCAGGCCTAGCTGGGTATTTTACCCGCGGGTATTACCCGTACCTGGCAGGGTACGGGTATGGGAACAGTTTAAAACCCGTGGTGTGGGTACGGGTACGGGTATGGGCAGAAAATTTTAAGACGGGTACGGGTTTGGGCACATAATACCCATACCCAAACCCTGCGGGTGCCATGTTTAGATACGTTGGAGACGTATCAGCTTCCCCAAGCATAATTCATGCTCGTCCTTGAGTAGGTAAATGATAAAAACATATTTTTTGATGTGGCATGCTACCCAACATGTAATCTCTTTCAAGTATACTTATCGAGAAACGATGAAGTAATTGATATCAACATAATAATATCCATGAACATAAGAAGCATAATCATTACTGTTTCAAAATATACGATCCTTAAATAATGTTACCCCTACTCGTTTTATCATATTAGCATGGCATGACTCCGTCTTCACAACATAAGTATAAATTATGAGCACCCCGGTGTTAAACTAGGCAATTGGATTGTACCTCTAACGTGCTTCAACATTTTCAACTTCATGCAATACATGAGCGTGAGCCGTGGATACAACATATAGGTGGTATATAGTGCGGTGGTAGATATCAAAGGGAAGTCAAAAAGGAATAAAGTCTCGCATCAACTAGGCGGATCAACGGCCTATGGAGATGCCCATCAATCGATATCAATGCGAGGAGTAGGGATTGTCATGCAACAGATGCACTAGAGCTATAAGTGTATGAAAGCTCAAATAAAACTAAGTGGGTGTGAATCCAACTTGCTTGCTCATGAAGACCTCGGGCATTTGGGGAGGCCCGTCATCGAAAAATACAAGCCAAGTTCTATAATGAAAAATTCCCACTAGCATATGAAAGTGACAAATCAGGAGACTCTCTATACGAAGAACATGGTGCCACTTTGAGGCACAAGTGTGGTAAATGGATAGTAACATTGCCCCTTCTCTATTTTTATTTATTTTTCATGTTGGACTCATTTGACCTCCCCCATTTTTTTATTTATTTTTCATCAGGAGTCTCATCCCGACTTGTGGGGGAATCATAGTCTCCATCATCCTTTGCTCACTAGGACAATGCTCTAATAATGATGATCATCACACTTTTATTTACTTACAACTCGATAAAGAATAGGATGATTCTATATGAATGCCTCTGACAGTGTACCAGGATGTGCAATGTTCTAGCGTAACATCAATGATGAACGATGGATTTGCCACAAATACTATGTTAGCTCTATATGATCATGCAAATCAATATGATGATGAACACACAAGTCATGTGACTGAACATTGGAAATTGCATGGCAATATATCTCGGAAATGCCATAATAGGTAGGTATGGTGGCTATTTTGAGGAAGATATAAGTATGCTTATGTGTGATAGAGTGTATGATATCATGGGGTTTGGATGCACCGGCGAAGTTTGCACCGACTCTCGAGGTGAGAAAGGGCAATGCACGGTATCGAAGAGGCTAGCAAATTACGGAAAGGTGAGAGTGCGTATATCCACGGACTCACATTAGTCATAAAGAACTCATAAACTTATTGTAAAGCCTTATTAGCTCTCTCGAAGCAAAGTACTACCGCATGCCCGTAGGGAGGAGGTTGGGAGGAGTTAACCATCGCGCGCCCGCGATTCAAACAACATGATAGGATTTCATTTCAGACATAAAAATAGTCACACCTCATCACCATGCCATTACCAATATTTAGATGAGAAGTAAATAACGAACTTTAATACCGATATTTATACTAACTAATGATCATGAACCTATATCCTTTCATATTACCACATCCATATAATTAAACCATACATTTCTTATTTGGTGAGCTACATGAAAGTTTTATTATATCCCCCTTGAATACCTATCCTTTTTGGACTAGTCTTATAACACGTGCAAATTACCATTCCTATTTCTTATACTATTAAAAATATTTAAGTGAAGCATGAGAGTGCAACTAATTCTATAAAATATAACCACCACCGTGCTCTAAAATATATAAGTGAAGCACTAGAGCAACTGCCTAGTTCAAAAGATATAAATGAAGGACATAGAGTATTCTAACAAATTATGATGGAAATGTATCTCTCTCAAAATGTGTGTCCAGCAAACAATGATCGTGGCAAACTAAAAGGAAAACAAACTATAATACATGACGCTCCAAGCAAAATTCATATCATGTGATGAATAAAAATGTAGCTCCAAATGACATACCGATAGATTAGAGACGAAAGAGGGGATGCCTTCCGGGGCATCGCCAAGCTTAGACGCTTGGGTATTCCTTGAATATTACCTTGGGGTGACTTGGGCATCCCAAGCTTAGGGTCTTGCCACTCCTTATTCCTTCATCCATCGTTTTCTCACCCAAAACTTGACAACTTCAGCACACAAAACTCAACAAAGCCTCATGAGATCCGTTAGTATAATAGACATATCATTTTTTTTAGGTATTATTGTAAATTGATTCATATTTAATTATTGCATAATAGGTATTGTATTCTAACTTCTGCATGACTTATACCCCTGATATAATCCATAGCATCATCAAAACAAGCAAACTATGCAAGCAAAAACAGAATATGTCTAAACACTTCTGTTTCGGTACAACCCCCTAAACACATCAACTGATGAGATCTATCCATACCCCTTCATAACAAAGGGTAGGATGGCCTTTTTTGAAAATACGTCGCTCGCACTGGTTGTGTACGCCGTGATGTGTCGGCCCATTAACGGATGTATGTGTGTATGACATGTTCGTCCAGTGAAAATATAAAGCAAAGAAGAATAGTGCTAGGCCCTGGAATCAAACATAGAGTGAGTTTAATTATTTTATTGATAATAACGGAAATGATAAGGACATACGAAAGTGTTTATTTGATTGATAATAACGGAAATTGCAAATAACATAATTATTCAAATTAGAGAAAATTGCATGCACCCGTCTGGCCCTAGTCTAACACACTTCTCTCAACTCCTGTTTTTCTGGACTATTAATAAATGATTCTAACTTCTTGCAGCTGCCTAAAACTGACATATGAGGCATCAATGCCAGGTTTAACCACTTCCGACATCATTGGCACGTTGCAACACATCCAGTCCTTTATCGGTCCTTTTTCACTGAGAAAACTTCAAAAATGTAAAAGTTAACAAAAATCCAAAGAACTTTCCTTGAATGGGTCATAGAAGCCGATGGAAATTTTGGGGGGTCATTTGACGGATGTAAAAAAACACGCTTTCAAACAGGGCCTTCTGGCCTACCCGAACACCGTCCATTGTAACGTCCTTGAAATAGCCCTAACTTCTGCAAGAAGGTCAGCACGCTCATGGTAGGCATACATGCTTGGTTTGAACGACTTCGACACCGTATGCAAGTTGTGATACACTCGACCATTAACGACCTTTTTAACAGGGAAAACTCTAGAAAATGCAAACTTGTCGAAAAACCAAAAAACTTGGCATGCTCCGTTGAGTTGGTCATACACAACCATGAAAAAAATTAGGGTCATTTAAGGGATGTCAAGAGATGAGGTTCTGCCAAACAGATCCTTCTAGCCTACATGAACACTCTTTGTTGAACATGGTATTCTTTTGGAAATCTCAGGACTAACCACATCTTTTGCAATAAGTGTGAATGCCTATGTGAGGCATCCATGCCTTGTATGAACGAGTTCCGACACTGTATGCACGTTGTGACACGTCAGCCCATTTATCGACCTTTTTCCACAAGAAACATTCCAGAAAATGGAAAATTGTGAGAAATTAAAACAATTTGACAGGGCGCCTTGAATTTGTCATAGACGTCCATAAAAAAATTGGGAAGTATGTCAAGAAACAACGTGCTCTCAGACGGATACTTTTGACCTACGCGAACACACTTAGTTGAACATGGTTTATTTTTGGATACTCTTCAGTTGACCCCAACTTTTGCAAGAAGGTAGGCACGCCCAAGGTAAGCATCCATGCTAGGTTTGAACGATTTCTAACACTGTATGCATGTTGCGACATTTCCGGCCATTTATCGGCCTATTTTAACCGAGAAAACTCTAAAAAAATATAAAATTTATCGAAAATCAAAACAACTTGGCAAGGTGCCTTGAATTGTTAATACAAGACAATTGAAAAAAATTGGGGTTATCTAAAGGATGGCAAGAAATAGTGTGCTCTTAGACGGACCCTTCTGGCCTACCCGGACACCGTATGTTGAACATAGTGTTTTATCGGACATTCTTGAAATGACCCCAACTTTTTCCAGCAGGTTGGCGTGCCCATGATAGGAATCATGCTATGTTTGAACGACTTCCGATGCCGTATACAAGTTGCAACATGTCTGACCATTTATCAGTCCTTTTTAGCGAGAAAACTGCAGAAAATGCAAAACTTGTCGAAAAGTCAAGCAACTTGGCATAGTCCATTGAATTGGTCATAGAAGGCCATGAAAAAAATAAGACCATTTGACGGATGTAAAAAAACGTGCTCTCGAACGGAGCCTTCTTGCCTACCCGGACATCCTACATTGTATTTTATTGTACATCCATGAAATGGTCGTAACTTTTTCCCCACGTGGGAATGTCCATGGTAGGCATCCATACCAGGTTTGAATGACTTCCAACACTGTATGCACATTGTGTCACGTCCGACTATTTATCGGCCTTGTTTCTCTCAGAAACTCCAGAAAATGTAAAACTTGTCGAAAACCCAAAAACCTTGGCCTGGTGCCTTGAATTGGTCATACAAGGTCATGAAAGTAATTAGGTCATTTCAAGGATGTGGAGAAACAACCTGCTCTCAGATGTAGCCTTCTAGCCTACCAAACACCCTTCATTCAAAATGGTTTATTTTTGACATTCTTGAAAATGACCCCAACTTTTACGAATATGTGAGCATGCTCATGGTAGGAATCCATGCCAGGTTAATGATTTCCGATAGCCTACGCAAGTTGCGACACGTCCGGCCATTTATCGGCCTTTTTACCAATAAAACTCAAGAAAATGCAAAATTTGTTGAACGCCAAAACAACTTGACATGGTGCCTTGAAGCAATCATACAAGCAATGAAAAGAAATTGGGGTCCTTTGACACATGTTGATAAACAACGTGCTCTTAATAGCCTACCCTAATACCCTACGTTGAATATGATGTTTTTTAGACATTCTTGAAATGACTCAAACTTTTGCGAGTAGGTTTGAAGGAAAAATTATCTAAATAATATTTTAATTAGGTATATAGAACTAATAAATGCAAAGGGACAGAATTGAAATACTTATTGTTTTTCATAAAAAGCATTTGATAAATATTTGAAGAACAAAAAATCAAATCATAACTTAAAAAGTTACTTAAAACTATTATTTTGGTATTCCAAATAATATTTCAAACAGTTTAAAAGTTTAAAATGAATAAAAAGGAGGAAAATGATTTAATGAAAAAAGATAAGAAAAGATAAAAAGGAGAAAAAAAGAGAAAGAGAAAAAAAAAACAGAACACGACAGATTGCTGATGTTTCGCATAAGGCGACCGGCCGAGCGACGCATTTGGGCCGGCCCATTTTTGCAGATAGTGTAGGAACTACCCTATCCAATTTTGTATTTTTATATTTTCCTCTTTCATTTTTCTTCTTGCCTTTTCTTTTTTTCGCTTCCTGTTTCTTTTTCATTATTGTTTTTCCTTTTTCCTTTTAAAATTTATTTTCCTTTTTAAGAAATGTTCATGATTTTGAAAAATATTTGTAACTTTCAAAAACTGTTCTTGTTTTCATATAGTGGTTCATAATTTCAGGAAAATGTCCATTTGCAAGTTTTGTTCATCAATTTTAAAAATGTAGTGATTTTTATTTTTTTTATTATATCTAAAAAATTTACGGAATTTTAAAAATGTTCACATTTTCAAATATTTCTTAGAACTCAAAAATGTACAATTTTTGAAAAAATGTTCTAGAATTTCAAAACATATTCAGTTTTTTATAAAAAATCGCATTTTTTTTAAATGTTTAAGTTTTTAAAAATTTCTTTAAATTTCCTGGTTTTCATAAATTCTAAAAAATACTTGAATTAAAGAAAATATTATTGTTTCTTAAACTACTCAGAATGTTAAAAACGTTGTTGTTTTTAAAATTTTCGCAAAAATAAATTGCAATGATTGGGAATTTCTAAAAATGTTTGGAGTTTCAAAAAATTGTTCAGAATTTCTAAAATGTTCTCAGTAACAAGTTTTGTTTTGTAAATCTAAAATGTTCGCATTTTTAAGAAAATGGTCGGGATTTTCAAAAATTGTTTCTGTCAAAAAGGCACGTTTTTTATAATTTTTTTTGCAAAGTTTATTTGTGTTGTTCAAAGAATTTTCGGATTTTCTAACATTACTCGGTTTAAGAATTTCTTCAAAAGTTCCATAAATTCTTCGGATTCTACGTTGTACTTGTTCTTAAAGTTACGCGCTCAATGTTAATCACCAACACTTCTGAGTTAGACTGGTTAGGAGCTATTCTTTGCGACCTATAGGTCCTGAGTTCGATTCCTTTGAGTTCATGTTTCTGCCCTTTATACATAGCTACAAGTGCAATCGCTACAACGGCCTCCTCCATGGTCCGGCCCAGTCAGAGGAATGTATGGTGTATACATACAAACATGGGTATACACTGTCAAAAGTTCATATTACCCTTTATACCTTTTGGGAGGGGTTGTATCGAAGCGGGACTACCTTACTTCTGTAACTCTAAAAATTCTGAAAAATTAGTAAAATCTGGGCAATTTGTATAGCAATACTATGTACAATTCAGATAAAGACGCTCCGGTAAAATCAGAGAAATTCTGCACTGGACATAAAAGTTTTTGTTTTTGCACAGAATCGAGTTAACTATCATCCAAGTCATCCCAAAGGCTTATTTAGCACAAACACTAATTAAAACACAAAAACACAACCATTACAGTATCAATAATCATGTCACCACACCAAAACAAATTATATTGTGTTTTATCCCAACAACCTTTTTCTTTATAGCCATTAAAATAGGCTTGGGATAATAATGATGCTCACATGAAAGACAAGTATTAAAGCACAATGAGAGCATCATAAAACATGCGACAAACACATTTGTTAGGGCACATTTCTCCCTTAGTTGTTTTGGTGATTGATGACAATACTTTTGCGGACTAATCGTGTGCATTGAGCATTTCAGATATTCCATCACTTGGCACAAGACGATTGATGCCCCTCGGAGCTTTTATAAAGACGGTGTTTTTCTTGCGTTTCTTTTTCGGTGGTATTGAGTCGTAGGAAAACCGTACTATTAAGAGGGGGTCCGCTTTGGAAAGGTATGGGTGGAATCAACACATACACAACCCCATATGCACCCACATTCCCTTCCGGCAACTTGGAGATCTTGTCTGGGCAGTTTTCCTATCACCCAAGCGGTAGTACCGCTCGGTATCACGGTAGTACCGCTGTGGTCTACCGCAGCTAGTACCGCTTGGGGGATTTTCTTCTGGTATCCTGTTTCTTCTTGCGGTAGTAGAGCGGTAGTAGTGCGGTAGTACCGCAATGCGGTACTTCCGCTTTCTAGTACCGCTTGCTGAAATTCTTCTGGTATCCTGTTTTCTTCTCGCAGTAGTAGAGCGGTAGTTGAGCGGTAGTACCGCTCTGCGGTGCGGCTGCTCCAGTACCGCTCTACTCCCTGGTCTCTGCTGTTCTGCGGCCCATAGCGGTAGTACCGCTCAGTGCGGTACTACCGCTCAGTATTTGGGACTACCGCTCTCCGGAGCGGTAGTACCGCTCTCCGGAGCGGTAGTACCGTTTGTGTGTGCGGGCTGAGCACAGGTAACGGTTGGATTCTATCCCCACTATATAAAGTGGGTCTTCTTCTCCAACCAGCCTTACCTCTTATCCTCTATCTCCATTGTTGCCCCCAAGCTCCATTTTTTCCCTATCTCTCTCCCTAGCCAACAAAACTTGTTGATGTTCTAGGGTTTGGAGGAGAGGGCTTCGATCTACACTTCCACCAAGAGATATTTGATTTCCCCCCACTAATCCCTTGAGGATCTTGTTACTCTTGGGTGTTTGAGCATCCTAGACGGAAGAGGTCACCTCGGAGCCACATTCCATTGTGGTGAAGCTTCGTGGTGGTGTTGGGAGCCTCCAATTAAGTTGTGGAGATTGCCCCAACCTTGTTTGTAAAGGTTCGGTCGCCGCCTTCAAGGGCACCACTAGTGGAATCACGGCACCTCACATTGTGTGAGGGCGTGAGGAGAATACGGTGGCCTTAGTGGCTTCTTGGGGAGCATTGTGCCTCCACACCGCTCCAACGGAGACGTACTTCCTCTCAAAGGGAAGGAACTTCGGTAACACATCCTCGTCTTCACCGGCTCCACTTGTGGTCATTTCTTACCTTTACATTTTACTTGCTTTACTTGTATTGTATCCTTTACTTGCTTGTGTTGTGATTGTTAGCATCATATAGGTTGCTCACCTAGTTGCACATCTAGACAACCTATTTTGTTGCTAACCCTAATTTGTTAAGAAAAGCTAAAGATTGGTAGTTGCCTATTCACCCCCCTCTAGTCAACCATATCGATCCTTTCAATTGGTATCAGAGCCTCGTCTCTTTATTAAGGGTTTCATCACCCGAAGAGTATGGTTGACGACGGGGAACGGGTTAAGGAAGTGCCCGAGGCCGTGGAGATGAACACGGTCACCCGAGACGTCTTAAACGAAGCTATGGCTTCACTTAAGACGTCTATGACGGCCGATGTCAAGTCCATGCTTAAAGAACTCCTTGAGGGGTTGAAGTCCACTCCCGATCCGTTGCTTGTGGTTAATCCCACCGCATCGGCATCGGAGGCCAATTCCGGCAAGGAAGCGGCTAAAGACTCTCAAACATCTTCCCCTCATGGTAAGAATGGGACGGGAACGCACGCCTCGGTTCCCCCTCCCCCGGTCTATGGAGGACCGGTCCCCTCACCTCATATAAACAATCATGGTCCTCCTCCTAAGCTTGATTTGACTAACTTCACTAATTGGGTGTTTCGTATTAAGTCTCATTTGAATTATAGCTCAACTCAACTTTGGAGAATCATTGAACAAGGCTATTATCCGCATGACCCAAGCAACTTGTCCCCAAGAGAAGAAGTGGACAACCAACTCAACGCATCCGCCTTGTTCATTCTTCAAGCCGCCATGCCTCCCGAAGAGCTTCCTCATTTGCGCCCATTCACTCTTGCCAAAGATGCATGGGAGCATATCAACTCATTGTACAAGGGAAGCTCGAGCATTCAACCCTCCAACTTTGAGGTTATTCTTGATGAGGCCGATGAGTTTGTTATGAATGAAGATGAAGATCCTCGTGAGCTTTACCGGAGATTGACTACTCTTGCGGTCTCACTCCGAGATCACGGGAGCAAGGACACGGATGACAATTGGATCAAGCGCAAATTCCTCAAGGCCATTATGCCTTACAACAAGAGCATGTCCTCCGTGATTCGTCAAAGACCGGACTTCCACACCTTGTCCTCCAGTGATGTGTTGGATGAGTTTATTGCTATGAACATTTTGAACAAGACCGCCGACAACGCACTTGCTCGTGTTCAACGCTCGAAGAAGCCCAACCTTGCTTTGAAGGCCAAGGTAGTTCATGAAGAGGAAGAAGAAGAAGAATATGAGGACGAAGATTGCCCCGAAGACACCAAATATGATTTCCACTTGCACATGGCTCTTGCGTCAAGGCAATTTTGGGGCAACAAGAGAAACTCAAGGCCCAACTCCTCCAAGAACAACTCAAAGGGCAAGCAACGGGTAAGGACGTGCTACAATTGTGGCAATGTGAGTCACTTTGTGGTGGATTGTCTGTATGAGAAGAGGGAGGACAATGGTGGCAAGCTCATCCGCAAAGAAAAGGCCAAGTCCTTCCCCAACAAGAACAACAACTACATGAATAAGGTGCCTCAAAAGAGTTTGGTGGTGCAAGAAGAGTACGACTCCGATGATGATGAAGTTGCTAGTGGTGAAGGGGTTGCTACGGCCTCCGTCGCCATCGCCACCTCTCCATCACCAAAGGTGTCCCTCTTCGACTCCCCCAACGAGAACTCCATCACCACCCACAAGTGCCTCATGGCCAAGGCCACCAACAAGGTAACCTCCAACATCAAAACCAACATTTCTTCCACTCCTTCTTTGATGAATTGTGTGGAAGAAAGTGAGGAGGCAAAGGTGGAGGAAAATGAATTTGACAAGTTCATGGCCAAGCTCAAAGGTGAGACCAAGAAGCACTTTGTGGCTCTCTTGGAACAATTAGGTGAGGCCAATGAAATCATCAAATCTCATGAAGAGACCATCTCTAAGTTGGAAGGGCATAGTAGAGATTATGCCGATGAGATTGCCGATCTTTCTATTGCTCTTGAGGAAGAGCAAGGTCATAGAGTGGCTCTTGAGGAGACACACAATCTAGATCTTGCTAAATTAAAGAAAGATCGTGATCATGCTATTGTTCTTGCTAAAGTGCTTAAAACTGAGAAGGATGAACTTGGGGTTGGCCATGCTAGACTCGAAGAGGAGTTTGATTTACTTGACAAGGCTCACAAGGCCTTGAAAAGTGCTCATGCTACACTCAAGGAGTCTCATGATCAACTCCAAGTGAAGCTAACTAAAGAAATTGCTACTTGTCCTCCTTTTGTTTTAATTGATAATGCTCGTGCAACTAACCCTTGTTGTGAGCATGCACATCTTGTTGAGGAGAATGCCAAGTTGAAAGAGCAAATTGAGAAAGGCCTTGTCGCGTGCATACAAGGTGAGAAAAATCTCAATGAACTTTTGAGCAATCAAAAGGAAGTTGTGGCAAAGGAGGGACTTGGATTTGCACCCAAGTCGAAGAAGAAGAAGTCAAACAAGAAGAGCAATACCAAGCTAGCTCTCCCTCTCAAAGATACATTTATGAAAGAGGGAGAGGGTGCTCCTAAGAAGAAGAAGAACGAGGCGGTGGGTGGTAATGTCAATAGGGGCAAGACCACTCATCCCAACAAAGCCGGCGATTTTAACCCTTCTTATGTTTTATGCCGTGCTAGTGATGGGCATGTTTATGCCAAATTTGTTGGTTCTTCTTATGAGTACATTGAATGGTCCATTTGGGTTCCTAAGACCCTTGTTACTAACATGAAAGGACCCATTCAAGAATGGGTACCTAAAACCAAGCATTGATCTTATGTAGGAGTTTGCTTCCGGTGGGGTGTCATGGTTGCTTGATAGTGGAGCGACAAATCATATGACCGGAAGCAAGGACTTGGTGGTGGACGTTCAAGCAAGTTCATCTATGCCCACCCATGTCCAATATGGTGATTCTTCAATGTCAAAGGTATTGGGTCTCGGCAAGGTGGTCATCTCACCGGACTTGTCCATTGAGAAGGTCATGCTTGTTGAGACCCTTGCATTCAATTTACTTTCCGTTCGTCAACTTGCTATTATGGGCTTTGCAACGTTCTTTGATATTGATACCGTGACCCTTTTGTGGAGCAAGACTCTTAAAGTAGCTTTTGTTGGGCATGTCGAGAACGGTCTCTATGTGGTTAACTTCTCGGAGCGACCCACTAAGACCGCGACTTGCCTAATGGCTAAAGTTGACGTGGGATGGCTTTGGCATCGCCGTTTAGCCCACGTCAATATGAGATCTTTGCAAAGTCTTCTCAAAGGGGACCACATCCGAGGACTAACAAATGTTAGTTTTGTCAAAGATCGTGCTTGCAGTGCTTGTATCGAAGGGAAGTTACATGAGATGGCTCACCGACCCAAGACCATTATCTCTTCGAAGAGGCCCTTGGAGCTCCTTCACATGGATCTCTTTGGTCCTCCAACGTTTGACAGTCTTGGGGGAAGAAAGTATTGCTTGGTGATTGTGGATGATTATTCAAGATACACTTGGGTATATTTCTTCAAGAGGAAGAGCGAGACCCAACAAACCGTGATCGACTTTGCTAATGAAGCTCAACGTCAACATGATGCAAAGATATTGATCATTAGAAGCCACAACGGCACCGAGTTCAAGAACTACACCTTGGATGAGTTTCTTGGTGATGAGGGGATCAAGCATCAATATTCCGCACCTTATACCCCTCAACAAAATGGTGTAGCGGAGAGGAAGAACCGGACGTTGATGGACGCGGCAAGGACCATGATGGCGGAGTTCAAGTCTCCATACAACTTTTGGGCCGAAGCCATCAACACCGCTTGCCATGCATCCAATCGGCTCTACCTCCGCAAAGGCTTGAACAAGACTCCATATGAAATACTTACCGGCAACAAGCCCAACCTCACGTACTTCCAGGTGTTCGGTTGTAAGTGTTTCATTCTCAAGAAAGGTGTTCGCTTGTCTAAATTTGATTCTAGAGCTCAAGAGGGTATATTTGTTGGTTATGCTACAAACTCTCATGCTTACCGTGTTCTCAACAAGTCCACTGGACTCATTGAGGAGACGTGTAACGTGGAGTTTGACAAGAATAATGGCTCCCAAGTGGAGCAAAGTGGTCTTTGTGATGTAGGTGATGAAATTCCTCCTCAAGCCATAAGAAGAATGGGTGTGGGCCAAATCCTACCCATTGAGGAACCCCTTGTGGTGGAAGGAGAAGGACAATGTTCTACGCAAGTGGAACCATCACCGACACAACACCCACACGCTTCCGAAGAACAAACCGAAGGCCCTCAACCAAGTGATCAAGATCAAGGGCAAGATCAATCTCAAGATTTTTGTGATGCACCAAATGATTCCCAAGATCAAGATCACGACACCGAGCAAGCTCAAGATCAAGGGCAAGCTCATGATCAAGAGCAAGCTCAAGATGACGCTCGAGATAATCCTCCTCAAGTGACTCCGAAGGAGCTATTGGAGCGTCGTGCCGCCAAGATTGCTTCCAAACTCGAGAAAAAAGGGCATGTCTTGTAAAATGTCTATGGAAGCTTAAAGAAAGGGGTAACCACTCGTAAACAATTATCAAACTTTTGTGAGCATCACGCGTTTGTTTCGTGTGTTGAACCCCAAAAGGTACATGAGGCGCTCGAGGACACGGATTGGCTTGAAGCCATGCATGATGAACTCAACAACTTCGAGCGCAACAAAGTGTGGACATTGGTGCCAAGGCCAACGGAGAATCATAATGTCATTGGAACCAAATGGATCTTCAAGAACAAGCAAGATATGAACGGTGTTGTCACTCGAAACAAGGCAAGATTGGTGGCACAAGGCTACTCCCAAGTCGAGGGTATCGACTACGGTGAAACCTTTGCTCCCGTTGCTTGTCTTGAATCTATTCGTATGTTGCTTGCATGTGCTTCTCATCATGATTTTAAGTTGCAACAAATGGATGTGAAGAGTGCATTTCTTAATGGTCCTCTTAATGAGTTGGTATATGTCAAACAACCCCCGGGGTTCGAGGATCCCAAGTTCCCCAATCATGTATACAAGCTCGATAAGGCACTCTATGGCCTTAAACAAGCCCCACGTGCGTGGTATGAGCACCTTACCGAGTTGTTGCAAGACCGTGGGTTTGAAATTGGGAAAATCGATCCCACTCTTTTTACTAAGAGGGTTAAAGGGGATTTGTTCATATGCCAACTATATGTTGATGATATTATCTTTGGTTCTCCTAACAAAGCTTTCAATGATGAGTTTGCCGCACTAATGACCGAGAAGTTTGAGATGTCTATGATGGGAGAGTTGGAGTTCTTTCTTGGGTTTGAAGTCAAGCAAAGAAGAGAAGGAACCCTCATCAACCAAGCCAAATACACCCAAGAAATGCTCAAGAGATTCAAGCTAAAAGATGTCAAACCGGCCAAGACTCCAATGCCTACCAAGTGCCAACTCGACATCGATCCCAATGGTAAAGCGGTGGATCAAAAGGTATATCGTTCCATGATTGGCTCCTTGCTTTACCTTTGTGCATCTAGACCGGATATCATGTTGAGTGTGGGAATGTGTGCACGGTTTCAAGCCGCGCCTAAGGAAAGTCACTTTGTGGCGGTCAAGCGAATCTTTCGATATTTGGCTCATACCCCAAACTTTGGCTTATGGTATCCCAAAGGAGCAAGCTTTGATCTCATGGGTTATTCGGACTCGGATTGGGCGGGAGACCGTGTGGATAGGAAGTCAACCTCCGGAGGGTGCCAATTCCTTGGTCGCTCTTTGGTGAGTTGGTCTTCGAAGAAGCAAAATTGTGTGTCTCTCTCCACCACTGAGGCTGAGTATGTAGCTGCCGCAAGTTGTTGTGCACAATTGTTATGGATGAGGCAAACTTTAAAGGATTACGGTGTCACTTGTGACAAAGTGCCTCTCTTCTGTGACAATGAAAGTGCAATCATGATCTCCCACAATCCGGTGCAACATAGCAAGACGAAGCATATTGAGATTCGTCATCATTTCATCCGGGATCACGTCAAGCGGGGAGAGATTGATATTATTCATGTAGGAACTCAAGAGCAACTAGCGGATATTTTCATGAAGCCATTGGATGAAGCAAGATTTCGCGAGTTAAGGCATGAGCTAAATATCATTGATTCGAGCAACGTGTCTTGAATCTCGTCACACCCCACCGCATTCATCATGTTTATCTTGTTCTAGATATAGGCATGGACATAGGGGGAGTGTTGTTCTCTCAATGAACTCTCCCTCCCCCCATTATGCATAAATTAATCAAGTCTTTCACATTAGCCATTTTTGATGGTAATTGTGCTTCAAAGATGAGTTTTGGTCATGGGCCCAATGTTAAAATCTTCGCGGTGCCATACCAATTGACTCAAACATAGGTGGCTTCGGCCACCGCCCTCTCTTTTGAGAGTTTTTGTCGTTAGGTGTTTGTGCTTTGAGTCACTCCAAGTTTGCTCCTCGCTTTTTCGCTCTTTTTGAACTTGGAGTGTCTCTGCCCATTTGCTGTGTTTTGTGTCTCCAACCCAAGCCCACTTCATCTCTAAACATCTCATAGTTGCATAAGCCACCACTTCATTTTTGAACTTGGCTGTTTTCTGAGCTGCGAGCGGTACTACCGCTGTGACAGGACGGTACTACCGCTTTAGCGGTACTACCGCTTAGAGGACTATGGGAAGGGTTCAGTGGGAGCAAGGGAAGTTTTACTTCCCCATACCCATTCATCTCTTCTTCCCCACGACTCTCTCTCTCTGCAGCGAAGAGGAGCCGCGGCCGCCGCCTCCGGTACGCCGTTTCCGCGCCGTCTTCCTCGATTCCGACCGGTGGAGTCGATCCCCACCACTCCCTCGTGCTATGGACGCCGGTATTGCCCCCGTTTCTCGTTCCGATGGTTCTATCTTTTGAATCTAGGCTTTAGGGCAATGCATGGTGAAAAATCAATCTTTGGCTAGATTGTGGCATGAGTAGGACGAGGTTTGACTGCTAGATAGGAGTTTAGGGGCTACTTTGCAGTTTTAGTGGAGATTGGAGACTCCGGTACTACCGGTTCTGACAGCCGGAGTTCGGTCTGGGCTTCGGGCGGTACTACCGCTCTGTATAGAGCGGTACTACCGCTTTAAGCGGTACTACCGCTGTAAGTCCACGGTACTACCGCTTGAGTCTTCAGCAGCTACTACTGCTGTAAACTTGCTTCTATTTCTCACATTTTATTTCCTTTGGCTTATGCATTGCTTTTACACCTGATTTCCCTTGTGTTTGTGTGTCTGGTTCAGGTGGTAGTGGCTCCGGTCCTTATGTGGCTCGTCGCAAGAACCCGAAGCGTGGACGCACTCAACTGGCCAGAGATGACAGTTCTGCAAGTAAAGAAGAAGAGGCTCAACCAGCACCTGCCAGGCAGTTAGTCAAGAAAATCGTTGCTAAGAAGAAGAAGGAGAAGGCCAAGTCTGTGTCCGAGTTGAATTCCAATGAGTACTGGGCCTACCGTGAGCGAAATCCCTACACTTGACCTCAAGATCCAAGTTTGGTGGGTAGGCCGTTCTGGAACAAAGATCAGGCATTGGTCTATCATGATGTGATCAAGGGCAAGAAGAACTTGTTTGTCAAGACCAAGTCAGTGAATATTGAACACATGCAGAATGACCCAGAGTACTTTGGAGAAGCTCTTGCCCTATGTGAGCAGTTTGACATTGTCAAGATCATCACTTTCAACCTTGACTTTGACCCTGAGTTGGTGGCACAGTTCTACGCCACAGTGTTCTTCGGCACTGATGATGACAGGACCCTCACTTGGATGACACTTGGCAGGCGGATGCAGACCACCTGGAAGACTTTCATGAACAGTTTGGGCTATGGTGATGATGGTCTACACAACTCTCTTGGTCTTCGCCCTCACCTATGTCAGTCTCCGGCTCACAAGTCCAAGTTGCTCCGGTACACCACCATTAGGAAGACTGCCAAGGGAGATGTCAAGGAGCTGAATTCGTTTCTAGACATTATGCATCGCATTTTCAGGCACTCTCTTTTCCCTAGGGTGGGAAACTTTGACATGGTGCATGGTCATCTGGTTGACATGCTCCTCATGTGCGAGAAGGAGAAGGGTAAGACCACGGTTCTGGATGTGTCACATGTGATGTGGACTGAGCTCGGTTCTGCTGTATATGGCCGGAAGGTACCTATCTATGCCCCTATGATCTACAAGCTCATTATGGACACTTGGGAGAGGCAGTTCCCTGGTGAGTTGCTTGAGACCGGCCCTTTGGTCTCTCACGAGGAGATTAAGCTGAGGCAGAAGGAGCGCTGGGGTCCCGCACTGGCTCCTGAGGTTGAGTTTCCCTTTGCAGCGTCAGATGAGTCAGCAGAGCCTGACTATGTGCCAGCCTCTGAGCAGCCCTCATGGGCTGCCAAGCTCAAGAAGAAGATGAAGAAACTGTTCTGTATCGAGGCACAGGGTCAGTACAAGGCACATGTAGCACAGAAGATGTCTCGTAGTTGAGACAAGGCCATCATGAGGAAGATTGGCCTCGAGGTCGCCAGTGGCTCAGAGGACAGGATCACGTCAGAGGAGAGGTGGATCTCAGGTCACTGCCGCTGGACAGATTCAGATGACTCTACTGGTGCTACTTCTGCACCTCCACCTGCTCGTGCTACTCGCTCTACCCGTGCTACTTCGTCTGCTGCTGGTGATATTGCTGATGATAACGAGATCCTCGAGGAGACGGATGAGGATGCGACCGCGGAGTCTGATGAGGATGCTGAGTAGTACTACCACCTCGGGTCGCTTTAGTGTCACTCTTTACCTTTTTGGCGTCTTGATGCCAAAGGGGGAGAGAGTTTAGGACCGGGGATTTGCTTTTGCAGGGTGTTGTCGAGTCACAAGCTCGTGTTTTATTTGCGTTGGTTTTTATGCTTGTGAACTCTTTTATCTTATTTGCTTTGTGTTGAGACCATGAGACTATGTTCCTGTATGGTGTGAGACATACGCTACCTTATCTATCTTACTATGTCATATTATCTGTGTGTGGAGCTATGGTTATTATGTTGCCCTTTATCTTCATGCTCTCTTACACTTGCTTGCAACCATACTTAGTGCTTATATTATGTTTGTTGCAAGTAATGCCTGATATATAAAATATAGGGGGAGTGTTGATCCTAGTGTGTGTGCTTTGCATTCCAAAAGCATACCTAAATAGTGCACACAGCTAGGGGGAGCCCATCTATATTTTGTAGATGTTGGGTTTGCTTATTATCTCGTTTTATTAATTGTGCAAATCCCGTGTTGTCACCAATTCACCAAAAAGGGGGAGATTGTTAGGGCATATTTCTCCCTTAGTGGTTTTGGTGATTGATGACAATACTTTTGCGGACTAATCGTGTGCATTGAGCATTTCATATATTCCATCACTTGGCACAAGACGATTGATGCCCCTCGGAGCTTTTATAAAGACGGTGTTTTTCTTGCGTTTCTTTTTCGGTGGTATTGAGTCGTAGGAAAACCGTACTATTAAGAGGGGGTCCGCTTTGGAAAGGTATGGGTGGAATCAACACGTACACAACCCCATATGCACCCACATTCCCTTCCGGCAACTTGCAGATCTTGTCTGGGCAGTTTTCCTGTCACCCAAGCGGTAGTACCGCTCGGTACCATGGTAGTACCGCTTATGCGGTAGTACCGCTGTGGTCTACCGCAACTAGTACCGCTTGGGGGATTTTCTTCTGGTATCCTGTTTCTTCTTGCGGTAGTAGAGCGGTAGTAGTGCGGTAGTACCGCAATGCGGTACTTCCGCTTTCTAGTACCACTTCAGTACCGCTTGCTGAAATTCTTCTGGTATCCTGTTTTCTTCTCGCGGTAGTAGAGCGGTAGTTGAGCGGTAGTACCGCTCTGCGGTGTGGCTGCTCCAGTACCGCTCTACTCCCTGGTCTCTGCTGTTCTGCGACCCATAGCGGTAGTACCGCTTTGTGGGCACGGTAGTACCGCTCAGTGCGGTACTACCGCTCAGTATTTGGGACTACCGCTCATGCGGTAGTATCGCTCTCCGGAGCGGTAGTACCGTTTGTGTGTGCGGGCTGAGCACAGGTAACGGTTGGATTCTATCCCCACTATATAAAGTGGGTCTTCTTCTCCAACCAGCCTTACCTCTTATCCTCTATCTCCATTGTTGCCCCCAAGCTCCATTTTTGCCATATCTCTCTCCCTAGCCAACAAAACTTGTTGATGTTCTAGGGTTTGGAGGAGAGGGCCTCGATCTACACTTCCACCAAGAGATATTTGATTTCCCCCCACTAATCCCTTGCGGATCTTGTTACTCTTGGGTGTTTGAGCATCCTAGACGGAAGAGGTCACCTCGGAGCCACATTCCATTGTGGTGAAGCTCCGTGGTGGTGTTGGGAGCCTCCAATTAAGTTGTGGAGATTGCCCCAACCTTGTTTGTAAAGGTTCGGTCGCCGCCTTCAAGGGCACCACTAGTGGAATCACGGCACCTCGCATTGTGTGAGGGCGCGAGGAGAATACGGTGGCCTTAGTGGCTTCTTGGGGAGCATTGTGCCTCCACACCGCTCCAACGGAGACGTACTTCCTCTCAAAGGGAAGGAACTTCGGTAACACATCCTCGTCTTCACCGGCTCCACTTGTGGTCATTTCTTACCTTTACATTTTACTTGCTTTACTTGTATTGTATCCTTTACTTGCTTGTGTTGTGATTGTTAGCATCATATAGGTTGCTCACCTAGTTGCACATCTAGACAACCTATTTTGTTGCTAACCCTAATTTGTTAAGAAAAGCTAAAGATTGGTAGTTGCCTATTCACCCCCCCTCTAGTCAACCATATCGATCCTTTCAACATTTAAGTCTAACGTATTTCCTATGCATAGGTATTTTATAATCAAATAAATTATCAAGACAAGAGCTATCTAGCATATGCAAATAGGAAGAATGAAGCATTAACAATTTGAACATCTAAAGAGGTAACTGAACATGAAAATTCCGATAACCATATTTGCCTCTCTCGTAATAGTTACATGTAGGATCGTAATCAAATTCAACAATATAGCTATCATGTAAGATATTCTCTTCATGATCCATATGCATAAAACTTTTATAATCTTCCAAGATAGTGGGATTATCATCAATTAAAGTCATGACCTCCGAATATGTGGGATTCTTACCTAAAGTTGACACTCTTCCAAACCCACTTTCAATATTATTACAAACATTATTATCAATAACATATTCATCAGAGGCTTAAATAAAATTTTAAGATCATAAGAAGCATCATCCCAATCATGATAATTACAATGAGTAGTGGACATAACAAAATCATCATCCCCAAGTTTATAGTTTTGCATATCATTAACACAATTAACATTAATAGAAGAATTTATAATAACATCATTGCAATCATGCTTTTCATTTAAGGAGCTATCATGAATCACTTTATAAATTTCTTTTACACTTCATCACAATTTTTAGATTCACGATTTTCAAGAAAAACTTTATAAAGATAATCAAGTGCACTCATCTTAGTAGAAATTGGTTCAACATAATTAGGTCTTTTGAAAATATTGGCAAGTGGATGAGGACCCATTTATCTTAGATTTTTGTTTTTACTTTCTGTTCTTGTGTGTCAAAGATAAGGATAGCATACTAGGCAAGTAGAAAGTAGAACAACAATTAAATGATAGTGTGTGTAGGTACCTCGTGAGAATTTGAGGATGTATCCCCGACAACGGCACTAGAAATTCTTTCTGCTACTTGGAGCCGCGTTGGGTTTTTTCCTGAAGAGGAAGGGTGAAGCAATATAATAGCGATAAGTATTTCTCTTTGTGAGAACCAAGGTTATAGAACCAGTAGAAGAATCAAGGCAAACTCTTGTCGTCAGCACCTACACACAAAAAACCAAACAGTTGCACCCAAAGCGGACAAGAGGGTTGTCAATCCCCTTGAACTCGTTACTTTCAAGGATTAATTTCGATAGAGGTAGATATATAAAAAGTAAAACGAAACAAAAAGTAAATAATTACGGCAAGGTTTTTAGGGTTTTAAAAATATGATTTAAATAGGCCCGGGGCCATAGTTTTCACTAGAAGCTTCTCTCTCGAATGCACTTCATATGGTGGGTAAACAAATTACTATTCAACAACTGATAGAAAAGCGCATAGTTATGACAATATTCATGGCAATGATCATGTGTATAGACATCACGTATGTGACAAGTAGACCGAAGTGATCCTGCATCTACTACCATTACTCCATCAATCAACCGACTCCTGCCTGCATCTATGGTATTAAGTTCATGACAAATAGAGTAACACACTATGCAAGATGACATGATGTAGACAAAGTAAGACAAGAAATATGTTTAGACCCCATCGTTTTATCCTTAATGACAACAATATGTCTTGTCCCCTTCTATCACTGGGATATAGAGCACCATAAGATTGAACCCACTACAATGCACTCCTCCAGTTGAAGATAAATCAATCTAGTTGGCCAAACCAAACAGATAGATCGAAGAGAATTACAAAGCTATAACAATCATGCATAATAAAGTTCAGAAAAGACTAGATTACTTTCAATGAATAATCTGATCATAAACCCACAATTCATCGGATCAAAACAAACACACCGCAAAAGAAGATTACATCGTATAGATCTTCGCGAGGATCACAAAGACCATGATATTGAAGATCAAAGAGAGAGAAGAAGCCATCTAGCTACTAGCTATGGACCCGCAGGTCTGTGGTGAACTACTCACACATCATCATGGAGGCAGCAAGGTTTATGTAGATGGCCTCCGTGATTGATTCCCCCTTCGACAGAGTACCGAAAAAGGCATGCAGATGAGATCGCGGAAGAACAAAGGCTTGTGGCGGCGGAAAACGTGTTTCGGGTGTCTCTCTGTTGGTTTTGGGGTAATTGAAGATACATAGAAGTGGAATTAGGTCAGGAGGGTGGACGAGGGGCCAACGAGCTTAGGGGACGCGCCCTACCCCCAGGGCATGCCCAACAAGCTCGTGGGTCTTCTAGCCTCCTCCTGAAGCTTCTAGGATCTCTTTATGTCCAAAAATGACCCCCGTAAAGTTTCATCCAATTTGGACTCCATTTGATATTGATTTTCCGAAAAGTCCAAAAACAGGCAAAACACAGGAACTGACACTCGGCACTAGGTTAATAGGTTAGTCCCAAAAATGATATAAAATAGCATATTATTGCACATAAAGTATCCAAGATTGATAATATAATAGCATGAAACAATAAAACAATTATAGATACGTTGGAGACGTATCATGCACCTATACAATTTGTCATTATATTGGGTGTGTTGGGGATAGAAGAAATTTCTTGTATTTGATTGCAGGGTTGTTGAGAGAGACCATCTTCATCCTACACTCTCATGAATTGATAAACCTTAGGCCATCCATTTGAGGGAAATTTGCTACTTTCCTACAAAACTCTGCGCTTGGAGGCCAAACAACGTCTACAAGAATAAAGTTTTGTAGTAGACATGAAGCTAATTTCTGGTGCCATTATCGGGGAGGTGAGTGCTGATGTCTACTACGCAACTTTATTCTTGTAGACTCTGTTGGGCCTCCAAGCGCTGAGTTGTGTAGGACAGTAGCAATTTTTCCTCAAGTGGATGACCTAAGGTTTTATCAATCCGTGGGAGGTGTAGGATGAAGATGGTCTCTCTCAAACAATCCTGCAATCAAATACAAGAAATCACTTGTGTCCCCAACACACCCAATACAATGGCAAATTGTATAGGTGCACTAGTTCGACGAAGAGATGGTGATACAAGTGCAATATGGATAGTAGATATATGTTTTTGTAATCCGAAAATATAAAAATAGCAAGTTAGAAAGTGGTAGACAGTGAGAAAACATTGTATTAATGCTTGGAAATGAGGCCTAGGGTTCATACTTTCACTAGTGCAATCTCTCAACAATGCTAACATAATAGAATCATATGATCATCCCTCAACGCGCGACAAAGAATCACTCCAAAGTTTATATCTAGCGGAGAACAGAAGATGAAATTGTTGTAGGTAGTAGAACCACCTCAAAGTTATCCTTTCCGATCAATCTATTGAGCTATTCCTATAAGTGTCACAAACAGCCCTAGAGTTTGTACTAAAATAACACCACATGATACACATTAATCAACTCTAATGTCACCTAGATACTCCAATGTCACCACAAGTATTCGTGAGTCAATTATATGATATGCATCAAACAATTTCAGATTCATCATATTCAATCCATGCAAAAGAACTTCAAAGAGTACCCCCAAGATTTCTATCGGAGAAAGTAGGATGAAAACATGCATCAACACATGTGCATAGATCCCCAAGGTCACTGGAATCCGCAAGTTAATGCCATAACATCTATCAGGTGAATCAATACAATACCCTATTGTCACCACGAGTATCCACATGCAAGACATACATCAAGTGTTCTCAACCTAAAGTATTCAATCCAACATAACGAGATCTCAAAGGGAAAGATTCAATTCATCACATCAAGATAGCAAGGGAATAACATCATATGATCCAACTATGTTAACAAAGCCCATGATACATCAAGATTGTGACATCTCAAGAACACGAGAGAGAGAGAGAGAGAGAGAGAGAGAGAGAGAGAGAGATCACATATCTACTGGTACATACCCTCAGCCCCGAGGGTGAACTACTCCCTCCTCGTCATGGACACCGCCGGGATGATGACGATGGCCTCCGGTGATGATTGCCCCCTCCAGCAGGTTGTCGGAGTAGGGCTCCGGATGAGTTTTCTTTGGTACATAGGCTTGCGGCGGCGGAGCGGAAGTTCTGGGTTTATTTCTAAGTGTTTCTGCACATATAGGATTTTTGGGCGTTGGAATCACGCTAACCGGAGCCATGAGGGGCCCACAAGCTATCAGGGCGCGCCCAGGGGGTGGGCGCGCCCTGTTGGCTTGTGGCCAGCAGGTGGCCCCCCTCCGGTGGTTCTTCGCTCCGGTATTTCTCATATTGTCCAGAAAAAATCATCAAAAAGTTTCGGGCGATTGCGAGAACTTTTATTTTCTGCATAAAAACAACACCATGGTAATTCTGCTGAAAACAGTGTCAGTCTAGGTTAGTTCTAATTAAATCATATAAAATGCATTAAAACCATATAAAAGTATTGTAAACATAGGTAAATATGGCATGAATACTTCATTATCGATACGTTGGAGATGTATCAACATCCCCAAGCTTAATTCCTACTCGTCCTCGAGTAGGTAAATGATAAAAGAAATAATTTATGAAGTGGAAATGCTAGCAGAGTGTATAAAATTGACCAAGGAATTTCAGTCACTTTTCTAGCATCATAACCAGCAACTTTTTCTCATGAAACTCATTATGATAGAGTAGCAATCAATTCACATGTCATGATTCAAACAATGCATTCTCTTGAAACTTAACAACATATGTTCTTACTCATCAAACAATTTCAATGCATCATTATGTCTAAGTAAGAGCTCCACATACTCAATTATCACATAGTCTTCTATGATTGCTAATACTCAAAGCATATTTTTAGAACAAACAACATCCATCAAACACAGAGAAAGATAGGGGCTTAATGTTTTGCCTCCCAACATACTTATCATGAAGATAATTGTCAACAATAATGAATCATGATGAAATATATTTGACTAGATATATGTGTTTGGATCTTTCCCCACCACATGGTGCTTGCCAACTAATAGATTGAGGTTGGAATAAGACGTTGACTCATCATGAAAAGTAAATAACATAAAAGTAAATAGATTATCCCTTCGCAGAGGGAAGCAAGGATTTGCGGAGGTGCGAGAGCTCATTGTTTAAAATATAGATGAATATATTTTTGGGTGGTTTGCCTTTCCTGTCAATGTTACGACAAGAAATTTCAATATCTACCATGTTAATCACATTATTGGCGGTTCCCAAACAGAATTGAAAATTTACCCCCCCCCCTCAACCATTCAAACACATTCCATGGCTGGCCGTATCCACGGGTACCTTCCAAATGATCAACTTTCTAGGGGAGTTCTTCTTTATTTTTTATTATTCAGGACTGGGAATCCTTGTTACCAGCCTCTCTCGTGCAATGACAAGTGAATAAACACTCATCATGAGAATAACCAGCTTAGCATGGAAGATATTGACCGCCCCGATCGCTCCATGAGCGGTACAGGCACACAAAATGAATGTTTATTTGAAGGTTTTAAAGGAGGCACATGCAAATTTACTTGGAATGGCAGTGAAATACCATATATATGTTGACATGGTGGACTCTCATGGAAGAAACTTGGCTCAAGGATTTGGATGTACAAGTAGTATCTCTACGTAGTACGAAGTTTTGGCTAGCAAAAGGTTCTAAACAAGCACCACATGTTGGAGGATCCATAACAATAGAAATTTTATGCAAATATAGCCAAACATAACCATTACGTTGTCTTCCTTGTCCAACTTCAGCAATTTGATCAAGGTTGAAAATAATTAATGGGTATTCACAATCATAAAAGATATCCAAGATAATATATTTGTATGTGAAAATTCTCTTTCTTATACTAATCATTCATGAATTGCTTGTATGACCAATATTGTGATTGTCAAACTTCAATAGATTTTACTTTCTAAACCAAATGTGAACCTGTTACTAAGAATATAGCACATTGATAATTTCATATTTATGATATTTCATTCATTCACAATTTACTCTTAGGATATAAGTGAAGCACAAGAGTAAACATCAAACTGCTCTCAACAGATACAAGCGAAGATCAATGAGTAGCTAAACAATTAAGTAGCTATGTGAGGAATCTCCCTCAATAAAGACTTTTAGATCTGAGAATTTATTGAAACAACAAACAAAACAAAGGACACTCCAAGAACAGCACATATCACTTGAACGAATAAAAACTTAGGATCAACATTGGCTAACCGATAATTGTTGATGAAGAGAGGTGGGATGCGTAGCATCACCAAGCTTAGATGCTTGAGACTTCTTGTAATATTTAATTGGGGAGCCTTGGGAATCCCCAAGCTTGAGCTCTTGTGTCTTGTTAATTCCTCTCATATCACGGTATCACCTAGGTCTCAAAAACTTCATCCACACAAAACTTGAAAAGAATTCGTGAGATAGGTTGGTGCACATAAGAATAAATCAACTCTTTATGTACTGCCAAGACAAGTTGAATAATAATTTTCAAACACTATCTACTGTATACTATCATTTCTACAATTTATATCTACCAATATAAGTCATGAAAACTATAGGAGAAGTAGATAACAAAACTATGACAACAATCTCTCTAAACAGGACAGTCTGCAGCAATTAATCTACAAACTGCACTTATGTAATTCAAAAAATTCTGAAAAATTAGGACATGATAAACAATTTATATGAAAATACTGTTTAAAAATTTGAGAAACTTTCCACTTTCCAGCAAAATATGAAAATTCAAACACTACAGAAAAAGTTTCTGTTTTTACACAGCACACATCAAACATGTAATTCAAGCATCCTAAAAGGAAATTCTTGGAACTTTTTATTGAAAAACAAGATTATAAATAACAGCAAGAAAATACTAACAAAATAAAATGACATGCCAAGAAAAATACATATTATGTGATGAATAAAAATATAGCTCCAAGTAAGATATATCGATAGTGTTGAAGACAAAAAGAGGGGATGCCTTCCGGGGCATCCCCAAGCTTAGACGCTTGAGTCTTCCTTGAATATCACCTTAGGGGTGCCTTGTGCATCCCCAAGCTTGGGGTCTTACCACTCCTTATTCTCCTCATATCGGTGTCTTACCCAAAACTTGAAAACTTCAATCACACAAAACTCAACAGAACTTCGTGAGATGGGTTAGTATAATAAATATAGATCATTCAACTAGGTACTATCAAGACAAAATTCATAAGTGTTCTCACATAATACCTAATGTATTATATCATTACCATAATTTATATCACTCAATATAAGCTATGAAAACACTAAAACAAGCAAACTATGCATGCAAAACAGAATTTGTCAAAAACAGAACAGTCTATGATCTGAATGAATACCATACTTCCCTAACTCTAAAAATTCTCAAAACTTAGGAAAACACATAGAATTTGCATAGAAAAACTGTGTAACAATTTCAGAATTTTTTTGACTGTCCAGTAAAATCAGAGAAATTCTGCACTAGACATAAAAGTTTCTGTTTTTGCACAGAATCAAACTAACAAGTATCCATACTATCCCAAAGACTTTACTTGGCACTTTATTAAAACAAAAGGCACAAAACATGATTAATACAGTAGCCTAATCATGTTAACACAAAAAAAGAGTATAAATATTGGGTTGTCTCCGGACAAGCACTTTTCTTTAAAGCCTTTTTAGCTAGGCATGATGATTTCTATGATGCTCACATAAAAGTAAAGAATTGAAACACAATGGGAGCATCATGAAGCATATGACTAGCACATTTAATTCTAACCCTATTCCTATGCATAGGGATTTTGTGATCAAACAATTTATGGGAGCAAGAATCAACTAGCATAGGAAGGCAAAATAGGCATATCTTCAAGATTTTCAACACATAGGGAGGAAACATGATATTATTGCAATTCCTACAAGCATATGTTCCTCCCTAATAATACTTTTCAGTATCATCATGAAGAAATTCAACAATATAACCATCACATAAAGCATTCTTTTCATGATCCTCAAACATAGAAATTTATTACTCTCCCCAGAAGCAAACTTCTTATACATAATAGTGGGAGTATCATAGGAGACTCGAATGCTATAAATTGTTTCCATATTAAAAGAGTAATGTTAAGAAAAAGGGTATTCATAATTGCGATAAGTTTTATCATAATCATCATCACTACTTTTTATAACATAAGTATCATCACAATAATCATCATAAGTAGTAACTTGGTTCTCATCATAATCAATGGAAACCTCTTCCAAGATAGTGGGATCATTACTAAATAAAGTCATGACCTCTCCAAATCCACTTATCATTATAATAAGCTTCAACACCCTCCAAAATAGTGGGATAATAATCATCTAAAGTTGACACTCTTCCAAACCCACTCTCATAAAATTGCAATCATCATAAATAGGAGGCATGCAATCATCATAACAAATTTGATCATTGAAAGTAGGGGAACTAAAAAGATCATCTTCATACAACATTGTATCCCCAAGCTTGGGATAAACATTATTTTTAGCAAATAAATTCTCAAACATGTCATTTTCATCAAACATAGCATCCCCAAGCTTGTGGGTTTGCATATCATTAGCATAATCATCAATAGCACGAATGGCACCAATAGTATAAAAATTATTATCATCATAATTTTCCAAGTTAGTGCCAAAAAGATTTTCAATATTATAAGGAGTATCATTATATTCCCAATCATCCTCATTGAAAGGACGTGGATGTCTCCTAGAGGGGGATGAATAGGCTCTTTAAAATAATTACGGTTTAGGCTTGAACAAATGCGGAATAAAACTAATGTTTAATATGTCAAGCACAAAACCTAAAAAAACTAGGCTCACCTATGTGCACCAACAACTTAAGCTAAGCAAGATGAACAACTAAGTGATAGCAAGATATATAACATGAAACAATATGGCTATCACAAAGTAAAGTGCATAAGTAAAGAGCTCGGGTAAGAGACAACCGAGGCACGTGGAGACGATGATGTATCCCGAAGTTCACACCCTTGCGGATGCTAATCTCCATTTGGAGCGGTGTGGAGGCACAATGCTCCCCAAGAAGCCATTAGGACCACCGTAATCTCCTCACGCCCTCGCACAATGCAAGATGCCGTGCTTCCACTAAGGGACCCTTGAGGGCGGTCACCGAACCCGTACAAACAAGGTTGGGGCAATCTCCACAACTTAATTGGAGGCTCCCAACAACACCACGAAGCTTCACCACAATGGATTGTGGCTACGAGGTAACATCAAATGCTCGGGGCAATCTCCACAACCTAATTGGAGATCCCGACGCTTGCCCGGAGCTTTACACCACAATGATTGAGCTCCGAGGCACCACCAATCGTTTAGGGCGCCAAAGCACCCAAGAGGAACAAGCTCTAGGGTACCAAGCACCCAAGTGTAATAAGCTTCTCAACTTCACTTCCACGTATCACCGTGGAGAACTCAAACCTATGCACCAAATGCAATGTCAAGGGCACACGGAGTGCCCAAGTCCTTCTCTCCGAAATCCCACCACAACAACTAATGCTATGGAGGAAAACGAGAGGAAGAACGAAGAAGAACACGAAGAACTCCAAGATCTAGATCCAAGGGGTTCCCCTCACATAGAGGAGAAAGTGATTGGTGGAAATGTGGATCTAGATATCCTCTCTCTTTTCCCTCAAGAACTAGCAAGAATCATTGGAGGGATTGAGAGTTAGCAAGCTCAAAGAAGGTCAACAATGGGGGGCAAACACGAGCTCTAAGGATAGGGACAATTGGGGAAGAAGACCCCCTTAAATAGGTCCCCACGAATCTGCCCGTTATGTGCAGAATAACATAGGAGTGGTACAACCGCTATGCGCACCGATACAACTGGTCAAAGAAGACAAACCTACCTGTAGGAAAAGCAATAAGCGGTACAACCGCCCGGGGGACCGGTAGTACCGGTTTAACCGGAACAACAGGCCCACAACCGCCCAAGAACCGCTCCACAACAGAAACGAGTTCGGTGGTAGAGCGGTACATGGCCGGTACAACCTTCGGACCAATTCTGGAGCGGTACAACCGCTCCAAACACAGGTTGTACCGGTCGACTGGTACAACCTCTCTATGAACCAGTACAACCTCTCAATGTAAAACCGGTAAGACAAAAATAGCCATAACTTTCGCATACAAGCTCTGATTTGAGCAAACTCAAGCTTGTTGGATAAAGGACAACAAGAGCTATCCAACAACGACTAGTTATATTAAGAACAAGCAATGGAGAATAAATGCCACTAGGATAAGGAAGATGACCTTCCCAATAATTATCTGGCAAAATCTCCAATATCGAAAACATGATAGAAGATGCACATGGACTCCATTTTCGATGAACTCGAGCTTGTCATAAAGATGACCATAAGCTCTAAACCTCACAAAGCGAAACACCAAACAAGAACCAAGAAAGATGATGCAAGGATGCAAATGGTTTGAGCTCTCAACGAACGATACGATCAAGCTACTCACTTGAGAGCCCCCCTTGATAGTACGGCAATCGATCCTATAACCCGGTCTCCCAACTACCACCATGAGACCGGTAAAATAGAAAACCTATCAAGGGCAAACCTATACCTTGAACATGGTCCACTTGAGCTATATGGTGACGATCTTGACTTCCTCAAGATGGACCACCTTTCTTGATTGCGTAGGCTCGATGAAGACTAGTTGATTTGTCCCCCATACTGCACTATGGGTGAGCCACTCTTCGGCACATCTTCACAAGTCCATTGTCACAACAATGGACGGCAAGCTTCAAGCATGATCTCTTTATGATGCTCCACTTGAACTTGCACACCAGAATCTTGATGACGATCACCACTTGATGTCATCCTCCATGGGTTGTATGAGATCTTCCTCTTGACGCAAGCCCATGAAAACATACCTAACCCCACATAGAACTCTCACGTAGACCATGGGTTAGTACACAAAGTGTAATGGACAATGCTTACCATACCATGGGATCACTTGACCCCTCTCGGTACACCTTGTACGCTTTGTATGTTGATCAACTTGATTCACTCTTTTACTTAGTCTTGATCAACCTTGTATCTTATCTTCTCTCTTCATAAAGATGATGTCTTGAAGGTAAACATGAAAGCTCACACAGTCTTCTTCTTCAAGACATGCTTGCAATAAGCTCAACTCTCACATGACCAATCTTTGGATAAAACCTTGAATACCACCTTGGTCACCATATAAACTCCTTGAAACCAACAGATGGACTTCAAGAAGTGCCTATGGACAAATCCTTCGAATATAACTCAAGGCAACCATTAGTCCATAGGGATTGTCATCAATTACCAAAACCACACATGGAGAAATGTGCTCTTACAATCTCCCCCATTTTGGTAATTGATGACAACCACTTTCAGGAGAGTTTATATAAGGAAATAAGCATAACCAAGCACACACATGCAAAGCTATAATGCATGGGTATGAGTTGCAAATGCTTAAGCAATCAAAAGCAAAACTCTCTAAATTTTCCAAACTAAACTCTCTAAACATCTCCCCCATTGGCACCGATTGCCAAAATGGACGAAATACTTAGAAAAGCAATATAATAGGTGTTCCTCCAAAAAGTGTGTATTTCTCAAAATATGAATGCAATGAAATACACATATACAATGATAAGCAGTTGGAGGAAGACAAACTATATTGAGGATCCAAAGATTGCAAAAAGGATTGTATACAAAGACATACCAAAGAGTGAAGCAAGCAATCAAAAGATACCAATTGGACCAAACAATCACATGATCCAACGAGCCACATTAAAAAGAAATTCTGATATGGGCAAAGGAGTGTTCTAAAGAAACCAGAGAAGCTCCCCATGATTTGTGCACTATTTGGAAGTTTTGTATTTAGATTCTCGTGGACAAAATAGGATCATCGCTCCCCCAAAATCAATAAAAACACAAAACATGTGCAAGTGAGCATAGATAGGAAATAATGCATAGCACTTGCAACAAACATATGGTTGAGCAACATGAAAGAGCCAACTTAAGAATGGGCTCAACCAAAATGATGTGTGTGAGTCATGGCAAAGCACTTGAGAAGACTAATATAAGGATGAGCATTAAGCATCAACATAGTCTTGATGGTATGAGACACGAGGTGCAAGACATATCCTTCCCACACACACACACACACACATACTAGCAAATGGGTTGACAAGCTTACTAATAAACAAATTAAAAACCAAAGCTTGTGACAACCCATGGTGAAGATAAGAAATAATAGCCTTGTGAAGAGGAGGGATACCAATCGAAATGGCAAAACCCTCGTCAAGACAAGCATGAGGAAAAATAATCTTCACCACCAATGAGTGCATCAGGATGCAAGGATATAAGATCCGCACTCAAGACAAATTCTTTCACGAAACCACCAAGAAAATAAAAAAGGAAATACAACGTTAGTCGTGAAAGAAAAGATGATATCAACTAGAGATGTAACTTCTCTCATGTGTATAAGATTCTAGGTAGAAGACAATCATGATGATATATATCCACAAAGAAGGATGTACACACGAAATAGTTACAAGAAGGAACGAACAAGATATCCAAAAGGAAGTCATGAATATACGAATAAGATATTTGGTTGAAAGCATAGCACAAGGCCTAATATTTTCTTATTGTACATAAATGAACTCCCAGCTCACGAACATCAAAGACATCACAACTAGCAACAAGAGATCATCGTTGGGATGCTTTGAGAAAGGAAACAAGTACCACAAGAATGAATCAAGAAATTCATGCCATGATGCAACCTAAAAAAGGTTGAATGCAAGAAATGTATGCATGAAGTAGATACTTGTTACCGAGATAGCAATGGATTGATGTAGAAGATAATGGTTCATCGATCATCCTAACTTGGCTCCAATAAGCACATGGTGTCAACACCTTCCTTGTAAGTGAGCCGAGTGTCCAATGTATCTCCAATTGTTCCTAGAACAACAACACAAACAAAGTGGTACCCAAACTCATTGGGACCAAAGAGTTAGTGGACCAACAATACATAGGACAAACTCCACATAACTATGTGCATATAGATATGAAATTTAATTTCATGCACACGTTAGCCAATTTGTGACATAGTGGAGTTTCCCCTATATATTGGGTCAAATAGAGAAAGCATGCCAAGGAAAGTACATATAGTAATATGCATGCTCAAGACTTTCAAGAACCAAATCAACACATAGTTGATAAGATACCAAAAGACAAGGTATCAAGTGAAAATAAGATACCCAACAAAAAATTATCACTTGAAGGATATCAATTAAAAGATACATCATGGAATGAGATATTCATATGCCAAATAGAAGGAAACAAGATACTAAAGAAGGAAAACAAACAAGAGGTATCAAGTTCCCAAAAGAGAGTTAGGTTCCAAATAAACCAAGCCCTCGGCAAGTTTTCATGATGGCACAAAGTACAAAAAATGAAAAAGCTTTAACTTCCACCAACACGCACTTGGGATCAAAAGGTTTTATGATAAACGCATAAAGAGAGTGTTCTAGAGAAAATAGGATAGCTCCTCCAAGACATGTGCATTACATAGAATTTGCATTTGAATACAAAATTCACAAGATGAGATCATCACTTTCCCTATATCTATAGAAACACTAGACATGCTAAAAAAGATCCACAAGAGGCAAGGAAGACAAACGATGAACAAAATCCAATGTAAAGATGATTCGCAATTTCTACCACTTAAAAGGAATACCAATTGTCAAAGGACAAGAAGTATTTGGAAATAATTCCCATTTGTAGATTGCAAATAGATCCAACATCATCTTTACTCCTAAATCACAAGCAAATAACACTTGTAGAGCTAACATGCCACCTAGGAACAAGATAAATTATAATATCAAATCTAAGTGGCAATATATCAAATGTACACATTCTCTGGGCTTGTAATATGCACATAGGATATTACTCCCCCATAATGTGGTAACCCAACATTATTAACAAGTGGGAAATGAAATCCAACAAGAGATTATTAATGGACCGTTTAGAATTTGAATTTATCATGAGAAGACATACCACATAGAAGCTAGATAATCTTGTAATGTCAATACTAAGTGGTATTCCTCGTGTACACACATTTTTAGGATCGTGAAGTGCAAAAAGCACATCACTCCCCCAAAATGGGATAATCCATTAATCTCTCAAAAGAGGCGACCAAGATACAAACAAAAAGACAAAAAGGCTCAACACAAGACTCACACATATATCATGTGCAACCCACCATACATACTTGATTTCTCAAGATAAACAAATAGGAAGCACAACATATACAAACACATGCAAGGTACAAAACCACAACATGCACAGGGGCAAGTAACTAACAATGTATTCAATTTTAAGTACAAGTTACCGTAAGGAGGAAAATTGGTTATAAGATAGCAACTTGATGATCCAAATGACTTGGCTTGATACAATATGAATGATGAAGACCCCTTAATTCTTCATAATTTAGCCAAGTCTACAATGCCCTCCAACAATACCTATTGATCAAGTTTGAGCTTGTTGGTCCCCAACCAAGTTGGGTCCTAAGAGGTTAGTCACAATAGGCTTGGCTACCCAAATGGTTCTTTTCTTGACACCACTTTGAGTACCAACAAACTTGGCAAAGACATTGCCAACCTTATCCTTCCCAAGAGAATAGACAACATCAATGATAATTGGTTTGGATACTTTACCATTAGTGCATGAAGAAGCAAAGTGACCCTTCTCACGACATAAGTAGCAACATCTACCCTTTACTTTCTTCTCAATTGATTTCTCAACTTGAGGAGCGTTGACATGGGTCTTCTTGGGAAGTGGCCTTTCTTAAACTTGACGTTGAGCATAAGATTTAACTTGTGGCCGCTTCCCTTGTTGCTTGTCACTATGGGGCTTCGTCTTCAATGGGCAAGATCTAACATGGTGCCCTTCTATTTTGCACTTGAAGCAAACAATCCTGGCCGAGTTCTTGACTTGTTCTTGGCCCTTCTTCTTGTTGCCCTTGGACTTCTTCTTCTTATTGGAGTTGAATCTAAGTCCACCTTTGTCATTTGGGGATTTTTGCACACTCAAGATATTGTTGAGTGTGGACTTCCCTTCATGACTCTTTTCCAAGTCTTTCTTCAAAGAAGTGACTTGGGCCTTGAGCTCATTGATTTCCTCTACATGGTTAGTATGAACACAAGTACTAGAGGAAGTATAAGCTTCATCGTTAGAGCAACAAGGCAAGGAAAGTAATTCATCACAAGATGTAGCAACATTATGAGTAGATGAATTACGAGGACTGACACATGGCAATAAAGCATTTCGACTAGATGCATTGCTAATGTCCACATGAGGCTCACTAGATGTTACCTTAGTAGTACTAGCCTCATGAGCTATCCTTGACACATTATGGGATACTAGAAGATCACCATGAGAGCTAGAAAGCTTTTCATGACTTTCTTCCAATTTCCCATAATTGCTAGATAGCAACTCAAGTTAAGACCTTAGCTCAACATTCTCCTTCAATATGGATGCTTCACAAGAAATAGAGTTAGTAGCACAAGCATCATCATTAACAACAAGAGGAGAAGGAAACTTGGCAAGCTCTTTTGCATAAGAAGCTTCAAGTTGAGCATGAGACTCGGTGAGTTCGATGAGAGAACTCTTAATGACCCTCGAGCCATTTTCGAGGTGCTCAAAGTCCTCAAGGAGTTTAGCATGTGCGACTTCAAGCTTATCATTTTTAGTTCTAAAATCATTAGCCACCTCGAGAGCTCTATCATGGGATTCCTTTAATCTAGATAATTCTAGAGCAAAGGTCTCCTTAAGAGATTCCTTGGTGGTTTGTTCATTTTCAGGAGCTTGAGATAGCTCCGCGATCTCATTAGCGTAATCACGCTCATGACCTTCCATTTTATCAATGGTGGCCTCATGCCCCTCGAGATGAGCTTCCAACTCCTCTATATATTTCTTGCCCTCAATGGCAATAAACATGATTTCCATGAAGTTGGAATGAGCAAGTTCATTCTCATGAAGAGCTTTAAAAATCATTTCTCCCTTAATTTTTAAGGAAGCAATATTATCATCCTGTTCATCAATAAGCTCATCCTCATTATTATCAACATCATCATCATGAGAAATATTGGGGTTCAAAGTAGGAGATACCTTTGACGCCTTAGCCATAAGACAAAAGTGAGAAACAACAGATGATGATGTTTTGTTTCCTCTACATTGTTAGCACAACAACTCGAGGAGATAGATACATTTTTATCATGGCAACAAGATATAGCAAGCATATCATCATGAGATTTAGTCAAGCAATTTCTACATGATATGCAAGGCCTATCAACACAAGCATGTGAAACATTTAGAGTGCTCAAAGTGTTAAAGTCCAAAGATGAAGCATTGTAGTAAGATAGTGATGAAGGATCATCAAGAATAATCCCACTATTATCATTACAATGATCACCACTACTCACCATATCATTACCTTGTGGCAATCCACATGCAGGTGAAGTAGATGAAGTTGAGAAGACAAACCGACCGGAGGTGGAGGGAGAATAATCATCCCTACAAATCTTGGACACACCATATTTATCTTGAAGCTTTGTCCACAACTCATGAGCATCCCGGAACGACATGAGTTGAAATATAACTACATTGCTCAAAGCATCAAAAAGCACATTAGAAGCTTGAGCATTGAGATAAGAGTTTTTCTTATCCTCTAAAGGTATGTTTTGAGAATCCTTTGGAGGAGAAAAACCCATATCTACAATTCACTCTAAATTTGGGTCCATGTCCCTAAAGAGATTAAGCATGCGAATTATCCAAACATCAAAATTTGTGCCATCGAAACTAAGAGTGTCAGAGAATCCTAATCCCCTAGTCGACATCCTTACTCTCTAGGTGTTAAAACCTAATAATGAGAGATCTGGATCTAATACCAATTTAAAGGACGTGGATGTCGCCTAGAGGGGGGGGGGTGAATAGGCGCTTTAAAATAATTACGGTTTAGGATTGAACAAATGCGGAATAAAACTAATGTTTAGTATGTCAAGCACAAAACCTAAAACAACTAGGCTCACCTATGTGCACCAACAACTTATGCTAAGCAAGATGAACAACTGAAAGCACATTTGTTCCCTTGGTGGTTTTGGTAATTAATAACAACATATATGTCATTGAACTAATGTTTCCACTAAGCATATTTTAGGAAAAGTTCAATGATAGGGATGGCAAAAAGGATTGTGGAGATACCCCAAGATGCAAGGAAATGGATTGGAAAAGCTTCAAGCATGATGACTCTACATTTTACTTTGTGAAAAATCACTTTGAGTCCATAGGAAAGCCAATACTATTAAAAGGGGGTAAGGTACTGTTGGTGAACAAGATGCTCCACGTGCACAAGAGATAGTCACCAAAAACACCCACAAGCTCTTCCACAAAAGTCTGTCCAAAGCCAAATATCCAAAATCGGTGCAACCAACCATTTTCACTCGGTGCCACCGATTCCCAAAATCAGACAGACCCATGCCAAACCCTAGCACATCGGTGCAACCGATTCCACTTCGGTGCCACCGAGTTTGGGTTGCCAACTTTCTGTTACCTCGATTCACAAAATCGGTACCACCGAGTTTTCTGGATCGGCGTCACCGAGTTGCGCAATCTGACCGTTGGTCACCTAATCGGTACCACCGAGATTTATATATCGGTCTCACCGAGATTCAAAAGTTACTGCCTTTTGGTCACTTCGGTACCACCGAGATTAACACATCGGTGTCACCGAGTTGGTCACTTTAGGTGTAACGGTTGGATTTTTGGGGATGCCTATATATACCCCTTCACCACCACCCACTCGAAAGAGAAGCACTCGGAACTATTCCATACTTCCCCATCCTATTTTCTGAGAGAGAGCCACCTACTCATGTGTTGAGATCAAGCTATTCCACTCCATCCATATGAATCTTGATCTCTAGCCTCCCCAAGTTGCTTTCCACCAAATCAATCTCTTCTACCAAGCCAAATCTATGAGAGAGTGATTGTGTGTTGAGGAGTCTATCATCTTAAAGCACAAGAGCAAGGAGTTCATCGACATTGCCGAGCCTATTACCTTTTGGAGGGTGGTGCCTCCTAGATTGGTTAGGTGTCGCTTGGGAGCCTCCTACTTCGTGTTGTGGAGTTGAACCAAGAAGTTTGTACGGGCAAGGAGATCACCTACTTCGTGAAGATCTACCCATAGTGAGGCTAGTCCTTCGTGGACGGAAGCCGTTATGGAATAGTCAAGGTTGCTACTTCGTGGACCCTTATGGGTGGAGCCCTCCGTGGACTCTCGCGACCGTTACCCTCCGTGGGTTGAAGACTCCATAAACGTGGACGTACGATAGCTCCACCTATCGGAACCACGGGAAAAATCTTCGTGTCTACAAATTGCGTTTGATCTTCCTCCCTACCCTCTACTATACATGCTTGTTGTTACTTTCCGCTGCTATACTCTTAGACATGCATGTGTAGGGTGTACTTGACTTGCTATCATTGCTAAAATCTGCCAACACTTAAAATTGGGAAAAGGTAGGATTTTTATTTGGTCAAGTAGTCTAATCACCCCCCTCTAGACATACTTTCGGTCCTACAACAACTAAGTGATAGCAAGATATATAACATGAAACAATATGGCTATCACAAAGTAAAGTGCATAAGTAAAGAGCCTGGGTAAGAGATAACCGAGGCACGTGGAGACGATGATGTATCCTGAAGTTCACACCCTTGCGGATGCTAATCTCCATTTGGAGCAGTGTGGAGGCACAATGCTACCCAAGAATCCATTAGGGCCACCACAATCTCCTCACGCCCTCGCACAATGCAAGATGCCGTGATTCCACTAAGGGACCCTTAAGGGCGGTCACCGAACCTGTACAAACTAGGTTGGGGCAATCTCCACAGCTTAATTGGAGGCTCCCAACAACACCACGAAGCTTCACCACAATGGTTGGGGCTCCGAGGTAACATCAAATGCTCGGGGCAATCTCCACAACCTAATTGGAGACCCCGACGCTTGCCGGGAGCTTTACACCACAATGATTAAGCTCCGAGGCACCACCAATCGTCTAGGGCACCAAAGCACCAAGAGGAACAAGCTCTAGGGTACCAAGCACCCAAGAGTAATAAGCTTCACAACTTCACTTCCACGTATCACCGTGGAGAACTCAAACCTATGCACCAAATGCAATGGAAAGGGCACACGGAGTGCCCAAGTACTTCTCTCCCAAATCCCACCACAACAACTAATGCTATGGAGGAAAACGAGAGGAAGAACGAAGAAGAACACGAAGAACTCCAAGATCTAGATCCAAGGGGTTCCCCTCACATAGAGGAGAAAGTGATTGGTGGAAATGTGGATCTAGATCTCCTCTCTCTTTTCCCTCAAGAACTAGCAAGAATCATTGGAGGGATTGAGAGTTAGCAAGCTCAAAGAAGGTCAACAATGGGGGGCAAACACGAGCTCTAAGGATAGGGACAATTGGGGAAGAAGACCCCCTTAAATAGGTCCCCACGAATCTGCCCGTTATGTGCAGAATAACATAGGAGCGGTACAACCGCTATGCGCACCAATACAACCGGTCAAAGCAGACAAACCTACCTGTAGGAAAAGCAATAAGCGGTACAACCGCCCGGGGGACCGGTAGTACCGGTTAAACCAGAACAACAGGCCCACAACCGCCCAAGAACCGCTCCACAACAGAAATTAGTCCGGTGGTAGAGCGGTACATGGCCAATACAACCTTCAGACCAATTCTGGAGCGGTACAACCGCTCCAAACACCGGTTGTACCGGTCGACCGGTACAACCTCTCTATTAACCAGTACAACCTCTCAGTGTAAAACCGGTAAGACAAAAACAACCATAACTTTCGCATACAAGCTCCGATTTGAGCAAACTCAAGCTTATTGGATAAAGGACAACAAGAGCTACCGGAAGCAGGGCCAGCCACCGGCCCCAAAAGCGACCCTGTAAAGGTTTCCTCTTTGGCGAAAGAAGACCAGGGCCGGGGCTCGGCAGGATGGAGGTCACCCCCGAGCCTCCCAATGCATCACGACAGGCGGCTTTTGCAGGCGAAGACTACTTTAGCGAGGATAGGCCGCAGTCTTGTCCCCCTTTGAACTGGCCATTGTGGTAACCCTTCCCGCTGGGTTTTGGGGGAAGACGGCAACCACAGAAGGACACATTGTATTCTCTGGCTACCACTACGCAATTCAGACAAGCAGGAGTAGGGTTTTACAACGCATGGTGGCCCGAACCTGGGTAGATCGTGTGTTCATCGTTTCTTCCCCCAAGCTCAAGCATGCTGGAGCTTCGCCGTAGGATAGGAAGAGTGAGCGAGGTTGAAGAGCCGATGCACCCCAGAGTTCGAATCTCTCTTGGGTCCCCGGAGCCCCGATTCCGACACCTGGCACGCTAGGTAGGGGTGCGCTGCCGCTCTTCAGCTCCGTTTCGGCTCCGTCCTCGCCGACCCCATGGCCGAAGCCCATCGAGTGTGTGCCGAGCGTCGAGTGGCTCGCGACGTACAGACCGCGCCCGCGGGCCGTGACGGCCGCCGCCACCCCACATGCGCCGAAGCCGCCGCCACCAACCCCGCTACGCTCGAGCAGCGAGACTCCTCCATGCACCCTTCCGTGCAGAGGGACGACCGCACCACCACGGCCTCCTCCTCCCACGCTCGCCTCGAGCGTGGGGACGCGCAGGCCGCGTTGATCGTGGTGCATGAGCTGCTCCGCATCCACCCGGCGGGCGCTGGGCAGGACGCCTGGTTGGACGCATCGTCGGGCTCGTCGCAGCCGCGGGAAGGGCTCATACGCCTCCTCGCTCGCCCCGCACCTCGCCACGCCCACTGTGTGGGGGCGCCAGAGTCCGCCCGGGGTTGCGTGCCGCAGCATGCATCCTTGGAGGGGCCCAGGCCCCCGCCGACAACCAGCACCTCAAGCCGGCCTTGCGCGAGGCGAGAGCCGCCCTAAGGGGGCGCGAACCCGCGCCGTCGCCAAGCTGGGTGCAGCGCGACATCATCTTCGACGTAGGCACTACTACAAAATGGTCCAAAGACGACACATCAATCAGAGATCCTTCGACGAAACTGTGTGTGATGCATGAATCGCAAACGGTATAGTTCAAGCTCCGTCACTAATGACACGAACTGTGTGCGAAGGTGGATCCATCAAATACGATTCAGAAAGTAGTTGCGTGTGCGATCTACGACAGACAGTTTGTTCTTATGAACCGTTTGTGATTAGCGAAGATAACATAAATGGTTAGCAAAACTACATACGTGTGCGAAGTACGGCATACAGTTCACTCGGATAAACTGCGTGCGCTGATACAACAGAACACAAACGATTCGGCATAACAAGATGTGTGCGATATACATCAAACAGGTGAGTAATGAGAATCGTGTGCGAACACCAGAAAGAACATAGAAGATTGGTGCTAATAACCTGTGTGTGTTGTGGGAAAACGTTTGCTGGTATACAATTGTCAGCGATTGATGAAATCATCACCGACGGGTTTCGTAGTTTAGTCCGTGTGTACTGTGATTTGCTCGGTCTGCACAACATCAATGTTGTGCCTACAGAACAACAACATATGTACTTATAAGAACATGATTGCATAAACAAAAAAGAACACAATGCAATTTCAAATATTGTATCACAAATACCAGCAATATTACAAGGTTCAAATTCCAGCATAACAAGGCCCAAATTCAAAGATTACAAGGTACAAACTGACATTAGAAATCAAATCCAATCTTCAGGATCCATGGGATGAAATATTTCTGCGAAGGGATCATCCACCGAGAAGTCATATATCGGCTGGATAGAATCGCTTCCGAATAATCTGTCATATGAACTTCCAAAGTGAAAATCAGCTTCTGTAGAGCCTTTTCCATTCCGCCGTAGACGCTTCCGCTGGTCAGTAAACCATCCATTGTGGCGCACTAAATATAGTGCAAACCTCATTACCTTGAGCACCCTTGCTTTCTGAACAAAGAAACTGGCAAATTGAATCTCTGGATTGGTGCCTCGGTACTCGTTCAAAGTAATTTCCATGAGATGGAATTCAAGGTATTCGATGGGATTGTTATATTGCGCCACCTTTTCCACTCCAAGTCCTGCTTGTATCTGCAAACGAAGACAACATATCAATGCTTAGATGCAGTATTGAACACTACATGCCTCTTTGATTTGCATGATTTATAAAATACACTAATAGATTGACATGCCATCTTTGATCGTTCATGATTAACATCTCAAAAAAAATGTTTAGTACATCTGTCATTGTAATCATGGGTAAAAGTACCAAAAAATTGAACTCCGTTGTGGTTAACAATTAACAGGAAAGGAACATCACCTCGACGTATAGCTTCTCCATGCACGGAAAGTATATAAGGAACTTAACAATTTCATCCAGATTGGGGTCGATAGATTGTAGTGCCAAGATCTTCACTGTGCGCAGAGACAATGCGAGGCTTGTGGGAATCATTTTCTGGATGACAACCGAACATAGATCAACAAAAACTAGATAAAATGTGATGTACAATAATAAGAATGAGAAAAAGATTGTTGTACCTGAACGGGTATGGATCCAGCTGTAACAAGTTCGGAGAATTCAGCACACGAGTAGCCCAACACTATCAATTTCGGTGCGTCAATGACCCTGATTCTTGTTCGACCTTCTTTATCAAGTACAAATAATCTCTCTAGGAAAGGCGCATTCTCAATGACCATATCATGAAACTCCCCAACTGATAGCGTGTTCGGCACCAGCCATGCACATAAATCGTACAGAGATTTGTCATAGCAATGTGAAGGCTATTGAACCCAAACATCATCTGAAGACGAAGGTACTTGAGCGTTGTACAGCCGCCGAGCAGGCGCTCCAAATCTGACTTCCATATGCTGACGCCAATGAGCTCGAGGTGCTTAGTTTAGGGAGATGAAGAGCGTGCGCGACATTAATCTTGGGGAAAAGGCACCGCATGAACATAGCACGGCGTAGCGTGGGCGCAAGGCAGAGGACGGACGGAGGCATCGAGCACCCATGTCCAGCATCAAAGTTGAGCTCCTCGAGCTGATATAGGGCAGGGGATAAGAACCACTCGTGAAACTTGGGTTCGGCCTTGCAGTTTGAATGCGAAGTGCCGATGGCAAGGTGTCTGACTAGCACAGTGTGCGTGGCGAGGATGTGGGACAATGCATCCAAGCGTTTGCGATCCCTACCGCAGAGCTCGTTGTCGTCGAGGAGGTCAAGGGGGGTGGAGTGCCATAGGGGGCGCCACCGCCTGGAGAGGATGGTGGTCTGCACGGCAGATTTGATGGGGAGGAGGGACATGATGGTTACCAACATCTCGTCGAGGATGCTGCTGATGAAGTCCACACTCACCGGAGGCTCGTGTGGTTTAGCTTTGACCCGCCCCCGCTTGTTGGCCGCCTCGTCATGCATCAAAAAAGGAGGCGATCCTCGGCGGCGGCCCTTATAGATAAGACCGGAGGAGAAGGTGTAGCATTAATGGAGAACTTGGGAGAGAATAGGGCTGTGTGGGTGGAGGTCCGAGGTCAAAGGGCTTGATTCCCGATGAGCCAGCTGCGCCTACGCGGTGGACTGCTCGCACACATCCCTCTGAGCCTGCACGGCGGACTCCTCGCACGCGTCCCGTCTAATCAAACCTGCACCCACATCACGTTATGTTTGTTATTGAGATTAGTATTTACAAACCTTTTAAAGATTTATTAAAAAAACTTAGTTTTATGTTAATTTTCACATTTCTCTGACAGGCAGGGCCACGCGTCTGCTTGATGAGCCCGTTCCCGCGCACAACCGCGCACAAAAGCGCGCTACCCACTACGCTCCACCACGGCTGCCCGAAGGCAACTGCTGCCGGCGGCCGCCGTGGCCTCCTTGGCCACCACCCCATGGGCAGCCGTCGAGGCCGCCACCATAGCAGCGGCCGTCTAGCCCGCCACGACACCGTCATTGGTCTTGGGCCCGACCCCGTAGTAATAGTGGGCACACACGTACACACATCCGAGAACGCAGGCCCACATACGCCATCCCAAACGGTTTCTAAAAACCATAAAGCGTTCCGTGCTTGGGAACTAAAACCATCAATAAATATTGAGCTTGTTTCCTTTCACATTCCACATTACCACGCGCTAATTTTTTCGCAAATCAGTTCACACCTACTAAACCTAAACGTGTACCCACTTACCAGCTGTTTACTGTAGTAGGCTATAAAAACACGAACACGTACTCGAAAATTACCGCACATTCCTCACCCCCGCCACAAAAAGGGCCTTTCTTTGTTAGTCCTTCATTCCGTCTGCCATGGCCGGTAGGAGGGGGGGTTCTGGGTTGAGATATAACCAAGGAAGAAAGACCAAGGCCGCGGAAGCAACCGAGAGGTCCCGCCGCCGTGCCGCGGAATCGCCAAAGAGCTCCAGCCACACCGCTTTGGCCGTAGCAGAGATGTTCGGTGGTGCCGCGGACGCCCGGGAGGACTTTCGCGAAGAGGCAACGGCTCTCACAATCACAAGCGCATTTGCCTCGGAGGCGAACTGGACGAGTTGGCAGTCTTGGATTCCTTAGCCAGCGACGACATGCATGCTGAGCTCGATAGGAAGGACGCGATGATCGATGACTTGGTGTAGCTGCTGGAGAAGAGCGACGCCTCGGTTGACAAGGCGACCGGCCTCGTGGAGAAACTTATGGAGGAGAACGACGCCTGGAAGAAACTGCTCAAGAAGAAAAGTGCCTTGGAGGGGAGGCTGAAAGAACTCGCCAAGGAACTTTTGGAAGACTTGGCAAAGCTCTACATCGAGCGTGAGGGGCTGGTGAAGGAATCCGTGGAGCGTGTGAAGGAACTTCATGCGTACGCGACGCAGAGCATCGACGCTCTCGAGCAAAGAGCCCACGCCATGGCCGCAATGCGGAAGATGTCGGATGAGAGGCGAGAGGAGATGGAAGTCGTGGAGACGATGAAGAAGGAGATTGAGGAACTCCACGCCCAACAATCCATGAAGAATTAGATAGCAGCGGGCCAAATCGTTTTCTTTGTCTTCCTTCTTCAACCTCTTCCTTCTTCTTTTGCCCCTGTGTCTTTGGGGAGTTGCCGCATGTGGCATTTTTTATTATCATGCATATGTAAGAGAATTATTATCCTTTGCCGGTGCGAATTTGTTGTTATATTATTTCGTTCGTTTGTACATGTATACGAGTCAAAAACAGACGAAACGTCAAAGTTCTCAGCGAGGCACGAATAAAAGAGTGATCACAAGCAAACTAGTCCCTCCGTCCAGGCGCATTAAGCACATGATAAAGAGCGGGCAGACGCCATTAATTCAGAAGTTGGGAGCGAGGCGAGCGGGGGGGGGGGGGTGGAGGTCAAAGTATCGCTTCCCGATGAGCATGCGCAGTAGACTCTCATGCGTCCCGTCGAGCATGCACAACGAATAGCTCTCACACATCCTGTCAAGCCTGCGCAAAGGACAGATCGCACACGTCTCGTCGAGCCTGCGTGGCGGAAAGCTTGCATGCGTCCTGTCATCAACCTGCAGCTACACGCACGGCACCCCCATATCAAGTACTCCCTCCGTTTCTTTTTAGTTAGCATATAAAATTTGGTCAAATTCAAAATTTGTAAAGTTTGACTAGCTTTATAGGAAAAATATATAAATATTTATAATTTAAAATCAATATTATCAGATGCATCGTCAAATTAACTTTCATACTGTATAACCTTAGCATTGTAGATGTTGATATGTTTTTTGTATAAATTTAGTCAAACTATGTTTATCTTGACTTTGACCAAATCTTATATGCGAAGTAAAAAGAAACGGAGGGAGTAAAAAAAATTGAACGCATGGCACCAAATGATTATCATACAAGTTTTGTATTTACGGTAATTCAATAAACCAATATTATCAATGATTGCGGCCGAGCTATCATGCCTAAATGTTTCTAATTCATTCACATTCGTATGAAAAGTGCCCTAGAAATCTCAATTAATGTATAAAAGGGCCGAACTGGTGCACTAGAGGACACATTGAATGTAGTTTCGTCACCAAAGGTGACATGTTCGCTATCGAAACCACGAGGTCAGAGCATGTGCTTCTAGTTCAAAATTCGAACTAGCATATTAAATCCCTAGAAAACTCAATTAATGTATAAAAGGGGCTGAATTGGTGCACTAGACGACGCATTGAATGTAGTTTCACCAACAAAGGTGACATGTTCCCTATCGAAATCACAAGGCTTCTTGAATAAGCTTTGGCTTGTAAGATGCATGTCCCAATATTTGTCCCAAATTCGTCAAAAAAATGCACACCATATATGTGTTGTGGCATGACTAAGTTTCATGAATTCCTGGCGAGCTTTGGGTTCTCCCGGACTTTGAAACCAAGATTATCAATGTTTGCGGCCTAGTCACGACACCAAGATGTTTGTAATTCAGTGACCATCAGTGCATGGGATCTAAACATGGACCCAAGGACACGAAATGGTTTTTAATCCATTTTGGTGCCCTGTAGCCCATGCTTGTAATTCAAACTTGAGTTCTTCACATTAAGTGCATGCCTAGAAAACTCAAATGTCGTTTCGACCACAAAGGCGACATGTTCCGTATCGAAACCACCATGCTTCTCGTGGGAAGCTCCAATTTGTAAGAGGTTTGTCCCAAAACTTGTCCCAGACTGGTCAAAAAAATTACCATGTCCTATAAGTGTCGTGTCGACACCCCAGTTTCAATAATTTGAGATGAGTTCCGAATTTATGGGGATTTAAAAGTAACGTTTCTCAACGTTTGCGCCCTAGTCACGATGCCGAGATGTTTTTAATCATTGCATGGGACCTAAACAGGGACCCAAGGACATATAAATGATTTTGTAACCCATTTTGGTGCCCTGGAGCATGTGCTTGTAGTTCAAATTTGAATTATGCACATTAAATGGATATAGAAAAGCTCAATTAATGAATATATAAAGGGCCCCAAACGAGCCGTGAATAATTCCACATTTTAGCATTGCACTTGTATTAGTCTATGTTGCATGTAGAAAAAATATCAACACAAGAAGAGCCGTGAATGATCGATGACGTGTGTGTGTGTGTGTGTCTGTGAACCAATGCCTGTGTGTGGACCATGTGCCTACATTGTGCGGTTTCCGATGACAAACCTATCGGTGGGCCCTTAGGGTCTGTCATGCCTTTTACTCACAACGTTCGAAGGCCAGATCCTTGTTTTGAAAATATCCATGATTTTCTTTTGCTGTTTTCAAAATGTCAAGGATCGATGACGTGTGTGTGTGTGTGTGTGTGTGTGTGTGTGTCTGTGAACCAATGCCTGTGTGTGGACCATGTGCCTACATTGTGCGGTTTCCGACGACAAACCTATCGGTGGGCCCTTAGGGTGTGTCATGCCTTTTACTGACAACGCTGGAAGGCCAGATCCTTGTTTTGAAAATATCCATGATTTTCTTTTGCTGTTTTGAAAATGTCAAGGATCGATGGGCCGCTATATATCATCCATTTGACTGACAACGCTGGAACGTCACCCTGCTACGTGTCATGTGTGTGGGGGGTGGGGGTGGGGGGAGGGGAACAATATATATACGTCCATAACAACCTAGCTAGGTAGTATATATATAACCAATCTTAAGGGAGGTATATATGTCCAGTTATCTCAGCTAGGTGCATGCCACATCATAGCTAGTGGTGTGCATTGTGTATTAATTGAAACACCGGACCACACCATTTTCGCATATACATTTTGGCCATATGCAGGGGGATGGTGTTCTTCTAGCCTCGCTCGCTTGATCTTCGACGACGCGCCAACTCATGGGACCGCGCGATCTATATATCCCTCTTGTCCGACAACAATATGTGATGGTTTGCCCAAATTAAGGTATAAATTCTCTTGTTTGTCTTACGAAAAGTCAGACATGGATAAATGTGTGACAAAGTTTGAACCAGGTCATGTGTTCGTAGGACCCATCCTCCGGCACATAGTGTAGGGGGCAACACCCTACGTTTGTCATGAAACACTTTTCTATCACATTGGACACTTTTAGGCATGCACATATGCAGCATGTGCCACACATTAAAGTTGCGCATTGCGAATTTAAACATGACAACACCATGTTCGTACATATATATATATACTTCATCCATTCCTAAATACAAGTCTTTTTTAGAGATTTCACTACGAACTATATATATATATGTATATATATACGTACTTTAGAGTGTAGATTCACTTATTTTACTCCGTACATATATAGTTAGTACTGGAATCTATAAAAATATTTTTTTTGAAAACTCTAAAAAGACTTATATTTAGGAACGGAGGGAGTATATAGTTGGGCCACTAGCGGGCGTGGTTGTGTTTTGACCCTCTCTTGCATTTTGTTTTTGTCGTTTATCCCAAAGATGCTAGTATTATGTAAAATAGCAAACGAAACTGACGAAACAACCGTATGCGATTGTATACCCAACAAGCACGAGTGTGCTACTCTAACCGTGTGCGATGCCCGTACACAGCAAAATCGGCCTTGCCTAGTGGTGGCAACCGCAAGCATCAACCAGTGCAAAGGGGTAATGTGCACAGTAAAAACCCAAACCGGACAACGACCTATAAAAGATCTCGCCGGCGGCGGCTAACAGCTAATTTTTCCGCTGATAGCTCGCCACCACCACCACACACACCAAATGGAACCGGTACTCAACCAGGGGGATGTGCATGGCGCCGTCCTGATAGTGTTGGATGACGACGTGATAGAGGATTCCGACGCGTTGGCCGCCATGGCGGGCAATGGCAAACAGCAAGCTGTCGCGACTGAAGACGATGGGATAGAGGATTCTGACGCGCTATCCTCCATGTCGGTCAATAGTCAACCGTCATCTGTCGCGGCGGCCGCTGCCGACGACCCTGAGTTTCAGCGTCGGATGCAGATGGCCATCACTCTGTCCGTCTAGGAATAGGGCCTCGATGCGTTCCTGCGCGACGAGGACGAGCGCCATCTCAGTGTCGGTGTGGAACAATCTATCGCATCTGCGGATGCCATCCGCAACGCGGATAGGGATCTGAAGCGGTAGAAACGGCGGGAGAGTGCGAAGAGGAAGCGGAACTCAGATGCAGAGGGCGAAAAGAGGCTGGAGCAGGACCGGAAGGCGGCGGAGCAGGCCGCCGCATGCCTCTCAGCCGCATTGGAGGCCAGTGCAGGCCTTGCACCTGCGGAGGCAACCCTGGCAACAGCGGCCATGGCGACCAGGGACGCGGCTCTAGCGAGAGCGGCGCCCGTCTGTATCCCGATGGCCCACATGGACGCCATGACATCTTTGTCGATAGCGGCAGACCTGGCGAGAGGCGCCATGGTCGCTCCGGCCGAGGTAGCCCGGCCGGTCTCCGCCGTGGAACCAGTGGAGCTAATCCACTTGACGAGCTCCTATGAATACTCGTTCTGAGCCAAGGAAGGTCATGACGACGGTGGAGGCGCGGCGTTTGTATGCATCCATGGCGTAGCGAATATTTTGTGCAGTTCATCTTCATGTAAATTGATGAACTGTTTGTAAATTACTGAGCGTATGAACTAGTGTCAACTAATCTGCTGCAAAAATGAGGCATTTTGTGGTGAAAATTTGCCAAATGTTTGTGTCATCTGTTTGTGGGCATGTGAAAATTTAGGATGAATTTCACGTCTGCGACTGAAATTGAGGATGAACCGTGTGAGATGAACCCGCCTTGAGAAATCTCAGAAAGAGCTACCCGCCTTGAGCGATGCAAAAAATCGTGGTTTCGCGGCACGACATTTTGTTACAACGTACAAACTATATTATGTTAGGACCGTGTGCGATCTTGGTTGCTCCCGCCCAGTTCCTTTACCAAAATTTAAGTGGAAGCGGTATTTTAACTGCATGCCGCACTTCCTCGTCCACCGCACCGAGCCTATAGTAATTTTTCAGCTGCCGAGGCATTTCAATCGTCGCCATCGCTCGTCCACCACCATCTCCACCCACACCATTACTACTAAATTTTTCAGCAGCAGCGGCACATACGCAAACACCCCACGTCCACACAACACCCCCTCCCCCTTCCTCCCCCGTTTGAACCCTAGCTCGCCCCTGCCGCCGCCTTCCACCACCAACCTCAGCCGGTCTGCCCGTGCCTCATAGCTAAACAGGTTCAGGGTCCCCACCGATCCACATACACCATCGCCGCCCTGAGTTTTTAGATGAGGCCGGTGGTGTCCCTTTCCCCCAGATCCCCATCCCGTACTCCAGAGAGTCGCAGCCTAATCAGCCCAACCACATCTCCCATGGTGCTCGAGGAGTGTATGAGCAAAAAGAGGTCTATCATGGCCTCTCCGCCGTACGCTGGCGAGGTGGGCGCCATCCACGCCGACCCTTCGATCCCGGACGAACACCTCGCCGCGGGAGCCGGTGAGGACGATGCCTACGTTGCCATGTTGAAGGCTTCAAGTCTGCGAGCTCGCGTATTCCTGTATCTCAGGAGAGCCGGTACGACATCAAGCTCGTCAACATCACCGGCTTCACTCGGGCCATGTCACAAGTTAAGTGGTCCACCGGCACCGCCTCTGGTTCAACCGTCGTCGATCTCTTCAAAGACCCCGCCGCTGATCTCCTCCACCTCGCGGTCATGGATTTGCGATCCTTCTATGCCATCGAGCTCCTTTTGTCATTTCTGAAGGAAACATTCTACGGCGGTGGCTTGGGATCCTTAGCTCCAAAGTCAGATATCATCCACCAAGATAATGGCACACACTACGGCTGTTACAAGGGGAAACGTCCCATCTGCGACATCAGGGAGCGCACCCTGGGCACCTCATATCCCAAGTGGAAGGAGCCCATCATTGACAAGTGAGGCAACATCCTGTGAGCAAATCATAAATTTTCTAGCTAGCCGTCTCGTACCCATTGTTGTAGTAGCTTTTGCCATGCGATAATCATGCAGTGTTTAATTGAGCATTTGTACAGTTGTCTAGCAGATGCCTTGCTTTTATGTATCTGGTTGTTAGGTTGGTTGCATTGAGTATTTGTCTAGTTTTCAATGGCTATAGTTGGTTGCTACAGTGAGCATGAATGCCTTATTTCTTTCAGTTATTCACAATGTGATGTTCATTATGTGCAAGTATGAACTGTGCAGTTCAATTTCATCAATACCACCTGTTATGCCTGGTGTGGTTAACCTGTGCCCTTAACTCCCGCTTTAAACATTTATGCCTTGTTTCTCTGAATTTGGTTGCCAGGTTGGTTGCAATGAGCATTTGTCTAGTTTTCAAGCAGATGCCTTGCTTTTCTGTATCTGGTTGTTAGGTTGATTGCAGTGAGCATTTGTCTAGTTTTCAAGCAGACGCCTTGCTTTTCGTTATCTGGTTGTTAGGTTGGTTCCATTGAGCATTTGTCCAGTATCAAATGGCTATATTTGGTTGTTATAGTGAGCATATATGCCTTTTTTATTTCAAGCAGATACCTCGTATACTTTGTTGATGTTAAGCCTGTTGTACTTATCATGACTTTACATGTACTTGCACATGACAACAATGGGAGTGGCCAACGTTTTCCACCGAGGTTCTTTTCATCCCTCCGCTTATACTCCATCCGTTCCATCATGTAGTGCATATAGATTTTTGTGATGTATCTACATATACCATCTAAAATGTATACAATATGAAATTTTGTGATGTATCTAATGAAATGGAATTGCAATTCTAGATGTAAATGTTTTTCTCTACAAACTTGGTCAAAGTAAGTAAATGTTGACTTCTCAAAATGTTTATAGGCAACACATTGTGGAACTGATGGAGTAATATATTACACCATTCTGCAACTGCATTTTAGCTTCTAATATCGGTTTCTTGCTTGTAGGTACATATGTCTTAGGTAAAGATCCATTCCTGGACCCTTTTTGCGTGTGGGGCAATGAAATATTCATGAACCAGCATCAAGTGAGGAAACTGAAAATGATTGTTAGGGAAAAGAGACGAACAATGCCAATTAGACTATTTGTTTACGCTCTATCCAACACAAAAGTGAGTTGTAGGATGGTAACTACGAACTCTGTAGGCTTCTATTAGTATTGACCATAATGAGTTGTCACACAACAATGTTTGAATCTTTTTCTTTTGCAGTGGTTCCCAAAGCAGTTTACTCAAGATTACCTCGCAAAGTACATGATTGATGGGCATGCAATAAAGGTTAAAATATATCATCGAGACTACAATGAGAATCGAGAAGTCGTAATGATGACAATGAAGGATGAGCGGGCGGCCATCACTAGGGGCTGGCCTAGAGTCGTTCGTGCGTTAGGCATGGAGGAGGGCACAATATGGGCATTCCGCTTCACCTTCTCCAGCAACCAGAATGTCTTTCGGCTCTCTCTTTACCGTCTTTAATACAACCGTGGTTCCATCATTCTTTATTTGTCCCTTGTGTAGTTTTCCTTTTTTTGAGAATTGATGCTTATGTAGTTCTTGAGTATATGCACATGTGAATCGAATTATGCATTCGTTCTTAAACCTACATTTAAACACGATTCGATATGAAATACATGAATTCCTACTTTCAAATGTAAATTATGTGAATTATGAACAAACGTATTTAATTAGGGGCAAATCATGCTCTGCTGGCCATTACAATGCACACAGTTTGAGAAAGCAAAACGTGTGCGATCAACTCCAATATCACACACGTTTCTCCATTTGCGGCGTGTGCGATGAGTCTCGTCTTCGCACACGATCAGACGAGAAAGAACGTGTGAGATTAATGACACCAACGTTTGTGCTAGTCTCCTTATCACACATGATTTGGTATTTTGAACTGTGTATGATATCGTGCCCATCATAAACGTTGGTCAAAGAAGAACGTGTGTGATAGGCCTTCATCCGACACAGTTAGTCTGGATGACATGTTTGGGAAGTATGGATCACACGTTTGGGACGTTTTGTAAATCACAAACATTTATCAAAAACGCCACGTGTGGGATAGATTCAACCTTCGCATACGTTTTTATAATGACAAACGTATGCAGTCTTATATCATATCACAGACGGTCATAGTGGAACTAAATGTGTGTGTGATAGCCCCCTTATCATACACGCTTATAATCGTGAACTGTTTGCGATTCGGTGCACATCGTAAATGGCGCACCACAGAATAGCGCGTGCGATGTTAGTGTGATCTCACACGAGTTGCAAGGATGAACCATATGGGAAATACACCATATCTCAAATGATTGCCCGGTGACCCTCGTTTGTGATAGATGCGGACATCCCATACGCTTAGTTTTGCCAAACGTTTGCGTTCGTTGGCCACCATCGCCGACGGGTTTGCCCTGTCATGTGGGATGGACCCCCTATCGCCCACACATGCAAGGCGACGGTTTACAACTACGTCACGGAAAGGGGTTAAAAACCGTTTGTATAGCACGTCGCTGCACCAGTGAGGGGACCATCCCAGGTCCACTACTGCCTCGGGCGCCCTCCCCATGCTGTGCACCCCGACCATCAGCAACGTCGCGGTCACCAAAACCCTCATTGATGGGGGTGCTGGGCTGAACGTTCTCTCCGTCGCGACCTTCGAGGCGCTCCAAGTGCCTCGAGAGCTGCTGAGGCCCACCAGGCCCTTCTCCGGAGTGACCGACGGGGTTACAACCCCCCTGGGGCAGATCCGCCTCCCCGTCACCTTCGGCACCTATAGCAACTACCGCACCGAGCTCATCGACTTCGATGTGGCGCGCATCAGCCTCCCGTACAATGCTATCCCGGGTTACCCGGCGCTCGCCAAGTTCATGGCAGCCACCCATCCGGGCTACAACATCGTCAAGATGCCCGGCTGCGGTGGCGTCATCACCGTTAGGTGCGACGAGAGGGACGCAGTCGGCTCCCTCAAGCTCACGCGCAAGGCCACGGCGGCCACACATCCAGCCGCCGGGAGCGAGGTGGACCCCCCTGAGGCGGAGGTGGAAAAGAGAAAGCTGATGTTTTCCCAAGACAGAGCTGAAATGAAGAAGGTGCCCTTCGGCGGTCCCAACCCGAACCACACCTTCACCATTGGTGCCGAGCTCTCCCCCGAGCAGGAAAGCGAGCTCATTGCATTCCTTTGGGAAAATGCCGATGTGTTCGCATGGAAGCCGACCGACCTGACCGGGGTCCCGAGGGAGGTGATCTAGCACCACCTGGAGGTGTGCCCCAACGCGCGCCCGGTCAAGCAAAAGCCACGATGTCAGGCACCGGAGAAACAACAGTTTATTGTCCAGGAGGTACAGAAGCTGCAGGAGGCAGGGGTCATCCGCAAGGTGCAATACCCCGAGTGGATCGCTAACCCGGTCATTGTCCCCAAAAAGGGCGGCAAGGAACGGATGCACGTCGACTTCACGAGCCTCTATAAGGCTTGCCCTCAGGATCCCTTCCCGCTGCCGCGCATCGACCTGATTGTGGACTCCACCGCCGGCTGGGACCTCCTGTGCTTCCTGGATGCCTTCTTGGGCTATCATCAGATCAAGATGGCAGTGAAGGATGTGGAGAAGACGACGTTCACCCCCCTGTGGGATATTATGCTACACCTACATGCCCTTTGGTCTGAAGAGTGCTGGGGCCACCTTCCAAAGGCTGATGTACATCACGTTGGGCCCCCAGCTGGGCAGGAACGCGGAGGCCTACGTGGACGATATCGTGGTCAAATCACGCGAAGCCAAGATGCTCCTAGAAGACTTGGAGGAAACTTTCGCCAACCTGTGCAAGGTCCGCTTGAAGCTCAACCCCGACAAGTGCGTCTTCGGGGTCCCCTCAGGCAAACTCCTTGGGTTCCTCATATCTCACCGAGGGATCGAAGCCAACCCGGAGAAGGTCAAGGCCATCGAGCTGATGCGCCCCCCGCGAACGCTTAAGGAGATGCAAAAGCTTGCGGGATGCCTGGCCTCTCTGGGGCATTTCATCTCTAAGTATGGTGAATGGGCATTACCATTCTTCAAGCTCCCGAAGAGGTCCGGTCCGTTCAAATGGACCCCAGAAGCCGATGCTGCCTTCGCTGACCTCAAGATCTATCTCACCATCCCTCCCGTCCCCCGGGAGCGCCTACTGTTGTACTTGGCAGCTACCCCCAGACGGCCAGTGCGGCCCTCGTGGTGGAGCGGGAAGAGCAAGTCAGCCTTAAGGAAGGAGCAAGGACCCCCGCGAAGACGCGCGCGGGGCTGCGCCTACTGAAGGGGCGCCGCAGGGGGCTGTCACCCTTCAGGGGGCCTTGATTGCTCCACGCTGCGCACCTCAGGGGGCTCTCGTCACCTCAGGAGGCGGGTCTCAGGAGGCCCCCGTGGTCCCCGACGTACCGGTCCCGGGGGCTCCCGCAACCAGTAGCGCCGGGCCCCCGGGGGACGCCACGACTTCGCCCCCTGCCGTACCTATCGAACCTCCTTGTGAGAGCGACACTGACACCACGGTAACGCGGCACCTCCAACGGCCCGTATACTACGTCAGCACAGTGCTGAGGGACGCGCGTGAGCACTATTCCATGCAGTAGAAGCTCCTTCTCACGCTACTCATCGCCTCCCACAAGCTGCGCCACTACTTCCAGAGTCACCCTATAAGGGTCGTTTCCGCCTATCCCTTGGAGCAAATCCTGCGCAGCCCCAATGCCGCGGGCAGGGTCGCAGACTGGAACATCGAGCTGCAAGCTTTCCAGCTAGAGTTCTGCACTACCAGGGTCATCAAGGGCGCGGCCTTGGCCGATTTCGTGGTAGAGTGGATGAGCCCGCGCGAGGAGGGGCTGCAAGGCGACGAGCCCCTCCTTCCTGCCGATGAAGCGCCCGAAGGATGGGCCCTTCGCTTCGATGGCGCCTTCTCCAGACAAGGAGTGGGGGCTGGTGCCGTACTCACCTTCCCGACGGGAGACAAGTTGCGGTACACGGTCCAGCTATGCTTCGGTCACGATGGGAAGGTCTCCAACAACATCGTGGAATATGAGGGCCTCATCGCCGGCCTCAAGGCCGCCTCCGCCCTCGGCATCAAGCGCCTCGTCATCAAGGGCGATTCCCAGCTCCTCGTCGACTTCTCCAGCAAGAAGTACAAGCCCAAGGACGAGCATATGGTAGCCTACCTGGAAGAGGTACGGAAACTCGAGAAGCGCTTCCTTGGTCTAGAGTTGTAGCACATCCCACGCAGCGCGAACCAGGAGGCCAACGACCTCGCCAAGCGGGCATCACACCGGGAGGCCCAAAGCCCGGGTGTGTTTGAGGAGAGGCTCTTCAGGCCGTCGGTCGTGCCGCCGGCCGATGGCACTACCCAGCTTCATGAGGAGCCGCCCCTAGCGCCGTCCACAGGTGCGTCGGACTGCGGCTTTCCCTCGGGAGACCGCTTACTGCTGGTGCTGGAACCTGGGGAGGGCAGCTGGACCGATGAATTCAAGGCTTACCTGCTGCGTGGCGACCTCCTAGCAGAAGACGCGAAGGCGGAGCACATCGCCGGCAGGCCACAGCCTATTGCATGCGGGGCGCCGGGCTGTACCGACGACGGCCCAATGACGTCTCGCTACGATGCATCTCGGAAGAGCAGGGGTGTGAGCTGCTCCCGACATCCATGGGGGAGACTGCGGACACCACTCCTCATCGCGCACCCTCGCCGGTAAGGCTTTTCGCTGTGGTTTTTACTGGCCCACCGCACTTCACAACACCGCCGAGCTGGTCCAGTCTTGCGAGGCCTGCCAGTTCCATGCCAAGCAGATCCACCAGCCTGCGCAAGAGCTTTAGACGATCCCGCTCTCTTGGCCCTTCGCGGTATGGGGGCTGGACATCCTGGGCCCCTTCCCCTGAGCGGCTGGGGGATACCGATACCTCTACGTCGCCATCGACAAATTCACCAAGTGGACGGAGGTCGAGCCCGTCCGCACCATCCCGGCTGGGTCGACCGTCAAGTTCATCAAGAGCCTCGTATGCCGGTTCGGCGTCCCCAACCGTATCATCACCAACAATGGCTCCCAGTTTACAAGCGGCCTCTTCAAGTCATATTGCGCTAACCTTGGTAAGCAGATATGTTATGCTTCCGTGGCTCACCCGCGAAGCAACGACCAAGCCGAGCGAGCAAACGCAAAGGTCCTGAAAGGCCTTAAGACAAGGAGTTTCAAGAAGAAGCTTGAGGCCTACGGGAGGGGGTGGCTGGATGAGCTACAGTCTGTGTTGTGGTCCATCCACACCACGACGACCAAGCCCACCGGCGAAACCCCCTTCTTCCTTGTCTACGGGGCGGAAGCGGTCCTTCCCTCAGAACTTAAGCACGGTTCCCCACGGGTCTTGGCATTTGACGAGGCGCGTTAGGATACCCCACCGGAGGCCGATCTTTTGTTCCTCGAGGAGGCCCACCGCCAGGCCGCCCTTCGTGCCGCAAGGTACCAGCAGGCCTTGCGGCGCTACCATAGCCGCGACATCCGGCCTCGTACCCTCGAGGTCGGGGACCTCGTCCTGCGGCGCATCCTCTCCAGAGAGGGCCTCCACAAGCTCTCACCCATGTGGGAAGGCCCCTTCAGGGTCACCCATGTCTCTAGGCCAGACGCGGCCCGCTTGGAGACAGAAGAAGGGGTGCCCGTGCAAAACGCATGGAACATCCAGCACCTCCGCAAGTTCTACCGGTGACACTCTCACGTAAGAATGAGTGGGTCTGTAGACGCCCCAGAGCCTCCTAGAGCGCCGCCCCTCGGCCTCAGGAGGACTCCCGCCCATGCCCAAGTGGAAGCCCCATGCTCCGCGCTGGCGGAAATACTGTCGAACTACGACTATACCCACGCCCAAGTGGAAGCCCCATGCTCTGCGCTGGCGGAAATACGGTCGAACCGCGACTATGCCCACGCCCAAGTGGAAGCCCCATGCTCTGCACTGGTGGAAGTAACGTCGAACCACGACTATGCCCACGCCCAAGTGGAAGCCCCATGCTCCGCGCTGGGTGTGGAGATCTCCACCCTACCCACTTAATGAACAAGTTTGTTGCCCTTCGCAAGCAAGGTTCTGGTCTCCTTAAGTGTTATGGTGCTTGGTTGGAATCATTCTGCAACGACTGCACTCTTGTTTTCCCCTCCTGTGCCTCGCGCGAGCGGGGGCTAGAGACGGTGCCTTCACTCTAGCCGGCCCTGACCATTTCAGGACGCCCGAGTGGCGGGCTCTAGATCACGGGACCGGATCGGCTCTAGCGCGTGCCACCTCACCAAGACCCCGGGCCTGGTCTTGGTGTTTGGTCTCCTCGCGCGATGCGCACGAGCGAGCTAACAGGAGGGCGCCGTCCCGAACACAAGACCTTGGACCTCCCCAGGGCAATACCCACTCGGGAAACCCCGGGAGTGCCTCCCGAGGAGCCACGAACATGGCATAACGAGCAATAAGCCCTTGTGATGGCGGGGTACCCGGAGAAGTTCTCGTCCCGGGGTTTGCCCGGAGTGCCGTGGCCCAACGGCCGGACCGTAGCTGAGTCAGGCCCGGGGGCTTGATCCCAGCGACGCAGGAGCAGTAAAGCAAGCATGGAAACGAGAACAAACAAAAGAGAATCACTAAGGGCGGAAGCATCCTCGACCAGGAACGGCACGAAACTTAAGGTACGAATGCTGCAGTCCCCCTTACACACCCTGGAGGGGCCGGCAAAGGTTTGCCACATAAGACAAACACAAAACAAGAAGGGCCGCGCCCAAACAATACCGCCCTTCGGAAGATCTAGCCCCGGCGCCGGCGTGTTCAGTCGGAATCTTCCTCCTTAACGCGGGTGCCTAGGTGGCCCCCGGAGTCACTGTCAGAGCTGTCATCACCCCCGGGTGAGGAGCTGCTGCCATCGTCAGTAGAAGAACCGCCGCTGCTGCCGCCCTCCATGCAGCAGTCCAGACGGTCGCCGGCCGACCCGAAGATCTTCACGAAGAGCGTGGCGGCCCCGTCGAACTTGAAGTGGAGCACGTGCCCTTCCTTCAAGCCGCGCGCTAAGGAAAAAAACTTCCACCCCCGCTTCAGGAACATGAAGCCGAGGAAGTTGAATTCCGTCGCCACCCAAGAAGACCCATTGCAGTAACCATCAGGCTGCAGCCACAGGCCCAGGGGTGCACGCTCCGCCATCTCCCTCGCGAAGTAGTCAGGGAGCTGGAGCCAGGTGCAAGGTTGGTCGTCCATCCCCACAATGAACTCTCGGGCCTCGTCGGCAGAGTGGCTCCACGGACGGGGCGGACGGGAGGAAGGGCTGTCGGTGTCAAAACCGGCGGATCTCGGGTAGGGGGTCCCGAGCTGTGAGACTAGAATCGAGGGTAACAGGAGACGAAGGGGACAGTGTTTTACCTAGGTTCGGGCCCTCCTATGGAGGTAATACCCTACGTCCTGCTTGATTATATTGATGGTATAAGGGTTACAGAGTTGATCTACCACGAGATCGTATTACTAAAACCCTAGATGAGTTCTGTTGTTCTACAACCTAAAACCCTTCGGCTTATATAGATGCCGAGGGTACCTAGGGTTTACACATGGTCGGTTACACGTCGAAGGGATAAACATGCCTATTCACTACTTTAAACTTGGAGGATATGCCACGATCCTCGAAGCTTCCATCCCGGAGACAGGGTCTTCGATCCATCCAGTGTCCGGCAAAACGGCCCATACAGTCCGGCCCATAAGAAATAGGTCGGCCTCCCGAGGACCCCTTAATCCAGGACTCCCTCAGTAGCCCCCGAACTAGCCTCCAACGCCAAGGGTCATAGCTCCAGCTGCTTCATATGATCAGAGTCTTCGGCTTGCGAGGCGAGTTCCTTTCTCCAAATAGTGATCGGCCGGGCTTTAGTCCGGCCTCCGATGACGTGTAGTTTTTCCGATCATAGATCGTCCGACCATCATGAATAGCTCGGCCCTGAAGGCCAAACGTCAAAGAGCCGATAGTGCTCTCTAACAACCTTTCAGATGAAAGGTCGCGGCCCACCACGACCGCTAAACCAATCGAAAAAGCTCGATACGCGGTTCGAAGCCATTTTTACTAGCACGATCCATCAATGCACAGATCGTGCTCCGTTTTACACGGGATGTGTTTAATCATGCGCGTATAACGGCACACACGTCTCGGGAAGCGGAGGGATTCACGGCGTAGTGAAGGGAGGCTAACCGGCGACAAGCCCAATAAAAGGGGAAGAAAACCCTAAGGCTTATCCGCACTTCCCATTCGCACCCCTACTTCCCCAATATACTGAGCCTCCAGAGCCCAGATCTAGGTCTTCCACCCCTCCTCCTCCGAGCTCAGCCATGGCCAGCTTAGGCTCCAGCGGCAAGTGGGAGGATTCCTCAGTCACAGACCAGGACATCCAGGACCTCAAGGAGGCCGGCTACCTCCCCGCCAACATCTTCCACCGCGCCGCAGAGGAGGGCCAGGTGATTCCCACCCCCAAACCAGGCGAGAGGGTGGTTTTCATTCCTCATTTCATCCGAGGACCGAGCTTCCCGCTCCACCCCTTCGTGAGGGGCCTCATGTTCTTCTACGGACTCAACTTCCACGACCTCCCGCCGAACTCTTTCATGCATATATCGGCCTTCATCATCGTCTGCGAGGCTTTCTTGCGGGTCGAACCACACTTCGGACTGTGGCTCAAGATCTTCAACATCAAGCCGAAGTGTGTCGCAGACGCACACACGGACTGCGGCGGGGCGGTCATCGGCAAGCTTCCCCGCACAGTATGGCCATCCGGCACCTTCATCGACACCATCAAGACTTGGCAAAAAGAGTGGTTTTACATCACCGAGCCAAGGGAGGAGGGCGGAACTGTTCATGCCGAATTTAGGTCCTCCCCCCCCGACCAGATTGACCTCATGGGTTCGGAAGGGCCTCGACTGGGGGTCGGACACAGAGGTGGATGACCTGCAGAGGGGCATCGCCTCCATGATCAAGGACGGAATCGGGCTGACCAACGTGGTCCAGGTTATGCTTCGGTGGCAGATCCTCCCCTGCCAGCGCCGGGGCTCTCCCATGTGGACTTATCGGACGGACGATGATCCTATGATTCGTCAACTCTTCCGCACCACACGGGAGAAGCTGTGGAAGGCGATGTTCAAGGCATAGGAGAATTGGCCGGCCAAGAAGGAGGACCAGGGCTTACGCACCGATAAGCTCCCTTCCGAGGTATGACATAATTTCATTAGATCGGCTTTTATCTTCCCAAAGAAAATCTAAACACTTTCCGATCACTTCCACAGGAATGGTTGAGAAAGGCTACGGGCATCAAGTGCCCGGCTCCACAGCCCGAAGACCCTAGGTCCCCGCTGCTGTCGGAGATGCTCGTCGTGGCGCCTTATAAGGCGCCAGAGAAGAAGGAAAAGAAGAAGCCAGGCCGAGCAGGCCTGCGCATCAGGGACCAGCCAGGGGCTGTGTCCGAGGAGACCCACGCCTCCTCGAATCAAGAGGAGGAGCACGAGGGTGAGGGGGGAGGCGATTCCCCCCTTACAGGAAAGAGGGCGGCATCATCGGACGCCTCAGAGGAAGTACCTCCTCCCGCCTAGAAGAAAGCGTGCCGGACACAGGTAGTTTTGTCCGACGATAGTTCGGACTCGGATACCGAGTCCGAGGACTTCGAGAGGGTTCCACGAAGGAACCTTAGGGTCAAGCCCCCACCTCGAAGGTAAATATCCGAAGACTTCCTGAACTATTAGTTCTAGGCTTTGAATGTTATTAACAAGTGAGCGCCCATTAATTTGCAGCCCACCGCGAGTCCTCCCCACCGATCAAGTTTCGGACGGGGAGACCCCGCCCGCCGAGCTAGCGGAGAGCGGGACCGCGTCGTACCCCTCTCCTCTGGGCGCCGCGAAGGATGCCGCGGAGGTGTCCTCCAAACAGGCTCCTTTGGAGCCGGACACTGGAGGTGGGGGCGATGACGTCATGGTCGAGGCTAACACCTCAGCCGCTGAAGACCCGGGGGAGAGGCCCCTCCCGGATACTGAGAAGACCGGACGAGGAGATGTCCAGTCACCTCCAAGGCTGTCTTCGGAGCGCACCATGCCTCCGGAGGCACCGGTTCAATCCCCGGTTGGAGATCGGGTCGACCAATCCCCACCGGCACCACCGACCAATGGGTGGCCGGCTATGGGGGAGGCTCTATCCAGCGCCTCCCTCTCCGAGGAGCACCGCACCCTTATGGGTGCGGTATTGCAGAGCATTCAGTCCGTGGACAGCGGACTGAAGGAGGCCTTCAATGGTCTCCTGACGGGCTTTCAGGTGAGCCACGTAATGCTCTGTTCTTTGAAATATTAATTTCTAGGAGTTATGATTATATACACGGCAACCCCCGAGCCCTAGGTGAGTTTGGAAAAACTTACCTGGGGGTCGATCATAGATCACTATCCGAACTATATACAGTACAATTTTGTTTGGAACGTTCTAACAGCCCTTAAGAGGACCGGACACAAGACCATATATATGATAGTTCGGAAGTTGTGAACCCATGTAACTCAATAGTGATTTGTTTTGTACAGGCTTCATCATCGGCGACGGCTGCTAATGCTGCCGAGCTAGACGAGCTAAATCGGAAGCTCAAGAGCTCCAAAGACGAGCTTGACGCTCTGAACAAGAGATTCGACGAGGCGCAAGGTAAGCCGGACTAGAATATCCAAATTCTTCATGACCGTACTGTCAACACAGTATATTTGATATGTTGTTAATGCTTACGCAGCCTCGGCGAAAGAAATTGAGAAGCTCAAGGTCGAACTTGAGAAGGCAAAGCAGGAGGCTGCGGTGGAGAAGGCGGCGGCCAAAGAAGCGGCTACCGCGCTCTCCGCCCTAAGAGCCACCAGCGACAAGCACGAGGCTCGGGTGGAGGAGATCCAACAGGAGCTCAAGGACGCCGGCCAGAAGTGTGAAGACCTTGAGCGGAAAGGCAATGAGCAGGCCGCTGAACTATCCACCTTGAAAACCGACCTCCAAAAGGAGCGGGTGGATAGGCGATCTTTTGAAGAGGAAGTTAGCCAGGCCAAGGCTATAATGGATGGTAAGCCATATTTATTGCAGTGTGTCTACGGGAATAGCAAGTTCGAGTTGCTTACCCAAGTATGGCGTTCCTCAGGCGCCTGCTCGGACCTCTAGAAGAGCACAGTGGACGCGAACCAGTTCTATGGTTCGCGGGGAGAAGGAGATGAAGCTCGACTGTTCTGGGCGCAGTTTGAAGCCCCCGAGCGTTCTCCTCTCCTTGTTGAGCAGCTGAAGCAGCTGATGGAGCTACACCAGATGGCAGAGCCGGCCATGAAGGATCTCTGCATCTGGCTATGGCCCAATGAGCCGTTGCCGGGCAGCTACTTCGGCCTGGTGCGGAAGCTGAGCGACGCCTCGCCCCGGATCGACGCGCTAAGGCGATCTTCCTGCATCGAGGGAGCTCAGATGACCTTTGCGAAGGCCAAGGTGCACTGGCCGGGGCTGGATCCAATGAAGATAGCCACCACTCCTCCGCCTACCGGAAAAGAACATAGGCGCCCCGAGCTGTACTTCTCCGGCGTAATGGAGGGTGCTCGGGCAATAGAGGCGCAATGTTCGAGAGAAAATGTGTATGAGTAACGCGTTGTAATATGTCCGAATACCTTTTAACATGTTTATATTAAAAATGCATGGTTTATCATGTCTTTTATGTTTTGCATCCTTTATAACTCCTGTGTGGCCGTTAGAACTGAAAGCTGCGAGTCGTCGGCTTCAGCCCCCATGTAGATACTACGCGGGGTGTCCCTGCCAACGCACTGTGACCCTTAGCCGAGCTATCGGTACCCGAAGGCGGTAGTGTGGGGCGGACAAGGCAATCGGACCATAATGCTTTATTGCTTTCACTTAGCCGTAGGGGCGCGATAAAGGAGTGCGGGGGGCTGATGACTAGCCCCCAGGTGTTTGTGATGTTCGGATGAGCCGGGGCCGAAGCCTATATCACATGGTTTGTACTAATACCAAACCTATCGTATGACACAGAATAACCTCTGACGAGATTTAGTGAAGCTCGGATTCGCAGACCAGTTCTCGCATACCATGACGGTCAGTTTTCGGCTTTCTCCGCTGAGGTGCTTGACCAGGCTAGCCGGAAGCACAATCGCAGCGGTTCTCCCTTTGCCCTTTTAGCCGAACAAGCGGAACATAAAGGGGCAAGCACAGGAGCCGGGCAACCCAACTATTGACCCAAGACATAGTTTGGAACCAATGCATATAAAGCGGAATTCCAAGACGCCGAACGCAAAAGTCAGTTGTGCTTAAGGCGATTTTCTTTAGGTCGAGCCCCCGGTCTACTAGCCGGTTGCATCGCGTAGTATACCAAACAGGTTCGCAAGAAGAGAGGGAAAATAGAGAGTGCGCCAAAAACAGCAAAACGATCATGCAAGATACATCTGTATTTTACTCAACAACTCTTATTATTCGAATTGCGGATACAACTGTTTACAGGTATTAAAAGTGAAATATAAACCTTACAGGAGGGGTGTACCAAGGGTCTTCGATAGGTGACCTGACGTCCTCTATGTGCCCTGTCTCTTGTCCGCTCTTGCGTCTCCCAAGGAGTTGTATACCGTGATGGGTGTAATGTTCGGCGAGCGGACTTTGGAGAAAAAATCTTGAGAAGTTGCCGAGATGTGAATGAGCTTTACACCGTAGCAGGTGCTTTATGGTACCTGTAGTGTGTCCGAAGACATGTTGATGGTGATAGTTCGGTCTAGCCAAACACTTACCCTTTAATAATTTTTCCCCACCGCCGCCCATGGAATTTTGAGCGCAAAGTTGTGCCTCCTCGGCACGTACTTTGCCGGTTCTAGGGCCGTGCGATGGGGGGCGAGTCCCTATTTATGGGGAGAAGAAGGTTCTGGTACTTCGGATTGAGACCGAGCTCGCTTCCCAGCCTTGGGTGCCTTTACGGCAGATGTCGGCGCTTGCCGATCATCAGTGTAATGGAATTCGGCCGCCATGGCCAACGCATGTTCCTCAGTTCGGAGGGAGCGCTCTGTGTTGCCGTTGACAGTAATGACCCCCCTGGGGCCGGGCATCTTGAGCTTGAGGTATGCGTAGTGCGGGACGGCGTTAAAGCCAGCGAACGCTGTAAGGCCGAGCAGGGCATGATAGCCGCTACGGAAAGGTACGATGTCGAAGATCAAGTCCTCGCTTCGAAAGTTATCGGGCGAGCCGAACACTACTTCCAGGCTTACAAAGCCTGTGCACCGGGCTTCAATGCCTGGGATCACTCCTTTAAAGGTAGTGTTGCTGGGCTTGATCCTTGACGGATCTATGCCCATCTTTTTCACCGTATCTGAGTAAATCAGATTGAGGCTACTTCCTCCGTCCATCAGGACTTTAGTGAGGTGATACCCGTCTATGATCGGGTCTATGACTAGGGCGGCCGAACCCCCATGACGGATACTGGTCGGGTGGTCGCGTCGATCGAAGGTGATCGGGTATGCCGACCATGGGTTGTACTTCGGGGCTACAGGCTCTACGGCGTAGACATCTCGAAGGGCGCGCTTCCTTTCCTTTTTGGGTATATGGGTGGTGTATATCATGTTTACTGTTTTCACCTCTGGGGGGAATTTCTTTTGTCCGCCACCGATCGGACCGCGGGGTTCATCCTCATCCTCACTGCGTGGGCTTTTGCCTTGGTCCTCGGATGCGAGCTTGTCGGCCTGTTTGAAGACCCAACAGTGACAGTTGGTGTGATTGGTGGGCTTCTCTTGAGTGCTGTGGATCTGGCAAGGCCTCTCCAGGATCTTGTCCAGCGGGGTGGGTCCGTCATGTTTGCCTTTAGGAGGCTTCTTCCGCTGCCCAGGCCGGGAGTTGCGGAAGCCGGCATTGACCGCCGTGTCATCGGCATCACTATTATTGTGCCGGCGCTTATTCTTGTTGCGCTTTGGTTTCCCGTTTCCATCTTGAACTTCGGAGGTTCCGGGGTCTTCGGGGTTGTAGCTGCGTCTTGCTAGTATCCTCGCCCGCGCAAAAGCGGGTCATGAGTGATGTGAGGGCGGACATTGTCCTTGGCTTGTCCTGGCCAAGCTGTCGAGCCAACCATTCATCCCGAATATTGTGCCTGAAAGAGGCTATTGCTTCGGCATCCGGGCAGTCCACGATCTGGTTTTTCTTGGTCAAAAAATGATTCCAGAATAGCCGCGCGGACTCTCCTGGCTTCTGAACGACGTTGCTTAGATCGGAGGAGTCCGGCGGCCGGACATAAGTGCCCTGGAAGTTAGATCGAAATGCCTCTTCTAGGTCCTCCCAACACCCAATGGAATTTTCGGGGAGGCTATTTAACCAGTGCCGAGCTGGCCCCTTGAGCTTCAGGGGTAAGTACTTGATGGCGTGGAGGTCATCTCCTCGCGCCATGTGGATGTGGAGGAGGAAATCCTTGATCCATACGGTTGGGTCAGTTGTCCCATCGTATTGCTCTATGTTTATGGGTTTAAACCCTTCCGGGAACTGATACCGCATCACCTCGTCCGTGAAGCACAGTGGGTGGGCAGCGCCTCTGACCCGAGCTATGATGTGCCGGTGATCGGCATCTGTCCTAGCTCGGTTTTGTTCCCGATCTTCATTGTCGCGGTCGAACCAAGGCCGGTACCCTTCTCGTCTATCGGGTGAGTATCCTCTGGATCCGTAGATGGATCGCGTGCGACCGGCTCTGTGGTCCAGGTCGTGTCGCAGGTCAAACCTATCATCGGGCTCTAGTGGCTCCTTTCCCCGTCTATGGGGTATCGTCGGCCTATAGCCGGTGTCGTCAGCCGTCCTGTCTCGTCCTCGAGGAGGGCGGTCTGGCTTGTCGTATGGGGTATGTTTAGGAGACGGCGTATCAGTGAGCTCGTCATCGAATTGTGGCAGCAGCCTTCTGCGTGGATAGCTCTTAGGTTGGTCCGATAGACCGGTGCCATATCCTTCCTCAGCTGAGAGGACTCTCGTCCATCGGTCATTGAGGTCGCCTTGTTCGGCTTTGAGCTGCCGCTCTTTTGCTTTCAGGCTGCGGGCCGTGGATATGAGCTGTTGCCTGAACAGTTCATGATCTGCAGGGTTATCGGGGATGGCAAAGTCATCGGCATCCGCATTGTCCTCCCCCTCTACAGAGCGGAGGTAATCGTCGTCCTCGGGATCGTCTAGATCGTCGGGGTTGCGCCGGTCTTCCGGCCTCTCCTAACCCTCTAACGAGTGTTCGGGGGTTTCAGGATCACCGAGGTCTTCCGGGGTGTCTCCGTCCCCGGTGCCATCGAAGGCTTTTCTTCCCTTTTTTCCTTTTGACCGTTTATGCGGCTTTCGACGTCTTGATGGTGCTTCATCCGATTTGTCGCCATCGTTTTTCGGAGTGTCCACCATGTAGACGTCGTATGTGGAGGTGGCCGTCCACCGTCCGGTGTTAACGGGGGTGAGTGCGCGATCCTCCTCATCCATGTAGTCTGCTTCCTTAGAAGCATAGTCCAACATGTCGGTTAAATCCTCGACAGTGGCTACCAAGTGGGTGGTGGGTGGGGCGAAAAATTCGTCCAGACCCGTCTAAAGCCCGATCTGAGAACAGATCGGGGTTGGGTCATCGGTGATCTTTATCGACGAGATCCGATCTAGAGCCTCGTTGAGTATCGAGAGCTCGATCGGGTCGGCCTGCCCAGAGCTTCCGGAGTGAACCTCCGATGCGTCCGCGCGGGGAGAGTGTTCGGCAAGAACGGATGTCCGGATGTCTGGTACTATGACCGGGTCCGGACTTGCGGTAAGTGATAGATCGCCCCGAGAGTCTACGGAGAACTCTAAGTTCCTTAAAGTGCGTTATATCGACTAGAGGGGGGGGTGAATAGGTGATTTTTACAAATTCATCACTGAGGAATTTCAACTTGAGGAATTTGAAATGTGATGAATAACTAGCAGCGGAACAAATACTTAAGTGCATGAGAAACATAGCAGTAGCATAGTCATCATGATGAAATAAAGCATGCACAGATTACAGGTAGCGTGATACAGGATATGCAGGTGAGGAACAAGGTAGCTTGAAGAATTTGAGGTGAGGAAATTGCGAAAGTCTTCAGTCAAATTCTTCAAACAGTAACGATCAATTTCATCAACAAGTATTCGAGGAAATGAAAGGGTTGAGGAAATGGAACCAGGTAGCTTGATGAAGACAATGGTTTGATGACCCAGTTCCAACTACTGTGATAGTCGTACGTCTGGTTTGGAGCGGCCTGGTATTTAAACCAGAAGACACACAGTCCTAGGACACATAGTCCTTACCGTATTCTCCTTGAGCTATGGTCACACAGACCTCGCCCAACACTCGTGGTAAGTCTTCAGGGTAGACTTCCAAAACCCTCACAAACTGGTCACCCGGCGATCCACAATTGACTGCTGGATGCTCTAGACCAAGGTCACTTCGTGATCCCCAATTGACTGCAGGATGCACTAGACCATGACGCCTAACCGTCTGGAAGATACACAGTCTCCAAAGGTAACAAGCGTCGGTTCCCCACAGAAACAATCTCTTCAGTGATGCTCAATCACTTTGGGTTTGGTGGTTTGGTTTGGGGTTTTTCCTCACTGATGATTTTCTCTCAAAGTCCTCAGAGGATGGGTTGCTCTCAAATGACAAGTGTCAGTTCTCTCTCGAAGCAACCAACCAACTAGTGGTTGTGGGGGGTGGCTATTTATAGCCAGGGTGCAACCTGACATGATAAGACATAAATGCCTCCAATGATATGACCGTTATGTGGATAGGATGATTGGGGACAGCTGGCGCTTAGCACATCAACGGTCGGAATTTCGAACTATGAAAGTCCTCAGGCTTATTATATTCCTCACTTGTAGGCAATTCGCTCTGGCGAAATCCTAACTCCTCAGTCAGACCAATTTCCTCAGAGACCAGAAGATCATCGTCTCTGTCACTGAAGAACTTGACTGAACTGCAAGAGATTTCCAAAGGCTTCACTCGAAGGATTGGATAGGTTGAGGCTTTCGAGTTGAGCATCAGTTGGAATTTTTCCTTAGTATTACCTCGGCCCCCTTTAACAGTACGGTGTTTCCTATGACTCAAAGAAAGGAAATGAAACTACGAAAACAAAAGTCTTCACGCTTCATAGTCCTCGTTCATATCTTCAAGGTCACACCAACTTCTTGTTTTTCAAAGTCTTCAGGGAATACCAAAGTCTTCAGCAAAGTCTTCAGTTGAAGACATACATTTTAGGGGTCGATAATCTCCGAATGTATCAAACTCCTCAGCGACTTATGGAGCCTGTGTACACTTACAAACACATCAGTCTCTTAACCTATAAGTCTTCAATACACCAAAATCACTAAGGGCACTAGATGCACTTACAATCTCCCCCTTTTTGGTGATTGATGACAAATAGGTTAAGTTTTCAACGGGGATAATAATATGAAGTGTAAGTGCTGAGTTTGAGGAATTTGATTGCAAGATATAGAAGAACTCCCCCTGAAGATGTGCATATTTGAGGAATTTGCTTTGGACTGCAAATGCACATAGCAGATTAAAAACATGGAGAACTCCCCCTATATCTTGTAATTCATACACGCATTTAACATATGATATGAGGAATTTGAAATGCATGATGAAAATGGTGTCTGACGAAATTCAGCATGTATGCATTAAGGTACTTGAGGAAATAGGCATGCGGAAAGCAGTTCAAAAACGTCAGATCACCATCGGACTTAAGTTTACAACTCAACCAACAAAAGCTTCAGAAGAGCGAGAGTTGTAACTTAAACAAAAAATCAGCCCATATATATAGACCCGCTTGAAGACTAACTCAAATTTCTCCCCCTTTGTCATCAAGTGACCAAAAGGGACGAATTTGAGGACTAACGCCCCTGAAGAACTTCATCTAGAAGGTGGTGGAGGAGCGCTAGCGTTGTCGGGGTCGGTTGGTGGAGCAGGGCCTGCAGCAGTGTCGTCAATATCCTCAGCTTCATCCGCCTGGCGTGATGAAGAATATGAGCTTGTAACCAGCTGAGGAACTTGAACTTTCTTCCATTTCTTCCTTGGAGGGATGGACCAATCAAAGTCCTGTTGAAATTCCATCTCCTTGAGTTCTTCAGGAGTCTTGAGGTGAGACAGGATGGCCCATGTGCGGTCGAAGACTTCATGAAGATAATAGTGGTTCTTCCTCACAGAGTTGTGCGTGAGAGTCATGTCTCGAAGAAGTGAACCAAACTGACGCTTTACCCACTTGTGATTGCGATCTATCTTCTGATGAAGACTTAGAAGAAGCTCTCGATCAGTCATCACACGAGGGGCAGTATCTTGAGGATTTTGCGCTGAGGCTTTTGCAGCAGAATCTTGGGTAGCAGTGTCATCATTGGTGGAATAAGATGCAGCTTTGTGAAACTGACCATCCAATGGAGGAGTACCTTCATCAATGACAGCTTTGTCTTTTCCCTTAACTGAAGAAAATGAGCTCTTGAGGACTTCGATAGGAGGCAGAAAACCAAAGTGATTCTGAAAGTCAGCCTTGAATGGAAGTGAAGACCTTGATCTGATGAATTTCATGATCCAAGGAGCGTAAGGCTTCAATTCAAATGGGGCTGAAGCAGCATTGGCCAAAGTCCTCATGAAGAAATCATGGTAATTGATGGGAATCCCATGAATGATGTTGAATAGCATGTTCTTCATGATTCCCTCCACTTCTTCTTCTTCAGAGTTGTGGCCCTTCTGAGGACTGAGGGTTTTGGTCAGAATGCGATAGACTGTCCTGGGCACATAGAGCAAATCCTTCACAAGGAAGGTAGTCCTTTGAGGTTGTCCAGGAGTCAATGGCTTCATCAGCACTTGCATCATGTGATTGGGCAGAGCAGGTTCATCAAACAGGCATCTTGCTCCTTCTGAGGGAATTGGTATTGGGACTGACCGTAGTAGTTCAAAGGCTGGAGCAGTGTAGTGAGTGGATCCAGTCATCGAGTCCAAGACCCAAGAATTGACATCAGAGGCATCACCCGTGATGTGCAAGGTGGCATAGAATTGAAGAATCAGCTCTTCATTCCAATCGCATATGTGCGCACAGAATGGAAGAATTCCTGCATCATGAAGGACTGCGAGCACCGGTGTGAAGCATGGGATAGTTTCTATGTCGGCATGAGGAATTTGCTGATGCTCGAAGACTTTCTCCTTGTCAAACAGCACTGATGCATAATAGTTTATCTGTGTGGGTGTCCAGAATCTGGTGCGACCGGCACTTGCAGAGTCATCAGGATTTGGCCCACTGAAGAAGATGTGCTCGTTGAAGAAATTGGTCTTGATGAATTTGGGGCGCTTTGAGCTTTTGAAGGGCATCTTGGGCTTCGGCTGAAGGTTTGGCTTGAAGCGGCCCACAATTTCTTTAGGCATAGGAGGAACTTCTTCAGACCGAGGAATTTGAACAGCAGTTTCCTCAGTTGCAGTTAGAGCAGTAAATTCTTCAGCTGATGCAGCTGGAATATCTTCAGGGACAGGTGCAGCCAAGTCATCAGATCCTATATGAATTTCTTCAGTCTGGGCTGGAGACTGAGGAATTTGAGTGAGGGGAGTGGTCGTTGGTGAATTTGGGTGTGCAGCTTCCCAATATTCATCATTGATAAGAGGAGTTGTGTTTCCAATGTCCACATCCTCTTCCATTTCCTCAACGCCGGCCTCTTCAGCAGTCAAATGAGGCTGGGGCGATGATACCAGTGGGGTTGAGGCATTTGCTTCCACCTCAATTTCTTCATCAATCTGCTCTGAGGAAGCAGCAGAATGATCTTCTTCATCTTCATCATTTGGAGTGACATAGTCAGCACCAAATGGAATTATCTCATAGGCAGGTACGGAGGAGATTGGAGTTGCATCAATGGGCTCAGTTGAATTACTTGGCATAGTCTTCAACTTCTTCACAACTGAGGAATCTGAAGTTCATGCTTTTCTTTTCTTAGCAGCTCTCTTCTCCGCAGCCTTAGTTTTCTTCACTTCTGATGCAGAAGGAAGGTTGATGTTCTTCACCCTTGAGGATTTTGCAGTTTCAGCAGAGTGTGAAGGGGGAGCAGTTTCTTCAGGCACGACTGATGCAGTCGTCCTAGTGGTCTCAATTTCATCAGGCGCAGCAAAAGTTTCAGCTGGCTTGGCAGTTTCTTCAGGCGCAACAGTGGAGGTTGCCCTGACAGGTTCTTTAGCAGCCTGAATTTCTTCAGCTGCGCGTGCAGTTTCTTCAGCAGGCTGAGTAGATTCTTCAGCCTGAGGAATTTGCGGTTGCAATTGAGCTGCAACCCTTGAGTTGTGGTCCTTAACTGCAGCTTGGGCTGCCCTGACAAATCTTACTTTGGTGCCCTTCCATTCAACATCATACTTTGCTTGTTCTTCAGTAAGGCAGCGAATCTCAGACTGAACTGTGATGAGTTGATTGGGAGTCAAATTCATCACATTGTTCTTCAGGAACTTTTCTTTTCTGGCCCTGCTCCTCTTAGCTCTCTGAGCTTGATCTCTCTTCCATTTTTCCTCAGCTATAAAGTGTGTGAGGACATGGTCCACACCAAGAGGTAGGTTCAGTGAGGAAAGTGGAGTGCTGGGATCCTCATGCCATATGTCAATGAAGTTGAGGATCATCTTAGGATCCAGCATGAGAGGAACAGAGCTGCCCTTGGCTATTGCAGCTCTCTGCTGACTGTTTCTGATGATTTCTTCCAATTCTTCATTAGTAGCGTCATCATTATCCTCAGATCCTGAGGGTACATTCACAGTAGCTTGGATATTGTGAGGACTTGGTCTCTGACCTCGTCCAGCAGTTCTCTTTATCTTCAACAAAGTAGGGCTTGTTGAAGACTGTGCTTGGGCTGAGGAACTTGCAGAGCCCCCTGAAGCAATTGAGAAGCCAGTAGTCCTTTGACAGGTTGCAAGATTTACAGGTGTTGAGGACTTTGCGGCAGCAGCTGATGATTGTGCAGCTACTGAAGGCATTGCAGTGGCCTTTGAAGAATTTGCATGAGGATTCTGCAGTGAGGACTTGGAAGTTGCGGTTTTCGACTTCACTGCAGACTTCTTCACCATCGATTTATTCGGAGCACTATCAGAGGCTCCGGTAGAGGCAGCAACAGCAGCAGAATCTTCATTGAATTTCTTCACAGCAGCTTTGGCAGTTCTGTGAAGGTTTTGTTGATGCTTTGCCCATTCAGCTGGAAAGTCTTCAGCACGAGCAATGCTAGTTGGATCGACTTCTTGATCATCAGCAGGAGGAGCCCTTTTGCAAGGAGGTTTGAGGGCGAATTTCTTCATGTACTTGGGAGTGACATAGCGATAGTCTCTCCACTCCTTCACCCACCTCCGTTCAATCCTCTGAATTCTGATTTTCCTCTGCTCTTTTGTCTCTTTGCCATGAATGGCCTCATCTGGAGTACAGTAACCGGCATACAGATGCTCAGGTATCTCAAAAGCAGTGTTCTGTTCAGCCTTCTTTCCACCCTTCTGAGGTCTTTTACCATCTGCCATTTTCTTCACTTGATGACTTTGAACTCTTGATGATTCTGAAGATGTATATAGTTTTTCCTCAAGAAACGCTGCAAATGAGTTAAGTTGATGAGAACCTAGTGATTCATCAGCAGACATTTTGTACCTGTGAACAGAGTATAGGTGCGAGGAATTTGAAGAGGTCATATGCGTTCTCAGAAATTTTTCAAAATACATCAATTTGAGGATTTTGACCATAGATGTCTTGAGGAATTTCACTAAGTGTTCTTTGTCTTAGGTTCCAGAGTTGTGCGAATATGTTGATCCACACAATTGAGCAATCTTGAAGAAAATCATAACTTAGGGAAAAACATCAAGGGATTGAAGCATGTAAGGTACTTAAGAAGATGATTCTTGAAGAATAAACACTTTTGAGAATTTTGTGGAAGACATGAAGATCAAACAAGGGCAATAAAATTAGATTTTATTTACCCAGATGAAGAACATGACGAACAGAGAGATGAAATCAGGGAAGTTCGTCTGTCCAGATCTCCCACGCCCTAGCTTGGCAGAGGGAGACAGCTACAGCGGCGGCGGGGTGAAGACTTCCGCGGCCGATGCGAGTACGGCGACGGCGAGGTCGAGGCAGTGAAGCTCTTCCTCTCCAGCGGCGATGATTTTAGCGGCGGCGCTAGGTTTGAGCTCGGGAGAGATGGGAGTGAGGAGTAACTCGAGCACAGTGAAGGGAAGGGGGTATATATAGTGGCAGTAAAAAATGAACCGGCCTGAAGATTTTGGACCAGATTGCCCCTGACCCTTGCTCTCCATGCGACATGTGTCACCCATGTTCTGAGAAGTGGAGATAGTGGGGGATCGTGGCTTATCTAGTCGTGGGAATCGGAACGATTTGAGCGGGAAGCGCCGGAAAATTTTGATAGTGAATTTTTTTAAAGTTTCAGTTCCCAAATTCTTCAGCTGTCAAGGATACAGTGAAGACTTTGAACGAGTTTTAAAGCAGAACGCATATGAAGAATTTGTGAACAGACTGGGTTGAGTTTAGCATAGAGGGGGAACGGGTCCGATCACATTCACTTAAATGAAAATCAACTTGAAGAATTAGCAATAAGTGAATGCTCTTGAGGACATTGAAAAACTCGAATATATATATATAGTCAATGAAGAACACCAGTTTCATAGTTTGAAGAATTTGAAAAGTTGAGGAATTTGCAAACTTGAGGAATTTGAAAATTTGAAGAATTTACAAAATGATGAAAAACTCAACTCTGAAGAATTTCAACTATTGTTGGTGGCGTGACCCACCGTATAAGAATGATGATTTCAGACACCGCATACAATTGTCGTAGTGTTCCGAGAATCAAATTCTTCATTAATTTCTTCACACTTAGAGAGTTATTCTTCATTGATTGAAGAACAACGTTACTTCGTGTGTTGCACATCAAAGTCATCAATTTTGCATGAATGTTAGGATGTGTGTCTTTTCAAAGAACATTCGAAGATTCTATGATATTTAGCTCACACCGCAACTTGCAAAATCTCTTTTCATCCAAGGGCTTAGTGAAGATATCGGCCAGTTGTTCTTCAGTGGGGATGTGGTTGATGGAGATGTCGCCCTTGAGTACATGATCTCGAAGAAAATGATGACGAATCTGGATGTGCTTGGTCTTGGAGTGCTGAACTGGGTTGTAAGCAATCTTGATAGCGCTCTCGTTGTCGCAGTAGAGAGGCACACTCTTCACCTTGATGCCATAGTCCTTGAGGGTTTGCTTCATCCACAGCAACTGAGCGCAGCATGAACCAGCAGCAATGTACTCAACTTCAGCAGTAGAAAGTGACACGCAGTTCTGCTTCTTCGAGGACCAACAGACTAAGGATCGTCCGAGGAAATGACATGTGCCTGAGGTTGACTTGCGATCCACACGGTCTCCAGCATAGTCAGCATCTGAGTATCCGACGAGGTGAAGATTTGAGCCCTTGGGATACCATAATCCAAGCGTTGGTGTGTGAGCTAAGTATCGAAGAATATGTTTCACAGCCTTATGGTGTGATTCCTTCGGTGTTGCTTGGAATCGGGCACACATGCAAACACTCAGCATAATATCAGGCCTAGATGCACATAGATACAATAAATAGCCAATCATGGAGCGGTATACCTTCTGATCGAAATCTTTACCATTTTCGTCAGTGCAGAGGTGGCCTTTTGAAGGCATTGGAGTTTTGACGCCTTTGCATTCGTGCATGTTGAATTTCCTCAGAACATCCTTGAGGTATTTCTCTTGTGAGATGAAGATGCCATTGTCTTGCTGGCGAATTTGAAGACCTAAGAAGAATTTCAACTCTCCCATCATAGACATTTGATATTCTTCACTCATCATATAGGCAAATTCATCACTGTAACGTTTGTCAGTACAACCAAAGATAGTATCGTCTACATATATTTGGCATATGAACAGTTCATTGTCATAGGATTTAGTGAAAAGAGTTGGGTCGAGTGAACCGGGTTTGAAGCCTTTCTTCATGAGGAATTCCTTCAGAGTGTCATACCACGCCCGAGGGGCCTGCTTGAGGCCATAGAGGGCCTTGTTGAGTCTGAAGACTTTGTCAGGATGCTTAGGGTCTTCAAAACCTGGGGGTTGAGCAACATATACTTCTTCCTCAAGCTTACCATTGAGGAATGCACTTTTCACATCCATTTGATATAAAATGATATCATGATGGTTAGCATAAGCAAGCAATATGCGAATAGCTTCAAGTCTAGCAACAGGTGCAAAAGTTTCATCAAAGTCAATTCCTTCAACCTGTGTGTAGCCTTGAGCTACAAGACGAGCCTTATTCCTTACCACAAGGCCATTTTCATCTTGCTTGTTGCGGTAGATCCACTTGGTACCTATGATGTTATGCTTGCGAGGATCTGGCCGCTTGACAAGTTCCCACACGTTGTTGAGCTTGAATTGATGCAATTCCTCTTGCATAGCTTGAATCGACTCAGGTTCTTCGAAATCTTCATCAACTTTGGTGGGCTCTATGATAGAGACAAAGGCAAAATGCCCACAAAAATTAGTCAAATGTGAAGCTTTTGAGCGAGTGAGAGGACCTGGTGCATTGATGTTGTCGATGATTTTGTCAATCTGCACTTCATTTGCAACTCTCGGATGAGCAGGTTAACGTGGCTGAGGATTTTCTTCAGCACCATTTTCTTCAGGTGTATCAGCATGAATGTCTTCAGTTGTTGGAATGACTTCCTCAGTAGGTTGAGGATTTTCTTCAGTGGGTACGACATCCTCAGTAGCTTTCAACTTAATGGATTCCTCAGTAGACTTTTCATCTGGCATAGAAGGCAGGTGCTCTCTTTGCGAGCCGTTAGTTTCATCGAACCGCACATCTACAGTTTCAACAAACTTTTGATGGTAGGTGTTGAAGACTCTGTAGGTGTGCGAGTCCTTTCCGTAACCAAGCATAAAACCTTCATGTGCTTTCGGTGCAAATTTAGAACTGTGGTGAGGATCTCTTATCCAGCATTTTGCACCGAAGACTTTGAGATAACTTACATTGGGTTTCTTGCCAGTCATGAGTTCATATGATGTCTTCTTGAAGAATTTGTGAAGATATACCCTGTTGATGATGTGGCATGCTGTATCAATTGCCTCAGGCCAGAAGCGATGAGGAGTCTTGTATTCATCAAGCATGGTGCGAGCCATCTCAACAAGAGTCCTGTTCTTGCGCTCCACGACGCCGTTCTGCTGAGGAGTATATGGGGCAGATAGCTCATGAGTAATACCAAGTTCATCAAGATATTCATCAAGATTGGTGTTCTTGAACTCAGTCCCATTATCACTCCTGATATGCTTGATCTTGACGCCGAAGTTTGTTGAGGCCCTTGAAGCAAATCGTCTGAAGACATCCTGCACTTCAGACTTGTACAGAATAATATGCACCCAAGTGTAACGAGAGTAATCATCAACAATGACAAAGCCATACAAACATGAAGAATTTGTTAGTGTGGAATAATGAGTGGGGCCAAAGAGGTCCATGTGAAGCAATTCAAAAGGTCGAGTCGTGGTCATGATTGTCTTCGAGGGATGCTTGGATCTGGTCATCTTCCCAGACTCACAAGCACCACAGAGGTGATCCTTGAGGAATTTGACACCTTCAATGCCAATGACGTGCTTTTTCTTCACGAGCATGTGCAAGTTCCTCATACCAGCATGTCCAAGTCGTCGATGCCACAACCAGCCTTCTAAGGACTTTGCAAGTAGGCACGTGGCAGGCTGAGGACCTGTAGAGAAATCAACAATATACAAGTCTCCTCTCCTAAAGCCTTCGAAGACTTTCGAATGGTCAGATTCCATGATGACAACACAACGATATTTTCCAAAGATGACAACCATATCAAGATCACAAAGCATTGAGACAGACATGAGGTTGAACCCGAGGGATTCGACAAGCATCACCTTGTCCATGTGTCGATCCTTGGAGATTGCAACCTTACCTAGACCCAATACCTTGCTTTTTTCCTTTGTCAGCGTAGGTGATATGCTTCAGATGAGATGGGGCAAGTGGCATATTCATCAGTAGACTCTTTTCACCAGTCATGTGGTTGGTGCATCCACTGTCGAGGACCCACTCAGTAGTTTTTGGAGTTTCACCCTGCAGATGAATTAGTACAACTTACGAACTCATATGCTTCAGAGTGAAGAATATGACATCAAATTCATCAGGCAGAATTTCATCACACAACATAGTAAGTAAAGCAGTGTGAGGACGTGAAAAATGAGGAATTCATTTCTGCATGATTAGCTTGCGTCCTTTCAAGCATTTCCTCGGGTCTCCAGCAAATTCATCAGACGTTCAAGTTCGTCTGGAGACCTGACCCTGCATAAGAAGTTAGTTCAATTTCTTCACCACCCACATCTGGAGGGGTGGCAAAGAGTTCATCATTCTGCGAGCTCCATATGAGAAGGGAGGCATTGAAGCTAGTGCACTTCGTTTCACAGGACTAGGGTTAGAGTACTCATATGAATAAGCAGAGAAATTCTTCGAGGACTTATGAACATAATGATTTGAAGAATAATGCACATATTCAGAACTCTTAGATTTTCCCTGCGAAACAGATGCATTAGCACGAGAATGATACTTTTGACCATTTGAGGAATTTGGTCCAAGTGAAGACTTTGGTCCATATGAGGAATTTGATCTGGGGTTCCTTTTCTTCATGGGTGGTGTCGTGAGGACATTCACTTGAAGATTTTCCAAGCAGCTTTTAGGAACCCAGATTTTCCTCAGAGGTGAACCGTTCCTGCAGTTAGTTCCAACAAATCTGGCAAATACTTCAGCTTTCTGATTTTTGAAGAATTTGTAGTTGGAGTCAAGTGACCCATCAGAGGAATATGAAGTTTCACAAGTAAATCCAGATAAAGTGGATGGATCCACAGGAGGTCCTTTTGCAGCAACCCATGAGGTTTTGGGGTACTGCTCAGGTGTCCAGTAGGATCCATCAGCATTGAGTTTCCTCTCAAATGCAATACCCTCTTTCCTAGGATTCCTATTCAGAATCTGCTTTTTGAGCACATCACAAAGGGTTTGATGCCCTTTGAGACTTTTGTACATGCCTGTCACATACAATTCCTTCAACCCTGCATTTTCGTCAGTGATACTTGTGGTATCCTCAGATGAGGAATTTGTGACCACGGGGATAGTTGAAGAATTTGCAGCAATAGAAGCATTTGAACATTCAGGTGAAGAATTAGCAGTCTCACGTTCGATGCATTTCATACATGGTGGAACAAATTCTTCCTGAGCGGTACTGATCTGTTGAGCCAGTAAGGAATCATTTTCCCTTTGGAGATCCTCATGAGACACTCTTAGTTTCTCAAGATCTTGCTTTCTTTGAAGAAATTCATAAGAAAGCTTCTCATGGTCAACTAAGAGAGCATTATGATGACTCTGAAGGTTATCATACTTTGTCTGAAGACTTTTGAGATCATCAGACAGAGTTTGAGTCCGATCCACTTCCTCATTCAAGAGATCATCGCTTTTGTCTAGCAATTTCTGAAGCTTTTCAAGTGCACTTTGTTGCTTAGTGGCAATATTAGCAAGTTTGGCATAGCTAGGTTTCACATATTCATCAGATTCACCTTCACTTGATTCAGAAGAAGAGTGATGCTTGTGTACCTTGGAACCTTTTGCCATGAAGCAATAGGTGGGAGCATAATCATCATTGCTGACGTCAGAGTCGTTGGAGTAGTCATTTTCTTCATCATTGAAGCTGAACTTGCTGACGAAAGCAGTAGCGAGAGCAAGGCTAGCAACACCTGATTCTGACTCCACCTCAGATTCTTCCTCTTCTTCATATTCTTCAGATTCTTCTTCAGAATCCATTTCCTTGCCAATGAAAGCCCAGATGAGGACTTTGAAGATGAGGACTTTGAAGTTGAGGACTTTGAAGATTTCTTCTTTTTCTTCAAGTCATCAGAACTGTAGTCCTTGTATTTCTTATTTCCTCAAACCACTTTTTGATGACTTTCCAAATCGGCCTCTCCTTGAGAACTTCTGGAATTTCCTCACGAGCATTGCTAGCTCCTGACTCAGTTCTTCAGGATCACCAAGGCTACTATCAGAATCTTCGTCTTCGGATGAGGAAATTGCTTTTGCCTTCAGAGCACGAGATCTTCCATAGCTTGGTCCGTAGAGGTCTCTCTTCTCAGCTTGTTGGAATTCATGAGTATTGAGTCTCTCAAGTATATCAGCAGGATCAAGTGACTTGTAGTCTCCACGTTCTTGAATCATCAAAGCCAGTGTGTCGAATGAGGAATCAAGAGATCTTAGCAGTTTCTTCACCAGTTCATGCTCGGTGATGTCAGTGGCACCCAGAGCTTGAAGCTCGTTGGAGATATCAGTGAGACGATCAAAAGTTTGCTGAACATTTTCATTGTCGAGTCTTTTGAAGCGGTTGAAGAGATTGCGAAGGACATCAACACGGGAGTCACGTTGAGTGGAAACACCTTCGTTGACTTTGGACAGCCTATCCCATATAAGCTTAGCAGACTCCAAAGCACTCACTCTGCCATACTGACCTTTGCTCAGATGGCCACAGATGATATTCTTCGCTTGTGAATCAAGTTGCTTGAATCTCTTCACATCAGCAGCAGTGATAGTGGGAGTGACGCGGGGAACACCATTTTCCACAACGTACCAGAGATCGTTGTCAATAGCCTCAAGATGCATGCGCATCTTGTTCTTCCAGTAGGGATAGTCCGACCCATCGAAGGTAGGACATCCTGCGGAAACCTTGATCATACCTGCAGTCGACATAACTAGAACTCCAGGTGGTTAAACCAAAATCACATAGAACAAGGGAGTACCTTGCTCTGATACCAATAAAAAGTGCGTTATATCGACTAGAGGGGGGGGGGTGAATAGGCGATTTTTACAAATTCATCATTGAGGAATTTCAACTTGAGGAATTTGAAATGTGATGAATAACTAGCAGCGGAACAAATACTTAAGTGCATGAGAAACATAGCAGTAGCATAGTCATCATGATGAAATAAAGCATGCACAGATTACAGGTAGCGTGATACAGGATAAGCAGGTGAGGAACAAGGTAGCTTGAAGAATTTGAGGTGAGGAAATTGCGAAAGTCTTCAGTCAAATTCTTCAAACAGTAACGATCAATTTCATCAACAAGTATTCGAGGAAATGAAAGGGTTGAGGAAATGGAACCAGGTAGCTTGATGAAGACAATGGTTTGATGACCCAGTTCCAACTGCTGTGACAGTCGTACGTCTGGTTTGGAGCGGCCTGATATTTAAACCAGAAGACACACAGTCCCAGGACACACAGTCCTTACCGTATTCTCCTTGAGCTAAGGTCACACAGACCTCGCCCAACACTCGTGGTAAGTCTTCAGGGTAGACTTCCAAAACCCTCACAAACTGGTCACCCGGCGATCCACAATTGACTGCTGGATGCTCTAGACCAAGGTCACTTCGTGATCCCCAATTGACTACAGGATGCACTAGACCATGACGCCTAACCGTCTGGAAGATACACAGTCTCCAAAGGTAACAAGCGTCGGTTCCACACAGGAACAATCTCTTCAGTGATGCTCAATCACTTTGGGTTTGGTGGTTTGGTTTGGGGTTTTTCCTCACTGATGATTTTCTCTCAAAGTCCTCAGAGCATGGGTTGCTCTCAAATGACAAGTGTCAGTTCTCTCTCGAAGCAGCCAACCAACTAGTGGTTGTGGGGGGTGGCTATTTATAGCCAGGGTGCAACCTGACATGATAAGACATAAATTCCCCCAATGATATGACCGTTATGTGGATAGGATGATTGGGGACGGCTGGCGCTTAGCACAGCAACGGTCGGAATTTTGAACTATGAAAGTCCTCATGCTTATCAAATTCCTCACTTGTAGGCAATTCGCACTGGCGAAATCCTAACTCCTCAGTCAGACCAATTTCCTCAGAGACGAGAAGATCATCGTCTCTGTCACTGAAGAACTTGACTGAACTGCAAGAGATTTCTAAAGGCTTCACTCGAAGGATTGGATAGGTTGAGGCTTTTGAGTTGAGCATCAGTTGGAAATTTTCCTTAGTATTACCTCGACCCCCTTTAACAGTACGGTGTTTCCTATGACTCAAAGAAAGGAAATGAAACTACGAAAACAAAAGTCTTCACGCTTCATAGTCCTCGTTCATATCTTCAAGGTCACACCAACTTCTTCTTTTTCAAAGTCTTCAGGGAATACCAAAGTCTTCAGTTGAAGACATACATTTTAGGGGTCGATAATCTCCGAATGTATCAAACTCCTCAGCGACTTATAGAGCCTGTGTACACTTACAAACGCATCAGTCTCTTAACCTATAAGTCTTCAATACACCAAAATCACTAAGGGGCACTAGATGCACTTACAGTTCCCGAATCTGACCTCTTGATCAGGGGCGAAACTTCCGACACGGGCTAGATGGCCGGTCGGGTCGGCGTGCAGCACAATGCTGCCGAAAGCGAAGATCTGTCCGGGGACGAAAGTGCCCGGGTTGCGGACCTCTTCGTTGATGACAAGACGAGCCATCGATTCCTTTGGCGATCATAGCGGAACTCTCAATGAAAGCACCAATGTCGGTGTCAAAACCGGCGGATCTCGGGTTGGGGGTCCCGAGCTGTGAGACTAGAATCGAGGGTAACATGAGACGAAGGGGACAGTGTTTTACCCAGGTTCGGGCCCTCCTATGGAGGTAATACCCTACATCCTGCTTGATTATATTGATGGTATAAGGGTTACAGAGTTGATCTACCACAAGATCGTATGACTAAAACCCTAGATGAGTTTTGTTGTTCTACAACCTAAAACCCTTCGGCTTATATAGACGCCGAGGGTACCTAGGGTTTACACATGGTCGGTTACACGTCGAAGGGATAAACATGCCTATTCACTACTTTAAACTTGGAGGATACGCCACGATCCTCAAAGCTTCCATCCTGGAGGCAGGGTCTTCGATCCATCCAGTGTCCGGCAAAACAGCCCATACAGTCCGGCCCATAAGAAATAGGTCGGCCTCCCGAGGACCCCTTAATCCAGGACTCCCTCAAGGGACATTCCCCCCGCTGCTCCTCCCGCCACGATCGCGGCCACCTCGCCCCCCGCATCCACGGCCGTGGGCCGAACCCCCTCCGCGGCGGCTCGAGACAGTTTGGGTCACCGGCGAGCGACGCCCACGCCCCCTGGATAGCGCCCCAAGCACGGCGGCGGGTGCACGGGGGCGACCTCACCCTCTCGCCGGCGTCAGCACCCCTGTCTCCTCCGCCGCAGCCTTTCCTTTTTCAGCGGCGAAAAATCTCCTTACGGGGGCCATCGCTGCTACGATGACAAGAAAAGGTAGAAAGCGAGAGTGGAGAGGCGAGGCGTCGGACCCCTTCCACCTCCAAATAGCCATCGGCAAATGGGTGGCCCCCGCCTCCTTGCCTCTGATGTACTGGTGTAGAGCAAGGAAGAGTATGATGGCCGCGCACCGTGCGCTGGCCTTACGTCAGCCCCGGGCGGTTGTCGAGAGATCGTGGGGAAGTGGAGGTGTCGTGCGCCACGCGTTGTGCCTAGGCCCATAGGCGGTCAGGGCTCGTGCCGCTTCGCCCTCCCTATGGGCGGGATCGTGCACGCCGCGGGCCCGGGGGCTACTGTCGGGCTCCTGGGACTAGGGGTACCCAGGCCCGTCTGCCTAGGGCGCATGCCACGACGCGTGATCCGGGCCCAGTACGGCCCGGGATTGGACCCCGCGGGAGGGGCTTCCATGAGAGCCCTCGCTTCACGAGGCCTCTGGCCGAGGGCGCCTTCGTGGGCCTCGCGAGGATGCCCTCGGGAGGCTGCCTCCTGGGGTCGTCCCATGGGGGTTTCACGTGGGCGCCGTGTGCCATGCTAGGCGGTGCCTCGCGTCGTGCCAGTGGGCACGGGTGGGAAGTTTTCCCCTCCCGTGCTAAGGAAGTAGGGCCAGCCACCGGCCCCAAAAGCGACCCTGTAAAGGTTTCCTCTTTGGAGAAAGAAGACCAGGGCCGGGGCTCGCCAGGACGGAGGTCACCCCTGAGCCCACCAATATGTCACGACAGACGGCTTTTGCAGGCGAAGACTACTTTAGCGAGGATAGGCCGCAGTCCTGTACCCCTTCGAATTGGCTGTTGTGGCAACCCTTCCCGCCGGGTTTTGGGGGAAGAGGACCGAGGCCAGTAGATGAAGGGGGAGGCGGCAACTGCAGAAGGACACATTGTATTCTCTGGCTACCACTACGCAATACAGACAAGCAGGAGTAGGGTTTTACACCGCGTGGTGGCCAGAACCTGGGTAGATCGTGTGTTCATCGTTCCTTCCCCCAAGATCAAGCACGCCGGAGCTTCACCGTAGGATAGGAAGAGTGAGCGAGGTTGAAGAGCCGGTGCACCCCAGAGTTCGAACCTCTCTTGGGTCCCCGGAACCCTGATTCCGACACCTATCTCACGAGTTCTTGTCAAGTTTTGTGTGGATGAAGCTTTTAAGATTTAGGAGAAACCGTGATATGAGAGGAAGTAACGAGACACAAGACCTCAAGCTTAGGAATACCCAAGGCTCCCCAAGTTAATATTAGAAGAAGTCTCAAGCATCTAAGCTTGGGGATGCCATGTTAGGCATCCCAGCTCTCTTCGTCAACAAATATCAGTTAGCCTATGTTGAGCCTAAGTTTTTATTTGTTCACATGATATGTGCTATTCTTGTAGTGTATTTTTGTTTTGCTTGCTGTTTGAAATAATTATCCAATATAAAATCCTTGATTTATAGATATTCTTCGCATTTCTACTTAATTGTTTAACTACTCTTTTGCTTCACTTATATCCGAAGAGTAAATTGTTGAATGCATTGAATATCATAAATCTGAAATTATATATGCTTCATATGCTTGTACCATGGGGAGTAATGACTTCACATAAATGACATATAACTGTTAAAATTTATTAGAAGATAACAACCAGCATTGGTCATTGATGCAATTCATGAAAGAATAATGAAGGAAGAGAGATTTCACATGCAAATAAACAATCTTGGACATGTTTTATGATTGTGAGCCCCCATTAATTATTTCCAAACTTGATAAAGTAGTTGATGTTGGACAAGGAAGATGATGTAAAGGTTTGTGTTTGCTTATATTCACATAGAAGTTATATTGTCATGGATCCTCTAACATGTGGTGCTTTCCCATAACCTTTTGCTAGACAAAACTTCATACTAAGTAGAGACACTACTTGTGCATCCAAAACCCCTTAAATCCAGTTTCTTGCCATGAGAGTCCACCATACCTACCTATGGATGGAATAAAATCCTTCAAGTAAGTTGTCATCGGTGCAAAGCAATAAAAAATTGCTCCTAAATATGTATGATCTTTTATTGTAAGGGAAAATAAGCTTTGTACGAACTTGTGATGGTAATGCAGTAAAAGTGCCGGACTGCATAATAAATGTTGCTATCATAAGGGGCAATATAAAGTCACGTTCCTATACATTAAGATATTGCAAACCCAAAGAAATCAAAAAGTGCATGACAACCTCTACTTCCCTCTGCGAAAGGCCTATCTTATAATGTTTAGTCTTTATTATTGTTTTTTACTTTTATGCAAGAGTCAATAGTATGTATCCCTATTCCAACCTCAAATATTCTCAACCTGGAAAGCGTCCCGTGGTGGGGAAAGGTCCAGGCATATATATACATATATATATATATATCCAGTTGGATGTAGGTGATCATGATTTACTATTGTTGACATTGTCTCTAAGATAAATAAGTTGGGAGGTGAATATTAAACCCATATCTTCCTAAGTGTCTGACTGAAACCGTTTGTTCTAAAAACATGCTTTGAGTGTGAGCAATCATAGAAGACTATATGATAGTTGAGTATGTGGATTTTGCTACAACAAAAGCTCTTACATAGACCCTTCCTGGAAATATGATTGATTGTAATTGCTTTGATGACTAAGAACATAGTTTGTTAGATACTTTACGGTCTATACTTTAAACATTTGAATAGCTTGCTACTTTATCATGATAAGTTTTACGAGAAAGAGTTGCTGATGATGATGCTAGGAAAAGTGATGGAAATTATCATTGATCGAACTTGTACACTATTCTAGCATTCACACTTCATAAATTATTTCTTCTATCATTTACCTACTTGAGGACGAGTAGGAATTAAGCTTGGGGATGCTGATACGTCTCCAACGTATAGATAATTTATGAAGTATGCATGCCATGTTTACAATGTTTTATATGGTTTGGGTGCACTTTAATATGATTTTTGGGAACTAACCTATTAACCTAGTGCCCAGTTTCAGTTTTTTTGGCTATTTTTTCGTTTCACAGAAAATCCATACCAAAAGAAGTCCAAATGCCATGAAAATTTAGGGTGTTTTTTATGGACCAACAGAGATCCACAAAGTCTCGGAGAGGGACCAGAAGGTGTCGAGGGCGGGTCCACTAGCCAGGGTGCCCCCCCAGGGTGCGCCACTTGAGCTCGTGGGACCCTCGGGCATCCCCTTGATGTGAATCCAAGATGAAATGAGTCTCGCCCTTTGAGGTTTCATTATTATCGGATTGAATATACGAGGATTTGAGATCCCTTGATGTATGTCTTGCATGTGGATACCCGCGGTGACAATGGGGTAATCTGGGAACATAGGTTGATACAAGTTTTCATCCTACTTTCTCCGATAGAAACTGTTTCTCCTCTGTTCTTGCTTCGAGCTATTTTTCTGACAGAGTTCTCAGGGAGCGGAAGCTATGTCCTCGTCCTCCTCCAACAACATTGATGGCCAAGCCTGGCTATTATAGATAGAACTAGAGTGAGAAGGATCTGAGGAAGTTATCTCGGGAGAGGAGCCTATGGACTCTTTGGAAGCCCATCCCCCTACTTCCGAACGCGGTACGTTAGCAGGGATCACCACTTCTCCGAACCCTTGTCCACCAATGGGAAGGAGAGCTCAGCTGGCTCAAGAAGCACAAGGTGAATCTACCCCGAGGAGGCCCCTCGGCAGGTTACATGCAAACAACTTTCACAATTTTATTCACAATTATGGAGTTGAGAATATTTCTCGCTCGCATATACCGTCCAATTGGGACATCTCTCGTCCAAGTGAGAGTGATGCAGGAAAAGGCTCATGGTGGCCAGAGAATAAGCATGTCATGGTGGAAGTACAAAAGAACACTACAATGATTCATCAATTACTCCAGGAGATGCGAGAATTAAAGGCTATCTTGTTGTCCATTGCAAAGGACAAGCCCACTACATCATCACCACCATCACCCAAGAGGGACGCTTGAGTACATGGGTATGGGCACCACCCTTAGCTTGTTCCAAGCTTGGGGGAGGTGCCCTGGTATCGTATCACCATCACCTTTTTACCATTACCATCTATCTTAGTTCGATCCTTAGCTATTTCGTGATTTTTGAGAAATAAAATTTCAGATTTGCTTTGCTTAGAATTTTTTGCTTTGAGATCTACCTATCCTTGTAATCGATTGTGAGAGTTATATAATAAATATTATTTGAGTTTGTGTGCTTTACTTTCAAGCACCTATTATCATAGCATGGCAATAAAAGAAATAGAAAAGATCATATGCTTATCTCATGAGGAGTAATGAGTTCACATAGAAGAAGGTATAAGCGATAAAAGATGTTGAGAGCTAACAAACCTAGCATTAGTAATTGATATAATCTATGCAAGATTGAAAGTGCATTATATCGACTGGAGGGGGGTGACTAGGTGATTTTTAAAAATTCATTACAGAGGAATTACTAGTCGAGGAATTTGCTAAGTGATGAAATACTAGTAGCAGAATAAGTACTCAAGTGCATGTGAAACATGGCAGTAGCATAGTCATCATGATGAAATGAAACACACACAGAGCACAGGTAGCGTGAAATCAGGATTGCAGGCGAAAGACAAGGTGACTGAAGAATTAAAGATGAGGAAATTGAGAAAGTCTTCAGTCAAAGTCTTCAAACAGTAATGATCAATTTCATCAACAAGTTAACGAGGAAATGAAAGGGTTGAGGAAATAGAACTAGGAGCTCGGTGAAGACAATGATTTGATGACCCAGTTCCAACTGTTGTGACAGTCGTACGTCTGGTTTGGAGCGGCTTGGTATTTAATCCAAAGGACACACGGTCCTTACCGTATTTTCCTTGAGCTAAGGTCACACAGACCTCTCCCAACACTCGTGGTAAGTCTTCAGGGTAGACTTCCAAACCCTCACAAACTCGGTCACCCGGCGATCCACAATTTCCTCTTGGATGCTCTAGACCATGACGCCTAACCGTCTAGAAGATGCACAGTCTTCAAAGGTAACAAGAGTCGGTTCCACACAGGAACAATCTCTTCAGTGATGCTCAATTAGTTTGGGTTGTGGGTTGTTTAGGTTTTGGGTTTTTCCTCACTGATGATTTTCTCTCAAAGTTTTCAAAGGATGGGTTGCTCTAAACAACACTTGTCAATCTCTCTCGGAGCAGCCAACCAGCTAGTGGTTGTAGGGGGCGGCTATTTATAGCCAGGATGCAACCCGACAAGATATGGCATAAATGCCCCTAATGATATGATCGTTAGGTGGATAAGATATCTGCACAGCTGGCTCTAAGCACAACAATGGTCGGAACTTTGAGCTCTCAAATTCCTCACGGCTATCATATTCCTCACAGTAGGCAATTCGCACCGGCGAAACCCTAACTCCTCAGTCAGACCAATTTCCTCAGAGACCAGAAGAACTTGACAATGAAGAACTTGAAGAACTTGAATGTCTCTATCAATGAAGAACTTGACAGAACTGCAAGAGATTTCCAAAGGCTTTACTCGAAGGTTTTGGTAGGTGTAGGCTTTGAGATGAGCATCAGTTGGGAATTTTTCCTTAGTACTACCTTGACCCCCTTTAACAGTATGGTGTTTCCTATTAGGGGTCGACATTCTTCGGATATATCAAAGTCCTCATCGACTTATAGAACCTGTATACACTCACAAACACATTAGTCCCTCAACCTATAAGTCTCAATACACCAAAATCACTAAGGGGCACTAGATGCACTTACAATCTCCCCCTTTTTGGTGATTGATGACAAATAGGTTAAGTTTTCAACGGGGATAAACATATGAAGTGTAAGTACTGAGTTTGAGGAATTTGATTGCAAGATATAGAAGAATTCCCCCTGAAGTCTTCACCCCGCCGCCGCTGTAGCTGTCTCCCTCTGCCAAGCTAGGGCGTGGGAGATCTGGACGGACGAACTTCCTAGATTTCATCTCTCTGTTCGTCGTGTTCTTCATCAGGGTAAATAAAATCTAATTTTACTGCCCTTGTTTGATCTTCAAGTTTTCCACAAAATCCTCAAAAGTGTTTATTCTTCAAGAATCATCGTCTTAAGCACCTTACATGTTTCAATCCCTTGATGTCTTTCTCTAAGTTATGATTTTCTTCAAGATTCCTCAATTGTGTGGATCCACATATTCACACAACTCTGGAACCTAAGACAAAGAACACTTCGTGAAATTCCTCAAGACATCTATGGTCAAAATCCTCAACTTGATGTATTTTGAAAAATTTCTGAGAACGTGTCAGGACCGGTTTTCCAGGATATTAATTTCCCAGTAAATGGCCCTTGTGCTCACCAGCCCCAGGATTACTGTTAGCTGTGAGACACAATCTTGATACAGAAATTCCAAGCAAAATACAAAATATGTAGTACAAGACCATTCTGGTCTATGAGTACAACAAAAGGTTTCTAGTGGTGGAAGGCGGAAGCGGTTTGCGGATCATCAGCGTCCATGGGACTCCATTTCCCACAGGAACAGCTGACCTGGTTAATTCCTATCTTCGCGTATCTGCTATCTTCGATGCCTAGGTTCCGGGCTATCGTCGCTGCGCTCCTCTCCAAGCAAGGAATCTGGCCAAGACAATAGCCAGGGACAAGCCAGTGAGTAATTTGAATGTACTCGCAAACATTATGAACACAAGTATAATATATCAGATGATAATCATGCACTGAAATATTCCATAATCACTTAGTTAGTTACGAAATAAAATTCATGACGCACGCAAGCAGGTTATTCCCATGAAGCATGAATAAGTAATCAGAGAATAAAAAAAAATAGTATGCACCGATCGGGTGTTTGAAGCGAGGCCTCGAAGGGATAAAAGACATGCCTCAGTCGGGCGTCTGAGCGACGCCACATAAAGGGCTTATAAAGAAAATGAATAACAAGCACGCCACAGTCGGGCGTCTGAGCAACACCACATAAAGGGCTTTATAAGGAAAATAAATAACAAGCATGCCGCAGTCGGGCGTCTGAGCGACACCACATAAAGGGCTTATAAGGAAAATAAATAACAAGCATGCCACAGTCGGGCGTCTGAGCGACACCACATAAAGGGCTTATAAGGAAAATAAATAACAAGCATGCCGCAGTCGGGCGTCTGAGCGACACCACATAAAGGGCTTATAAGGAAAATAAATAACAAGCATGCCACAGTCGGGCGTCTGAGCGACACCACATAAAGGGCTTATAAGGAAAATAAATAACAAGCATGCCGCAGTCGGGCGTCTGAGCGAAACCACATAAAGGGCTTATAAAAGAATTATCACAACGAGTAACCAGGAGGTAGAACCATCCCAGGTATACTCAAAAATTCAAATAATATAATTGGTTAGTCCACAAATAAAATAATCATAATCATCATTTGTCACACGTCATGATCAATGTTCCGGTTTATAAGTTTTCCTCCGAAGACCGACACTAATACCGACACTTGACCCATCCCAGACTGTAGTCCTTAACCGCGGACACGGCTATTCGAATAGATATAAACTCTGCAGAGGGTGTACTCTTTACCCACAAGTAACAGATTCCTTTAGTCCACCGGGACTAATTCCGCTTACGGTCTTTTAATTGAAAACACACCTGACCCGCACACACCAGCTTAACTTACCGGTTGACAACTTACTGAACCGTACCCTACCTGAGGCAGGGACAAGTGGTAGCACGAAGCAAGTATGGGGGTTACTGGCACAAGACTCGATCTACGGTCGTCTCAGGAGGTTTAAGTGTTTCCTGCATGATTAGCATAACAAATATATTCCACACCAACCGACAGAATCACCACTCACCATACCTTACCACGCCTTATTGAATATACTCGTCCCAACGAAATATCAGTAACAAGCTCGTGTCTACCCAAGACAGAGACTTTCCCGGATTCCTTCCGGTAGGCATGAAAGGCAGACGAGAGTGATTACTATCACAAGCATATCAATTCCAACAGCAAGAAATCTTCATCATGCACTCATGAGCATGATCATATCATCACATAAAATAACGAATACTTCGTGTCAATTTGGTGTTGTAATTACATCAAACAACCCACAATGATTATTATGTCAGGGTTCAGAATGCTTGCCTTCAAGTTGTGGAGAGGTAGAGTGCATCTCAAAACTTTCGAAAGTTTTCTTCTCTCTCCATTCCTATTTTGAAAATTATTCAAAACAACACTCAATTCAAAAATAGTACAAAAAGTTGTCTTAGAAAATTTTCAAATAAATCCTAAAATAAACTAGGTTAAATTTAAGAAACAACAGAAAAAGAATCAACTTGTTTGACGTTGTGGTTAAAAAGATATAAGCAGTCAAAGTTTAGGTCAAATCTGGTTTTTAGAAAATGAATAAAAAGAAAACGTTTCAGTGGTGAATACGCTTTCCCGAAACAGAAAACACAAGCAGGAAAATATGCTTACTCGCGGTGAAGACGTACTCAGGGACCAGTCGCCACTGGCGGTTTGATTGAGTGACCGACAGGTGGGACCCACCTGTCAGGTTCGTCTTCTTTCTCTCCACGCGCGTCTGGCAGACGCAGGAGCGGGCTCCGGCGATGATTCCCGGCGGCACAGGCCACCGTTCAAGGGGCTCTGGACATGGGGGTGATCGGGAGGAGGCACCGCATCCATTCGCGGTGGTTAGGAGCGCGGGGGAGCTCGAGGTTGAGCAGACCCTCATCCATGGCGGAAGGGGCTTCGGGCCTTGGGGAATTTCCTCCTACGGTGGATTTAGGTGGAAAGAGGGAATGGGAACGGGTCCTCTGCATCTCAGGGACTCGGTTGGAAAGTACTAAGCGAGGAGGAAGGCACTAGGGGCTCCGGATTTGACCACGACGGTGGCGGCTGAATCCTGACCGGAGGCGGGGAAGACGGCCTCCCTCCGTCGATTGCTGGCCACGGGGGCTCTAGAGGGATGGCATGAGGTCGCCTGAGGGTCTGGTTGAGCTCGGGGGTCTCCTTTTATAGCGCAACTAGGTCGGTTCCGCGGCGGCCGGGGATAAGATCGTCTACCGACCGCGTCTGCTGCAGAAGGGCGACGCGGTGGTGGTCAGCGCTAACACACGAGCTCGCGGATGAGCTCGAGCTGTTCCAGAGGGCAGCTGGCGAGCTGGGGTGGTCGGGGCGGTGCCGTAGATGGCAGAGCGGAGGTGCAGCCGCAGGCTAGCCTCCAGAAGCTTGCTGCGGCGTCACTGCAGAGAGCCAGGGGGATGGTCGAGGCTTCTGGCGCGACGCGGCTAATGGGTGAGGATCAGGACGAGCGGGGGAGGCGGCAACTGGTCGCGGTGGCTCGGTTGCGCGCGCGTGCAAAACGTGCGCTCTGGCCGCGCCCAGAGCACGCACGCCATGTGCTCGGCGAATTGCCAAGGCATGCCAGGAGGCTCTAATGCACATGAGGTTTAGCAGGGTGGGGTTATAAACCAAGGCAGAGCTATGTGACATGCTGGTTTGGCCTGGGGAGCTAGTCCACAAAGTAAACTTATTCCCATGCCAAATCTGTTCACGAACACAAGGTGCTCGACAGAATGCCATGGGCATCAGGGCAACTCTACTGTTGGTCAAAATCTCCAGGTTGGGGTCTCTTTAGGTGTAGGTGATGATGGCAAAGCTAGTTGGGCAAAACCAGAAACTTTCTAGTGCAAGTTTTGCAAAACTATAGTTCTGGATAGAAAATAAAGGCTATTATTGCATGTGATTAAAATCTTCTAATGGCTCTGAACTCCTGGACTTAAGATTTTGGTAGAGTAAACTACAATCAGGAGAAATCTCATGGGCAATAGGGCAAGATAAAATGGGGTTGCAGTACAAACTACCAAACTGGACCAGAATGAAGATGATGATGGTTTGCTCAAAATTTTCAAAACACAAAGTTGTATCTTTGCATAAAAGTGATGTAGGAACCTCATATGTCTTCTACAAATTTTTGTAGAATTTTTAAGTGAAGTTATCAAATGGTTGTAGTGCAAATGAGGCTCTAAAAATTAAGAGAAACCATTAAAAAAAAGAATAAAGCTCAGAAGAATAATTTTAAAAATATTTCCACTGATCATACAGAATGAAAAGAATTGTTCTTGAGAAGGTATTCAAGTCCAACAATTATTTTTGAAAAGTTTCTACTTGGAAGGAAAACTCCACAATTCAGAAGAAAGGAGTGATCCTGAAATCAAAAGATGATCCAGAAAAAAAAAATCCTGGCAAAATTTTAATTAATAAAACATGGTCAAATTTTTGGGGTGTTACAACACTACCCCCCTTAAGAAAAATCTCGTCCTCGAGATTTGCTAAGGACGGTATCAAAATTATTACTCCTACTATCATGCAATAATAACTCAAAAATTAAATATCCTGCTCACGCGACATGACGAGGCTACAGTGAGTGGACAGATAATTGGTGAACTACAGTGAGGTACTGGCGCTGTGTGGAAAAATCTACGATTGAGGAAACCGAGACATTTCTACTTAAGGCTACGGTAAATTTAGAATAAATTTCTAAATTTCCATATTACGCTGGTCGTACCCGAGTGCATAGTGCTCTCTCTGGCTGACAGGTGGACCCGGGGCCCACTGTCAGTCTCTTCTTCTACCTCTGGCTCTCACTTCTTCCTCTCTCTCGCGCGCTATCCCGCGCTTTCTCCACCTGCGGTACCTAGCGAGTAGGGCACCTAGGGCCGTACTGCGGTAGTGCGCGGCGTGCTAGCTGCCGGCGCAGCGTGCACTCACCTCGCGGGCCAGTGTGCTGTCGGCACTGCTTGCGGATTCGCCTCCGAACACCGGCGATCGAGCGACGAGCGGCGCTGGTGGACTTCGTTCACCGTGCACCGATCTCGAGCTATAAAATGACCGCGGTGCTTCTCTCTTTTTCCTCACACCTGGCCTCGTTTTTCTTCTTCTTCCTTCTCCTCCATTCCTGTTTGCAGGAGCTCAAGACGAGGCTCTAATGGCGGAGGTGATGCCGGATTGGTATACGATCCTGATGTGCGGAGGGTTGGCGGCAGTGCTGGGGTTCTCTGTGCTCTTGTGCGCGATGATCCTCTATGATCGTCGTGATGCTGCTGCTCGAGTGTTGGCTCTTCGCGGCGGCGGTGATCATGAGGATTAAATGCTGGTGTCAGGTGCTAACTGCCGTCAGTGTGCTGGCGGCAACTTGCACCAGAATAATTACCCACGAGTTTCTCTTTCAGAAACTGGGGTGTGTTAGTGAGGTGATCTGGTAGGTGCAAAATGTGTACGTGGTCTTGCAATTAATGCATGCGGTCGAGTGGTTGTGGCTGTGAGCCTGCTGTTGTGGTGCTGCGTAAATTAAAAACTATGCCACAGAGAAATGTTTGTTGCAATAACTCAAGAAAAATCCCACCTCGGAATTTACTGAGAGCGAAGACAGTTGGTCAAAAATTACAGCAGTAAAAATTACTCACATCAATTGAAACTAAACAGTTCATTCATAGCACAAACTTAGAATACAACGCATAAGCTGCAACACATAAATAAATGCTAGGCTAACAAACATAGCAGTGACGTCTACAATGTAAACGTAAGATAGGCTGGGTCTTGAGAAAATGTCTCCGGCACTGGGGCACATTCTTCTTCTACCGGAGGAAGAGGATTGACCAGTCGAAGAACGCGCCTCTCCTGGTCTGGCCTCAGTGGTCTGCCAATGGCGATCTGCGGATTCAAATCAGCGAGGCTCTGGAGATAACCCATTACTCGCTGGGTCAAACGCTCTTGCGCGATGACAAACTGGGCAAGGTTGGCCAGTACCGGGTCCTTCTCAATTCGCCCACCGGGAAAAGATGCTATTTCTCCGGGTGCTGCACGACTCGGGAAGTAATAATACCCCCTTTCGCTGGCATAGGGTACCGCAAATCGAAGGCGAGCAAGCGCTTCGTACGCAGCAGCTTCTATGGCCATTTGCGGAGTCGGCATAGATTTCCCCACGAAGGATACTTCCGTTGGGTCTTGGTTTGGGTTTGCGGGAGGAATGTGCACTACTGCCCAATATTTCGAGGCGGACGGGGTGATTCTCGTTTTGAGCAGCTCGTACTGGGGTGGATGGGTAGAACTCATTGTACTGCAGGTAAAGTCCCACAGTATTTTAACAAAACTACCAGGGGTTGCATCTGGAGTTCTCAGATGAATACTAGGGCTCGGCATTGCAAAAATGGCTGTGAGGGCTGTGCACAAAGTGAGGGATGCTTGGTAAGGTCACGGAGTGGCCTCTTATATAGCATCAGGGCTGGGCTACCTATTGCGGTGTGGGGGCAAACTAGTTCGTCGGTTCTGCTCTATGGGGGTCGGGATCAATGCCACAGATATACATATCTCACAAAAGTGACGTATTACTGTGGGTGTCGTCTGGGGTGGTTTTTGGTAGCTACGCCCGGAATTTAATATGCAACCGCATGCCAACATACTTATGCGGGGCTACTATTCCAAACAAAGGCACACAAGCAGTCTGCATTTATTCATGGCGATTACAAGGTCACACCATTACATGGCGTAGAATACTAAGACTCGGTACTACTCGAGTGACTTAGTGTACCTCGTTAATATCTAGTCGAGCGTGCCTTGTGGACGTCGAGGCTTCCCCATGGGCTTCTCCATCGGGGTTTACTGGATGGGGTTGAGGAGCTGCAGGGTCGGGGTAGCGATGATGACCATCGCGGGGGTTGGTGGTCACAATCCCATTGGAGCGGGTCCCCAAAAGGCGACGAAGCTCCTCCGGGGATACAAATGCATTCCGGTCGGCTGCAGGGGCAGACCTCAAGAACTCGATCGGTTGTCCGAACAGCACGACTGGGTTGTCGGCGTCGGGCACATCTTCTCCTCTTGCCAGGGCTCGACGGACAAGTTCTCCACGAGCGGCGATCAGATCAAGGGTGACCTGATCGAACAATGCCTCTAGTGCACTTACATAGCGCACCAGATGCAGCAATGCAGGGTCCGTCTCGTGGTCTTCGTTGGCAACCTGGGGTGGCCTACTATACCCGTCACGGCTGGGGTAGTAGTAGAATGAGTGGCAGTTAACTCTTGGTGACAGGTGCCGGAGTTGAACTATAGCCTCTCGAGCGGCTAGCTGGATGGCTTGTGGCTCAAAGGAAGTTGTCCTTCCGGTGAACCTTTAGGGGCGTTCTGGCGCTATACCCCTACCATAGACGTGCACCGTGGCCCAGAATTGACGGCTCTCACCGCTCATGAGCCCTTGGTACACAAGATACTCTGGGGGCTCTTCTAATGCAAAGGCACGACAGGTGAGGTTTGCTAGCACGGTGACAAAACCTCCAAGGTTGGTTGCTGTGGTCTCATTGTGAACAATGGGGCCACGCATCTTGGCTTGGTTTGGGGTAGAGGCTGTGCTGTGCTGGGTTGGGGCTAGCATTCCCTTTTATAGAAAAGAAAACGGAGTCTTCCTTCGCACGCTTGCGAACGAGACAAATTAGGTGCCGGTCACTGGCGCGTGATCAACAGGCTAGGCTGATAGGTTGGGCACCGACTGCCAAAAGGTGTCGGGGTCACTGTGTGGCTATCGTACACGAGAAGCTTGGCTGGGGTTAGGTTAAGGTCTGGTGGGTGGATTAACCTAGGTTTATTGACCTGGCTAAGATAGGATTAGCCAATGGTCAGCCTGGCTCTGATACCAAGGTTGTCAGGACCGGTTTTCCAGGATATTAATTTCCCAGTAAATGGCCCTTGTGCTCACCAGCCCCATGATTACTGTTAGCTGATGAGACACAATCTTGATACAGAAATTCCAAGCAAAATACAAAATATGTAGTACAAGACCATTCTGGTCTATGAGTACAACAAAAGGTTTCTAGTGGTAGAAGGCGGAAGCGGTTTGCGGATCATCAGCGTCCATGGGACTCCATTTCCCACAGGAACAGCTGACCTGGTTAATTCCTATCTTCGCGTATCTGCTATCTTCGATGCCTAGGTTCCGGGCTGTCGTCGCTGCGCTCCTCTCCAAGCAAGGAATCTGGCCAAGACAATAGCCAGGGACAAGCCAGTGAGTACTTTGAATGTACTCGCAAACATTATGAACACAAGTATAATATATCAGATGATAATCATGCACTGAAATATTCCATAATCACTTAGTCAGTTACGAAATAAAATTCATGACGCACGCAAGCAGGTTATTCCCATGAAGCATGAATAAGTAATCAAAGAATAATAAAAAAAAATAGTATGCACCGATCGGGTGTCTGAAGCGACGCCTCGAAGGGATAAAAGACATGCCTCAGTCGGGCGTCTGAGCGACGCCACATAAAGGGATTATAAAGAAAATGAATAACAAGCATGCCACAGTAGGGCGTCTGAGCGACACCACATAAAGGGCTTTATAAGGAAAATAAATAACAAGCATGCCGCAGTCGGGCGTCTGAGCGACACCACATAAAGGGCTTATAAGGAAAATAAATAACAAGCATGCCACAGTCGGGCGTCTGAGCGACACCACATAAAGGGCTTATAAGGAAAATAAATAACAAGCATTCCGCAGTCGGGCGTCTGAGCGACACCACATAAAGGGCTTATAAGGAAAATAAATAACAAGCATGCCACAGTCGGGCGTCTGAGCGACACCACATAAAGGGCTTATAAGGAAAATAAATAACAAGCATGCCGCAGTCGGGCGTCTGAGCGACACCACATAAAGGGCTTATAAAAGAATTATCACAACAAGTAACCAGGAGGTAGAACCATCCCAGGTATACTCAAAAATTCAAATAATATAATTGGTTAGTCCACAAATAAAATAATCATAATCATCATTTGTCACACGTCATGATCAATGTTCCGGTTTATAAGTTTTCCTCCGAAGACCGACACTTGACCCATCCCAGACTGTAGTCCTTAACCGCGGACACGGCTATTCGAATAGATATAAACTCTGCAGAGGGTGTACTCTTTACCCACAAGTAACAGATTCCTTTAGTCCACCGGGACTAATTCCGCTTACGGTCTTTTAATTGAAAACACACCTGACCCGCACACACCAGCTTAACTTCCCGGTGCCTGGAATCACCCACGACACTCGTTAAGCAAAACTCTAAGTGGGGAGGCTACAACCTCGACTGGCATGGGATCACAAAATTTATAACGCGCGCAAACTAGGGGAGCTACCCCCTCGGCTCCAACCGGAAACACCCATGCCCCCGGACCAGGTGGCGTGCCTACCGGATGCAGCCGGTATCTTCCACCATGGCCTCTCTGTACGGTGTGTGCTAAGAAAGGGGTTGAGAACTTACTGAACTGTACCCTACCTGAGGCAGGGACAAGTGGTAGCACGAAGCAAGTATGGGGGTTACTGGCACAAGACTCGATCTACGGTCGTCTCAGGAGGTTTAAGTGTTTCCTGCATGATTAGCATAACAAATATATTCCACACCAACCGACAGAATCACCACTCACCATACCTTACCACGCCTTACTGAATATACTCGTCCCAACGAAATATCAGTAACAAGCTCGTGTCTACCCAAGATAGAGACTTTCCTGGATTCCTTCCGGTAGGCATGAAAGGCAGACGAGAGTGATTACTATCACAAGCATATCAATTCCAACAGCAAGAAATCTTCATCATGCACTCATGAGCATGATCATATCATCACATAAAATAACGAATACTTCGTGTCAATTTGGTGTTGTAATTACATCAAACAACCCCCAATGATTATTATGCCAGGGTTCAGAATGCTTGCCTTCAAGTTGTGGAGAGGTAGAGTGCATCTCAAAACTTTCGAAAGTTTTCTTCTCTCTCCATTCCTATTTTGAAAATTATTCAAAACAACACTCAATTCAAAAATAGTACAAAAAGTTGTCTTAGAAAATTTTCAAATAAATCCTAAATTAAACTAGGTTAAATTTAAGAAACAACAGAAAAAGAATCAACTTGTTTGACGTTGTGGTTAAAAAGATATAAGCAATCAAAGTTTAGGTCAAGTCTGGTTTTTAGAAAATGAATAAAAAGAAAACGTTTCGGTGGTGAATACGCTTTCCCGAAACAGAAAACACAAGCACGAAAATACGCTTACTCGCGGTGAAGACGTACTCAGGGACCAGTCGCCACTGGCGGTTTGATTGAGTGACCGACAGGTGGGACCCACCTGTCAGGTTCGTCTTCTATCTCTCCGCGCACGTCTGGCAGACGCAGGAGCGGGCTCCGGCGATGATTCCCGGCGGCACAGGCCACCGTTCAAGGGGCTCTGGACATGGGGGGTGATCGGGAGGAGGCACCGCATCCATTCGCGGTGGTTAGGAGCGCGGGGGAGCTCGAGGTTGAGCAGACCCTCATCCATGGCGGAAGGGGCTTCGGGCCTTGGGGAATTTCCTCCTACGGTGGATTTAGGTGGAAAGAGGGAATGGGAACGGGTCCTCTGCATCTCAGGGACTCGGTTGGAAAGTACTAAGCGAGGAGGAATGCACTAGGGGCTCCGGATTTGACCACGACGGTGGCGGCTGAATCCTGACCGGAGGCGGGGAAGACGGCCTCCCTCCGTCGATTGCTGGCTACGGGGGCTCTAGAGGGATGGCATGAGGTCGCCTGAGGGTCTGGTTGAGCTCGGGGGTCTCCTTTTATAGAGCAACTAGGTCGGTTCCGCGGCGGCCGGGGATAAGATCGTCTGCCGACCGCGTCTGCTGCAGCAGGGCGACGCGGTGGTGGTCGGCGCTAACACACGAGCTCGCGGATGAGCTCGAGCTGTTCCAGAGGGCAGCTGGTGAGCTGGGGTGGTCGGGGCGGTGCCGTAGATGGCAGAGCGGAGGTGCAGCCGCAGGCTAGCCTCCAGAAGCTTGCTGCGGCGTCGCTGCAGAGAGCCAGGGGGGCTGGTCGAGGCTTCTGGCACGACCCGGCTAATGGGTGAGGATCAGGACAAGCGGGGGAGGCGGCAACTGGTCGCGGCGGCTCGGTTGCGCGCGCGTGCAAAACGTGCGCTCTGGCCGCGCCCAGAGCACGCACGCCATGTGCTCGGCGAATTGCCAAGGCATGCCAGGAGGCTCTAATGCACATGAGGTTTAGCAGGGTGGGGTTATAGACCAAGGCAGAGCTATGTGACATGCTGGTTTGGCCTGGGGAGCTAGTCCACAAAGTAAACTTATTCCCATGCCAAATCTGTTCATGAACACAAGGTGCTCGACAGAATGCCATGGGCATCAGGGCAACTCTACTGTTGGTCAAAATCTCCAGGTTGGGGTCTCTTTAGGTGTAGGTGATGATGGCAAAGCTAGTTGGGCAAAACCAGAAACTTGCTAGTGCAAGTTTTGCAAAACTATAGTTCTGGACAGAAAATAAAGGCTATTATTGCATGTGATTAAAATCTTCTAATGGGTCTGAACTCCTGGACTTAAGAGTTTGGTAGAGTAAACTACAATCAGGAGAAATCTCATGGGCAATAGGGCAAGATAAAATGGGGTTGCAGTACAAACTACCAAACTGGACCAGAATGAAGATGAGGATGGTTTGCTCAAAATTTTCAAAACACAAAGTTGTATCTTTGCATAAAAGTGATGTAGGAACCTCATATGTCTTCTACAAATTTTTGTAGAATTTTTAAGTGAAGTTATCAAATGGTTGTAGTGCAAATGAGGCTCTAAAAATTAAGAGAAACCATTTAAAAAAAGAATAAAGCTCAGAAGAATAATTTTAAAAATATTTCCACTGATCATACAGAATGAAAAGAATTGTTCTTGAGAAGGTATTCAAGTCCAACAATTATTTTTGAAAAGTTTCTACTTGGAGGGAAAACTCCACAAGTCCTGCTGAAGAAACTGCACGTGCAGCTGAAGAAATTCTGGCTGCTGAAGAAACTGCACGCGCAGCTGAAGAAATTCTGGCTGCTGAAGAACCTGTCAGGGCAACCTCCACTGTTGCGCCTGAAGAAACTGCCAGGCCAGCTGAAACTTTTACTGCGCCTGATGAAAATGAGACCACTAGGACTACTGCATCAGTCGTGCCTGAAGAAACTGCCCCCCCCCCTTCACCCTCTGCTGAAACTGCAAAATCCTCAAGGGTGAAGAACATCCACCTTCCTTCTGTATCAGAAGTGAAGAAAACTAAGGCTGCGGAGAAGAGAGCTGCTAAGAAAAGAAAAGCATCAACTTCGGATTCCTCAGCTGTGAAGAAGTTGAAGACTATGCCAAATTCTTCAACTGAGCCCATTGATGCAAATCCAATCTCCTCCGTACCTGCCTATGAGATAATTCCATTTGGTGTTGACTATGTCACTCCAAATGATGAAGATGAAGAAGATCATTCTGCTGCTTCCTCAGAGCAGATTGATGAAAAATTGAGGTGGAAGCAAATGCCTCAACCCCACTGGTATCATCGCCCCAGCCTCAGTTGACTGCTGAAGAGGCCGGCGTTGTAGAAATGGAAGAGGATGTGGACATTGGAAACACAACTCCTCTTATCAATGATGAATATTGGGAAGCTGCACACCCAAATTCACCAATGACCACTCCCCTCACTCAAATTCCTCAGTCTCCAGCCCAGACTGAAGAAATTCATATAGGATCTGATGACTTGGCTACACCTGTCCCTGAAGATATTCCAGCTGCATCAGCTGAAGAAATTGCTGCGCAAACTGCAACTGAGGAAACTGCTATTCAAATTCCTCAATCTGAAGAAGTTCCTCCTATGCCAAAGGAAATTGTGGACCGCTTCAAGCCAAACCATCAGCCGAAGCCCAAGATGCCTTTCAAAAGCTCAAAGCGCCCCAAAGTCATCAAGACCAATTTCTTCAACGAGCACATCTTCTTCAATGGACCAAATCCTTATGACTCTGCTAGGGCCGGTCGCACCAGATTCTGGACACCCACACAGATGAACTATTATGCATCAGTGCTATTTGACAAGGAGAAAGTCTTCGAGCATCAGCAAATTCCTCATGCGGACATGGAAACTATCCCATGCTTCACACCAGTGCTCGCAGTCCTTCATGATGCAGCAATTCTTCCATTCTGTGTGGACATATGTGATTGGAATGAAGAGCTAATTCTTCAATTCTATGCAACCTTGCATATCTCGGGTGATGCTTCTGATGTCAATTCATGGATTTTGGACTGGATGACTGGATCCACTCACTACACTGCTCCAGCCTCTGAACTACTATGGTCACTCCCAATACCAATTCCCTCAGAAGGAGCAAGATGCCTATTTGAGGGACCTGCTCTGCCCAATCACATGATGCAAGTGCTGATGAAGCCATTGGCTCCTAGACAACCTCAAAGGACTTCCTTCCTTGTGAAGGATTTGCTCTATGTGCCCAGGATAGTCTATCGCATTCTGACCAAAACCCTCAGTCCTTAGAAGGGCCACAACTCTGAAGAAGAAGTGGAAGGAATCATGAAGAACATGCTATTCAACATCATTCATGGGATTCCCATCAATTACCATGATTTCTTCTTGAGGACTTTGGCCAATGCTGCTTCAGCCCCATTTGAATTAAACCCTTATGCTCCCTGGATCATGAAATTCATCAGATCAAGGTCTTCACTTCCATTCAAGGCTGACTTTCAGAATCACTTTAGCTTTCTGCCTCCAATCGAAGTCCTCAAGAACTCATTTTCTTCAGTTGAGGGTAAAGGCAAAGCTATCATTGATGAAGGTACTCGTCCATTGGATGGACAGTTTCGCAAAGCTGCATCTTATTCTACCAATGATGACACTGCTACCCAAGATTCTGCAGCAAAAGCCTCAGCGCAAAATCCTCAAGAAACTGCCCCTCGTGTGATGACTGATCGAGAGCTTCTTCTAAGTCTTCATCAGAAGATTGATCGCAATCACAAGTGGGTAAAGCGTCAATTTGGTTCACTTCTTCGAGACATGACTGTCACGCACAACTCTGTGAGGAAGAACCACTATTATCTTCATAAAGTCTTCGACCGCACATGGGCCATCCTGTCTCACCTCAAGACTCCTGAAGAACTCAAGGAGATGGAATTTCAGCAGGACTTTGATTGGTCCATCCCTCCAAGGAAGAAATGGAAGAAAGTTCAAGTTCCTCAGCTGGTTACAAGTTCATATTCTTCATCACGCCAGGCGGATGAAGCTGAGGATATTGATGACACTGCTGCGGGCCCTGCATCAACGAATGACCCCTACAACACTGGCGCTCCTCCACCACCTTCAAGATGAAATTCTTCAGGGGCGTTAGTCCTCATTTTTCGCCCCTTTTGGTCTTCGATGACAAAGGGGGAGAAAATTTGAGTTAGTCTTCAAGCGGGTCTCTATATATTGGTTGTTTTTTGTTTAAGTTACAACTCTCGCTCTTTTGAAGCTTTTGTTGGTTGAGTTGTAAACTTAAGTCCGATGGTGGTCTGACGCTTTTGAACTGCTTTCCGCATGCTATTTCCTCAAGTTCCTCAGACCCCATTTTCCATCATGCATTTCAATTTCCTCATAATATATATTAAATGCGTGTATGAATTACAAGATATAGGGGGAGTTCTCCATGATTTTAACCTACCATGTGCATTTGCAGTCCAAAGCAAATTCCTCAAATATGCACATCTTCAGGGGGAGTTCTTCTATATCTTGCAATCAAATTCCTCAAACTCAGTACTTACACTTCATATTATTATCACCGTTGAAAACTTAACCTATTTGTCATCAATCACCCAAAAGGGGGAGATTGTAAGTGCATCTAGTGCCCCTTAGTGATTTTGGTGTATTGAAGACTTATAGGTTAAGAGACTGATGCGTTTGTAAGTGTACACAGGCTCTATAAGCCGCTGAGGAGTTTGATACATTCAGAGATTATCGACCCCTAAAATGTATGTCTTCAACTGAAGACTTTGGTGAAGACTTTGCTGAAGACTTTGGTATTCCCTGAAGACTTTGAAAAAGAAGAAGTTGGTGTGACCTTGAAGATATGAATGAGGACTATGAAGCATGAAGTCTTTTGTTTTCGTAGTTTCATTTCCTTTCTTTGAGTCATAGGAAACACCATACTGTTAAAGGGGGCCGAGGTAATACTAAGGAAAATTTCCAACTGATGCTCAACTCAAAAGCCTCATCCTATCCAATCCTTCGAGTGAAGCCTTTGGAAATCTCTTGCAGTTCAGTCAAGTTCTTCAGTGACAGAGACGATGATCTTCTGGTCTCTGAGGAAATTGGTCTGACTGAGGAGTTAGGATTTCGCCAGTGCGAATTGCCTACAAGTGAGGAATATGATAAGCATGAGGACTTTCATAGTTCGAAATTCCGACCGTTGCTGTGCTAAGCGCCAGCTGTCCCCAATCATCCTATCCACATAACGGTCATATCATTGGGGGCATTTATGTCTTATCATGTCAGGTTGCACCCTGGCTATAAATAGCCACCCCCCACAACCACTAGTTGGTTGGCTGCTCCGAGAGAGAACTGACACTTGTCATTTGAGAGCATCCCATTCCTCGAGGACTTTGAGAGAAAATCATCAGTGAGGAAAAACCCCAAAACCAAACCACCAAACCCAAAGTGATTGAGCATCACTGAATAAATTGTTCCTGTGTGGAACCGACGCTTGTTACCTTTGAAGATTGTGTATCTTCCAGACGGTTAGGCGTCATGGTCTAGTGCATCCTGCAGTCAATTGGGGATCACGAAGTGACCTTGGTCTAGAGCATCCAGCAGTCAATTGTGGATCGCCGGGTGACCAGTTTGTGAGGGTTTTGGAAGTCTGCCCTGAAGACTTACCACGAGTGTTGGGCGAGGTCTGTGTGCCCTTAGCTCAAGGAGAATACGGTAAGGACTGTGTGTCCTGGGACTGTGTGTCCTCTGGTTTAAATACCAGGCCGCTCCAAACCAGACGTACGACTATCACAACAGTTGGAACTGGGTCATCAAACCATTGTCTTCATCGAGCTACCTGGTTCCATTTCCTCAACCCTTTCATTTCCTCGTATACTTGTTGATGAAATTGACCATTACTGTTTGAAGAATTTGACTGAAGACTTTCTCAATTTCCTCACCTCAAATTCTTCAAGCTACCTTGTTCCTCACCTGCTTATCCTGTATCACGCTACCTGTAATCTGTGCATGCTTTATTTCATCATGATGACTATGCGATCGCTATGCTTCGTATGCACTTGAGTACTTATTCCGCTGCTAGTTATTCATCACATTTCAAATTCCTCAAGTTGAAATTCCTCAGTGATGAATTTGTAAAAATCGCCTATTCACCCTCCTCTAGTCGATATAACGCACTTTCAGTCATCATACTTAGACTGAAGACTTTGAAGATCATAAGTCAGAGTTTGAGTTTGATCCATTTCCTCATTCAACAGGTCATCGCTTTTGTCTAGCAGCTTCTGAATCTTTTCCAAAGCATTTTGTTGTTTAATGGCAATATTAGCAAGTTTGGAATAGCTAGGCTTCATGTTTTCCTTAGATTCGCCTTCACTAGATTCAGAGGGGGAACGATTTTTGAGTACCTTGGCACCTTTTGCCATGAAGCAATAGGTGGGAGCATAGTCGTCGTTGCTGACGCCAGAGTCATTGTCACTTTCCTCAGTGTTGAAGATGGACTTGCTGACGTAAGCGGTAGAGAGAGCTTTGCTCGCCACACCAGAGTCTGATTCTTCCTCAGATTCCTCCTCTTCCTCATATTCTTCAGATTCAACATCAGACTCCATTTCCTTGCCAATAAACACCCGAGCCTTTCTGGAACCGTTCATCTTGTGAGATGATGACTTTGATGATGAGGACTTTCAAGATTTCTTATTTTTCTTCGAGTCATAAGAACTGTCATCCTTGTACTTCTTCTTCTTTGATTCCTTTTCCCGGAGCGGATAATCAGCAATGTAGTGGCCAGATTTCTTGCATTTGTGGCAAGTCCTTTTCTTGTAATCACGGGATGAGGAATCTGATCTCTTGTCATCATTTCTTGAAGATTTTCCAAATCAGCCTCTGCTTGAGAACTTCTGGAATTTCCTCACAAGCATTGCTAGCTCCTGACTCAGTTCTTCAGGATCACCAAGGCTACTGTCAGATTCTTCGTCTTCAGATGAGGAAATTACTTTTGCCTTCAGTGCACGAATTCTTCCATAGCTTGGTCCATAGAGGTTTCTCTTTTCAGCTTGTTGGAATTCATGAGTATTGAGTCTCTCAAGAATATCAGCAGGATCTAGTGACTTGAAGTCTCCACATTCTTGAATCATCAAAGCAAGTGTATCGAATGAGGAATCAAGTGATCTCAGCAGTTTCTTCACCACCTCATGGTCGGTGATGTCAGTGGGACCAAGAGCTTGGAGCTAATTGGAGATATCAGTGAGACGATCGAAGGTTGGCTGAACATTTTCGTTGTCGAGTCTTTTGAAGTGGTTGAAGAGATTTCGAAGGACATCAACTCGGGAGTCACGTTGAGTTGAGACTCCTTCGTTGACTTTGGACAGCCTATCCCAGATAAGCCTAGCAGTTTCCAAAGCACTCACTCTGCCATACTGTCCTTTGCTCAGATGGCCACATATGATATTCTTCGCTTTAGAGTCGAGTTGCTTGAATCTCTTCACATCAGCAGAAGTGACAGTGGGAGTGACGGAGGGAACGCCATTTTCCACAACATACCAGAGATCATTGTGAATAGCCTCAAGATTCATGCGCATCTTGTTCTTCCAGTAGGGGTAGTTGGTCCCATCGAAGGTAGGACACCCGGCTGAGACCTTGATCATGCCTGCAGTCGACATAACTAAAACTCCATTTGGTTAAACCAAAATCACATAGAACAAGGGAGTACCTTGCTATGATACCAATTTAAAGTGCGTTATATCGACTAGAGGGGGGGTGAATAGGCGATTTTTACAAATTCGTCACTTAGGAATTACTAGTTGAGGAATTTGTTAAGTGATGAAATACTAGCAGCGGAATAAGTACTCAAGTGCATGTGAAACATAGCAGTAGCATAGTAATCTTGATGAAATGAAACATACACAGAGCACAGATCATGTGAAATCAGGATAGCAGGCGAAAGACTAAGAGACTGAAGAATTTGAGATGAGGAAATTGAGAAAATCTTCAGTCAAAGTCTTCAAACGGTAACGATCAATTTCATCAACAAGTTAACGAGGAAATGAAAGGGTTGAGGAAATAGATCCAGGAGCTCGGTGAAGACAATGATTTGATGACCCATTTCTAGTCGTACGTCTGGTTTGGAGAGGCTTGGTATTTAAACCAAAGGATACACAGTCCTTACCGTATTCTCCTTGAGCTAAGGTCACACAGACCTCGCCCAACACTCGTGGTAAGTCATCAGGGTAGACTTCCAAACCCTCACAAACTCGGTCACCCGGCGATCCACAATTTCCTCTTGGATGCTCTAGACCATGACGCCTAACCGTCTGGAAAATGCAAAGTCTTCAAAGGTAACAAGCATCGATTCCACACAGGAACAATCTCTTCAGTGATGCTCAATCACTTTGGATTTTGGTTGTTTGGGTTTTGGGTTTTTCCTCACTGATGATTTTCTCTCAAAGTCCTCAGAGGATGGGTTGCTCTAAATGACACTTGTCAATCTCTCTCGGAGAAGCCAATCAGCTAGTGGTTGAGCGGGGCGGCTACTTATACCCAGGGTGCAACCCGACATGATATGACATAAATGCTCCTAATGATATGACCGTTATGTGGATAAGATATCTAGACAGCTGGCACTAAGCACAACAACGGTCGGAGATTTGAACTATCAAATTCCTCAGGGCTATCATATTCCTCACGGTAGGCAATTCACACTGGTGAAATCCTAACTCCTCAGTCAGACCAATTTCCTCAGAGACCAGAAGAACTTCATCTCTGTCACTGAAGAACTTGACTGAACTGCAAGAGATTTCCAAAGGCTTCACTCGAAGGTTTTGGTAGGTGTAGGCCTTGAGATGAGCATCACTTGGAAATTTTTCCTTAGTATTACCTCGACCCCCTTTAATAGTACGGTGTTTCCTGTGACTCAAAAGAAAGGAAATGAAACTATGAAAACAAAGTCTTCAAGCTTCATAGTCCTCGCAACAATATCTTCGAGGTCACACCAAATTCTTCTTTTTCAAAATATTCAAGAAAGCATCAAAGTCTTCAGTTGAAGACACTCATTTTTAGGGGTCGACATTCTTCGCATATATCAAACTCCTCATTGACTTATAGAACTTGTGTACACTCACAAAAACATTAGTCCCTTAACCTATAAGTCTTCAATACACCAAAATCACTAAGGGGCACTAGATGCACTTAGACATACTGATTCAGGGATAGCACATAAAGCACAGAGACTTGACCGTTTTGGGTCGGGTCGCTACAAAGCTGATCTCAGATGTCTGGGGTTTACCAGAGTCTGTGGAGAGGCTTGGGATGACCGTGGTGTACCGGGAGTCCACGTGCTCAAACTAATTGGGTTACGACCGGGGTTTATCGGAGTGACCTTGACTACGACCAAAGCATACCAGAAGTGTCTCTCTGCTGCTAGATTAGACCACTTTATAAAGATAGGAAAACTATTTTGCGCAAAGGAAAACATGTCGCACCACATTGCATATTTATGTTCCACAAGCCAAATCCTGGTGAAGCTTTCTAATACATTCTATGTATTGACCCGGGTGGCTGCAACATGTCATGTTGCAGGTTACCGTATTACATGGAAGGTTACGATGCTATACTCAACTACTGCATGTGAGTCGATGGACGCCTGAAAGCACAACTTCTCCCTAGGTGCTTTTGGTAATTAATAACAACATATATTTCATTGGACTAATGTTTTCCACTAAGTATATCTTAGGAAAAAGTTCAATAATAGCTTGGCAAAGGATTGTGAGGAGACCCCAAGATACAAGGAATAATATTGGCAAAGCTACAAGGATGAAGACTCTACATTTTACTTTGTGAGAAATCACTTTGAGTCCATAGGAAATCCAATACTATCAAAAGGGGGTGAGGTATTAATGGTGAATGAAATGCTCAAGTGATCAAGTGTTAGCCACCAAATGCACTCACAAGCACTCCCACAAATATTCTGTCATTAATCCATCCACTCAAAATCGGTGTCACCAACTTTCATATCGGCCACACCGAGTTCCAAGCCAAGATAGAAACCCTAGCCACTTCCCATTCTCGGTACAACCAAGATTCACATCGGTGCAACCGAGTTTCGGTGACCAACATTCTGTTGCCTTGATTTATAAATTCGGAACCTCCGAGTTTTGTAAATTGGTGCCATCGAGTTTGGAAACTTCCCTTGGCCACTCTCTTCGGTACCACCGAGAATGATATATCGGTCTCACCGAGATTCCTAAAGTTGCTACATTTTGAACAAATCGGTACGACAGAGTTTCATATCGGTTTCACCGAGTTGCTCAATAATGTTGTAACGGTTGGATTTTTGGAGATGCCTATATATACCCCTCCAACACATCCCACTCGCAAGAGAAGCACTCAGAACTATTCCACACTTGCCCCATCCAGTTTTCTGAGAGAGAACCACCTACCCTTGTGTTGAGCTCAAGAGCATCCACTCCAACCATATGGATCTTGATTTCTAGCCTCCCCAAGTTGCTTTCCATCCATTCAATCTCTTCCACCATAGCCAAATCTATGAGGGAGTGATTGTGTGTTGAGGAGACTATCATTTGAAACACAAGAGCAAGGAGTTCATCGTTACTATCGAGCCTATTACCTTTTGGAGGGTGGTGCCTCCTAGATTGGTTAGGTGTCGCTTGGGAGCCTCCTACTTCGTGTTGTGGAGTTAAACCAAGAAGTTTGTACAGGAAAGGAGATCGCCTACTTCGTGAAGATCTACCAATATTGAGGCTAGTCCTTCGTGGACGGAAGCCGTTATGGAATAGTCAAGGTTGCTACTTCATGGACCCCTTGTGGGTGGAGCCCTCCGTGGACTCTCACGACCGTTACCCTCCGTGGGTTGAAGACTCCATAAACGTGGACGTACGATAGCACCACCTATCGGAACCATGGGAAAAATCTTCGTGTCTCCAAATTGCGTTTGATCTCCTCTCCCCCTCTATTGGCATATGCTTGTCTTTACTTTCCGCTGCAATACTCATAGACATGCATGTGTAGGGTGAACTTGACTTGCGCTAATTGCTAAAATCTGCCCACAAATTAATTTGGAAAAAGGTTAGGTCTTTATTTGGTCAAGTAGTCTAATCACCCCCCCTCTAGACCTACTTTCGATCCGTACAAGTGGTATCAGAGCTTTGGTCTCCATTGCATTGGTCTCACAACCTAGGAGAGTATGGCATCTAGTGAGGGAAACTATCACCGTAGAGGTCCATGTTTTGATGGTACAAACTTTGCTAGTTGGAAACATGAAATGAAAATGCATATTCTTGGTCATAACCCCGCCGTATGGGCTGTTGTTCGTGTTGGCTTCCATGGTGAATTCTTTGGTGATGGAAAGGAACCGGATCGTGAAGCGACCATAGAAGAATTGAAGATGTTGCAATACAATGCTCAAGCATGTGACATTCTTTTCAACTGCTTATGCCCCGAAGAGTTCAACAAAATCAGCCGTCTTGAAAATGCAAAAGATATTTGGGATACTTTGGTTGACATGCACGAAGGTACCGAGTCCGTTAGGGAATCTAAGTTGGATGTGCTTTAGAGTCAACTTGACAAGTTCAAGATGAAGGATGGTGAAGGAGTTGCGGAGATGTACTCTAGGCTTGCTCTCATCACAAATGAGATTGTCGGCTTAGGAAGCGAAGAAATGACTGATAAATTCATCATCAAGAAGATTCTTAGAGCCTTGGATGGAAAGTATGACACCGTGTGCACGTTGATCCAAATGATGCCAAATTACAAAGATCTCAAGCCTACGGAAGTCATTGGTAGGATTGTTGCTCATGAGATGTCACTCAAAGACAAGGAAGTTCTTCACAACAAGTATAGTGGTGCTTACAAAGCCACAAGTGACACTCCCGCTACTTCAAGTGACAACCTTGTTACCAATGAAGAGATAAGCCTCATGGTCAAGAAATTCAACAAGTTCTACAAGAGTAGAGGCAAAGAAAGAAGCTCCAACTCAAGATATGAAGAAAAGCGTTCATCTAGCCATGACCGAAATTGTTACAATTGTGGAAGGCCCGAACACTACTCAAATGAGTGCACGACCCCCCACAAGTGAAGAGAAGAATCACCTAGAAGACGAAGCTCAAAGGATGATTCACCTCGAAGAGAGAGAAGGAGTAGAGATGATTGTTATGAACGAAGACCTTCAAGGAGAAGTAGGGATTCAGAGAAGAAGGACAAGTACACCAAGAGCTACTCAAGAAGAAGACATCAAGCTCATGTTGGTGAATGGGTTTCCGGCTCCGACTCCGACGGCCACTCCGAGAGAAGCTATCACTCCGACTCCGACTATAGTCAAGATGAAGGTGTTGCCGGACTTGCACTCATTTCCTCCAACTCCTACAACATATTTGATTCACCAAATGAAGGGAGTGGAAGTTGCTTCATGGCTAAAGGCCCCAAGGTATCACACCCCAAATATCTTGACTTTGATAGCGATGAGGATGATTTACTAGGAGATGATGACTTGCTCTTTGATAAAATTAGTGATGTTAGTCAAAATGAACTTGATGATATCCATGCTAACCAAGATAAATCGAATGATGATGATAAGAAGGAGATTGAGTGTCTAACTAAAGAATTAAACACTCTTAATTTAGCTCATGAATCTACTTTAGAAGATCATAGAGACCTTGTAAGAACTCATGAGAAGCTACGCTTCGAGAAGCTCAACTTAGAGCAAGAGCATGAATTTCTTAAAGCTATCAATGGCGATCTTCGAAAGAAGAGTTCTTCTTATCTTGCCAAACGATTACTCTTGTCTACATTTATTCCACAAGTTAAATCTATGCAAGCTAGTAACAAAGGCAAGAAATGTTCTTCATCTAGTAACATCAAAGCTAATGCAAAATCAAATGATGTTGTTCCTAGTAACTCTATTGATTCCACTAATGATTCTATTAGCCAAGTTACACTTGAGCAAGAAAACAATTTATTAAAAGGAATTATAGAGAAAGGTGTCTACAAAAGTCTTGCCGGATGTAAGCAATTCGAGGAGATTGTGCGCAAGCATGAAGGATACCGGAAGAACCATGGCATTGGCTACTTCAACGCAAATGGAGTCGAATGGTAAGAAGGTCAATACCCCAAGCCGAAGTTTGTTCCCCAAAAGGAGAAGTATGATCCTACTCCTCCCAAGGGAATGAGCTCTCAAGATGACCTTCCTCCACAAGACCACAAGGGCAAGGGAAAGCTTCATGATGACATTGACACATTTGAAGATGAATCCCTAGCCATGGTGAAGTGGGTTCCCAAGGCTACTCCAAGCTCTACTTCAACTAATGCTACTTCAACCCCAAGGGTCCCCATCAACTTGATGTGGGCCCCCAAGAAGAAGAACTAGAGAAGTTCTTGAGGGGTGACTCCACCAATGAAATTCACTTACACTCATTATTGGCAAGGACTATTTGCAAACAACTCCAACCTTATGCAATAGTTCAAGGAGTCACACATTCCCTCAAAGGTAAGCAAGGGACAAGGTAATCAAAGAATTCATGGACATCATCACATATGCTTTGCACTCCATATCCATGGATATACTTGTATATGTCTCTTGTGCTTGGGACTAACCCATGTAGGTGAGGTGAGCAAGAAATAACAAGGATTGCTCCCAACTGAAGATGATCTTCATCAACTTTGAGCATCCACCACTACATCAACCACATGAAGTCTTCTACGACAAAACCCAAGGTTAGTTTATCCCTCTTATGGGGGGATGTCACATCAAGGGGGAGCTTTACTCTAAGACTTGAGTTAAAGCATCTCTTTAGAATGTGACAACATTAAATGCTTTATGTAAAAGTGGTAACCCCACTTGTGCTTAAATGATGAGTATGACCTATGATCAAGTACTCTTGCTTGGCTCCTAAGTCAATATACTCATATGTAGATGACTACGTCAGCGCCCAAGTGCTTGGTAGATACTAGAGTGGTTTTGCATGTTTGCCATGATTTCCTTGGACATCTTATTCTGTGAGCATGCAGGTTTGCATATCTTTTATCATTCGAGGACATCCAATTGTTGCTATTTGGAATTTGATTTTTCTTTTGCCAATTGGATGGACAAGAGTGCCTAGGACCCCTCTCTAGCTATCTATGCTTTCTCGTCTCATATTCTATTCTTGCTGCATCACAAAACTTGAACAAGTACTTCTCGATCTCTCTGTGTGAGGAGCACTCGGAGTTCCGTATCGACAAGGAGTGACCACCAAAACCTCCCAAGTGCATCTCGGTGGAACCAACACAAAAATCTCGGTCTCACCGATGCCTAGGGTTGATCTGGTTTTTCAATCTCGGTAACACTGATTCCATCTTCTCGGCTTCACCAAGTTTCCCTGTCAGCTGACAGTTGAGGAACTCGGTGGCACCGATAATTTTGAACCGGTGTCACCGACAGCGATGGGTACTTAATCTGGCGGACCCGACTTTTGAAATTACTTCTTCAAACGTCCGGTTCCTTCAAACCCTAGCTGTCGTTCGTGGACCCCTGGTCGTCGCCTTTGTCTTCCCGAGCGCCTCCGCCGTTGGAATTCTCCACCGTCGACAGAATCTTCACCGCCGTCGTCGCCATAGCAGACTCGTCACCAAGTTAGGGTACGAATCCGACCCCTTGTGCGCTCCCCTTTCCAACTCATGTGCATTAGGATCGTTCCATCGATAAGTCACAGTTTGAGATCATTCTATCCTCAAAAGTTTTCCATTAGAATAGGGGACAATGATTTTTTAGGTTTTGCCGTCCGCAATCCGAATCTCGGTGACACCGAAGCGCAAAAATCGGTTGTACCGGTTCAATTTTTAGGTCTACGGAGGACAGTCTCGGTGAAACTGAGCACCCATTTTCGGTGAAACCGAAGTGGTTGCCAAGTTTCTGTAAAGTAGACTCTAAGTCTCGGTGGATCCGAAAATTGTGACTTGGTGGTACCGAAATTCCCTTTGCAGAAAGCAAACCTTAAGAATTCTAAGTTCAAATTTGAGAAAACCTCTGCATTTTGTGATGACTCAACCTATCTACTCTTCTATGCTCTATTCACAGGGTCAGCATGTCAGGCTCAGATGATAGCCAGAACAATTTCAGAGAGGAGAATGTGGATATGAGCTCAGGCACTAGTCCTGAGGGCAGCTATGATGACGTGCCCAGCTCACCTGATTTGCCCAAGGCTGCTACCAGGACAAGGAGGAAGTTAAACTCAGATGAGGAGGATGAAGACTTTGTGCCAGAAGAGCCACCCAAGAAGGATAAAGTTGTCAAGAGCACAACTACAGAAGCCACATCTTCCAAGAGGCCAACTAAGAAGGTGTATGCTAGTGCTAAGGACATGAGGGCACCTGACTATGTCAAGCAAAGCATTACTCTTCACATTGGGTCATCTCCAAGGAAGAATTCTATGCCTAAGAAGGCAGGTGAGAAGAAGAGGTCCAGGAAGAGGATTGACCATGTTGTTGGAAGACCCACCTCTATGTATGAGGATCCAGAAGCTGCTGCTGAAGAAGAGGAAGAGAAACCAGCTGCCAAAGCTCCTCCATCTAAGAGGAAGAAATTGTTGGCTGATGCTATGCCCAAGGATACATCATCCAAAGGCACCAAGACTGCCCCCAAGAAGGCTGCTGCTGCTTCCAAATCCAAGAAGTCTACCAGAGACATTCCTAGTGCTTCCAAGAACAAGCAATCAACCATGCCAGAAGAAGAAGAAGATTTTCCAGTTTTGAGGAAACAGAGGCCACACATGCCATTGCTTAATGATGACCATCCAATTGTTGAGGACATGAAATTGAGGAAAGGCTCAGGTCTGAGATTGTGGAGGTCAAAGGACCCTTATGCCTCCAGGAGAAGGACTGCTGTAGATGTCAGATTTCATACCAAGGAACAACAAGACTTCTATGAGACTGTCCTGTTGGACAAGAGCCCAGCCGTCAGTGACATGAGATATGTTGACTCGGACTTCATAAAGAAGAATGAAGATTTCTTTCCCCATGTGCAAGAGAACTTCAGATGCATTGACATTGAAAACTTTGTTGGTAGAGAGTTCACTCCCTGGAATGATGAGATGATCATGCAATTCTATTCCACTGCCCATTTTTATGGTGATGGTAGGATTGTCTGGATGACAGAAGGTGTCAAGTATGAATCCACTGTTGAAGAGTGGGCTACCATCTTAGGAGCCCCACAAGTAGAAGATGGTTATTTGGATGTGTATTCTGAGTCCAAAGCAAATCACAACTCCATGGCTAATATGTACAAGGAGATCCCTGAGGACTATGTGCATTCACATAAGCTTGGCTCAGTGTACTTTCTGCAGGCAGGTTTGCAAACCACCAACACCATCATAAGACACACATTGATACCCAAGTCAGGAGATGAGAAGATGATTCGAGGCTACTCCATCAACATGCTGCATCACATTGACATTCACACCAGATTCAGAGTCATGGATCTTATTGTTGAGATTGTGAAGAGGACAGCAGAAGATCAGAAGAGATCTTGTGGTTATGCACCATACATTCAGATGCTGATCAACTCCAAGCTTGAGAAGAATGTGTATGCCCTTGATCGACCTCATATGCCACTCCAGCCAGAATTTGAGGACAATGTGGTGGTGATGAATCCAGATCATCCCACTGCAACTGCGGGAAGAGAAGCAGCTGAGTCAGCTAGAGCCGATAGTGCTCCAGTGCCAAAGTCCAGGGCTGAGCAGATGGATATGCTTTTTAGCACTATTAAGAGTATGCAAAAGGATATCAAGGACATTCTTGAAAATCATCATAGTCTTGTGAGGATAGTGGAGAACAGAGTCAAAACGCTAAGCAACAAGGTAGATGGGCTGACTAAGACAGTCAATGAGCTCAAGAAGGAAGTAGATGATGCTCCTATCTATCACTCTACAGGTTCAGATGAGGATGACACTTCACCTCTCAGGCCATGCACTTAGTTTAGGACCCAAGCCAGGACTCCTACAGTGACTACTCCAGAGTTGAGGCCATCTTCTTCAGCACCTGCTACAGCTCCTTCAGCTCCATCAGCTCCAGTAGCAACTCCACCACCTCAAAGGACTTCAGCTGAAGCTTTTGTAGATGCTCTTCTCTTGACTCCATCGACAGCTACAGGTGCAGTGTCATCATCTCATGGAGGAGATCCAACCCAGAGCGACGTTTAGCTCTATAGCTTTGATCTTTTTGGTAACTTGTTGCCAAAGGGGGAGAAGTTGTAGATCATAGGGCTTCGAGAGAGAGAGAGAGAGAGAGAGTTGCATTTTGATCCCTCTCTGCTATTTCCAAAAATACTTGGTTTATCGTTTGTGTTGCAAACTTTTGTTGGTATTTGATCATATAACTCTTATGTGATGCTTCTATCACCTATCTTTGAGATTTCTATGTGATGATCATTGTTTGGTGTCTTGTGCTTGTTATTCACTCATATTAATTCTAGCGCACCACCAAGTTGTAAGTGACATGGAAGAGTGACCCATCATCCTAATCGATTGTGCATTTGCATTCAAACGTAAATTTAAAATAATGCACAAATTTAGGGGGAGCTCTTGCTTATCACATACCTCTCAAAGCAACGATGCTATTCATATCTTATATCTCTCATCGAAGCTTTGATCTATATGTTGTCATCAATTACCAAAAAGGGGAAGATTGAAAGCACAACTTCTCCCTAGGTGGTTTTGGTAATTAATAACAACATATATTTCATTGGACTAATGTTTTCCACTAAGTATATCTCAGGAAAAAGTTCAATAATAGCTTGGAAAAGGATTGTGAGGAGACCCCAAGATACAAGGAATAATATTGGCAAAGCTACAAGGATGAAGACTCTACATTTTACTTTGTGAGAAATCACTTTGAGTTCATAGGAAAGCCAATACTATCAAAAGGGGGTGAGGTATTAATGGTGAATGAAATGCTCAAGTGATCAAGTGTTAGCCACCAAATACACTCACAAGGTCTCCCACAAATATTCTGTCATTAAGCCATCCACTCAAAATCGGTGTCACCAACTTTCATATCGGCCACACCAAGTTCCAAGCCAAGACAGAAACCCTAGCCACTTCCCATTCTCGGTACAACCAAGATTCACATCGGTGCAACCGAGTTTCGGTGACCAACATTCTGTTTCCTTGATTTATAAATTCGGAATCTCCGAGTTTTGTAAATCGGTGCCACCGAGTTTGGAAACTGCCCTCGGCCACTCTCTTCGGTACCACCGAGAATGATATATCGGTCTCACCGAGATTCCTAAAGTTGCCACCTTTTGAACAAATCGGTACGACCGAGTTTCATATCGGTTTCACCGAGTTGCTCAATAATGTTGTAACGGTTGGATTTTTGGAGATGCCTATATATACCCTTCCACCACATCCAACTCGCAAGAGAAGCACTCAGAACTATTCCACACTTGCCCCATCCAGTTTTCTGAGAGAGAACCACCTACCCTTGTGTTGAGGTCAAGATCATCCACTCCAACCATATGGATCTTGATTTCTAGCCTCCCCAAGTTGCTTTCCATCCAATCAATCTCTTCCACACAAGCCAAATCGATGAGAGAGTGATTGTGTGTTGAGGAGACTATCATTTGAAACACAAGAGCAAGGAGTTCATCGTTACTATCGAGCCTATTACCTTTTGGAGGGTGGTGCCTCCTAGATTGGTTAGGTGTCGCTTGGGAGCCTCCTACTTTGTGTTGTGGAGTTGGACCAAGAAGTTTGTATGGGAAAGGAGATCGCCTACTTCGTGAAGATCAATCCGTAGTGAGGCTAGTCCTTCATGGACGGAAGCCGTTATGGAATAGTCAAGGTTGTTACTTCATGGACCCCTTGTGGGTGGAGCCCTCCGTGGACTCTCGCGACTGTTACCCTCCGTGGGTTGAAGACTCCATAAACGTGGACGTACGATAGCACCACTTATCGGAACCACGGGAAAAATCTTCGTGTCTCTAAATTGCGTTTGATCTCCTCTCCCCCTCTATTTACATATGCTTGTCTTTACTTTCTGCTGCAATACTTGTAGACATGCATGTGTAGGGTGAACTTGACTTGTGTTAATTGCTAAAATTTGCCCACAAATTAATTTGGAAAAAGGTTAGGTTTTTATTTGGTCAAGTAGTCTAATCACCCCCCCCTCTAGACCTACTTTCGATCCCTACAATGCCACAAAACTAGATTTACTCCGCTGCATGATTATAATGTAAGCTAGCATGAGCTAAGCATGTGCGTATTGTATCGCACTGGATCATCGATGTAAATACTATGACATGTGATCTATTCTTGGTATTTCATCATCGACTGTGTGTGTCAGCTATTGATCCAGGGACTAACACAGTAATCATGGAGATTTGGGGCCCTATCACAGGACCGGGTCGCGACAAATCCAAATCATAAGGAACTCAATTGTTTAAACCGAAATAACGAGAAGGTTTTGGTTCACTTACGATTGGTACGCCTAGATAGCCCTCTGCTTCTTGACCTAAAAACTTAGTATACATGTAGTGGTGGCATAGTTATACTGCAAGTGTTAGTGAAGAAAAGATAGTCAATGCAAAGTTCTTGATATACTACATAAAACAACTTTCCACGACTCTATTCTATTTAATATAGACAACACTTGCTTGCCGGGAATGCACGAAAGAGTTTTCTGTGAATAGAGCCATAAAAACATAAGTTAGGGAGCATAAAGCATGTAGTAAAACATGATGCTCAATTGTTCATAAGTGATAACCCAATAGTGTAGGGGATCGTTTGTAGCCTTTTTTGATAAGTAAGAGTGTCGAACCCAATGAGGAGCTAAAGGTAGAATTAATATTCTCTCAAGTTCTATCGACCATCGATACAACTCTACGCACGCTAATGCTTACTTTACTTAAAACAAGTATGAAACTATTTTGCGGGAATAAAACTAGAAGTACTTAGTAGGTGTAATAGATAGTTTTACGAGAATATAAAGAACAAGTAAATAAAAGTTAGGGGCTGTTTGGATAAAGATTAATTAAGTTAGTTGTTTAGTAGAAAGCTTTTTTGTAACACAAGAGAAAGATTGTCCATAGGCAATTGAATATAACACAATAGATACTTATCATATGCAATGAGGGAGAGGCATATGCTAACACACTTTCCATACTTGGATCATATGCACTTATAATTGGAACTCTAGCAAGCGTCCGCAACTACTAAAGATCATTAAGGTAAAACCTAACAATAGCATTAAACATCAAGTCCTCTTTACTCCCATACGCAACAACCCCCTTACTCGGGTGTAAGCTTCTGTCACTCTAGCCACCCACTATAAGCGAGTCATGAACGTATTGCAACACCCTACCGCAGAATCCTGCACGTGTGCGGGGCATGGAAGGCACCATAGGACAGCACCATATTGATAACCCACAAGTGTAGGGGATCGTTTGTAGCCTTTTTTGATAAGTAAGAGTGTCGAACCTAACGAGGAGCTAAAGGTAGAATTAATATTCTCTCAAGTTCTATCGACCACCGATACAACTCTACGCACGCTAACGCTTACTTTAACTAGAACAAGTATGAAACTAATTTGCGGGAAAGAAACTAGAAGTACTTAGTAGGTGTAAAGATAGTTTTGCAAGGTAATAAAGAGCAAGAAAATAAAAGTTTGGGGCTATTTAGATAAATATTAAATAGGTTAATTGTTTAGTAGAAAGCTTTTTGTGTAATGCAAGAGAAAGATTGTCCATAGCCAATTGAATATAACATGATAGATACTTATCATATGCAATGAGGGAGAGGCATACGCTAACACACTTTCTCTACTTGGATCATGTGCACTTATGATTGGACCTCTAGCAAGCATCCGCAACTACTAGAAATCATTAAGGTAAACTCAACCATAGCATTAAACATCAAGTCCTCTTTACTCCCATACGCAAATAATCCCCTTACTCGGGTTTGTGTTTCAGTCACTCACCAACCCACTATAAACGAATCATGAACATATTGCAAACCCTCCAGCGAGATTCCTTCATGTGTGCGCCTCATGGAAGGCACCTTAGGACAAAACCATATCAACATACAATTCATATCAATAACATCATACCACAATTAAACCGTAGGACAGAAGAAATCTACTCAAACATCATAGGATAGCCACACATCATTGGATAATAATATATAGCATTAAGCACCATGTTTAAGTAGAGATTACAGCGGGGAGAAGAGGTTTTACACCGCTGCATAGAGGGGGAGAGATTTGGTGGTGATGGCGGCGAAGTTGGTGTAGATCGCCGTCACGATGGATGCCCCGGCGGCGCTCCGGCGCCACCAGGAGAGAGGGGGAGAGAGCCTCCCTCCTTCTTCTTCCTTGGCCTCCTACCTAGGTGGGAGGAGAGTTTCCCCTCTGGTCCATGGCCTCCATGGCTCCCGGAGGGCAGGAGCCCCTCCGAGATTGGATCTCTCTCTCTGTTTCTCTTCTGTTTTCGCGACTGGTTTCTGACCCTTCACCGTTTCTTAAATATCCGGAGATTCGTAACTCCGATTGGGCTGAAATTTTGAGGGGATTTTTATCGCGAAAATATCATTCTTGCGGAGGAAGGAGAGCGTCAACCGACTTAAGGGGGAGGCACCAGCCATCAGGGCGCGCCCCCCAGGCCGCGCCCGGATATGTGGTGGGCCCCTCGGGTATCGTCTTGCGTTGATTCTGACTCCGAAAATTCATATATATTCCAAAAAAATCTCCGTAAATTTTTATCGCGTTTGGACTTCGTTTGATATGGAATTTCTGCAAAACAGAAAACACACAAAAAATAGGAACTGGCACTGGGTCAATAGGTTAGTGCTCAAAACTAATATAAATTGGTAGATAATTACTCAAAAAGTATCCTAGAATGATAATATAATAACATGGAACAATCAAAAATTATAGATATGTTGGAGACGTATCACATATCAACATACAACTCGTATCAATAACATCATACCACAATTAACCCATAGGACAAAAGAAACATCATAGGATAGCCACACATCATTGGGTAATAATATATAGCATTAAGAACCATGTTTAAGTAGAGATTACAGCGGGGAAGAGAGGTTTTACACCGCTGCATAGAGGGGAACAGAGTTGGTGGTGACGACAGCGAAGTTGTTGGTGTAGATCGCCGTCACGATGGTTGCCCCGGCGCTCCGGCGCCACCGGGAGAGAGAGGGAGAGAGCCCCCTCCTCCTTCTTCTTCTTCCTTGGTCTCCCCCTAGATGGGAGGAGAGTTTCCCCTCTGGTCCATGGTCGCCATGGCTCCCGGAGGGCAGCAGCCCCTCCGAGATTGGATCTCTATCTCTGTTTCTCTCCTGTTTTTGCGACTGTTTTCTGACCCCTTCACCGTTTCTTCAATATTAGGAGATTCGTAACTCCGATTGGGCTGAAATTTTGAGGGGATTTTTATCACGAAATTATCTTTATTGCAGCGAAAGAAGGACTCCAACCGACTTAAGGGATGGCCACAAGCTATCAGAGCGCGACCACCCCCTGGTCGCGCCCTGTTGGCTTGTGGGGCCCTCAGGCATCGTGTTGCGTTGATTCTTATTCCCAAAATTTACATATATTCCAAAAAAAATCTCCATAAATTTTTATCGCGTTTGGACTTCATTTGATATGGATTTTCTGCAAACAAAAAACAGGAACTGGCACTGGGTGCTGGATAAGTAAGTTAGTCCCAAAAATAATATAAAATGTTGCCAAAAGTATATGAAAGTTGTAGAATATTGGCATGAAACAATAAAAAATTATAGATACGACGGAGACCTATCAACATCCCCAAGCTTAATTCCTTTTCGTCCTCGAGTAGGTAAGTGATAAAAAAGATAATTTTTGATGTGGAATGCTACCTAACATAATCTTGAACAAATGTCTAATCATGGCATGAATATTAAGATACAAGTGAGTCAAGGCAATAGTCTATCATTTGGCATAAAGACATCAATACTTGGGTTTACTAGCAAACAATCATGTCCTTTCAAAATAACAATGCTAAGGAACGCTATCCCTACAAAATCATATAGCCTGTCATGCTTGGTCTTCCTAGCATAAAGTATACATCATGAGCACCCCGGTGTCAAACCAAGCAATTGGATCGTACTTTTTTACGCGCTTCAGCATTTTATACCTCACTCAATACATGAGCATGAACCATGAACATAGCATATAGGTGGAATAGAGTATGGTGGTAGGTTTCAAAAGGAGTAAAAGTGGAAATAAAGACTCGCATCAACTAGGCAGATCAACTGGCTATGGAGATGCCCATAATTCGATATCGATGCGAGGAGTAGGGATTGCCATGCAACGGATGCACTAAGAGCTATAAGTGTATGAAAGCTCAAATGAAACTAATTGGGTGTGCATCCAACTTGCTTGCTCATGAAGACCTTGTAATTTGAGGAAGCCCATCATCGCAATATACAAGCCAAGTTCTATAATGAAAAATTCCCACTAGTATATGAAATGACAAATCAGGAGACTCTATATATGATGAACATGATGCTACTTTGAAGCACAAGTGTGGTAAAGGATAGTAGCAAGTCCCTTCTCTCTTTTTCTCTATTTTTTTTTCTTTTTTTTCTTTTTCTTGGTGGGCTTATTTGGCCTCCCCCATTTTTTTATTTTTTGTCCAGAGTCTCATCCTGACTTGTGGAGGAATCATAGTCTCCATCATCCTTTCCTCACTAGGACAATGCTTTAATAATGATGATTATGACACTTTTATTTACTTACAACCCGATATGAAAAACTACTAAACAATATGACTCTATATGAATGCCTCTGGCAGTGTACCAGGATGTGCAATGATCTAGCGTAGCGAAAGATATCAAAAAACGAATAAGCCATGGAAATATCATGCTAGCTATCTTACGATCATGCAAAGAAATATGACAATGAGTGTGCTGGTCATATGATGTAACGGTGGAAATTGCATGGCAGTGTATCTCGGAATGGCTATGGAAATGCCATGATAGGTAGGTATGGTGGCTGTTTTGAGGAAGATATAAGGTGTCTTATGGGCAATTGAGCGTATCATGTCGCAGGGTTTGGATGCACCAGCGAAGTTTGCACCAATCCTCGAGGTTAGAATGGGCAATGCACGGTACCGAAGAGGCTAGCAAATGTGAGGTGGTGAGAGTGCGTACATCTATGGATTCACATTATTCATAAAGAACTCACATACTTATTACAAGGTTTTATTAGCTCTCTCGAAGCAAAGTACTAGTCTCATGCCCCGAGGGAGGAGGTTGGGACGAGTTAACCATCGCGCGCCCCCATTTCAACAGCACAAAGGATTTCAATCAAGGATAAATTATGCTCCAACTTCATCGCATAACTAGAAACTATACGTGCATGCTTCGGGAATCACAAACCTTAACACCAATATTCTTACTAATCCATAAGCATCCGCTAGTACCCCCACATATTACTATCTTAATGTCGCAAAACTATTGCAAGGAATCAAACATATCATATTCAGTGATCTACAAGTTTTATGTAGGATTTTATGACTAACCATGTGAATGACCAATTCCTGTTGACTCTCTAAATTGGTATAAGTGAAGCATGATAGTTTAATTCTTTCTACAAAAGACCTGGCATTCTCTAATAAATATAAGTGAAGCAAAAAAGCATTCTACAAATAATAGTTTTCTATATGTAGAGAAATAGGCATCCAATTTCAAATGATATAAGTGAAGCACATGAAGCATTCTATAAAGCCATACTCAAAAGATATAAGTGAAGTGCAAAGAGCATTCTATAAACCAATGATACATCTTCGTTGTATCTACTTTTCCTAATGCTTTTGCTCTTGTTTTGGACTCTAATTTGCACGATTTGAATGAAACTAACCCGGACTGACGCTGTTTTCAGCAGAACTACCATGGTGTTGTTTTTGTGCAGAAATAAAAGTTCTCGGAACTCGACGAAACTTTTCGGAGAATTATTTTACAACAAATAAAAAATACTGGAGCCAGGTACCACCGGAGGGGGTGCCCTGGCTGGGCACAATACACCAGGGCGCGCCACCCCCTCCAGGCGCACCCTGGTGGGTTGTGCTCACCTCGTGGCCCCCCTGACCCTAATTCCAGCGCTATAAATTCCTATTTTTGGAGAAAAAAATAGGAGAGGGAGTTTTATCGCATTTCACGAGACGGAGCCGCCGCCACCTCCTGTTCTTCATCGGGAGGCCAGATCTGGAGCCCGTTTGGGGCTCCGGAGAGGGGAATCTTCGGTCTTCATTATCACCAACCCTCCTTCATCGCCAATTCCATGATGCTCCCCACTGGGAGTGAGTAATTCCTTCGTAGGATCACTGGTCGGTGAGGAGTTTGATGAGATTCATTATGTAATCGAGTTAGTTTTGTTAGGGCTTGATCCCTAGTATCCACTATGTTCTGAGATTGATGTTGCTATGACTTTGCCATGCTTAATGCTTGTCACTAGGGCCCGAGTGCCATGATTTCAGATCTGAACCGTTTATGTTATCACCATTATATCTATGTTCTTGATCCGATCATTCTAGTCATATGCACCTATTACGTGTTATGATCCGTAAACCCCATAGTGAAAATATTTGGGATACTTTCCGGTGATGACCGTAGTTTGAGGAGTCCATGTATTCACCATGTGTTAATGCTTTGTTCCGGTTCTCTATTAAAAGGAGGCCTTAATATCCCTTAGTTTCCTTATGGACCCCGCTGCCACGGGTGGGTAGGACAAAAGATGTCATGCAAGTTCTTTTCCATAAGCACATATGACTATTTACGGATTACATGCCTACATTACATTTATGAATTGGAGCTAGTTCTGTGTCGCCCTAGGTTATGACTGCTATATGATGAATATCATCCAACGAGTTCACCGATCCAGTGCCTACGAGTTTTCCACATATTGTTCTTGCTAAGTTACTATTGCTACTGCTACTTTTACACTTGCTACAAAACCATTGCTATCACTGTTGCCGTTACTACTATTGCTATCGAACTATCATACTACTGTGCTACTAATCATTCTGCTGCGGATATTTATTCTCTAGGTGTGGTTGAATTGACCACTCAACTACTAATACTCGCAAAAATTCTTTGGCTCCCCTTGTGTCGAATCTATAAATTTGGGTTGAATACTCTACCCTCGAAAACTGTTGCGATCCCATATACTTGTGGGTTATCAAGACCCTTTTCTGGCGCCGTTGCCGGGGAGCATAGCTATATTTGTTGAGTCACTTGGGATTTATATCAATTGATCACTATGAAGAATCTGAAGGATACAAGAACCAAGATTTTTCCCTCTAAGATGAAGGGAGGTAAGGAATTGCCATCTAGCTCTGTACTTGATTCACCTTCGCTTATGAGTAAACTTGCAATACCACCACATGCTATTAATCCTGATATGTCGCAAGTTATTGATTATGCTACTTCTGCTATGAATGATGCTTATGATGATGCTGGTACCATGCCTGATGATAATGTGCCACTAGGTGAATTTCTTGACGAACAAATTGCTAGAGCTAAAGAGAATGAAATTACTGAAATTGATGAATATTCTGAAACTGATGAAGCCCTTGAAACTGAGAACTATGAAACACCTATTAGATCTAGCTCTCCTAGATTTGAAATGCCTAAGATACCTGAAGGTTATGTTATGGATGAGGAGATAACTAGAGAAATCCTTCTTGTAAGGATAGAGATGATCTTAAGAAATTATTATGCAAGTATAAGGAAAAGACTTTGAATGCTAGAATGAAATGTGATCCTAAGTTTGCTCCTTCACCTATCTTTCTTACCGATAAGGATTATGAATTCTCGGTCGACCCCGAGTTAATCACTTTGGTTGAATCTGATCCTTTTCATGGCTATGAAACTTAAACTGTAGTGGCACATCTTACTAAGTTGAATGATATAGCCACCCTTTTTGCTCATGATGAGAAGATTCGCTATTACTACATTCTCAAATTATTTCTGTTCTCATTAAAGGGTGATGCTAAGATATGGTACAATACTCTTCCTCCTAGCTGTGTGCGTAGTCCCCAGGATATGATTTACTACTTCTCTGAAAAATATTTTCCTGCTCATAAGAAACAAGCTGCCTTATAGGAAATATTTAACTTTGTGCAAATTGAAGAAGAGAGTCTCCCACAAGCTTGGGGGAGGCTTCTCCAATTGCTTAATGCTTTTCCTGATCACCCTCTTAAGAAAAATGAAATACTTGATATCTTCTATAATGGACTAACTTATGCTTCTAGGGACTTCCTAGATAGTTGTGCTGGTTGTGTTTTCAGGGAACGAACTGTTGAATAAGCTGAGGAACTATTGAATAATATATTGAAGAGTTATGATGATTGGACTCTCCCTGAACCACCGCCTAAACCCACTCCAAAGAAGAGGGGTATCTTATTTCTCAGTCCCGAAGATATGCAAGAGGCAAAGAAATGTATGAAGGAAAAAGGTATTAAAGCTGAGGAAGTTAAGAATTTACCACCTATTAAAGAAATATATGGCCTTGACACACCACCACCTCCACAAGTGGTAGAGGTAAATTCTTTATTAAAGTTTGATGAAAGTGATATCCCTTACAATAAACATCCTAGTCAATGCTTATATGAGTTTGATAACTACATTAGGAAACAAGATCACTTCAATGCAAATGCTCTAAAATGATTGAAATATAATTCTGATATGATTGCTCGCTTGAGTGACTTATTATTTAGAATTAGTAATGATGTTAGAGGTGTAGGAAAACATGCCTCTATGGTTCAAACTCAGTTAGAACAAGTTGCTAAGTCTCAAAAAGAATTGCTTGATGAAATGAATAATAATATGCATGATTTTGCTGCTAGAGTAGTAACTAGAGGAGGTAGAATGACCCAAGAACCACTCTATCCTGAGGGTCATCCTAAAAGAATTGAACAAGATTCTCAGAGAATTAATGCTGATGCACCTAGTCCTTCTAAGAAGAAAAAGAAAAAGAAAAATGATAGGACTTTGCATACCTCTTGTGAACCTAAGATAGAAAAACCTCCTGATAATAATGATGTCTCTATTTCTGATGCTAAAACTCAGTCTGGTAATGAACATCCACCTAGTGATAATGAAAATGATAATAATGATGTTCATAAAGATACTCAACCGAACAATGATAAAGAACCAGATAATGATGTTGAAATAGAACCTGTTGCTGATCTTGATAACCCACAACCTAAAAATAAACGATATGATAAGAGAGACTTTGTGGCTAGAAAACATGGTAAACAAAGCGAGCCATGGGTTCAGAAACCCATGCCCTTTCCACCTAAACCATCCAAGAAAAAGGATGATGAAGAGTTTGAATGCTTTTTTGAAATGATTAGGCCAGTCTTTTTGCGTACCCGCTTAACCGATATCTTAAAGATGGCCCCTTATGCAAAATACAAGAAAGACATCATCACTAATAAAAGAAAGATACCTGAAGCTGAAATCTCCACCATGCTTGCTAATTATTCTTTTAAGGATGGAGTACCTAAAAAACTTGGAGATCCTGGAATACCAACTATACCTTGCTCCATCAAGAGAAATTATGTCAAAACTGCTTTGTGTGATTTGGGAGCTGGTGTTAGTGTTATGCCTTTCTCTTTGTATAAAAGACTTGATTTGAATAAACTCGCACCTACTGAAATATCATTGCAAATGGCTGACAAATCAACTGCCATACCTATCGGTATTTGTGAGGATGTGCCCGTTGTTGTTGCAAATGTTACTATCTTAACAGACTTTGTTATTCTTGAGATGCCCGAGGACGACAATATGTCGATTATCCTTGGTAGACCCTTCTTGAATACTGCAGGGGCTGTTATTGATTGTAATAAAAGCAAAGTCACTTTTCATATCAATGGTAATGAGCATACAGTGCACTTTCCGAAGAAACAATTCCAAGTGAATGGTATAAATGTTATTGAAGAATCTCCGACATTCACTATTGGAAGTTTTCAACTGCCTCTACCTACTGCCAAAAAGAAATATGATATACTTATTGTTGGGGATATGCATATCCCATTGAGGTAACTTAGTGTTTTACGAAAGTTCTTTGGTTTCATGCTAATCGAAAGTGGTTATTAATAAGACTTGATCAACCTTATTAATGGATCATCTTTGAGAGGCATGAAGTTGAAGAATCTCGTCGGCACAACCTTCTGCTCCCACCTTTTGTTTTCTATTTTTCTTAGTCAAATAAAATAAAATGCAATGTATATCATGTTTTCTGATTTCTCCTTGCAATAAAAATGACCCAAAAATAAAAGTTGTCAGAATGTCCTGAAAATTTAACATGATTTTTTCCTGATTATTTCTGAATTTCTGGTGCAGATAACATCAGAGGGGAGTGCACCTGGTGTCCACAAGACACCAGGGCGCGCTAGCAGCCCCAGGCGTGCCCTGGTGGGTTGTGGTCCCCACATGGGTCCCATCACTTATCCCTCTAGCCCATTCCATCTCTTACCTCCAGAAAAAATCACCATAGCTCTCCCTCTCTCATGTTCTTGCTCTCAAACCTGAGGATTTCGATCTCTTTGCTCGAAGCTCCGTTTCTGAAACTATTTTGGGGGATTGTTACTTGGTATGTGACTCCTCCATTGCTCCAATTAGTTTTTGACTTAGTGGTTTATTTAGAATAATTAGCTACTCTTGGTGCTGCTGTATATAGGCTTGCATGTTGAATTCTTAGAGTTATAATAGTTTTAATGCTTAATATGGCCTCTATGCATCCTTAGGAGTAGTTGCTATCAATCTTACAAAGTTTTGTTGACAAAAATTTTGGGACTAAATTTTTCAGAAATTTATTTATAGGAATAAGATGAGTTTCTTTAGGAAGTTTTCCTCCAAGAGGAATGCTAAAGTAGTCATTGGGGAATCATCGGACAATGACCTCAACACTCCGAGAACGGCGGAGGTGCGGCCGTGCGAATGGCCGCATAATGCCTTCATGGAGGAGGCCGGGTTCCATCAAGAGTTTGCCCAATTCATTGCAAATGTTGGGCTGACTGACTTCCTCGCAGCTAAGTGTGACCAACACCACCTCCTTACAAATTCCTTTGTGCAAATTTTTCATTTTCTGAGTAGGAATAACCCTCCTGAGGTGCGGTTTAATTTATATGTTGAAACCCGTCAGATACCGCTCACTGACTTTTGTGACATATGTTTGATCCCTTCTGATGGGGAATTAAGAGAGCCTAGACCAGCGGAGTTTGGGGACTTTCTCCTCACTTTGACAGTGGGTGATGACAGAGGCGTGTCGAATGCCACTGCCACCAGTTTGCATTTTCCTTCTATACATTATTTTCCTTTGTTCATCGCGAAGTGTTTAACCGCTAGGGAGAAGGTCGGTGCACTCAGTGCCCCCGACTTCGCCATTTTACGCCGTGCACTGCACAATGACCACACCTTTAGCTTAGGGGCGATTATTGCACGTCGCCTAGACCTTAACAGGACTAAGGGCAAGATACATGGTGGTGTTTATGCTACTCGCTTAGCGAGGCACTTTAATGTTCAGATTTGCCAACATGATTATCCTTTACCCCGAGTTTTTCTAGATCACAAGGCATTGGTGGATCATCAATTTATTGATGTAGCTGATTCTTTTCATAACATTCGCTACAACTTAGTATTCAACGTGATTACCCGTGATGTTATCCCGTTGCCTGCGCCTGCTTTGTTCGATTCTATTGCCAGGAACGGATACAGGATCATGCCAGAGGACATTACAACCTACCAGAACAACCTGGCAGCGGCCGAGGAGGAGCCCTAGGAGTGAGACGCTCAGGTGCCATCGCCACCGCACTTCAACTTAGGACCAGATGGCTATTATGGATGGTGATTACCAAGCTAGGCCAAAAGCCTAAGCTTGGGGGAGTACGTATTTCCACCGACATTATATTCATGGTCGCACATTTCATTCCAGTTGTCGGTGTATATACTTTTTCATTGTATTATCCATTCTGGATTTATTTTCTCGCTTTCTTCTTGTGTGTTTGAAAAACTTTGAGAAAATCCAAAAATATTTCCTGCTTCTTTTTGGTTTTTCCTTCTAGTTTAAATCAATTGTAGGAGCAAAAGAAAACCCAAAAAGATTTCTCGTTTCTTCTTTTACTTGTTGGGAGTTTTCCCGTGTAAATAGTTTTTCTCGTTTTTATTTTTCCCTCTTTAATTTGCTATATTTAAGAAAAACCAAAAACTCTAAAAAATATTTCAGTGTATTTCTCTGAAATTCTTTTCCTTTTATTTGAGTCGTACCAAGGAAAAGACCACGATGAAAATGTTGAGCGGCTCTCATATGCATTATTGTTGATCTAACAAAGAGCCCATATTACTTTGTATTCTCCTCTTGAATAAAATGCTTGCAGATTCCAGCTTAGTCCACAACACTCTTGCACTATTATTATTTTCTATATCATTCGGTCGTGCAAGTGAAAGGCAATAATGACGATGTTTGATGAAGTGACTGTGGCAGAGAGAAGCGGGTATGAACTCAACTTGTTTTTGTTTTTGTAAATATGTTTAACCTAGTATCCATGATTCAGCATATTATGATCAAACATGTTTGCAATGACAATTAGAGATTATAGTTTCTCATGCCATGTTTAAGTAGCTACGAGTGGATAATGATTTATCTTGGATGTCAACATGCATTAAAATGATTGTGATGTAGTATTTTGATATGGTATCCTCCTCTGAATGTTTCAAGTGGCTTGACTTGGCACATGTTCACGCATGTAGTTGAATCAAAACCAACACAGCCTTCACGATATTTATGTTCATGGTGTCCATATCCTACTCATGCTAGTATTCAATGTTTATTATTCATAATGCATGTTCATGACCGTTGTTGCTGTCTAGCTGTCCGCTTCTCAACCTAGTTGCTAGCCTTCACCTGTACTAAGCCGGAATACTGCTTGTGCGTCAAAATCCTTAAACCAAAGTTATTCTAGATGAGTCCACTATATGCGGTATTACCCTGCCGTTCCAAGTAAATTTGCATGTGCCACCTCTAAAAATTCAAATGAACATCTGTTTTGTGTGCTTGGACCACTCATGGATTGACAGGGGGCGGTCAGTATATTCCATGTTAAGCGGGTTATTCTCATGATGAGTGTTCATTCACTTGTCCTTGCACGAGAGGGGCGGTAATAGGGATTCCCAGTAACGAAATCAAAAATTGCAAATAATTAAACAAAACTTGTCGGTGCACTAGTACAGGGGTACCCAGTGCCCGTGACTTATGCACAAGCGGTGGAAGCAAAAACCCGGCGAATGATCAAGACAAGACTTCAACAAGCTCAACGTGGCAGCCCAAGCCTGGACTGCAATGCGCCAGGCACGTCCCCGACGCTTGCCGGGGACCAAGACATGCACACCTCCCAGAAGACCCGACATGCCACTCCCCGACAGTCACGAGCCAACCAGCCACCGCTCCACCGCATCGCTATGCCTGTCACTTATCGATGCGGTGTCGAGCCCTCAGGCGGCTAATCAGCTCTCGCTAAGCACGTGGCGACACATCGGAATGCAAGTTACGCTCGGTTGACACCTGCCCGGCAGCGTGTCAAGACCATAAGCAACGACCGGCCAAGCGGTGGCAAGAGCTTGCCGGGGATGCACCCCCGAGCGCCACCTAGGCAATTAATCATGGCATTTTGTCCTAAATGCTAGAGTTAGGTATGATAGCTCTGCTTAGCTATCTAGTCAACAGATAATGACTATTTTGCCATTGTGGTAACCCCTTGCACTATAAAAGGAGGCCCAAAGCAACCTAGCTCAAGGTTGGCAATTCGGACCCTCGAACACTTGTACTTGCGTAGCAGCTCTTCCCCCGGCAGCAGTCCTTGCCAGGGTTAGGTGCTATGCGTTCTTCGTGTTGCTCCGATCAATCCACCAAAAAGCAGGAGTAGGGTTTTACGCTTAGCAGCGGCCCGAACCTGGGTAAAATGCCTGTGCCCTGATCATTGCGCCGTCTCATGCTCTCCGCTCTTCGTGCAACGTGACCCCCCTTGCTGAACCACAAGGGACCTCTGGTCCCATAGGTGATCGTGAGCATCCGTGCCCCGACATCTTTGGCGCGCCAGGTAGGGGGTGTGCATCATTTGCGCGAACCCGAGTTCGTGAACGACGAATCGATCTCCAGCATCATCTTCTTCAACAATGGCTCCCAAGAAAAAAATCCGGTGCGGCCACACATCCCTCCACTTCGAAGGCTCCCTCACACGTGGCCGCCGGCGCCGTAGACGTCGCGACGGCTGCGGGCGAGATGGGCATCGTCGACGAAGCGGTCGGTGCCCCCCTTCGCGGCCGGAGATGGAGCAGGAGGCGCCGGAGAGGAGCAACTACTACAACAACAACATGGCGAGCTCGGCCCCGATGCCACGGGCGAGGGAAACATCCGTTCATCACCTCCCCGCTGCACGGATGGCCGAGGCCGCCCCAGCGGCGCCGGTTCGATGCGAGCCGTGACCCTCCGACCGCACCCATCGCCAGGGAGATTGTTAGGCATGCACCTCGTGTGGAACGAGACGGAGCACCCAGCGGAGCCGCAGCCCCGCGGGATCAGCCCACTGCCCACCAGAAAGCTCCGGCGATTGGTGCAGGGCATCAAGGACGCGGCGACGCTTCTCTTGGCCCTACCAAGAGTCGAGTGACGTCGCGGTCCGCCTCTTTCGCCATGCCGAGCACCACAGAGGAGGCCATGGCGCGAGTCCAGATGCTGCTCAACTTCATGCCAGCGGATGATAAGATGGATGAATGGAGAGCCACCATTCAGAGTTTGATTTCTTTCGTTGAAGCCAACAAGACCTAGCATGCAGAGCCGTCGCAGCACATGCGAGCAGCAGCAGCGGCCCGGGGAGCGCCCAACGGTGCAGTCCCCTCCGCGACAACAGGCCCAGAGGCAGCCGCAGCAAGCTTCGCATGCTGATGAGCACGACGAGGCATCCATAGTCTTGTCTGGCCCGCGCGACCGCCAGGATCAACGGCGTGTCCTTGAAGACCGGCGGAAATAAGACGCGTGCATCACCATCGAGCGACGCCGGGAAGCGCACCGCCAATCCGACAAGCGCAACGGTCCAGATGTCGGCGACCCCGTGCCCAGTGCTGGCGGGTACCTTCCTTACGAGGTTGGTTGCCCTGCCTTCACCAGCGAGCTGCAACGGGTCCCCTGGCCATTGACCCGAGCTTTCAAGCCTGAGCTACCTAAGAAATATGACGGGAAGCTGAACCCCGCTGAGTTCTTGGGCATATACACGATAGCTGTCCAAGATGCGGGAGGAAGAGATGAAAAGGTGCTCACTAACTATTTCCCTTTGGCACTCAAGCCGAACGTGAGATCATGGCTGATGCACCTGCCAGAGAATTCCATTTCGTCTTGGGCTGATCTATGCAATGAGTTCATTGGCGCCTTCACCGGTGGTCATCAAGAACCAGGCCAGCCCAGCGATCTCCAAGTCCTCCCACAAAACGAGGGAGAAACCTTGAGGAAGCATATCCAGAGATTCAGCCGAGTGCACTGCAACATCCCAGAGATCCATCCCGCAACAGTGATTGCCACGTTCCACTCGAACGTGCGCAACAGGAGGATGCGAGCCAAGATGAATGTCAAGCTCCCCAAGACTGTTAATGAGCTTTAAACCTTGGCGGACAAGTGTGCTCGAGCTGAAGAAGGAAGGCGACTTCCCGAGGAGGAGGCGGGCGTCGAAGTGGACTCTGATGATGACGACGACGCCCCCCGACCCAAAGGGAGGGAGCAGGAAGCGCAACAAGAAGCGTAAGGGGAAAACGATATTGGCTGTCGAGAGCTCCGGAGACCTCAGTGCAGGCAAGAAGGCGAAAGTCGAAACCCCCGGCAAGGGAGCTGCCGCGTGCGCTGATTGCTGGGAGGCCGCTGCCGCTGAGAAAACCGGGAAGTCCGACGGGCCGTACTGCAAAATTCACCGCACCAAGGGCCATGATCTCCAAGGATGCCGATAGGTCGAGCAACTTGTTGAGAAACAAAGGGCCGAATACGAGAAGCGAGACAAAGAAAAAGGCCAGGACGGTGCTGCCGGGAAAGGCCGTGGCGGCAGAGGAGGTCGCCGCGGCAAAACCCCGCAGCAAAAGGAAAAAACCGCCAGAGGCCGAGAGAAGAAGGAAACAGACAATATGAGTGAAGATGAGGATGATGATGAGGATTCCAGCAACAGGGAGTTTCAGAAAGCGACCAAAGCCATGTGCATTGATGGGGGTGCATCCTTGCATTCCTCTCGCCGCCAGCTCAAGCAGTGGGCATGCGAAGTCAATGCTGCGAAACCAGCTGCAGAATCTAGGAAGCCACTCAGATGGTCCCGCACGCCTATCATCTTTGACGAAGAGGATCATCCTGACCGTACCACTACGGTCGGATGTTTGCCATTGTTGGTTTCCCCGACAATCCGCAACCTCAAGGTGTCTAAGATGTTAGTTGATGGCGGGGCCAGATTGAACTTGATCTCCCCTAGAGTGGCTGAGAAACTGCAGATCCTTGATGAAGAGCTCGAAGCTACGGGTACATTCCAAGGAATCAACCCCGGTAAGAGCCGATCCAAGGGAAAGATCACTCTGCCTGTGACATTTGGCGGGGAGTTGAACTTCCGGACAGAGAGGATGGTGTTCAACGTCGCTGAAATCCCGCTGCCTTACAACGGAATCCTCGGTCGCCCAGCTCTGGCAAAGTTCATGGCAGCATCCCACTATGCCTACAACACCTTGAAGATGCCAGGGCCCATTGGGGTCATTTCCATCCCATCCGACAAGAAGAACGCGGTTATCTGCGTGGACCAGATGTATCGCGACGCAGTAGCAGCTGAAGCCACAGAAATCCCAGCTCCCGCCAAGGCCACAGAGAAAATAAAGAAGGCTAGCAAAAACACCAGCAAGGACTCCGGGAAGCGCGCCTCTTCGGAGTGCGCTGCACCCGACAATGACCTGCCGGAGAGTTCCGCTAGCAAGAAGACCAGGGTCACCTATCCTGAGACGAAGAAAGTCCCGGCAAGGGAGGATGGCACTGGTGGTACCTTCACCATTAGTGCTACCCTTACTGACAAATAGGAAAGCGCGCTCGTTGCCTTCCTGCGGGAGAATGTCGACGTGTTTGCCTGGCAACCATCTGACATCCCCGGTGTTCCCAGGGAGGTAATTGAGCACCACCTTGTTGTCTGTCCTCATGCCCGACCCGTCAAGCAAAAGGTTAGGAAACAGGCCTTGGAGCGGCAGCAGTTCATTGCCGAAGAAATCAAGAATCTTGAAGCAGCTGGTTTGGTCAGAGGGGTGCTACATCCAACTTGGTTGGCAAACCCGGTGGTGGTACGAAAGGCAAATGGGAAATGGAGGCTTTGCATAGACTTCACTGACTTGAACAAGGCTTGCCCGAAGGACCCTTTCCCCTTGCCGCGCATAGATCAAATTGTTGATTCCACCTCCGGATGTGACTTGCTCTCCTTTTTGGATGCCTACTCCGGCTACCACCAGATATTTATGACCAAGGAAGATGAGGAGAAAACCGCATTCATAACTCCCTGTGGCACGTACTGCTTTGTGCGTATGCCCTTCGGGTTAAAGAGTGATGGTTGACCTTCGCCAGGGCAGTTCAAATTGGCTTTGGACCTCAGCTGCATAGAAATGTGGAAGCCTACATGGATGACATCATGGTCAAGACCAAGGATGAAGCCACTCTCATACAAGATTTGGAGGAAACTTTCGCAAACTTGTGCAAGATCAACCTGAAGCTCAACCTTGAAAAGTGTGTGTTCGGTGTCCCATCTGGCAAGCTGCTTGGGTTCTTCGTATCTCAGCGAGGAATAGAAGCCAATCCCGACAAGATCAAGGCGATTGAACGGATACAGGCACCCAAGACCATCAAAGATATCATACGCTTAACCGGATGCGTTGCCGCGTTGAGTAGGTTCATCTCCAAGTCCGTTGAGCGCGCCTTGCCGTTCTTCAAAATCTTGAAGAAGGCTGGCTCGATGAAGTAGACCCCGGAGGCAGATGCAGCGCTGCAAGACCTAAAGAAATACCTATCCTCTGCTCCCACCTTGGTCGCTCCTAAACCGCAAGGGCCATTGCTGCTATATTTAGCAGTGACGAATCAAGTGGTTAGTGCAGCACTGGTGGCGCAGCAGGGAGTGGATGGAAATTCAGCAGCCGCTGCAAATGTTGCCGGGAGCGAGAAGGAAACATCTGCGGCAGGACTCGACACAGATCAAGGGGGATCTCAGCAAATGATTGACAGCGGATCCAAAGAAGTGGCAAAGAAGAAAATGGTGCAGCGGCCCGTGTACTTTGTCAGTTCCCTACTACAGGGGGCTAGATCAAGGCACTCTGGAGTACAAAAGCTGATCTTCGGCCTCATCATGGCCTCGAGGAAGCTGCGCCACTACTTCCACGCGCATGAGATAACAGTTGTCACCCGTTTCCCGTTGCAATGCATACTGAGAAACCCCGAAGCCACTCGCAGGATAGTTGAGTGGGCATTGGAATTGTCAAGCTTCGGATTAAAGTATGAGAGCACTTCTACCATTCAAAGCAGGGCGTTGGCGGAGTTTATTGCAGAATGGACACCCACACCAGATGATGAAGCTCCAGAGACAATCCTCCCCGGCAAAGAAGCACCCAAGGATTGGATCATGTACTTTGACGGTGCTTTCTCACTCTAGGGGGGCTGGGGCAGGTGTGCTCCTCATCGCCCCAACCGGGGAGCACCTCAGGTACGTCGTCCAGATGCACTTTCCCCGGGAAGAAGCCACCAACAATACCGCTGAGTACGAGGGGCTCCTTGCCAGACTTAGAATTGCGGTGGAGTTGGGAATAAAGAGGTTGATCATCCGAGGAGATTCTTAGCTTGTGATAAAGCAAGTCAACAAGGATTACCAGAGCCCACTGATGGAGGCATACGTGGAAGAAGTGAGGAAATTGGAGGAGCACTTCGATGGGTTGCAAAGAGAGCATGTGCCGCGAGCGGAAAATAGCATTGCTGACCATCTATCGAAGTGCGCTGCGCGGAAGCTTCCTGTGGAACCAGGAACCTTTGTTCTCCCCCTCACCCAACCATCAGTATCCACATCAACGTTGTCCAAGAAGAGAAGAAAGCTAAACTCCGGCAAGCATTTCCCGGCAGAGCTTCCCGAAGCCGCTGGTAGAGAAGCTACCGGGGAAAATCCCATTCCAGTTGACGAGCAGCTCCCTCCCGCAGGACCTCAGGGTCTAGCGGTTGAGACAAGCGCTCCCGGAGACGAAGAGATGCCTTTAGTCCTTATTGTCGAGCCACAGGCTCCATCCTGGGCGCAACATATAGTCCATTTCCTTCAAACAGGAGAACTCCCCGAAGAGCAAGAAGAAGTCGAAAGAGTAGCCCGACGGTCAAGTATGTACCAGTTTGTCGATGACACCCTGTACAAAAGACGACCGAACGGTGTGAAATTAAGGTGTATCTGCCGGGAGGATGGACTGAGGCTGTTGGCGGAGATTCATGGAGTGGTATGTGGTTCCCATATTGGATCAAGGGCCCTTGCCGGGAAAGCTTTCTGACAGGGTTTCTATTGGCCCACTGCCCTCCAGGACGCTACTGAGCTGGTCACCAAGTGTGAAGCCTGCCAGTTTCATTCCAAGAACATCCATCAACCAGCACAAGCCCTGCAAACAATCCCTCTATCCTGGCCATTCTCGGTCTGGGGGCTCGATATCTTGGGCCCCTTCCTCCGTGCTGTCGGGGGCTTTGAGTTCTTGTTCGTGGCAACCGACAAGTTCCCAAAGTGGCCTGAGGTGGAACCAGTGAGAAAGATGACCGCACAGGCAGCTATCAAGTTCGTGAAAGGACTGGTGTGCCACTTTGGAGTGCCTAACAGAGTGATCACCGACAACGGCACCAAGTTCACGAGCCGCGCCTTCATGCAATATATCCAAAACCTTGGAATCAAGGTCTCCTTCGCCTCTGTTGCTCACCCGAGGAGCAACGGGCAAGCCAAGAGGATGAATGCTGAAGTGCTGCGAGGACTCAAGACAAATACTTTTGATAAGCTGCAGAAGAGCGACATGCGCTGGATAGATGACCTGCCGGTGGTTCTTTGGTCCCTCAGGACGACACCAAATCGAGCTACCGGCTAGACGCCCTTCTCCCTAGTGTATGGGGCGGAAGCAGTGCTCCCCACGGAACTCATATACGGGTCACCTCGAGTGCTTGCCTACGATGAAGTAGAGCAACAGCAGCTGCGGCATGACGATGCCACGCTCCTCGAGGAAGACCGTCTCCGGGCTGCTGTGCGTGCAGCACACTACCAGCAAGCTCTGCGCCGCTACCATAGCCGCAGGGTTCACGCCCGGAGCCTTGAGGAAGGCGACCTTGTCCTTCGGCGTGTTCAGTCCGCAAAGGGTACAAACAAGTTGACGCCGAAGTGGGAAGGCCCTTACCGGGTAGTACGAGTCACCAGACCTGGCGCAGTCCGTCTGGAGACCGAAGATGGCACCAAGGTGCAGAACTCATGGAACATTGAGCATCTTCGTAAGTTCTACCCGTAAGGCGCGGCTGCCGGGCTCAGCCCCCGGCAGCCACCTTTTGTACAAGCCTTGCCGATGTTGCATGTAACCCTTTGTACAAAGCCAGGCGCAGACCCTGGGCAACAATAATAAAGCTAGGCATTGCATCATATCATCATCCTTACATGCTCATTACGCATTTCTTTATGACTGCCATGTTATTGCTTTTAAGGTATAAAGATTTGCTAGAATACTTGATGAAACCGTAGTCTTTGTTACTGTTCTCACCCTACATGTTTTACCATCAAGAAAACAGGGAAGGGGAACAAAGAAACAAGGATGGCGGCCCGTCACGCTCAAAAAGAAGATACTGCTTGGAAAAGATAAGTATATCGCATATTTCCAGTTCAGTACTTCTCGATTTCTCAAGGAAACCCTTAGTATCTTCCTTACTGCGGGTTGTGGAGTCATCCACGTGGTGAAAACCCTTGTCGGGACGAGCTGTCCCCCTGTCTTTGTTTATAGGGGTGACAACGCCGATACCGACAAGGAGCTCTGCCGGGGAACAACGCCAACCTGTTGCCGGGGGCTCGTTCCCCCACTTCGGCACTCGTGGTTTGAATGATGACCCGGCAAGTAGCTCCGTGCAGCAAAGGCAAAACATACTAATGCAGTATAAATAAGGAAAGGAAAGGGATAGTACTTGCGAAAGAAAGACAACACTTTTTCTCATTCATTTTCGATACAAAATGGATAGAGATTACATTATGATTAAGTAAAACTTGGCAAGCGCCTACATCTTTTTGACATCAAAAAAGATAAGTGCCCCGTAATCCCTTTCTTGTCCCTCTCCTCTTAGGGATTAGGTAGAGAAGGAACAGAGGGCAAAAGGAGCGCCTAGCCGGGATTCGACGCTTCCCGGCCAGGACCAGAGGGACACGACTGGCGAGCAGAAGGGCCCTGCCCCCAGGCAGGGTGGACGAAGCCGACAGAGCGGACAAGACCGACAAGGGGAAAGAAGGCGGAGGGGAGGTGCAGATGGTGGCGCTGTCGGAGCCTAGCTGGTGATGATGGTGCTGCCGGGGAACGTGACGCGTCGGAGACCTCATCCGTGCTCCTGATGCGTTGTAGATCCCCGACTGTCATCGTCTTCCTCATCGCCACCGCCCGAGGAGACGCCCCCGCCATCGCCCAAGCTGCAGGCGTGGCGACCCGAGGACCCCACAGAGAGCATGGTCGTCCCCGGTGGCCAAAGGCGGGGAATTCCATCCCCCGCCTTAGAAGAGCACTCGAAGATGAAGAGCTCCCTCCCGTATGCTCCATCCGAAGTGCTGCGGGAGGAGAGCTTCACCACGATAAATGACGACGCGCGGCTGCAACCACACGCACGCTCATGGTGGCCGTGTGGGCATTTTTTCTCCATCACCTTGAAGAAGGAATGCGGGAATCGCGGACCGCCGCGACGCTGCACCTCCAACATAGATCCCGGCGTGATGTCAACCGCATGGAGCTCCGTCAAGACTAAAGAAGAGGGCAGCATGGCGGCAGGCGTACCGCCGCAGTCGTCCCCCATTCGAGGCTTCCCCGACCAACCTTCAGTTCAGAACCGTCTATCCATCACGGGAACTGAGCAGGGGTCCGGGAGGAAGGCTCCACAAACACGCTCGCTCGGCCCCTCCCCCTGAGCATCGGGAGAGCGAGCGCAGCTCAAGACAAAGAAGCAGAAGGGCGAGCTCTGTGGGTTTGCAACTCAAGGAGGAAGAAAGGATGGATGAGCATCGCCCCTCGCGACCCCCAATTTATAGGGGAGGGCGCGGGGGCTGGCTCTCCTCCACTCCAAGGGTCGCCGCCCATCTCCACCAATTCCTTCGCCCACGATCACGGGCGAATAGGTAACCGCCCCATTGCTCCAATCCATGGCGATGCGGTTTCTGCCACGATCAGGACTTTAAGTCACGCGCGCCCGTCGCTAACTCCCCGCTATGCATGCGACGCACGTGGCGGAAACGGCCTGAAGTGGTGGGTCAGTGCGAACCAATAAATTGGCAGTTTCTCCCTCACATTGCGCGCCTGTGCATGAAACTTGGGCCTGACCCAACGACACTTGGCGGGCACGTTTGGGCCAATCCCGGGGGCTCCTGTTTGTGCACTAGTACAGGGGTACCCAGTGCCCCTGACTTATGCACAAGCGGTGGAAGCAAAAACCCGGCGAATGATCAAGACAAGACTTCAACAAGCTCAACGCGGCAGCCCAAGCCTGGACTGCAACACGCCAGGCACGTCCCCGACGCTTGTCGGGGACCAAGACATGCACACCTCCCAGAAGACCAGGCAGGCCACTCCCCGGCAGGCGCGAGCCAGCCAGCCATAGCTCCACCGCATCGCTACGCCTGTCACTTATTGATGCGGTGTCAAGCCCTCAGGCGGCTAATCAGCTCTCGCTAAGCACGTGGTGACACATCGGAATGCAAGTTATGCTCGGTTGACACCTGCCCTACAGCGTGTCAAGACCATAAGCAACGACCGGCCAAGCGGTGGCAAGAGCTTGCCGGGGATGCACCCCCGAGTGCCACCTAGGCAGGTAATCATGGCATTTTGTCCTAAATGCCAGAGTTAGGTATGATAGCTCTGCTTAGCTATCTAGTCAACAGATAATGACTGTTTTGCCATTGTGGTAACCCCTTGCACTATAAAAGGAGGCCCAAGGCAACCTAGCTCAAGGTTGGCAATTCAGACCCTCGAACACTTGTACTTGCGTAGCAGCTCTTCCCCCGGCAGCAGTCCTTGCCGGGGTTAGGTGCTGAGCGTTCTTCGTGTTCCTTTGATCAATCCACCAAAAAGAAGGAGTAGGGTTTTACGCTTAGCAGCGGCCCGAACCTGGGTAAAATGCATGTGCCCTGATCGTTGCGCCGTCTCATGCTCTCCGCTCTTCGTGCAACGTGACCCCCCTTGCTGAACCACAAGGGACCTCTGGTCCCATAGGTGATCGTGAGCATCCGTGCCCCGACAAAACTCCCCGAGGAATGTTGTTGGTATGGACGGTACCCATGGATTCGGCTAGCCATGGAGTGTGTTTGTTGGTGGAGGGGGAGTAAACCTTTACTTTTACCGCCTGAGAACCGCCGCTAATGTGTTTAGCATGGAAGATATTGATAACTCTTGGTCGTAACATTGACAGGAAGGGTGCACCTCCCAAAATTATATTTATCTTTGATTTAAGCTTTGAGCTCTGGCACCTGTGCAAATCCCTGCTTCCCTCTGCGAAGGGACTATCTATTTACTTTTATGTTGAGTCATCACCTTCTCAAATAAGCGCCAGATCTGAGAGCACTATTGTCATCCTCATGCATCGTGTATAGTTAATGTTGGATGCAGCATGACTGGATCTTTTCTACCATGAATTACAATGTTTCGACGCTGCTTGAACTTTGGAGGTGCTAGATAACCCACAAGTATAGGGGATCGCAACAGTTTTCGAGGGTAGAGTATTCAACCCAAATTTATAGATTTGACACAAGGGGGGCCAAAGAATACTTGAGAGTATTAGCAGTTGAGTTGTCAATTCAACCACACCTGGAGATTAAATATCTGCAGCATGGTGATCAGTAGCACAGTAATATGATAGTTTTGATAGCAGTAGCAATAGTAACAGTAGCGGTAATAGTAGTAGCAATAGTTTTGTAGCAGTTGGAACAGTGGCAGTAGCAATAATAACTTGGCAAGAACAATAAGTGGAGAACTCGTAGGCACTGGATCGGTGAACTCGTTGGATGATATTCATCATATAACAGTCATAACCTAGGGCGATACAGAACTAGCTCCAATTCATCAATGTAATGTAGGCATGTATTCCGTAAATAGTCATACATGCTTATGGAAAAGAACTTGCATGACATATTTTGTCCTACCCTCCCGTGGCAGCGGAGTCCATAAGGAAACTAAGGGATATTAAGGCCTCCTTTTAATAGAGAACCGGAACAAAGCATTAACACATGGTGAATACATGAACTCCTCAAACTACGGTCATCATCGTGAAGTATCCCAAATATTGTCACTATGGGGTTGACGGATCATAACACATAATAGGTGCATATGACTAGGCAAGATCGGATCAAGAACATAGATATAGAGATGATAACATAAACGGTTCAGATCTGAAATCATGGCACTCGGGCCCTAGTGACAAGCATTAGGCATAGCAAAGTCATAGCAACATCAATCTGAGAACATAGTGGATACTAGGGATCAAGCCCTAACAAAACTAACTCAATTACATGATGAATCTCATCCAACTCCTCACCGACCAGCAAGCCTACGAAGGAATTACTCACTCTCGGTGGGGAGCATCATGGAATTGGCGATGAAGAAGGGTTGGTGATGACGAAGACCGAAGATTCCCCTCTCCGAAGCCCCAAACGGGCTCCAGATCTGGCCTCCCGATGAAGAACAGGAGGTGGCGGCGGCTCTGTATCGTAAAATGCGATGAAACTTTCTCTCTGGTTTTTTTCTCCGAAAATAGGAATTTATAGTGGCGGAATTAGGGTCAGTGGGGCCACGAGGTGGGCACAACCCACCAGGGCGCGCCCTGGTGGGTGCTGCTCACCCTGGCCCCCCTCTTCGATAGATTTTGGCTCCAATAATTCTTATATATTCTGAAATAATTCTCCAAAAAGTTTCGTTCCATTCCGAGAACTTTTATTTCTGCACAAAAAACAACACCATGGTAGTTCTGCTGAAAACAGCGTTAGTCCGGGTTAGTTTCATTCAAATCATGCAAATTAGAGTCCAAAACAAGGGCAAAAGAGTGAGGAAAAGTCCATACGTTGGAGACGTAGCAACTCCCCCAAGCTTAAACCTTTGCTTGTCCTCAAGCAATTCAGTTGACAAACTGAAAGTGATAAAGAAAAACTTTTACGAACTCTTTTGTTCTTGTTTACATATATATGCTTAAGTAGCACCCAGGTTTTCAGCAAAGATTATGACTAACCATGCCTACGATAACTCTTAGAAATTATATTAACTCATAACAATAACATAAGCAACTAGCGCGCAATAATAAAATATCTCAAGCGCCAACACTTTGTCAAAACAATCATGATACAATATGACAATAATGGTATCTCGCTAGCCCTTTCTGAGACCCCAAAACATAAATGCAGAGCACCTCCAAAGTTCAAGCAGCGACTAAACATTGTAATTCATGGTAGAAAAGATCCAGTCATGCTGCACCCAACATCAACTATACACAATGCATGAGGATGACAATAGTGCTCTCAGGTCTAGCGCTTATTTGAGAAGGTGATGACTCAACATAAAAGTAAATAGATAGTCCCTTCACAGAGGGAAGGATGGATTTGCAGCGGTGCCAGAGCTCAAAGCTTAAAACAGAGATAGATAAAATTTTGGGAGGTACACCCTTCCTGTCAACGTCACAACCAAGAGTTATCAATATCTTCCGTGCTAAACAAATTAGCGGCGGTTCCCAAGCGGTAAAAGTAAAGGTTTACTCCCCCTCCACCAACAATCACACTCCACGGCTAGCCGCATCCATAGGTACCGTGCAAACCAACAACATTCCTGGGGGAGTTTTGTTTAATTATTTTTTATTTTTGATTTCGGGACTGGGAATCCCTATTACTGCCCCTCTCGTGTAAGAACAAGTGAATAACCACTCATCATGAGAATAACCCGCTTAGCATGGAAGATACTGACCGCCCCTATCGCTCCATGAGCGGTCCAGGCACACAAAATAGATGTTCATTTGAATTTTTAGAGATGGCACATGCAAATTTACTTTGGAACGACAGGGTAATACCGCATATAGGTGGATATAGTGTACTCATCTGGCACAACTTGGTTTAAGGGTTTTCATGCACAAGCAGTATTCCTGCTTAGTACAGGCGAAGGCTAACAAATAGATTGAGAAGCGGCCAGCTAGAGAGCGAAAACGGTCATGAACATGCATTACATATAATCAACATTGAATACTAGCATGAGTAGGATATGGACACCATGAACATAAATATAATGAAGGCTATGTTGGTTTTTATTCAACTACATGCGTGAACATGTGCCAAGTAAAGCCACTTGAAACATTTAGAGGAGGATACCATATCATCATACCGCATCACAACCATTTTAATGCATGTTGATACCCAAGATAAATCATTATCCACTTCTAGGTACTTAAGCATGGCATGAACAACTATAATCTCTAATGGTCATTGCAAGCATGTTTGATCATAATATGCTGAATCAAGGATACTAGGTTAAACATATTTACAAAAACAAAAACAAGTTGAGTTCATACCCGCTTTCTCTGCCACAGTCAATTCATCGAATATCGTCATTACTGCCTTTCACTTGCACGACCGAATGATAGAAAATAATGATAGTGCAAGAGTGTCATGGACTAAGCTGGAATCTGCAACATTTTATTCAAGAGGAGAAGACAAAGTAATATGGGCTCTTTGTTAGATAAACAATAATGCATATGAGAGCCACTCGACATTTTCATTGTGGTCTTCTCCTTGGTATGACTCAAATAAAAGGAAAAGAATTTCAGAGAAACATACTGAAATATTTTTTTGAAGTTTTTGGTTTTTCCTGAAGAAAGCAATTTAGAGAGGAAAAGGAAAAACGAGAAAAACTATTTACACAGGAAAGCTCCCAACAAGTAAAAGAAGAAGCGAAAAATCTTTTTGGGTTTTCTTTTGATGCTACAATTAAACTAAGCTAGGAAGAAAAACTAAAAAGAAGTAGGAAATATTTTTGGATTTTCTCAAAGTTTTCAAACACACAAGAAGAAAGCGAGAAAACAAATCTAGCATGGATATTACAATGAAAAAGTGTGAACACCGACAACTGGAATGAAATGTGTGAACATGAATGTAATGTCGGTGGAAATACGTACTCCCCCGAGCTTAGGCTTTTGGCCTAGCTTGGTAATCACCATCCGTATGAATAATAATCTCGGCGATGGCTCACTGAGGCCCTCGGTGCAAACTCCGTAGCCCTCCTGGCAGCTTCAACCCCCGCATTGTACGCATGGGCCTCGCGTGTTTTTCTATCGTAGGTCAAAAGTAATTCAGTAGGAATAAACTGGATGATTTAGTATGTTTTCATTCTAAAAGAAAAGAAACAACATTGGCTGACACTTGTACACATTAACACGAGGCTTATTATACAACCAAAGTTCGATCAAGCCAATAGCAAATCTGCTAATACACATACTACTAAACGTTTATAGCACTCGTGTAGCACTTCCAGCGAGGTTGACCAGCTACAGAGAGAGACGAACCTGTGGACGGCTGCATCGTTCTCCTACCCATGCTCGACGTTGACGGCGGTGCTGCCATGCCACCATGAGGAAGAGCAAGAGGAACGCCTCCACCTGTGGCGTGGTGCGGCCGGGAGAAGAAGGTGGCCGCCGCCATCCGGTGGTGCCAACCGCTGGGGGTTGTCCTGGTGCTCCTCCCGTTGAAGCCGCCCGTGCTCCCTCTATCGAGCATCATGGAGGAGTGGATGAAGAGGAGGCTAAGGTGAGCTCGTGTGGTGGCTGGCATTGGGAGAGGGACGGGAGGGAGAGAGAAGTGTACCTGGTCGCCCAGGAACGCCTCGCTAGAGCCAGAGATGCAGCGAGGCCTGGGACGGTTCTTGGTGCCGGGAGGCCAAGCACGCGCCATGGCCAGCGGGAAGCGGAGCCGCACGTGGGGGCGAGGGAGGAGACGGAGAGGAGCCGCCGGAGTCCACCGGTGACGAAGGCGATGCCCAACCCAAACCCCTAGCCACAGCTGAGGGTCGCGAGTGAGCGTGAGAGGCCTTGCTCTGCGAATCTGGCTGGATGGGAGGAAGAGGCGGGTCAAGGGGAGGTCCTCGGGGTGTTGCGCGCTGCCGGGAGTGGGAGGGGAGGAGGAGTAGGCGAAGGCGGCGGCCGATGGATGAAGGAGATGGCGGCGGCATGTGGTCACGGGAGGGGTGGAGGAGGAGCGAGTGCGGGCGCGGGTCTAGGGTTCTCTCCACGGGCGTGCTCCTGTTTTATATAACTGTGTGCAAAATGACGAAAATGCCCTTGGCGGGGCACGGGAACTATAGGCGGTGGCACGGGCGAGAGTGGCACTGCTCATAGCGAGAAATATCGGACGGCTCACGTCAATCAGGTAAATATCCGTTGGCCGAGGTCATCCGGGCGCGAGATCGGACGGCCCAGATCGCATCAGAGAAACGATCCGACGGCCAGCAGACACTGAGCTCTGAGAACGCTCGGTTTCCCCTTGGTTTCTTATTTCTGGATGTTGAAATCTCAAAAATGGGCTTATATTTAAGAACGGGGGAGCAACTGATTTTTTTCTTTATCTAAAAAAACTGATTTTTAACTGAGGTAAATAATAGAGAATAGGGTTTGTTACAAGTACAAAGAAGCCAACAAGACCCAGCATGCAGAGCCGTCGCAGCACACGCGAACAGCAGCAGCGGCCTGGGGAGCGCCCAACGGTGCAGTCCCCTCCGCGACAACAGGCCCAGAGGCAGCCGCAGCAAGCTTCGCATGCTGATGAGCACGACGAGGCATCCATAGTCTCGTCTGGCCCGCGCGACCGCCAGGATCAACGGCGTGTCCTTGAAGACCGGCGGAAAGAAGACGCGTGCATCACCATCGAGCGACACCGGGAAGCGCACCGTCAATCCGACAAGCGCAACGGTCCAGATGTCGGTGACCCCGTGCCCAGTGCTAGCGGGTACCTTCCTTACGAGGTTGGTTGCCCTGCCTTCACCAGCGAGCTGCAACGGGTCCCCTGGCCATTGACCCGAGCTTTCAAGCCTGAGCTACCTAAGAAATATGACGGGAAGCTGAACCCCGCTGAGTTCTTGGGCATATACACGATAGCTGTCCAAGCTGCGGGAGGAAGAGATGAAAAGGTGCTCGCTAACTATTTCCCTTTGGCACTCAAGCCGAACGTGAGATCATGGCTGATGCACCTGCCAGAGAATTCCATTTCGTCTTGGGCTGATCTATGCAATGAATTCGTTGGCGCCTTCACCGGTGGTCATCAAGAACCAGGCCAGCCCAGCGATCTCCAAGTCCTCCCACAAAACGAGGGAGAAACCTTGAGGAAGCATATCCAGAGATTCAGCCGAGTGCACTGCAACATCCCAGAGATCCATCCCGCAACAGTGATTGCCACGTTCCACTCGAACGTGCGCAACAGGAGGATGCGAGCCAAGATGAATGTCAAGCTCCCCAAGACTGTTAATGAGCTTTACACCTTGGCGGACAAGTGTGCTCGAGCTGAAGAAGGAAGGCGACTTCCCGAGGAGGAGGCGGGCGTCGAAGTGGACTCTGATGATGACGACGACGCCCCCCGACCCAAAGGGAGGTAGCAGGAAGCGCAACAAGAAGCGTAAGGGAAAAACGATATTGGCTGTCGAGAGCTCCGGAGACCTCAGTGCAGGCAAGAAGGCGAAAGTCGAAACCCCCGACAAGGGAGCTGCCGCGTGCGCTGATTGCTGGGAGGCCGCTGCCGCTGAGAAAACCGGGAAGTCCGACGGGCCGTACTGCAAAATTCACCGCACCAAGGGCCATGATCTCCAAGGATGCCGATAGGTCGAGCAACTTGTTGAGAAACAAAGGGCCGAATACGAGAAGCGCGACAAAGAAAAAGGCTAGGACGGTGCTGCCGGGAAAGGCCGTGGCGGCAGAGGAGGTCGCCGCGGCAAAACCCCGCAGCAAAAGGAAAAAACCGCCAGAGGCCGAGAGAAGAAGGAAACAGACAATATGAGTGAAGATGAGGATGATGATGAGGATTCCAGCAACAGGGAGTTTCAGAAAGCGACCGAAGCCATGTTCATTGATGGGGGTGCATCCTTGCATTCCTCTCGCCGCCAGCTCAAGCAGTGGGCATGCGAAGTCAATGCTGCGAAACCAGCTGCAGAATCTAGGAAGCCACTCAGATGGTCCCGCACGCCTATCATCTTTGACGAAGAGGATCATCCTGACCGTACCACTACGGTCGGATGTTTGCCATTGTTGGTTTCCCCGACAATCCGCAACCTCAAGGTGTCTAAGATGTTAGTTGATGGCGGGGCCAGATTGAACTTGATCTCCCCTAGAGTGGCTGAGAAACTGCAGATCCTTGATGAAGAGCTCGAAGCTACGGGTACATTCCAAGGAATCAACCCCGGCAAGAGCCGATCCAAGGGTAAGATCACTCTGCCTGTGACATTTGGCGGGGAGTTGAACTTCCGGACAGAGAGGATGGTGTTCAACGTCGCTGAAATCCCGCTGCCTTACAACGGAATCCTCGGTCGCCCAGCTCTGGCAAAGTTCATGGCAGCATCCCACTATGCCTACAACACCTTGAAGATGCCAGGGCCCATTGGGGTCATTTCCATCCCATCCGACAAGAAGAACGCGGTTATCTGCGTGGACCAAATGTATCGCGACGCGGTAGCAGCTGAAGCCACAGAAATCCCAGCTCCCGCCAAGGGCACAGAGAAAATAAAGAAGGCTAGCAAAAACACCAGCAAGGACTCTGGGAAGCGCGCCTCTTCGGAGTGCGCTGCACCCGACAATGACCTGCCGGAGAGTTCCGCTAGCAAGAAGACCAGGGTCACCTATCCTGAGACGAAGAAAGTCCCGGCAAGGGAGGATGGCACTGGTGGTACCTTCACCATTAGTGCTACCCTTACTGACAAATAGGAAAGCGCGCTCGTTGCCTTCCTGCGGGAGAATGTCGACGTGTTTGCCTGGCAACCGTCTGACATCCCCGGTGTTCCCAGGGAGGTAATTGAGCACCACCTTGTTGTCTGTCCTCATGCCCGACCCGTCAAGCAAAAGGTTAGGAAACATGCCTTGGAGTGGCAGCAGTTCATTGCCGAAGAAATCAAGAATCTTGAAGCAGCTGGTTTGGTCAGAGGGGTGCTACATCCAACTTGGTTGGCAAACCCGGTGGTGGTACGAAAGGCAAATGGGAAATGGAGGCTTTGCATAGACTTCACTGACTTGAACAAGGCTTGCCCGAAGGACCCTTTCCCCTTGCCACGCATAGATCAAATTGTTGATTCCACCTCCGGATGTGACTTGCTCTCCTTTTTGGATGCCTACTCCAGCTACCACCAGATATTTATGACCAAGGAAGATGAGGAGAAAACCGCATTCATAACTCCCTGTGGCACGTACTCCTTTGTGCGTATGCCCTTCGGGTTAAAGAGTGATGGTTGACCTTCGCCAGGGCAGTTCAAATTGGCTTTGGACCTCAGCTGCATAGAAATGTGGAAGCCTACATGGATGACATCATGGTCAAGACCAAGGATGAAGCCACTCTCATACAAGATTTGGAGGAAACTTTCGCAAACTTGTGCAAGATCAACCTGAAGCTCAACCCTGAAAAGTGTGTGTTCGGTGTCCCATCTGGCAAGCTGCTTGGGTTCTTCGTATCTCAGCGAGGAATAGAAGCCAATCCCGACAAGATCAAGGCGATTGAATGGATACAGGCACCCAAGACCATCAAAGATATCATACGCTTAACCGGATGCATTGCCGCGTTGAGTAGGTTCATCTCCAAGTCCGTTGAGCGCGCCTTGCCGTTCTTCAAAATCTTGAAGAAGGCTGGCTCGATGAAGTAGACCCCGGAGGCAGATGCAGCGCTGCAAGACCTAAAGAAATACCTACCCTCTGCTCCCACCTTGGTCGCTCCTAAACCGCAAGGGCCATTGCTGCTATATTTAGCAGTGACGAATCAAGTGGTTAGTGCAGCACTGGTGGCGCAGCGGGGAGTGGATGGAAATTCAGCAGCCGCTGCAAATGTTGCCGGGAGCGAGAAGGAAACATCTGCGGCAGGACTCGACACAGATCAAGGGGGATCTCAGCAAATGATTGACAGCGGATCCAAAGAAGTGGCAAAGAAGAAAATGGTGCAGCGGCCCGTGTACTTTGTCAGTTCCCTACTACAGGGGGCTAGATCAAGGCACTCTGGAGTACAAAAGCTGATCTTCGGCCTCATCATGGCCTCGAGGAAGCTGCGCCACTACTTCCACGCGCATGAGATAACAGTTGTCACCCGTTTCCCGTTGCAATGCATACTGAGAAACCCTGAAGCCACTCGCAGGATAGTTGAGTGGGCATTGGAATTGTCAAGCTTCGGATTAAAGTATGAGAGCACTTCTACCATTCAAAGCAGGGCGTTGGCGGAGTTTATTGCAGAATGGACACCCACACCAGATGATGAAGCTCCAGAGACAATCCTCCCCGGCAAAGAAGCACCCAAGGATTGGATCATGTACTTTGACGGTGCTTTCTCACTCTAGGGGGGCTGGGGCAGGTGTGCTCCTCATCGCCCCAACCGGGGAGCACCTCAGGTACGTCGTCCAGATGCACTTTCCCCGGGAAGAAGCCACCAACAATACCGCTGAGTACGAGGGGCTCCTTGCCAGACTTAGAATTGCGGTGGAGTTGGGAATAAAGAGGTTGATCATCCGAGGAGATTCTTAGCTTGTGATAAAGCAAGTCAACAAGGATTACCAGAGCCCACTGATGGAGGCATACGTGGAAGAAGTGAGGAAATTGGAGGAGCACTTCGATGGGTTGCAAAGAGAGCATGTGCCGCGAGCGGAAAATAGCATTGCTGACCATCTATCGAAGTGCGCTGCGCGGAAGCTTCCTGTGGAACCAGGAACCTTTGTTCTCCCCCTCACCCAACCATCAGTATCCACATCAACGTTGTCCAAGAAGAGAAGAAAGCTAAACTCCGGCAAGCATTTCCCGGCAGAGCTTCCCGAAGCCGCTGGTAGAGAAGCTACCGGGGAAAATCCCATTCCAGTTGACGAGCAGCTCCCTCCCGCAGGACCTCGGGGTCTAGCGGTTGAGACAAGCGCTCCCGGAGACGAAGAGATGCCTTTAGTCCTTATTGTCGAGCCACAGGCTCCATCCTGGGCGCAACATATAGTCCATTTCCTTCAAACAGGAGAACTCCCCGAAGAGCAAGAAGAAGTCGAAAGAGTAGCCCGACGGTCAAGTATGTACCAGTTTGTCGATGACACCCTGTACAAAAGACGACCGAACGGTGTGAAATTAAGGTGTATCTGCCGGGAGGATGGACTGAGGCTGTTGGCGGAGATTCACGGAGGGGTATGTGGTTCCCATATTGGATCAAGGGCCCTTGCCGGGAAAGCTTTCTGACAGGGTTTCTATTGGCCCACTGCCCTCCAGGACGCTACTGAGCTGGTCACCAAGTGTGAAGCCTGCCAGTTTCATTCCAAGAACATCCATCAACCAGCACAAGCCCTGCAAACAATCCCTCTATCCTGGCCATTCTCGGTCTGGGGGCTCGATATCTTGGGCCCCTTCCTCCGTGCTGTCGGGGGCTTTGAGTTCTTGTTCGTGGCAACCGACAAGTTCCCAAAGTGGCCTGAGGTGGAACCAGTGAGAAAGATGACCGCACAGGCAGCTATCAAGTTCATGAAAGGACTGGTGTGCCACTTTGGAGTGCCTAACAGAGTGATCACCGACAACGGCACCCAGTTCACGAGCCGCGCCTTCATGCAATATATCCAAAACCTTGGAATCAAGGTCTCCTTCGCCTCTGTTGCTCACCCGAGGAGCAACGCGCAAGCCGAGAGGATGAATGCTGAAGTGCTGCGAGGACTCAAGACAAATACTTTTGATAAGCTGCAGAAGAGCGACATGCGCTGGATAGATGACCTGCCGGTGGTTCTTTGGTCCCTCAGGACGACACCAAATCGAGCTACCGGCTAGACGCCCTTCTCCCTAGTGTATGGGGCGGAAGCAGTGCTCCCCACGGAACTCATATACGGGTCACCTCGAGTGCTTGCCTACGATGAAGTAGAGCAACAGCAGCTGCGGCATGACAATGCCACGCTCCTCGAGGAAGACCGTCTCCGGGCTGCTGTGCGTGCAGCACACTACCAGCAAGCTCTGCGCTGCTACCATAGCCGCGGGGTTCACGCCCGGAGCCTTGAGGAAGGCGACCTTGTCCTTCGGCGTGTTCAGTCCGCAAAGGGTACAAACAAGTTGACGCCGAAGTGGGAAGGCCCTTACCGGGTAGTACGAGTCACCAGACCTGGCGCAGTCCGTCTGGAGACCGAAGATGGCACCAAGGTGCAGAACTCATGGAACATTGAGCATCTTCGTAAGTTCTACCCGTAAGGCGCGGCTGCCGGGCTCAGCCCCCGGCAGCCACCTTTTGTACAAGCCTTGCCGATGTTGCATGTAACCCTTTGTACAAAGCCAGGCGCAGACCCTGGGCAACAATAATAAAGCTAGGCATTGCATCATATCATCATCCTTACATGCTCATTACGCATTTCTTTATGACTGCCATGTTATTGCTTTTAAGGTATAAAGATTTGCTAGAATACTTGATGAAACCGTAGTCTTTGTTACTGTTCTCACCCTACATGTTTTACCATCAAGAAAACAGGGAAGGGGAACAAAGAAACAAGGATGGCGGCCCGTCGCGCTCAAAAAGAAGATACTGCTTGGAAAAGATAAGTATATCGCATATTTCCAGTTCAGTACTTCTCGATTTCTCAAGGAAACCCTTAGTATCTTCCTTACTGCGGGTTGTGGAGTCATCCACGTGGTGAAAACCCTTGTCGGGACGAGCTGTCCCCCTGTCTTTGTTTATAGGGGTGACAGCGCCGATACCGACAAGGAGCTCTGCCGGGGAACAACGCCAACCTATTGCCGGGGGCTCGTTCCCCCACTTCGGCACTCGTGGTTTGAATGATGACCCGGCAAGTAGCTCCGTGCAGCAAAGGCAAAACATACTAATGCAGTATAAATAAGGAAAGGAAAGGGATAGTACTTGCGAAAGAAAGACAACACTTTTTCTCATTCATTTTCGATACAAAATGGATAGAGATTACATTATGATTAAGTAAAACTTGGCAAGCGCCTACATCTTTTTGACATCAAAAAAGATAAGTGCCCCGTAATCCCTTTCTTGTCCCTCTCCTCTTAGGGATTAGGTAGAGAAGGAACAGAGGGCAAAAGGAGCGCCTAGCCGGGATTCGACGCTTCCCGGCCAGGACCAGAGGGACACGACTGGCGAGCAGAAGGGCCCTGCCCCCAGGCAGGGTGGACGAAGCCGACAGAGCGGACAAGACCGACAAGGGCAAAGAAGGCGGAGGGGAGGTGCAGATGGTGGCGCTGCCGGAGCCTAGCTGGTGATGATGGTGCTGCCGGGGAACGTGACGCGTCGGAAACCTCATCCGTGCTCCTGATGCGTCGTAGATCCCCGACCGTCATCGTCTTCCTCATCGCCACCGCCCGAGGAGACGCCCCCGCCATCGCCCAAGCTGCAGGCGTGGCGACCCGAGGACCCCACAGAGATCATGGTCGTCCCCGGTGGCCAAAGGCGGGGAATTCCATCCCCCGCCTTAGAAGAGCACTCGAAGATGAAGAGCTCCCTCCCGTATGCTCCATCCGAAGTGCTGCGGGAGGAGAGCTTCACCACGATAAATGACGACGCGCGGCTGCAACCACACGCACGCTCATGGTGGCCGTGTGGGCATTTTTTCTCCATCACCTTGAAGAAGGAATGCGGGAATCGCGGACCGCCGCGACGCTGCACCTCCAACATAGATCCCGGCGTGATGTCAACCGCATGGAGCTCCGTCAAGACTAAAGAAGAGGGCAGCATGGCGGCAGGCGTACCGCCGCAGTCGTCCCCCATTCGAGGCTTCCCCGACCAGCCTTCAGTTCAGAACCGTCTATCCATCACGGGAACTGAGCAGGGGTCCGGGAGGAAGGCTCCACAAACACGCTCGCTCGGCCCCTCCCCCTGAGCATCGGGAGAGCGAGCGCAGCTCAAGACAAAGAAGCAGAAGGGCGAGCTCTGTGGGTTTGCAACTCAAGGAGGAAGAAAGGATGGATGAGCATCACCCCTCGCGACCCCCAATTTATAGGGGAGGGCGCGGGGGCTGGCTCTCCTCCACTCCAAGGGTCGCCGCCCATCTCCACCAATTCCTTCGCCCACGATCACGGGCGAATAGGTAACCGCCCCATTGCTCCAATCCATGGTGATGCGGTTTCTGCCACGATCAGGACTTTAAGTCACGCGCGCCCGTCGCTAACTCCCCGCTATGCATGCGACGCACGTGGCGGAAACGGCCTGAAGTGGTGGGTCAGTGCGAACCAATAAATTGGCAGTTTCTCCCTCACATTGCGCGCCTGTGCATGAAACTTGGGCCTGACCCAACGGCACTTGGCGGGCACGTTTGGGCCAATCGCGGGGGCTCCTGTTTGTGCACTAGTATAGGGGTACCTAGTGCCCCTGACTTATGCACAAGCGGTGGAAGCAAAAACCCGACGAATGATCAAGACAATACTTCAACAAGCTCAACGCGGCAGCCCAAGCCTGGACTGCAACACGCCAGGCACGTCCCCGACGCTTGCCGGGGACCAAGACATGCACACCTCCCAGAAGACCAGGCAGGCCACTCCCCGGCAGGCGCGAGCCAGCCAGCCACAGCTCCACCGCATCGCTACGCCTGTCACTTATTGATGCGGTGTCAAGCCCTCAGGCGGCTAATCAGCTCTCGCTAAGCACGTGGTGACACATCGGAATGCAAGTTATGCTCGGTTGACACCTGCCCTGCAGCGTGTCAAGACCATAAGCAACGACCGGCCAAGCGGTGGCAAGAGCTTGCCGGGGATGCACCCCCGAGCGCCACCTAGGCAGGTAATCATGGCATTTTGTCCTAAATGCCAGAGTTAGGTATGATAGCTCTTCTTAGCTATCTACTCAACAGATAATGACTGTTTTGCCATTGTGGTAACCCCTTGCACTATAAAAGGAGGCCAAAGGCAACCTAGCTCAAGGTTGGCAATTCAGACCCTCGAACACTTGTACTTGCGTAGCAGCTCTTCCCCCGGCAGCAGTCCTTGCCGGGGTTAGGTGCTGAGCGTTCTTCGTGTTCCTTCGATCAATCCACCAAAAAGCAGGAGTAGGGTTTTACGCTTAGCTGCGGCCCGAACCTGGGTAAAATGCATGTGCCCTGATCGTTGCGCCGTCTCATGCTCTCCGCTCTTCGTGCAACGTGACCCCCCTTGCTGAACCACAAGGGACCTCTGGTCCCATAGGTGATCGTGAGCATCCGTGCCCCGACAAAACTCCCCGAGGAATGTTGTTGGTATGGACGGTACCCGTGGATTCGGCTAGCCATGGAGTGTGTTTGTTGGTGGAGGGGGAGTAAACATTTACTTTTACCGCCTGAGAACCGCCGCTAATGTGTTTAGCATGGAAGATATTGATAACTCTTGGTCGTAACATTGACAGGAAGGGTGCACCTCCCAAAATTATATTTATCTTTGATTTAAGCTTTGAGCTCTGGCACCTGTGAAAATCCCTGCTTCCCTCTGCGAAGGGACTATCTATTTACGTTTATGTTGAGTCATCACCTTCTCAAATAAGCGCCAGATCTGAGAGCACTATTGTCATCCTCATGCATTGTGTATAGTTAATGTTGGATGCAGCATGACTGGATCTTTTCTACCATGAATTACAATGTTTCGTCGTTGCTTGAACTTTGGAGGTGCTTGATAACCCACAAGTATAGGGGATCGCAACAGTTTTCGAGGGTAGAGTATTCAACCCAAATTTATAGATTTGACACAAGGGGAGCCAAAGAATACTTGAGAGTATTAGCAGTTGAGTTGTCAATTCAACCACACCTGGAGATTAAATATCTGCAGCATGGTGATCAGTAGCATAGTAATATGATAGTTTTGATAGCAGTAGCAACAGTAACAGTAGCGGTAATAGTAGTAGCAATAGTTTTGTAGCAGTTGGAACAGTGGCAGTAGCAATAATAACTTGGCAAGAACAATAAGTGGAGAACTCGTAGGCACTGGATCGGTGAACTCGTTGGATGATATTCATCATATAACAGTCATAACCTAGGGCGATACAGAACTAGCTCCAATTCATCAATGTAATGTAGGCATGTATTCCGTAAATAGTCATACGTGCTTATGGAAAAGAACTTGCATGACATATTTTGTCCTACCCTCCCGTGGCAGCGGGGTCCATAAGGAAAGTAAGGGATATTAAGGCCTCCTTTTAATAGAGAACCGGAACAAAGCATTAACACATGGTGAATACATGAACTCCTCAAACTACGGTCATCACCGTGAAGTATCCCAAATATTGTCACTATGGGGTTGACGGATCATAACACATAATAGGTGCATATGACTAGGCAAGATCGGATCAAGAACATAGATATAGAGATGATAACATAAACGGTTTAGATCTGAAATCATGGCACTCGGGCCCTAGTGACAAGCATTAGGCATAGCAAAGTCATAGCAACATCAATCTGAGAACATAGTGGATACTAGGGATCAAGCCCTAACAAAACTAACTCAATTACATGATGAATCTCATCCAACTCCTCACCGACCAGCAAGCCTACGAAGGAATTACTCACTCTCGGTGGGGAGCATCATGGAAAGCTGCGATGAAGAAGGGTTGGTGATGACGAAGACCAAAGATTCCCCTCTCCGAAGCCCCAAACGGGCTCCAGATCTGGCCTCCCGATGAAGAACAGGAGGTGGCGGCGGCTCTGTATCGTAAAACGCGATGAAACTTTCTCTCTGGTTTTTTTCTCCGAAAATAGGAATTTATAGTGGCGGAATTAGGGTCAGTGGGGCCACGAGGTGGGCACAACCCACCAGGGCGCGCCCTGGTGGGTGCTGCTCACCCTGGCCCCCCTCTTCGATAGATTTTGGCTCCAATAATTCTTATATATTCTGAAATAATTCTCCAAAAAGTTTCGTTCCATTCCGAGAACTTTTATTTCTGCACAAAAAACAACACCATGGTAGTTCTGCTGAAAACAGCGTTAGTCCGGGTTAGTTTCATTCAAATCATGCAAATTAGAGTCCAAAACAAGGGCAAAAGAGTGAGGAAAAGTCCATACGTTGGAGACGTAGCAACTCCCCCAAGCTTAAACCTTTGCTTGTCCTCAAGCAATTCAGTTGACAAACTGAAAGTGATAAAGAAAAACTTTTGCGAACTCTTTTGTTCTTGTTTACATATATATGCTTAAGTAGCACCCAGGTTTTCAGCAAAGATTATGACTAACCATGCCTACGATAACTCTTAGAAATTATATTAACTCATAACAATAACATAAGCAACTAGCGCGCAATAATAAAATATCTCAAGCGCCAACACTTTGTCAAAACAATCATGATACAATATGACAATAATGGTATCTCGCTAGCCCTTTCTGAGACCCCAAAACATAAATGCAGAGCACCTCCAAAGTTCAAGCAGCGACTAAACATTGTAATTCATGGTAGAAAAGATCCAGTCATGCTGCATCCAACATCAACTATACACAATGCATGAGGATGACAATAGTGCTCTCAGGTCTAGCGCTTATTTGAGAAGGTGACGACTCAACATAAAAGTAAATAGATAGTCCCTTCACAGAGGGAAGGATGGATTTGCAGCGGTGCCAGAGCTCAAAGCTTAAAACAGAGATAGATATAATTTTGGGAGGTACACCCTTCCTGTCAACGTCATAACCAAGAGTTATCAATATCTTCCATGCTAAACAAATTAGCGGCGGTTCCCAAGCGGTAAAAGTAAAGGTTTACTCCCCCTCCACCAACAATCACACTCCACGGCTAGCCGCATCCACAGGTACCGTGCAAACCAACAACATTCCTGGGGGAGTTTTGTTTAATTATTTTTGATTTTTGATTTCGGGACTGGGAATCCCTATTACTGCCCCTCTCGTGTAAGAACAAGTGAATAAACACTCATCATGAGAATAACCCGCTTAGCATGGAAGATACTGACCGCCCCCTATCGCTCCATGAGCGGTCCAGGCACACAAAATAGATGTTCATTTGAATTTTTAGAGATGGCACATGCAAATTTACTTTGGAACGACAGGGTAATACCGCATATAGGTAGATATAGTGTACTCATCTGGCACAACTTGGTTTAAGGGTTTTCATGCACAAGCAGTATTCCTGCTTAGTACAGGCGAAGGCTAGCAAATAGATTGAGAAGCGGCCAGCTAGAGAGCGAAAACGGTCATGAACATGCATTACATATAATCAACATTGAATACTAGCATGAGTAGGATATGGACACCATGAACATAAATATCATGAAGGCTATGTTGGTTTTTATTCAACTACATGCGTGAACATGTGCCAAGTAAAGCCACTTGAAACATTTAGAGGAGGATACCATATCATCATACCGCATCACAACCATTTTAATGCATGTTGATACCCAAGATAAATCATTATCCACTTCTAGGTACTTAAGCATGGCATGAACAACTATAATCTCTAATGGTCATTGCAAGCATGTTTGATCATAATATGCTGAATCAAGGATACTAGGTTAAACATATTTACAAAAACAAAAACAAGTTGAGTTCATACCCGCTTTCTCTGCCACAGTCAATTCATCGAATATCGTCATTACTGCCTTTCACTTGCACGACCGAATGATAGAAAATAATGATAGTGCAAGAGTGTCATGGACTAAGCTGGAATCTGCAACATTTTATTCAAGAGGAGAAGACAAAGTAATATGGGCTCTTTGTTAGATAAACAATAATGCATATGAGAGCCACTCGACATTTTCATTGTGGTCTTCTCCTTGGTATGACTCAAATAAAAGGAAAAGAATTTCAGAGAAACATACTGAAATATTTTTTTGAAGTTTTTGGTTTTTCCTGAAGAAAGCAATTTAGAGAGGAAAAGGAAAAACGAGAAAAACTATTTACACAGGAAAGCTCCCAACAAGTAAAAGAAGAAGCGAAAAATCTTTTTGGGTTTTCTTTTGATGCTACAATTAAACTACGCTAGGAAGAAAAACTAAAAAGAAGTAGGAAATATTTTTGGATTTTCTCAAAGTTTTCAAACACACAAGAAGAAAGCGAGAAAACAAATCTAGCATGGATATTACAATGAAAAAGTGTGAACACCGACAACTGGAATGAAATGTGTGAACATGAATGTAATGTCGGTGGAAATGCGTACTCCCCCAAGCTTAGGCTTTTGGCCTAGCTTGGTAATCACCATCCGTATGAATAATAATCTCGGCGATGGCTCACTGAGGCCCTCGGTGCAAACTCCGTAGCCCTCCTGGCAGCTTCAACCCCCGCATTGTACGCATGGGCCTCGCTCTCAAGGACATAGTATCTTCCCCTACTGTGAAAATCAAAGAGAGCAGGAGTAGGCAAAGTGACAGGCACAACAGGTTTTTTATTAAATCTCAAGTTATAGGTGTAGTTAGTGGTCGTACCCGTAAGGAACTTATGACGCTTCATGGCATCAAAGTCTAAATACTGAGTTGGTAAGATGGGGTCATTAGGCCATGGTGAGACATTCAATCTTTCCGCTACTCGGGAGGCATAGATTCCTCCATAAAAATTACCATTAGCAGCATTGAGCTGCATCCTCCGTGCAACAATTGCGCCAAGATTATAATACTTATTACCAGTTATGGCAGTGTGTAAGAGACTCAAATCATGAGCACACAGTGTGCTACAATCTTGTTTGCCTACGATACATTTACCATTAAAGAGTGCAAAATATTGTATCGATGGGAAATGGATGTTGTTAATTCTCCCTTGTGTTACCCCCCCCCCCCCTATCTTCACCAAAGCAAAGATTAACTAAAAATGACTCGTATTCAGATTTTGTTGGTTCGTCAAGGGAACCCCAATATGGAAGTTTGCATGCTTTACTGAACATTTCTAACGGCATGGTGAAGGAACGGTCATAAAGGCTGAACGAAACTCTAGACTCACGAGAATTTTTTTTAAATTTCTTTGTGAAGGTTTTCATGAGTTTGAGGTGTTGGGGGCACTTATCTGTGATGAAGGGAGCAAGCTCTGTATTGTGAATAAATTGGTCAAATTCCTCCTTAATACCTGCACCTTCCATGAACTCGTCGCACGGCCACAAGCATGATTTGGTGGCGGCATCTCGCATCGAGCTTTCGCTTGGCTCAACATAAGACTGTCGAACCGAGCTTCCACTTGATGAGGCTTCCGAGGATCTCCTACTCGAAGAACTCCTAAAGAATTGCATTTTTATTCCTATAAAAATTCTAAAAAAATTATTCCACAAAAATTTGTCAACCAAACTTTGTAAGATTGTTAGCAACTACTCCTAAGCATGCATAGAGGCCATATTGAGCATTCAAACTACTTAGAACTCTAAGAATTCAACATGCAAGCTCATCTACAGCAGCACCAAGAGTAGCTAATTACTCTAAAAATAACCCACTAAATGAAAAACTAATTGGAGCAATGGAGGAGTCACATACCAAGTAGCAATCCCTCCAAACAGTTTCAGAAACGGAGCTTCGAGCTAAGAGATCGAAATCCGCGGGTTTGAGAGCAAGAACACGGGAATGGTGGCTGTGGTGAATTTTTTCTGGAGGTAGGTGATGATGTGGGCAAAAGAGATAAGTGAGGGGGCCCACGTGGGGGCCACAACCCACCAGGGCGCGCCTGGGGGTGCTGGCGCGCCCTGGTGTCTTGTGGGCACCAGGTGCACCCCCCTCTGGTATTATTTGCACCAAAAATTCATAAATATTTGTGGAAAAATCATGTTAAATTTTCAGGGCATTCTGAGAACTTTTATTTTTGGGTCATTTTTTATTGCACGGCGAAAACAGAAAACAGGATAATCATGGCATTTTATTTTATTTGACTAACTAAAACAGAAAATAAAAGGTGGGAGCAGAGAGTTGTGCTTCCTAGATTCATCAACTTCATACCTCTCAAAAATGATCCATTAATAAGGTTGATCAAGTCTTATTAACAACCACTTCCGATTAGCATGAAACCGAAGAACTTTCGTAAAACACTAAGTTACCTCAATGGGGATGTGCATATCCCCTACAATAAGTACATCATATTTCTTTTTGGCAGTAGGTAGAGGTAATTTAAAGCTTCCAATAGTGATGGTCGGAGGTTCTTCAATAACATTTATACCATTCACTTGGAATTGTTTCTTCGGAAAGTGCACCGTATGCTCATTACCGTTGATATGAAAAGTGACTTTGCTTTTATTGCAAACAATAACAACCCCTGCAGTATTCAAAAAGGGTCTACCAAGGATAATCGACATATTGTCGTCCTTGGGCATCTCAAGAATAACAAAGTCCGTTAAGATAGTAACATTTGCAACAACAACGGGCACATCCTCACAAATACCGATAGGTATGGCAGTTGATTTGTCAGCCATTTGCAATGATATTTCTGTAGGTGTGAGTTTATTCAAATCAAGTCTTTTATATAAGGAGAAAGGCATAACACTAACACCGGCTCCCAAGTCACACAAAGCAGTTTTGACATAGTTTCTTTTAATGGAGCAAGGTATAGTTGGTATTCCCGGATCTCCAAGTTTTTTAGGTACTCCATCCTTAAAAGAATAATTAGCAAGCATGGTGCAAATTTAAGCTTCAGGTATCTTTCTTTTATTTGTGATGATGTCTTTCATATACTTTGCATAAGGGGCCATCTTTAAAAGATCGGTTAAGCGGGTACGCAAAAAGACTGGCCTAATCATTTCAGCAAAGCGCTCAAATTCTTCATCATCCTTTTTCTTAGATGGCTTAGGTGGAAATGGCATGGGTTTCTGAGCCCATGGCTCTCTTTATTTACCATGTTTCCTAGCCACAAAGTCTCTTTTATCATAACGCTTATTTTTAGGTTGTGGGTTATCAAGATCAGCAGCAGGCTCTATTTCAACATCATTATCTGGCTCCTTATCATTATTAGGTTGAGCATCTTCATGAACATCATCATTTTCATTTTCATTTTCACTAGGTGAATGTTCATTACCAGACTGAGTTTCAGCATCAGAAATAGAGACATCATTATTATTATGAGGTTTTTGTATCTCAGGTTCACTAGAGGTATGCAAAGTCCTATCATTTTTCTTTTTCTTTTTCTTCTTAGAGGGACTAGGTGCATCAGTATTAATTTTCTGAGAATCTTGTTCAATTATTTTAGGATGACCCTTAGGATAGAGTGGTTCTTGGGTCATCCTACCTCCTCTAGTTACTACTCTAGCAGCAAAATCATGCATATTATTATTCATTTCATCATGCAATTCTTTTTGAGACTTAGCAACTTGTTCTAACTGAGTTTGAACCATAGAGGCATGTTTTCCTACACCTCTAACATCATTACTGATTCTGAATAGCAAGTCACTCAAGCGATCAATCATATCAGAATTATATTTCAATTGTTTCAGAACATGAGCATTGAAATGATCTTGCTTCATAATATAGTTGTCAAACTCATATAAGCACTGACTAGGATGTTTATTGTGAGGGATATCACCTTCATCAAACTTTAATAAAGAATTTACCTTTACCACTTGTGGAGGTGGTGGTGAGTCAAGTCCGTGTATTTCTTCAATAGGTGGCAAATTTTTAACATCCTCAGCTTTAATACCTTTTTCCTTCATAGATTTCTTTGCCTCTTGCATATCTTCAGGACTGAGAAATAAGATACCCCTCTTCTTCGGAGTGGGTTTAGGCGGTGGTTCAGGAGGAGTCCAATCATCATAATTCTTCAATATGTTATTCAATAATTCTTCAGCTTGTTCAACAGTTCGTTCCCTGAAAACACAACCAGCACAACTATCTAGGAAATCCCTAGAAGCATCGGTTAGTCCATTGTAAAAGATATCAAGTATTTCATTTTTCTTGAGAGGATGATTAGGCAAAGCATTAAGCAACTGGAGAAGCCTCCCCCAAGCTTGTGGGAGACTCTCTTCTTCAATTTGCACAAAGTTAAATATCTCCTGTAAGGCAGCTTGTTTCTTATGAGCAGGAAAATATTTTTCCGAGAAGTAGTAAATCATATCCTGGGGACTACGCACACAACTAGGAGCAAGAGTATTGTACCATGTCTTAGCATCGCCCTTTAATGAGAATGGAAATAACTTAAGGATATAATAGTAGTGAATCTTCTCATCATGAGCAAAGAGGGTGGCTATATCATTCAGCTTAGTAAGGTGTGCCACTACAGTTTCAGTTTCATAGCCATGGAAAGGATTAGATTCAACCAAAGTAATTAACTCTGGGTCGACAAAGAACTCATAATCCTTATCGGCAACAAAGATAGGTGAAGTAGCAAACTTAGGATCACATTTCATTCTAGCATTCAAAGTCTTTTCCTTATATTTGCGTAGCAATTTCTTAAGATCGTTTCTATCCCTGCAAGAAAGAATTTCTCTAGTTACCTCTTCGTCCATAACATAACCTTCAGGTATCTTAGGAATTTCAAATTTAGGAGAGCTAGGACTAATAGGTGTTTCATAGTCATCATCAGTTTCATAAGCTTCATCAGTTTCAGCAATCTCATCAATTTCAGTAGTTTCATTCTCTTTAGCTCTAGCAATTTGTTCATCAAGAAATTCTCCTAGTGGCACATTATCATCAAGCATGGTACTAGCATCATCAATAGCATAATTCATAGCAGAGGTAGCATCATCAATAACTTGCGACATATTAGGATTCCTAGCATGTGGGGGTGTTGCAAGCTTACTCATAACATAAGGTGAATCAAGTGCAGAGCTAGATGGCAGTTCCTTACCTCCCCTCGTCTTAGAGTGAAAAATCTTAGTCTTTGGATCCTTCAGATTCTTCATAGTGATCAATTGATATAAATCCCAAGTGACTCAACAAATATGGCTTTGCTCCCCGGCAACGGCGCCAGAAAAATGTCTTGATAACCCACAAGTATAGGGGATCGCAACAGTTTTCGAGGGTAGAGTATTCAATCCAAATTTATAGATTCGACACAAGAGGAACCAAAGAATACTTGAGAGTATTAGCAGTTGAGTTGTCAATTCAACCACACCTGGAGATTAAATATCTGCAGCAAGGTGATCAGTAGCACAGTAATATGATAGTTTTGATAGCAGTAGCAACAGTAACAGTAGCGGTAACAGTAGTAGCAATAGTTTTGTAGCAGTTGGAACAGTGGCTGCAGCAATAATAACTTAGCAAGAACAATAAGTGGAGAACTCGTAGGCACTGGATCGGTGAACTCGTTGGATGATATTCATCATATAACAGTCATAACCTAGGGCGATACAGAACTAGCTCCAGTTCATCAATGTAATGTAGGCATGTATTCCGTAAATAGTCATACGTGCTTATCGAAAAGAGCTTGCATGACATCTTTTGTCCTACCCTCCCGTGGCAGCAGGGTCCATAAGGAAACTAAGGGATATTAAGGCCTCCTTTTAATATAGAACCGAAACAAAGCATTAACACATGGTGAATACATGAACTCCTCAAACTACAGTCATCACCATGAAGTATCCCAAATATTGTCACTATGGGGTTGACGGATCATAACACGTAATAGGTGCATATGACTAGGTGAGGGATCACTAGAAGAGTGTCTAGAGGGGGGGTGAATAGACTACTAGCAGGAATTTAAAACCTAACCTTTTCCCAAGTTAATTGGTTGGCAGATTTTAACAGTTTTAGCAAGACTAGCAAGTCTAACAGCCCTACACATGCATGTCAACAAATATGGCAGCGGAAAGTAAAGACATTGCACATGAAGTAAAGAGTTGAGATAGGTAGATCAAACGCAATTGGAGACGCAAAGATTTTTCCCGTGGTTCCGATAGGTGGTGCTATCGTACGTCCACGTTTATGGAGTCTTCAACCCACGAAGGGTAACGATAGCGAGAGTCCACGGAGGGCTCCACCCATAAGGGTTCACGAAGTAGCAACCTTGACTATTCCATAACGGCTTCCGTCCACGAAGGACTAGCCTCACTATGGGTAGATCTTCACGAAGTAGGCAATATCCTTGCCCTTACAAACTTCTTGGTTCAACTCCACAACACGAAGTAGGAGGCTCCCAAGAGACACCTAACCAATCTAGGAGGCACCACCCTCCAAAAGGTAATAGGCTCGGCAATGACGATGAACTCCTTGCTCTTGTGCTTCAAGATGATAGACTCCTCAACACACAATCAATCTCTCACAGATTTGGCTTGGTGGAAGAGATGGGATTGGTGGAAAGCAACTTGGGGAGGATAGAAATCAAGATCCATATGGTTGGAGTGGAAGATCTTGACCTCAACACAAGGGTAGGTGGCTCTCTCTCAGAAAACTGGATGGGGAAACTATGGAATAGTTCTGAGTGCTTCTCTTTCGAGTGGGTGGTGGTGAAGGGGTATATATAGGCATCCCCAAAAATCCAACCGTTACACACAAAGTGACCAACTCGGTGACACCGATGTGTTAATCTCGGTGGTACCGAAGTGACCAAAAGGTGGCAACTTTTGAATCTCGGTGAGACTGATATATGAAACTCGGTTGCACTGATAAGGTGACCAACGGTCAGATTGCCCATTCTCGGTGATGCCGATCCAACAATCTCGGTGGTACCGATTTTGTGAATTTGCGTAACAGAAAGTTGGCAACCTAAACTCTGTGGCACCGAAGCAGAATCGGTTGCACCGAAAAGCTAGGGTTTGGCTAATGTCTGTCTGAGTATGGGAATCGGTGACACCGAGTGGAAAGTGTTGGTTGCACCGATTTTGGATATTTGACTTTGGACAGACTTTTGTGGAAGAGCTTGTGGATGTTTTTGGTGACTATCACTTGTGCACGTATGAGCATTTTGTTCACCAATCAAAACCTTACCCCCTTTTAATAGTATTGGCTTTCCTATGGACTCAAAGTGATTTCTCACAAAGTAAAATGTAGAGTCCTCTTGCTTGAAGCTTTGCCAATCCATTTCCTTGCATCTTGGGGTATTTCCACAATCTCCACAATCCTTTTGCCAACCCTCTCTGTGGACTTTATCTGAAATACACTAGGTAAAAGTATTAGTCCAAGAGACAATGTATGTTGTCATGAATTATCAAAACCACCAAGGGAGCATGTTGTGCTTTCAATCTCCCCCTTTTTGGTAATTGATGACAACATACAATCAAAGCTTCAAATAAAGATATGCATGGATATAATGAAGACTTTGAGAGACACATGACTTAGATTTGCTCCCCCTAAATGTGTGCAATCCTTTAAAGGATAGTTGCTTTGGAATGCATGGACACACATATAGTGGAAGGGATAGAATGAGTCATGTGTATCTTGGCTATATGCATCAAATATATGAGAATGAACTGTATCCTTGTTCAAGACTTCACTCTTGCAAACAATATGTGCAAGAAGCAAGAGATCATCTTGACCAAAGATATGATGCATATACTTACCTTGAGTTCTTGAGCATTCTTGTAGTAGAAACACACTTGAGAAAATAATGTTAGGAACCACAAGAGTATTCTACCAATCAACAAGGCAATAGAACTCAAAAGTACCAAGATATGGAGAACATATAGAAGATATTAATCCTTAAGATTGATATGTCTCCAAGATCATTTAGAATTTTCTCCCCTTAGATATGAAAATAGTAGATCATCCTCTCCCCTTGAATCTCAGCATGTAGATATTGGGATTGGATAGGGTGAGAAAAATATGTTCAGGTGAAAAATATGATTATAGCATTTGACTACTCATCTTAGATTTTTCTCCCCCTACTTTGGTGTTCTCCCCTTGTTTATATGAGTTTAAACATTGATATTCACTCTCCCCCTTGATCATATCTCCCCCTTTGCATAAGCATGTATCTCCCTTTAGCATGAAGCTTTGTTATTCTCCCCCTTTGGCATTAATTGCCAAAAAGGTCAAACACAGGAATAGATACAGGGATCATTGACTGAGAAGGGATCCTTGAGAACAAGGGTCATTGAATGTAGGGTTCATAGAAATGAAAACTGATAGATACAGAAATTTGGTAAGACTTCTCCTCCTTTGAGTTAGGGATCCTTGAATAAAGAATTTCTCCCCCTAAGTATATATATATATTATTATTTTTAAATAAGAAGGGATCATCGAAGTACCAAAATCATTACTTGTAGGATCTAAAAGAAACATAGATTTGCCACTGCAAACACAAATAGGAAAAGAAAACAAATCGGTGACTCCGAGACAAATAAATCGGTGGTACCGAGATTTTGTGGTGCAGCTTATCTGCAATTTCGGTAGAACCGAGATATATGAATCGGCGGCTCCGATGTTAAAACAGAAACTTGGCAGAGGGATTGAGATCGAAATTTCTCAAACTTTGTTATTGGCAGAGAAATTTTCAAAAGAAATGCAAAAGTTTTTACAAGAGAATATCAACTAGAGAAGATCTGAGTGGTTCCAAGAAATCTTTGCAAAATAAAGAATGAACCATCCAAAATTTCTTAACTAGATGATGGGCGGTGACTAGGTCACCTATATTAGAGTATATTGACTTAGGAGCCAAGCAAGAATACTTGATCATAGGTCATACTCTACGTTAAGCTCAAAATGGGTTTACCATTTTTCGATTAAGCATTTTGATGTCTTCATATCACTTGAGTTGCTTTAGCTCATGACTTGGAGTAAAGCCTTTCCAAGGGTATGAGTACATACCTTTGAGTGATGTTGATGACGTGGCTTGTAGGTGAACTTGTTGAGGATGCTCGAGGTTGATGAAGGTCATCTTGAGTTGGGAGCAATCCTTCTCATTTTAGTATACTTGTCACCTACAAATGTTAGTCATGCAAGGAAGAACAAGAGATATATCCATTTGACATGATACCAATTGAGATTTAGCAATGATCACATCAAGTATATGTCAAGGATATGGTTGAGTTGTCTTCTTCCTTCCATCATCAAGAGGGGATGCGGATACTTGGTCATGACAAGATAGCTTATGATTTGAGTTGATGGCAATCTTGTGGAATGAAGTTCTTCCAAGTACCTACAAAAGGTTAGATGCAATACAAGGGAGCATAGAATTCCATGGCATAAGATAATATGTTAGGAGCAACATGGAAATATCAGGAAAGCTCATGCCCTTGCATGCAACCGAGTGAGTCTAGCTCAAGTTTGAAGCATCAATGATGTTCAACTCACTCCTCAAGTAACAAAATGTTTTCTCATCAAGTGGCTTAGTAAAGATATCGGCCAATTGCTTGTTAGTGCGAACATGCTTAAGATTAATATCTCCTTTGGCAACATGATCACGAATGAAATGATGTCTAACTTGAATATGTTTGGTTCGAGAATGTTGCACAGGATTATGACCAATTTTAATAGCACTTTCATTGTCACAAAGTAATGGAACATTTCTAACATGGATTCCATAATCCTTAAGCGTTTGTGTCATCCATAGTAATTGTGCACAACAAGATCCTGCAGCAATATACTCAGCTTCGGCAGTAGATAGAGATACTGAGTTTTGTTTCTTGGAGGACCAAGACACAAGAGATCTACCCAAAAATTGACAAGTACCCGAGGTGGATTTTCTATCAACCTTGTCACCGGCATAGTCCGAGTCGGAATAGCCAACAAGGTTAACGGAAGATCCCTTGGGATACCAAATGCCAAAATTTGGTGTTTGTATCAAATATCTCACAATACGTTTCACGGCCAAAAGATGACACTTTTTAGGTGCAGCTTGATATCTAGCACACATGCAAACACTAAGCATAATATCGGGACGAGAGGCACATAGATATAGCAATGAACCGATCATAGATCGATAAACTTTTTGATCAACCGGTTCATCCTCCTTGGTAAGATCAACATGTCCACTAGTAGGCATGGGGGTTTTCATACCTTTGCACTCTTGCATGTTGAACTTCTTGATCAAGTCCTTGGTATACTTAGTTTGAGAGATGAAAGTTCCTTCTTTCGTTTGCTTGATTTGCAAACCAAGAAAGAATTTCAGCTCACACATCATGGACATCTCATACTTCTCGGACATCAACCTTCCAAATCTTTCACTAAATTGTGGGTTAGTAGATCCAAAGATAATATCATCCACATAGATTTGGCACACAAATAATTCACCATTAACTCTCTTAGTGAATAAGGTTGCGTCAATTTTACCAATTTCAAATCCTTTTTCAATGAGAAACTTCGTTAAGATTGTACCAAGCACGAGGGGCTTGCTTAAGACCATAAAGAGCTTTACGAAGCTTGTAAACATGATTAGGTTTCTTAGGATTCACAAAACCAGGTGGTTGCTTAACATAGACTTCTTCTTCAATCTTGCCATTTAAAAAGGCACTTTTAATGTCCATTTGATAAAGCGTGATATCATGGTGATTAGCATAGGCAAGAAGAATGCGAATAGCTTCAAGTCTAGCGACGGGGGTGTAGGTCTCACCGTAGTCCATACCTTCGACTTGCGTATATCCTTGGGCTATGAGAGGAGCCTTGTTCCGTACGACTTGACCGTCTTCGTCTTGCTTGTTCCGAAACACCCATTTTGTTCCGATGATGTTTTGCTCATCCTTGGGCTTCTCCACGAGTGTTCACACTTCATTCCTCTCGAAGTTGTGAAGCTCTTCATGCATCGCATTCACCCAATCCGCTTCTTCAAGAGCTTGTTCTACCTTCAAGGTCTCAATAGTAGAGATGAAATAATAATGCTCACAAAAGTTAGCTAGGCGAGTTTTCGAGCGAGTGATTCTCCCTGTTTGTATATCACCAAAGATTTGGTTTAGGGGATGGTTCTTGGTCACTTGTGCTCGAACTCGGGTCAGCTTCCGATTGTTGGATGGTGGAGCTTCTTCTTCATCATCATCATCTCCTTCATCTTCATTGTTGTTGAAGGTGTCGTTTCCTTGAGGTGGTGGTGAAGGAGGTTGTGGTGGATCTTCATGATGCACTTCCTCCTCTTCATCATCTTGTCGTGTACCGCTTGTGGATGCCTCCATGTCATGTTGTGGTTCACCTTGACGTGAAGTAGGGGCTTCCACTTGAGTTGATGAAGTACTTTCCTTCACCTCCATGGGACGAATCTTGCCGATGGACAAGTCTTGGATAGCTTCCGAAGGGTCCTTATCACCTACATCATTTGGCAATTGTTCGACTTGCGAACCATTAGATTCATCAAACTTCACATCTACCGTCTCTTCAACTTTTTGATTGAAGTTGTTGTAGACACGGTAAGTGTGAGAGTTCGATCCGTAACCGAGTAGGAATCCTTCATGAGATTTAGGAGCAAATTTAGTACGACGATGCTTATCAAGAATTTAGCACTTTGAGCTGAATACCCGAAAGTATCCAACTTGGGGTTTGTTACCGGTGAGTAGCTCGTATGCCGTTTTACCGAGAAGCTTGTGAAAGTAAAGTCGGTTTGTGGCATGACATGCTGTTTCCACGGCTTCTGCCCAAAAGTGTCTTGGCGTCTTGTATTCGTCAAGCATCGTTCTTGCCATCTCGATAAGCGTCCGGTTCTTCCTCTCAACAACTCCATTTTGTTGACGCGTGTACGTAGCCGAGAACTCATGTGAGACACCTTCTTCGTCAAGAAAGGTATCCACATGGGTGTTCTTGAACTCCGATCCGTTATCGCTCCGAACCTTCTTGATCTTCACTTCAAACTGATTTTGCGCTTTGTGAACAAAGTTCTTGAAGATCTTTTGAACCTGCGACTTATCATCAAGAAAGAATACCCACGTAAATCTGGAAAAATCATCAACTATAACTAGACCATAGGAATTTCCACCGAGACTCTTGTAAGCATTGGGACCAAAAAGATCCATGTGAAGTAACTCGAGTGGTCTCCTAGTGGTCATGATATTCTTAACGGGATGACTTCCACCTACTTGCTTTCCAGCTTGACAAGCACTACAAAGTCTATCTTTGTCAAAGATAACATCTTTAACACCAAGTATATGATCACCTTTGATAAGCTTGTCTAAGTTACGCATGCCAACATGTCCTAGTCTTCTATGCCAAAGCCAACCTTTAGAAGATTTTGCAATAAGACAAGTACGAGGTTTGGATCTCTTAGTGAAATCAACAATGTATAGATCACCTCTACGGAAACCGGTAAAGACCATTTTATGATTATCTTGACGAAACACTTGGCAATCTACTTTCGTGAATAGCACATTAAAACCAAAGTCGGCAAGTCTAGATACGGAAAGAAGATTGTAGCCAAGAGATTCAACAAGCATAACATTTTGAATAGAGCTATCATGGGATATGGCCACCTTACCAAGACCAAGTACCTTACCCTTGGAGTTGTCTCCAAACGTTACGTACCTTCATGGTCCATGGTTTGGTGTGATCTCTTCAAACATTTCTCTATCTCCGGTCATATGATCGGTACATCCGCTATCGAGAATCCACTCTTTTCCTCCGAACATGTAATCCTTGAAGTTTGCCATGAGACTTAGATTCTTCATGATCTTCTCATACGCGATGTCGAACAGCTCATCTTCATCATAGTAGCCATGTTCCACATTGTCATCATCAAGTGGGAAATCCTCGTCATAAAGAACAAGAGATTCGTTAGGGTTGTGATCATGACAATGTTCAAGCTTATGAATGCGAAGGGCTTCTACAATGATATTGTTGATAGTTGTGACATCTCCTTTAGCACGCATGAGGTCTCTAAGCTCAAATAGACAATCATCAAACTTGGGATCACTAGGCGTCATTTTGTGGAAGGCAATGGTTTTATGAAGAATTTCATCAAGATTACTCAATGAATAACTTGGATATCGTTTCTCCAAGTCATTCCACAAAGTGTAAGCACATACAAAATTCTTCATTTGATTAAGCACATTTCTAGGCAATGCTCTAACAATGAGATTAACAGTTCTAAGATTGCATAGCATATCAATTTCCTCTTCGTGTGTGAGATGTAAAGGATCAATGGGAGGTACATAAGCGCACTTAACATATTTTCTCAATTGAAATTCATTAAACAGCTCAAGCATCAAGGTTTTCCATTGACTATAGTACTCTCCATCAAGAATAGGCACTCTACAACTCAAACTCCCTATACTAGACACATCCATCTTCCTCCTCGGTGATTAAACCGAAGCAATGGAGACCAAAGATCTGATACCAATTGAGGGATCACTAGAAGAGTGTCTAGAGGGGGGGTGAATAGACTACTAGCAGGAATTTAAAACCTAACCTTTTCCCAAGTTAATTGGTTGGCAGATTTTAACAGTTTTAGCAAGACTAGCAAGTCTAACAGCCCTACACATGCATGTCAACAAATATGGCAGCGGAAAGTAAAGACATTGCACATGAAGTAAAGAGTTGAGATAGGTAGATCAAACGCAATTGGAGACGCAAAGATTTTTCCCGTGGTTCCGATAGGTGGTGCTATCATACGTCCACGTTTATGGAGTCTTCAACCCACGGAGGGTAACGGTCGCGAGAGTCCACGGAGGGCTCCACCCATAAGGGTCCACGAAGTAGCAACCTTGACTATTCCATAACGGCTTCCGTCCACGAAGGACTAGCCTCACTATGGGTAGATCTTCACGAAGTAGGCGATCTCCTTGCCCTTACAAACTTCTTGGTTCAACTCCACAACACGAAGTAGGAGGCTCCCAAGCGACACCTAACCAATCTAGGAGGCACCACCCTCCAAAAGGTAATAGGCTCGGCAATGACGATGAACTCCTTGCTCTTGTGCTTCAAGATGATAGACTCCTCAACACACAATCACTCTCTCACAGATTTGGCTTGGTGGAAGAGATGAGATTGGTGGAAAGCAACTTGGGGAGGCTAGAAATCAAGATCCATATGGTTGGAGTGGAAGATCTTGACCTCAACACAAGGGTAGGTGGCTCTCTCCCAGAAAACTGGATGGGGCAAGTATGGAATAGTTCTAAGTGCTTCTCTTTCGAGTGGGTGGTGGTGAAGGGGTATATATAGGCATCCCCAAAAATCCAACCGTTACACACAAAGTGACCAACTCGGTGACACCGATGTGTTAATCTCGGTGGTACCGAAGTGACCAAAAGGTGGCAACTTTTGAATCTCGGTGAGACCGATATATGAAACTCGGTTGCACCGATAAGGTGACCAACGGTCAGATTGCCCATTCTCGGTGATGCCGATCCAACAATCTCGGTGGTACCAATTTTGTGAATTTGCGTAACAGAAAGTTGGCAACCTAAACTCGGTGGCACCGAAGCAGAATCGGTTGCACCGAAAAGCTAGGGTTTGGCTAATGTCTGTCTGAGTATGGGATTCGGTGGCATCGAGTGGAAAGTGTTGGTTGCACCGATTTTGGATATTTGACTTTGGATAGACTTTTGTGGAAGGGCTTGTGGGTGTTTTTGGTGACTATCACTTGTGCACGTATGAGCATTTTGTTCACCAATCAAAACCTTACCCCCTTTTAATAGTATTGGCTTTCCTATGGACTCAAAGTGATTTCTCACAAAGTAAAATGTAGAGTCCTCTTGCTTGAAGCTTTGACAATCCATTTCCTTGCATCTTGGGGTATTTCCACAATCTCCACAATCCTTTTGCCAACCCTCTCTGTGGACTTTATCTGAAATACACTAGGTAAAAGTATTAGTCCAAGAGACAATGTATGTTGTCATGAATTATCAAAACCACCAAGGGAGCATGTTGTGCTTTCACTAGGCAAGATCAGATCAAGAACATAGATATAGAGATGATAACATAAACGGTTCAGATCTGAAATCATGGCACTCGGGCCCTAGTGACAAGCATGAGGCATAGCAAAGTCATAGCAACATCAATCTCAGAACATAATGGATACTAGGGATCAAGCCCTAAAAAACTAACTCGATTACATGATGAATCTCATCCAACTTTCTCACCGACCAGCAAGCCTACGAAGGAATTACTCACTCCTGTTGGGGAGCATCATGGAATTGGCGATGAAGAAGGGTTGGTGATGACGAAGACCGAAGATTCCCCTCTGCGGAGCCCCAAACGGGCTCCCGATCTGGCCTCCCGATGAAGAACAGGAGGTGGCGGCGGCTCCGTATCGTAAAACGCGATGAAACTTTATCTTTGATTTTTTTGTCTGAAAATAGGAATTTATAGTGGCGGAATTAGGGTCAGTGGGGCCACGAGGTGGGCACAACACACTAGGGCGCGCCTAGAGGGCCTAGCGCGCCCTGATGGGTGCTGATCACCCTGCCCCCCCCTCTTCGGTAGATTTTGGCTCCAATAATTCTTATATATTCTGAAATAATTCTCCAAAAAGTTTTGTTCCATTCCGAGAACTTTTATTTCTGCACAAAAAACAACACCATGGTAGTTCTGCTGAAAATAACGTTAGTCCGGGTTAGTTTCATTCGAATCATGCAAATTAGAGTCCAAAACAAGGGCAAAAGAGTGAGGAAAAGTAGATACGTTGGAGATGTCTCAGTGCACTGCATTTATGTTTTGCGGTCTCAGAAAGGGCTAGCGAGATACCACTGTTGTCATATTATATCATGACCGTTTTGACAAAGTGTTGGCGCTTGAGATATTTTATTATTGCTCGCTAGTTGCTTATGCCATTGATATGAGTTAATATAATTTCTAAGAGTTATTGTTGATATGGTTAGTCATATTTTTTGCTGAAAACTTGGGTGCTACTTAAGCATATATATGTAAACAAGAACAAAAGAGTTCGTAAAAGTTTTTCTTTATCACTTTCAGTTTGTCAACTGAATTGCTTGACGACAAGCAATGGGTTAAGCTTGGGGGAGTTGATACGTCTCCATCGTATCTACTTTTTCTAACGCTTTTGCTCTTGTTTTGGACTCTAATTTGCATGATTTGAATGAAACTAACCCGAACTGACGCTGTTTTCAACAGAACTACCATGGTGTTGTTTTTGTGCAGAAATAAAAGTTCTCGGAACTGGACGAAACTTTTCGGAGAATTATTTCACAATAAATAAAAAATACTGGAGCCAAGAACCACCAGAGGGGGTGCCCTGGCTAGGCACGATACACCAGGGCGCGCCACCCCCTCCAGGAGCGCCCTGGTGGGTTGTGCTCACCTCGTGGCCCCCCTAACCCTAATTCCAGCGCTATAAATTCCTATTTTTGGAGAAAAAAATAGGAGAGGAAGTTTTATCGCGTTTCACGAGACGGAGCCGCCGCCACCTCCTGTTCTTCATCGGGAGGCCAGATCGGAGCCCGTTTGGGGCTCTGGAGAGGGGAATCTTCGGTCTTCGTCATCACCAACCCTCCTTCATTGCCAATTCCATGATGCTCCCCACCGGGAGTGAGTAATTCCTTCGTAGGCTCGTTGGTCGGTGAGGAGTTTGATGAGATTCATCATCTAATCGAGTTAGTTTTGTTAGGGCTTGATCCCTAGTGTCCACTATGTTTTGAGATTGATGTTGCTATGACTTTGCCATTTTTAATGCTTGTCACTAGGGCCCGAGTGCCATGATTTCTGATCTGAACCGTTTATGTTATCACCATTATATCGATGTTCTTGATCCGATCTTGCTAGTCATATGCACCTATTACGTTTATGATCCGTAAAACCCATAGTGACAATATTTGGGATACTTTCCGGTGATGACCGTAGTTTGAGGAGTTCACGTATTCACCATGTGTTAATGCTTTGTTTCGGTTCTCTATTAAAAGGAGGCCTTAATATCCCTTAGTTTCCTTATGGACCCCGCTGCCATGGGAAGGTAGGACAAAAGATGTCATGCGAGTTCTTTTCCATAAGCATGTATGACTATTTACGGAATACATGCCTACATTACATTTATGAACTGGAGCTAGTTCTGTGTCGCCCTAGGTTATGACTGTTATATGATGAATATCATCCAACGAGTTCACCGATCCAGTGCCTACGAGTTTTCCACATATTGTTCTTGCTAAGTTACTATTGCTACTGCTACTGTTACACTTGCTACAAAACCATTGCTATCACTGTTACCGTTACTACTACTGCTATCAAACTATCATACTACTGTGCTACTGATCACTCTGCTGCAGATATTTAATCTCCAGGTGTGGTTGAATTGACAACGCAACTTCTAATACTCACAAATATTCTTTGGCTCCCCTTGTGTCGAATCTATAAATTTGGGTTGAATACTCTACCCTCGAAAACTGTTGCGATCCCATATACTTGTGGGTTATCAATCAACCATGGACTTTCCCATACCAGCATGGTGCATTGATAAAATAAAATAAAAGGCACATGACGCTCCAAGAATTTATGCATATCATGTGAACAAAACAAAAACCAAGACATACCGATAATTGTTGAAGAAGAAAGATGGGATGCCTTCTGGGGTATCCCCAAGCTTAGACGCTTGAGTCTCCTTGAATATTTACTTGGGGTGCCTTGGGCATCCCCAAGCTTTAACTCTTGCCTCTCCTTATTCCTATCATATCGATACCTGCTCGATCTTCGAACACTTCATCCACAGAAAAATTAACAAATTTTTATTAGAAAGGTTAGTACATATAACATCAAATCCCATCATGTCTTGCCATCACCTTACTGTATAATTATAATCCAACATTACCTATTGTATGCTATCACAATTCAATGGCTCCCAAGTCAATGGGGCTCAACAAGAACTCAAATATAAGCACACAAAGCAACTATAACAACAATATGTGAAAAACAGGACAATCTGTAAAGATGCAGATGAAACCTATACTTCTATAACTCAAAACATTCTGAAAAAATAGGACATAAGAAAGTTTTGCATAACAGTATTGTGTAAAAATTTCATAATGTTTTCACGCTCCAGTAAAATACAAAAACTAAAACACTACAGAAAAAGTTTCTGTTTTTACAAAGCACATATCAAACAAGCAATTCAAACATCCTAAAGGTAAATCTTGGCACATTATTCTTATAATACAATGGATTTGTACAAGGGGATAATTATCTTTGTTGAAAAGTTGCTATAATCAAGATTCACAATGTTTCCATGGGCATGAACAAAGTTCAAGGCTAGCCCACACTTCAACGGTGCTCGTTCTTCTCACTTTCACTTTTCTTTTTGAAAATTTTTTAGGTTCCCCACTTTATTTTTTGTTTTTAATTATTTTAAAAGAACACAACAGAAATAAATGACTCTCTAAAACTTCCGGGTTGTCTCCCTGACAACGCTTCTTTAAAGCCATTAAGCTAGGCATATAGTGCTCAAGTAATTGATCCACCCGGATCCCAAGGTATATCAAAGCCAATTTTAATTAACAATGATTTGTAATTTAGTAGTGAGCACAAAGCAACATGTATCATGTAACAACGGAGTCTAACTCTCTTCCTATGCATTGGCATGTCATAAAACAACAATTCATGCACATCAAGTAAACGCCAATACATAGAATAAGTAGTTTCTTGCAATTTTATCGTATTGGAAACATAGAGAGGTGAAGATTTGGTTCCTCTCTCATAATAATTGCAAGTAGGAGCAGCAAGCACATGCATATTATATTCATAAAAATCATCATGTGTAATATTAAAATGCAGCCCATCAACATAGTCCCTAATAAGTGCAAACTTCTCCGATATAGCGTAGTTGGGGAATTCAAAAAGATAATAGGACTATCATGTGTGGGTGCAATAGCAACAATTTTATGCTTAACATAAGGAACTATAGAAAGTTCATCTCCATAAGCATAATTCATATTGGCATCATGTCCACAAGCATAGCAAGCATCAAGTTCATCAAAAAGGGATATTTCAAACGAATCCAAGGGATCATAACATTCATCCTTCGGTATGTATGAAGGGAAATTAAACAATGTATGAGTTAAAGAGTTACTCTCCTTAGAAGGTGGGCACGGGTAGCTAATCAGCTCTTCCTCCTTTTGTTCTTCGCTCTCCTCCTCGTCTTTTTCATCTAATGAGATCACAGTTTTAGCAATTTCTTCTTCCATAGATCCTTGCAATCTTCTTGGGCAGCAGAGACTTCCTCAATAAATTTATCAATAGAGGCACTGTATTCATAATTATCATAGCAATATTTAAGTATAGCATAATTTTCACATCTATAAAGAGCATCATCACAATTTTCACACTTTTCAAACAAAGATTCAATTTCATAATAAGCACCCTTAAAAGCAACAAATTGTTCTATTTGTTCCACATCATAGTAATCATATACACTATTAGCATAAGAAGCCAATGTTTAATTTTCATTAAATACACGTTGAAAGGGAAGGTGTGGAGCCTTCATCTTAGAGCAACAAGAATAATCACATCTTAAGCACAAATTTCAAGCATACCAACGCAACATTTTAAATTGATCCCATAAGTGTTTCTCTTTTTCAGTCAAGCGATAATCCCTAAAGTATTCCTGGTGATCCAAAGTATCTCCCATTATCAAGTTGAATGGAGATTTATCACGATTATCAAAGTATTATTTAATGTTTTCCACTTAACCAACATCGAGGATTTTAGGAGGTTCCCCATCTCCATGAGTAGCAAGTACAACTGATTTTTTTGGTATTTCGTGTTCCATATCCATAACTAAACATATAAAACAACTTAGAACAGAAAATAAAAACTATTTAGTGATAAAGCAAACAAGCAGACACGAGAATATCCACCCTACGCTATTGCTCCCCGGCAACGGCGCCAGAAAAAGGTCTTGATAACCCCCAAGTATAGGGGATCGTTTGTAGCCTTTTTGATAAGTAAGGGTGTAGATCCCAACGAGGAGCTAATGGTAGAATTAATATTCTCTAAAGTTATATCGACCACCAATACAACTCTACGCGCAGCAATGTTCACTATACCTATTACAAGAAATAAACTACTTTGCGAAAATAAAACTAGAAGTACTTTGTAGGTGTAATTGGATAGTGTTGCAAGATCATAAAGAACATGGAAATAAAAGTTAGGTGTTGTTTTAATAAAAGAACAATTAAAGTAATATAGCGAGTGTGAAAAAGTGGTGGTAGGATTTGCGAGATTGTCCTAGGCAATTGATAACTAGATCGGTAATCATTATTGCAATTTTATATGAGGGAGAGGCATGAGCTAATATACTTTCCGTACTTGGATCATATGAACTTATGATTGGAACTCTAGCAAGCATCCTCAACTACTAAAGATCATTAAGGTAAAACCCAACCATAGCATTAACTAACAAGTCCCCTTTACTCCCATACGTAAGGAACCCCTTACTCGGGTATAAGCTTCTGTCACTCTCCCTACCCACTATAAGCGAACCATGAACGTATTACAACACCCTACAATGGGAATCCCCCATGTGTGCGCGGCACGGAAGGCACCATAGGACAATATCAAAATAAAACATGCAACTCAAACCAATCAAGATCATCAATCAACCCATAGGACAAAAGAAATCTACTCAAACATCATAGGATGGAAACACATCATTGGATAATAATATGAAGCATAAAGCACCATGTTCAAGTAGGGGGTACAGTGTATTGCGGGAGAGTGTACCACTGTAAATAGATGAGGGAAGGTGATGGTGGTGGTGAGAAAGACGGCGGAGTTGTTAGTGTAGATCGCCGCCATGCTAGTTCCCCCAGCGGCACTTCGGCGCCACGAGGAGAGAGGGGGAGAGACACCTCTCCTTCTTCTTCTTCTTCTTCCTTGCCCCCCCCCCTTAGATGGGACGAGAGTTTCCCCTCTGGTCCATGGAAGCCACAGCTCCCGGTGGGCAGGATCCCCTCCGAGATTGGATCTCTCCTTGTGTTTCTCTTCTGTTTCGTGTTCCTGTTTTCTGGTGTTTCACCATTTTTTAAATTCCTGGAGATCTGTAACCCTGATTGGGCTGAAATTTTGAGGGGATTTTTATCCAGATATTAGCTTCCTTGCGGCCGAAGGACACCCCCAACCGACCTCCGAAGTGCCCATGAACTAGGGGGCGCGCCCTACACCCAGGGCGTGCCAGCCTAGCTGGTGGGCCACTCGGACATCATCTGGCGTTGATTCCTTTTCCCAAAAATCACACATATTCCAAAATAAATCTACAAATTTTTTATCGCGTTTGGACTTCATTTGATATGGATTTTCTGTGAAACAAAAAACATGCAACAAACATGAACTGGCACTAGGCACTGGATCAATATGTCAGTCCAAGAAAATCATATAAATTGTTGCCAAAAGTATATAAAAGTTGTAAAATAATGGCATGAAAAATTCAAAAATTATAGATATGACAGAAACGTATCATGATTGTAGCTATTACAAGCAATAAAATTTACATCACTAGTTTCTTCATTAGGGGTGGCATTCATGTTTACCTCTTCTTTACCTTTCATTAGGGAGATAAGTTCTTCAAGCTTGGTTGTCAACTCTGTGTTATTTTCTTCTATAGCATTCACCTTCTTGGTGGTGGTTCTTTCAACATGTCATTGGACATGGTTCTCTTGCATATCATCTATTAGTTTCTTGAGATCTTCTATGGGCTTTCCCATGATTGTTCCTCCTACAGCTGTATCAAGCATAGTTTTTGACATATGAATTAAGCCATTATAAAACATATGAAGGATTAACCACTCCTCCATTCCATGATTGGGACAATTCCTTATAGCTTCTTTCATTCTATCCCATGCAAGCGCTAGTGGCTCACATTCCACTTGCTTGAAACTTGTAATTTGAGAACGTAATTGCATAATTTTTGCAGGTGGACAAAACTTAGATAAAAATTTACTGCAACAAGCAGCCCAAGAAGTAATACTGCCTTTAGATAAACCTAAAAGCCATTCCTTAGCTTTTCCTCTCAAAGAGAAAGGAAATAGACGCAATTTCAAAGCATCGGGATCATAATCCTTTATGCGGGTCATGTTGCACAATTTAGTAAAATTATGTAAATGCATACCGGCATCCTCAGAAGTAGAGCCTCCAAATTGGTCCTATTGAACCATGGAAACTAAGTTTGGTTTGATCTCATACTCAGTGGCTGCAACATCAAGTTGTGATATAGGTTCACGCATGAAGTTGTTGCTAGGAGTATCAAAACTCCCAAGATTACGAGCCATAGTAATCTTTTAGTTTTTCAACTGACAAGACTTGCAACAAAAATAGAACTTAAACTAAAAACAGGAAAGTAAAAACAAAAACTGAAAATTAACTTTAGCAAAAACTCTAAATACAAATACTAGGAATACTAAACTCCTCCCCAACAACGGCGCCAAAAAAGCGCTTGACATCTCATTTGTATTGATACGGTATTGGAATATAGAAGAGTATCCCGCACCTATTTCCCCAAAGGTGACCCTGGGTTATCGAACCCATGAGAGGAAGCTTCCCTTGGAGCGATGGTCTCTAGCAAGCTTTTGTCAAAGTGTCAAATCCAGCTTTGGGCCGGATCAGCAAGCAAATAGTGATTCAAACACTTATAATAAAAAGAGGTACGAGTATGAGGTCTTAATGCTTACAACCATGTATTTGCGTTGGGATCAAATAAGATATTAATTTGTGCTCGGGAAGTCACCCATCGAGATGTGTTTGTTTCATATCGGAGTGGGGATGTGTCCAAATAACATCTTGACCGGCACGAGTCCTGCATCAAGAATCAGTTGTCCTATCGAAGGCCCTATCCGTCTTGCGGGGCTGCCTCGATAATTAAGATAATGAAATCAGACAAGAGCATTGGGTGTTTAATGACTACACCTCATATATCCCCAAGGATATGATCCATGTTACCCTACTGAACCTTACTGTCACCGGTGTTCGGTATAACACTTCACGGTCCCCTTGCTCCTAGCCTCACCGGTGCTCGATGCCCATGATCCTGGGTACCTGCAGGGATAAAGGTCATGGACAAGACAAGAGATATATTCATGAAACAATTTTATTTCACACACGGGACGTTATGTCAAAGACTTCCATTGATCCCCTCAACAAATACCTTGGGTTTTAAGGCTCATGCCTCAACCCATACCTTACCGAACTACTCACACATGGAGATAAAATCACAAGAAGAAAACATTGAAGAACACATATTGAGATTGATTGATTACAATATGTCTTACAATGAATGCCTTGTGCGATGCATGATTACAAGTATGAGCTAGATGCAAGAGCACTATGGTGGTGGTGGAGTTGGCTATGAAGATGGAAATGACGGCGACTAGGGTTTGTGGATGATGATGATGAAGAAGAGGTTCTGGCTTCCGTGCTTGACGTTCTGTTGACATTTCCATGGATCCCCCTTTATAAAATTTGTCCAGGTAGACAACCTGCCTCGAAATCCATGCCAAACGATCGCTCATACGGGCGCTTGCGCCCGTGTGGAACACCGTCTTTTGCTCCGTCTTCGCATAGATGCCTCATGTTGATTCTTTCTTCCTTCATTTTCCTTCGTTTCCATTGCCACACATGATTTCTTCCCTTTTTAGCCCATTTCCTGTGGAAAAAAGATTAAAGAGAGGATATGTGGAATCCTTTACATTCATTAGTCATTAGTGAAAACATCGGAGCGAATATCTATTTTAAAATGAAATATCTCGATTTAAACAAGGGTGAAATGAGTGTAAAAATATCACTCATCATGAACCAAGGACTTTTTAAGGGCAAGAAGACCGCCTACTTCGTGAAGATCTACCCCGAGTGAGACTAGTCCTTCATGGACGTAAGCCATGATGTAATAGACAATGTTGCTTCTTCGTGGACCCTTCGTGGGTGGAGCCCTTCGTGGACTCACGCAACCGATATCTCTTTGGGATTCAAGCCTCCATCAACGTTGACGTACGATAGCAACACCCATCGGAACCCCGGGAAAAATCTCCGTGTCAACCTTTTTTTGCAAAATCTCCAAACTCTACTCCTTACTTTCTTCACGTGCATGTTTTTTTACTTTATGTTGCCCATATTCTAGATATGAATGTGTAATATGTTCTCTTTGTTGCTTAACTCATGCTAAAATTTGCCTAAACTTCATGAGAATTGAAATTCCTAATTTGGCCTTGTTAGTGTTTATTCACCACCCCCTCTAGACTTACCCTTTCGATCCCACAATTACAATACTACAAGCATATCACACATGACTTAACGTACGTTGTCGCATTGAAGTTAATTGTTATATGTCATGCCTCGTAATTTTATACATTATGGTGAATAGATATGTCTATATGATGAGGATGTTCTAAATTTGTATCCATTTGCAAATTAATGTCAACCTCAAAATACTAATTTTTATACTTAATGGATGTATTTAATGGATGCCATTTTAGATAGAAGTAAAAATCTCGTGCGTTGCGACTATATATTGATGTTGTGGAATGATTTTAAATGTTACAATTGTCGATTAATGGTTGTCACAAATAATACTATTCATCGGTTGCAACAAACCAAAAAGGAGAAAACATAATGTGTCATTTACATGTTCCTGGGTCAAACGAAGAACTACTATTACTATAACTATCTATCACTATCTTCACACTAAGGTGATGCCCTAGACCGGGACGGTTTCTTCTCTCCCTTTCCTCTCGCTCCCGACGCGACGCAAAAGGAGGATTCGTTTCCCTTCGTCCAGCGTCAGTGGCGAGGCCGTGGGCTTTCCCTCCCTCTGTCTGCTGCTCCAACAGTGGGAAGGTTGGGTAACCTCGGTGCCTCCTCGTCGTCTTGTAGATAGGATAGGGCTAGGTCTTTGTGGCGTAGCGGCTTTGATGGTGGTAGTGGCGGCGTACCAGCAAATTAAGGTGTTGCGACTCTCCCCATCTCGACGGTGTTGTTCGTGGCGGCGTAGAAGAGTCGATGCCATGTGTTCCTCAATGGTCGCTCGGATCAACGAGGTTAGTTTTCTTTGATTTGGTCTGGTAGTTATCGTTCTCTTTGACGGTTGATGCAATGAACTGAGCGGTAGAACAGATGGTTCGTTCATGGGTTAGCGATCGACGGCACGCAGCCCCTATGTTATTCTTTGACTTTGTCTAATGAAGACGGTGGTGCGGGTGTCCAGCGGGAAGCACAGGGATGTAACCCGGCCAACGTTCCACATCGAAGATGGTTCTGTCGCTCGCGACAGACGATTTCATCGGCTCACAAAGCGGCTTTTGTCGCGATATTGCTCCTCTGGACCATGATGTGAAAATTCTTCATCTCCTTCCAATCTGGTGGCGATTCAGCGACGACAGAGGTCGGAGACAGTTGATGGTTGTTCTTTGCAAAGTGACCCCCTAAGGCTTGGTTGTACTTTAAATTTTAGCGGGGTCCATTTTGCAACAGTACCAAGATATGTGTCCTCCTCACTTTTGTCTAGAATTGGGCTACTTGTGGTGTTGTAATCGTGATTTCTTATTATGAACATGTAGTTACCTTCAAAAAGGGGATGCCCAAGATCCCTACCATCTAGGCACCCCCAACACACACACGCACGCAGGCGCGCGCCCACCCACACACACGCACACATGCCATTCTGAAGCCAACTGCCCTCTAGGTCACAAAAACCGCCTCCGCTAGTCACAGAAGGTGATCTCACCCCTATTTTGTCTAGCCGTCATCCAATGGCTACTACTTATATATCGTACACCACACCCTAAACATGTCCCACTCGCAACATTGTTAGTATCATTACTATGTAGGCGAGTCGTACTCATACCCGGTCTTCGTCCCCGTCGTGAACATTTCAATGAAGTTGGTACATGTGCCCCACTCCCTGCCGTGCACCACATCTTCTTCCATGTATTAACATCAAGTTTCTTCACTTGTCACACCCGAATCATATCCACGCCACCTGCCCTTTCTGTGGAGACTCGGCGAACCTAGACCCTAAATCGCGGATGCATCCGCCGCCGGCGGGTACAAAGAAGGAAGAGCTCGCCACTCCTAGAGCAGAGATCTACACGGCCGTCCGAAAGATGGGAAATTCAACGGGAAAAAAATGACTCTGATAAGTGTCACACGTGTGGCACGGACACACGGAAACTCCGAACATTTTTATGACAAATTTAGTGACACGAGAATGGCAATTTTAGTTGTCAATCATGACAACTTCCTTTTTGGATGGCAAGTTTCGGTTTTTTTAGGAGTTTTTTCCTTTTCAGATGTCAACCTTAGTATAGTTTTAAAAACATCAGGGGCTGGAGTTTTTCGCTGTGACACTTAACATTACTTATCAAGAAAAAGATAGACATCAACGTCGGTGTCCCCCGAAAAAAAAAAAAGCAACGTCGGTGTAGCACAGCAGGTGCCAGGCCAAAGCGAAATGGAAGGTAGCCGGCGGATTCAAGGCGAAGGCCCGGGATGGCAACCCCCACCATGCACCCTTTTCCTTTCCGTTCCTCGCCGAAACCCCCCTCGACATATAAATACGCCACCTTCCCAGCAACGCCGTCATTTGTCTCTTTCCTCTTCTCCTCGCCCGCTCGCCGAGACTCCTGTTGGTGCGTGGCCGCGCCTGGAGCACGTCGCCGGCGACTCGGTGAGCGCGCCCATCGCCCGTGGGAGAGACCTGGTAAGCAAGATCGCGCGTCATCCTCTTCCTCTCTCTCTCGCTGCACGCTCATGCCTCTCTCTCGTGCTCACATCACAGGACAGTTCAAGGCACAGTCCGACTGTACGAGCACGCACGGGACAGTCGACCGAGGCGTCGCCGGCGGGGCGCGCTCGTCTGGATCGCCGGCGGTACGTGGCCAGCACCCCGGCCGATCGAGCAAGTAAGCAAAGCACATGCCGGTCTTCCTCGCTTCTTCCATTTTCCTTCTATATTTGCATGGCGATGGCGCCCTTCCACGTCTAGGCTAGATGCCGTGGAACAGTACGCCGTGTTTCCTTCCTTGCTCGTTTGTTGCCACTGTAGTTGGGAATTTCTAAGGGCATTTGCATTTTGACAAGTCTCGTTTGTTGCCTTTTTTGTTCAAAAGATCCATACTTCGTGTTGTTGTGTTAGTATACAACCAATCAAACGGGACGGTCTTTTTCAAACCTAGTACTACTGTACTAGAAGTTAAAGATTGCAATCCCGTAGTACATTAGTTTGTCCAATTTCTACTATATTTGGAAACCTAATAAATGGAAAAGGTCCTGGTTGCATATATTGCCCTGGACGAGAGTAGCCGCAATAGCTCGACATGTCAGTAATTGCTGCAGTAACTCTACTCCTTTGCTATTCTTGCATGATTATCTTCTAGTTGCAAATTGGTAACTGCTTGGTGGCTTTTTTTTGGATATATCATTAATTAATTAATTGTTTGCTTGCATGCATGGTCCTGGCCGTGCTTGCTTTCCATCCCTTATTTTCAGGAACCCCCCCCCCCCCCCCCCCTCCCCTCTTCTCTATCCGGGTGAGAGGTCGTCGGCCGTTCCTACTTCTCGTTGCTCAAACGGCTGAGTTGCTGTCGCGGCTGGCTAGAACTGATCAAGCACCTGAGAGCCATGCTTTGGAATTGGAAGGTACATACTCTACTCGGTTTAAGAATTAAGATCATGACTCAAGCTGATTAATTGCATATGCATGTGCACACTTTTTCTTCATGAGAGAAGCATTGTTCGGCGCCGTGTGTTGAGAGTCGAGAGTTTTGCGATGCCATTTCATTGCTTTCTAGTACTAAACAATTTGGTAAAAAAATCAACGCGGGTGGTGGGGGGTGGGGGGATTTCCCACCTGAATATATTTCCAAAAGGAGGCAATGCTCAAATGTTTGGAACAAAGGTAAAGGGGTATTACCAAAAATGAAAAAGAGAAACCAAGAAAGGAGGGGGGGGAGGAGGGGGTGCGAAGGCAAGCAATCCAGACATCCACTTTAGGATGATGGCCAATTGCCAGATGCGAGCGCCAAAGAGTAGCATCATCTTCTTCTAAAAACGAAGAGAGTAGCATCATCCCGACATGCCTTCGAAAGCCAATGGAGAGAGGGCGTGACGTGAGGCCCCCCGAAGACCACCCAATTCCGGTGCCTTCAGAGCTGCCAACAACACAGGAGGACGAAGATTGGTCATGGCGTCAGGACTGGCAGCGGTTCACACGTCCACGAGGTGGAGATTTCGCACTTCAGCGCTTTCAGGAACAACAATCCCAAGCGAGTTGAAGCAAATATGCACCGGAAGAGGTGATCGGTAGTTTCAAGGGATCTTGGCAGAGGAGGACCCCACGCCTTCCTCGGTGACAATCTTTTTTTCTTGAAAGAAAAGGCCGTTGTTTTCATAATGAAATAATACGTCGTTTATAAGAAATAAACATGTTAGACATACACATGATAGAAGAGTACTTACTTGTCAAGGATGTAACAAAAATAAACTTAAACTATATATAAAGCAATTTGTAGAACTGGGCATCGGTCTAGTGGTAGAGCTGCAATGACGTATCCTCGCTGACCAGGGTTTGAATCTTGTTTAAGAGTGAATTTTCTGTATTTGCGCTTTCGGAGATCTGGCTTTTATATCAACGACAACAAAAGTCTTCTGTACCGTGAAACTGTCATATGCTAATCTAAAGAATTTGCCACCCGCCTATAACTAAACTTGTCATGAAATCGTTCGCAATTGCCATCCTCCTAAGCGAACGTCCGGTAGCTAAGAGGGTTATATATATTTGAAACAGATTAATTTAAGTACGTTTATGTATACCTACAGTCCTACACCCGCGAGTAAAATGTACAGAATCCTCCACAGCAATATATACGAGTCATAATACACATGTATTTTTATTCGTCAAACGCCTAAGTACCCGGTCGTGCGGACAGGGATCCGGTGCCTTGCCCACAGCAAGGCACGCCGTAACTGGCGGGCAGCCCACCGTTGGATCGGGGGGGCGGGCCAGATTGATTTTTCTGTAGCAGAAAACACTATGGAGAGTACTGTAGCAGAAAGCACTGTGGAAGGGTCACTGTAGAGAACACTGTAGCTCGGGTGCTGTTCACACGGATCTGTCCGTTGATTCTAGATCGGACGGTGTGGAGAGGGGGGCAGTCACCGTACTGTTCACCGGTGACATGCTCATGGCATGTCACTGGATCTCAATCCCGGTCGTGCGCCGCTCGCCCGCGGATCGATGGAGGCCTCTCACTGTAGCTCCGAAGGCGAGTGGCCGCGACGCTGGTGCTTCCCGTCGCGCTCTTATCCGTTCCCGCCGCCGCGCCCCTCGCCGCGCGCCGACCTCGTCGTCGCCCCGGCCCTGGGGCTCCCTTTCCCCTTCTGGTGCCTCCGCGATCACCAGGACCGTCGAGGCCAACACCACGGGTAGGGGTGACGACTGACGATGAGGAACGTCATGACGTGCCGGACGATTGCCGGTGAGCCCATGTGCGAGGTGAAGGAGCACCGGGCAGCATTGCCGGAGAAGAGGGAGAAGGAAAGAGATGTGATAGATTGTTCGCCGGTGAATCCGAGCTGTCGCCCACAACGTGTTCGGTGTATTGGCTGTGTGTGGATGTGGAAACAATCAGCGAGGAAGGGCATTTTGACCCTGACAGAGTAGCACCTTCAGGTAACTTTTGCAAATGGCATGGCAAACCTGGAAAGTTTGTACAAGAGCAATATGCAATTTCTTTGGAAGTTGGCGATGGTATTTTGGAATCTGAGTTTGACCAATGACATTGGCATGTATCACAATGCCCCTTGCTTGGGACTCTTAATCTTGGACAGGGATTGCTCATGTCTTATTTAGTATGTTTGTAGACCAAGCTAGTTAGGTCCTTCAAAAAAATACCATTCATATGACCTTGCATAAGCATCAGCTTAAGCTTTGTTGAATCCACGAACATCTATTGGCCATTTCATTTGTTTGCCTGCATAAGCATCAGCAGATGCCATGATCACTTCTTTTCTGCTATTTGTTTAGCACCTTATTTCATTTGTTTGCCTGCAAGATTTATTATTTTGATGTGTTTTCATTGTTTCTGTTACCTCAGCACTGATACTTACTCTTGATTGTCCCCTCCTTTTCCAGGATAGTGTCTACCTGTTGGTTCAACTTCTCTGTATTATTCCTGCATCTGCATTGCCGGAATCTGATAATAAGAATCTATTTGCTCTGAGGAATGCAATTCCTCAAGGGAAAGGCTTTCTCCGTGACTGGTTTGATCCAAAAACTCCTTCATGCAGCTGGTCAGGTATAAATTGTGCGGGAGACGCGGTTGTGGCCATAGATCTGTCCCATGTGCCACTCTATATTCCCTTTCCATCATGCATCGGGGCATTCCAGTCGCTTGTTCGGTTAAAGGTCAGTGGATGTCAGATCTATGGTGAGCTCCCGGAAGTTGTGGGAAATTTGCGGCAGCTCCAGTACCTAGACTTGAGCAATAATCAGCTCGCTGGCCCCCTACCAGTCTCACTATTTGACTTGAACATGCTTAAAGAACTGGTGCTTGACAACAACTCCCTTTCCGGACAACTGAGCCCTGCCATTGGTCAGCTTCAGCACCTCACTAAGCTATCCATGTCCATGAATTCCATCTTTGGATGCCTTCCTCCAGAGCTGGGAACCTTGCAGAACCTGGAGTTTCTGAACCTTAGCACGAACACATTCAGCGGGTCGTTACCGGCAGCTTTCAGTAATCTGACCCGGCTCACACACCTTGCCGCAAGCAATAACAGCCTCACTGGATCAATATTTCCTGGAATAGGCACATTGGTGAACCTCACGAGACTTGTTTTGTCATCAAACGGTTTGACTGGGCCAATTCCTGAGGAGATTGGTCAACTAGAAAACCTGGAACTGTTAAATTTAATGAACAATGGTTTCAGTGGAAGCATTCCAGAAGAGATTGGTCACCTGAAGCGGCTACAAGTGCTTAAGCTCTCCAACTGCAAGTTTAATGGTGCCATACCTCGGTCAATCGGTGGTCTTGAAAGCTTAATGACTCTTGATATATCATGGAACAACTTCACTGCTGAACTCCCAACATCTGTCGGTGAGCTGAGGAATCTAACTAAATTGTTAGCAGTTCATGCAGGGCTCACTGGGACCATACCTAAAGAACTTGGTAACTGCAAGAAGATCACTGCGATAGACCTGTCATTCAATCATTTTACTGGCTCTATTCCTGAAGAACTTGCAGAGTTAGAAGCTATTATCAGCTTTAAAGCGGAAGGTAACAGACTGTCGGGTCACATTCCAGATTGGATTCAAAACTGGGGGAATATTAAGTCTATATTGTTGGCAAACAACATGTTCAGTGGGCCTCTGCCATTGCTACCTTTGCAGCAATTGGTTGAATTCTCTGCAGGAAAAAACCTGCTCTCAGGCCCTATCCCTGCCGGGGTGTGTCAAGCTATCTCTCTGCGGTCACTCAACTTGTATAGTAACAATCTGACAGGGAGTATCAAGGAGACATTCAAAGGATGCAGGAACCTCACTATACTGAATTTGCAAGTTAACCAGCTCTGTGGTGAGATACCAGAATACTTGGCTGAGCTACCACTAGTAAGCCTGGATCTCACACAGAACAATTTCACGGGGTCTCTGCCTGACAAGTTCTGGGAGTCATCAACTGTTCAGGAACTCTATCTCAGTGATAATAACCTTGACGGCATGATCCCTGAGAGCATTGCCGAACTTTCCCACTTGAAGATTCTGCGGATTGACAATAACTACTTGGAAGGACCAATTCCGCGGTTGGTTGGCACTCTAAGGAATCTGATAACATTGTCTCTGCGTTGCAATATGTTGTCTGGGAACATCCCGGTAGAGCTCTTCAACTGCACAAACCTTGTCACGCTAGACCTGAGCTATAACAGTTTGACTGGACACATCCCAAGGGAGATATCACGCTTGACACTGCTTAATAGCTTGGATTTGTCTAATAATCGGCTGTCAGGCACTATCCCTTCCGAGATCTGTGTGGGATTCTCGCGCGCGTCTCACCTTGATTTGAGATTTTATCAGCACCAACGACTTCTTGACCTGTCGTACAACCAATTGACTGGTCAGATCCCAACAACGATCAAGGATTGTGCTATAGTGGCAGAACTATACCTGCAAGGTAACTTGTTGAATGGAACTATTCCTGCAGAGCTTGGCGAGCTGACGGGTCTTGCAACCGTTGACCTGTCTTTCAATGCATTAGTTGGACATATGCTTCCGTGGTCTACGCCATCTGTACATCTTCAGGGCCTTTCTCTGTCTAATAACCACCTGAATGGGTCCATTCCTGCTGAGATAGGCCACATTCTTCCTGCAATTTATAAGCTGAACTTGTCGGCCAACACACTTACTGGCAATCTACCACAGTCTTTGCTCTGCAACCATCATCTAAGCCATCTGGATGTCAGTAACAACAACCTCTCTGGAGAAATCCTATTCTCCTGTCCCGATGGGGATGAAGGATCCTCGAGCACACTGAACTCGTTCAATGCAAGCAATAACCATTTCTCAGGGAGCCTAGATGTGTCTCTCTCCAACTTCACAGGTCTGACTTCTCTTGATATCCACAGCAATAACCTCAACAGAAGCTTGCCTTCAGCTGTCTGCAATGTTACTACTTTGAACTATCTTGACCTTTCAAGCAACGATTTCAGTGGCACCGTCCCATGTGGTATCTGTGATATGTTTAACCTTGTGTTTGCCAACTTCTCTGGTAACCACATAGTTGGCACATACAACTTAGCGGACTGTGCTGCTGATGACATCAATCACAAGGCGGTTCATCCATCTCGTGGAGTTTCAATAGCAGCAACCGTCTGTGGCACTGCAATCATTGTCATTCTATTGGTTCTTCTGGTGGTTTATTTGAGACGGAGACTATTGAAGAGAAGGTCCTCATGGGCTCTTGTGCCTGCGAGCAAGACCATGGCGACCTCCGAGGAAACCTTAAGCAGCAAACTCCTAGGGAAGAAGTCGCGGGAGCCTCTGAGTATCAACCTCGCGACATTTGAGCACTCACTGATGAGGGTCGCCGCAGATGATATCTTGAAAGCCACCGAGAATTTCAGTAATCTGCACATCATAGGCGACGGCGGCTTTGGCACTGTCTACAAGGCAGCACTCTTTGGAGGCCGGCAAGTTGCTGTCAAGAGGCTGCATGGTGGCCACCAGCTCCAGGATAACCGTGAATTCCAAGCTGAGATAGAGACCATTGGGAAGGTGAAACACCCAAACCTCGTTCCCCTCCTTGGCTACTGCGCTTCCGGCGATGAGCGGTTCCTGATCTACGAGTACATGGAGCACGGGTGTCTCGAGGCATGGTCGAGGAAGAACCGAACCGACGCAGCTTACGCGCTGGGATGGCCGGACCGTCTCAAGATCTGCCTCGGCTCTGCCAAGGGCCTCGCGTTCCTGCACCACGGCTTCGTGCCCCATATCATCCACCGGGACATGAAATCGAGCAACATCCTGCTGGACTGGGACCTGGAGCCGAGGGTCTCCGACTTCGGCCTCGCGAGGATAATCAGCGCCTGCGAGACCCATGTCAGCACCAACCTCGCCGGCACGCTCGGCTACATTCCCCCGGAGTACGGGCTGTCGATGCAATGCACCGCGAGGGGCGACGTCTACAGCTTCGGCGTCATCATGCTAGAGCTGCTGACCGGGCAGGCGCCGACAGGGCAAGAGGTGGAGGAAGGCGGCGGAAACCTCGTTGGCTGGGTGCAGTGGATGGTGGCGCGCCGCCGTGAGAAGGAGGTGTTTGATCCCTGCCTCCTGCCGGCTTCGGGCGCGTGCGGGCAGCAGATGGCGCGCGTGCTCGCCATTGCCCAGGGCTGCACCGCCGACGACCCGTGGGCGAGGCCGACCATGCTGGAGGTGGTGAAGGGCCTGAAAGCGACACAGATGATGGAAAGCGCGCCTCCGGCGATGACACTCTCCAGAGCGCGCCTCCGGTGGTGACAGTCTCCAGGGAGGACAAGGACATGTAAAGCAGACAAAGACAGCATGATCTTTGCTACCCGTGTGAACTGGAAATCGCCAGATGAAGCTTCAGATTCTCCTTTTCTGATGTTCGCCGGAGGGCTTTTGCATCCATTCAAGAAGGAACCAGCGAATGCTATAGGGACAACTCTATAACATATTACAGGCCAATGATAAACCCTTTTTGCGAGAGATAACCTTTTTTTTTTAATTTCTTTTCTGAAAGGCGACAGCCCAATCGTTGTAAGCTGCTTCAGCTATCTGGAGGCTGTAACTAGTCACTGCAGCGACGGTGCTGCCGAAGTGCTGATCAAGCTGCATACATGTAACCCCAAATAATGCTGTGTCTTTTTTTAGCTGGTTATTACAAGATACTGTATAATGTACCGTCTACTTGATCTGGTAGTTTATATGTGCGGCAAGCTCGGTTGATGCGATGCCTGGGAGCGTTTCCACTCCCTGTGTGTGCTGGTTGCTTCATATATACTAATGCCAAGTGCATGGATGTATGTCGTAGGGGTCTAGGGTTGCTGACATGCCGTTTCTGAAGAACAGTAGTACAATGCTGAACCTGATGGGTAGTACTCCCTCCGTCCAAAAATAAGCGTCGATGGTCTAGTACAAAAATTGTACTAGTTCAGTATAAAATTAAAAATTGTATTAGTTCAGTATAAAATTTGCGACACTTATTTTGAGACGATGGAGTAATTCAGAACTCATCTTTCTGACTTTGCACTGCGAGGTTGTATTATTCCCTGGAGTCTGAAGTCCAGAGCTGCTTCGATCGGCAAGCGACAAACATAAATGGAAGCCGTTTGTTTCATAGCTTTGGGTGACGCGTCCATTTGCAAATGGTTCTGTCCATACATTGAACTGAAACAGAGGTCGGCAGAGAATCTGTGGTGCCATATATCCGAGGATTATAGTACGTTTTGAGCATGGAATTAAGCCATAGACAACGATCGGTCATCCAGTCAACCAGATAGTCGCCAAAAGCACGGAAACAAAAAGCTCATGGGACTCACATGTATTGTCAGTCTGTTTTGCACCGCAGTTTGATCAGCTATATCTATTTTTTGAAAAAGGATCGGCTATATCTATTGTTACCTATGTTTATATTCGTCAAGCGTACAAAAATAAATCATCATCACCACTTCTTTACATCTCCTATATACATGTACATTCATGAGACACTGGCAACAACACCAAGCAAATGACTGTTTCCCAGCTTGCAAAGTTCCACGGGAGCTCATCTGGCCACACATGCATCAGATGATCCTTTTTCCTCCTTCACCGACATCAATGGATCGACGAGCCATACTATATGCTTCTGCTTTCACTGAAGAGTGCGTGCACTCCCAGCTTAACTCCACTTCTTGCCTCAGCAAGTAGCAACATTTCTTTTGTGCGTCAACTTCTTTGCATTGCTGAAAACCTCTCAGTAGTAAACCTTATCGGCAGCAATACGTGCAAGATACCAACTTCTCCAGCTATCTGTCAGAGGGGATGGCTTCTTCGATCCTCCTGATGACAACGCTGAGACCGTGTCCGCTTTCGAGCGCTTTGACGGCAGCTCTATGCGCTTTCTTGTGCCACTTCAGGAGGTTGTAGGACTGCATCACTGACCAGCGAGCTCTATTTGCCATCTGATGATAGGCAACGAAAAATGCTCATGGACTGTTTTGGTTTATTAAGGCGAAGGTAAGAAGAGACACGTCAGAAGAAGAATATGGACCTGTGTGACAGAAAGCGGAGGATCGAGCAGAACACACAAACTCCTGAATAAGTTCTCGTCGTTTTCTCCTCCTTCTGCCTCCCCGTATACAAGTGCTTCTGCGGCGATTCCAGCAAACAGAATCATGCAGTATCTGCAATTACGATCTCCATCTTCAGCACAAAAGAGACGCTGTCCAACAACTCCAAGTGTTGAAACTGAAACATGAATGCCTGGTAACTTACCTGTCAAATGCTGTACTAGACAGATGGCCCTCACCAAGTTCTTTCTCCATCTTTGCGTCCCAGAACTGTGTTCCTGCCTGCAGAGGTGTGAGATTACACATCTTGATATCTCTATGAAAAGCATATATCAGATCATTCAGGATTCTTTTTTGACAGATTGTGCCACAATATGCACAAAGCAAGACAAGGAAGTCTAGTCCTATATTCTTACTCTTACTAGCATTGGCGGAGCCACCTGACCCTGGGCAGCTGGCCGGGCTCGGCTGGCGAGCCTCCCTTAAGAAACAGCACTGTGTTTGAGGTTGGAGATGACTAACGTTTTGGGCAAAAGTTTACTACCATGGACATGCACATGCACATGAAATTATTCATGATGTAGCACACAGCGAGCAATCTGGTTCTATATTTAAGCTAGATTATGAGAAGGCCTGACCGCCTGAGAGATAAAATAGAGAACTTCTGAATTCTATGATGCACCAGAGAAGCTTTGGTGCTAATGAATTTGATACAACCCTTGCTCTATAAAGGATCTGTTGGTGTTAGAATTAATGACATCAATAGCAACTTCTCTGAAGCTGGTAAACCCTATCTGTCCTTTATTTTTTAACCTAGTACCTGAGTGTTCACTAGAACGCTGATGAAATCTGCTAGGCTGGTTTAATCTCTTGTTTGTAGAGAAAAAAAAAACATTGAATTCTGTCATGAACCTTAAGTGGAGCCTCTCTTGCTTTGAACAAATATCTGTCTCAAGTGTGAACTTGTGCCTATCAACATTGCTGTTGATGAAACACAAACTTATGCCCAAACATTATGTTGCAGATTAGAGGAATTTCCTATGAAGTATCTTGGAGTTCCCTTGCACTATAACAAACTTAGAAAGGAGGACTTGCAACCTGTCTTTGATAGTGGGAAATTAGTTCTTATTCAATCCTGCTAAGCAAGTATTCCTATTTACATGATGAGTGTCATTAAATTCCCTAAATGGCCTATAGCTCTCATAAATTCTCAGATGGCACACTGCTTCTGGATGATTATGAAGGACATCATAAATATCATCCAGCCCATTGGTCTCTGTTGACACAGGAAAAAAGAATTTAGTGGTTTGGGGATACAGATATGGACTTGCGTCTTCTAGACTCTTGGGTTAAAAGATACTACCATTTAAATGATAACACACTCTAGAGACAGATAATTAACTTGTAAGTATAGAACTCAGGACCCAAACTTATTTGCATGCCCTACCAATATATCTCCCTTTTGGAAGGGTGTCTTATGGGCTGCTAAAGCTGGTATAATGGGATATCAGTGGAAGGCTGGAAATGTCAAAAAGGTCAAGTTCTCAGAAGACCATTGGTTTGGCACCTCAAGTCTTGCTATTCAATTCTAGGAGTTGTATGGGCACAATATTTCCCTGATATCTGGGATTGGGTGCAATTAAATATACATTAGATGTGTAGATCAGAGTCTGCTCAACAAACAGTTTGATTTGCTTCATATTGCTAATTCCCTTCAGATTAATGAGGATGATGATGCTATTATCTGGAAGTTTGAATAAAAAGGGATGTACTCTTTAGTTATTTTTACACTATCATCAACCATAGGGGAGTTATGTATGTACATGTTCCTGCTGTTTGGAAGCTAGCTGTCCCCCACCAAAAATCCACAATATGTGGTTACTGACTAATAACAGGCTCCTAACTAGAGACAATTTGAATAAAAGACAGAATGTGCCTGATCTATCATGTGTACTTTGTTCTGAAGCTGAGGCATGCATGCTTGGAAAGTGATCTCTCATTTGACTGAGCTTCCAGGCAATGCTAACTTACTTTGAGGTTGTAGCCTGTTTGTGGATAAGTAATACAACCATAAAGTAGAAATGGCATTATGGGAGTTGTGGAAGCTTCGTAATGATATTTGCTTTAATCGAGCACATCTGTCTGGAATGCTGGTGATTTGGCGAAAAATTGCTGCATTTTTTGCAGTGGCAGCTCCTGTGCTCGGAGGGTGCAAGAGAGCAGGTAGACAGAGTGGTTCCATCCTGAGTCTCTGAAGATGGAGTTCCAATGGCCGTGTCATAGTGATTCTGAAGCCTGGGAAGGTACTACGGCCAGTCTTGCGCATCAGCTGGAGACCACCTCACTGAAATTAGTGGAGAATGGGATGATGCTTCACGTCGTCCCCAACGTCTGTCTGTGATATGGGGTTCTGGTTGTGTGGATGTCTTTCCTTATCTCCTTGTGACACGGTTATAGATGCAGGAGACATTCTCTGAACCTTTTATTTAGTTCTTTTTGTTTTGCTGGGGTAACGCGTCTGTCATTCCCCCGCAGACTGGTGATATAAAACCTGAGACGATTTGGTTTCATGATCAATGGAACTGGGGCGGGGACCTATTCTTTTAGAACTACCATAGCCACGGTTAGGCTTTGCCCAAGTTCCAAAGACCCGCTAGCTCAGCCACTTATTACAAGACATTTCTGAAGTCTTGGTTACTACTCTTAAACGTCTTACATTTTGAGACAGAGGGAGTACATAGTAACTCGGTGAGGTGTATAGGCCTTCTAGATCAGCAAAGACTTCTAAAACTGCACCTAAATCCTACTTGAAAACAAAATACTTGTGCATTCTTTCTTAATAATGTATGCAGGAACATGTGCAGATTGATCTCAGTTACACCACTTGCAGGTGATTGCAGTAGAAAACTTGTTACTTGTAAGTAAGTAATCTTAACTCAAAATTTTGAGAAGGCAAGATGATGTATTGAAACGACAGAAATTACACCACTTCATCAGATAATAGACATAAAAAACAACTAGCACAACATACATATAATTTCAAAAAAATGGTAAAGGTGGTACCTGGCCTTGAATGCCCATTCGCAGTGCCACAAAGGGGTCCAAGATGACTCCTCGTATGGGGCAGCCCATTAGATAAGCTAGACACAGGTTCATGAAAGTAAGATATGTTAGCGTAAAAACTAGTCTCAGAAGTAAGATGCTATACAAATAACAGACTGCAAAACTAACAAATAAAAGCTACCATCCCAAAGTTGCGTTGATACAGGAACTTGAGATCATAAAAGAGTGTTACACTTTGAAGGAAAGAAATACCAGTAAGAAGATGGCCGGCTTCATGTACAAGGACTCTGCGCTTGTATGGAGGCCAGAAACATGAGATTTGTGCAGCACAAGTACCACCAAGAAAAAGCGCATCTGCTGTTGCTAACGCCAATATCGCAGCCAAGTTAGGCCGTACATCCACTCCTTGGGTTAGTAGAAAAGATGCACCACCAAAAAATGTAGCCAGAACATAACGAGAATTTCCTGAGAGACCCCACTTCTTTGGTGCAAGCTTTGCAGCTGAGAGAAGTAACACATGAAGAAGATAAGGGCTACAGAAGAAAGAGAAGTCCTTCTAAATCGGTGTGTTATCCTATTTCACATACCCATTGGTAAGACAAGGATTACTGCGGTACGAGTTTACAAACAGTGCAGATCCACTTCAATGTTTGAATAAGGAACAACACATATGAAAGAAAGGGAATATTGCCTCAATTCTCACCTTCCAGGCTTGTCATCTCCTTTAAAATTGTTGGCGTAACTTCTCTTGGTCCCTCCAGAACTGCAGCAAAAAGGTTATAAATATCTCTTGACCTAACAAAGGAAAATTATCACTGCACTGCTGTAAATACAGTGTAAGCCAAATGCAAATTTCCAGGACATTCCTTGACTGAATCAGTACAGTGAAACACTTTCGGATCAGTTCACAGCTTCGCATTCTACAAGCTAGAATGCTAGGATTTACCATGAACACTGCAGACTTCAAGTGTTCATGGTAAAATCCAGCATTCTAGCGTGTTCATGGTAACAGCTAACATACTGAATTCTACACCAAGTACAGATTTGAAGGCAATTTGGCGACTGGGATAATAATTTTGCATAGCATGGCCGTCAAGCCCATTCAATTATCACGCAAAAAAGGGACAATTAACGAGAGATCGCCAATTCACCTATGTTCTTGCACTTGCCGAAGTTGGCGAGGACCCCGCGGTCGGCGAGGAACTGGTACGCCCGGCCGACGAGCCGCATGTCGTCTGCGTCGATGCAGGTGTCCAGCACCTCCCAGTCCCGCCCCGGAGACATGGGGGGAGCCAGCTGCGTAGCCGCATTCGCTTCCGGATAAGACGCGGGTTCCACGGACTGCAGGAAGCGGAGCGCGCGGGAGAGGTCCTTGCTCTCGACGGCGTCCTCGAACTCGCGCCACTCACTGAGGGAGCCGGCGCGGAGGCGGGTCCCGGGGCGCGGCGGGCGAGACGGGGAGGGGAGGAAGCGCTTGGAGGAAGGGGAGGCTGGCTGGGAGGCGGAGAGGGCCGAGGTGGAGGTGAGCGGCGAGGAGCAAGAGGTAGTCGCCATTGGTGCGGCCGCGGAGGTAGGTTGCTCTGATTCCCTGTTACCGTCTCACCGTCGTGGCGTCGCTCGCTGCCGGTCGTCTGGCCTGTCCTGTATCACCGAATGTTTTTGCGAACGGCCCACCATATGCCCGCGAGCAAACTTAGCCCAGTGGGCCGGGCCTCCAACAAACATTACTGGCACCGCACGGCCCACACCGGTTCTTTTATAAACTGGCCATGCCGTGATGGCACACGTGCTGCACACAGGCCCAGACCCGACACATATGTAAACGTGCCGGTCAGTTTACCGTTTATCCCTAATGGGCCGTTTGGCCCTAATAAGCTGTTATGACATGATTACTTCAGAAAATTCAGAAAAAACTGGAACAACAAAAAAGACGAGGCAAAGTTTCATGTGGGTAAATCTTAAGCTTTCTTAGTGGCCGCCTCGTTAAAAATTTCTATTCTGAAAAGGAAAGAAAGCACAAAGCCATGCTCCAAATTACAAAAGGGGAAGAAAAATACAAAATAAAATAAAATTACAAAGACTACAACTATTCTTTCTCTTCTTTGATGGCAAGATTTTTGAACTTGCCTTCTAGTTGTGCCTTGTGTGTAGTGTGTTGGGCTCCCCTTCTGGCTAGTTTCCCATTTTCATGACCACTAATGTTTTCATAGTATCCGAGGCAGGATTGGTTCTTCTCTCCTCAAGTATTCTTGCAGCTAGATTGAAAGAAGACTTTGATGATGTCATTGAGACGGGTAGTTGAAACGGCGTGAATGTCGCCTAGAGGGGGTGAATAGGCGTTTCAAAATAATAACGATTGAGACTTGAATAAATGTGAAATAAAACTAACGTTAATTTATATAGCACAAAACCTAAATACACTAGGCTCAGCTATGTGCACCAACAACCTATGCTAAACAAAATAAACAACAATGTGATAGGAAGATATATAACTTGAAGCACGATGACTATCACTTTATAAGTAAAGGGCTCGGGTAAGAAATAACCGAGGCATGCGAAGATAACGATGTATCCCGAAGTTCACACCCTTACGAATGCTAATCTCCGTTAGAGCGGTGTGGAGGCACAGTGCTCCCCAAGCGCCACAATGGCTCACTGTATTCTCCTCACGCCATTGCACAATGCAAGGTGACGTGACTCCACTAAGGAACACGTGAGGACGGCCACCGAACCCTTACAATTGGCCACCCTTGAGGGTGGTCACCGATCTCGTACAAATTGCTCGGGGCAATCTCTGCAACTTAATTGGAGGCTCCCGAAACTTGCCTGGAGCTTTACACCATAATGACTGAGCTCTGCAACAACACTAACCGTATAGGGTTCCCAAGCACCTAAGAGGAGCAAGCTCTAGGGAACCAAGCACTCAAGAGTAATATGCAACTCAACTTTCACTTCCACGTATCACCGTGAAGAACTCGACTGGATGCATCAAATGCAATGGCAAGAGCACGCGGAGTGCTCAAGTCCTTCTCTCCAAATGCCACCACAACAACTAATGATACTGAGAGATATGAGAGGAAGAACAAAGAAGGAGAACACAAAAGAACTTCAAGATCTATATCCAAAGGGTTTCCCTCACTTAGAGGAGAGATGGATTGGTGGAATTGTAAATCTAAATCTCCTCTCTCTTTTCCCTCAAATAAGAGCAAGAATCATGGAGGGAATAGAGACAAACCAAGCTCCAAGAGGTCAACATGGGGGAAACTTGCTCAAAATTGTTGGGGCCATTGGGGAAGAAGACCCCATTAAATAGACCGCCATGAATCTAACCATTACGTTGCAAAAAAATAGGAGGGGTACAACTGCTTGGATGAGCGGTACAACCACTCCAGGTAGGAAAACTATGGTTGCAGCGGCCCAAGCGGTACAACCTTGGTAATGTATGTTTGTATCAGTTATTGAAAAAATAACCGGAACAACCGCATAGCCACCGCTTAGTACCGCACCCCAAAACCGAGAGGAATCACCCTCGACCGATAGATGGGGTGGTACAAGTGTTGGTACAACCACCCCTTGTTAACAGGCTTGGTCATGGCGAACCAAACGGTAGAACCGCTCGGTTGCCCGGTTGTACCGGTTAATAAGAAACAACTGTTAGGCCACCAAACAGTACCTTGCCCCCAACCTGAGATAATCACCCTCTTGTAGCCTCATGCGGTATATGCCCTCCAGGTGGTGGTTGGGGCGGTACATGCCCAGTACAACCTCCCACAAACATGCAACGGTGGCTTGTTAAGCCTCATGCGGTATAACCGCTAGGGACACTGGTTGTATCGGTTATTATTCTCTACCTAATAATAAAGCAATTATTGCTTCTGGTCGTCCGTCATAAAATTACCCTCAAAGTTGTGAATATTTACCCACCATGCCACCGGTAAGTGGAAAACGATTGGGTTTTTCGCATCGCCTGTTGTCTCAGGTTAAGAGGATGCGATCCTTCAATTTTTCATGACTACACTGCTGTCCTACCGGGTGTACTGGTGCTCCCTTATCCAGGCGGCCTGAGTTCGATTCCCACCCCTCCCCTTTTTGCTCTCTCAATTTTTGATGGCTGTATATGTGTGCTTACTTGATGGGTAACACTTTTTGACCTAGTTAATCTGTTTTATCTTTTTATTTATATTTTTGCGCGCAGATTTAAAATAATTTCAAAATATTCATATATTTTTAAACCCCAAATTCAAATCTAACATATTATATATGAAAGTGTCATAGAAAAAAAATATGTAGATTCCAAATATCTAATCATCTTGCATATTAATTATTTTTAAAATTATGCTTTGGTTGCAACTTTAATTAATAGTTTAATACCTAATTTATATGGGGTAATTTCGAAATATCTATTGTAAATGCTTCCTACTCATTTAAATGGAGTAAATATGATTATTTGATGCTCTCATAAAAGCTATTATTGTCACTATATGAGATGTTGATTCCTATCAGATAGTATATGTTGAAGGTTACAATACGTACATAATCATCATCTCTATTTCGTACAGTGCTGACTAATCATCCTATATACGATGATGTACATGAACTGCTGATACAAGTTTTATATAAACCAGTGACTTAACGTTAATTTTCATATTGTTTAAAGTTGTGTCCATATTTTTTTAAGAATATTGATGTTGATATGCAACCTTAAACATTTGGTACGGATGTCTTTACAGATTGATTGTTTTTGATAGAGGTGTATAATATGTTTGCAACCAAATTAAGTCTCGACTTGGATTAAAGTTGCAAACACATATATCAATGAAACAAAAAATATGCTCTTATGCATATGTTATCATTGAATACTAAAATATACTTGTTACTTTCGTTATAATGAAATATTTATTGGACATCACTGAGGAAAAACGACAACAAATGCGTAAATATATGCCGGCAAGGTGGCAACTAGGTAGATATTTTTGTTGTATAATGAATTGAAAACACCTTGGGTATACTTCAAAAAGCATCCTACCTTTATGTTTTTGCACATCACCACTTATCATGGTGTTTGTTGTATAGTATAATGAAAATTTTCAAGAGATTTGCTAATGTCGTCGAGTGTGTTTGAGGGGTGATTTTTTTTCTCCCGTTGCAACGCACGGGCATTTTTGCTAGTGAAAATAATCGCGACAACCGTCCTGCCACCGCCGTGTACCGCTACCTAAACCCGAGATAAATCACCCTTCAGGCGGTAGATGAAGTGATACAAAGGCTGGTAGTACCTCCCTGTTGGTGAACGTTGCATGGGAAACAAAAAAATTCCTACGCTTCACCAAGATCAATCTAGGAGATGAGCATCTACGAGAGGAGAGATCGGATCCACATACCCTTGTGGATCGCTAAGCGGGAAGCGTTAAGAAACACGGTCGATGTAGTCGAACGTCTTCGCGATCCAAATCGCAAGCCGTCCCGTGATCCAATCACGATCTAGCGCCGAACGGACGGCACCTCCGCGTTCAGCACACGTACAGCTCGATGACGATCTCCGCCTCCTTGATCCAGCAAGCGAGGGCGGAGAGGTAGATGAGTTCTCCGGCAGCACAACGACGTGGTGGCTGTGGTGGTGAACTAATCCAGCAGGGCTACGCCGAGCTCTACCGAACTAATCTAGAAAAGAAAGACGATCTAGAGGGGAGAGGGCAGCATGTGGCTTTTCAGGTGGTGGCTGCCCTAAAAACCCACTATATATAGGAGGAAGGGGAGGGGGAGGCAGCCCTAGGGGAAACCCTAGGGCTTGGCCAATCGTCCCAAGGGGGGAGAGTCCTCCCCCCCCACAAGGGAGGTGGAGGCTAGTGAGGACTCCCTCCCCACTTGGCCACCTCCACCCCTTGCGCATGGGACCCTTAGGGGCTGGCTGCCCAGCCCACCAGGGGCTGGTGCACCACCTCCTAGGCCCATGTGGCCCCTGGGGTGGGTGGGCCCCTCCCGGTGGACCCCCGGAACCCTTTCGGCACTCCCGATACAATACCGGAAACGCCCGAAACTTTTCCGGAGCCCGAATACCACTTTCCTATATATAAATCTTTACCTCCGGACCATTCCAGAGCTCCTCGTGACATCTGGGATCTCATCCGGGACTCCGAACAACCTTCGGTCACCAACATACATAACTCAATAATACTGAAACGTCACCGAACGTTAAGTGTGCAGACCCTGCGGGTTCGAGAACTATGTAGACATGACCGAGACACCTCTACGGTCAATAACCAATAGCGGGACCTGGATGCCCATATTGGCTCCTACATATTCTACGAAGATCTTTATCGGTTGAACCTCCATGTCAAGGATTTAGTTAATCCCGTACGCAGTTCCCTTTGTTTATCGGTATGTTACTTGCCCGAGATTCGATCGTCGGTATCTCCATACCTAGTTCAATCTCGTTACCGGCAAGTCTCTTTACTCGTTCCATAATACAAGATCCCATGGCTAATGATGTCTACTACGCAACTTTATTCTTGTAGACTTTGTTGGGCCTCCAAGCGCAGAGTTCTGTAGGACAGTAGCAATTTTCCCTCAAGTGGATGACCTAAGGTTTATCAATCCGTGGGAGGTGTAGGATGAAGATGGTCTCTCTCAAACAACCCTGCAATCAAATAATAAAAAGTCTCTTGTGTCCCCAACACACCCAATACAATGGCAAATTGTATAGGTGCACTAGTTCGGCAAAGAGATGGTGATACAAGTGAAATATAGATGGTAGATAAAGGTTTTTGTAATCTGAAAATATAAAAACAGCAAGGTAGCAAGTAACAAAAGTGAGCACAAATGGTATTGCAATGCTTCAAAACAAGGCCTAGGGTCCGTACTTTCGCTAGTGCAATCTCTCAACAATGCTAATATAATTGGATCACATAACCATCCCTCAACGTGCAACGAAGAATCACTCCAAAGTTCTTATCTAGCGGAGAACATAAGAAGAAATTGTTTGTAGGGTATGAAACCACCTTAAAGTTATCCTTTCCGATCAATCTATCTAGAGTTCGTACTAAAATAACACCATATGATACGCATCAACCAACTCTAATGTCACCTAGATACTCCAATGTCACCACAAGTATCCATGAGTTAATTATATGATACGCATCAAACAATTTCAGATTCATAATATTCAATCCAACACAAAGAACCTCAAAGAGTACCCCAAGACTTCTATCGGAGAATGTAGGACAAGAACGTGTATCAACCCCTATGCATAGATTACCCCAATGTCACCGCGGGAATCCGCAAGTTGAGTACCAAAACATATATCAAGTGAATCAATAGAACACCCCATTGTCACCACGGGTATCCACATGCAAGACATATATCAAGTGTTCTCAAATCCAATATTCAATCCGACATAACGATATCTCAAAGGGAAAGATTCAATTCATCACAACATGATAGCAAGGGAATAACATCAAATGATCCGACTATATTAACAAAGCCCGTGATACATCAAGATCGTGACATCTCAAGAACACGAGAGAGAGAGAGAGAGAGAGAGATTGAACACATAGCTACTGGTACATACCCTCAGCACCGAGGGTGGACTACTCCCTCCTCGTCATGGCCTCCGCCGGGATGATGAAGATGGCCACCGGAGATGATCTACCCTCTCCGGCAGGGTACTGGAACGCCTCCAGATTGGTTTTTCGTCGATACAGAGAGTTGCGGCGGCAGAGCGGAGAGTCTAGGGTTATTTCTGATGGTTTCTATATTTATAGGATTTTTGGGCGTCGGTTTCACGCCAAGATGGGCCACGAGGAGGGCAAGATACACCAGGGCGCGCCTAGGGCCTCTGGCGCACCCTGGTGGGTTGTGCCCACCTCGTGGCTCTTCTCCAGTGGTTCTTCGCTCCAATATTGCTTATTTGGTCTAGAAAAAAATCACCAAAAAGTTTCGGGCGATTCCGAGAACTTCCATTTTCTGCACAAAAACAACACCACGGTAATTCTGCTGAAAACAGCGTCAGTCCGGGTTAGTTCTAAATAAATCATATAAAGTTCATCAAAACCACATAAAAGTATTGTAAACATAGATGAATATGGCATGAATACTTCATAAATTATCGATACATTGGATTCGTATCCGCATCCCCAAGCTTAATTCCTACTCGTCCTCAAGTAGGTAAATGATAAAAGAACTAATTTATGAAGTGTGAATGCTAGCATAATATATAAGTTTGATCATGATAATTTCAGTCAATTTTCTAGCATCATAACCAGCAACTTTTTCTCATAAAGATCGTCATGATAAAGTAGCAACCAATTCACATGTTATGGTTCAAACAATGGATTCTCTTAAAACTTAACAACCTATGTTCTTAGTCACCAAACAATTGCAATTCAACTTATTCTAAACAAAGTCTAAGTAAGAGCTCCACATACTCAATCATCATATAGTCTTCTATGATTGTTAGTACTCAAAGCATATTTTTAGAACAAAAGGCATCCATTGAACACAGAGAAAGATAGGGGCTTAATGTTTCGCCTCCCAACTCATTTATCATAGAGATAATTGTCAACAATAATAAATCATGGTCAAATATATTTGACTGAATATATATGTTTGGATCTTTCCCCACCACATGATGCTTGCCAACTAATATAAGTAGGTTGGAATAAGAAGTTGACTCAACATGAAAAGTAAATAGCATGAAAGTAAATAGATTGTCCCTTCGCAGAGGGAAGCAGGGATTTGCAAAGGTGCCAGCGCTCATTGTTTAAAAACATAGATGAATATAGTTTTGGGAGGTGCACCCTTCCTGTCAACGTTACGACCAAGAGTTATCAATATCTTCCATGTTAAACACATTAGCGGCGGTTCCCAAGCAGTAAAAGTAAAGCTTTACTCCCCCTCCACCAACAAACACACTCCACGGCTAGCCGAATCCACGGGTACCGTCCATACCAACAACATTCCTGGGGGAGTTTTGTTTAATTATTTGCATTTCTTTTTTGATTTCGGGACTGGGAATCCCTATTACCGCCCCTCTCGTGCAAGGATGAGAGAATAAACACTCATCATGAGAATAACCTGCTTAACATGGAAGATACTGACCGCCCCCCGTCGCTCCATGAGCGGTCCAGGCACACAAAACAGATGTTTATTTGAATGTTTAGAGGTGGCACATGCAAATTTATTTGGAATGGCAGTGAAATACCATATATAGGTAGGTATGGTGGACTCTTATGGAAGAAACTTGGCTCAAGGATTTGGATGCACAAGTAGTATCTCTACTTAGTACGAAGTGTTGGCTAGCAAAAGGTTCTAAACAAGCACCACATGTTGGAGGATCCACAACAATATAACTTCTATGCAAATATACACAACCATAACTCATTACGTTGTCTTCCTTGTCCAACTTCAACTAATTTGCTCAAGTTTGAAAATAATTAATGGGTATTCACAATCATAGAAGATGTCCAAGATAATATATTTGTATGTGAAAGTTCTCTTCCTTATACTAATCATTCACGAATTGCTTGTATGACCAATATTGTGATTGTCAAACTTCAATAGATTTTACTTTCTAAACCAGATGTGAAGCTACTACTAAGCATAAAGCACATTGATAATTTCATATTTATGATATTCAATTCATTCACAATTTACTCATAGGATATAAGTGAAGCACAAGAGTAAACATCAAACTACTCTCAAAAGACATAAGTGAAGATCAATGAGTAGGAAAACAATCAAGTAGCTATGTGAGGGCTCTCTCTCAATAAATATTTTCAGATATGATTATTCTATTTAAACAGCAAGCAAAAGAAAAATAGCACTCCAAGAATAGCACATGTCATGTGAACGAATAAAAATTTAGGCTCAACATAGGCTAACCGATAGTTGACGAAGAGAGGTGGGATGCGTAGCATCCCCAAGCTTAGATGCTTGAGACTTCTTGAAATATTTACTTAGGGTGCCTTGGGCATCCCCAAGCTTGAGCTTTTGTATCTCGTTCAATCCTCTCATATCCCGGTTTCACCTATTCTCAAAAACTTCATCCACACAAAACTTGAAAAGAACTCGTGAGATAGGTTAGTGCACATAAGAACAAATCAACACTTCATGTACTGCCAAGACAATTTGCACAATAATTTTCAAACATCATATACTGTTTACTATCATTTCTACAATTTATATCTACCAATATAGGCTATGGAAACTATAGGATAAGTAGATAACAAAACTATGACAGCAATCTGTCCAAACAGAACAGTCTGTAGCAATTTATTAAACCAGTGCACTTCTGTAACTCAAAAAACTATGAAAATTTAGGACGTTCTAAAGGATTTATATGAAAACACTGTGTCAAAATTTCAGAAACTTTCCACGTTCTAGTAAAATATGAAAATTCAAACACTACAGAGAAAGTTTATGTTTTTACACAACACACATCAAACATGCAATGCAAGCATCCTAAGGCAATTCTTGGAACTAATTATTGAAAAACAAGATTGTAAATAACACCTAAAATAAAATAACAAAATATAATGACGATCCAAACAAAACTCATATTATGTGATGAATAAAAATATAGCTCTAAGTAAGACATACCGATAATGTTGAAGACGAAAGAGGGGAGGCCTTCCGGGGCATCCCCAAGCATAGGGGCTTGAGTCTTCCTTGGATATTACCTTGGGGGTGCCTTGGGCATCCCCAAGCTTAGGTTCTTGTCACTCCTTATTCTTCTCATATCGGTGTCTCATCCAAAACTTGAAAACTTCAATCACACAAAACTTAACAGAACTTCATGAGAAGGGTTAGTGTAATAAAGATAAATCATTCACTTAGGTACTGTCAAGACAAGATTCATAATTGTTACCACATGATACCTACTGTATTCTATCATTCCCATAATTTATACCACTAAATATAAGCTATGGAAACACTAAAACAAGCAAACTATGCATGCAAAACAGAATCTCTCAGAAACAGAACAGTCTGTGAAGATCTGTAGTATATCCATACTTCCCTATCTCTAAAAATTCTGAAAAATTAGGACAGCCTGAATAATTTTTATATCAACACCGTGTAAAAATTTCAGATCATTATCACGCTCCAGTAAAAAATGAAAATTCCTGTACTGGAGTCAAAAGTTTCTGCTTTGGTTCAGCATCAATTCTACTCATCTTGTGAGTCATCCCAAAGGCTTTACTTGTCACTTTATTGAAATAAAATACAAAAAGATGATTACTACAGTAGTTTAATCATGTGAACACACAAAAACATAAAGTAAAAGTGTTGGGTTGTCTCCCAACAAGCGTTTTTTTTTAATGCCTTTTAGCTAGGCATGATGGTTTCAATGATGCTCACATAGGAATAATAATTGAAACATGCAAAAGAGCATCATGAATCTCATGAAAAGCACATTTAAGTCTAACCCACTTCCTATGCATAGATATTTTATGAGCAAAAAATTTATGGGAGCAAGAATCAACTAGCATAGGAAGGCAAAATAAGCATAACTTTGAAGCTTTGAACACATAGAGAGGAAACTTGATATTTTTGCAATTCCTACAAGCATATGTTCCTCCCTCATAATAATTTTAAGTAGCATCATGAAGGAATTTCACAATATAACTGTCACATAAAGCATTCTTTTCATGATCTACAAGCATAGAAAATTTATTACTCTCCACATAAGCATATTTCTTCTCATTCATCGTAGTGGGAGCAAACTCAACAAAATAACTATCATGAGATACATTATTGGCATAATCCAAATGAAAATTAAAATCATGATGACAAGTTTCATGGTCACTATCACTCTTTATAGCATACATGTCATCATCATAATCATCATAGATAGGAGGCATGCCATCATCATAACAAATTTGATCATTCGAAGTAGGGGAACTAAAAAGATCATCTTCATTAAGCATAGCATCCCCAAGCTTGGGACAAACATTAATTGCAGAAAATAAATTCTCAAACATGTCATTCTCATCAAACATAGCATCCCCAAGCTTGTGGCTTGGCATATCATAAGCATAGTCACTCTCATCATTAATAGTATGAATAGCACCAATAGTATAACAATTATTATTATCATAACTTACCAAGGTGGTGCGAAAAAGATTTTCAAGATTATAAGTAGTATCATTATCTTCCCAATCATAGTCATCACAACAAGCAATTGGCATAACAAAATCATCATCAAGTGTATCATCTTCCACAATTATTTTTGATTCATCCTCGTGAGGCACAAGAATAATAGGAGCAACATCATTTGGAAGAGATACCTTTTTACCTCTACTCTTTCTTCTTTTCTTCTTCTTCACCACATCATGTGTGGGTTTAATTAATTTTTCCAAGCTTCTTATTGATGAGATTGGTTGAATAGGGAACTCCTCCTCATCACCTATTACATCATGAGAGACAATAGCAGGTAAAGTGAAATCCTTTACCCTTTCATTAGTATTCCTTTTATATTCTATTGGTTTTCCCATCTTTCTATAGTTGGCAATATAAGCATTCTCATTGCAATTTACCATGCAAAACATATAGATATTTTTTAGATTAGTTTCAATGTCGTCCGTGAGAATGAATACTTCAAACCAACTATTTTTATGTGTCAAATCTTCACTTCCCAAAAATAGAGAACGCTCATCATAAAGTTCAAGGGTGATCAAGTCATTACAATATTTGGCCATGATTTGATCATGAAAAAGTTTGCATTGGAAATTAAGATGACCAACTTTATTGCAAACTTCACAAGTAATAGGACAAAGAGAACACAATTTTGTAGCAAATTCATCTATCACTTTGAGCAAAAAATTGGTTCTATCATGTTTATGCTTCTTACAAAATCTATCATCCCTATAAGGCACGTCTTCACAAACTTTATGCACTCCACAAAAATTGACATGCTTATAAGAAACATTTTTATCATGACTAGCGCAATCATCATTAGTATTTTGGATATTCATAGAATTCATACTAACAACATTGCAATCATGCTCATCATTCAAGGAATTCTCATTGCGTATTTTCATAATTTCTTCCTCTACCAATTGAGCACAATTTTCGGAATCCTTATTTTCACGAAAGACATTATAAAGACGAAACAAATGATGCAACCTAAACTCCATTTTTTTGTAGTTTTCTTTTATAAAACCAAACTAGTAAAAAACAAGAAACTAAAAGAATTAATTGCAAGATCTAAAGATATACCTTCAAGCACTCACCTCCCCGGCAACGGCGCCAGAAAAGAGCTTGATGTCTACTACGCAACTTTATTCTTGTAGACTTTGTTGGGCCTACAAGCGCAGAGTTTTGTAGGACAGTAGCAATTTTACCTCAAGTGGATGACCTAAGGTTTATCAATCCGTGGGGGGTGTAGGATGAAGATGGTCTCTCTCAAACAACCCTGCAATCAAATAATAAAAAGTCTCTTGTGTCCCCAACACACCCAATACAATGGCAAATTGTATAGGTGCACTAATTCGGCGAAGAGATGGTGATACAAGTGCAATATGGATGGTAGATAAAGGTTTTTGTAATCTGAAAATATAAAAACAGCAAGGTAGCAAGTAACAAAAGTGAGCACAAATGGTATTGCAATGCTTCAAAACAAGGCCTAGGGTCCGTACTTTCTCTAGTGCAATCTCTCAACAATGCTAATATAATTGGATCACATAACCATCCCTCAACGTGCAACGAAGAATCACTCCAAAGTTCTTATCTAGCAGAGAACATAAGAAGAAATTGTTTGTAGGGTACGAAACCACCTTAAAGTTATCCTTTCCGATCAATCTATCTAGAGTTCGTACTAAAATAACACCATATGATACACATCAACCAACTCTAATGTCACCTAGATACTCCAATGTCACCACAAGTATCCATGAGTTAATTATATGATACACATCAAACAATTTCAGATTCATAATACTCAATCCAACACAAAGAACCTCAAAGAGTACCCCAAGACTTCTATCGGAGAAAGTAGGACAAGAACGTGTATCAACCCCTATGCATAGATTACCCCAATGTCACCGCGGGAATCCGCAAGTTGAGTACCAAAACATATATCAAGTGAATCAATAGAACACCCCATTGTCACCACGGGTATCCACATGCAAGACATATATCGAGTGTTCTCAAATCCAATATTCAATCCGACATAATGATATCTCAAAGGGAAGGATTCAATTCATCACAACATGATGGCAAGGGAATAACATCATATGATATGACTATATTAACAAAGCCCGTGATACATCAAGATCGTGACATCTCAAGAAAACGAGAGAGAGAGAGATTGAACACGTAGCTACGGGTACATACCCTCAGCCTCGAGGGTGGACTACTCCCTCCTCGTCATGGCCTCCGCCGGGATGATGAAGATGGCCACCGGAGATGATCTACCCTCTCCGACAGGGTACTGGAAGGCCTCCAGATTGGTTTTTCATCGATACAGAGAGTTGTGGCGGCGGAGCGGAGAGTCTAGGGTTATTTCTGATGGTTTCTATATTTATAGGATTTTTGGGCGTCGGTTTCACGCCAAGATGGGCCACGAGGAGGGCACGATACACCAGGGCGCGCCTGGGCCCTCTGGCGCACCCTGGTGGGTTGTGCCCACCTCGTGGCTCTTCTCCGGTGGTTCTTCTCTCCAATATTGCTTATTTGGTCCAGAAAAAATCACCAAAAAGTTTCGGGCGATTCCGAGAACTTTCATTTTCTGCACAAAAACAACACCACGGTAATTCTGCTGAAAACAGCGTCAGTCCGGGTTAGTTCTAAATAAATCATATAAAGTGCATCAAAACCATATAAAAGTATTGTAAACATAGATGAATATGGCATGAATACTTCATAAATTATCGATACGTTGGATTCGTATCAGCTAACTCTTTAGTCACTTTGCTTGCAAGCTCATTGTGATGTTGTATTACCGAGTGGGCCCTGAGATACCTCTCCGTCACACGAAGTAACAAATCCCAGTCTTGATCCATGCCAACTCAACAGACACCCTCGGAGATACCTGTAGAGCATCTTTATAGTCACCCAGTTACGTTGTGACGTTTGACACACACAAGGTACTCCTCCGGTGTTAGTGAGTTACATGATCTCATGGTCATAGGAACATATACTTGACATGCAGAAAACAATAGCAATAAACTGACACGATCATATGCTACGTTCATAGTTTGGGTCTTGTCCATCACATCATTCTCCTAATGATGTGATCCCGTTATCAAATGACAACTCATGTCTATGGCCAGGAGACCTTGACCATCTTTGATCAACGAGCTAGTCCTATAGAGGCTCACTAGGGACACGGTGTTGTCTATATACCCACACATTTATTTGAGTTTCCAATCAATACAATTATAGCATGGATAATAAACAATTATCATGAACAAGGAAATATAATAATAACCATTTTATTATTGCCTCTAGGGCATATTTCCAATAGTCTCCCACTTGCACTAGAGTCAATAATCTAGCTCACATCACTATGTGATTTACATTGTAATGAATCTAACACCCATACAGTTCTGGCGTTGATCATGTTTCCCTCGTGGAAGAGGCTTAGTCAACGGATCTACAACATTCAGATCCGTGTGTACTTTGCAAATATTTATGTCACCCTCCTCGATGTAATCGCGGATGGAATTGAAGCGTCGCTTTATGTGTCTGGTCCTCTTGTGAAACCTTGGTTCCTTGGCTAGAGCAATGGCACTAGTGTCGTCACAGAACAGAGTCATTGGGTCCAGTGCGGTGGGCACAACTCCAAGATCCGTCATGAACTGCTTCATCCAGACACCTTCCTTCGCCGCCTCCGAGGCAGCTATGTACTCCGCTTCACATGTAGAATCAGCTACCATGCTTTGCTTGGAACTGCAACAGCTTACCGCTCCTCCATTGAGAACAAATACGTATCCGGTTTGAGACTTAGAGTCATCCGGATCAGTGTCAAAGCTTGCATCAACGTAACCCTTTACGACGAGCTTTTGATCACCTCCATAAACGAGAAACATTTCCTTAGTCCTTTTCAGGTACTTTAGGATATTCTTGACCGTCGTCCAGTGATCCACACCTGGATTACTTTGAAACCTTCCGGCCATACTTATGGCAAGGCTGACGTCTGGTCTTGTGCATAGCATTGCATACATGATAGAGCCTATGGCAGAAGCATAGGGGATGACACTCATCTTTTCTCTATCCTCTACAGTCATTGGGCATTGAGTCTTACTCAACTTCACACCTTGCAACACAGGCAAGAACCCTTTCTTGGACTGATCCATTTTGAACTTCTTCAAAACTTTATCAAGGTATGTGCTTTGTGAAAGTCCTATTAAGCGTCTTGATCTATCTCTATAGATCTTGATGCCTAATATGAAAGCAGCTTCTCCTAGGTCCTTCATTGAAAAACTCTTGTTCAAATATTCCCTCACGCTTTCCAAAAATTCTATATTGTTTCCAATCAGCAATATGTCATCCACATATAATATTAGAAACACTATAGAGCTCCCACTCACTTTCTTGTAAATACAAGCTTCTCCGTAAACTTGTATAAACCCAAACGCTTTGATCACCTCATCAAAGCGCTTATTCCAACTCCGAGATGCTTGCCCTAGTTCATAAATGGATCGCTGGAGTTGCAAACTTTGTCAGCATTCTCTGGATCGACAAAACCTTATGGTTGCATCATATACAACTCTTCCTCAAGGAAACCGTTGAGGAACGCTGTTTTGACATCCATCTGCCAAATTTCATAATCGAAAAATGCAGCTATTGCTAACATGATTCTGACGGACTTAAGCATCACTTTGGGAGAGAAAGTCTCATCGTAGTCAATTCCTTGAACTTGTGAAAAACCCTTGCCACAAGTCGAGCTTTATAGACGGTGACATTACCGTTCGCGTCCGTCTTCCTCTTAAAGATCCATTTATTCTGAATGGCCTTTCGCCCTTCAGGTAATACTTCCAAAGTCGACACTTTGTTTTCATACATGGATCCTATCTCGGATTTCATGGCCTCTAACCATTTGTCGGAATTCGGCCCCACCATCGCTTCTCCATAGCTCGTAGGTTCATCGTTGTCCAACAACATGACCTCTAAGACAGGGTAACCGTACCATTCAGGAGCAGTACGTGCCCTTGTCGACCTACGAGGTTCGACAGTAACTTGATCCGAAGCTTCATGATCACTATCATTAGCTTCCTCCCCAACTAATGTAGGCTCCACAGAAACATCTTTCTGCGCTGTGCTACTCTCTGGTTGAAGTGAAGGTTCAACAACCTCATCAAGTTCATCTTCCTCCCACTCAATTCTTTCGAGAGAAACTCTTTCTCGAGAAATGACCCGTTCTTAGCCACAAACACTTTGCCCTCGGATCTGAGATAGAAGGTGTACCCAACCGTCTCTTTTGGGTATCCTATGAAGACGCATTTCTCCGCTTTGGGTTCCAGCTTTTCAGGCTGAAGCTTTTTGACATAAGCATCGCATCCCCAAACTTTAAGAAACGACAACTATGGTTTCTTGCCAAACCTCAGTTCATACGGCGTCGTCTCAACGGATTTAGATGGTGCCCTATTTAAAGTGAATGTAGTTGTCTCTAACGCATAACCCCAAAATGATAGCGGCTGATAACCCACAAGTATAGGGGATCGCAACAGTTTTCGAGGGTAGAGTATTCAACCCAAATTTATTGATTCGACACAAGGGGAGCCAAAGAATATTCTCGAGTATTAGCAGCTGAGTTGTCAATTCAACCACACCTGAAAGACTTAATATCTGCAGCAAAGTATTTAGTAGCAAAGTAGTATGGAAGTAACGGTAACGATGGCAAAAGTGACAGTAGCAGTTTTGTAGTGATTGTAACAGTAGCAACGGAAAAGTAACTTAGCAAAGATCAATATGTGAAAAGCTCGTAGGCAATGGATCAGTGATGGATAATTATGTCGGATGGCATTCATCATGCAACGGTTATAACATAGGGTGATAAAGAACTAGCTCCAATTCATCAATGTAATGTAGGCATGTATTCCATATATAGTCATACGTGCTTATGAAAAAGAACTTGCATGATATCTTTTGTCCTACCCTCCCGTGGCAGCGGGGTCCTAATGGAAACTAAGGGATATTAAGGCCTCCTTTTAATAGAGAACCGGACCAAAGCATTAGCACTTAGTGAATACATGAACTCCTCAAACTACGGTAATCACCGGAAAGAATCCCAGTTATTGTCACCCTGGGGGATGCGGATCATAACTCGTAATAGGTGTCTACAACTTGCAAGATAGGATCAAGAACACATATATATTCATGAAAACATAATAGGTTCAGATCTTAAATCATGGCACTCGGGCCCTAGTGACAAGCATTAAGCATAGCAAAGTCATAGCAACATCAATCTCAGAACATAGTGGATACTAGGGATCAAACCCTAACAAAACTAACTCGATTACATGGTAGATCTCATCCAACCCATCACCGTCCAGCAAGCCTACGATGGAATTACTCACGAACGGCGGAGAGCATCATGAAATTGGTGATGAAGGATGGTTGGTGATGACGACGGCGTCGATTTCCCCTCTCCGGAGCCCAAATCAGACTACAGATCTGCCCTCCCGAGGAAGAACAGGAGGTGGCGGCGGCTCCATATCGTGAAACGCGATGAACTCTTATCTCTGATTTTTTTCTCCCCGAATAGGAATATATAGAGTTGGAGTTGAGGTCGGCGGAGCTCCAGGGGGCCCACAAGACAGGGGGCACGCCCTAGGGGGGGCGCCCCCCCTGGCTTGTGGCCAGGTGGTGGACCCCCTCCGGTTGATTCTTTCGCCAATATTTTTTATTAATTCCAAAAATATTCTCCGTAAATTTTCAGGTCAATCCGAGAACTTTTATTTCTGCACAAAAATAACACCAAGGCAATTCTGCTAAAAACAGCGTCAGTCCGGGTTAGTTCCATTCAAATCATGCAAATTAGAGTCCAAAACAAGGGCAAAAGAGTTTGGAAAAGTAGATACGATGGAGACATATCAACTCCCCCAAGCTTAACCCATTGCTTGTCCTCAAGCAATTCAGTTGACAAACTGAAAGTGACAAAGAAAAACTTTTACAAACTCTATTTGATCTTGTTGTTGTAAATATGTCTAACTGATGTTCAGAAATTCAGCAAGGATTATAGACTAACCACATTCACAATAACATTTAGGTCTCACATTTACTCATATCAATGGCATAACCAACTAGCGAGCAATAATAATAAATCTCGGATGACAACAATTTTATCAAAACAATCATGATACAATATGATATAATGGTATCTCGCTAGCCCTTTCTGAGACCGCAAAACATAAATGCAGAGCACCTCTAAAGAACAAGGACTGACTAGACATTGTAATTCATGGTAAAAGAGATCCAGTCACAATCATACTCAATATCAATTAATAGAAAAGCATACAAATGACGGTGGTGCTCTCTAACTGGTGCTTTTTATAAGAAGAGGATGACTCAACAATAAAGTAAAATAGATAGGCCCTTCGCAGAGGGAAGCATTGATTTGCAGAGGTGCCAGAGCTCGAGCTTTTAAAACAGGGATGAATAATAATTTTGAGCGGTATGCTTTCATTGTCAACATAACAACTAAGAGATCTCGGTATCTTCCATGCTAGATACATTATAGGCGGTTCCCAAACAGAATAGTAAAGTTTTTACTCCCCCTCCACCAATCAATCACACTCCACGGCGAGCCGAATCCACGGGTACCGTCCATACAAACAACAATCCTGGGGGAGTTTTGTTTCATTATATTTTGATTTGATTTAGAGCATGGAACTGGGCATCCCGAATACCAACCTTTTTCTCGTGAATGATAGTGAATCAACACATATCGTGAGAATAACCCACCTAGCATGGAAGATACTGACAGCCCCTAGTTACTACATGAGCGATTCGGGCATTCAAAACAGAATATTATTTGAAGGTTTAGAGTTTGGCACATGCAAATTTACTTGGAACGGCAGGTAAATACCGCATATAGGTAGGTATGGTGGACTCATATGGAACAAATTTGGGTTTATGAAGGTGGATGCACAAGCAGTATTTCCGCTTAGTACAAGTGAAGGCTAGCAAGAGACTGGGAAACGACCAACTAGAGAGCGACAACAGTCATAAACATGCTTTGAGATTAACCAACATTGAATGCAAGCATGAGTAGGATATAAATCACCATGAATAAAAATATCGTGGAGGCTATGTTGATTTTGTTTCAACTACATGCGTGAACATGTGCCAAGTCAAGCCACTTGAATCATTCAGAGGAGGATACCATCCTATCATACCACATCACAACCATTTTAAAATGCATGTTGGCACTCAAGACAAACCATTATACACTCTTAGCTAATTAAGCATGGCATGAATAACTATAATCTCTAATTGTCATTGCAAACATGTTCCATCCATAATGAGCTGAATCCAGAATGATGAGCTAATCATATTTACAAAAACAAAATAGGTCGAGTTCATACCAGCTTTTCTCCATCTCAAGCACTTCCTCATATATCATCATTATTGCCTTTCACTTGCACGACCGAACGGTGTGAATAATAATGAGAGTGCACGTGTATTGGACTAAGCCGGAATCTGCAAACAATAACTCAAAGGAGAAGGCAAGGTAATAAGGGCTCTTTGTAAGATAAACAATGAGGCGTATGAGAGCCACTCAACATTTTCATCGTGGCCTTCTCCTTACGACCCAAAGAAAAGAAATTTCGAAACAAGAATGGGAAAAACTATTTACACGGGAAAACTCCCAACAAGCAAAAGAAGAACGAGAAATCTTTTTGGGTTTTCTTTTAATGATACAACTAAACAAACTAAAATGTAAAACTAGAACTAATTTTTTTTGGATTTTTCTCAAGGTTAATTAAACACTCAAGAAGAAAGCGGAAAGAATAAATAAAATACCATGGATGATACAATGAAAACGTATAAGCACCGACTACTAAGATGAGTGTGTGAACATGAATGTAATGTCGGTGAGAAATACGTACTCCCCCAAGCTTAGGCTTTTGGCCTAAGTTGGTCTATGGCCATGACTGAAAATAGCCATCTCCTGTATACTCCGGAGGATACTGAGGGTTCCACTGGTTGGCGAGCTCCTGTGGCTCCCACTGAAAAACTGGATCCTGATACGGATCAAGGGCTGGTGCCGACTCAGGTGCTGGGGGTTGCGACAGACCCCAATATCTGTAGATGTCCTCGGGCATAATAGTGTACCTGCCTGAATGGATATCGAACAAAGAAGAAGCAGGCAGAGTAATAATCTCACAAGTACCCTGACTAAATACTAGGTTGTAAAGCAGCCTTCTATCATTATCCTTCCTAATAAAATCATGTGCTACCATACTATCATAGTCTAAATATCTTGTAGGTAGTAACATTTCCTCTTCCTCGTCAAGCCTAATGGGTATTTTAAAGTGTTTGGCTAGACGAGATGCATAGATACCTCCGAATACGGGGCCCTTCGAACGGTTTAAGTTCAACCGTTGGGCCACTATAGCGCCCAGACTAAAAGTTTTATCAGCAAGTAAAGTGTGGCGCAGAATGGCGAGGTCGGGAGCACTAAGGCTTCCACTCTCCCCACGACCAACTAAACATCTCCCCGCGAATAATGCATAATAGCGTAGAACAGGAAAAATGTAAACTAGCCGCTCTTGCCTTTGACACCCCTCTCTCTTCCCCCACAGTGATTGCGGCAATAAAGTCCTCCATGTCTCTAGGACGTGGTTCACTGATGCTGCCCTCATAAGGTATTTTGCAAACTTTGCAAAAATCGTAAAGTTTCATCTCCTTAGGCACATCATATAAGTAAAATTCTACCATGGGAGGATTCTTCCTAGGATAAAAGTGAAAATTTTGCACGAAGATATTAGTGAGTAGGAGGTACTGGTCACACTTATCGTTGAGGAAGTCGGTGATGCCTGCATTCTCAGCCAAATAATAAAAATCTTCATAAATTCCGGCCGCCCTCAAGAATGCATCACTTGGCCATTCACATGGCCGAACCTCCGCGACGCGAGGAAGATTATATTTGGACTTCTTCTTCACCTCATTTTCATCTTCTTTAGAGCCCCGGCTTGAAGAGCCTCTTAATAATCTCCTCATCATTTTTTCTGAAAAATTTCTGAAATTTTTAGTGACTCACAATAAAGGTGAACAAAACTCAACAAAACTTATAGCAACTACTCCCACAAGTGCCTAGAGGCTATATCATGCAACAAAACTACTTGGGACCATACAAATTTGACATGCAAACTCAAGAACAAGGTCACCATAGCAGCAAAAATTTGCAATATATAAAGCACTAGAACAAAAACTAATTGGACCATTGGAGGAGTCACATACCGAAGAACAATCCCCCAAAACAGTTTTGCAAATGGAGCTATGCACAAGGAGATCGAAAATGGCAGCAAAATGAGCTAGAACACGGGTTTGAGCAATGGTGGGATTTTTTCTAGAGGAAGACGAAGTGGATGGTGGCTGGAATAAGTGAGGGGGGCCTACGTAGGACCCACAAGACAGGGGGGGCGCGCCAGCGGGGTGGGCGCGCCCTGCAGGCTTGTGGCCCACTGGTGCAGCCCCCTGATGTGTTCTCAGTGCCAAAAATTCTTAAATATTCCAGAAAAAATCATACTACATTTTCAGGGCATTTGGAGAACTTTTATTTTCAGGTCACTTTTTTATTGCACGGATAAATCAGAAAACAGAAAAATAATAGCATTTTTACTGTAATTAATCTAAATAGCAGAAAGTAAAAGTTGGGTACAGAAGGTTGTGCTTTCTAAATTCATCCATCTCATGTCTGTCAAAAAGAATCCATCAATAAGGTTGATCAAGTCTTATTGACAAACTTTTACCGATGGGTACAGAAGGTTTGACCGATGGGTAAAGCAGTTGATTTATCAGCCATTTGCAAAGAGATTTCAGTAGGTGTCAACTTATTCAAATCAAGTCTACGATATAAAGAGAAAGGCATAACACTAACACCAGCTCCAAGATCACATAAAGCAGTTTTAACATAATTTCCTTTAATAGAGCATGGTATAGTAGGTACTCCGGGATCTCCTAGTTTCTTTGGTATTCCACCCTTAAAGGTATAATTAGCAAGCATGGTGGAAATCTCAACTTCCGGTATCTTCCTCTTATTTGTCACAATATCTTTCATATACTTAGCATAAGGAGACATTTTCAGAATATCAGTCAAGCGCATACGCAAAAAGACAGGTCTAAGCATTTCAACAAAGCGCTCAAAGTCCTCATCATCCTTTTTCTTGGATGGCTTAGGAGGAAAGGGCATGGGTTTCTGAACCCAAGGCTCTCTTTCTTTACCATGCTTCCTAGCAACAAAGTCTCTTTTATCATACCTTTTGTTCTTAGGTTGTGGGTTATCAAGATCAACAGCAGGTTCAATCTCCACATCATTATCATTACTAGGTTGAGAATCAACATGAACATCATCATTAATATTATCACTAGGCTCATGCTCATTACCAGATTGTGTCTCAGCATCAGAAATAGAAATATCATTTGGGTTTTCATGAGTGCCTATAACAGGTTCACTAGCAGCATGCAAAGTCCTATCATCATTCTTTTTCCCTTTATTACTAGGACGATTAGGTGCATCAGAATTAGTTCTCTGAGAATCTTGCTCAATTCTCTTAGGATGGCCCTCAGGATACAAAGGTTCCTAAGTCATTTTACCCCCTCTAGTCACAACTCTAACAGAATGATCATTGTTCTTACCATTCATCTCATTAAGCAAATCATTTTGTGCCTTAAGTACTTGTTCTACTTGAGTAGTTACCATGGAAGCATGTTTACTAATAAGCTTAAGATCATTGATAGTTCTACTCATATAATCACCTAAGCGATCAAGCATGTAAGCATTGTGTTTCAATTGTCTACTAACATAAGCATTGAAATTTTCTTGCTTAACAATAAAGTTATCAAACTCATCCAAGCATTGGCTAGCAGACTTATTATAAGGAATATCACCTTCATCAAATCTATGGAGAGAATTTACCTCTACTACCCGTGTCGGGTTATCAAGACCATGTATTTCTTCAATAGGTGGTAGATTTTTAACATCTTCAGCTTTAATACCTTTTTCTTTCATAGATTTCTTTGCCTCTTGCATATCTTCAGGACTGAGAAATAGAATACCTCTTTTCTTCGGAGTTGGCTTTGGAGGTGGTTCGGGAAGAGTCCAATCATTATCATTGCTCAATATATTATTCAATAGTAGTTCAGCTTGTTCAACAGTTCGTTCCCTGAAAACACAACCAGCACAACTATCTAGGTGGTCCCTAGAAGCATCGGTTAGTCCATTATAAAAGATATCAAGTATTTCGTTTTTCTTGAGAGGATGATCAGGCAAAGCATTAAGTAATTGGAGAAGCCTCCCCCAAGCTTGTGGGAGACTCTCCTCTTCAATTTGCACAAAGTTAAATATTTCCTGCAAGGCAGCTTGTTTCTTATGGGCAGGAAAATATTTTTCAGAGAAGTAGTATATCATATCCTGGGGACTACGCACACAACCAGGAGCAAGAGAATTAAACCATATCTTAGCATCACCCTTTAATGAGAAAGTAAACAACTTAAGAATATAGTAATAACGAATTTTTTCCTCATGAGTAAATAGGGTGGCTATATCATTCAATTTAGTAAGATGTGCCACAACAGTTTCAGATTCATAGCCATGGAAAGGATTAGATTCAACCAAAGTAATTAACTCAGGATCGATAGAGAATTCATAATCCTTATCAGTAACAAAGATAGGTGAAGTAGCAAACTTAGGATCATATTGCATTCTAGCATTCAAAGATTTTTCCTTCCACTTGCGTAGCAATTTCTTAAGATCATCTCTATCCTTACAAGCAAGAAAGTCCCTAGCTACCTCTCCTTCCATAACATAACCCTTAGGTATATTAGGCAATTCATATCTAGGAGAGCTAGGTCTAGCAGGTGTCTCATAGTGTTCAGTTTCAATAATTTCATCAGATTCAGAAATATCATCAGTTTCAGCATTGACTCTAGCAATTTGTGTTGGAAATATGCCCTAGAGGCAATTAATAAAGTGTTTATTATTATCATATTTCTCCGTTCATGATAATGGTTTATTATTCATGCTAGAATTGTATTGACCGGAAACTTAATACATGTGTGGATAATAGACAAATACTGAGTCCCTAGTAAGCCTCTACTAGACTAGCTCGTTGATCAAAAGATGGTCAAGATTTCCTGACCATGGACATGAGTTGTCATTTCATAACGGGATTACATCATTAGGAGAATGATGTGATGGACATTACCCAACCGTTAGCATAGCAAATGATCGTTCAGTTTATTGCTATTGCTTTCACTATGTCAAACACACGTTCCTCTGACCATGAGATCATGCAACTCCCGGATACCGTAGGAATACTTTGGGTGTATCAAACGTCACAACGTTACTGGGTGATTATAAAGGTGCACTACAGGTATCTCCGAAAGTGTTTGTTGAGTTGGCATGGATCGAGATTGGGATTTGTCACTCCGACTATCGGAGAGGTATCTCTGTGCCCTCTCGGTAATACAGCATCACAGAAGCCTTGCAAGCACCGTGACTAAAGAGTTAGTTGCAAGATGATGTATTACAGAACGAGTAAAGAGACTTGCCGGTAACGAGATTGAACTAGGTATTGGATACCGACGATCGAATCTCGGGCAAGTAACATACCGCCAGACAAAGGGAACAACGTATGTTGACATATGAGGTTCACCGATAAAGATCTTCGTGGAATATGTAGGAACCAATATGAGCATCTAGGTTCCGCTGTTGGTTATTGACCGGAGAGTCGTCTCGGTCATGTCTACATCATTCCCGAACCCGTAGGGTCCGCACACTTAAGGTTCGATGACGATTTAGTATTATATGAGTTATGTGATTGGTGGCCAAAGTTTGTTCGGAGTCCCGGATGAGATCACGGACATGACGAGGAGTCTCGAAATGGTCGAGAGGTAAAGATTCATATATTGGAAGGCTATATTCGGACGTCCGAAAGGTTCCGAGTGATTCGGGTATTTTTCGGAGTACCGGGGAGTTACGGGAATTCACCGGGAGAAGTAATGGGCCTTATTGGGCCATACGGGAAAAGGAGAGGCAGGCCACGTGAGGAGGCGCGCGCCCCCCCTTGCCCAAACCGAATTGGACTAGGGGAGGGGGCGCAGCCCCCTCTTTCCTTTCCCTCTCCCTTCCCCCTTTCCTACTCCGTATGGGAGGTGGAATCCTACTAGGACTAAGGAGTCCTAGTAGGACTCCCCACACTTGGCGCACCCCTAGGGGGCCGGCCTCCTCCCTCTCATCCTTTATATACGGGGGCAAGGGGGCACCCCAAAACACACAATTGTCCCATAGCCGTGTGCGGTGCCCCGATCTTTGTTTTCCACCTCGGTCATATTTTCAGAGAGCTTAGGCGAAGCCCTGCCGGAATCACTTCACCGTCACCGTCGCCACGCCGTCGTGCTGACGGAACTCATCTACTACCTCGACGTCTTGCTGGATCAAGAAGGCGAGGAACGTCACCGAGCTGCACGTGTGTAGAACTCGGAGGTGCCGTACGTTCGGTACTCGATCGGTGGAGCTCGAAGGGTTGTTCGACTACAACAACCGCGTTGTGAGACGCTTCCGCTAACGGTCTACGAGGGTACGTAGACACACTCTCCCCTCTCGTAGCGATGCATCTCCATGGATAGATCGTGCGTGAGCGTAGGAAATTTTTGAAATTCATGCTCCGTTCCCCAACAATTTGTTCATCAAGAAATTCACCCAGTGGCACAATATTATCAAGCAAAGTATCATCATAAGCATCATGCATAGCAGAAGTGGCATCATCAATTACTTGCGACATATCAGAATTACTAGCAGGTGGTGGTGTCACAAATTTACTCATAACAGAAGGTGAATCAAGTGCAGAGCTAGATGGCAGTTCCTTACCTCCCCTCGTAGTAGAGGGATAAATCTTTGTTTTTGGGTCTTTTAGATTCTTCATAGTGATCAACAGATATAAATCCCAAGTGACTCAGAGAATAGAGCTATGCTCCCCGGCAACGGCGCCAGAAAAAGGTCTTGATAACCCACAAGTATAGGGGATCGCAACAGTTTTCGAGGGTAGAGTATTCAACCCAAATTTATTGATTCGACACAAGGAGAGCCAAAGAATATTCTCGAGTATTAGCAGCTGAGTTGTCAATTCAACCACACCTGAAAGACTTAATATCTGCAGCTAAGTATTTAGTAGCAAAGTAGTATGGAAGTAACGGTAACGATGGCAAAAGTGACAGTAGCAGTTTTGTAGTGATTGTAACAGTAGCAACGGAAAAGTAACTTAGCAAAGATCAATATGTGAAAGGCTCGTAGGCAATGGATCAGTGATGGATAATTATGTCCGATGGCATTCATCATGCAACGGTTATAACATAGGGTGATAAAGAACTAGCTCCAATTCATCAGTGATGGAAAAGAACTTGCATGACATCTTTTGTCCTACCCTCCCGTGGCAGCGGGGTCCTAATGGAAACTAAGGGATATTAAGGCCTCCTTTTAATAGAGAATCGGACCAAAGCATTAGCACTTAATGAATACATGAACTCCTCAAACCACGGTAATCACCGGAAAGAATCCCAGTTATTGTCACCCTGGGGGATGCGGATCATAACTCGTAATAGGTGTCTACAACTTGCAAGATAGGATCAAGAACACATATATATTCATGAAAACATAATAGGTTCAGATCTGAAATCATGGCACTCGGGCCCTAGTGACAAGCATTAAGCATAGCAAAGCCATAGCAACATCAATCTCAGAACATAGTGGATACTAGGGATCAAACCCTAACAAAACTAACTCGATTACATGGTAGATATCATCCAACCCATCACCGTCCAGCAAGCCTACGATGGAATTACTCACGAACGGCGGAGAGCATCATGAAATTGGTGATGAAGGATGGTTGGTGATGACGACGGCGTCGATTTCCCCTCTCCGGAGCCCAAATCAGACTCCAGATCTGCCCTCCCGAGGAAGAACAGGAGGTGACGGCGGCTCCGTATCGTGAAACGCGATGAACTCTTCTCTCTGATTTTTTTCTCCCCGAATAGGAATATATAGAGTTGGAGTTGAGGTCGGCGGAGCTCCAGGGGGCCCACAAGACAGGGGGGCGCGCCCTAGGGGGGGCACCCCCCTGGCTTGTGGCCAGGTGGTGGACCCCCTCCGGTTGATTCTTTCGCCAGTATTTTTTATTAATTCCAAAAATATTCTCCTTAAATTTTCAGGTCAATTCGAGAACTTTTATTTCTGCACAAAAATAACACCAAGGCAATTCTGCTGAAAACAGCATCAGTCCGGGTTAGTTTCATTCAAATCATGCAAATTAGAGCCCAAAACAAGGGCAAAAGAGTTTGGAAAAGTAGATACGATGGAGACGTATCAGTGGCAAATCGGAAAGAGACATCATAGACCGTACCATATCGAATAAGGTTCGATTACGACGTTCGGACACACCATTACGCTGTGGTGTTCCAGGTGGCGTCAATTCTGAAACAATTCCACATTGTCTTAAGTGATTGCCAAACTCATAACTCAGATATTCTCCTCCTCGATCTGATCGTAGGAATTCAATCTTCTTGTTACGATGATTCTCAACTTCACTCTGAAATTGCTCGAACTTTTCAAACGTCTCAGACTTATGTTTCATTAAGTAAATATACTCATATCTACTTAAGTCATCGGTGAAGGTGAGAAAATAACGATATCCACCGCGCGCCTCAATACTTATCGGACCACACACATCAGTATGTATGATTTCTAACAAGTCACTTGCCCGTTCCATTGTTCCAGAGAACGGGGTCTTAGTCATCTTGCCCATGAGGCATGGTTCACATGTGTCAAGTGATTCAAAATCAAGTGACTCCAAAAGTCCATCAGCATGGAGTTTCTTCATGTGTTTTACACCAATATTACCTAAGCGGCAGTGCCACAAGAAAGTGGTGCTATCATTATCAACTCTACATCTTTTGGCATCAATGTTATGAACATGTGTATCATCACTATCGAGATTCAATAAGAATAAACCCCTCACAATGGGTGCATGACCATAAAAGATATTACTCATATAAATAGAACAACCATTATTCTCTGATTTAAATGAGTAACCGTCTTGCAATAAACAAGATCCAGATATAATGTTCATGCTTAACGCAGGCACTAAATAACAATTATTCAGGCTCATCACTAATCCCGATGGTAATCGAAGAGCGAGCGTGCCGACGGCGATTACATCAACCTTGGAACCATTTCCCACGCGCATCGTCACTTCGTCCTTTGCCAGCCTCCGTCTATTCCGCAGTTCCTTGTTTGGTGTTGGCCGCCTTCTTGTCAGCCAGATACTTGGGGCAATTCCGCTTCCAGTGGCCAGTACCCTTGCAATGAAAGCACTCAGTTTCTGGCTTGGGTCCAGCCTTGGGTTTCTTCATGGGAGGGGCAACTGGTTTGCCACTCTTCTTGGAGTTACCCTTCTTGCCCTTGCCATTCTTCTTGAAACTAGTGGTTTTATTGACCATCAACACTTGATGCTCCTTCTGGATTTCTGACTCAACGACTTTCAGCATCACAAACAGCTCGGCGACTGACTTGTTCATCCCTTGCATGTTATAGTTCAACACAAAGCTCTTGTATCTAGGTGGCAGTGATTGAAGAACTCTGCCAGAGATCGCCTCCGGCGGGAGAGCAATTCGCAACTCAGCCAGACGGTTGGAATACCCAGACATTCTGAGTATGTGTTCACTGACAGACCTGTTCTCCTCCATCTTGCAAGCATAGAACTTATCGGAGGTCTCATACCTCTCGATCCGGGCATTATTTTCAAAGATAAACTTCAACTCCTGGAACATCTCATATGCTCCATGACGTTCAAAAAGCCTTTGAAGTCCCAGCTCTAAGCCATACAACATAGCACACTGAACTATTGAGTAATCATCCGAACGCGACTGCCAGGCGTTCACAACGTCTGCAGACGACACTGGAGCGGGTGGCTCACTGAGCGGTGCATCAAGGACATAAGCCTTTTGGGAAGCCGTGAGGATAATCCTCAGATTACGGGCCCAGTCTACAAAGTTCCATCCATCATCTTTCAGCTTGGCTTTCTCTAGGAACGCATTGAAATTCAGGGGAACTACTGCGCGAGCCATTGATCTACAACATAAATTTGCAAAGAACACTTAGACTATTGTTCAAGATAATGAGTTTTAGTTAATCATATTACTTAAAAACTCCCACTCAAATTGACATCCCTCCGGTTATTCGAGTGCTACATGATCCAAATTCACCAACCCAAGTCCGATCATCACGTGAGATGAGGTGGTTTCAATGGTGAACATCTCCATGTTGATCATATCTACTATATGACTCATGTTCGACATTTCGGTCTCTTGTGTTCCGAGGCCATGTCTGTACATGCTAGGCTCATCAAGTTTAACCCGAGTGTTTCGCATGTGCAACATTGGCTTGCACCCATTGTATGCGAACGTAGAGTCTATCACACCCGATCATCACGTGGTGTCTTGAAACGACGAACTTTCGCAACGGTGCACACTCGTGGAGAACACAATTTTATCTTGAAATTTTAGTGAGGGATCACCTTATAATGCTACCGTTGTCCTAAGCAAAATAAGATGCATAAAAGGATTAACATCACATGCAAATCATAAGTGACATGATATGGCCATGAACTTGTGCTTTTGATCTCCATCTCCAAAGCACCGGCATGATCTCCATCGTCACCGGCATGACACCATGATCTCCATCATCTTGATCTCCATCAATGTGTCACCATCGAGGTTGTCGCGCCAACCATGCTTCTACTACTATTGCTACCGCTTAGCGATAAAGTAAAGCATTACATATCGCTTAATGAGTGACACGCAGGCCACATAATAATTAAAGACAACCCTATGGCTCCTACCGGTTGCCGTATCAACATGCAAGTTGATATAAACTATGTAAGAGCACATTTATCCATGTGTGGTTTTGGTAATTGATGACAATCCCTATGGACTAATGGTTGCCTTGAGTTATATTCGAAGGAGTTGTCCATAGGCACTTCTTGAAGTACATGTGTTGGTTTCAAGGAGTTTATATGGTGACCAAGGTGGTATGTAAGGTTTTATCCAAAGATTGGTCATGTGAGAGTTGATCTCATTGCAAGCATGTCTTGAAGAAGAAGATTGTGTGAACATTCATGTTTACCTTCAAGACATCATGTTTGTGAAGAGAGAAGAGAAGACACAAGGTTGATCAAGGTTAAGGCAAAGAATGATTCAAGTTGATCAACACACAAAGCGTAGAAGATGTACCAAGTGGGATCAAGTGATCTCATGGTATGGTAAGCATTGTCCATTACGCTTTGTGTACTAACCCATGGTCTACGTGAGAGTTCATTGTGGGGTTAGGTATATTTCCATGGGCTTGCGTCAAGAGGAAGATCTCATACAACCCATGGAGGATGACATCAAGTGGTGATCGTCATCAAGGTTGCGGTGTGCAAGTTCAAGTGAAGCATCACGGAGAGATCATGCTTGAAGCTTGCCGTCCATTGTGGTGACAATGGACTTGTGAAGATGTGCCAAAGAGTGGCTCACCCATAGTGGAATATGGGGGAGCAATCAACTAGTCTTCATCGAGCCAACGCAATCAAGAAAGGTGGTCCATCTTGAGGACAAGATCGTCATCATCTAGCTCAAGTGGACTATGCGCAAGGCAAATGTTTGACCTTGATAGGGTTTTCTATTTTACTGGTCTCATGGTGGTAGTTGGGAGACCGGGTTATAGGATCGATAGCCGTACTATCAAGGGGGGCTCTCAAGTGAGTAGCTTGATCGTATCGTTCGTTGAGAGCTCAAACCATTGCATTCTTGGCATCATCATCTTTCTTGGTTCTTGGTTGGCTTTTCTCTTTGTGGGTTCTTGAGCTTATGGTCAGCTTCATGACAAGCTCAAGTTCATCGAAAATGGAGTCCATATGCATCTTCTATGATGTTTTCGATGCTAGAGTTTTTGCCGGTTCTTCATTCATAGAGGTTTCACATCTCTATACCATTGGCATTTTCATACTGTCGCTGTTTGGATAGTACTTGTCGTGTGCTATCCAACAAGCTTGAGTTTGCTCAATTCGGAGCTCGTATGCGAAAGTTATGGCAGTTTTAGTGCCAGAGCTGTTTTTCTCTGAACAGGCGGTAGTACCGCCCGCACGGTACTACCGCTCTCTAGTACTGCTCCTACTATCGCTTATTTCTGGGGTCTGGCGTCTTACTGCATCCCAGCGGAAGTACCGCTGGTTAGGGTGGTAGTACCGCTCCGGCGGCACTACCGCCTCGAGGTTTCTACCGTTTTGCACGTTTTCCCTAAATACTACCGCGCGGGCGGTAGTACCGCTCAGCCGAGCGGTAGTACCGCGTGTGCACGACCTGTGCACATAACAGTTGGATTTGGGGAGGCCTATAAAAGGGGGTCTTCTTCCCCATTGCTCCCCAACCCTTTGAGCTCGTGTTTGCCCCCCATTGTTGACCTTCTTCGAGCTTGCTAACTCTCAATCCCTCCAATGATTCTTGCTAGTTCTTGAGGGGAAAGGGAGAGGAGATCTAGATCCACATTTCCACCAATCACTTTCTCCTCTTTGTAAGGGGAACCCCTTGGATCTAGATCTTGGAGTTCTTCGTGTTCTTCTTTGTTCTTCCTCTCATTTTCCTCCCTAGCATTAGTTGCTTGGGTGGGATTTGGGAGAGAAGGACTTGGGCACTCCGTGTGCCCTTGCCATTGCATTTGGTGCATAGGTTTGAGTTCTCCACGGTGATACGTGGAAGTGAGAAGTTGAGAAGCTTATTACTCTTGGGTGTTTGAGCACCCTAGAGCTTGTTCCTCTTGGGTGCCTTGGCACCCTAGACGGTTGGTGGTGTCTCGGAGCTCAATCATTGTGGTGTAAAGCTCCAGGCAAGCGTCGGGGTCTCAAATTAGGTTGTGGAGATTGCCCCGAGAAATTTGTACGGGTACTGGTGACCGCCCCCAAGGGTTGCCAAAGTGTACGGGTACCGGTGACCGCCCCCAAGGGTTGCCATTTGTACGGGTTCGGTGACCGCCCTCAAGGGTCCCTTAGTGGAATCACGGCATCTTGCATTGTGCGAGGGCGTGAGGAGATTACGGTGGCCCTAGTGGCTTCTTGGGGAGCATTGTGCCTCCACACCGCTCCGAACGGAGATTAGCATCCGCAAGGGTGTGAACTTCGGGATACATCATCGTCTCCACGTGCCTCGGTTATCTCTTACCCGAGCCCTTTACTTATGCACTTTACTTTGTGATAGCCATATTGTTTCTTGTTATATATCTTGCTATCACTTAGTTGTTTATCTTGCTTAGCATAAGTTGTTGGTGCACATAGGTGAGCCTAGTTGTTTTAGGTTTTGTGCTTGACATATTAAATGTTAGTTTTATTCCGCATTTGTTCAAGCCTAAACCGTAATTATTTTAAAGCGTCTATTCACCCCCCCCCCCCTCTAGGCGACATCCACGTCCTTTCAAACTATTACAAAACATGATCATCTCATACATTGAATATATATCATCTTGTCTTTGGCCATATCATATCACAACATACCCTGCAAAAACAAGTTAGACGTCCTCTAATTTGTTGTTGCATGTTTCACGTGGCTGTTATGGGTATCTAGCAAGAACGATTCTTACCTACGCAAAACCACAACAGTGATATACAAGTTGCTATTTAACCTTCTACAAGGACTGCCTTTGTCGAATCCGATTCAACTAAAGTGGGAGAGACAGACACCCGCCAGCCATCTTATGCAACAAAGTTATATGTCAGTCGATGGAACCGGTCTCTCGTACATGGACGAGTAAGGTTGGTCCGGGCCGCTTCATCCCACAATACCGCTGAATCAAGAAAAGACTAAGGAGGGAAGCAATCTGAATATCAACGCCCACAAACTCCTTTGTGTTCTACTCGTGATCTCATATACGCATAGACCTAGCTCATGATGCCACTGTTGGGGAACGTCGCATGGGAAACAAAAAAAATTCCTACGCTTCACCAAGATCAATCTAGGAGATGAGCATCTACGAGAGGAGAGATTGGATCCACATACCCTTGTAGATCGCTAAGCGGGAAGCGTTAAGAAACACGGTTGATGTAGTCGAACGTCTTCACGATCCAAATCGCAAGCCGTCCCGCGATCCAATCATGATCTAGCACCGAACGGACGGCACCTCCGTGTTTAGCACACGTACAGCTCGATGATGATCTCTGCCTCCTTGATCCAGCAAGCGAGGGCGGAGAGGTAGATGAGTTCTCCGGCAGCACAACGGCGTGGTGGCGGTGGTGGTGAACTAATCCGGTAGGGCTTCGCCGAGCTCTACCGAACTAATCTAGAGGAGAAAGACGATCTATTGGGAAGAGGGCAGCACATGGCTTTTCAGGTGGTGGCTGCCCTAAAAAAACCACTATATATAGGAGGAAGGGGAGGGGGAGGCAGCCCTAGGGGAAACCCTAGGGCTTGACCGATCGGCCCAAGGGGGGAGAGTCCTCCCCCCACAAGGGAGGTGGAGGCTAGGGAGGGCTCCCTCCCGCCACCTCCACCCCTTGCGCATGGGCCCCTTAGGGGCTGGCTGCCCAGCCCACCAGGGTCTGGTGCGCCACCTCCTAGGCCCATGTGGCCCCTGGGGTGGGTGGGCCCCTCCCGGTGGACCCCCGGAACCCTTTCGGCACTCCCGATACAATACCGGAAACGTCCGAAACTTTTCCGGAGCCCGAATACCACTTTCCTATATATAAATCTTTACCTCCGGACCATTCCGGAGCTCCTCGTGATGTCCGGGATCACATCCGGGACTTCGAACAACCTTCGGTCACCAACATACATAACTCAATAATATCGAAACGTCACCGAACGTTAAGTGTGCAGACCCTGCGGGTTCGAGAACTATGTAGACATGACCGAGACACCTCTATGGTCAATAACCAATAGCGGGACCTGGATGCCCATATTGGCTCCTACATATTCTACGAAGATCTTTATCGGTTGAACCTCTATGTCAAGGATTCAGTTAATCTAGTACGCATTTCCCTTTGTTTATCGGTATGTTACTTGCCCGAGATTCGATCTTCGGTATCTCCATACCTAGTTCAATCTCGTTACCGGCAAGTCTCTTTACTCATTTAGTAATACAAGATCCCGTGGCTAACTCTTTAGTCACTTTGCTTGCAAGCTCATTGTGATGTTGTATTACCGAGTGGGCCCTGAGATACCTCTCCGTCACACGAAGTAACAAATCCCAGTCTTGATCCATGCCAACTCAACAGACACCCTCGGAGATACCTGTAGAGCATCTTTATAGTCACCCAGTTACGTTGTGACGTTTGACACACACAAGGTACTCCTCCGGTGTTAGTGAGTTACATGATCTCATGGTCATAGGAACATATACTTGACATGCAGAAAACAATAGCAATAAACTGACACGATCATATGCTACGTTCATAGTTTGGGTCTTGTCCATCACATCATTCTCCTAATGATGTGATCCCGTTATCAAATGACAACTCATGTCTATGGCCAGGAAACCTTGACCATCTTTGATCAACGAGCTAGTCCTATAGAGGCTCACTAGGGACACGGTGTTGTCTATATACCCACACATGTATTTGAGTTTCCAATCAATACAATTATAGCATGGATAATAAACAACTATCATGAACAAGGAAATATAGTAATAACCATTTTATTATTGCCTCTAGGGCATATTTCCAACACTCCAAAGTACTAAGCATACAACTTCTAGCACGTGCAGTACAACCGAAGTAGGAAAAATGTAAGACCAAAATTGTTATGACTTCTGCAAACGAACTCAAGCTTGTGGGATAGAAGACAACAAGAACTACCCGACTGGATATATTAAGAACCAGCAATAGAGAAAATACCAGTAATAGAAGGGTGAGAACCCTTGCTCAAATAAGGACCAACAAAATCTCCAGCACCAAAAACGCAAAAGAAGATGCATATGAAATTCGCTTTCGATGAACTTGAGCTATTCAAGAAGATAACCACATGTTTTAAACTCCCATAGAGAAAAGCCAAACAAGAACGAAGAAATATGATGCCAATGAGGCAAATGTTTGAGTTGTCTGCGAATGATACGGTCAAGCTACTCACTCGAGAGCCCCTTGATCGTACATCTATCGATCCTATAACCCGGTCTCCTAAGTAATACCATGAGACTGGTAAGATAGAAAACCTCTCAAGGTTATACCTTTGGCACGGGCATAGTCCACTTGAGCTATGATGACGATCTTGACCTCCTCAAGTAGGACCACCTTTCTTGATTGCGCAGGCTCGACGAAGACTAGTAAATTGCTCCCCTATACACCACTATGGGTGAGGCTCGCATAGGCATATCTTCACATGTCCATTATCACCATAATGGACGACAAGCTTCAAGCATGTGATCTCTTCATGATGCTCCACTTGAACTTGCACAATGCAACCTTGATAACGACCATCACTTAATGTCATCCTCCTTGGGTTATATAGATCTTTAGTTTGATGCAAGCCCATGAAAAGATACATAACCACACATAAAAACCTCACATAGACATGGGTTAGTACACAAAGTGTAATGAACAATGCCTACCATACCATGGGATCACTTGATCCCACTTGGTACATCTTCTATGCTTTGTGTGTTGATCAACTTGAATCCACTCTTTGTCCTTAGTCTTGATTAACCTTGTTTCTTATCTTGTCTCTACATAAAGATGATGTCTTAAAGGTAAACATGAATGCTCACACAATCTTGTTCTTCAAGACATGCTTGCGGTAGTCTCAATTCTCACATGGCCAATATTTGGATAACTCCTTGAATAACATCTTGGTCATCACATAATCTTGTACATACAACCTTGAAGCCAAGATATGATCTTCAAACATTGTCTATGGACAAATCCGTAAAGTATAACTCAAAGCAATCATTAGTACATAGGATTGCCATTAATTACCAAAACCAAACATAGGGACGACATGCTCTTTCATTATTGATAACACATCCCGTGCTAATATGGAAAGCATCGAATATATAAGCTTGTGGTCATACCATCATTGCAGTACGTTGAAATCCTCCTCCTTTTCATTGAAGCTAACTTTTTCATTGTTGAGGTACTTCACTATCTCCTCGCCACCTGCAAGCACATGTGCTATTGCTCCTATGGAAGAGCTCAAGGCAAAGGAGGAAGAACCAAATATCTTGCTCCACGCTCTTTTCATTATTTCTTCAGCTGGCATTGGTGGAGGTCATTGCATCCGAACTATTTCATGCATTTGTTCATAATTATCGTAAAATTCAGAAAACTTATCACAAATATCACTGAAGTAAGCTGAATAATCTAAATTTAGGACCCAACTAGTATAGTGAGTGCATTTAGCAAACCCCTTAAGTTTACCATAGGATCCAAGCCAATGAAAATTGCATACAAAGTTGAATTTTTTCCCAATATTTCAAATATTTAAGTTTCATGCGAGCAACAACTTCAAGTAAGAGTAGCAATGTTTACATTATTTTGCACCATTAAAAGAAATGTGGGATAATAGACTTGGACAAAGAAATTGTTACATCATAAAACATCTTCAAAAACGTAGTCAGTACTTCACCAACATGCCAAGTCAAAGAAGTGATTAGTTGTGATTCATAATTTGCATCAATGAATCCCAAGAATGCATCTTTGTCTCGGAGAAGTGTCTTAAGCATCATATATGTAGAGTTCCTTCTAACATGTATGTCTAAATTATACTTATGCTCCTACATCAATTCAATATCTCTTGTATCTTGGAATTCGTTGATTAGAGTCACTAAGATAAGAAATTATAGTGCGCAAAGTTTCAATGTGTGGTTTGCATTTCTTTAAAGCACATTCAGCAATAAGATTAATTATATGGCAAGCACAACGTCGTTGATGGAGTAATAAAGATGTAGCATATACGAAAATAGAGGAGTGAGGTCATGCATTGCAAATATATCTGTTGATGCATTACCCAAAGCTACTGCAAAAATCTTGTTGGTCAGACCAAAATCCCCACAACTCTAATTATAGCCACAACTCTAATTATAGCTTGATACATGTTCTCACGAGTATATGTTTCGTCGATTAATTCGAATCCTATGATTCTTTTTGTAGTTCCTACTCACCATTAACATATGTCCAACCACTCCAGATATCATATGTTACAGAGACTGAAAAATGCATGTAGTAAATTCTTCTTTTATTTTGTAAGACCAATCTTGCATAACTTATTCATACCCCTAGTTCTAGTTTGTCTAAAACATGTTTGAAATTAATAGTATAAGCAATTAGAACATATTCAGTAAAACCTTCAAACTAACAAAAACTTAATGGTAAATCATTAGAAGCAATTAGACGACAAATACCCCCCCCCCAACTTTAGCATCATAGTTAAAATTACGTATCAAACCGTCGAGGTTGGACTTGAGTGCGGTCTGTCTCGCTACGGACTCTCCATCCTTCTTGATGTGGGATTCCTTCTTCCTTCTCAGGTTGTCGGTTCCTCCTTTACCCTCCATCGTATACAAACCCATGCATATTTTGCAATTAGCTTTAATCTCGTGGACACCATCTATCTCAACTATTTCTTCATTGAAATAATCTCACACGGCGAGACTTTTGCGACAAGCCCTTTTCGCACCGGTGGTGGTGGAGGATGTGCTGGCACTAGTGGAATGGGTGCCAGATTGTGAAGGTGACGTGGTGTCGTCGAAAGAATGATATGTGGTGGTATTGCGGCCATTGGGATCGGCATAGTCAGGTATTTCAATATCGAAATCACTTGATTGGAAGCTAATGAACTGGTTTGGGATCATACATGTTTGAGTGTGAGAAATGAGAAGGGTGGACAGCCCTTTCTATAGCAAAAAATTGACAAGGTTTTGGACCAATTTAGCCCACGAGTGATCATTTTTATGAAATTTTCATTAAGTTGACCTAAACAACCCTTAAACCACCCTAAACTCCCAACCGGTCGCCACATCACCCCACACCCCCTCAACGGTCAGCACGCCCCCGCTCCCCCTCCTCCCAATTGGCGGCACACAATCGTGGCAGATCGGATGTGCTAGTCGTGTCGTGCCTGCACGCCAATTTGCTAAACGTGTCATGCCGGGCTGGCCCACGGATCCGCCCTTGCAGCTTAGGCACGGCCCGTTTAGGCACGTGTCGGGCTAGGCATGTGATGGGCGGAGCACGCAAGCTCATGGGTCGTCACACGGCCCATGGCCCACTTAGCCAGGTTTGCGTGCGAGTAGGACATCACATCTAGCAAACAAGCACCCCATGTGTGGTTTGGGCCGACCCAAAGAGGGGCGCGGGCGCCTGTTTTCTTTCTTTTTTTCAACTATCATTTCCTTTTTCCTTTCCCCCTTTTTATTACCTTTATTTTTATTTTTATTTTTATTTTCAAAAAATATAAAAATGTTCAAAGAACTGAAAAAGGTTCACAAAGTTCAAACTAATGTTCTGGTTTCAAAACATGTTCACAATTTTGAAAAATGTTCATGAATTGATAAAATGCTCACCATTTCAAAATATGTTTGCAATTTCAAAAGTTGTTATGATTTAAAAAATGTTCATGAATTAAATAACATAAATTTGAAAAAAATTGCAAAATTATAAAATGTTCACGAGTTCAGAAAATGTTCATGAAAACAAAAAAAGTGTTTATGAAAATAAAAATGATCCCAAAATTATAAAATTACAAGATTCCAATTTGTTTTTGAATTTGAAACATGTTGGCATTTCAAAAATTATTTGGAGTGTAAAAATGTACGTGGATTCAAAAATAAATCATGAATTATATATTTTTTGCGAAATTGAAAACATGTCCACAAATTCAAAAAATGTTCACAAAATTGAAAATTGTTAATGTCTTTGAAAAAATGTTCTCGGATTCAAAAAATAGTGATGAAACTGACAAAAAATACGAATTTTAAAAAGTTGGAAAAATGTGTTTTTTTGTGAATTTTGAAAAATGTTCATAAATCTTAAAATTTACTGAAGTTTTCCGAAGTTGATTTGTTCACAAATTCAGATTTTGTGGATTTGAAAACGTTCACGAAATCAAAAAAATATATTCATGGATTTAAAAATGAATTAGAAAACGTAAATGAAAAAAGAAAAGAAAAAGCGAAATTGAAAAAGCCCGTAATAATCCATAGAAAAAATGGTCTGGAACCTTCCCAAAACCGGAAATCGGAGTCTTGTTAGTTGGACCACCGCAAATGTATCTAGCTTGACTATAGGGTACGCGGCAGCAACCTACATGTGAATTAGGAGGACTCCCTCTACCTATGATATGCTGGCGAGCAAACACACAAGGTGTTCTTGGGCCGATCGGTTTGGAGTTCTGACCACTATGAACGCGATATGCTGGCGAGCAAACACACAAGTGTTCTTGGGCCGATTGGTAACGCCCCGCCTGCGGTTTCTAGCGAATATTGTTTATTTGTTCATTAGGCTTTTCCAATGGGGGGTATTTACATAGAAACACAAATATTTTTTCCAAGATGCAAGTAGAGTACTTTAAAACAGCTATTATATACGTACATTCAAAATATGGTTAAAGGGGAATGTCTCCTCTAGGATGGCAATTGGTAGGGAATGGTGTGGGTACACTAATCCTATTCACATGCCCATGTTTATAATGGGCATACAATTATACCACACCCTACCCATCTGTCATAAATCCATACCCATGCCCATAACCTACGGGTATCCATGCCCGATATAACCACATCAAGGGTGGTGGTGTGGTTGCTAACTCCATTGACGCCTCCAAGAGGTTTATAGGTTGGTGAAATGGTGATTGTGGGGAGGATGGGGCGGGGTATTGCTTGGGGAGCTGGGAGCAAACGATGCAGGTGGACTAGGATGTCTAGTTCTTCACAACTTATATAGAAAGACTTGATAGCTTATGTTTATAACTCATGTGATCCGCCTATATGATCATCTGATCAGGTTTGGGCATACGTATGGCACATAATTGTGTCCAGGCGCTACCCATGACTAGTTGGGTAGGGTTTGGCCGTTCGGGTACTACCCGTGGGCATAAAAATCTGTCCATACCCTACCCATGAGGGTCGGGTGCCCATGCCCATGGATAAATTGTCATTCTTAACTATACATTGTTAGGTAGAGGTGAGGCGCCTGGACATTGTTAGGTAGAAGCAAGGCACTTGCGAAGGGTTGCGCCTTGAACGCGGCTGGGTAAGCTCATTGGCGTGTCTGCTAAGCCGCTAATCGGCCAGCCACTGGTCGGTTCTCTTGTAAATGTACATTCTAAATGAATTGAAACCATCATTCGATCCTACTATTGGGTGTAGGCTGGAGGCTTATGAAAGTAAAAACAGATTAGTTCGGTTCTAGGAGCATGAAAAGTGAGGTGAAGGGAAAATGGGTAACTAGAGATGAATAATCATGCAAAATCCCCAAAGGAAGGAAGGAGTGAACAAAGATAAAAAAAATTGAGCTTGAGCAATATTATTATAATCAATCATGTAACTGTAAATCAGGATCAAGAAGCTCTGACTTGTACAGAGTATCTGGAAACAGAAACAACTAGATGGCAAATTGGCATGATATGAGGCCAATAAGTCATAGGCTATACTGTTCCAAGTTTAAACCATTCATCTTAAGGCAGAAGTATGATTATCGTAAACAGGCAGTCATGCATGCCCACCTTGTACTCCGTCTGGTAACTGATTGCCCGGATAATTGCTTGGTATTCCAGTTTATCCTATTAATTACTCATTTTTGCTATATTACTCGGTGAGGGCACCTAGCACAATTAGTTGGGTGAGTAAACCGAGTTTTAAAACATTGTTGCCTGTTATATTCCAGCAAAAGAGAAAGCTTATCTTAGGGGCATGGCCAATCTTGACTGTCGTCCTGATTTTGCAGCATAGCTTTCTGTCAAGCTGCAGAGAAACAGCCTCGGATAAAACATTAACATAATGCGCCTAATGGCATCACACAACATAACACAGAAATATCTTTCTGGCAATAATAAAGCTCGACAGAAATATCTTTCTGGCAATAATAAAGCTCGACTCTTTGTAATCCTGCATTCTCATGGTTGAAGGATATGTACCAGTCAAATGACTCATGAAAGGATAATAAAATTTCGACTTCGGAATTTAGAATTGCTAGGAATTTTTTTTCCCTTACGAACTTTCTTATATATACAACCATTGCTATCATCGCAGAATATGTTCAGCCATTTTATGAAATGCAGATCATTGCTAAAACTAAGAGGCTACTTAAAACAAGATGTTCAGCCATTTTCCGAAGATGTTTCCCGCTAATTAAAACAAGCCAAAACTGGAAGATAACCATATAAGCCAAAACTTAACTGCATCATTAAAGATAAGTTCCAAGTTAAGTCGTAGAAAACCAAGATCCACTTTCTAAAGGGAAGTGCAGACCAACATCTCACCAAAATCATGACTTCACAAGAAATGAACTACTTCCAGAACAGAAGCCAAACAACCAAAGATCGGCCAATAGATATTTAAGAATGGACCCCAGTTAACAAATAAGATCTGAAATCATTTTTGGGTGAAGCTTTCATGAACAGAAGCCAAACAACCAAGGATCAGCCAATAGATATTTAAGAAATGGACCTTAAACAAATAAGATTTGAAATCATTTGGGTGAAGCTTTCATGAATTATTGATCCAGCCCACACAAACCAAAAAGAAAATAAAACTAAAAGGCTTCATGTAGTGCTCCAGCTAAGCATTACAAATCCAACTGATATAAGCCCAACCATTAAGCCAAAACCATTCAAGGAAAAAAAGTTGAAATATCAGAAGCGTCTCACCTCCCTTGGGAAGCCGCGTAGTGCTTTATTGATTGATCGGGGCTTATCCCGTGTAGCGCATACATTGTTCTGTTACAGCCATGGTTGGCAAGGAGAGAATAAAGAAGTATGAAAAGCAACAGTGAAAAGTAAATAAGCTAGAGTTGATGGTGAGCGAATGCAAGCCGTCCGATCTTCTTCTCCATCGTCGATCCCCAGCCGCTCATTATCTGAACCCGTACAGTTAACTTTAGACTAGAACACCTTGCAAGTTCAGCCAGAGAATGCCCCCTTGCGAGCATGGCTTGTCCTCAGGAAGCTGAAGGTTGACGACGCCGTGCTTTGACTGTCTTGAAAAAGGCTGGGAATGTAAGCTTCATGAAATCTGTGTCTTCCCAAGTTGCGACATCCAGTGGAAAATTCTCCCATTGCACAAGCCATTGGACAACCAGCAGATTGCTGCGAGGAATCTTTCGGGTCTGAAGTATGATAACAGGTTCAGTTCTGGTACGCCCTTCAGGATCACCTAGAGGTAAATCAGCACAGGGAACCGCATTGTGTCCTATGAGTTTCTTCAGCTGGCTGATATCGAACACTGGGTGGCTGCCCACGTTTGCAGCTGCAGGTGATATGCCACATTGCCAACGTGATACAGTACTCGAAATGGTCCATAAAATTACTTTGCAGCTTGAGGTGAGAGCGAAGGATGATAGCATTCAGATGATATGGCTGAAGCTTCAAGTAGAACATGTCACCTACTGCGATAGTCCTTCCACTCGCTTGAGATCTGCATATTTCTTCATGCGCTGATGCGCAATTAAGAGATTATGCTTCAGTGTTGACAGCAGTGGTTGTCTGTGCCTCACTGTCAGTAGTGCCTACCATTGAGAACTCACTGATTTGCGGCTGTGGATATCCATATAAGGCCTCGAAAGGAGTCTTTTGGAGAGATGAATGAAAGGAACTGTTGTACCAGTATTCAGCCATGGGTTAATGCTGAACCCGTTTCTTCGGATCAGTAGAAACCATGTAGCAAAGGTAATTTTCAATACACTGGTTCACATGTTCACCTTGCAAGTTTAGTTTGACAATGTCGCATTCTCCATTGGAGGTCCATATCAAGAAAGACTTTTTTCCAAAGATATTTCCAGCAAATTAAAACAGGTCAAAACTGGAACAAAACCATATAAGCCAAAGCTTAACTGCGTCATAATTCAAAAACCAAGATTTGTATTTTAAAGAAAAGCCAACAAAGTGTAGACCAGCATCTCAATCAACTAGTTTCAGAAAAGAAGCCAGACAACCATAGGGATCAGCCAATAGATATTTAAGAAATGGACCTCAATCAACAAACAAAATTTGCAATCATTTGGGTGAAGCTTTCACTGATTAATAATCCAGCCCACCCAGACCCAAAAATAAAATAAAATAAAGAGGCTTCATGTCGTGCTCCAGCTAAGCATTGCAAATTCAACTGATCTAAGCCCAACTGTTAAGCCAAAATCATTCAAGGAAAAGAAGTCATCCGATTTTAGCAAAAGAACCAATATTAAAGCACCGTGTCACATGCTGAGTATCAAGGCAAAATGAACATAAATCTGTTCTTAACAGTTCAACATGGAAAAAGAAGGAAACAAACTGCTAACTGTGGATAGGAGAAATGCTCTCAGGTTATTATACTCCCTCCTCTAGTTCTTGAAAAGTTGCAGGTTTTAGGCATAGGTTCAATTAACATTTTTGAAACTTTGGCTCGCTATATTTCATAATAATTTTGCATTGGATATGTGAAAACCATTTGTAGGTTATCTCAGTATTTTCAGAAAAGAATTATTTTGAAGAGTTTTATATTACTACTGATATATAATGAAAGTAAGCAGTAAAGGTGTACTTTGGGGACTTTTTCAGAACTAGACTAGAGGGAGTATGTTCATCATTGAGCAACACACACGTATTGTGGTGCTTCCCCATCAACCTAAAGCCTATTTAAAGGTTGTATACCATTCAATTTAAGCGATAATTTTTAATTTTCGAAAACTTGGTGGTTTTGATTTACGTGTTGTTAGTGTATATTACTGTAAATAAACAGAAATTACTATATAAAAGAGGGGGGGAGAGGTGATAGATCTTACCAGTGTGTTACCTGACCTGACTGGAGCTAATGATGAGGGTTCCCAAACCCAACACCGAACCATCTTGCAGTTAACAGCTGAAGGGCATTGTCTTTAACCTCGCACAATTTTTGGGCCCAGCCATCTGGTTCCTTGTCATCAACTCCTAAGCCGGGAGCCCGGTCCTTTGAGTCAAGGTTGATCGGATCTTTCCAATCAGCGACATAAGCGGACACGCGCCTCTTGAACTTGACTTTGAACTCCGACCAAGCTTGGTACTTGTAGTGGTTAACACGTGCGAAGGCGGTCCAGATGCTTTTGAAACCAGGCTTGAGCTTAAAATGATGTACCACATTCATGAGGGATGATTCCACAGCGTCGAGACGGACCAAGGATTTGTGCTTCTGCGGGTTCTTCAACCGGCACGTGTAGCCCTGGCAGACCCCCTCTGGTGGATGTGCTGTTTGGCCCGAGGGGGCAAAATCATAACACGCAAGGTATATTTGGCCAACGGTGTCATCAACTGTAACGACCGGGTCTAGCAGAGATTTTGACGGCATCTCCAATCCTATCCAGCTCGTTGAAAAGATGAACTCATCCACATCCATGACAGCCATCCATGTGCAGGAACCTTGCTGTGTGGCCGCGCAATGAGACAGACCAGCTTCCTGGGTCTTGGTCCAGGGCCACGGCACGGTTGTGATGTTGAGCCCTGCGGATTTGAGCTGCGCCACTCGTTGTGCCAGGTTGTCTTCGCTGCCGTTGTCATAGATGAAGAAATGATCCACCCCGATGGCACTATGGTACAGTGCCCACTCCCCGAGGAACTTGGAGATGTTGCGTCCCATTGTGCAGGCGCAAACTGAAGTCTTTTGAGGTGTCAGGGAAGAAGATTCAGGTTGCTGTCGGTGGAAGGTTGCGAGGGAGGGCATGGGATCCTCGCCGGTGACCCCCAATGTGACAAGAACCCTCGACGTGCTTCCTCCTGGCTTGATAGGTGTCGGAGGAGGGGGGCAGCGAGTAACTTGCTGGACTGAAGTGATCGCTGGTGAAGATGCCAGCATGGTATAGGCTCCGTCGCTGTAACGATAGAGACACTGAAGATCCTGCCGGCGGCTGATTCCTTTAGCAAAGACGAACACATCGCCTCCGTCCAGAAGAGCCGAGTCGAAGACTATCGGGTCGCTGCTCCAGTTAAGCAGTGCGCGGCCCGGGGAAGGAGAAGGAGAAGGAGAAGGGGAACGGGAAGGGGAACCTGGAGCAGCTGCGGCGGCCGAGGGGGTGGAGGAGTGGAGTAAGAGCGGCGCTTGGAGCTGCTGGAAGCTCTGCGCTGGCTCGGGAAGGCGGCAGACGTATGCGTGAAGCCCGGACGCCGGCAGCCTCCCGAGCGGTCTCGCCGGGGAGGAGGCCCCACCCTGGAAGGCGCAGATGGCGTCGCCGGTAGGCTCAGCATCGTCCAGGAGCAGGACCTCCTGGTCGGGAAGGAGGACCGCATCCTCCTGCTGCGGCGCGCGGAGGCGCGGAGGCGGAGGGGCAGAAGGCGGCGCGCGAGGCTGTCATCGCTGAGGCGGAAGTATTGGTATTGCGGCGACGGCGACGGCGAAAAGTCGGCATCGAACGGGAAGGGCGGGGGCGCCGGACTGTCGGCTCCGAGCGGGAAGGGGGCGCCGTGGCCGAGGGGCCACGAGAAGATCGGGGCGCGGGAGTAGGCGTTGTGGCCTCCGGCTAACAGCAGGAGAGCTCCGACAGAGACGCCGCCGGCGATGGACGCTATGCGGCTCAGGCGGCGGTGTCGCGGCATATTGATTGGATTTTGCGGGAGCAGCAGCTCGATTTCGCGGGAGCAGGAGCTTCTTGATTTCGCGGGAGCGGAGAGCAAAGCAGGGGATGGATGGGGTGCGAGAAGACGGCCTCGATCGCGATCGATCTGGGTTTAGGGTTTTCGACCCGACCCGAACACGGATTGTTTTTTTTTTTTAAGGGTACACGGATTGGGTTTATCTGAGCTGGCAATAAAACGTGATGCTTTCTCTGTTTTTCCTTTCTTTGACAATAAAACGTGTTCCCTTCTCTGTTACCGAAACTCCAAATTCACACTTCCATAAATCTACACAAGCAAAACGTGTCGCCACGATCTTCATCCAGACCATAGATAGAGTCGTGTGCCGACCATAGATAGAGTCGTGTGCCGTCAGACCAATCCGGTTCAACGCCGCGACGCATCACCAACCTTGTCGCGTCCCGTCCCGCCCCGGCTTGTAGCATCGCCTGGCATGACCTCATCAGCGACGTCCCCTCTCTAATTGGCCTCGACCACGGGATTTAGCCATCAGAGGCTCTCTTCATTCTATGCAAGATTTTGGACCTCATCCCCGGTGGCTCTTTCCATTCTATGGAAGATTTAGGACTCGAAGAGCACCCGCCTCTTTCGATATGAACTCCAGCCCGCTGGTCTCATCGTTAGGAGAATAGACTTTGGTCCAAAAGCCGAAGCCAAAAGCCCCTATTTAGGAGCTTTTTTGGCTTTTCAGCCAAATTGGACTCTTTTTCCCTTTCTTTCTTTTATAATTAATCATGTTGCCTTCTCTGTTACGCAGGAGACGCAAGAGTCACGGGAGGCGAGCGGTTAGGGTTAGCCAGGCGAGAGAGTCCCTTTGTGTGCCGCTGGTTCCATCTCCCTTTGCCGGCCGCTCTAGCGGCGGGACGGAGGGAGAACCTCGGATCTATGCATCGGGTGGGTTCTCAGTAGGGTTAGGGTTGAGGGAGTCACTGTCGAGGCTGTTGCAGCAACGTCGCGTCTGAATAAGTTTCCTCGGACTCCGTTCGCGGTTAGACGGAGCTCTTGCCTTCGTCTAGGAGCCAAAGAACCCATTAGATGGAAGATTTGGAACTCAATAAACACTTGTGTCCTCCATAACAAAGAACAACCCGTTAGCTGTCGTCCTCCTTAACAAAGACCAACCCGTTGGCTGTTGGCTTGGAGCTACTGGAAGCTCTGCGCTGGCTCGGGAAGGCGGCAGACGTATGCATGAAGCCCGGACGCTGGCAGCCTCCCGAGTGGTCTCGCCGGGGAGGAGGCCTCACCCTGGAAGGCGCAGATGGCGTTGCCGGTAGGCTCAGCATCGTCCAGGAGCAAGACCTCCTGGTCGGGAAGGAGGACCGCATCCTCCTGTTGCGGCGCGCGGAGGCGAAGGGGCAGAAGGCGGCACGCAAGGCTGTCATCGTTGAGGCGGAAGTATTGGTATTGCGGCGACGACGACGGCGACGGCGAAAAGTCTGCAGTGAACGGGAAGGGCGGGGGGCGCCCGACTGTCGGCTCCGAGCGGGAAGGGCCGCCGTGGCCGAGGGGCCACGAGAAGATCGGGGCGCGGGAGTAGGCGTTGTGGCCTCCGGCTAACAGCAGGAGAGCTCCGACTGAGACGCCGCCGGCGATGGATGCTATGCGGCTCAGGCGGCTGCAATGGCGGTGTCGCGGCATATTGATTGGATTTCGCGGGAGCAGGAGCGAGATTTCGCGGCAGCAGTAGCTCGATTTCGCGGGAGCGGAGAGCAAAGCAAGGGATTGCTGGGGTGCGAGAAGACGGTCTCGACCGCGATCGATCTGGGTTTAGGGTTTTCGACCCGACCCGAACACAGATTGGGTTTATGATAAACCGTTTATCTCAGTCAAGCTGGCGCTGAGCTGGCGAGGCGCTTGGTCGGTTCGAGTTCCCTTGTAGTTCCACGGCATCACATTGTCTTTTTTTTCTTTTTACAATAAAACGTGATGCTTTCTCTGTTTTTCCTTTCTTTTTTGACAACTAGCAACACGCCGTGCGTTGCAACGAAAGAATAAAAAATTAATAATCTTTAATGGCCATGACCACATTTTGCTACATCACCGAGATACACTATCACTCTCTTTTTCGTGAAATAGTGAACAATTTTTGAAAATCATGAACATTTTTTTTAAAACTCATGAACATATTTGGAATCGTGAACATTTTTCAAATTGGTAAACATTTTCTCAAATCATGAAGATTTTTTGAATTCATAAACATTTTATACTATTTGCAAACATTTTTCTAAAATCTATGAACTTTTTTTAAAACATTTTCCTGAATCGGTGAACCTTTCTAGAATCGACTAATTGATGAATATTTTTTGAGATGCATTATCTTTTTTGAAGCAGCGAATATTTTATGAATAAATAAACTATTTTTTATGAATAAATAAACTATTTTTTAATTGACGAACAGTTTTCGAATTTTTAGGATAATTTTCAATTCATGAAATTTTTTTGAATTGGCAAAATTTTGTTCAATTTGATGAAACAATTTTAATACAGGAATTTTAAAAATATCATGGATATTTTTTTACTTCCCGAACGTTTGTTTTAATTTTTACGAACATTTTTTGAATATGCAAACATTTGTGAAAAATCACAAACATTTTCTGAATCCACAAACATTTACGAACTATTAAACATTTTATTTTCAAAGTTCTTATTTTTAAATTTAGGAAATATTTTTGAATTCACAAATTATTTAAATAGAAAAAACACCGACGGGAAAGAAAAACGAAATTTAAAAACCGGGTCGCCCATACATGGGCCGGCCCAAACAGGCGCGCTTTGTGTTCTGCTATCGCCCGGTGCGTAGTATAGGAGATTCCGACTGCATGGGCCGGCCCAGGGCGAGACTCCTATGTGTGAAACGTTTTTTATTACTTATGAGTGGCATTGGTGGGTAATATTTTGCAACTTTAGGGGTAATTTGGATGACGGGCGGACAGAAACACTCCGTCCTTTATTAGTAGGTAAAGATAAAACGTGTTCCCTTCTCGGTTACCGAAACTCCAAATCCACACTTCCATTAAAAAAACTCCAAATCCACACAAGCAAAATGTGTCGCCACGATCTTCAACCAGACCATAGATAGAATCGTGTGCCGCCAGATCAATCCGGTTCAACGCCGCGACGCTTCACCAACCTTGTCGCGTCCCATCCCGCCCAGCTTGTAGCATCATTGGAGGAGGTCTGGCAAGACTTGGGTTGTTCTACGCCCACCACTATCAACCTCATGTACGACGTCCCCTCTCTAATTGGCCTCGACAACGGGATTTGGCCGTCAGAAGTTCTCTCCATTCTATGTAAGATTTTGGACCTCATCTAGGGTGTCCCGTCTCTAGTTGGTCCCCCGTGGCTCCTTCCATTCTATGAAAGATTTGGGATTCGAAGAATACCCGCCTCTTCCGATATGAAGTCCAGCCCGCTAGCCTCACTGTTAGGAGAATAGTAAGCGACTTCACACTTTGGTCCAAAAAGCCCCTGTTTAGGAGCTTTTTTTGGCTTTTAAGCCAAACTGGACTCTTTCTTTCTTTTTGACGATAAAACGTGTTGCCTTCTCTGTCACGTAGGAGTACCTTCTAACTCACGAAATAGGCTTTCGCCCCCGTTTATAGATAAAGGCAAACACAACAAAACCGATACAATGTCGTTCGATACAAGGCAATGAGGAGATCCTCAGAAGTTGATCCAAAAGAAAATAGGCAATACTAGCCAAGAACGCTACAAACGCACAAAGTGCACCTAAACGCCTTGGGCCAGCAGCCGATAAGAAGCACAGGAGACCCGCCATCGTGCTTGAGGAAGACCCACCCTCACCGGCGACACCCCCAAGAGGGTGACGACGCAAAGCATCGCTGCCGCCGCATCGGCCGAAGCTAACAAAGGTTTTCACCCCTGAGAGTTGGAGGGCAAGGAGAGGTCCAAGGCGTCGCCCCAAGAGGAACACAACACTCGCAGGCCTTGTGTAAGTAGTGTGATACTTACAATGGGCATGTGCCAGCCAAGGAAGCGTAAAGCAGAGCGTCAGGAAGCGGCAACTAAGGGCGGGACAATTTAAATTCGTAGTAGTGTTAAGTGGGCCGTAGAGCCGTCTAATGGAAAATGGGCCGTGGGCCATGTAATCGTATCCGCGAGACTCGTGTATATAAGCGAGCCGTGTAATGGAAAAGAGGCATCGAAGAAATGGATTAATTCTATCCACCCGTCTCTCTGCTCTCTCTTTCTCTCTCTCTCTCTCTCTCTCTCTCTCTCTCTCTCTCTCTCTTATCCTCTTCCTCGTCTCGTCCCTCTCCTCTCCAGTTCAAATTGTATCCCAAATTCTGATCCCAGGCTCGAGCTCGCCGCCGGTGAATCGGGCTGACCCCTGGTCGTGACAATCTGGTATCAGAGCCGTCAGTGCCGCTCGCGATTGCAAAAAATATATTCCCAATTCGTACCCAGCAAATCCGAAGCGATGGTCGTGGATCGTCCTCGGACTTGATCTGCGTAATTCCTGACCCGAGGTGGGTTGATTGGGAGAAAATTGCGACACAACGGCGACATTCAAGGCCAACCCACAGACGCGCTTCCTAGTGAGGGAGATGGAAGCGTTCCAAGCGCGGATGCTACAGGAATTTGCTGAGTTGCGGGCAAATCAAAGCAAGTTCGACGTCGTCGAAGGCATATGCGAGAAGCTCAACGAGCAAGCCGCCCGCCTCGATCAGGTGCAAGTCAAGGTAGATCTCTCCTGTGACACTCTGGGTCAGGTTCAACAGGGTCAGATACATGCCGCTCAAGTGAGGAAGCCAGCAGGATCTAGGGAGAGTTCCTCACCAACAACGTCTGAAGTATTGGATGGAATTCTGGGCGCCGGACCAAGGTTTTTACCACACTAGCCTCTTCATCCAGTTTAGGTACCTGTTCAACCGCCTATTACAATTGTCGCTGAGGAAAATGAGGGCAAGCGACAGTGGATGCCTAAAATGGATTTTTCCCGCTTTGATGGTACTGATGTGAGAATTTGGTTAGATAAGTGTGAGGCCTTCTTCCAATTATATCACATACCTGATAGTTTCAAAGTCAGTTCTGCTTCGTTATATTTGTCTAATAATGCTGCTCATTGGTACCAAGCATTTAAACAGTCTGGGGCGTTTCATTCTTGGGAGCAATTCTGTGCAGCTATTATACAGGAATTTGATGTGAATGTGTACAGACAGAAAATGAAGGAGCTGTTGATACTGAAACAGGTTGACACTGTAGAGATATATAAGCAACAGTTTCTACAATTGGTGTATACTGTGAGGTTGTATGAGCCAGGTCTCAGTGATACATTTATGGTCACCAGATTTATTATGCGGTTGAAGGAATAGCTTCGCAATGTGGTGGAACTTCAACTGCCAACAACGGTGCAACTGGCTGCAATGTATGCCTCTGTGCAGGAAGGATTGATGATACAATAGAGACCTCCAAAAACAAATTATGTTAAAACTGCATATGGTAAATCTGAGAATAAGAATCACATGGGAACAGGGGATCTATGGAAGGCTAAGCGGTTGAAGGAATATAGGCGTGCAAATGGATTATGCTACAAGTGTGGGGAGAAATTCATGCCAGGTCATACCTGTAATCAGACCACTGTTCCTGGGGGGCAACTGAAAATAGCTGAACTAATAGACCCACATGAGATTATTTCTGATGCAGTGTTAGATGCTTTGGTAACAGACAACTCTGAAGAATGTGCCACTATATCAGCTATTGCATTATCAGGGGCATCTCACCCTAAAACCATCCAGTTAAGAGCATTGGTTGGAAATCAAGTAGTCCTCATCTTAATTGACTCTGGTAGCACACATACTTTTGTGAACCAGTCTTTGTTAAGCAGGATAGCAGTTAAAACAGAAAAACTACCAGTGCCATTGTAGGTTAAAGTGGCCAATGGAGATCTAGTATCATGTACAGAATTTGTTCCTCAGTTAACATGGTGGCTACAGGGACATAGTTTTGTTAGAGTTATATTAGTGATGCCTTTTGGCCTTTTGCATTCTAGTCTCTTGGCATCCTCTTGTAGCCTTTTGGCTTTCTCATGTATGTGTTTATATGATGGCTTTGGCCTCCTAATAATACAAGTTGTCATTCCAACATGGTATCATGAGCTAAGTTTTTTTTCGATCCCAATTCCGAACGGTGGTCCTTTCTTTGGCCGACCGTGCTATCTCCTCCTGTGCCGGTGCTGCTCTTCTGCGCCGCCTCTCCACTGCAGGACTACCTGCTCTTCAGATCTCGCCGCTGCCGGGCGTCGTGTCCGACCCCTCTAAGTCCAAGACGTGCAGTCTTGTGGGCTGAAACTCCGGCGCATCTACCATCGACCTCGCGTCCGTCAAGGTCGGCAACGCAAGCGCTGCACCAGTGCCCCGCCATCGTTGACTCCTCAACGCTCGTGTTGATCCCCCCACCGCATCGCCTCCCCGCCAGGCCGCCGCCGCCCCGCCTCCCAGCTAGGTCGCCGCCGCCCCGCCTCCAGGCTAGGCCGTCGCCGTCGCCCTGCGACCCCTCAGCTGGCCCTCGCCGCCGCTAGCCCCGGGGGCTCCGTCATCTCCGCCGGCCCTCGCCGCCGCTAGCCCCGGGGGCTCCATCATCTCCGCCGTCCCTAGCCACCGTTGGCCCCGCCGGCTCTGCTTCCTTCTCCGCGGGCTCCATCTTCCCGGCCGGGGACTCCGTCTTTCCGGCCCTGGCCACCGCTGGCCCCGCCGGCTCCGTTCCCAGGCTGCCGTCGCCGGCAGAAGGCCTCGCTGGTGGCCCTCCCGGCCTTGCTTCCTTGGCGCCGCTGCTGGCCTTCCGCGGCTGCCGCGGGGCTTATGTGGTCGTGCGTGTGTGTGAAACAGTTCTGGTTCAGTCTGGACGTGACCCAGATCTAATTCCAGCAAAGTAAAAAAAATAGGTAGGATGTCTTCGTCGACGGCCTATGTCGCTGTCCCTCGCTGCTCGGTGATTTTTGATGGGGCTAACTATGCCTACTTCGCTCTTTTTATGCGCATTCACATGCGTGGCATTCGTCTTTGGGGCATTCTTTCTGGCGAGGTCATTTGCCCGCCCCGGCCAGTTCCTCCTGTGGCTTCTATCCCGCCGACGCCACCGGTTCCTCCCACGGGTGCTTCTGATGCTGATAGGAATGCAGCCAGGATTGCTGCTGATGATGCGGAGGCTGCTTATAATCAGCAGGTCTTGGATTATTCGGATGCTCTTTCTGTTTACCGGGATGATCTGGCTGCCTACACTCAGTGGTGTGATGATGATGCTCGAGCTGCGGCTGTCCTCACTTCCAGTGTTCTACCTCAGTTTGCTTCTGAGTTTATGGGGCTCATGTAACGCCCAAGATGCGATCCTATCCTTATTTTGGCACGAGGGCCTCGACAGGGATAGAAGCGCATCTCGTCGTTTCGCAAGAATGGATATCATTACAAGTACATGTAAAGAAGAGATGAGTATATGGAATTGGCTTACACTCGCCACAAGCTACGTCAATATCACATCAATACAACATATCCAAATATCATACAGAAGAGCAGGGTCCGACTACGGACGAAAACAAACGATAAAATGACATCCATCCTTGCTATCCTAGGCTGCCGCCTGGAACCCATCCTATGATCAATGAAGAAGAAGAAGAACTCCAAATCAAACAAAGCATCGCTCTCACGTCAAAGCATCACATTACCTGTACCTGCAACTGTTGTTGTAGTAATCTGTGAGCCAGAGGGACTCAGCAATCTCATTTCCAAGGGTATCAAGACTATTAAAGCTTAATGGGTGAGGTATGATTAAGTGGTGAGGCTGCAGCAAGCGCTAAGCATTATTTGAGTGGCTAATCTTACGAGTACAAGAATAAAGGGGGATAATTGTCGAATAAACGGACGTGAACTAGTAATGATCTCTAAGAGATCCTGAACACCTACTTACGAACAAACATAACCCCACCGTGTTCTCTCTCGGATAAGGACTCACGAGAAGAGACAGTCACGGTTACGCACCCGGTTGGTGTATTTTATTTGAGTTTACTTCAAGTTTGCTATGACCGGATGTTAAACAAAGTTTCCAAGTTGCCACGTAACCGCGGGCACGGCTTTCCGAAAGATTTAAACCTGCAGGGGTGCTCCAACTCATCCATCACAAACTAACCACAAGCTGCGTTGGAATTCCTCAACCGCAGAATCACCGGTAGTATTTGCGGAATCCCGATGGAAAATCTCAACTTCGAGATAGCCCGAAGTGTCGTCGAAATCCCGCGCACAAGACGTTCGAGAAAGGTAAAACAAGTCCAGCAAGACCGCCCGGCAGGCCAGATCCCAATAGGAGCCGCGCGTATCTCTTTCTCAGGGCACTACCAGATGAGCTAGACGTCGGGTTGGCTGAAACCCCGGGTGACCAGGGGGCGCCGGACATCGCTCGGGTTGGACCAACACTCATGAGGAGCACTGGCCCAGGGGGGGTTGATTAATTATCCACGGGGTGATCATGCCCTATGCAAATTTTAGTTGTTATTAAGCAAATAGTACCAATGTTGGGCCTTGCCAGACAAGTTTTATCCTAAAACGAAAATCAAGGGGGTCCCCATAACAACCCTGAGCATGTTAGGAGCGCTCAATTATGGAACATAACACCGGTACACAAGTATATATGTGCATTAAATTAAATAGCAACAATATTGTGATATATCAAAAACATCCATGTTGGCACATGGAAACATTGCACCTGCAACTAGCAACGCTATAAGAAGGGCTGAGCAAGTAGTAACATAGCCAAACAATGTTTTGCTGGGATGTGGAGGGGTTAGAGGCTTTTCATGGCAATTTGGGAGGCTTGACATACAAGTGGTAGGTAGCGAGACAGCGATTGAAACGAGACATCTAGCATGGCAATGATAGTAATGGTATCCAGGAAAATGGTCATCTTGCCTGAGACCCCGCTTGGAAGAAGAACGAATCCGTGAAGAAGACGAGCCAACGTAGTCGAACGAATCCTCACACTCCGAACGCTTTCGGAACTCTATCGAGAAGAAGCAATCCGAAAACAACAATCAACACATGATAACACCACAACATATGCATGATGCACAAACAAATATGATGCATGTCCAGTTTAATTAAGCATGACATGGAAAAGCACAACAATCAACTTCTACACATTAAGTGAAGCTCAATATGCAACGGGTTGCATATTGACGAAACTCCACATTCGAATTACTTAGTTCACTCTCGTTAGGTACACGACAATATTAAATGTTGTTAAACATGGCAAGAGGTGAAGCATAATGTAACTACACTATCTAGGCATCTTAAATGAGGTCGGAAACAACATATAGCATTTCTGAAACGACCTCACGAGTTAATTTCGAAACTGGTCCAGATCTGAACTAATCATGTTTTATGTTTATTAAACAGGGAAATAAAATGCACAATGCGATTCTACTCGTCATTCTAGTCGATTTACATATATAGAACATTTGCAACGGAGCTACGGTCTAAAAGATATGCCACACACAAGATGAACATGACATGAATGCAAAATGCATGAAAATGACAACCACAAACATTTCAAATCATGAATGCAGCAATATATTATGATACTACATGAAAATCTAAGCAAGTTTCATATATGGCATGACCAAAACGGAGTTACGGGTTAACCACAACAACCAACACAAGTTTTAGTTCAACTCTGTCCAAAACAGCAACATGGCATATTGCACACATGAAAACAACAAGCTCCAAGATTTTAATATGCACAAACTAAGCATGGGGTAGTAGCATATAACACACACTTCATTTCATCTTCACATTTCATAGTCAAAAGAATCATGGATCACATGGTAGGAAGCTCACAACATGGCAATAAAATATAGCAGATTACGACTTAGTGAAAATAACAGTTTTTAGCATACCAGATTTTCATGGAGGCATATTGGCAGCAGTAAAACTATATGCTACAGGGCATATATTGGCATGAATCTTAACAGAATGGTAGTAGACATGATGCACTACAATTCATTCCATGGTGGCAAGGTCTAATTATGCATAGAAACGTGGCTAGCATCATCACAACATGGCATTATGAAGAAAACAGATTCTCAAACTTGGTGAAAATAAGAGTAGACATGTGCAGCATTTTTTAACAGATTGACATATTGAACAACATAATTAATTATGATGCTAAACCTATACATGCAAACTATTGGCACAACATGATAGGCAACAACATGCTTAACAAAAGACTCCTTGGTGGCAACCACAAAAGACTCCTAGATCAATAGCAAATCACATGGCAACATGGCAACAAAATAACAGTTCCAGACTTAGTGAAATTTGTCTCTCTCCCAAACAGCAGTTTTTATCAGGTAGACATGTTGACATGGCAATAACAGTAGCATAGCGATCATTTATAGGCATGGCAAGGACTCTAACAGCAAGTATACATGACACACTTCAATTCATCCCATTGGCACATGTTCATACGGGTCATGGATTGCTTAATATGAGCCTCGCAAAATGGAACTTATCGTTAACAGCAACCAGTTTACAGGTTACGACGAAATGCACTTTTGCAACAGGGTTTTAGCATGTAAATGATTTCTACCATGAGTGCAAATGATCCTATCATGTAGAGCACGAAACGTAGATACTTTTTCATATATAACACTTTGTCAACGGATGCACGGTTCACGAGATACGAGACAAACAATATGCAATGATGTTGTTTAAAACCTGCAGTTTCTAGACTTAGTCGTTTTAGCAGTGCTCGTCAGATAGGCTAAATAACGAACGGTTCGTAGAATAGACAAACAGTGCGCGGGCGCGGGATAGGGTAACTGGCGAACGGGCACGGGATAGCTGGGCAACTCACCTTGGGCCTTTGGGCCGGATCTGGAGAGGCGGATGGGCCGCGGGCAAGGCCGAGGTGGGACGGACGAGCTGGGTTGGCCCACGCCAGGAGGCGGTCGTCCCCGACCTCCTGATCGAGGACAACGACCGGAGGCGCGGCGACGCTTGCATCGGCGGGCGCCAGCGTCGAGGACGGGGGCGGAGGAGGCTGAGGCAGGGCCGGCGAGATCCGGCGGGATCCCACCCGATCCGGGCCGGATGAGAACCGGCGGTGAGGTCGCGACGGCGGGGCTAGCATGGCAGGGCGGCGGCGAGCTGCTGCGAGCGCGGCTGGCGAGCTCCGGCGAGGGCTGGCGCGAGGCTCCGGCGCAGCGCAGGGCGACGGCTTTGGCCGGCGAGGAGCGGCAGGGACCTCCGGCGTGGAGGCACAGTGGCGGCTCGGGGCTCCGGCGGTGCGGGCGAGGTGCACCCCGGCGGCGCGGGCGAGGCGCACAGGGCGCAGGGGCGGGGTCGGGCTGGCGCGGCCCGTTCGGGGCCCGAGGCAGGCCGCGCTCGGGCCTGGCGGCGGAGGGGAGTCAGGGGGGCACGTGGCGATCCGTGGTTGGCCGTGGGGGTGGTTGATGGTGGCGCAGGTGGTGGCTGGGTGGTCGGCGGCGTGACAAGTGGCGGCGGGGCAGCGGCTTGGTACGGATCCCGAGGAGTGGCGGCTGGAGGTAGGTGGAGGGACTAGGGTGGCCGTTTTTGGCAGGGGAGGACCTCCTTTTATAGGCAGGGACTAGGGTTAGGGGGTTTTGCCCGTTTTCGGACCGTGCGATCTCGATCGGACGGTCCGGAAGCGGAGGGGGTTAGCTGGGCTGTGGTGGGCTGTGGAGAGGGGGTGTGGGCTGAGAGAAGAGAGAGGAAAGCGGCCAGTGACAAGATTTTAAAAACCGAAACGTCCGCTAAATAACCGATGACGGTGCCGCTACGGTCGACCGTTTGGGTATCAAACGGACTCTGATTGCGACGAAACTTGGCAGGCGGTCTACCTACAATATAACAAGACCGCATGCCAAATTTCGACCCAATCCGAGAATATTTTTCGCGCGCTTTTAAAACATTTTTTTCAACGAATGTCGCGGGCGCGTGTGAGTGTGGTTGGTCTCAAATCGGTCAACGACAAGAACGGAGAGAACCGGCGACTACGAACGGATGCAAGTTTTGAAAAAATGACGACCACAGAGTGCCGATGCAATTCCGATGATGCGAATGATGCGATGATGAATGCGACAACCAGACGAATCACACGATGACAGCAGAATAAAAGGGGAATCTTCTGGATCGTCGGTCTCGGGCTGTTACAACTCTCCTCCACTTACAAGAGATCTCACCCCGAGATCTTAGAAAGAGAAGGGAAAGAAAAAGAGAAGATGTAAAACTTAGTTGCTTCTTAGACAAACGAGTGAAACCAATGAAACTTAAAGGTTGGAAAGAGATAAAGAATGACATGAGGAACAAGCAGAATTCAAAAGAAATTTCGGCAGCACTTCGGTAGGATAGAGAGGCAAAATTTGATACGATGGAGAGAACTTGAAAAGAGAAAACAACACTCCGGTTAAAAGATAAGCAAGGAATGAACATGATCTTGACAAAACAAGATGATGGTTCGAAAAGAGCAACATCACAATGCCTCCAGAACAAAAGAATAGAAGTTAGATCCTTTGGAAGAAGAGCGGAAAATAAAATAACAACTTCTACCATCATTGAACTTGAAAAGCATCCTTACAAGGAGAATTGGACGGAGTTGTTGGAACATCAACAACGGAAAGAACAAGCTTGTTGTGGGCTTATGGAAAACATCTCAAAATTATGAGGTGACAACCGACCACTAACGGAAACAAAGATTGCTTGGGAATAACAGGATATGCAAAACAAGAGGATACATTGAGAACTTGGATCATTGATGAGCACCATGATAGCAACAATCCTTAGGAAAAGCTTTAGGTGAAATCCATGCCAAAATAACTCCACAAAGAAAAGATGGGTTTACATATCTCATTATTGACAAATTCTCTTCGAGACTCCTCATGAATCAAGAATGCTATAGTACCATCTCAAAAGATAAGGAAGGAAGAATTGCGGTTTGAAATGCAAGATAAGAATACTTGAGGACCTCCAACAAAATCTTGAAGAACACTTAAAAATGAAAGAAATCTTGATGAACCACCATGAAGAACCTTCGGAAAGAACTCTGAAACGAAAGGATGATAGAAAGAATTGAAGGATGGAAAATGAACAAGATTGAGGTCTTGCAGAGATTTAGATGAAGCTTCGCGAAGAGATACTTGAGAAACTTGGAACTCCGGAAAAGAAAATATAAGCAACTAGAATAGAGAATTTGATATCATGAACAACCTCTGGAAGAATGCTTGAAATCACCTTGTTGAAACAAGAATAAGAATTATGTTATGCTTATCCTTCATCAAGTTTAATTGATGACAAACAACGGATTTCACACACCACTTATTCTTCTTGAGAATGAATTGAGAGAGATTGGGCACAAACTTGAAGAAGTCTTGAATGAACCACCGGCAAGAATTGAAACGAATGAGGATACTACAAATGAACGGAGATACATGACATGAGAACGAAGAGATCACGATCCGCCTAGAGAAATCTTGAGCGAAGAACCGGGATAATTGAGACGAACGAAGAGACAACAATTGAGAAGAATTAGAGAATGAAAGCTGAAAGTTGAGAACGAAGAAATCTTCTAAAATGATGGCCTTCGGAGGATCGAGAAATGAAAACAGCACTCAAATGATCTGGATAGACATGGAGGGAATTACTCATGATCTAAAACATTTGAAAGGATAGCACCAAGCTAAAACCATGAATCTCTGAGAATGGAACAAGATTTAAGAGAAACTCTCCTTCGGTCTTCATGCTGAGAATGATGACGAGAAACACCACCAAGAATTACTGAGGCACTCCGGAATAATGAATAAGAAAGGTTGAGGCAATGATGAAAATGATTTAGCAGTGACCTTCAAGAAGGAATATGACTGATGGGATTCATTCTTACGTCATATATGAAAAGAACTTGAGAACATCTCCGGAAAGATTAGAAGAGCCAGGTAAGATCCTGGGGAAAACCTGTGGGTTATGAGCCCACTCAAAGAGAACACCGTTGAAACGATTGCTTAGGAATAGAGATTACACCGGTACAATGAAAACTTGATGAGGTGAGAACCTCGAAATAATTTAAGAGGGTCTGAATGGAAATGAAAGTCTTCTGAGATATCTTCAGCACTCCAGATAGACTAGAGAGAGGGAAGAATAACCAAGAGAGGCTTGGATAAGAACTTCCAACATGGGAAAGCATTTAACGAAAGAAAAGAATATGATGAACACTGAAAGCTTGAATTGAATCCACCGGAGAAGAGAACAAGAACAAGAATGATGAACTTGAGCACTTGAGCATCTTCACAACGAATCACCGGATACATCACGGAAGAGAAGATAGCGGAAGCATCACATGAATAGAAAAGGCACTCGAATGAGAATTTAATTGTTGAAGAAAAAGGGCGGGAGGGCAAGGAAAAACAAAGACAACTCAGATAGATGAAAAGAACTCCGGAAGAAATAAGAGGATAGATCTTGCTAATATTGGAAGGAATGAATTATCTTGATGAGAAACACACCGGTTAAGAAAAATATGAAATCACCACTTGACATCGAAGCAACTCGGATTACCATACTCCAACAAACAAAAGATGGGGCTTGAGGATTTAGCCGGAAACAAATACATAACCCATTTGCATTTGTTGGATGAATATTCCTAGGTAAATACTTGAATTCCCACCTAAGAATTTCTGAAGTCTTTCTTGTTTATGCGATTCAGGTTGCGGACCCAGGAACGTACCCAAGGTAATCAGCTACAACTGCACCCGCAACCTTCCACACCATAATCCAAGAAACTCCGCAAACTCGTCTACCTCAGACACTCGTAATCACAACGATACTAAGTATGGCAGTACATCCGAACTCTCTCCACCAGTACTGGGGATGCCGGACTCCTCTCGCCACTATTAGTATTGAAGCAATTTCGAACATCCTCCGTCCTGAGATACTAAGGAAACTCAATGATAACGATGTGCAAAAATCCATCGGAGCTCTACTCCTCGATAACAGGAGGCACCAAGACAGAATTCCTTCAGATCGGCATCATATAGTTTCCAAAATACCCGCGTGATCCTAAAAAAAATTGAGCGAGAAGTGGAGTAGAATTAAAATTCCTAAGTCGTAATTCCTCACCAGAGCATAGAAGAGGAGTAAAAAGAATCCTACTCTCCGATATATAACTAGACTCAAAATAGTTTTTAACTAGACTCGACTCGGCCAAGTTCGATCAATCAAGGGGGCTCCTAGGTCGGTACAGGCTCTGATACCAACTTGTAACGCCCAAGATGCGATCCTATCCTTATTTTGGCATAAGGGCCTCGACAGGGATATAAGCGCATCTCGTCGTTTCGCAAGAATGGATATCATTACAAGTACATGTAAAGAAGAGATGAGTATATGGAATTGGCTTACACTCGCCACAAGCTACGTCAATATCACATCAATACAACAACATATCCAAATATCATACAGAAGAGCAGGTTCCGACTACGGACGAAAACAAACGATAAAATGACATCCATCCTTGCTATCCCAGGCTGCCGCCTGGAACCCATCCTATGATCGATGAAGAAGAAGAAGAACTCCAAATCAAACAAAGCATCGCTCTCACGTCAAAGCATCGCATTACCTGTACCTGCAACTATTGTTGTAGTAATCTGTGAGCCACAGGGACTCAACAATCTCATTTCCAAGGGTATCAAGACTATTAAAGCTTAATGGGTGAGGTATGGTTAAGTGGTGAGGCTACAGCAAGCGCTAAGCATTATTTGAGTGGCTAATCTTACGAGTACAAGAATAAAGGGGGATGATTGTCGAATAAACAGACGTGAACTAGTAATGATCTCTAAGAGATCCTGAACACCTACTTACGAACAAACATAACCCCACCGTGTTCTCTCTCGGATAAGGACTCACGAGAAGAGACAGTCACGGTTACGCACCCAGTTGGTGTATTTTATTTGAGTTTACTTCAAGTTTGCTATGACCGGGTGTTAAACAAAGTTTCCAAGTTGCCACATAACCGCGGGCACGGCTTTCCGAAAGATTTAACCCTGCAGGGGTGCTCCAACTCATCCATCACAAACTAACCACAAGCTGCGATGGAATTCCTCAACCGCGGAATCACCCGTAGTATTTGCGGAATCCCGATGGAAAATCTCAACTTCGAGATAGCCCAAAGTGTCGTCGAAATCCCGCGCACAAGATGTTCGAGAAAGGCAAAACAAGTCCAGCAAGACCGCCTGGCAAGCCAGATCCCAATAGGAGTCATGCGTATCTCTTTCTCAGGGCACTACCAGATGAGCTAGACGTTGGGTTGGCTAAAACCCCGAGTGACCAGGGGGCGCCGGACATCGCTCGGTTTGGACCAACACTCATGAGGAGCACTGGCCCGGGGGGTTGATTAATTATCCACGGGGTGATCATGCCCTATGCAAATTTTAGTTGTTATTAAGCAAATAGTACCAATGTTGGGCCTTGCCAGACAAGTTTTATCCCAAAACGAAAATCAAGGGGGTCCCCATAACAACCCCGAGCATGTTAGGAGCGCTCAATTATGGAACATAACACCGGTACACAAGTATATATGTGCATTAAATTAAATAGCAACAATATTGTGATATATCAAAAACATCCATGTTGGCACATGGAAACATTGCACCTGCAACTAGCAATGCTATAAGAAGGGCTGAGCAAGCAGTAACATAGCAAAACAATGTTTTGCTAGGATGTGGAGGGGTTAGAGGCTTTTCATGGCAATTTGGGAGGCTTGACATACAAGTGGTAGGTAGCGAGACAGCGATTGAAACGAGACATCTAGCATGGCAATGATAGTAATGGTATCCAGGAAAATGGTCATCTTGCCTGAGACCCCGCTTGGAAGAAGAACGAATCCGTGAAGAAGACGAGCCAACGTAGTCGAACGAATCCTCACACTCCGAACGCTTTCGGAACTCTATCGAGAAGAAGCAATCCGAAAACAACAATCAACACATGATAACACCACAACATATGCATGATGCACAAACAAATATGATGCATGTCCAGTTTAATTAAGCATGACATGGAAAAGCACAACAATCAACTTCTACACATTAAGTGAAGCTCAATATGCAACGGGTTGCATATTGACGAAACTCCACATTCGAATTACTTAGTTCACTCTCGTTAGGTACATGACAATATTAAATGTTGTTAAACATGGCAAGAGGTGAAGCATAATGTAACTACACTATCTAGGCATCTTAAATGAGGTCGGAAACAACATATAGCATTTCTGAAACGACCTCATGAGTTAATTTCGAAACTGGTCCAGATCTGAACTAATCATGTTTTATGTTTATTAAACAGGGAAATAAAATGCACAATGCGATTCTACTCGTCATTCTAGTCGATTTACATATATAGAACATTTGCAACGGAGCTACGGTCTAAAAGATATGCCACACACAAGATGAACATGACATGAATGCAAAATGCATGAAAATGACAACCACAAACATTTCAAATCATGAATGCAGCAAGATATTATGATACTACATGAAAATCTAAGCAATTTTCATATATGGCATGACAAAAACGGAGCTACGGGTCAACCACAACAACCAACACAAGTTTTAGTTCAACTCTGTCCAAAACAGCAACATGGCATATTGCACACATGAAAACAACAAGCTCCAAGATTTTAATATGCACAAACTAAGCATGGGGTAGTAGCATATAACACACACTTCATTTCATCTTCACATTTCATAGTCAAAAGAATCATGGATCACATGGTAGGAAGCTCACAACATGGCAATAAAATATAGCAGATTACGACTTAGTGAAAATAACAGTTTTTAGCATACCAGATTTTCATGGAGGCATATTGGCAGCACTAAAACTATATGCTACAGGGCATATATTGGCATTAAACTTAACAGAATGTTAGTAGACATGATGCACTACAATTCATTCCATGGTGGCAAGGTCTAATTATGCATAGAAACGTGGCTAGCATCATCACAACATGGCATTATGAAGAAAACAGATTCTCAAACTTGGTGAAAATAAGAGTAGACATGTGCAGCATTTTTTAACAGATTGACATATTGAACAACATAATTAATTATGATGCTAAACCTATACATGCAAACTATTGGCACAACATGATAGGCAACAACATGCTTAACAAAAGACTCCTTGGTGGCAACCACAAAAGACTCCTAGTTCAATAGCAAATCACATGGCAACATGGCAACAAAATAATAGTTCCAGACTTAGTGAAATTTGTCTATCTCCCAAACAGCAGTTTTTATCAGGTAGACATGTTGACATGGCAATAACAGTAGCATAGCGATCATGTAGAGCACGAAACGTAGATACTTTTTCATATATAACACTTTGTCAACGGATGCACGGTTCACGAGATACGAGACAAACAATATGCAATGATGTTGTTTAAAACCCGTAGTTTCCAGACTTAGTCGTTTTAGCAGTGCTCGTCAGGTAGGCTAAATAACGAACGGTTCGTAGAATAGACAAATAGTGCACGAGCGTGGGATAGGGTAACTGGCGAACGGGCGCGGGATAGCTGGGCAACTCACCTTGGGCCTTTGGGCCGGATCTAGAGAGGCGGATGGGCCGCGGGCAAGGCCGAGGTGGGCCGGACGAGCTGGGTTGGCCCACGCCAGGAGGCGGTCGTCCCTGACCTCCTGATCAAGGCCAACGACCGGAGGCGCGGCGGCGCTTGCATCGGCGGGCGCCAGCGTCGAGGACGGGGGTGGATGATACGTCTCCAACGTATCTATAATTTTTGATTGGTCCATGCTATTATATTATCTGTTTTGGATGTTTTATATGCATTAATATGCTATTTGATATTATTTTTGGGACTAACCTATTAACCTAGTGCTTAGTGCCAGTTTCTGTTTTTTCCTTGTTTTTGAGTATTGTAGAAAAGGAATATCAAACGGAGTCCAAACGGAATAAAATTCTACGATGATTTTTCTTGGACCAGAAGGAACCCAGGAAACTTGGAGAAGACGCCAGAAGACCTACGGGTGGGCCACAAGCCACCAGGGTGCGCCCCTGGGGGGGGGGGCGCCCCCTGGCTTGTGGGCCCCCCGTAGCTCCTCCAACCCTAATTCTTCGCCTATAAATTCAGAAATATTCCCCCAATACCAGAGAGAGCCACGATAATACTTTTCCGACGCCCCAAGCCTCTGTTCCCGTGAGATCCCATCTTGGGGCCTTTTCCGGTAATCTGCCGGAGGGGGATTCGATCACGGAGGGCATCTACATCAACAACATTGCCTTTCCGATGATGCGTGAGTAGTTCACCTCAGACCTTCGGGTCCATAGCTAGTAGCTAGATGGCTTCTTCTCTCTCTATGATCTTCAATACCATGTTCTCCATGATCTTCATGGAGATCTATCCGATGTAATACTCTTTTGCGGTGTGTTTGTTGAGATCCGATGAATTGTGGATTTATGATCAGATTATCTATGAATATTATTTGAATCTTCTCTGAATTCTTATATGCATGATTTCATATCTTTGCAAGTCTCTTCGAGTTATTGGTTTGGTTTGGCCAACTAGATTGGTAATTCTTGCAATGGGAGAAGTGCTTAGTTTTGGGTTCAATCTTGCGGTGTCCTCACCCAGTGACAGTAGGGGTAGCGAGGCACGTATTTGTATTGTTGCCATCAAGGATAAAAAGATGGGGTTTTCATCATATTGCTTGAGTTTATCCCTCTACATCATGTCATCTTACTTAATGCGTTACTCTGTTCTTCATGAACTTAATACTCTAGATGCAGGCAGGAGTCGGTCGATGTGTGGAGTAATAGTAGTAGATGCAGAATCGTTTCGGTCTACTTGATACGGACGTGATGCCTATATGCATAATCATTGCCTTGGATATCGTCATAACTATGCGCTTTTCTATCAATTGCTCGACAGTAATTTGTTCACCCACCATATTATTTTCCTTCAAGAGAGAAGCCTCTAGTGAAACCTATGGCCCCCGGGTCTATTTTCCATATTATATTTTCAGATCTATAAACCAAAAATACCAAAAATACTTTGCTGTAATTTTATTTACTTTTACTTTAGTTTTACTTTTAGTAATCTTTTATATCTATCTCTATCAGATCTCATCCTTGCAAGTAACCTTGAAGGGATTGACAACCCCTTTATAGCGTTGGGTGCAAGTGTTTGATTGTTTGTGTAGGTGCATAGATTGGGGCCTTGCTTGTACCTCCTACTGGATTGATACCTTGGTTCTCAACAACTGAGGGAAATACTTATCTACTTTGCTGCATCACCCTTTCCTCTTCAAGGGAAAACCAACGCAAGCTCAAGAAGTAGCAGCGGAGGAGGCTGAGGCAGGGCCGGCGAGATCCGGCGGGATCCCACCCGATCTGGGCCGAATGAGAATCAGTGGCGAGGTCGTGACGGCGGGGCTAGCATGGCAGGGTGGCGGCGAGCTGCTGTGAGGGCGGCTGGCGAGCTCCGGCGAGGGCTGGCGCGGGGCTCCGGCGCAACGCAGGGCTCCGGCTTTGGCCGGCGAGGAGCGGCAGGGACCTCCGGCGGAGGCGCGGCGGCGGCTCGGGGCTCCGGCGGTGCGGGCGAGGCGCACCCCGGTGGCGCGGGCAAGGCGCACATGGCGCAGGGGCGGGGTCGGGCTAGCATGGCCCGGTCGGGGCCCGGGGCAGGTCGCGCTCTGGCCTGGCGGGCCTGGCGGCGAAGGGGAGCCAGGGGGGCATGTGGCGGTCCGTGGTTGGCCGTGGGGGTGGTTGATGGCGGCGCAGGTGGTGGCTGGGTGGTCGACGACGCGACAAGTGGCGGCGGGGCAGCGGCTTGGCACGGATCCCGAGGAGTGGCGACTGGAGGTAGGTGGAGGGACTAGGGAGGCCATTTTTGGCAGGGGAGGACCTCCTTTTATAGGCAGGGACTAGGGTTAGGGGGTTTTGCCCATTTTCGGACCGTGCGATCTTGATCGGACGGTCCGGAAGCGGAGGGGGTTAGCTAGGCTGTGGTGGTCTGTGGAGAGGGGTGTGGGCTGAGAGAAGAGAGAGGAAAGCGGCCCGTGACAAGATTTTAAAAACCGAAACGTCCGCTAAATAACCGATGATGGTGCCGCTACGGTCGACCGTTCGGGTATCAAACGGACTCTGATTGGGACGAAACTTGGCAGGCGGTCTACCTACAATATAACAAGACTGCATGCCAACTTTCGACCCAATCCGAGAATATTTTTCGCGCGCTTTTAAAACATTTTTTTAAACGAATGCCGCGGGCGCGTGTGAGTGTGGTTGGTCTCAAATCGGTCAACGACAAGAACGGAGAGAACCGGCGACTACGAACGGATGCAAGTTTTGAAAAAATGATGACCATAGAGTGCCGATGCAATGCCGATGATGCGAATGATGCGATGATGAATGCGACAACCAGAGGAATCACACGATGACAGCAGAATAAAATGGGAATCTTCTGGATCATCGGTCTCGGGCTGTTACAGCTCACTACTGCCTTCGAGATGTGGACTCATCTTCGGCAGCACTATCAACCCTCTGGTGATGCTCTCTATCTATCAGTGGTCCGTCAGGAGCATGCTCTTCAACAGGGAGACTCTACTATTGATGAGTTCTACACTCAAAGCTCTGCTATCTAGCGTCAGCTTGACTCTCTTCGCTCCGCTGTTTGTGGTACTTGCCCATGCTGCCAGACTGTCCAGTCAGACTTGGAGTTCCACCGCGTCTATGAGTTCTTGTCCTGGCTTCGTGGAGATTTTGAGCCTCGGCGTGCTCAGTTGTTTGCTCGTGGTCGTGTGCCTATTTCTGAGGTGCTTTCTGAGCTTCGTGCTGAGGAGACTCGCCTCAGTGGAGCTGGTTTGCTTCAGGTTCCTTCTGTGCTCGCTACTCGAGCTGCTGCTCCACCAGTGTTTTCTCGCTCCAGTGTTCCGCCGTTACTGCCCACTCCTTCTGGTAGCGAGGGACACTCTCGTGAGGGCCGCTCTCGTCCTCGTACCCATTGTGGCTACTGCAACAGGGATGGTCACCCCAAGTCTGATTGCTTCAAGAAGAAGCGTGATATGAGTAATAGGGAGTGCAATGCTTCTTCTGGGACTCGTGCTTCTTCCTCGACACCGTCTACTGTCTCCTTGACTGAGCAGGATATTGTGAAGCTTAAGCGTCTACTTGCAGCTTCAGGTTCTTCGGCAGGTACTGCAGGCTCTGTGACTCGTGCTTCTAGTGTTGAGAAACCACAATCTACACAGTCAGGTACAACCCCATGGGTTCTGGATTCTGGAGCTTCATTTCATATGTCTTCTGATTCTTCTGTATTGTCCTCTCTTAGACCTCTCGATCATCCTATTAATGTTCTTACTGCTGATGGTACTTCTCTTCCTGTTGCTAGTCGAGGCACTCTTTCAACTTCTTCATTTTATGTTCCAGATGTTTCTCATGTTCCGCGCCTTACCATGAACCTATTTTCTGCAAGTTAGCTTACTGATTCTGGTTGTCGCGTCATTCTTGACGTTGATTCTTGTACTGTCCAGGATCGTCACACGAAGGCTCTGGTTGGGGCTAGCCCTCGCCGCCTTGACTCCCAGGGGCTTTGTGAGTTAGACTGGCTTCATGTTCTGTTGGGGATATAACCCCGTGGTAAGACCCGCCCAGGAGGGGTCGGGTCGTACCTGGCGGCTCGTAGCCAAGACCTGTAAGGTGGGCCGGAAGATGAAGGCCAGGCCGCGTGGCGGCTTACCTGACGGGCCACGACAAAGGCCCAGAGACAAAAGATGGTGTGAAGACCCGGGCGGTTAAGCCGCCCGAAGACGGCTTTGCCCAAGATAGCAAGGCGGCTTAGAGACAGGATCAACTACGATGTATGAGTCGGTTTAGGACTCGTGTAACCCAGAGCTTCGACCTCCTATATAAAGGTGAGGCCCTGGGGCGGCTTAGACAGAAAACCAATCAATCGAGAACTAGGTCAAGCGAATCCGCTCCCTTGTAATCGATATTCCAAGCAATACAACACAAGCAGGACGTAGGCTTTTACCTCTTCTTAAGGGGCCGAACCTGGGTAAACTCGTGTCCCTTGTCTCGACCAACCCCTTTGAGTCCACCGCCTTAGCAATGGCCTCGAACCTAAGTCTTCGGACATCTGCTGTGACAAAACCACGGCAATTGGCGCCCACCGTGGGTCTAGCGCTCGGTGGTGTTGAGTTCTCAAAGGGCTCTCTCCCAGGGATTGAGGGGTACGCTGTTGGCAGGATGACCAAGAGTCGCCGCGGCCGGCTCTACATCGACGACGCCGGCTGGGGCCCCGAGGCCGATTCAATTGAGTATGGTTTCCGGGTCCCCTTCGGCGGAATCCACGTCTTCATCGGCAAGATCGGCGGATCCGAACCCGGGCCGGACATCTGCACCGACATCGTCGAGCCGGCCCGGCGCGAGCAACCCGCCCGACGCGTGCAACCTGCCCGTGCCGACCCGGGCAGGAAGCATGTCTTCGTCGGCTTCACCCAGGGCATGGAGCTTGAAGGTTCTATGTCACGGGAAGAAACTCTCGTCTGTTCAGAGGATGGATCCTCGAGTGGAGAGACGGAATCAATCTATCATCTTCACAACGGTGGGCTCGGGGGCTACGTTGAGCCTTACCCCGGGTCGGAGTATCATGAGCCGGAGGATTATGAGCCGCCGAACCGCGCTGCCGTCTTCATGGCGGGTTCAGCGGCGGCTCCTGGCAGCTCAGCCGCCGGTGCGACTGGGTCTGGAGCTGGCAGGCCACCGGCTCAGGTTCTTCTAGATCTGATGAATGAGCTTACAACCCTGATGGCGACTGAGGTCACTGCTGAAAACCAAGCGGCCCGTAATGCGGAGATCGCGAGGTTGAAGAACCAGATGACCGGAGTCCAACAGGAAATCAATGCGCTGAAGGCTCAGATGGATGCTGAGGCAGAGCGCCTTAGGGCGGACGCTTTCCGTTTCGAGTTAGAGCAGCAGTCTGCGGCGGCGGTTCAGCGGATGAGGCATCAATCCCGCTTGCCAGATCAGTATGAAGCCAGAAATCTTTTCAACACGCCAGGGACGGGACGGAACATACCTTTGACCGTGACCCGGACGGCAGAAGTACCTGGAAGCCGGGCGGCGGTTCAGCATCAGCGGCCAGACCCGCCCCGCCGGAACCCGACCCCACCACAGCCTTTTCCGACGCCGCCGGGTCATTATTCTAACCCGGCTGAGAACATGGTGGCGGCGGCAACCCGGCTTGGTACAATCCCCATCCCCGATGAGGCGCCTTTTGCAGAAGAGGTGCGGAACGCTATTGGATACCTGCAGACGGCGGTGACACAGCAGGAGAAGTATACTTACAGCCGGAGCCGCGTGCATTCAACTCCCATCCCCAGCCGCAGCTACAGCCGGCGTTATGAGTCGCCGGCGGTTTCTAGCAGTGAACGACATCGGAACCCGCCGCGAGTCGATCGGGCGGCTCTGGATGCTCAGGCGCTGGTGGATCGAGCGAGAGCACAGCGAGAGGCGGCGGCTCTGGCGGCGGCGGCGGCTCATCAGGAACCCACAGTTGCACCTTCCGTCTCAGTAGGGGCAGGAGTAACCTCCAGGGCTATGGGAGTGCCGTGCTTAGCGCCGGCTCTACGGAATGAGCGTCTGCCGAAGGATTTCAAAGGTCCTCGCAAGGTGCCCAATTATACTGCGGACCTACCTCCAGAGGCTTGGATCGAAAGCTATGAGCTGGCCATGGAGATGTTGGACGTCAGTGATGCAGTATGTGCCAAATACTTCATCATGATGCTGGAAGGGCCGGCTCGCACGTGGTTAAAGGGCTTGCCACCCAATACCATTAATTTCTGGGCCGAGTTGAAGGCGAAATTCATCAAAAATTTCCAAGGAACGTGCAAGCAGCCCATGACGATTGTGGATCTGGACCATTGCGTGCAGCATGATGACGAGTCGGCTCATCACTGGGTCCGGCGGGTCTCAACCATCATCCACTCTTCGGAACAGATTACGGCGGCTCAAGCAGTTTTGATTCTGGAGAAGAATTGCCATTTTACACCACTGAAGCAGAAGCTTGGCCGGCTTAAACGCTCATGCCAAGACATGGGGGAGCTCATGGCGGCTCTCACCAAGTATGCCGACTCTGATAACACGAAAGACCCAGGCTCTGATGATGAGAAATCAGGTCACGGGAAGAAAGGTAACAATGGCAAGGGTCAACAGCAAAACGCGGCTGGAAACAGCAACCCGGGCAAACGAAAGAACCCGGACGGCGGGTCAGAATTGGTGGCGAACACCAGCACTGGGAACAATCGTGCTAAGGGCAACGGGAACTTCAGGGCACCCTTTAACAAGGGTAAAGCTCCTTTCAACTTGGAGGAGATGCTCAATAAACCTTGTCCGGAGCACAGCCGGCCCGATAAGCCGGCAGGTCACACTTGGAGGGATTGCAGTATTATGCGGCAGTTCAGGGATTACAGCCTTCAACAGCACCATAATAACGGTAATGGTCCGTCAGGCGGCTCAGGGCCGGGCGGGTCAGGAGCCGGCTTTGGTGCTGGCGGCTCAGGATCCGGTTACCAGGGTCAAGGCAATCAAGGAGGTCATCATCAACAGCCTGGCGGTGGAGGCCAGCAGCAGAATAACCAATCGGGGTACTAGACTAACCCGAAACAGCTCAGTGGGGGTCAGTATCATGTTTTTACAACCAGCCTCGACAAGCGAGACTGGAAGGTACGCAAGCGGGCGGTTAACGCGGTCATGCCGGCTCTCCCACAGTATTTGAAGTGGTCCGAGTATGACATAACTTGGAGTAGGGAGGATCACCCGCCGCGTGTTGATAACCCGGGGCAACTGGCTTTGGTAGTTGGCCCCCAAGTAGGAGGATATGTGTTCACTAAAGTGCTTATGGATGGTGGCAGCAGCATAAACATCATGTATTATGACACTTTCAGCCGGATGGGTTTGCTTGATAAGGATCTTAAGCCCTCTTCAACAGTTTTTCACTGTGTGGTGCCCGGAAAATCGGCTTATCCAGTGGGGAAGATTTCTTTGGAGGTAGCTTTTGGTGATGAATTTAACTACAGGGTGGAGTCTTTGTGGTTTGAAGTGGTCAAAATCAAAAGCCCATATCACGCTCTGTTTGGACGGCCGGCTTACGCCAAGTTCATGGCTAGGCCTTGCTATGTTTACTTACAGCTCAAGATGCCCGGGTTGAACGGGACGATTACCGTGCAGGGTGATCGGAAGACAGCTCTTGAGTGTGAGGAAGGTGACGCAGCTTACGCAGAGTCAAGTTGTGCAGAGGCAGAGCTCAAGTTTTATAAGGAAAATGTTGACCCGGAAGACATGACTCCACTCAACAAGCCTAACACGGAATCTGATCCGCCCCTCAAGTTTGCGGCGGATGATACCAAGCAGGTAGATTTCACTCCGGACGACTCATCACAACAATTCATTATCGGGGCTAACATGGACCCCGCATAGGAAAGCGCGCTCATCGAATTCATCCGTGAGAATCGGGACATCTTTGCATGGAAGCCGTCTGACATGCCAGGTGTACCGAGAGAATTCGCTGAGCACCACCTTAATGTGGATCCTAAGTTCAAGCCGATCAAGCAGTTCCTTCACCGTTTCAATGAAGAGCGGCGTAAAGCAATTGGGGAAGAGGTGGCCCGGCTCTTAGCAGCAGGGTTCATCGTGGAGGTTTTTCACCTGGAGTGGTTAGCTAACCCGGTGTTGGTGCTTAAGAAGAACGACACGTGGCGTATGTGTGTGGATTACACGGATCTTAACAAGGCCTGTCCAGTTGACCCGTTTGCTCTCCCCCGTATCGACCAGATTATTGATGCAACGGCGGGTTGTGAGAGTTTATGCTTCCTGGACGCTTATTCAGGTTATCACCAGATCAAGATGGCAGTTAAAGACCAAGAGAAGACGGCTTTCATTACGCCTTTTGGTGCTTTCTGCTATGTGTCTATGCCTTTCGGGCTCAAGAGTGCCCAGGCGACTTACCAGCGTTGTGTGCAGAACTGTCTTCATAGTCAAATTGGGCGCAATGTTCATGCTTATATGGATGATATCGTGGTCAAGTCAAGAAAGAAGGAGACTCTACTTAACGACCTGAGAGAAACATTTGATAATTTACGGGTCTACAAGATGATGCTTAACCCGGCTAAGTGCGTCTTTGGAGTTCCTGCAGGCAAGCTCTTGGGATTTCTAGTCTCTGAGCGTGGCATTGAAGCTAATCCGGACAAGATAAAGGCTATCACCTCCTTGTCTGAGCCGGCGTGCATCAACGACGTTCAGCGCCTGGCGGGTCGAATCGCTGCGTTAAGCCGGTTCATAAGCCGCCTGGGTGAGAAGGCTATTCCTCTGTATCAAATGATGAAGAAAATAGACAACTTTGTCTGGAGTAAGGCGGCGGGTGAAGCGTTTGAGGCGCTCAAGAAATAGCTGTCTGAGCCGCCGGTCTTGGCTGCTCCGGCTGAGAAGGAACCTTTACTCCTCTACGTGGCGGCTAACAATAGGGCAGTCAGCGCCGCGATTGTTGTGGAGCGTAAGGAGGCAGGGAAAGAATACCCGGTTCAGAGGCCGGTTTACTACGTCAGTGAAGTTCTGATAGAGTCCAAGCAGAGGTACCCACATTGGCAGAAACTGATATACGGGGTGTTCATGGCAAATCGTAAGTTGAAGCACTACTTCTTGGGACACCAGATCACTGTGGTTAGCTCTGCTCCGTTGGGAGACATAATTCAAAACAGAGAAGCCACTGGCAGGATTGCTAAGTGGGCATTGGAACTTGGGCCTCTAAATCTAAAATATGTGCCCCGCACGGCTGTCAAGTCTCAAGCCTTGGTGGACTTTATTAATGACTGGACAGAGTGTCAGTCGCCCGAGGAGAAGCCGGATAACACATACTGGACAATTCACTTTGATGGATCTAGACAATTGGAAGGATCAGGAGCTGGAGTTGTCTTAACTTCCCCTAGAGGTGACAAGTTTTGTTATGTGTTAAGGTTGATGTTTCCCTGTACTAACAATGCAGCTGAGTATGAGGCTTTACTCCACGGCCTCCGTGTAGCTAAGGAGATGAACCTGAGCCGGGTTAGATGTCTTGGCGACTCAGACCTCGTGGCTCAGCAAGTTTCAGGCACGTGGGATTCCAAGGACCCACGGATGGCGGCTTATCGTCAGGCGGTGGATATCATTGCTGGTCACTTCAAGGGTTATCAGGTGGATCATATTGACCGTCGCAAGAACGAGGCGGCTGATGCATTATCAAGACTTGGCTCTCAGCGTAAGCCGGTGCCGCCTAACGTTTTCTTGGATGTGCTATATCACCCGTCAGTTAAGCTACCTTCAGAGGAGGACCTGGCTATACCTGACCCGGAGGGGCAGCTGGTGGCGGCTCTGCATGCTATCCCTGACTGGACGTTGCCTTACCTAGCGTACTTGACTTGCGGCGAGTTACCCGAGGATGAGACCTTGGCAAGGCAAATCATAAGGCGATCTAAGTCCATGATGATCGTCAATGGCGAGTTACATAAGCGCAGCGTCACCGGCGTTTTTCAACGTTGTGTTTCACCTGAAGAAGGTAAGGAAATCTTAAATGAGATTCACGCTGGCGATTGTGGTCATCACGCCGGCTCAAAATCTCTGGTGGCCAAGGCTTTTCGGCATGGTTTCTTCTGGCTGACGGCTCATAAGGACGCAGAAGATTTGGTTCTCAAGTGCGATGGATGTCAGAAGTTCGGGCGACGTGCTCACGTGCCGGCTCAGGAGTTGCGTATGATTCCAATTACCTGGCCGTTTGCGGTCTGGGGGCTTGATATGGTCGGGCCCTTCAAGAGATCTAAAGACAAGAAGACCCACCTTTTGGTGGCGGTGGATAAGTTTACCAAGTGGGTGGAGGCTGAGCCGGTCGGCAAGTGTGACGCGGCTACGGCGGTTCAGTTTGTCAAAAAATTGATCTACCGTTTTGGTTACCCTCATAGTATCATCACAGATAATGGCACAAACCTATCCAAGGGGGCTATGCAGGCGTTCTGTGAAAGTGAGCACATCCGGCTTGACGTCTCTGCTGTTGCTCATCCACAATCCAATGGTCAGGCGGAGCGAGCTAACCAGGAGATCTTGAGAGGTATCAAGCCCCGGCTTATGGTTCCTCTGTAGTGAACGCCGGGTTGTTGGGTAGAAGAGTTGCCATCAGTTTTATGGAGCATCAGAACCACTCCCAACAGGTCAAAAGGCTATACGCCTTTCTTCATGGTTTATGGCGCAGAAGCCGTGTTACCAAGTGATATACGTCATGACTCACCGCGGGTGGCGGCTTACGTTGAGACAGACAATGAGACAGCGCGTCAGGACGCGTTAGATGCTTTGGATGAAGAGCGTGATCTGGCGGCGGCTCGATCGGCGATTTATCAACAAGACTTGCGTCGCTATCATAGCCGCAGGGTTAAGACCCGGACGTTTCAAGAAGGCGACTTGGTGTTACGTCTAATTCAAGATCAGACGGATGCACACAAGTTATCTCCTCCATGGGAAGGACCTTTTGTGGTTAGCAGAAACCTCAACAATGGGTCATACTATCTCATTGACGTACGAGACGAGTCACGTACTTCTGGGCAGGAGACCCACCGGCCGTGGAATATCGCTCATCTGCGACCGTACTATACTTGAGTCATCGACTCCCCCCATTGTACATCATCATTGTATATATCACTTATATACATATAATAAAGTTGGCATCCCTGCAAGCCGGGGCCTCTGCCGTTTTACGTATCTCAGATTGTGCAAAGATGGATACAACCACAAGGTCATTTGGGAGCTTCCAACCCGCCAGGGTTTAGCTTACACACCCTCTTGATCGGCTCTTCACGCACCGTAAGGCCGGGTTATATACCCAAAAAGTTGACTCCGTCAACAAGGTCATTTGGGGGCTTCCAACCCGCCAGGGTTTAGCTTACACACCCTCTTGATCGGCTCTTCAGCCACCGTAAGGCCAGGTTATATACCCAAAAAGTTGACTCCGTCAACAAGGTCATTTGGGGGCTTCCAACCCACCGGGTTTAGCTTACACACCCTCTTGATCGGCTCTTCAGCCACCGCAAGTTTGAGTTAAACCTGCCTGTATGCTGCTGCTCCGCCAGGTGACCCGCCGAACTCTTACCAGTTAATCTCGATTAGAGACCCTGACCTGTTCAAAATATTTGACAGTCACTCTCGCTAGAGACCATGTACTGGTCAAGGTTAAACCGGCGGCTCTTGTCACGTGAGGGCCGGCTTACGGAAAGCGAGGATAAACTCACCCATCTGCTACCGACTCTCCGCTATGTGGCCCGTTCGTACTCTTAAACAGTTACTCTTTTAAAGACCCTGCACTGTTTAAGGTTCAAACAACGGATTTATGTCACGTGAGAGGTAGCTTATGGGCCCTGGGGTACTCATGCCCTGCTGCGTCTCTCTCTGGTTCGTTGCGCTCTTATCAGTTAATCTCGCCTAGAGACCCTAAGCTGTTCAAAGGAATTGATGCTCACTCTCGTTAGAGACCCTGTGTTGTTAAGAGTTCAAGTAGCGAATCCACCCAGAAGAACCGGCAGATGAGTTTTCGAGAAAGTCAAGGTCATGAAAGATTTAACATCTCCGGATTGTGCTTTTTCAAGCCGCCCTCACCACAATACAGAACATATTCTGTCTTGTTTGTTTTTGCAGGGTTTATCTCCTAAGATGAGCCGCCGTGAAATCTGATATTATGAGAACACAAGACAGACAAGCATGCATCAAGTTGTGCAAAGATTCATACGTGCGCGATGGCACGGCTCAGGCAAACAAGTTTTTCTATGCCTATTACAAACTCCCCACGGAGCCCAAAATACCACGGACTTAACAAGTTTTTGTACACTGCTAGCCTTGGCGAGTCAAGAAGCCGGGTTATAAGTTTCAGAAGCAATGCTCAGCTCGATGGCGGGTTATCCTGCGCCGGGTCTTTGACCTCTTCGATCTGAAGATTGTCCACATCCCAGTTGCAGTTTGTTAAAGCTTCAAACTGAGCCTCGTCAAAGAGGGGGGACGGGTCAATTTCAGGAGCAAAGAGTTGCTTACGGCGTGCAGGAGTCAAGTCCCTGGCCTCGAAGGTTGGGCAGCGTACTTGTTTGCTGTCCGCGCTGTAAGCCGCCTGGTAGGTAGTCAGATCAACTTCATCCGTCAGTGTTGATGCGAGTACTCTGGAGGCCTTCATACACTTGGCATAGTCAGCTTCTGTGAAATCTGAGCCGTCGTCTTTCTTGGACGGAAAGCCATCCATCATCTCTTCTGCAGTCAGTTCAGGGGCAAAGGCCAAAGACCGGCTTAGCGCGGCCATTGCTCCCTTCCTGGCGGCTGATCGTTTGAGCTCTTCGATTTGCTTCGGCAGAGTCGACAGGAGTTCTATCACTCCCTTCATGAATTTGGGGATGCTTCTTTCATCCAGCATTGCTTTGATGGTGCAAAGGGTCCCGCAGTATAGCTGTTATGTCAAGGTGTATACTGCTTTCAGCTTCAACAAGCTATCAGAAGATAGCTGGCGGCTTCTTTGGCCTGCAAGGAAAGATTTGGTGTTATAAGCCGCCCGCACAATTTTTAAACAAGGCAAGGAAATTTGCTAAGTATTCAGTGCTTACCAAAGATAGCAGAAGTCATCCTAGAGATATGATGCTTGAGGGTTTGCAGCTCATCTGACACAAGCTTAAGTTGCTGGTCAGCATCGTCTGCGCGCTTGGTCAGGGTGGCTTGGGTAGACTCCGCACTCTTTTTGAAGGCATCAAAGTCAGCCTGAACCTTCTTAAGCTCCTTAACAGCAACCTGCCATTTTTCTTCCGCCTCAGACCGGGCGGTTTGTTGGGAAGCAAGGCTTTCTTTCACGCCGGTCAGATTAGATTCGGTCGCGTCCAAGGCTTCCTGTGTTGCACAAAAACAAAAATAACACAGTTCAGGAGGTTTAAATCGCCAGGATAAGATATTCGTACATGGTTGATGAAGCTGCTATGCTACAAGTCTCAAGCAGATTGCAAGCAATATACTTGACACTTGGGGGCTAATGTCTGTGTTCGCTCTCCAAGTCTACAATGAAGTTCTGACTCATCTTCATAAAGTTAAGCCGGCACTTGGGGGCTACACACGGCGCTCTCCAAGTTTACAGTGAAGTTCCGGCTCCTCTTCGTAAAGTTAAGCCGGCACTTGGGGGCTACACACGACGCTTTCCAAGTTTACAGTGAAGTTCCGGCTCATCATTTTCATATCATCATCAGCCGGCTCAGAAGGCTGAAGAATGTTGGCAGTTGCATCTGTTCTAGCCTCAGTGGGCTCAACATGAGGTGCAGGGGAATCCGGCTTAGCAGTTTCCGGCTCTTGAGCAGCGGGGGCAGCGGTAGACCCGCCGGTCTTCCTTCGTTTTGCTTGAGCCCTGGAAAACAAAAGATTGTCACATAAAGGACAAGGATGGTAAAAACGTATGATGCAAATTCAAAGGTACGTACTCCGGGTTGATCTTCAGAGGAGGCAACTTGGATGCAGTAGAGTCGCCACATGAAGGAGGTGACTCCTAGAAAAGTTAAGACGATGAAAAACAGAGTAAGGTTACAATGCAAGACAATTAAAATTGGATTTAGATAAAAGAGTACCTCAGCAGGCCGTTTCCGAGGAGCCGGAGAGTTTGGCAAGCCGGTTAAAAGCTCTTCAGAGCCGGTGCTCCGGGTCTGACATCTGGAGGTATGCTGTTGCTTTTTCAAAAGAAAATTGGGGTCTAAATAAGCAAGAGGATGAGAAAATGGGACTTTCCGGCTGACCCACCGTACTTTCTCTGGTCGAAAGTTTTCTGAGTCAGAGGAGATGTAAGTTACCTCAGGGGCATCTGCATGGCTGGTTTCCGTTTCCTCCTGTGAATAATTGTTGTCAATAGGTTGCATAAAGAGACGGCCAAGGGAGTCAAGTTCTACCTCTGAGTCGTCAAGCTCAGGCGGTTCCTGAGCGACAGTTTTCTTCTTCTGGACGCGGGTTTTACCCACTTTAGGTTTCCTCACAGGAGGGTTATACTTCTTCTTCCAGAAAGAAGATCCGGCCTGTGCATAAGCCGCCAACAAAGGTTAGAAGGAGCAAGACAAAGTTAAAGTTTGACCAAATTTGTGGAAAAGTGTCTTATAGCTGGAGCCGGGTTCTTGACACAGAACGGTTTCAGCCCAACTTTGTTGCAAACCGCTTGCTTTTCGCCAAGAAGTCCTTTGACGGAGGAGTTGATATCTTGTTCTGTCAGTGGGGTGGAACTGAAGCAGAGGGTGTCATTGGGTTCACCTGTGAATTGATGCATGAGTCGGTCACGCCGGCTCAGCGGCAGGATCTTCCAGCTAACCCAGCAGCGGGTTAAGTCGACACCGGTCAAACCGTTGGCCATTAAGGCCCTGATCTTCGCGAAAGCCGGAGCATATTTCGCTCGCTCCGTGGCGGACATCCGATCTGGGAGTTTTCCAGTGTTGCAGAGCCGGGTAGGACGGTAACCCGGCAGCGGATTCTCTCCTTCGGGAGAAGTGTCTTTGCAGTAAAACCAAGTCTTGTTCCAATCCTTGGGGTGACTTGGTAGGATAGCTGCTGGATAGGGCAAATCTCTCCGTCTCTGGATAGAAACGCCGCCAAGCTCCAAACTTGGTCCAGCCGCCACTTCAGTTTGGCGGTTGACATAAAAGTAATCTCGAAAGAGGTCAACCGACGGCTCTTCTTGCAGGTAAACTTCGCATAAGACTTGAAACTGACACATGTTGGTGACAGAGTTTGGACCTATATCTTGAGGATGAAGCTTGAAGAAGTGAAGAACGTCCCGGAAAAATTTCGACCCGGGCGGGCTAAAACCGCGGAGGAGGTGATTAGTGAACACAACCACCTCTCCTTCTTTAGGAGTAGGTCTTATTTCTGGCCCTGGCACCCGCCAATGTATAACGTCCTGAGCCGGCAAGATGCCCGACTCTACGAAATCAAGCAGAAGCTGCTCAGTGACTCCGGAGCCAACCCAGTCACAAGATGCTGCTGCTCTCGACATGATGGCGGGTCAAACTGTGAGAAGGCGCAGAATATGGCGGGTTAGAAGAACGTCAAATAATTAAGGCAGCTATGGTCGGCGTGATGATGAGGTGTTAAGCCGCCGACGTATTTTATCAGAGAGCCGGCAATGTAGCGGCGGGTTAAGTGTGGACGAACAGGTTTCACATATTACAACCGTGGCTGCAAGATCTACGGGCGAAGATAAAGGAAATATATTCAAAACCTAGAAAGCGGGAGTGGAAGAACAGGCGGACAGCACGCGGAGAAGATTGGTATGCACATCTAAAACAAGCGGGCATTGACATCAAAAGGACGACTGCAACGGATAGACAGCGTTATGAGATTCAAGGGGATACTCGGTGGTCTGCACTACGTGTTCGGGAACGTTGCATGGGAAACAAAATTTTTCCTACGCACACACAAGATCTATCCATGGTGATGAGCATCTACGAGAGGGAGAGTGAATCTACATACCCTTGTAGATCGCTAAGCGGAAGCGTTTAAGAAACGCGGTTGATGTAGTCGAACGTCTCCACGATCCAAATCGCAAGTCGTCCCTCGATCCGATCACGAACTAGCGCCGAACGGACGGCACCTCCGCGTTCAACACACGTACGGCTTGATGACGCCTTCACCTCCTCGATCCAGCGAGCGATGGTGAAGTAGTGGTTGAGTTCCAGCAGCACGACGGCGTGGTGATGGTGGTGAGGAACAATCTCTGCAGGGCTTCGCCAAGCACTACGGAGATTATGACGGAGGAACTAGAGGGTTAGGGTTGCCGCACACGGCTTGGGGAAATCTTGATGTCTCCCATGTGCTAGCCCTGCCCCTCTATTTATATGTTGAGCCTTGGGGTCTAAACTTGGAGTAAAAGCCTCCTCCAGGTCGGTTTTGCCCGCACAAGGTCGGTTTGGCCCGCAGGAAAAGAGTCCAACTCGGATCCCTGCCGAACCGTGCACAGCCGCGCACAAGCGGTAGTACCGCTCACAAGCGGTAGTACCGCTTGGGCGGTAGTACCGCTTCACACAAGCGGTAGTACCGCTCGGGCGGTAGTACCGCTTCACCAAGCGGTAGTACCGCTTACGCGGCAGCAAAACTACTTTTGCACTTTCCAATACCTCGTGGGCTTTATCCCTTTGGCCCATATAAAGTGTTGCTGCACCCGAACACTTCGGTAAACATCCGGAACCCCTTCCGGTGAACTCCGGAACCCTTCCGGAGATCAAAACACTATTATCACATATATCAATCTTTACCTCCAGACTATTCCGGAGATCCTCGTCATGTCCGGGATCTTATCCGGGACTCCGAACAACTTTCGGTCACCAACATAATAACTCAATTATACTAATCGTCACCAAACGTTAAGTGTGTAGACCCTGCGGGTTCGAGAACTATGTAGACATGACCGAGACACCTCTACGGCCAATAACCAATAGCGGGACCTGGATGCCCATATTGGCTCCTACATATTCTACGAAGATCTTTTATCGGTCGAACCTCTATGTCAAGGATTCAGTTAATCCCGTATGCTGTTCCCTTTGTTCTTCGGTATGTTACTTGCCCGAGATTCGATCGTCGGTATCTCTATACCTAGTTCAATCTCGTTACCGGCAAGTCTCTTTACTCGTTCCGTAATACAAGATCTCGTGGCTAACACTTTAGTCACATTGCTTGCAAGGCTCATTGTGATGTTGTATTACCGAGTGGGCCCTGAGATACCTCTCCGTCATACGGAGTAACAAATCCCAGTCTTGATCCATGCCAACCCAACAGACACCCTCGGAGATACCTGTAGAGCACCTTTATAGTCGCCCAGTTACGTTGCGACGTTTGATACACACAAGGTATTCCTCCGGTGTCAGTGAGTTGCATGATCTCATGGTCAAAGGAACAGATACTTGACATGCAGAAAACAATAGCAATAAACTAACACGATCATATGCTACGTTCGTAGTTTGGGTCTTGTCCATCACATCATTCTCCTAATGATGTGATCCCGTTATCAAATGACATCTCATGTCAAATGGCTAGGAAACCTTAACCATCTTTGATCAACGAGCTAGTCAACTAGAGGCTTACTAGGGACACAGTGTTGTCTATGTACCCACACATGTATTTGAGTTTCCAATCAATACAATTATAGCATGGATAATAAACGATTATCATGAACAAGGAAATATAATAATAACCAATTTATTATTGCCTCTAGGGCATATTTCTAACACTACGAAGAACACTCTGATGAACAGCGAAGAACGGCGAAGAACACAAAGAACTCCGACGAACTCGGGGAGACCCTAATGGGGATAACTACAGATTGGACAAGGGCCGAGAACGGTACCTTGCGGATGTGGACGGGCCGGCGAAGCTCTGGACCAACTCAGGTTGATGCAGCGGCCGGCGTAGGGGAGGACGGCGAGGACCGGTCGGTGCAGCAGAGTGCTAGAGGTGCGGGCGTCTGAAGGAGGAAGAAGACAGCGGCGGCGGAGAAAAGAAAGCCCCCCCCCCCGTGTCCCTATTTATGAGATGGGATGGCAACAGTGCGTGCGAAAATCGAAGGGGTGCAGTGATGATTGACTGGAAGGGGCGCCTCGATTTTTGGGCCGACCGTTTTAATGAAAGGATCCGTTGCAAACGTCACAGAATCTTTTTAGCATATTCGATGTGACGTCATGGCGGGTTATGAGTTTTCTTTTTCAGGTGGCAAAAATGTGAGACTCGCCGCCAAATGAGTTTGAAGATTGACATGAGCAGGCTCAAATCAACCTGGGGCCTAATGTTGGGGATATAACCCCGTGGTAAGACCCGCCCAGGAGGGGCCGGGTCGTACCTGGCGGCTCGTAGCCAAGACCTGTAAGGTGGGCCGGAAGATGAAGGCCAGGCCGCGTGGCGGCTTACCTGACGGGCCACGACGAAGGCCCAGAGACAAAAGATGGTGTGAAGACCCGGGCGGTTAAGCCGCCCGAAGACGGCTTTGCCCAAGATAGTAAGGCGGCTTAGAGACAGGATCAACTACGATGTATGAGTCGGTTTAGGACTCGTGTAACCCAGAGCTTCGACCTCCTATATAAAGGTGAGGCCCTGGGGCGGCTTAGACAGAAAACCAATCAATCGAGAACTAGGTCAAGCGAATCCGCTCCTTGTAATCGATACTCCAAGCAATACAACACAAGCAGGACGTAGGCTTTTACCTCTTCTTGAGGGGCCGAACCTGGGTAAACTCGTGTCCCTCGTCTCGACCAACCCCTTTGAGTCCACCACCTTAGCAATGGCCTCGAACCTAAGTCTTCGGACATCTGCTATGACAAAACCACGACATGTTCCTTCCGCTGCCACCACACTCGCCAGTACATCTGGATTTGCTGCTTCAGCTACCAGCTCCTTCCAGCAGTGGCATCATCGACTTGGTCACCTTTGTGGTTCTCGCCTATCGTCTTTAGTTCATCGTGGTCTTCTGTGGCCTGTTTCAGGAGATGTCTCTTTACAATGTCAGGGTTGTAGGCTTGCTAAACAGGTTCAATTACCTTATCCTACTAGTGAGTCAGTGTCTCACCGCCCTTTTGATTTAGTTCATTCCGATGTGTGGGGACCGGCTCCCTTCGCTTCCAAAGGGGGACATCGATACTATACTATTTTTATAGATGATTTCTCTCGCTACACTTGGCTTTACTTTATGTCTTCTCGTAGCGAGGTTCTCTCTATTTATAAGCGTTTTGCCGCCATGGTCCACACTCAGTTCTCTACACCTATTCGTGTGTTTCGTGCTGATTCTGCTGGCGAGTATATCTCCAAAATGTTGCTTGGTTTTCTTGCTGAGCAGGGTACTCTTGCTCAGTTCTCTTGTCCCGGTGCTCACACTCAAAATGGTGTGGCCGAGCGCAAGCATCGTCACCTTCTTGAGACAGCTCGTGCGATGATGATTGTCGCCTCTCTTCCGCCTCATTTTTGGGCTGAGGCTGTCTCCACTGCCACATATTTCATAAATATTCAACCCTCATCTGCTCTACAGGGAGGTAATCCTCTAGAGCGTCTTTTTGATCATTCTCCTGATTATTCTGCTCTTCGGTTGTTTGGTTGTGTTTGTTATGTTCTCCTTGCTCCCCGAGAACGCACCAAACTAACCGCTCAATCTGTCGAGTGTGTTTTTCTGGGCTACAGTGATGAGCATAAGGGTTATCGGTGTTGGGATCCTGTCGGTCGTCGGATGCGTATTTCTAGGGATGTGACTTTTGATGAGTCTCGTCCATTCTACCCACGACCATCCTCTTCGACCTTTTCAGTAGAGGATATCTCTTTTCTCACGTTTCCTGATACACCTATTTGTGTGCCACATATTCCTACTCCTTCTCGTCCCACTATTGCAGAACCGACACCGTCTTCTCCTATGATTTCTTCTCCTTCCTTATTGCATGACACTCCACCTTCATCACCAATGTCTTCTCCATCTCGATCACCTCCGGTGGTTCCTTCTCATTCCACTTTTCCTTTTCATTATACCCGTCGTCGACGTGTAATGGATGAATCTACTGACGTGCCATCTACTTCTGGTGCGCCGTCTTCCTCGTCCCAGCCGACTTATGGTCTTCGGGCTCGGCCTTGTCCTCCTCCTGACCGCTATTCTCCTAGCCGATATGGTCTTTCGGTTGTACTTGAGCCCACCTCTTATCGTGATGTTGTTGTTCATCCTGAATGGCTGTTTGCGATGGCAGAGGAGATTGCTGCTCTTGAGCGCAACAGCACATGGGATCTGGTTTCTCTTCCTCCCCGTGTCCGTCCCATCACTTGTAAGTGGGTCTATAAGATTAAGACTCGCTCTGATGGTTCTCTTGAGCGTTATAAAGGTCGTCCTGTGGCTTGTGGTTTTCGGCAAGAACATGGTCGTGATTATGATGAGACATTTGCTCATGTAGCTCATATGACCACTATCTGCACACTTCTCGCTGTGGCCTCTGTTCGCCAATGGTCTGTGTCCCAGCTTGATGTTAAAAATGATTTTCTTAATGGTGAGTTGCGTGAGGAGGTTTATATGCAGCCACCACCTGGGTATTCCGTTCCCGATGGCATGGTTTGTCGTCTTCGTCGCTCTCTTTATGGCCTTAAGCAAGCCCCTCGTGCTTGGTTTGAGCGTTTTGCCTCAGTGATCATGATCCAGCATTGTTTATCCACCATTCTGCTCGTGGTCGCACTCTTCTTCTTCTATATGTTGATGACATGATCATCACTGGTGATGATTCTGAGTACATTGCCTTTGTCAAGGCTCGTCTTAATGAGCAGTTCCTTATGTCTAATCTTGGTCCTCTTCGTTACTTTCTTGGGATTGAGGTATCCTCCACCTCTGATGGCTTTTCTATTTCCCAAGAAAAGTATATCCAGGATCTTCTTACTCGTGCGGCTCTCAGTGATGAGCGCACTGCTGAGACTCCTATGGAGCTCAATGTTCATCTTTGTGCTTCTGATGGTGAGCCCTTGTCTGATCCGACGTGATATCGTCATCTTGTTGGGAGCCTTGTGTATCTTGTTGTCACTTGTCCTGATATTTCCTATCCTGTCCATATTCTGAGTCAGTTTGTTTTTGCTCCCACTTCAGTTCACTATAGCCACCTTCTTCGTGTTCTACAATATCTTCGTGGCACGATCTCTCATCGTCTTGTTTTCCCCCGTTCTAGCTCGTTACAGCTCCAGGCCTATTCGGATGCTACGTGGGCTAGTGATCCTATGGATCGCCGTTCACTTTCTGTCTACTGTGTTTTTCTTGGTGGTTCTCTCATTTCCTGGAAGACGAAGAAACAGAATGCAGTTTCCCGTTCGAGTGCAGAGGCAGAGTTACGAGCTATGGCTCTTCTGACGGCAGAGGTGACTTGGTTACGATGGTTACTGGAGGATTTTGGTGTTTCTGTTACTACACCTACCACCCTCTTGTCGGACAGCACATGTGCTATCAGTATTGCGCGGGACCCCGTGAAGCATGAGCTTACCAAGCATATTGGTGTTGATGCTTCTTATGTGCGCGTTGTTGTGCAGGATCATGTTGTTGCTCTTCAGTATGTACCTTCTGAGTTACAGCTAGCGAACTTCTTCATGAAGGCTCAGACTAGAGCGCAACATAGTTTTCACCTCTCCAAACTCAGTGTTGTGGATCCACCATGAGTTTGAGGGGGTGTTAGAGTTATATTAGTGATGCCTTTTGGCCTTTTGCATTCTAGTCTCTTGGCATCCTCTTGTAGCCTTTTGGCTTTCTCATGTATGTGTTTATATGATGGCTTTGGCCTCCTAATAATACAAGTTGTCATTCCAACAAGTTTCAGTAACTCAATGCAAGTATTTCCTTTGGGAGGGCATGACATTATTTTGGGCATGGACTGGTTGGGACAATGGGGAGTGATGAAATGTCACTGGGCAGAGAGGTGGATACAGTTCCAACATGAAGGCCAGGAAGTCAGACTACAAGGAGTAGTGCCAGCTCCACAAGAACAACTGAAGGAAATATCTGCTGAACAACTGCTTAAGTGGGAGAAGGGGAATGATGTGTGGGCTACTGCTATACTGAACCATATAGTGATGGCACCTTCTCCTGAAGTTCCTCCTGCAGTGCAACAGCTGTTGGACAAGAATCGAACAGTATTCCAGGAACTTAAAACATTGCCACCTCATAGAGCTTTTGATCACTCTATTCATCTGGTTCCTGATGTTGTACCAGTAAACTACAGGCCTTACAGATACTCTCCTTTGCAGAAGAATGAAATAGAGAGACAAGTGGCAGAGATGTTGAAATCTGGTCTGATTACTCCTAGTATGAGTCCTTTTGCTTCTCCTGTTCTGTTGGTTAAGAAAAAAATGGAACCTGGAGGTTTTGTGTGGACTACAGAAGATTGAATGCACTGACCATTAAGAACAAATTTCCCATGCCAGTGATAGATGAGTTACTGGATGAATTAGGGGGCACTAAATGGTTTTCCAAATTGGACCTTAGAGCTGCGTACCATTAGATCAGAATGAAAGAAGAAGATGAGTTTAAGACTGCTTTTAAAACTCACCATGGACAGTTTTAGTTCAGAGTTGTTCCGTTTGGATTGGCCACTGCCCCAGGCACATTTCAGTGTGTTATGAATTTTGTGTTTGCAGGTCCAAACAGAAAATATGTCTTAGTTTTCATGGATGACATATTGGTCTTTAGTCAAACATTTAGAGCACCTCCAGTCTGTGTTTGACATTCTCAAGGAACACCAGCTGTTTGTGAAGGAAAGTAAGTGTGCTTTTGCTCGGCAATCTATGGAATATCTAGGGCATATTATTTCTGACAAAGGAGTGGCAACTGACCCTGCAAAAACAGAGGCTATGCTTCAGTGTCATGTTCCTACAACAGTTACTGAACTAAGAGGTTTTCTGGGACTGACTGGCTATTACAAAAAATTTGTACAGAACTATGATCTATTGGCTAAACCTCTCACTGCTCTGCTGAAGAAACAAGCTTTTGTGTGGTGTGAATCAGCCCAGCAAGCTTTTCAGCTGCTTAAGCAAGCAATGGCCAATACTCCTGTATTAGCTCTGCCAAATTTTAACAAAACTTTTGTGGTGGAAATTGATGCTTGCAACACTGGAGTGGGAGCTGTTCTATCTCAGGAAGGGCATCCTATTGCTTACTACAGCAAAGCTTTAGGAGTGGCTAGTCAGAAAACTTCCATTTATGAAAAGGAATTCTCAGCTATTATGATGGCCATTGATAGATGGAGGTCTTATTTGACCAGAGCACATTTTATTATCAAAACTGATCATCAGAGCTTGTGTCACTTAGGAGATCAAAACTTGACTTCAGATTTTCAGAGAAAAGCAATGACCAAGTTAGTGGGACTTCAGTTTACTATTCAGTAGAAAAAAGGTGTGGAAAATACAACAGCAGATGCTCTATCTAGGGTAGCTCATTTATTTGCTGCTCAAACAATCTCTAGCAGTAAACCAGTCTGGGTACAAGAGATTTTGAATTCTTACACTGTGGATCCTACTGCTCAATCTATGCTACAGAAATTATCTCTAGATGCAGATGCTTGTCCTGGATTTCAGTTACAGGAAGGACTGATCAAACATGAAAACAGAATGTGGGTGGGAGCAAATACTGGACTGCAGACTAAATTAATTCAGGCTTTACATGCCAGTCCTATAGGTGGTCACTTTGGCATATTGTCTACTTACCACAGAATCAAGTAACTGTTCAGCTGACAAGGTTTGAAAGCAGCTGTGGAAAATTTTGTCAAGCAATGTGGCGTTTGTCAGCAGGCAAAACATGAGCTGTGCAGAAAACCTGGTATGTTACAACCTCTTCCTATACCCGACAGTCCTTGGCAAGAAATAAGTATGGATTTCATTGAGGGGCTCCCTAGATCTGAAGGATACACAACAATTCTAGTAGTGGTCGATCGTTTCACCAAAGTGAGTCCCTTCTTACCTCTGAAACATCCTTTCACTGCTGCTTCGGTGGCCAGAGTTTTCCTCAATAACATTGTCAAGTTGCATGGTCTGCCTCTGGTTATTGTATCAGACAGAGATAATATATTTTAGAAGTGCTTTTTGGAAAGAATTGTTTAGAGTGTGGGGGTTTGAATTGCATATGAGCACAGCTTACCACCCTCAGACATATGGTCAAACTGAGCGTGTGAATCAATGCTTAGAGATGTATTTACGTTGTGTTGTGCATGAGTTTCCGGCCAAATGGGCTTTGTGGTTACCTCAGGCAGAGTTCTGGTATAACTCAACATATCATTCCTCTTTGGGTTGCACTCCTTACAAAGCACTGTATGGCCATGAACCAAATGTGGGGCAGCTTGTGGGTCATCGCACTTCAATGAACTCTGATGTGCAAAACTGGCTGTCTGAACATACTCAGCATACAGCTGCTCTGAAGGAACATCTCGCAAGTGCTCAGTGCAAATACAAACATTTTGCTGACAAAAAACGTTCTGACAGAGTGTTTAATACAGGGGAGATGGTCTATTTGCGCTTACAAACTTATGCACAATCATCAGTGGTGAACAGACCATGTCCCAAGTTGGCTCTTAAGTACTTTGGGCCATACAAGATCGTGGAGAAAATTGGCGAGGCGGCGTACCGTTTGGAGTTACCCAGAGGGAGTTTGGTGCACCCAGTGTTCCATGTGTCTCAGCTAGATCACACTCCAGTTTTTACTAACATGCCAAAACCACTGAATCTCTCGGTTCCTGGAGTGCTACCCGAAGAAATTCTAGATCGTCGCTTGGTGAAGAAAGGTAATGCATCTCATCTTCAGGTTCTGATCAAATGGGCTACTGTTCCAGCAACTTCAGCAACTTGGGAGGATTACGACGTACTCAAGGCGAGGTATCCCAGCGCTCCAGCTTGGGGACAAGCTGGTTCTTCAGGGGTGGGTACTGTAAGTAGTGCGATACTTACAATGGGCGTGTGCCAGCCAAGGAAGCATAAAGCAGAGCGTCAGGAAGCGGCAACTAAGGGCAGAACAATTTAAATTCGTAGTAGTGTCAAGTGGGCCGCAGAGCCGTGTAATGGAAAATGGGCCGTGGGCCATGTAATCGTATCCGTGAGACTCGTGTATATAAGCGAGCCGTGTAACGGGAAAGAGGCATCAAAGAAATGAACTAATTCTATCCACCCGTCTCTCTGCTCTCTGCTCTCTCTCTCTCTCTCTCTCTCTCTCTTATCCTCTTCCTCGTCTCGTCCCTCTCCTCTCCAGTTCGAATTGTATCCCAAATTCTGATCCCGGGCTCGAGCTCGCCCCGGTGAATCAGGCCGACCCCTGGCCGTGACACCTTGTCGCCGCCGGCGCCAGAGCGCAAAGCTTTCTCTCGACCACACTTCCCACCACATCGAGGAAACTCCACGACAGGGACCCCACCATGACAGAACGGGAGCACCAGATCCAGATCAGGGCACAGCTGCCAACGAAGACGACCGCTACGCCAGGATCACCCATCATCGGTACCTTCTAACTCCAAGCGAGCAGGTCCCTTTGTGTGCCGCTGGTTCCATCTCCCTCCGTCAGCCGCTCCGGTGGCGGGACGGAGGGGGAACCTCGGATCTATGCGTCGGGTCGCTGTCGAGGCTGTTGCAGCGGCGTCGCGTCTGAATAAGTTGCGTTCCCGGGCTCCGTTCGCGTTCGCGGTCAGGCAGGGCTCTTGCCATCGTCTAGGAGCCAACGAACCCATTAGATGGAAGATTTGGGACTCAAGGAACGCTTGTGTCTGTCTTCCTTAACAAAGACCAATCCGTTTGTCCTCACTTCACTCGGTGGTCCCTGAATCTCGTCGAGGTCGTGGGCTATGGTGTTTGGAGGTCGACATGGGCTACGGTGTTTGTAGGTCGAGCGAAATTTTATGAAAGGATAATAAAATTTTGACTTAGGAATTTGGAATTGCTAGGAAATTTTGTTCCCCTTACGAACTTTCTTATATATACAACCATTGCTATCATCACAGAATATGTTCAGCCATTTTATGAAATGCAGATCATTGGTAAAACCAAGAGGCTAATTAAAACTAGATGTTCAGCCATTTTCCGAAGATGTTTCCAGCTAATTAAAACAAGTAAAAACTGGAAGATAACCATATAAGCCAAAACTTAACTGCGTCATCAAAGATAAGTTCCAAGTTAAGTATAGAAAACCAAGATCCACTTTCTAAAGGAAATTGCAGACCAATATCTCACCAAAAGCATGACTTCACGAGAAATGAACTACTTTCAGAACAAAAGCCAAACAACCAAAGATCAGCCAATAGATATTTAAGATTGGACCCCAGTTAACACATAAGATCTGAAATCATTTTTGGGTGAAGCTTTCATGAACAGAAGCCAAACAACCAAGGATCAGCCAATAGATATTTAAGAAATGGACCTTAGTTAACAAATAAGATTTGAAATCATTTGGGTGAAGCTTTGTGCTGGTATATCAGAAGCGTCTCACCTCCCTTGGGAGGCCGCGTAGTGCTTTATTGATTGATCGGGGCTTATCCCGTGTAGTGCATACATTGTTTACAGCCGTGGTTGGCAAGGAGAGAATAAAGAGGTATGAAAAGCAACAGTGAAAAGTAAATAAGCTAGAGTTGACGGTGAGCGAATGCAAGCCGTCCGATCTTCTTCTCCATCGTCGATCCCCAGCCGTTCATTATCTGAACCCGTACAGTTAACTTTAGACTAGAACACCTTGCAAGTTCAGCTGGAGAATGGCCCCTTGCGAGCATGACTTGTCCTCAGGAAGCTGAAGGTTGACGACGCCGTGCTTTGACTGTCTTGAAAAAGGCTGGGAATGTAAGCTTCATGAAATCTGCATCTTCCCTAGTTGCGACATCCAGTGGAAAATTCTCCCATTGCACAAGCCATTGGACAACCAGCAGATTGTTGCGAGGAATCTTTCGGGTCTGAAGTATGATAACAGGTTCAGTTCTGGTACGCCCTTCAGGATCGCCTAGAGGTAAATCAGCACAGGGAACCACATTGTGTCCGATGTGTTTCTTCAGCTGGCTGATATCGAACACTGGGTGGATGCCCACGTTTGCAGCTGCAGGTGATATGCCACATTGCCAACGTGATACAGTACTCGAAATGGTCCATAAAACTTACTTTGCAGCTTGAGGTGAGAGGGAAGGATGATAGCATTCAGACGATATGGCTGAAGCTTCAAGTAGAACATGTCCACCTACTGCGATAGTCCTTTCCACTCGCTTGAGATCTGCATATTTCTTCATGCGCTGCTGCGCAATTAAGAGATTGTGCTTCAGTGTTGACAGCAGTGGTTGTCTGTGCCTCACTGCCAGTAGTGCCTACCATTGAGAACTCACTGATTTGCGGCTGTGGATATCCATATAAAGCTTCGAAAGGAGTCTTTTGGAGAGATGAATGAAAGGAACAGCCATGGGTAAATGCTGAACCCGTTTCTTCGGATCAGTAGAAACCATGCAGCAAAGGTAATTTTCAATACACTGGTTCACACGTTCACCTTGCAAGTTCAGTCTGACAATGTCGCATTCTCCATTGGAGATGCATTTTGATGTATGAGTTCCATATCAAGAAAGACTTTTTCCAAATATGTTTCCAGCTAATTAAAACAAGTCAAAACTGGAACAGAACCATATAAGCCAAAGCTTAACTGCATCATAATTCAAAAACCAAGATCCGTATTTCGAAGAAAAGCCAACAAAGTGTAGACCCGCATCTCAATCAACTAGTTTCAGAATAGAAGCCAAACAATCATAAGGATCAACCAATAGATATTTAAGAAATTGACCTCAATCAACAAACAAGATTTGAAATCATTTGAGTGAAGCTTTCACTGATTAATAATCCAGCCCACCCAGACCCAAAAATAAAATAAAATAAAGAGGCTTCATGTCGTGCTCCAGCTAAGCATTGCAAATTCAACTGATCTAAGCCCAACTGTTAAGCCAAAATCATTCAAGGAAAAGAAGTCATCCGATTTTAGCAAAAGAACCAATATTAAAGCACCGTGTCACATGCTGAGTATCAAGGCAAAATGAACATAAATCTGTTCTTAACAGTTCAACATGGAAAAAGAAGGAAACAAACTGCTAACTGTGGATAGGAGAAATGCTCTCAGGTTATTATACTCCCTCCTCTAGTTCTTGTAAAGTTGCAGGTTTTAGGCATAGGTTCAATTAACATTTTTGAAACTTTGGCTCGCTATATTTCATAATAATTTTGCACTGGATATGTGAAAACCATTTGTAGGTTATCTCAGTATTTTCAGAAAAGAATTATTTTGAAGAGTTTTACAGTAAAGGTTATCTCCCATAAAGTATTTTTAGAGAAGTACAATTTTGAAGAGTTTTATAGTACTACTGATATATAATGAAAGTAAGCAGTAAAGGTGTACTTTGGGGACTTTTTCAGAACTAGACTAGAGGGAGTATGTTCATCATTGAGCAACACACACGTATTGTGGTGCTTCCCCATCAACCTAAAGCCTATTTAAAGGTTGTATACCATTCGATTTAAGAGATAATTTTTAATTTTCGAAAACTTGGTGGTTTTGATTTACGTGTTGTTAGTGTATATTACCGTAAATAAACAGAAATTACTATATAAAAGAGGGGGGGAGGGGTGATAGATCTTACCAGTGTGTTACCTGACCTGACTGGAGCTAATGATGAGGGTTCCCAAACCCGACACCGAACCATCTTGCAGTTAACAGCTGAAGGGCATTGTCTTTAACCTCGCAGAATTTTTGGGCCCAGCCATCTGGTTCCTTGTCATCAACTCCTAAGCCGGGAGCCCGGTCCTTTGAGTCAAGGTTGATCGGATCTTTCCAATCAGCGACATAAGCGGACACGCGCCTCTTGAACTTGACTTTGAACTCCGACCAAGCTTGGTACTTGTAGTGGTTAACACGTGCGAAGGCGGTCCAGATGCTTTTGAAACCAGGCTTGAGCTTAAAATGATGTACCACATTCATGAGGGATGATTCCACAGCGTCGAGACGGACCAAGGATTTGTGCTTCTGCGGGTTCTTCAACCGGCACGTGTAGCCCTGGCAGACCCCCTCTAGTGGATGTGCTGTTTGGCCCGAGGGGGCAAAATCATAACACGCAAGGTATATTTGGCCAACGGTGTCATCAACTGTAACGACCGGGTCTAGCAGAGATTTTGACGGCATCTCCAATCCTATCCAGCTTGTTGAAAAGATGAACTCATCCACATCCATGACAGCCATCCATGTGCAGGAACCTTGCTGTGTGGCCGCGCAATGAGACAGACCAGCTTCCTGGGTCTTGGTCCAGGGCCACGGCACGGTTGTGATGTTGAGCCCTGCGGATTTGAGCTGCGCCACTCGTTGTGCCAGGTTGTCTTCGCTGCCGTTGTCGTAGATGAAGAAGTGATCCACCCCGATGGCACTATGGTACAGTGCCCACTCCCCGAGGAACTTGGAGATGTTGCGTCCCATTGTGCAGGCGCAAACTGAAGTCTTTTGAGGTGTCAGGGAAGAAGATTCAGGTTGCTGTCGGTGGAAGGTTGCGAGGGAGGGCATGGGATCCTCGCCGGTGACCCCCAATGTGACAAGAACCCTCGACGTGCTTCCTCCTGGCTTGATAGGTGTCGGAGGAGGGGGGCAGCGAGTAACTTGCTGGACTGAAGTGATCGCTGGTGAAGATGCCAGCATGGTATAGGCTCCGTCGCTGTAACGATAGAGACACTGAAGATCCTGCCGGCGGCTGATTCCTTTAGCAAAGACGAGCACATCGCCTCCGTCCAGAAGAGCCGAGTCGAAGACTATCGGGTCGCTGCTCCAGTTAAGCAGTGCGCGGCCCGGGGAAGGAGAAGGAGAAGGAGAAGGGGAACGGGAAGGGGAACCTGGAGCAGCTGCGGCGGCCGAGGGGGTGGAGGAGTGGAGTAAGAGCGGCGCTTGGAGCTGCTGGAAGCTCTGCGCTGGCTCGGGAAGGCGGCAGACGTATGCGTGAAGCCCGGACGCCGGCAGCCTCCCGAGCGGTCTCGCCGGGGAGGAGGCCCCACCCTGGAAGGCGCAGATGGCGTCGCCGGTAGGATCAGCGTCGTCCAGGAGCAGGACCTCCTGGTCGGGAAGGAGGACCGCATCCTCCTGCTGCGGCGCGCGGAGGCGGAGGGGCAGAAGGCGGCGCGCGGGGCTGTCATCGCTGAGGCGGAAGTATTGGTATTGCGGCGACGGCGACGGCGAAAAGTCGGCATCGAACGGGAAGGGCGGGGGCGCCGGACTGTCGGCTCCAAGCGGGAAGGGGGCGCCGTGGCCGAGGGGCCACGAGAAGATCGGGGCGCGGGAGTAGGCGTTGTGGCCTCCGGCTAACAGCAGGAGAGCTCCGACAGAGACGCCGCCGGCGATGGACGCTATGCGGCTCAGGCGGCGGTGTCGCGGCATATTGATTGGATTTCGCGGGAGCAGCAGCTCGAATTCGCCGGAGCAGCAGCTCGATTTCGCGGGAGCAGGAGCTTCTTGATTTCGCGGGAGCGGAGAGCAAAGCAGGGGATGGCTGGGGTGCGAGAAGACGGCCTCGATCGCGATCGATCTGGGTTTAGGGTTTTCGACCCGACCCGAACACGGATTGGTTTTTTTTAAGGGTACACGGATTGGGTTTATCTGAGCTGGCAATAAAACGTGATGCTTTCTCTGTTTTTTTCTTTCTTTGACAATAAAACGTGTTCCCTTCTCTGTTACCGAAACTCCAAATCCACACAAGCAAAACGTGTCGCCACGATCTTCAACCAGACCATAGATAGAATCGCGTGCCGTCAGACCAATCCGGTTCAACGACGCGACGCATCACCAACCTTGTCGCGTCCCCGAATCTTGTCAAGGTCGTGGGCTATGATGTTTGGAGGTCGATCGTGGGCTATGGTGTTTGAAGGTCGACCGACACTAGTCGGGTTGATCTTCGAATGGACTCGAAGAACACCCGCGTCTTCCAAAATGATGTCCACTCTGTTGGCCTCGCCGTTAGGAAAAAAGACTTCACCCTTTGGTCCTTTATATTAGATTCAAATAACTAAGGTTTCCACCACCTTGTCTCGGCGTCAATGCCTCTCCCCGCGCTCAAATTTCACGTGTATGCTCCTCAAAGATTGCCTCGACTACAAAAGCAATCTCTTTCACAGGAACATCACCTCCGGTAGCTCATGCCCCGGATCTCCCATCTACATGATTAACCCCATCCCACTTTCAAATCTGGGAGATGAATTTGTAGCTATCATAGATGTTGCATGTTCGCTATTACATGTGACTTAAGAGAAAAATATAATTAGAAAACACCAAGGGTTGTTTGGTTTCTAGCCATATTTTGCCACATATTGCGACACCTAGGTGGGTGTTTGGTTCTAGCCACACCTTAGGCAAAATTATTTTTATGAAAAATAAACCCCACGTGTTTGGTTCAGTAACCTGAACAATTAAGTCTGCGCTAACCACGCATGTAAAACTTGATATATTTTTGTGTTGTCAGCATATATACTGCGCTGTCAGATACCCACACACAAATGATAACAGTTTTTAACAATCAATAACTACCAACAGAAACAGGGAAGTTTGTGATACCAGTATATTACTAAAGATCCAGAGCAGAGGAGTAAAGCTAACATTTTACATGGTCTAAAAAAACTGAACATTTAAGTCTGCACTATATAAGCCGTATAGAACATATTCCAGGACAGCAAAGGAAACCAGATCCAGATCCCCGTTCTTTGATCATAGCATACAAAGTTACAAACACAAGACAGAGGTATAGTGCCACCAAATAGGGCAACCAAACCAGATCCTATGCATCTCAAACAATACAGTAAACTGGATGAGGATACTTAGTTACTTACTGATGTATTTTATCAGGGTAATCCGCTGATAAAGTGATCCGCTGAATAATCCGCTTTTCAAAAAGCAACTTGAACCACTAACGGCCCCGTAACAGGGGTGTCGTCAGTCTCGAAGAAATGCAATCTACCACCCTTTTTATTTAGAACAAAGGAAATCTGAATTGAAGAAAAGTAAGATATGTATCTCTGCGGTTACTCATGAATCAAGTTTTCAGAGTCTAGCTCAAAGAAATGCAATCTACTTTTTTTTGTAACAAAGGAAACCTGCTATGACTAACGATTGTTCACTTCTTCAGCTACCCTTGGTCCTAGGATCCGCAACCAATACAGAACAATACTTTTGTAAGCTACAAACCACTGTACCTTGAAGCACAATCAACGCGCAGGACCTAGCTCCGAACTCTATTCAGGAATCGACATCTTAAAAAAAAACAGACAACTTGGTCATCCATGCACTGATTGTAGCTCTCTTGCTAATTCTCCACCACTGGCATGAATAAGACAAACGTCATGTTCAAAGTTCAAACTGAAGGTGGAAGCAGTAAAAGCAGACTAGTTGGTCATTTATGCACTTACTACTGGAATTAAACTAGCATGGATTCAAGAACAGGTAGTTAAACACTGTTCTTACATACGACTTTTTAAGACAACCAAGGCATCATCAACCACTATTTAAGCCATGTTCAAAATGATAGTCGAACCGATTGTACCAATGGAATGAGTAAGAAGCATTTTTATTTTGGTCATAAATATGCACATTACATTGGTATAATGGCACACCTGACTCTAGTAAACATATCTAAGATACTAATCAACAGATATAGGGAACATGATATTTCCTTTATAAAAATAGATTTTTTTAGGGGTTATACAAATAGAGTATGACACATGAGTTACGTTTACTTAAGTGTTGCACTATTGGAGTTTGTTTAGTAGAAATAATCGTTCATTGTAATAAACAAAGGGGAATACAAAGTTGCAAACTGCACCTGATATAATTAAGGTTAGGAATGGCTCTACGAAAACCTGGCAACAACCTCCGCTCATACTGACAAATTATCCATGGAAAATACAAGGACATTCGCATAATAGTACCCCCTTGATTCTCCTAACTGCAAAACCAAGAATCCAAATGTATCAGAGGCTAAACGGCCTAAACACACACATCAGGCATCTCTATAGTACCATTTCAGGTAGAACAAGTAAAAAATGGAACAGCCGAATAGCATGGCATATCTAGATTAATATATAGTACAGCCAGAAAAACTGAAGAGCATCCAAACATGCAAACTCCTCGTACCAAATCCAGGCACATCAAGGAAATCCATCGTTGAATGCAGTCTCAAATCTCATTCACCCATCTAATAGCAATAAAAAATATAGAAACAACTAACCATTGTTGGAACCTGGAAGCAAATCACCTACCAAGAATGTAAGGATTTTTTTTTATCAGTTGTATTAGCTTAAACGGTGCCTCAAGAGCAGACAATTTCACTACTCACAAGTGCATAAAATGCACAAAAATCACACCTTTTTGGGTTGCCCCGGCCTTTAGGAAGCTCAATTTTTTTTCAGAAATTTTCTATGCTTATGAAAATACTAATGTGTGGATTTAGAATAGCAAATGCTGAATCTACTACATCGTGTAGCCCATAAATGAGAATGTTTTTTGATGAAATTGTACATGTATGCAGCTAACGTCTACAAGTACATCTCTTCTGTAATGGAACTTTAAAATGCTGTTATTTATTTATTTGTTGAGAAACAGGCTCACTGGAACCAGGGTCAATTTTGAATTTTCCGTTGCTTCTTATCCTACTCGATTGATGCATTCCTATTCATGACACCTGTAAGCTTTGCTCACAGTTATTTTGTCTGGCTCCTCTACTGAAAGAAAAAGTAACTGCATTCAGGCCACAATAACCTCTCCTGCTGAATGAATCACACTTATTGAAGAGAGTACAGATGACATTGGCAGCATAGTTCCACATGATGATCACCATTACAATTGACTTGAGAACTCAAAACAGGACATATGTTACTCAAACAAAAAGAAGATAGCACTAAGCACAATTCAGCACACTGGTCATGACTCCGAAAGGAGCAAACCTTAACACGACCACATAACTAACCATGTTACATTCGCTTGACCTGGGAGGGGCATCCTTAATATCACAGAATCACATAAAAAAGCACAAACAGGCAGCTGCAAGTTACTACAACATTCTTCTCAATCATATTCAGAACAACAAAGGATCAAATCAAAAGTACGCCGTACTTCAGAGATAATTACCTCGAGAAAATTGTGGTGTGGACAGGGACTTGACGATGACGTAGCACAGCATCAACAACTCCGCGGAAGGCCGGCGGGTCGCAGCTTGGCATCGACAGCTGGGGGCTCGGCCAGGGCTGGATGGCAGTCCAGCGCTTCTGGAAGGGGAACCAGAGCGTCGAGCTTCCGGCACTGCTGGCTGCCGAGCGAACCATGCCGCCGGAGCTACGGGCGCTGGGCACAACGAAGGAAGGCACGACATGGAGCGGCGGCCGTGCTCAGCCCGACCACGACTCGAGGGTGCATGCGGTCTGCCGTAGTAGGCCCTCGGGTAACCTGGCCGGGGCGGTGGCGCAAGGGCGGTGGCGCAAGGGCGGCAGCGCCTTCTTCGGCCCGAACGCACCCTGGCCGGGGCGGAGGCGCAACGGCGCCGGCGCCATCTTCGGGTCGAGCGCGGCCTAACCCTACGGTGGAGGCTCTGGGATTTGACCGGAGGGATTCGAGAAGGAGGGAGTGCTTCGGCGCGGACGTAGAGCAACGTCGGCCGGCACGGAGCGGTGCCCCGCAATGGGGAGGCGTGTCGGAGGGAGAGAGTGAGAGGCGTTAGAGTAACTCCAACCGGGCGACCCACTTCCTCCGCGGGTGTCCGTTTGGTCGTGCGGACACAAAACTGGCCCAACGCGGCGACCCAAACGGACGCGCGTCCGTTTTTTGTTCGCCCGCGACTCATTCCAGGCTTAAATTTGGACCGGATTTGCGTCGGCGTGGATACAGGACGGAAGCGCGCGACGCCCGCCCTTCTCCTCCCAGTTGGTGGCACAGCGCCACCATTTCGCCACCATTTCCCCCACTTTTCCAAAAACCTCATGCCAACTCGTGCGCACGCCATGGACGACGACGCGCCGACCCTTGACGCCGCCGCCGGCCTCGCCTCTCTCACCACCGTCGGCCCCGTCGCCGCCAAAGGAGGTAAGCCCCGCGGCGGCGCCCGCAAAGCGCCGGCGAAACCTAGGAACAAGAAGGAGCTGACAGACGAGGGGCACGCCATCGAGTCGTCCAGGAGGAAGTGCCGCCGGCGCGTGCAGGAAGCCAGGATCGACGCCGCGGCCACCCTCGCCGCCGTCGCAGAGCAAGAGGTCGACGTCATGAGGCCACGAGGCAGGCCCTGCTGATGCTAGGGTTAAACCCTGGCCATCACGGGCTTATCGCTACCGCGGTGGCCGCGGCCAGCATCGGCTCGTTGCCCCTCCGTCCCCGACTTCCGGACTCGCTGCGCATGTCGACCACGCCGCAGGTGCACGGCGTCCACCCCAACCACCTGCAAGCCTCCCGTTTGTCCATCTACAGGCTCCGGTTCGCCGGAGGTGAGCGTGGTCGTGCCTTCCACGCTAGAGCCGATGGACATCGATCTCAACGCGACTCCTATGGGCAGCGGATCGTCCTCCGAGGGGAAGTGGAAACGGCAGCGGAGCTCCCAGCCGACGCCATGGAGAACACCCGCAACCTGTTCAATGGCGTGAACTATTGGCTGGCATGGTCGGTGGCATGATCTCTGGCCGCGAGCCTTTTTTATGAAAAAAACTATTCTGTGCGGACGAAAAATGGGTCGCCCCGTTGGGCGCACGACCAACCCATTTGTATAAGGGGGCGGACGAGCCAACCCAAACGGACAAAAGGCTGATAAATCGCCCGTCCGTTTGGGTCGGCCGGTTGGAGTTGCTCTTAGTTAGACAAAAATGCTAAAGTCACGGGCTTGAGATTACTGATTGTTTTTTTAGGCTGGTTAGTGATTGCTAGGACAGCGCTAGGCGCCGGTCGGCCGGCTCAACCCGTAGCCCTTGGATTCGATAACTAACAGCCATCAGATGAACCAACCCAACCGGCCCCCGGCCCTGTTTGGTGCCTTCTTCCTTCCTTTCTTCCTTCAGCGCCGCTCGCGCACGCCTCGCATGCCCTATTTAGGAGCCTTTTTAGCTTTTAAGCCAAACTGAACTCTTTCTTTCTTTTTGACGATAAAACGTGTTGCCTTCTCTGTCACGTAAGAGTACCTTCTAACTCATGAAACAGGCTTTCACCCCCCTTTATAGATAAAGGCAAACACAACAGAACCGATACAATGTCATTCGATACAAGGCAATGAGGAGATCCTCAGAAGCTGATCCAAGCTCTTTGCAACGGAGAGGGCGGCGGAGAGGGCGCATGTGGGCGTGCTTGGGAGTGGCAGAAACGGGTGATGTGGCCAAGCTCTTTGCAACGAATGCAGCAAACACGCCCAGTGCAATTCTTAAGAAGGTGGCGCTCCGAGAAGCAGCGGGAGCATTTACTATCGAATCGCGCCTTGAAGCTCGAAGATTGCTGCAGCACCCGGGGATCAGAGCGCGTGCCCCTGGCCAAATCCTCCCGAAGGGGAAGGGTAGGATTCCTCCACCAATACTTGGGGCGGACCTCTTTCCATGGCAGGGAGGAGCCATCCATGGCGTCAGCGACATAGGAGGTCGGGGCAGCGTGCCGCTCGGTTGGCGCATCCGGCTGCGAAGGCGCAGGGGCCACGATAATGGAGCATAGGCACAGGAGCTGGGTGACTCCGTGATACTCATGATCTGCGTTGGGTTTTCCGTGAAGAGGAACGGGTTATCGCAACACAAAGTGGGTAAGTATTTCCCTTAGTTATGAAACCAAGGTTTATCGAACCAATATGAATATCAATCCTCAACCGTCTTCAACGGCTGCACACAAAAGAACAAACAACTTGCACCCAACGCGGGCAAGAGGGTTGTCAATCCCCTTGATCTCGTTATTTGCAAGCGAATGAGGTGTGTAGATAATTGTAGATAATTGTAAATTGCTAAATAAAATAAAAAGTAAATAAAGGCAGCAAGGTGCATTTGTAAATATATAAGTGAATAGACCCGGGGGCCATAGTTTTCCCTAGCGGCATCTCTCATGTAGGCAGCATACAATGGGTAACAAATTACCGTTGGGCAATTGATAGAAAAGCGGATAGTTATGCGATTTTCACGGCAATGATCATGTGTATATAGGCATCACGTCCATAAACAAATAGGCCGACTCCTGCCTGCACCTATATTACTATTACTCCACTCATCGACCGCTATACAGCATGCATCTAGAGTATTAAGTAAAACAGAGTAATGCATGGAGAACGATGACATGATGTAGACAAAGTAAACTCAAGCAATATGAATGAACCCCATCGTGTTATCCTTAGTAGCAACAACACAAAGACGCATCTTGTCCCCTACTTTGTCACTGGGATATAGAAATTCGTCAGGTTGAACCTACCACAACGCACCACTCCCACTGAAGATAGATTAATCTACTTGGCCAAAGCACATCAATAAATCGGAGAGCATTACAAAGCTATAATGATCATGCAAATAAGAATCTTAATATTCAGAGGTGACTCAAATACTTTTCATGAATAATCTGAACATAAACCCACAATTCATCTGATCCCAACAAACACACCGCACAATAGGATTACATCGGATAGATCAAAGCGAAGATGCGATGATCATTGTATTGAAGATCAAGAGATAGAGATATTGCCATCTAGGTACTAGTTATGGCCCCGTAGGTCTATGGTGAACTACTCACACATCATCATGAGGGCAGCAAGGTTGATGTAGAGGCCCTCCGTGATCGATCCCCCCTCCGGCAGGGTGCCGGAACGGAGCTCCAGATGGCCTCATGATGGAACAGAGACTTGCGGCGGCATAAAAAGAGTTTCAGGACTACCTCTAGGGTTTTTAGGATATATGAGAATTTATAAGCCAGAGTGGGGCGTCGGGAGACGCCCGAGGGAGGCACAAGCCATCAGGGCGCGCCCTGTTGGCTTGTGGGCCCCTCGTGCGGCTCCCGGCCTCCTTCCGAAGTTTCTAGGTCTTCTTTTAGTCCAGAAAGAATCATCAAAATGTTTCGTGGCAATTGGACTTCATTTGGTACTGTAAACCTGAAAAGCGAAAAACATGCAGAAATAGCAACTAGCACTGGGTCAATAGGTTAGCGCTCAAAAATATTATAAATTGGTAAATAAAGACCCAAAAAGTATCCTAGAATGATAATATATCAGCATGGAACAATAAAAAATTATAGATACGTTGGAGACGTATCACTCCGCTGGAGGCAGGCGGCAGCAGATCTGCCGTAGCCAGAAGGCCGGGCAAGATCCCCCTGCAGCCACCGGGATAGTGCCTTGGATGCTTCTCAAAAGGGAGGGGAGCATTAACCTCGCCGATTCGGGCTGGAAGGTGGGATTTGGGCTCCGACCACCGTGGGGGCTGCGGAGAGGGGGGAGAGCCTACCATTTTTCTAGTTTCCCCCTAATTTCCTATCACATTTCATGTCATGTCATCTTGTGACTAGAAGGACAGTGCGCGCTTTGCCGCGCCATTGATGCTGTTAGGTTTTGTAAAATATTAATCACTTTGTTTTGTAATATAAGGCGTATTAATTTTTTGATAGGTCAAACCTTTTAAATTTGATCAAATTTGTATAGGAATATATCAAAATCGATAATATTAAAACGGTATTTTTAGATGCATCATGAAATGGATTTCCAAACTTATTTTGTTTAATATTGTGGATGTCGATATTTTTGCTATGAACTTGATCAAAGTTAAAGAAATTTGACTTTCTAAAACACTAATACCCCTTATAGTTTGAAACTGATGAAATATTTAGTTTGGCGGATGGAGAGATGATAGAGTGTTTTATTTATTTATAGTGTGGTGATTTGGTGGGCCTTTCGTGGTATGATTTTGTGTTATTCCTTAACCAAATTATATTTATGTGGGATTTTTTTTGTTTCGGTGGTTGCATGTACTATATTGGTGCTACATATCACACGACGACACTTTTTTCCAGGTGGTGGGAGGATGCATGTGATTGATATGTTTTTATAGGCCGGTTGCTATTGATTTATTTAAAAAATCGTTGGTCTGGTCAAAATCGTAAACCAAATCCAAAATTAAATACCTCAATAGAATGAAAAGGCTGCAAAACTGGGAAACATGGTGGATTATTTTTTTTTGAATGGGAGAGCTTGAGAAATTATTGACCCGTCAAAATCGGATGACCCAATTCTAAATTAAATATCTCAATTAATTGTGAGGCCTTGAAATTTGGAAGCATATTGTATAATATAAAACAAATGAATAAGATAGCTTTCATAAATCATTGACCAGGTCAAAATTTGGTGATCTAATTCTAATTGGAGACCTCAATTGAATGTGTGCTCTTTAAAACTAGGAAGCTTAGTGTTATAGAGGATTAGTAATCCATAATCATCCATAATTGTAATAATGAGAGCATCTACAACCGGGCCCATATCCTCAGACGTTCGTGTGGGCTTCCCGGTTAGTGTCCGGACGAAAAAAAGGCCACCTAACTGGACGTCCCATACTCGACCCAAACGCGCGGACTGATCGACACTTCCTATATCCAGTCCATATCTGGGGAGGGTATGGAAATGCCTGGACGCATCCGTCGCGTCGGGTCCGACCCACTCACTCTGGCCCACTCGATCCCACATAAATTGACCCTATCCACACTTCGGACGAAACCCTAGTTGTATTGCACTCCACTCCACTCCCCTAGTCCACTCCCCTCCGCCCATAACCTTCCGTCCAGTGATCTCCACCGTCGCCGGCATGGCGGGCAACGAACCTGAGTCCTACACCTTCAAATCGATTGACACAGAGCTTGTCCCACGTGGCCTCGAGGAGGAGATGGTCGTCCGCCTCGCACTGCGCCGCTCCCCGAGAGGAGACGGCCCGACGGCGGCAATCAGACTCCTTCCGTTGAGAACCTGTTGCATTCGCCCAAATGGTGCACGGATCCAGAGCGAGGTGTGCCGTTGCTGCCTCATCGGAGGCAGTGCATTACGTCTGGCATCCCAACGCGCTGGCGGATGCGACGCGCCGAGGCGGATGTGAATGCATGGACGGCGTCCGATGCAAGTATGGCAGGGCATGCCCGTCGTGCGAGGCAGCGTGCACGGGAGGCGGCGAAAGCCCTTGCGACAGACGTTGGCGAGGTGGGGTCGCACTCTCCGGCGCTGTGTATGGTGCATGGCCACTCCGGGCGCCACAACTACGTCATGGTGGACGTCGTCGGTGTTGGGGAACGTTGCATGGGAAACAAAAATTTTCCTACGCACACGCAAGATCTATCCATGGTGATGAGCATCTACGAGAGGGAGAGTGAATCTACATACCCTTGTAGATCGCTAAGCGGAAGCGTTAAGAAACGCGGTTGATGTAGTCGAACGTCTCCGCGATCCAAATCGCAAGTCGTCCCTCGAACCGATCACGAACTAGTGCCGAACGGACGGCACCTCCGCGTTCAACACACGTATGGCTTGATGACGCCTTCACCTCCTCGATCCAGCGAGCGATGGTGAAGTAGTAGATGAGTTCCGGTAGCACGACGGCGTGGTGATGGTGGTGAGGAACAATCTCTGCAGGGCTTCGCCAAGCGCTACGGAGATTATGACGGAGGAACTAGAGGGTTAGGGTTGCCGCACACGGCTTGGGGAAATCTTGATGTGTTCCGGGTGCTAGCCCTGCCCCTCTATTTATATGTTGAGCCCTGGGGTCGAAACTTGGAGAAAGAGCCTCCTCAAAGTCGGTTTGGCCCGCAAGGCAAGAGTCCTGCTCGGACTCCAGGACCAGACGCCAGGGTCCTCGGCGTCTGGCCCCAGACGCCAGGGTCCCTGGCGTCTGGCCCATGGCCTCCGCAAAACTTCCTTTTGCACCTTCCTAAAGCCTCGTGGGCTTTACCCCTTGGCCCAAATAAAGTGTTCTCGTACCCGAACATTTCGGGAAACATCCGAAACTCCTTCCGGTGAATTCCGGAACCCTTCCGGAGACCAAACACTATTATCCCATATATCAATCTTTACCTCCGGACTATTCCAGAGCTCCTCGTCATGTCCGGGATCTCATCCGGGACTCCGAACAACTTTCGGTCACCAACATAACAACTCAACTATACTTATATCGTCACCAAACGTTAAGTGTGTAGACCCTGCGGGTTCGAGAACTATGTAGACATGACCGAGACACCTCTACGGTTAATAACCAATAGCGGGACCTGGATGCCCATATTGGCTCCTACATATTCTACGAAGATCTTTATCGGTTGAACCTCTATGTCAAGGATTCAGTTAATCCCGTATGATGTTCCCTTTGTTTATCGGTATGTTACTTGCCCGAGATTCGATCGTCGGTATCTCTATACCTAGTTCAATCTCGTTACCGGCAAGTCTCTTTACTCGTTCCGTAATACAAGATCCCGTGGCTAACACTTTAGTCACATTGCTTGCAAGGCTTATAGTGATGTTGTATTACCGAGTGGGCCCTGAGATACCTCTCCGTCACACGGAGTAACAAATCCCAGTCTTGATCCATGCCAATTCAACAGACACCCTCGGAGATACCTGTAGAGCATCTTTATAGTCACCCAGTTACGTTGCGACGTTTGATACACACAAGGTATTCCTCCGGTGTCAGTGAGTTGCATGATCTCATGGTCAAAGGAACAGATACTTGACATGCAGAAAACAATAGCAATAAACTGACACGATCATATGCTACGTTTACAGTTTGGGTCTTGTCCATCACATCATTCTCCTAATGATGTGATCCCGTTATCAAATGACATCTCATGTCCATGGCTAGGAAACCTTCACCATCTTTTGATCAACGAGCTAGTCAACTAGAGGCTTACTAGGGACACATTGTTGTCTATGTACCCACACATGTATTTGAGTTTCCAATCAATACAATTATAGCATGGATAATAAACGATTATCATGAACAAGGAAATATAATAATAACCAATTTATTATTGCCTCTAGGGCATATTTCCAACAGTCTCCCACTTGCACTAGAGTCAATAATCTAGTTCACATCACTATGTGATTTACATTGTTCTAACACCCAATGAGTTTCGGGGTTCGATCATGCTTTGCATGTGAGAGAGGTCTTTAGTCCACGGGTCTGCGACATTCAGATCCGTGTGTACTTTACAAATCTCTATGTCATACTGTAGACACTGCTACCACACTCCACTTGGAGCTATTCCAAATGGCTGTGCCACTATATGTATCCTGACTGCTACTCAGAGTCGTCCGGATAGGTGTCAAAGCTTGCATCGACGTAACCCTTTACGACGAAATCTTCATCACCTCCATAATCGAGAAATATTTCCTTAGTCCTCTAGTTACTAAGGATAATCTTGACCGCTGTCCAGTGATCCACTCCTGGACCATTCTTGTACCCCTTGACAGACTCATGGCAAGGCACACACTAGGTGCGGTACACAGCTTGGCATACTATGCAGAGCCAATGGATAAGGCATAGGGGACGACCTTCGTCCTTTCTCTTTCTTCTGCCGTGGTCGAGCTTTGAGTCTCACTCAACTCCACACCTTACAAATCAGGCAAGAACTCTTTCTTTGACTGATCCATTTTGAACTCTTTCAAAATATTGTCAAGGTATGTACTCATTGAAAGTCTTATCAGATGTCTTGATCTATCTCTATAGATCTTGATGCCCAATATTTAAGTAGCTTTATTTCAGGTCTTCCTTGAAAAACTCCTTTCAAACGACCCTTTATGCTTTCCAGAAATTCTACATCATTTCCGATCAACAATATGTCAACCACATATACTTATCAGAAATTCTATAGTGCTCCCACTCACTTTATTGTAAATACAAGTTTCTCATAAACTTTGTATAGACATAAAAACTTTGATCACCTCATCAAAGTGTATATTCCAACTCCGAGATGCTTGCTCCAGTCCATAGAAGGATCGCTGGAGTTTGCATACATTTTAGCATCCTTAGGACTGACAAAACCTTCCGGTTGTATCACATACAACCTTTCCTTACGGATACCGTTAAGGAAACGATGTTTTGACATCCATCTGCCAGATTTCATAATTGAAAAATGCAGCAACTGCTAACATGATTCCAACAGACTTTAGCATCGCTACGGGTGAGAAAGTCTCATCATAGTCAACTCCTTGAACTTGTGAAAAACCCTTTGCCACAAGTCGAGCTTTATAGACGGTGACATTACCGTCCGCGTCCGTCTTCCTCTTAAAAATCCATTTGTTCTGAATGGCCTTACGCCCTTCAGGTAATACTTCCAAAGCCCATACTTTGTTTTCTTACATGGATCCCATCTCGGATTTCATGGCCTCTAACCATTTCTCGGAATCCGGGCCCATCATCGCTTCTCCATAGCTCGTAGGGTCGTCGTTGTCCAACAACATGACCTCTAAGACAGGGTTGCCGTACCACTCAGGAGCAGTACGCGTCCTTGTCGACCTACGAGGTTCGATAGTAACTTGATCCGAAGCTTCATGATCATCATCATTAACTTCCTCTTCAACTAATCATAGGCTCCACAGAAACAACTTTCTGTGCTGCGCTACTCTCAGGTTGAAGTAAAGGTTCAACAACCTCATCAAGTTCTATCTTCTTCCCACTCAATTCTTTCGAGAGAAACTCTTTCTCAAGAAACGTTCCGTTTTTAGCGACAAACACTTTGCCTTCGGATATGAGGTAGAAGGTATACCCAACTGTCTCTTTTGGGTATCCTATGAAGACGCATTTCTCCGCTTTGGGTTCCAGCTTTTCAGGCTGAAGCTTTTTGACATAAGCATCACATCCCCAAACTTTAAGAAACGACAGCTTTGGCTTCTTGCCAAACCAAAGTTCATATGGCGTCGTCTCAACGGATTTCGATGGTGCCCTATTTAAAGTGAATGCAGCTGTCTCTAATGCATAACCCCAAAACGATAGTGGCAAATCGGCAAGAGACATCATAGATCGCACCATATCTAATAGAGCACAATTACGACGTTCGGACACACCATCACACTATGGTGTTCCAGGTGGCGTGAGTTGTGAAACAACTTCCACATTGTCTTAAGTTGTATACCAAACTCGTAACTCAGATATTTACCTCCACGATCATATCGTAGACATTTTATCTTCTTGTCACGATAATCTCAAACTTCACTCTGAATTTGCTTGAACCTTTCAAATGATTCAGACTTGTGTTTCATTAAGTAAATATACCCTATATCTACTCAAATCATCAGTGAAGGTAAGAAAATAACGATATCCACCACCCGCTACAACACTCATTGGACCGAACACATCAACATGTATCATTTCCAATAAGTCAATTGCCCGCTCCATCATACCGGAAAACGGGGTTTTAGTCATCTTGCCCATGAGGCATGGTCTACATGTCTCAACCGATTCGAAATCGAATGAGTCCAAAGATCCATCAGCATGGAGTTTCTTCATGCGTTTTACACCAATATGACATTTAGCGGCTGTGCCACAAGTATGTGGTACTATCATTATTAACTTTGTATCTTTTGGCATCAATATTATGAACATGTGTATCACTACGATCAAGATTCAATAAACCACTCTTATTGGGTGCATGACCATTGAAGGTATTATTCATGTAAACAGAATAACCATTATTCTCTAACTGCAATGAATAACCGTATTGCAATAAACTTGATCTAATCACGTTCATGCTTAACGCAAACACCAAATAACATTTATTTAGGTTCATTACTAATCCCAAAGGTAGAGAGAGCGCGCGATGGTGATCACATCAACCTTGGAAACACTTCCAACACTCATCGTCACCTCACCCTTAGCTAGCCTCCATTTATTCCGTAGCTTTTATTTCGAGTTACTAACATTTAGCAACCGAACCGGTATCTAATACCCAGGTGCTACTAGGAGTACTAGTAAGGTACACATCAATAACACGTATATCAAATATACTTCTGTCGACGTTGCCAGCCTTCTTATCTACCAAGTATCTAGGGCAGTTCCGCTTCAGCGACCGTTCTCCTCATAATAGAAGCACTTAGTGGTTCAACCTTGGGTTTCTTCACTGGAGCAGCAACTGACTTGCCATCCATGAAGTTTCCCTCCTTGCCCTTGCCCTTCTCGAAACTAGTGGTTTCACTAACCATCAACACTTGATGCTCCTTCTTGATTTCTACCTTCGCGATGTCAAACATTGCGAACAGCTCAGGGATCATTATTTCCATCTCTGGCCTTTTATAGTTCATCACGAAGCTCTAGCAGCTTAGTGACAGTGACTTGGAGAACTATATCAATCACTATCTTATCTGGAAGATCAACTCCCACTCGATTCAAGCGATTGTAGCACCCAGACAATCTGAGCACATGCTCAACGATTGAGCTATTCTCCATCATCTTGCAGGCAAAGAATCTTGTTGGAGGTCTCATACCTCTCAACACGGGCATGAGTCTGAGATCCCAATTTCAGCTCTTAGAACATCTCATATGTTCCGTGACGTTCAAAACGTTTTGGAGCCTCAATTCTAAGCCGTAATGCATGACGCACTGAACTATTAAGTAGTCATCGGAACGTGCCTGTCAGATGTTCACAACATCTACAGACGACGCTAGAGGGGGTGGCACACCGAGCGGTGCATTAAGGACATAAGCCTTCTGTGCAGCATTGAGGACAATCCTCAGATCATGGACCCAGTCCGCATTATTGCTACCATCATCTTTCAAATCTATTTCTCTAGGAACATATAAAAATTCAGGGGAGCTACAGCGCGAGCTAGTAATCTACAACATAATTTGCAAAGACATTTTGACTATGTTCATGATAATGAGTTTAGTTAATCATATTACTTAAAACTCCCACTCAAATTGACATCCCTCTGGTCATTCGAGTGTAACATGATCCAAATCCACCAACTCAAGTCCGATCATCACGTGAGTTGAGGTGGTTTCAATGGTGAACATCTTCATGTTGATCATATCTACTATATGACTCATGTTCGACCTTTCGGTCTCTTGTGTTCCGAGGCCATGTCTGTACATGCTAGGCTCGTCAAGTTTAACCCGAGTGTTCCGCACGTGCAACATGGCTTACACCCGTTGTATGTGAACGTAGAGTCTATCACACCCGATCATCACGGCGTGTCTCGAAACGACGAACTTTCGCAACGGTGCACACTCGGGGAGAACACAATTTATCTTGAAATTTAAGTGAGGGATCACCTTATAATGCTACCGTCGTCCTAAGCAAAATAAGATGCATAAAAGGATTAACATCACATGCAAATCATAAGTGACATGATATGGCCATGAACTCGTGCTTTTGATCTCCATCTCCAAAGCACCGGCATGATCTCCATCGTCACCGGCATGACACCATGATCTCCATCATCTTGATCTCCATCAACGTGTCGCCATGAGGTTGTCGCGCCGACTGTTGCTTCCACGACTATTGCTAACGTTTAGCGATAAAGTAAAGCATTACATAGCGCTTAATGATTGACACGCAGGTCATACAATAATTAAAGACAACTCTATGGCTCCTGCATGTTGCCGTACTCATCGACATGCAAGTCGTGATATTCTATACAACACATGATCATCTCATACATCACATATATCTCATCATGTAATTGGCCATATCACATCACAACATACCCTGCAAAAACAAGTTAGACATCCTCTAATTGTTGTTGCAAATTTTACGTGGCTGCTACGGGTTTGCAAGAACCGTTCTTACCTACGCAAAACCACAACGTGGTGTAGTGATTGCCTTTTGATCTTCTAAAAGAACCCTCTTCATTGAAATTGATTCAACTAAAGTGAGAGAGACAGACACCCGCTAGCCATCTTTATGCAACGAAGTTACATGTCAATTGAAGGAACCTGTCTCGCGTAAGCGTACGCGTAATGTCGGTCCGGGCCGCTTCATCTCACAATACCGCCGAATCAAGTATCAACTAGTAACGGCAAGCAATATGTATACACCCACGCCCACAACTCGTTTGTGTTCTACTCGAGATCTCATCTACGCATAGACCTAGCTCGGATACCACTATTGGGGAACGTTGCATGGGAAACAAAAAATTTCCTACGCACACGCAAGATCTATCCATGGTGATGAGCATCTACGAGAGGGAGAGTGAATCTACATACCCTTGTAGATCGCTAAGCGGAAGCGTTAAGAAACGTGGTTGATGTAGTCGAACGTCTCCGCGATCCAAATCGCAAGTCGTCCCTCGAACCTATCACGAACTAGTGCCGAACGGACGGCACCTCCGCGTTCAACACACGTACGGCTTGATGACGCCTTCACCTCCTCGATCCAGCGAGCGATGGTGAAGTAGTAGATGAGTTCCGGCAGCACGACGGCGTGGTGATGGTGGTGAGGAACAATCTCTGCAGGGCTTCGCCAAGCGCTACGGAGATTATGACGGAGGAACTAGAGGGTTAGGGTTGCCGCACACGGCTTGGGGAAATCTTGATGTGTTCCGGGTGCTAGCCCTGCCCCTCTATTTATATGTTGAGCCCTGGGGTCGAAACTTGGAGAAAGAGCCTCCTCAAAGTCGGTTTGGCCCGCAAGGCAAGAGTCCTGCTCGGACTCCAGGACCAGACGCCAGGGTCCTCGGCGTCTGGCCCCAGACGCCAGGGTCCCTGGCGTCTGGCCCCTGGCCTCCGCAAAACTTCCTTTTGCACCTTCCTAAAGCCTCGTGGGCTTTATCCCTTGGCCCAAATAAAGTGTTCTCGTACCCGAACATTTCGGGAAACATCCGAAACTCCTTCCGGTGAATTCCGGAACCCTTCCGGAGACCAAACACTATTATCCCATATATCAATCTTTACCTCCGGACTATTCCAGAGCTCCTCGTCATGTCCAGGATCTCATCCGGGACTCCGAACAACTTTCGGTCACCAACATAACAACTCAACTATACTTATATCGTCACCAAACGTTAAGTGTGTAGACCCTGCGGGTTCGAGAACTATGTAGACATGACCGAGACACCTCTACGGTCAATAACCAATAGCGGGACCTGGATGCCCATATTGGCTCCTACATATTCTACGAAGATCTTTATCGGTTGAACCTCTATGTCAAGGATTCAGTTAATCCCGTATGATGTTCCCTTTGTTTATCGGTATGTTACTTGCCCGAGATTCGATCGTCGGTATCTCTATACCTAGTTCAATCTCGTTACCGGCAAGTCTCTTTACTCGTTCCGTAATACAAGATCCCGTGGCTAACACTTTAGTCACATTGCTTGCAAGGCTTATAGTGATGTTGTATTACCGAGTGGGCCCTGAGATACCTCTCCGTCACACGGAGTAACAAATCCCAGTCTTGATCCATGCCAATTCAACAGACACCCTCGGAGATACCTGTAGAGCATCTTTATAGTCACCCAGTTACGTTGCGACGTTTGATACACACAAGGTATTCCTCCGGTGTCAGTGAGTTGCATGATCTCATGGTCAAAGGAACAGATACTTGACATGCAAAAAACAATAGCAATAAACTGACACGATCATATTCTACGTTTACAGTTTGGGTCTTGTCCATCACATCATTCTCCTAATGATGTGATCCCGTTATCAAATGACATCTCATGTCCATGGCTAGGAAACCTTCACCATCTTTTGATCAACGAGCTAGTCAACTAGAGGCTTACTAGGGACACAGTGTTGTCTATGTACCCACACATGTATTTGAGTTTCCAATCAATACAATTATAGCATGGATAATAAACGATTATCATGAACAAGGAAATATAATAATAACCAATTTATTATTGCCTCTAGGGCATATTTCCAACAGTCGGCTCCTCCCACGATGGATACATCATCGATCTCACATCCACTGGCTACGTGCACGTGACGGGCTCCGATGAGGAAGGGTAGGGCATGGGAGATGGTGGAGAATCTAGTCCCGTGAGTTGGTACGTGTCCCATGTCCTACTCTACCTCGCCGGCGACTAGAGCAACACTTTGAGGGGCGCAGTCGACCGTCGGACATGGGCACGACGTAGCTAGGCGAGCTCCTCTTAGAATAGGTTGTCATGTTGCATGGAATAATATGGATATGATGATTTGAAAATGAGGTATCCAGTTGTGGAATAATTTTTTTGTGTCTTGTCTTGTCACTCCCCGCGGAAGCGCTCGCGCACATCGGTGGGCGTTTGGGGGCTAGAATCAGGTGCTTCTGGTTGTAGATGCTCTGACGAATGAGTGGGGCGAGGGAGTCCGAAATGGGTCATAGCGGGCATCACCCGAGATTTTTTAGGTTTCTCGGAGGCTTCCGAGGGTCGGCACGGAGGGTCTATCGACCAGATAAGGTATTCGATCCACCAACTCAACTCATGCATCGGATGCACTCTAGATATATGAGCCATTGGATGGAAAACCGATGGATATGATTTGGTTCAAAGATAAATTATTGGAACATTTGAAAAATAGCCCGTCTATTTCATTAAAATCAATCCACACTTCTCATCTCCTTGTTCGCTCTACACCGATGAGGTTGGTCTCCGAGCTCGATGAGTGCACTCCACCAGAGACGAGTTCTCAAAAGGTGGCAATCCCACTTCGGTGATCTCATTCAAAAGATCCGAGATAGAAAATCAGCCCTCCTGCCATGACCTTGTCACCCGCGACATCGGGGTGTTAAAGTGCCCTGCATTTGTGTGGTGTCGGATGATAGCTCCGCCACAGTTGGGGACCATGTCATTCTCCCTGTGTAGTTTAACTTTGAAAAAATAAAGTCAGAGCTCGAATTGAGGCCGGATCCCCAGGAGACACTCACACAAAGTTATGAAGCATGCTAGGTGTTGGACCCTGTCAAGCATGACATGGAGAAGCTGGCAGCCGTAGAAGTGAAGGAGCCCCTTGAAGAAACTGTGCAGAGTTAGAGAAATGCCACTTCAAAGAAAGGAGGTGTGCAAGACCCTGTTCCAGCTTTCTAGTTTCAGCACATTGTTCGCTGACATCGTAAGCCGCCACGGCATGGTGCTCCGAGGAGGGGCAAATTTTTGTATTTTGACCCTTATGGCATAGTTTAGCGAGATATGACCCTTGTATGGAATTTTTTTTAGATCTGACCTTTTTCCTGCCGCTGGGGAGCTCGGCGGTAGGGTTACATAGCCTACCTCTAGGGTCCCTAGCGGTAGGCTGGACGGCTGAAATCTGACGTGTCGTATGCCCTACCGCCAGGGTCTATGGTGGTAGGATGTAAGAACCTACCGCCGAGGACTCCGGCGGTAGGGTGGCTATTTCCAGTTCTGTGTACCGGAACTTGGAATCGCATAAAGTTTACGGTAGGGTTACACACCCTACCGCCAGGGACCTTGGCGGTAGGGTGTGCTCACAGTGCAATTTTCGCACATAACCTGTATGTTTCTTTTCAAATAAATAGCCACAACAATATTATAGACTTAAAAACATAAAGTATGCAGATCTCACAAAATATAACATGTATCACACTCGATATGAATAATAGTTCAACTAATAAACATGTCACACATAGCAAATAGTAGCAAACGGTTCCACATAGTTTGACAAATAGGAAATAGTTTGACAAGCCAGCACAAATAGTTTAACTAAGCAATTTCACTTGCTCCTTCCCCTCTTGGAGGTACGGTCCTTGTTGTTCTTTGAACAAGTCTCATTAGTCTTCTCTTGCGCCGATGAGGACGTGGTTTCTAAAACGGTGATGGACTCTGCCAATCCTTCTTCGGCACATTCTTCTTCTCACGCTGGGTTGTCTGAGTTGGTGGAGGTCCGTCATCGTCGTCGTACTCCTCCTCCTCATCGCTCTCTTCCTCTTCATCTTCTTCCTCATACCTCGTCCTCCTCAGCCAACCTAGATGACGAGGCAGCATGGCTCGATGAAGTGAGGGTACCCATCGGGCGTGCAGGAGCATAAGCGAGAGGAGAGCGATGCTTCACGAACTTCTACAATATGAATGAAAGGACATAATACGGATCAAATTTATGATTACAAATGAACAAGAACATAAGGTAATTCTAGGAGGCTCAAATGTTACCTTCACCGTTTCCCACAACTTGTTCTCAGAATCTTGGGTCCTGAGGACACCACCTAGCGCATCCGATCTATCAAAAATGCATATGTTCAGCTCCGAGGACTGCAAAGGAATAAGTTAGTCACAATGACGAATAAAATAGATTACATCCAACCATTGGTTCAAAACAGAAGAACACAACTTACCACTCTTTTCATCGGGGGTGCATACTCCCTACATCCACTTAATTAGGTCTCTGATGCCGTCACGGTAGGCCTCATCCTCGGGGGCATTCTCCTCTAGCTCCGTGATATCTATTGTCGTCCACTAGGGCCTGAGGCAAAGACGGTGCTTCATGCCATCGTTGAACCACTTCATGTGTTCGTCGTACGCACCCTAGTCAACCAGTTTCCTCTCCCCATCTTTATGAAACCTCCGCCGGTTCCACTCTATCATGTGATCTTTGATACGTCTCAAATGTATCTACTTTTCCAAACACTTTTGCTCTTGTTTTGGACTCTAATTTGCATGAACTGAATGAAACTAACCCGAACTGACGCTATTTTCAGCAGAACTGCCATGGTGTTATTTTTGTGGAGAAATAAAAGTTCTCGGAATCGGACGAAACTTTTTGTGATTTTTTTCTGAAAAATATGACGAATTAGGCTCACCAGAGGGGGGCCACCTCTTGGTGCCAAGCCAACATGGCGCGCCCACCCCTTGGGCGCGCCCTGTTAGCTTGGGGACACCTCGTGGCTCCCTCAACCCTAATTCCAGACCTATAAATTCACAATTATAGAGAAAAAAATAGGAGAGAAGTTTTCATCACGTTTCATGAGACGGAGCTGCCGCCACCTCCTGTTCTTCCTCGGGAGGGCAGATCTGGAGTCCGTTTGGGGCTCCAAAGAGGGGGATTCGTCGCCATCGTCATCACCAACCCTTCTTCATCAACACCGCCCTGATGTTCACCACCGAGAGTGAGTAATTACTTTGTAGGCTTGCTGGATGGTGATGGGATTTGATGATGTTGATCATGTAATCGAGTTATTTTGATAGGGTTTGATCCCTAGTATCCACTATGTTCTGAGGTTGATGTTGCTATGACTTTGCTATGCTTAATGCTTGTCACTAGGGTCCGAGTGCCATGATTTCAGATCTGAACCTATTATGTTTTTATAAATATGAGAGTGTTTTGGATCCTATCTTGCAAGTTGTATGCACCTATTATGGGTCATGATCTGCATACCCCCAAGGTGACAATCATTGGGATTCTTTCCGGTGATTGTTGTAGTTTGAGGAATTCATGTATTCACCATGTGTTAATGCTTTGTTCCGGATCACTATTAAAAGGAGGCCTTAATATCCCTTAGTTTATTTATGGACCCCGCTGCCACAGGAGGGTAGGACAAAAGATGTCATGCAAGTTCTTATTGCAATCACGTATGACTATATACGGAATACATGCCTACATTACATTGATGAATTGGAGCTAGTTCTGTGTCGCTCTAGTGTGTAACTGTTATATGATTGATGTCATCTAAATAATTATCCATCACCGATCCATGTGCCTATGCTTTTCATATACCGAATCTTGCTAAGTTACTATTGCTATTACTGTTACAATCACTACAAATCTACTACTATTACTGTTACCATTACTACTGTTGCTTTGCTTTGCTACAGAGGATATCATGAGTGTGGATGAATTTACAACTCAGTTGCTAAGACCAATAAATATTATTTGGCTCCCCTTGTGTCGAATCAACAAATTTGGGTAAAATACTTCCCTCGAAGACTGTTACGATCGCCTATACTTGAGGGTTATCAAGACTGTTTTCTGGTGCCGGTGTCGGTGAGCATAGCTCTATTTATTGTGTTCACTCAAGGTTATCTAATTGATACTATGAAGAATCTGAAAGATAATAAAACCAAGATCATACCCTCTAAGATGAGGGGAGGTAAGGAACTGCCATCTAGCTCTGCTTTTGATTCACCCACTGTTTTGAATCGGCTTATGACACCACCACTTGATACTCATTTTGATATGTAGCAAGTACTTGATGATGCTTCTTCTGAAACTTATGATGATGCTACTGCTATGCTTGATAAAAATGAATCCGTGCCACTGAATGAATTACTTGATGCTCATATTGCTAAAGCTAGAGAACTTGAAAATGCTGAAATTGATGAAGATTATGAATCACCTATTATGCCTAGCTCCCCTAATAGATATGAATTACCTGATGTACCTGAGGGTTGTGTTATGGATGGGGAGATAGCTAGAGACTTTCTTGCTTGCAATGATAGACATGATTTGAAGAAACTACTATGCAGACTGAAAGAAAAATCTACGATGGCGAAAATGAAACATGATCCTAAATTTGGTACTTCTCCTATATGTGTTACTGATAAGGATTATGAATTCTCTGTTGACCCCGAGTTAATCACTGTAGTAGAATCTGATCCTTTCCATGGTTATGAAACTAAGACTGTTGTGGGACACCTCGCTAAATTGAATGATATTGCCACTTTGTTTACTCATGAGGAAAATATGCATTACTATTATATCCTTAATCTTTTTTCCTTTCTCGCTAAAAGGCGATGCTAAGAAATGGTTCCTCACTCTTGCTCTTGGTTGTGTACGTAGCCCCCAGGATATGATATATTACTCTCCAAAAAATATTTTCTTGCTCATAAAAAACAAGCTGCCTTACAGGAAATATTTAACTTTGTCCAAATTGAAGAAGAGAATCTCCCTCAAGCTTGGGGGAGGCTTCTCCAGTTACTTAGAGCTTTGCCTGATCATCCTCTCAAGAAAAATGAAATACTTGATATGTTCTATAATGGACTAACCGATGCTTGTAGGGACTACCTAGATAGTTGTGCTGGTTGTGTTTTTAGGGAACGAACTATTGGACAAGCTAGAGAATTATTGAATAACATATTGCAAAATGCTGATGATTGGACACTTCCTGGACCACCGCCGGAACCTATTCAAAAGAAGAGAGGTATTCTATTCCTCAGTCTTGAAGATAGCAAGAAGCCAAGAGAACTATGAAAGAAAAAAGTATTAAATCTGAAGATGTCAAGAATTTACCACCTATCAAAGAAATACATGGACTTGATACCCAGACACAGGTAGTAGAGGTAAATTCTCTCTTTAGATTTAATGCAAGTGACATACCTTATACTAAAACTTCTAGTCAATGCAAGGATGAGTTTGACAATTACATTGTTAAGCAAGAGCACTTTAATAATTATGTCAAAGATCAATTAGAACGCAATGCTATGATGATAGATCGTTTGAGTGACTTGATGTTTAGAATCGCTAATGATGTTAAAAGGTCTAGGTAAACATGCTTCCATGGTTCATACTCAACTAGACCAAGTTGCTAAGTCACAAAATGATTTGCTTGCTGAATTAAATGAAAACATGAATGGCCGTGATGTTATAGTAATGACTAGAGGAGGTAGAATGACTCAGGAACCTCTTTATCCTGAAGGTCATCCTAAAAGAATAGAACAAGATACCTAGTCCAACTAAAAAGAAAAAGAAAAGGAAAAGGAAACATGATAGGACTATGCATGCTTCTAGTGAACCTGTTGAGTATCATAATGGTGATTATATTTCTGATGCTGAGACACAATCTGGTAGTGAACATTCACCTAGCGATAATGAAAATGAGAATGATAAAAATGATACTCACGTAGATGCTCAGCCAGATAGTAATAAAGAACCTGATAATGATGTGGAAATAGAACCTGCTGAAAACCTTGATAACCCACATCCTAAAAATAAACGTTATGAAAAGGAAGACTTTGTTGCTAGAAAACATGGTAGAGAAAGAGAACCATGGGTTCAGAAACCCATGCCATTCCCTCGTAAGCCTTCTAAGAGTAAGGACGAGGAGGAGTTTGAATGCTTTGCTGAAATGATTAGACTTGTCTTTCTACGCACTCGCTTAACTGATATATTAAAGATGCCTCCATATGCTAAGTATATGAAGGATATTATTACCAACAAAAGAAAAATACTTGAAACTGAAATTGCCATTATGCTTGCTAATTATTCTTTTGACGGTGGAGTGCCCAAGAAGTTGGAAGATCCGGGTATACCCACAATACCTTGCTCCATTAAACGAAGTTATGTTAAAACTGCTTTATGTGATCTAGGAGCCGGTGTTAGTGTTATGCCTTTCTCTTTATATAAAAGACTTGATTGGAATAAGCTTACACCTACTGATATATCTTTGCAAATGGCTGATAAATCCACTGCTATACCTATTGGAATTTGTGAGGATGTTCATGTTGTGGTTGCAAATGTTACTATCTTGAGAGACTTTGTTATTCTTGAGATGCCCGAGGACGACAACATGTCGATTATCCTTGGTAGACCCTTTTGCAGGGGCTGTTCTTGATTGCAACAAAAGCAAGTTTACTTGTCATGTCAATGGGAAACAACATACGGTGCATTTCAGAAGAAGCAAGCTTCGGTGAATAATATTAATACCATTGAACCAATTGCCCACAATTACTATTGGAGGGTTTAAATTTCCTCTTCCTAATACCAAGAAGAAATATGATGTCCTTATTGTTGGGGATATGCAAATCCCCATTGAGCTAACTTAGTGTTATACCAAAATTCTTCGGTTTCATGTCAATCGAAAACGGTTATTAATAAGACTTGATCAACCTTATTAATGGATCCTTTTTGAAAGACATGTGGTCGATGAATTTAGTAAACACAACTTTCTGTATCATTAGTTTATTCTCTGTTATTTTTATATTAATAAAATAAAATGCCATGATTATCCAGTTTTCTGAATTTAGAGTGCTAGAAAAATGACCCAAAAATAAAAAGTCTCAGAATGCCACAAAATTTTAACACGATTTTCTCTAGAATATTTAAAAATTTCCGGTGTTGAAAACCCACCTGGGGGTACACCTATTGGTGCCAAGCTAAAAGGGCGCGCCCACCCGCCCTGGGCGCACACTAATGGCTCGGGGGCTGTCGGGGATATAACTCCATGATGTAACCCGCCATACTGGGCCGGGTTAAATCATATCAACTACTCTGCAACCAAGTTTAAGTGGGCCGTGTCCTGAGTACAAGATAAGTAAGGTGGCGACTGATTAAGACGCCGGGCTGCCCAATACCGGAAGACGGCGGCTCAAAGCCCATGAAGCTAAAGACGCCGGTCAAGTTTCCTTAAGATGCAAGACAAGTTAGAGATGTCATAGGACACGGGTCATGATATGACCCGGACTCTATTGTAAACCCTAGGGCTTGACCTGTATATAAAGGCTGGCCCCTAGGGCCAAAAGACTCAAGTTACAACCCCTCGATAGCTAGGTTAGTGATTCCGCACCCTTGTAATCGAGATCTACTCATCAAATACACACAAAGCAGGACGTAGGCTATTACCTCCATAGGAGGGGCCGAACCTGGGTAAACCCGACTCTCTCTCATTTAACCCCTTCGAGTTGCCACCAAGCGGCGATGGCCTCACACCTAAGTCCTGTTATGAGGACATCTGCCGGGTTGACAAAACCACGACAGTTGGCGCCCACCGTGGGGCCCTCGCCCGGTGGAGTTGAGTTCTCGAAGGGAGCCCTTCCAGGGTTCGGGAGTTACGTGGTCGGTCGCATGACCAAGAGCCACCGCGGCAAAATCTACATCGACGACTCTGGCTGGGGCCCCGACGCCGACTCTATTGAGTATGGTTACCGGGTCCCCTTTGGTAAGATCCAAGTCTTCGTCGGCAAGATCGGCGTGACAGTGCCCGAGCCGGACATCTGCTCCAACATCGTCGAGTCGGCTCGGCGTTCTCAATCCGGCCGGCGTCAAGCCGGCCGAAGTCACGACGTGGTCGGCCCTTTGGACGAGCCGGCCGTCGAAGAAACGATCGTCATCAACTCGGACTCTAAACTTGGAGGTTCGCCCAAGACGGAGACTTGCGAGGAGCGTCATGATCTCCCCCTGTAGGTTTCGACTCATACTATGGTAAGCACGGCGACGCAGGCGTCACTCACATCCGGAGCCCTTGGCGGCTCTGATGAAGCTTACGACGACTCAAGAGTGGAGCTCCAGCAGCATGATGGCCAAGGTACCTTTCAGAAAAATCCGAAGCAGCTAAATTGTGGGCAATACCACGTGTTCACCACCAATACCTGCAAGTAGGATAGCAAGGTCAAGAGTAGGGCTGTCAACATGGCTGAGCCGGCGGTCCCTAGGTACCTTAACTGGTCCAAACACGCGGTCACCTGGAGCAGAGAGAATCATCCCCCCCGGGTTGACAACCCGGGCGGCTTGGCTTTGGTGGTGACACCGCAAGTTGGAGGATACACTCTGTCCAAGGTTCTCATGGATGGAGGCAGCAGCATAAACATATTGTATTACGAGACCTTCCGTCGAATGAATCTATCAAAAAGCACTTTGCTTCCTTCGACGACGGTTTTTCATGGGATCGTCCCTGGAAAGTCGGCTTATCCGATCGGGCGGATTAAGCTCGATGTGGCCTTTGGAGATGAGTTCAACTATAGGTGCGAGTCACTGATGTTTGAAGTTGTCAAGATAAAAAGCCCTTATCATGCTCTCTTTGGGCGGCCGACTTACACTCGTTTTATGGCCCGCCCGTGCTACGTCTATCTCAAGCTCAAGATGCTGGGACTCAAAGGGACCATAACCGTGGACGGAAACCGGAAGATAGCTCAGGAATGCGAGGAAGGAGATGCGGCCTACGCCGAGTCGGCCTGTGTGGTAGAGGAATTGAAGTTCTACACCGCCAATGTTGACCCGGCTGACATGAGCCTATTCAAGAAACCTAATACCAAGTCAGAACCCGAGCTCAAGTTCAAGCCGGTCGAGGATACGAAGTAGACCGACTTCACACCGGGTGACTCGTCAAAGCAGTTCACTATTGGAACCGGCTTGGATCCCAAATAGGAAAGCGCGCTCATCGAGTTCATCCGTGAGAATCGAGACATCTTTGCATGGAAGCCATCTGACATGCCTGGAGTTCCGAGAGAACTTGCTGAGCACCACCTTAATGTAGATTCCAAGATGAAGCTAGTGCGCCAGTACCTCTGTCGTTTTAATGAGGAGAGACGCAAGGCCATTGGAGAAGAAGTGGCTCGGCTCCTAGCTGCCGGGTTTATTGTGGAAGTTTTTCATCTTGAGTGGTTGGCTAACCCGGTGCTGGTTTTGAAGAAAAACGACACTTGGCGCATGTGTGTTGACTACACAGATCTCAACAAAGCCTGTCCCAAGGATCCTTTTGCCCTTCCGCGTATTGATCAGATCATTGATTCTACGGCGGGTTGCGAGCGTTTATGCCTTTTGGATGCGTACTCTGGGTATCATCAGATCAAGATGGCTGTCGAAGATCAAGAAAAGGCGGCTTTTATCACTCCCTTTGGGCTTTTTGCTATGTCTCCATGCCTTTTGGGCTCAAGAGCATCGGGGCGACTTACCAATGCTGTGTCCAGAATTGCCTCAAGCCACAAATCGGACGTAATGTTCATGCCTACGTTGATGACATCGTGGTGAAATCTCGGAAGAAAGAGACACTTTTGGATGACATCAAGGAAACCTTTGACAATCTTCGAGTATACAAGATGAAGCCTAACCCGGCGAAGTGTGTTTTTGGCGTTCCTGCGGGCAAGTTGTTAGGGTTTCTGGTCTCTGAGCGAGGCATCGAGGCCAACCCGGACAAGATCAAGGCCGTGACGTCATTATCCGAGCCGGCAAACGTGAATCAAGTTCAACGGCTCACTGGACGCATCGCAGCTTTGAGCCGGCTCATAAGCCGCCTAGGGGAGAAGGCGACCCCTTTTTACCAGCTGTTGAAGAAATCAGGCGACTTCAAGTGGACAGACGAAGCTGGCAGGGCCTTTGAAGCGCTCAAACAGCAGCTTGTCAACCCGCCTGTTCTGGATGCTCCCATGGATAAAGAGCCTATGCTCTTGTACATTGCTGCCAACTCCAAGGTGGTAAGTGTTGCAGTTGTTGTCGAGCGGAAAGAAGAGGGAAAGGAATATCCAGTTCAGCACCCGGTTTACTTCGTCAGCGAGGTCTTAACGCTATCCAAGCAACGGTACCCATATTGGCAGAAGCTGGTTTTCGGGATCTTCATGGCGAGCCGAAAGTTGAAATACTATTTCCAGGAACACCCAATAACTGTGGTTAGTTCGGCGCCTCTCGGTGATATCATACAAAACCGAGAGGCCACGGGCAGAATAGCCAAGTGGGCCATTGAGCTTGGTGACCACCACTTGAAGTACATGCCCCGAACCGCCATCAAGTCTCAAGCATTGGTGGATTTCATCAACGATTGGACAGAGATACAGATTTCAGAGGATAGGCCAGATACCACGTACTGGACTATACACTTCGACGGGTCTAGACAGTTGGAAGGCTCGGGGGCTGGGGTCATGATATCTTCTCCAAAAGGTGACAAATTTTGTTATGTCTTACGGCTCATGTTACCGTGTACTAACAATGCAGCTGAGTACGAAGCACTCTTACATGGGCTTCGGATAGCCAAAGAGATGAATCTTAGCCGGGTCAGATGTCTGGGCGACTCGGATCTAGTAGCACCGCAAGTTTCAGGGACTTGGGACTCTAAAGACCCTCTTATGGCGGCTTATCGACGAGCGGTCTCTGATGTGGCGGGTCATTTTCAAGGTTATCAGGTCGATCATATAGATCGCCGGCTCAATGAGGCGGCCGATGCTTTGTCTAGGCTTGGCTCGCAGAGAAACCGGTGCCACCTAACGTCTTTCTGGACGTCCTTCACAATCCATCAGTCAAGTTACCGTCGGAAGAGGATATAGCTATCCCTGACCCAGAGGCACACCTGGTGGCGGCTCTGCGTGTCACCCCTAATTGGACCATGCCATATTTGGCTTATCTAACCCGAGGAGAGCTCCCAGAAGAGGAAGTCGATGCTCGTCAAATCATCCGGCGATCAAAGTCTACGACGATCGTCAATGGCGAGTTACATCACCGAAGCAGCACTGGCATGTTTCAACGGTGTGTTTCGCCTGAGGAAGGCCAGGAAATACTTAACGAAATCCATTCTGGCGATTGCGGACACCATGCTGACTCACGATCATTGGTCGCCAAGGCTTTTCGGCATGGGTTTTATTGGCTGACGGCTCATGCCGACGCTGAGGAAATTGTGCGCAAGTGTGATGGGTGCCAAAAGTTTGGTCCACAGGCTCATGTACTGGCTCAGGAGTTGCGTATGATTCCAATTACTTGGCCGTTTGCAGTCTGGGGGCTGGATATGGTTGGCCCATTCAAGCCATCTTCTGATAAAAAGACCCACTTATTAGTGGCGGTTGATAAGTTTACTAAGTGGGTTGAGGCAGAGCCGGTCAGCAATTGCGATGCGGAGACCGCGGTCAAGTTTCTAAAGAAGCTGATTTTCCGTTTTAGCTACCCCCACAGCATCATTACTGATAATGGTACCAATTTGTCCAAGGGAGCCATGGAACAATTCTGCCAGCGCGAGCACATCTGACTCGATTTAGCAGCGGTAGCACACCCGCAGTCAAACGGGCAAGCTGAGAGAGCCAATCAGGAGATCTTGAAAGGAATCAAGCCCCAGCTCATGCTGCCCCTTGAGAGAACGCCAGGTTGTTGGGTTGAAGAACTCCCCTCAGTACTTTGGAGTATTCGAACAACGCCAAACAGATCCACGGGATACACTCCTTTCTTCTTGGTTTACGGAGCTGAGGCGGTCCTCCCAAGTGATATTCGTCATGACTCGCCTCGGGTGACTGCCTATGTTGAGGCGGATAACGAGCAAGCACGCCAAAATTCCCTGGATGCCTTGGAAGAGGAACGTGACTTAACAGCGGCAAGATCTGCAATATACCAACAAGACCTACGTCGCTACCACAGCCGTAGAGTCCGAAGCCGTTATTTTCTGGAAGGCGACTTAGTTCTCCGCCTGATTCAAGACCAAACGGGGATGCACAAGCTTTCCCCGCCTTGGGAGGGTCCTTTCGTCATCAGTCGAAACCTTAATAATGGTTCATATTACCTGGTCCACTTACGAGAGGGTTCATACACTTCTGAGGAGGAAACGACATGGCCCTGGAATATTGCACACCTGCGGCCTTATTACACTTAGGAGCCACCAGCTCACCTTTTTGTAATTTTTCTTTCCCCCCTGCAAAATTCTGTATATACTTCTTTATGTTCAAATATAATAAAGCCGGCATCCCCGAAACTCGGGGCCTCTATCGTTTCAGCCTATAAATTGAGCATGAGTCTTTATTGTTTGAAACATAGGTCACTTGGGGGCTTCCAACTCATCGAGTTTAGCTTTCTCACCCTCTTGACCCGGCAAAGACGCCACAAAAATATGGTTAAACCTGCCTGTATGTTTGATGCGACTCCGATCAGATGACCCCATGTACTCTTAAAAGTTAATCCTTTTCTGGACCCTGAACTTTTAAGGTTAAAACATTGGCTTGAGTCATGTGAGAGCCGGCATACAGAAAGCTAGAACAAACCATGGGTTATTATGCCCGCTTCATGGAAGCAAGACTTGAGCCTCAAAAGCGAGTCTCCTTTTTTCCGAGTCTCATTGAGCCGGATTATTAAACACACACACACACACACACACACACACACACACACATATATATATATATATATATTTGCATTTTTCAGGTACAATATTACCCTTGCCACCGACTTATATTTGGATGGCGGGTTACATAACTGAGTTCATATCATGACCAGTTTCCGGATCATCCGTCTTCAATATCATTGAAGGAAAAAATTGATTGACTTAAGTTTCGAAAGACCAAGCCATGTTGTCGGCTATCTCCAAATTTGCTTTCTGGACAAAAATTGTCAGACATTAAGCATGGAAGGCGCGGGAATAAATAATGCCATGAGCATATTAACAAGAAGCTTGTCACATCAGAGTTCAGCATTGGCAAAAGGCGTCAACATGCATGATGGCATGACAAAGCAAGTTTAAAGTTATGAAGAGCACTACCCCTATTACAGGCTCATGGTGGAGCCACATAATCCTTTACAAAAGTTTTCCTTACACCAGGGGGCTCGTCTGACGTGGCAACTCATCCAGCTTCTAAGCCGTCTTCAAGCTCTATTATCAGCCGCCTCTGGACCTGACCGCGCCGGCTCGTCATCATCATCAACCTGCTGGCCTTTCTGTTGCCAACGAATTGAGAGCAAAGATTCAAAATTTGCGGTCCCTTCAACAAGAGCTGACGCGTCAATGTCAGGAGCAAAAGTTGTCTTACGGCGAGGCGACACCAGGTCAGACGGCTCGTCCTTGGGCGCGTTAATGCGTTCATTATCAGCGGTGTAGGCTGGATGATACTTTGAAAGATCTACCTCGTCGGCTATCAAAGACGCCAGTGGCTGGGTCTCCAAAAGGCACCTTGCATAATCTTCGTGAGTGAATGATGACCCGTCAAGTTCAAACTCTGGGAAGCCACCTTTCAGAATCTCCACGTCCAATTCCGGCAGATACGCCTTTGCCCGAGCGAGTGCCATGTTCGCTCCTACACGAGCGCCGATTTCCGAGTTTCAATCACCCATTGTGGCACGGTAGAGAGTTGCTTCAACATGTCTTTTATACTTCTCGGTGGATGCTTTAGGTTCTTCACAGCCATGATGGAATATACGGAGCCTGTAAACAGTTGCTCTACGTACGTGAAGATGGTCTTCAATTTTACAATTGGCAGCTCTACGAGGTTGTGGTTTTTTCGCCCTGCATATAAGAGAAAGCAGAATGAGTCGCCACAAGGTTTATAAACCAGCACATTGACGAAGGCAGGACAGAATACATACCGAAGATTGCTGCCAACATCTCGTTGATTTGTTTTACGAGAGTAGCATTTTTTTTCCTTCATAGGACCAAGATTCTTCTCGGCCTTCTCCGCACATTTTGTCAAGGCAGCCTTTTCTGTTTCGAACAATTTTATGGCCTATTCCAGACGATCGTTCGCCGGACGAGCAGAATCCTCAAAGTGAGCCACCATGGACTCAACTTCAGTTTTCAATCTTTTTTCCTCCTTGAGCCGCTTCTGCTATCTAACAACAACAGATTCAGCATCTTCGCAATATCCTTGATGAACGAGCAATAGGCATCAATAATTATATTTACAAGTCCCAAGAAGATTGCAAGCAATGTCCTTGACACTTGGGGGCTAATGTATTTTGGTTCTTTTGAAACTAAGATAAGGAAGAAGACCCAGCTCATCTCAAGAAGTTGAGTCGGCCCTTGGGGGCTACAGGTCGAAACTTCTTCATTCTTGAAAAGACCCGACTCATCTCAAGAAGACGAGTCGGCCCTTGGGGGCTACAGGTCGAAGCTTTTTCATTCTTGAAAAGACCCGACTCATCTCAAGAAGATGAGTCGGCCCTTGGGGGCTACAGGTCGAAACTTCTTCATTCTTAAAGACCCGACTCATCCCAGGAAGATGAGTCGGTCCTTGGGGGCTACAAGACTACTACAGATCTTAAATTACTTTATAAAACCAGCTTACCATAACAAGCTGGTCTTTGGAAGCTAATGGTAGTATGCAGGATAATGGTAAAATAAGGAGATTACCTCATATTTTTTCCTTCATAGTATTTATCATGCTCTTTTCAATTTCTCGGCTTTCAGACAGCCGGGTCAAGTACTCCTGATACAGGTCTTCAACACCAAGTACGGATAAATCCAGGGATTCCATTTTGGCTTTTCCTTTATCCAAAGTCACTGATTCATCCTTGCTCACGATTTTAGCTAAGGAAGTGGAAGCAGTGGGGGCTTGCAATTTTTCTTTGATAAACACAATGTCTGGAACGTTGTGGTCAGATGACGCCATAAGTTCATCCACACAAGCTGATTTGGAAGGAAAGATGGATGGTTCAATCTCAGAAGAAGCATCCATAAACACTGGCTCATCTGTTCCGGGTGTCTCAGTAGCAGCCTCCGGCTCTACCCTTGCACCGAGTTCCTTTTCAGAAGAATCAACCATTGGGGTCATCTTCAGAAGAATTGGCATCTCTTGGCTTGTTGATCCAGAGAATGACCCACCTGTCCGTTTGGACACAACAGCTTTGGCTCTGGATTATTAGTACAATTTTTTTATCACAAATTGAGATCAAAACAATGAAAGATACAATACGGACTTTGCAAAGATAAATGCATACACACGATTGACATTGAAAGGGGGAAGCTGTGACGTGCTTGAGTCGCCTGATGATGAAGGAGAATCCTGATAAAGGGAATTTGAAGGACTGAGAGGTTGTTTAAACAAACCGGCTCTAGGGCGAGAATCAGTTGGACTATGGGGCACCTCAAGGCGTGGCTTGCGAGCAGGCGGCGCTTGAGATAAACTAGGGTCTTCATCATCCCGAGCTTTGCGTTTTGATGAGCCGGCAAATTGTGTGTTCTTCAAAAGAAAATCAGGAGCCAAATGAGCTTCTGGGTGTGATAATTTAACTTTCTGAATGGCTTGTCGTGGTCTCCGAGGAACAAGAATTTCCGAAGGACTGGGGGAAATTGGAGTTACCTCAGTTTCGCCGGCTTGGCTAAATTCCGAGTCACCCTGATAAGTGATACGTCTCCAACGTATCTATAATTTTTGCTTGTTCCATGCTGTTATATTATCATTCTTGGATGTTTTATAATCATTTTATTACAACTTTATATCATTTTTTGGGACTAACCTATTGACATAGAGCCAAAGTGCCAGTTGCTGTTTTTGCTTGTTTTTTACTTCGCAGAAAATCAGTACCAAACGGAGACCAAATGCTGCGGGAATTTTTGTGGATTTTTTATGGACCAGAAGAAAGAAGATGGGCCAAAGAACACCAGAAGAGGGGGCCTAGGGTGGCCACCCTCCACCAGGGTGCGCCAGAGGCCCCCTGGCGCGGCCTGGTGGGGGACGGGCACCTCGGGCACCCCCTCAACGGACTATCGAGCCTATAAATTCCCAGAAAATCCAAAAACCCTAGAGGAGTCGACGAAACACAATTCCAGCCGCCGCAAGTTCCAGAACCTCAAGATCCAATCTAAACACCATCACGGAGGGGTTCATCTTCCTCATAGGTGCCTCTCCGATGATGCATGAGTAGTCCGTAGGCAGTAGCTAGATGGCTTCTTCTCTCTCTCTTATGATTCTCAATACAATGGTTTCTTGGAGATCTATTTGATGTAAACTTTTGCGGTGTGTTTGTTGGGATCTGATGAATTTTGAGTTCATCAGTTTCTATCCATGAATATTATTTGAGTCTTCTTTGATCTCTTATATGCATGATTGCTTATAGCATCGTATTTCTTCTTCGAATCTTTGGTTTAGTTAGGCCGACTAGATCGATTTTTCTTGCCATGGGAAGAGGTGCTTTGTGATGGGTTCGATCTTGCCTTGTTCTTTCCCAGTGACAGAAGGGGCAGCAAGACACGCATGTACCGTTGCTATTAAGGATAACAAGATGGGGTCTATTCCTACATGAACAAATCTTGTCTACATCATGTCATCGTTCTTATTGCATTACTCCGTTTTTCCATGAACTTAATACACTAGATGCATGCTGGATAGCGGTCGATGTGTGGAGTAATAGAGGTAGATGCAGGCAGGAGTCGGTCTATCTATCTTGGACGTGATGCCTATATAATGATCGTCGCCTTGGATATCGTCATGACTATTCGATTTTCTATCAATTGCCCAACAGTAATTTGTTCACCCACCGTGCGCTATACTCATGAGAGAAGCCACTAGTGAATCCTACGGCCCCCCGGGTCTACTTTTCTATCATATTGCTTTCCGATCTACGTTTTTTGCAATCTTTGTTTTCAGATCTACAAAACCAAAAACCCAAAAACATATTGTTGCATATTTACTCTTTTTATTTGTGTTCTTGAGAGATCTATCTCTCCTATCTATCACTACCTAATCTATCTATTTACCATAGAGAGATTGACAACCTCTCTTTCGCGTCGGGTTGCAAGTATTTGTTGTTTGTGTGCAGGTGCTGCTTATTGGGTGGTGGTGATCCTCCTACTGGTTCGATAAGCTTGGTTTCATAACTGGGGGAAATACTTACCGTCGCTGTGCGGCATCATCCCTTCCTCTTTGGGGAAATACCGACGCAGTCCAAGCACGTCAAAGGAATTTCTGGCGCCGTGTAACACCCAAAAAAATTTAATCATGTTTTATCTAATAAAATGTTGCCAGAAATAATTATTTTTTTCTGGATTTCTATTGATTTCAGAGCCACTTCTTTTGTCTGAATTTCAAAAATTCTCCTCTCCTATCTGAAACTTTTGAATAATGTTGTGTGGCTTGAATGTTTCATTAAATCATTTTATTTCATTTAGTAAAACCAGTGGAATAATTTTTATAATAAAAATTGCCAAGTTTTAATTCCTTTAATAGCATTTTCACTCTTTTAAAGGCTCCTGTTGCACTGCAACCCTTTCATAAATTCATTTAATAATTCCACAAAAATTTGTAGATGACATGTGATGTCCCTACATCACTTTTATGCAAAAACCCAACTTGGTGTTTTGGAAAATTTGAGCAAATCATCCTCATCTTCATTCTGTCCCAGTTTGGTAGTTTGTACTGCAACCCTAGCTTAACTTTCCCTAGTGACCTTGGGATGTTTTCCTGCTTGTAGTTATCCCTACCAAACCCTTAAGTCCAAGAGTTTAGACTCATTGCCAGAGTTTAAGCCCATGTAATCATGCCATTTAGTTCCTGTCTAGAGACTAACTTTTATAAAATTTACACTAGGAAGTTTCTGTTTTTGTAAAACCAACCTTGCCATTACACTTAGCACCCAAAGAGACTACAACCTGGAAATTTTGGTGGCCAAAAAAATGCACTAGATGACTTTGGCATTTCATCAAACAGGTTGTGGGCATGGACAGAATTGACATGGTTTCTGGTTTGCACTATGGACTTATTGTCCTTGCCAAATTACCATGTCCATTAAGCCCCTAGGACACCCATTAGTGACCCTGTTAAGTTGCACCTTAACCCAAGCCCCCTAGCCTGTAATGGCATCTGGTCGAGCACCTGCCATGCGTGCACTGGGCGCGCCCAGAGCGCGTCTACTGCAGACAGCGCAACCGCGCCCCACCTTACCCCGCAACCCCTGGCCCTAGTTCACTCGTAGGGACACTCCCAACCCCTCCGAGCCGCTGGAGCCACCCCGGCCGTCTCCCCGAGCCCCGCAGCGCCGCCGTTAGAGCACGCTTGGCGGCTTGTCGTCGGCCACTGGCCGGGCCTGCCATGGCAGCGCCGCCCAAGCCACCCCAGCGCGCCAGCTAGCCCCGGGAGCAGTGCGTCCTCATCCCCTCGCCCCGGCCGCCCCGTGCCGCCTCGCAGCGCCGTCGTCAGAACTCCTTGGCGGCTAGCCGACGACCGCAGCCGGCCCCTACCACGGCAGCGCCGTCCAAGCAGCCTCCACTCGCCAGCTCGCCCAGGGAACAGCGCGAGCTCATCCTCAGGCTCGTCTGCTAGCGCCCAACATCGCCACGTCGCTCCTGCTGCAACAGTGGTGGCGCACCGTCGATCTTATCCCGAGCCGCCGTGGGAACCGCCTCGCTGCGCTATAAATAGAGACCCCCGAGCTCTCGGCCTAAGCATGAGTCCTCCACTGCTCCTCGAGATCCTCTGTAAGAGCCAATTGAGACCGAGAGGATCATCTCCTTCGTCTCCGGCAACAATGGCCGCCGTCGCCATCCGGTGAAATTCGACCTGTCCGGAAGCCTATCCCTTCCCTCGCTTGTTCCTAGAGCCCCTGGAGTTTCCCTGGATCCTTCCCGTTGTCAATTTTAGCCATCGGAGCACCAGAGAGAGATACTCAAGTTTTGGCTCCGCCGGAGCTTTTCGGGTGAGCTCACCGCCGGCGATCTTTCCCACTCTGGAGACCTCGCAGCCCCTCCTCGGGACCCCCATGACCTCCTGAGCATCCTCATGTGTTCGCTACCTCGCGTGAAGCTCTCCCTCGCCGGCGTTGGTCGCTGGAGCTCCGTCCCGGCTCAGTCGCGGGAGGAGAGAGGAGGAGTCCTGTCAAACCTGACCAGTGGGCCAGGCGGCCCCCCTGTCAGTGACCCCCGAGTCACGCGTGCGCTGTCTAAGTGGAGGCGCATTTCGCAGAAGTACGTCTCCCCCTTTCCGAAAGCGTATTCTTTTCTGAATCGTTTTCTTTTCTGTTATTTTTTTTAAAAAACCAGAATTTTACCAGACTTTGACTGGCTCTAACTTTTAAACTAAAAACCCAATTGACTTGATTCTTTTTCCCACCTCTCTCAAATTTCATCTAGTTTATTTTCATATTTATTTGAAATTTTTCCAAACAACTTTTCTGTACTGTTTTTAAATTATGTGTTAATTAGAATATTTTCAAATAGGAATTTGGAGGGAAAAACTTTCAAAAGTTTTTGGAGTGCACATCACCTACCTACACATTGAAGGCAAGCATCCTGAACCTTGGTATAATATTTGTTGTCTGTTGTTTAATGTGACTACAACACCAAGTTGACTTGAAGTATGCATTATTTCATGTGATGTTGTGATCATGTTTACAAGTGCATGATGAGAATTCCTTGCTGTTGGAATTGAAATGCTTGTGACAGTATTCATCCTCTTATGCCTTTTATGCCTACCGGAAGGAAACCGGAGAAGTTTTTGTCTCGGGTAGACACGAGCTTGACACTGACATTTCGTTGGGACGAGTATGATCAGTAAGGCATGATGAGGTATGATGATGGTGATTCTGTCCGATGGTGTGGAATATATTTGTTGTGCTAATCATGCAGAGAACACATAACCTCCTGAGTCGACCGTAGATCGAGTCTTGTGCCAGTAACCCCCATGCTTGCTTCGTACAACCACTTGTCCCTGCCACAGGTAGGGTATGGTTCTGTAAGTTGTCAACCCCTTTCTTAGCACACACCGTACAAAGAGGCCATAGTGAAAGATACCAGTGGCCCCTGGTAGGCATGTCACTTGGTCCGGGGGCATGGGTGTTCCGGTGAGTCCGAGGGGGTAGCTCCCCTGTTTTGCGCGCAATATAAATTTTGTGAACCCATGCTAGTCGAGGTTGTAGCCTCCCAACTTAGAGTTTTGCTTAACGAGTGTCGTGGGTGATTCCAGGCACCGGTAAGTTATGCTAGTGTGTGCGGGTCAGGTGTGTTTTCAATTCAAAGACCGTACGCGGAATTAGTCCCGGTGGACTAAAGGAATCCGTTACTTGTGGGTAAAGAGTACACCCTCTGCAGAGTTTATATCTATTCGAATAGCTGAGTCCACGGTTAAGGACTACAGTCTGGGATGGGTCAAGTCTCGGTCTTAGTGTCGGTCTTCGGAGGAATTCTTCTAAAACCAGAATATTGATCATGACGTGTGACGAATGATGATTATGATTATTATTATTGTGGACTAACCATTTACATTATTTGGATTATTGAGTATCCCTGGGATGGTTCTACCTCCTGGATACTCATCGTGATTATTACTTTATAAGCCCTTTATGTGGCGTCGCTCAGACGCCCGACTATGGCACGCTTGTGTTTATTTTTCCTTATAAGCCCTTTATGCGGCGTCGCACAGACGCCCGACTGCGGCATGTATGTTATTTAATTTCCTTATAAGCCCTTTATGTGGCGTCGCTCAGACGCCCGACTATGGCATGCATGTTATTTATTTTTATTCTAAGCCCTTTATGTGGCGTCGCTCAGACGCCCGACTGAGGCATGCTTTATATTATTATCCTTTCGAGGCGTCGCTTCAGACACCCGATCGGTTTATTTTTATTCTCTGATTACTTATTCATGTTTAATATGAATGACCTGCTTGCGTGCATCATGAATTTTATTTTGTGACTGGTTAAGTGATCGTGGATTATTTCAGTGCGTGAATACCACCTGCTATGTTATACCTGTTTTCATTATGTTTGCGAGTACATTCAAAGTACTCACTGGCTTGTCCCTGGCTATTGTCTGGGCCAGATTTGCGTATTTGGAGAGGAGCATTATGATGACAATTCTGGAACCTAGGCATCGAAGATCATAGCCACGCGAAGATAGGAGTTATCCAGGTCAGCTATTCCTGTGGGAAATGGAGTCCCATAGACGCTGATGACCTCGAACCGCTTCCGCCACCAACCACTGGAAACTTTTTGTTGTACTCATAGACCACCATGGTCGTGTACTTCAAATATTGTATTTGCTTGGAATTTATGTATCAAGAATGTGCCTCATCAGCTAACAGTAATCCTGGGGCTGGTGAGCACAAGGACCATTTGCTGGGAAATTAATATCCTAGAAAACCGGTCCTGACAACCTTGGTATCAGAGCCAGGCTGACCATTGGCTAATCCTATCTTAGCCAGGTCGATGAACCTAGGTAAACCACCCACCAGACCTTAACCTAACCACAACCAAGCCTATCCTAACCGATAGCCCACACAGTGACCCCGACACCTTTCGGCAGTCGGTGCCCAACCTATCAAGCCTAGCCTAGCGATCACACGCCTGTGCCCGACACCTAAATTGTCCCATTCGCAAGCGTGCGAAGGAAGGCTCCGTTTTCTTTTTCTATAGAAGGAAACGTTTGCCCAAAGCCAGCACATCACAACCACCTATCCAAAACCAAGCCAAGATGCCTGGTGCCATTGTTCACAATGAGACCACAACAACCAACCTTGGAGGTTTTGTAACCATCCTATCCAACCTCACCCGTCGTGCCTTTGCATTAGAAGAGCCCCTATAGGTTCACGGTGATGAGAATTGTCAATTCTGGGCCACGGTGCACATCTACAGCAGGGGTATCTCGCCAGAGCGCCCCTACAGGTTCACTGAAAGGTCAACTTCCTTTGAGCCACAAGCCATCCAGCTAGCAGCATGGGAGGCTATAGTTCAACTCCGGCACTTGTCGCCAAGAGTTAACTGCCGCTCGTTCTACTACTACCCCAGCCGCGACGGGTATAGTAGGCCACCCCAGGTTGCCAACGGAGACCACGAGACGGACCCTGCACTGCTGCATCTTGTGCGCTACCTCAGCACACTAGAGGTACTATTTGATCAGGTCACTCTTGATCTGATCGCAGCTTGTGGAGAACTTGCTCGCCGAGCCCCAGCAAGAAGAGAAGTGGCGCCCGACGCCGACAACCCCGTCGTGCTGTTCGGACGACCGCTCGAGTCTTCGAGGCCTGCCCCTGCAACTGACCGGAATGCATTTGTATCCTCGGAGGAGCTTCGTCCTCTTTTGGGGACGCACTCCAACGGGATTGTGACCACCAACCCCCACGATGGTCATCATCGCTACCGCGACCCTGCAAATCCTCATCCTAGTCCAGCAAACCCTGACGGTGAAGCCCAGAGAGAAGCCTCGACGTCCGCAAGGCACGCTCGACTAGATATTAACGAGGTAGACTAAGCCACTCGAGTAGTACCAAGTCTTAGTATTTCTACGTCATGTAATAGCGCCATGAATAAAATGCAGACTGCTTGTATGCCATTATTTTGAATAGTACCACAAGTAGCCACGCATAAGTATGTTGGCATTCAGTTACATATTAAATTCCGGGCGTAGCTACCAAAAACCACCCTAGACAACACCCACAGTAATACGTCACTTTTTGTGAGATATGCATATCCGTGGCATTGACCCCGATCTCCATAGAGTAGAACCGACAACATAAATTGCCCCCACACCACAATATGTAATCCAACCCAGATGCTATATAAGAGGCCACTCTGTGACCTTACCAAGCATCCCTCCCCTTGTGCACAACCCTCACAGCAATTTTTGCCATGTCGAGCCCTAGAATTCATCTGAGAACTCTAGATGCGACCCCATGTAGTTTTGTTAAAATATCATGGGACTTTATCCGCAGTAGCATGAGTTCTCCCCATCCACCCCAGTACGAGCTGTTCAAATCGAGGATCACCTCTTTTGCCTCGAAATATTGGGCAGTAGTGCACATCCCACCTGTGAACCCAAACCAAGACCCAACGGAAGTCTCCTTCGTGGGGAAATCTATGCTGACTCCGCAAATGGCCATAGAAGTTGCTGCCTACGAAGTGATTACCCGCCTTCGATTCGCAGTACCCTATGCCAGCGAAAGGGGGTATTATTACTTCCCGAGCCGTGCAGCAACCGGAGAAGAAGCATCTTTTCCCGAGGGACGAATAGAGAGAGACCCAGTTGTCGGTGTCAAAACCGGCGGATCTCGGGTAGGGGCTCCCGAGCTGTGAGTCTAGGATCAATGGTAACAAGGGACGAAGGAGACGATGTTTACCCAGGTTCGGGCCCTCCTACGGAGGTAAAACCCTACGTCCTGCTCGATTATATTGATGGTATGAAGGTTACAGAGTCGATCTACCTTGAGATTAGATAGCAAAAACCCTAGATGAGTTTCTCTGTCCTACAATCTAAAACCCTCCCGGTTTATATAGACACCGGGGGGGTACCTAGGGTTTACACATGATAGGTCTCCTGCCGGGGATGGAGATGTCGACTTCCTCATCTTAACTTGGAGTGCACGACGTGCCTTCGGGACTTCCTTCTAGAACACAGGGTCTTGATGTATCCGGCCCTTCCTGCGACAGTCAGAGAACGACCCATCAAGCCGGCCTATTGGGAGATAGGCCAGCGGCCCGAGGAGCCCTTAGTCCAGGACTCCCACAGTAGCCCCCGAACTAGCCCCCAATGCCAAGGGTCTCAGCTCTGGCAGCTTCATGTCATCAGAATCTTCGGCTTGTGGGGTGAGTTCTTCTTCCCATTAATGATCGGTTGAGACTAGTCCGGTTTCCGATGAAGTATAATTTTTCCGATCATACGATCGTCCGGACACCATGAGTTGCTTAGTCCCGAAGGCCAAGCGTCAAAGTGTAAACAGTGTTTTTTGACAACCTCTCCGACGAAGGGTCGAGGCGTACCACGACCGCTGAACCAGCTATGAAAACTCGATTCGTGGTTTGAGGCCGTTTTTACATTGGCACGACTCAGCAATGCATAGACCGTGCTCCGTTTCACACGGGATATGATTAACATCTCAAGTCACTTTACGCGTGTATAACGGCACACATGTTTTGGGAAGCGGAGAGATTTGCGGCGCAGTAAAGGGAGGCTAATCGGTGTCATGCCCCATAAAAAGGGAAAAACCCCAAGGCTTACTCACGCTTCCCATTCGGATCCTCTGCTTTCCCAATCTTCCCAAGCTCCGAGAGTCCAGATCCAGTTCTTCCTCAACTTCCCCTCCGAGCTTAGCCATGGCGGGTACGGGCTCCATGGGCAAGTGGGAGGCCTCCACGGTCACCGACAAGGACATCAGGGACTTAAAGCTCGCCGGCTACCTCCCCGCCAATGTCTTCCACCACGCTCCAGAGGCGAACCAGGTGGTGCCCACCCCCAAGCCAGGCGAGAGGGTGGTGTTTGTCCCCCATTTCATCCGGGGACTGAGCTTCCCGCTCCACCCCTTCGTCAGGGGCCTCATGTTCTTCTACGGGTTGGACTTCCATGATCTCCCCCTGTCGGGGATATACCCCGCGGTATGACCCGGAATGATTATGACCCGGTTACAGTTCTAACCCGGCAGACAATTGTAAACCGGCAGACAATTGTAACCCGGCAGACAGCTAACCCGGCAGACAATTGTAACCCGTCTGCTACAGTGCCGGGACGTTAACCCGGCTGCTACAGTGCCATGATGTTAACCCGGCTGCTACAGTGCCATTATGTTAACCCGGTTGCTACAGTGCCATGATGTTAACCCGTCTGCTACAGTGCCAGGATGTTACCCCGTCAAGCAGTGTTTACCCGGTGAACAGTGTTTCCTGACAGACAGTTAAGTCCCGGAGACGAGTCCCCGAAGACGAGTCTCGAAGATAAGCCCGGTTGTAAGCCGCCCGGCACTAAGCCACCCGGTGTAAGCCGCCCGGGAGAGTTAAGAAGCACGGGACTCAGAAGCCCATGAAGAGAAGCCCACGATGGGAAGTCATAGTAAGTTAAGTCTCAATCCGACTTAGACTCTACATGTAAACCGCCCCTTCCGCCTTTATAAGGAGGGGCGGGTCACCCCAAGAGGGTCAAGTTTAGACGTCTCCATAGACAGGTCTTAGAGACAGGTCAAAAAAGATAGTCAGATTAGAGGTTCTCGAGATTAGAGGTAGCGACTCCGCACCCTTGTAACCAAGATCGTCATCATCCTCAATACAGACACAAAGCAGGACGTAGGCTTTTACCTCCATCGGAGGGGCCGAACCTGGGTAAAAACTCCACGTCTCTCGTCCCGTTCAACCCCTTCCAAGCTACCAGTTAGATGCGCTGGACCTCACGACTAAGTCCTTACACTAGGACACCTTGCCGTGACAAATCCACGACAGTTGGCGCCCACCGTGGGGCGAAGCGCGCTGTGGTGTTGAGTTCTTGGAGGGATCTCTCTCAGGGATCGAGTTAGCAATTTTTCCGGAGGAAGAAGAGCCGGTTTTGAAGGATCTGTATCAACTTCAAGCTCATTAGTTGAGAGTTATAATTTATGAGATTTAAGTTCCAGAGAAATTAGGGTTGCGTTCTGTCCGCCCCGGCTGTTTTGGGATTCATCCGATTGTTTTAAAGTCGCCAAGATCGACAGAATTCTAAAGAAGACGCGTCCGATCAGCCAGTGTATGAGCCGCCGCAATCAGACGGCCGTCCAAGCCGGAACGATTTCTGCTGGGCCGCTGTCAAACCGAGTCGAAACCTGCTGGATGAGTGCTACACACGTGAGGAATCAGGACACTTCGTGAGGCGACATTGACCTGCTACCCTGCCCGTGACCTGCCACTATCTTATTTAATTCCTACTTTGAGCCGGACCACGGCCAGGATACTATTTCCAAAGTTGCTGCGTACAGACTATTAAAGTGCCGTTACTAGATGGCCAAGGAATATATGCATTGTACTCAGAAATTTTGTTATGAGCCGCTGCTACTGCATGTTTGGCAAAGACTAAAAGAAAGAAGGAAAACGTCCATGGAACAGCCCCATGTGAAGTTCATCTAGTCTAATACTAGAACACCACAAGTCAGATTCCTAATTCAGCCGATGCCTGTTGCAATTGCCCACGACCCGGAGGATGTGGACGCGGATTAGTCAAACCAACTATGACTCGGCCCCTAAGTCGCCGCCGAACGCGCCTCCGCCGGTCAAGCCGCTGCTTGCCAAAACCGTCACAGCGCCTATCCCTGCTGGGCGTCGCCTCCGCTTGCGGTTGCACCAGTCGCCGTTACCGCAGCCGCGGCCTCGCCTCCGGCAAGCCGTCCCGTTTCCACCGGCTTCTGCGTGCCTGTACTGGCCGCCTTCCGCGGGCTCGCCTGAGTTTCTTCTTCGGCCGCGCCACGAGTCGGCTGCGGCCTTGTTCAGCTGCACCCGCTGCCGGGTTGGGCCGGCCCTGTCGCCACGAGCCGCCGCCGTTCTCAGGCCGCCCCTCGCTTGACTTCGCGCCGAGCCGCCGGTCGCCGTCGTCATGGCCGCAGATGCCGCGGTGCTACCTCAATACGCCTTTGTGCTCTGTCGTCTACTACAAGTACGGAGCGGTAAAATTTCAGATACCTGCGATTGCAGTTCTTACACATTGATGGCAACAATATAGATGGCACCTACGTCAATGCTTCATAGATGATCAACAAATCGTGGTTCAAGAAGGCAGACTGCTGGTCAATTATGTGACTATGAATACTATTGCTATTCATACAATTTTCAAGAAATATGACAAACAGCGCCAGGTGTGAAAATTCCTCAAAGACAGCAGGTTTGACCCATTGACTGCTAATCTGCTACTGAGTGTTAGTACCAGTCCGTCACCGTCGCTGGCTCCGAGCCGCCGTCTCCGCCACCGTGCTGTCGAGCCGCCGACGTTTCGGTGCCACCTCCAAATCGCCTCGCTCCTCTTCTGTGAAGGCCGGCCTTGCCCATGTCCGTGCTACCTCTCAGGGCTGTAACTCGCCGCGCGCCTCCACGAGCTGCGCTCCCATCTCGGATCGATCTTGCACATGCCTGCAAGGCCTGATGAGTTACATAGCTCCTCCACGAGCTCTCAACTAGTACAATCAGTATATATGCATGGATTCCAAGGAAGGATTTAATATAAGTCGGCAGCCACAACTAAGAGCCGCCTGCTGTTTTTGATCCGCCGCCCCAGCCAGGCTCCACCTTGCCCTGGTTGGCTCCGCCTTGCCTCCGCCTTGCCTCTGCAGCTCCACCTACGAGCCGGCCGGTCGCCGTGGCTCGTCCTGACGGGTCAATACCGCTGCTGTGGCCGGCTCCTTCCTCACCTTCGCCCCGAGCTCCTGCACGCCAGCCGCCTCGCCGCTCCTCCCGCGTCGTTTGAGCCGCCTTCCGCCTCGCCGCTCTTCCCGCGTCGCCTGAGCTGCCGGCCGCCTCGTCGCTCCTTCGGCCGCCGCCTTGAGCCGCCGTCCGAGACAAGCCGCCCTCGCCTTCCTCCAGCAGATTCTGAGCCGCCCCTGGGCAATTCCGCCGTCGAGTCGCCGTTTTTTGTTCGACGGGTCTCCGTCACCTCAAGCCTCGCGCTTATCGGACTCAGCCTCCGCCATAACTTAAAACAGCCGTTGAGCTGCGCCGGCCTGTGTCGCCTTGGCCTCGCTCCTCCATTGCCGAGCCGCCGCAACGGTCAAAGCCAAGCTTCTGCGATTGGGGACGCCTTTGAGTGACACCGTCACGGCTCGCCTCACAGCCGCCTCCACCGCTGGGTTAATGGCCGCGCGCCTCTGTCGCCGCCGCCGAGTTGCTGCTACAGCCTCGCCTCTTCTGTTGTGGTTCTATCGAGCTGCCACCGAGCCGACGCAGCCTCGAATCCACCTCGTTCCGCTTCGCCTCCATGGGCCTGCCTCAGCCGTTGCTCCGGACCGCCCTTGCGAGTGGCCTCGCTGCCCCGGCCGACGAGTGACCTCCGCCTGCAGGCCACCGTTGCGGCCTGCCTCTGCTTCAAGACGCCCACGCCAGGCCGGCTTGCACACGCTCAAGCCGTCTCCACCTGCAAACCGGCCTTTGTGGCCTCACCTCCAAGTCGCCGCTCCGAGCTTCACCGCCGCCCGCCCTCCGTGCGGCCTCACACCCAAGCCCTCCGTCTCGGGCCGCCTCCGCCACGGCCGGCCTCGGGCCGCCGCCTCCGCCGTGATTTCGCCTCCGAGTCAGCCGCCCGCGGCCCCGGTTCGGTCACTGCGAGTCGCCGCGGCCTCCGCCTCGAGCCGGCCCTCCGCCATCGCGGCCTCAGCCTTGAGCCGCCCGGACGCCTCCGCTGCCGTACCTCGAGCCGGCCCTTTCGCCTCCGCCTCGCGCCGTCGCCTCGAGCTGCCGCCTTCGTCTCCGCCTCGCCGAGTCACCTCGAGCCGCCGCCGAGCCGCCGTTGTGGCCTCCACGGCCTCGCCTTCGAGTCGCCTGCCGCCTTGCCCCTGTCGCGAGCCGCCGTGTTGATCCGCCGTCCGAGCCGCCCTTGCCTCGACGCTCACCACCGTCGCCTCAAGCTGCCGCCTCCGGCTGCGCCCCTGCTTGCTCTCTTGCCGGGTGAAGAAAGGGGAAGTGGGGAGCTGGCTGGAGGGTTGAAAAAAAAATAGAGGTTTGACTGGTCAAAAAAAAAGGGTGGGGTCAGCTCAAATTTTATCAGAGTACACACCAAACTATTATGAGTATCTCCAGCTCGCCCGCGGTTGACTACAACTCCACCGCAGTTATCATCAATCCTGCGGCTGATAATTTTCGACAAATATATCAGGTGAAGTCAATCCAGTCAATTTTTTATTGATGCATTTTTCATCCTTTCGAGAACAATTACTCTCGTCTGCATGTCTTTTATGCAGGACTGCCAAAGTGACAATCGTACTGCGGATAAAAAGCTCACGTCAGCGCCCGCCTGTACGAGCTGTCCAACAGACGCGCAGAAGCCGCCCATAGTCTGATTCAACGTCAACATGCTATTGCCGACTCGTGTTTCTGTGCCGTCTTACAAACACCGTCGCCGACACGCCCGCGGCCGACTCAACCGTCCGCGCCGGCTTACAGCGTCCGCGGCCGACTCAACCGTCCGCGCCGGCTTACAACGCCGCGACCGTCTCTCCCGACCGCACCGGCTTACAACGCCGCGGCCGTATCTCGCGACTGCACCGGCTTACAACGCTGCGACTGACTTCTACGTCTACATCAACAAATCAGAAGCTATCCATACAAACTGCTCAGCGGGCGCGCGCCAGTCGCCGCCCCTGCGGTCCAATCTACATTGGCATACTGGTGCCGTGCTCGCCTGTACGAGCCGCCCAACGGACGAGTGTAAGACGCTGCCCACAGTCTGATCTATATCAGCATATCGGTGCAGTGTTCATCGATACGAGCCGCCCAAACAGACAGGCGCACAAGTCGCCGCCACTGCAGTTTGGTTAACTTCAACAACCAGCCGGGACGAACCGTCGACCGGATTATTGAAACAATTCATACGGGATCATCTATAACCTGCCACGATCAACCCCAACCTTCAACGGAGACTCTCAAGCCGCCTCTTCGAGTCGACTCAAGACTCGGGGGCTACAGACATGGCTCGACACATTTGGTCATCTTCAACGAGAACCCCGGGTCATTGCAAGGAAGTTAACTTGGTTCCGGGGGCTATTACGTTATTGGCGGAAGATTAAAAGTTACCCAAGAAGACGAGCCGCCATGATGCACCGTTCAAACTTGGGGGCTTCTGCTATTTCTTCATACAAGATGGCGGCTTACAAGATGCTGCAACAATGTTGATACTTCAACAATGTCGTTTGGGGGCTTTCAACCCACCGGGTTAAGTTTCGACCCTCTCGATCAGGCTTTTCAGCCACTGCAAGGCGGGTCGTGGACCCAAACGTTGACTCCGTCAACAAAGATCACTAGGGGTGCAGCGGGTTGTGAACTTACCCCCTTTTCCGATCTGCAAGGCCAGGTTATACCTGCCTGTAAGTTGCTGCCGCTTTGCCAGGGGTGCAGCGAGTTCTAAAACTTACCCCCTGCAAGGGCCTCTTACAGCGGCGAGGCAAACTCTCTCATCTGCAAGGCCGGGTTATACCTGCCTGTAAGTTGCTGCCGCTTTGCCAGGGGTGCAGCGAGTTCTAAAACTTACCCCCTGCAAGGGCCTCTTACAGCGGCGAGGCAAACTCTCCCATCTGCTGCGTACTCTCCGCCAAGTGGCCCGTCGTACCCTGGAGGTTCAAACGACGGATTTACGTCACGTGAGAAGTAGCTTATGGGGTCTAGGGGTACTCACCCCCTGCTGTGTCTCTCTCTGGTTCGTTGCGCTCTTATCAGTTAATCTCACCTAGAGACCCTGAGCCGTTCAAAAGAGTTGACGGTCACTCTCGTTAGAGACCCTGCACTGGTATGAGTTCAAGCATCGAGTCCACCCAGAAGAACCATCATATGAATTTTTTGGAAGGCAAAGCAAGAAACATCATACATTGCATCATACATTGCATTGCATCATACATTACATCATGCATTGCATCATATTTACATATCATGCCGGTTTGCCAAACTGGGTCAGAGCAAGATTGTGAAAGAAGAAGCAAGACTATGTGAGAGTTAACCTCTCCGGGTTGTGCTTTTTCAAGCCGCCCTCACAACAATGCAGAACATACTCTGTATTGTTTATTTTCTGCAGGTCTTATCTATTGATCATGAGCCACCATTAAAGTGTGACGAAAGATGTCACGGACAGAATATAATACGGCTTGAAAAATTAGTTATTCTTGAAGAGCCGCCCTATCAATTATAATGCCGGGTCATCTAATTGACCGGCTCTTGGTTTTCTTCAACCAGTGCTCTGTAGTATACTACATCACTCATGGATTTCTCAGGCATATGTTTGCCGGGTTGCACCGCAACCACGAGCAGGGATTTCACTATTGACACCGAGTTACAACCACGGTCAAGGAGTCATATTATTCTTATACAGTCCCGAGTCGCCACAGGCAGACGACCCGACACTTGGGGGCTACATTATTCATGTCTAGTTGATATCAAGTATGCAAGTCCCATGTCGCTGCAAGAACGCACCACGGCACTTGGGGGCTAATGCAAGCTGGTTTTCAAATCATGACATTATCAACAAAATCCTGTTATCTCAAGGAGATGAGCCGGCCTTTCAAATATTTTTCTAAGTCCCAGCCCAGTACTTCTTACAGACCCGGCACTTGGGGGCTACACCGCTTAGATCAAATTTTCTAAAAAGTCCCAAGTCGCTGCAGGCATGCGACCTGGCACTTGGGGGCTACAGTATTCAGTTGTTTAAACAGATTATAAGGTCCAAATTGAAGACCCGGCGCATCAAACATTGATGAGCCGGCCCTTGGGGGCTACACCAGCTGAAGCTTTATAAGGTATAAGACAGTTACAAGTCCCAGGTTGCTGCAGGCAAGACAACCCGGTACTTGGGGGCTACATATGTGGAACATTCAATTTATGACTGGTGACTTAGATGAGCAATCCAGGTAATATGAAGCAAGTCTTAAGGCTATCACTATGTTTCCTTTCTTAAGACTTGGGGGCTACAGATAATATGGATATGAGGAAGATATGTCTTCAAATTCTCAGTTATGAGGAACCAAGCAAATTTATCAAGCCAAGGCAGTTGATAATAAGGGTTATTTTTTCTTCAAGGAGCCAGCGTCAGTATATTGATATGACAGAGTTTCAGAATTTTCAGGAGCTGATCAACTGGTATTTTTGAGTGAACTGGTCCCTTTACATATTCTTATTTCAGGAGGTTACCATGAATAAATTCAAGCTAACCTGAGGGCTAATGTCGGGGATATACCCCGCGGTATGACCCGGTTACAGTTCTAACCCGGCAGACAATTGTAACCCGGCAGACAATTGTAACCCGACAGACAGCTAACCCGGCAGACAATTGTAACCCGTCTGCTACATTGCCAGGACGTTAACCCGGCTGCTACAGTGCCAGGATGTTAACCCGGCTACTACAGTGCCAGTATGTTAACCCGGTTGCTACAGTGCCAGGATGTTAACCCGGCTGCTACAGTGCCAGGATGTTACCCCGTCAAGCAGTGTTTACCCGGTGAACAGTGTTTCTTGACAGACAGTTAAGTCCCGGAGACGAGTCCCCGAAGACGAGTCTCGAAGATAAGCCCGGTTGTAAGCCGCCCGACGCTAAGCCACCCGGTGTAAGCCGCCCGGGAGAGTTAAGAAGCACGGGACTCAGAAGCCCATGAAGAGAAGCCCACGATGGGAAGTCATAGTAAGTTAAGTCTCAATCCGACTTAGAATGTACATGTAAACCGCCCCTTCAGCCTTTATAAGGAGGGGCGGGTCACCCCAAGAGGGTCAAGTTTAGACGTCTCCATAGACAGGTCTTAGAGACAGGTCAGAAAAGATAGTCAGATTAGAGGTTCTCGAGATTAGAGGTAGCGACTCCGCACCCTTGTAACCGAGATCGTCATCATCCTCAATACAGACACAAAGCAGGACGTAGGCTTTTACCTCCATCGAAGGGGCCGAACCTGGGTAAAAACTTCGCGTCTCTCGTCCCGTTCAACCCCTTCCAAGCTACCAGTTAGATGCGCTGGACCTCACGACTAAGTCCTTACACTAGGACACCTTGCCGTGACAAATCCACGACACCCCCCGAACTCCTTCATGCATATTTCGGCATTCATTATTATCTGCGAAGCCTTCCTGTGGGTCGAACCGCACTTCGGCCTGTGGCTCAAGGTCTTCAACATTAAGCCGAAGACCGTCGCGGGCGAGCACGCAGACTGCGGAGGGGCGGTAATCAGCAAACTCCCCCGCGTCGAGTGGCCAACTGGCACCTTCATCGACACAATCAAGATCTGGCAGAAAGAATGGTTCTGCATCACCGAACCAAGGGATGAGAGCTGGGCGGCGCCTGCCGAGTTCAGATCCGGACCCCCTACGAGATTGACCTCGTGGCTCAGGAAGGGCCTCGACTGGGGGTCGGATGCAGAGGTGAAATTGATGCAGAAGCGCATTACCTCGGTGGTCAAGGCCAAGGTTGAGCTGGTCAATGTGGTCCAGGTCATGCTCCACCGCCGTATTCTTCCCTGCCAGTGCCGGACCTCCCCAATGTGGGCTTATCAGCTTGAGGACGAGCCTACCGTGCGCCAACTCTTCCGCACTACCTCTGAGAAGTTGTGGAAGGCATTATTCAAGCCCCGGAAGAGCTGGCCGGCCAAGAAGGAGGATTCAGGCCTGAGCACCGATAACCCACCTACCCAGGTACGGTATAATTTTAATCCACTGACTCTGTTTCTTTGACAAAAGGACTGAACACCTTCCCCTTCATTTTTGCAGAAATGGTTGAGCAAAGCCGCGGGAATTAACTGCCCAGCACCACAGCCTGAAGGCCCCAAGTCGGAGTTGTTGACGGAGATGCTCGTCGCGGCGCCGTACACGACGCCGGAGAAGAAGAAGAAGGCCAGAGAAGGTCTCCGCATCAGGGACCAACCGGACGCTATGTCCGAGGAAACCCATGCCTCCTCTAACCATGAGGAAGAGCATGAGGATGGGGGGGGGAAGGTGATTCCCCCCTTACAAGAAAGAGGGCGGCGTCGCCGGACGCCGCAGAGGGTGTACCTCCTCCTGCCCTGAAGAGGGCATGTCGGCCGAGTTTGATCCTGGCCGACGACAGCTCGGACTTTGATGCGGATTCCGAGGACTTTGGGAAGGTTCCCCAAAGGAACCTAAGGGTCAAGCCCCCCAGCTCAAAGGTATGAATCCGAAGACTCCCTGGGTCATTTATGCAAAGTTCTTAATGTTGTAATTGTAAGAACGCCTTTTGATCTGCAGTCCACCGCGCGTTCTCCCCACCGACCAAATATCGGATGGGGAGTCTCCACCCGCCAAGCTGGCGGAGAGTGGGACTGCGTCCCACCCCACACCTCCAGAGGCCGCGAAGGATGCCGCGGAGGTGTCATCCCGCCAGGCTCCTTTGGAGCTGAACACAGGCGGTGGGGGTGATGACGTCATGGCCGAGGTTAATGCCTCGACCGCCGAAGACCAGGGGGAGGAGCCCTTCCTGGCCGTTGAGGAGGAAGGACAGAGGAATGTCCAGTCCCCTCCGAGGTCATCTCCGGAGCGCACTGTGCCTCCGTAGCTACCAGCTCAATCCCCGGTCAGAGATTGGGCTAGCCGGTCATCACCGGCGCCACCGATGACTGGGTGGCCGGCCATGGAGGAGGCTCTATCAAGCGCCTCCATCTCCGAGGATCACTGCACTCTTATGGGTGCGGTTCTGCAAGGAATTCAGTCCGTCGATAGCAGACTGAAAGAGGCCTTCAATAGTCTCTTGACGGGCTTCAAGGTGAGTCACGTAATACCCTTTTCCCGAACAATTTTAATTTTATTAAGTTTATGCTATCTTTATATATGTAGTAGCCCCCGAGCCCCGGGTGGGTTTGCAAAAACGCACCCGGGGGTCATATACTCAGGAGTGACCAACGATGCACAAGGCACCATTAGTCCCGCAATGTTCTAAAAGCCCTTAAGAGGACCGAACATAGGGTCATATACTTGACAGGTCGGGGGTTTGAACGCACATAACCGGATATATATTTTTTATTTTTTGTAGGCCTCGTCATCGGCGGCGGCCGTTAATGCCGCTGAGCTTTCCGAGCTAAATCGGAAGTTCAAGATCTCCGAGGAGGAGCTTGATAGCGTGAACAAGAGGTTCGACGAGGCACAGGGTAAGCCGAATTGTAACATCCGGGCTGTCTATTGTTAATGATCCGCACTGGTAACCCAGTGTAATTATTTATTTATTGCTTCCACAGCTTCAGCTGCGGAGGTCGAAAAACTCAAGGCCGAGCTCAAAAAGATGAAGCAAGAGGCCGCGGATGAGAAGGCGGCCGCCGAACAAGCAGCAGCCGCACTCTCCACTTTGAAAGCTGCGAGTGCTAGGCATGAGGCCCGGGTGGGGGAGGTGCAGCAGGAGCTCAAGGATGCCAGCACGAAGTGCGAGGCCCTTGAGCAGAAAGGCAAAGAGCAAGCCACCGAGCTGTCTACGCTAAAATCCGAGCTCCAAAAGGAGCGGGTGGATAGGCGGTTCTTTGAAGAACAGATCCGCCAAGTCAAAGCTGTCACAGATGGTAAGCCATATTTACTACAGTGTGCCTTTGGTGATAGCAGGTTCGCATTGCTCACCCAGGTGTGGCGTTCCTCAGGCGCCTGTTCGGACCTCCAAAAGAGTGCGGCGGATGCCAACAAGTTCTATGCTTCGAGGGATGAGGACGATGAGGCTCGGCTATTCTGGGCGCAGTTTGAAGCCCCCGAGCGCTCTCCTCTTCTGATCGAGAAGATGAAGCAACTTATGGAGCTGCACAGGATGGCGGAGCCAGCCATGAAGGATCTCTGCATCCGGCTGTGGCCTGAAGAGCCACTGCCGGGCAGCTACTTTGGCTTGGTGCAAAAACTTTGTGATTCTATGTCTCGAGTTGACGCGCTAAAGAGTTCCACGTGCATCGAGGGAGCTCGGATGGCCTTTGTCAGGACCATGATGCACTGGCCAAAGCTCAACCCAACTGAGATGGCCACCGCACCTCCGCCCCCTGGAAAGGAGTATAGGCGCCCCGAGCGATACTTCTCCGCAGTGATGGAGGGTGCTCGGGCAATAGAGGCCCAATGTTCCAAAGACGTTTTTATGAATGAGCGCGTTGTAATATGTCCGAAGACTTTTAACGCTTTATAATCAGTGTTGCATGGTTTATCATGTCTTTTAAGTCTTTAGTATTTATTTTGACTCCCATGTGGCCGTTTTATCTGAAAGTTGTGAGTCGTCGGCTTCAGCCCCCACGTAGATACTACGCGAGGTGTCTCTGCCTCTGCATTGTGACCCTTAGCCGAGGTATCGGTGCCCGAAGGCGGTAGTGCGTGGGGGACAAGGCAATCGGACTATGATGCTTTATCACTTTCACTTAGCCATAGGAGCATTAAAAAAATGCGGGGGCTGATGACCAGCCCCCAGTGTTTTGTGATGTTCGGATGTACCGGGGCCGAAGCCAGCATCACATGGTTTGTACAAGTACGAAACCCATCGTATAACACAGAATAACCTCTATCGATTTTTTAGTATGACACTTATGCTCGGATTTGCAGACCGGTTCTCGCATACTATGACGGTCAGTTTTCGGCTTTCTCCCCTGAGGTGCTTGACCAGGCGAGCTGGAAACACAATCGCAGTGGTTCTCCCTTTGCCCTTTTAGCCGAACGAGCGGAACGTAAGAGGGCAAACACAGGAGCCGGGCAACCCAACTATTGACCCAAGACATAGTTCGGATCCGATGCATATAAAGCAAAATCCAAGATACCGAACACGCAATCAGGTGTGTCGGAGTGATGCTTAGGGTGATATTTTAAATTCAATCCCCCAGTTTATTAGCCGGTTGCATCGTAATGTATACCGAATAGTTTTCGCAAGAAACGTTGATGAGGGAAGAACAGAGTATGTATAAAATACAGCGAAGTGGCCATGTATAATGGTCTTGTATTTGCACAATAATTCTTATAGCTCAGATTGCCGAAGCAACTGTTTACAGGTATTTGAAGATGAAATATAAAATTTACAGAGGAGAGGTTGTACCAGGGGTCTTCGATTGGTGGCTTGACGTCCTCGATGTGCCTTGTCGCCTGTCCGTTCCTGTGCCTCTTTGGGAGTTGCATTCCTTTAAGGGTGATGCTGTCGGCGAGCGGACTTTGGGAAGAAGATCTTGAGAAGTCTCCGAAGTGTGGGTTAGCTTTACGCTTTAACAGGTCCTTGATGGTACCTGTGATATGTCCGAGGACGTGTACTAGTAGTAGTTCGGTCCAGCCGAACACATACCCTTTGATAGTTGTTCCCCATTGCTGCCCATGGAATCTTGAGTGCAAAGTTGTGCCTTCTCGGCACGTGTTTGACGGGAATTAGGGCTGTGCAATGGGGAGCGTGTCCCTATTTCCGGGGAGAAGAAGATTCTGGGAGTTCGGACTGAAACCGAGCTCGTTTGTCAACCTTGCGTGCCATTATGGCAGATTTCGGTGTTTGCCGATCGTCCTCGTAATGGAATTCGGCCGCTAGGGCCAATGCATGTTCCTCAGTTCGGAGGGAACGCTCTGTGTTGCCGTTGACAGTGATGACCCGCTTGGGCCCGGGCATCTTGAGCTTGAGATATGCGTAGTGTGGGATGGCGTTAAAGCGAGCGAACGCTGTACGGCCCAACAGGGCGTGATAACCGCAGCGGAAAGGTACGATGTCGAAGATCAAGTCCTCGCTACGGAAGTTATCGGGCGAACCGAACACCACTTCCAGGCTCACAGAGCCCATGCACCGGGCTTCGACACCTGGGATCACTCCTTTAAAGGTAGTGTTGGTGGGATTGATCCTTGATGGGTCTATACCCATCTTTTTCACCGTATCCGAGTAAATCAAATTGAGGCTACTTCCTCCGTCCATTAGGACTTTAGTGAGGTGGTACCCATCGATAATGGGGTCTAGGACGAGGGCAGCTGATCCCCCATGACGGATACTGGTCGGATGGTCTCGTCGATCGAAGGTGATCGGGTACGCCGACCATGGGTTATACTTCGGGGCTACGGGCTCTACGGCGTAGACCTCTCGAAGGGCGCGCTTCCTCTCCTTTTTGGGTATGTGAGTGGCGTATATCATGTTCATAGTTTTTACCTCTGGAGGGAACTGCTTCTGTCCACCGTTGATCGGACCGCGGGGCTCATCATCGTCCTCGCTGCGTGGGCCCTTGCCTTGCTCCTCGGATGCGAGTTTGCTGGCTTGTTTGGACACCCAACAGTTACGGTTGGTGTGGTTGGCGGGCTTGTCTTGAGTGCCATGGATCTGGCAAGGCATGATTTTGTCCAGCGGGGTGGGTCCGTCGCGATTGCCTTTAGGAGGCTTCTTCCGCTGCCCGAATTGAGGGTTGCGGAAGCCGGCGTTAACGGCCGTGTCGTCGGCGTCACTATTGCTGTGCCGGCGTTTATTTTTGTTGCGTCGTGGTTTCCCGTTTCCATCCCGAGCTTCGGAGGTGCCGGGGTCTTCGGGGTTGTGGCTTCGTCTCGCTAGCCAGTTATCCTCGCCCGCGCAAAAGCATGTCATGAGTGATGTAAGGGCAGACATGGTCCTAGGTTTATCCTGACCGAGCTGGCGAGCCAGCCATTCGTCCCGAATATTATGCCTGAAAGAGGCTTAGCCTCGGCATCTGGGCAATCAATGATCTGGTTTTTCTTGGTCAAGAACCGATTCCAGAATTGTCGAGCGGACTCTCCTGCCTTTTGGACGACATTGCTTAGGTCGGAGGAGTCCGGAGGCCGTACATAGGTGCCCTGGAAGTTAGATCGGAATGCATCCTCGAGATCGTCCCAGCTCCCGATAGAATTTTCGGGGAGACTGTTTAACCAGTGCCGAGCTGGCCCCTTAAGTTTAAGGGGTAGATACTTGATGGCGTGGAGATCGTCTCCTCATGCCATGTGAATGTGGAGGAGGAAATCCTCGATCCACACTGCTGGGTCAGTTGTTCCGTCGTATTGCTCTATGTTCACGGGTTTAAACCCTTCCGAGAATTGATGCTGCATCACCTCGTCGGTGAAGCACAGTGGTTGGGCAGCGCCTCTGACCCGGGCGTACCCTCTAGATCCGTAGATGGATCTCGTGTGGCCTATTCTATAATCCAGGTCGTGTTGCAGGTCGTACCTGTCCTCAGGCTCCATTGGCTCTTTTCCCCTTTTGTGGGGTATCGCCGGCCTATAACCGGCGTCGCCAGCCGTCCTATCTCGTCCTCGGGGAGGGCGGTCTGGCTGGTCGCATGGAGTGTGCTTGGGGGATGGCGTATTAGGGAGTTCGTCATCGAATTGTGGCAACAGCCGTCGGCGTGGATAGCTCTTGGGTTGGTCCAATAGACCGGTACCGTATCCTTCCTCGGTTGACAGGACCCTCGTCCATCTATCATTGAGGGTATCTTGTTCGGCCTTAAGCTGCCATTCTTTTGCCTTTAGGCTTCGGGCAGTGGCTATAAGCTGTTGCCTAAACCGTTCCTGATCCTCAAGGTTTTCGGGGACGATGAAGTCTTCGGCTTCCGGGCTATCCTCCTCCTCTACAGGGGGGAGGTAGTTGTCATCCTCGGAATCGTTTGGATCTTCGGGGTCGCGCTGGTCCTCCGGCCTTTCCTGGTCCTCTAGCGGCTGCTCGGGGATATCGGGATCGCCGAGGTCTTCCGGGGTATCGTTTTCCCCGGTGCCAGCAATAGCTTCCCTTCCCTTTTTTGTCTTTGATCGTTTGAGCGGTTTCCGGCGCCTTGACGACGCTTCACCCGATTTGTCACCATTGTTTGCGGGTGTGTGTTCGCCATTACCGGATGGAGTATCCACCATGTAGACGTCGTAGGTGGAGGTGGCAGTCCATCGCCCGGTGTTGACGGGGGTGGGAGCGCGATCCTCTTCATCCATGTCTTCTGCCTCCTCGGAGGCGTAGTCCAGCATGTCGGTTAAGTCTTCGACAGTGGCTACTAAGTGGGTGGTGGGTGGGATGAAAAATTCCTCTTGACCCGCCTTAAGACCGATCTGAACGTGGATTGGGGTTGGGTCGTCAGTAATTTTCATTGATAAGATCCGATCTAGAGCTTCGTTGAGTGTCGAGAGCTCGATCGGGTCAATTTGCTCAGCGCTTTCGGAGTTAACCTCCGATGCGTCTGCACAAGAAGTGTGTTCGGTAGGAGCTGGTACCCGGCCATCTGGCGCTATGGCCAGATCCGGACTAAAAGCCAGATCATCACCGGGGTTGGTCTAGTGGGCGGTATCGAAAGCGAAATCCGAGGTCAAGGCCTCGGAGTCCTCGGGTGCGTCGGATGAGACTGCGAGCCCGATGAGCAAAAGATCGCCCCGAGAGTCTACGGAGAACTCTAGGTTCCCGAATCTGACCTCTTAATCAGGGGCAAAACTCCCGACCAGGCCAAGATGGCCAGTCGGGTCAGCGTGCAGCACAATGCTGCCGAAAGTGAAGATCTGTCCTGGGACAAAGGAGTCCATGTTACGGACCTCTTCGCCAATGACAACGCGAGCCATCGATTCCTTTGGTGATCACAGCGGAACTCTCAATGAAAGCACCAATGTCGGTGTCAAAACCGGCGGATCTCGGGTAGGGGGTCCCGAGCTGTGAGTCTAGGATCGATGGTAACAAGGGACGAAGATGACGATGTTTACCCAGGTTCGGGCCCTCCTACGGAGGTAAAACCCTATGTCCTGCTCGATTATATTGATGGTATGAAGGTTACAGAGTCGATCTACCTCGAGATCAGATAGCAAAAACCCTAGATGAGTTTTTCTGTCCTACAATCTAAAACCCTCCCGGTTTATATAGACACCGGGGGGTACCTAGGGTTTACACATGATAGGTCTCCTGCCGGGGATGGAGATGTCGACTTCCTCATCTTGACTTGGAGTGCACGACGCGCCTTCGGGACTTCCTTCTAGAACACAGGGTCTTGATGTATCCGGCCCTTCCTGCGACAGTCAGAGAACGACCCATCAAGCCGGCCTATTAAGAGATAGGCCAGCGGCCCGAGGACCCGTTAGTCCAGGACTCCCTCACCAGTACTGGCCAACCTCGTTCAGTACGTCATCGATCAAGAGTGTTTGACCCAGCGAGTAATGGATTACCTCCAAAATCTCGCTGTTATGAATCCTCAGATCGCCATCGGCAGACCACTGAGGCCGGACCAGGAGAGGCTCGTTCTTCGACTAGTTCATCCGCTCTCCCCAGAAGAGGAAGAATGTGCCCCAGTGCCGGAGACATTTCCTCAGGACCCCGCCATAGACACCCAATGTTGTGTTTGCTAGCTTAGCAATTAATTATAGATTGCAGTATGTGTATTATGTCGTAAAATTGTGCTATGAATAATTGTTTGATTTCAATTGTATGTGAGTGATTCTTACTGCTGTGATTTTTGATCAACTGTTTTCGCTCTCAGTAAATCTTGAGGTGGGATTTTCCTTGAGCTATTGCTATTTTTTTTTTCTCCGTGACATAGATTTAAATTCACGCAGCACCACGACAACAGGCTGACAGCCACAACCACTCGACCACATGCACTAATTGCAAAACCACATACACATTTTGCACCTAACTGATCACCGCACTAACACACCACAGTTTTTCTGAAAGAGAAATTTGTGGGTAATTATTTTGGTGCAGATTGCCTCTAGCACACTGACAGCAGTCAGCACCTGACACCGGCACCTAATCCTCATGATCACCGCCACCGCGGAGAGCTAACACTCGAGCAGCAGCATCACGGCGGTCATCGTGGATCATCACGCATAGGATCACGGAGAACCCAAGCAATGTCGCCACCCCTCCACACAGCAGGATCGTGTACCAGTCCGGCATCACCTCCGCCATTAGAACCTCGCCTCGAGCTCCTGCAAACAGAAATGGAGGAGAAAGAAGAAGAAGAAGAAACGAGGCCAGGTGTGAGGAAGAAGAGAGAAGCACCGCGGTCATTTTTATAGCTCGAGATTGGTGTACGGTGGGCGAAGTCCACCAGCGCCGCTCGTTGCTCGATCGCCGGTGTTCGGAGGCGAATCCGCGAGCAGAGCCGATAGCGCACTAGCCCGCGAGGTGAGTACACGCTGTGCCGGCAGCTAGCACGCCGTGCACTACCGCAGTACGGCCTAGATGCCCTACGCGCTAGGCGCCGCCGGTGGAGAAAGCACACGAGAGAGAGGAAGAGAGGAGAGCCAGAGGTAGAATAAGAGACTGACAGTGGGCCCCGGGTCCACCTGTCAGCTAGAGAGAGCACTGTGCACTCGGGTACGACCAGCGTAATATGGAAATTTAGGGTTTTATTAATTCTGAATTTACCGTAGCTCTAAGTAGAAATTTCTTGGTTTCCCCAACCGTAGGTTTCTCTCGCAGCACCAGTAGTCCACTGTAGTTGCACCAATTATCTGCCCTCTCACTGTAGCCACGTCATATCGCGTGAGTAGGATAATTGTTTTCGTGTTATTACTGCGTGGTAATAGGAATAATATTTTTGAGACCGTCCTTAGCAAATCTCGAGGACGAGATTTTTTCTTAAGGGGGGTAGTGTTGTAACACCCAAAAAAATTTAATCATGTTTTATCTAATAAAATGTTGCCATAAATAATTATTTTTTATTTTCTGGATTTTCAATTGATTTCAGAGCCACTTCTTTTGCCTGAATTTCAAAAAATCTCCTCTCCCATCTGAAACTTTTGAATAATGTTGTGTGGCTTGAATGTTTCATTAAATCATTTTATTTCATTTAGTAAAACCAGTGGAATAATGTTTATAATAAAAATTGCCAAGTTTTAATTCCTTTAATAGCATTTTCACCCTTTTAAAGGCTCTTGTTGCACTGCAACCCTTTCATAAATTCATTTAATAATTCCACAAAAATTTATAGATGACATGTGATGTCCCTACATCACTTTTATGCAAAAACCCAACTTGGTGTTATGGAAAATTTGAGCAAATCATCCTCATCTTCATTCTGGTCCAGTTTGGTAGTTTGTACTGCAACCCTCGCTTAACTTTCCCTAGTGACCTTGGGATTTTTCCTGCTTGTAGTTATCCATAACAAACCCTTAAGTCCAAGAGTTTAGACTCATTGCCAGAGTTTAAGCCCATGTAATCATGCCATTTAGTTCCTGTCCAGAGACTAACTTTTATATATTTACACTAGGCAGTTTCTGTTTTTGTAAAACCAACCTTGCCATTACTCTTAGCACCCAAAGAGACTACAACCTGGAAATTTTGTTGGCCAGCAAGATGCACTAGATGCCTTTGGCATTTCATCAAACAGGTTGTGGGCATGGACAGAATTGACATGGTTTCTGGTTTGCACTATGGACTTATTGTCCTTGCCAAATTACCATGTCCATTAAGCCCCTAGGACACCCATTAGTGACCCTGTTAAGTTGCACCTTAACCCAAGCCCCCTAGCCTGTAATGGCATCTGGTCGAGCACCTGCCATGCGTGCACTGGGCGCGCCCAGAGCGCGTCTACTGCAGACAGCGCAACCGTGTCGCCGCGCCCCACCTAACACCGCAACCCCTGGCCCTAGTTCACTCGTAGGGACACCCCCGACCCCTTCGAGCCGCTGGAGCCACCCCGGCCGTCTCCCCGAGCCCCGCAACGCCGCCGTCAGAGCACGCTTGGCGGCTTGCCGTCGGCCGCAGGCCGGGCCTGCCATGGTAGCGCCGCCCGAGCCACCCCAACGCGCCAGCTAGCCCCGGGAGCAGTGCGTCCTCATCCCCTCGCCCCGGCCGCCCCTGCCGCCTCGCAGTGCCACCGTCAGAACTCCTTGGCGGCTAGCCGACGACCGCAGCCGGCCCCTACCGTGGCAGCGCCGTCCAAGCGGCCTCCGCTCGCCAGCTCACCCATGGAACAGCGCGAGCTCATCCTCAGGCTCGTCTGCTAGCGCCCAGCATCGCCACGTCACCCCTGCTACAATAGTGGCGGCGCACCGCCGATCTTATCCCCAACCGCCGTGGGAACTGCCCCGCCACGCTATAAATAGAGACCCCCGAGCTCTCGGCCTAAGCATGAGTCCTGCACTGCCCCTCGGGATCCCTCTGTAAGAGCCAATTGAGACCGAGAGGATCATCTCCTTCGTCTCCAGCAACAATGGCCGCCGCCGCCATCCGGTCAAATTCGACCTGCCCGGAAGCCTATCCCTTCCCTCGCTCGCTCCTAGAACCCCTGGAGTTTCCCTGGATCCTTCACGAGGCCAATTTTAGCCATAGGAGCACCAGAGAGAGATACCCAAGTTTTGGCTCCGCCGGAGCTTTTCGGGTGAGCTCGCCGCCGGCGATCTTGCCCACTCTGGCGACCTCGCAGCCCCTCCTCGGGACCCCCGTGACCTCCTGAGCATCCTCATGTGTTCGCCACCTCGCGTGATGCTCTCCCTCTCCGGCGTTGGTCGCCGGAGCTCTGTCCCGGCTCGGTCGCGGGAGGAGAGAGGAGGAGACCGGTCAAACTTGACCAGTGGGCCAAGCGGGCCCCCTGTCAGTGACCCCCGAGTCACGCGTGCGCTATCTAAGTGGAGGCGCATTTCGCAGAAGTACGTCTCCCCCTTTTCGAAAGCGTATTGTTTTCTGAATCGTTTTCTCTTATGTTATTTTTAAAAAAAATCAGAATTTGACCAGACTTTGACTAGCTCTAACTTTTAAACTAAAAACCCAATTGACTTGATTCTTTTTCCCACCTCTCTCAAATTTCACCTAGTTTATTTTCATATTTGTTTGAAAAAAAATTCCAAACAACTTTTCTGTACTGTTTTGAAATTGTGTGTTAATTAGAATATTTTCAAATAGGAATTTGGAGGGAAAAACTTTCAAAAGTTTTTGGAGTGCTCATCACCTACCTACACATTGAAGGCAAGCATCCTGAACCTTGGTATAATATTTGTTGTGTGTTGTTTAATGTGACTACAACACCAAGTTGACTTGAAGTATGCATTATTTCATGTGATGTTGTGATCATGTTTACAAGTGCATGATGAGAATTCCTTGCTATTGGAATTGAAATGCTTGTGATAGTATTCATCCTCTTATGCCTTTTATGCCTACCGGAAGGAATCCGGAGAAGTTTCTGTCTCGGGTAGACACGAGCTTGACACTGACATTTCGTTGGGACGAGTATGATCAGTAAGGCATGGTGAGGTATGATGAGTGGTGATTCTGTCCGATGGTGTGGAATATATTTGTTGAGCTAATCATGCAGAGAACACATAACCGACTGAGTCAACCGTAGATCGAGTCTTGTGCCAGTAACCCCCATGCTTGCTTCGTACTACCACGTGTCCCTGCCGCAGGTAGGGTATGGTTCAGTAAGTTGTCAACCCCTTTCTTAGCTCACACTGTACGGAGAGGCCATATTGAAATATACCAGTGGCCCCTGGTAGGCATGTCACTTGGTCCGGGGGCATGGGTGTTCCGGTCAGTCCGAGGGGGGTTGCTCCCCTGTTTTGCGTGCAATATAAATTTTGTGATCCCATGCTAGTCGAGGTTGTAGCCTCCCCACTTAGAGTTTTGCTTAACGAGAGTCGTGGGTGATTCCAGGCACCGGTAAGTTAAGCTGGTGTTTGCGGGTCAAGTGTGTTTTCAATTCCAAGACCGTAAGCGGAATTAGTCCCGGTGGACTAAAGGAATCCGTTACTTGTGGGTAAAGAGTACACCCTCTGCAGAGTTTATATCTATTCGAATAGCCGAGTCCACGGTTAAGGACTACAGTCTGGGATGGGTCAAGTGTCGGTCTTAGTGTCGGTCTTCGGAGGAATTCTTCTAAAACCAGAATATTGATCATGACGTCTGACGAATGATGATTATGATTATTATTATTGTGGACTAACCATTTACATTATTTGGATTATTGAGTATCCCTGGGATGGTTCTACCTCCTGGATACTCATCGTGATTATTACTTTATAAGCCCTTTATGTGGCGTCGCTCAGACGCCCGATTGTGGCACGCTTGTGTTTATTTTTCCTTATAAGCCCTTTATGTGGCGTCGCTCAGACGCCCGACTGCGGCATGTATGTTATTTAATTTCCTTATAAGCCCTTTATGTGGCGTCTCTCAGACGCCCGACTGTGGCATGCATGTTATTTATTTTTATTCTAAGCCCTTTATGTGGCGTCGCTCAGACGCCCGACTGAGGCATGCTTTATATTATTATCCTTTCGAGGCGTCGCTTCAGACACCCGATCGGTTTATTTTTATTCTCTGATTACTTATTCATGTTTAATATGAATGACCTGCTTGCGTGCATCATGAATTTTATTTTGTGACTGGTTAAGTGATTGTGGATTATTTCAGTGCATGAATACCACCTGCTATGTTATACCTATTTTCATTATGTTTGCGAGTACATTCAAAGTACTCACTGGCTTGTCCCTGGCTATTGTCTTAGCCAGATTTGCGTATTTGGAGAGGAGCATTATGACGACAATTCTGGAACCTAGGCATCGAAGATCGCAGCCACGCGAAGATAGGAGTTATCCAGGTCAGCTGTTCCTGTGGGAAATGGAGTCCCATAGACGCTGATGACCCCGAACCGCTTCCGCGACCAACCACTAGAAACTTTTTGTTGTACTCTTGGACCACCATGGTCGTGTACTTCAAATATTGTATTTGCTTGGAATTTCTGTATCAAGAATGTGCCTCATCAGCTAACAGGAATCCTGGGGCTGGTGAGCACAAGGACCATTTGCTGGGAAATTAATATCCTAGAACACCGGTCCTGACACACCGTTGCTGGGGAGGAAGCGGTCTCTTCTACGTGCCTATCATAGGCGCCGAGGGGACTCCATCATCTACCAGGTTCCTAATCACAAATCTCATCTCCTTGCAATTACATTATTTGCCATTTTCCTCTCGTTTTCCTCTCCCCCACTTCACCAATTTGCCGTTTTATTCGCCCTCTTTTTCGTTTGCCCTCTTTCTCGCCGGATCTCTTACCTGGTCACTATGGCTAGTTCTTCCTTTATTGCGTGTACTCCCGATAATGAGGTTCTTAATTTTAAGCAAAGGGCAGGGGAGAACCTAAAAGATGCTTTGTATAGGATTTGCAATGCTCATAATAGATCTATCCATAACCAATCTACCGTTGTTCTTCTTCGCAGTTTTTATGTGGGCATCATCACTTGGTATAGATTCGTCCTTGATACGATTACCGGTGGGAATTGTTGGAAATATGCCCTAGAGGCAATAATAAATTGGTTATTATTATATTTCCTTGTTCATGATAATCGTTTATTATCCATGCTATAATTGTATTGATTGGAAACTCAAATACATGTGTGGGTACATAGACAACACTGTGTCCCTAGTAAGCCTCTAGTTAACAAGCTCGTTGATCAAAAGATCGTGAAGGTTTCCTAGCCATGGACATGAGATGTCATTTGATAACGGGATCACATCATTAGGAGAATGATGTGATGGACAAGACCCAAACTATAAACGTAGCATATGATCGTGTCAGTTTATTGCTATTGTTTTCTGCATGTCAAGTATCTGTTCCTATGACCATGAGATCATGCAACTCACTGACACCGGAGGAATACCTTGTGTGTATCAAACGTTGCAACGTAACTGGGTGACTATAAAGATGCTCTACAGGTATCTCCGAGGGTGTCTATTGGGTTGGCATGGATCAAGACTGGGATTTGTTACTCCATGTAACGGAGAGGTATCTCAGGGCCCACTCGGTAATACAACATCACAATGAGCCTTGCAAGCAATGTGACTAAAGTGTTAGCCACGAGATCTTGTATTACGGACCGAGTAAAGAGACTTGCCGATAACGAGATTGAACTAGGTATAGAGATACCGACGATCGAATCTCGGGCAAGTAACATACCGAAGAACAAAGGGAACAGCATACGGGATTAACTGAATCCTTGACATAGAGGTTCGACCGATATAGATCTTCGTAGAATATGTAGGAACCAATATGGGCATCCAGGTCCCGCTATTGGTTATTGACCGTAGAGGTGTCTCGGTCATGTCTACATAGTTCTCGAACCCGCAGGGTCTACACACTTAATGTTTGGTGACGATTAGTATAGTTGAGTTATTGTGTTGGTGACCGAAGGTTGTTCGGAGTCCCGGATAAAATCCCGGACATGACGAGGATCTCCGGAAGAGTCCGGAGGTAAAGATTGATATATGTGATAATAGTGTTTTGATCTCCGGAAGGGTTCCAGAATTCACCGGAAGGGGTTCCGGATGTTTACCGAAGTGTTCGGGTGCAGCAACACTTTATATGGGCCAAAGGGGTAAAGCCCACGAGGTATTGGAAAGTGCAAAAGGAAGTTTTGCTGCTGCCTTAAGCGGTACTACCGCTGGTAAGGCAGTACTACCGCATAAGCGGTACTACCACTTGTGTGAAGCGGTACTACCGCTCATGAGCGGTACTACCGCTTGTACGCGGTACTGCTGGAATCCGAGTGGGACTCTTTCCGTGCGGGCCAAACCGACCTTGTGCGGGCAAAACCGACCTTGTGGAGGTTTTCTCTCCAAGTTTAGACCCCAGGGCTCAACATATAAATAGAGGGGCAGGGCTAGCACACGGGATACATCAAGATTTCCCAAGCCGTGTGCCGGCGACCCTAACCCTCTAGTTCCTCCCGTCATAATCTCCGTAGTGCTTGGCGAAGCCCTGCAGAGATTGTTCCTCACCACCATCACCACGCCGTCGTGCTGCCGGAACTCATCCACTACTTCACCATCGCTCACTGGATCGAGGAGGTGAAGGCGTCATCAAGCCGTACGTGTGTTGAACACGGAGGTGCCGTCCGTTCGGCGCTAGATCGTGTTTGGATCGAGGGACGACTTGCGATTTGGATCGTGAAGACGTTCGACTACATCAACCGCGTTTATTAACGCTTCCGCTTAGCGATCTACAAGGGTATGTAGATTCACTCTCCCTCTCGTAGATGCTCATCACCATGGATAGATCTTGCGTGTGCGTAGGAAATTTTTTGTTTCCCATGCAACGTTCCCCAACAGTGGTATCAGAGCTAGGTCTATGTGTAGATGAGATCTCGAGTAGAACACAAAGGAGTTTGTGGGCGTTGATATTCAGATTGCTTCCTCCCTTGGTCTTTCCTTGTTTGTGGGCGGTATTGTGGGATGAAGCGGCTCGGACCAACATTACTCGTACGCTTACGAGAGACCGGTTCCATCAACTGACATGTAACTTCGTTGCATAAAGATGGCTGGCGGGTGTCTGTCTCTCCTACTTTAGTCGGATCGGATTAGACAAAGACGGTCCTTGAGAAGGTTTAAAAGCAATTTTTGTATCACCGTTGTGGTTTTTGCGTAGGTAAGAATTGTTCTTGCTAGATACCCGTAGCAGCCACGTAAAACTTGCAACAACAATTAGAGGACGTCTAACTTGTTTTTGCAGGGTATGTTGTGATGTGATATGGCCAATTTCATGATGAGATATATGTGATGTATGAGATGATCATGTGTTGTATAGAATATCATGACTTGCATGTCGATGAGTACGGCAACTGGCAGGAGCCATAGAGTTGTCTTTAATTATTTTCGCCGTTTTGCTTTACTTTATCACTTTGAGTTAGCAATAGTCGTGGAAGCAACAGTCGGCGCGACAACCTCATGGCGACACGTTGATGGAGATCAAGATGATGGAGATCATGGTGTCATGCCGGTGACGATGGAGATCATGCCGATGCTTTGGAGATGGAGATCAAAAGCAGAAGTTCATGGCCATATCATGTCACTTATGATTTGCATGTGATGTTAATCCTTTTATGCATCTTATTTTGCTTAGGACGACGGTAGCATTATAAGGTGATCCCTCACTTGAATTTCAAGATAAAATTGTGTTCTCCCCGAGTGTGCACCGTTGCGAAAGTTCGTCGTTTCGAGACACCACGTGATGATCGGGTGTGATAGACTCTACGTTCGCATACAACGGGTGCAAGCCAGTGTTGCACGTGCGGAACACTCGGGTTAAACTTGATGAGCCTAGCATGTACAGACATGGCCTCGAAACACAAGAGACCGAGAGGTCGAACATGAGTCATATAGTAGATATGATCAACATGAAGATGTTCACCATTGAAACCACCTCAACTCACGTGATGATCGGACTTGAGTTGGTGGATTTGGATCATGTGACACTCGAATGACCGGAGGGATGTCAATTTGAGTGGGAGTTTTTTAAGTAATATGATTAACTAAACTCATTATCATGAACATAGTCAAAATGTCTTTGCAAATTATGTTGTAGATTACTAGCTCGCATAGTAGCACCCCTGAATTTTAATGCGTTCCTAGAGAAAGCTAAGTTGAAAGATGATGGAAGTAACTTTGTGGACTGGGCCCGTAATCTAAGGATTATCCTCACGGCTTCCCAGAAGGCTTATGTCCTTGATGCACCGCTTGGTGATCCACCCGCTCCAGTTGAGTCTCTAGACGTTGTGAACGCCTGGCAGGCTCGCTCTGATGATTACTCAATAGTTCAATGTGCAATTTTGTATGGCATAGAACCGGGACTTCAAAGACATTTTGAACGTCATGGAGCATATGAGATGTTCCAGGAGTTGAGGTTTATCTTTCAGAAGAATGCCCGGATCGAGAGGTATGAGACCTCCGATAAGTTCTATACTTGCAAGATGGAGGAGAACGGGTCTGTTAGTGATCACATACTCAGAATGTCTGGGTACTCCACCCGTCTGGCTGAATTAGGGATGCCCCTTCCGCCAGAGGCTATCACTGACAGAGTTCTTCAATCATTGCCACCTAGCTACAAGAGCTTCGTGTTGAACTATAACATGCACGGGATGAACAAGTCAGTCGCCGAGCTGTTTGCGATGCTGAAAGTCGCTGAGTCTGAAATTCAGAAGGAGCATCAAGTGTTGATGGTCAATAAAACCACTAGTTTCAAGAAAAATGGCAAGGGTAAGAAGGGTAACTCCAAGAAGAGTGGCAAAGCAGTTGCTCCTCCCGTGAAGAAACCCAATGCTGGACCCAAACCAGAAACTGTGTGCTTTCATTGCAAGGGAACTGGACACTGGAAGCGGAACTGCCCCAAGTATTTGGCTGACAAGAAGGCGGCCAACAACAAACAAGGTATATATGATATACATGTTATTGATGTGTACCTTACCAACTCTCGTTGTAGTGCCTGGGTATTTGATACCGGTGCGGTTGCTCACATTTGCAACTCTAAATAGGAACTGCGGAATAGACGGAGGCAGGCAAAGGATGAAGTGACGATGCGCGTGGGAAATGGTTCCAAGGTTGATGTGATCGCCGTCGGCACGCTCGCTCTTCGATTACCATCGGGATTAGTGATGAACCTGAATAATTGTTATTTAGTGCCTGCGTTAAGCATGAACATTATATCTGGATCTTGTTTATTGCGAGACGGTTACTCATTTAAATCAGAGAATAATGGTTGTTCTATTTATATGAGTAATATCTTTTATGGTCATGCACCCGAAGTGAGGGGTTTATTCTTATTTAATCTCGATAGTAATGATACACATGTTCATAACATTGATGCCAAAAGATGTAGAATTGATAATGATAATACCACTTTCTTGTGGCACTGCCGTTTAGGTCATATTGGTGTAAAACGCATGAGGAAGCTCCATGCTGATGGACTTTTTGGAGTCACTTGATTTTGAATCATTTGACACATGCGAGCCATGCCTCATGGGCAAGATGACTAAAACGCCGTTCTCTGGAACAATGGAACGGGCAAGTGACTTGTTGGAAATCATACATACTGATGTGTGCGGTCCGATGAGCATTGAGGCGCGCGGTGGTTATCGTTACTTTCTCACCTTCACTGATGACTTAAGTAGATATGGGTATATTTACTTAATGAAACACAAGTCTGAAATGTTTGAAAAGTTCAAACAATTTCAGAGTGAAGTTGAGAATCATCGTAACAAGAAGATTAAATTCCTACGATCTTATCGAGGAGGAGAGTATCTGAGTTATGAGTTTGGCAGTCACTTAAGACAGTGTGGAATTGTTTCACAATTAACACCGCCTGGAACACCACAGCGTAATGGTGTGTCCGAACGTCGTAATCGAACCTTATTAGATATGGTGCAATCTATGATGTCTCTTGCTGATTTGCCACTATCGTTTTGGGGTTATGCATTAGAGACAGCTGCATTCACTTTAAATAGGGCACCATCGAAATCCGTTGAGACGACGCCATATGAACTTTGGTTTGGCAAGAAGCCAAAGCTGTCGTTTCTTAAAGTTTGGGGATGTGATGCTTATGTCAAAAAGCTTCAGCCTGAAAAGCTGGAACCCAAAGCGGAGAAATGCGTCTTCATAGGATACCCAAAAGAGACAGTTGGGTATACCTTCTACCTCAGATCCGAAGGCAAAGTGTTTGTCGCTAAAAACAGAACATTTCTTGAGAAAGAGTTTCTCTCGAAAGAATTGAGTGGGAGGAAGATAGAACTTGATGAGGTTGTTGAACCTTTACTTCAACCTGAGAGTAGCGCAACGCAGAAATATGTTTCTGTAGAGCCTACATCAGCTGAAGAGGAAGTTGATGATGATCATAAAGCTTCGGATCAAGTTGGTATCGAACCTCGTAGGTCGACAAGGACGCGTACTGCTCCTGAGTGGTACGGCAACCCTGTCTTAGAGGTCATGTTGTTGGACAACGATGAACCTACGAGCTATGGAGAAGCGATGATGGGCCCGGATTCCAAGAAGTGGTTAGAGGCCATGAAATCCGAGATGGGATCCATGTATGAAAACAAAGTGTGGACTTTGGAAGTATTACCTGAAGGGCGTAAGGCCATTCAGAACAAATGGATCTTTAAGAGGAAGACGGACGCGGACGGTAATGTTACCGTCTATAAAGCTCGACTGGTGGCAAATGGTTTTTCACAAGTTCAAGGAGTTGACTACGATGAGACCTTCTCACCCGTAGCGATGCTTAAGTCCGTCAGAATCATGTTAGCAATAGCTGCCTTTTTCGATTATGAAATTTGGCAGATGGATGTCAAAACAACATTCCTTAACGGTTTCCTTAAGGAAGAGTTGTATATGATGCAACCAGAAGGTTTTGTCGATCCAGAGAATGCTGACAAAGTTTGCAAACTCCAGCGATCCATTTATGGACTGGTGCAAGCATCTCGGAGTTGGAATCTTCGCTTTGATGAGGTGATCAAAGCGTTCGAGTTTATACAAGTTTACGGAGAAGCTTGTATTTACAAGAAAGTGAGTGGGAGCTCTATAGCGTTTCTAATATTATATGTGGATGACATATTACTGATTGGAAACAATATAGAAATGTTGGAAAGCGTGAAGGAATATTTGAACAAGAGTTTTTCAATGAAGGACCTAGGAGAAGCTGCTTTCATATTAGGCATCAAGATCTATAGAGATAGATCAAGACGTTTAATAGGACTTTCACAAAAACACATACCTTGATAAGATTTTGAAGAAGTTCAAAATGGATCAATCCAAGAAGGGGTTCTTGCCTGTTTTGCAAGGTGTGAAGTTGAGTAAGACTCAATGCCCAGTGACTGCAGAAGATAGAGAAAAGATGAGTGTCATCCCCTATGCTTCAGCCATAGGCTCTATCATGTATGCAATGCTGTGCACAAGACCCGATGTCAGCCTTGCCATAAGTATGGTCGGAAGGTTTCAAAGTGATCCAGGAATGGAACACTGGACGGCGGTCCAGAATATCCTGAAGTACATGAAAAGGACTAAGGACATGTTTCTCGTTTATGGAGGTGATCAAGAGCTCGTCGTAAAGGGTTACGTCGATGCAAGCTTTGACACTGATCCGGATGACTCTAAGTCGCAAACCGGATACGTATTTATTCTTAATGGGGGTGCGGTTAGCTGGTGTAGTTCCAAGCAAAGCGTGGTAGCTGATTCTACATGCGAAGCGGAGTACATCGCTGCCTTGGAGGCGGCGAAGGAAGGTGTCTGGATGAAGGAGTTCATGACAGATCTTGGAGTAGTGCCTAGTGCGCTTAACCCAATGACTCTGTTTTGTGATAATACTGGTGCCATTGCTCTAGCCAAGGAACCAAGATTTCACAAGAGGACCAGACACATAAAGCGACGTTTCAATTCCATCCGCGATTACATCAAGGAGGACGACATAAATATTTGCAAAGTACACACGGATCTGAATGTTGCAGATCCGATGACTAAACCTCTTGCAAGGGCTAAACATGAACAACACCAGAACTGCATGGGTGTTCGATTCATTACAATGTAAATCACATAGTGATGTGAACTAGATTATTGACTCTAGTGCAAGTGGGAGACTGTTGGAAATATGCCCTAGAGGCAATAATAAATTGGTTATTATTATATTTCCTTGTTCATGATAATCGTTTATTATCCATGCTATAATTGTATTGATTGGAAACTCAAATACATGTGTGGGTACATAGACAACACTGTGTCCCTAGTAAGCCTCTAGTTAACTAGCTCGTTGATCAAAAGATGGTGAAGGTTTCCTAGCCATGGACATGAGATGTCATTTGATAACGGGATCACATCATTAGGAGAATGATGTGATGGACAAGACCCAAACTATAAACGTAGCATATGATCGTGTCAGTTTATTGCTATTGTTTTCTGCATGTCAAGTATCTGTTCCTATGACCATGAGATCATGCAACTCACTGACACCGGAGGAATACCTTGTGTGTATCAAACGTCGCAACGTAACTGGGTGACTATAAAGATGCTCTACAGGTATCTCCGAGGGTGTCTGTTGGGTTGGCATGGATCAAGACTGGGATTTGTTACTCCATGTAACAGAGAGGTATCTCAGGGCCCACTCGGTAATACAACATCACAATGAGCCTTGCAAGCAATGTGACTAAAGTGTTAGCCACGAGCTCTTGTATTACGGACCGAGTAAAGAGACATGCCGATAATGAGATTGAACTAGGTATAGAGATACCGACGATCGAATCTCGGGCAAGTAACATACCGAAGAACAAAGGGAACACCATACGGGATTAACTGAATCCTTGACATAGAGGTTCGACCGATATAGATCTTCGTAGAATATGTAGGAACCAATATGGGCATCCAGGTCCCGCTATTGGTTATTGACCGTAGAGGTGTCTCGGTCATGTCTACATAGTTCTCGAACCCGCAGGGTCTACACACTTAACGTTTGGTGACGATTAGTATAGTTGAGTTATTGTGTTGGTGACCGAAGGTTGTTCGGAGTCCCGGATAAAATCCCGGACATGACGAGGATCTCCGGAAGAGTCCGGAGGTAAAGATTGATATATGTGATAATAGTGTTTTGATCTCCGTAAGGGTTCCAGAATTCACCGGAAGGGGTTCCGGATGTGTACCGAAGTGTTCGGGTGCAGCAACACTTTATATGGGCCAAAGGGGTAAAGCCCACGAGGTATTGGAAAGTGCAAAAGGAAGTTTTGCTGCTGCCTTAAGCGGTACTACCGCTGGTAAGGCAGTACTACCGCGTAAGCGGTACTACCACTTGTGTGAAGCGGTACTACCGCTCAAGCGGTACTACCGCTCATGAGCGGTACTACCGCTTGTACGCGGTACTGCTGGAATCCGAGTGGGACTCTTTCCGTGCGGGCCAAACCGACCTTGTGCGGGCAAAACCGACCTTGTGGAGGTTTTCTCTCCAAGTTTAGACCCCAGGGCTCAACATATAAATAGAGGGGCAGGGCTAGCACACGGGATACATCAAGATTTCCCAAGCCGTGTGCTGGCGACCCTAACCCTCTAGTTCCTCCCGTCATAATCCCCGTAGTGCTTGGCGAAGCCCTGCAGAGATTGTTCCTCACCACCATCACCACGCTGTCGTGCTGCCGGAACTCATCCACTACTTCACCATCGCTCGCTGGATCGAGGAGGTGAAGGCGTCATCAAGCCGTACGTGTGTTGAACGCGGAGGTGCCGTCCGTTCGGCGCTAGATCGTGTTTGGATCGAGGGACGACTTGCGATTTGGATCGCGAAGACGTTCGACTACATCAACCGCGTTTCTTAACGCTTCCGCTTAGCGATCTACAAGGGTATGTAGATTCACTCTCCCTCTCGTAGATGCTCATCACCATGGATAGATCTTGCGTGTGCGTAGGAAATTTTTTGTTTCCCATGCGATGTTCCCCAACAGGAATTTCTTGATGTGTCCATATTTGGATGCTTTTAATGCTTTGGGAAGTTTAGTGGGATCACCACCTATCATGATCAACGAAACAACTTTGACTCTCGAACATGTTATGGAGAGATTAGATGCTATTGAAAAGAAGATGATTACTAAATGACATCTTGATGATCTAGATAAAAAGTTGCATAATGTTGCTAATAAAATTGGATCTAAGGCAGGAGATGCTCTTAAATTGCTTAAGGAAAAAGAAACCGTAGTTAACGAAAGGGTAGAAGAGAGCCCTTACCGGATTGATAAGATAGAAGAGATTTCTAGTAATTTGGGTTCAGCTTTTTCTTCTATCAAAAATATTGAAAAAACTCCCGTAAAGAATGGCTAGATCATGCAAGTCACTAAGAACAAAGTTGCCACGCCTAGTAGTCACAAGGGGGATCTTAAAATGATTAGTATTCATCCCGATTTTGTTGAAATCATAAGAGATCCTATTTACAAGAATGAATTTTTTGGTTTTCTTCCTAGGAGTGTTATCGTTAAAAACATGCATGCTAAATCCTTGAAGAAATCTAGTTGTGTGATTGAATAATTGAAAACCAAAGATGACAATACTTGAATCTATCCAATATGCCTAGCTAGGGGCGTAAAACGATAGCGCTTGTTGGGAGGCAACCCAATGAATACATTTTGTTTTCTTTTTCCTCTCTGTTTTTGAGTGTTGAAACAATTATGACTCTGTTATGATTGTGTTTTTATGGTTTATTTAGTGTTTGTGCCAAGTAGAACCGTTAGGATGATTCATAGGATGAGTAGAAGTGATGCTGAATCTGAAACAGAAACTTTGCGTCCAGTATATGAATTGTAATTTTTTGCTGGAACGAGATCTTGAGCTGAAATTTTAACACAGTGTTGCTATACAAATTCCTTACGTTTTCCTAATTTTCAGAATTTTTAGAGTTACAGAATTATGGGTAGAGTACAGATTACTACAGACTGTTCTGTTTGAGACAGATTCTGTTTTTGTTGCATCGTGTGCTTGTTTTGATGAATCTATGGTTTGTATTGGGGGGTATAAGCCATGGTAAAGTTAAAATACAGTAGGTATAATGCAATTATAAAATTTGAATGGGTTTACAACAGTACCTAAATTAGTGATTTGCTTTATTATACTAACGGATCTCACGAAGATTTTGTTGAGTTTTGTGTGATTGAAGTTTTCAAGTTTTGGGTGAGATCACGATGGATGAAGGAATAAGGAGTAGCAAAAGCCTAAGCTTGGGGATGCTCCTGCACCCCCAAGATATATCCAAAGAGTAACAAGCAACTAAGCTTGGGGATGCCCCCGAGTGGCATCCCTTCTTTCTTCTAACGACCATCGGTATTTTACTTGGAGCTATATTTTTATTCGTCACATATCATGTGTTTTGCTTGGAGCGTCTTGTATCTTTGCTTGCTTTGTTTGTTAGTTTTTCCATTGTATCCTTGCTGTACACACCTATTTGAGAAAGCCAAAATCATGCTATGATTTGTTAGAATTGCTCTATGTGCTTCACTTAAACTTTTTGAGCTATAGAATTGCTCTAGTGCTTCACTTATATCTTTTTGAGCACGGTGTGCTTGGAAAACTTTTGTAGAAATACTCTCATGCTCCACTTAGATTAATTTGAGAGTAGGTAAATTTTGAAGAAATCCTCTCATGCTTCACTTATACCTTTTTGAGAGATGAAATCTTCATGCTCATGTGATTCACTTAAATTTGCTTGAGCTTGCCAAAAAGCAATGACAATATATGAAACTAGTCCCAAAGTGATAGATATCCAAGGAGGATATAATAAAAACTTTCATGAAGATCATTGGACAAATTAAACTTGATTCCTTGCAATTGTTTTGAAACATGATGATAGTAATATGTGAGTCATGTTAGTGAGTAATTATGCTTAGTAGGAATATTGGTGTTAAGGTTTGTGATTCCCTATGCATGCACGAAAGTCAATAGTTATGCAATGAAGTTACATCCTACTTGTGGTGCATTATTCGGTGTTAGTTATGTTCAATGCTCACTTATGTGATTTTTCGTTTCTTGGTTTGGTTGCTTCCCAATCTATTTGCTAGCCTTCATTTGTACTAAGTAGAAATACTACTTGCGCATCCAAAATCCTTAAAACCAAGTTTTGCCTTATGAGTCCACCATACCTAGCTATATGCGGTATTTCCATGCCGTTCCAAGCAAATTTGTATGTGCCATATCTAAATTTTCAAAATAATTTTTCTCTTTTGTGTGCCCGTACCGCTCATGAAACGGTGGGGAGTGTCCAATATTTTTCCATCTTCTCTTTGAGTCTCCATCTTCTCTTATAAGCAACAACTAGGGGGCACTATGATCGTAATTGAGCATTGGGCATAGCTAATATTTGAGTGTGTTTCATGAATGGATCAATGATTGAGCATGATGGGCTAGGGATAACTTTCTTTAGTGTTGATATTTTGAAAGACATGGTTGCTTGTTGACATGCTTGAGTATTGAAGTCATTATGTTAAAACTAGACTATTGCTTCGAATCATTTACAAGTCCAAATGTCCATGCTATACAAAGAAGAAAAGAATATGATGAACATGTTAGGCAGCATTCCACATCAAAAATTCTGTTTTTATCATTTACCTACTCGAGGACGAGTAGGAATTAAGCTTGGGGATGCTGATACGTCTCCAACGTATCTATAATATTTGCTTGTTCCATGCTGTTATATTATCATTCTTGGATGTTTTACAATCATTTTATTACAACTTTATATCATTTTTTGGGACTAACCTATTGACATAGTGCCAAAGTGCCAGTTGCTGTTTTTGCTTGTTTTTTACTTGACAGAAAATCAGTACCAAACGGAGACCAAACGCTGCGGGGATTTTTGTGGATTTTTTATGGACCAGAAGAAAGAAGATGGGCCAAAGAACACCAGAAGAGGGGGCCCAGGGTGGCCACCCTCCACCAGGGCACGCCAGAGGCCCCCTGGCGCGGCCTGGTGGGGGATGGGCACCTCGGGCACCCCCTCAACCGACTATCGAGCCTATAAATTCCCAGAAAATCCAAAAACCCTAGAGGAGTCGACGAAACACAATTCCAGCCGCCGCAAGTTCTAGGACCTCGAGATCCAATCTAAACACCATCACAGAGGGGTTCATCTTCCTCATAGGTGCCTCTCCGATGATGCGTGAGTAGTCCACCATAGACATACGGGTCCGTAGGCAGTAGCTAGATGGCTTCTTCTCTCTCTCTCTCTCTTATGATTCTCAATACAATGGTCTCTTGGAGATCTATTTGATGTAAACGTTTGCGGTGTGTTTGTTGGGATTCGATGAATTTTGAGTTCATGATCAGTTTCTATCCATGAATATTATTTGAGTCTTCTTTGTTCTCTTATATGCATGATTGCTTATAGCATCGTATTTCTTCTTCGAATCTTTGGTTTAGTTAGGCCGACTAGATCAATTTTTCTTGCCATGGGAAGAGGTGCTTTGTGATGGGTTCGATCTTGCGGTGTTCTTTCCCAGTGACAGAAGGGGCAGCAAGACACGCATGTATCATTGCTATTAAGGATAACAAGATGGGGTTTATTCCTACATGAATAGATCTTGTCTACATCATGTCATCATTCTTATTGCATGACTCCATTTTTCCATGAACTTAATACACTAGATGCATGCTGGATAGCGGTCGATGTGTGGAGTAATAGAGGTAGATGCAGGCAGGAGTCGGTCTATCTATCTTGGACGTGATGCCTATATAAAGATCATCGCCTTGGATATCGCCATGACTATTCGATTTTCTATCAATTGCCCAATAGTAATTTGTTCACCCACCGTGCGATATACTCATGAGAGAAGCCACTAGTGAACCCTACGGCCCCCGGGTCTACTTTTCTATCATATTGCTTTCCGATCTACGTTTTTTGCAATCTTTGTTTTCAGATCTACAAAACCAAAAACCCAAAAACATATTGCTGCATATTTACTCTTTTTATTTGTGTTCTTGAGAGATCTATCTCTCCTATCTATCACTACCTAATCTATCTATTTACCGTAGAGAGATTGACAACCTCTCTTTCGCGTCGGGTTGCAAGTATTTGTTGTTTGTGTGCAGGTGCTGCTTATTGGGTGGTGGTGATCCTCCTACTGGTTCGATAACCTTGGTTTCATAACTGAGGGAAATACTTATGGTTGTTGTGCTGCATCATCCCTTCCTCTTTGGGGAAATACCGACGCAGTCCAAGCACGTCAATAAGAAGGTGCGTCAGCAAGTTCATTAAACAGGTGGCCGAGAGAGTCAAGTTCTACCTCAGATTCGTCCTTTGAAGATGACACGGAGACTAGGGCATTATTTTTTCCTATAGCAGGAAGGGAGGCTTGAGGTGCAACTTTCCAAAAGTTAGAATCCGCCTGCAGATGTATAAAACATATAATAAGTAAATGGCGAGTCGAGAGAGGCATGGACAAGAGACAAGGGAAATAGTTAATACCTGAGGTGGCATGTTGAGAAGGTAAAATGGACCCAAGCTGGTGACGCTGCACAGCTCTTTTGAAACAGAGAAAAACTTCTTTGTTTCCTTGGTAAGAACACTATCGGTGAGATTTTCACGGGAAAACCGCTGAGGATCATTTGAGGCGCCTGAATAATCACACATCAAGACGTCCCTCAAACTGACGGGTTGGATCCGCCACTTTAACCAGCAGTGAATCAGATCTATCCCGGTCAGGCCATGTGCGGTCAGGGCTCTTAGCTTTGCATGAAGAGGCGCTAAAGTTACTCTCTCTTCGTCAGTTGGCCAACTCGGCTCCATTTTTCCACTAAGTCTTTCCAATCTGAAGCCCGGCAAGGGATTTTCCCCTTCAGGTGAAGTATCTCTGCAATAGAACCAAGTCTTGTTCCACCCTTTTGGGTGACTCGCCAGCTTTGATTCTGGGAAGCCGTTTTTCTTTCTCTTCTGGATGGAAACACCACCAAGCTCGCAGGCATCACCGTTCTTTGTTTCCATTTGACGGTTAAGATAAAAGAACTCTCTGAACAGAGTAACGGACGGCTCCACCTGAAGGTACACTTCACATAACACTTGAAATTGACAAATGTTTGTCATGGAATTCAGACTAATGTCTTGAGGCCCGAGCTTGAAGAAGTGCAAGAGGTCTCTAAAGAATTTTGAGCCAGGAGGACGGAAACCCCTGCGCAAATGATCGGTAAATATTACAACCTCTCCTAGTTGTGGTTGTGGTGCCGGCTCTTCTTCAGGAGCTCGCCACTTTATAGTCTTTCGAGCTGGCAAAAAGCCCTAATCCACGAGGTTCTCCAAGGTAAGCTTGGACTCTTTGCTTTTTGCCCAGTTACACACTTTGGAGTTTTTCGGAGCCATGGCGGGTTATGCAGTAGCTACAAGAATAATGAGAAAAATAAGCCGAAGCAGATTATAAGCCGCCTACGCTAAGGCATTGTTATGAGCCGATGAAATTTAGGAAGGCTGAAGGGATATCTTCAACACTTAGCAGAAACATTGGGTCACAAACAGGTTTCTGTGAAAGTTCCTCTCTAGGCATATCTAATTAACGAAGAAAAATAGTGAGATATATGTTCTAGCCGACGGAACAATCGAAACTGCAGCGGTTCAAGGAATAACCTTTGGTGACTCGTTTTAGATCTGCTTATAAGGAAAATGGAATGGAGATCGATCTAAAGATACACAGCAGTAAGTGGATAGTAAATGGATCTACTGAACGCGATTTCAGATGAACGCATTTGGGGCGGTAAGAACACTGGAAATGCCGAAACCCTAGGTAGTAAGAGTTCATACAAGGTGGTGTCGGAGCCAATGCGAAAATGATCGAGTTCGTTTCGGCGGTCGCGAGAAGGCTTGACGACGCTGGCAATGGAGTCGAAGAACCTTGGAGTTGCCTTGGGAGCTCTGGTGGTGTTCGGTCAATGGAGAAGCAGAAGGAGGAGGACGATGAGGAAAGGTTACTGTGGAGCCGAGCGGGGCCTATTTGTAAGGGCAAAGAAAGTGAAACGGCACTCAGAAAAATGAAGCGACGGAGGTAAATGTGTGGCTACAAGTGCGCCTCAGTTTTCGCGCCTACCTAGATTTGGCGCAGTTTTCGAAAGGATACGTTATGATAACTTTGGAGAACAACGGTCAGCAAGGATGACATCACAACAAGTACGAGCTGGAGGAAAAGTCAAGTTTGGGAGCAGAACAAGCCGGCGTCATGAAGTTCATAGAAGATACCGTTCTAATGATGAGCCGCCAAAGGAAGGAAAGATCTATTGACATGAATGGATTCAAATCAATCTGGGGCCTAATGTCGGGGATATAACTCCACAATGTAACCTGCCATACTGGGCTGGGTTAAATCATATCAACTACTCTGCAACCAAGTTTAAGTGGGCCATGTCTTGAGTACAAGATAAGTAAGGTGGCGGCTGATTAAGACGCCGGGCGGCCCAATACCGGAAGACGGCGGCTCAAAGCCCATGAAGCTAAAGACGCCGGTCAAGTTTCCTTAAGATGCAAGACATGTTGGAGATGTCATAGGACACGGGTCATGATATGATCCGGACTCTATTGTAAACCCTAGGGCTTGACCTATATATAAAGGCTGGCCCCTAGGGCCAATAGACTCAAGTTACAGCCCGTCGATAGCTAGGTTAGCGATTCCGCACCCTTGTAATCAAGATCTACTCATCAAATACACACAAAGCAGGACGTAGGCTATTACCTCCATAGGAGGGGCCGAAACTGGGTAAACCCGACTCTCTCTCTCTCGTTTAACCCCTTCGAGTCGCCACCAAGCGGCGATGGCCTCACACCTAAGTCCTGTTATGAGGACATCTGCCAGGTTGACAAAACCATGACAGGGGCCCACAGGCACCCCCTCACTTATCCATTCAGCCCACTCCTTCTCCCACCTCTAGAAAAAAAATCCTAGTCATTCTTTCTCTCGTGTTCTTGCTCCCAAACCTGAGATTTTTGATCTCTTTGCTCGGAGCTCCGTTTCCGAAATTGTTTTGAGGGATTGCTCCTTGGTATGTGATGCGGAACATCCCATGGTCATCCCCATGTACCCATGACCAACACCTCAAGCTCCAAGTGGTCCCATGACTAGAGCCCGTGCTCGTGCCATTGAAACTGAGGGGACATCTCTACTTTTCGATTCTTCCTTTGATGCTCGTGGAACTTGGATGCTACCTCAAGCGGAGACTCTTTGCATGCTTAGGTACAATGAGGATGACCTCGGAGACACTCGGAATGAAGGACAAGAAACCACGAAGATGGGCCCGAAGACGGATGAAGAAGGCCAACAAAGGGAAGCTGCAAGACCCTCCACGCCCCGGACATCCGGCCAGCATCCCGGACAACCGGCCCCTGGAGGTCCAACCGGAGCCAAGGCAGGGCCAGAGCAGCTACAGGCGCCGGACATCCGGCTGGCCGGAAATCCGGCCACCACCTCCGGAAATCTGGCGCACCAGGACCAGAACCGCGCGGAAATCCAGTGCCGATCCCCGCACATCCGCCCCCCATAGCCCCGGCCTTCGGCCCGGACATCCGCCCCCTGAGCAGGCAGACACGGGCCAAAAGGCCATGTAACCCCTCTTTTCCCCCCTCCACTCGCCTAGCACTATATAAAGGACCCCTCCTCCTCTTTTTAGGGTCAGCAAAGGTTTAGCTCATTGACTAGTTGAGCTTTTGCTCCCTCCACTTCCCCTCCCATGGAGTTGACCACCTCTATGTGAGAAGGTCCAAGTGGGAAGATCCTCGGGGATTTTAAGGCCCCTCCTCCGGAGTGGGAAGACTCTTCGTTACGTTTATCCTTCTGTTGGCTTTGGATCTTGTATCTCGTATGCTTTTGTGGATCTAGTGGATGTGTGTTTTGGAGATTGTTCTTGAGTGTTCTTGTGTTTCCTCTTGATTTCTCTCCTTTTCCCCTCCAAGTGTGAAAAGATCGACCTCGCCGGGTTTGCCCCATATCATCTTGGTCTCATGAGCCACGTTTCGATTTGACCTAATTTCGAAAATTCCCAGAAAAATAGCCATACCAAAATTTCTTGAATTCGTTGGATTTGAGGAGATTTGGGTAAGTGGATATCGTTGTGGACAGGTTGATCTAGATTTTCCCCATCATCCCCATCCTTTTCCACCGCCACATCGTCCCAATTTTGCCAAAAAAATTCGTTTTCATCTTCCATTCTTAGAGGATTTCCAGATCAGATATGGATCGGGAGGCCCGGACATCCGGCCCGACCCCCTGACATCCAGCCCAAAAGCCCAAACATTCGGCCTGACGTAGGCAGCAGGGCATCTTTGCCTCATTTTGCAGTTTTTCATCGATTTCCACCATTGTTCTTCCGCAACCACCGCCATTTCTTCCGCAACCTTTTGCACTTGAGATTTTCAGTAGCGAGCTTGCCACTTCCTAAGGTGTTTCGGCTACTTAGGAATGGTTCTACATTGACATCGCCGCTCATCATCGCCCCGAATCGTCACCAACCAACTCTTCGTTGACACTTCACCGCAAGCAAGGACGGTAACCACGACGACACTCTTGTCATATACCCTTGCCATTGCATTGTTGCCCCGAGCCTATTTGCGTTACTTGCCTATCAAGACTAGCCATTGAGTATTGCTGGGCTACGCTACTTGTGCACTTTAGTGATACATACTCTGCATACCTTCAATTGCATCCATATATCATAGTATCATCTCTTGTGTTGCAAATAGTACCCGCATACATAATTGCTATCTTGGTGTGCATGTCCCACATTGTGACCATACAAAATATCATCGCCAAAAGAAAGAGAAGCAAAGCTTTTAATCAAATAGAAAAAGCAATAGCATCGCCAAAATTGCATATCATACTTGATCATCTTGGATCACTTGAGCGAGTGACACCGTGCCTCATACATAGCAAAGTCGGGAATGGAAAGACGACATGTTTTGTTTCTTATAGGTTGTGCACAAGTTCGTATCATGCCCATTTGAGCAATCGTTCTAGCGTCTCTCTAGTGTTGTGCAACACGAGCTTTTTCCGTGGACTCCACATTTTGTGCTCATTCCTTGTTTGCACGACCCCACTTTTCTATCCGTGTGTGTGTTTCCATGTATACTCATTGCTATTGCTCTACATTGTCTTACTTGCGAATTTGTGAATCTCTTTCAACATTATTGAATCTTATCTTTCGGATTTCTTTAATTTTTCTTTCACTATCCTAACCCAGCTAATCCATAAGCCTTATTTGTGTAGGTGTGAGTGTCGGAATCGGGGCTCCACAGACCCAAGAAGGTTCGAACACTCGGGTGCGCTCGCTCTCCTACCCTACTCTACTTCGCAACCACACGGTGACTCTCCGGCGGCTTGGACTAAGGAAGACGAACAATGACACACAGAGTTTTCCTAGGTTCGGGCCACCTCACGGTGTAAGACCCTACTCCTGCTTGGTGGATTGCTTGAGGTAGAAGACGAGTACAAGGCATGTTCTTGCCAACCAAGGGTCTCTCCCTCCGGTGGCCGGCTCCCGCTCTTATATTGGCCCTGGTCCTCTTCCCCCAAAAATATCAGGCGGGAAGGGTTGCAAAACGACCAGTTTGAAAGGGGACATGGTTGCAGCTTATCCTGACAAAAGGTGGTCTTCGCCTGCTAAAGTTCCTCGCCGTGACGCGCTCATGGGCTCGGGGGTGACATCCGTCCTGCCGAGCCCTCGGTCTTGGTCTTCTTGCACCGGAACGGCAACCTTTGGGGGTTGCTTTGGGAGCCCGCGACCTGATGGCTTTCCTCTATCACCAAAGAGGAAAGCCTCTCTGTCCGTGCCCGCTGTCACCACTCCCGCACCGCCTGGCGTGGCGCGCGTCACCCACGTGCGGGCGCAGGGTTGTGGGGGCCCTGCCCGGTCATCTCCAAACACACCCGCCTCCTGAGGGCGCCGTGGGCAGCCTCGCAGGGAGGTCCCGTGAAGTGCTTGGTGGTGACGCCACCTCACGCCTCGCGAGGAGCTGGCTCTCGCGAGAACTAGCTCTATGAAGCCCGCGGGTGGGGCCACTTAGTGTTCAAGGCAGTCTTCGCGTCTTGGGCCGCAGGAGGACCGGCCTAGGCACCCCCAGTCCCCGAGGCCCGATAGTAGCCCCCGGGACCGTGGCGTGAATGACTCCGCTAGTTGGATAGGGCGAAGCGACGCGGGCCCCCATCACCTGCGGGCCAGGCGCGACGCGTGGCGTTCGGTGAGACGTGCATCGCCTCCACTCCCCCACGACGCTCCAGGAACTGTGCCTCCGTCTGGGCAACCATCAGGCAAGGCAGGCATAAAAACCCTCGCCCCTCGGCTTCTTCGGTACGCCTCCTCCCCTTGCCGCTTCTCACTTTTTGCTCCCTCGCCCGATCTTCGCGTTCCTCCCTTCTTCTTGGTCATGGCGGCGAAGAAAGATGTTGTGGATGCTAGAATGCGGGCGGGGCCTTCAGCGCCACCCTCGTCCTCCAGAGGCAATGGAGGTCGGCGCTCTGGGCCAGCTCCGACGCGGCGGCGCTAGACCGCCAACGACGAGTAAGCGCGCCGTCATCTTGGTCCTTTCTTGCACTTCCATCCCGGTCGGCGAGCCTGACCGCCGCGATTCCTAGGGCGCCCACGCCCAAGAGACGGAGGGAGGCCTCGCCTGGTGCCTCCTCCCGCTCGCAGATTGCCGGCGAGGTATCCGCTCTCGTGCCCGGCTTGGCGGGGGCCGGGGGGCGCACGCCCCGTGCCGCTGCACACGCTGCGCCAGGCGATGAGCGTGAAGCAGAGCTGGCCCGCAGGGAGGCTGCCGTCGCCGAGCGGGAGGCTGATGTGGCCCTCCGCGAGCGGGGGGCCGATCGGACCGCCTTCGATCAGGAGGTGGAACGCGAGCGCCTTGAGACCCTGGAAGGTCGGGTTCTTGTCGACGAGGCCACCCTCGCGGTAGTGTGCGAGGAGGCTTGCGCCAATGCCGACGTGAGGGTGGCTCGGGAGCGGGAGGTCGCCCTGGAGGATTGTCATCGCGAGCTGGCCCGGTAGGAGGCCCGCCTCGAGCTCCGTTGTGACGCGCTCCAGGGTGAGGCGAGCGTGCTCTGAGCTCGGCTGCAGGGCGCCGAGGCCGACCTCCAGGGTGCCCTCGCAAGCAAGGAGGACGTCAAGGCAGAGCTGGCGGCGCTGCAGGCCCAGGTCGGTGAAGTTGCCGACGCCATGCAGTTAGCCCAGGATGACGTGGCGCGGGCGCGCCTGATGGAGGCGCCGCGTGCTCAGCAGTTCCTGGGCGTCGCGAGTCACGCGGGCGGCACGCTCCGCCGCATCGTCAAGGACGTCCCGGAGCTTCCCCTCGCGCACGGTGATGGCAGCTACCTCGACTTCTTCTCGAAGGCGGTGGAGGTGCTGGAGTCGGGCATCGCCAAGGTGGAGGAGGACATTGAGTCAAGCGCGCGGGACCTCCTGGACTGCGCGTTGACGCGTGTCTTCTCCAACCTGTGCCGCCATAATCCTGCCTTCGATCTCTCCAGCATGATGGACCCGGTGCCTGAGGTGCTCCAGCGCCCTCTCAGGGAGGAGGTGCGCGAGTACGTGGAGTCGCTGGTTGGGCGGTTCGCCCAGGACGCGCCTTCCGGGGAAAGCGGGAGCCTCGGCGCCGCGACCTCCGGCGACCACGACGAAGATGACGCCTCTTTCGCTTAAGTTTTTACGCTTCTCACTGTAATGTTATGGACCACCAGGCCCCGCATGGACGAAAGACATTTGCAAGTTACTTTTCCTTAAATTGATAGCCACTTATCGTACTTTAGACGCCCTCGCTCCCCTCGCGGGGCCTTTGTTTTCTTTTATGTAGCCCCCATGCCCCAGCTGGCTGGGGGCCATCCGTGGCGACCCTTGCATTGCCAATGGGGTTCACGAGCCCCCGTGCCAAAGGGCTCCTGGCTCGCGACGTGACCTCGGGCGACAGCCCCTGAGGCCTGCAATACCTAGCCTGTGCCTTGCCTGGCTGTTGTCCTTCGCCCGTACTTCCTCGGGGAGTTCTCCTGCAGGGTGCCCTGCCCGGGAGTTCATGCACCCGCCAGCCTACGCTCGGGCACCGTGCGTGGAAGTTCGTCGCCTGAGGTCTTCGCGAGGTGAGGAGACGTTCCCGACGCACGCAAGGGTGATCTCCAGGCATGGGCCCACTTCTTAGAGCCAACCCTACTTGGGCTAGCGAGGTCTGCCGAGTGCAGGCCTCGTGCCCCCTCTTTTGATGAGTCTGTCTAGGCAAGGTCTCTGAGATAGCTCCAGGGCGCGGCCTCGCATGAGGTGCCACAGAGGCCCCTGACGATGGTCGTCGGCGTGAGCCGCGGGGGCGGGACCCTTGCGGGGATCTGGCCTGCGGGGCTTGTTGGTGGGCCAGGTTCAGCGGGCGGCGTATGCTGCGCCTTGGGCCGCATGCGGCTGGGCCCGGGTGCCCCGGCCCTATGGGCCTGGCGGTGCGATCCATGGGCTCGCGGCGGTTGCGGCTCCTCCAGCGGGGGAAGGTCAGAGCGGTACGGGCCCGAACCGCCTGGGAATTTGCAACACGTGGCGCATGATGGGGCATGGGGCCCATCCACTCCCCACGACGCCTCGGTAACCACCCAGGGCTGGCGTAAAGCCCATGCCACATATAACGGGGAGGGGAGGAGTCCCTTAGCCCATCCTCCTTGTCTTCGGTCTCTATCACCACTTGCCACCGTAGCAGCGATGGCACCCGTAAGGAAGTTCTCCTCCGCCGAGAAAGAGAAGGTGGTGATGGATGAGGAGGGCGCGTCGAGGCTGGCGAGGGGTGGTGTCCGTTGCCGTGCGTCCATCTCTGCGCTCAAGGCGCCTTGTTGGGGGCGCGGGCAACCTTCGCCAGTGGCCCACGTCGGCTCGAGCAGCCGCGGGAGAAGCCCCGCCCGCGGGCGCGGGCGTGGTGGGCGAGGCGGTCGCGGACGAGGCCAGCGGGGTGCCGCGGCCGCCCGGTCACCCCGGACGCGGAACCACTCCGCCGACGCGGTCCACGAGTTCATCGTGAGGGTGGAGGGCAGGCCTCAAACCTAGCTCTGGCTCCCAGACCCTTTTGCGAGGGAGATGGAGGGACGTGCACCCCCGGGCCTATGGCTGCAACCGGACGGCTGCTGCAACGGGTCCTCGTGGGTGGCGACGGAGTTCAACCCACTTGGCTTCATGTTTTTGAAGCGTGGGTGGAAGTCATTCGCCTTCGCCCGTGGCCTGTGGGAGGGGCACGTCCTCCACTTCAAGTTTGACAGGGCCTCTACGCTCTTCATGAAGATCTTCAAGGAGGCCGGCGATCGCCTGGACTGCTGCATGGAGAGCGATAGCAGCAGCAAGGGCGGCGGCGGCAGCTGCAGCTCCTCCTCCGAGGGGAGTGGGAGCAATGACGACTCCAATGGCTCTCCAAGCACCCGCATCAAGGTGGAGGACTCTGACTAGGTGCGGCGGCGTCAGGGTCAGGATCTCCGGAGGCGGCGCTGTGGGAGTTCAGCTCCTCTTTTGCGTTGTTTTTCTTTTCCTGCAATGAACCATGCTGACCCCGTGGGGGTGCGTAAAAAATGGGTTATGTCCCTCGTGCCTTAAATTGAACGCTTTTTAGGTTAAAAAGTAGTTTCTCCTTTTTGTCCTTTGCTAGGCTTGTATCCCTTTCCTAGGTTACCCTGACGCTCTGTGTTGCCGGGGCTCAGCTTCCGGGCGCATCCCAACCATCGCTGGTATGAAGGGTCCTGACGCGCGATGCTCGGAGACTCGTCTGGGCCCGCCTCGCGGGCTTCTTGGGGGAACCGCCCTGGGGAGAAATCCTGCATGAAAGCATTTGCTTCTAGGTCGGAACGCGCTTACCGGTTTACACTTGGGCGTCACGTGAGGAAGACATGCACCACGCGCCTTGGTGAGGTGATGTGCGTGTGGGCATGTCCGCGAGCCAAAACCCAGTCCTTTGGGTCCCGGCATCGCTAGGACTTGCCTAGACATGGGCACCGTGCTCAGCCCCCGCGCGCGTGAGGCCCAAAGGGGGGGCCGGTGGGTGCGTGCCGGGGGGGGTGGTTCCCGAGGTGGGGGCCGTTTGTCCTGAGGCTATTACGGCCCCCGCCGAGGGGATTCTTCATTGTCTCACCCAGTGCGGAACATGGGGCTTCCACTGGGTGTGGGCGGGAGTCCTCCCGAGGCCGAGGGGCGGTCCTTCGGGAGGCTCCGGGACGTGTACAACTCCAACCTCATTATTACGTGAGAGGGTCACGGGCGGCGATTTAAAAGAGGGGTCGGATACCCCAGGCACATGGCTCAGGAGCTCCTTCCTCAGTTCTCATCCACCAGTGCGGAGCATGGGACTTCCACTAGGCGTGGGAGGGAGTCCTCCTGAGGCCGAGGGGCAGTCCTTCGGGAGGCTCCGGGGCGTGTACAACCCCACTCATTCTTACGTGAGAGTGTCACGGGTGGCGATTTTAAAAGAGGGGTAGGATACCCCAGGCACAAGGCTCATGAGTTCCTTCCTCAGTTCTTCGGGTGGCTTTATGCCTAGTTTCCGACATGGGTGTGCACTCCGCGAACCATAACATGGGCGCGGGGCGCACCGCGTAATCGTCGTGCTGCTGTGCCGGGGCGGCGGGGCACCCGTCCAGGGACGACTTTACCCCCGCCGCCCCGAGCCGAGCTGTGCCCCCATTACCCGCCCGTGATGGTCCTATGGGAGGGCGGGACACCAAAGACCTTGGTGAGATGACTAGCACGGGGGGCTAGCCCGTGAGTCAGAGCTTGGTCATTTGGATTTCTCGGCGCTGCAAGGACAAGTCCTGGCGCAGACGCCGTGTCCACCCCTCATCATGGAACCATCGAGGGGGCAATGCAGGGGGCAAAGATCCTGGTGGGGATGAGGTGCTATACTTGAAGCTTGAAACAAATGACATAATCTCAACAGGGGTTAATCTGGTTCATTACATAGGAGGAAGTCCCACCTTCAGGGTAATGCGAAGTACACAAAAGGACTGGGGGGTCGCTTGACTATAACAGACCACAAAAATAACCTGGCAGCAACACCGCCGTGGGGGTGTCGAGCCATTTGATGACGCATGACGCGGGGGTTCACTCTTTAGGGCCGGCCGGCTCCTGAGGCTTCGGGGACCCGCGAGGTCTTGACGCGACCAAAGTCGCCGTCGTGAGCCTTACCTATTTGCGGGAGGCGGCGCCAGTGCTCACTAGGCCAAAAGGCACACGAGCGTAGTCGGTAGGTGACGCGCGAGAGTTGGGAGAGGCCCTAGGGGCCCACGAAGTCGACATACGGGCGCTCCCTGCCACTACTCTCAAGGCGGCGGCCTGCTCTGGACGGCATTCTGGAAGACGCCCCCTCTGCTGCTTGCTGATCCCTTAGTCGATGAGCCCCTGTGACACCGGCGCCAGGCGCCACACTCCTCGCTTCGAGGAGGCGCGCGATGAGGCATGCCTCCAAGTAGTGCCCGAACTGCCTTCCTAGCCAAGCTAGCGCTTCCCAGATGGAAGCCCCGAGCCCAGCATGGGGAAGGCGACGGGCGCACCTTCCTATGCCGAGGCAAGACCGACATCGACAAGAGGCAGGGGGCTCGCATCATCGGTGTCGAGCGCCACCTTCTTCATCTTGGCGAGGTCAGGGGCTGACAGCTGTTCCTTCTTCCTTGAGAGCGCGGCCACGCCAAGCCCAGCTCCCCCCTCATCGTGGGGGTGCCTGGCCGGGGCCGCCTTGTAGGTCCGCTCGAGGGAACAGACCGCGTCCGTCTCATCGCAGGTGATGGTGATGATGCCGTCGGAGCCCGGCATCTTGAGGATGCTATAGTCATGGTGAGCCACTGATATAAACTTGGCCAGGGCCGGGTACCCCCGGATCGCATTGTACGAGAGGCCGATGCGCGTTACATCGAATCGATGAGCTCGGTGCGGTAATTGTCGCGCGTGCCAAAGGTGACGGGGAGGCGGACCTGCCCCATGGGGACGACGGAACCGCCGACGGTGCCGTGGAATGGCCTGGTGGGCGCCAGCTCACGATAGAGTACCCGGAGGGTCTCGAAGGTCTCCACGGAGAGCACATTGAGGCCGGAGCCTCCGTCGACGAGGGTTTTGGTGATGGAGACATTGCAGATGATGGGGGTGCATAGCAGGGGGAGCGTGCCTGCGGCGGCCATGGACTTGGGGCCGTCCCTGGAGTCGAAGGAGACGGGATACTGGGACCACCGGAGGGGAAGTGTGGCTTCCGGCCCCTGGAGAGAGCCGCTCGTCACGCGGTGGACCTGTCCGAGCCAGTGGTTTGACAAGAGGGCTTGGGCTTCGCCGAGGATGCAGGCCACCATGCGGGGCTCCTGGTCTTCCCCAAACCCTCCGTCAGACGAGCCGCTGCTTCTCTCCCCGGACGATGGCGGTCGCAGCGGCAGGGCCGCGACGTCCTGGGGGCGGACCACATGGGGCCGTCCTTGCCGGGCGTCCTCCCGAGGCCGACCACGCCCGTCGTCGCCGCGAGGCTGCTCATGTCGGTCTTGGTTAGGGTTGTTATTGCGGTTGTTCCTCCTGCTGCCACCGCTGCCATCTTCGCGACCGGCGCCATGGATTCTGCGGCCCTGACGCCGGCCGGTGCGCTCCCTGCGGGACGGCCCGAACGCCTTACAGTCTCCCGTGTTGTGGGTGTGTACGTTATGGTGAGCGCAGAACATTTCGCCGCCTCCCCCGGGTGCGTCGCTGCCAGGGCCGGCCTGCTGGCCACAACCGGTCACTGGGACTCGGAGGAGGAGGAGGACGGCACGAGGCGGGCCTTGCTCGGGCCCGTCGGGCTGAGGCCCAACCAGGTCGCCGCCCAGTGGTGGGGAAGGCCCGCCGGCCACATTTCCTCCTTCAGGCGCCGGGGCCCGGAGTGGGTGGTAGGGCGCCAGAGCCCTCCTGACGACACTGACGAGCTCGGCAATGTGGTCCGCCCAGGCGTCGTGACCCCCGTCCGCCGGGCGGTCCCGGAGCAACTCGCTCGCCATGAGTAACGCGTCCTACGCGTTCAGGTCTCCCACGTGAACGCGGGCTGGGAGACGCGACAGGGCGGCTGCTCCGCCGCGCAGGTTGATGACCCACAAGTATAGGGGATCAATCGTAGCCCTTTCTATAAGTAAAAGTGTCGAACCCAACATGGAGCAGAAGGAAATGACAAACGGTTTTCAGCAAGGTAATTTCTGCAAGCACTGAAATTGTAGGTAACAGATAGTTTGATAGCAAGGTAATTGGTAATGAGCAAGTGACGGTAACGGTAAATAAGGTGCAGCAAGGTATCCCAATCCTTTTGTGGCAAAGGACAGGCCAGAACAATCTCTAGTAATAGGCAAAGTGTTCTTGAGGGTACACGAGGATTTCATCGAGTCACTTTTATCATGTTGGTTTGATTTGTGTTCGCTACTTTGATAATTTGATATGTGGGTGGACCGGTGCTTGGGTGCTGTTCTTACTTGAACAACCTCCCACTTATGATTAACCCCCTCTCACGTATACGCAACTACGAGAAAAGTATTAAGATAAAATCTAACCATAGCATTAAACGTTTGGATCCAAATCAGCCCCTTACAAAGTAGCGCATAAACTAGGGTTTAAGCTTCCATCACTCTAGCAACCCATCATCTAATAACTACCCCCACAATGCATTCCCTCAGGCCCATGAATGGTGAAGTGTCATGTAGTCGACGTTCACATGACACCACTAAGGGAATCACAACATACATATCATCAATATATCGAACACATATCAAATTCACATGATTACTTGCAACATGACTTCTCCCATGACCTCAAGAACAAAGGTAACTACTCACAAATAATAATCATGCTCAAGATCAGAGGGGTATTGAATAGCATAATGGATCTGAACATCTAATCTTCCACCAAATAAACAATATAGCAATCAACTACGCAATGTAATCAACACTACTAGTCACCCACAGGTACCAATCTGAGGTTCCGGTACAAAGATTGAACACAAGAGATGAACTAGGGTTTGAGAGGAGATGGTGATGTTGAAGATTTTGATGAAGATTGGCCTCCCAAAGATGAGAGGGGTGTTGGTGATGACGATGGCTTCGATTTCCCCTCCGGGAGGGAAGTTCCCCCGGCGGAATCGCTCCATCAGAGGGCAAAAGTGCGCCTGCCCAAGTTCCGCCTCGAGACGGCGGCGCTCCATCCCGAAAGTCCTCCTCTTATTTTTTCTAGGTCAAAAGTGATTATATACCAGAAGATGGGCACCGGAGGTGGGCCGAGGAGGGCACAACCCATCAGGGCGCGCCCAGGGGGGCCTGGTGCGCCCTGGTGTCTTGTGCCCACCAGGGTGGCCCCCTCCGGTAGTTCTTTGCTCCAGTATTTTTTATTAATTCCAAACATAATCTCCGTAAGGTTTCAGCACCATTGGAGATGTGCAGAATAGGTATCTCTGATGTGCTTTTTTCAGGTTCAGAATTCCAGCTGCCGGTATTCTCCCTCTTTGTGTAAACCTTGCATATTAAGAGAGAAAAGGCATTAGAATCACTCCCTAAAGCATTATTATTCAACAAAACATAATAAATAACAGTAGGAAATCATGATGCAAAATGGACGTATCAACTCCCCCAAGCTTAGACCTCGCTTGTCCTCAAGCGAAAAGCCGAAACTGAAAAGCATGTCCACATGGTTTGAGAGAGAGGTGTCGATAAAAACAAAATACGAACATAGAAGCATCATGCTTATTATCATAACAACAACAAAATCTATCATAAAACTTATTCATATACTTTCATCATATAACTTCTCGTGCACAAGTAGCAATTCATCACAACATTGAAGTATAAAGCATAAACCTTATTGAAAACCAACAAACTATGTTCTCAGTCAACTTTGCAACTAAAATTCATCATATTTTTAGGAAGGGTCTCATGTTGGAGCCTTTTGGCAATTCCACATACTCAACCATCATTTAGTCTTCTATGATTGCTAACACTCACAGCATTCCCATGAGCAAAAAGTTTCAACCGGACACATAGGAAGATAGGGGCTTATAGTTTCGCCTCCCAACGTATTCACCTCAAGGGTGATGTCAACAGTAATAACTCATGCCCACCCATATCCAACTGGATATATGTGCCTAAATCTTTCCTCACCACATGATGCTTGCAAAAGGAAAAAGTAAAAAGGAATAGGGAAGAATACTTTGACTCTTGCATAAAAGTAAATATATATAAGTAAAAGATAATCCCTTCGCAGAGGGAAGCAGAGGTTGTCATGCGCTTTTTGGTTTGTATGCCTAATCCCTTAATGTAAAGGAACATCATGCTATATTGCCCCCTATGATAGCAACCTTTATTATGCAGTCCGTCGCTTTTATTACTTTGCCATCATAAGTTCGTATAGCGCTCAATTTTCTCATACACTAATTGATCAAAACACTTTTAGAAGCAATTTTTATTGCCTTATTGCACTGATGACAACTTACTTGAAGGATCTTACTCGATCCTTAGGTAGGTATGGTGGACTCTCAAAGAATGAATTTGGCTTTGGGTTTTTGGATGCACAAGTAGTATCTCTACTTAGTGCGGAATTTTTGGCTAGCAAAGATTTTGAGCAAGCACCACATGTTGAAGGATCTATGACAATATAACTTCTATGTGGATATGAACAAGCATAAATCATTACGTTGTCTTCCTTGTCCAACGTCAACAATTTTGACATATAATATTTAATGGGGACTCACAATCATAAAAGATGTCCAAGATAGTGTATTTGCATGTGAATCTTCTCTTCCCTTATTAATTCTTTCATGAATTGCATCATTGACCAATGCTATGTTTATCAATCTCCAATACATTTTACTACTTATACTTTTCCTTATGTGATGTCATTACTCACCATAAGATTAGCATATGATTCTTTTCATTTATTTATTTTTCCTTTATTTTGATTGCAACAAGAAAGTAGAGAGGCAAAAACTCAAACTAAACTTTATTATATAACTCTCACTCGATTACCTAGATAGATAGGCCACGAAACTGGCACACGAAAATAGATCATGCTAGACTTTTATTCAACTAAAGCAAAGGAAAACTAAAGATCGAACTAAAATAGGTAAAGGTGAATAAAAGTGATGGTGATACAATACCGGGGCACCTCCCCCAAGCTTGGCTCAAGCCAAGGGGAGTGCCCATACCCGTGTTCTCAAGTCTCCTTTGGTGGTGGTGATGAAGAAGGTGGTGGTGATAATGTGTTAGGCTTGTCCTCCAGCTTCCAGGGCAAGGGCTCCCCATCAAAAGTTGACGCAAGAGTCCCCTGAGTCCTGCAACTGGCAGCTAAACTCACACCTTTAAATCTGGTTTCATATTCAAAAACTTGGTTTTGAAGATCATAAACTTGGCTTGGCAGAAAATTAATTTGCTCGTTGAGGTTGGAGATGATGTCGTTCACAGACCGACCATCCACCATCTGATCACGGGTGAACTCCGTGATCATAGAGTGATTGGCAGTAAGTCCATGCTCCACCATCTTATGGCACTTGAAGATTTCTTGTTACACCGCCTCGAGCCTAGCCTCCACGCTTCCGGTCCTCTTGGGTCCCTGAACATCGCGGATGTGGAGCACCCCCTCACGCATCTCAATGGCTTGAGGGTGCTTCATCAACTCCGGCAAGTATGGGTTGATGACCTTATCGAAGAACTTGTCCTTGGAGGAGCTTGGTGGAGCCATGGAGATCTAGATCTGATGAGAAAACATCACAAAACAAGAATAGAGGATTTTTCTGTGATGCGGTCATCAAAACTGTCGGGGGTATATATTGAGAATTTTTATTCTTGGAAAACAAGCATATGGAAGGGAAACGGAGTTGGGAAGGTGTCCGAGGTGGGCACAACCCACCAGGGCGCGCCCTGGGGGTGATACGTCTCCAACGTATCTATAATTTATGAAGTATTCATGCCATGTTTACAATAATTTTATATGATTTTGGTATGATTTGATTAGAACTAACCCGGACTGACGCTGTTTTCAGCAGAACTACCGTGGTGTTGTTTTTGTGCAGAAATAAAAGTTCTCGGAATGGGCTGAAAATTTACAGAGAATATTTTTGGAAAATATAAAAAATACTGGAGCAAAAATATACCGGAGAGGAGTCCCGAGGAGGCCACAAGCCTAGGGGGCGCGCCCCCCTAGGGCGTGCCCTTCTGGCTTGTGGGTCCCTCGAGCATCCCACTGACGTGATTCCAACGCCAAGTACTCCTATAAATCGAGAAACCCCCAGAAAGAAACCTAGATCGGGAGTTCCGCCGCCGCAAGCCTCTGTAGCTACGAAAAACCAATCGGGAGCCCGTTCCGGCACCCTGCCGGAGGGGGAAACCATCACCGGAGGCCATCTTCATCATCCCGGCGGTCTCCATGACGAGGAGGGAGTAGTTCACCCTCGGGGCTGAGGGTATGTACCAGTAGCTATGTGTTTGATCTCTCTCTCTCTCGTGTTCTTGAGATGGCACGATCTTGATGTACCGCGAGCTTTATTAATATAGATGAATCATATGGAGTTCTCCCCTCTCTATCTTCTTGTGATGAATTGAGTTTTCCCTTTGAAGTTTTCTTATTGGATTGAGTCTTTAAGGATTTGAGAACACTTGATGTATGTCTTGCGATGGGATATCCGTGGTGACAATGGGATGTTCTGTTGATCCACTTGATGTATGTTTTGGTGATCAACTTGCGGGTTCCGTGACCTTGGGAATCTATGCATAGGGGTTGGCACACGTTTTCGTCTTGACTCTCCGGTAGAAACTTTGGGGCACTCTTTGAAGTTCTTTGTGTTGGATTGAACATGATGAATCTGAAATTGTGTGATGCATATCGTATAATCAAGCCCATGGGTACTCGTGGTGACATTGGAGTATCTAGGTGACATTAGGGTTTTGGTTGATGTGTATCTTAAGGTGTTATTTTAGTACGAACTCTAGGGCTGTTCGTGACACTTATAGGGATAGCTCATACGATTGATCGGAAAAGATAACTTTGAGGTGGTTTCGTACCCGACAATAATTTCTTCGTTTGTTCTCCGCTATTTGTGACTTTGGAGTGAACTCTTTGTCGCACGTGAGGGATTTACACATGATTCAACTATGTCAGTATTGTTGAGAGAACTTGCACTAGTGAAAGTATGAACCCTAGGCCTTGTTTCCAAGCATTGCAATACCATTTTTGCTCACTTTTGTTACTTGCTACCTTGCTGTTTTTATATTTTCAGATTACAAAAACCTATATCTACCATCTATATTACACTTGTAATACCATCTCTTCGCCGAACTAGTGCACCTATATAATTTACCATTGTATTGGGTGTGTTGGGGACACAAGAGACTTTTTGTTATTTCGTTGCAGGGTTGTTTGAGAGAGACCATCTTCATCCTACGCCTCCCACGGATTGATAAACCTTAGGTCATCCACTTGAGGGAAATTTGCTACTGTCCTACAAAACTCTGTGCTTGGAGGCCCAACACGAGTCTACAAGAAGAAGGTTGCATAGTAGACATCAGAGGGCCTGGCGCTGTCGGTGCACTAGTACAGGGTTACCCAGTGCCCCTGACTTATGCACAGGCGATAGAAGCAGAAAACTCCGACAGCAATCAAGACCAAGACTTCAACAAGCTCAACGCGACAGCCCAAGCCTGGGCTGCAGCGCGCCAAGCACGTCCCCGACGCTTTCCGGGGACCGAGACGAATGCACCTTCCAGAAGACCCGGCAAGCCACTCCCCGGCAGGCACGAGCCAACCAGCCACCGCTCTACCGCGTCGCTACGGCTGTCACTTATCGATGCGGTGTCGAGCCCTAAGGCGGCTAATCAGCTCTCGCAAAGCACGTGGCGACACTCTAGAAGGCAAGGTACGCCCGGTTGACACCCGCCCTGCAGCGTGTCAAGATCTCAAGTAGCGACCAGCCGAGCGGTGGCAAGGGCTTGCCGGGGATGCACCCCAAGCGCCACCTAGGCAGGTAATCATGGCATTTTGTCCTAAATGCCAGAGTTAGGTATGATAGCTCTGCTTAGCTATCTAATCAATAGATAATGTCTATTTTGCCATTGTGGTAACCCCTTGCACTATAAAAGGAGGCCCAAGGCAACCTAGCTCAAGGTTGGCAACTCGAACCCCCGAACGCTTGTACTCGCATAGCCGCTCTCCCCGGCAGCAGTCCTTGCCGGGGTCAGGCGCCTTGCATTCTTCGTGTTCCTCCAATCAATCCACCAAAAAGCAGGAGTAGGGTTTTATGCTTAGCAGCGGCCCGAACCTGGGTAAAAATGCCTGACCCTTGATCGTTGCGCCGTCTCACGATCTCCGCTCTTTGTGCAATGTGACCCCCTTGCCGAACCACAAGGGACCTCTGGTCCCATAGGTGATCGTGAGCATCCGTGCCCCGACATCTTTGGCGCGCCAGGTAGGGGGCGTGCATCATTTGCGCAAACCCGAGTTCGTGAACGGCGGATCGGTCTTCATCGTCATCTTCTTCAACAATGGCTCAAAAGAAGAAATCCAGCACGACTGCGCATCCCTCCTCCTCGAAGGCTCCCTCACACGCGGCCGCCGACGCCGTAGGCATCGCGGCGGCTGCAGACGAGGCGGCCGTCGTGGGCGACATGGTCGGCGCGGGCAGCGCCCCTGTCCAGCCTTTCATGGCCGGGAATGGAGCGGGAGGCACCGAAGGGGAGCAACTACAGTAACAACATGGTGAGCCCGGCCTCGGCGCCACAGGCGGAGGGAACGTCCGTTCATCACCTCGCCGCCGCACGGATGGTCGAGGCCGCCTCAGCGGCGCCCAGTCCGGTGCGAGCCGTGACCTGTCGCCAGCGAGATTGTTGGGCGTGCACCTCGAGCGGAGTGAGACGGGGTGCCCAGCAGAGCCACAGCTCCTCAAGATCGGCCCACAACCCACCAGAAAGCTCCAGCGAGTGGCGCGCAGCATCAAGGTCGCGGCGACGCTTCTCTTGGTCCTACCAAGAGTCGAGCCACGCCAAGGTCTGCCTCTTTCGCCATGCCTGGCTCCACAGAGGAGGCCATGGCGAGAGTCCAGATGCTGCTCAACTTCATGCCAGCAGCTGATAAGATGGATGAGTGGAGAGCCACCATTCAAAGCCTGATTTCCTTCGTTGAAGCCAACAAGATCCAGCATGGAGAGCCGTCGCGGCGTACGCGGACAGCAGCGACAACCCAGGGCGGCGACCGCGTAGAAGGGGCTACCCCAACGGTGCAGTCCCCTCCGCGACATCAAGCCTAGAAGCCGCAGCAAGCTTCACATGCTGACGACCGCGATGAGGCGTCCATAGTCTCGTCTGGTCCGCACGACCGCCGGGACCAGCGGCGTGTCCTCGAAGACCGGCGGAAGGAAGACGCGCGCATCACCATCGAGCAACGTCATGAAGCACACCGTCAATCCGATAGGCGCAATGGTCCAGACGTCGAGGACCCCGCGCCCAGTGTCGGCGGGTACCTTCCTTACGAGGTTGGTTGCCCTGCCTTCACTAGTGAGCTGCGACGGGTCCGCTGGCCGTCGACCCCAGCCTTCAAGCCTGAGCTACCAGAGAAATACAACGGAAAGCTAAACCCCACGGAGTTCTTGGGCATCTACACGATAGCTGTTCAAGCTGCGGGAGGAAGAGATGAAAAGGTGCTCGCCAACTATTTCCCTTTGGCGCTCAAGCCAAATGTGAGATCATGGCTGATGCACCTGCCGGAGAATTCCATTTCCTCTTGGGCTAATCTGTGCAACGAGTTCGTTGGCGCCTTCACCGGTGGTCATCAAGAGCCAGGCCAGCCCAGCGATCTCCAAGTCCTCCCACAAAAGGAGGGACACACTTTGAGAAAGTATATCCAGAGATTCAGCCGAGTACACCGCAACATCCCTGAGATCCATCCCGTGGTAGTGATTGCCGCGTTCCACTCAAACGTGCGCAACAGGAGGATGCGAGCCAAGATGAATGTCAAGCTCCCCAAGACCGTCAATGAGCTTTACACCTTGGCGGATAAGTGTGCTCGAGCTGAAGAAGGGAGGCGGCTTCCTGGAGAAGAGGCGGGCGTCAAAGTGGATTCAGATGATGACGACGACGCCCCCGACCCGAAGGGAAGGAACAGGAAGCGCAACAAGAAGCGCAAGGGAAAAGCAGTGCTGGCTGTCGAGAGCTCCGGAGACCTCAGTACCGGCAAGAAGGCGAAAGCCGAAACCCCCGGCAAGGGAGCTGCCACGTGCGCTGATTGCCGGGAGGCTGCTTCCGCTGAGAAGGCCGGGAAGTCCGACGGGCCGTACTGCAAAATTCACCGCACCAAGGGCCATGATCTCCAAGAATGCCGATAGGTTGAGCAGCTTGTCGAGAAACAGAGGGCTGAGTACGAGAAACGCGACAAGGAAAAAGGCCAGGACGGCGCTGTCGGGAAGGGCCGTGGCGGCAGAGGTGGTCGCCGTGGCAAAACCCCGCAGCAAAAGGAAAAAACCCGCCAGAGGCCGAGAGAAGAAGGAAACAGATGATATGAGCGATGATGAGGATGATGATGAGGATTCCAGTGACAGGGAGTTCCAAAAAGCAACTGAAGCCATGTGTGTTGATGGGGGAGCGTCCTTGCACTCCTCTTGCCGCCAGCTCAAACAGTGCGCATGCGAGGTCAATGCTGTGGAACCAACTGCAGAATCAAGGAAACCACTCAACTGGTCCCGCATGCCTATCATCTTTGACGAAGAGGATCATACTGACCGTACCACTACGGTTGGATGTTTGCCGTTGTTGTTTTCCCCGACAATCCGCAACCTCAAGGTGTCTAAGATGTTAGTTGACGGTGGGGCCGGACTGAACTTGATCTCTCCTAGAGTGGCTGAGAAACTGCAGATCCTTGATGAAGAGCTCGAAGCCACGGGTACGTTCCAAGGAATCAACCCCGGCAGGAGCCGACCCAAGGGAAAGATCACTCTGCCCGTGACATTCGGCGGAGAGTTGAACTTCCGAACAGAGAGGATAGTATTCGACGTCGCCGAAATCCCACTGCCCTACAACGGAATCCTTGGTCGCCCAGCTCTGGCAAAGTTCATGGCGGCATCCCACTATGCCTACAATACTTTGAAGATGCCAGGGCCCATTGGGGTAATTTCCATCCCATCCGACAAGAAGAACATGGTTATCTGCATGGACTAGATGTATCGCGACGCGGTAGCAGCTGAGGCCACAGAAATCCCGCCAAGGATACAAGGAAAACAAAGAAGCCTGGCAGGAACACCGGCAAGGACTCTGGGAAGCGCGCCTCTTCAGAGTGCACGGCACCTGATGATGACCTGCCGGAAAGTTCCGCTGGCATGAAGACCAAGGTCACCTACCCAGAGACGAAGAAAGTCCTGGCAAGGGAGGATGGCACTGGTGGTACCTTCACAATCAGTGCCACCCTTACTGACAAATAGGAAAGCATGCTCGTTGCCTTCCTGGGGGAGAATTTCGATGTGTTTGCCTGGCAACCATCTGACATCCCCGGTGTTCCCAGGGAGGTAATTGAGCACCACCTTGCTGTTTGCCCTCATGCCCGACCCGTCAAGCAGAAGGTTAGGAAACAGGCCTTGGAGCGGCAACAGTTCATTGCCGAGGAAATCAAGAAACTTGAAGCGGCTGGTTTGGTCAGAGGAGTGTTGCATCCAACCTGGTTGGCAAACCCGGTGGTGGTACGAAAGGCAAATGGGAAATGGAGGCTTTGCATAGACTTCACTGATTTGAACAAGGCTTGCCCGAAGGACCCTTTCCCCTTGCCGTGCATAGATCAAATTGTTGACTCCACCTCCGGATGTGACTTGCTCTCCTTTTTGGATGCCTACTCCGGCTACCACCAGATATTTATGAACAAGGAAGATGAGGAGAAGACCGCATTTATAACTCCCTACGGCACGTACTGCTTTGTACGAATGCCCTTCGGGTTAAAAAGTGTTGGTTCTACCTTCGCCAGGGCTGTTCAAATTGGTTTTGGACCTCAGCTGCATAGAAATGTGGAAGCATACATGGATGACATTGTGGTTAAGACCAAAGATGAAGCCACTCTCATACAAGATCTGGAAGAAACTTTCGCAAACTTGCGCAAGATCAACCTGAAGCTCAATCCTGAAAAATGTGTGTTCGTTGTCCCATCCGGCAAGCTGCTTGGGTTCTTCGTATCTCAGCGAGGAATAGAAGCCAATCCCGACAAGATCAAGGCGATCGAGTAGATACAAGCGCCCAAAACCATCAAAGATATCAAACGCCTGACCGGATGTGTTGCCGCGTTGAGTAGGTTCATCTCCAAGTTCACTGAGCGCGCGTTGCCATTCTTCAAAATCCTGAAGAAGGATGGCCCGATGAAGGGGACCCCGGAGGCAGATGCAGCACTGCAAGACCTAAAGAAATACCTATCCTCCATTCCCACCTTAGTCGCTCCTAAACCGCAAGAGCCATTGCTGCTATATCTAGCGGCAACGAACCAAGTGGTTAGTGCAGCGCTGGTGACGCAGCGGGGGGTGGATGAAGATTCAGCAGCCGCTGCTGATGCTGCCGGGAGTGAGAAGGAAACATCCGCGGCAGAGCCCGACACAGGTCAAGGGGGATCTCAGCAAATGATTGACAACGAATCCAAGGAAGTGGCAAAGAATAAATGGTGCAGCGACCCGTGTACTTTGTCAGTTCCCTGCTACAGGGAGCTAGGTCAAGGTACTCCGGAGTACAAAAGCTGATCTTCGGCCTCATCATGGCCTCGAGGAAGCTGCGCCACTACTTCCAAGCCCATGAGATAACAATTGTCACCCGTTTTCCGTTGCAACGCATACTGAGAAACCCCGAAGCCACTGGCGGGATAGTTGAGTGGGCACTGGAGTTGTCAAGCTTCCGATTAAAGTATGAGAGCACTTCCACCATTCAAAGCAGAGCCTTGGTGGAGTTTATTGTAGAATGGACACCCACGCCAGATGATGAAGCTCCGGAGACGATCCTCCTGGCGGAGAGGTGCCAAAGGATTGGATCATATACTTTGACGGTGCTTTCTCACTCCAGGGCGCTGGAGCAGGCGTGCTCCTCGTCGCCCGAACGAAGAGCACCTCAAGTATGTCGTCCAGATGCACTTTCCCCGGGAGGAAGCCACCAACAATACCGCTGAGTACGAGGGGCTCCTTGCCGGGCTCAGAATCGCGGTAGAATTGGGAATAAAGAGGCTGATCGTCCGAGGAGACTCTCAACTAGTGATAAAGCAAGTCAACAAGGATTATCAGAGCCCACTGATGGAGGCCTACATGGAAGAAGTGAGAAATCTGGAGGAGCACTTCGATGGCCTGCAAACAGAGCATGTGCCATGAGCAGAAAACAACATTGCTGACCACCTATCGAAGTGCGCTGCGCAGAAGCTCCCTGTGGAACCAGGAACCTTTGTTCTCCGCCTCACCCAACCATCAGTGTCCCCGTCTGTGATGTCCAAGAAGAGAAGGACGCTGAACTCCAGTAAGCATTTCCCGGCAGAGCTTCCCGAAGCCGCTGGTAGTGAGGCTGCCGGGGAAAATCCCGTTCCGGTTGACGAGCAGCTCCCTCCCGCAGGACCTCCGGGTCTAGCGGTTGAGACAAGCGCTCCCGGAGACGTGGAGATGCCTTTAGTCCTTATTGTCGAGCCATAGGCTCCAACTTGGGCGCAACATATAGTCCATTTCCTTCAAACAGGAGAACTCCCCGAAGAGCAAGAGGAAGCCGAAAGAGTAGCCCGTCGGTCAAGTATGTACCAGTTTGTCGATGACACCCTGTACAGAAAGCGGCCAAATGGTGTGAAATTGAGGTGTATCTGCCGGGAGGATGGACTGAGGCTATTGGCAGAGATTCACGAAGGAGTATGTGGTTCCCACATTGGATCAAGGGCCCTTGCCGGGAAATCTTTCCGGCAGGGTTTCTATTGGCCCACTGCCCTCCAGGATGCTACTGAACTGGTCACCAAGTGTGAAGCTTTCCAGTTCCACTCCAAGAACATCCATCAACCAGCGCAAGCCCTGCAAACAATTGCTCTATCCTGGTCATTCTCGGTCTGGGAGCTCGACATCCTGGGCCCCTTCCCCCGTGCTGTCGGGGGATTTGAGTTCTTGTTCGTGGCAACCGACAAGTTCACAAAGTGGCCTGAGGTGGAACCGGTGAGAAAGGTGACTGCACAAGCAGCTATCAAGTTCATGAAAGGACTGGTGTGCCGTTTTGGAGTGCCTAACAGAGTGATCACCGACAACGGCACCCAGTTCACGAGCCGCGCCTTCATGCAATATATCCAAAACCTTGGAAGCAAGGTCTCCTTCGCCTCTGTTGCTCACCCGAGGGGCAACGGGCAAGTCGAGAGGATGAACGCTGAAGTGTTGTGAGGACTCAAGACAAGAACTTTCGATAAGCTGCGGAAGAGCGGCAGGCGTTGGATCGATGAGCTGCCGGTGGTTCTTTGGTCCCTCAGAACAACACCAAATCGAGCTACCGGCCAGACGCCCTTCTCCCTAGTGTACGGGGTGGAAGCAGTGCTCCCCACGAAACTCATATACAGGTCACCTCGAGTGCTTGCCTACGATGAAGTAGAGCAACAGCAGCTGCGCCATGACGATGCCACGCTCCTCGAGGAAGACCGTCTCCGGGCTGCTGTGCGTGCCGCATGTTACCAGCAAGCTCTGCGCCGCTATCATAGCCGTAGAGTTCAGGCCTGGAGCCATGAGGAAGGCGACCTTGTCCTTCGGCGTGTTCAGTACGCCAAGGGTACAAACAAGTTGACGCCGAAGTGGGAAGGCCCTTACCGGGTAGTACGAGTCACCAGACCTAGCGCAGTCCATCTGGAGACCGAAGATGGCACCAAGGTGCAGAACTCATGGAACATTGAGCATCTTCGTAAGTTCTACCTATAAGGCGTGGCTGCCGGGCGCAGTCCCCGGCAGCCACCTTTTGTACAAGCCTTGCCGATGTTGCATGTAACCCTTTGTACAAAGCCAGGCGAAGACCCTATGCAACAATAATAAAGCTAGGAATTGCGTCGTATCGTCATCCTTACATGCTCATTACGCATTTTTATGACTACAATGTTAGCACCTTTAAGTTATTAAGATTTGCTAGAATGCTTGATGAGACCATAATCTTTGTTACTGTCCTCACCCTACATGTTTTACCATCAAGAAAACAGGGGAAGGAAACAAGGGAACAAAGGAGGCGGCCCATCACGCTTGAAAGGGAGATACTGCCTGGAAAAGATAAGTGTATCACGTATCTCCAGTTTAGTACTTCTCGTTTTCTCAAGGAAACCCTTAATATCTTCCTTACTGTGGGATGTAGAGTCACCCACGTGGAGAAAACCCTTGTCGGGACGAGCCGTCCCGCTGTCCTTGTTCATGGGGGGTGATAGCGCCGATACCGACAAGGAGCTCTGCCGGGGAACAACGCCAACCTGTTGCTGGGGGCTCACCCCCCCCCCCCCCGCCCCACTCTGGCACTTGTGGTTCGAATGACGACCCGGCAAGCAGCTCCGTGCGGTAGAGACAAAACATACTGATGTAGTACAAATAAGGAAAGGAAAAGGACAGTACTTGTGGAAAGAAAATAGCATTCTATTCTCATTCATTTTCGATACAAATGGGTAGAGATTACACTTATGATTCATCAAAACTTGGCAAGTGCCTACATCTTTTGACATAAAAAAGATAAGTGCCCCGTAATCCCTTTCTTGTCCCTCACCTCTCAGGGACTAAGTAGGAAAGGAGCAGAGGGCAAAAGGAGTGCCTGGCCGGGATTCAACGCTTCCCAGCCAGGACCAGAGGGACGCGACCGGCGGAAGGCCCCTGCCCCCAGGCAGGGCGGACGAAGCCGACTGAGCGGACAAGACCGACAAGGGGAAAGAAGGCGGAGGGCAGGTGCAGATGGCGGCGCTGCTGGGGCCTAGCTGGTGATGATGGTGCTGTCGGGGAATGCGACGCGTCGGAGACCTCATCCGCGCTCCTGATGTGTCGTAGGTCCCCAACCGCCATCGTCTTACTCATCGCCACCACCCAAGGAGATGCCCTTGCCATCGCCCAAGCTCCAGGAGTGGCAACCCGGGGAACCCACAGAGAGCATGGTCGTCCCCGGCAGCCAAAGGCGGGGAATTCCGTCCCCCGACTTAGAAGAACACACGAAGATGAAGAGCTCTCTTCCGTACGCTCCATCCAGAATGCCACGGAAGGAGAGCTTCACCGCGGTAAATGACGACGCACAGCGGCAACCGCGCGCATGCCCGTGGAGACCGTGTGGGCGCTTTTTCTCCATCACCTTGGAGAAGGAATGCGGAGACCATGGACCGCCACGACGCTGCGCCCCCAGCACAGATTCCGACGCAACGTCAACCGCGTGGAGCTCCGTCAAGACCCAAGAAGCGGGCAGCATGGCGATAGGCGTACCGCCGCAGCCGTCCCCGATGCAGCCACCATGCTGCCCGCTGCCCCATTCAAGACTTCTCCGACCGACTTTCTGTTCAGAGCTGTGCACCCATGGCGAGAACCAAACAGAGTTTCGGAGGGAAAGTTCTACAAGCACACTCGCTCGCCTCCTCCCCCTGAGCATTGGGAGGGCGAGCGTAGCTCAAGACAAAGAAGTATAAGGGCGAGCTCTATAGGATTGCACTCAAGGAGGAAGAAAGGGTGGATGAGCATCGCCCCTCGCGACCCCCCAATTTATAGGGAGGAGTGCGGGGGCTGGCTCTCCTCCACTCCAAGGGTCGCCGCCCATCTCCACCAATTCCATCGCCCACGATCACGGGCGAACAGGTAACTGCCCCATTGCTCCAATCCATGCCGATGCGGTTTCTGCCATGATCAGGACTTTAAGTCACGAGCGCCCGTCGCTAACTCCCCGCTATGCATGCGGCGCGCGTGGCGGAAACGGCCTGAGGTGGTGGGTCAGTGCTGGCCAATAAATTGGCAGTTACTCCCTCACATTGCGCGCCTATGCATTAAACTTGGGCTTGACCCAACGGCACTTGGCAAGCACGTGTGGGCCAGTTCTGGGGGCTCCTGTCAGTGCACTAGTCTAGGGGTACCCAGTGCCCCTGACTTATGCATAGGCGATAGAAGCAGAAAACCTCGACAACAATCAAGACCAAGACTTCAACAAGCTCAACGCGACAGCCCAAGCCTGGGCTGCAGCGTGCCAAGCACGTCCCCGACGCTTGTCGGGGACCGAGACGAATGCACCTTCCAGAAGACCCGGCAAGCCACTCCCCGGCAGGCACGAGCCAACCAGCCACCACTCCACCGCATCTCTATGACTGTCACTTATCGATGCGGTGTCGAGCCCTCAGGCGGCTAATCAGCTCTCGCTAAGCATGTGGCGACACTCCGGAAAACAAGTTACACCCGGTTGACACCCACCCTGCAGCGTGTCAAGATCTCAAGCAGCGACCAGCCGAGCGGTGGCAAGGGCTTGCGGGGGATGCACCCCAAGCGCCACCTAGGCAGGTAATCATGGCATTTTGTCCTAAATGCCAGAGTTAGGTATGATAGCTCTGCTTAGCTATCTAATCAATAGATAATGTCTATTTTGCCATTGTGGTAACCCCTTGCACTATAAAAGGAGGCCCAAGGCAACCTAGCTCAAGGTTGGCAACTCGAACCCTCGAACGCTTGTACTCGCATAGCCGCTCTCCCTGGCAGCAGTCCTTGCCGGGGTCAGGCGCCTTGCGTTCTTCGTGTTCCTCCAATCAATTCACCAAAAAGCAGGAGTAGGGTTTTACGCTTAGCAGCGGCCCGAACCTGGGTAAAAATGCCTGACCCTTGATCGTTGCGCCGTCTCACGCTCTCCGCTCTTTGTGCAACGTGACCCCCCTTGCCGAACCACAAGGGACATCTGGTCCCATAGGTGATCGTGAGCATCCGTGCCCTGACAGGCGCACCCTGGTGTATCATGCTCACCTCGATCACCTTCCGGTTTATTTCTTAATTTCCAAAATTTTCTAATATTTCAAAATTGAAAAAAATATTTTTGCGGATTTTTCGGAGTCTGTCGTGGTTTTATCAACCGGACAGATGTCCTTATAACAGGACTCAGGTGTGAGGCCATCATCGCCACTTGGTGGCGACTCGAAGGGGTTAAGCGAGAGAGAGAGAGTCAGGTTTACCTAGGTTCGGCCCCTCCTATGGAGGTAATAGCCTACGTCCTGCTTTTCGTGTATTCGATTGATGGATCTCGATTACAAGGGTGCAGAATCGCTATCCTAGTTATCGAGAGATTGTAAATTGAGAGTTTTAGCCCTAGGGGCCTGCCTTTATATACAGGTCAAGCCCTAGGGTTTACAACAAAGTCCAGGTCATATTATGACCCGTGATTTACTACATCTCTAACTTATCTTGCACTTTAAGGAAACTTGATCCGGAGTCCTTAGCTTCATGGGCTTTGAGCCGCCGTCTTTGGATGATGGGCCATCCGGCGTCTTGATCAGCCGCCACCTTACTTATTTTGCAGATGAGACACGGCCCAACTTGAACTGGATCACAAGACTGTTGATGTGTTGACCCGGCCCAGTAGGGCGGGTTACATCGTGGAGTTATATCCCCAACATTAGGCCCCAGATTGACTTGAATTCATTCATGTCAATTGATTTTACTTTCCTGTGGAGGCTCATCTTTTGCCTGCGGCGACTCATCTTTGAACCGGTATCTTCAGCAAATTTTGTCAACACCGGCTTGTTCTGCTCCCACACTTGTCATTTTTTCACCGTTCATTTGTCGTGACGTCACCTGTCGTTAGTATGAAATAACAACAATGACATCATGGCGAATCTGGTCGTATCCACTTATCCCAAAAACCAAGGCGTTTTTGTTCCCCGAAATTTACTGTATTCCCTCGATTGTCGCGCCTGTCAGTTGCCCCTTCGGGCTCCTTCCCGTTAAATATTCACCGAAGGGCCCTGGATTCACTTTCCACTTCCCTTTCCCGCTTCTTCTTCTTCCTTGAATCCGGGAGCTCCTCGCGCCACCGCCGCAACTTCCTCACCTCGCCGAGCTTTCTTGAGGTCAACGCGGCGCTCCTTTGTCAGTCGACCCTTCGCGCGCTTTCCTCGTCACCGTTCAACCGCTTCAGGTAAGTCACCTCCCTTCCAGCTAGATCCATTATAGCACCTCGAGGTTCTTCGAGTTCTTTGACAAATTTCCTTCGGTTCATCGCCATTGCCAATTCCGTGGGTAGATCTGATGAACACATTCATCCAAGTAGGGCGGTAGAAACACCAATGTCATTTTTACGTATGACATGTCTTAATCTTTATTTAGATGAATCATACTGTCGCTGCTCCCAGGCCTTCTTGCTAGGGCTAGCGATTATTTTCGCCTTTTTGAGCTATTTTTAGATCCACAATTGTTGCTGATTTGAGAGAAACTTTTTGTCTCATACTTAGCCAAATTCCCAAGATCTTATTGCCTTAACGAGCCGCCCTTACTACTGCCGGCTTAGTACTTGTAGTTTGCCATGCAATTAGGCCATTGTGATGATTCTGGTCTTTTATCAGACTTGCCCTTTTATTGCAAATACTTAGATCATTTTACTTGAACCATTCACTTAAGCCGCCCCGTTTTTACTTTATCCAGGCGACTCATTATGTCGGAGTCAAAAGCCTGCAACTGGGTGGCGACTCAAGTTTCTGATATCCATTTAAAGGATTATGAGGATCATGGGTTTCTGCCGCCTCAAAATGTGATTGGCTGGCGGGTCATCGTTGGAGAGGAGATCCCACACCCCCAGGAGGGAGAGGTGGTGATATTCTTGGATCACCTACAAAGGGTTTTTTTCACCTCCTGGGTCAAAATTCTTCCGGGATGTCTTGCACTTTTTCAACCTCCGTCCTCAAGACTTGGCTCCCAATTCCATATCGAACCTTTGCCAGTTCCAAGTTTTTTGCGAGGTGTATCTTCAGACGGAACCCACTATCTCCCTCTTCAAGGAGTTTTTCTATTTGAACCGGCAAATAGAGTGCGTGGATGGCCCCGGCTTGGAACTTGGCGGGGTCTCAATCCAATGTAGAAGGATGTCCTTTTTCCTGTTGCCACCTTACCAAGCCATCCTAAAGGGTGAAGCAAGACTTGGTTTTATTGCCGAAACACTGCGCCTGCCGGTGAGAACCCCCTGCCGGGTTACAGGCCCATTCGCCTTCCAATGGACCTCGAGCTTCCCAGTTGGGCTCCTGCCGAGGAAAGCTCCCAACATGCCCATGTATATCAAAAGCCGAGGGCTCTGCTAGCCAACGGGTTAACTGGGGTCGACTTAACCCGGTGTTGGGTATCTTGGAGAATCCTTCCATTAAGCTTGCGCAATGGATTAATGTGCACCTATTTTGGCGATTTGAATGACCCTCAACGGTATAGCAACTTTTGTTTGGAGGCTGATGAAATCAATCGGATGGTGAAGAGACTACTAGGTGAAAACCAGGAAACTTGTAGCAAAGAAGGGTTGAAACCCTTCTACATCAACAACCCGGCTCCTCCGGTATAAAACTTTTTAAGGCATTAACCCGGCTTTTTGAACAAACTTTAAGCCTTTTCTCCCCTGGTTTGACTTTTTAATCTTGCAGGTTACCTCATCTTTCTGGAATCGGAGATATCGTAGGCAGAGTTGTACTCGTGCTGCGCGGACTCCATCCGGCGCTTGGTGGTGGCGAGCGTGGTCACCTCCGTGAACAGCAGCCGGCGAGCAGCCTCCAGCTTAGCCGTGGCTGTGGCCGGGTTCGTCGTAGCCGCGACGGGGGTGCTAAGGCCCCGAAGCACGGAGCCGAGGGGGTCGGAGGTGCCGGTGCGAGCGGCTGCGGCGGCCGCCTCCGCCCTGGCGCGACCAGAGGTCGTGGAGGAGCCGGCGGCCATTACCCCCGCGCGGACGCGGGAGTTGTTGGCATCACTCGGGGCGAGTGCGCCCACAAACGAGGGTGGGTCGAGGCAGTCGAGCACCTGGCTAGGGTACTTGTCGGTAGCTGGCTCGTCGGTGAGGCTCAGCCTGCCGAAGCGCTCGGTGAGGACGGCGACGTCGAGCAGAGGGTCGCTACCGCGCCACTCGTCGGAGAGGCCGGCAGCGTCACCCGCAGGGCTGGCCGGAACGGGATCCTGCCCCGCGGGAGCAAGCCCCATGAGCATGCAGTTCCGCCCGGACGCGGGGCGGCCGGGGGAGGTGGTGAAGGGTCCCGCCCGGAGCGTGACTCCGGCCGGCGCCGCGGACGGCCCCACGGTGGGCGCCAACTGTCGTCGTTTTCTCACGGCAAATGCCATGGGGTGGCTTATCGAGAGTGGTTGGGGCCGAAGGATGCCGGCGGACTCCGGGAGCTGGATCGAGAACAAGCGGTGCGGGACAAACGATGTACCCAGGTTCGGGGCCCTCCGCGGGAGGTAACACCCCTAGTCCTGCTAGTCTGGTTGATGAACCGAAAGGGCCTACAATGGTGCTCGTTGAGCTGTCTGGATAGAGGAGGAAGAAGGAGCTAGCTGGCCTCTCTACGTGAGTGTGTGTGTCAATCGATCGCCCCCTGCATGGGGGAGCTCCACGGGGTTTTATAGGCCAACCCCCTGGATTACAATATGGGTAGAAGGTGCCGGAGGGCCCCAGATGGCGGTCTCTCTAGCCGGCCATGGGGCCCCGGCTGAGGAGTCTTGTCTTTGGTAGGGCCCGCCGGCTGCAGGGTCACGTCGTTGGTAGGGCCCGCCGACTGCAGGGTCCCGTCAAGAGCCGGAAGGGGCCCGCTTGGCAGACTCACGTGCTTGTCCCGCCGCGACACGGGTCGTCCTGCGGGGCGTCGTCTTGTGGTAGCCGGCCGCGGTCAGCGGTACGGCCGGCCGCACTGTGGCCATGCCGGGGCAGGTAATGGAGTGGTTGAGGGAGTGCCGGCACTGTGCCGCCCGCCCGGTCGCACTCGGCCGGGGTCAGACGCACTGTCGCCTCCACTGTGGCCATGCGGGCGCTGACCGTCGACGCCATGGGGGCCGCTGTAGTCACGTGTGCCCTTACCACGGTACCGGAAGCGCTGCCGATACGCCGGGTGTCAGGTCGTTGTCCGGCAAGGCGTGGTAATGGGACGGGAGCTGACCCGCCGGCTAGAAAGCTAGGAGTCTCCGCCTCTGTCCGGCTGGCTGGTCGCAGCCGGCCGCGTGGAACCGGACTACAGGGGGAGGCGGATCGCCCTGTAGTCGTTTTTCGAAAAGCTGGAGTAAAGACCCAGCTGAGGCTACCCCGGGGTTATCCCCCCGACAGTAGTCCCTGAAGCAGGGGGGCCCGCTGGCGAGCTGCGGCGGACCACACCAGCTTGAGTCACGCGTTTTAGGACCGCGGGGCGGTCCCGGAGCCGGAAGAAGTGGGATCGCGGTGGCCGCCCCCGCAGCTGGCCGATGCTTCGCCAGATGTCTCGACCACCCCGAGGGGTAGAGGAGGCACGCCACGTGGGGAGCGCGGCGGGCCGTGGCCTGACAGGCCACGCGGAGGACAAGACCGAGCCATGGGGCGGGGCCTACTTCGGCCACGGCCTCGGCCCGCGTGCGTGGATCTTCTGCGGCCCGGACCGTTGGCGTTCCCGAAACGCCTTAACGCCCTTCCCGCATGTGGCGGAAGTAGTGGGGTTTGTGTGCGATGGATCTGCTCCCCACTACTCCGCGTGGGGTTTAAATGGGAGGGGAGAAGAGCGGAACGGGGTATTCGCTCCCCTGCCCCCGCACGTCGTCTTCGTTGCCCGTCCCCCTCCCCGCATCGAGAGAGAGAGAGAGAGAGAGAGAGAGAGAGAGAGAGAGAGCAAAGGCCACTTGTCTGCCGCATCGCCGTCCGCCGCCGTCGGGAGCTGCGACGCGACCGAGCCCACGTGTCCCGCCGCCGTGACCAAGACCTCTTCGAGGCGCATGGCGGGCAAGGGGGCCTGGGACGGCAGCGATGTCGACGAAGCCTACATCGAGCACCTCCACAACCGCTGCAAGATGCCGCCGACGGAGAACCTGGAGGCGCGCATCGCCGAGGCGGAGAATGTGCTGGCCCCGCACGAAGGCGAGGTGGTGGTCTTCGCCGAGCACTTTGCCCGCGGGCTCGGCCTGCCGGCGAGAGCGTTCTTCCGGCGCTTCCTACACGCTTCAGGCTGCAACCGCACCACCTCAGCGCCAACGCCATTCTGCAACTGGCGGCGTTCGTCACCCTCTGTGAGGGCTTCCTTGGAGTGGAGCCGCGCCTCGACCTCTGGTGCCGGCTCTTCTACTTGAAGCGCCAGACGGTGAAGATCCAGGCAACCGGCCAGAAGGTGATGACTGCCTGCGGAGCCGCTCTGGTCCATTATCGCCCCGGAGCCGGGTTCCCGCAGCTTCCCCTGTAGGACTCGATGAAGAGTTGGCAGAAGGGATTCTTCTACGTGAAGAACGTGAAGCCGGAGGAGGACTACATCAACCTCCCTGACTTCGTCGACCAGCCGCCGATCGTGATGCTAAACTGGAGGACGCCTCCGCCCCAGGCGCCCGAGACGGCGGACCGGCTCTGCGAGCACATGATGGTTATGACCAAGACGGAAGGGCTTACGGCGGTGGATCTCCTGGCCACGATGGTGGCACGCCGGGTGCAGCCGCTGCAGCACCGGCCGCACCTCATCTGCCAGATGGGTGGGCGGCACGACCCCTGCCGGCTCTCCACCAAAGAGCTTAAGGCGGTGCAGGTGGTGAGAAGGGTGAACTCCATGTCGGCCGCCAAGATGGACGAGGGCGAATGGCGATGGGGGAAGGCCCCGTACAGCCGAGGCCGTCCGGCTCCGCGGGTACGTGCCAAGCCGTCCCCCGCCCTTTTTCCTTCTGAAGCCGGCGTTCCCCCCAGCCTGACGGCGGAGGGGCTTCTCTTGCTTGCAGGTTTTTCCTCAGCTGCAGAATTACGGGGAGCCGGCCGCCGATATGGCGGAGTCGGACCCCGTGGAGGTCGAAGACGCCGATGATGTGGAGCCGGCCGAGTCAGAGCGAGCCGGTGCGTCTGAAACCGGTGGGATGGAGGCGGAGGCGACCAAGTCGGCTGGTGAGTTCCTCCCCCAGTCTCTTTTGCGGGACTGGCCTGACGATGACGCTGAATCAGAGGAGGTGCGCGATGCAGCAGCCCCGGAGGACCCCGAAGCCTCGGGAGACGACGCCATCGCACCGAGGAAGCGCGTTTGCCGGGTCGACCGCGAGCCCAGCCGAGGCGACGCGGCCGCGGGCGGAAAGGGGGAGCAGCCGGCCAGCACCCGGCCGGCCGCAAAACGGGCAGCCGGTGGCCAGCCAGGCGGCAGTCGTGGAGGCGGCGGGAAGAAACAGCAGGTCGCCCAGACGGGCCCCGCCAGGCGGACGGTCCTTGTTAGCGTCGGGTAAGTTTTCTCTGAGTTCCTACTTGGTTTCCGGTCGGCCTTCTTTCCTTATTTTGTTTATCCAGGGAGCCGCGTGCCCTGGGGAGGGCCATGACCATCGAGACGTCGGGGACAGCACCACCGACTGGCGCCGATGAAAGGGAACGCGAGGCATGGCGGGACCTCGAGGCGGCCGAGCGAGAACATCTCGAGGAGGAGCACCACCCATGGGTGGAGGCGGCGCGGAAGCAGCCGCCAGGGAAGGCCAGCGCGGAGGCGGCCGACCAGTCGTGGGAGCCATTTCCCACTGGCCGGGAGAGGAGGTCCAAGGACAAGCATGACCCTGCATGGCGGGCGGAGGCGGATGCGCGGGCCAAGGAGGAGGCGCGCGCGGCCGACGCCACCAAGAGAACGGAGTCGGATCGCGACGCGGCACCGCCAGGGCCGGACGACGTGCCGCTGGGCGCCGATGAGCCTCCGGAGGTCCCAGCTCCGGAGGTGAGCCGAGGAGGCGCCGCCAGAGGCGGCGTTCCGGAGATCGAGGCCGCAGCGCTCGGAGTGGCGGCCGCCACCGGCTCGCCAGCCGAGGCACCCGGAACTGCGGCGCCGGTAAGAGCGGGTCCCATAGTTGTCATGGCGCGGGGTCCGCCCGAGCCCACCGACGGGGGTCGGCAAGAGGAGACCTGGGCCACAGCCGGTGGCACGCCCATAAACGACGCGCCGAGTGCCCTCGGGGCTGCGGTGGCCGCGGTCGTCGTTGAGTTTGTCGCCTGCCGTGCCCAGGCGGTGCAGGAGGCCCAGGCCTCCAGCAACCGGCTGGTGCACCTCGAACAGTCCGTCGTGGTAAGGGCTCGAGATCTTGTCTTTTTTGCTTTGGTCCTTTTGTTTTTCCAGTGGGGGCGCGCTAGTGCACCCACTGGGTGTAGCCCCCCGAGACTCGGGCCTGCTGGGACGCAGGAGGGTTGAGTCTAATTGCTTAGCTTCTTTGTTTCTGCGTCCCTCGCAGGCTGTCCACGACCGTCGGGTGTCTGCGTACAACATGCTGCTGGGCTTGTATCGGGGAGCCAAAAACCGGTTGGCCGTCGTGTCCGCGGATCTGCAAGGTACGCGTCGTGTCCGCGAGCGCACCCACTGGGTGTAACCCCCGGGATTCAAGTCGGCTACTCCGAAGGCGGGCTGAATCCCCATCTTTGCTTGCTTTCTGACAAAAGCGTCTTCGTGCCGGGCAGCCACCCATACCGAGACGGTCTGCCTCCATCGCCAGGCGGTGCAGCTTAGCGAGCAGCGGGACCTCCTGTCCGCGGAGTGCGACCGGCTCCGCCTGTAGGCAGATCGGGAACTGGAGGAGCGGGAGGCGACCCACTGCCGAGAACTGGAGGAGCGGGAGGCGACCCACCGCCGGGAACTGGAGGAGCGGGAGGCGACCCACTGCCGAGAGCTGGAGGAGCAAGAGACGGCCCATCGCCAGGAGCTGGAGGGCAAGGATGCCTCGCTAGCGAAGGCGGCCGAGGACGCGTAGGCGGCGTAGGCTGAGCACGAGCGTCGGATCCAGGAGTGGTCGGCCAGGGATGCCGCGCTGGAGGAGGAGGCGCGCGCGGTGGACCGGCTTCTGGCTGGTAAGTTTTGTTGTTTCTCTTGTCTTCGTGTGTCGGATCCAGGCCAGCGTTTCCTTTGTCACTCACCCTGCACCCCCTTCTTCCTTAGGGCTCTTTCCGGGTATGCAAGAGGTTGCGGAATTGGCCGTGGAGGCCCATCGCGAGGACCAGCGGGCGCAGGGGATCCCCGTCGGGCCTCTTGCCGCCTGGACCGTGGACGAGGTGGGGATTGCCGCCAAGGCGCGTCTGACCGAGGTGGTCTGGGCCATGAAGCGCCTTCAGGGTGCCGGCTCGGCACTGGTTCGCGCCCTTTGGCCGGGGGCGGTGGAGCCGGCCTCCATGAGCCGGCTGTCGAGGTGGCTGGAAGCCGGGACCGTGCGGGTGAACGCCTGGAGGGCTTCCGCCGCGTGCGCCGGAGCGGCCATGGCGCTTTGCATTGCGCGGGCATGGTACCTCGAGCTAGACTTGGGGCTGCTTACGGCCCAGCGTGCCGGCACCGACGCGGAGCTGGAGGCGGTTGCCGACGTGCTGGCCAGTGATCTCGCGTCTTTTGCTCCGTGGGACGAGTACGTCCCGGAGCGCACGGCGGACGGCGAGGTGATCCCGGAGGACCGGTACACGCTTGCCCTTGACGACCCGGAGGGTAGCACCAGCGAGACGGGCGAAGAAGACACCGGGTCCAGCACCGACGACTACGTCGACTCCGAGCCGGCTCAGGACTTGGACGCGGGGGCCGATACGGAGCATGTCGTGACCAAGGACGGGGCTTCTACCTCAGCCGCCGCGGTGGGCGCCGGGGGAGGAGACGGCGCCGCCACTAGCTAGGATCCTTTTGTTTTCCTGCTGCTTTTGTTAGACTGTAGTTCCACCCACTGGGGTGTAAAATGTAATGAACATGTGGCCGTGGGCCGTTATGCTTTTGTATATGAGTTGATGCTTTTGTTTTGCCAAGGTTTTTTGTGCGTGCCGATTCGGCCTTAGGTTTTTGTCCTTTTGACTCCTGCCCAAAACCTTGTCCCCTTCGGCTTCGGCCCCGCCAGCCGGACAGCCGGGAGCCGGTCTGTAGCTGGGACGGGGCATCCGCCTCGGGGGAGTCGGTCGTGAGGTTGGGAGCCGCAAGGACGTATTGGCCAAGGTGAGTTTGACAGAGGCTAAGAAAGGTGATTCGGCTAGCCCTAGCCAGAGACCCCCTTAAGACCGTTTTTCGTGTGCGCTAAGTTTTCCGTCCCGAGAACCCATCAGCTGGACAACCGGGTGCTGGTCTGTAGCTGGGAGGGGTGGGAGGGTTTTTCCTTAGTTCACATTACTTGACCGGGTTTGGGGAGCGATGCCAAGGCTAGCCGGCGAGCCCCCGGGACCGTGGGACCGGGTCCGGGAGCCGGTGTGTGGGGCGAACTGCTTTGGAAGGAAACGAAAGAGGTGTGCCCCAAGAGCTGGCTTGGGGCACCCGTTGCATTCATAAGCCCAAAAGGGAGGATACATACATACACTGGTCCTTCTTAGCAGTAAAACGGACGGAGGAGCGCCGCGTTCCATGGGCACTCCGTCTCCTTGCCGGAGGCGTCCCTCTTGCATTTCTGTGGCTTCTGGGCGTCTATTAGGTAGTACGCATTGTTGTGCAGCGCCTTGCTGACAATGAACGGGCCCTCCCATGGGCAGGACAGCTTGTGCTGGCCGGCGGTCTGCTGAATCCACCTGAGCACCAGGTCCCCCTCGCGGAAAGAGAGGGGCCGGATCCGCTTGCTATGGTAGTGCCGGAGCTTCTGCTGGTAGATAGCCATTCGGCACAGGGCTAGCTCACAGGCCTCTTCGAGGAGGTCGACGCCGTCTTCCCTTGCCTCCTTTGCGTCCATCTCCGTGTATAGGGTGATGCGAGGCGAGTCGAACTCGATGTCTGTGGGGATGACTGCCTCAGACCCGTACACAAGGAAGAAGGGTGTGAAGCCGGTTGAGCGGTTGGGCGTGGTTCTGAGGCTCCACAGGACGGCCTGCAGCTCTTCGATCCAGTAGCCGGCTGACCGAACGAGCGGTGCCACGAGCCGGGGCTTGATGCCGGCTAAGATCAAGCCGTTTGCTCTCTCTGCTTGGCCGTTCGACTGTGGGTGGGCGACCGATGCAAGGTCGAGCCGGATGCCTTGTCTGGTGCAGAAGTGCGCCAGCGCGCCCTTGGCGAAATTGGTGCCGTTGTCGGTGATGATGCTACGCGGGACGTCGTAGCGGACTGTGATGTCTTCGATGAACCGGACGGCCGTGGGGCCGTCCAACTTCTTAATGGGTCTGGCCTCAATCCACTTGGTGAACTTGTCGACGGCTACCAATAGATGCGTCATGCCGCCTCGAGCGGTCTTGAAGGGTCCCACCATGTCGAGGCCCCAGACCGCGAAGGGCCAGGAGAGGGGGATGGTCTGGAGCGCCGTAGCCGGCAGGTGGCTCTACGCGCTGAAGCGTTGGCACCCTTCGCACTTGTCAACCAGCTGCTTTGCTTCTTCTAGGGCCGTTGGCCAGTAGAAACCGTGGTGGAATGCCTTGGCCACCAGGGTCCTGGATGCGGCGTGATGCCCGCACTCGCCCTGGTGGATGTCTCGGAGGATCTCCTGTCCCCATTCTGGCTCGACGCAGCGCTGGAACACGCCGGTTGCGCTGCGATGGACCAACTCGTGGTTGATGATGCTGTAGGCGGGGGCCCGGCGTTGGATTTGCCGGGCGGTGGCCTCGTCGGAAGGGAGCTCACCGTGTAGGAGGAAGGCTAGGATGGGCTGGGCCCAGGTGGGGGCCATGACAGGAGCCGGCACCGGCTTGAGGTGGCTCTCGGGACCGGCTGTAGCCCCCGTGTGCAGAGGCTGTGCCCCCGGGACCGAGCCGGTAGTCCCCGGGACCGATCCGTCAGTCCCCGGGGCCGGCAGATCGATCGTCATGAGGCCGGCTGCGGGGTCGTCAGTTGTTGGAGCCGGCTGGGCTGAAGCGGCGGCTGGGGCCGGCGGGTTTGTCGGAGCCGACGGGGCGCCGGCGGGGTCGGCCGGCACGAAGATGGACTCTGATTCAGCGGAGGGTTTGATCGACGGCTTGAGTAGCCGCTCGAGGGAGACGTGGCTCGGATCGCCTGCCGGGTGGAGCCAATTTTAGCCAGCGTGTCCGCCGCCTCGTTGTCCGCCCGGGGGATGTGGTGGAACTCACACCCCTCGAAGGAGCCGGTGAGCTGTTGGACGAGGAAGCGGTAGCTGGCCATGTTGGCGTCCCTGGCGTCCCATTCGCCGGAGACCTGCTGCACCACAAGATCCGAGTCACCGAAGTAGAGGATGCGCCGGATGCCAATTTCCTTGGCGAGCCGGAGGCCATGGACGAGTGCCTCATACTCGGCTACGTTGTTGGAGGCGGCGAAGAGGATCTGGAGCGCATACTTGAGCTGGTCCCCATTCGGGGATGACAGGATGATGCCGGCTCCCAAGCCGGTCCGCATCTTCGAGCCGTCGAAGTGCATGCGCCAGTGCGTGGAGTCCGGAGGAGGCGGCACGAACTGGGTCTCCGCCCAATCGACGAGGAAGTCGGCCATCATCTACGACTTGATGGCATTGCGCGGCTCGTACCGGATTTCGTAGTCGGCGAGGGCGATAGCCCATTTGGCGATCCGGCCGGTGGCGTCCCGGCCGCTCATGATTTCTCCGAGCGGCACCGTGCTCACCACGGTGATGGTGTGCTCCTAAAAGTACTGCTTGACCTTCTTGGCGGCGAAGTATATGCCGTAGCACATCTTCTGGTAGTGGGGGTAGTTTTGCTTGGAGGCGGAGAGGACCTTGCTGAGGTAGTAGACGGGACGCTGGACTGGCAGCGCCCTGGCTTCCTCCGGCCGCTGCACCACGAGGACAACGCTGATCACGCGCGTGGTTGCCACGATGTATGCGAGCAAAGGCTCCTTCTCGGCCGGAGCCGCCAGGACGGGTGCGCTGGAGAGAGCGCGCTTGAGGTCGCAGAATGCTTCGTCCGCCTGGTCGGTCCACTCGAACTTGGCCGGCTTCTTCATTGGGTCGTGGCCCGACTCGATTTTGGCCGTCTTCTTCATGAGCTGATAGAGGGGCAGAGCCTTCTCGCCCAGTCGGCTGATGAACTGGCTGAGCGAGGCAAGGCAGCCGGCGAACTTCTGGACGTCGCGGAGCTTGGTCGGCTTGTGCATGCGCCCGATGGCTCTGATTTTCTCCGGGTTGGCTTCAATGCCGCGTGTGGACACGAAGAAACCCAGGAGCTGGCCGGCTGGCACGCCGAAAACACACTTCTCCGGATTGAGCTTGACCTTGTACTCACGCAGGTTGGCGAAGGTCTCTCGGAGGTCGTCGAGGAGGCTAAAATGCTTCTTGGTTTTGACGACGATGTCGTCCACGTAGACGTGGACGTTCCTGCCGATCTGGGGCAAGAGGTACTTCTGCATGCAACGCTGGAAGGTGGCGCCTGCATTCTTCAGGCCGAAGGACATGGTGATGTAGCAGTAGGCCCCGAAAGGGGTGATGAAGGAGGTCTTCAGCCGGTCAGCTGGGTCCAGCTTGATCTGGTGGTAGCCGGAATAGGCATCCAGGAAGGACAGCAAATCGCAGCCGGCCGTGGAGTCGGTAACTTGATCGATCTGCGGCAGGGCGAAAGGGTCCTTGGGACATGCCTTGTTTAGGCTGGTGTAGTCGATACACATGCGCCAAGTCTTTTTTTTCTTCAGCACCAGGACTGGGTTGGCCAGCCAGTCCGGGTGGAACACTTCCATGATGAAGCCGGCTGCGAGCAGCCGGGCGATCTCCTCTCCTATAGTACGCCGCTTCTCCTCGGAGAAACGGCGCAGGCGTTGCTTGACCGGCTTGGCATCCGGCCGCACATGAAGTTTGTGCTTGGCATACTTCCTCGGAACACCCGGCATGTCTTTTGAAGACCATGCGAAGATGTCTCGATTCTCACGGAGGAAGTTGACGAGCTCGCCTTCCTATTTGCTGTCGAGGTGGGCGCCGATGGTGACGCACTGCTTGGGGTTAGCCGGGTCGAGTGGCACCTGCTTGGTGTCCTTGGACGGCTGGAACGACGCCTCGCTGGCTGACTGGGACGGAGGAGCCGGCACGGCCGGCTGGTCGGAGGTGTGAGCCACCAGTCGGTCGAGCTGCCGCCTCTCCTTCACTATCTCCAGGGCCTCGGCCAGCCGGCTGCTGTCGCGCGCGCATTCGATCGACTTTTTGTAGTCGCCATCGACGGTGATGATGCCCTTGGGGCCCGGGATCTTGAGCTTGAGGTAGGCGTAATGGGGTACCGCCATGAACATGACGAGGGCCGGCCTGCCCAGCAGCGCATGGTAGGGACTGTTGAGGTCCACCACCTAGAACCATATCGGCTCACGGCGGAAGTGGCTCTTGTTGCCGAAGAGGACGTCGAGCCGGATTTTGCCGATCGGGGTGCAGGATTTCCCCGGCACAATGCCGTGGAAAGTCGTCCGGCTTGACTGCAGATCTTTCTCCCTGAGCCCTAGCTTGAGCAGGGTGTCGCGGTAGAGGATGTTGATGCTGCTACCCCCGTCGACCAGTACCCGCGAGAAACGATAGGTGAGCCTCTTGGAGGCGATGGTGGGATCGAGGACGAGGGCGTAGCTGTCGGGGTTCGGCATTACGGCCGGGTGGTCTGCCCGGCACCAGGTGACCGGCTTCTCGAACCAGTGCATATACTGGGGGGACCGAGGGGACGGTGGCGTTCACCTCGTGTCGACGCTAGCGCATGCTATGCTTATCGGTCCCCTCGCTGGTGAAGACGACGTGGGCCCCGTCCTGGTCGGGGAACTGGTCGTGAAGGCGGCCGTCGTTGACAGTCGGAGCCAGAGCCGGCGCGCGGAGAGCCGGAGACAGAGGAACCAGAAGACCCTCGCCTCTGGCAAGCCGCTGGGAGAAGCTGCACTGCCACAGCCTGTGCGTGGCCGGCTTCGCCCTAGAGTACATTTTGCATGGAGCGTCGAGCATCTGCTCGAAGGTGAGCTTGGGCTGCCAGGCGTTCTTGCTGGTTCGCTGGCGCTGGCTGGGTGCCTGGGCAGCCGGCTGCTCTTCTTCGACAGTGGCGACCTGCCGGCTCCCATAGCGGGGATCCGGCTGGTCGGTTTTGCGCTTGTTGTTCTGCTGCTACCGGTTGTCGGCAGCCGCCTGCGGTGCGACAGGCGGCGGGGTCGGCTTGGCAGGCGTGGTGACCTTGATCCGCATCGCGGAGTCGGCCGTGGCGTACTTGTCCGGCTTGGCCATTAGATCCGCCAGGGTTGCCGGCTCGGAGCACAGAAGCTTGTGCTTGAGGTGGGTGCCGTCGCGGCAGCCCTTGATGAAGTACTGGATTGCCTGCACCTCGTGTACCCCCTAGCAGGAGTTGCGGAGCTCGGTCCAGCGTGTGAGGTAGTCACGGAGGGACTCGTCCGGCCCCTGGACGCACATGGCCAGCTCGCGGGGCCGGCTGGGCCGCTTATAGGTGCCGGTGAAGTTGTGGACGAACGCCTCCTCGAAGTCTGTCCAGGTGTTGATGCTGCCGGCGGATAGGCTGTTGAGCCAGGTCCGAGCCGACCCGATCAACATGAGGGGGACGTAGCGCACGGCTACGTGCTTGTTCCCCCTGGATATGGCGACTGCGGTGGTGTAGTCGACTAGCCAGTCTTCCGGCTTGGCGGTGCCGTTGTACTTTGGGGTGTCGCGAGGGAGCCTGAAGCCGGCTGGGAACGGCTCGTTGCGGATCCGTGGGCCGAAGCACGCCGGGCCGATCGGACCCTCCTCCTCCAGGAGGGCGGATTGCGCCAGCCGGTCGAGGTAGGACTGGGCGTCGTTCTCGCTCCGCGGGACGCGCGGGCCGAGCCGAGCGGCTAGCTCGGGACAGACATCCGGGGCGGGCGAGCGCTCGCGCTCCCACCGCGGAGGCGGGGTGTTGGCGCGGCTGCGCCGGCTGCTGCGAGCCGGAGCGTCGTTGCGTCGGCTGTTGATGGCCGGCGGCTCGTCTCCCTGTCGGGAGCGCCCGTTGTGGGATCCAGCGCCCCGCAGGCCGGAGCCGCGAGGGGAAGAGGCTTGCTGGACCGGCCGGCGCTGGCCAGCAGTTGGCGGGGCGTCCCCCTCGGGGGCGGGAATTTTGGAGCCGGCGTTGGCGTTATCGAGCCGGGCCTGCTGAGCGTTGGCGGTGGCGATGAGGTCTTGGATGTGCTGCTCCTGCTGCTCTCGCTCCTCGCCCACCAGGTCGGCAAGGTCAGCATAGGCCACCTGGGCGGCCCACAGGTTGGCAGCCGGCATGTCGTAGGTGGGGAGCCTGCCACCGAGGATTTCCGCGACCACACGGCCGCGGTTGGGGACGTCGCCGCGCCGGCTGGGCTCGTTGCCGGTGGGGGTGAGGCCGTAGGCGGAGTTGTACTCGCGCTGCGCGGACTCCATCCGGCGCTTGGTGGTGGCGAGCGTGGTCGCCTCCGTGAACAGCAGCCGGCGAGCAGCCTCCAGCTCAGCCGTGGCGGTGGGCGGGTTCGTTGTAGGCGCGAAGGGGGTGCTGAGGCCCCGAAGCACGGAGCCGAGGGGGTCGGAGGTGCCTGTGCGAGCGGCTGCGGCGGCCGCCTCCGCCTCCGCCCGGGCACGACCGGAGGTCGTGGAGGAGCCGGTGGCCATTACCCCCGCGCGGACGCGGGAGTCGTTGGTATCGCCCGGGGCGAGTGCGCCCACAAACGAGGGTGGGTCGAGGCAGTCGAGCAACTGGCTAGGGTACTCGTTGGCAGCTGGCTCGTCGGCGAGGCTCAGCCTGCCGAAGCGCTCGGTGAGGACGGCGACATCGAGCAGAGGGTCGCTGCCGCGCCACTCATCGGAGAGGCTGGCAGCGTCACCCATAGGGCTGGCGGGAATGGGATCCCGCCCCGCGGGAGCAAGCCCCACGAGCGTGCAGTTCCGCCCGGACGCAGGGCGGCCGGGGGAGGTGGTGAAGGGTCCCGCCCGGAGCATGACTCCGGCCAGCGCCACGGACGGCCCCACGGTGGGCGCCAACTGTCGTTTTCTCACGGCAGATGCCATGGGGAGGCTTATCGAGAGTGGTTGGGGCCGAAGGACGTCGGCGGACTCCGGGAGCGGGATCGGGAACAAGCGGTGCGGGACACATGATGTACCCAGGTTTGGGGCCCTCCGCGGGAGGTAACACCCCTAGTCCTGCTAGTCTGGTTGATGAACCGAAAGGGGCTACAATGGTGCTCCTTGAGCTGTCTGGATAGAGGAGGAAGAAGGAGCTAGCTGGCTCTCTTCGCCTCTCTACGTGAGTGTGTGTGACAATCGATCGCCCCCTGCATGGGGGAGCTCCAGGGGGTTTTATAGGCCAACCCTCTGGATTACAATATGGGTAGAAGGCGCCGGAGGGCCCCAGATGGCGGTCTCTCTAGCCGGCCATGGGGCCCCCGGCTGAGGAGTCTTGTCATTGGTAGGGCCCGCCGGCTGCAGGGTCACGTCGCTGGTAGGGCCCGCCGGATGCAGGGTCCCGTCAGGAGCCGGAAGGGGCATGCTTGGCAGACTCATGTGCTTGTCACGTCGCGGCACAGGTCGTCCTGCGGGGCGTCGTCTTGTGGTAGCCTGCCGCACTGTGGCCATGCCAGGGCAGGTAATGGAGCGGTTGAGGGCGTGCCGGCACTGTGCCGCCCGCCCGGTCGCAGTCGGCCGGGGTCAGAGGCACTGTCGCCTCCACTGTGGCCATGCGGGCGCTGACCGTCGACGCGACGGGGGCCGCTGTAGCCACGCATGCCCTGACCGCGGTACCGGAAGCGCTGCCGATACGTCGGGCGTCAGGTCGTCGTCTGGCGAGGCGTGGTGATGGGACAGGAGCTGACCCGCCGGCTAGAAAGCCAGGAGTCTCCGCCTCTGGCCGGCCAGCTGGTCGCAGCCGGCCGCATGGAGCCGGACTACAGGGGGAGGCGGATCGCCCTGTAGTCGTTTTTTGAAAAGCTGGCGTAAAGACCCAGTTGAGGCTACCCCGGGGTTATCCCCCCGACAGGAGACGCCTCAAGGTTAAGGCCAACAAGCCCAAAGCCGCTCCGAGCAAGAAGTAGAATAAAGCGGCCGCAGAAGGACCGTCTCAAATGGACGAAACAGCCGCCACCGATACCCGATCAGAGGTAAAACTAATTCCTTTGCTTATATTTCATTGAATCTTATTTGACGCCCTTCTTTTTTCTTAGAGTAATGTTGAGACTAGACGTGCGGAGGATGTTGATGTAATTTCCATCTCTTCCGACTCAGAACCTTTGCCTCCGTTAAAAACAAGGCGGGTCGTCCAGAAAGTAGGCTTTTGTCACCCAGACGCTCATCTAGATCCTTGCTTTATTTTGAAGAAAACCCAGCACCAGTCTAGGCGTCAAACCCGAAGTGGGAGTGGCGATCTTGTTGAGGGTTTACCCAATAAATCAGTCGCCAGGAAGCAATCAGCCAAGGTACTTGATGTTCCAATATTTCCAAAGAAAACCCCGGCTTGTCGTATCAATGCTTTAATTCCTATCACTTGATTAATCAGGAAACGCCACCTTCATTGGATGACTCGACTGCGTCCAAATTGGCACCCTTTGTCATCAATCATGGGTAAATTTTTAATCAACTTTGTCTGTTTTTGAGTAGACTATCGTCCCTTTCCATTTTTCCCGTCATACTTTTGACTTTGCAGGGCCAAAGCCAAGAAAAGGAAGACTGATGGGTCCTCTGTTGACCCGGAGGCTCTGAGCCGGAGCTTCCTGATCCGGCGGCTCATGAAATTCATGTGAATCAGCCTGAAGACCCTCAGGATATCCAAAATGATTTGCCTCCTTCATCTGAACCAACCAATACTGAAGCCGTAATTGTTGAAGCCACTCCAGCAGTTAACATTGACCCGCCCAATCCTTCAGCGACAAACATAGATAACCCTGAGGTTATTATTACTGGGAGGTGTTATACTAATCCTGAGACTTCTAGTGTCTTAACAAAGGTTGTTGCTAAGGATGAAGCAGTACTGCAAGAAAGAGGGAAAGCCAAGTTGGAACTTCCAAATTACGAGAGCTTTAGTGTCGAAGATCTTCATGCTGCCTGCTTAGACCGCCTGGCTACTAGCCGTGAGATGGAAATCGGCCTTGTTAGCATGATGAAAAATAAATACGAGGTATGTTTCTCCTTTTCACGTTATCATATCCTCCTTTGTAGCCCCCAATACCCATCTTCGTCTTTCTAAGATAAGCTGGGTCTTGCGAATGTTTCTCTGACTTAGCCTATAGCCCCCAAGGGCCGGCTCATCTCCTTGAGATGAGTTGGGTCTTTGTTTTAACTTTGAAGAACTTTCGACCTGTAGCCCCCAAGGGCCGGCTCATCTCCTTGAGATGAGTCGGGTCTTGTAATAACTTTGAAGAATTTTTGACCTGTAGCCCCCAAGGGCCGGCTCATCTTCTTGAGATGAGTCGGGTCTTGTAATAACTTTGAAGAATTTTCGACCTGTAGCCCCCAAGGGCCGTCTCATCTTCTTGAGATGAGTCGGGTCTTGTAATAACTTTGAAGATTTTTCGACCTGTAGCCCACAAGGGCCGGCTCATCTCCTTGAGATGAGTCGGGTCTTGTCTCATCTTCAACGTTTTTTTAAAAAGAGCTGAGGTACATTAGCCCCCAAGTGCGAAATATATTGCTTTGCAATTTCTTTTGGACTTGATGTAAATTTCATTCATGATGCAGGAAGCTCTGAAGACAGCCGAATCTAGCGCGGCCAATTTGAAAAAAGACCTGGAAAAAGGCAGACTTCCCAGGCAGAAATTGAAGAAAAACTTTGCCTCGCTTTGATTGAGCTAGAAAACACCAAGGCGGATTTCTTGAAAGAGAAGAAAGCCTTTGAAGATGAAAATACGACTTTGGTTAAGCGCGCAGAGGATGCTGAGGGCCGACTCAAACCCATCACTGAGGAGTTGTCCGGGTTAAAGTGACATATTGCCCAGATGGCCCAAGCTGTTTTTGGTAAGTATATATGGATCCTCTTGTCTTCTTGGAATATAGATAGAATGTACCTGCCGACTTATACATTGATTCTATTTCGCAGGTCCCCGGACTAGCAGCTTTTATGATAACAGCCTGCTTATGCTCAAGGCTGTATTCTCTGACGGAACAACTCTACACCGGGAGTCATCTCGCAATTAAAGTGACATTGGGGGAGAAGCAACCTTTAAAATATATCAAGAATGTATTGGAAAATCTCTCAATCATCCCTCAGCATATTCCAGGGTTAAAGAGATCAGCCGCCCGATCTGGCGCTATATACGTATTCAGCCGGGTGTTAGCTTACGGAGAAGAGCTTGATCCAAACGAGCTGGGAAAGGGCTTTCCTGAATTTAAAAATGGCGGGTCAGAATTCTCTCAAGAAGAATACGCGGCTTGTGTAAAGGATGCTCAGATTCTGTCGACTCAGCTGGTCTTCGAGATGAAACTAAGGAGCTATCAGGCGGCTTATGGTGCCAATCACACTCGGATTCCTCCACCTGATCTGATAATAAAAAAATCTGGCTCCTCAACGGCGTGAGCATGTTTTTGCCCCTGAAGTTGACCCGTCTTCAATTCTTGACGACGAGGCTGTGTTCTAGGATTTTTTTCTTTGCAACTGGGATGCGGACAACCTTCATATCCAGGAGCCAGAAGACCAGTCGATGAATAACCCGGAGGCGTCTCATGCGCGAGATTAGCTGCTACAGACCCGGATCATGTGGTCAATGATTTGAGCTTCCTGAAGTGTTACCTTGTCAATTTAAGCCCCCATGTACGGGCAAAAAAACAATTTGTGGCCTCATGTAATAGGGATAGTTGAACACTTGTCGTGCCATCATGCATGTTTTGCACCTTTGATGCTAGATACTTTATCTGATGTTTCTTCACCCTGTCTATGCAATCTTTCCATTGATGACTCTTTTGATAAGATATAGCTGGGCAAAATGACCCGACCTTTGATTTTGATTTTAACAACTTATTCCACTTTCAACAATGTTGAATTTGTAGGATAGTTCATCAATTGGCTGCTCACGCAAAATCAACCGTTTAACCCGGTCTTTGGAAACAGGGGCGGGTAATAACTTTTGTACCTGAAACTTTGCTGTAATAAACAAGCCAAATAAGACAAGGTTGTCAAGCCGATTCAATGAATCTTGGCTAAAAATTGATGTCCAAGCTTGAGGTCCTATGTTAGCCTCTTCAAGCAATAACATAATTGTTGCTATCATGCAGCCGATAATCCGGTTATTTCATATAGGGTCATGCCCAAAGTATTTTTGTGCGATGGGCTTCATCGGATAGTTATTCATGTTGAGGGTTGTTTCTCGAAGGTTAGAAAAATAAGGTGGCCCCCCATTAAAGGCACCCTTAGTGGTCCTAGCCTTAATGTAAAGGACACATAATTATGATGCCGGCTTTCGAGGCTCGACAGAAAAAGACCGGCTTTCGAGGCTCGGGTCTTGCTTCAATGAAGCGGGTATGATAACCCATGGTTTATCTTAGCTTTCCGTGTGCCGGCTCTCACATGACTCAAGTCGGTGTTTTAACCTTAACAAGTTCAGGGTCCAAAAAGGATTGACTCGTCAAGAGTTCACGGGGTCATCTGATCGGAGTCGCATCAAGCACACAGGCAGGTTTAACCATATATGGCGTTTTATTTTGCCGGGTCAAGAGGGTGAGAAAGCTAAGCCCGATGGGCTGGAAGCCCCCAAATGCCCTTAATAAGGTGGCATTGATATGCGGGTTCACAAGGGTGAGCAAGCTAGACTCGATGAGTCGGAAGCCCCCAAGTGCCCATTGTTCCAGAAAATAAAGACTCAAACTCATCTTGTAAGTTGAAACGACAAAATACGCCAGCTTTATTCATAACTGAAACATAAAGAAGTATATACATAATTCTGCAGGGGGAAGAAATTACAAAAACAAAAAGAGTTGGCTGAGCTAAGTTTAAGTAAGGCCACTGGGTTTCCAGGGCCAGCTTGTTTCCCTCTTGGAGACATAGGATTTCATCTTTGATATCCTCCAGAATATGAATTTTATTCAGGGATTTAGGTGCTAGTGGTACTGACTGCTATTCAACTGCTTGGGATTACATTGAAATCCTCCCTGGTTGTTATGCTGATTGCCCTGGCCAGGATGTTGTCCATTGCCATGATTTCCCTGATGTTGAAAACTAGCCCCTGGGCCTCCTTGTGACCCGCCGAGTCCATGTTGACCCGGATGTGGTCCACCATTGCCTCCTGAATTATTCTGAAAAGCCTGGCTACGGAACTCTTGCATGATATAACAATGCTCCCAGGAGTGGCTAGCCGGCTTATCTTGGGTGATGTGCTTAGGGCAAGGTGCTTTAAGCGCCTCTTCATAATTGCGAGGCTTATTCCCATTGTAAGCTCCTCCGGGTGGTCCGTTCCGGTGCTGGTTCTTAAAACCTGTATTAGTGTTGGCCACAAAATCTGACCTGCCATCCGGCTGCTTCCGCTTATTATTATTCTGAGCCCCCTGGTTGCCCCCTTGGCCGTGCTGGCCTTTTCCTCCTCCAGCTTTTTTGCCTTTGGGGGTCTTGTCCTCGTCTGAACCGGGGCCCTTTGTGCTATCTGACTCTGCATATCTGGTGAGGACGTCCATCAAGTCGCCCATGTCTTGCACCTTTCGCTTACCACCCGACCTTCTGGACCAAAGGCTGAAAGTGACAGTTCTTTTCCAATATCAGGACTGCCTGGGCCGCCATGATGCTGTCTGACGAGTGGATGATTTCTGCGACCCGCCGTGTCCAATGGTGTGCCGACTCATCTAGTCATTGAAAGCAACGTTGTAGATCCACTATCGTCATAGGCTTCTTGCAGGTCCCTTGGAAATTCTTGATGAATCGTTCTTTTAGCTCAGTCCATGTGTTGATGGAGTTAGGCGGCAAGTTTTTCAACCACGTCCGAGCCGGGCCTTCCAACATCATGGTTAAATATTTAACACACATAGCGTCGCTGACATCCAGCATGTCCATTGCCAACTCGTAACTCTCAATCCAAGACGCTGGCTCAAGATCTGCCATCTAGTTTGGTACCTTACGAGGCCCCTTGAAATCTTTGGGCATGCGCTCAGCGCGTAGCGTCAGAGATAAGCATGGTATACCAATCGTTCTACTATTGGATCCAGCCCCCAAACTCGCCGGTTGAGGGTGAAGCTGTTGGATTGCCCGTGCTGCTGCTTCCGCCTCTGCCTGTCGCGCACCTCTTGCAGCGTCAACAACCACCTGGCGTCTGATGGCAGGGGGCGAGTCGGAGAGACCTGATACTGCTATCTTCGCCCACTGCTAGAGACGGTCGGTGATTCCACATGATGGCCCTTGCTTGCATAGGGAGTGGAATGCATCCGATCCCGACTATACGAATATTGTGCCTGTTGTACCACAGCAGTCTTCAGCATCTCGATGGTGTTCCTAGCTTCAACCTCGAGCGGAGAGTTTCCATTAATGCACAATTCTTCAAAATTTTGGGTTGCAGCCAACATGTTATCAACAGGATTTGAAAAGTGACCCCGCGGAGTCTGAAATCGCTGAGGGGGAGATTGAGCCGGCTGGGGTTGAGCTGGCTCCTCTTGCAGATTCCCAGGTTGATGAACAGTCCCTGGTGTCTGATGTGGGGTGTTAAAAAGCTGTTGAGGCTCAAGGTTCGGGGGGAGCCCTCGGTGGCGTCTTCTCTCGTAAACCACCTCCGACGCTTCTCTCTGGACCCCTAACCGCCAGGCCTCAACCTTAAGGCGTTCTGTCTCTTGATGTATGCGCATCTGTAGATCTGCCATCCGTGCATTTTCAACATCTATCTCCTTTTGCACCTCAATCATCTGAGTACGCAATTTGGCTAGCTCCACATTGCGCTCCTATTGGTTTTCCGTAGTGACCGGGGTATCCACGAGTTTTGCCATCTCGGCCATAAGATCAGTCATGGCCTGAGCCGGCGTTTTGGTTGACCCGTCAGAACCTCCAGCAGCGGCCGGATCTGGAACCGTTGTAGCCCCGGCCATGTAGACGGCAACTTGTAGAGGTGACTCATTGCTTTCCTCGGGTGTTTCAGTCTCCAAAGATCCCCCAAGTCCGCCATCATAAAGGGGGCAGATTGACTCCGTATCTCCTGTAGATGACGTGCCATCCGAATTGACGAAGACGTCGCCGCTGGAGGCCAGCTCATCCGAAAGGCTGACGCCCTGCGTGAAGCCAACGAATACACGGCGAAAGCCGCCATGATGTTGATTGGATTGGGTGCTCTGAGCCGGCTCGTCGATGTCGATGTAGATGTCTGGCTCGGAAGTTCCTGACCCAATCTCCGCTGCGGGATCTTGTAACCCACGTCCGATTGGGTCGTCATTGATGCTCCAAACCGGCTCGTAGACCTTGTCGCGATGGCTCTTGATCATCTGTTTCACCGCAAACTTCCCGAATCCTGACTGGATCCATTTCGAAAATTCAACTCCACCGGGCGAGGGCCCCATGGTGGGCGCCAACTGTCGTGGGTTTATCAACCCGGCAGATGTTCTGGATTTCGGGCTCCACAAAACCCTAAGGAATTCAAACCCAGGGGCGTGTGCGAAGATTCCCCAACAGCTTCGCCCCCTTCAAGCTCACAACACGATAACCCCGCTTGATGGCGAGGAAGGAGATAGCATGCGAGAGTTTACCCAGGTTCGGGCCGCTGCGAAGCGTAAAACCCTACTCCTGCCTTTGGTGGATTGCCTCACGAGGAGGTTTGCGGATGAACTAGTACAGTGGCATGTTGCCTTGCGGGAGTGTTTGCGGGGTAGTTGTCTCGTGTCTCCTACCGGGCTACCCAGCCTCTATTTATAGCGGCCCGGGTCCTCTTCCCTTATCGCAATGGTGGGAAGGGATCCCATAATGGCCAAATTCGAAGGGGGACAGGAGGTACACCCTATCTTGATGAAAGGTGGTCTTCGCCTGCAAAGTAGTCGAGGGTGATGCAGAGGTGGGCTCGGCGATGACGTCCGTCTTGCGGGGCTCGGGGTCTTGGTCTTGTTGCACCAGAAGGGAAACCTTTGGGGGGCGCTTTGGGAACCTGCGCTCGTCCTTGTCTGCTTTGCACCAAAGAAGAAACTATCCCCTCTGGCGCGCTGGGGCCCGCCTGGCCTGGTTGTCGTCACCCTTGGCCTCCTGAGGTCGTGCGTTGCATAGAAGTCTCCGCCGCTCGGGAGGAGGCCTGGGGAGGCCTGCCTCCCTGCGGGTTTTGGCGCTGTCTCCCCCGCGAGCCCGGGGCCTCGCGAGGGCCTTGTGTTGAGTAGGGCCGCGTCGGGCCGTACTTGGTCGTCGAGGTGGGCCACGTCTTGGGCCGTAGGCAGGCAAGTCTGGGTACCCCCGTTCCCAGGACGCCGACAGTAGCCCCCAGGCCCAAGGCGCGCTCGAGCTAGCTTCGGGGCGAAGCCACGGAGGACGACCCGAAGCGCCGTGGGCCCCAATCGCCTGCGGGCCCGACTTGACGCGTGGCGCAACACGAGACGTCGGGAACCACCTTGAGTTGAGCTGACGCCCGGCCTACGCGCCTCCTTGGCCATTATTCCTCTTCTCTGAATGTGGTTGACCCCTTGCATCCTCTCTCGCCTTGGGCCACGCGGATGTGACCCAACGGGAGCAGAGGATGCGACGTGAGGCAGGATAGCACGCCGAACGAGTCTGACACGCACCGCCCGAGGTGCACGGCGACTCCACTTCCCATGACGTCTTCGGCTGGCCTTCAACCGTCGCACGTTGTGGGGCCATCAATACCCGGGATTGGGGAGACGCCGGTTGGCCTTCATCCAGCTATAAATGGGCGGGGGGGGGGGAGGGGGGGAACTAAGCCCCGAGCCCATTCCTTCTTCTTGCTCCCCCGCCTTCATCTTTCGCCTACCCCATCATGACGCCGGTGAGGAGGTTCTCCGCCGCCGAGAAGGGAAAGGCCTGCCAAGGGACGCCGAGCCAAGAACCTCCCAAGAGGGGTAGGGGTCGCCCTCATAAGTACGGTGGGACGCCCTCGGCGGCACCCCGTGGGCATGGGCGCCTCTCCGCGGGGCCCGGCGCTTCTCCTGGCGCAGCCGGAGGCGGCGGTCACGGCGGCCGTGGCAGGGGGGAGAGACTTGCAGTTGGTGCCCGGCCGCCGCGTCCGCAAGCCCGCACGACCGACGTGGGCCCGGAGTTCCTGGTGCCGGTGAAGAGGGCGGCGAGCTCTTGGTTGCAGCTCCCACGCTCCTTCGTAGAGGCATTGCCGGCTGACGCGCCCACGGGCCTGTGGCTGCAGGCCGACGGGTGTTGCAGCGGCGCGTTGTGGTTGGAGGTCGAGGTCATCCCCGCAGGCAACGCCTTCTTGGGCCGCAGGTGGCAGACCTTCGCCCGCGCTCACGGCCTGAAGGGGAGGCCCACGCTCCACTTCAAGCACGGCGGCGCCACGACGCTATTCGTCAAGATCTTCGGTGAGGATGGGAGGCGTTTGGAGTGCTGCCCGGAAGGCGGCGGCAGCGGCGATCTTGGAGGTGAGCTTGCCCTTGGCGACGACCGCCATGTTTCTAGCAGCAGCGATACCTCCTCCGAGGAGAGCCCGAGCGACGACAGCTATGACGCCCCGCCACGCCGTCGCTCCCGGCTTCGGGGGGAAGCCAGCCGTGGCGGCGCCGCTCCCCCGCCCGGGAAGCGGCCACGCCGGCGTGTCACCACGGCGCCATCAAGGAGGAGGAGGGCTCCGACTGAGCACCGGCGCGCCAAGGCCGGGGCCTCAGGAGCGGCGGCCCCCCCAGGGCGGCGGCTCCTTCGCCTTCTTTTCTTTTCTTTTGCTTGTAATCAAAATCACGGGGGACCCTTTCGGGTGTATGATGAACTTTGGCGCTTGCGCCCTCTTATTAGCACTCTCGTTATGCATTATGGTCGTTGTGTTACTGTTAACTGAGGCCTCCCTTGATTGTAGTTGGAGTGCTTAGCTTGATGCGTCCGCGGCGGGCCTTTGTGTCGCGAGGTTTAGCAGTGGCGTCCCGTGAGCTAATAGCGCTTGGAGAGCTTGGGGAGGTTCCTCCTTCCTGCGAATGAGGCGACTTGGGGGGAGCCCCTTTCGGCGCTCTACGTCTGCAGGGCCTTATCCCGTGCATGCCCCACCACCGTTGGGGCGTCCGGATCACCAGGACGAGACCAATAGCGAGCGAGTAGCCACGCGATCAGTGAGGCTCCTGAGGCGCAGTGCTCAAGAGCCCCCTTTGACGCTCAAGCGACACTCTACGTTGGCGGGGCCCGATCCCATGCATGCCCTGCCACCGTTGGGGCGTCCGGATCACCAGGACGAGACCAAAGGGGGCGGGGCCTCGATCGCCATTGGGGCCGTCCGGATCACCAGGACGAGACCAATAGCGAGCGAGTAGCCACGCGATCGGTGAGACTCCTGAGGCGCGGTGCTCAGGAGCCTCCCTTGACGTTCAAGTGGCGACCAATCCTTTCTGCCGGTTCTTGTCCCTAGGGGGCGTCAGCCCCCAAGGGTTTTAAGACAGCGCACCGAGCCACAGCGGAGCCCCCGAGCGAGGGTGAGACGGTGCGCGCCTGCTAGCTTGCTCGAGAGTGCCACGCGAGGACCGGGACGCCAAGGCCACGAGGGGACCAGGACGCCAAGGCCTTGGTGAGGTGTGCGCACCATGCCAGTATCCCCCGCTCATGGGGCGCGAGAGGGAGAGGCTGGTAGGCGTTATCTTGAAGAAAGAAATTTCAACAGACAGAGGACTGCAAGAAGGAAAATTCCCACCCCTTTTTCTTTAAATAGAGTCAACAAAAATCCTCGGACTTCTTTCCAGGGAAAAGGAAAATTCGAACACAAGAAAGGCAGAGAAAAGCCGCGTCCGGCACCTAGGCTAGTCTTCGTCTTCCCCCAGCGCGGAACATAGGGCATCCACGTTGCGTGGGCATAGTCATTGGAGGACAGTGTTGTCCGCCAGCGCGGAGCATGGGGCTTCCACTTGGGCGTGGGTGGGAACCCCTCCGCGTCCTCGGGGGGCTCCGGGCCTATACAGCCCACTCATTATTACGTGAGAGTGTCACGGGTAGAACTTGCGGAGGTGCTGGATGTTCCAGGCATTCTGGATGGGAACTCCATCTTGAGTCTCCAAACGCACGGCGCCAGGTCTGGAGACGCGGGCGACCTTGAACGGGCCCTCCCACATGGGTGAGAGCTTGTGTAAGCCTTCCCTGGAGAGGACCCGCCTCAGGACGAGGTCTCCAACTTCCAGGATCCTGGAGCGGATGTTACGGCAATGGTAGCGCCGCAGCGCCTGCTGGTACCTCGCAGCTCGGAGCGAGGCTCGACGCCGGGCCTCCTCCCCGAGCACGATATCCGTCCCCCGCGAGGCATCCTGACGCTCCTCGTCAAATGCCAGAACCCGCGGGGAGCGGTGCTTGACATCGTGCGGGAGGACGGCCTCGGTGCCATAGACGAGGAAGAACGGGGTCTCGCCGGTGGGCTTAGTCGCGGTGGTGCGGATAGACCACAACACGGACTGAAGCTCGTTGACCCAACCTTTGCCGCAGGCCTCAAGCTTCTTCTTGAAGCTCCTTGCCTCGAGGCCACGTAGGACCTCCGCGTTGGCGCGCTCTGCCTGACCGTTGCTTCGGGGGTGTGCCATTGAGGCGTAGCATACCTGCGTTCCAAGGTTAGCGCAATAGGTTCTGAAGAGGTTACTTGTGAATTGCGAACCATTATCGGTGATGATGCGGTTGGGGACGCCGAAGCGGCTCACGATGCCCTTGATGAACTTGACGGCTGACCCGGCGGGGATGGTGCGGACGGGCTACACCTCCGCCCACTTGGTGAACTTGTCGATGGCGACGTAGAGGTAGCGGTACCCGCCTGCCGCCCACGGAAAGGGCCCTAGTATATCCAGCCCCCAGACCGCAAAGGGCCAGGAAAGCGGGATGGTCTGGAGGCCCTGCGCGGGCTGATGAATTTTCTTGGCGTGGAACTGACAGGCCTCACAAGAACGGACCAGCTCTGTAACGTCGTTGAGCGCCATCGGCCAGTAGAAGCCCGTGTGGAACGCCTTCCCTACAAGGGTGCGTGACGAGGAGTGGTGCCCGCAGTCTCCCCCATGGATGTCAGCCAGCAGCTCACACCACTGCTCCCTGGATACGCACCGCAACGCAACGTCGTTCAGGCGCCTGCAGTACAGCTCGCCGTCCCAAAGACAATAGGTTGTGGCCTGCCGTGCCACATGCTCTGCGTCTTCCTCCTTTTCGGGTAACGTGCCGTGAAGCAGGTACGCCTTGAACTCCTGTGTCCAGCCGTCGACTTGGGGCTCCTGCGCCAGGAGCAGTCGGGCTCCAGAGGTTGGACCACAGGTTGGAGCTCCTGAGGACGGCGCTGAGGGCAGCTCTTCATTCCGCGACGCCTGATCCCCAGTTGGTGGTATTGCGGACGGCTTGAAGAGCCGCTCTTCGAAGACGCCCGGCTCTTGAGGCTCACGGCGCGATACCCTCTTGGCGATGTCATTGGCCTCCTTGTTCGCGCCGCGCGGGATGTGCTGTAACTCCAAGCCCTGAAAACGTTTTTCAATCTTACGTACCTCCGCCAAGTATGCCTCCATGTGCTCGTCCTTAGGCGTGTACTCCTTGTTGGAGAAGTTGACGAGGAGCTGGAAGTCGCCCTTGATGGTGAGGCGTTGAATCCCCAAGGCGGCTGCGGCCCGGAGGCCGGCGATTAAGACCTCGTACTCCGCGATGTTGTTGGAGACCTTTTCACCATGTTGGAAACAGAGTTGCACAGCATAGTAGAGCTTGTCCCCGGTCGGGGAGATGAGCATGACTCCGGCCCCTGCTCCCCTGCGCGCGAAGGTCCCATCGAAGTGCATGATCCAACCCTCGGGCGCCTCGCCGCCGGGGGCGAGGGACTGGCCCTCGCCCAGCCCCCGGTCGGGGGCGTCCGTCCATTCGGCTACAAAGTCCGCCAGGGCCGCTCCCTCGATGACCCTGGTCGTGCTGAACTCTATATTGAAGGCCAGCAGCTCGATGTTCCATTCTGCCACCCTCCCTGCTGCGTTGGGGTTGCGCAGCACCTTCTCCAGGGGGTACGTGGAAACGACCCTGATGGGATGCCCCTGGAAGAAATGGCGCAGTTTCCTCAAGGCGACAAGGAGTGCAAGCAAGAGCTTTTGCTGCATTGGGTAGCGCGAGCGCGCGTCCCGCAACACGGTTCCGACATAGTACACCGGACGTTCGACGAGAGAGAGGCCTTCCGCACCGCCTCCCTCCTCTGCGGGCTCTCGAGGCCCGGGTGCCTCGGGGGTCGCCGGGGCGGCTGGGGCCCCGGGAGCGTTGTCTCAGGGGGATGGAGGTTTCTTGGCGTCTGGCGTGTCGCTCTGCCCCCCGCCTGGGGGTCCGCCCGTGCCCGAAGGCGCAACGCGCTTGTGAACATGCTCCTCCCTGACCGCCACAAGCGCAACACTGGCGGAGTGCGGGGTGGCGGCCAAGTACAGCACCAGGGGCTCCCGAGGATGTGGGGCCACCATTACTGGTGGGCTCGTGAGGTACTGCTTGAGGTCCTCGAATGCCGCATCTGCCTCCGGAGTCCAGTCGAAGGGGCCCTTCCTCTTCATGATCTTGAAGAACGGCAGGGCCTGCTCGCCAAGCTTCGAGATGAAGCGCCCCAAGGAGGTCACGCAGCCTGCCAGCTTCTGCATTTCCTTGAGTGTCTGAGGCAGGCTCATCTTGCTTATAGCCTTGACCTTCTCCGGGTTCGCCTCGATCCCCCGGTGCGACACCAAGAAACCGAGCAGTTTGCCCGACGGGACCCCGAAGACTTACTTCTCGGGGTTGAGCCTCAGGTTCACCTGCTTCAGGCTAGCGAACGTCTCCTCCAGGTCCTCGATCAGGGTCTTGGCTTCTCGCGACTTGACCACGATGTCGTCGATGTAGGCTTCCGTGTTCCTCCCGAGCTGTGGCCCCAGGGCGATGTGCATCAGCCGCTGGAAGGTCACGCCCGCGTTCCGCAGCCCGAAGGGCATGCACGTATAGCAGAACACACCGCACGTGGTGAGGAAGGCTGTCTTCTCGACATCTTCCACCGTCATTTTGATCTAATGGTAGCCCGAGAAGGTGTCCAAGAAGCACAAGAGGTCGCATTCGGCGGTGGAGTCCACGATCTGGTCGATGCGCGGCAACGGGAACGGGTCCTGAGGGCAGGCCTTGTTGAGGTTTGTGAAGTCCACACACATGCGCTCTTTCCCGCACTTCTTCGGGACGACCACCGGGTTGGCGAGCCATTCCGGGTACTGCACCTCCCGGATGACTCCTGCCTCTTTCAGTTTGCCAACCTCTTGGGCAATGAACGCCTGCTTTTCTTGAGCCTGCCTCCTCGCCTTTTGCTTCACCGGTCGCGCATTGGGACACACCATGAGGTGGTGCTCGATCACATCCCTCGGGACCCCCACCAGGTCAGAGGCGTTCCATGCGAACGCATCTTTGTTCGCGCGGAGGAAGGCTACCAATGCCTCTTCTTGCTCTTGAGGCAGGCCATCGCCGATAGTGAAGGTGAGGCCAAGATTCTCGTCACCCACGAGCACCTGCTTCGTCTCAGCCCGGTTCTGAGAGAACAGTTGCTTCTTCTTCACTGGTGCGACGTTGGCGACGTCCTCAATGCCCTCCGAGGCCTGCACGGCGCCGCCTGTGCTGGGGCGTACCGCGGCCGCAGCCTTGTAGGCGAGCTTGAGTGCGTGGGCCGCGCCCTTGGCGTCCCCGGCGACGGAGAGGATGCTGCCGCTCCAGGGCATCTTGATGACGTTGTAGCCCGGGTGCGTTGCCGCCATGAACTGGGTGAGGGCGGGGTAGCCCAGTATCGCGTTGTAAGGGAGGTGGATGTGGGCGACGTCGAAGTCGATCTGCTCGGTGCGGTAGTTGGAGCGGGTGCCGAAGGTGACGGGGAGGCGCACCCACCCCAAGGGGCGACGGAGCCCCCAGCCACCCCGGAGAAAGGCCTTTAAGGTGCGAGCTAGCCTTGGGGCACCTGCAGCGCATTGAAGATCTCCACGGAGAGGACGTTGAGGCCGGCCCCGCCGTCTATGAGGGTTCTGGTGATGGCCACACTGTTTATGGTTGGCGTGCACATCATGGGGAGCGCACCGGCGGCGGCCGTTGTTCTGGGGTGATCGTTGGGGCCGAAGGTGATGTCTATCTCCGGCCATGCTTGGTGCTGCGAGGTCTCGGGCCGTGGCCGGATCGCGCCTGCCTGGCGGAGGAACCGCTTGACCTGGCGGCTGGAGGCGGGTGCCTGCGATCCGCCGAGATGCAAGCGACCGCCGGGCCGACCCTGCGAGCCGAGGCGCCACTGCGCGCAAAGGGCAACCCGGCCTCAGGGGTTGTGTCGGCCATCGACACGGTGGGGCAAAGAAGAAGCGAAGCTTGCCGAAGACTCCGACACGCCCCCTACCTGGCGTGCCAAATGTTGGATTTCGGGCTCCGCAAAACCCTAAGGAATTCGAACCCAGGGGCGTGTGCGAAGATTCCCCAACAGCTTCGCCCCCTTCAAGCTCACAACACGATAACCCCGCTCGATGGCGAGGAAGGAGATAGCACGCGAGAGTTTACCTAGCTTCGGGCCACTGCGAAGCGTAAAACCCTACTCCTGCCTTTGGTGGATTGCCTCACGAGGAGGTTTGCGGATGAACTAGTACAGTGGCGTGTTGCCTTGCGGGAGTGTTTGCGGGGTGGTTGTCTCGTGTCTCCTACCGGGCTACCCAGCCTCTATTTATAGCGGCCCGGGTCCTCTTCCCTTATCGCAATGGCGGGAAGGGATCCCACAATGGCCAAATTCGAAGGGGGACAGGAGGTACACCCTATCCTGACGAAAGGTGGTCTTCGCCTGCAAAGTAGTCGACGGTGATGCAGAGGTGGGCTCGGCGATGATGTCCGTCCTACGGGGCTCGGGGTCTTGGTCTTGTTGCACCAGAAGGGAAACCTTTGGGGGGCTCTTTGGGAACCTGCTCTCGTCCTTGTCTCCTTTGCACCAAAGAAGAAATTGCCCCTCTGGCGCGCTGGCGCCCGCCTGCCCTGGCTGTCGTCACCCTTGGCCTCCCGAGGTCGTGCGTTGCATAGAAGTCTCCGTCGCTCGGGAGGAGGCCTGGGGAGGCCTGCCTCCCTGCGGGTTTTGGCACTGTCTCCCCCGCGAGCCCGGGGCCTCGCGAGGGCCTTGTGTTGAGTAGGGTCATGTCGGGCCGTACTTGGTCATCGAGGTGGGCCACGCCTTGGGCCGCAGGCAGGCAAGTCTGGGTACCCCCGTTCCCACGACGCCGACAAGATGTCCTCGTAACAGGACTTAGGTGTGAGACCATCGCCGCTTGGTTGAGACTCGAAGGGGTTAAGCGAGAGAGAGAGAGAGTCGGGTTTACCCAGGTTCGGCCCCTCCTATGGAGGCAATAGCCTACGTCCTGCTTTTCGTGTATTAGATTGATGGATCTCGATTACAAGGGTGCGGAATTGCTAACCTAGTTATCGAGAGATTGTAACTTGAGAGTTTCGGCCCTAGGGGCCTGCCTTTTATATATAGGTCAAGTCCTAGGGTTTACAACAGAGTCCGGGTCATATTATGACCCGTGATTTACTACATCTCTAACTTATCTTGCACTTTAAGGAAACTTGAACCGGAGTCCTTAGCTTCATGGGCTTTGAGCCGCCGTCTTTGGATGATGGGCCGTCCGGCGTCTTGATCAGCCGCCACCTTACTTATTTTGCACATGAGACACGGCCTAACTTGAACTGGATCACAAGACTGTTGATGTGTTAACCCGGCCCAGTAGAGCGGGTTACATCGTGGAGTTATATCCCCGACAGAGTCCGTTTACTTACCGTATCACGTACCTCCTATTTTTCAGAATTCTGGAGTGTTCCAGAAGGTTTCTTTTATGTGTTCCTCCAGTGTCATGGTTTGGATAACATTGCTTTCAACGTTAATAGGCGTACCTGAGATATAGTGCTTAATTCTTTCTCCATTGACCACCTTCGGGTTAGTACCTTCGGCATTCTTAATCTTGATATCTCAAGAACGATAAACCTCTTCGATAATATATGGTCCTTCCCATTTGGAGAGAAGCTATCCTGCAAAAAATCTTAAACGAGAGTTGAACAAAAGAACATAGTCTCCTATTTTGAATTCCCGCTTTTGGATTCTTTTATCATGCCATCTTTTTACTTTTTCTTTGAATAGTTTGGCATTTTCATAGGCTTGGGTTCTCCATTCATCTAGTGAGCTAATATCAAATAGCCTCTTCTCACCGGCAAGTTTGAAATCATAGTTGAGTTCTTTAATTACCCAAAATGCTTTATGTTCTAATTCTAGAGGCAAATGACAAGCTTTTCCATATACCATTTTGTATGGAGACATACCCATAGGATTTTTATAAGTTGTTCTATAGGCCCAAAGTGCATCATCTAATTTCTTAGACCAATTCTTTCGAGACCTATTGACAGTTTTTTGTAATATCAATTTTATTTCTCTATTGCTAAGTTCAACTTGACCACTAGATTGAGGATGATAGGGTGATGCAATTCTATGGTTAACATCATATTTAGCAAGCATCTTACGAAAAGCACCATGAATAAAGTGTGAACCACCATCAGTCATTAAATATCTAGGGACTCCAAACCTCGGGAAGATAACCTCTTTAAGCATTTTAATGGAGGTGTGGTGATCAGTACTACTAGTTGGAATAGCTTCTACCCACTTAGTGACATAATCAACAACAACCAAAATATGAGTGTACCCATTAGAGGAAGGAAAAGGCCCCATATAATCAAAACCCCAAACGTCAAAAGGTTCAACAACAAGTGAATAATTCATAGGCATTTCCTGACGCTTACCGATATTACCAATTCTTTGACATTCATCACAAGACAAGACAAACTTACGGGCATACTTGAAGAGAGTAGGCCAATAAAAACCAGATTGCAATACCTTGTGAGCAGTTCTATCTCCCGCATTATGTCCTCCATAAGCTTCGAAATGAAATTTCCGTAGGATTTGTTCCTGTTCATGCTCAGGTACACAATGTCTAATAATACCATCTACGCCTTCTTTATAAAGATGTGGGTCATCCCAAAAGTAATGTTTTAAGTCATAGAAGAATTTTTTTGTTGGTATGTGAAGCTAGGTTGTATATATTTAGCAACAATGTAGTTAGCATAATCAGCATACCAAGGGGTGTTTTGAGAAACACTTATTGCAGCTAACTGTTCGTCGGGAAAACTATCATCAATAGGTAGTGGGTCATCAAGAATATTTTCTAACCTAGACAAGTTATCAGCTACTGGGTTCTCAACTCCCTTCCTATCAACGATATGTAACTCAAATTCTTGAAGCAAGAGAACCCACCTAATGAGTCTAGGTTTAGCATCTTTCTTTTCCATAAGATATTTTATAGCAGCATGATCGGTGTGAACAATAACTTTGGAGTCAACAATATAGGATCTAATTTTATCACAGGCAAACACAACTGCTAAAAATTCCTTTTCAGTAGTAGCATAATTTCGTTGGGCACTGTCTAGAGTTTTACTAGCATAATGGATAACATTCAATTTCTTATCAGCTCTTTGTCCTAGAACAACACCAACAGCATAATCACTAGTGTCACACATAATTTCAAAAGGCAAGTTCCAATCAGGTGGTTGAACGATAGGTGCAGAGGTTAAGGATTTCTTGAGTGTTTCAAAGGCTTCCACACAATCATCATCAAAAACAAAAGGGATATCCTTTTGCAAAAGATTAGTAAGAGGCCTAGAAATTTTAGAGAAGTCTTTAATAAACCTCCTATAGAAACCAGCATGACCAAGGAAACTTCGAATACCTTTAATATCTTTAGGACATGTCATTTTCTCGATTGCATCAACTTTAGCTTTATCCACCTCAATACCTCGTTCAGATATTTTATGCCCCAAGACAATACCTTCATTAACCATAAAGTGGCACTTCTCCCAATTCAAGACGAGATTAGTTTGTTCACATCTCTGCAAAACTCGATCAACGTTGCTTAAGCAATCAACAAAAGAAGTCCCGTAAACGGAAAAATCATCCATGAAAACCTCCATAATCTTTTTACAAAAATCAGAGAATATATCAGTCATACATCTTTGAAAGGTAGCAGGTGCCTTGCATAAACCAAAAGGAATACGTCTATAAGCATAGGTTCCAAAAGGGCAAGTAAAGGTGGTTTTCTCTTGATCGGATTGTGACACAGGTATTTCAGAGAAACCAGAATATCCATCCAGAAAACAAAAGTGTGTGTGCTTAGATAATCTTTCTAGCATTTGATCGATGAAAGGCAGAGGGTAATGATCTTTTCTAGTAGCTTTATTTAACTTTCTAAAGTCAATTACCATTCTATAGCCGGTGACAATTCTTTGTGGAATGAGTTCATTTTTATCATTAGGAACAATGGTAATACCTCCTTTCTTAGGGACACAATGAACGGGACTTACCCATCTACTATCAGCTATGGGATAGATTATACCTGCTTCCAGAAGCTTTAATATTTCAGTTCTTACCACTTCTTTCATCTTAGGATTTAATCGCCGTTGATGATCAACAACGGGTTTAGCATCAGGTTCCATATTAATCTTGTGCTGACATAGAGTGGGACTAATGCCCTTAAGATCATCAAGAGTATATCCAATAGCAGCCCGGTGCTTCCTTAGAACTTTTAATAATCTTTCTTCTTCATGTTCTGAAAGGTTAGCACTAATAATAACAGGATATATCTTTTTCTCATCAAGATAAGCATACTTAAAAGTGTCAGGCAATTGCTTTAATTCAAACACAGGATCACCTTTAGGTGGAGGGGGCCCTCCAAGAGTTTCAATAGGAAAATTGTGTTTTAGGAGAGGTTGTTGTTCAAAGAAAATTTGATCTATTTCATTTCTTCCACACAAGTGCATATCATTTTCATGGTCAAGCAAATATTGTTCTAAGGGATCGGTAGGAGGCACGGCAATAGAAGCAAGACCAATTATTTCATCCTTACTAGATAATGCTCTATCACGAGGTTGTCTACTAAACTTGTGTCACGCCCAAGATGCGATCCTATCCTTATTTTGGCACGAGGGCCTCGACAGGGATAGAAGCGCATCTCATCGTTTCGCAAGAATGGATATCATTACAAGTACATGTAAAGAAGAGATGAGTATATGGAATTGGCTTACACTCGCCACCAGCTACCTCAATATCACATCAATACAACAACATATCCAAACATTATATAGAAGAGCAGGGTCCGACTACGGACGAAAACAAACAATAACATGACATCCATCCTTGCTATCCCAGGCTGCCGCCTGGAACCCATCCTATGATCGATGAAGAAGAAGAAGAAGAACTCCAAATCAAACAAGTATCGCGCTCACGTCAAATCATCGCATTACCTGTACCTGCAACTGTTGTTGTAGTAATCTGTGAGCCACAGGGACTCAGCAATCTCATTTCCAAGGGTATCAAGACTATTAAAGCTTAATGGGTGAGGTATGGTTAAGTGGTGAGGCTGCAGCAAGCACTAAGCATTTATTTGAGTGGCTAACTTACGAGTACAAGAATAAAGGGGGATGATTGTCGAATAAACAGACGGGTACTAGTAATGATCACTAAGTGATCCTGAACACCTACTTACGGTCAACCATAACCCCACCGTGTTCTCTCTCGGAAAAGGACTCCCGAGAAGAGACAGTCACGGTTACGCACACATTTGGTGTATTTTATTTGAGTTTACTTCAAGTTTGCTATGACCGGGTGTTAAACAAAGTTTCCAAGTTGCCACGTAACCGCGGGCACGGCTTTCCAAAAGATTTAACCCTGCAGGGGTGCTCCAACTATTCCATCACAAACTAACCACACGCCGCGGGAATAACCTCGACCACGAATCTCGTGATCTTCCTAGGCAATTCCACTGGAAAACCGCAACCTCGAGATAGCCCGAAGTATTCTCGGAATTCCTCGCACAAGACGTTCGAGAAAGGTAAAACAAGTCCAACAAGACCGCCCGACGTGTCGGCGAACCCGATAGGAGCCGCGTATCTCGTTCTCAGGACACGATCGGATGAGCACAGCGTACAGTGGCCTGATAGACATCTCCCGAGTTGCCCAGGGTTGGCCCCGCACACGACTCTAGTTTGGACCAACAGTCATGAGGAGCACTGGCCCGGGTTGTTGATTAAAGATCCTCGGGTTAATTACTCCCTATGTAGGTTTATTAGTTACTAGATGACCGGTTGCGCCAAATGGCGCAGAGACCCACTAACACCATGTGTGTTATGAAAAGAAAATCCATGCATTAGTAGGTTTAGCTGACCAAGCACATATGGTAACAATTCAAACCCCTTTGTATAAAAAACAAACGGAGGCTTTTTTTTACAAACAAATGTACATAAATATTTGACTCTAATAGTAGCGTTTTAACCCCTTTGTATAAGGAAAAGGGACGAAGATAGTAGCGTTCTAACCTCTTTGTATAAACAAAACGAACAAAGGCTTGTTGTTTGCAAACAGATTACCTGCTGCACCAAATGGCACAAAGACCATGTCAAACTAAGAGTGTTTTGAAATAGTAAAATTAAGTTTTAGCAACCACTTAGGAGAGGAATTCAAACCAATTTATAGATGAAAAAACAAGGACAAATATCTTTGAAAATATAAACTTGAGCACCGTCAATTAATTTGGATCGAAAGGAGTATCTTATTCAGGTACCACAAAGATTAGGACGATAGGTGCCACATAAATATTTTGGATACATTATACATTGACCAGAGATAAAAGAACACCAGATTTTAACATTTTAATTGATCAATGATAGATGTGTAAGCACATATCTACACCTTATTTAATCTATCTACATCGTTTCTGCAATCTTAAGGAGTTTGTCGACAGCACAGGTCAGCTCATCATTAATCAGGTTATCCTCGTGCAGCCCATCATAATTGTGATCCAAATATATACATATGCTTCGATCTATTTTTAGAAATTAGAATTTCTACTTTTATGTGATCCACATTACAAAATATGGGCAAACTTTTGCCAAGTCCTCTGCGATCTCAAGACGCTCGATCTAACTCATGCACTTGTCCTGCAAATATATACATGGTTCATCGTTATTTTATAAGAAATTAGGATTTCAGACAGTGTGCAACTCCAACACCAAAAAGAATCACACTAACGGAAAGCTGAATGTAGCGACTGCACAATAAAGATAGAAAACTAATCAGATGATAATTATTAAAGTTCAAAGTGGACATAGTGTATGGAAATACCAACCTAAACTTCTCCCTGAATGTCCCTATGACCAGATTATTTTAACTTTTTGGTTTATTCCCGCCCAGCATGTCAGGTGCAGTCTCCTGAAGCATAGGAACAACATAAGTTAAAATAATCTGGTCAAACATACACTAAGTACATACTCATGGGCATGTTCCTAAGCATGTATCTAATAACAAAGAGGTATTATTGACAAATTAAACCAAAGTTATAGGGCAGCAAGTTCTCTTACAAAAAACAGAGAACCCTTGATGTGTGTCCACATATACTTACAAAAAGTAGACGGTGTTAATTGCTCCTCTACTGTATGTATGCATCCACACACACTCATTACAAAACACAAAGAACACTAATCACTCCTATAACTTCTCTAGAACATAAGAAACAAGAGTGAAAATTTGATCCAGTGGAACCTAACACCAGCCCCAACACAAAGAAATATAGAAACAAAGGCAGGGAGGACACCTTTGTATCATTCAGTGATTTGGATGGGTAGTAGCCCCAACATAAAGGAATATCCAAAAATAAACGACAACTTAGGCAGCAACATCCTGCACTATGGTTGTGTTCATGAGGAGATCATGGAGATAAAGTGAATTGTTAGTGCATAATCACCTGAAAATTACTTGAGTTTCAGTCAATAATCTCAAACTTCACATTTGTCTTATGACATTATATTTAAATAGTCATACTGAGGGAATTAAAGGGTGGTGGAAATAGACTGGAACATAAGAAGATTTCAGTTGTATGCGCAAAATATGCTTCCAAAGAAAATCGAGAAATCATCTTCGACAACTATTCCAAAACAAAAGGCACCTCAGGAAGCATGCAGTCAAACTAATCTATCCTAAACAACTAAATAGTAAATAAGGTACGATTAGTTTTCCCATGAAAAATAGGCAAGCCATATTAGATTTTTGAAATAAAAAAGGCAATACCTGCAGCAAGCATGTTCGTCTGCATCATCTTGTGGTCCTTCTTTATCATTGAGATAATACCCATACGTATATGTTCATAGCAGCACTTGTATGCATTCTATGATCTGTCGTAGTGAAGGATGATAGGGTAGGCATGTCAGAAAAATGAAGGCTTTGTTAAAAGTATAGAGCCAGTTTATGGGCATCATAAAATATTTAGCCTATGAGCAAGCTTCAGGTATGAAATTTAGTTGAGTCTCTGGTATTCCAAGGATATCACTTAACTTCGCAAGCTAGATCAGAACAAATAGGCAGGATTGTTGAATTCTAAGCCTCAATTAGGCAGCGCCGCTAAATTCTACGTTGTGTGATCCTGCCTCATTTAATCATATAATTGTATAAGCATGCTGGAAAAGAAGCTGGCAAATTATCTGTTTCTTATTCCTCTAATCCTTGAGGCATTTAGGCAGTCAGGCAAATTTTGGAACTGAATACTGCATCTAGCAATTTAATAATGTATCTATGGAGACAAGCCAAGAAGCAATGTAACAAAAAACACGATAGATTTACAATGTACTACAGATCACCTGAAAGTTTGCCAAATAACAGGCACACCAAACTCCTAAGTGAACTGGTACTAAGTGTTTTGAAAAGAGAAGTTATTTTACCGTCGAAAGAATAAAAAATGAAGCACAAACCTTTCTCGCTGAGTACGACGTGGTGAACTCCTTCCATAGATCCTACGGACAAAGATGAACACAAAGCTCTGTGGGTCCAGGAAATAGGCAGAGATCAGACTAAATGTGAGTAATCCATATCAAACCAAGAGCCCATGCGAAGGCGAGCACTCACATCGATCTTTTCCAGCTTGCCCTCGTTTAGAACCTTGAAAATGGGGAACCCAGTGGGCGTCTCAAACAGCACCAACATCTCCAACCAAATCAAAACTCAACCCACCTGGATCACAAGCACAACCACACAACCAAATCAAAACAAATACTAAATTTCACAAAACAAAAGAAGGGTACCAGTGACTGAACGTTCCTTATTCGTCCAGGTACACCTCGGTCAAACTCACAAAATGCGAGGGGAGTAAGCCATTGCCTAGCAAACTTACCTCGAGGGACAGAATAGAACAACTCCTGCAAAGTTAAAAAGGATAAAACAAAAACAGAGTCAATGATGAACAGAGCATCTAGGAATAGATAGACCAGCATAGAAGAGACTTTCACACAAAAGAAATAACTCGCCTAGGTACATTTGCTTCACGAACACAAACAATAGAGGAAAATATGGGAAGAGGAGGAGAATGAGCAAGAGGGATCTGGAGGTAGGAGGAGAAACCAACCACGGGGCTGTCAGCTAGACTCGGGCGTCGAGTTCGTGCCGAGGGTCACCGTCCAGGCCGCCGCCCATACGCCGGCCGAGCGAGCACCAGGGGCGAGGTTGCAGAAGTCGCGACGAGAGAGGAGATGAAAGCCCAACCGTTCTAACCCTGCTGCTCCTTGCGCCCCACGCTGGCGTCTTCTCCATCCCGCGATGCGTTCGGCGCCTAGAGCTTGGGCCTCCCTACTCCCCCACCGGTAGCCTCCCGGCCCTCCCCTGCTCCTCCACCCCAGCGAGAAGACCCCGCCTCCTGGCGGCTTGTTGACGCCGTGCTCCCCGTCGGCTTCCTGCACGGAGGCTCACCAACGGGCGTCCCTGGCTCGTGGTGGCGGCGGACCCTGACCACTTGCGCGGCACCCCGTCAGTGGTATGACACCGCAGACGGAGGCTTCCAAGTGCCAGCACCTCCATATCATGGCTCCTCCTCCTTTCATAGCCCGTCCATAGTCGCGTGAGCGCCGTGCAGCTGCAGGCTTAGCCGACGAGACTCTAGTGCGGTGGCCGGAGGAACAAGCTCGGCGGGGAAGGGGTGCCTGGGCCGAAGGCACGGCGGCTGACGAGGGGAGGGGAGGGGGGTGGAGGGAGGGTGCCGGCGCGGCGGCTGCGTGGATTGGGAGAAAGAGGGCCAGGGTTCCTGTGGGTCTGACGCGGCGTGGGACAAGGAGGGCATGGGACGCATGTCGCGCACGGCGCGGGACGATTTTTATCTCCCGCTTGATGACCCGGCCAATAGCCACGCGGAAGAAAACAAGCCCATCTACCGTGGTGTGGGACCACAAGCCAACGAGGGCCACCCATCATAGTGTACGGGGTGGATGCGTGCGCGTCTGTCCATCCCCTCTCTCCCCTCTACCCAATCCCAGACGAGACACAACCAACAGATCCTCACACAAAACAAAACAACCCAAGCCATGGATTTGTGGGACCAGGATCCAAAGCGGACCACCCGTCATTGTGTGTAAACGTAGCGGCAGGTGTGCTTGTGTGTAAACGTAGCGGCAGTGTGCAAATGTCAGGCCATCAGCTCCCACCAACCATTGACACTTGCACCCATGACGCGCGGCGCATGCGGAGCGGCCGTCCACGCACCCGGAAACGATTCACTCAGCCAATCAGGTAAGAAACCGAGCCCACAGGTCATCCTCCCCTGTGAATGCACCGCGCGGTCAAAACGAGGAACGAAATTTTCAGCCAAGATCCAACGTCAACCAAGCCAAGAAACACCGGTTTGACCAGCACCGGACGGCCCAAATCGTAGCAAATCGAAGGAGCTTCGTGGAGACGAGTTGGCTAGCCTCATTATATGTTAAAATTAGGCAAATGTAGTACCAATGTTGGGCCTTGCCAGACAAGTTTTATCCTAAAACGAAAATCAAGGGGTCCCCATAACAACCCCGAGCATGTTAGGAGCGCTCAATTATGGAACATAACACCGGTACACAAGTAACTAGGGCGGCAAGAGTGAAACAAAACACCGAGCAAAAGGCCAAGCCTTCCACCCTTTACCAAGTATATATGTGCATTAAATTAAATAGCAATAATATTGTGATATAACAAAATATCCATGTTGCACATGGAAAGAGCTTGCACCTGCAACTAGCAACGCTATAAGAAGGGCTGAGCAAGCGGTAACATAGCCAAACAATGGTTTGTTGGGTTGTGAAGGGGTTAGAGGCTTTTCATGGCAATTTGGGAGGCTTGACAAACATGTGGTAGGTAGCGAGACAAGCGATAGAAACGAGATATCTAGCATGGCAATGATAGTAGTGGTATCCAGGGAAATGATCATCTTGCCTGAGATCCTGCTTGGAAGAAGAATGAGTCCATGAAGAAGACGAGCCAACGTAGTCGAACGAATCCTCACACTCCAAACACTTTCGGAACTCTATCGAGAAGAAGCAATCCGAAAACAACAATCAACACATGAACAACACCACAACATATGCATGACATGATGCGCAAACAAACATGATGCATGTCCGGTTTAAATATGCAAGGCATGGCAATCACAACAATCAAATACTACACGTTAAGTGAAGTTCAATATGCAACGGGTTGCTTATTGACGGAACTCCACATTCGAATTACTTAGTTCACTCTCGTTAGGTACACGACAATATTAAATGTTGTTAAACACGGCAAGAGGTGAAGCATAATGAAACTACACTATCTAGGCATCTTAAATGAGGCCGGAAACAACATATAGCATTTCCGAAACGACCCCATATGTTAATTTCGAAATTGGTCCAGATCTGAACTAATTATGTTTTATATTTATTAAACAGGAAAATAAAGTATACCATGCAATTCTACACGTCATTCTAGTCGATTTACATATAAGGAACATATCAAACGGAACTACGGTCTAAAAGATATGACAATCACAAGATTATATGCCATGAATGCAAAATTCATGAAAATGACAACCACGAACATACCAAATCATGGATGCAGCAAGATATTATGAAACTACATGAAATTCTAAGCAAGTTTCATATATGGCATGCCCAAAACGGAGCTACGGTTCATCCACAACAACCAACACAAGTTTTAATGCAAATCTGTCCAAAACAGCAACTTGGCATATTGCATGCATGAAAACAACAAGCTACAAGATTCTAAAATGCACAAACTAAGCATGGGGCAGTAGCATATAACACACACTTCATTTCATCTTCACATATCATACTCAAAAGATTCATGGATCACATGGTAGAAAGCTCACAACATGGCAATAAAATATAGCAGATTATGACTGAAAATAACAGTTTTTAGCATAGCAGTTTTTCATGGAGGCATATTGGCAGCAGTAAAACTATATGCTACAGGTCAGATATTGGCATGAAACTTAACAGCATGGTAGTAGACATGATGCACTACAATTGATACCATGGTGGCAAGGCCTAATTATGCATAGAATCATGGCTAGCATCAACACAATATGGCATTATGAAGAAAACAGATTCTCAGACTCTGTGAAAATTAGAGTAGACATGTGCATCAGTTTTTAACAGATTGACATGTTGGACAATGAATATAACTATGATGCAAATCCTATACATGGCATCAAAAGACACAACCTGGTAGGCAATAACATGCTTTACAACAGACTCCTTGGGAGCAACCACAAAAGACTCCTAGATCAATAGCAAATCACATGGCAACATGGCAACAGAATAACAGTTTCAGACTTAGTGAAATTTAGCTATCTCCCAAAACTGCATGTTGATTAGGCATGTAGACATGGCAATAACAGTAGCATAACAATCACTTATGAGCATGGAAAGGGCACCAACAACAACTAGACATGACACACTTCAAATCATACCATTGGCAAAATTACATAGGATGCATGGTTTGCTTAATATGATGCTCGCAAAACGGAACTCATCATTAACAGATTTCAGTTTTTACGTGATAGCCACTTGAGAGCAAGAAATTGACATGTTAATGAATTCCTACCTAGCAACCAGAGGCATGGCATCAAAGTAGACATCACAAAGATCAATATACAAGAAGACACCTCATGCAAAAGGCCTACGGTTGAGATGCGATCATCATCGAAAAATTGAATAAAATATCAGATCTACCGCCTACGACGGAATGCACTTTTGCAACAGAGTTTTGAGCATGAAGATGCAACCTAAGATGCATGCAAATGGCACCAAAACTTAGAGCGCGAAGAGTAGAACAATTTTCATATATCACACTTATTCATATGATGCACGGTTTACGAGATACAAGCATCACAAAACATCATCATGCTAAAAAACGGGCATATCACGGGGACTTTGTGGATTTCACCTTGCGGACGAACTTGGACGGGGAGGACCCGGAACGAGCGGATCCCGGGGTTGTGGCTGCGTTTGGATCGGGGACGGGGCCGGTACCAGGACGGCCTCATCCCGATCTGGAGCTTGGGAAAGGCATGTCCATGGCAGGAAGACGGCCGGCGACGACGTGGCCGGAGGGAGGCGGGGCGGTGACGGGAAGGCGCGGGCCGACCGGGTCTGGCCGCGGCGGCGCCGGATCCGGCGGTCTTGAGGCAGCGACGGCCGGCGGGGAGGCTCCAAGGCCGGCGGGGACGAGACTAGCGGCGGAGCTTCGAGCTCCGGCCGGCAGGGAGGCGAAGCGCGGGGCTGGCCGGCGGCATGCGACGGCGTCGAGGCGGCGGGGGCTCCGGGGCGGCGCGACTGAGGTCTCCGGCGGCGGAGGCGGTGCTCCGGCCGGCGGCGGCAGGGCTAGAGGTGCGAGGCGGCGGGGTGCTCCGGTGAGCTCCCGGGCGGCGCTAGCCACGGGGCTCGCGGGCGCGGGGGGCGGCGACCCGGGCCCGAGCGGGCCTGCTGCGGGCCTGGCGGGCCTGCGGGCGGGGGTGGCCATGTGGCAGCGCGTGGGTGGCTAGGCGTGGCGGCGCGGCCGTTGGGGCGCCGCCAAGTGGCGGGCAGGGGCTAGCCGGCGCCGGATTTGGAGGGGATGGTGGCGGCTGGCTGTTGGGGTGGTGCGGAAAATGAGGCAGGGGGGTTAGGGTTCCATTTTTTGACATGGGGGTGACTTATATAGGCACGGGCTGGGTTTTGGGGGGTGTTTGCACCGCTTTCGACCCTCCGATCGCGATCCGATGGCTCCGATCGGAGGGGGGGTTAGGGTTTAGGTGATGGTGGGCTGGTGGGCTGAGCTAGAGAGGCTAGGTGGGGGATAAGAGGGAATATAATGGCCTGTGACACGCGTTTTTAAAACATCGAAACGTCCGACAATTTATCCGATGACGAAGCCGCTACGGTTGATCGTCGGGGTATCAAACGACCTCCGATCGCGACGAAATTTGGCAGGCGGCCTACCTATAATATAACAAGACCGCACGCCAAGTTTCGACCCAATCCGATAATATTTTATACGCACTTTTGAAAACAATACTTTACCGATGCCGCGGGCGCGTGCATGTGTGGTTGGTTTCGAAACGGTCAACGAGGAGAACCGACAACTACTAACGGATTCAAGTTTTCGAAAACGAGTGACGATGCCATGCAGATGATGTGAATGATGAATGCAACAGTAAAACGAATCACATGACGAGAATGGAAATAAAAGGGGAATTTTCTGGAGCGCCTGTCTCGGGCTGTTACAACTCTCCTCCACTTACAAGTGATCTCGACCCGTGATCTTAGAATGAGAAGGGGGGGGAAGAAGAAAGGAAGAGGTAAAGCTTAGTTGCTTCTTTGACAAATGAGTGAAACCAATGAATCTTGAAGGTTACAAAGATATGAAGAATGATATGAGAAACAACAAGAATTAACAAGAAATTTGGGCAGCACTTCGGTAGGAACAGAAGGAAAAACTTGACAAGATGGAATGAACTTGGATAGGGGCAGAACACTCCGGTTAAATGAATAAGAAGGGAAGGAACAAGATCTTGCCAAAACGAGATGATGGATCGAAGAGAGCAACATAACAATGCCACCGGAACAAAAGAATAGAAGCTAGATCATAGGAAAGAAACGAACGGGGAAGAAAATGAAAACAACACCATGAAGAACCATCTGAACTCCGGAACAAAAGCATGATAGAAAAGAATTGAAGGTTGCCAAATTACAAGAATGAGGCCTTGCAAAGATTTAGAAGAAGCTTCGGGATGAGATACTTGAGAAAACTTGAAACTCCGGAAAAGAAAGATGAGAACTTCTGAAATCGAGAATTTGATAACATGAACAAATCCGAAATAAGGATTGAAAACACCTTGATTAAATAAGAATAAGAATTATGTTATGCTTATCCTTCACCAAGCAATGGATTTGGCACACCACTTATTCTTCTTGCAGAGATTGATGAGAGATAAGAACACAAACTTGAAGAAGTCTTCAACGAAACACCGGTAAGAATTCACAAATGAATGAGGATACCATGAATGAATGAAGATACATGAGAATGAAGAGATCATGATCCACCTAACAGAAAACTTGAACGAAGCACCGGAATAACAGAGATACGGACGAAGAGACAACAATTGAGAAGAATTTGAGAATGAAAGCTGAAAGCTGAGAACGAAGAAATCTTCTGAAATGATGGCCTTCGGAGGATCGGGAAATGAAGAACAACTCTAAAACGCTCTGGATAGATATGGAAGGAATTACTCATGATCAACCACAATTTGAGAGGATAGCATGAAATTTGAACCATGGATCTTCAAGGGAATGGACGAAGATTTAAGAGAAACTATCCTTAGGTCTTCAAGGCTGAGAAAGATGACAAGAAAGAACATCATGAATTACCGAGATACTCCGGAACAATGGAATGAGGAAAGGTTGAGTCTACGAAGAAATAATTTGAAGCGATCTTAAAAGGAATATGACTAATGGAATCCATTCTTACGTCACATTGGAAAAGAACTTGAGATCTCCGGAAAGATTAGAAGAGTCAGGTAAGATCCTAGGGAAAACCCTGTGGGTTATGAGCCCACTCAAAGAAAACACCGTTGAAACGATTGCTTAGAAGGAGATATTGCACCGGAAGCTTGAATGAATTCACCGGAAAAGAAAACAAAGATGAATACTAAGAAATGATGAACTTGAGCACTTGAGCATCTTCATAATGAATCACCGGATACCATACGGAAGAAAAGATAGAGGAAACATCACATGAATAGAAACGACACTTTGATGAGAATTTAATCTTTTGAAGAAAAGGGCGGGAGGGTGGGAAAAAAACAAAGAAAAACTTGAGACAGATGAGACGAACTCCGGAAAGAAATATGAGGATTGATCTTGCAAATATTGGAAAGGATTGAATTATCTTGAAGAGAAGCACACTGGTTAGGGAAGATATGAAATCACCACTTGACATCGAAGCAACTCGAATTACCATACTTCAACAAAACAAAAGATGGGGCTTGAGGATTAAGCCAGAAACAAATACATAACCCACCATGCATTTGTTGGGAGGATAATCCTAGGTAACTACTTGAATTCCCACCTAAGAATTTCCAAAGTCTTTCTTGTTTATGCGATTCGGGTTGCGGACCCAGGAACGTACCCAAGGTAATCAGCTACAACTGCACCCGCAACCTTCCACACCATAATCCAAGAAACTCTGCAAACTCGTCTACCTCAGACACTCGTAATCACAACGATACTAAGTATGGCAGTACATCCGAACTCTCTCCACCAGTACTGGGGATGCCGGACTCCTCTCACCACTACTAGTATTGAAGCAATTTCGAATATCCTCCGTCCTGAGATACTAAGGAAACTGAATGATAACGATGTGCAAAAATCCCTCGGAGCTCTACTCCTCGATAACAGGAGGCACCAAGACAGAATTCCTTCACATCGGCATCATATAGTTTCCAAACTACCCGCGTGATCCTAAATTTTTTTTGAGCGAGAAGAGGAATAGAATCAAAATTCCTAAGTCGAATACCTCACCAGAGCATAGAAGAGGAGTAAAAGAAACCTACTCTCCGATATATTACTAGACTCAAAATAATTTTTCACTAGACTCGACTCGGCCAAGTTCGATCAATCAAGGGGGCTCCTAGGTCGGTACAGGCTCTGATACCAACTTGTCACGCCCAAGACGCGATCCTATCCTTATTTTGGCACGAGGGCCTCGACAGGGATAGAAGCGCATCTCATCGTTTCGCAAGAATGGATATCATTACAAGTACACGTAAAGAAGAGATGAGTATATGGAATTGGCTTACACTCGCCACAAGCTACATCAATACAACAACATATCCAAACATCATACAGAAGAGCAGGGTCCGACTACGGATGAAAACAAACGATAAAATGACATTCATCCTTGCTATCCCAGGCTGCCGCCTGGAACCCATCCTATGATCGATGAAGAAGAAGAAGAAGAACTCCAAATCAAACAAGTATCGCACTCACGTCAAATCATCGCATTACCTGTACCTGCAACTGTTGTTGTAGTAATCTGTGAGCCACAGGGACTCAGCAATCTCATTTCCAAGGGTATCAAGACTATTAAAGCTTAATGGGTGAGGTATGGTTAAGTGGTGAGGCTGCAGCAAGCACTAAGCATTTATTTGAGTGGCTAACTTACGAGTACAAGAATAAAGGGGGATGATTGTCGAATAAACGGACGGGTACTAGTAATGATCACTAAGTGATCCTGAGCACCTACTTACGGTCAAACATAACCCCACCGTGTTCTCTCTCGAAAAAGGACTCCCGAGAAGAGACAGTCACGGTTACGCACACAGTTGGTGTATTTTATTTGAGTTTACTTCAAGTTTGCTATGACCGGGTGTTAAACAAAGTTTCCAAGTTGCCACGTAACCGCGGGCACGGCTTTCCGAAAGATTTAACCCTTAAGGGTTGCTCCAACTCATCCATCACAAACTAACCACACGCCGCGGGAATAACCTCGACCACGAATCTCGTGATCTTCCTAGGCAATTCCACTGGAAAATCGCAACCTCGAGATAGCCCGAAGTATTCTCGGAATTCCTCGCACAAGACGTTCGAGAAAGGTAAAACAAGTCCAGCAAGACCGCCCGACGTGTCGACGAACCCGATAGGAGCCGCGTATCCCGTTCCCAGGACACGACCGGATGAGCACAGCGTACAGTGGCCTGATAGACATCTCCCGAGTTGCCCTGGGTTGGACCCGCACACGACTCTAGTTTGGACCAACATTCATGAGGAGCACTGGCCCGGGTTGTAGTTTAAGGATCCTCGGGTTAATTACTCCCTATGCAGTTTATTAGTTATTAGGCAAATGTAGTACCAATGTTAGGCCTTGCCAGACAAGTTTTATCCTAAAATGAAAATCAAGGGGGTCCCCATAACAACCCCGAGCATGTTAGGAGCGCTCAATTATGGAACATAACACCGGTACACAAGTAACTAGGGCGGCAAGAGTGGAACAAAACACCGAGCAAAAGATCAAGCCTTCCACCCTTTACCAAGTATATATGTGCATTAAATTAAATAGCAATAATATTGTGATATAACAAAATATCCATGTTGCACATGGAAAGAGCTTGCACCTGCAACTAGCAACGCTATAAGAAGGGCTGAGCAAGCGGTAACATAGCCAAACAATGGTTTGCTGGGTTGTGGAGGGGTTAGAGGCTTTTCATGGCAATTTGGGAGGCTTGACAAACATGTGGTAGGTAGCGAGACAAGCGATAGAAACGAGACATCTAGCATGTCAATTATAGTAGTGGTATCCAGGGAAATGATCATCTTGCCTGAGATCCCGCTTGCAAGAAGAACGAGTCCATGAAGAAGAGGAGCCAACGTAGTCGAACGAATCCTCACACTCCGAACGCTTTCGGAACTCTATCGAGAAGAAGCAATCCGAAAACAACAATCAAAACATGAACAACACCACAACATATGCATGACATGATGCGCAAACAAACATGAAGCATGTCCGGTTTAAATATGCAAGGCAAAGCAATCACAACAATCAAATACTACACGTTAAGTGAAGCTCAATATGCAACGGGTTGCTTATTGATGAAACTCCACATTCTAATTACTTAGTTCACTCTCGTTAGGTACACGACAATATTAAATGTTGTTAAACATGGCAAGAGGTGAAGCATAATGAAACTACACTATCTAGGCATCTTAAATGAGGCCAGTAACAACATATAGCATTTCCAAAACGACCCCATATGTTAATTTCGAAATTGGTCCAGATCTGAACTAATCATGTTTTATATTTATTAAACAGGAAAATAAAGTATACCATGCAATTCTACACGTCATTCTAGTCGATTTACATGTATGGAACATCTCAAACGGAGCTACGGTCTAAAAGATATGACAATCACAAGATTATATGCCATGAATGCAAAATGCATGAAAATGACAACCACAAACATACCAAATCTTGGATGCAGCAAGATATTATGAAACTACATGAAATTCTAAGCAAGTTTCATATATGGCATGCCCAAAACGGAGCTACGGTTCATCCACAACAACCAACACATGTTTTAGCGCAAATCTGTCCAAAACAGCAACTTGGCATATTGCACACATGAAAACAACAAGCGACAAGATTCTAAAATGCACAAACTAAGCATGGGGCAGTATCATATAACACACACTTCATTTCATCTTCACATACCATACTCAAAAGATTCATGGATCACATGGTAGGAAGCTCACAACATGGCAATAAAATATAGCAGATTATGACTGAAAATAACAGTTTTTAGCATAGCAGTTTTTCATGGAGGCATATTGGCAGCAGTAAAACTATATGCTACAGGTCATATATTGGCATGAAACTTAACAACATGGTAGTAGACATGATGCACTACAATTCATACCATGGTGGCAAGGCCTAATTATGCATAGAATCATGGCTAGCATCAACACAATATGGCATTATGAAGAAAACAGATTCTCAGACTTGGTGAAAATTAGAGTAGACACGTGCATCAGTTTTTAACAGATTGACATGTTGGACAATGAATATAACTATGATGCAAATCCTATACATGGCATCAAAAGACACAACCTGGTAGGCAATAACATGCTTAACAAAAGACTCGTTGGGAGCAACCACAAAAGACTCCTAGATCAATAGAAAATCACATGGCAACATGGCAACAGAATAACAGTTTCAGACAGTGAAATTTAGCTATCTCCCAAAACTGCAGGTTGATTAGGCATGTAGACATGGCAATAACAGTAGCATAACAATCACTTATGAGCATGGAAAGGGCACCAACAACAACTAGACATGACACACTTCAAATCATACCATTGGCAAAATTACATAGGATGCATGGTTTGCTTAATATGATGCTCGCAAAACGGAACTCATCGTTAACAGATTTCAGTTTTTACGTGATAGCCACTTGAGAGCAAGAAATTGACATGTTAATGAATTCCTACCTAGCAACCAGAGGCATGGCATCAAAGTAGACATCACAAAGATCAATATACAAGAAGACACCTCATGCAAAAGGCCTACGGTTGAGATGCGATCATCATCGAAAAATTGAATAAAATATCAGATCTACCGCCTACGACGGAATGCACTTTTGCAATAGAGTTTTGAGCATGAAGATGCAACCTAAGATGCATGCAAATGGCACCAAAACGTAGAGCGCGAAGAGTAGAACAATTTTCATATATCACACTTATTCATACGATGCACGGTTTATGAGATACAAGCATCACAAAACATCATCATGTTGAAAAATGGTCATACCACGGGGTCTTAGTGGATTTCACCTCGCAGACGAACTTGGACGGGGAGGACCCAGAACGAGCGGATCCCGGGGCTGTGGCTGCGTTTGGATCGGCGACGGGGCCGGTACCAGGACGACCTCATCCCGATCTGGAGCTTGGGGAAGGCATGGCCATGGCAGGGCCACGGCCGGCGACGACGTGGCCGGAGGAAGGCGGGGTGGCGACGGGAAGGCGCGGGCCGACCGGATCTGGCCGCGGCGGCGCCGGATCCGGCGGTCCTGAGGCAGCAGCGGCCGGCGGGGACGAGACCGGCGGCGGAGCTTCGAGCTCCGGCCGGCAGGGAGGCGAAGCGTAGGGCTGGCCGGCGGCATGCGACGGCGTCGAGGTGGCGGGGGCTCCGGGGCGGCGCGACTGAGGTCTCCGGCGGCGGCGGCGGCAGGGCTGGAGGCGCGAGGCGGCGGGGTGCTCCGGCGAGCTCCCGGGTGGCACTAGCCACGGGGCTCGCGGGCACGGGGGTCAGTGACCGGGCCCGAGCGGGCATGCCGAGGGCCTGGCGGGCCTGTGGGCGGGGGTGGCCACGTGGCAGCGCGTGGGTGGCTGGGCGTGGCGGCGCGGCCGTTGGGGCACCGCAAAGTGGCGGGCAGGGGCTGGCCGGCGCCGGATTTGGAGGGGATGGTGGCGGCTGGCTGTTGGGGTGGTGTGGAAAACGAGGCAGGGGGGTTAGGGTTCCATTTTTGGACATGGGGGTGACTTATATAGGCACGGGCAGGGTTTAGGGGGGGTGTTTGCACCGCTTTCGACCCTCCGATCGCGATCCGATGGCTCCGATCGGAGGGGGGGTTAGGGTTTAGGTGATGGTGGGCTGGTGGGCTGAGCTAGAGAGGCTAGGTGGGGGATAAGATGGAATATGGTGGCCCGTGACACGCCTTTTTAAAACATCGAAACGTCCGACAATTTATCCGATGACGAAGCCGCTACGGTTGATCGTTGGGGTATCAAACGACCTCCAATTGCGACGAAATTTGGCAGGTGGTCTACCTATAATATAACAAGACCGCATGCCAAGTTTCGACCCAATCCGAGAATATTTTATATGCACTTTTGAAAACAATACTTTACCGATGCCACGGGCGCGTGCGTGTGTGGTTGGTTTCGAAATGGTCAACGAGGAGAACCGGCAACTACTAACGGATGCAAGTTTTCGAAAACGAGTGATGATGCCATGCAGATGATGCGAATGATGAATGCGACAGTAAAATGAATCACATCACGAGAATGGAAATAAAAGGTGAATCTTCTGGAGCGCCGGTCTCGGGCTGTTACAACTTGGAAATATTAAACTCATGAGACACACCACCAAAACTCACACTGACAGTTTGTTTTTCACAGTCTATTTTAGCGTTGACGGTGCTCAAGAAAGGTCTACCAAAGATAATGGGACAAAAGTCATCTTGTGGGGAACCAAGAACTAGAAAATCAGTAGGGTATTTTACTTTCCCACACAAGACTTTAACATCTCTAACAATTCCAAGTGGTGTGATGGTGTCTCTATTAGCAAGTTTAATAGTAACATCAATGTCTTCTATTTCAGCAGTTGCTATTTCATCCATAATTTCTTGGTATAAGGTAAAAGGGATAGCACTCTGATACGTCTCCAACGTATCTATAATTTTTGATTGTTCCATGCTATTATATTATCTGTTTTGGATGTTTTATATGCATTAATATGCTATTTATATTATTTTTGGGACTAACCTATTAATCTAGAGCCTAGTGCCAGTTTTTGTTTTTTCCTTGTTTTTGAGTATTGCAGATAAGGAATATTAAACGGAGTCCAAACGGAATAAAATCTTCGGAATAATTTTTTCTTGGACCAGAAGCAACCCAGAAGACTTGGAGATGAAGGCAGGGGAGCCACCGTGTGGCGACAAGCCACAAGGGCGTGCCCTAGGGGGGCACACCCCCTGGCTTGTGGCCCCACGGCAGCCCCCCTAACCCTATTCTTCGGCCTATAAATTCACAAATATTCCCTGGATACCAAAGAGAGCCACGAAAATACTTTTCCGCTGCCGGAAGCCTCTATTCCCGTGAGATCCAATCTTGGAGCCTTTTTCGGTAATCTGCCCCTCCGATGATGCGTGAGTAGTTTACCACAGACCTTCGGGTCCATAGCTAGTAGCTAGATGGCTTCTTCTCTCTCTTTGCTCTTCAATACCATGTTCTTCATGATCTTCATGGAGATCTATCCGATGTAATACTCTTTTGCGGTGTGTTTGTCGAGATCCGATGAATTGTGAGTTTATGTTCAGATTATCTATGAATATTATTTGAGTCTTTTCTGAATTCTTATATGCATGATTTCATATCTTTGCAAGTCTCTTCGAGTTATTGGTTTGGTTTGGCCAACTAGATTGGTAATTCTTGCAATGGGAGAAGTGCTTAGTTTTGGGTTCAATCTTGCGGTGTCCTCACCCAGTGACAAAGTAGGGGTAGCGAGGCACGTATTGTATTGTTGCCATCGAGGATAAAAAGATGGGGTTTTCATCATATTGCTTGAGTTTATCCCTCTACATCATGTCATCTTACCTAATGCATTACTCTGTTCTTCATGAACTTAATACTCTAGATGCAGGCAGGAGTCGGTCGATGTGTGGAGTAATAGTAGTAGACGCAGAATCGTTTCGGTCTACTTGACACGGACGTGATGCCTATATGCATAATCATTGCCTTGGATATCTTCATAATTATTCGCTTTTCTATCAATTGCTCGACAGTAATTTGTTCACCCACCGTATTATTTGCCATCATGAGAGAAGCCTCTAGTGAAACCTATGGCCCCCGGGTCTATTTTCCATCTTATACTTTCAGATCTAAAACCAAAAATACCAAAAATACCTTGCTGCATTATTTTTACTTTTGTTTTACTTTCCGTTCAAGCAATCTATCATATCTATCTCTATCAGATCTCATCCTTGCAAGTAACCGTGAAGGGATTGACAACCCCTTTATAGCGTTGGGTGCAAGTGTTTGATTCTTTGTGTAGGTACATCTATTGGGGACTTGCTTGTATCTCCTACTGGATTGATACCTTGGTTCTCAACAACTGAGGGAAATACTTATCTACTTTGCTGCATCACCCTTTCCTCTTCAAGGGAAAACCAACGCATGCTCAAGAAGTAGCACACTCACACTAGCTCCCAAATCACATAAACCATGATAGAAATGATCTCCTATTTTAATTGAGACAACAGGCATGCCTTCTATGGGTCTATGTTTATCTTTTTCATCGGGTTTAGCAATTCTAGAAGCTTCATCACAGAAGTAGATAACATGCCCATCAATATTTTCTACCAAGAGATCTTTAACCATAGCAACACTAGGTTCTACTTTAATTTGTTCAGGGGGCTTAGGTGCTCTTACGAACCACAGTTGATACCTTAGCATGTTCCTTTATCCTAATAGGGAAAGGTGGTTTTTCAATATAAGTGGTAGGCACAACTGGATCAACATTGTAAATGATGGTTTCATCTTTAGCTATAACCGGTTCTTTAATTTCTTCTTTAATAGGGGGATGATATTTAAACCAATTCTCCTTAGGGAGATCAACGTGAGTAGTAAATGCTTCACAGAAAGAGGCTACTATCTCAGAGTCAAGTCCATATTTAGTGCTAAACTTGTGAAAAGTATCGGTATTCATAAAAGATTTAACACAATCAAACTCAAGCTTTATATCTGACTCATTACCTTCGTCGAGTTCCCAATCTTCAGAGTTGCGTTTAATTCTCTAAGAGATCCCACTTGAATTCAATAGTTTTCTTCATATAAGAACCAGCACAAGAAGTATCGAGCATGGATTGATCTTTATGAGAAAGCCGAGCATAAAAATTCTGAATGATAACTTCTCTCGGGATGTCATAATTGGGGCATGAATATAACATTGCCTTAAGCCTCCCCCAAGCTAGAGCAATGCTTTCTCCTTCACGAGCCCAAAAATTATATATATAATTCCGATCACGATGAACTAGATGCATAGGATAAAACTTTTGGTGGAATTTCAATTGCAAACGATTCCAGTTCCACGATCCAAGATCATCACATAGACTATACCATGTCATTGCTTTTCCCTTCAAAGATAAATGGAAAACTTTCTGCTTAGCTTCATCACCAGGTAAACCTGCAAGCTTGAATAATCCACAAATTTCGTTCACATATAAAAGGTGCATATCAGGATGTTCAGTTCCATCTCCTGCATAAGGTTTAGCAAGCAGTTGTTCTACCATACTCGAAGGAATTTCATAACCAATATTTTCAGTAGGTGCAATAGGTTGAAGGGCAACTAATGGTGGTTCCGGTCGAGGTGATGATACCCCGAACAAACCCCTCAAAGGATTGTTTTCCATAGTAGCAAGTAACAGTAAATTTCAGCATGCAGTATAAGTTTTTCCGTACTGATTTCCACTTACCAAGAGCGCTTCACTCCTCGGCAACGGCGCCAGAAAAGAGTCTTGATGACCCACAAGTATAGGGGATCAATCGTAGTCCGTCTGATAAGTAAGAGTGTCGAACCCAACGAGGAGCAGAAGGAAATGACAAGCGGTTTTCAGCAAGGTAATTTCTGCAAGCACTGAAATTGTAGGTAACAAATAGTTTGATAGCAAGGTAATTGGTAACGAGCAAGTGACGGTAACGGTAAATAAGGTGCAGCAAGGTAGACAAATCCTTTTGTGGCAAAGGACAGGCCAGAACAATCTCTAGTAATAGGCAAAGTGTTCTTGAGGGTACACGGGAATTTCATCTAGTCACTTTTATCATGTTGGTTTGATTCGTGTTCGCTATTTTGATAATTTGATATGCGGGTGGACTAGTGCTTGGGTGCTGTTCTTACTTGAACAACCTCCCACTTATGATTAACCCCCTCACAAGCATCCGCAACTACGAGAAAAGTATTAAGATAAAATCTAACCATAGCATTAAACGTTTGTATCCAAATCAGCCCCTTATGAAGTAGCGCATAAACTAGGGTTTAAGCTTTTGTCACTCTAGCAACCCATCATCTAATAACTACTCCATAATGCATTCCCTTAGGCCCATGAATGGTGAAGTGTCATGTAGTCGACGTTCACATGACACCACTAAGGGAATCACAACATACATTGTCGGCGTCCTAGGAACGGGGGTACCCAGACTTGGCTGCCTGCGGCCCAGGGCGTGGCCCGCTTCGACGGCCAGTACGGCCCGGCGCGGCTTCACTCAAGACAAGGCCCTCGCGAGAGTCCCACCCACGTGAGGAGGACGACACCAAGACCCTCGGAAGGAAGAGGCCACCCCAGGTTGCCTCCCGAGGGGCGGAGATCCCTATGCAGCACTCGGCCTCGGGAGGTCGGGGGTGACGCAAGCCAGGCCAGGCGGGCACCAGCGCGCGCAGAGAAGACAGTTTCCTGTTTGGTGCAAAGGAGGCAAGGGCGTACGCGGGTTCCCCAGGAGTCCCACCAAAGGTTTCCATTCTGGTGCAACAAGACCAGGCCAACGGGCTCAGCAGGACGGATGTCACAACCGAGCCCCGTCACTGCCAGCTACTTTGCAGGTGAAGACCACCTTTCGTCAGGATAAGATGTACCTCCTGTCCCCTTTCAAATTTGGCCGTTGTGGGATCCCTTCCCGCCAATGCGATAAGGGAAGAGGACCCGGGCCATTATAAATAGAGGCAAGGTTGCGTCGTAGAGAAGCACGAATCGAACACCACTCGAGCGCCCTCGAGAGGTTGCTCACCAATGTACCAGTTCATCCACAAACCTCCTCTTGAGGCAATCCACCAAAAGCTGGAGTAGGGTTCTACGCTTTGCAGCGGCCCGAACTTGGGTAAATCCGTGAGTTAGTCTTCTTCCCCACGATTGAGTGAGTTCGATCTGGCTAGGCCATGGAGCTGTGAGCTTGAGGCCGAAGCTGGTTGGGATATTCGCACACGCCCCTGAGTTCGAACCTCTTTGGGTTTTGCGGAGCCCGAAATCCGACATTTGGCGCGCCAGGTAGGGGGCGTGCCGAAGTCTCTCCTCAAGCTTCGCTCCCTCTCTGCTCGACGCTCCGATGGCTAACGCTCGCCGAGCACACGTCGAACGCCGGGCTGCTCGTGTCGCCCAGACATCGCTAGTGGGCCGCACCACCGCGCGTCGATCCGCCTCTCCCGCAGCCGACGCCGCCACGGGCCCAGATGCCCACGAGCAGCAGAACTCCTTGCAGCCAGTCACCGCGCGGCGCGACGGCCGGACTGCCACCCCGTCCATCGTTCCAGCTACTGGGTCGTCCTCCCACGCTCGCCCCGGGCAGGCGCACGGGTCGGACGCACTGCTTATGGCGCGCGAGCTGCTGTGCTACCGCCCAGCCCCCAACCGCTACGACGAATGGCTCGGGCGCATCGCGGAGCTCGTCAGCGCTGCCGGTGACGCCCCGGCGCTCTCCTACTCGCTCCGTCCCCCGCCCTCTTTGGTGGGTGACATGGCCCATGGTGCGCCACCTCCTCCTCCCCTGCGTGGCGCCGACCCCGAGCCCAGGCGTGAAGCACACCCGCGCGACCAGCCACACGGGCCCCCGGCGAGGGTGAGGGATGAAGTAAGCTATCAGGTGGTGCGACGGCCGCGCACTAATGCGCGCGCGCTCCCCGCACTAGTGCCCCAGCGTCACGACCGCGCGCCTCTGGAGGCCGCTGCTCAGGAACACCAAGACCGGACCCCTCCCATGCGCGCGGCACCCGTGGGTGCAGTGGGCTGCCGCGCCATCGCCCCAGAGCTGCGTCGGGTCGCCTGGCCCGACAAGTTCAAGCCGGACCTGCCTCCTCGCTACGACGGCACCCCAGACCCTGCAGACTTCTTAGAGCTACTCGCTGAGCATCGAGGAGGCCGATGGAGCCGACAAGGTCATGGCGAACTGGTTCCCCATGGCCCTCAAGGGTGGTGCGCTCTCCTGGCTCCTCAACCTCCCGGAGGGTTCGATCACCTCCTGGGACGAACTCCGAGAGCGCTTTGTCGCCAACTTTCAAGGCACCCGTGATCGCGCTCTCGCCGTGGCTGACCTGCGCCGCATGAAGCAACAGGCGGGCGAGACCTTGCACAAGTACTGTCACGCCCAAGATGCGATCCTATCCTTATTTTGGCACGAGGGCCTCGACAGGGATAGAAGCGCATCTCGTTGTTTTGCAAGAATGGATATCATTACAAGTACATGTAAAGAAGAGAGGAGTATATGGAATTGGCTTACACTCGCCACAAGCTACATCAATATCACATCAATACAACAACATATCCAAACATCATACAGAAGAGCAGGGTCCGACTACGGATGAAGACAAACGATAAAAATGACATCCATCCTTGCTATCCCAGGCTGCCGCCTGGAACCCATCCTAGATCGATGAAGAAGAAGAAGAAGAACTCCAAATAAAACAAGCATCGCTCTCACGTCAAATCATCGCATTACCTGTACCTGCAGCTGTTGTTGCAGTAATATGTGGGCCACAGGGACTCAATAATCTCATTTCCAAGGGTATCAAGACTATTAAAGCTTAATGGGAGAGGTATTGTTAAGTGGTGAGGCTGCAGCAAGCACTAAGCATTTATTTGAGTGGCTAACTTACGAGTACCAGAATCAAGGGGGATGATTGTCGCATAAACGGTCATGAACTAGTAATGATCTCTAAGAGATCCTGAACACCTACTTACGAACAAACATAACCCCACCGTGTTCTCTCTCGGTTCAGAAATCACGAGAAGAGACAGTCACGGTTACGCACACGGTTGGTGTATTTTATTTGAGTTTACTTCAAGTTTGCTATGACCGGGTGTTAAACAAAGTTTCCAAGTTGCCACTTAACCGCGGGCACGGCTTTCCTAAAGATTTAACCCTGCAGGGGTGCTCCAACTCATCCATCACAAACTAACCACACGCCGCGGGAATAACCTCGACCACGAATCCCGTGATCTCCTAGGAAATTCCGTAGGAAAACCGCAACCTCGAGATAGCCCGAAGTATTCTCGGAATTCCTCGCACAAGACGTTCCAGAAAGTTAAAACAAATCCAGCAAGGCCACCCGGCGTGTCGACGATCCCGATAGGAGCCGCGTATCTCGTTCTCAGGACACGACGGATGAGCGATGGTTACCACGCCAATCACCGAGTTGCCCCAGGTAGCATTAATAATCTGCTCTGGCTTGGACCAACACTCATAAGGAGCACTGGCCCGGGTTGTTGATTAATTATCCACGGGGTTCGGAAAGTCCCTATGCAATTTTATTAGTTATTAGGCAAATGTAGTACCAATGTTGGGCCTTGCCACACAAGCTTTATCCTAAAACGAAAGTCAAGGGGATCCCCATAACAACCCCGAGCATGTTAGGAGCGCAAATTATGCAACATAACACCGGTACACAAGTAACTAGGGCGGCAAGAGTGGAACAAAACACCGAGCAAAAGGTCAAGCCTTCCACCCTTTACCAAGTATATATGTGCATTAAATTAAATAGCAATGATATTGTGATATAACAAAATATCCATGTTGCACATGGAAGAACTTGCACCTGCAACTAGCAACGCTATAAGAAGGGTTGAGCAAGCGGTAACATAGCCAAACAATGTTTTGCTGGGATGTGGAGGGGTTAGAGGCTTTTCATGGCAATTTGGGAGGCTTGTCATACAAATGGTAGGTAGCGAGACAATGATAGAAACGAGACATCTAGCATGGCAATGATGGTAATGGTATCCAGGGAAATGGTCATCTTGCCTGAGATCCCGCTTGGAAGAAGAACGAATCCGTGAAGCAGGCGATCCGTGAAGTAGACGAACGGGACATAGTCGAACGGATCCTCACACTCCGACCGCTTTCGGAACTCTATCGAGAAGAAGCAATCCGGAACAAACAATCAACACACGATACACCACAACATATGCATGACATGATGCTCTTCAAATATGATGCATGTTATGCATGACATGGCAAGCACAATAATCAACTTCTACACATTAAGTGAAGCTCAATATGCAACGAGTTGCATATTGACGAAACTCCACATTTGAATATTGAGTTCACTCTCGTTTAGGTACACGACAATATTAAATATTGTTAAGCATGGCAAGAGGTCAATCATAAGTAAACTAGACATCTAGGCATATTAAATGAGGCCGGAAACAACATATAGCATTTCCGAAACGACCCCATATGTTAATTTTGAAATTGGTCCAGATCTGAACTAATCATGTTTTTTATTTATTAAACAGCAAAACAAAGTGCACCATGTTATTCTACTCATCATTCTAGTTGATTTACATATATAGATCATATAAAACGGAGCTACGGCCTAAAAGTTATAACACACACAAGATGAACATGACATGAATGCAAAATGCAAAATGCATGAAAATGTCAACCACAAACATTTCAAATCATGAATGCAGCAAGATATTATGATACTACACGAAATTCTAAGCAAGTTACATATGCAACATGTTCAAAACGGAGCTACGGTTCAACCTCAAATACCAATACGAGTTTTAGCTCAAAGCTGTCCAAAACAGCTACATGGCATATTGAACACATGAAAACAACAAGCTACAAGCTTCTAAAATGCACAAACTAAGGATGGGGCAGTAGTTTATAACACACACTTCATTTCATCTTCACATTTCATACTCAAAAAAGTCATGGATCACATGGTAGGAAGCTCACAACATGGCAATAAAATATAGCAGTTTAGGACTTAGTGAAAATAACAGTTTTAACAGAGCAGTTTAATCACGAAGGCATATTGGCAGCAGTGAAACTATATGCTACATGTCATATATTGGCATGAAACTTAACAGCATGGTAGTAGACATGATGCACTACAATTCATTCCATGGTGGCAAGGTCTAATTATGCATAGAATCATGGCTAGCATCAACACAATATGGCATTATGAAGAAAACAGATTCTCAGATTTAGTGAAAATTAGAGTAGAGATGTGCAGCAGTTTTTAACAGATTGACATATTGGACAGCAGAATTAATTATGATGCTAAACCTATTCATGCAAACTATTGGCACTACATGATAGGCAACAACATGCTTAACAAAAGACTCCTTGGTGGCAACCACAAAAGACTCCTAGATCAATAGCAAATCCCATGGCAACATGGCAACAAAATAACAGTTTTCAGACTTAGAAATATTTTGGACCCTCAAAACAGCAGTATTTTTATAGCATGTTGGCAACAAGAAAATAACACCTAAACATGCATTTCTATAGCAACCAAAAATACCATGGCCTAGAACACATGTCCAAGGGCATATCTCATGTTCAAAATTATTTCATATCATGCATGGATTAAATCACACAAAATAGACAAAAGAGCATCATAGCCAAAATGACATGCAAACATAATTGCTCAAATGACAAAACTAATTGTACAGATAAATTCTATGGATTTTTCTACCCCGAAAACATATATAATATGCTTATGTAGCTATGCAAAATGCGCCACAATTAATTATGCACAACATAGTTTTTTTTAATAGACAGGGCTTCACATAGTTAAATCACGCATGGGTGCGGGTTTGGGTGAAGCTCACCATGGGCCGGGGCCCAGAAGGCAGGGGAGGCAAGCCTGCGGGCGAGCTAGGCTGGAGGAGAGGCGCGGCCCAGGGGCGCTCGCGGCCCACGCACGGCGAGGCTGTGCCCGTCTCCCTCGACCGCCCGAGCAGAGCCAGGGCTGGCGGTTGCGGTCAACGGCGGGAGCAGCGGCGAGGTCCAGGGGGCGGCGAAGGTCGGGGACGAGGAGATCCGGTCGGCAGGGCATCGGATCCGGCCGGCACCGGTGACCGGCGGCGGCTGCGAGCCCGTGGCCGACGGGATCCGAGCGGCAACGAGCTCGAGGCCATGGCGGCCGAGCGGCGGGGCTTGCATGGAGGCGAGGAGAGGTGCAGGTGAGGCACGGCGGCAGGGTCCGGTCGCGGCAAGGCCGTAGGCGGGCGGCGCAGGTGCTCCGACGACTCGCCGGCGGCGAGCAGGGCCGGCGAGGTGGGGCGGCTCGATTGGAAGGCAGGGGCGAGCGGGAGGTGCTCAGGGCACGGGGCGGGCGAGCTCGGCCCAGATCGGGCCCGGGCGGCGGCGGCGGCGGGCTCGGTCGGGCCTCGGGAAGGCCAGACCCGGGCCACGGTGGCTGGAGGCGCGGGGGAGGACAGATGGCGGCCTCTGACTGGCTAGAAGTGGCCGCGCGGTGGGATCTGGCGCGACAAGTGGCGGCCAGCGGCTGGCTTGGCACAAAAAACGATGGAGCGGTGGCGGCGGTGGCGAGGTGGGGGCGCGGATTTGGAGGTGGGAGCTTGGGGAAGACCTACTTTTATAGGCAGGGACTAGGGTTAGGGGGGGTTTGTCCGTTTTCGGACCTTCGGATCTCGATCCGACGGTCCGGAAGCGGAGGGGGCTTGCAGGGCTATGGTTGGCTGTGGAGAGGGGTTGTGGGCTGAGGAGAGAGGGAAATGCGAGGCCCGTGACAGAGTTTTGGAAACACCAAAAACATCCGCGATATAAACCGATGACTGCGCTGCTGCGGTTGATCATTGGGGTCTCAAACGACCCTGATTGCGACGAAACTTGGCAGGCGGTCTACCTACAATAAAACAAGACCGCAAGCCAACTTTCGACCCAAACCGAGAATATTTTTCGCGCGCTTTTAAAACATTTTTTTAAACGAATGCCACAAGCGCGTGCGAGTGTGGTTGGTCTCAAATCGATCAACAACAAGAACGGAGAGAACCGGCGACTACGAACAGATGCAAGTTTTTCAAAATGACGACAACAGAGTGTCGATGCAATGCAGATGATGCGAATGATGCGATGATGAACGCAACAACCAAATGAATCACACGACGAGAACGGAATAAAGCAGGAATCTTCTGGAGCGTCGGTCTCGGGCTATTACAACTCTCCTCCACTTACAAGAGATCTCGACCAGAGATCTTAGAATGAGAAGGGGAAGAGAAGAGAAAAGGAAGAGGTAAAACTTAGTTGCTTCTTTGACAAACGAATGAAACCATAGAAACATGAAGGTTGGAAAGAGATGAAGAATGACATGAGGAATAAGCAAGATTTCAAAAGAAATTTCGGCAGCGCTTCGGTAGGATAGAGAGACAAAATTTGATAAGATGGAGAGAACTTGAAAAGAGAAAACAACACTCCGGTTAAATGGATAAGCAAGAAAGCACATGATCTTGATAAAACAAGATAATGGATGAAAGGGAGCAACATCACAAAGCCTCTAGAATAAAAGAATAGAAACTAGATCATTGGAAAGAAAAGAACGGAGAAGAAATGACAACTCCTACCACCATTTAATTTTAAAAGCATCCTAACAAGAAGAGATTGAACGGAGTTGTTGGAAATCAACAACGAAAGAAAAGACTTGTTATGGGCTCATGGAAAACATCTCAAAATAATGAGGTGACAACCGTCCACAAATAGAAACAATTGGTTTCATTGAGATCAACGAAGAGATGAAAACTTCTTTCACCAAGAGGATTCATTGAGATCTTGGATCATTGATAAACATCATGATAGCAACAATCTTTACGAAGAGCTTTAGGTGAAATCCAATCCAAGATAGCTCCAATGGGGAATATGATGGGTTTACATATATCATTCTGTCAACTACTCTTCGAGACTCCTCATGAATCAAGAATGCTATAACACAATCTCAAAAGATAAGAGGGAATTAATTGCACTTTGAAATGCAAGATAAAGAATACTTAAGAAATTACCACAAGAATCTTGAAGAACACTTGAGAATGAAAGAAATCTTTGATGAACCACCATGTAGAGCCTCCATGAAGAACTCCGGATAGAAAATGATAATAGAAAACAAATGAAGGTTGAAAAGAACAAGAGTTGAAGCCTTGCAAAGATTAAGATGGAACTTCGTGAAGAGATACTTGAGACAACTTGGAACTCCGGAAACGAAACGAAGAGCACTTGGGATAAGGAATTGATATCATGACCAACCTTCGGAACAAGGATTGAAATCACCTTGATAAACAAGCAACGGATTTGGCATACTACTTATTCTTCTTGAAAGATTGAAGAGAGAATACTATGAACTTGAAGAACTCTTGAACGAGACACTGGTAAGAATTTGAAATGAACCGGATACATCACGGAAGAGAAGATAGCGGAAGCATCACATGAATAGAAAAGGCACTCGAATGCGAATTTAATCTTTTGAAGAAAAAGGCGGGAGGGTGGGGAAAACAAAGAAAACTTGAGACAGATGAGACGATCTCCGGAAAGAAATATGCGGATTGATCTTGCAATACTGGAGAGGGATGAATTATCTTGATGAGAAACACACCGGTTAGGAAAGATTTGAAATCACCACTTGACATCGAAGCAACTTGAATTACCATACTCCAACAAAACAAAGGATGAGGCTTGAGAATTAAGCCGGAAACAAATACATAGCCCACCATGCATTTGTTGGGAGGATAATCCTAGGTAACTACTTGAATTCCCACATAAGAATTTCCGAAGTCTTTCTTGTTTATGCGATTCGGGTTGCGGACCCAGGAACGTACCCAAGGTAATCAGCTACAACTGCACCCGCAACCTTCCACACCATAATCCAAGAAACTCCGCAAACTCGTCTACCTCAGACACTCGTAATCACAACGATACTAAGTATGGCAGTACATCCGAACTCTCTCCACCAGTACTGGGAATGCCGGACTCCTCTCGCCACTACTAGTATTGAAGCAATTTCGAATATCCTCCGTCCTGAGATACTAAGGAAACTGATTGATAACGATGTGCAAAAATCCCTCGGAGCTCTACTCCTCGATAACAGGAGGCACCAAGACAGAATTCCTTCACATCGGCATCATATAGTTTCCAAAATATCTGCGTGATCCTAAAAAAAATTGAGCGAGAAGAGGAGTAGAATCAAAATTCCTAAGTCAAATACCTCACCAGAGCATACAAGAGGAGTAAAACAAACCTACTCTACGATATATAACTAGACTCAAAATAGTTTTTCACTAGACTCGACTCGGCCAAGTTCGATCAATCAAGGGGGCTCCTAGGTCGGTACAGGCTCTGATACCAACTCGTCACGCCCAAAATGCGATCCTATCCATATTTTGGCACGAGGGCCTCGACAGGGATAGAAGCGCATCTCGTTGTTTCGCAAGAATGGATATCATTACAAGTACATGTAAAGAAGAGAGGAGTATATGGAATTGGCTTATACTCGCCACAAGCTACATCAATATCACATCAATACAACAACATATCCAAACATCATACAGAAGAGCATGGTCCGACTACGGACGAAGACAAATGATAAAAATGACATACATCCTTGCTATCCCAGGCTGTCGCCTGGAACCCATCCTAGACCGATGAAGAAGAAGAAGAAGAACTCCAAATCAAACAAGTATCGCTCTCACGTCTAATCATCGCATTACCTGTACCTGCAACTGTTGTTGTAGTAATCTGTGAGCCACAGGGACTCAGCAATCTCATTTCCAAGGGTATCAAGACTATTAAAGCTTAATGGGTGAGGTTGGTTAAGTGGTGAGGTTGCAGCAAGCACTAAGCATTTATTTGAGTAGCTAACTTACGAGTACCAGAATCAAGGGGGATGATTGTCGAATAAACGGTCGTGAACTAGTAATGATCTCTAAGAGATCCTGAACACCTACTTACGAACAAACATAACCCCACCGTGTTCTCTCTCGGTTCAGAAATCACGAGAAGAGACAGTCACGGTTACGCACACGGTTGGTGTATTTTATTTGAGTTTACTACAAGTTTGCTATGACCGGGTGTTAAACAAAGTTTCCAAGTTGCCACTTAACCGCGGGCATGGCTTTCCGAAAGATTTAACCCTGCAGGGGTGCTCCAACTCATCCATCACAAACTAACCACACGCCACGGGAATAACCTCGACCACGAATCCCGTGATCTCCTAGGAAATTCCGTAGGAAAACCGCAACCTCGAGATAGCCCGAAGTATTCTCGGAATTCCTCGCACAAGACGTTCGAGAAAGGTAAAACAAATCCAGCAAGGCCGCCCGGCGTGTCGACGATCCCGATAGGAGCCACGTATCTCGTTCTCAGGACACGACGGATGAGCGATGGTTACCACGCCAATCACCGAGTTGCCCCGGGTAGCATTAGTAAGCTGCTCTGGGTTGGACCAACACTCATGAGGAGCACTGGCCCGGGTTGTTGATTAATTATCCACGGGGTCCGAAAAGTCCCTATGCAATTTTATTAGTTATTAGGCAAATGTAGTACCAATGTTGGGCCTTGCCAGACAAGCTTTATCCTAAAACGAAAGTCAAGGGGGTCCACATAACAACCCCGAGCATGTTAGGAGTGCAAATTATGGAACATAACACCGGTACACAAGTAACTATGGCGGCAAGAGTGGAACAAAACACCGAGCAAAAGGACAAGCCTTCCACCCTTTACCAAGTATATATGTGCATTAAATTAAATAGCAATGATATTGTGATATAACAAAATATCCATGTTGCACATGGAAGAACTTGCACCTGCAACTAGCAATGCTATAAGAAGGGCTGAGCAAGCGGTAACATAGCCAAACAATGTTTTGCTGGGATGTGGAGGGGTTAGAGGCTTTTCATGGCAATTTGGGAGGCTTGTCATACAAATGGTAGGTAGCGAGATAGCGATAGAAACGAGACATCTAGGATGGCAATGGTAGTAATGGTATCCAGGGAAATGGTCATCTTGCCTGAGATCCCGCTTGGAAGAAGAACGAATCCGTGAAGCAGGCGATCCGTGAAGTAGACGAACGGGACGTAGTCGAACGAATCCTCTCACTCCGACCGCTTTCGGAACTCTATCGAGAAGAAGTAATCCGGAATAAACAATCAACACACGATACACCACAACATATGCATGACATGATGCTCTTCAAATATGATGCATGTTATGCATGACATGGCAAGCACAACAATCAACTTCTACACATTAAGTGAAGATCAATATGCAATGAGTTGCATATTGACAAAACTCCACATTCGAATATTTAGTTCACTCTCGTTTAGGTACACGACAATATTAAATGTTGTTAAGCATGGCAAGAGGTGAAGCATAACTAAACTAGACATCTAGGCATATTAAATGAGTCCGGAAACAACATATAGCATTTCCGAAACGACCCCATATGTTAATTTCGAAATTGGTCCAGATCTGAACTAATCATGTTTTTTATTTATTAAATAGCAAAACAAAGTGCACCATGTAATTCTGCTCGTCATTCTAGTCGATTTACATATATAGATCATATAAAACGGAGCTACGGCCTAAAAGTTATGACACACACAAGATGAACATGACATGAATGCAAAATGCAAAATGCATGAAAATGACAACCACAAACATTTCAAATCATGAATGCAGCAAGATATTATGATACTACACGAAATTCTAAGCAAGTTACATATGCAACATGTTCAAAACGGAGCTACGGTTCAACCTCAAATACCAATACGAGTTTTAGCTCAAAGCTGTCCAAAACAGCTACATGGCATATTGCACACATGAAAACAACTAGCTACAAGATTCTAAAATGCACAAACTAAGCATGGGGCAGTAGTATATAGCACACACTTCATTTCATCTTCACATTTCATACTCAAAGGAGTCATGTATCACATGGTAGGAAGCTCACAACATGGCAATAAAATATAACAGTTTTGGACTTAGTAAAAATAACAGTTTTAACAGAGCAGTTTAATCACGAAGGCATATTGTCAGCAGTGAAACTATATGCTACAGGTCATATATTGGCATGAAACTTAACAGCGTGGTAGTAGACATGATGCACTACAATTCATTCCATGGTGGCAAGGTCTAATTATGCATAGAATCATGGCTAGCATCAACACAATATGGCATTATGAAGAAAATAGATTCTCAGACTTAGTGAAAATTAGAGTAGACATGTGCAGCAGTTTTTAACAGATTGACATATTGGACAGCAGAATTAATTATGATGCTAAACCTATTCATGCAAACTATTGGCACTACATGATAGGCAACAACATGCTTAACAAAAGACTCCTTGGTGGCAACCACAAAAGACTCCTAGATCAATAGCAAATCCCATGGCAACATGGCAACAAAATAACAGTTTTCAGACTTGGAAATATTTTGGACTCTCAAAACAGCAGTATTTTTAGAGCATGTTGGCAACAAGAAAATAACAGCTAAACGTGCATTTCTATAGCAACCAAAAATACCAGGGCCTAGCACACATGTCCAAGGGCATATCTCATGTTCAAAATTATTTCATATCATGCATGGATTAAATCACACAAAATAGACAAAAGAGCATCATAGCCAAAATGACATGCACACAAAATTGCTCAAATGACAAAACTAATTGCACAGATAAATTCTATGGATTTTTCTACCCCAAAAACATATATAATATGCTTATGTTGCTATGCAAAATGTGCCACAATTAATTATGCACAACATAGTCTTTTTAATAGACAGGGCTTCACATAGTTAAATCACGCACGGGTGCAGGTTTGGGTGAAGCTCACCATGGGCCGGGGCCCAGAAGGCAGGGGAGGCAAGCCTGCGGGCGAGCTAGGCTGGAGGAGAGGCGCGGCCCAGGGGCGCTCGCGGCCCACGCACGGCGAGGCTGCGCCCGTCTCCCTCGACCGCCCGAGCAGAGCCAGGGCTGGCGGCTGCGGTGAACGGCGGGAGCACCGGCGAGGTCCAGGGGGCGGCGAAGGTCGGGGACGAGGAGATCCGGCCGGCAGGGCACCAGATCCGGCCAGCACCGGATCCGGCCGGCACCGGCGACCAGCAGCGGCTGGGAGCCCGTGGCCAACGGGATCCGAGCGGCAACGAGCTCGAGGCCATGGCGGCCGAGCGACGGGGCTTGCAGGGAGGCGAGGCGAGGCGCAGGTGAGGCACGGCGGCAGGGTCCGGTCACGGCAAGGCCGTAGGCGGGCGGCGCAGGTGCTTCGACGACTTGCCGGCGGCGAGCAGGGCCGGCGAGGCGAGGCGGCTCGGTTGGAAGAAAGGGGCGAGTGGGAGGTGCTCGGGGCACGGGGCGGGCGAGCTCGGCCCAGATCGGGCATGGGCGGCGGCGGCGGCGGGCTCGGTCGTGCCTCGGGAGGGCCAAACACGGCCCACTGTGGCTGGAGGCGCGGGGGAGGACAGATGGCGGCCTCTGACTGGCTAGCAGTGGCGGCGCGGTGGGATCTGGCATGACAAGTGGCGGCCGGCGGCTGGCGCGGAAAACGATGGAGCGGCTGCGGCGGCTACGAGGTGGGGGCGCGGATTTCGAGGTGGGAGGTAGGGGAAGACCTCCTTTTATAGGCAGGGACTAGGGTTAGGGGGTTTTTTGTCCGTTTTCGGACCTTCGGATCTCGATCCGACGGTCAGGAAGCGGAGGGGGCTAGTAGGGCTATGGTGGGCTGTGGAGAGGGGTTGTGGGCTGAGGAGAGAGGGAAATGCGAGGCCCGTGACAGAGTTTTGGAAACACCGAAAATGTCCGCGATATAAACCGGTGACGGTGCTGCTGCGGTTGACCGTTGGGGTATCAAACGACCTCTGATTGCGACGAAACTTGGCAGGCGGTCTACCTACAATAAAACAAGACCGCAAGCCAACTTTTGACCCAATCCGAGAATATTTTTCGCGAGCTTTTAAAACATTTTTTAAACGAATGCCGCGGGCGCGTGCGAGTGTGATTGGTCTCAAATCGGTCAACGACAAGAACGGAGAGAACCGGCGACTACGAACGGATGCAAGTTTTTCAAAACGACGACAATAGAGTGTCGATGCAATGTAGATGATGCGAATGATGCGATGATGAATGCAACAACCAAACGAATCACACGACGAGAACGGAATAAATCAGGAATCTTCTGGAGCGTCGGTCTCGGGCTGTTACAAGTACATACAACGTTTCACGACTGTCCGCCTCAAGATCCCGAGGGCATCGGATGAGGCCATTATCTGGGCATTCACCGACGGCGTCAGGGACCTCAGGATGAGGGAGGAGCTCGCCATCCACGACGACCTGTGCTCTGCTCTGGAAATGTTCAACCTGGCGAACAAGTGCGCAAAGGACGAAGAGGGCCGCCTCTCCCTCCCCGAGCTTCTGGAGGCGGACCCCGAAGACAAGAAGACCAAGGCCAAGGAAACGAAGTGCAAGGCCCCCGCGGTGCTGGCGGTGGAACCTGAGGTGAAACGCAGTCGAGATGAGGAACTCCCTAGGGGTGGACGACCATTTTGCATTTTCCACTGCTCCAACAGCCACAACACCAACGACTGCCAGGAGCTCAGGGTGCTCCGCGACGAGCATTTCGGTCATCGCCCTGGGCGCGGCGACCGTGGCTACGGTCATGGTGGAGGCTGCGGTGGAGGCCGCTGGGACGGTCGCGACCCGCATCAGGAGTGTCGCGACCACAGTCAGGAGGACCGCTGGCGCGACGAGCCTCGTGAGGGCCCCCGCCATGACCAGCCTCATGAGGCTCGCCCTCGTGAGGCCGGCCTGCCCCCGCTGCCGCCGCCACCCAGGAGGAAGGAGGAAGACAGGCAGAACGACGGGGCTGGGGGCTTCCAGGAAGCCAGGGTAATCGCTTGCATCCTGGGCGGCGCTCAGGCCTCTGCATCGAACCGAATCTTCAAGCAGTTCTCGCGGGAGGTGAATGCGGCTCTCCCGAAGCTTGAGGCCGCGTGTCCCCTCAAGTGGTCACAGTGCGCCATCACCTTCGATTCCAAGGATCAACTTAGGTGCTCGGCCACGGCGGGCGCACTCCCCATGATGTGCACGCCGACCATCAGCAACGTCCTCGTCACCAAGACCCTTATCGACGGCGGTGCTGGGCTCAATGTCCTCTCCATCGAAACGTTCGAGACGCTTCGAGTGCCCTATGACCAGCTCATGCCAACCAAGCCTTTCTCAGGGGTCACCGATGGCTCCACCGTCCCCATCGGGCAAGTGCGCCTGCCGGTCACCTTCGGCGGGCGTAGCAACTACCACACCGAGCTCATCGACTTCGATGTCGCTCACATCCACCTCCTGTACAACGCGATCCTCGGGTACCCTGCCCTCGCCAAGTTCATGGCGGTGACTCACCATGGCTACAACGTCCTCAAGATGACAGGGAGTGGTGGCGTCATCACTGTCACCTGCAATGAGAAGGACGCCGTTTGTTCCCTCGAGCGCACCTACCGGGCTGCGGCGACGGAAAACTCTGACGACGAAGGCGGCATCCTGCCTCCTGAGGATGTACCCAGGAAGAATAAGCAGCTCCTCTCCAAGGGGCGTCAGGGGGTGGAGACCTCCAAGGATGGCGCCTCAGGCTCTGCGCCTGGAGCCAAGGCCCCTTCCCCTCTCACATAGGAAGGCGCGCTCGGTGCCCCCCTCGGGTCAAGCTCGGGGGCTTCCATCTGGAAAACTTCTGACCTAACCAGTGAGACGAGGGAGGTGCTTGGGCACAACATGGAAGCATGCTTCGGCGCGCGCCCACTCAAGCAAGGAGCACTGTGCGAAGCGCCAGGTATGCGGGAGTTCATTGCCAATGCAATCGAGGAGCTTCAGGAGGTGCACGCCATGCGAGGCGGGAGTCGCCCTGCATCACCTGGCGCAGCCGCCGTCCTTGGCACGGGCGGCATGCTGCGCATCTGCGTCGACGTACCAGGCATCAACAGGGCCGCGTCCCAGGATCTCTTCTGGCCGTCGCGTGTCGGCCGCGGTGGGGTCTATCCGTGCAACTACATCTGCATGCCCTTCGGCCTAGCGAATGCGGGTGCCATGTTCCAACGCCTCGCCCAAGCCATGCTCACGCCCTACGAGCCCCGGCGCAGCGCGGCCCTGGAGGAGATGCCAGGTCCTAGCGAGGACCCCGAGCCTCCGGAGGCGTCGGGCTCATGAAGGCCAGGCCCCAACGACCACCTCGACGCTTCAGCGGTACCGCTGCCATGTGACTTTTTGGTTCGTACCAGGTAACTTTTTTGGTTTGTTCAGTTGAGGGCGCCCATCGGGCTGCATTATCCTCAGGCAGTCAGGGCCCATCCCTGCAGCCGCGTCGTTTGCGCTTGTATCAGAACCTCTTATGCATTTGATAAATTTCCTAAGTATTCCAAACTGCATGCTCGATGTTTCGCCACCATGAATGCCGCCGCGCCCTAACAATCCCGCCTTCGACCGCCTCGTGATTAAGGGCTGGCACGGCGTCTGTGCTCGGGTCCGTCCCTGCAGCGTTGACAAATCCAAGCGGTCGAGCTCTGTCTCGCGGGCCAGTCCCGTGCACGTCACCTCCCGTGGCCCTTGGTGCTACGTCCTCACATGAGCTAATCGGGAGTGGGTGAGTCAGGGCGCGCGGCAAGGTTCCTGCCACCATAGTCGGCGTTTCACCGACATGGGAGCCGCACGTCGGGTGTTTTCTCCTCGGGTTTGTCACATGAGAAGACTGGGCACGGCGTCTGTTCTCGGGTCCGTCCCTGCAGCGTCGACAAATCCAATGGCTGAGCTCTGTCTGGCGGGTCGGCCCTGCTCACGTCACCTCCAGGGGTCACTGGTGTTTGGGCTTCTCATGCGATGGCCCCCAAAAATTCATTCGGCGCAGGTTTCTCCAAAAAATGTATAGGGATTGCAATGGCGCCTCCTACCAAAAGATTCAGGCGCAACCCGCCTTTGAGGTAGGGCCTCGTGAGACCCGCGCTGGCTCACGGGTGCCCAAATACACCTCCAGTTCTACCGTGCAGGCCACGCTTGTGAACTTAATGGGCTGTACACGCCTGGGGGGCTCAGGAGCCGAGCCCCCCCTTTCCCACGTCCAAGTGGAAGCCCCATGCTCCGCGCTGGCGGACGACAATGTCGCTCAGTGGCTATGCCCACGCAACGTGGAAGCCCCATGCTTCGCGCTGGTGGATAAACAACTGAGGGCGCCCTAGCGGCTGCATCCAACCTCAGGACGGCCCCTCACGGCCCCGTCTCGCAGCATTCCCCTGGGATGCCCGCGTGAGGGGGCTGCACAGGGGCTACGCTCAGCCCAGGCCTGGCGCACGCCACCTCCCTAGGTCCCTGATACCTGGTCTTCCCGCGTCCCTCTCAGGCGAAAGCTGGCGAGGAAAGGTATGGGAGCCGCTCGTACATCAAGGGGGACCCCTGAGCATCGCGACTCAGGGGCCTCACTAGTCACGTAGCCCCTCACGCCTTGGTCTCGTCCTGGTGATCCGGACGCCCCAACGGCGGTTGAGGTATGCGCGGGACCTGGCCCTGCCGACGCAGAGCTCAAGGCGCTTCAAATCTCCAAATTAACCCCATCGTCGCCATGTTCCCTTCATGAGAGCTGCTCGTACGTCAAGGGGGACTCATGAGCATCGCGACTCAGGGGCCTCACTGGTCATGTAGCCCCTCACCCCTTGGTCTCGTCCTGGTGATCCGGACGCCCCAACGGCGGTCGAGGTATGCGCGGGATCGGGCCCTGTCGACACAGAGCACTACAGGAAACAGGAAGGAAGCTAGGCGAGGAAGGAAACCACATAATCTAAACAGTCATTACAAACATTGAATGTCTTCGAATACGAAAACAAGTCTAACGCCTCCGCGAGGCACGATAAATGTTGCAGGAAAGGACCTAGGAGGAGGAGCTGGCACCGCTGCATGCCCCGATCGCGGGGAGCTCGTCGTCGACATCGCTGCCGTTGTCGTCACCGTCGTTGACCTTCGCAGTTGCAGGAGGTGAGGGAACGGCGACGCAGGTGAACTTCTTCATCAGCGCCTCCACGGCGCCCTCCACGGCTATCGCCGTAGCGGCGCGCTCCCCAGGATCAACCGGGCAGATCACGGAGCCAAAGTCGAAACCCGGCTCGCGAAGGTAGAGGTGGCTGAAGATGCGCGTCACGGCCGCGGAGAAGAGGTCGCGACACTCGCTCTCCAAGACGGTCTCCACCCTAGCAACGGCACCCTCGAGCACCTCGGCAAGTTTTGAAGTGAGTCCGTGAAGCCGCTCCTAGGAGTTACCAGGGGTTCCACGAATCCCCCCCGGCAGATGGAGTGTAGCACCTGACAGAGCCTGAGCTTGACGGAGGGGAGGGCATCGCACTCCGCAGCCTTTCTCTCCTTAGCCGCAACGAAGGCTTCCTCCCTGGCGTCGAGCCGAGCCTTCTCCGTAGCTACTTCCTCCTTCAACTTGTCCAGGTGCTCGCGTTCCGTGGCTTGGTCGGCCACGGCCTTGGACAACGTGGAGTCGCGGTCGGCAAGTTTGGCCTCGCAAGCCTTGAGGTCTCCCTCCCGCTGGCAGAGCTGTTCAGCGAGCGCAGTCTTCTCCTCCTGAAGAGCCTTCACGCTAACCTCCGCTTCACTGCAGCGCTTCACAGCGGACGCTGCATCAGCCAGCGCCGCGTCGCGAGCCGCCTGGGCTGACGTGGTTTCCTTCCTGCTCTCAGCAGCGGTGGCCTCAGCTTGGCTCCAAACTGCCATGGCAGCGGCGTCGGCCTAGATCCACCAAGAAAGGAGCCCCAAGCGCTCCTTCACGAGGCGACCGTCGGCGCTCCGGAGATCGTCTTGGACCTGATGCAGAGCAGCGTAGGCCCCCTCCAGGGTGCCTGACTCGACCAGAGGGCCACGACTCAGAGGCGCCAGGGCCTGGCCCGGAGGTGGCATCTGCGCAGCAGCGGGCGCCACCATCAAGGGGGCAGAAGCATGGAAGGCTGAGGGCGCCGGAGGCTGCGGTACCACCACAGACAAGGCAAGGACGGACGGTCCCTCGGCCAGCCGGCCCTCGGGGGCTGGCCCCTCAGGCAGTAGTGCAGATGCACCCCCAGGGGCAGAAGCAGCCTCTCCAACGGTCGTCGGGGGCTCCGCGGCAGCGACAAGGAGAGTCGCCCCGTGAGCCTCCTCGCCCACGACATTCGGCTCTTCATCAGGCGCCGGCAGGGCGCCAGGAGCGGGCGTCGCGCCGGAGAGCACCTTCGGCTTGACGCCCGCCTTCTTCTTCTTCACCTTCAGCACGGCGGCGCTCCTGGTTACCAAGCGAAGACGGGACCGTGAACACGCAAGCCACCGGTGGGCGGCCAAAAACCAAGCAGGATTACTTACTCTTCTACGTCAACCCACTTCCTCTTCTTATCCACCTCGGCGAAGGCGGGAATGCCCTCGCCCTTCTCCGGGGAGGTGCCACCGTGCCGGGAAGCAGAGGCATCGCCCGCAAGGGTCGCCGCCGAGGAAGCCGTACCTATCCCGGCCGCGGCCACCTCACATGCAGGTTGCGGCTCGGGCAGGAGCGAGGCAGATGCCTCAGCCACCTTGCTGGCATGAGGGGGGCACTCCGGAGGAGGCCCGTCCTCGCGCTTCCTCGGGGTCGCCCGGCCGACGGTCCGCGCGGCCCGAGGAGTGGGTGTTGGTCCCCTGGGGACCCTGGTGAGTCGCGGGGGACTTGTAGCCAGGGGTTCGCCAGCATTGTCATCGTCTTCAAAGCCGCGGAGGAGCGTGCTTCGCGACGGAGGAGACACCTCCTCCAGACCGTCGTCTGCGGTCTCCTCCGAGTCTTCCTTGCCCGCGGTGACGTCGGAGGATACCGTTACTGGGGAGCCACTCGGTCGGAGAGAGCCCCAGCTCGTCGAAGGTGGGCATGGCGGCGACCAAATCGTCCTTGTCGTCGCGGAAATACAGCGGGGTGTAGGCCTCGGGGAGGTCCCCGGGGTCGCCGTTGAGCAGGGTCGCCACCACTGTTCAAGAATTCGTCCGATTAATCAGTTAACGGGCCAGTTAATCGCTACTCATAGGGTGACCGAATCGAATAGCACCTATTCATCATGTTAACTTGTCAGGCCGATTAATTGGCCAGTTAGACCGATTAATCGGTTGTTAGGCCGATTAATCGCTGCTGACCCATTAACTTGTGGGCAAACAAAGCCAAAAAAAAATCGTGTAACCACTCTCACCCCCCCCCTCTCAGTCCTCAATAGCTAGGGTTCGACTAAACAGTAGCATATTTTGGTATATTACTTAGCTGAGAGCATGAGAGTATGGTATAATACATTAAAAAAACTAGATATATGTTGGCAATTCCTATTTAATCTACCGATTAATGGTCAACCGATTAATCCAGTTAATAGGCCGATTCACCGATTAATCACTACTCCCAAGCCGACCGAGCAGCTACCAGTTACCGATTTCCCGAACAATGGTCGCCACGGCCCTGTTCAGCTCCCCGTTGGCCAGGCAAGCGGATCGGAGCCCGATGCCATCCCCACCACCTTGGTAGTCCCACATGGGCTTCAAGTGAGCCTCGAGGGGTGCCAGGCGTTGCGCCAGAAACTCCTTCACTATCATCCCCTCGGTCAACTTCCTGGCGTTGTTGCCTCGGGAGATCTGCTCTAGGACGGGCTTGGCCCGGGGGTCGGTGAGCTTCACGGAGCCCCATGCAAGAGTCTTCTCCGGCAGCCCCTTCGGGAGCTCCAGGCGGGGTTTGAGGCGATGGACATCCACGAAAACCCAACGATGCCTGAAGTGCTCCACCTTCTTCCCGGCCTTCAAGAGCATGTTCCCGCTCTGGACCGCGACGAAGGAGACGCATGCTGACCGCTAAGCGCCGTCATGAAGCCGCAAGCTGAAGAAATGGCGAAAGAGGGCCACTGAAGGCTTCACGCCCACGAAGGCCTCACAGTAAAAGGCGAAGATAGACACGAGCAGGATGGAGTTGGGTTGGAGATGGAGGGCCTGGATCCCGTAGTGCTCGAGGATGGCGGTGAAGAACCCAGAGAAGGGCGGAACGAGCCTAGAGAAGATGTTGTGGAGGAAGAAAGGGTAGGCTGACTTGGCCAGGCTGTGCTGCTCCGCGGAGCCGCACCATATCAAGGTCCGCCCCCACTCATTGGTATCGTCCGCCGTCGACGGAAGCACCGGGGCGAGGTCCCCGTCCTTGGCTATGGCGGACTCCGAGAGCGATGGCGAGGTGGAAGCGGAGGCTGAGCCCTGAGCCTCGGGCTTCGACTTGCTGGCGGGTGCCATTGAGAAGTCCTTGAGAATGAGAAAGCAAGGAGGAGGATAGTGCAGTGCTGAGATCTGGAGAAGTTCTCACAAAGGATGGGGATCTGGACGAAGAAGCAAGAGTACAGGGAAGTAAAGCAATAATGGCTCGACACCGGGCGTCAGGCTTTTGTCGGTTCGGGCAGTTACCGAGGAGACACGGGAGTGGAGACGCCCGCCTCCAACCACGCACCGCGTGCCAGGCCTGGCCCGCAGGCGATTGGGGCCTCCGGCGCTTCGGGGCATCTTCTTCGGCTTCGCCCCGAAGCCAAATCGAGCGCGCCTTGGGCCCGGGGGCTACTGTCGGCGTCTTGGGAACGGGGGTACCCAGACTTGCCTGCCTGCGGCCCAGGGCGTGGCCCGCTTTGACGGCCAGTACGGTCCGGCGCGGCTTCACTCAAGACAAGGCCCTCGCGAGAGTCCCACCCATGCGAGGAGGACGACACCAAGACCCTCGGAAGGAAGAGGCCACCCCAGGTTGCCTCCCGAGGGGCGGAGATCCCTATGCAGCACTCGGCCTCGGGAGGTCCGGGGTGACGCAAGCCAGGCCAAGCGGGCACCAGCGCGCAGAGAAGACAGTTTCCTCTTTGGTGCAAAGGAGGCAAGGGCGTACGCGGGTTCCCGAGGCGTCCCACCAAAGGTTTCCATTCTGGTGCAACAAGACCAGGCCAACAGGCTCAGCAGGACGGATGTCAACACCGAGCCCACCTCCGTGTCACGGCCAGCTACTTTGCAGGCGAAGACCACCTTTCGTCAGGATAAGATGTACCTCCTGTCCCCTTTCGAATTTGGCCATTGTGGGATCCCTTCCCACCAATGCGATAAGGGAAGAGGACCCGGTCCATTATAAATAGAGGCAAGGTTGCGCCGTAGAGAAGGACGGATTGAACACCACTCGAGCGCCCTCGAGAGGTTGCTCACCAATGTACCAGTTCATCCACAAACCTCCTCGTGAGGCAATCCACCAAAAGCAGGAGTAGGGTTTTACGCTTCGCAGCGGCCTGAACCTGGGTAAATCCATGAGTTAGTCTTCTTCCCCGTGATTGAGTGAGTTCGATCTGGCTAGACCGTGGAGCTATGAGCTTGAGGCCGAAGCTGGTTGGGATCTTCCCACACGCCCCTGAGTTCGAACCTCTTTGGGTTTTGCGGAGCCCAAAATCCGACATACATATCATCAAAATATCAAACACATATCAAATTAACATGATTACTTGCAACATGACTTCTCCCGTGACCTCAAGAACAAAGGTAACTACTCACAAATAATAATCATGCTCAAGATCAGAGGGGTATTGAATAGCATAATGGATCTGAACATATAATCTTCCACCAAATAAACCATATAGTAATCAACTACGCAAGGTAATCAACACTACTAGTCACCCACAGGTACCAATCTGAGGTTCCGGTACAAAGATTGAACACTAGAGATGAACTAGGGTTTGAGAGGAGATGGTGCTATTGAAGATGTTGATGAAGATTGGCCTCCCAAAGATGAGAGGGGTGTTGGTGATGACGATGGCTTCGATTTCCCCCTCCGGGAGGGAAGTTCCCCCAGCGGAATCGCTCCGCCGGAGGGCAAAAGTGCTCTTGCCCAAGTTCCGCCTCGAGACGGTGGCGCTCCGTCCCGAAAGTCCTCCTCTTATTTTTTCTAGGTCAAAAGTGATTATATACCAGAAGATGGGCACCGAAGGTGGGCCGAGGAGGGCACAACCCACCAGGGCGCGCCCTGGTGTCTTGTGCCCACCAGGGTGGCCCCCTTCGGTAGTTCTTTGCTCCAATATTTTTTATTAATTCCAAAAATAATCTCCGTAAAGTTTTACCTCCATTGGAGATGTGTAGAATAGGTATCTCTGATGTGCTTTTTTCAGGTCCAGAATTCCAGCTGCCAGTATTCTCCCTCTTTGTGTAAACCTTGCATATTATGAGAGAAAAGGCATTAGAATCACTCCCTAAAGCATTATTATTCAACAAAACAGAATAAATAACAGTAGGAAATCATGATGCAAAATGGACGTATCATAGGTGGCCGCGAGCGGTCCCGCCGCTCGCGAGCGTCGCGGCCGTCGACGGCTTCGTCCGCGGCATGGTGGGGGCCGTGGCGCTCGTTCTGTGCTGAGTGCCCTACGCGCGCGCGGCGGGTGTCAACCATCGGGTCGGCGCGGGTGTAGATAAGACGGAGCTAGAGAGCTGCGGAGCACCCCTACCTGGTGCGCCAAATGTCGGAATCGGGGCTCCGCAGACCCAAGAAGGTTCGAACACTGGGGTGCGCTCGCTCTCCTACCCTACTCTACTTCGCAACCACACGACGACTCTCCGGCGGCTCGGGCTAAGGAAGACGAACAATGACACACAGAGTTTACCCAGGTTCGGGCCACCTCGCGCTGTAAGACCCTATTCCTGCTTGGTGGATTGCTTGAGGTGGAAGACAAGTACAAGGCTTGTTCTTGCCAACCAAGGGTCTCTCCCCCGGTGGCCGGCTCCCGCTCTTATATTGGCCCTGGTCCTCTTCCCCCAAAAATATCAGGCGGGAAGGGTTGCCACAACGGCCAGTTTCAAAGGGGGCAGGGTTGCAGCTTATCCTAACAAAAGGTGGTCTTCGCCTGCTAAAGTTCCTCGCCGTGATGCACTCGTGGGCTCGAGGGTGACATCCGTCCTGCCGAGCCCTCGGTCTTGGTCTTCTTGCACCGGAACGGCAACCTTTGGGGGTTGCTTTGGGAACCCGCGACCTGATGGCTTTCCTCTATCACCAAAGAGGAAAGCCTCTTTGTCAGTGCCTGCTGTCACCACTCCCGCACCGCCTGGCGGGGCACGCGTCACCCACGTGCGGGCGCAGGGTTGTGGGGGCCCTACCCGGTCAGCTCCAGACAGACCCGCCTCCTAAGGGCGCCGTGGGCAGCCTCGCGGGGAGGCCCCATGAAGTGCTTGGTGGTGACGCCACCTCGCGCCTCGCGAGGAGCTGGCTCTCGCGAGAACCAGCTCTATGAATCCCGTGGGTGGGGCCACTTTGTGTTCAAGGTAGTCCTCGCGTCTTGGGCCGCAAGCATACGGGCCTAGGCACCCCCAGTCCCAGAGACCCGACAGTGAGAAGGACGATCTCCGGTACCAATTCTACTATTTCCATATTTGCACATTGAGTGATCTTGATCCATTGTCAACTTTGGGAACGGTAATTGGTTTGTCTTCTCATTCTTCCACTTATATCTACTTGAGTATTATGGATAGGTCAACAATGCCGAACCCGGTATTTGAGGAGCATGACGACGACGCGAATGACTACGTCACCAAGTTGCACTTCTTCGGCGCACACAAAGCAATGCACCAATCGCAAGATGTCTTGAACGATCAGAAACTCGCCACCGACTTGCGTAAATCCGAGGTGTGCACAAGCGACTACCTCGACACCAAGTTATCAAGTTAAATGGAGGAGTTTTGTTCCTTGATGGTCAACCGCGCTCCTTCAAAATCAACATCGTCAAGGCGGCGCCACTCAAGTCGCCACTCATCGGAGTACTCTTTCGGTGCAAGTCCACCTCGAGCACGTTCTCACCATCGAGACGATCACTCCAGTCCAAGTTTGCCACATGATCGCCAACTTCAAGCTTCGAAGAATCCATTCCATGGAAATTGATTGCAAGATCGCCTACGGGAGCGTGAACGACATCATCAACAAGAGCAAGAACAAGAACGACAACGTGCTCTACATGAAGCAACATTCGCCTTGGAAGAACGCAATCGCCAAGAGCGCGAAGGATAAGAAGCTCTCTGGCCTGAACGACAAGAAGAAGCCGCTCGCCAAGAGGAGCACCAAGAAAGAAGGAACCGAGTGCGAGGACCTAGCCAATGCCTTCAAGCACATCACGTCGAGCTAACTGATGACGAAGCCCCAAGGCAACAACAATGTCAACTCGACAACAACAATGATGCAGCTCCTCCAAGACAAGGGCATTGCCAAAAAAATCACAATGAAGAACAACGCTTCGGCAAGCTCAAGTTCACCATGCCTAAGTTTTCCGGAAGCAATGATTCCGAAGACTATCTCTCATGGGCACTCAAGGTTGACAAGATATTCCGTTTGCACAACTTTGAGGAAGTGAAGAAGATCACCATGGCTTCCCTTGAGTTCCAAGACTACGTTCTCATTTGGTGGGAACAAGTGATTGAGCGAAGAAGAGAAAGAGGTGAACCTCCTATCACCACTTGGGCCCAAATGAAGGACCTCATGAGAGCTCGCTTCGTGTCGACCCACTACAATCGTGATCTCTTCAAGAAGCTACAACTCCTCAAGAAAGGCACCAAGTCAGTAGAAGAATACTATCAAGAGCTGGAAATAGCTATGATCCGAGCCAATGTCAAGGAAGATGATGAGCAAACAATGGTGCGCTTCTTGAATGGCCTCAACTACCAAGTCAATAAAATCGCGGACTTCCAACCTTACTCCAACTTACTCGATCTAGTGCATCAAGTGACCAAGGCGGAACGCCAAGTGCAAGATGACTACAAGTACTCCAAGTACTCTTCCAAGACCTATGACTCAAGTACACAAGGTTCTCCGACTACGACGCCTTCAACTACGAAAGCTACTATGACAAATGATGACAAGTCAAGTTTCAAGAAAACGATGACCTCATTAAGTCGCCCTCTTACTACAAGCAACTACAAGCCGAGAGCTTCATCCTCTACCCCAACACAGGATGCTACCGCTAAATCAAGCTCCATCAAGTGTTTCACGTGCCAAGGACAAGGCCACAAGACTTTCGAGTGCCCAACAAGACGCACCATGATCCTTCAAGACGATGGCACTTATGATTCCATGAGCAAAGACGAGATGGAATCACTAGAGCACGTGGCCATGCACCTCCAAGTAAATGAAGATGAAGATTCGCAAATCTTTTGCCACAACGATCAGAGCCCCGCTTTCGTTGTTTCCAAGGTTTTGAATCTTCAACAAGAACAAGATGAGGACCAACGTTGCCACATCTTCCACACAAAAGCGGGCATCCAAGGAAAAATCCGTCAAGGTCATCATCGACGACAGAAGTTACCACAATTTGGCTAGTGAAGACCTTTGTTCCAAGCTACAATTGGTAAAGAAGAAGCTTCCTCGCCCTTACAAGGTCCAATGGCTTAGTGATTCCGGCACCCTCCAAGTTGACCACACCATGCAAGTTTCTTTCAAGATAGGCGCTTATCAAGACACCTTGGAGTGTGATGTGGTTCCCATTTCCATTTGCCATCTACTCCTTGGGAGACCTTGGCAATTCGACCGTGGCGCCATCCACAATGGTCAGACCAATCACTATAGCTTCAAGATGAAGGGCAAGCAACATGTGCTTCAACCAATGATTCCGGCACCCTCCAAGTTGACCACACCAAGCCAAGTAACCGTGGACAAGCAAACCACATCCCATCATGGAGATAAAAGTGAGAGAGTGAACCACTTAAAAGAGAGTGAGCGCCACAAGCCAAATATGAGTGACTCCACGATGAGGGACAAGAAAGATCTAATTATTTTAGCCACCAAAAGAGACTTGAGGGATGTGGCTGAGAGCCCATCAAGTGTACTTCACTTTGTACTAGTGTGCAAAGATGAGGTCGTGAGGACTAATGCTTCACAACATCTACCTCTTGTTTTGTCTCGTTTGTTGCAGGAATTCCAAGATGTTTTTTCCGATGAGCTACCTCCGGGACTACCACCAAATTGAGGGATCGAACATCGCATCAAACTCATATTTGGTGCACCGCTTCCTAACAAGGCACCTGTCGGGGCACGGGTGCTCACGATCACCTATGGGACCAGAGGCCCCTTTGTGGTTCGGCAGGGGGGGTCACGTTGCACGAAGAGCGGAGAGCGTGAGACGTCGTGACGATCAGGACACAAGCATTTTACCCAGGTTCGGGCTGCTGCTAAGCGTAAAACCCTACTCCTGCTTTTGGTGGATTTGATTGGATGAACACAAGTGGTGCCTTGCGCTCTATCCCGGCAAGGGTTGCCTTCGGGAAAAGAGCTGCTAGGTGAGTACAAATGTTCGGGGGTGCGAATCCTGAGCTAGGTTGCCTCGGGCCTCCTTTTATAGTGCAAGGGGTTACCACAATGGCAAAAAAAGTCATTATCTATCGATTAGATAGCTTAGCAGAGCTATCATACCTAACTCTGGCATTTAGGACAAAATGCCATGATTACCAGCCTAGGTGGCGCTCGGGGGTGCATCCCCGGCAAGCTCTTGCCACCGCTTGGCCGATCGTTGCTTATGGTCTTGACACGGTGCAGGGCGGATGTCAACTGAGCATAACTTGTCTTTTGGTGCGCCGCCACGTGCTTAACGAGAGCTGATTAGCCACTTGAGGGCTCGACACCGCATCGACAAGTGACCGATGTAGCGATGCGGTGGAGCGGTGACTGGTTAGCTCGCGCCTGTCGGGGGAATGGCTTGCCGGGCCTTCGGAAAGGCGCGCATGTCTTGGTCCCCGGCATGCACCGGGGGCGTGCTTGGCACGTCGCAGTCCAGGCCTGGGCTGCCGCGTCGGGCTTGTTGGAGTCTGGTTCTTGAGTGCTTGCTTGGAGATGTGGTAGCCTTCCCAACGAGTTCTGCTTGCGGGGGTCGCAGGTTCCTTGTCCGTGCACAAGTCAGGGGAAATGAACACCCCTGTTTGTATACCGCGACAGAAGCCCCCGGGCCTGAGCCATACGTGTCGCTTGGCATGTTGGGTTAGGCCCCAAACAGCGCACGGACACGCGTCGGGAGGACTCTGTGCCTCCCACCCGCGTCCACTCTGCACAATTATCACAGATCGTTGGGTCGTGGAATGGTAGCCGTTGGAGAATAAAAAGAACTGCCCGTAATAAAACGGTAGTTTTCCGAAAAAGTCGCAAAGAGCCAGCCCCCGTGCGGGTCCCCTCAAATAAAAAGGACAACGCACAGGGGCGCTGCTCATTCGCATCCTTTTCTCCGTCCTTCATCTTCCTCCTCAAGCCAAAGAACTGCTCCCACCGCCATCCTCGGTTTACCGAGCGCCGCCAAACCATTCGCCGCCTTCGAAGGTTTCGAGGATGGGGCAGAAGAAAGCTGACAACAAGGGGAGGCAGGTGGCCGCCTCCACAGACCAGGTGGCTGGGGAAAGGAAGAAGAAAGCGGAAGAACTCGAGAGGCGGTGACGGGGAGATGTGGTTATCTCTCCGTCGAGCCTGGATGGCAACACTCTGATCGAGAGGTATGCCTATATGTGGGGGCGAGAGACAAAGGGGCACGGAGCACCCCAAGTTCTGCCGGACAACCCCAAGGAAAAGAAGCCCTCAGATTCGTACCACTTCTTTTGTGCGTACTTTTATTGCGGCCTTGCTCCTCCCTTCTCTGATTTCTTCTGCACCATGATGGCGGCATATGGATTTCATCTTCTGGATTTTAAGCCCAATGTGATGTCTTGCATGGCGATATTTGCCCATCTGTGCGAGAACTTCGTTGGAGTTGCCCCCAATGTGGATTTGTTTAAGCACTTCTTCCTTCCCCGGATTGAGGAAAAATCCCATCGCTCGGGGAACATAAGTTGGATTCCCCGAGACAAAAAGGATTACCTTTCTGGTCAGCCGCGCGGGAAATGGGAAGAATGGAGGGGCGACTGGTGCTGGATCAAGGACGACAAGGCTCCCGCGTTCTGCCAACCGCGGACGGAATGCGTTACGCGCAGTAGCGACTGGTGGAAGCTGGGCCCAACTGACAGCAAACTTCGCTTGGCGCTGAATAGGACCATCCGCCTCAAGGCTGCCGGGCTGACCATTGAGCAGGTGGGGGCAGACTTCCTCCACCGCCGCATTGCTCCTTTGCAGAAGAGAGACAGGTCTGCTTGGGAATTCAATGGCCCCGCAGATTGGATGCGCTTGTATCCTGGTCCTGCTAACAATCTGACGGCTTACTGCCATGGCTGGTTGTGTGACCAGTTGTTTGGACGTTTCGGGACATTCCATCTGCCGGGTGGAGTCGTCCCGTTGCATCGCAATTCCGCCCAGAGCCAGGTCCTCCAATGGATGCCAGAGTGCGATGCTTCCGGCGTCAAGTCTGATTGGGAGTTGCCCACCCTGGAGAGCAAGATGGAGTGGGTCTCCACCTTGGATGAGAGGGCCTCCAAGCCGGAGGACAACTTGACCGCACCAACCAGGGAGGCGGAGATAGCCTATATCTCCGGGCGAATCGTGGAAGACAAAATCGTTAGGACCGCCTGGGGAGAAGCCTCTGAAGGAGAGGAGGAGTCCGGGGACGACGACTCTTCCGAGGAGGAGAGCGAAAATCTTGCTCCGAAGGAGTCTGTTGGGCTGGAGCTTGCCGGGGCTAGTGGCTCCCATGACGCGGCAACCAGGACCCAGGCGGAGGGCGAGACGGAGGGGGCGAAGGACCTAGAGGCGGTAGAGGAGGGGCTCGAAGAAGGGCCCCAAGCTCCGGAGCCGGGTCACCGCCTCCGGCTACGCGTCAACAGGGAGTCGACGGCCCCCGCGCCTTCGCGAGGCTCCTCGAAAGTGAAGAAGACGACTGCCAAGGGCGGCGGGCGCGAAGTAGCACGTCGCCAATCTTCCCGCCTTTCCCGGGCCAAGGAGTCCCTAGCCAAGCGACGGAAGGTTCAAGGGGTGGACCCCAGCCCCCGTCAAGCCCAACTCCTCCGCCAGGCTCGCCCTTGCCGACAGTCCTGGCCTCTCCGTCAAGCCCCGTCCCTCCTACTCTGAAGAGGAGCCGGGCAACTCCACCGCCTGCGTCGTATGAGCTGGGCTCAATGCTCCTTGCCTCGGAGTGAGTCTTGTTGATCTCAGCTTCTGTCAAAAAGCCTTTAATTTTCAATCTTCCTGACTGATCTTGCGAGGTTGATCGTGACAGGGACGAAGATGATGAGACCCTTACGCATAGGGTCAAGAGGGCCAAATCCGAAGTGGGGGCGGACTTCGCGGCAGGTGGAGGCTCTGCAGGAGACGTGGGAAAGAATCCCGTGTCTAGCCCCCAGCCCAGTCCTCCCTGTGACACCCAAGTGTAGGCCTCGTCAACCGGCGGAGATGAGGAAGGACGCCTCCCTTCACCCGTCAAGGAAACAGGAGCGGAAGATCGGAGGGAAGTTCACCAAGAGGAACCTCTCCTTCAAGATTCCCCGTCAACCATTGCTTGTGGAGAGGATTTACCGGCAAGGGCCTCCGCTGAGCAGTCTGCCCGTGCGGAGATCATTGCCAAGGAGGCGACGACAGACCGCACGCCAACAACTGATGTTTTTGGGGAAGGAGAGGCCCTCCCGCAGCAGTCTCCATCGGGTATCCCTCTTGTCGGTGTTCTTGTTTCCCTAGTATCTTTTCTTCTCATGCTTTATTGATTCTTGACTTTTGTTTTGTTGCTCTGCTTCGCAGCTCTGCTTTTTGAAGACCCTGAACTGCTAGAGGAGGTCGCTGTTATTGGGAAGAACACTGCCGTGGAAGCGATGAAGATTGCTACCGCGGAAGAACATGGCTCGACTGCCGGGGATATTCAGGGGTCTTCCAGGGGAACGGAACAAAATCTTGGCAGCGTGCCCAGCCTGGGCTCAGTGGTTGAGGAGAAGACTCCCCTTCAAACCATGAAGCCCTCCTCGTCCAGCTATCCTCTGGCGTCGGCCTTGTAGTCCCCGCAGAGTCACCTGGCATTGGTCACTGCTCCGTTAAGCCACGCAGCTCTCAGCTCGCCCTTCCTCGCGGGCGTGGACCTTGATGAAGAGATCAACAAGATCCTGGCACCGCTATCTCAGAAGATCGAAGGCACTCACAGCACTGCCGACGCCGCCAAGGACTTAACTTTCCTGGGGTCTATAGCAGCAGGGCTTAAGGATGTGCAGAGCAGGTATAGTCTCCAGTGGCAGACGATCAAGGAGCAACGAGACTCGGCTGAGCTTGTGGATCAGCAGTTGAGGAACAAAGGGAGCGAGCTGCGGGACTGGTACAACCGGCAGGTCCATTCTCTCAAGAGACAGCATGCGACACTGTCCATGGCCACCGAAGATGCTGCCGCCTGGAAGGCCTGACTGACAGAGCGCGAGGCGCTTCTGGACGCCAGAGAAGAGGGCATTTCCTTCCGGGAAGGGAACGTCGAAGCTACGCTCCGCGCCAAGGATGAGGAGCTGGAGGACCTCGTCCGGCAGCGTACTAAGGAGCTGGAAGATGGCCATAAAACCACTCTCGACGCACTTTCCTCGGAGTCTGTTGCTTGGCTGAAAGAGGTGACTGACGAGCTGGCTGCTGCATCTGCTGCCAAGGCTGAATCTAAAACCCAAGTGACCAAACTGACAGAGGATCTTGCCGGGAGCACCAAGGAGATCGAAGACCTCAAGGAGGAAGCATTAAAGGCAGCGGCAACTCTGGAAGAGGTGCAATCGCAGCTTTCCTCCAAGGGCCAGGATCTCGATGCTGCTAACGGTATCATTTCCGAAATGAAATCCAGGCTTGCTTCCCTGGAGAGCAATCTTGAGTCTGCTGAGGCCCACGAGAAGCTGCTGCTGACGGACGTGACCCGCGTGAAGACCCTTCAGAAGGATGCCGAAGTAAACCTGGATAACTTGGTTGAGCAGCGTGACCTTTGGATCAAGAGGATGGTTGATATCGTCGAGCGCCTCACTGTCCAGATTGCCAAGATGGACATGAAGAGCTGGGCCTATTCCGCCGGCAAGCATAAAGCTTCAAGCGTCAAGCTACCAATCTTCTTCGACGGTCTGATTGAGGGGTTGAACACGTATGAGGAAGACAAGGCTGCCTCCTTTGCCAACGAATCCCGGAAGCTAGCGCGCGATGCCCTCTTGGTCTTGAGCAACCTCGCCTTCTTCCATCCGGAGCTCCATCTTTCCGACGGTTTCAAGAAGCTGCCGTCGGGCGCCGACACCTCGGCTACTGCGGAGAAGGCCGGTCCTCTTGCCGACAGGATCCTCAAAGTTCCAAGGACCCAGGGGAGCCACCGGAGTTAGCTTTATACCTTCCTTATCGCCATGTCGCCATGTACTTAAGACACAGTAGGTATCTCGTATCAGGGCGTGAACTTGCTTTGTTTCTATGTTTGCTGAATTGATGCTTTTGTGTAATCGCGCATTATGCCCTTCGTTTCCCTTCCGGTGCTCGTATGATAGTCACCTTTACATGTTTCTAGTTACCTACCAACGACGTGTTGCCAAGAATTGCTTTGAGGAACATGTCCTTAGCTTTCAGTGGGCAAGGGCACGCTGCTGGCGAGGTTACCTTTGGCAGTGTTGACGCTGCCGCGTGTTTTGTTGAGCAGGCTCGAAACAAACATAGTAAGGTTCTATCACACGCAGGGTTCATCATATGAAACCTTAGGTTTGGCGAATGGACATACAAATGTATATCTTGATGGAAATTGATTATTTGCGTCAACTTAGCTTTTGTCATGGCTTTTCATTCCGCCTTGGCTTCTTCCCTCTGCCGTGCTTCTCATGGTGCGCGTGCGAGTATGTGATCATCACAGCCCTGAAATCGAAGGAATGTAGAGAAGGGCACAACGGGGGTACTCAAGGACCCGTTAGCTGTGAAGAAGGTCCATGGCAGGAGTCTGCCGGGTTATTGCAATATTCATGATTAGTTCGGGAATGGAAAAAGAAGTAGCTATGGCTAATTCTTCCCCCCTTTTTCTTCGCACCCAACGGTCCCGTGGCGGCCCATGATAGGCATACGGGACCTTGCTGTGGTTCGCCTGCCGGGGAAGTCGATCAACGGATGCACTCTAGCATTCGGTTCGGGATTCGTCCCCTGGCGGGACAAATGCAAGACCAAACCTCATGCGAGCTTATCGACACTGAAAGTGCGTTATATCGACTAGAGGGGGGGTGAATAGGCGATTTTTACAAATTCATCACTGAGGAATTTCATCTTGAGGAATTTGAAATGTGATGAATAACTAGCAGCGGAATAAGTACTCAAGTGCATACGAAGCATAGCGATCGCATAGTCATCATGATGAAATAAAGCATGCACAGATTACAGGTAGCGTGATACAGGATAAGCAGGTGAGGAACAAGGTAGCTTGAAGAATTTGAGGTGAGGAAATTGAGAAAGTCTTCAGTCAAATTCTTCAAACAGTAACGATCAATTTCATCAACAAGTATACGAGGAAATGAAAGAGTTGAGGAAATGGAACCAGGTAGCTTCACTAAGACAATGGTTTGATGACCCAGTTCCAACTGCTGTGACAGTCGTACGTCTGGTTTGGAGCGGCCTGGTATTTAAACCAGAGGACACACAGTCCCAGGACACACAGTCCTTACCGTATTCTCCTTGAGCTAAGGTCACACAGTCCTCGCCCAACACTCGTGGTAAGTCTTCAGGGTAGACTTCCAAAACCCTCACAAACTAGTCACCCGGCGATCCACAATTGACTGCTGGATGCTCTAGACCAAGGTCATTTCGTGATCCCCAGTTGACTGCAGGATGCACTAGACCATGACGCCTAACCGTCTGGAAGATACATAGTCTTCAAAGGTAACAAGCGTCGGTTCCACACAGGAACAATTTCTTTAGTGATGCTCAATCACTTTGGGTTGGTGGTTTGGTTTTGGGGTTTTTCCTCACTGATGATTTTCGCTTAAAGTCCTCGAGGAATGGGATGCTCTCAAATGACAAGTGTCAGTTCTCTCTCGGAGCAGCCAACCAGCTAGTGGTTGTGGGGGGCGGCTATTTATAGCCAGGGTGCAACCCGACATGATAAGACATAAATGCCCCCAATGATATGACTGTTATGTGGATAGGATGATTGGGGACAGCTGGCACTTAGCACAGCAACGGTCTGAATTTCGAACTATGAAAGTCCTCAGGCTTATCATATTCCTCACTTGTAGGCAATTCGCGCTAGCGAAATCCTAACTCCTCAGTCAGACCAATTTCCTCAGAGACCAGAAGATCATCGTCTCTGTCACTGAAGAACTTGACTGAACTGCAAGAGATTTCCAAAGGCTTCACTCGAAGGATTGGATAGGTTGAGGCTTTTGAGTTGAGCATCAGTTGGAAATTTTCCTTAGTATTACCTCGGCCGCCTTTAACAGTACGGTGTTTCCTATGACTCAAAGAAAGGAAATGAAACTACGAAAACAAAAGTCTTCACGCTTCATAGTCCTCGTTCATATCTTCAAGGTCACACCAACTTCTTCTTTTTCAAAGTCTTCAGGGAATACCAAAGTCTTCAGCAAAGTCTTCACCAAAGTCTTCAGTTGAAGACATAGGTTTTTAGGGGTCGATAATCTCTGAATGTATCAAACTCCTCAGCGACTTATAGAGCATTTGTACACTTACAAACGCATCAGTCTCTTAACCTATATGTCTTCAATACACCAAAATCACTAAGGGGCACTAGATGCACTTACAGACACTGACAACGTCGTCACCGCGTAGAGCTAACCACATGCGGGGAAGGAGGAGGAAGAAAGGTACAGCCAGATACCTCTTTCTCCCCTTGGCCTGCAAGGTTGCGCCACACCTCCCAAAGGTCGAGTGGGCTCTTTTTTTTCGGGTGTTCTCCGCCCCGGCCTCGGCCACGGGAGACACGACGACGGCGCCGCCCGCGCCGGCTGCATTGCCCGTGGCACCTTCTCCACTTGCGTCTGCCGCGACGCCCGTCGCGTTCGTGGTTGCGCGTGGGGAAGCCCTTGAAGTGGAGGGATGCATAGTCCTCGTTCATAGTCCTCGTTCATATCTTCTAGGTCACACCAACTTCTTCTTTTTCAAAGTCTTTAGGGAATACCAAAGTCTTCAGCAAAGTCTTCACCAAAGTCTTCACCAAAGTATTCAGTTGAAGACATACATTTTTAGGGGTCGATAATCTCCGAATGTATCAAACTCCTCAGCGACTTATAGAGCCTGTGTACACTTACAAATGCATCAGTCTCTTAACCTATAAGTCTTCAATACACCAAAATCACTAAGGGGCACTAGATGCACTTACAATCTCCCCCTTTTTGGTGATTGATGACAAATAGGTTAAGTTTTCAACGGGGATAATAATATGAAGTGTAAGTACTGAGTTTGAGGAATTTGATTGCAAGATATAGAAGAACTCCCCTGAAGATGTGCATATTTGAGGAATTTGCTTTGGACTGCAAATGCACATAGCAGGTTAAAAACATGGAGAACTCCCCTATATCTTGTAATCCATACACGCATTTAATATATATCATGAGGAAATTGAAATGCATGATGGAAAATGGGGTCTGAGGAAATTCAGCATGCGTGCATTAAGATAATTTGAGGAAATAGCATGCGGAAAGCAGTTCAAAAACGTCAGACCACCATCGGACTTAAGTTTACAACTCAACCAACAAAAGCTTCAGAAGAGCGAGAGTTGTAACTTAAACAAAAAAACAGCCCATATATATAGACCCGCTTGAAGACTAACTCAAATTTTCTCCCCCTTTGTCATCGAAGACCAAAAGGGACGAAAAATGAGGACTAATGCCCCTGAAGATTTTCATCTTGAAGGTGGTGGAGGAGCGCCAGCGTTGTCGGGGTCGGTTGGTGGAGCAGGGCCTGCAGCAGTGTCGTCAATATCCTCAGCTTCATCCGCCTGGCGTGATGAACAAAATGAGCTTGTAACCAGCTGAGGAACTTGAACTTTCTTCCATTTCTTCCTTGGAGGGATGGACCAATCAAAGTCCTGCTGAAATTCCATCTCCTTGAGTTCTTCAGGAGTCTTGAGGTGAGACAGGATGGCCCATGTGCGGTCGAGGACTTCATGAAGATAATAGTGGTTCTTCCTCACAGAGTTGTGCGTGATAGTCATGTCTCGAAGAAGTGAACCAAACTGACGCTTTACCCACTTGTGATTGCGATCAATCTTCTGATGAAGACTTAGAAGAAGATCTCGATTAGTCATCACACGAGGGGCAGTTTCTTGAGGATTTTCCTCTGAGGCTTTTGCAGCAGAATCTTGGGTAGCAGTGTCATCATTGGTGGAATAAGATGCAGCTTTGCGAAACTGTCCATCCAATGGACGAGTACCTTCATCAATGACAACTTTGCCTTTACCCTCAACTAAGGAAAATGAGCTCTTGAGGACTTCGATTGGAGGCAGAAAACTAAAGTGATTCTGAAAGTCAGCCTTGAATGGAAGTGAAGACCTTGATCTGATGAATTTCATGATCCAGGGAGCATAAGGCTTCAATTCAAATGGGGCTGAAGAAGCATTGGCCAAAGTCCTCATGAAGAAATCATGGTAATTTATGGGAATCCCATGAATGATGTTGAATAGCATGTTCTTCATGATTCCATCCACTTCTTCTTCTTCTTCAGAGTTGTGGCCCTTCTGAGGACTGAGGGTTTTGGTCAGAATGCGATAGACTGTCCTGGGCACATAGAGCAAATCCTTCACAAGGAAAGAAGTCCTTTGAGGTTGTCCAGGAGCCAATGGCTTCATCAGCACTTGCATCATGTGATTGGGCAGAGCAGGTTCATCAAACAGGCATCTTGCACCTTCTGAGGGAATTGGTATTGGTACTGACCGAAGTAGTTCAGAGGCTGGAGCAGTGTAGTGAGTGGATCCAGTCATCCAGTCCAAGACCCAAGAATTGACATCAGAGGCAGCACCTGTGATGTGCAAGGTGGCATAGAATTGAAGAATTAGCTCTTCATTCCAATCACATATGTCCACACAGAATGGAAGAATTCCTGCATTGTGAAGGACTGCGAGCACCGGTGTGAAGCATGGGATAGTTTCCATGTCCGCATGAGGCCGATGCTCGAAGACTTTCTCCTTGTCAAATAGCACTGATGCATAATAGTTCATCTGTGTGGGTGTCCAGAATCTGGTGCGACTGGCCCTTGCAGAGTCATAAGGATTTGGCCCATTGAAGAAGATGTGCTCGTTGAAGAAATTGGTCTTGATGAATTTGGGGCGCTTTGAGCTTTTGAAGGGCATCTAGGGCTTCGCCTGAAGATTTGGCTTGAAGCGGCCCACAATTTCCTTAGGCACAGGAGGAACTTCGTCAGATTGAGGAATTTGAATAGCAGTTTCCTCATTTGCAGTTTGAGCAGCAATTTCTTCAGCTGATGCAGCTGGAATATCTTCAGGGACAGGTGCGGCCAAGTCATCAGATCCTGGATGAATTTCTTCAGTCTGGGCTGGAGACTGAGGAATTTGAGTGAGGAGAGTGGTCATTGGTGAATTTGGGTGAGCAGCTTCCCAATATTCATCATTGATAAGAGGAGTTGTGTTTCCAATGTCCACATCCTCATCCATTTCTTCAACGCCAGCCTCTTCAGCAGTCAACTGAGGCTGGGGCGATGATACCAGTGGGGTTGAGACATTTGCTTCCACCTCAATTTCTTCATCAATCTGCTCTGAGGAAGCAGCAAAATGATCTTCTTCATCTTCATCTTCATCATTTGGTGTGACATAGTCAACACCAAATGGAATTATCTCATAGGTAGGTACGGAGGAGATTGGAGTTGCATCAATGGGCTCAGTTGAAGAATTTGGCATAGTCTTCAACTTCTTCACAGCTGAGGAATCTGAAGTTGATGCTTTTCTTTTCTTAGCAGCTCTCTTCTCCGCAGCCTTAGTTTTCTTCACTTCTGATGCAGAAGGAAGGTGGATGTTCTTCACCCTTGAGAATTTTGCTGTTTCAGCAGAGGGTGAAGGGGGAGCAGTTTCTTCAGGCACGACTGATGCAGTCGACCTTGTGGTCTCAATTTCATCAGGCGCAGCAAAAGTTTCAGCTGGCCTGGCAGTTTCTTCAGGCGCAACAGTGGAGGTTGCCCTGACAGGTTCTTCAGCAGCCAGAATTTCTTCAGCTGTGCGTGCAGTTTCTTCAGCAGGCTGAGCAGATTCTTCAGCCTGAGGAATTTGCTGTTGCAATTGAGTTGCAACCCTTGAGTTGTGATCTTTAACTGCAGCTTGGGCTGCCCTGACGAATCTTACTTTGGTGCCCTTCCATTTAGCATCATACTTTGCTTGTTCTTCAGTAAGGCAGCGAATCTCAGACTGAACTGTGACGAGTTAATTGGGAGTCAAATTCATCACATTGTTCCTCAGAAACTTTTCTTTTCTGGCCTTGCTTCTCTTAGCTCTCTGAGCTTGATCTCTCTTCCACTTTTCCTCAGCTATGAAGTGTGTGAGGACATGGTCCACACCAAGAGGTAGGTTCAGTGAGGAAAGTGGAGTGCTGGGATCCTCATGCCATATGTCGATGAAATTGAGAATCATCTTAGGATCCAGCATGAGAGGAACAGAGCTGCCCTTGGCTATTGCAGCTCTCTGCTGACTGTTTCTGATGATTTCTTCCAATTCTTCATTAGTAGCCTCATCATCATCCTCAGATACTGAGGGTACATTCACAGTAGCTTTGCTATTGTGCGGACTTGGTCTCTGACCTCGTCCAGTAGTTCTCTTTATCTTCATCAAAGTAGGGCTTGTTGAAGACTGTGCTTGGGTTGATGAACTTGCAGAGACCCCTGAAGCAATTGAGAAGCCAGTAGTCCTTTGACATGTTGCAAGATGTACAGGTGTTGAGGACTTTGTGGCAGCAGCTGATGATTGTGCAGCTACTGAAGGCATTGCAGAGGCCTTTGAAGAACTTGCGTGAGGATTTTGCAGTGAGGACTTTGAAGTTGAGGTTTTTGACTTCACTGCAGACTTCTTCACCATCGATTTCTTCGGAGCACTATCAGAGGCTCCGACAGAGGCAGCAGCAGCAGAATCTTCATTGAATTTCTTCACAGCAGCTTTGGTAGTTCTCTGAAGTTTTAGTTGGTGCTTTGCCCATTCAGCTGGAAAGTCTTCACCACGAGCAATGCTAGTGGGATCGACTTCTTGATCATCAGCAGGAGGAGCCCTTTTGCAAGGAGGTTTGAGGGCGAATTTCTTCATGTACTTGGGAGTGACATAGCGATAGTCTCTCCATTCCTTTGCCCACCTCCGTTCAATCCTCTGAATTCTAATTTTCCTCTGCTCTTTTGTTTCTTTGCCATGAATGGCCTCATCTAGAGTACAGTAACCAGCATACAGAGCCTCAGGTATCTCAAAAGCAGTGTTCTGTTCAACCTTCTTTCCACCCTTCTGAGGTCTTTTACCATCTGCCATTTTCTTCACTTGATGACTTTGAACTCTTGATGATTCTGATGATGTATATAGTTTTTCCTCAAGAAACGCTGCAAATGAGTTAAGTTGATGAGAACCTAGTGATTCATCAGCAGACATTTTGTACCTGTGAACAGAGTATAGGTGCGAGGAATTTGAAGAGGTCATATGCGTTCTCAGAAATTTTTCAAAATACATCAAGTTGAGGATTTTGACCATAGATGTCTTGAGGAATTTCACTAAGTGTTCTTTGTCTTAGGTTCCAGAGTTGTGCGAATATGTGGATCCACACAATTGAGGAATCTTGAAGAAAATCATAACTTAGAGAAAAACATCAAGGGATTGAAACATGTAAGGTGCTTAAGAAGATGATTCTTGAAGAATAAACACTTTTGAGGATTTTGTGGAAGACTTGAAGATCAAACAAGGGCAGTAAAATTAGATTTTATTTACCCTGATGAAGAACAAGACGAACAGAGAGATGAAATCGGGGAAGTTCGTCAGTCCAGATCTCCCACGCCCTAGCTTGGCAGAGGGAGACAGCTACAGCGGCGGCGGGGTGAAGACTTCCGCGGCCGATGTGAGTACGGCGATGGCGAGGTCGAGGCAGTGAAGCTCTTCCTCTCCGGCGGCGATGATTTTAGCGGCGGCGCTAGGTTTGAGCTCGGGAGAGATGGGAGTGAGGAGTAACTCGAGCATAGTGAAGGGAAGGGGGTATATATAGTGGCAGTAAAAACGAATCGGCCCGAAGATTTTGGACCAGATTGCCCCTGACCCTTGCTCTCCATGCGACATGTGTCACCCATGTTCTGAGAAGTGGAGATAGTGGGGAATCGTGGCTTATCCAGTCGTGGGAATCAGAGCGGTTTGAGCGGGAAGCGCCGAAAAAATTTGATAGTGAAAATTTTAAAGTTTCCGTTCGCAAATTCTTCAGCTGTTAAGGATACAGTGAAGACTTTGAACGAGTTTCAAAGTAGAACGCATATGAAGAATTTGTGAACAGACTGGGTTGAGTTTAGCATAGAGGGGGAATGGGTCCGATCACATTCACTTAGACGAAAATCAACTTGAAGAATTAGCAATAAGTGAATGCTGTTGAGGACATTGAAAACTCAAATATATATATAGTCAATGAAGAACCTCAGTTTCATAGTTTGAAGAATTTGAAAAGTTGAGGAATTTGCAAACTTGAGGAATTTGAAAATTTGAAGACTTTGCAAAATGATGAAAAACTCAACTCTGAAGAATTTCAACTATTGTTGGTGGCGTGACCCACCGTATAAGAATGATGATTTCAGACACCGCGTACAATTGTCGTAGGGTTCTGAGAATCAAATTCTTCGTTAATTGATTGAAGAAAAACGTTACTTCGTGTGTTGCACATCAAAGTCATCAATTTTGCATAAGTGTTAGGATGTGTGTCTTTTCAAAGAACATTCGAAGATTCTAAGATATTTAGCTCACACCGCAACTTGCAAAATCTCTTTTCATCCCAGGGCTTAGTGAAGATATCAGCCAGATGTTCTTCAGTGGGGATGTGGTCGATGGAGATGTCGCCCTTGAGTACATGATCTCGAAGAAAATGATGACGAATCTAGATGTGCTTGGTCTTGGAGTGCTGAACTGGGTTGTAAGCAATCTTGATAGCGCTCTCATTGTCGCAGTAGAGAGGCACATTCTTCACCTTGATGCCATAGTCCTTGAGGGTTTGCTTCATCCACAGCAACTGAGCGCAGCATGAACCAGCAGCAATGTACTCAGCTTCAGCAGTAGAAAGTGACACGCAGTTCTGCTTCTTCGAGGACCAACAGACTAAGGATCGTCTGAGGAAATGACATGTGCCTGAGGTTGACTTGCGATCCACACGATCTCTAGCATAGTCAGCATCTGAGTATCCGACAAGGTGAAGATTTGAGCCCTTGGGATACCGTAATCCAAGCGTTGGTGTGTGAGCTAAGTATCGAAGAATATGTTTCACAGCCTTATGGTGTGATTCCTTCGGTGTTGCTTGGAATCGGGCACACATGCAAACACTCAGCATAATATCAGGCCTAGATGCACATAGATACAATAAAGAGCCAATCATGGAGCGGTATACCTTCTGATCGAAATCTTTACCATTTTCGTCAGTGCAGAGGTGGCCTTTTGAAGGCATTGGAGTTTTGACGCCTTTGCATTCGTGCATGTTGAATTTCCTCAGAACATCCTTGAGGTATTTCTCTTGTGAGATGAAGATGCCATTGTCTTGCTGACGAATTTGAAGACCTAATAAGAATTTCAACTCTCCCATCATAGACATCTGATATTCTTCACTCATCATATAGGCAGATTCATCACTGTAACGTTTGTCAGTACAGCCAAAGATAATATCGTCTACATATATTTGGCATATGAACAGTTCATTGTCATAGGATTTAGTGAAAAGAGTTGGGTCGAGTGAACCGGGTTTCAAGCCTTTCTTCATGAGGAATTCCTTCAGAGTGTCATACCACGCCCGAGGGGCCTGCTTGAGGCCATAGAGGGCCTTGTTGAGTCTGAAGACTTTGTCAGGATGCTTAGGGTCTTCAAAACCTGGGGGTTGAGCAACATATACTTCTTCCTCAAGCGTACCGTTGAGGAATGCACTTTTTACATCCATTTGATATAAAATGATATCATGATGGTTAGCATAAGCAAGCAATATGCGAATAGCTTCAAGCCTAGCAACAGGTGCAAAAGTTTCATCAAAGTCAATTCCTTCAACCTGTGTGTAGCCTTGAGCTACAAGACGAGCCTTATTCCTTACCACAAGGCCATTTTCATCTTGCTTGTTGCGGTAGATCCACTTGGTACCTATGATGTTATGCTTGTGAGGATCTGGCCGCTTGACAAGTTCCCACACGTTGTTGAGCTTGAATTGATGCAATTCCTCTTGCATAGCTTGAATCCACTCAGGCTCCTTGAAAGCTTCATCAACTTTGGTGGGCTCTATGATAGAGACAAAAGCAAAATGCCCACAAAAGTTAGTCAAATGTGAAGCTCTTGAGCGAGTGAGAGGACCTGGTGCATTGATGTTGTCGATGATTTTGTCAATCTGCACTTCATTTGCAATTCTCGGATGAGCGGGTTGACGTGGCTGAGGATTTTCTTCAGCACCATTTTCTTCAGGTGTATCAGCATGAATGTCTTCATTGGTTGGAATGACTTCCTCAGTAGGTTGAGGATTTTCTTCAGTGGGTACGACATCCTCAGTAGCTTTCAACTTAATGGATTCCTCAGGAGAATTTTCATCTAGCACAGAAGGCAGGTGCTCTCTTTGCGAGCCATTAGTTTCATCGAACCGCACATCTATAGTTTCAACAACCTTGTGATGGTAGGTGTTGAAGACTCTGTAGGTGTGCGAGTCCTTTCCGTAACCAAGCATAAAACCTTCATGTGCTTTCGATGCAAATTTAGAACTGTGGTGAGGATCTCTTATCCAGCATTTTGCACCGAAGACTTTGGGATAACTTACATTGGGTTTCTTGCCAGTCATGAGTTCATATGATGTCTTCTTGAAGAATTTGTGAAGATATACCCTGTTGATGATGTGGCATGCTGTATCAATTGCCTCAGGCCAGAAGCGACGAGGAGTCTTGTATTCATCAAGCATGGTGCGAGCCATCTCAACGAGAGTCCTGTTCTTGCGCTCCACGAGGCCGTTCTGCTGAGGAGTATATGGGGCAGATAGCTCATGAGTAATACCAAGTTCATCAAGATATTCATCAAGATTGGTGTTCTTGAACTCAGTCCCATTATCACTCCTGATATGCTTGATCTTGACGCCGAAGTTTGTTGAGGCCCTTGAAGCAAATCGTCTGAAGACATCCTGCACTTCAGACTTGTACAGAATAATATGCACCCAAGTGTAACGAGAGTAATCATCAACAATGACAAAGCCATACAAACTTGAAGCATTTGTTAGTGTGGAATAATGAGTGGGGCCAAAGAGGTCCATGTGAAGCAATTCAAAAGGTCGAGTCGTGGTCATGATTTTCTTCGAGGGATGCTTGGATCTGGTCATCTTCCCAGAGTCACAAGCACCACAGAGGTGATCCTTGAGGAATTTGACACCTTCGATGCCAATGACGTGCTCTTTCTTCACGAGCGTGTGCAAGTTCCTCATACCAGCATGTCCAAGTCGTCGATGCCACAGCCAGCCTTCTGAGGACTTTGCAAGTAGGCACGTGGCAGACTGAGGACCTATAGAGAAATCAACAATATACAAGTCTCCTCTCCTAAAGCCTTCGAAGACTTTGGAATGGTCAGATTCCATGATGACAACACAACGATATTTTCGAAAGATGACAACCATATCAAGATCACAAAGCATTGAGACAGACATGAGGTTGAACCCGAGGGATTCGACAAGCATCACCCTGTCCATGTGTCGGTCCTTGGAGATTGCAACCTTACCTAGACCCAATACCTTGCTTTTTTCCTTTGTCAGCGTAGGTGATATGCTTCAGATGAGATGGGGCAAGTGGCATATTCATCAGTAGACTCTTGTCACCAGTCATGTGGTTGGTGCATCCACTATCGAGGACCCACTCAGTAGTTTTTGGAGTTTCATCCTGCAGATGAATTAGTACAACTTACGAACTCATATGCTTCAGAGTGAAGAATATGACATCAAATTCATCAGGCGGAATTTCATCACACAACATAGTAAGTAAAGCAGTGTGAGGACGTGAGAAATGAGGAATTCATTTCTGCATGATTAGCTTGCGTCCTTTCAAGCATTTCCTCAGGTCTCCAGCAAATTCATCAGACGTTCAAGTTCGTCTGGAGACCTGACCCTGCATAAGAAGTTAGTTCAATTTCTTCACCACCCACATCTGGAGGGGTGGCAAAGAGTTCATCATTCTGCGAGCTCCATATGAGAAGGGAGGCATTGAAGCTAGTGCACTTCGTTTCACAGGACTAGGGTTAGAGTACTCATATGAATAAGTAGAGAAATTCTTCGAGGACTTATGAACATAATGATTTGAAGAATAATGCACATATTCAGAACTCTTAGATTTTCCCTGCGAAACAGATGCATTAGCACGAGAATGATACTTTTGACCATTTGAGGAATTTGGTCCAAGTGAAGACTTTGGTCCATATGAGGAATTTGATCTGGGGTTCCTTTTCTTCATGGGTGGTGTCGTGAGGACATTCACTTGAAGATTTTCCAAGCAGCTCTTAGGAACCCAGATTTTCCTCATAGGTTAACCGTTCCTGCAGTTAGTTCCAACAAATCTGGCAAATACTTCACCTTTCTGATTTTTGAAGAATTTGTAGTTGGAGTCAAGTGACTCATCAAAGGAATATGAAGTTTCACAAGTAAAGCCAGATAAAGTGGATGGATCCACAGGAGGTCCTTTTGCAGCAACCCATGAGGTTTTGGGGTACTGCTCAGGTGTCCAGTAGGATCCATCAGCATTGAGTTTTCTCTCAAATGCAATACCCTCTTTCCTAGGGTTCCTGTTCAGAATCTGCTTTTTGAGCACATCGCAAAGGGTTTGATGCCCTTTGAGACTTTTGTACATGCCTGTCACATACAATTCCTTCAACCCTGCATTTTCGTCAGTGATACTTGTGGTATCCTCAGATGAGGAATTTGTGACCACGGGGATAGTTGAAGAATTTGCAGCAATAGAAGCATTTGAACATTCAGGTGAAGAATTAGCAGTTTCACGTTCGATGCATTTCGTACATGGTGGAACAAATTCTTCCTGAGCGGTACTGATCTGTTGAGCCAGTAAGGAATCGTTTTCCCTTTGGAGATCCTCATGAGACACTCTTAGTTTCTCAAGATCTTGCTTTCTTTGAATAAATTCATAAGAAAGCTTCTCATGGTCAACTAAGTGAGCATTATGATGACTCTGAAGGTTATCATACTTTGTCTGAAGACTTTTGAGATCATCAGACAGAGTTTGAGTCCGATCCACTTCCTCATTCAACAGATCATCGCTTTTGTCTAGCAATTTCTGAAGCTTTTCAAGTGCACTTTGTTGCTTAGTGGCAATTTTAGCAAGTTTGGCATAGCTAGGTTTCACATATTCATCAGATTCACCTTCACTTGATTCAGAAGAAGAGTGATGCTTGTGTACCTTGGAACCTTTTGCCATGAAGCAATAGGTGGGAGTGTAATCATCATTGCTGACGTCAGAGTCATTGGAGTTGTCATTTTCTTCATCATGGAAGATGGACTTGCTGACGAAAGAAGTAGCGAGAGCAAGGCTAGCAACACCTGATTCTGACTCCACCTCAGATTCTTCCTCTTCTTCATATTCTTCAGATTCTTCTTCAGAATTCATTTCCTTGCCAATGAAAGCCCGAGCCTTTCTGGAACCATTCTTCTTGTGCGATGAGGACTTTGAAGATGAGGACTTTGAAGTTGAGGACTTTGAAGATTTCTTCTTTTTCTTCGAGTCATCAGAACTGTAGTCCTTGTATTTCTTCTTCTTTGATTCTTTTTCCCAGAGAGGACAGTCAGAGATAAAGTGACCAGATTTCTTGCATTTGTGACAAGTTCTCTTCTTGTAGTCGCTTGAGGAATCTGATTTCCTTAGACCACTTTTTGATGACTTTCCAAATCGGCCTCTCCTTGAGAACTTCTGGAATTTCCTCACGAGCATTGCCAGCTCCTGACTCAGTTCTTCAGGATCACCAAGGCTACTATCAGAATCTTCATCTTCGGATGAGGAAATTTCTTTTGCCTTCAGAGCACGAGATCTTCCATAGCTTGGTCCATAGAGGTCTCTCTTCTCAGCTTGTTGGAATTCATGAGTATTGAGTCTCTCAAGTATATCAGCAAGATCAAGTGACTTGTAGTCTCCACGTTCTTGAATCATCAAAGCCAGTGTATCGAATGAGGAATCAAGAGATCTTAGCAGTTTCTTCACCACTTCGTGGTCAGTGATATCTGTGGCACCCAGTGCTTGAAGCTCGTTGGAGATATCAGTGAGGCGATCAAAAGTTTGCTGAACATTTTCATTGTCGAGTCTTTTGAAGCGGTTGAAGAGATTGCGAAGGACATCAACACGGGAGTCACGTTGAGTGGAAACACCTTCGTTGACTTTGGACAGCCTATCCCAGATAAGCTTAGCAGACTCCAAAGCACTCACTCTGCCATACTGACCTTTGCTCATATGGCCACAAATGATATTCTTCGCTTGTGAATCAAGTTGCTTGAATCTCTTCACATCAGCAGCGTTGATCGTGGGAGTGACGGAGGGAACACCATTTTCCACAACGTACCAGAGATCGTTGTCAATAGCCTCAAGATGCATGCGCATCTTGTTCTTCCAGTAGGGGTAGTCCGACCCATCGAAGGTAGGACATCCTGCGGAAACCTTGATCATACCTGCAGAAGACATAACTAGAACTCCAGGTGGTTAAACCAAAATCACACAGAACAAGGGAGTACCTTGCTCTGATACCAATTGAAAGTGCGTTATATCGACTAGAGGGGGGGTGAATAGGCGATTTTTACAAATTCATCACTGAGGAATTTCATCTTGAGGAATTTGAAATGTGATGAATAACTAGCAGCGGAATAAGTACTCAAGTGCATACGAAGCATAGCGATCGCATAGTCATCATGATGAAATAAAGCATGCACAGATTACAGGTAGCGTGATACAGGATAAGCATGTGAGGAACAAGGTAGCTTGAAGAATTTGAGGTGAGGAAATTGAGAAAGTCTTCAGTCAAATTCTTCAAACAGTAACGATCGATTTCATCAACAAGTATACGAGGAAATGAAAGAGTTGAGGAAATGGAACCAGGTAGCTTGATGAAGACAATGGTTTGATGACCCAGTTCCAACTGCTGTGACAGTCGTACGTCTGGTTTGGAGTGGCCTGGTATTTAAACCAGAGGACACACAGTCCCAGGACACACAGTCCTTACCGTATTCTCCTTGAGCTAAGGTCACACAGTCCTCGCCCAACACTCGTGGTAAGTCTTCAGGGTAGACTTCCAAAACACTCACAAACTGGTCACCCGGCGATCCACAATTGACTGTTGGATGCTCTAGACCAAGGTCACTTCGTGATCCCCAATTGACTGCAGGATGCACTAGACCATGATGCCTAACCGTCTGGAAGATACACAGTCTTCAAAGGTAACAAGCGCCAGTTCCACATAGGAACAATTTCTTCAGTGATGCTCAATCACTTTGGGTTGGTGGTTTGGTTTTGGGGTTTTTCCTCACTGATGATTTTTGCTCAAAGTCCTCGAGGAATGGGATGCTCTCAAATGACAAGTGTCAGTTCTCTCTCGGAGCAGCCAACCAGCTAGTGGTTGTGGGGGCGGCTATTTATAGCCAGGGTGCAACCCGACATGATAAGACATAAATGCCCCCAATGATATGACCGTTATGTGGATAGGATGATTGGGGACAGCTGGCACTTAGCACAGCAACGGTCGGAATTTCGAACTATGAAAGTCCTCAGGCTTATCATATTCCTCACTTGTAGGCAATTCGCGCTGGCGAAATCCTAACTCCTCAGTCAGACCAATTTCCTCAGAGACCAGAAGATCATCGTCTCTGTCACTGAAGAACTTGACTGAACTGCAAGAGATTTCCAAAGGCTTCACTCGAAGGATTGGATAGGTTGAGGCTTTTGAGTTGAGCATCAGTTGGAAATTTTCCTTAGTATTACCTCGGCCGCCTTTAACAGTACGGTGTTTCCTATGAATCAAAGAAAGGAAATGAAACTACGAAAACAAAAGTCTTCACGCTTCATAGTCCTCGTTCATATCTTCAAGGTCACACCAACTTCTTCTTTTTCAAAGTCTTCAGGGAATACCAAAGTCTTCAGCAAAGTCTTCACCAAAGTCTTCAGTTGAAGACATAGGTTTTTAGGGGTCGATAATCTCTGAATGTATCAAACTCCTCAGCGACTTATAGAGCATTTGTACACTTACAAACGCATCAGTCTCTTAACCTATATGTCTTCAATACACCAAAATCACTAAGGGGCACTAGATGCACTTACAGACACTGACAACGTCGTCGCCGCGTAGAGCTAACCACATGCGGGGAAGGAGGAGGAAGAAAGGTATAGCCAGATACCTCTTTCTCCCCTTGGCCTGCAAGGTTGCGCCACACCTCCCTAAGGTCGAGTGGGCTCTTTTTTTCGGGTGTTCTCCGCCCCGGCCTCGGCCACGGGAGACACGACGACGGCGCCGCCCGCGCTGGCTGCATTGCCCGTGGCACCTTCTCCACTTGCGTCTGCCGCGACGCCCGTCGTGTTCGTGGTTGCGCGTGGGGAAGCCCTTGAAGTGGAGGGATGCATGGCTATGCTGGACTTCTTCTCGGGAGCCATTGTTGAAGAAGATGACGATGAAGATCGATTCTCCATTCACGAACTTGGGTTCGCGCAAATGATGCATGCCCCCTACCTAGCGCGCCAAAGATGTCGGGGCACGGATGCTCACGATCACCTATCGGACCAGAGGCCCCTTTGTGGTTCGGCAGGGGGGTCACCTTGCAGGAAGAGCGGAGAGCGTGAGACGGCGTGACGATGAGGACACAAGCAGTTTACCCAGGTTAGGCCCGCTGCTAAGCGTAGAACCCTACTCCTGCTTTTGGTGGATTTGATTGGATGAACACAAGTGGTGCCTTGCGCTCTATCCCGGCAAGGGTTGCCTTCGGGAAAAGATCTGCTAGGTGAGTACAAATGTTCGGGGGTGCGAATCCTAAGCTAGGTTGCCTCGGGCCTCCTTTTATAGTGCAAGGGGTTACCACAATGGCAAAATAGTCATTATCTATCGATTAGATAGCTTAGCAGAGCTATCATACCTAACTCTAGCATTTAGGACAAAATACCATGATTACCAGCCTAGGTGGCGCTCGGGGGTGCATCCCCGGCAAGCTCTTGCCACCGCTTGGCCGATTGTTGCTTATGGTCTTGACACGCTGCAGGGCGGGTGTCAACTGAGTGTAACTTGTCTTTTGGTGCGCCGCCACGTGCTTAACGAGAGCTGATTAGCCAGTTGAGGGCTCGACACCGCATCGACAAGTGACCGATGTAGCGATGCGGTGGAGCGGTGACTGGTTAGCTCGCGCCTGCCGGGGGAATGGCTTGCCGGGCCTTCAGAAAGGCGCGCATGTCTTGGTCCCTGGTAGGCACCGGGGGCGTGCTTGGCGCGTCGCAGTCTAGGCCTGGGCTGCCGCGTCGGGCTTGTTGGAGTCTGGTTCTTGAGTGCTTGCTTGGAGATGTGGTAGCCTTCCCAACGAGTTCTGCTTAAGGGGGTCGGAGGTTGCCTGTCCATGCACAAGTCAAGGGAAATGAACACCCCTGTTTGTATATCCCGACAGCACCCAATCACATCAATCCCGAAGAGACTAAGGAGATACACAGGCAAGTCCAAAAATTCCTAGATAAAGGGCATGTACATGAGAGCTTAAGTGCTTGTGCGGTTTCGGTGATACTAGTGCCTAAGAAAGATGGTAGTATGAGAATGTGTTCGGATTGCCACCCTATCAATGCTATAACCATTAGATATCGCCATCCTATTCCTCGCCTTGATGACATGCTTGATGAACTTAGTGGTGCCACTATATTCTCTAAAATTGATTGAAAAAGTGGTTACTACCAAATACGCATGCAAGAGGGTGATGAATGGAAAACGACTTTCAAAACTAAGTTTGATCTCTATGAATGGTTAGTTATGCCCATGGGTCTATCACAAGCACCGGGTACATTTATGCGTGTCATGCATTGTGTCTTGCGTCATCTCATTGGATATTGTGTTGTGGTATACTTTGATGACATTCTTGTTTTTAGCGAATCTCTAGAGGAGCATGCTAAACATGTTAGGGAAGTATTGCAAGTTCTTAGGAATGAGAAACTTTATGCAAACATGGAAAAATGCACTTTTGGTGTTGACAAGGTTGTTTTCCTAGGTTATTTGGTATATTCTAAGCGTGTTCTAGTTGATGAAACTAAAATTGATGCTATTAAAACTTGGCCCAAACCCACCAATTTGCAACAAGTGCGTAGTTTCCTTGGCCTAGACGGCTTTTACCGTCACTTTGTTAAGGATTTTAGCACGATTGCATCTCCTCTACATGCGTTGAGCAAAAAAAATGCACCATTTGTGTGGGAACCATCGCAAGACACCACTTTTCATGAGATTAAAAACTTGCTTACTCATGCACCATTACTTGCCTTACCCAATTTTGATAAAACTTTTGAAGTGCATTGTGACGCTAGTGGTAATGTCATAGGTGGCGTATTAATGCAAGAAAAATGCCCAGTTGCGTATTTTAGTGAGAAACTATCCGGAGCTCAACTCAATTACCCATATGATAAGGAATTGTATGCTTTGGTGAGAGTATTACATGTTTGGGAGCATTATCTCCGTCCACATGAATTTGTCATTCATACCGACCATGAAACTCTCAAATATCTTAAGGGTCAAACTAAGTTGAACAAACGACATGCTAAATGGAGTGAATTCATTGAGTCTTTTCCCTATGTCATCAAATACATTAAGGGTAAAGAAAATGTTGTGGCGAATGCTCTTTCCCGCAAATGCATGCTAGTTACTCAACTTGAATTGAATGTCAATTGTTTTGAGCATATCAAAGATTTGTATGAGCATGATGTTTCATTTGCTACTCCATATGCTAAGTTCCATGTGGAAATTTGTTGGGAAAACTACTACATGAAAGATCGCTATCTTATGCGTGCTAACAAAGTTTGTATACCCGAGTCTTCTCTTCGTTTGTTGCTTTTGCAAGAAGCTCATGGTGGAGGACTAATGGGCCAATTTGGACGCAACAAGAAATATGCCACACTCTCCAACAAGTACTTTTGGCCAAAGATGTTTCGTGATGTTGCACGCTTCACTAACCGATGCTCTACATGTCGCAAAGCTGAGTCAAAAGCTCAATCCCATGGTCTTTATATGCCTCTTCCTATACTTTTTCAACCTTGGGAAGACATTAGCATGGACTTTGTGCTTGGTTTGCCACGAACAAAAAATGGCCATGATTCGATTTTTGCCGTTGTGGATCGTTTTTCCAAAATGGCTCATTTCATCCCATGTCATAAGATTGACGATGCTTCACATGTTGCAAATCTATTTTGTAGGGACATCTTGCGACTACGTGGAGTCCCCAAGACCATCGTGTTGGACCGTGACGTCAAGTTCCTTAGCTACTTTTGGAAGACTCTATGCGCCAAGCTCGGGATGAAGCTACTATTCTCTTTGGCCTATCATCCACGAACCAATGGAAAAACGGAGGTAACCAACCGGATGCTCTCAACGCTACTACGCATGTTGATCAAGAGGAACATCAAGGAATGGGAAGATTGCCTCCCTACCGCCGAGTACGCCTACAACCGAGCACATCACTTCACCACCGACTAGTCTCCATTCGAAGTGGTCTATGGCATCAACCCGTTGTCCCCATTGGACATACTTTCTCTACCACTCCAAGAGCGCGTGAACATGGACGCAAGTGCAAGGACAGGCTATATCAAAAAGATGCATGAAGATACAAGGCGCACGATCGAACATCAAGTGGAACGAGTCACCACCAAGCGCAACATCAACAAGCACCCCATTGTGTTCAAGACCGGTGATCTTGTGTGGCTACACCTACGCAAGGATCGCTTCCCCGCCGAGCGCAAGTCCAAGTTACTTCCTCGAGCCGACGGACATTTCAAGGTCTTGGCACACTACAATGACAATGCCTACAAGATCTACATTCCATGGGACAAGTACAATGTGAGCGACATCTTCAATGTCAAGGACCTATCTCCTTTCCATGGTCATGAGAACCTCGATCCGAGGACAGATCTTTTCCAGGGGAGAGATGATGCAGAGCATCCCATGTGTAAGAGCATAATTTCCCCTAAGTAGTTTTGGTGGTTGATGACAATACCTTTTGTGGACTAACCGTGTGTATTAAACTTTCAGAGTCTATCAGGTGGCACGAGACGGTTTACTTCCCCTCAGTGGTTAAAAGAGAGGACGGTTATTTTCTGTCAATTTAGTGTTGGTGGACTTGAGTCGTAGGAAAATCAGTAGTATCAAGAGGGGGTCTGCATTTGGAAAGGTTGGGAGGAACTATCACGTACACATTTGCACCCCTTTCTTTTCCCGGAACTTTGGAGCTTCTGATCTCTGCCTAAGGTTCCCTCAAAATCATCTAAGCGGAAGTACCGCGCTATAGAGCGGTAGTACCGCCCCAGCGGTACTGCCGCCCTGAAGTGCTAGGGCTACTTCCGCTTATTTTTCTCTTCTGGTGCCTTCTGGTGTCTTTGCCCATGTTGAGCGGAAGTACCGCTGGGACGGAGCGGTAGTATCGCTCAGGCGGTACTGCCATCCTCCACTTCCGGTCGTACTACCACTTTTTTTTTCTCCATTCTCTTTGGCAACTGAGCGGAAATTGAGCGGCAGTAGCCAGCGGTAGTACCACTCCGAGCGTACTGCCATACTGCCCCCCTCTGTTTCTGCTAAGGCCCGCTCTTCCTACAGTGCCCAGCAGAAGTACCGCTGGCAGGAGCGGTAGTACCGCTCCAGCGGCACTACTGCCTCCTGACCAAGTCAGTTGTCTGTGAAGCACGGATCTTCCGTGTGGGCGGAAGTACCGCTCCCCTGAGCGGTACTATCGCTTATACACATCTTGTGGGCAGAAAACGGTCAGATTCCCCCACCTATATAAGTGGGTGTTCTTCTCCAAGAGACCTCACCTCTTTTCCCCAAAAAGCTCCGTTGTTGCTCCTAAGCATGTTCTTGCCTGATCTCTCTCCGTAGCCATTGAATCTTGTTGATGCTCTAGGGTTTGGAGGAGAAGGCCTCGATCTACTCTTCCACCAAGAGAAATTTGATTTCCCCCCTAATCCCTTGCGGATCTTGTTACTCTTGGGTGTTTGAGCACCCTAGACGGAAGAGGTCACCTTGAATCCATATTCCATTATGGTGAAGCTTCGTGGTGTTGTTGGGAGCCTCCAATTAAGTTGTGGAGATTGACCCAACCTTGTTTGTAAAGGTTCGTTCGCCGCCTTCAATGGCACCACTAGTGGAATCACAGCATATCGCATTGTGTGAGGGCGTGATGAGAATACGGCGACCTTAGTGGCATCTTGGGGAGCATTGTGCCTCCACACCACTCCAACGGAGGCGTACTTCCCCTCAAAGGGAAGGAACTTTGGTAACACATCCTCGTCTCCACCGGCTCCACTTGTGGTTACTTTTTACCTTTACTTTGTGCAAGCTTTACTTGTGTTGTATCCTTTGCTTTCTATTGTTGTTGTTAGCATCATATAGGTTGTTCGCCTAGTTGCATATCTAGATAACCTATTTGTTGCTAAACCTAATTTGTTAAACAAAAGCTAAAAATTGGTAGTTGCCTATTCACCCCCCTCTAGTCAACCATATCGATCCTTTCAATTGGTATCAGAGCTATGTCTCTTTATTAAGGGTTTTACCACCCAAAGAGTATGGTTAACGACGGGGGTCGGGTTGTGGACTTACCCGAGGCCGAGGGCGTGAGCACGGTCTCTCGAGAGGATTTGAATGAGGCAATGGCCTCACTTAAATATTCTATGACGACCGAGGTCAAATCCTTGTTTAAAGAATTCCTTGATGGTCTCAAGCTTTCTACCGATCCATTGCTAGTGGCTAAAACCACTAACTCAGAGTCGGATGCTAACTCCGGAAGGGAGGGGGCTAGTAGTGATAAGGATAAGGTGCCTCAAGGAATGAATGGGTCAGGAACTTTTGCCTCGGTTCCTCCTCCCGCGGTCTATGGAGGACTAGTTCATACACCTCATATTAACAACCTAGGCCCTCCTCCTAAACTTGTGAAAAATGATTTTGCTAATTGGGTTTTTTGTATCAAGTCTCATTTGAAACACAACTCAACTCAACTTTGGACAATCATTACTACCCGCATGATCCAAACAACCTCACCCCAAGAGAGGAGGCCGACAATCAACTCAATCACTCCGCCTTATTCATCCTTCAATCGGCGGTGCCTCCGGAAGAACTTCTTCACTTGTGTCCCTTCACTCGTGCTAAAGATTGTTGGGAACACATTTTTTCATTGTACAAGTGAAGCTCAAGCATTCAACGGTCCAACTTTGAGGTGGTTCTCGATGAGGCCGATGAATTTGTGATGAATGAAGATTAGGACCCTCATGAGCTCTACCGGAGATTGACAACTCTCGCAGTATCCCTTCAAGATCATGGGAGCAAGGATACGGATGACAGTTGGATCAAGCGTAAGTTTCTCAAGGCCATCATGCCGTTCAACAAGGCCATGTCCTCGTTATCCGTCAAAGACCGGACTTCCACTCCTTGTCCTTGAGTGATGTGTTGGATGAATTCATTGCAATGAACATCTTGAACAAGACTGCTGACAACGATCTAGCTTGTGTTCAACAATCAAAGAAGTCTTCACCCAACCTTGCTTTGAAGGCCAAGGTAGTTTCGGAAGAAGAAGAAGAGGAGAGTTGCCCCGAAGATACCAAATATGCATACCACGAGCACATGGCTCTTGCGTCAAGGAAATTTTGGGGCAACAAGAGAAACTCAAGGCCAAATTTCTCCAAGAACAACTCAAGTGGCTCCAAAGGCAAGCAACGTGTGAGAACGTGTTACAATTGTGGCAATGTGAGCCACTTCGTGGTGGATTGCCCATATGAGAAGAGGGAAGACACTGGTGGCAAGCTCATTCGCAAAAGACAAAGCCAAGTCCTTCCCCAACAAGAACAACTTCACCAAGAAGCCGCCTCACAAGGTGTTGATGTCTCAAGAAGAGTATGCCTCTGATGATGATGAAGATACAAGTGGTGAGGGGATGGCAATGGCTACGGTAGCAATTGCTTCCTCTACCCCAACCAAGGTGTCTCTCTTCGACTCCCCCAACGAGAACCACATCACCAAATGCCTTATGGCCAAAGGTATCAACAAGGTAACCTCCAACATCAAAACTTCCATTACCACTGGTTCCCCTACGTTGGATTGTGTGGAGGAACATGAGGAGGTGAGTGTTGATGAGAATGAGTTCGACAAGTGCATGGCCAAACTCAAGGGTAAGACCAAGAAACACTTTGTTGCTCTCTTGGAACAACTTGGTGAAGCTAGTGATCTCGTTGAATCTCATGAGGAAACCATCTCCAATTTGGAGGGGGATAGTCGCGACTATGCCGATGAGATCGCAGATCTTTCTATTGCTCTTGAGAAAGAGCAAGATCTTCGTTTGGATCTTGAGGAGCCACATAACGACGAACTTGCTAAATTACGAAAAGATTATGATCATGCTATTGTTCTTACTCGTGTGTTCAAATCCAAAAAGGTTGCACTTGGGTTGACCATGATATACTCAAAGAGGAGTTTGGCACACTCGACAAAGCTCACAAGGCTTTGAAGAGTGCACATGCCTCTCTTAAGGAGTCTCATGATCAACTCCAAGTAAAACTTGCTAAGGAAATAGCCACATGTCCTCCTTTTGTGTTAATTGATAATGCCAATGCTACTAACCCATGTTGTGAGCATGCACACCTTGTGGAGGAAAATGCTAAGTTGAAAGAGCAACTTGAGAAAGGTCTTGTGACATGTATCCTAGGTGAGAAGAATCTCAATGACCTTTTGAGCCATCAAAAGGAAGTTTTAGCTAAAGAAGGGATTGGGTTTGCCCCCAAGTCTAAGAAGAAGAAGAAGGTGAAGACCAAACAACCTCTCCCGCTCAAGGAATCCTTTGTCAAAGCAGGGAAAGCTACTCATGAGGACAAGGTTGTGGGTGGTAATTCCAAGAAGGGCAAGACCACCCCTTCCAACAATGCCGGCGATTTTAATCCCTCTTATGTTTTATGTCGTGCTAGTGATGGGCATGTTTATGCCAAATATGTTGATTCTTATTATGAGTACTTTGAATGTTCTATTTGGTTTCCTAAGACCCTTGTTACTAACATGAAAGGACCCATTAAAGAATGGGTACCTAAATCCAAGCATTGATCTATTGTAGGAGTTTGCTTCTGGAGGGGTGTCATGGTTGCTTGATAATGGAGCAACAAATCATATGACCGGAAGCAAGGACTTGGTGGTGGACATTCGAACCGACACCTCCTTGGCCACTCAAGTCTCCTTTGGTGATGACACAATTTCAAAGGTATTGGGTCTTGGCAAGGTGGTTATCTCTCCGGACTTAACCATTGAGAAAGTCATGCTTGTTGAGACCCTTGCATACAATTGACTTTTCGTTCATCAACTTGCACTCATGGGTTTTAGTACTTTCTTTGGTATTGACTGTGGCCCTTTTGTGGAGCAAGCTCTTAAAGTAGCCTTTGTTGGGCATGTCAAAAACGGTCTCTATGTGGTCAATTTCTCGGAGTGACCCACTAAGACCACGACTTGCCTAATGGATAAAGTTGATGTGGGATGGCTTTGGCATCGCCGGCTAGCCCATGTCAATATGAGATCATTGCAAAGTCTCTTCAAAGGGGATCACATTTGTGGACTAACAAATGTGAGTTTTGCCAAAGATCGTGCTTGCAGTGCTTGTATCGAAGGAAAGCTACATGAGATGACTCACCGCCCCACGACTGCTATTTACTCCAAGAGGCCCCTAGAGCTCCTTCACATGGATATCTTTGGTCCTCCATCTTTCGATAGTCTTGGGTGAAGAAAGTATTGCTTGGTGATTATGGATGATTACTCAAGATATACATGGGTATATTTCTTCAAGAGGAAGAGTGAGACCCAACAAACCGTCATCGACTTTGCAAATGAAGCTCAACGCCAACATGATGCAAAGATATTGATGATTAGAAATGACAAAGGCACCGAGTTCAAGAACTACACCTTGGACGAGTTTCTGAGTGATGAGGGAATCAAGCATCAATACTCTACACCCTATACCCCTCAACAAAATGGTGTTGCAGAGAGGAAGAATCGGATGTTGATGGATGCAGCAAGGACCATGATGGCGGAATTCAAATCTCCGTACAACTTTTGGGCCGAAGCCATCAACACCGCATGTCATGCATCTAATCGGATCTACCTCCACAAAGGCTTGAACAATACTCCATATGAAATACTTACCGGTAACAAGCCCAACCTCAAGTACTTACGGGTGTTCGGTTGTAAGTGTTTCATTCTCAAGAAAGGTGTTCGTTTGTCTAAATTTGAACCTAGAGCTCAAGAGGTCATATTTGTTGGTTATGCTAGAAACTCTCATGCTTACCGTGTTCTCAACAAGTCCACTGGACTAATTGAGGAGACGTGTAACATAGAGTTTGATGAAAATAACGGCTCCCAAGTGGAGCAAAGTGGTCTTTGTGATGTAGGTGATGAAATTACTCCCCAAGCCATAAGAAGAATGGGTGTGGGACACTTCCTACCAGTTGAGGAACCCCTTGTGGCCGAAGGAGAAGGACAATGTTCTATGCTAGTGGAACCATCACCAACGCAAGACCCACACGCTTCCGAAGAACAAAGTGAAGGCCCTCAACCAAGTGAACAAGATCAAGGGCAAGATAAACCTCATGATGATGATGATACACCAAGAGATGCCCAAGATCAAGTTCACACCCCCAAGCAAGCTCAAGATCAATATCATGCTCAAGATCAAGAGCAAGCTCAAGATGGCACTCAAGTTCGTCAAGACGATGCTCCTCAACCTTCCATGGAGGAGATTTTAGAAAGACGAGCCGCCAAGATTGCTTCCAAGCTTAAACATAAACAACACATTTTGGAGAACGTCTATGGAAGCTTGAATAAAGGGGTAACCACTCGAAGTCAATTAACAAACTTTTGTGCACATCACGCATTTGTTTCTTGCATTGACCCCCTAAAGGTACAAGAGGTGCTCGAGGACTCGGAATGGCTTGAAGCCATGCATTATGTACTCAACAACTTCGAGCGCAACAAAGTGTGGCGATTGGTGCCTAGACCTAAGGAGAATCACAATGTCATTGGAACCAAATGGATCTTTAAGAACAATCAAGATGCGAACGGGGCCGTCATTCACAAGAAGGCAATATTTGTGGCACAAGGCTACTCCCAAGTCGAGGGTATCGACTACGGTGAAACATTCGCTCCCGTTGCTCGCCTTGAATCTATTCGCATGTTGTTTGCATATGCATCTCATAATGATTTCAAATTATATCAAATGGATGTGAAAAGTGCATTTCTTAATGGTCCACTTAAGGAGTTGGTATATGTCAAGCAACCCCAGGGTTCGAGGATCCCATGTTCCCCAATCATGTATATGTTCTCGATAAGGCCCGCTATGGCCTTAAACAAGCCCCACGTGCGTGATATGAGCACCTTACCGAGATGTTCCAAGATCGTGGGTTTGAAATTGGGAAAATTGATCCCACTCTCTTCACGAAGAGGGTTAAAGGAAACTTGTTCATATGCAAACTATATGTTGATTATATTATCTTTGGTTCTTCTAACAAAGCTTTCAATGATGAGTTTTCCGCACTAATGACCAAAGAGTTTGAGATGTCTATGATGGGAGAGTTGAAGTTCTTCCTTGGATTTGAAGTCAAGCAACAAAGTCAAGGAACCTTCATCAACCAAGCTAAATACACTCAAGACATGCTCAAGAGGTTCAAGTTGGATGATCTCAAGCCGGCCAAGGCCAACACTCCCATGCTACTCAAATGCCAACTTGATAGTGATCCCAATGGTAAAGCCATGGATCAAAAGGTATATCGCTCCATGATTGGATCCCTGCTTTACCTTTGTGCATCTAGACCGGACATTATGTTGAGTGTGGGAATTTGTGCACGATTTCAATCTGCACCTAAGGTAAGCCACTATGTGGCGGTCAAGCGAATCTTTCGATATTTGGCTCATACCCCAAACTTTGGCTTATGGTACCACAAAGGTGCTTCATTTGATCTCATAGGATATTCGGACTCGGATTGGGCAGGATACCGTGTGGAGAGGAAGTCAACTTCCGTAGGGTGCCAATTCCTTGGTCGCTCTTTGGTAAGTTGGTCTTCCAAGAAACAAAACTGTGTTTCTCTCTCGTCCACCGAGGCCGAGTATGCATCCACTGCTAGCTGTTGTGCACAGATTCTTTGGATGAGGCAAACTTTAAAGGATTATGGTGTCACTTGTGGAAAAGTGCCTCTTTACTATGACAATGAAAGTGCGATCAAGATCTCCAACAACCCAGTTCAACATTGCAAGACGAAGCATATTGAGATTCGTCATCACTTCATCCGGGAGCATATCAAGCGCGGAGAGATTGATCTTATTCATCTCAATACTAATGAGCAACTTGCAGATATTTTCACGAAGCCATTGGATGAAGCAGACTCCGCGAGTTAAGTCATGAGCTAAATATCATTGATTCGAGCAATGTGGCTTGAATTATTGCACACCCCACCACACTCATCAGTATGTCTTGTTTAGATGTAGACATGGACATAGGGGGAGTGTTGTTCTCTCAATGAACCATCCCTCCCCTTATTATGCATAAATTGATCAAATTGTTCACATTAACCATTTTTGATGGTGCTTGTGCTTCAAAGACGAGTTTTGGTCATGGGCCCAAGGTTAAAATCTTCGTGGTGCCATACCAATTGACTCAAACATAGGTGGCTTCGGCCACCGCTCCCTCCTAGTGAGGTATTTGCTATTTGAGAGCTTGTTTTTCTTTTTCTGATTTATTTCACTCCAAGTATGCTTCTATGTCTTTCTGCCTTATTTCTACTTTGGAGTGTCTCTTCCCTTTGCATAAGTCCTCTTATCATTATTATCATGGCTATGTTTTTGGTCTCAAGCGGTACTACCGTTGGGTCTGGTCAGTACTACCGCTCCCGCCCGCGGTACTATCTCCTCGGGCATTCCGGGATGGTTTAAGTGGTGGGCACAGGGAGTTCTAACTCCCCCATACCCATTCACTTCTCCCCTCCCCGAGTCCTATCTCTCAGGTGACCAAAATTTGCCCCGGAGGCCCGCTCCAGCCCTTCGATTTCGTGCCTTTCCTAGCATTTCCGTCCGGTGGGATTGATCCCCTTGTCTTCCTGGTGCCATGGGCACAGGTATTACCCTCTTTCATTTCCTCTTTGGATTTATTTTTTAATCTTGGATCTAGGGCAATGCATGTGGTTTTCTTTGATTTTCCATGAAATTTGGGCATGAGTCGGACGTGAAATGATTGCTAGATAGGAGAGTTGTTTATGTTCACTAGAGTGTTAAATTCTACGTCACTGGTACTACCGGATCCATGCCGTGGAACTTCTTCCGTAGTCTGGGCGGTACTACCGCCGGTACCTAGACGGTACAACCTCTTACGACCGTACTACTGCTCCTGTACCAGCGGTACTACCGCTTAGCCTTCGGCGGTACTACCGTTGCTGGGCGCGGTACTACCACTTGTGCCCCAGAATTCCATACTTCCTATTTTCATCTTCTGTTCTCACATTTGTTTTCTTTGGCTTTTGGAATGGCTTTACACTTGTTGTTTCCCTCGTTCGTTCTTTGGGTTCCAGGTGATGGTAGCTCCGATCCTTCAGCTCGCCACACAAATCGAAGCCGTCGTGGAGGTTCAAAGCGGTTCCGCACTTCTGAGATTGCCGAGGCTAGTTCTAGTGCTCAACCATAGCAGCAAAATGTGAAGAAGACTGCTAGCAAGAATAAGGTTGCCACCCCTCCTTAGGACATGTCTGCCAAAGAGTTTAGTGAGTTTTGTCAGCTTAATCCCTATCGCCGTCCTCAGGATGAGGCGTTTGCTGGTCGTCCCTTCTGGACCAAGGAGCAATCTCTCATCTATGTTGCAGTTTTGAAGAACAAGACGAACCTCTACGTGGATGGCAAATCTATCGACACGGGGTACATGAGCAGCCGTCCTCAAACTAACTACTTTGTTGAAGCTCGTGCTCGGTGACAGCATTGGGGTCTGTTTCCTATCATCGGTTTCAACAAAAAGTTTGATAGCGAGATTGTGGCTCAGTTCTATGCCACCGTACACTTTCACCATGATGATGCAAGGAGCTTGACATGGATGACTGGTGGCAGAGTGTTGAATTCCAACTGGAAGACCTTCATGAACTCCTTGGGATATGCTGATGAGGGGCTGGATATGCCTATTGGTCTCAAGTTGCACACTGACACTCCGCCAATTCACAAGTCCAAGCTGATTCACTATTCTAGGGTGGTGCAGACTAGAAAGGGTACATGCACTGAGCTCGTCCCATTTCTGGATATTATGCACCGTATCTTTTGCAACACTCTTTTTCCTCGAGTTGGGAACAAGGATCAGGTGCACTCGTATCTTGTAAATCCGCTGCTGATGTGCATAAAGGAGAGGGGCAGCGACTCTAGTTTGGATGTTTCCCATATTATCTAGAGGGGGCTTCGTTCAGCTGTGCATGACAGGAAGGTGCCCATCTATGGCCACTATATCTTTAAGCTGATTGAGGATACTTGGACTGCTTCGTACCATGGCGAGCTCCTTGTGACTGAAAACATAGTGCATCACGGTATTCTTAAGCTCCGTGTGAAGGAGAATTGGGGCATTGCGACATCTATTCCTGAGATTGCCCCCACCGATTCTGATGATGAGCTAGAGCCAGATTACATAGATGACACATATGCTCCACCATCTAAGAAAGTTCCATCATGGGCTGGCAAGCTCACAGCAAAGATGAAGAACCTTCTCTGCTTCCAGGTCAAGGGTCAGTACAAGGCACATGTGGAGGCCAAGAAGGCTCGCAGCCGTGACAACTTGATTATGAGGAAGATTGGTTTGGAGGTTCGCAACGAGTCTGATGACATGATCACTGACGAGGATGAGTGGATCAAGAAGAACTGCCCATGGGCTGAGTCAGAGGAGGATGTGCCTGCTGCTACAGATGAGGAGGATGATGACGAGCCCGAGGATTGATGGCTATCATGACCTTACCATCACTTTGGATCGTTTTAGTCCTTTGTGCCCCTTTTGGTGTCTTGATACCAAAGAGGGAGAGAGTTCTTAGGAATTTGCTGGATTTGCTGAGTCACGAGTGTTTATTTTTATCTGCATGTTTTCTCTCTCGTGAACTCGTTTATTTGCTTGCTTTGGTTTATGTTGTCCATACTTGTGAGTACTTTATTATGGTGTAAGACATATGCTACCTCTCCTAATTACTCTTATGTCTACATTTTTCTAGTATGTGAGATTATATTTCCTATGCTTGCTGTCATGCTCATAACTCATATTCTGTGGTTTGCAAGTATATGGCCTTGTCTATAAAATATAGGGGGAGTGTTGATCTTAGTGTGTGCTCTTTGCATTCCAAAGGCATATTTAAATAGAGCACGCATCTAGGGGGATCATGTCTATATTTTGTAGATGTTGGGTTTGCTTAAGTCTTATTATTTATCTTAAATGGCAAATCTCGTGTTGTCATCAAGCCACCAAAAAGGGGGAGATTGTAAGAGCATAATTTTACCTAAGTAGTTTTGGTGGTTGATGACAATGCCCTTTGTGGACTAACCGTGTGCATTAAGCTTTTAGAGTCTATCAGGTGGCACGAGATGATTTACTTCCCATCAGTGGTTAAAAGAGAAGACAGTTATTTTCTGTCAATTTAGTGTTGGTGGACTTGAGTCGTAGGAAAATCCGTACTATCAAGAGGGGGTCCGCATTTGGAAAGGTTGGGAGGAACTATCACGTACATATTTGCACCCCTTTCTTTTCCCAGCACTTTGGAGCTTCTGATCTCTGCCTAAGGTTCCCTCAGAATCATCTAAGTAGAAGTACCACTACAGAGCGGTAGTACCGCCCTAGTGGTACTACCGCCCTTCAGTGCTAGGGCTACTTCCGCTTATTTTTCTCTTCTGGTGTCTTTGCCCATGTTGAGCGGAAGTACCACTGCGACAGAGCGGTAGTACCGCTCAAGCGGTACTGCCATCCTCCAACTCCGGCCGTACTATCGCTTATTTTTTCTCTCTGTTGTCTTCAGCACCAAAGCGGAAATTGAGCGGTAGTACCGCTCCGAGCGGTAATGCTGTATGATACTTGTGATCTGCGTTGGGTTTTCCATGAAGAGGAACGGGTAAATGCAGCAAAAAGTGGGTAAGTATTTCCCTTAGTTATGAAACCAAGGTTTATCAAACCAATAGGAATATCAATCCTCAACCGTCTTCAGCGGCTGCACACAAAAGAGCAAGCAACTTGCACCCAACGCGGGCAAGAGGGTTGTCAATCCCCTTGATCTCGCTATTTGCAAGCGGATGAGTTGTGTAGATAATTGTAGATAATTGTAAATTGTAAAATAAAATAAAAGGTAAATAAAGGCATCTAGGTAATAGTAGCGTTTATGAATTTATAAGTGAATAGACCCGAGGGCCATAGTTTTCCCTAGCGGCATCTCTCATGTAGGCAGCATACGGTGGGTAACAAATTACTATTGGGCAATTGATAGAAAAGCGGATAGTTATGCGATTTTCACGGCAATGATCATGTGTATGTAGGCATCACGTCCATAAACAAATAGGCCGACTACTGCTTGCACCTATTACTATTATTCACTCATCGATCGCTATCCAGCATGCATCTAGCGTATTAAGTAAAACAGAGTAATACATGGAGAACGATGACATGATGTAGACAAAGTAAACTCAGGCAATATGAATAAACCCCATCGTGTTATCTTTAGTAGCAACAACACAGACATGCAACTCGTCCCTGATACGTCCATTTTGCATCATGATTTCCTACCGTTATTTATTATGTTTTGTTGAATAATAATGCGTTAGGGAGTGATTCTAATGCCTCTTCTCTCATAATATGCAAGGTTTACACAAAGAGGGAGAATACCGGCAGCTGGAATTCTGGACCTGAAAAAAGCACATCAGAGATACCTATTCTACACATCTCCAATGGAGCTAAAACTTTAGGGAGATTATTTTTGAAATTAATAAAAAATACTAGAGCAAAGAACTACCGGAGGGGGCCACCCTGGTGGGCACAAGACACCAGGGCGCGCCAGGCCCCCCGGGCGCGCCTTGGTGGGTTGTGCCCTCCTCGGCCCACCTCCGATGCCCATCTTCAGGTATATAATCACTTTTGACCTAGAAAAAATAAGGGGAGGACTTTCGGGATGAGCGCCGCCGTCTCGAGGCGGAACTTGGGCAGGAGCACTTTTGCCCTCCGGCGGAGCGATTCCCCCGGGGGAACTTCCCTCCCGGAGGGGGAAATCGAAGCCATCGTCATCACCAACATCCCTCTCATCTTTGGGAGGCCAATCTTCATCAATATCTTCAACAACACCATCTCCTCTAAAATCCTAGTTCATCTCTTGTGTTAAATCTTTGTACCGGAACCTCAGATTGGTACCTGTGGGTGACTAGTAGTGTTGATTACTTTGCGTAGTTGATTACTATATGGTTTATTTGGTGGAAGATTATATGTTCAGATCCATTATTCTATTCAATACCCCTATGATCTTGAGCATGATTATTATTTGTGAGTAGTTACCTTTGTTCTTGAGGTCACGGGAGAAGTCATGTTGCAAGTAATCATGTGAATTTGATATGTGTTCGATATTTTGATGATATGTATGTTGTGATTCCCTTAGTGGTGTCATGTGAACATCGACTACATGACACTTCACCATTCATGGGCCTAAGGGAATGCATTGTGGATTAGTTATTAGATGATGGGTTGCTAGAGTGACAGAAGCTTAAACCCTAGTTTATGCGCTACTTCGTAAGGGGCTGATTTGGATCCAAACGTTTAATGCTATGGTTAGATTTTATCTTAATACTTTTCTCGTAGTTGCGGATTCTTGCGAGGGGGTTAATAATAAGTGGGAGGTTTTTCAAGTAAGAACAGCACCCAAGCACCGGTCCACCCACATATCAAATTATCAAAGTAGCGAACACGATTCAAACCAACATGATAAAAGTGACTAGATGAAATTCCCGTGTACCCTCAAGAATACTTTGCTTATTACTAGAGACTGTTCTGGCCTGTCCTTTGCCACAAAAGGATTGGGCTACCTTGCTGCACTTTATTTACCGTTACCGTTACTTGCTCGTTACCAATTATCTTGCTATCAAACTATCTGTTACCTACAATTTCAGTGCTTGCCGAAATTACCTTGCTGAAAACCGCTTGTCATTTCCTTCTGCTCCTCGTTGGGTTCGACACTCTTACTTATCGAAAGGACTACGATTGATCCCCTATACTTGTGGGTCATCAAGACTATTTTCTGGCACCGTTGCCGTGGAGTGAAGCGCTCCTGGTAAGTGGAAATCGGTAAGGAAAAACTTATAGTACGTGCTGAAATTTATTGCTACTTGCTACTATGGAAAACAATCCTTCGAGGGGTTTGTTCGGGGTATCTTCACCTCGACCGGAACCACAATTAATTGCCCCTCAAGCTACTGCACCTACTGAAAATATTGCTTATGAAATTCCTTCGGGTATGGTAGAACAACAGCTTGCTAAACCGTATGCAGGAGATGGAACTGAACATCCTGATATGCACATATTATATGTGAACGAAATCTGTGGATTATTTAAGCTTGCAGGTTTACCCGGAGATGAAGCTAAGAAGAAGGTTTTCCCTTTATCTTTTATGGGAAAGGCATTGACATGGTATAGGCTATGTGATGATCTTGGATCGTGGAACTGGAATCGTTTGCAATTGGAATTCCACCAAAAGTTTTATCCCATGCATCTAGTTCATCGTGATCGGTATTATATATATAATTTTTGGCCTCGTGAAGGAGAAAGCATCACTCTTGCTTGGGGGAGGCTTAAATCAATGTTATATTCATGCCCCAATCATGATATCCCGAGAGAAGCAAAAATTTTATGCTCGGCTTTCTCACAATGATCAATCCATGCTCAATACTTCTTGTGTTGGTTCTTATATGAAGAAGACTATTGAATTGAAGTGGGATCCATTAGAAAGAATTAAATGCAACTCTGAAGATTGGGAACTCGACGAAGGTAATGAGTCAGGTATAAATCTTGAGTTTGATTGTGTTAAATCTTTTATGAACACCGATACTTTTCACAAGTTTAGCACTAAATATGGACTTGACTCTGAGATAATAGCCTCTTTCTGTGAAGCATTTGCTACTCACATTGATCTCCCTAAGGAGAAGTGGTTTAAATATCATCCCCCCTATTAAAGAAGAAATTAAAGAACCGGTCATAGCTAAAGATGAAACCATCATTTACAATGTTGATCCAGTTGTTCCTACCGCTTATATTGAAAAACCACCTTTCCCGTTAGGATAAAGGAACATGCTAAGGTATCAACTGTGGTTCGTAAGAGTAATATTAGACACCTAAGACCTCTGAGCAAATTAAAGTAGAACCTAGTGTTGCTATGGTTAAGGATCTCTTGGTAGAAAATATTGATGGGCATGTTATCTACTTCTATGATGAAGCTGCTAGGATTGCCAAACCTGATGAAAAAGATAAACACAGACCCATAGAAGGCATGCATGTTGTCTCAGTCAAAATAGGAGATAATTGCTATCATGGTTTATGTGATTTGGGTGCTAGTGTGAGTGCTATCCCTTTTACCTTATACCAAGAAATTATGAATGAAATAGCACCTGCTGAAATAGAAGACATTGATGTTACTATTAAACTTGCTAATAGAGACACCGTCACACCACTTGGGATTGTTAGAGATGTTGAAGTCTTGTGTGGGAAAGTAAAATACCCTACTGATTTTCTAGTTCTTGGATCCCCACAGGATGACTTTTGTACCATTATCTTTGGTAGACCTTTCTTGAGCACTGTCAATGCTAAGATAGATTGTGAAAAACAAATTGTCGGTGTCAATTTTGGTGGTGTGTCTCATGAGTTTAATTTTTCCAAGTTTAGTAGACAACCTCATGATAAAGCGTTATCTAGTAAGGATGAAATAATTGATCTTGCTTCTATTGCCGTGCCTCCTACTGATCCATTAGAACAATATTTGCTTGACCATGAAAATGATATGCACTTGCGTGAAAGAAATGAAATAGATCAAATTTTCTTTGAACAACAACCTCTCCTGAAACACAATTTGCCTATTAAAACTCTTGGAGGCCCTCCTCAACCTAAAGGTGATCCTGTGTTTGAACTAAAGCAATTGTCTGACACTTTGAAGTATGCTTATCTTGATGAGAAAAAGATATATCTTGTTATTATTAGTGCTAACCTTTCAGAACATGAAGAAGAAAGATTATTAAAGGTTCTAAGGAAGCACCGGGCTGCTATTGGATATACTTTTGATGATGTTAAGGGCATTAGTCCCACTCTATGTTAGCACAAGATTAATATGGAACCTGATGCTAAACCCGTTGTTGATCATCAACGATGATTAAATCCTAAGATGAAAGAAGTGGTAAGAAGTGAAATATTAAAGCTTCTGGAAGCATGTATAATCTATCACATAGCTGATAGTAGATGGGTAAGTCCCGTTCATTGTGTCCCTAAGAAAGGAGGTATTACCGTTGTTCCTAAGGATAAAAATGAACTCATTCCACAAAGAATTATCACTGGCTATAGAATGGTAATTGATTTTAGAAAACTAAATAAAGCTACTAGAAAAGATCATTACCCTCTGCCTTTCATTGATCACATGCTAGAAAGATTATCTAAGCACGCACACTTTTGTTTCCTAGATGGATATTCTGGTTTCTCTCAAATACCTGTGTCACAATCTGATCAAGAGAAAACCACCTTTACTTGCCCTTTTGGAACCTATGCTTATAGACGTATGCCTTTTGGTTTATGCAATGCACCTGCTACCTTTCAAAGATGTATGACTGCTATATTCTCTGACTTTTGTGAAAAGATTGTGGAGGTTTTCATGAATGATTTTTCCGTTTACGGGACTTCTTTTGATGATTGCTTAAGCAACCTTGATCGAGTTTTGCAGAGATGTGAACAAACTAATCTTGTCTTGAATTGGGAGAAGTGCCACTTTATGATTAATGAAGGCATTGTCTTGGGGCATAAAATATCTGAACGAGGTATCGAGGTGGATAAAGCTAAAGTTGATGCAATTGAGAAAATGCCATTCCCTAATGATATTAAAGGTATTCGAAGTTTCCTTGGTCATGCTCATTTCTATAGGAGGTTCATTAAAGACTTCTCTAAAATTTCTAGGCCTCTTACTAATCTTTTGCAAAAGGATATTCCTTTTGTTTTTGATGATGACTATGTGGAGGCCTTTGAAACACTCAAGAAAGCCTTAACCTCTGCGCCTATCGTTCAACCACCTGATTGGAACTTGCCTTTTGAAATTATGTGTGGTGCTAGTGATTATGTTGTTGGTGCTGTTCTAGGACAAAGAGTTGATAAAAAAATTGAATGTTATCCACTATGCTAGGAAAACTCTAGACAGTGCTCAACAGAATTATGCTACTACTGAAAAAGAATTTTTAGCAGTTGTGTTTTCCTGTGATAAATTTAGATCCTAATTGTTGACTCCAAAGTTATTGTTCATACCGATCATGCTGCTATAAAATATCTTATGGAAAAGAAAGATGCTAAACCTAGACTTATTAGGTGGGTTCTCTTGCTTCAAGAATTTGACATACATATCGTTGATAGGAAGGAAGCTGAGAACCCCGTAGCTGATAACTTGTCTAGGTTAGAAAATATACTTGATGACCCACTACCTATTGATGATAGTTTCCCTAATGAACAGTTAGCTGCAATAAATGTTTCTCAAAACACCCCTTGGTATGCTGATTATGCTAATTACATTGTTGCTAAATATATACCACCTAGCTTCACATACCAACAAAAGAAAAAATTCTTCTATGATTTAAGACATTACATTTGGGATGACCCACATCTCTATAAAGGAGTAGATGGTATTATTAGATGTTGTGTACCTGAGCATGAACAGGAACAAATCCTACGGAAATGTCATTCCGAAGCTTATGGAGGACATCATGCGGGAGATAGAACTGCTCACAAGGTATTGCAATTTGGTTTTTTATTGGCCTACTTTCTTCAAGGATGTCCATAAGTTTGTCTTGTCTTGTGATGAATGTTAAAGAATTGGTAATATCGGTAAGCATGAAGAAATGCCTATGAATTATTCACTTGTTGAACCATTTGACATTTGGGGTTTTGATTATATGGGACCTTTTCCTTCCTCTAACGGTTATACTCATATTTTGGTTGTTGTTGATTATGTCACTAAGTGGGTAGAAGCTATTCCAACTAGTAGTGTTGATCACCACACCTCCATTAAAATGCTTAAAGAGGTTATCTTCCCGAGGTTTGGAGTCCCTAGATACTTAATGACCGATGGTGGTTCACACTTTATCCATGGTGCTTTCCGTAAGATGCTTCCTAAATATGATGTTAACCATAGAATTGCATCACCCTATCATCCTCAATCTAGTGGTAAAGTTGAACTTAGAAATAGGGAAATAAAATTGATATTACAAAAAACTGTCAATAGGTCTCGAAAGAATTGGTCTAAAAAATTAGATGATGCACTTTGGGCCTATAGAACAGCTTATAAAAATCCTATGGGTATGTCTCCATACAAAATGGTATATGGAAAAGCTTGTCATTTGCCTCTAGAATTAGAACATAAAGCATTTTGGGCAATTAAAGAACTCAACTATGATTTCAAATTTGTCGGTGAGAAGAGGCTATTTGATATCAGCTCACTAGACGAATAGAGAACCCAATCCTATGAAAATGCCAAGCTATTCAAAGAAAAAGTAAAAAGGTGGCATGACAAAAGAATCCAAAAGAGGGAATTCAAAATAGGAGACTATGTTCTTTTGTTCAACTCTCGTTTAAGATTTTTTGCAGGTAAGTTTCTCTCCAAATGGGAAGGACCATGTATTATCAAAGAGGTTTATCGTTCTGGAGCTATCAAGATTAATAATGCCGAAGGTACTAACCCGAAGGTGGTCAACGGACAAAGAATTAAGCACTATATCTCAGGTACGCCTATTAACGTTGAAGGCAGTGTTATCCAAACCATGACACCAGAGGAACACATAAAAGAAACCTTTCGGAACACTCCAAAATTCTAAAAAATATGAGGTATGTGATACGGTAAGTAAACGGACTCCGAAAAATCCACAAAAATATTTTTTGTCAGTTTTGGAATTTTAGAAAAAATTGGAATTTAAGAAATAAACCGGAAGGTGATCTAGGTGAGCACGATACACCAGGGCGCGCCAGGCCCCCCTGGGCGCGCCCTGGTGGGTTATGCCCACCTCGGACACCTTCCCGACTCCGTTTTCCTTCCATATTCTTGTTTCCCAAGAATAAAAATTCTCTATATATACCCCCGACTGTTTTGACGACCACATCGCAGAAAAATCCTATGTTCTTGTTTCGTGCTGTTTTCTCGCCAGATCTTGATCTCCATGGCTCCACCAAGCTCCTCCAAGGACAAGTTCTTTGAGAAGGTGATCAACCCGTACTTGCCGGAGGTGATGAAGCACCCTCAAGCCATTGAGATGCGTGAGGGGGTGCTCCACATCCGCGATGTTCAAGGACCCAAGAAGACGGGAAGCGTGGAGGCTAGGCTCGAGGCGGTGGAACAAGACATCTTCAAGTGCCAAAGGATGGTGGAGCGTGGACTTAGTGCCAATCACTCCATGATCACAAAATTCACCCGTGACCAGGTGGTGGATGGCCGGTCTGTGAAGGACACCATCTCCACCCTCAACGAGCAGATCAATTATCTGCAAAGCCAAGTTTATGATCTTCAAAACCAAGTTTTTCAATATGAAGCAAGATGTAAAGGTATGATTTTAGCTGTCAGTTGCAGGACTCAGGAGACTCTTGCATCAACTTTTGATGGTGAGCCCTTGCCCTGGAAGCTGGAGGACAAGCCTACTACATCATCACCACCACCTTCTTCATCACCACCACCAAAGGAGACTTGAACACACGGTTATGGGCACTCCCCTTCGCTTGAGCCAAGCTTGGGGGAGGTGCCCCGGTATTGTATCACCATCACTTTTATTCACCTTTACCTATTTTAGTTCGATCTTTAGCTTTCCTTTGATTTAGTTGAATCAAAGTCTAGCATGATCTATTTTCGTGTGTTAGTTTCGTGGCCTATCTATCTATGTAATCGAGTGAGAGTTATATAACAAAGTTTAGTTTGAGTTTTTGCCTCTCTACTTTCATGTTGCAATCAAAATAAAAGGAAAGAGAAATAAATGAAAAGAATCATATGTTAATCTTATGGTGAGTAATGACATCACATAAGGAAAATTATAAGTAGTAAATTTATTGGAGATTGACAAAAATAGCATTGGTCAATGATGCAACTCATGAAAGAATTAATAAGGGAAGAGAAGATCCACATGCAAATACACTATCTTGGACATCTTTTATGATTGTGAGCCCCCATTAAATATTATATGTCAAAATTGTTGACGTTGAACAAGGAAGACAACGTAATGATTTATGTTTGTTCATATCCACATAGAAGTTATATTGTCATAGATCCTTCAACATGTGGTGCTTGCTCAATATCTTTGCTAGCCAAAAATTCCGCACTAAGTAGAGATACTACTTGTGCATCCAAAAACCCAAACCCAAATTCATTCTTTGAGAGTCCACCATACCTACCTACAGATCGAGTAAGACCCTTCAAGTAAGTTGTCATCGGTGCAATAAGGCAATAAAAATTGCTTCGAAAAGTGTTTTGATCAATTAGTGTAAGAGAAAATTGAGCGATGTACGAACTTATGATGGCAAAGTAATAAAAGCGACGGACTGCATAATAAAGGTTGCTATCATAGGGGGCAATATAGCATGACGTTCTTTTACATTAAGGGATTGGGCATACAAACCAAAAAGCGCATGACAGCCTCTGCTTCCCTCTACGAAGGGACTATCCTTTACTTTTATGTATTTACTTTTATGCAAGAGTCAAAGTATTCTTCCCTATTCCTTTTTACTTTTTCTTTTCTTTTGCAAGCATCATGTGGTGAGGAAAGATCTAGGCACATATATCTAGTTGGATGTGAGTGTGCATGAGTTATTATTGTTGACATCACCCTTGAGGTGAATACGTTGGGAGGCGAAACTATAAGCCCCTATCTTTCTATGTGTTCAGTTGAAACTTTTTGCTCATGGGTATGCTGTGAGTGTTAGCAATCATAGAAGACTAAATGATGGTTGAGTATGTGGACTTGCCAAAAGGCTCCGACATGAGACCCTTCCTGAAAATATAATGAATTTTAGTTGCAAAGTTGACTGAGAACATAGTTTGTTGGTTTTCAATAAGGTTTATGCTTTATACTTCTATGTTGTGATGAATTGTTACTTGTTCATGAGAAGTTATATGATGAAAGTATATGAATAAGTTTTATGATATAGTTTTTTGCTGTTATTATAATAAGCATGATGCTTCTATGTCCGTATTTTGTTTTTATCGACACCTCTCTCGAAAACCATGTGGACATGCTTTTCAATTTCGGCTTTTCTCTTGAGGACAAGTGAGGTCTAAGCTTGGGGGAGTTGATACATCCATTTTGCATCATGATTTCCTACTGTTATTTATTATCTTTTGTTGAATAATAATGCCTTAGGGAGTGATTCTAATGCCTTTTCTCTCATAATATGCAAGGTTTACACAAAGAGGGAGAATACCGACAGCTGGAATTCTGGACCTGAAAAAAGCACATCAGCGATACCTATTCTGCACATCTCCAATGGAGCTGAAACTTTACGGAGATTATTTTTGGAATTAATAAAAAATACTGGAACAAAGAACTACCGGAGGGGGCCACCATGGTGGGCACAAGACACCAGGGCGCGCCAGGCGCCCCCTGGGCGCGCCCTGGTGGGTTGTGCCCTCCTCGGCCCACCTCCGGTGCCCATCTTCTGGTATGTAATCACTTTTTACCTAGAAAAAATAAGGGGAGGACTTTCGGGACGGATCGCCACCGTCTCGAGGTGGAACTTGGCCTGGAGCACTTTAGCCCTCCGGCGGAGCGATTCCGCCGGGGGAACTTCCCTCCCGGAGGGGGAAATCGAAGCCATTGTCATCACAAACATCCCTCTCATCTTTGGGAGGCCAATATTCATCAACATCTTCAACAGCACCATCTCCTCTCAAACTCTAGTTCATCTCTTGTGTTCAATCTTTGTACCAGAACCTCAGATTGGTACCTGTGGGTGACTAGTAGTGTTGATTACCTTGCGTACTTGATTACTATATGGTTTATTTGGTGGAAGATTATATGTTCAGATCCATTATGCTATTCAATACCCCTCTGATCTTGAGCATGATTATTATTTGTGAGTAGCTACCTTTGTTCTTGAGGTCACGGGAGAAGTCATGTTGCAAGTAATCATGTGAATTTGATATGTTTTCGATATTTTGATGATATGTATGTTGTGATTACCTTAGTGGTGTCATGTGAACGTCGACTACATGACACTTCACCATTCATGGGCCTAAGGGAATACATTGTGGAGTAGTTATTAGATGATGGGTTGCTAGAGTGATAGAATCTTAAACCCTAGTTTATGCGCTACTTCGTAAGGGGCTGATTTGGATCCAAACATTTAATGCTATGGTTTGATTTTATCTTAATATTTTTCTCGTAGTTGCGGATGCTTGCGAGGGGGTTAATCATTAGTGGGAGGTTGTTCAAATAAGAACAACACCCAAGCACCGGTCCACCCACATATCAAATTATCAAAGTAGCGAACACGAATCAAACCAACATGATAAAAGTAACTACATGAAATTCCCGTGTACCCTCAAGAACACTTTGCTTATTACTAGAGACTGTTCTGGCCTGTCCTTTGCCACAAAAGGATTGGGATACCTTGCTGCACTTTATTTACCATTACCGTTACTTGCTCGTTACCAATTATCTTGCTATCAAACTATCTGTTACCTACAATTTCAGTGCTTGCAGAAATTACCTTGCTGAAAACCGCTTGTCATTTCCTTCTGCTCCTCGTTGGGTTCGACACTCTTACTTATCGAAAGGACTACGATTGATCCCCTATACTTGTGGGTCATCAGTCCCCTTCTGTCACTGGGAGATAGAAACTCGTCATGGTGAACCTACCACAACGCACCTCTCTCACTGAAGATAGATCAATCTACTTGGCCAAAATAAATCAATAGATCGGAGAGAATTACGAAGCTATAATGATATTGCAAATAAGAATCATAATATTCAGAGGTGACTCAAATACTTTTCATGAATAATATGAACATAGACCCACAATTCATCGGATCCTAACAAACACACCGCACAAAAGGATTACATCAGATAGATTAAAGCGAAGATGCGATGATCATTGTATTGAAGATCAAGAGATAGAGAGATTGCCATCTAGGTACTAGCTATGGACCCATAGGTCTATGGTGAACTACACACACATCATCATGAGGGCAGCAAGGTTGATTAAGAGGCCCTCCATGATCGATCCCCCCTTCGGCAGGGTGCCGGAACGGAGCTCCAGATGGCCTCGTGGTGGAACAGAGACTTGCGGCAGCATAAAAAGGGATTCGGGACTGCCTTCAGGGTTTTCACAATATATATGAGAATTTATAGGCCAGAGAACGAGGTCGGGACAGCCGCGAGGGACCCACAAGCCATCAGGGCGCGCCCCCCTAGGGCACGCCCTGTTGGCTTGTGGGGCCCTGGTGTGGCCCCTAGCCTTCTTCAGAATCTCCCAGGTCTTCTTTTGGTCCAGAAAAAATCATCAAAAAGTTTCATGGCAATTGGACTTCATTTCGTATTGTAAACCTGAGAAGTGAAAACATGCAGAAAACATCAACTGGAACTGGGCACTGGGTCAATAGGTTAGTGCTCAAAAATATTATAAATTGGTAAATAAAGACCCAAAAAGTATCCTAGAAAGATAATATATCAGCACGGAACAATCAAAAATTATAGATACGTTGGAGATGTATCACCGTACTACCCCCCTCTATTTCTGCTAAGGCCCGTTGTTCCTACAATGCCTAGCGGAAGTACTGCTAGAAGGAGCGGTAGTACCGCTCCGGCGGCACTACCGCCTCCCTGACCAAGTCAGCTGTCTGCGAAGCACGGATCTTCTATGTGGGCGGAAATACCGCACCCCTGAGCGGTACTGCCGCTTATACACGGCCGGTGCATACAAAACGGTTAGATTTCCCCTACCTATATAAGTGGGTCTTCTTCTCCAAGAGACCTCACCTCTTTTCCCCAAAAAGCACCATTGTTTCTCCTAAGCTTATTCTTGCACGATCTCTCTCCCTAGCCATGGAATCTTGTTGATGCACTATGGTTTGGAGGAGAAGGCCTTGATCTACTCTTCCACCAAGAGAAATTTGATTTCTCACACTAATCCCTTTCAGATCTTGTTACTCTTGGGTGTTTGAGCACCGTAGACGGAATAGGTCACCTCGAAGCCTCCATTGTGGTGAAGCTTTGTGGTGTTGTTGGGAGCCTCCAATTAAATTGTGGAGATTGCCCCAACCCTGTTTGTAAAGGTTCGGTCGCCGCCTTCAAGGGCACCACTAGTGGAATCACAGCATCTCGCATTGTGAGGGCTTGAGGAGAATACGGTGGCCTTAGTGGCATCTTGGGGAGCATTGTGCCTTCACACTGCTCCAACGGAGACGTACTTCCCCTCAAAGGGAAGGAACTTCAGTAACACATCCTCGTCTCCATCGCCTCCACTTGTGATTACTTCTTACCTTTACTTTGTGCAAGCTTTACTTGCGTTGTAGCCATTGCTTGCTATTGTTGTTGTTGCTAGCATCACATAGGTTGTTCAGCTAGTTGCATATCTAGACAACCTATTTGTTGCTAAACCTAATTTGTCAAAGAAAAGCTAAAAATTGGTAGTTGCCTATTCACCCCCCTCTAGTCAACCAGATCGATCCTTTCACCATGGTCATCCTCATGGACCCATCACCAACACCTCAAGCTCCAAGTGGTCCCATGACCAGAGCCCGTGCATGTGCCACTAAAACCGAGGTGATATCTCTCCTTATCGATTCTTCCTTTGATGGTCATGGAACTTGGATGCTACCTCTAGTGGAGACTCTTTGCATGCTTAGGCACAATGAGGACGACCTCGGAGACACTCGGAATGAAGGACAAGCAACCACGAAGATGGACCCGAAGACGAATGAAGAAGGCCAACAAAGGGAAGCTACAAGACCCTCCAGGCCTCGGACATCCGGCCAGCATCCCGGACATCCGGCCCTTGGAGGTCCAACCGGCGCCAAGGCAGGGCTAGAGCGGCTACAGGCTCCGGACATCCGGCCAGCCGGAAATCCGGCACACCAGGACCAAAACCGCACGAAAATCTAGCGCCGAGCCCCGGACATCCGGCACCCCCATGAAGCCCCGGACATCTGGCCCCTGAGCGGGCAGACTCGGGCAAATAGGCCATGTAACCCCTCTTTTCCCCCTCCACTCACCTAGCACTATATAAAGGACCCCTCCTCCTCTTTTTAGGGTTAGCAAAGGTTTAGCTCATGGACTAGTTGAGCTTTTGCTCCTTCCACTTCTCCTCCCATTGAGTTGACCACCTCTATGTGAGAAGATCCAAGTGGATGCCAAGGCCCCTTTCGAGGGAAGATCCTCCGGGATTTCAAGGCCCCTCCTCCGGAGTGGGAAGACTCTTTGTTACATGTATCCGTCCATTGACTTTGGATCTTGTATCTCGTATGCTTTTGTGGATCTAGTGGATGTGTGATTTGGAGATTGTTCTTGAGTGTTCTTGTGTTTCCTCTTGATTTCTCTCCTTTTCCCCTCCAAGTGTGAAAAGACGTCCCATCGAGAAAGAGAATTAACGAATCCTAAGGCAAAGGGGCGAGAAACTCAAGGCCACTCTTCCTCCGGGCTTTCTTTATGCACTATTATGGATAGTCAAATAATGGGGAAAAAATGGATTCAATTGTCAACCGGTCCAGACCTTACTGGGTTTGGCTTGTATCAGTATGTGACTCTCCCATTCCTCCAATTAGTTTTTGCTTTAGTGGTTTATATTTTACATATTTTGTTGCACTTGGTGCTACTAAAAATGAGCTTGCATGTTGAATTCTTTGAGTTCCAAGTAGTATGAATGCTTGATATGGCCTCTAGGCATCTATATGAGTAGTTGCTACCAATCTTGCAAAGTTTCACTGACATAATTTTGTGGTCCAAAAATTTCAGAAATTTGTTCTTAGGAGAAATGAAACTCTTTAGGAGGGGTTCTTCAAGCCAGAGTCCCAAGGGAGTTGTGGAGAATATTCAGGACCAAGACACCGACATCGCTCGCAACATGGAGGTTAGGCCGTGCAAATGGCCACATACACATTTCATGAGCGAAGCGGTTTTTACGAGGAGTTCATGTAATCCATTGCAAATGCCAGACTGACCAACTACCTCGCACATGAGTGTGACCAATATTATCTCCTTACAAATTCATTTGTGCAAAAAAAAAAATTCTCTGCATAGGCATGATGTCCCCATGGTACGCTTTGATTTGTATGCGGAACATTTTGAAATACCATTCACCAGATTCTGCGAGATATGCTTGATTCCCTCTAACGGGGGAATAAATGAGCCTAGGCCAGAGGAGTTTGCGGACTTCCTCCTCACCTTAACTGTGGGTGAAACTAGTGTAGGATTGAAAGTATGTCTAGACGGGGGTGATAGACTACTTGACCAAAAAAAATCTAACCTTTTCCCCATTTTAGTTGTTGGCAGATTTTAGCAATTGTAGCAAGTCAAATTCACCCCACACATGCATATCTATGAGTATTGCAGCGGAAAGTAAAGACACGCATATGTAAGAGGGTAGGGATAGGAAGATCAAACGCAATTTGGAGACACGAAGATTGTTCCCGTGGTTCCAATAGGTGGTGCTATCGTACGTCCGCATTTATGGAGACTTCAACCCACTGAGGGTAACGGTCGCGAGAGTCCACGGAGGGCTCCACCCACGAAGGGTCCACGAAGTAGGAACCTCTTCTATTCCATGATGGCCTACGTCCATGGAGGACTAGCCTTACTCGGGGTAGATCTTCACGAAGTAGGCGATCTCCTTGCCCTTACAAACTCTCTTGGTTCATCTCCACAATCACGAAGAAGGAGGCTCCCAAGCGACACCTAACCAATCTAGGAGGCACCACCCTCCAAAAGGTAATAGATATGGTAGTATGATGAACTCCTTGCTCTTGTGCTTCAAAAGATAGTCTCCTCAAAACTCAATCACTCTCTCATAGGTTTGGCATGGGTGGAAGAGATTGATTGGATGGAAAGCAACTTGGGGAGGCTAGAAATCAAGATCCATATGGTTGGAGTGGATGATCTTGACCTCAACAAAAGGGTAGATGGTTCTCTCTCAGAAAATTGGATATGGCAAGTGGGTGTATGTTCTGAGTGCTTCTCTTGCGAGTGAGTGGTGGTAGAGGGGTATATATAGGCTTCTCAAAAAATCCAACCGTTATAACATTATTGCCCAACTTGGTGAAACCAGAGTGAAAACTCGGTTGCATCGACTAGTGCAAAATGTGGCAACTTTGGCATTTTTGGTGAGACCGATATATGAATCTCGGTGGTACCGATATGGGTGACCTAGGCACTTACCAAAACTCGGTGAGACCGATTTCTCAAACTCGGTGGGACCGATTCTAAGAAATTGATTAACAGAGAGTTGGTCCAACACTCGGTGAGACCGATTCTCAAAACTCTGTGGGACCGATTCTTGAAAATGGCTAACAGAGAGTTGGTCACTAGTTTCGGTGGCAGCGAAAGGAATGTTAGTAGTACCGAGATGCTAGGGTTTGGTTTGGCTTCTGTCTAGGGTAAAGTCGGTGGATCTGAATGGGAAGTTGTTGTCATGGAATTTAGACTTTTGGCTTTGGACAGAAGATATGTGTGGGAAAGTGTGTGAGTATTTTTGGTGGCTAATCTCTAAGCACTTGAGCAACCAAATCATCATATTTACCTCATCCCCTTTTAATAGTATTGGCTTTCCTATGGACTCAAAAGTGATTTCTCACAAAATGTAAAATGTAGAGTCTTGTAGCTTCAAGCCTGGTCAACCCTATTCCTTCCTTTCCTTGGTGAGGTTCTCCACACAATCCTTAGCCAATCCCATCATTGAACTTTTTCGTGAGATACACTTGGTGGAAACATTAGTCCAGTGAAATATATGTTGTTATTAATTACCAAAACCACCTAGGGAGAAGTTGTGCTTTCAACTAGGGGCGTGTCGAACGCCCGAGCTACTAGCTTGCATTTTCCTGCTGTGCATTACTTCGCTTTATTCATAGGGAAATGTTTAATTTATATGGAGTACGGCGACGGTCTCAGTGCCCCCACCCTTGCTATTTTGCGCCGCACGCTATATTGTGATAACACTTACAGCTTAGGGGCTATTGTTGCATGCCGCTTGCATGGTAACCAGACTAGGGGCAAGGTCCATGGTGGCATTTATGCCACCCGTCTAGCAAAACACTTTGAATTAACATACGCCCCACTGATCTTTCCAACTTTGGAATTGATGAGCATTTGGATATATGGAGCATATCCACAAGATCTCTTCTGATCAGCAGCAGTCCTCTTGATTGTCTCCACAATCAAATCCATCACCCTAAACCTGGTTTGAGTGTCTACATAGTGCAGTGATACGTCTCCAATGTATCTATAATTTTTGATTGTTCCATGCTGACATATTTTCATTCTACGATACTTTTTGGGTATTTATTTACCAATTTATAATATTTTTGAGCAGTAACCTATTGACCCAGTGCCTAGTGCCAGTTCCTGTTTTCTGCGTGTTTTTGCCTTTTGAGAGTTACAATACTAAATGGAGTCCAATTGCCACGAAACTTTTTGGTGATTTTTTTTGGACCAATACAAGACCTAGAAGCTTCGGAGGAGGGCCGGGAGAGGCACCAGGGGCCAACCACATATCCAGCTGCGCCCCCTAGGCGGGCGTGGCCAGATATGTGGTGGCCCCCTGGAGCGACTCCCGACGTCGTTCTCTGGCCTATAAATTCGCAAATACCCTAGAAACACGAGAAGCAATCCCGAAACACTTTTTCCACTGCCGCAAGTCTCTGTTCTGATGGGAGGCCATCTACACCTCCATTCCGGCACCCTGCCGGAGGGGAGATCGATCATGGAGGACCTCTTCATCAACCTTGCTGCCCTCACCATGATGTGTGAGTAGTTCACCACAGACCTACGGGTCCGTAGGTAGTACCTAGATGGCAATCTCTCTCTCTCTTCATCTTCAATACAATGTTCATCGCATCTTCGCCTTGATCTATTCGATGTAATCCCTTTGTTTGGTGTGTTTGTTGGGATCCAATGAATTGTGAGTTTATGTTCAGATTATTGATGAAAAGTATTTGAGTCAAACCTGATTACTATGATTCTTATTTGCATGATCATCATAGCTTCGTAATGCTCTCCGATCTATTGAGATAGTTTGGCCAATTAGATTGATATTTCTTCGGTGAGAGTGGTGCGTTGTAGTAGGTTCAACCTAACGAATTTCTATATCCCAGTGACCGAAGAGGACAAGTTGCATCTTTGTGTTGTTGCTACTAAGGATAAAACGATTGGGTTTACTCATTAGTTGAGTACTCTTTGTCTACATCATGCCATCGTTCTCCAAGCATTACTTCGTTTGTCATGAACTTAATACGTAGAGAGGCAAGCATAGAAGCGCTCTTGAAGTGGAGTAATAGTAGTAGGTGCAGGAAGGAGTCGGCCTATTTGCTTATGGATGTGATGCATATATACCCATCATCATTGCCATGAACATCGCATAATTATTCACTTTTCTATCAATTGCCCAACAGTAATTTGTTTACCCACCGTATGCTTTGCTTATGAGAGATGCCACTAGAGAACTCTACAGCCCCCGGGTCTTTTCACTTATATATTCACAAACACTATCATTACCTTGCTGTTATTTATTACCTTTTATTTTATTTTTCACTTTACTATTATCTACAATTATCTACACAACTCACTTGATTGTAAATAACGAGATCAAGGAGATTGACGACCCTCTTGCCGGCGTTGGGTGCAAGTTGTTTGTTCTTTTGTGTGCAGCCGCTGAAGACGGTTGAGGATTGGTATTCCTATTGCTTCGATAAACCTTGGTTTCATAACTGAGGGAAATACTTACCCACTTTGTGTTGCGATTACCCGTTCCTCTTCACGGAAAACCCAACGCAGATCACGAGTATTAGGAAGGATTTCTGGTGCCGTTGCCGGGGAATACCATCACCAACTATCAAGTAACTTCGCACAAAATTTCATTCACTTGTTCTTCTTTTTATTTGCTGTTATATTTAGTTTGTCTCATAAAAATCAAAAATACAAAAATATTTACCCTTGCTAGTCACTAGTTTGCTTTACTTGCTAGTTTACTTGTCTTGCTTGTTTTGCTTGTGTGGTCACCATGTCTCAAGATACTACCAAGTTGTGTGACTTTTCAAATACTAATAATAATGATTTTATTAGTACTCCTATACCACCCGCCACTAGTGCGGAGGCATTTGATATTAATAATGCATTGCTCAATCTTGTCATGAAGTATCAATTTTCGGGAAGTCCTAATGAGGATCCCGCATCACATCTTAATACCTTTGTTGAATTATGTGATATGCAAAAGAAAAAGGATATGGATAATGATATTGTGAAATTAAAATTATTTCATTTTTCACTAAGAGACAAAGCTAAATCTTGGTTTTCATCTTTACCTCGTAATAGTATTGGAACATGGGATAAGTGTAAAGATGCTTTCATTGCCAAGTATTTTCCTCCTGCTAAGATTATCTCCCTTAGAAATAAAATATTGAATTTTAAACAGCAATATCAAGAACATGTTGCTCAAGCTTGGTAGTGAATGAAATTGATGATAAGAAATTGTCCAACTCATGGCTTAAACTTGTGGATGATTATCCAAAATTTCTATGCTCGACTAAACTTTGTGTCTAGAAATCTTCTAGATTCTGCCGCAGGTAGTACCTTCATGGATGTGACCTTAGGAGAGGCCACAAAACTTCTGGACAACATTATGACCAATTATTCTCAATGGCATACCGAAAGAGCTCCAATTGGTAAGACGGTAAATTCTGTTGAAGAAATCGCTACTTTGAGTGAAAAAGTGGATGCTCTTATCAATATGGTTGCTAATAAAAATGCTAATGTTGATCCCAATGATATGCCTTTGTCTACTTTGATTGAGCAAAATAATGATGCTATTGATGTGAACTTCATATCGCGAAATAATTTCAACAACAATGCTTATAGAGGAAATTTCAATGCTAGACCGTATCCCGGTAATTCCTCTAACAACTATGGAAATTTTTATGGTAATTCATATGGCAATGCTTCTACAAATTATAATAGGATACCTTCTGATCTTGAGAATACAATTAAGAATGTATTAATTCTCAAAAGGTTTTCAACACTACGGTAGAAGAAAAGTTGCATATGATTGATACTTTGGCTAAAAACATGGATAGAATTGCTCTTGATGTTGAAACTCTTAAAAATAAGTCTTTGACACCCAAGCATGATTTTAATGATACTATTAAATCTATCCAATTATCTATTAATGAAAGTAAGGAGAGAACCTAAGTTGAGAGCTAAGAGAGAATTCTTAGAAAAAGCTCTTCCACCCAGTTTTTACCGGAATCATGATGAAGATCTTAAAATGATTGGTGTTTCTCCTATTGAATCCTTGTTTACATGTCTGAATATAAATGATAAAGGGACTCAATATGAGTCAACTTTAGTTAAGGAGCGTTCCATTTGCTTGGAGGGTGATGATTCTAATGCTAAAACTGAAAAAGTGGGTTTGGAGAGGTCAAAACTTTAATTAGTGATGTGCCCACTATCTTGGATTACAAGGACTTTAATTATGATAAATTCTCTTTAGTAGAATTTATTTCCTTGATTCAATCCATTATTAGCTCACCCAATGCTTATGAACAAAACAAAGCTTTTACCGAACATATAGTAGGAGCTATGATAAAAGCTTATGATGAGAAACTTAAGCTTGAAATTTCTATTCCTAGAAAATTGCATGATGAATGGGAACCTACTATCAAAATAAAGATAAATAAATATGAATGCAATGCTTTGTGTGACCTTGGTGCTAGTGTTTCAACTATACTAAAAGCTTTATGTGATGTGCTTGGTCTCACTAATATTGAAGAGTGTTCCCTAAACTTGCATCTCGTGGATTCTACCATCAAGAAACCTTTAGGTAGAATTAATGATGTGATTATTATTGCAAACAAAAATTATGTGCCTGTAGATTTCATTGTGCTTGATATTTATTGCAATCCTTCTTGTCCCATAATACTTGGATGGCCATTTTTACGAACTATAGGTGCAGTTATTGATATGAAAGAGGGAAACATAAGATTCAAATTCCCATTAAAGAAAGGGATGGAACACTTCCCTAGGAATAGAATTAAACCAAATTATGAATCAATCATGAGAGCTACCTACGGGTTGAGTGTCAAAGATGACAACACTTGAAACTATGCATTATGCCTAGCTAGGGGCATAAAACAATAGCGCTTGTTGGGAGGCAACCCAATATGTATCTTTATTTTTGTTTTTACTTTCTGTTTTTGTGTGATAACATGATTGCTTCCTCTGTAATGATTATGTTTTTATGTTTTAATTAGTGTTTGTGCCAAGTAAAGCCTTTGGGATGACTCACAAGATGAGTAGAAACGATGCCGAATCTGAAACAGAAACTTTGACTCCGGTGCGGGAATTTTCATTTTTTACTGGAGAGTGATAATGATCTAAAATTTTAAAAATGTATTGCTATAAAATTTTTTACGTTTTCCTAATTTTCCAGAATTTTTAGAGTTACATAAGTATGGGCTCTCTACAGATTGGTACAGACTATTCTGTTTTAAACAGATTCTGTTTTGCTTGCATAGTTTGCTTGTTTTGATTATGCCATGGACTATATCAGGGGGGTGTAAGCCATGGGGAAGTTAGAATACAGTACCTATTATGCAAAAATGAATTTGAATCAATTTATCACAGTACCTCAAGTATGCAATATGTTTCTTATACTAACTGATCTCACGAAGTTTTGTTGAGTTTTGTGTGATTGAAGTTTTCAAGTTTTGGGTGTGATCACGGTGGACTACGGAATAAGGAGTAGCAAGAGCCCAAGCTTGGGGATGCCCAAGGCACCCCAAGTATAATTCTAAGGAGACTCAAGCGTCTAAGCTTGGGTATGCCCTGGAAGGAATCCCCTCTTTCGTCTCAATCCATCTGTATGTCACTTGGAGCTATCTTTTTATTCATGACATGATATGTGTTTTGCTTGGAGCGTCGTTTGCTTTTGTTTGCTTTTACTTTCAGTTTGTCACAATCATCATTTGCTGGACATACCTATTTGAGAGAGACACACCTTCATGATAATTTGCTAGAATACTCTATGTGCTTCACTTATATCTTTTGAGCTAGGCAGTTGCTCTAGCACTTCACTTATATCTTTTTGAGCACGGTGGCGTGTAGATTTTATAGAAATAATATGCTCTCGTTCTTCACTTATATTTGTTTGAGAGCTGAATAATAGTGACGATAATTTGCATGGTCATAAGACTAGTCCAAGAATATTAGGTATTCAATGAATGATAATCAAAACCATCGTGTAGCACATATAGAGAAGTTGTAGATTAATGACATTGATGTTGTAATATGAAAAAGGTGTGAGTCCAAAAAAATTAATTCGTAGAAGTGTCGAGATAAGATGTGTTAACTTGTTATTCATCTAAAAAATTAAAGAGGCATGGTGATGATGTGTGAGCATTTATATTCCTCGTTAAAATCCTAGTGTTGTATTGAGTCGGGGGCGCGCGATGGTTAACTCCTACCAACCTCCTCCCTCGGGGCATGCGAGGAGTACTTTGATTTATGATAAAACTAATAAGACTTTGCAATAAGTATGTGAGTTCTGTATGACTAATGTGACACCATGGACATACGCATCTTTACCTTCTCATATTTGCTAGCCTCTTCGGTACCGTGCATAGCCCATTCTCACCTCGAGGATCGGTGCAAATATTCGCCGGTGCATCCAAACCCCGTGACATGATACACTCTATTGCACATAAGCCTCATTATATCTTCCTCAAAACAGCCACCATACCTACCTATTATGGCATTTCCATAGCCATTCCGACATATATTCCATCGTCACTTCACATGACTAGTTCGTTCATCATCATAATGCTTTGCATGATCATATAGAGCTGACATAGTATTTGTGGCAAAGACACCGTTTTTCATATTTTTGATACATGTCACGCTAGATCATTGCACATACTGGTACACTGCTAGAGGCATTCATACAGAGTCATATCTCCCTATCAGTTCTTCATGTTGAGTTGTAAGTAAAAAAAAGTGTGATGATCATCATTGTTAGAGCATTGTCCCAGTGCGGAAAGGATGATGGAGACTATGTGTCGGGGCACGGATGCTCGCGATCACCTATGGGACAAGAGGCCCCTTGTGGTTCGGCAGGGGGGTCACGTTGCACAAAGAGCGGAGACCATGAGACAGTGCGACGATCAGGACGCTGGCATTTTTACCCAGGTTCGGGCCACTATGAAGCATAAAACCCTACGCCTGCTTTTGGTGCATTGATCGAAGGAACACGAAGAACACGCAGCACTCAACTCCCGGAAAGGGTGGCTGTCGGGGTGAGCTAGTACGCGAGTACAAGTGTCCAAAGGTCTGAATCTTGAGCTATGTTGCCTCGGGCCTCCTTTTATAGTGCAAGGGGCAACCACAATGGCAAAACAGTCATTGTCTATGGATTAGATAGCTTAGCAGAGCTATCATACCTAACTCTCGCATTTAGGACAAAATACCATGATTACTAGACTAGGTGGCGCTCGGGGGTGCATCCCCGGCAAGCTCTTGCCACTGCCTAGCTAGCCGTTGCTTAAGGTCTTGACACGCTACTAGACGGGTGTCATCTGGCTATAATCTGCCTCCCGGTGCATCGCCACGTGCTTAGCGAGAGCCACTTAGCTGCTTGAGGGCTCGACACTGCATCGATAAGTGACTGGCGTAGCGATGCGGTGGAGCGGTGGCTGGTTAGCTCGTGCCTGCCGGGGGATGGCTTGCCGGGTCTTCCTGAGATGTGCGCGCCTCGGTCCCCGGCAGGCTCCGGAGACGCGGCTGACGCACTTTGGGCCCCTCCTGGGCCGTTGTGCTAGTGTTGCCGGTGTTTTCTTGGCTTCCTGCAGGTCATTCCTGCCAGGTGCTGGTTCTTGAATGCTTGCTTGGTGGTGTGGTAGCCTTCCCAACGGGTTTTGCTACTACCGCCTGTGCATAAGTCAGGGGCACTGGATACCCCTGTCCTAGTGCACCGTCAGGAGCCCCCGGGTCTGGCCCGCATGCGCTTGCCTAGTGCCGTTGGGTCAAGCCCAAAAATTATGCACACGCGCGCAATGTGAGGGGGTAACTGCCAACTTACTGGTCAGCACTGTCCCACCACCTCAGGCCGTTTCCTCCACGCGCGCCGCATGCGTAGCGAGGAGCTTGCGGTGGGCGCTCGTGACTTAAAGGCTCGATCGTGGCAGAAACCGCAGCGCCATAGATTGGAGCAATGGGGCGGTTACCTGTTCGCCCGTGAGTCGTGGGTAGTGGGATTGGTGGAGATGGGCGGCCGCTCTGGAGCGGGGGAGAGCCAGTCCCCGTGCTCTCCCCTATAAATTAGGGGGTCACGGTGGCGATGCTCATCCAGCCCCATCTCCTCCTTTCTCCCAAGTCTACATTGCTCGCCCTTCACTTCTGGTTCGCCCTTGGATGCGCTAGTTCTTGCCATGACACGGGGGATAGGACGACTCTCAGCCTCTGCTGGGGCGACGAGAGCTTCCCTTTGTGACCATGTCGCTACTCCAGCTGCGGTGACGGGAGGCAGTTCCAGCGCGCGCGGCGGGAGGGCTGGAAGAGGCCGAGGCCAGCGCGGGGGTCGTGGTCGGGGAAGGCGGAGTGCCGTCCCTGACCCCCCGCCGGTGGCGACTCCCTCCTTGGCGGTGGAGCACACCGAAAGTATGGCGTTGGAGTTCGTCATCGGGCTGTGCGGTCCTCCTCGCAGCCGCCTGCGGCTCCCTCGTCCCTTTGCCAGGGTGATGGAGGTTGACAAGCCGCACACAATCTGGTTGCGCGTCCATGGCTGCTATGAAGAGAGCTCGAGTGGCGACGAAAGCTCCTCCTCGAGCGATAGCGACGAGGAGGACAGTGTTGGTGAAGACGGCGATAGTGAGCTCCAGGCCGTCAAGTCGGAGTACGATGATCTGGGCTCCAGCTGATCGTCGGCCGCACCATCACCGTCATCGAGCTCCTCCCCTTCCCCCCGGCAGAGCGATTTGCCGGGGGTTCTTGACCTGGGCACAACCTCTCCTTCTCAGCTGGACCCCGGCAGGCTCGTGGCCTTCGGCTTCGTCTTCCCTGCCGGTGGTTCCGCCGAGCCGTTCCCCGTCAGCCTTGACGGGGTCAGGCTGGGCTTCTGCCTAGGTCCTTCCTTCGCTCTTTTTCTTTTTGTAACTTACTCCTAGGGGAGAAAGTCAAATAAAGATTTATTAGGAAGGAGTTCTTCGATGTATCTTGATCCATTTCGTATCAGCAAATGAATGAATGAATGTTACTTTGTTCCCCTGAGTACTATCCTTTTCTCTCTTTGTTTCCATTGTGTCAATGTGTACGTACTCACCGCACAGGACCGCCTGCCGGGTCACTATTAACCGCGAGCGCCAAAAGGGAGCAAGCCCCCGGCAGCAGGCTGTCGTTGTTCTCCGGCAGGGGTCCTTGTCGGTATCGGCGCGGTTCCCCAGAGCTGATAAGTTATCAGGAGCTGGGGAACAGCTCGTCCCGACAAAGGTTCTTACCACACGGTGGAACTTTATCGAACACATCCGAAAAAGAGAGTAAGGATTTCCTTTAAGGAGCATAAAACTTGGGATACGCGATTAGACTTATCTCTTTTTAGGCTGTATCCCTTTCCGGAGTACGCCGGGCCGCTGTCCTTGTTCCTTCGCCCTCCTTCCATGTTTACCTGGTGACAAAACACGCAGGACAAGAGGCCCCCACCCTTCGAGAAAAGAGTGCGGTAACAAGGATTATAGGCTCAACGAGTACTCTAGGAAATCTCTAGAAAATGGGCGATGATATTGCAATCATAAAGGATGCATAACGAACATGCAATGCAATGATATGATGCCATGCCTAGCTTTATGACTGTTGCTCAGGGTCTGCGCCTGGCTTTGTACAAAGGGTTACATGCAACTTCGGCAAGGCTTGTACAAAAGGTGGCTGCCGAGGACTGCGCCTGGTAGCCGTGCCTTATGGGTAGAACTTACGAAGATGCTCAATATTCCATGAGTTAAGCACCTTGGTGCCATCTTCAGTTTCCAGACGGACTGCGCCAGGTCTGGTGACTTGAGCTACCCGGCAAGGGCCTTCCCACTTCGGCGTCAACTTGTTGGTACCCTTGGCGGACTGAACGCGCCTAAGGACAAGGTCGCCTTCCTCAAGGCTCCGGGAATGTACCCTGCGGCTATGATAGCGGCGCAAGGCTTGCTGGTATCGTGCAGCACGTATAGCAGCCCAGAGACGATCTTCCTCGAGGAGCATGACATCGTCATGTCGTAGCTCCTCTTGCTCTACTTTGTCATAGGCAAGTACTCGAGGTGACCCGTATATGAGTTCCGTGGGGAGCACTGCTTCCGCCCCGTAAACCTGGGAGAAGGGGGTCTGGCCGGTAGCTCGATTCGGTGTCGTTCTGAGGGACCAAAGAACCACCGGCAGCTCATCTATCTAGCGCTTGCCGCTCTTCCGCAGCTTATCGAAAGTCCTTGTCTTGAGACCTCGCAGCACTTCAGCATTCATCCTCTCGACTTGCCCGTTGCTCCTTGGATGGGCAACAGAGGCGAAGGAGACCTTGCTTCCAAGGTTTTGGATGTATTGCATTAAGGCGCGGCTCGTGAACTGGGTGTCGTTGTCGGTGATCACTCTGTCGGGTACTCCAAAACGGCACACCAGTCCTTTCATGAACTTGATAGCTTACTGCGCGCTCACCTTCCGTACTGGCTCCACCTCAGGCCACTTTGTGAACTTGTCGGTTGCCACGAACAAGAACACAAAGCCCCCGATAATGCGGGGGAAGGGGCCCAAAATATCGAGCCCCCTGACCGAGAAGGGCCAGGACCAAGGGATCGTCTGGAGAGCTTGTGAAGGTTGATGGATGTTCTTGGAATGGAACTGACAGGCCCCACACTTGGTGACCAATTCAGTTGCATCTTGGAGGGCAGTGGGCCAGTAGAAACCCTGCCTGAATGTAACAGCCCGGGACCGACGCTCCAGAAGATTCCCTTTTATTCCCGTTGTCATCGTGTGATTCGGTTGGTTGTCGCATTCATCATCCCATCATTCGCATCATCTGCATAGCATTGGTACTCCGTTGCCGTCAGTTTTCAAAACCTGCATCCGTTCATAGTTGTCGGTTCTCTCCGTTCTCGTCGACGACCGTTTTGAGACCAACCACACACGCACGCGCCCGCGGCATCGTCAAAATATTGTTTTAAAAGTGGGATAAAATTTTCTCGGAATGGGTTGAAAATTGGTGTGCGGTCTTATTTTATTTTAGGTAGACCGTCTGCCAAATTTCGTCGCGTTCGGAGGTCATTTGATACCCAACGGATAATCTATAGCGGCACTACGGCCGGTCAAATCGTCGGATGTTTTCGTTTTATAAAACTCTGTTGCCGGGCATCCGTTTCCCTCTCATCCTTGCCTAGCCCCTCTGCACAGTGCACAGACCCCTCGCGTCTAGCTTCCCCGAACCCAGAACTGACGGTCAGGACCATTGTATCCGGATCAACCCCGTAATACCCCAAACCATCATAAGTTTTTTCATAGGGACTCCCTAATCTATTTATCTCGACCGTCCGATCGAAATCGAAGGGACCAAAGCTAGTCCTATTTTGCTATATATAGATCAGCCCCTAACCATTTGAGACCAAGCCCTATTTTCTAGGTATCCTCCCCTGTCCCATCCCCGCCGCCGGACAACTCCCTCCTCGTTTTACTCACCTACCCATCCAGCCGCCGCCACTCTCTCTATCGGGATCCCCTCCCGATCCCCTTCCATCCATCGATCCAACCAGCCGCCTGAGCACCTCCTAGCTCGCCGTGACCCCGACCTGCCCGAGCTCCTCCTCCTCTGCTCCTCCCCTGTCGCAGTCCTGCACTTGTAGTGAAGTCCATGGCGCCGCCCCGTTCTTCTGCAAGCCGCCCCCTCGCCATCTCGAGCCGCGAACTCGCGGCCTGCCGGCGACCGGACCCTCGCCGGAGATGAGTGCATCGCCTCACCGTCTCTCTCTTTCCTCTCTTGCTCCTCTCTCCCTCACTGTCTTTTTTCTCTCTCTTGTTTTTCTCTGTCAGGACCTTCCCGCAACATGGAAGCCCAATGGATCTCGCCCTTGCTTTATCACAAGTCGCTTTGTAGCCCAGCTGGTCAGCGCACTGGATTTTGACCAGGGGGGTCCTGGGTTCAAGTCCAGGTTCTCCCAATATTTTTGCACTGCCCCTTTTATTCTTTTTCATGCACACACACAGCCACTTGGGCCAAATCCTCCTGGGCCTTTGCAGGGTGCTGCAATCTGGCCTAATCATTTTTTTCTTTTTGTCTCTGTGAATTTGTTAATTATTCAGTGCATTTCATAATTTCAGAAAAGGTCCTATTTTTAAAATGTTAATAACTTAATAACCGTGCGTCGGATCAAAATGTTTTATATATGAAAAATGTGTAGAATTTGGTATAGATTCACATTAACCAACTTTCACAAATGATAAAAATACTTAACTTGCTGTTTTCATGTATTTTGCATCAATGCCATGCTAAAACGGTTTTTGTCATAACTAATTAACCGTAGCTCCGATAAAAATGGTCCACATATGTAACTTGACTAGAAAAATGTGTAGAATAACATGGTGACATTTATTTTGCTGCTTAACAACTCTAAAATTGTGTTCTAGGCAGAACAGTACCAATTTCGAAAATTACATATGGGTACTTTCCGGAATTATTATTCGTTGTTCCGGCCTCATTTAAATTTGCATAAATATGTAGTTGTTCATGCTTCGCCTGTTGCCATGTTTAACAACATTTAATATGGGCGCGTACCTAAACAGGAATGAACTAAGTAATTCAAGCGTGGAGTTTCGTCAATATGCAACTCGTTGCATATTGAGCTTCACTTAATGTGTAGTATTGGATTGTTGTGATTGCCATGCCTTGCCTAATCAACCATGCCATGCATCATATTTGTTTGCGCATCATGTCATGCATATGTTGTGGTGTTTATCGTGTGTTGATTGTTTGTTTTCGGATTGCTTCTTCTCAATAGAGTTCCAAAAGCGTTCGGAGTGTGAGGATTCGTTCGACTATGTTGGTTCATCTACTTCACGGATTTGTTCTTCTTCCAAGCGGGACCTCAGGCAAGATGACCATTTCCCTAGATACCACTACTATCATTGCCATGCTAGATGTCTCGTTTCTATCGCCTGTCTCGCTACCTACCGCTTGTTTGTCAAGCCTCCCAAATGCCATGATAAGCCTCTAACCCTCCACATCCCAGCAAACCATTGTTTGGCTATGTTACCGCTTGCTCAGCCCTTCTTATAGCGTTGCTAGTTGCAGGTGCAAGATGTTTCCATGCGACAACATGGATATCCTTTTGTTATATCACAATATTATTGCTATTTAATTTAATGCACATATATACTTGGTAAAGGGTGGAAGGCTTGGCCTTTTGCTCGGTGTTTTGTTCCACTCTTGCCGCCCTAGTTACTTGTGAACCGGTGTTATGTTCCATATTGAGCGCTCCTAACATGCTCGGGGTTGTTATGGGGACCCCCTTGATTTTCGTTTTAGGATAAAACTTGTCTGGCAAAGCCCAACTTTGGTACTACATTTGCCCAACATAATAATTTTAATAATTAACTTGACGCATAGGGAGTTAGCGCTACTCGAGGTTCGTTTCAACATAATACAGGGGGGGCAGTGCTGCTGGTGCTGGTCCAAAACAGAGCCACTTGCGGGGCCACCCGGGGCAACTCGGGGGATCTCTATCCGGCCACCGTACGTACTGCTCATCCGGTCGTGTCCTGAGAACGAGCTACACGGCTCCTATCTGGTTCGTCGACATGTTGGGCAGCCTTGCTGGATTTGTTTTACCTTTCTCGAACATCTTGTGCGCGGAATTTCGATAATACTTCGGGCTATCTCGAGGTTGAGGTTTTCCAATGGAATTGCCTAGGAAATCACGGGATTCGTGGTTGAGGTTATTCCCGCGGCATGTTGTTAGTCTGTGATGGATGAGTTGGAGCACCCCTGCAGTGTTAAATCTTTTGGAAAGTCATGTCCGCGGTTACGTGGCAACTTGGAAACTTTGTTTAACACCCGGTCATAGCAAACTTGAAGTAAACTCAAATAAAATACACCAACCGTGTGCGTAATTGTGACTGTCTCTTCTCGTGATTTCTAAACCGAGAGAGAACACGGTGGGGTTATGTTTGTTCGTAAGTAGGTGTTCAGGATCTCTTAGAGATCATTACTATTTCACATTCATTTATACGACGATCATCCCCCTTTATTCTTGTACTCGTAAGTTAGCCACTCAAATAAATGCTTAGTGATTGCTGCAGCCTCACCACTTAACCACACCTCCCCCATTAAGCTTTAATAGTCTTGATACCCTTGGAAATGAGATTGTTGAGTCCCTGTGACTCACAGATTACTACAACAACAGTTGTAGGTACATGTAATGCGATGATTTGACGTGAGCGCGATGCTTGTTTCATTTGGGGGTTCTTCTTCTTCTTCATCAATCATAGGATGGGTTCCAGGCCGGCAGCCTGGGATAGCAAGGATGGATGTCATTTTATCGTTTGTTTTCGTCCGTAGTCGGACCCTGCTCTTCTGTATGATGATTGTATATGTTGTTGTATTGATGTGATCTTGACTTAGCTTGTGGCGAGTGTAAGCCAATTCCATATACTCGTCTCTTCTTTACATGTACTTGTAATGATATCCATTCTTGCAAAACGACGAGATGCGCTTCTATCCCCGTCAAGGCCCCCAAGCCAAAATAAGGATAGGATCGCATCTTGGGCGTTACAAGTTGGTATCAGAGCCTGTACCAACCTAGGAGCCCCCTTGATTGATCGAACTTTGGCCGAGTCAAGTCTAGCGAAAAACTATTTTGAGTCTAGTTATATCGGAGAGTAGGATTCTTTTTACTCCTCTTCTATGCTCTGGTGAGGAATTACGACTTAGGAATTTTAATTCTTCCCCTCTTCTCACTCAATTTTTTTTAGGATCACGCGGGTATTTTGGAACCTTTATGATATCGATGTGACCGGAATTCTGTTCTTGGTGCCTCCCGTACGTATGGATTCGACCCGGGGAGTTGAGCTCCAAGGGGTTCTTGACACATCGCTATCGTTCAGTTTCCTTAGTATCTCAGGACGCAGATGTTCGAAATTGCTTCAATACTATTCGTGGTGCAAAAAGTGTGGCGGCACCCAGTACTGGGGAGCGGGATCACATGTACTACCATCTTTAGTATCGTTGTGATTACAAGGGTCTGAGGTAGATGAGTTTCCGAGGTTTCTCTGGTTTTGTGTTGACGGATGTGATACACGGTGGGTAGTATTATTGCTAGGAGTTGAGTGATTTATTCAGTAATTTATCCATCTATCCGTTGGACCAGATTGCATAACCAGAAAGATTTCGGAAGTTCTTAGGTGGGAATTCAAGTAGTTACCTAGGATTATCGTTCCAACGAATGCATAATGGGTTAAGTATTTGTTTTCGGCTTAATTCGAAAGCCTCTTCCTTTGTTTTGTTTTGTAGTATGTTAATTCGAGTTGCTTCGATGTCAAGTGGTGATTTAATATCCTTCCTAAGCGGTGTTCTCATATATCTATGGGAGTGCTAATCCTTTTGCTCAATCAAATTGTCATGTCATTTCCTTTCCATCCAGAGTGCTTCTCTTCAAGTGAATTGAATCCCTTCCAATATTAGCAAGATCTAGCCTCTTATTTCTTTCGAAGTTCTTTTCATCTATCTTAGTTGTCCTTGTTTTTTCACACCCTCCCGCCCTTTTTCGTCAATAATTAAATTCTCATTCAAGTGCCTTTTCTTTTCATGTGATGCTTTCGCTATCTTCTCTTCCGTGATGCATCTGGTGATTCGTGGTGACGATGCTCAAGTGCTCAAGTTCATCATTTCTTAGTCTTCATCTTTCTTTTCTTTTCCGGTGGATTCAATTCAAGCTTTTGGTGCTCATCATATCCTTTTCATTCTCTAAATGTTCTCCCGTGTTGGAATTCTTATTCAAGCCTCTCTTGTTTTCCCTCTCTCTATTCTATCCGGAGTGGTGAAGATTCCTGAGAAGATTTGTGTTTCCATTCAAAATCCTTTCAATTATTTTGAGGGTCTCACCTCATCAAGGTCTTAATTTATACCGGTGCAATCTCTCTTTCTAAGCAACCGTTTCAACGGTGATCTCTTTGAGTGGGCTCATAACCCACAGGTTTTTCCCCAGGATCTTACCTGGCTCTTCTATTCTTTTCCGGAGATCTCAAGTTCTTGTCAAATGTGACGTAAGAATGATTTTCATCAGTCATATTGCTTCTCCAAGATCGCTTCGAATTATTTATCATTGTCTCAACCTTTCTTTATTCATTATTCCGGAGTGTCTCCGTAATTCATGGTGGTGTTTCTCGCCATCATTCTCTACTTTGAAGATCGAAGAAGAGTTGCTCTTAAATCTTTACTCATTCTCTTGAAGATTCATGGTTTCAGCTTCATGCTATCCTCTCGAATTGTTTTTGATCATGAGTATATTTTAAATGTTGTATTCCTGTCTTGATCCTCCGAAGGCCATCATTTCAGAAGATTTCTTCATTCTCAGCTTTCAACTTTCGTTCTTAAATTCTTCTTAATTGATGTCTCTTCGTTCCTATCTCAATTATGCCGGTGCTTCGTTCAAGATTTCTCTAGGCGGATCGTGATCTCTTCGTTCTCATGTCATGTATCTCTGTTCATTGGTAGTATCCCCATTCGTTTCAAATTCTTACCGGTGGTTCGTTCAAGAGTTCTTCAAGTTCGTGGTATTCTCTCTTCAATCTTCTCAAGAAGAATAAGTGGTGTGCTAAATCCGTTACATGGCTTCAATTTAACTTGATGAAGGATAAGCATAACATAAATCTTATTTTGTTTCATCAAGGTGATTTCAATCCTTCTTCCGAAGTTGTTCATGATATCAAATTCTCGATTCTAAATTGTCCATCTTTTCTTTATGGAGTTCCAAGTTTTCTCAAGTATCTCTTCGCGAAGTTCCATCAATCTTGCAAGGTCATAATCTTATTCTTTTCAGCCTTCATTTGTTTTGATCATTCTTTCGTATACGGAGGTTCTTCATGGTGGTTTGTTAAGGATCTAATTCATTCTCAAAGTGTTCTTCAAGTTTCTTGTGGTAGTACCTCAAGTATTCTTTATCTTGCATTTCAAGTGCGAATCATTATCCCTTATCTTTTGAGATGGTGTTATAGCATTCTTGATTCACGAGGAGTCTCGAAGATAATTTATCAAGAATGAGATATTTAAACCCATCATTCCTTTCTTGGAGTTATCTTGGCATGGATTTCACCTAAAGCTTTTCCTTAGGATTGTTGCTATCATGATGCTTATCAACGATCCAAGTTCCCAATGTATCCTAGTGGTGAAAGAAGTTTTGCATATCTTGATGTTCGCAAGCAATATTGCTTACGTTAGTGGCTGGTTGTCACCTCATAATTTTGAGACGTTTTCCATAAGCCCACAACAAGCTTTTCTTTTCGGTGTTTGTTGGGGATATAACCCCATGGGAAGACCCGCCCAGAAGGGGCCGGGTCATACCTGGCGGCTCATAAGCAAGACCCTTAAGGTGGGCCGGAAGATTAAGGCCAGGCCGCATGGTGGCTTACCCGGCAGGCCAAGATGAAGGCCCAGAGACAAAAGATGGTGTGAGACCCGGGCGGTTGAGCCACCCGGAGATGGCTTGCCCAAGATGGCAAGGCGGCTTAGAGGCAGGAGGAACTACGTTGTATGAGACGGTTAGGGACTCGTGTAACCCAGGGCCTCGACCTCCTATATAAAGGCGAGACCCTGGGGCGGCTTAGACAGAAACCAATCAATCGAGAACTAGGTCAAGCGAATCCGCTCCCTTGTAATCGATACTCCAATCAATACAACACAAGCAGGATGTAGGCTTTTACCTCTTCTTGAGGGGCCGAACCTGGGTAAACCCGTGTCCCTCATCTCGACCAACCCCTTTGAGTCCACCGCCTTAGCGCTGGCCTCGAACCTAAGTCTTCGGACATCTGCCGTGACAAAACCACGACAGTTGGCGCCCACCATGGGGCTAGCGCTCGGTGGTGTTGAGTTCTCAAAGGGCTCTCTCCCAGGGATCGAGGGGTACGATGTTGGCAGGATGACCAAGAGTCACCGCGGCAAGCTCTACATCGACGACGCCGGCTGGGGCCCCGAGGCCGACTCAATTGAGTATGGTTTCCGGGTCCCCTTTGGCGGAATCCACGTCTTCATCGGCAAGATTAGCGGATCTGAACCCGGGCCGGACATCTGCACCGACATCGTCGAGCCAGCCCGGCGTGTGCAACCCGCCCGGCGCGTGCGACCCGCCCGTGCTAACCCGGGCAGGAAGCATGTCTTCGTCGGCTTCACCCAGGGCATGGAGCTTGAAGGCTCTATGTCTCGGGAAGAAACTCTCATCTGCTCAGAGGATGGATCCTCCAGCGGAGAGATGGAATCGATCTATCAGCTTCACAATGGTGGGCTTGGGGGCTACATCGAGCATTACCCCGAATCTGAATATCATGAGCCGGAGGATTATGAGCCGTCGAGCCGCGCTGCCGTCTTCATGGCAGGTTCAGCGCCGGCTCCTAGCAGTACAGCCGCCGGCTCAGGTTCTTCTGGATCTGATGAAACCCTGATGGAAATTGAGGTCACTGCTGAAAACCAAGCGGCCCGTAATATGGAGATTACGAGGTTGAAGAACCAGATGGCCAGAATCCAACAGGAGATCAATGCGTTGAAGGCTCAGATGGATGCTGAGGCGGAGCGCCTTGGGGCGGATGCTTTCCGCCTTGAGTTAGAGCAGCAGTCTGCAGCGGCGGTTCATCGGATGAGGCATCAATCCCGCTTGCCGGATCAGTACGAAGCCAGAAATCTTTTCAACACGCCAGGGACGGGACGGAATGTGCCTTTGACCGTAACCCGGACGGCGGAAGTACCTGGAAGCCGGGCGGCGGTTCAGCATCAGCAGCCAGACCCGCCCCGACGGAAACAAAACCCGCCACCATCCTGTCCAACACCGCCGGGCCATTATTCTAACCCGGCGGAGAACATGGTGGCAGCGGCAACCAGGCTTGGTACCATCCCAATCCCCGATGAGGCGCCCTTCACAGAGGAGGTGCGGAATGCCATCGGATACCTGCAGACGGCGGTGGCCCAGCAGGAGAAATACACTTATAGCCGGAGTCACGTGCATTCAACCCCCATCCCCAGCCGCAGCTACAGCCGGCGTTATGAGTCACCGGTGGTTTCTAGCAGTGAACGACATCGGAACCCGCCGCGAGTCGATCGGGCGGCTCTGGATGCTCAGGCGCTGGTAGATCAGGCAAGAGCACAGCGAGAAGCGGCGGCTCTGGCGGCGGCGGCGGCTTATCAGGAACCCACAGTTGCACCTTCCGTCTCAGTTGGAGCAGGAGTAACCTCCAGGGCTGTGGGAGTGCCGTGCTTAGTGCCGGCTCTGCGGAACGAGCGTCTGCCGAAGGATTTCAAGGGTCCTCGCAAGGTGCCCAATTATACTGCTGATCTACCTCCAGAGGCTTGGATCGAAAGCTATGAGCTGGCCATGGAGATGTTAGACGTCAGTGATGCGGTATGTGCCAAATATTTCATCATGATGCTGGAAGGGCCGGCTCGCATGTGGTTGAAGGGTTTGCCACCCAACACCATTAATTCCTGGGCCGAATTGAAGGCGAAATTCATCAAAAATTTCCAAGGAACGTGCAAGCAGCCCATGATGATTGTGGATTTGGACCATTGTGTGCAGCATGAGGACGAGTCGGCTCATCATTGGGTCCGGCGGGTCTCAACCATCATCCACTCTTCTGAACAGATTACGACGGCTCAAGCGGTTTTGATTCTAGAGAAGAATTGCCACTTCACGCCTTTGAAGCAGAAGCTCGGCCGGCTCAAACGCTCATGCCAAGACATGGGGGAGCTCATGGTGGCTCTCACCAAGTATGCCGACTCGGACAACACGAAAGACCCGGGCTCTGATGATGAGAAATCGGGTCAGGGTAAGAAAAATAACAATGGCAAGGGTCAACAGCAAAACGCGGCTGGAAACAGCAACCCAGGCAAACGGAAGAACCTGGATGGCGGGTCGGAATTGGTGGCGAACACCAGCGCTGGGAACAATCGTGCTAAGGGCAACGGGAATTTCAGGCAAGCCATTAACAAGGGTAAAGCTCCTTTCAACTTGGAAGAGATGCTCAATAAACCTTGTCCAGAGCACAGCCGGCCTAATAAGCCGGCAGGCCATACATGGAGGGATTGCAGCATTATGCGGCAGTTTCGAGCTTACAGCCTTCAACAGCATCGTAATAACGGTAATGGTCCCTCAGGCGGCTCAGGGCCGGGCGGATCAGGAGCCGACTTTGGTCCTGGGGCTCAGGATCCGGTTTCCAGGGTCAAGGCAATCAAGGAGGTCATCATCAACAGTCTGGCGGTGGAGGCCAGCAGCAGAATAACCAATCGGGATACCAGAGTAACCCGAAGCAGCTCAGCGGGGGTCAGTATCATGTTTTTACAACCAGCCTTGACAAGCGAGACCGGAAGGTGCACAAGCGGGCGGTTAATGCAGTCATGCCGGCTCTCCCGCAGTATTTGAAGTGGTCTGAGTATGACATAACTTGGAGCAGGGAGGATCACCCGCCGCGTGTTGATAACCCGGGGCAGCTGGCTTTGGTAGTTGCCCCCCAAGTGGGAGGATACGTATTCACTAAGGTACTTATGGATGGTGGCAGCAGCATCAACATCTTGTACTATGACACTTTCCGCCGGATGGGTTTGCTTGACAAGGATCTTAAGCCTTCCTCAACAGTTTTTCACGGTGTGGTGCCCGGCAAGTCGGCTTACCCAGTGGGAAAGATTTCTTTGGAGGTAGCTTTTGGTGATGAATTCAACTACAGGGTGGAGTCTTTGTGGTTTGAGGTGGTCAAAATCAAGAGCCCATACCACGCTCTGTTTGGACGGCCGGCTTACACCAAGTTCATGGCTAGGCCTTGCTACGTTTACTTACAGCTCAAGATGCCCGGGTTGATTGGGACAATTACCATGCATGGTGATCGGAAGACAGCTCTTGAGTGTGAGGAAGGTGACGCAGCTTACGCAGAGTCAAGTTGTGCTGAGGCAGAACTCAAGTTTTATAAGGAAAATGTTGACCCGGAAGATATGACCCCGCTGAAGAAACCCAACACGGAATCTGAGCCGCCCCTCAAGTTTGTGGCGGAAGATACCAAGTTGGTGGACTTTACGCCGGGCGACTCATCACAGCAGTTCACTATCGGGGCTAACATGGACCCCACATAGGAAAGCGCGCTCATCGAATTCATCTGTGAGAATCGGGACATCTTTGCGTGGAAGCCTTCTGACATGCCGAGTGTACCGAGAGAATTCGCTGAGCACCACCTTAATGTGGATCCTAAGTTTAAGCCGGTCAAACAGTTTCTCCGGCGGTTCAATGAGGAGAGGCGCAAGGCTATCGAAGAAGAGGTGGCCCGGCTCTTGGCAGCAGGGTTCATCGTTGAAGTTTTTCACCCGGAGTGGCTTGCTAACCCAGTGTTAGTGCTCAAGAAGAATGGCACATGGCGTATGTGTGTGGATTACACGGACCTTAACAAGGCCTGTCCAGTTGACCCATTTGCTCTCCCCCGTATCGACCAGATTATTGATGCAACGGCGGGTTGTGAGAGTTTATGCTTCCTGGATGCTTATTCAGGGTATCATCAGATCAAGATGGCAGTTAAAGACCAAGAGAAGACGACTTTCATTACGCCTTTTGGTGCTTTCTGCTATGTGTCTATGCCTTTTGGGCTCAACAGTGCCCAGGCGACTTACCAGCGTTGTGTGCAGAACTGTCTTCATAGTCAAATTGGGCGCAATGTTCATGCTTATGTGGATGATATTGTGGTCAAGTCAAGAAAGAAGGAGACTCTACTTGATGACCTGAAGGAAACGTTCGATAATTCACGGGTCTACAAGATGATGCTTAACCCGGCTAAGTGTGTCTTTGGAGTTCCTGCAGGCAAGCTCTTGGGATTTCTAGTCTCTGAGCGTGGCATTGAAGCTAATCCGGACAAGATAAAGGCTATTACTTCCCTGTCTGAGCCGGCATGCATCAATGATGTTCAGCGCCTGGCGGGTCGAATCGCTGCGTTAAGCCGGTTCATAAGCCGCCTGGGTGAGAAGGCTATTCCTTTGTATCAGATGATGAAGAAGACAGAAAACTTTGTCTGGAGTAATGCGGCGGGTGAGGCGCTTGAGGCGCTCAAGAAGCAGCTGGCTGAGCCGCCGATCTTGGCCGCTCCGGCTGAGAAGGAACCTTTGCTCCTCTACGTGGCGGCTAACAACAGGGCAGCCAGCGCCGCGATTCTTGTGGAGCGTAAGGAGGCAGGGAAAGAATACCCGGTTCAGAGGCCGGTTTACTACGTCAGTGAAGTCTCGATAGAATCAAAGCAAAGGTACCCACATTGGCAGAAACTGATATATGGGGTGTTCATGGCGAATCGTAAGTTGAAGCATTACTTCTTGGGACACCAGATCACTGTGGTTAGCTCTGCCCCGTTGGGAGACATAATTCAAAATAGAGAAGCCACTGGCAGGATTGCTAAGTGGGCATTGGAGCTTGGGCCTCTAAATCTGAAATATGTGCCCCGCACAGTTGTCAAGTCTCAAGCCTTGGTGGACTTTATAAACGACTGGACAGAGTGTCAGTCGCCCGAGGAGAAGCCGGATAACACATACTGGACAATTCACTTTGATGGATCGAGACAATTGGAAGCATCAGGGGCTGGAGTTGTCTTAACTTCCCCTAGAGGTGACAAGTTTTGTTATGTGTTAAGGTTGATGTTTCCTTGTACTAACAATGCAGCTGAGTATGAGGCTTTACTTCATGGCCTCCGTGTGGCTAAGGAGATGAACCTGAGCCGGGTTAGATGTCTTGGCGACTCAGACCTCGTGGCTCAGCAAGTTTCAGGCACGTGGGATTCCAAAGACCCACGGATGACGGCTTATCGTCAGGCGGTGGATATCATCGCTGGTCACTACAAAGGATATCAGGTGGATCACATTGATCGTCGCAAGAACGAGGCGGCTGATGCATTGTCAAGGCTGGGTTCTCAGCGTAAGCCGGTACCGCCTAACGTTTTCTTGGATGTGTTATATCACCCATCTGTGAAGCTACCTTCAGAGGAGGATCTAGCTATACCTGACCCGGAGGGGCAACTGGTGGCGGCTCTGCATGCTATCCCTGACTGGACGCTGCCTTACTTAGCGTACTTGACTCGCGGCGAGTTGCCCGAGGACGAGACCTTGGCAAGACAAATCATCAGGCGATCTAAATCCATGACTATCATCAATGGCGAGTTACATAAGCGCAGCGTCACTGGCGTTTTTCAGCGTTGCGTTTCTCCTGAAGAGGGTAAGGAGATCTTAAATGAAATTCACGCCGGCGATTGTGGTCATCACACCGGCTCAAAATCTTTGGTGGCCAAGGCTTTCCGGCATGGTTTCTTCTGGCTGACGGCTCGTAAGGACGCAGAAGACTTGGTTATCAAGTGTGATGGATGTAAGAAGTTCGGGCGACGTGCTCACGTACCGACTCAGGAATTGCGGATGATTCCAATTACCTGGCCGTTTGCGGTCTGGGGGCTTGATATGGTCGGGCCCTTCAAGAGATCCAAAGACAAGAAGACCCACCTTTTGGTGGCGGTGGATAAGTTTACCAAGTGGGTTGAGGCTGAGCCGGTCAGCAAGTGTGACGCGGCTACGGCGGTTCAATTTCTCAAAAAATTGATCTACCATTTTGGTTACCCTCATAGTATCATCACAGATAATGGCACAAACCTATCCAAGGGGGCTATGCAGGCATTTTGTGAAAGTGAGCACATCCGGCATGACATCTCTACTGTTGCCCATCCACAGTCCAATGGTCAGGCAGAGCGTGCTAACCAGGAGATATTGAGAAGCATCAAGCCCTGGCTTATGGTTCCTCTCCAGCGGACGCCGGGTTGTTGGGTAGAAGAGTTACCATCAGTTCTATGGAGCATCAGAACTACTCCCAACAGGTCAGCAGGCTATACTCCTTTCTTCATGGTTTACGGTGCAGAAGCCGTGTTACCAAGTGATATACGTCATGACTCGCCGCGGGTGGCGGCTTATGTTGAGACGGATAATGAGACAGCGCGTCAGGACGCGTTAGATGCTTTGGATGAAGAGCGTGATCTGGCGGTGGCTCGATCGGCGATTTATCAACAAGACATGCGTCGCTATCATAGCCGCAGAGTTAAGACCCGGACGTTTCAGGAAGGCGACTTGGTGTTGCGTCTGATTCAAGATCAGACGGATGCGCACAAGCTATCTCCTCCATGGGAAGGACCCTTTGTGATCAGCAGAAATCTCAACAATGGGTCATACTATCTCATTGACGTACGAGACGAGTCACGCACTTCTGGGCAGGAGACCCACCGGTCGTGGAATATCGCTCATCTGCGGCCTTACTATACTTGAGTCATCGACTCCCATCATTGTACATCATCATTGTATATATCACTTATATATATATAATAAAGTTGGCATCCCTGCAAGCCGGGGCCTCTGCCGTTTTATGTATCTCAGATTGTGCAAAGTCGGATACAACCACAAGGTCATTTGGGGGCTTCTAACCCGCCAGGGTTTAGCTTACACACCCTCTTGATCGGCTCTTCACGAACCGTAAGGCCGGGTTATATACCCAACAAGTTGACTCCGTCAACAAGGTCATTTGGGGGCTTCCAACCCGCCGGGTTTAGCTTACACACCCTCCTGATCGGCTCTTCAGCCACTGCAAGTTTGAGTTAAACCTGCCTGTATGATGCTGCTGCTTCGCTAGGTGACCCGCCGAACTCTTACCAGTTAATCTCGACTAGAGACCCTGAGCTATTCAAAGTATTTGACAGTCACTCTCACTAGAGACCCTGTACTGGTCAAGGTTAAACCGGCGGCTCTTGTCACGTGAGGGCCGGCTTACGGAAAGCGAGGATAAACTCACCCATCTGCTGCATACTCTCCGCTATGTGGCCCGTTCGTACTCTTAAACAGTTACTCTTTTAAAGACCCTGCATTGTTTAAGGTTCAAATGACGGATTTATGTCATGTGAGAAGTATCTTATGGGCCTTAGGGGTACTCATGCCCTGCTGCGCCTCTTTATGGTTTGTTGTTGCTCTTACCAGTTAATCTCGCCTAGAGACCCTGAGCCGTTCAAAGGAGTTGACGGTCACTCTCACTAGAGACCCTGTACTGTTAAGAGTTCAAACAACAAGTTCATGCCATAAGAGCCGGCATATGAGTTTTCGAAAAAGCAAGGTCATGAAAGATTTAACACCTTCGGGTTGTGCTTTTTCAAGCCGCCCTCACAGCAATACAGAACATATTCTGTCTTGTTTGTTTTTGCAGGGCTTATCTCCTAAGATGAGCCGCCGTGAAATCTGATGAACAGATGTTATGAGCAGAACACAAGACAGATAAACATGCATCAACTTGTGCAAAGATTCATACGTGCGCGATGGCACGGCTCAGGCAATCAAGTTTTTCTATGCCTATTACAAAGCTCTCGAGGGAGCCCAAAATGCAACGGACTTAAAGTTTTTTATACACTTCCAGTCTCGACGGCCCAGGAAGTCGGGTTATCAAATTCAGGAACAAGTGTTCAGCTCGACGGCAGGTCATCCTGCGGCGGGTCTTCGACCTCTTCGATCTGAAGATTGTCCACATCCCAGTTGCAGTTTGTTAAAGCTTCAAACTGGGCCTCATCAAAGAGGGGAGACGGGTCAATTTCAGGAGCAAAGAGTGTCTTACGGCGTGCAGGAGTCAAGTCCCTGGCTTGAAACGTTGGGCAGCGCACTCGTTTGCTGTCTTCGCCGTAAGCCGCCTGGTATGAAGACAGGTCAATTTCATCGACAAGTGTTGATGCGAGTACTCGGGAGGCCTTCATACACTTGGCATAGTCAGCTTTCGTAAAGTCTGAGCCGTCATCCTTCTTGGATGGAAAGCCATCCATCATCTCTTCTACAGTTAGTTCAGGGGCAAACGCCAGAGACCGGCTTAGCGCGGCCATTGCTCCCTTTCTGGCGGCTGATCGTTTAAGCTCACCAATTTGCTTGGGCAGAGTTGACAAGAGCTCTATCACTCCCTTCATGAATTTGGGGATGCTTTTTTCAGTCAGCATCGCTTTGATGGTGCAAAGGGTCCCGCAGTATAGCTGTTCTGTCAAGGTGTATACTCCTTTCACCTTCAACAAGCTATCAGAAGATAATTGGCGGCTTCTTTGACCTGCAAGGAAAAATTAGGCGTTATAAACCGCCCACACAGTTTTTCAACAAGGCAAGGAAATTTGCTAAGTATTCAGTACTTACCAAAGATAGCAGAAGTCATCCTGGATATATGACGCTTGAGGGTCTGTAGCCCTTCTGACACAAGCTTGAGCCGCTGGTCGGCATCATCTGCGCGCTTGGTCAGGGCGGCTTGTGTAGACTCAGCAGTCTTTTTGAAGGCAGCAAAGTCAGCTTCAACCTTCTTAAGCTCTTGAACGGCAACCAGCCATTTTTCTTCTGCCTCAGACCGGGCGGCTTGTTGCGAAGCAAGGTTTTCCTTTACGCCGGACAGATCAAACTCAGCCGCCTCCAAAGCTTCCTGTATTGTGCAAAAATAAAAAAGTTCAGGAGGTTTAAGTCGCCAGGATTAGATATTACTAGACACGAATGATGAAGCTGTTATGATACAAGTCTCAAGCAGATTGCAAGCAATATACTTGACACTTGGGGGCTAATGTATGTGTTTTCTCTCCAAGTCTACAATGAAGTTCCGGCTCATCTTCGTAAAGTTAAGCCGGCACTTGGGGGCTACACACGGCGCTTTCCATGTCTACAATGAAGTTCCGGCTCATCTTCGTGAAGTTAAGCCAGCACTTGGGGGCTACACACGGCGCTTTCCAAGTCTACAATGAAGTTCCGGCTCATCTTCGTGAAGTTAAGCCGGCACTTGGGGGCTACACACGGCGCTTTCCAAGTCTATAGTGAAGTTCCGGCTCATAATTACTATAATGACCCGGACTTGGGGGCTACACTCGGATCTAATTCTCAAGTAAGTACCGGCTTATTATCTATATTAACCCGATACTTGGGGGCTACCGGTTAAGCTATTTGGAGTATGACAAAGATTGGAAGACCCGGTCTAGTATTTGCAATATTAAACCAGCTCTTGGGGGCTACATAAGGGTATAAGGAAAAACAAGAGAGGAGGAGTACCTCATATTTTTTCTTCATCAATCCAACAAGTTTCAACTCCATATTACGGTTTGTGGAGAGGCGATTCAGATAGCCAGCATGAAGTTCATCTGCGGTCATTTTTTCTAACACAGGGAATTCAAACTCAAGTTTTTCTGGTGAACCTGTCTCACCCTGGCAGGTGTGCTTCGTTAACACATGGGGATCAGGGAATTGATAACCCGTCCCAGTGACAACAACGTCTGGGTGAGTTGTGTCTTTGGCGGCTGTTGAAGGGCTGGGCGGCTTAGGATCAGCCTTTGGTGGATTTTCAGGGGTGGCCATGTCATCATCAGCCGGCTCAAAGGGCTGAGGAATGTCGGCAGATGCATCTTTTCTAGCCTCGGTAGGCTCCACATGAGGTGCAGGGGAATCCGGCTGAGCAATTTCCGGATCTTGGGTAGTAGGGGCAGTGGTAGACCCGCCGGTCTTCCTTCGCTTTGCTTGAGCCCTGGAAAACAAAAAGATTGTCACATAGAGGACAAGGATGGTAAAAAGGTATGGTGCAAATACAAAGATACGCACTCCGGGTTGATCTTCAGAGGAGGCAGTTTGGATGCAGTAGAGTCGCCAGATGAAGGAGGCGTCTCCTAAAAAAGGTTAAGACGATGAAAGCAGAGTAAGGTTACAATGCAAGACTGTTAAAAATCGGACTTGGTTAAAAGAGTACCTCAGCAGGCCGTTTCCGAGGAGCCGGAGAATTTGGTAAGCCGGTCAAAAGCTCTTCAGAGCCGGTGCTCCGGGTCTGACGTCTGGAGTTATGCTGTTGCTTTTTCAAAAGAAAGTTGGGGTCTAAATAAGCAAGAGGATGAGAAAATGGGACTTTCCGGATGACCCGCCGTATTTTCTCTGGTGGAAAGTTTTCTGAGTCAGAGGAAATGTAAGTTACCTCAGGGGCATCTGCATGGCTTGTCTCCGTTTCCTCCTGTGAATAATTATCGTCAATAAGTTGCATAAAGAGACGGCCAAGAGAGTCAAGTTCTACCTCCGAGTCGTCAAGCTCAGGTGGTTCCTGAGCGGCAGTTTTCTTCTTCTGGGCACGGGTTTTACCCGCCTTAGGATTCCTCACAGGAGGATTATACTTCTTCTTCCAGAAAGAAGAACCGGCCTGTACATAAGCCGCCGAAAAAGGTTAAAAGGAGCAAGGTAAAAGGTCAAGACAAGAATGACCAGTTTTGTGGAAAAAGTTTTCTTACAGCTGGAGCCGGGTTCTTGGCGCAAAAAGGTCTCAGCCCAATTTTGTTGCAAGTTGCTTGATTTTCGCCAAGAAGTGTTTTGACGGAGGAGTCGATGTCTTGCTCTGTCAGGGGGGTGGCGTCGAAGTAGAGAGTGTCATTGGGTTCACCCGTAAACTCATGCATGAGTCGGTCACGCTGGCTCAGTGGCAAGATTTTCCAAGAAACCCAGCAACGGGTTAGATCAACGCCAGTTAAGCCATTCGCCATTAAGGCCCTGATCTTCACGAAAGCCAGAGCATATTTTGCTTGCTCTGCGGCGGACAGCCGGTCTGGGAGTTCTCCGGTGTTGCAAAGCCGGGTAGGACGGTAACCCGGTAGCGGATTCTCTTCTTTAGGAGAAGTGTCCTTGCAGTAAAACCAGGTCTTGTTCCAATCCTTCGGGTGACTTGGTAAGATAGCTGCTGGGTAGGGCAAATCTCTCCGTCTCTGGATAGAAACACCGCCAAGCTCCAAACTTGGTCCAGCCGCCACTTCAGTTTGGCGGTTGACGTAAAAATAGTCACGGAAGAGGTCAACAGACGGCTCTTCTTGCAGGTAAACTTCACATAAGACTTGGAACTGACACATGTTGGTAACAGAGTTTGGACCTATGTCTTGAGGGTGAAGCTTGAAGAAATGAAGAACGTCCCGGAAAAACTTTGACCCGGACGGGCTAAATCCACGAAGGAGGTGATCAGTGAACACGACAACTTCTCCTTCCTGAGGAGTAGGTCTTATTTCTGGCCCTGGAACCCGCCAATGTATAACGTTCTGAGCCGGCAGGATACACGATTCTACGAAGTCAAGTAGAAGTTGTTCGGTGACTCCGGAGCCGACCCAATCGCAAGACAAGGGTGCTCTTGACATAATGGCGGGTCAAACTGCGAGAAGGCGCAGAGTGTGGTGGGTTAGAAAAATGTCAAATAATTAAGGCAGCTATGGACGGCATGATGATGAGATGTTAAGCCGCCGACATGTTTATCAGAGAGCCGGCAATGTAACGGCGGGTTAAGTATGGACAAACAGGTTTCATATATTACAACCGTGGCTGCAAGATCTACGGGCGAAGATGAAGAAAATATATTCAAAACCTAAAAAGGGGGAGTGGAAGAACAGGCGGACAGCATGTGGAGAAGACTGCTATGCAGATATATAGCAAGCGGGCATTGGCATTAACAAGACAACCGCAACAGATAGACTGCGATATAAGATTCGAGGGAACACTTGCAATCTACATTACGAAGAACAGCGAAGAACACTAAAGAACTCCGATGAACTCGGGGATATCCTAACTAAGATGACTACAGATTCAACAAGGGTTGAGAATGATACCTTGCGGATGCGGACGGGCTGGCGAGTTTCTGCTCCGAATCAGGTTGATGCAGCGGCCGGCGTTGGGGACGGCAGTGAGGTCCGGTCAGCGCAGCGGAGCTCCAGAGGCGTGAGTCTGAAGGAGGAAGAAGACAGCGGCAGCGGAGAAAAGGAAGAGGGCCCCTCGTATCCCTATTTATGAGGTGGGATGGCAACAGTGCGCGTGACAGTCGAGGAGGTGTAGTGATGATTGACCGGAAGGGGCGCCTCGATTTTCGGGCCGACCGTTTTAATGAAAGGATCCGTTGCAGACATCACAGAATCTTTTTAACATATTCGGCGTGACGTCACGGCGGGTTACAAGTTTTCTTTTTCAGGTGACAGAAATGTGAGACTCGCCGCCAAGTGAGTTTGGAGATTGACATGAACAGGTTCAAATCAATCTGGGGCCTAATGTTGGGGATATAACCCCGTGGTAAGACCCGCCCAGAAGGGGCCGGGTCATACCTGGCGGCTCATAAGCAAGACCCTTAAGGTGGGCCGGAAGATGAAGGCCAGGCTGCATGGCGGCTTACCCGGCGGGCCAACATGAAGGCCAAGAGACAGAAGATGGTGTGAGACCCGGGCGGTTGAGCCGCCCGAAGATGGCTTACCCAAGATGGCAAGGCGGCTTAGAGGCAGGATAAACTACGTTGTATGAGTCGGTTAGGGACTCGTGTAACCCAGGGCCTTGACCTCCTATATAAAGGCGAGACCCTGGGGCGGCTTAGACAGAAACCAATCAATCAAGAACTAGGTCAAGCGAATCCGCTCCCTTGTAATCGATACTCCAATCAATACAACACAAGCAGGACGTAGGCTTTTACCTCTTCTTGAGGGGCCTAACCTGGGTAAACCCGTGTCCCTCATCTCGACTAACCCCTTTGAGTCCACCGCCTTAGCGATGGCCTCGAACCTAAGTCTTCGGACATCTGCCGTGACAAAACCACGACAGTGTTGATTTTCCAACAACTTCGTTCAATCTCTTTTTGTAAGGTTGTTCTTTTCAAATCAAATGTGGTAGAGGTTGTCATTTTTCTTCTCCGTTCTTTTCCTTCCATTGGCCTAGCTTTTTTTTTGTTCCGAAGGCATTGTGATGTTCTCTCTTCAATCTATCATCTTGTTTTGTCAAGAACATGTTCTTTCCTTGCTCATCCATTCAACCGAAGTGCTGCCCAAATTTCTTTTGAATTCTTGCTCGTTCCTCGTGTCATTCTTGATCTCTTACATCCTTCAAGTTCCATTGGTTTCACTCGTTTGCCAATGAAGCAACTAGGTTTTACCTCTTCCTTTCCTCTTCCTCTTCCCCTTTTCATTCCAAGATCTCGGGGCGAGATCTCTTGTTAGTGGAGGAGAGTTGTAATAGCCCGGGACCGACGCTCCAGAAGATTCCCTTTTATTCCAGTTGTCATCGTGTGATTCATTTGGTTGTCGCATTCATCATCCCATCATTCGCATCATCTGCATAGCATCGGTATTCCGTTGTCGTTAGTTTTCAAAACTTGCATCCGTACATAGTTGCCGGTTCTCTCCGTTCTCGTCGACGACCGTTTCGAGACCAACCACACACGCACGCGCCCGTGGCATTGTCAAAATATTGTTTTTAAAAGTGGGATAAATGTTCTCGGAATGGGTTGAAAATTGGCGTGCGGTCTTATTTTATTTTAGGTAGACCGTCTGCCAAATTTCGTCGTGTTCGGAGGTCGTTTGATACCCAACGGATAATCTATAGCGGCACTACGGCCGGTCAAATCGTCGGATGTTTTCATTTTATAAGGTTCTGTTGCCGGGCGTCCGTTTCCCTCTCATCCTTGCCTAGCCCCTCTGCACAGTGCACAGACCCCTCGTGCATGTTCGATAGCTTCCTCGAACCCAGAATGTATGGTCGTGACCATTGGATCCGGATCAACCCCGTAATACCCCAAACCATCATAGGTTTTTTCGTAGGGAGTCCCTAATCTATTTGTATCGACCGTCCGATCGAAATCTAAGGGACCAAAGCTAGTCTCGTTTTGCTATATATAGATCAGCCCCTAACCATTTGAGACCAAGCCCTATTTTCTAGGGATCCTCCCATGTCCCATCCCCGCCGCCGGACAACTCCCTCCTGGTTTTCCTCACCTACCCATCCAGCCGCCATCACTCTCTCTATCGGGATCCCCTCCCGATCCCCTTCCATCCATCGATCCAACCAGCCGCCTGAGCACCTCCTAGCTCGCCATGACCCCGACCTGCCCAAGCTCCTCCTCCTGTACTTCTCCCCTGTCGCAGTCCTGCACTTATAGTGGAGACCATGGCACCGCCCCGTTCTTCTCTAAGCCGCCCCCTCGCCATCTCGAGCCGCGACCTCGCGGCCTGCCGGCAACCGGACCCTCGCCAAAGATGAGTGCCTCGCCTTGCCGTCTCTCTCCTTCCTCTCTTGCTCCTCTCTCCCTCACTGTCTTTCTTCTCTCTCTTGTTTTTCTCTGTCAGGAGCTTCCCGCGCCATGGAAGCCCGATGGAGCTCGCCCTTGCCTCATCCCAGCGCCAAGCCGACCTCTCCTCACCACGTTGCTCTTGCCGGAGCTAGATCCAGGCACTGCCCCGTGACCGTTTCCCCGCCGCTCGGCCTCCCCCACCTCAACCTGGAGGCTTGCCCAGCCCGCTGTTGCCATGGATGGGAGGTCCTTGGCAACGCAGCGATGCCGCCTCCCCGACATTGCGTCCCCGTCCGACGACCGGCGACCACGAACCACGTGCCACGCCGGCGACCTTCCCCAGGTTCGCCCTCATCCCGTCGGCGACGAGCCCCACCGGAACCAGCCGCCAAGTCGCGCCGCACCAGCAACCTGCATCCCCGACCATGGCAACAGAGCTGCTCCATTCCATTTTTCTGTTTCGTCAGATTCGCGCCATGGTATGGTTCACCTAGTGCACATCACATGCTTTATCACAAGTCGCTTTGTAGCCCAGCTCGTCAGCGCATTGGATTTTGACCTAAACAGGAATGAACTAAGTAATTCAAGCGTGGAGTTTCATCAATATGCAACTTGTTGCATATTGAGAGTCACTTAATGTGTAGTATTGGATTGTTGTGATTGCCATGCCTTGCATAATTAACCATGCCATGCATCATATTTGTTTGCGCATCATGTCATGCATCTGTTGTGGTGTTTATCGTGCGTTGATTGTTTGTTTTCGCATTGCTTCTTCTTGATAGAGTTCCAAAAGCATTCGGACTGTGAGGATTCGTTCGACTACGTTGGTTCATCTACTTCACGGATTTGTTCTTCTTCCAAGCGAGATCTCAGGCAAGATGACCATTTCCCTGGATACCACTACTATCATTGCCATGCTAGATGTCTCGTTTTTAGCGCTTGTCTCGCTACCTACCGCTTGTTTGTCAAGCCTCCCAAATGCCATGATAAGCCTCTAACCCTCCACATCCCAGAAAACCATTGTTTGGCTATGTTACCGCTTGCTCAGCCCTTCTTGTAGCGTTGCTAGTTGCAGGTGCAAGATGTTTCCATGCAACAACATGGATATCCTTTTGTTATATCACAATATTATTGCTATTTAATTTAATGCACATATATACTTGGTAAAGGGTGGTAGGCTTGGCCTTTTGCTCGGTGTTTTGTTCCACTCTTGCCGCCCTAGTTTCTTGTGAACCGGTGTTATGTTCCATATTGAGCGCTCCTAACATGCTCGGGGTTGTTATGGGGACCCCCTTGATTTTCATTTTAGGATAAAACTTGTCTGGCAAGGCCCAACTTTCATACTACATTTGCCCAACATAATAATTCTAATAATTAACTTGACGCATGGGGAGTTAGTGCTACCCGAGGTTCGTTTCAACATAATACAAGGGGGCCAGTGCTGCTGGTGCTGGTCCAAAACAGAGCCACTTGCGGGGCCACCCAGGGCAACTCGGGGGATCTCTATCTGGCCACTGTACGTACAACTCATCCGGTCGTGTCCTGGGAACGAGATACGCGGCTCCTATCGGGTTCATGACACGTCGGGTGGCCTGGCTGGATTTGTTTTACCTTTCTTGAACGTCTTGTGCGCGGAATTCCAAATATACTTTGGGCTATCTCGAGGTTGAGGTTTTCCAATGGAATTGCCTAGGAAATCACAGGATTCATGGTCGAGGTTATTCCCGCGGCGTGTGGTTAGTTTGTGATGGATGAGTTGGAGCACCCTTGCAGGGTTAAATCTTTCGGAAAGCCGTGTCCGCGGTTACGTGGCAACTTGGAAACTTTGTTTAACACCCGGTCATAGCAAACTTGAAGTAAACTCAAATAAAATACACCAACCGTGTGCGTAGCCGTGACTGTCTCTTCTTGTGATTTCTGAACCGAGAGAGAACACGGTGGGGTTATGTTTGTTCGTAAGTAGGTGTTCAGGATCTCTTAGAGATCATTACTAGTTCACGTTCGTTTATACGACGATCATCCCCCTTTATTCTTGTACTCGTAAGTTAGCCACTCAAATAAATGCTTAGTGCTTGCTGCAGCCTCACCACTTAACCACACCTCACCCATTAAGCTTTAATAGTCTTGATACCCTTGGAAATGAGATTGATGAGTCCCTGTGGCTCACATATTACTACAACAACAGTTGTAGGTACAGGTAATGCGATGATTTGACGTGAGCACAATGCTTGTTTGATTTGGGTGTTCTTCTTCTTCTTCATCGATCATAGGATGGGTTCCAGGCCGGCAGCCTGGGATAGCAAGGATGGATGTCATTTTATCGTTTTTTTTCGTCCGTAGTCGGACCCTGCTCTTCTGTCTGATGATTGTATATGTTGTTGTATTGATGTGATCTTGACTTAGCTTGTGGCGAGTGTAAGCCAATTCCATATACTCATCTCTTCTTTACATGTACTTGTAATGATATCCATTCTTGCAAAACGACGAGATGCGCTCCTATCCCTGTCGAGGCCCCCGAGCCAAAATAAGGATAGGATCGCATCTTGGGCGTTACACGGAAGGCTTTCCCGGCAAGGGCTCTGGATCCAATGTGTAAGCCACATACGCCTCGTGGATCTCCGCCAACAGCCTCAGTCCGTCCTCCGGGCAAATGCACCTCAACTTCACGCCGTTGGGTCTTCTTCTATACAGAGTGTCATCGACAAACTGGTACATACTTGACCGACGGGCTACTTTTTCAGGCTCTTCTTGCTCTTCGGGGAGTTCTCCTGTTTGAAGGAAATGGACTATGTGCTGTGCCCAAGTTGGAGCATGGGGCTCGACAACTAGGACTAAAGGCATCTACTCGTCTGTGGGAGCGCTTGTCTCGACCACGAGAACCTGGGGTTCCGTAGGAGAGAGCTCTCACCAGCAAAGCGAGACTGTCTCCAGCAGCTTCTCTACCAGCGGCTTCGGGAAGATCTGCCGGCAAATGCTTGCCAGAGTTCAGATTTCTTCTTTTCCTGGCCATTGTTGATGGGGATACCAAAGGTTCAGTGAGGCGAAGGATAAAGGTTCCAGGTTCCACAGGGAGCTTTTGTGCAGCGCACTTTGATAGATGATCAGCAATGGTATTTTCTGCACGGGGCACATGCTCTGCTTGCAATCCATCAAAGCGCTCCTCTAGTTTCCTCACTTCTTCCACGTATGCCTCCATCAACGGGCTCTGATAGTCTTTGTTGATCTGTTTCACCATGAGTTGCGAGTCCCCTCGGATGATCAGTCTCTTGATTCCCAACTCCACCGCGATTCTGAGTCCGGCAAGGAGCCCTTAATATTCAGCGGTGTTGTTGGTAGCCTCCTCCCGGGGAAAGTGCATCTGAACCACATACTTGAGGTGTTCTCCGGTGGGGCGACGAGGAGCACACCTGCTCCGGCACCCTGGAGCGAGAAAGCACCATCAAAGTACATGATCCTTAGGTGCTTCTTTGCTGGGGAGGACTGTCTCTGGAATTTCTTCATCTGGCATGGGAGTCCATTCTGCAATGAACTCCGCCAGCGCCCTGCTCTGGATTGTGGAAGTGCTCTCATACTTCAAACCAAAAGTTGACAGCTCAAGGGGCCACTCAACTATCCTGCCAGTGGCTTCTGGCTTCCTCAATATACCCTGCAGCGGAAACCGAGTGACAACTGTGATCTCATGGGCTTGGAAGTAGTGGTGCAGCTTCCTCGAGGCCATGATGAGGCTGAAGATCAGCTTTTGCACTCCGGAGTACCTTGATCTAGCCCCCTGTAATAAGGAGCTGACAAAGTAAACTGGCCGCTGTACCACTTTCTTCTTCACCACTTCCTCGGAACTGCCTTTGCCAGCTTGCTGAGGTTCCTCCAAGTTTGTATTAGGTCCTGCCGCGGGTGCTTCGGTCTCGCCCCATGCAGCGTCGGTCACAGCAAATACATCCTCATCTACTTCTCGCTGCGCCACCAGCGCTACACTAACCACTTGATTCGTTGCCGCCAAGTATAGCAGCAACGGTTCTTGTGGTTTAGGAGCGACCAAGGTGGGAGCGGAAGAAAGTTAAGTTTTTAGATCTTGCAGCGCCGCTTCTGCTTCCGGGGTCCACTTTACCGGGCCTACCTTCTTCAGGATCTTGAAGAACGGCAGGGCGCATTCGGCGGATTTGGAGATGAACCTACTTAGCGCGGCAACGCAACCGGTCAAACGTGTGATGTCCTTGATGGTCTTGGGTGCCTGTATCTGCTCAATTGCCTTGATCTTGTCGGGATTTGCTTCTATCCCCCGCTGAGATACAAAGAACCCAAGTAGCTTGCCGGATGGGATAGCAAATACACACTTTTCAGGGTTGAGCTTCAGGTTGATCTTGCGCAGGTTTGCAAAAGCCTCTTCCAAGTCTTGTATGAGAGTGGCTTCATTCTTGGTCTTGACAACTATATCATCCATGTAGGCTTCTACATTCTTGTGCAACTGCGGTCCAAATCCAGTCTGCACGGCTCTGGCAAAGGTAGAACCAGTGCTCTTTAACCCGAAGGGCATCCATACAAAGTAGTACGTGCCGCATGGAGTTATGAACGCGGTCTTTTCCTCATCTTCCTTAGCCATGAAGATCTGGTGGTATCCGGAGCAAGCGTGCAAGAAAGAAAGCAGGTCACACCCGGCGATGGAATCAACAATCTAGTGGATGCGCGGCAAGGGGAAGGGGTCCTTCGGGCATGATTTATTCAGGTCAGTGAAATCTATCCAGAGCCTCCATTTCCCATTCGCCTTGCGCACTACCACAGGGTTGGCTAACCAAGTTGGGTATAAAACTCCTCTGACCAAACCAGCCGCTTCAAGTTTTCTGATCTCTTCGGCGATGAACTGCTGCCGCTCCAAGGCTTGCTTCCTAACCTTTTGTTTGACAGGCCTGGCGTGGGGGCAGACAGCAAGGTGGTGCTCGATTACCACCCTGGGAACACCGGGGATGTCAGATGGTTGCCAGGCAAACACATCGACATTCGCCCGCAGGAATGCAACGAGCGCGCTTTCCTATTTATCAGTAAGGGTGGCGCTGATGGTGAACGTGCCACCAGCGCCATCCTGCCCTGCCGGGACCTTCTTCGTCTCAGGATAGGTGACCTTGGATTTCTTGCTAGTGGAACTCTCAGGCAGATCCTCGACGGGCGCAGCGCACTCCGAAGAGGCGCGCTTCCCGGAGTCCTTGCCAGTGTCTCTGCTAGACTTCCTCTCTTTCCTGGATTCCTTGGCGGGAGCTGGCGCTTCCATGACTTCAGCTGCTACCACGTCTCGATATATCTTATCTACGCATATGACTGCATCCTTCTTGTCGGACGGGATGGAGATAATTCCAATGGGCCCCGGCATCTTCAAAGTGTTGTAAGCATAGTGGGATGCTGCCATAAATTTTGCCAGTGCTGGGCGACCAAGAATTCCGTTGTAAGGCAGGGGAAGCTCAACCACATCAAACACCACCCTCTCGGTTTGGTAGTTTAACTCCCCACCAAACGTCATAGGCAAACTGATCTTTCCCTTGGCCCGGCTCCTGCCGGGGTTAACTCCTTGGAAAGTACCCGTAGCCTTGAGCTCTTCGTCAGGGATTTGCAGCCTCTTGACCACCTTCGGGGAGATTGAAGTTCAATCCCGCCCCGCCGTCAACTAACATCTTGGTGACCTTGAGGTTGCGGATTGTTGGAGAAACCAACAATGGCAAACATCCGACCGTGGTGGTGCGATCAGGATGGTCTTCTTCATCAAAGATGATAGGCGTGCGGGACCATCTTAGTGGCCTCTTAGACTCTGCAGTAGGTTCCACAGCGTTGACCTCACGCGCCCATTGCTTGAGCTGCCGGTGAGAGGAGTGCAAAGATGCACCCCCGTCAACACACATGGCCTCGGTTGCCCTCTGGAATTCTTGATCGCTGGAATCCTCCGCGTCATCCTCATCCTCACTCATATCCTCTGTTTCTTTCTTCTCGCGGCCCCTGGCCGGCTTTTCCTTCTGCTGTGGGATCTTGCCGCGGCGGCCTCCCCTGCCGCCACGACCCTTCCCGGCAGCAGCGTCTTGGCCCTTCTCCTTGTCACGCTTCTCGTACTCCGCCTTCTGTTTTTGACAAGCTGATCAACTTGGCGGCACTCTTGAAGATCATGGCCCTTGGTGCGGTGGATCTCGTAGTACGGCCCGTCGGATTTCCGGGTTTTCTCGACTGTTGTGGCCTCCCGGCAATCAGCGCACGCAGCAGCTTCCTTGCCGGGGGTCTCGGCCTTGGCCTTCTTGCCGGCAGCGAGATTACCAGAGCCCTCCACAGCCAATACTGCCTTTCCTTTGCGCTTATTGTTGCGCTTTCAGTTCCTCCCCTTCGAGCCGGGGGCGTCGTCGTCGTCGTCTGAGTCGACTTCAACACCAGCCTCCTCTCCAGGGAGTCGCCTTCCTTCTTCAGCACGGGCACACTTGTCCGCCATTGTGTACATCTCATTGATAGTCTTGGGGAGTTTCACATTCATCTTGGCCCGCATCCTCCTGTTGCGCACGTTTGAGTGGAACGCGGCAATCACGGCTGCGGGGTGTATTTCTGGGATGTTGTCGTGCACTCGACTGAATCTCTGAATGAACTTCCGTAAAGTTTCTCCTTCCTTTTGCGGCAGAACTTGCAGATCGCTGGGCTGTCCTGGCTCCTGATGGCTTCCTCTGAAGGCACCGACGAACTCGTTGCACAGATCAGCCTAGGACGAGATAGAGTTTTTCGGCAGGTGCATCAGCCATGATCTCACATTTGGCTTGAGTGCCAAAGGGAAAAGTTGGCGAGCACTTTCTCATCCCTTCCTCCAGCGGCTTGAACGGCGATCGTGTAGATGCCTAGAAATTCCGCCAGGTTTAGCTTCCCGTCATACTTCTCCGTTAACTTTGTCTTGAAAGATCGAGCCGATGGCCAGCGGACCTGCCACAGCTCGCGAGTGAAGGCAGGGCACCAACCCCGTAAGGCAGGTACCCGCCAGCACTGGGCGCAAGGTTGCCAGCACTAGGGCCGTTGCGCTTGTCAGACTGGCGGTGTGCTTCTCGACGCCGCTCGATGGTGACGCGCGCGTCTTCCTTCCGCCGATCCTCCAAGGCGCGCTGCTGGTCTCGGCGATCGCGCGGGCCGGACGAAGCCATCGATGCCTCGTCGAACTCGTCTGCATGTGAAGCCCGCCGCGGTTGCTCCTGGGTCTGCTGTCGCGGAGGGGACTGCACTGTTGGCGTGGCCCCCTCGACGCGCTCGCCGGCCCGGGCCACCATAGCCATATGCGCGTGCCGCGATGGCTCCGCATGCTGAGACTTATTGGCTTCGACGAAAGATATCAAGCTCTGGATGGTAGCTCTCCACTCATCCATTTTGTCGACCGCCGGCGGGAAGTTAAGCAGAAGCTGGGCTCGTGCCATCGCTTCCGATGCCGTGTCCGGCATGGCGAATGAGGCGGACCGCGATGTCGCCCAGCTCCTGGTGGAACCAAGAGGGGTGTCGCCGCGTTCTTGATGCCGCGCGCCGCTCGCCGGGGCAGCCTGACATGGGGGAGGCCGAGTCCACGGATTTGCGGCTCCGCTCGACGCTCTGTCTTGTTCTGGATGAGGCGTGCGTCTAGTAGCCGCGCTGGTGATGGGCGCAGACGGGGGGGGGGGGTCGCGGCTTGCTCCGGATCGTGTGCCGCCATGATGACCACGGCCATCCGCATGGCAGGGAGGCGGTGATCGGTCGTCCCCTCCGTCCGCGGCACCAGAGGCGCGCTCGCCAAGGCGTTGTTGCTGTTGCTCCTCTCCAGTTTTCCCGGCCCCAACCTCGGTCGCGGGGGACACGACGCTGGCGCCGCTTGCGCCAGTCGCACCGCCCACGACGCCTTCCTCACTCACAGCCGCCGTAACGCCCGCGGCGCGTGCGGCTGCGTGCGAGGGAGCCTTTGATGTGGAGGGATGCGTGGCCGTGGTGAGCTTCTTCTTAGGAGCCATGGATGAAGAAGATGATGATGAAGATCGACCCGCCGTTCACGAGCTTGGGTTCTCACAAATGATGCACGCCCCCTACCTGCCGCGCCAAAGATGTCGGGGCACGGATGCTCGCGATCACCTATGGGACCAGAGGCCCCTTGTGGTTCGGCAGGGGGGTCACGTTGCACAAAGAGCGGAGACCATGAGACAGCGCGACGATCAGGACGCTGGCATTTTTACCCAGGTTCAGGCCGCTGTGAAGCGTAAAACCCTACTCCTGCTTTTGGTGGATTGATCGAAGGAACACGAAGAACACGCAGCGCTCAACTCCCGGCAAGGGTGGCTGTCGGAGTGAGCTACTACACGAGTACAAGTGTCCAAAGGTCTGAATCTTGAGCTAGGTTGCCTCGGGCCTCCTTTTATAGTGCAAGGGGCAACCACAATGGCAAAACAGTCATTGTCTATCGATTAGATAGCTTAGTAGAGCTATCAAACCTAACTCTGGCATTTAGGACAAAATACCATGATTACTAGACTAGGTGGCGCTCGGGGGTGCATCCCCGGCAAGCTCTTGCCACCGCCTAGCTAGCCATTGCTTAAGGTCTTGACACGCTGCTAGACGGGTGTCATCTCGGTATAATCTGCCTCCTGATGCGTCGCCACGTGCTTAGCGAGAGCCACTTAGCCGCTTGAGGGCTCGACACCACATCGATAAGTGACTGGCGTAGCGATGCGGTGGAGCGGTGGCTGGTTAGCTCATGCCTGTCGGGGGATGTCTTGCCGGGTCTTCCTGAGATGTGCGCACCTCGGTCCCCGGCAGGCTCTGGAGACACAGCTGGCACGCTTTGGGCCCCTCCTGCGCCGTTGTGCTGGTGTTGCCGGTGTTTGCTTGGCTTCCTGCAGGTCGTTGCTGTCGGGTGCTGGTTCTTGAATGCTTGCTTGGTGGTGTGGGAGCCTTCCCAATGGGTTTTGCTACTACCGCCTGTGCTTAAGTCAGGGGCACCAGATACCCCTGTCCTAGTGCACCGACACTATGATTCCCCCACAAGTCGGGATGAGACTCCGGACGAAAAATGAAATAAATATGGGGGAGGCCAAATGAGCCCACCATATATAAAAAAAAGAAAATGGGGGAGGCACAAAAAAAGAAAAAAGAGAAAATCCCACCATATAAAAAGGGAAATGAGAGAAAAGAGAGAAGGGACTTTGCTACTATCCTTTACCACACTTGTGCCTCAAAGTGGCACCATGTTCTTCATATAGAGAGTCTCCTATGTTGACACTTCCATATGCTAGGGGAATTACCTTTTCATATAATAAACTTGGCTTGTATATTCCTATAACGGGCTTCCTCAAATGCCCGTGGTCTTCATGAGAAAGCAAGTTTGATGCACACCCCACTTAGCTTCAGTTGAGCTTTCATACACTTATAGCTCTACAGCATCATTTGCATGGCAATCCCTACTCCTCACATTGATATCTATCGATGAGCATCTCCATAGCTCGTTGGTACGCCTAGTTGATGTGAGACTATTGATATGTCTCCGTCGTATCTACTTTTCCTCACACTTTTGCCCATGTTTTGGACTCTAATTTGCATGATTTGAATGAAACTAACCTGGACTAACGTTGTTTTCAGCAGAACTACCAGGGTGTTGTTTTCTGTGCAGAAATAAAAGTTCTCAGAATTGGACGAAACTTTTTGGAGATTTATTTTGGAATAAATAAAAAATACTGGAGTCAACAACCACGGGAGGGGGGCCAGAGGCTGGCCAGCATACACCAGGGCGCGCCAGGCCCCCCAGGCGTGCCCTGGTGGGTTGTGCCCACCTCGTGGCCCCACTGACCCTAATTCCGCCACTATAAATTCCTATTTTCGGAGAAAAAAATCAAGAAGAAAGTTTCATCACGTTTTACGATACGGAGCCGCCACCACCTCCTGTTCTTCATCGGGAGGCCTGATCTGGAGCCCGTTTGGGGCTCCGAAGAGGGGAATCTTCGGTCTTCGTCATCACCAACCCTTCTCCATCGCCAATTCCATGATGCTCCCACCGGGAGTGAGTAATTCCTTCGTAGGCTTGCTAGTCGGTGAGGAGTTGGATGAGATTCATCATGTAATCGAGTTAGTTTTGTTAGGGCTTGATCCCTAGTATCCATTATGTTCTGAGATTGATGTTGCTATGACTTTGTTATGCCTAATGATTGTCACTAGGGCCCGGGTGCCATGATTTCATATCTGAACCGTTTATGTTATCACCATTATATCTATGTTCTTGATCCGATCTTTCCTAGTCATATGCACCTATTACGTGTTATGATCCGTCAACCCCATAGTGACAATATTTGGGATACTTCACGGTGATGACCGTAGTTTGAGGAGTTCATGTATTCACCGTGTGTTAATGCTTTGTTCTGGTTCTCTATTAAAAGGAGGCCTTAATGTCCCTTAGTTTCCTTATGGACCCCGCTGCCATGGGAGGGTAGGACAAAAGATGTCATGCAATTTCTTTTCCATAAGCACGTATGACTATTTACGGAATACATGCCTACATTACATTGATGGACTAGAGCTAGTTCTGTGTCGCCCTAGGTTATGACTGTTATATGATGAATATCATCCAACGAGTTACCGATCCAGTGCCTACGAGTTCTCCAATTATTGTTCTTGCTAAGTTACTACTGCTATTGCTACTGTTCCAATTGCTACAAAACTGTTACCGCTACTGTTACTGTCACTACTGCTATCAAACTATCATATTACTGTGCTACTGATCACTTTGCTGCAGATATTTAATCTCCAGGTGTGGTTGAATTGACAACTCAATTGCTAATACTATCAAATATTCTTTGGCTCCCCTTGTGTCGAATCTATAAATTTAAGTTGAATACTCTACCCTCGAAAACTATTGCGATCCCCTATACTTGTGGGTTATCAAGACCTTTTTCTTGCGCCGTTGTCGGGGAGCATAGCTATATTTGTTGAGTCACTTGGGATTAATATCAATTGATCACTATGAAGAATATGAAGGATCCAAAGACTAAGATTTTTCCCTCTAAGACGAGGGGAGGTAAGGAACTGCCATCTAGCTCTGCACTTGATTCACCTTCTGTTATGAGTAAGCTTGCAACACCACCACATGCTAGTAATCCTGATATGTCGCAAGTTATTGATGATGCCACCTCTGCTATGTATGATGCTTATGATGATGCTAGTACCATGCTTGATGATAATGTGCCACTAGGAAAATTTCTTGATGAACAAATTGCTAGAGCTAAAAAGAATGAAACTACTGAAACTGATGAGATTGCTGAAACTGATGAAGCTTATGAAACTGATGATGACTATGAAACACCTATTAGTCCTAGCTCTCCTAAATTTGAAATGCCTAAGATACTTGAAGGTTATGTTATGGACGAAGGGGTAACTAGAGAAATTCTTTCTTGCAAGGATAGAAACGATCTTAAGAAATTGCTACGTAAGTATAAGGAAAAGACTCTGAATGCTAGGATGAAATGTGATCCTAAGTTTGCTACTTCACCTATCTTTGTTACCGATAAGGATTATGAATTCTCTGTCGACCCAGAGTTAATTGCTTTAGTTAAATCTGATCCTTTCCATGGCTATGAAACTGAAACTGTAGTGGCACACCTTACTAAGCTAAATGATATAGCCACCCTCTTTGCTCATGATGAGAAGATTCACTACTATTACATTCTCAAGTTATTTTCGTTCTCGTTAAAGGGTGATGCTAAGACATGGTACAATACTCTTACTCCTCGTTGTGTGCATAGTTCCCAGGATATGATTTACTATTTCTCTGAAAAATATTTTCCTGCTCATAAGAAACAAGCTACCTTACAGGAAATATTTAACTTTGTGAAAAATTGAAGAAGAGAGTCTGCCACAAGCTTGGGGGAGGCTTATCCAGTTGCTTAATGCTTTGCCTGATCATCCTATCAAGAAAAATGAAATACTTGATATATTTTATACTAGACTAACTGATGCTTCTAGGGACTTCCTAGATAGTTGTGCTGGTTGTGTTTTCAGGGAACGAACTGTTGAACAAGCTGAGGAATTATTGAATAACATATTGAAGAATTATGATGATTGGACTCTTCCTGAACCACCGCTTAAACCCACTCCGAAGAAGAGGGGTATCTTATTTCTCAGTCCTGAAGATATGCAAGAGTCAAAGAAATCTATGAAGGAAAAAGGTATTAAAGCTGAGGATGTTAAGAATTTACCACCTATTGAAGAAATACATGGCCTTGACACACCACCACCTCCACAAGTGGTAAAGGTAAATTCTTTATTAAAGTTTGATGAAGGTGATATCCCTCACAATAAACATCCTAGTCAATGCTTATAAGAGTTTGACAACTATATTATGAAGCAAGATCATTTCAATGCACATGTTCTGAAACAATTGAAATATAATTCTGATATGATTGCTCGCTTGAGTGACTTGCTATTTAGAATCAGTAATGATGTTAGAGGCGTAGGAAAGCATGCCTCTATGGTTCAAACTCAGTTAGAACAAGTTGCTAAATCTCAAAAGGAGTTGCTTGATGAAATGAATAATAATATGAATGATTTTGGTGCTAGAGTAGTAACTAGAGGAGGTAGAATGACCCAAGAACCACTTTATCCCGAGGGTCACCCTAAAAGAATTGAACAAGACTCTCAGAATTAATACTGATGCACCTAGTCCTTCTAAGAAGAAAAAGAAGAAGAAAAATGATAGGACTTTGCATACCCCTAGTGAACCTGAGATACAAAAACCTCCTGATGACAATGATGTGTCTATTTCCGATGCTAAAACTCGTCTGGTAATGAACATTCACCTAGCGATAATGAAAATGATAATCATGATGTTCATGAAGATGCTCAACCTAACCATGATAAAGAACCAGATAATGATGTTGAAATAGAGCCTGTTGCTGATCTTGATAACCCACAACCTAAAAATAAACATTATGATAAAAAAGATTTTGTGGCTAGGAAACATGGTAAAGAAAGAGAGCCATGGGTTCAGAAACCCATGCCATTTCCACCTAAGCCATTTAAGAAAAAGTATGATGAAGAATTTGAGCGCTTTGCTGAAATGATTAGGCCAGTCTTTTTGCGTACCCGCTTAACTGATATATTGAAGATGGCCGCTTATGCAAAGTATATGAAAGACATCATCACTAATAAAAGAAAGATACCTAAAGATGAAATCTCCACCATGCTTGCTAATTACTCTTTTAAGGATGGAGTACCTAAAAAACTTGGAGATCCGATAATACCAACTATACCTTGCTCCATTAAAAGAAACTATGTCAAAACTGCTTTGTGTTATTTGGGAGCCGGTGTTAGTGTTATGCCTTTCTCCTTATATAAAAGACTTGATTTGAATAAACTCACACCTACTGAGATATCACTGCAAATGGCTGACAAATCAACTGCCATACCTATCGGTATTTGTGAGGATCTGCCCGTTGTTGTTGCAAATGTTACTATCTCAACGAACTTTGTTATTCTTGAGATGCCTGCGGACGACAACATGTCGATTATCCTTGGTAAACCCTTTCTGAATACTGCAGGGGCTGTTATTGATTGCAACAAAAGCAAAGTTACTTTTCATATCAATGGTAATGAGCACACGGTGCACTTTCCGAAGAAACAATTCCAAGTGAATGGTATAAATGTTATTGAAGAATCTCCGACCATCACTATTGGAAGCTTTCAATTACCTCTACCTACTCCCAAAAAGAAATATGATATACTTATTGTTGGGGATATGCACATTCCCATTGAGGTAACTTAGTGTTTTACGAAAGTTCTTCGGTTTCATGCTAATCGGAAGTGGTTGTTAACAAGACTTGATCAACCTTATTAATGGATCATTTTTGAGAAGTATGAACTCGATGAATCTAGTAAGCACAACTCTCTGCTCCCACCTTTTATTTTTTGTTTTAGTTAGTCAAATAAAATAAAATGACATGATTATCCTGTTTTCTGTTTTCTCCGTGCAATAAAAAATGACCCAAAAATAAAAATTCTCAGAATGTCCTGAAAATTGATACAATTTTTTCTGAATATTTCTTAATTTCTGGTGCAAATAATACCAGAGGGGGCGCACCTGGTGCCCACAAGACACCAGGGCGCGCCAGCACCCCCAGGCGCGCCCTGGTGGGTTGTGGCCCCCACGTGGGCCCCTCACTTATCTCTTTAGCCCACATCATCCCCTACCTCCAGAAAAAAATCACCACAGCCACCATTCCCGTGTTCTTGCTCTCAAACCCGCGGATTTTGATCTCTTAGCTCGAAGCTCCATTTCTGAAACTGTTTGGAGGGATTGTTACTTGGTATGTGACTCCTCCATTGCTCCAATTAGTTTTTGATTTAGTGGGTTATTTTTAGAATAATTAGCTACTCTTGGTGCTGCTGTAGATGAGCTTGCATGTTGAATTCTTAGAGTTCTAAGTAGTTTGAATGCTCAATATGGCCTCTATGCATGCTTAGGAGTAGTTGTTATCAATCTTACAAAGTTTTGTTGACAAAATTTTGTGTCTCAAAAATATTTCAGAATTTGTTCGCAAATAAAAATGCAATTCTTTAGGAGTTCTTCGAGGAGGAGATCCTCGGAGGCCTCATCAAGTGGAAGATCGGTTCGACAGTCTTATGTTGAGCCAAGCGAAAGCTCAATGCGAGATGCCGCCACCAAATTATGCTTGTGGCCGTGCGACGAGTTCATGGAAGGTGCAGGTATTAAGGGGGAATTTGACGAATTTATCCACAATACAGAACTTGCTCCCTTCATCGCAGATAAGTGTCTTCAACATCTCGAACTCATGAAAACATTCACAAAGAAATTTAAATATTTCCCTAGTGAATCTAGAGTTTCATTCAACCTGTACGACCGTTCTTTCACCATGCCTTTAGACTTGTTCAGTGAAACATGCAAACTTCCATCTTGGGGTTCCCTTGATGAACCAACAAAATATGAATACGAGTCATTTTTAGTTAACCTTTGCTATGGTGAAGATAGGGGAGTAGCACAAGGGAGAATTAAGAGCATCCATTTCCCATCAATACAATATTTCACGCTCTTTAATGGTAAATGTATCGTAGGCAAACAGGACTGTAGCACACTGTGTGCTCATGATTTGAGTCTCATACACTTTGCCATAACTGGAAATAAATATTATAATCTTGGTGCAATTGTTGCATGGCGACTGCAGCTCAATGTTGCTAATGGTAATTTTTATGGAGGAATCTATGCATCCCGTGTAGCGGGGAGATTAAATGTCTCACTTTGGCCTAGTGATCCCATCCTACCTACTCAGTATTTAGACTTTGAGGCCATGAAGCGCCATAAGTTTCTTACAGGCACGGCCACTAACTACACCTATAACTTGAGATTTAATTAAAAAATGTCATGCCTGTCACTTTGCCTGCTCCTGCTCTCTTTTATTTTCACAGTAGGGAAGATACTATGTCCTTGAGAGCGAGGCCCATGCGTACAATGCGGAGGTTGAAGCTGCCAGGAGGGCCGCGGAGTTTGCACCGAGGGCCTCGGTGAGCCATCGCCCAGATTATTCATCATATGGATGGTGATTACCAAGCTAGGACAAAAGCATAAGCTTGGGGGAGTACGTATTTCCACCGACATTACATTCATGTTCACACATTTCATTCCAGTTGTCGGTGTTCACACTTTTTCATTGTAATATCCATGCTAGATTTGTTTTCTCGCTTTCTTCTTGTGTGTTTGAAAAGCTTTGAGAAAATCCAAAAGTATTTCCTATTTCTTTTTAGCTTTTCTTTCTAGCTTAGTTTAGCCGTAGCATCGAAAGAAAACCCAAAAAGATTTCTTATTTCTTCTTTTGCTTGTTGGGAGCTTTCCCGTGTAAATAGTTTTTCTCGTTTTTGTTTTTCCCTCTTTAATTTGCTTTCTTCAGGAAAAACCAAAAACTCCAAAAATATTTTAGTGTGTTTCTCTGAAATTCTTTTCATTTTATTTGAGTCGTACTAAGGAGAAGACCGCAATGAAAATGTTGAGTGGCTCTCATATGCATTATTGTTTATCTAACAAAGAGCCCATATTACTTTGTCTTCTCCTCTTGAATAAAATGTTTGCAGATTCTAGCTTAGTCCACGGCACACTTGCACTATTATTATCTTCTTATCATTCGGACGTGCAAGTGAAAGGCAATAATGACGATATTCGATGAATTGACTGTGGCAGAGAAAAGCGGGTATGAACTCAACTTGTTTTTGTTTTTGTAAATATGTTTAACCTAGTATCCTTGATTCAGCATATTATGATCAAACATGTTTGCAATGAGCATTAGAGATTATAGTTGTTCATGCCATGCTTAAGTAGCTAGGAGTGGATAATGATCTATCTTGGATGTCAACATGCATTAAAATGGTTGTGATGCGGTATGATGATATGGTATCCTCCTCCGAATGTTTCAAGTGGCTTGACTCGGCACATGTTCACGCATGTAGTTGAATCAGAACCAACATAGCCTTCATGATATTTATGTTTATGGTGTCCATATCCTGCTCATGCTAGCATTGAATGTTGATTATATGTAATGCATGTTCATGACCGTTTTCGCTCTCTAGCTGGCCGCTTCTCAATCAATTTGCTAGCATTTGCCTGTACTAAGCGGGAATACTGCTTGTGCATCAAAACACTTAAACCAAGTTATGCCAGATGAGTCCATTATATCTACCTATATGCGGTATTACCCTGCCATTCCAAAGTAAATTTGCATGTGCCATCTCTAAAAATTCAAATGAACATCTGTTTTGTATGCCTGGACCACTCATGGAGCAACAGGGGGTGGTTAGTATCTTCCATGCTAAGCGGGTTATTCTCATGATTAGTATTTATTCACTCGTCCTTACACGAGAGGGCGGTAATAGGGATTCTCAGTCCTGAAATCAAAAATCAAAAATAATTAAACAAAATTCCCCTAGGAATGTTGTTGCTTTGGACGGTACCCGTGGCGGCTAGCAGTGGAGCGTGATTGTTGGTGGAGGGGGAGTAAACCTTTACTTTTACCGCTTGGGAACCGCCGCTAATTTGTTTAGCATGGAAGATATTGATAACTCTTGGTCGTGAAGTTGACAGGAAGGGTGTACCTCCCAAAATTATATCTATCTCTGTTTTAAGCTTTGAGCTTTGGCACCGCTGCAAATCCATGCTTTCCTCTGCGAACGGACTATCTATTTACTTTTATGTTGAGTCATCACCTTCTCAAATAAGTGCCAGACCTGAGAGCACTATTGTCATCCTCATACATTGTGTATAGTTGATGTTGGGTGCAGCATGACTGGATCTTTTCTACCATGAATTACAATGTTTAGTCGCTGCTTGAACTTTGGAGGTGCTCTGCATTTATGTTTTGCGGTCTCAGAAAGGGCTAGCGAGATACCACTATTGTCATATTGTATCATGATTGTTTTGACAAAGTGTTGGTATTTGAGATATCTTATTATTGCTCATTAGTTGCTTATGTTATTGATATATGTTAATATAATTTCTAAGAGTTATTGTTGGCATGGTTAGTGATAATCTTTGCTGAAAACCTGGGTGCTACTTAAGCATATATATATAAACAAGAACAAAAGAGTTCGTAAAAGTTTTTCTTTATCACTTTCAGTTTGTCAACTGAATTGCTTGAGGAGAAGCAATGGGTTAAGCTTGGGGGAGTTGATACGTCTCCGTCGTATCTACTTTTCCTCACAATTTTGCCCTTGTTTTGGACTCTAATTTGCATGATTTGAATGAAACTAACCCGGACTAACGCTGTTTTCAGCACAACTACCATGCTGTTGTTTTTCGTGCAGAAATAAAAGTTCTCGGAATTGGACGAAACTTTTTGGAGATTTATTTTGGAATAAATAAAAAATACTGGAGTCAACAACCACCGGAGGGGGCCAGAGGCTGGCCAGCATACACCAGGGCGCGCCAGCCCCCCCCCCCCCCTAGGCGCGCCCTGGTGGGTTGTGCCCACCTTGTGGCCCCACTGACCCTAATTCCGCTACTATAAATTCCTATTTTCAGATAAAAAAATCAAGGAGAAAGTTTCATCACGTTTTATGATACGGAGCCGCCGCCACCTCCTGTTCTTCATCGGGAGGCAAGATCTGGAGCCCGTTTGGGGCTCCGGAGAGGGGAATCTTCGGTCTTCGTCATCACCAACCCTTCTCCATCACCAATTCCATGATGTGCCCCACCGGGAGTGAGTAATTCCTTTGTAGGCTTGCTGGTCAGTGGGGAGTTGGATGAGATTCATCATGTAATCGAGTTAGTTTTGTTAGGGCTTGATCCCTAGTATCCATTATGTTCTGAGATTGATGTTGCTATGACTTTGCTATGCCTAATGCTTTTCACTAGGGCCCGAGTGCCATGATTTCAGATCTGAACCGTTTATGTTATCACCATTATATCTATGTTCTTGATCCGATCTTGCCTAGTCATATGCACCTATTACGTGTTATGATCCGTCAACCCCATAGTGACAATATTTGGGATACTTCACGGTGATGACCGTAGTTTGAGGAGTTCATGTATTCACCGTGTGTTAATGCTTTGTTCCGGTTCTCTATTAAAAGGAGGCCTTAATATCCCTTAGTTTCCTTATGGACCCCGCTGCCATGGGAGGGTAGGACAAAAGATGTCATGCAAGTTCTTTTCCATAAGCACGTATGACTATTTACGGAATACATGCCTACATTACATTGATGAACTGGAGCTAGTTCTGTGTCGCCCTAGGTTATGACTGTTATATGATGAATATCATCCAACGAGTTACCGATCCAGTGCCTACGAGTTCTCCACTTATTGTTCTTGCTAAGTTACTACTGTTGTTGCTACTTTTCCAATTGCTACAAAACTGTTACCGCTACTGTTACTGTCACTACTGCTATCAAACTATCATATTACTATGCTACTGATCACTTTGCTGCAGATATTTAATCTGCAGGTGTGGTTGAATTGACAACTCAACTGCTAATACTCTCAAATATTCTTTGGCTCCCCTTGTGTCGAATCTATAAATTTGGATTGAATACTCTACCCTCGAAAACTATTGCGATCCCCTATACATGTGGGTTATCAACTATCTTCTCCACTTTTTACCCTTTGATACCTATCACCATATTCTGTTCCACCTATATGCTATGTCCAATGGTTCATGCTCATGTATTGCGTGAAGAATAAAAAGTTGATGCATATTGAAAAAGTACGATCCAATTGCCTCACTTGGACACCGTGGCGCTTAACATTTGTATTTATGTGGTGAAGACGGAGTCAAGCCTTGCTAATATAATAAGATGAATAGGGGTAGACATTATTTTAGGATCGTATACTTTGAATATTACTATGTTGTTGTTTGTTAATTCATCATTTCTCAATGAACATACACACCAAAGATTACATAATGGGTAGCATGTCACATCAAAAATTCTGTTTTTATCATTTACAAACTCGAGGACGAGCAGGAATTAATCTTGGGGATGCTGATACGTCTCCAACGTATCTATAATTTTTTATTGTTCCATGCTGACATATTATCATTCTAGGATACTTTTTGGGTATTTATTTACCAATTTATAATATTTTTGAGCACTAACCTATTGACCCAGTGCCTAGTGCCAGTTTCTGTTTTCTGCATGTTTTTGCCTTTTCAGAGTTACAATACTAAACGGAGTCCAATTGCCATGAAACTTTTTGGTTATTTTTTCTGGACCAATACAAGACCTAGAAGCTTCGGAGGAGGGCCACGAGAGGCACAAGGGGCCCACCACATATCCAGCCGCGCCCCCTAGGGGGCGCGGCCAGATATGTGGTGCCCCCCTGGAGCGCCTCCCGACGTCGTTCTCTGGCCTATAAATTCACAAATACCCTAGAAACACGAGAAGCGCTCCCGAAACACTTTTTCCGCCGCTGCAAGTCTCTGTTCCGATGGGAGGCCATCTACACCTCCGTTCCGGCACCCTACCGGAGGGGAGATCGATCACGGAGGGCCTCTTCATCAACCTTGCTGCCCTCGCCATGATGTGTGAGTAGTTCACCACAGACCTACGGGTCCGTAGGTAGTACCAAGATGGCAATCTCTCTCTCTCTCTTGATCTTCAATACAATGTTCGTCGCATCTTTTCCTTGATCTATCCGATGTAATCCCTTTGTATGGTGTGTTTGTTGGGATCCGATGAATTGTGAGTTTATGTTCAAATTATTCATGAAAACTGTTTGAGTCAAACCTGATCACTATGATTCTTATTTGCACGATCATCATAGCATCGTAATGCTCTCCGATCTATAGAGATAGTTTGGACAACTAGATTGATATTTCTTCGGTGGGAGTGGTTCGTTGTAGTAGGTCCAACCTGACGAGTTTCTATATCCCAGTGACAGAAGGGGACAAATTGCGTCTTTGTGTTGTTTCTACTAAGGATAAAACGATGGGGTTTACTTACATTAGTTGAGTACTCTTTGTCTACATCATGTCATCGTTCTCCAAGCATTACTCCGTTTGTCATGAACTTAATATGTAGAGAGGCAAGCATAGAAGCGCTCTTGAAGTGGAGTAATAGTAGTAGGTGCAGGCAGGATTCAGCCTATTTGCTTATGGACGTGATGCCTATATACACATGATCATTGCCATGAACATCGCATAATTATTCGCTTTTCTATCAATTGCCCAACAGTAATTTGTTTACCCACCGTATGCTTTGCTTATGAGAGATGGCACTAGAGAACTCTATGGTCCCCGGGTCTATTCACATATATATTCGCAAACGCTATCATTACCTTGTTGTTATTTATTACCTTTTATTTTATTTTCCACTTTACTATTATCTACAATTATCTACACAACTCACTTGCTTGCAAATAATGAGATCAAGGAGGTTGATGACCCTCTTGCCGGCGTTGGGTGCAAGTTGTTTGTTCTTTTGTGTGCAGCCGCTGAAGATGGTTGAGGATTGGTATTCCTATTGGTTCGATAAACCTTGGTTTCATAACTGAGGGAAATACTTACCCACTTTGTGCTGCGATTACCCGTTCCTCTTCACGGAAAACCCAACGCAGATCACGAGTATCATGCGGCATGTTGATGGTGTACCCCCTGATCATCTTGTCAACACCTGATTTTGGCATCAAGGTATGTCTCATAATAGTGTTGGTGGTGGGTAATCCCGCTTGCAAGAAGTAGACAGAGCCAAACTTTTGTGTCTTCACGGTCTCATAATAGTGTTGGTGGTGGGTAGTCCCGCTTGCAAGAAGTAGACAGAGCCAAACTTGTGTGTCTTCACATATGCTATGGGGATAGGATTGTACATATTGGCCATGGAGTTGTGGTTCATCTTGGCCTCAGTATACACATCAAGATCTCCTTCCTGAATCTCCGGGGCTCCCAAGATGGTAGCCCATTCATCAACAGTGGACTGGTACCTGGTGCCCTCGGTCATCCAAACAATCTTTCCATCGGGATAGAAGTGAGCTGTGGAATAAAATTGCATGATCTTCTCATCGTTCCATGCAGTCATATCTCTGCCAACAAAAGTGGCAATGTCAATGGCCTTGAAATTCTCTAGCACATGAGGGAAGTAATCTTCATTCTCCTTGATAAACTTCCAGTCAACATATCTCATGTCACTAACAGCTGGACTCTTGTCTAACAAGACAGTCTCATAAAAATCTTGTTGCTCCTTAGTGTGGAAGCGAGCATCAACATCAGTCCTTCTCCTGATAGCATATGGATCAACTACTCTCCATTTCCTGAGCCCTTGATCCTTCCTCTTCTTCATATCCTCTACCACTAGATGATCATCATTGTGTGCTGGCAGGTGAGGTCTTAGCTTCCTCAAGACAACATCTTCCTCTTCTTCCATGGAGGTAGAACCCTTGTTCTTCTCAGCTAGAGGGATGTCTCTGGTGGTTTTATTGGGCTTGGGGGCAACTGGCTTCTTGGGAGGAGATGGTTTAGCCTTGGAAGGTGGCTTGCTAGGCATAGCATCAGCCAAAAGCTTCTTCTTCTTGGAAGGAGCAGGGTTTGCAGCTGACTCTTCCTCTTCCTCTTCCTCTTCCTCATGCTCAGCTGGGTCTTCATACATTGAAGTTGGCCTACCAACCACATGGAAAATTCTCTTCCACTCTCTCTCTTTTTGGTCAAGCTTCTTAGCCATAGACTTGGTCTGCCTGGAGGAGCTTGGATTCTCAAGAGTAATAGTCATTCCTCTCTTGGCAGTCTCAGGAGCCTTCATAGCATCAGGGCTGGCATACTCCTTCCTATCAGTCTTCATCTTGGAAGTAGCATCATCAGGGATGAAATCTTCCTCCTCTTCATTTGAGTTGAGCTTCCATATGGCCCTGGTGCCTGCCTTGGGCAAGCCATGTGAACTGGGGGTGCCTGGGTCTGAGAAACTGGCCTCTAGACTAGTGCCAACATCAAGATCAATGCTAGGTTCTGTGAAGGCATTCTCACTATCATTTGAGCCTGACATGTTGAAAGACTAACCCTGTGAATAGATGTAGAAGAGTGGAGGGGATAAGCATCACGAAACATAGATATTTTTCAAAAGTTTGAACTCAAAATCTTAGTTTTAGATTTCTGCAGTATGGATTTCGGTTCCACCGAGTTTGGATTTTCGGAGTATCCGAGACTGACTTTCTCCTTAGCAGAAACTTGGTCACCATTTTCGATTTCACCGAAAATAGTGACTCGGTCTCACCGAGAATGTTCTTGGAACCCTAAAACTTGAATCGGTGACACCGATTCATTTCCACTCGGTGACTCCGAGATGCATATGGCGGAAACCTAACCCTAAAAGTTCTTCATTCACCTATTCTAACGGATTTCTCTTGTGGACAGAGGCATTGCAGTCGGTGGCATGAATAAGAACTTGACCTATTGCGCAAGATTTGGAGCTTGGAGCGCAAAAGGGGTAGAGATCTTACCCTAACTTGTTGAAGACCTCGCTACAGCGGCAATAGCGGGGAGGATTGCCGTTGACGGCAGCGGACTCCGGCGGCGAGGGCGCATGGGATATGAGGGAGACGTACGTAGACTTCGAGCGCGGCAGTAGTGGGGTGCGAAAGCGACGATTAAAGATTAAAGTTCAATAGTGGGGTCTACGGAATATATACCCACCTACTATCGGTATCACCGATTCGGAAATATCGGTTCCACCGAGATTCTTAACTGTTTGACAACAGAGAACATCGGTGACGCCGAGATTTAGGAATTGGTAGTTCATACGTCTCCAACGTATCTATAATTTTTGCTTGTTCCATGCTATTATATTATCATTCTTGGATGTTTTACAATCATTTTATTACAACTTTATATCATTTTTTGGGACTAACCTATTGACATAGTGCCAAAGTGCCAGTTGCTGTTTTTGCTTGTTTTTTACTTCGCAGAAAATCAGTACCAACCAGAGATGAAACGTTGCGGGGATTTTTGTGGATTTTTACTGACCAGAAGAAACCAGATGGGCCAAAGAACACCAAAAGAGGGGGCCCAGGGTGACCAACACCCACCAGGACGCGCCAAAGGCCCCCTGGCGCGGCCTGGTGGGTGCTGGGCACCTCGGGCACCCCCTCAACCGACTATCGTGCCTATAAATTCCTAGAAAATCCAAAAACCCTAGAGGAGTCAAAGAAACACAATTCCAGCCGCCGCAAGTTCCAGAACCGCGAGATCCAATCTAAACACCATCACGGAGGGGTTCATCTTCCTCATAGGTGCCTCTCCGATGATGCGTGAGTAGTCCACCATAGACCTACGGGTCCGTAGGCAGTAGCTAGATGGCTTCTTCTCTCTCTCTTATGATTCTCAATACAATGGTCTCTTGGAGATCTATTTGATGTAAACTTTTGCGGTGTGTTTGTTGGGATCCGATGAATTTTGAGTTCATGATCAGTTTCTATCCATGAATATTATTTGAGTCTTCTTTGATCTCTTATATGCTTGATTGCTTATAGCCTCATATTTCTTCTTTGAATCTTTGGTTTAGTTAGGCCAACTAGATCGATTTTTCTTGCCATGGGAAGAGGTGCTTTGTGATGGGTTCGATCTTGCGGTGTTCTTTCCAAGTGACAGAAGGGGCAGCAAGACACGCATGTATCGTTGTTATTAAGGATAACAAGATGGGGTCTATTCCTACATGAATAGATCTTGTCTACATCATGTCATTGTTCTTATTGCATTACTCCGTTTTTCCATGAACTTAATACACTAGATGCATGCTGGATAGCGGTCGATGTGTGGAGTAATAGAGGTAGATGCAGGCAGGAGTCGGTCTATCTATCTTGGACGTGATGCCTATATAATGATCATCGCCTTGGATATCATCATGACTATTCGATTTTCTATCAATTGCCCAACAGTAATTTGTTCACCCACCGTGCGCTATACTCATGAGAGAAGCCACTAGTGAACCCTACGGCCCCCGGGTCTACTTTTCCTATCATATTGCTTTATGATCTACGTTTTTTGCAATCTTTGTTTTCAGATCTACAAAACCAAAAACCCAAAAATATATTGTTGCATATTTACTCTTTTTATTTGTGTTCTTGAGAGATCTATCTCTCCTATCTATCACTACCTAATCTATCTATTTACCGTAGAGAGATTGACAACCTCTCTTTCGCGTCGGGTTGCAAGTATTTGTTGTTTGTGTGCAGGTGCTGTTTATTGGGTGGTGGTGATCCTCCTACTAGTTCGATAACCTTGGTTTCATAACTGAGGGAAATACCTACCGTCGCTGTGCTGCATCATCCCTTCCTCTTTGGGGAAATACCGACGCAGTCCAAGCCACGTCAAAGGAATTTCTGGCACCGTTGCCGGGGAGGAAGCAGTCTCTTCTACGTGTCTATCGTAGGCGCCGAGGGGACTCCATCATCATCTACCAGGTTCCTAATCACAAATCTCATCTCCTTGCAATTACATTATTTGCCATTTGCCTCTCGTTTTCCTCTCCCCCACTTCACCAATTTGCCGTTTTCTTCGCCCTCTTTTTCGTTTGCCCTTTTTCTTGCCGGATCTCTTGCCTAGTCATTACAGCTAGTTCTTCCTTTGTTGCGTGTACTCCCGATAATGAGGTTCTTAATTTTAAGCAAAGGGGAGGGGAGAACTTAAAAGATGCTTGGTATAGGATTTGCAATGCTCATAATAGATCTATCCATAAGCAATCTACCATTGTTCTTCTTCGCGGTTTTTATGTTGGCATCACCACTTGGTATAGATTCGTCCTTGATATGATTACCGGTCAGAATTTCTTGATGTGCCCATCTTTGGATGCTTTTAATGCTTTGGGAAGTTTAGTGGGATCACCACCTATCATGATCAATGAAACAACTCTAACTCTCGAACATGTTATGGAGAGATTAGATGCTATTGAAAAGAAGATGATTACTAAAGAACATCTTGATGATCTAGATAAAAGGTTGCATAATCTTGCTAATAAAATTGGTGCTAAGGCGGGAGATGTTATTAAATTACTAAAGGCAAAAGAAACCGTAGTTAACGAAAGGGTAGAAGAAAGTACTTACCGTATTGATAAGTTGGAAGAGATCTTTAGTAATTTGGGTTCGGCTTTTTCTTCTATCAAGTCTATCGAAAAAACTCCCGTAAAAATTGGCAAGACCACGCAAGTTACTGAGAACAAAGTTGCTACACCTAGTGGGCACAAGGGAGATCTTAAAATGATTAGTATTCATCCCGACTTTGTTGAAATCATAAGAGATCCTATTTACAAGAATGAATTTTTTGGTTTTCTTCCTAGGAGTGTTATCGTTAAGAACATGCATGCTAAGTTCTTGAAGAAATCTAGTTGTGTGATTGAAGAGTTGAAAACCAAAGATGACAATACTTGAATCTATCCAATATGCCTAGCTAGGGGCGTAAAACGATAGCGCTTGTTGGGAGCAACCCAATGAATAAATAAATTGTTGCTTTTACCTTTATGTTTTTGAGTGTTGACACAATTATGCCTCTGTTATGATTGTGTTTTTATGGTTTATTTAGTGTTTGTGCCAAGTAGAACCGTTAGGATGATTCATAGGATGAGTAGAAGTGATGCTGAATCTGAAACAGAAACTTTGCGTCCAGTATATGAATTTTCATTTTTTGCTGGAAGGTTATCTTGAGCTGAAATTTTAACACAGTGTTGCTATACAAATTCGTTACGTTTTCCTAAGTTTTCAGAATTTTTGGAGTTACAGAAGTATGGGTATGGTACAGATTACTATAGACTGTTCTGTTTGAGACAGATTCTGTTTTTGTTGCATTGTGTGCTTGTTTTGATGAATCTATGGGTTATATTCAAGGGTATGAGCCATGGTAAAGTTAAAATACAGTAGGTATAATGAAAACATAAAATTTGAATGGGTTTACAACAGTACCTAAAGTAGTGATTTGCTTTCTTATACTAACGGATCTCACGAAGATTTTGTTGAGTTTTGTGTGATTGAAGTTTTCAAGTTTTGGGTGAGATCACGATGGATGAAGGAATAAGGAGTAGCAAGAACCTAAGCTTGGGGATGCTACCGCACCCCAAAGATATATCCAAAGAGTAACAAGCAACTAAGCTTGGGGATGCCCCCGAGTGGCATCCCCTCTTTCTTCTAACGACCATCGGTATTTTACTTGGAGCTATATTTTTATTCGTCACATACATGTGTTTTGCTTGGAGCGTCTTGTATCTTTGCTTGCTTTGTTTGTTAGTTTTTCCTTTGTATACTTGCTGTACACACCTATTTGATAGAGCCACAATCATGCTATCATTTGTTAGAATTGCTCTATGTGCTACACTTAAACTTTTTGAGCTATAGGAATTGCTCTAGTGCTTCACTTATATCTTTTTTAGCACGGTGTGCTCGGAAACTTTTGTAGAAATACTCTCATGCTACACTTAGATTAATTTGAGAGTTAGTAAAATTTTGAAGAAATCCTCTCATGCATCACTTATACCTTTTTGAGAGATGAAATCTGTATGCTCATGTGCTTCACTTAAATTTGTTTGAGCTTGCCAAAAAGCAATGGTAATATATGAAACTAGTCCCAAAGTGATAGATATCCAAGGAGGATATAATAAAAACTTTCATGAAGATCATTGGACAAATTAAACATGATTCCTTGTAATAGTTCTGAAACATGATGATAGTAATATGTGAGTCATGTTAGTGAGTAATTATGCTTAGTAGGAATATTGGTGTTAAGGTTTGTGATTCCCTATGCATGAACGAAAGTCAATAGTTATGCAATGAAGTTACATCCTACTTGTGGTGCATTATTCGGTGTTAGTTATGTTCAATGCTCACTAATGTGATTTTTCGTTTCATGGTTTGTTTGCTTCCCAATCTTTTTGCTAGCCTTCACTTGTACTAAGTAGAAATACTATTTGTGCATCCAAAATCCTTAAACCAAGTTTTGCCTTATGATTCCACCATACCTACCTATATGCGGTATTTCCATGCCGTTCCAAGCAAATTTGTATGTGCCATCTCTAAATTTTTAAAATAAATTTTCTCTTTTGTGTGCCCATACCGCTCATGAAACGGTGGGGAGTGTCCAATATTTTTCCATGCTAGATGTGTTATTCACTTGTCATTGCACGAGAGTGCGGCGGTAATAGGGATTCCCATTGCCGAAATGAAAAAGAAAAAATATTTACTTTATGTTGTCAAATAATAAATTCCTTGGAAAGTGTTGGTATGGAAGGAAACCGTGGATACGGCCCGCCATGGAAAGTGAAAGTTTGGTGGAAAAAGGAATAAACTTTATTTTCTGTTTGGGAACCGCCTATGATATATCTAGCATGGAAAGTATTGTGAGCTACTTTGTCGTTTTCGTTGACAGGAAAAGCATGCCACCCAAAATATTTTTTCTCTCTCAATTTAAACCTTGAGCTCTGGCACCTCTACAAATCCCTACTTCCCTCTACGAAGGTCCTATCTATTTACTTTATGCATTTTTTATTTTTGCTTTGAGTCTCCATCTTATCTTATAAGCACCAACTAGGGGGCACTATGATCGTACTTGAGCATTGGGCATAGCTAATATTTGAGTGTGTTTCATGAATGGATCAATGATTGAGCATGATGGGCTAGGGATAACTTTCTTTAGTGTTGATATTTTGAAAGACATGATTGCTTGTTGACATGCTTGAGTATTGAAGTCATTATGTAAAAACTAGACTATTGCTTTGAATCATTTACAAGTCCAAATGTCCATGCTATACAAAGAAAAAAAAGAATATGATGAACATGTTAGGCAGCATTCCACATCAAAAATTCTGTTTTTATCATTTACCTACTCGAGGACGAGTAGGAATTAAGCTTGGGGATGCTGATACGTCTCCAACGTATCTATAATTTTTCTTGTTCCATGCTGTTATATTATCATTCTTGGATGTTTTACAATCATTTTATTACAACTTTATATCATTTTTTGGGACTAACCTATTGACATAGTGCCAAAGTGACAGTTGCTGTTTTTGCTTGTTTTTTACTTCGCAGAAAATCAGTACCAAACAGAGATGAAACGCTGCGGGGATTTTTGTGGATTTTTTACGGACCAGAAGAAACCAGATGGGCCAAAGAACACCAGAAGAGGGGGCCCAGGGTGGCCAACACCCACCAGGGCTCGCCAGAGGCCCCCTGGCGTGGCCTGGTGGGTGTTGGGCACCTCGGGCACCCCTTCAACCGACTATCGTGCCTATAAATTCCCAGAAAATCCAAAAACCCTAGAGGAGTCGACGAAACACAATTCCAGCCGCCGCAAGTTCCAGAACCGCGAGATCCAATCTAAACACCATCACGGAGGGGTTCATCTTCCTCATAGGTGCCTCTCCGATGATGCGTGAGTAGTCCACCACAGACCTACGGGTCCGTAGGCAGTATCTAGATGGCTTCTTCTCTCTCTTATCATTCTCAATAAAATGGTCTCTTGGAGATCTATTTGATGTAAACTTTTGCGGTGTGTTTGTTGGGATCCGATGAATTTTGAGTTCATGATCAGTTTCTATCCATGAATATTATTTGAGTCTTCTTTGATCTCTTATATGCATGATTGCTTATAGCCTCGTATTTCTTCTTCGAATCTTTGGTTTAGTTAGGCCAACTAGATCAATTTTTCTTGCCATGGGAAGAGCTGCTTTGTGATGGGTTCGATCTTGCGGTGTTCTTTCCCAGTGACACAAGGGGCAGCAAGACACAAATGTATCGTTGCTATTAAGGATAACAAGATGGGGTCTATTCCTACATGAATAGATCTTGTCTACATCATGTCATCGTTCTTATTGCATTACTCCGTTTTTCTATGAACTTAATACACTAGATGCATGCTGGATAGCGGTCGATGTGTGGAGTAATAGAGGTAGATGCAGGCAGGAGTCGGTCTATCTATCTTGGACGTGATGCCTATATAATGATCATCGCTGTCGGATTTCGGGCTCCGCAAAACCCTCAAGGTTCGAACACAGGGGCGTGTGCGAAGATCCCCCGCAGCTTCGCCCTACCTAGCTCGCTACTCGATGGTTAGGACGATGAACTCGCTCGATGACGAGGAAGAAGATGCACACGACGATTTACCCAGGTTTGGGCCGCTGCGAAGCGTAAAACCCTACTCCTGCTTTGGTGGATTGCCTCTCGATGAGGTGTGGTGGATGAACTAGTACAGTGGTGAGCGGCCTCGCGAGGGCGCTCGAGTGGTGTTCTTGGCCTTCTGCCTTTCTTCCTCTCTCCGGTCGTCCTGCCCCCTACGGTGCTACCTAGCCTCTATATATATAGCAGCGGCCCGGGTCCTCTTTCCTTATCGCAATGGCGGGAAGGGATCCCACAACGGCCAAATTCGAAGGGGGACAGGAGTACATCCCCGCCCTGTCCAAAGGTGGTCTTCGCCTACAAAGTAGTTGTCGATGAGGCAGAGGTGGGCTCGGCGATGACATCCGTCCTGCTGGGCTCGTGGTCGTGGTCTTGTTGCACCGGAATGGAAACCTTTGGGGGCGCTTTGGGGACCCGCGTACGTCCTTGCTCCCTTTGCACCAAAGGGGAAACTGCACCGTCTGGCGCGCTGGCGCCCGCCTGTTCCTCCTTGCGTCATCTTTGACTCCTGAGGCTAGGCTCTGCATAGAGATCTCCGCCGCTCCGGAGGGGGCCTGAGGAAGCCCACTCCTTGCTGGTCTTGGTGCTACTTCCCTCGCGAGCTCGGGTCCTCGCGAGGGCCTTGCCTTGGGTGCGGTCCCGCCAGGCCGTGCCTGGTTGACAAAGTGGGCCATGCCCTGGGCTGCAGGCAGGCAGGTCTGGGTACCCCCGTTCCCAGAACGCCGACAGTAGCCCCCGGGCCCAAGGCGCGCTCGAGCTGGCTTCCGGGCGAAGCCCTTAAGGTCGGCCCGAAGCGCCGCGGGCCCCAAACGCCTGCGGGCCAGGCTCGGCTCGCGTTGCGCGTCAGGGCGCCGACGCCTCCATTCCCAAGGGCGTCACGAACCGCCCCAAGTCAAACTGACGCGATGGCCGTGCGCTGAGCCGGCCATCATTGCCCTTCCTTGAATGTTGTTGCTCTCTTGGGCCTCCACTCCTCAGGCCACGCGGATGTGACCAGACGAAGGTAGGTGAGGCGACGCGAAGCAGGACTGCGCGCCGACCGAGCCGGCCCTTCGATGCCCGAGGGGCGCACGACGCCTGCTTTCCCACGACGCCTCGTGGCCGTGGTTATGCCTATAAATCCGCCCTCCCCCGGGGGGTCTTGCCAACTCGAAGCGCTCGCCTGCTCCCGTAGCTCCAGAGAAAACCCTCTCCTCTCCTCAGCTTCTCCCTTTCCCCATGGCGTCTGGAGGAAACGCTGCCGGCGCGGTGAAGCGCTCGGGGCCGTCAGCTTCCTCGCCCTCTTCCGGAGCCAGCGGCGGGGGGCCCTCGGGGTCGGCGCAAGTTCACCGGCGCTGGGCCATGGTCGCTGAGTGAGTACTCCGCCGCCTCCTTCTTTCTTAGCTGTCTTGTCCAGTGCACCTGACCTGATCCTCTCCTTCTTCCAGGGCGCCTGCGGCCAAGAAACGCAGGCTCGGCGAACTCCAGGAGGAGGTGGACGCGCTGCGGGCCCAGCTGACGACCGCCGAGGCCGCCTTCCAAGCCGCCCTCAGGGGCGAAGCGGAGGCCAGGGTGGAGCTAGCGTCCCTCCAGGCCCAGGTTAAGGAGGCAGCCGACGCCGTGCAGGCCGCCCAGGACGAGGCGGCGCATGCCAAGATGCTGGAGTCCCAGCGCGCCAAGCAGTATCTTGACATCGCCCACCGCGCGGCCGGCGCGATGAGCCGGTTCGTCGGGGAAGCCCCCGCACTACCCTGCGCGCACGGCGACGGGGGCTACCTCGACTTCTTCCGCAGGGTGGTGGAGACGCTGGAGACCGGCGTCTCCCGCGTGAATGCGGACAACGAGGCTGACGCGCGTGACCTTTTGGACCTCGCCTTGACGCGCATCTTCTCCAACTTGCGCCGCCAAGCCCCGGAGCTCGACCTCCAGCGCGTCGGGGAGTGGGTGCCTGTGGGGCTACAGAGGCCCCTCTGGGATGAGGTGCGCCCGCACGTGGAGTCCCTGGTGAAGAGGTTCGTCCGGGTGCCCGCTTTCGGCGGGGAGGGCGGCTCCGGCGCCGAGGCGGCCGGCGACTCGGACGACGACAGCGACTCCTCCACCTAGGCATCCCCTGTCTTCGTTTCCTGGTACCTGTAATATTTTAAGAAGAACTCGGCCCCTGTGGGTGTCAGCCTTTTGCGTATTACCTTTGTCTCCGTCCTTCCCTTTCTTAAATCGCCGGTTGCCTGCTTGCCATGACGTGACTTGGTTTCTTTGTGCGGGGCTTGGTGCCGATGCCGATGCGGTCCGGTGATGGCGGCCAGCTGGGCCCTCATGAGGCGTTCTCTCCTGAGGGGCTGCTCGTGGCCTTGCTGCTCGTCGTGGCGGGGTCCCTCCCCTCGCGCTGTTTTTCCTGGCGCTTCAGGCCTCCGGGATCTTGGTAGCCGCGCGCGGTGACCCGCAGTACCTGCATCCTCACATTAGTGCGCACAACCCTTATCCCGTCCTCGGGCTGCCATTAGATCAGGAGGCTCTTGATTGGTTCGGTAGTGTACTTAGCTTGTAGGGCGGTGACGATCCCGTGCGTCGCGAGGTGCGGCCGGGTTGTCCAGATAGTCCGCGATCCCTCCTGGGACGCTTCCTCCTTGTTTGTGGGACGGTTTGGGGGCCCCTTTCGGTGCTCTGTGTCTGCAGGCCCCAGTCCCGCACATTTCTCAACCTCCGTAAGGGGCGTCCGGATCACCAGGACGCAAGTACGGGGTGAGGCCTCGACACCCTTGATACCGACCGGATCGCCAGGACGACATGAAGGGGGCGAGGGGCTATATGACCGGTAAGGCTCCTGAGGCGCACTGCTCAGGAGCCCCCTTTCACGCTCAAGCAGCTCTACGTCGGCAAGTCCCAGTCCCGCACATTCCTCGACCACCGTAATGTACGTCCGGATCACCAGGACGCAACTACGAGGTGAGGCCTTGACACCCTTGATGCCGACCGGATCACCAGGACGACATCAAGGGTCAAGTGGCTATATGACCGGTAAGGATCCTGAGGCGCGCTGCTCAGGAGCCCCCTTTGACGCTCGAGCGACCCCCATTCCGTCCTACCGGCTGCTGCCTCAGGAGGCACTGGGGCCTCCCGAGGCTCCATGCTGCTGTGCCGCGCTGTGGTCGGAGCCCCCGAGTGGGGGTCGACCGCCAAAAGATGCAAGTCCCTGAGGCAACAGTGCCTTGCTATCCAGCTCCGAGGCGCCTCGGGGAGGGCCGGAGCACACGGACCCTTGCGAAACACCAATTCAGAGAAAGAGACTCCAAGGCCAGAAAAAACGAGAGAACGATGAGAGAAAAGTCCCCGCCCCTTTTTCTTTAAAAATAGAGTTCCGAAATTTTCAAACTTCATTCCAAAAAGTGGCAATTCGAACACCAAAAAGAAGCAAGCAACTGCCGCGTCCGGCACCTAGGCTAGTCTTCGTCTTCGTCTTCCCCCAGCGCAGAGCGTAGAGCATCCACGTTGCGTGGGCATAGCCATTGGTGGGCAGTGTTATCCGCCAGCGCGGGGCATTGGGCTTCCACCTTGTGTGGGAAGGAACCCCTCCGCGTCCTCGGGGGGCTCTGGGCGTATACAGCCCACTCATTATTACGTGAGAGTGTCACGGCTGTAGATAGCTGGGCAAGCCCCCAGGCGCACGGCCCGGTTGCTCCCAACTTCGTCAAGAGCTACCCCGCGCATTTCTGCTCGGTTGCGCGCCTCTATGACCCAAACCCGAATGCATTGTTCCCCGCATAGCCGCAGGATTGCGCTCCCGCGGCCCAAACATGAGCACAATGCATCCGACGCAGCCACAGAGGTGTTTTGTCGATGAAGCCGCCTCATGAGGCGTCGGGGCGCTGGCCGGAAAGTGTCTTGAGAGCCTCGTGAGGCCCAGCCTCCCGAGGCCGCGCTGGCGCTCCAGTTGCCGCGGGTGGCCCGCGCTACTTGTGTCTTGGTGATGGCGCAACCCCCTGCGCCACGGGTTGTGCCCGGTGGAGCCCTTCCGTTGTGCGCGAGGCCGACACCCTGGGCAGTGCCCCAGCGCGCCTTGCTGGGGCGCCCGGGGTCCCCACGCAAGTACTCGAGACCCTGCCCCCAGGTTGGGCGAGCTGGGCCTGGGGACATGGGCGAGTACGTGATCGCCTGCTGGTGATCGAACGAAACCCGACCCGGAGACATGGGCGTATGTTCCACCCTCCGTCTCCAAGCGGGCGTCGTGCGCCCCGGAGACATGGGCGTGTGTTCCACCCTTCGTCTCCAGGTTGGGATCATCTGGCCTAAAGACATGGGCGTGTGTTCCACCCTCCGTCTCCAAGCTGGGGCCATCCGACCCGGAGACATGGGCGTGCGTTCCACCCTCCGTTCCCAGGCAAGTGACCCCCAGTCCCCAGACCCAGCGGGTGCGCCTCGCGAAGCTGCCTACGCCGGGCATCCTCGCGGGGCCAACCCCGCAAACCGCCCTCGTGAGCCTGTGCATACCAGCCCGGGCGAGAGCCGCTCGCGAGGTCGCGTATGCGCCTCCTGTCGCTGTGGTAGCCGGCGTTGCTTCCTTCGCGGCCCGGGCACTCATCAACATGGTCATTGTAGAGTTGCTCGAGCCCCCGGGCGCCGGCGCAGTCGAGCCTCTGGTCCTCCTCCCTGGTCCCGGTGGGCGTACCGAGGGGCGCGAGGCGACGCCCCTCTCGCGCGGCCAGCACCTCCCACCGGTCTCTCCCGGCGCCTGTGGCCAGCTCCTGCATCCCCGGCGACTCGGGCCAGGCCCCCAGCGAGCGCGGGTCGCAGCGGACGTCCCGAGCGCGCCCGTGCGACCCAGGCGTTGTGCCAGTCGGTTGAGCGAGTTCACGGGCACGAGCCCCAGCGAGATACACCTGGGTCCCCCGGGTGGTTGTGACGCGCCTGCGGGCACACCTTGCCCAGTCGTTGCGGCGATTGCGCGCAGCGTGGTGGCGCTGTAGCTCATGCACCACGAGGAGCGCGACATGTCTGTGCGTCGGGTCGTGGCAGACCCGGAAAGGCGGCGGCGCGGCCCAGGTGCGGGGAAGGGCCGGGGCGGCAAGGGCGTGCCGTGTGGTTGGGGAAGGCGGCAGCCCCCGGCGCCTGTGGAGGGCCCGGCCGGTGATGGCGCCCGCCGATGGGGAGGCAGAACGACGCGGGGTGCTGAGGCCCACCGGCACCGCCTGCGCCACGCGGGTAGCCCGCCGCTCAGCATGGGCTCGACGTCCTTTTTCCATGAGTGCGGCGAGCAGAGGCGAGGCGAGGCTTGCGCGTGGGTTCCGACACGCCCCCTACCTGGCGCGCCAAATGTCGGATTTCAGGCTCCGCAAAACCCTCAAGGTTCGAACACAGGGGCGTGTGCGAAGATCCCCCGCAGCTTCGCCCTACCTAGCTCTCTACTGGATGGTTAGGACGATGAACTCGCTCAATGACGAGGAAGAAGATGCACACGACGATTTACCCAGGATCGGGCCGCTGCGAAGCGTAAAACCCTACTCCTGCTTTGGTGGATTGCCCCTCGATGAGGTGTGGTGGATGAACTAGTACAGTGGTGAGCGGCCTCGCGAGGGCGCTCGAGTGGTGTTCTTGCCTTTTGCCTTTCTTCCTCTCTCCGGTCGTCCTCCCCCCCCCCCTATGGTGCTACCTAGCCTCTATATATATAGCAGCAGCCCGGGTCCTCTTCCCTTATCGCAATGGCGGGAAGGGATCCCACAACAGCCCAATTCGAAGGGGGACAGGAGTACATCCCCGCCCTGTCCAAAGGTGGTCTTCGCCTACAAAGTAGTTGTCGATGAGGCAGAGGTGGGCTCGGCGATGACATCCGTCCTGCTGGGCTCGTGGTCGTGGTCTTGTTGCACCGGAATGGAAACCTTTGGGGGGCGCTTTGGGGACCCGCGTACGTCCTTGCTCCCTTTGCACCAAAGGGGAAACTGCACCGTCTGGTGCGCTGGCGCCCGCCTATCCCTCCTTGCGTCATCCTTGACTCCTGAGGCCGGGCTCTGCATAGAGATCTCCGCCGCTCCGAAGGGGGCCTGAGGAAGCCCACTCCTTGCTGGTCTTGGTGCTGCTTCCCTTGCGAGTTCGGGTCATCGCGAGGGCCTTGCCTTGGGTGCGGTCCCGCCAGTCCGTGCCTGGTTGACAAAGTGGGCCATGCCCTGGGCCACAGGCAGGCAGGTCTGGGTAGCCCCGTTCCCAGAACGCCGACAATCGCCTTGGATATCGTCATGACTATTCGATTTTCTATCAATTGCCCAACAGTAATTTGTTCACCCACCGTGCGCTATACTCATGAGAGAAGCCACTAGTGAACCCTACGGCCCCCGGGTCTACTTTTCCTATCATATTGCTTTACGATCTACGTTTTTCGCAATCTTTATTTTTAGATCTACAAAATCAAAAAATCAAAAATATATTGCTGCATATTTACTCTTTTTATTTGTGTTCTTGAGAGATCTATCTCTCCTACCTATCACTACCTAATCTATCTATTTACCGTAGAGAGATTGACAACCTCTCTTTCGCGTCGGGTTGCAAGTATTTGTTGTTTGTGTGCAGGTGCTGCTTATTGGGTGGTGGTGATCCTCCTACTGGTTCGATAACCTTGGTTTCATAACTGAGGGAAATACTTACCGTCGTTGTGCTGCATCATCCCTTCCTCTTTGGGGAAATACCGATGCAGTCCAAGCCACGTTAGTAGTACCGAGATTGAAAGCCAGATCAACCCTTGTGCTTCAGTGAAACCGAGTTTTAGGAGTTGGTTACACCGAGTGGCACATGGGAGGTTCTGGAAGTTAGCTCTTGTCGAAACAGAACTCCAAGTGCTCCTCACACAGAGGGTCTGAAAATTGCTTGCTCAAATTTTGTGATGAAGCATGAATAGAATTTGAGACGAGAAAGCATAGATAGCTAGAGGGAGGTACTTAGGCATTCTTGTATATCCAATTGGCCAAAGAAAATGAAAGCCAAATAACAACAATTGGATATCCTTGAATGAGCAAACATATGCATACCAACATGCTAACACATTAAGATGTCAAATGAAATATGGCAAACATGCAAAACCGCTCTAGTATCTACCAAACACTTTGGCGATGACGGAGTCATCTATATATGAGTATATTGACTTAGGAGCCAAGTAAGAATACTTGATCATAGGTCATACTCATCGTTTAAGCACAAGTGGGGTTGCCACTTTTACATAAAGCTTTTAATGTGTTTCCATCTTAAGAGATGCTTTAACTCAAGTCTTAGAGTAAAGCTCCCCCTTGATGTGACATTCCCCCTAGGAGGGACAAACTAACCTTGGGTTTTGTCATTGAAGACTTCATGTAGGTGTTGTAGTAGTGGATGCTCATAGTTGATGAAGATCATCTTGAGTTGGGAGTCATCCTTGTTGTTTCGTACTCTTCTCACCTACAAGGGTTAGTCCCACACAAGGAACTAATACAAGGATATCTATGTACATGGAGTGAAACACATTGATATGATGTCCATTGATTCTTTAATTACCTTGTCCCTTTCTTACATATGAGGGAATATGTGACTCCTTGAACTATTGCATAAGGTTGGAGTTGATTGCATTAGTTCTTGCCAATGATGAATGTGAGTGAATTTTGTTGGTGGGGTCAAACCTCAAGAACTTCTCTAGTTCTTCTTCTTTGGGACCAACATCAACTTGATGGGGATCCTTGGAGTTGAAGTAGCACTTGTTGAAGTAGAGCTTGTAGTAGCTTTGGGAACCCACTTGACCATGGCTTGGGATTCGTCTTCAAATGTGTTAATCTCCTCTTGAAGCTTGTCCTTGCCCTTGAGCTTGTGGTCTTGTGGTGGAAGGTCATCTTGATCTTTTGTTCCCTTGGGGAGAGTAGGATCATACTTCTCCCTTTGAGGAACAAACTTCGTCTTGGGGTATTGACCTTCTTCCCATTCAACTCCATTTGCGTTGAAGTAGCCAATGCCTTGGTTCTTCCGGTGCCATACTTGCTTACGTACAATCTCCTCAAATTTCTTACTTCCGTCAAGACCCTTGTAGACACCTTTTTCTATAATTCCTTTCAATAAATCATTTTCTTGCTCAAGTGTAACTTGGCTAAGAGAATCATTAGTGGAATCAATAGAACTACTAGAAGCAACATCATTGGATTTAACATTTGCATTGTTGCTACTAGATGAAGAACCTTTCTTGCCTTTGTTACTAGTTTGCTTAGATTTAACTTGTGGAACAAATGTAGACAAGAGTAGTCGTTTGGCAAGATAAGAAGAACTCTTCTTTCGAAGATCGTCATTGATAGCTTTAAGAAACTCATGCTCTTGCTCTAAATTTAGCTTCTCGAAGCGTAGCTTCTCATGAGTTCTTAGAAGCTCTCTATGATTTTCTTGAGTAGATTCATGAGCTAGATTAAGAGTGTTTAGTTCTTTAGTTAGACGCTCAATCTCCTTCTTATCATCATCACACGACTTATCTTGACTAGCATGATTATTATCAAGTTCATTTTGACTAACATCACTAGTTTTATCAAAGAGCAAGTCATCATCTCCTAGTAAGTCATCCTTATCACTATTGAATTCAATGTATTCGGGGTGTGATACCTTGGGGCCTTTAGCCATGAAGCAACTTCCACTTCCTTCATTTGGTGAATCAAATATGTCATAGGAATTGGAGGATACGAGTGCTAGTCCGGCAACACCTTCATCTTGACTATAGTCGGAGTTGTAGTGGTAGCTTCTCTCGGATTGGTTGTCGGAATTGGAGCCGGAAACCCATTCACTGGCATGAGCTTGGTGTCTTCTTCTTGTGTAGCTCTTGGTGTACTTGTCCTTCTTCTCCAAGTCCTTGCTTCTCCGACAGGGTCGTTCGATCTTCTCTACTCCTCTCTCTACGAGGTGACTCATCTCTTGAGCTTCTTCTTCTAGGTGACTCTTCCCTTCTTTTGTGGGGGCCATGCACTCATTGGAGTAGTGTCCGGGCCTTCCACAATTGTAACAATTCCGTTCACGACTAGAGGAACGCTTCTCTACATATCTTGAGTTGGAACTTCTTTCTTTCCCTCTACTAATGTAGAATTTGTTGAACTTCTTGACCATGAGGCTTATCTCTTCATTGGTAACAAGGTTGTCACTTGAAGTAGCGGGAGTATCACTTGTAGCTTTGTAAGCACCGCTTGACTTGGTGTGAAGCTCTTCTTTGTCTTTGAGTGACATTTCATGAGCAACAATCCTTCCAATGACTTCCGTAGGCTTGAGATCTTTGTAGTTTGGCATCATTTGGATCAATGTCCAAACGGTGTCATACTTTCCATCCAAGGCTCTAAGGATCTTCTTGATGATGAATTTGTCGGTCATCTCTTCACTTCCTAAGCCGGCAATCTCATTTGTGATGAGAGCAAGCCTAGAGTACATTTCCGCGACTCCGTCACCATCCTTTATCTTGAACTTGTCAAGTTGACTTTGTAGCACATCCAACTTAGATTCCCTGATGGATTCGGTACCTTCATGCATATGAACCAAAGTATCCCAAACTTCCTTTGCATTCTCAAGACGGCTTATCTTGTTGAACTCTTCGGGGCACAGGCAGTTGAATAAAATGTCACATGCTTGAGTGTCGTATTGCAACATCTTCAACTCTTCCGCGGTCGCTTCACAATCCGGTTCCGTTCCATCACCCAAGAATTCACCTTGCAATCCAACACGAACAACAGCCCATACGGCGGGGTTATGACAAAGAATATGCATTTTCATTTTGTGCTTCCAACTAGCAAAGTTTGTACCATCAAAATATGGACCTCTACGATGATAATTTCCCTCACTAGACGCCATACTCTCCTAGGTTGTGAAACCAATGCAATGGAAACCTGGCTCTGATACCACTTGTAGGATCCGAAGTATGTCTAGAGGGGGGTGATTAGACTACTTGACCAAATTAAAAAAACTAGCCTTTTCCCAATTTTGGATGTTGGCAAGTTTTAGCAATTGTATCAAGTCAAGCACACCCTACACATGCAAGTCTAAGAGTATAGAAGCAGAAGGTAAAGACATGCACAAGAAAGTAGAGGGAGGGATAGGAGGATCAAACGCAATTGTAGACATGAATTTTTTTTCCCGTGGTTCCGATAGGTGGTGCTAACGTACGTCCATGTTGATGGAGACTTCAACCCATGGAGGGTAGCAGTCACGAGAATCCAGGAGGGCTCAACCCATAAGGGTCCACAAAGTAGCAACCTCGTCTATTCAATCACGGCTTACGTCCAAGAAGGACTAGCCTCGCTCGGGGTAGATCTTCACGAAGTAGGTGATCTCCTTGCTCATAAAAACTTCTTGGTTCAACTCCACACACGAAGACGGAGGCTCCTTGATAACCCACAAGTATAGGGGATCGCAACAGTCTTTACGAGTAGTATTTCACCCTAATTTATTGATTCACACAAGGGGAGCCAAAGAGTATTTATTGGCCTTAGGAGTTGAGTTGTCAATTCAACCACACCTAGGATATCTCTCTGCAACAAAGATTTAGTAGCACGGCAAGTTGTAGTAGCTATAGTAACAGTGAATAGCAGCAATTTTGTAACAGTTGTAACAGTAGCAACGGCAGTACTAACTTAGCAAGATTCAATATGAGAGAAGTGTAGGCACATGGATCAGTGATGGATAATGATTTGGATCACATTAATCATGTAACAGTTACACACTAGGGCGACACAGAACTAGCTTCAATTCATCAATGTAATGTAGGCATGTATTCCGTATATAGTCATACGTGCTTGCGATAAGAACTTGCATGACATCTTTTGTCCTACCCTCCCATGGTAGCGGGGTCCTATTGGAAACTAAGGGCTATTAAGGCCTCCATTTAATAGAGAACCAGAACAAAGCATTAACACATGGTGAATACATGAACTCCTCAAACTACGGCAATCACCGGAAAGAATCCCAATTATTGTCACCTTGGGGTATGCGGATCATGACACGTAATAGGTGACTACAACTTGCAATATAGGATCTAAAACACTCTTATATTCATGAAAACATAATAGGTTCAGATCTGAAATAATGGCACTCGGGCCTTAGTGACAAGCATTAAGCATAGCAAAGTCATAGCAACATCAATCTCAGAACATAGTGGTTACTAGGGATCAAGCCCTATCAAACTTAACTAGATTACATGATCAATCTCATACAATCCCACCACCGTCTAGCAAGCCTACAAGGGAATTAATCACTCACGACGGTGAGCATCATGGAATTGGCGATGGAGAAGGGTTGGTGATGACGACGGCGACAAGTCCTCCTCTCCGGAGCCCCAAACGGACTCCAGATCAGCCCTCCGGAGGAAGAACATGAGGTGGTGGCGGCTCCATCTCGTAAAACGTGATGAAATCTTCTCTCTGATTTTTTCTCCAAAAATGTGAATTTATAGGACTGGAATTAGGGTCGGGGGAGCTGCGTGGGACCCATGACCCAACAGTGTGTGGCCTGGGCCTGGGTCGCGCCCTCTTGGCGCGTGGCCCCACGACTGCCCTTCTCTAGTAGTTCTTCGCTCCAAAAATTCGTTATATATTCCAGAAAAAATTCACAAAAATTTTCGTCCAATTCCGAGAACTTTTATTTCTGCACAAAAATAACACCAAGGTAGTTCTGCTGAAAACAGCGTCAGTCTGGGTTAGTTTCATTCAAATTATGCAAATTAGAGTCCAAAACAAGAGCAAAAGTGTTTGGAAAAGTAGATACGTTGGAGACGTATCAACTCCCCCAAGCTTAACTCATTGCTTGTCCTCAAGCAATTCAGTTGATAAACTGAAAGTGATAAAGAAAACTTTTACGAAGTCTTTTGTTCTTGTTGTTGTATATATGCTTAGCTAGTCTTCAGGTTTTCAGCATAAATTATAAATAACCATATCCATGATAACAATTAAACATCATATTTACTCATGGCAATAACCAACTAGTGAGCAATAATAAGATATCTCACATGCCAACAATTTTTCAAAACAATCATGATATAATATGATGACATGGTATTTCACTAGCCCTTTCTGCGACAGCAAAACATAAATGCAGAGCACCCGCGAGGTTCAAGTAGTGACTAAACTTTAGAATTCAGAGTAGGAAAGATCCAGTCATGCTCACCTCCAACATTAACTAGACTCAATGCAAAAGAATGACAATAGTGCTCTCTGGTCTAGTGCTTTTAATAAGAGGGTGATGACTCGATAACATAAAAGTAAATATAAGGGCCCTTCACATAGGGAAGCATTGATTTGTAGAGGTGCCAGAGCTCAAGGTCTAAAACAGAGATGAAATTGTATTTTTGGGTGGTGTGCTTTTCCTGTCAATGTCGCGATAGAGTTTTCAATATCTTCCATGCTAAACACATTATTGGCGGTTCCCAAGCAGAATTGTAAAGTTTACTCCTTCCACCATACATACACAAACCATGGCTGACAGAATCCATGGGTGCCTGCCAACATATCAACTTGTCCCAGGAGTTTGTTTAATTATTTTTGATTTTGTAGGACTGGGCATCCTTTTTACCAGCCTGTCTCGTGCAATGATAGACGAATAAACATCCATCTTGGGAATAACTCGCTTAGCATGGAAGATACTGACTGCTCCATCGCTTCATGAGCGGTACGAGCACACAAAACATATGTTTATTTGAGTATTAGAGGTGGCACATGCAAATTTACTTGGAACGGCAGGGTAATACTGCATATAGGTAGGTATAGTGGACTCATGTGGAACAACTTGGGTTTAGTAGTTTGGATGCACAAGCAGCATTTCCGCTTAGTACATGTGAAGGCTAGCAATAGATTGAGAAGCGACCAGCTAGAGAGCGAAAACGGTCATAATCATGCATTGTGAATAATTAACATTGGACATTAGCATGGGTAGGATATGAGCACTCTTAATTTAAACATCATGAAGGTTGCATTGGTTTTGAATCAACTACATGTTTGCACATGGGCCAAGTCAAGCCGCTCGAATTACTCAGAGGGAAATACCATACCACCATACCACATCATAACCATTTTAATGCATAGTGACACATAAGAAAAATCATTATCCACTCCTAGCTATTTAAGCATGGAATGAGAAACTATAATCTCTAATTGTCATCATAAACATGTTCACTCATGATATACTGAATCAAGATCGAACGAGCTAAACATATTTACAAAAACAGAAAACAAAAAGAGTTCATACCAGCTTCCTTTGCCACAATCACTTCATCAAATATCGTCATTATTGCCTTTCACTTGCACGACCGAATGATGTGATAATAATAATAATAGTGCAAGTGTATCGTGGACTAAGCTGAAATCTGCAAAACAAATTAAAAAGAAGGAGAAGACAAGGTAGTGGTGGCTCTTTTCGTTAGATCGACATTTATGCATACGAGAGCCACTCAACATTTTCGTTGTGGTCTTCACCTTTCAGCGACTCAAAGAAAAGAAAAGAAGTTCAAAGAAACACACCGAAATATTTTTGGAGTTTTTGATTTTTCTCGAAGAAAGCAAACAAGTAAAGGGAAAACAAAAATGAAAAAAACTATTTACACGGGAAAGCTCCCAACAAGTAAAGGAAAAAAAATTTGGGTTTTCTTTTAATACTACAACTAATCAAAAGGGAAAGAAAAACCGAAAAGAAGCGGGAAATATTTTTGGATTTTTTTAAAAGTTTTTCAAACACACGAGAAGAAAGCAGAAAAATAAAACTAACATGGATATATAGTGAAAGAGGATGAACACCGACAATTTATATGAGGTGTGAACATGAATGTAAAGTCAGTGAGAAATACGTACTCCCCCCAAGATTAGGATTTTGGCCTAGCTTGGTAATCACCACTGCTAGTAACCGTCAGGTCCAGGAAAGTATTGTTGCTGAGGTACCTCGGCCTCCACCTCAGCCAACTCATTCCGGTAAGCAGTTATATCCTCTGGCATGATAATGTATCCGTGCCTGGCATGAAAGTTAAACAAAGAAGGTGCAGGCAACACAATAACATCGCGAGTAATCTCGGTGTATATTAAGTTGTAGCAAATGTGCTACGGGGTTGATGTTCCTCAATGAACTGGTGGTCTAACATAGACTGGTGACCTAGATAAACCTTAGGCAATAAGTAATCAGTTGGACATATGGCAACATTGAAACGCTTTGCTAGGCGTGTGGCATAAATACCACCATGGATCTTGCCCTTAAGCTGGTTAATATGCAAGCGGCGTGCAACAATACCTCCTACGCTATAGGTGTTATCACCATGTAGTGCGTGACGTAAGACAGCAAGGGTGGGGGCACTGAGACCACCACCCTTAGTCATAGCAGTTAAACATTTTCCTATAAATAGAGCGAAGTAGTGTACGGAAGGAAAATGTAAACTAGTGGCCCTAGCCTTCGATATGCCCCTAGTTTCTCACACGGTCAAGGTGGGGAGGAAGTCCTCGAACTCCTCTGGTTTAGGCTCACGAATTTCCCTGTCATAGGGGATCTTGCATATTTCACAGAATTCAGAGAGTGGTAATTCATGATGTTCAGCATATAAATCGAAATGCACTCTGGGAGCATCAGGCTTACTATTGAAATAAAAAAATTGCACAAAGGAATTTTTAAGGAGATAGTATTGGTCACACTCATCTGCAAGGAAGTTGGTCAGTCCGGCATTTGCAATGAATTGCATGAACTCCTAATAAAAGCCCGCATGAAGGGTACGTGTGGCCATTCACACGGCCTAACCTCCGTGTTGCGAGGGGTGTTGATATCTTGATTTGGGGTGCTCATAACAACTCCTTTAGAGCTCCGGCTTGAAGGACCTCTCCTAAGGAAATTCATCTTCCTATGAACAAATTTCTGACAAAATTGGACCGCAAAATTATGTCAGTAAAACTTTGCAAGATTGATAGCAACTACTCATATAGATGCCTAGGGGCCATATCAAGCACTCCCACTACTTGGAACTCAAAGAATTCAACATGCAAGCTTATTTTCAGTAGCACCAAGTGCAGCAAAATGTGCAAAGTATAAACCACTAAAGCAAAAAAACTAATTGGATGAATGGGAGAGTTACATACCAAGGAGCAATTCCTTAAAAAAGTTTCGGAAACAGAGTTCCGAGCAAAGAGATCGAAAATTTCAGTTTCAGGAGCAAGAACACGAGAGAGACAGAGCTATGGAATTTTTTCTGGAGGTAAGGGATGAAGTGAGCTAAAGAGATAAGGCAGGGGGCCCCGGTGGGACCCATAACCCAACAGGGCGCGGCCAGGGCCTGGGTCGCGCCCTGTTGGCTCGTGGCCCACAGGTGCCCCTTCCTAATGTGTTTTCAGCATCAAAAATTCTTAAATATTCCAGAAAAAATCATGTTAAAATTTTGTAGCAATCTGAGACTTCTTATTTTTGGGTCATTTTCTATTGCACGGGAAACTCAGAAAACCGGAAAAATATGGTGCTTTATTTTATTTAACTAGGAATAACAGAGAGTAAACTAATGGTACAGAGAGTTGTGCTTACTAAATTCATCAACCATATGTCTTTCAAAAATGAATCATTAATAAGGTTTATCAAGTCTTATTAATAACCGTTTCCGATTGATGTGAGACCGAAGAATTTTCGTATCACACTAAGTTACCTCAATGGGGATTTGCAACTCCCCAACAATAAGATTATAATATTTCTTCTTGACAGTAGGAAGAGGTATTTTAAAACTTCCAATGATGACCGTGGCACTAGGCTCAATGACATTAATATTATTAACCAAAATTTGCTTCTTCGGGAAATGCACTGTATGTTGTTTGCCATTGACATGGAATGTGACCTTGCTTTTGTTGCAATCAATAACAGCCCCTGCAGTATTTAGAAAGGGTCTACCAAGAATAATAGACATGTTGTCATCCTCGGGCATATCAAGAATAACAAAGTCTGTTAAGATAGTAACATTTGCAACCACAACAGGGACATCCTCACTAATTCCAATAGGTAGAGCAGTGGATTTATCAGCCTTTTGCAAAGATATCTCAATGGGTGTAAGCTTATTCAATTCAAGTCTTTTATATAGAGAGAAAGGCATAACACTAACACCAGCTCCTAAATCACATAAAGCAGTTTTGATATAGTTTCGTTTAACAGAGCAAGGTATTGTGGGTATACCAGGATCTCCCAACTTCTTAGGCACTCCTCCATCAAAAGAATAATTAGCAAGCATAGTCGCAATTTCAGTTTCAGTTTTTTTTTCTTTTGTTGGTAATAATATCTTTCATATACTTAGCATACGAAGGCATTTTCAAAATATCAGTCAAGCGAGTGCGAACAGTGACAGGTCTAATCATTTCGGCAAAACACTCAAAATCCTCCTCGTCCTTACTCTTGGAAGGCTTACGAGGGAATGGCATGGGTTTTTGAACCCATGGTTCTCTTTCTTTACCATGTTTCCTAGCAACAAAATCTTTCTTTTCATAACGCTTATTTTTGGGATGTGGGTTATCAAGATCTTCAACAGGTTCTATTTCCACATCATTATCTTGCTCTTTATTGTCTAGTTGAGCATCTGCGTGAGTCTCATCATTATTATTATCATCATTTTCATTATCACTAGATTATTGAAATTCTAAACATCAAGTCACTCAAGCGATCTATCATCGTAGCATTACGCCTTAATTGAGTTTTGACATAATTATTGAAATGTTCTTGCTTAACAATGTAATTATTAAATTCATCCATGCATTGATTAGGAGTCTTAGTATAAGGTATATCACTTTCATTAAAGGTACAGAGAGATTTTACCTCTACTACCCGTGTCGGGATGTCAAGTCCATGTATTTCTTCAATAGATGGTAATTTCTTGACATCTTCAGTTTTAATAACTTTCTTTTTCATAGATCTTTTGGCTTCTTGCATATCTTCTGGACTGAGGAATAGAGTACCTCTTTTCTTTTGAATAGGTTCTGGCGGTGGTTCAGGAAGTGTCCAATCATCATGATTTTGCAATATGTTATTCAATAGTTGTTCAGCTTGCCCAACAGTTCTTTCCCTGAAAACTCAACCAGCACAACTATCTAGGAAATCCCTGGAAGCATCGGTTAGTCCATTATAAAAGATATCAAGTATTTCATTTTTCTTGAGATGATGATCAAGCAAAGCTCTAAGTAACTAGAGAAGCCTCCCCCAAGCTTGAGGGAGATTCTCTTCTTCAATTTGCACAAAGTTAAATATTTCCTGTAAAGTAGCTTGTTTCTTATTAGTAGGGAATATTTTTCAGAGAAGTAATAAAGCATATCCTGAGGGCTATGCACACAACCAGGAGCATGAGAAAGCAACCAATCTTTAGCCTCACCTTTTAGCGAGAAAGGAAAAAAGCTTAAGGATATAGTAGTAGCGTATCTTTTCCTCATTAGTAAACAAAGCAGCAATATCATTCAATTTGGTGAGGTGTCCGATAACAGTTTCATTTTCATAACCATGGAAAGGATAAGATTCAACTATAGGGATTAACTCAGGGTCTACAAAGAATTCATAATCCTTATCGGTAGCAAATACAGGAGAAGTAGAAAATTTAGGATCATGTTTCATTTTCTCCATCATAGATATTTCTTTTAGTTTGGATACTAGCTTCCTCAAGTCATCTCTATTCTCAAAAGAAAGAAGATCCCTAGATATTTCCTCATCCACAACATAACCGTCAGGTACATAAGGCAATTCATAACTATTGTGAGAGCAAGGTGTAGTAGGTGATTCAAAATCTTCATCCGTTTCAGCATTTTCAAGTTCTCTAGCTTTAGCAATATGAGCATCAAGTAATTCATTCAGTGGCACAGTTTCAGTTTCATCAAATATAGCAATACTAGTATCATTTATTTCAGAGGTAGCATCATCAAGTTCATGTGACATATCAGGACGATCAACAAGTGGTGGTGTAACAAGCTGATTCAAAACAATAGGTGAATCAAAAGCAGAGCTAGATGGCAGTTCCTTACCTCCTCTCGTGCAAGAGGGGACGATCTTAGTTTGAGTATCTTTCAGATTCTTCATAGTGGCAATTGTATATCCTCAAGTTAACACAATAAATATTGCTATGTTCCCCGGCAACGGCACCAGAAAAAAGGTCTTGATAACCCACAAGTATAGGGGATTGCGACAGTCTTCACGGGTAGGATTTCACCCTAATTTATTGATTCGGCACAAGGGGAGCCAAAGAGTATTTATTGGCCTTAGCAGTTGAGTTGTCAATTAAACCACACCTGGGATATCTCTATGTAGCAAAGATTTAGTAGCACGACAAATAGTAGTAGCAATAGTAACAGTGACAGCGGTAGCAGCAATTTTGTAACAGTTGTAACAGTAGCAACGACAGTAGTAACTTAGCAAGATTCAATATAAGAAAAGTGTAGGCACGTGGATCGGTGATAGATAATGATTTGGATGACATTAATCATGTAACAGTTACACACTAGGGCGACACAGAACTAGCTTCAATTCATCAATGTAATGTAGGCATGTATTTCGTATATAGTCATACGTGCTTGCGATAAGAACTTGCATGACATCTTTTGTCCTACCCTCCCGTGGCAGCGGGGTCCTATTGGAAACTAAGGGCTATTAAGGCCTCCTTTTAATAGAGAACCGGAACAAAGCATTAACACAAGGTGAATACATGAACTCATCAAACTACGGCAATCACCGGAAAGAATCCCAATTATTGTCACCTTGGGGTATGCGGGTCATGACACGTAGTAGGTTACCATACTTGCAAGATAGGATCCAAAACACTCTTATATTCATGAAAACATAATAGGTTTAGATCTGAATTCATGGCACTCGGGCCCTAGTGACAAGCATTAAGAATAGCAAAGTCATAGCAACATCAATCTTAGAACATAGTGGATACTAGGGATCAAGCCCTATCAAACTTAACTCGATTACATGATCAATATCATCCAATCCCACCATCGTCCAGCAAGCCTACAAGGGAATTAATCACTCATGGCGGTGAGCATCATGGAATTCGCGATGGAGAAGGGTTGGTGATGACGACGGCGATGAATCCCCCTCTCCGGAGCCCCAAACGAACTCTAGATCAGCCCTTCAGAGGAAGAACATGAGGTGGCGGTGGCTCCATCTCGTAAAACATGATGAAATCTTCTCTCTGATTTTTTCTCCAAATATGTGAATTTATAGGACTGGAATTAGGGTCGGGGGAGCTGCGTGGGACCCACGACCCAACACGGCGCGGCATGGGCCTGGGTCGCACCCTCTTGGCTCGTGGCCCCACGGCTGCCCTTCTCCGATAGTTCTTCGCTCCAAAATTCATTATATAATCCAGAAAAAATTCACAAAAAGTTTCGTCCAATTCTGAGAACTTTTATTTCTGCACAAAAATAACACCAAGGTAGTTCTGCTGAAAACAGCATCAGTATGGGTTAGTTTCATTCAAATTATGCAAAGTAGAGTCCAAAACAAGAGCAAAAGTGTTTGGAAAAGTAGATACGTTGGAGACGTATCACTCACAAGCGACACCTAACCAATCTAGGAGACACCACTTTCCAAAAGGTAATAGGTGATGAACTCCTTGCTCTTGTGCTTCAAAAGATAGTCTCCTCAACACACAATCACTCTCTCACAGATTTGGCTTGGTAGAAGAGGTTGATTGGGTGGAAAGCAACTTGGGGAGGCTAGAAATCAAGATTCATATGGTTGGAGTGGAAGATCTTGATCTCAACACATGAGGTGGTGGTTCTCTCTCAGAAAAATGGATGGGGCAAGTGTTGGTCTGTTCTGAGTGCTTCCTCTTCGAGTAAGAGGTAGGTGTAGGGGTATATATAGGCATCTCCAAAAATCCAACCGTTACAAAATTATTGCCCAACTCGGTGAAACCGAAGCAAAAACTCGGTTGCACCGACTAGTGCAAAATGTGGCAACTTTTGGCGTTTCGGTGAGACCGATATATAAATCTCGGTGGGACCGAATTGGCTGACCTAGGCAGTTTCCAAATCTCAATGAGACCAATTTCCAAAACTCGGGAATTCTGATTATTAGAAATGGGTTACCCGAAAGTTTGTCACTGATTTTGGTTTCACCGAAAATGAAAGTTGGTGTCACCGAGACCTTAGGGTTTGGCTTAGGATCTGTCTAGGGCAAAACTCGGTAGGGCCGATTCTGAAAACTTGGTGGCACCGATTTTGACTGGTAGGGTTTAGACAGAGAATTTTGTGGGAGAATTTTATGTGTATTTTTGGTGGCTAACTCTAAGCACTGGCTTTCCTATGAACTCAAAAGTGATTTCTCACAAAATGCAAAATGTAGAGTCTTGAATCTTGTTGCCAATAGATGTTCCTTGCATCTAGGGATCTCCTCACAATCCTTTGTCAATCCATTCATTGAACTTTTCCTGAAATATACTTGGTGGAATCATTAGTCCAATGAAATATATGTTGTTATTAATTACCAAAACCACCTAGGAAGAAGTTGTGCTTTCACCCGCCCAAAGTATGACCCGGTTGTTTGATGGTGGCTCATGAACATGATTGTTGTGTGAGCCGCGGAAGCCCTGAAGCTCAAGGCCCAGGAGGCGGCTCATCGAAGAAGGCCGGCTCATGGGCCAGTACTTGGCGGGCTGGCTCACGGAAGGTGTCGTAGTTTTGTCACGGCAGATGTCCTCGTGCAAGGACTTAGGTGTGAGGCCATCGCCGCTAGGTGACGACTCAAAGGGGTTAAACGGGAACGGAAGGCAAGTTTACCCAGGCTCGGCCCCTCCGATGGAGATAATAGCCTACGTCATGCTTTGTGTGTATATTGATGATGATCTCGATTACAAGGGCGCGAAATCGCTAACCTAGCTTTCGAGGGTGTCTAACTTAAGTCTCTCGGCCCTAAGGGCTCGCCTTTATATACAGGTCGAGACCCTAGGGTTTACAACAGAGTCCAAGTCATATTACAACTCGTAACCTATCATGTCTCTAACACGCCTTGCCTCTCAAGCAAGGAATCTTCCAGCATCTTCTGCCCTGTGGGTCTTGAGTCGCCGTCTCCACGCGCTTGGGCCGCCCGGAGGCTTACTTAGTAATCGCCTTGATCGCCTTATCTTTATGACACGGCCCATCTTGAATATAGTTCCAGAGCCGCCATTACATTGACCCGGCCCAGTAAGACGGGTTATACCGCGGGGTTATATCCCCAACATTAGGCCCCAGATTGATTTGAATTCATTCATGTCAATTTCCCTTACTTTCTCTTGGCAGCTTATCATCTGCACACATGTGTTCTTCTCGGATCCCAAAGTGTCGTCTTACAATATCTCCAGACTTGTTATTTTTCCAGCGCATGTCTGTCAGTGACGTAATCCTCGCTGACCGTTGCCCTTCGAAGTAATCATAACGAATCTTTTGAAAACTACGCCAAATCCAGGCCGATACGAAAATCGAGGCGCACCCCTAGCCACAATTTACTGTAGCCGTTTCGTTTTTCATAGTGCCATTTCATTTTTTCCCTTATAAATAAGTCCGCTGGGCCCCGGTGACAATCTTCCCGTCTTCTTCTTCGACTGAACACCACCGGAGCTTCAGAGGCATCATCGGGGTCTCCAGCCACGTCGTCAACGTCCCCGAGTCTTCTTGCAATCGCCGGAGCGAGCACGGACATCTCCATTTTTGTTTCAACAAGATCTGGTACGAACCCCTCTCATTAGGGTTGATTCATTCAGTGTTCATACCAGGTCCGTCATGTTCGTTCAAGATGTAACTTGTAGATCCATACGCTCGGTACCTTTTAATGTTGTATAACTCTAGTCTGGTCTTCGCCCTATTTTCCTCGTAAGTAGATCAAAAATGAGCCATCGAGGATGTTCTTTGAATGCTATAGTTTCGGTCTTTCCGTCAGCCAGAACGCATATTTCGTTGTTTTTCCTCATTTAGTTAGATCTATCTGAAAGAACGTCTTCGTAGAAATCTGTTTGTGAGCCAATCCTCTCGCTAAGTTTTGTGGATATACGCTTTTGACCTCCCTTGATTTTGCCGGCTTAAAATAGCAAATCATTATAGGCAACTTATGATATGCATCGGCTCATTTTTCTTGTCGCTCTTGTAGTTGCTCCATAACCCGCCATGGCTCCTAAGACTCAAAAGTCTGTAACTGGGCCAAGACCAAAGAATCCAGGCTTACCTTAGATAACCTTGTGGACCAAGGTTTCTTGCCGGCTCGAAAAGACATAGAGTGGCGGGCTCCCAAAGAAGAGCCGTATCCACAGCCGCGGCAAGGAGAAGTTGTTGTTTTTACTGATCATCTGCATAGAGGTTTCCGACCCCCCGGCTCAAAAAAAATCAGAGACCTTTTGCACTTCTTCAAACTCAGGCCTCAAGACATCGGTCTGAATTCCATGACCAATATTTGTCAATTCTAAGTGTTATGCGAGGCATATCTCCAGGTTGAGCCGTCTGTGACCCTTTTTAGGGAATTTTTTATCTCAACCGTCAGACTAAGGTGAAGAATGGTGCTGCCTGTGAACTTGGCGGAGTTTCCATTCAAAAGAGAAAGAACAGCGCCTTTCCTGAATCAAAGCTGGAGAGTCATCCGAAAGGATGGAACAAGACCTGGTTCTATTGCAAAAATACTGCACCCAAGGGAGAAAATCCCCTGCCGGGTTTTAGACTGGAAAGGCTCAGCAGCAACGTGGAATTTCCTGGTTCGCCAACAGATGAAGAGAGGGCTCCATTAGTACCTCTTCATACAAAATTGAGAGCTCTAACCGCGCATGGCTTAACCGGGATTGATTTTGATCCGTTGCTGGTTAAAGTGGCGAATCCAACCTGTTAGTGTAAGGGACGGCTTGATGTGTGATTACTCAGGCGCCTCATCTGATCCTTAGCGCATCTCACGTAATGGTCTGACTGATGACGCCCTTAACAAAGAAACAAAGAGGTTCTTTTCTGACTCAAGGGAACAGTGCAGTGTTACCGGCTTGGGTCCGTTCTATCTGCTCAACCCACCACCTTCGGTATTGATCATTTTTGCTGTCTTTTATCAATTTACTTTGACCCGTCGTTCCTTACCACATGCTTTATATGCTGCAGGAGAACTCTATTTTCTGGAAGGTCACACCTCAAGCCCCTGTTCCCTCATCGGGTAAAAAAGATGACCCGACCCCTGTGTTGTCTTTGGGGGAGGAATCCGAGGTAGAACTTGATTCTCTTGGCCGCCTATTTATTGAGCTTGCTGACGCGCCTTCTTATCAGGGTGACTCGGAATCTAGCTAAGACCACAAAATTGAGGTAACTCCAATCTCCTCCAGTTCTTCAAAAACGTTTGTTCCCAGAAAGCCTAGACAAACCGTCCGGAAGGTTAAGTTGACACATCTAGATGCTCACTTGGCTCCCGATTTTCTTTTGAAGAAGGCACAGTTTTCCGGCTCGTCAAAACGCAAGACCCGGAGTGGTTCGGGCGACTTAGACCACGGTTTGTCTCGTGCACCACCGGCTCGCAAACCACGTCTCGAAGTGCCTCATAGTCCAACCAATTCTCGACCTAGAGCTGGTTTGTTTAAACAACCTCTTAGTCCTTAGAATTCACTTTATCAGGCTTCCCCTCCATCTTCGGGCAACACAACGGCAATGCAGCTTCCCATTTTCAATGTCAACCGCGGGTAAGCTCCTGAACTTGCACTGTTGACTTATGTCGTTTTAAACATTGAGCTGTATTTACCTTAGCATAATACTTGATTGTTACAATCATAGGGCCAAAGCTATCTTGTCGAAACGGGCTGGCGGGTCATCTTCTGGTACTGCAAACCAAGACATTCCAGACCCCCCACCAGCGAAGTCTACCACAGCAATTAGCCTTTCTGTAGAAAAGGAGCCAATCATGAGGGCTAAGCCGGTAGTCGATGTTGAAGCGTTCAGACCGGATGAGCCGGTCTTTATGGACACGCCAACGGAGGACCAAGGCGCGTCAGACGACCCATCTGCCCGTCTGCCAAGCCCGGCTCGTCCTTCCAGCCTGGTGACCCATGCGGATGACCCCATGCCGCCAGCTGATCAAGATATTCCAGATGTCTTTATTGTTAAGGAAAGCTTCCAAACTCCAATTGTTTCCACCTCCTTGGATAAAATTGTGGCCAAAGATGAGCCAGTGGATTTGAACAAAGGGAAAGCCAAACTGGAGATTCCAGAGCTGCCTGCATTTGGTGCTGAAGATTTACATCATCAGTATTTGACCCGGTTGTCTGAGAACCGGGGAATTGAAATCAGCATGATAAATGCTATGAAGGAAAAGTATGAGGTAAGACTCTTGTTTCACCACTATTTTTATACTAACATTAGCCTCCAAGGACAATTTTGTTCCTGAAAATTCATAATGTGATAATAAAAATGTATTTATAAAGTACTGTTAATAAGCCGGCTCAGTTAGATTTGGCAAAAAAGGAGACTGGCTTTCGAGGCTCAAGTCTTGCTTCAATGAAGCGGGTATGATAACCCATGGTTTATCCTAGCTTTCTATATGCCGGCTCTCACCTGACTCAAGCCATTGTTTTAACCTTGAGAAGTTGAGGGTCCAAGAAAGGGTTGACTTGTCAAGAGCACATGGGGTCACCTGATCGGAGTCGCATCAAGCATACGGGCAGGTTTAACCATATATTGTGGCGTTTTGGCGGGTCAAGAGGGTGAGAAAGCTAAAATTGATGAGTTGGAAGCCCCCCAAGTGACGTATGTGTCGAATAATAAAGACTCATGCTCAATTTGTAGGCTGAAACGACAGAGACCCCGAATTTCGAGGGTGCCGGCTTTATTATATTTGAACATAAAGAAGTATGTACAGAATTTGCAGGGGAGATTACAAAAGGGAACCGGTGGCTCTTACGTATAATAAGGCCGCAGGTGAGCAATGTTACAGGGTCGGGTTGTCTCCTCTTCAGAGGAGTATGATCCTTCTCGTAAGTCCACCAGATAATATGAACCATTATTGAGGTTTCTGCTGATGACGAAAGGACCCTCCCAAGGTGGGGAAAGTTTGTGCATTCCTGTTTGATCTTGAGTCAGACGGAGCACTAACTTGCCTTCTTGAAAAGTACGGCTGCGGACTCTACGGCTGTGATAGCGATGTAGGTCTTGTTGATATATGGCAGATCTGGCTGCTGCTAAGTCACATTCTTCTTCCAAGGCATCCAAGGAGTTTTGACGTTTTAGCTCATTGTCCGCCTCAACGTAGGCAGTCACCCGAGGCGAGTCATGGCGAATGTCGCTTGGTAGAACTGCCTCGGCTCCATAAACCAGGAAGAAAGGTGTGTATCCAGTGGATCTATTTGGAGTTGTACGAATACTCCAAAGTACTGCTGGGAGTTCTTCAACCCAACAAGACGGAGTACGCTCAAGGGGCACCATAAGCCGGGGTTTGATCCCTCTGAGGATTTCCTGATTAGCTCGTTGGGCTTGTCCATTGGACTATGGGTGTGCAACTGCTGCTAGGTCAAGCCGGATGTGCTCTCGTTTACAAAACTGTTCCATGGCTCCCTTGGACAAATTGGTACCGTTATCAGTGATAATGCTATGAGGGTAGCCAAAACGGAAAATCAGCTTTTTCAAATATTTGACCGCGGTCTCTGCATCACAACTACTGATTGGCTCTGCTTCAACCCACTTGGTGAATTTATCAACCGCCAGCAAGAGGTGGGTTTTCTTATCAGAAGACGGCTTGAACGGGCCAACCATGTCAAGCCCCCAAACCGTAAACGGCCAAGTAATTGGGATCATACGCAACTCTTGAGCTGACACCTGAGCCTGTCAACCGAAATTTTGACACCCATCGCACTTGCGCACAATTTCTTCTGCATCTGCGTGAGCCATCAACCAATAGAACCCATGTCGAAAAGCTTTTGCCACCAAGGATCGTGAGCCGACATGGTGTCCACAGTCGCCAACATGGATTTCACTAAGAGTCTCCTGGCCTTCCTCAGGGGAAACACAGCGTTCAAACACGCCAGTGCTGCTTCACCGATGTAACTCGCCATTGACGATAGTCATTGATTTGGACCGCTGAATTATTTGTCGAGCGATGATTTCCTTAGCTGGGAGCTCGCCTCGAGTCAGATAAGCCAGATATGGCACAGTCCAGTCAGGAATAGCATGGAGAGCCACCACCAAGTGTGCCTCCGGATCAGGAATAGCTATCTCCTCCTCAGATGGCAACTTGACCGAGGGATTATGAAGGACATTCAAAAAGATGTTAGGGGGGCCGGTTTCCTCTGTGAGCCGAGCCATGACAGGGCGTCGGCCACCTCGTTATGCCGACGGTCTATATGATCGACTTGATAGCCTTGAAAATGACCCGCCACATCAGAGACTGCCCGCCGATAAGCCGCCATCAGGGGGTCCTTAGAATCCCAAGTCCCTGAAACATGCTGAGCCACCAAATCTGAGTCGCCCAAACACCTGACCCGGCTCAGATTCATCTCCTTAGCTATTCTGAGTCCGTGTAGGAGGGCCTCGTACTCAGCTGCATTGTTAGTACAAGGGAACATGAGCCATAGAACATAACAAAATTTATCGCCTCATGGAGAAGACAATATAACTCCAGCCCCCGAGCCCTCCAACTGTCTAGATCTATCAAAGTGTATAGTCCAGTACGTGTTATCTGGCCTATCTTCTGGAATCTGCAACTCTGTCCAATCATTGATGAAATCTACCAGCGCTTGGGACTTGATGGCGGTTCGGGGCACATACTTTAGATGGTGATCACCAAGTTCAATAGCCCACTTAGCAATCCGTCCAGTGGCCTCCCGGTTTTGTATGATATCACCAAGGGGTGTCGAACTGACCACAGTGATTGGATGCTCCTGGAAATAGTGCTTTAGCTTCCGGCTTGCCATAAAAATTCTGAAGACCAACTTTTGCCAATGCGGGTACCGTTGCTTGGACAAAGTTAAAACTTCGCTGACGAAGTAAACTGGGCGTTGAACCGGATATTCCTTCCCTTCCTCTTTCCGCTCAACAACAACTGCCACACTCACCACTTTGGAATTGGCAGCAATGTACAGGAGCATTGGCTCTTTGTCAGCAGGGGCGGCTAAGATGGGTGGGTTAACAAGCTGTTGCTTGAGCACTTCAAAAGCTTCATTAGCGGTGTCAGTCCACTTAAAGTCGCATGTCTTCTTCAGCAATTGATAAAAAAGGAATAGCTTTTTCTCCCAGGCGTCTTATGAACCGGCTTAAAGCCGCGATGCGACCCGCCAGGCGTTGAACCTGGTTTATATTTGTCGGCTCAGCCAGCGAGGTCATCGCCTTGATCTTGTCCGGGTTAGCTTTGATGCCTCTCTCGGAAACTAGAAACCCCAATAGCTTAACTGCAGGAACACCGAAAATGCACTTGGCCGGGTTAAGTTTCATCTGGTACACTCGAAGGTTATCAAACGTTTCTTTGATATAATCCAAGAGTGTTTCCTTCTTCTGAGATTTCACCATGATGTCATCGACATAAGCATGAACATTGCGCCCAATCTGTGGTTGAAGGCAATTCTGGATGCAGCGTTGGTAAGTCGCCCTTGATAACCCACAAGTATACGGGATCGCAATAGTTTTCGAGGCTAGAGTATTCAACCCAAAATTTATAGATTCGACACATGGGGAGCCAAAGAATATTTGCGAGTATTAGCAGCTGAGTTGTCAATTCAACCACACCTGGAGATTAAATATCTGTAGCAGAGTGATCAGTAGCACAGTAGTATGACAGTTTTGATAGCAGTAGTAGCAGTAACAGTGATAGCAATAGTTTTGTAGCAGGCGTAACAATAGCAGTAGCAATAGTAACTCAAAGAGAACAATATGTGGAAAGCTCGTAGGCACTGGATCGGTGAACTCGTTGAATGATATTCATCATATAACAGTCATAACCTAGGGCGACATAGAACTAGCTCCAGTTCATAAATGTAATGTAGGCATGTATTCCGTAAATAGTCATACGTGCTTATTGAAAAGAACTTGCATGACATCTTTTGTCCTACCCTCCCGTGGCAGCGGGGTCCATAAGGAAACTAAGGGATATCAAGGCCTCCTTTTAATAGAGAACCGGAACAAAGCATTAACACACAGTGAATACATGAACTCCTCAAACTACGATCATCACCGGAAAGTATCCCGACTATTGTCACTCCGGGGTTTACGGATCATAACACGTAATAGGTGCGTATGACTAGCAAGATCGGATCAAGAACATAGATATAACGGTGATAACATAAACGGTTCAGATCTGAAATCATGGCACTCGGGCCCTAGTGACAAGCATTAAGCATGGCAAAGTCATAGCAACATCAATCTCAGAACATAGTGGATACTAGGGATCAAGCCCTAACAAAACTAACTCGATTACATGATGAATCTCATCCAACTCCTCACCGACCAGCAAGCCTACGAAGGAATTACTCACTCCCGGTGGGGAGCGTCATGGAATTGGCGATGGAGAAGGGTTGATGATAACGAAGACCGGAGATTCCCCTCTTCAGAGCCCCAAACGGGCTCCAGATCTGGCCTCCCGATGAAGAACAGGAGGTGGCGGCGGCTCCGTATCATAAAACACGATGAAACTTTCTCTCTGATTTTTTCCACGAAAAATAGGATTGTATAGCATCGGAATTAGGGTCAGTGGGGCCCCGAGGTGGGCACAACCCACCAGGGCGCACCCGGGGGGGCGCGCCTGTTGGGGAACGTTGCATGGGAAACAAAAAAAATCATGCGCCCTGGTGTATCGTGCCCAGCCAGGGCTCCCCCTCCGGTGGTTCTTGGCTCCAGTATTTTTTATTTATTGTAAAATAAATCTCCAAAAAGTTTCGTCCAATTCTGAGAACTTTTATTTCTGCACAAAAACAACACCATGGTAGTTCTGCTGAAAACAGCGTCAGTCCGGGTTAGTTTCATTCAAATCATGCAAATTAGAGTCCAAAACAAGGGCAAAAGTGTGAGGAAAAGTAGATACGACGAAGACGTATCACCCCTGCACTCTTAAGCCCAAAGGGCATAGAGACATAGCAGAAGGCACCGAAAGGAGTGATGAAACCTGTCTTCTCCTGATCCTCAACAGCCATCTTGATCTGGTGATAGCCGGAGTATGCATCTAGGAAGCATAGATGCTCACAACCCGCCATAGAGTCAATGATTTGACCGATACGTGGGAGAGCAAAAGGATCCTTCGGACAAGCTTTGTTGAGATCTGTGTAGTCAACACACATGCGCCAAGTGCCGTTCTTTTTCAGAACAAGCACCGGGTTAGCCAACCATTCAGGGTGGAAAACTTCAACGATAACCCGACAGCTAGGAGCCGGGCTACCTCTTCCCCAATGGCCTTGCGTCTCTCCTCGTTGAAACGACAAAGGTATTGGCGTACTGGTTTCATCTTTGGATCCACATTAAGGTGGTGCTCAGCGAGTTCTCTCGGGACTACAGGCATGTCAGAAGGTTTCCATGCAAAGACGTCTCGATTCTCACGGATGAACTCGATGAGCGCGCTTTCCTATTTGGGATCCAAGCCGGTCCCAATAGTGAACTTCTTGGACGAATCGCCTGGCGTGAAATTGATCTGCTTTGTATCTTCAGCCGGCTTAAACTTGAGCGAAGGTTCCGACTCAGTATTGGGCTTCTTGAGGGGGCTCATATCGGCCGGGTCGAAATTGGCTGTATAGAATTTCAATTCTTCAGCTGCGCAAGCCGACTCGGCGTAAGCTGCATCTCGTTCCTCGCACTCCTGAGCTATCTTCCGACTTCCATCCACGGTAATGGTGCCTTTCAGTCCAGGCATCTTGAGCTTGAGATAAACATAACAAGATCGGGCCATGAAACGAGCATAAGCCGGTCGCCCAAAGAGGGCGTGATAAGGGCTCTTTATCTTGACTACCTCAAACATCAGAGGCTCGCATCTGTAATTGTGCTCATTACCGAAAGCGACGTCGAGCTTGATCTGCCCGATTGGATAAGACGACTTTCCGGGAACAATACCATGAAACACCGTCGTTGAGGGAAGCCGCTTTCTCTTAGATAGGTTCATCCGGCGAAAAGTTTCGTAGTATAAGATGTTTATGCTAGTGCCTCCATCCATAAGGACCTTGGACAAAGTGTAACCGCCAACTTGAGGTGCTACCACCAAAGCCAAACCGCCAGGGTTGTCAACCCGGGAGGGATGATCCTCCCTGCTCCAGGTAATCGAATGTTTAGACCAGTTGAGATACCTGGGAACTGCCGGCTCAGCCATGTTGACGGCTCTGCTCTTGACCTTACCGTCTCGCTTGCAAGTACTGGTAGTGAAGACATGGTACTGGCCGCTATTCAGCTGCTTGGGATTGCTTTGGAATACTTGGTTATTATGCTGCTGATTGCCTTGGCCAAAAAGCTGTCCACCACCATCGCCTCCCTGCTGACGAAATTCAGCTCCTGAGTCGCCCTGTTGCAAGCCAGAGTCGCCCGATGCTCCAGCCATTGATGGAGCTTGGGCCGCCGCTGTTCTTACTGCGTAGACAGCAACTTGATGAGGCGACTCATGAACCTCCTCGAGGATCTTGGTCTCGTGACACTGGCCGGTTTGACGCCGGTCGGGTAGGGCGTGCCGAGCCGGCTCGATGATGTTGGTGCAGATGTCCGACTCGAGCACCGACGCGCCGATCTGGCCGATCAAGACGTGGATCTTGCCGAAGGGGACCCGGTACCCGTACTCAATTGAGTCGGCCTCGGAGCCCCAGCCCGAATCGTCAATGTAGATCTTGCCGCCGCGGCTCTTGGTCATTCGGCCGACCGCGAATCACCCGAACGCTAGAAGGACTCCCTTCGAGAACTCAACTCCACCGGATGAGAGCCCCACGGTGGGCGCCAACTGTCGTGGTTTTGTCACGGCAAATGTCCTCGTGCAAGGACTTAGGTGTGAGGCCATCGCCGCTAGGTGGCGACTCAAAGGGGTTAAACGGGAACGGAAGGCAAGTTTACCCAGGTTCGGCCCCTCCGATGGAGGTAATAGCCTACGTCCTGCTTTGTGTCTATATTGATGATGATCTCGATTACAAGGGTGCGGAATCGCTAACCTAGCTTTCGAGGGTGTCTAACTTAAGTCTCTCGGCCCTAAGGGCTCGCCTTTATATACAGATCGAGACCCTAGGGTTTACAACAGAGTCCAAGTCATATTACAACTCGTAACCTATCATGTCTCTAACACGCCTTGCCTCTCAAGCAAGGAATCTTCTGGCGTCTTCTGCCCTGTGGGTCTTGAGTCACCGTCTCCACGTGCTTGGGCCGCCCGGCGGCTTACTTAGTAATCGCCTTGCTCGCCTTATCTTTATGACACAGCCCATCTTGAATATAGTTCCAGAGCCGCCATTACATTGACTCGGCCGAGTAAGACGGGTTATACCGCGGGGTTACATCCCCAACAGAAGGAGTCGTAAGTGGTTTCCTCTGTTTGAAGACAAGGCATGTAGGATTGGAATAGGTCACGGGTTGTATTGCGACCCGGATTATGTTGTAACCTCGGGGCCTCAACCTATATATAAAGGGGATCCCCTAAGGTAGAGGGATCAAGTAAGAAATTCTCGAGAGCTCGGTTAGCGATTTCGTACCCTTGTAATCGAGATCATCACCATCAACAAACACACAAAGCAAGACGCAGGCTTTTACCTTCATTGGAGGGGACGAACCTGGGTAAACCCTTGTCTCTCGTTCCCTATCAACCCCATCCAAGAAACCACCTAGTTGCGATGGCTCCCAGACTTGGTCCTATCGCTAGAATATCTGGCGTAACAAAACCACGACAGTTGGCGCCCCACCGTGGGGCGTTATTTGCAAGCTAGTGAAGTATGTAGATGAAAGTTAAATATTGTAAATTGCAAAATAAAATAAAAGAAAATAAATGGAAGCAAGGTAATGAAGGCTTTTGTAAATATATAAGTGAATAGACCCGGGGGCCGTAGTGTTCTCTAGTGGCATATCTCATGTAGTAGGCATATGGTGGGTAAACAAATTATTGTTGGGCAACTGATAGAAAAGCGCATAGTTATGCAATCTTTATTCACGGCAATGATCATGTGTATATAGGCTTCACGTCCATAAACAAATAGGCCAACTCCTTCATGCACCTATTACTATTACTCGACGTCAAGAGCGCTTCTATGCTTGCCTCTCTAAGTACTAAGTTCATGACAAACAGAGTAATGCTTGGAGAACGATGACATGATGTAGACAAAGAGAATTCAATCAGTATGAATTAACCCCATCGTTTTATCCTTAGTGGCAACAACACAAAGATGTATCTTGTCCCCTTCAGTCACTGGGATATAGAAACCCGTCAGGTTGAACCCACTACAACGCACCCCTCTCACTAAAGAAATATCAATCTAGTTGGCCAAACTATTTCAATAGATCGGAGAGATTTACGAAGCTATAATAATCATGCAAATAAGAATCATAATAGAAATCAGAGAAGACTCAAATCTTCTTCATGAATAATCTGAACATAAACCCACAATTAATCGGATCCCGACAAACGCACCGCACAAAGTGATTACATCGAATAGATCACCGGGAAGATGCGGTGAAATTTGTATTGAAGATCAAGAGAGAGAGAGAGAGAGATGGACATCTAGGTACTAACTACGGACCCGTAGGTCTGTAGGGAACTACTCACACATCACCATGGGAGCAGCAAGGTTGATGAAGAGGCCCTCCGTGATCGATCCCCCCTCCGGCAGGGCACCGGAACAGGGCTCCAGATGGGCACACGGCGGAACAGAGACTTGTGGCGGCAGAAAAAGTGTTTCGGGAGGCGCTCTAGGGTTTTTGGGATTTATTGGAATTTATAGGCCAGAGAGGGGCACCGGGAGACGCCCGAGGGGGCCACCACAAAACAGGGCGCGACCACCCCCCCTGGGCACGCCCTGTTGTGTGGTGGCTCCCTCGTGGAGCCCCTAGCCTCCTCCTGAAGCTTCCAGGTCTTCTTTTGGTCCAGAAAAAATCATAAAAAAGTTTCGGGGCAATTGGACTTTGTTTGCTACTGTAAACCTGAAAAGTTAAAAACATGCAGAAAACAACAACTGGCACTGGGCACTGGGTTAATAGGTTAGTGCTCAAAAATAATATGAATTGGTAAATAATCACCCAAAAAGCATCCTAGAAGGGTAATATTATAGCATGGGACAATCAAAAATTATAGATACGTTGGAGACGTATCTCCGGGTCGACCTCTCGCTTTTAAACGAGATGCTAGACCGAATCCAGTGCCTCAGGATATCGGGCGAGCAGACTTTGGTCTATGATCAGATCGGATGTAAAGCCGATGATAGGGAAATTTTCGTCCCACCTAGTCACTACAGTCGAGGACTTAACCGACGTGCTGGACTATGCCTCTGAAGAGGCGACCGGCATGGATGAAGATTTTGATGGTATGTCTTGCAATGCGTCACCCATAACCACCTCCAATACGGGCTACTGGGCGGCCACTTCCACCTATGATGTCTATATGGTAGACCGCCCCAAAGGAGAATGAAGGGGAGGAAGTACAGGACCCCCCACAAGCGCCGACGGAGGCGGATGCGAACTAAAAGCACCGGTAATGGGGATGCCAGCAAAAACACTGCTAATGGTGACACCACCGATAATGGCGCCACTTCGAACGTCGTCGAGGACCAAGACAACAGCGTGGACGCTGACACTGGACATATCGACGGTGCCATGGAAGTCGAGAATGATGATGATCTCGAGGACGACAACTACATGCATGAAGCCGAGGAGGACATAAGCTTCATACCGACTAGTCCGACGTCCCTGAGGAGCCCCTTGCGTTGGAAAACTTTAAACGGCAACTCATTAGCACCGCTAGAAGAATAAAGAGGAAGCATCAGCGACTTAAAGCCGATCGGGACATACTCAATGACAAATGGGTTGAAGTCCTCGAAGCCGAGTAAGACCTAGAGCAAATACTCGGATGCCAATCTTACCCACGATGACGTCTGCTTCCCGCCCTTGATGACGAAGTCAACGGCAACATGTTGTCAAAGCATGAAAGGGCCGACCAGCGGACCGCAGGCCAACGGGAGGACTTCGAAATCCCCCCACAATTCCCCGTCGTGAAGGCAGGGATCCGCTTCCGCATAGTAAGTCATACAATCTGCGAGGTAAATTAACCACAAAGCCACCTGCTGCAACATGTTCCATCTATGTATCTAGAGAGCATGTGCGTGTTGGACAGGCCGGATATCAGGCATGGTTAGACAAGCATGGCGAGGCGTGTGATCATACACATGATCGGACTACAACTAACTACCGACATGCATAGCTCGGATCAGAGGAGCGACACAACCAATGTGCTTCACAGACGAGGTCATGCAACACCAGTTCCCAGAAGGGTTTAAACCTGTCAACATTGAACAATACGATGGAACAATTGACCCCGCGTGTGGATTGCGTATTTCCTCCTCCATATCCATATGGCCCGAGGAGGCGATATCCATGCCATCAAGTATCTATCATTGAATTTCAAAGGACCAGAAAGGCATTGGCTCGACATCCTGCCTGAGAACTCCATTGGGAGTTGGGAAGAACTTGAAGATGCCTTCCGGGCTAACTTTCAAGGCACTTATGTTCTGCCCCTAGACGCCGATGACCTCAGCCGTGTCATTCAGCGGCCCGACGAGTCTGCCATGCAATTTTGGAACCGGTTCTTGACCAAGAAAAATCAAATCATAGATTGTCCTGATGCAGAAGCGATAGCTACGTTCTGGCACATTATTCATGACGAATGGCTGACACGACAACTCGGACAGGATAAATCAAGAACCATGGCAGCGCTCACATACCTCAGGACCCGATTATGTGCAAGAGAGAATAGTTGGTTGGCTCGTATAATTAACCAGAGTGATGATCCAGGCACGCAAGCTCATGGGTTGTCACGCGGCCCATGGCCCACTTAGCCAGGTTTGCGTGCGAGTAGGGCAGCACATCCCGGAAACAAGCACCCCCTGTGTGGTTTGGGCCGACCCAAAGAGGGGCGCGGGCGCCTTTTTCCTTTCCTTTTTCTACTATCATTTATTCTTTTTCCTTTCCCCTTTTTTATTACCTTTATTTTATTTTTCAAAAAAATAGAAAATGTTCAAAGAAGTGAAAGAGGTTCATAAAGTTCAAACTAATTTTCTGGTTTCAAAACATATTCAAAATTTTGAAAAATGTTCATGAATTCATAAAATGCTCACCATTTCAAAATATTTTTGTAATTTCAAAAGTTGATATGATTTAAAAAAACGTTCATGAATTAAAAAACGTAAACTTGAAGAAAAAAATGCAAAAATATAAAATGTTCATGAGTTCAGAAAATGTTCATGAAAACAAAAAAAAAGCGTTTATGAAAATAAAAATGATCCCAAAATTATAAAAAGTCTAGGATTCAAAAAAATGTTTTGAATTTGAAAAATGTTATCGATTTCAAAAATTGTTTGGAGTATAAAAATGTGCGTGGATTCAAAAAGAAATCATGAATTAGATATTTTTGCAAAATTGAAAACATGTCCACAAATTCAAAAAATGTTCACAAAAATGAAAATTGTTAATGTCTTTGAACAAATGTTCTTGGATTCAAAAAATATTGATGAAACTGAATAAGTTGGAAAAAAATATGTTTTGTGAATTTTGAAAAATGCTCACAAATCATAAAATTCACTGAAGTTTCCCGAAGTTGATTTGTTCACAAATTCAAATTTTGTGGATTTGAAAACGTTCATGAAATCAAAAAATATATTCATGGATTTAAAAATGAATAAGAAAACGTAAATGAAAAAAAAAGCGAGATTGAAAAAGCCCGTAATAGTCTATAGAAAAAATGGTCCGGAACCTTCCCAAAACCGGAAATCTGAGTCTTGTTAGTTGGGCGAGCGCAAATGTACCTAGCTTCATTATAGGGTACGTATGATATGATATGTTGGTGGGCAAACACACAAGGTGTTTTTGGGCCGATCAGTTTGGGGTTCTGACCACTATGAACGCGATATGCTGACGAACAAACACACAATGTGTTCTTGGGCCGGTCGGTTTGAGGTTCAGACCTTTATGAACGCCCCGCCTGCGGTTTCTAGCGAATATTGTTTGTTTGTTCGTTAGGCTTTTCCAATGGGGGTATTTACATAGAAACACAAAATTTTTTCCCAAAATGCAAGTAGAGTACTTTAAAACGGCTATTATATGCGAACATTCAAAAAATATGGTTAAAGGGGCATGTCTCCTCTAGGATGGCAATTGGTAGGAAATGGTGTGCGTACACTAATCCTATTCACATGCCCATGTTTTTAATGGGCATACAATTATACCCACACCCTACCCATCTGGCATAAATCCATACCCATGCTCATAACCTACAGGTATTCATGCCCGATATAACCACATCAAGGATGGTGGCGTGGTTGCTAGCTCCATTGACGCCTCCAAGAGGTTTATAGGTTGGTGAAATGGTGATTGTGAGGAGGATGGGGTGGGGTGTTGCTTGGGGTGCTGGGAGCAAACGATGTAGGTGGACTACGGTATGGATGTCTAGTTCTTCACAACGTATATAGAAAGACTTGATAGCTTATGTTTATAACTCATGTGACCCGCCTATATGATCATCTGGTCAGGTTTGGGCATACCTCTGTCACATAATTGTGTCCAGGCTCTACCCATGGCTAGTCGGGTAGGGTTCAACCGTTCGGGTACTACCCGTGGGCATAAAAATGTGTCCATACCCTACCCATGAGGGTCGGGTACCATGCCCATGGATAAAATTGTCATTCTTAACTATACATTGTTAGGTAGAGGTCAGGCGCCTCCTGCAAAAAAAAGATAGAGGTCAGACGCCTGGACATTGTTAGGTAGAAGCGAGGCACTTGCAAAGCGTTGCGCCTTGAACGCGGCTGGGTGAGCTCATTGGCGTGTGCGCTAAGCCGCTAATCAGCCAGCCACTGCTCGGTTCTCTTGTAAATGTACATTCTGAATGAATTGAAACTATCATTCGATCCTACTGTTGGGTGTAGGCTGGAGGCTTATAAAAGTAAAAACAGATAGTTTGGTCCTAGGAGCATGAAAAGTGAGGTGAAGGAAAAATGGGTAACTAGAGATGAATAATCATGTAAAATTCCCAAAGGAAGGAAGGAGTGAACAAAGATAGAAAATTGAGCTTGAGCAACATTATTATAATCAATCATCTAACTGTAAATCAGGATCAAGAAGCTCTGACTTGTACAGAGTATCTGCAAATCAGAAACAACTAGATGGCAAATTGGCATGATATGAGACCAATAAGTTACAGGCTATACTGTTCCAAGTTTAAACCATTCATCTTAAGGCAGAACTCACCTTGTACAGGCAGCCATGCATGCCCACCTTGTACTCCGTCTGGTAACTGATTGCCTGGATAATTGCTTGGTATTCCAGTTTATCCTATTAATTACACATTTTTTTGCTATATTACTCGGTGAAGGCACCTAGCACAATTAGTTGGGTGAGTAAAACGAGTTTTAAAACATTGTTGCCTGTTATATTCCAGCAAAAGAGAAAGCTTATCTTAGGGGCATGGCCAATCTTGACTGTCGTCCTCATTTTGCAGCATAGCTTTCTGTCAAGCTGCAGATAAACAGCCTCCGATAAAACATTAACATAATGCGCCTAATGGCATCACACAACACAACATAGAAATATCTTTCTGGCAATAATAAAGCTCGACCCTGTATAATCCTGCGTTCTCATGGTTGAAGGATATGTACCAGTCAAATGACTCATGAAAGGATAATAAAATTTCGACTTCGGAATCTAGAATTGCTAGGAAATTTTGTTCCCCTTAAGAACTTTCTTATATATATAACCATTGCTATCATCGCAGAATATGTTCAGCCATTTTATGAAATGCAGATCATTGCTAAAACTAAGAGGCTACTTAAAACAAGATGTTCAGCCATTTTCCGAAGATGTTTCCAGCTAATTAAAACAAGTCAAAACTGGAAGATAACCATATAAGCCAAAACTTAACTGCATCATTAAAGATAAGTTCCAAGTTAAGTCACAGAAAACCAAGATCCACTTTCTAAAGGGAAGTGCAGACCAACATCTCACCAAAATCATGACTTCACGAGAAATGAACTACTTCCAGAACAGAAGCCAAACAACCAAAGATCAGCCAATAGATATTTAAGAATGGACCCCAGTTAACAAATAAGATCTGAAATCATTTTTGGGTGAAGCTTTCATGAACAGAAGCCAAACAACCAAGGATCAGCCAATAGATATTTAAGAAATGGACCTTAGTTAACAAATAAGATTTGAAATCATTTGGGTGAAGCTTTCATGATTTATTGATCCAGCCCACACAAACCAAAAAGAAAATAAAACTAAAAGGCTTCATGTAGTGCTCCAGCTAAGCATTACAAATCCAACTGATATAAGCCCAACCATTAAGCCAAAACCATTCAAGGAAAAGAAGTGTGAAATATCAGAAGCGTCTCACCTCCCTTGGGAGGCCGCGTAGTGCTTTACTGATTGATTCGGGCTTATCCCGTGTAGCACATACATTGTTCTGTTACAGCAGTGGTTGGCAAGGAGAGAATAAAGAGGTATGGAAAGCAACAGTGGAAAGTAAATAAGCTAGAGTTGACGGTGAGCGAATGCAAGCCGTCCGATCTTCTTCTCCATCATCGATCCCCAGCCGTTCATTATCTGAACCCGTACAGTTAACTTTAGACTAGAACACCTTGCAAGTTCAGCCGGAGAATGCCCCCTTGCGAGCATGACTTGTCCTCGGGAAGCTGAAGGTTGACGACGCCGTGCTTTGACTGTCTTGAAAAAGGCTGGGAATGTAAGCTTCATGAAATCTGCGTCTTCCCAAGTTGCGACATCCAGTGGAAAATTCTCCCATTGCACAAGGCATTGGACAACCAACAGATTGTTGCGAGGAATCTTTCGGGTCTGAAGTATGAGAACAGGTTCAGTTCTGGTACGCCCTTCAGGATCACCTAGAGGTAAATCAGCACAGGGAACGGCATTGTGTCCAATGTGTTTCTTCAGCTGGCTGATATCGAACACTGGGTGGATGCCCACGTTTGCAGCTGCAGGTGATATGCCACATTGCCAACGTGATACAGTACACGAAATGGTCCATAAAACTTACTTTGCAGCTTGAAGTGAGAGCAAAGGATGATAGCATTCAGACGATATGGCTGAAGCTTCAAGTAGAACATGTCACCTACTGCGATAGTCCTTTCCTCTCGCTTGAGATCTGCATATTTCTTCATGCGCTGCTGCGCAATGAAGAGATTGTGCTTCAGTGTTGACAGCAGTGGTTGTCTGTGCCTCACTGCCAGTAGTGCCTACCATTGAGAACTCACTGATTTGCGGCTGCGGATATCCATATAAAGCTTCGAAAGGAGTCTTTTGGAGAGATAAATGAAAGGAACAGCCATGGGTAAATGCTGAACCCGTTTCTTCGGATCAGTAGAAACCCTGCAGCAAAGGTAATTTTCAATACACTTGTTCACACGTTCACCTTGCAAGTTCAGTCTGACAATGTCGCATTCTCCATTGGAGATGCATTTTGATGTATGAGTTCCATATCAAGAAAGACTTTTTCCAAATATGTTTCCAGCTAATTAAAACAAGTCAAAACTGGAACAAAACCATATAAGCCAAAGCTTAACTGCATCATAATTCAGAAACCAAGGTCCGTACTTTGAAGAAAAGCCAACAAAGTGTAGACCCGCATCTCAATCAACTAGTTTCAGAATAGAAGCCAAACAATCATAAGGATCAGCCAATAGACATTTAAGAAATTGACCTCGATCAACAAACAAGATTTGAAATCATTTGAGTGAAGCTTTCACTGATTAATAATCCAGCCCACCCAGAGCCAAAAATAAAATAAAATAAAGAGGCTTCATGTCGTGTTCCAGCTAAGCATTGCAAATTCAACTGATCTAAGCCCAACTGTTAAGCCAAAATCATTCAAGGAAAAGAAGTCATTTTAGCAAAAGAACAAATATTAAAGCACCATGTCACATGCTGAGTATCAAGCAAAATGAACATAAATCTGTTCTTAACAGTTCAACACGGAAAAAGGAGGACAGCAAGAACTTGAATAACGAAAATACACTGATAACTATGGATAGGGAAAATGCTCTCAGGTTATTATACTCCCTCCTCTAGTTCTTGAAAAGTTGCAGGTTCTAGGCATAGGTTCAATTAACATTTTTGAAACTTTGACTCGCTATATTTCATAATATTTTTGGATTGGATATGTGAAAAACATGTGTAGGTTATCTCATAAAATATTTTCAGAAAAGTATTATTTTGAAGAGTTTTACAGTAATGTATAATAAAAATAAAGGTTATCTCTCATGAAGTATTTTTAAAAATTATAATTTCGGAGAGTTCTATAGTTAACAAAAATAAGCAGTAAAAGTTGTATTTTGGGGGCTTCTTCAAAACTAGACTAGAGGGAGTATGCATCATTGAGCAACACACACATATTGTTGTGCTTCATCAATCTAAAGCCTATTTAAAAGTTGTATACCATTCAATTTAAGAGATAATTTTTAATTTTTGAAAACTTGGTGGTTTTGATTTACGTGTTGTTAGTGTATATTACTGTAAATAAACATAAATTACTATATAAAAGAGGGGGGGAGGGGTGATAGATCTTACCAGTGTGTGTTACCTGACCTGACTGGAGCTAATGATGAGGGTTCCCAAACCCGACACCGAACCATCTTGCAGTTAACAGCTGAAGGGCATTGTTGTCGGGCCTCTGGGACTGGGGGTACCCAGGCCCGTCTGCCCGCGGCCCGAGCATGGCGCTGGCCCTAAGCAACCGAATGGCCCACCAATCATCCTCATGAGGAGGGCCCTCGCGAGGGCCAATGCCTCGCGAGGCGCACGACGGCCACGACATCACAAGCCTCCCGGGACCCCCTCGCGGAGCCACCTCTGGTGCCCTCGCGGGGTCGAGCGGTCCTGCCCCTCCACGTGGTTGACGTGGTTCGCACCAAGCGCCCCCCCGGGCCGCACCAGTTGGCATGGAGGAGAGAGTTTCCTTTTTGGTGCTAGAGAGGCAGCGCCAGCTCGCGGGTTCCCAAGGCATCCCCCAAAGGTTTCCCCTTCTGTGCAAGAAGACCAAGACCGAGGGCTCGGCAAGACGGATGTCACCCCCGAGCCCACGGGCGCGTCATGGTGAGGAACTTTAGCAGGCGAAGACCACCTTTTGTCAGGATAAGCTGCAAACCTGTCCCCTTTCAAACTGGCCGTTGTGGCAACCCTTCCCGCCTGATATTTTTGGGGGAAGAGGACCAGGGCCAATATAAGGGGGGAACCAGCCCCCGTAGATGGGGAGACACCTTTGCTTGGCAAGAACACGCCTTGTACTTCTCTTCCTCCTCAAGCAATCCACCAAGCAGGAGTAGGGTCTTACACCGCGAGGTGGTCCGAACCTAGGTAAACTCTGCGTATCCTTGTTCATCTTCCTTAGCTCAAGCCGCCGGAGAGTCGCTGTGTGGTTGCGAAGTAGAGTAGGGTAGGAGAGCGAGCGCAACCCAGTGTTCGAACCTTCTTGGGTCTGCGGAGCCCCGATTCCAACATTTAGCGCGCCAGGTAGGGGTGCGTCTACGTTCTCCGGCTCCGTTTAAACTCCGGCTTCACCAACCCCAAACGGCCGACGCCCGCAGTATGCGCATGGAGCGCAGGGTAGCCCAGACCGCCCAGGCCGCCCCGGTTGGCCGAGGCGGTCGACGCTGCTCCGCCGACACCGGTACGACGGTCGGTGACCCGGTCGCCGCGACCGGGGGAACCCGAGCGCCCTCCCGTTCGCCCCGCCTTCCAACGTCACGTGAGGGAGCCACGGCGCGCTTCTCCCGACGCGTCGGCTCAGCCGAGCCACGAGGCGGCCCGCTCATGCTCGGCAGGGACGCCGGGGCACGCCGGGAGCGGCGTTCGGTGGCGTGCATCCTTGGCGGGGCCCAGGCACCGGCCGCCGACCGCCACTTCAAGCCTTCCTTTCGCAAGGCGAGCGCTGCCCGCAAGGAGCACGGGTCCGCGCCATCGCCTAGCTAGACCAGGCGCAGCATCACCTTCGATGCGGGAGACCACCCGAGGTCTGCGGCCGCCGCGGGTGCACTCCCCATGTTGTGCACCCCCACGATCAGCAATGTCGTCGTCACCAAGACCTTCATCGACAGAGGCGCGGGCCTCAACGTGCTCTCGGTGGAGACCTTCGACATGCTCCATGTGCCCTACGACCACCTGATGCCAACCAGGCCATTCTTCGGAGTGACCAGCGGCTCCACCACTCCGCTGGGGCAGATCCGCCTCCCCGTCACATTCGGCACGCGCGACAACTACCACACCGAGCTCATCGACTTCGACGTGGCGCACATCAGCCTCCCGTACAACGCCATCCTGGGATACCCGGCGTTGGCCAAGTTTATGGCAGCAACGCACCACGGCTACAACGTCCTCAAGATGCCGGGATGCAGCGGCGTAATCACCGTCATCTGCGATGAAAAGAACGCGGTCTGCTCCCTCGAGCGTGCCAACAAGCTTGCCGCGGCGGAGCATCCCGGGGACGCGGGGGATGTTGAGCCTCGCGAGACCGCGCCCCCGAGGAAGAAGCAGCTATTACCCGTCCCAAGCCTCGTCAAGACCAAGGGTGCAGCCCCTGCCGACGCGAGTCCCGTGCTCGTCGCCGGCACCGACCGCCTCCCTGCATAGGAAGGCGCGCCCGGCGCCTCCCTCAGGCTGGGCTCGGGGGCTTCCGCGTGGGATGCATCCGACTTGACCGGTATGACGAGGGAGGTGCTCGGGCACCACTTGGAGGCGTGCCTCATGGCGCACCCCCGGAGGGAAGGGACGCGGCGCCAGGCGCCGGCGTCGCAGGAATTGATCGACCAAGAAGACGGCAGGATGCAGGAGGAGCGTCACCCGGAGCGCGGCGGGGCGCGCATGTGCGTCGACGTCGCGGGCCTTAATCGGGCCGGATCCCAAGGCCTCTTCCGGCTGCACGTCGTCACCCACCGCGTTCGCATGCCCTTTGGCTTGGCGAACGCCGCCGTCGCCTTCCAAAGGTTGGCGCAGTTCGTGACGACGCCTCGTGTGGCCCCGAGGCCCCGCGAGCCTCCAGAGCCTCCAAGACCTCAGGAGCCGGCCGGCCCCTGAGGGGCTGACCTCCACGGCACGTCCAGCAAGACGGCCAGACGCTTCCGCAGCAGCGCAACCGCCAGGTGACTTTTTGTTGTTCTGTTCAAATTGAGGGCACCCTCCGGGCTGCAACACCCTCAGGCTAGCTTGGGTCCGTCCCTGCAGCATTTTCACTTTTTGGAAGTGTAGCGAACCTTATTATTTCTTTCGAAGTTTATGATTTCGGCTTAAGCCTAGCATTCGGTGCCTTGCCACCGCTTGAAATCGCCACGCTCCTGCGACGCTTCTCTCGAATATCCCCCGGCCGGTGTTAGGCACGGCGTCTGTGCTCGGGTACGTCACTGCAGCGTTGGTAAATCCAAGCGACCGAGCTCTGTCTCGCGGGCTCGCTCCCGTGTACGTCACCTCCTAAGGTCCTTGGTGTCTTGCTCTCAGGGGATTGCCGAGAGTAGGAGAGTGAGGGCGTGGCTTGTTATGTTCCATTGCCAGTTGGGTGCTTCGTCAACTCGGGCGCCACGGATCGGGTGGTTTTCCCTTGTTCATCTCATGAAGGAACCCGACACGGCGTCTGTGCTCGGGTCCGTCCCTGCAGCGTCGCTAAATCCGAGAGACTGAGCTCTGTTTGACGGGCTGCCCCCGAACACGTCACCTCCTGGGGTCCTTGGTGTCGAACCTCTTCGTGTGGTGGCCTCGGGACGGCCACCCGGCTCGCGTCTCTCCCCCCCCCCCCCCACGTCATAGGTCCGGTATGTACGCAACCGCGTAAAAAATGAGGCGCAACCCGCCTGAAGAATTGAGGAAGGACCTCCTGAGCCTTGTGCCTGGAGTGTCCGACACCTCTTTTAAATCGCCGCCCGTGACCCTCTCACGTAACAATGAGGTTGGGGCTGTACACGCCCCGGAGCCTCCCGAAGGGCCGCCCCTCGGCCCCGGGAGGACTCTCGCCCACGCCCAGTGGAAGCCCCATGCTCCGCGCTGGTGGATAAAGAACTGAGGAAGGAGCTCCTGAGCCATGTGCCTGGGGCGTCCGACACCTCTTTTAAATCGCCGCCCGTGACCCTCTCATGTAATAATAAGGTTGGGGTTGTACACGCCCCGGAGCCTCCCGAAGGGCCACCCCTCGGCCCCAGGAGGACTCCCGCCCACGCCCAGTGGAAGCCCCATGCTCCGTGCCGGTGGATGATCGGCGGAGCTCCATGCTTGCCAGTTTCCCCTTGTACCTCACGCGAGCGGGGGCTGGACACGGTGCCTGTGCTCGGGTTCGTCCCTGCAGTGCTAATAAATCCAAGCGATCGAGCTCTGTCTCGCGGGCTTTCTCCCGTGCACGTCACCTCCTGAGGTCCTTCGTGTCTAGTCTCCTCGCGCGACACCCAAGTGTAAGCTGGCAAGAGCTTGGCGCTCCAAGCACGGCTTACCGTGCGCAGGATTCTTCTTCACGAGAGCTGCTTGTGCGTCAAGGGGGGGGGGGGGGGGGGTCTTGAGCATCGCGTCTCAGGAACCTTCACTAGCGCCCGCAGCCCCTCACCTCCTGATTCAGCTCAGGCATCGCGACCTGGCGTTCAAGCGACGGCTGAGGTATGCGCGGGGTTGGGCCCTACCGACACAAAGTGTAAGGACTCTCGAGCGGGCCGCTTGCGCGTTAAAGGGGGGTTCTTGAGCATCGCGTCTCGGGAACCTTCACTAGCGCCCGTAGCCCCTCACCTCCTGGTTCAGCTTAGGCATCGCGACCTGGCGTCCCAGCGACGGCTGAGGTATGCGCGGGGCTGGGCCCTGCCGACGCAGAGCGTGAGGACTCTCAAGCTGGTCGCTTGCGCGTCAAAGGGGGGCTCTTGAGCAATGCGCCTCAGGAACCTTCACTAGCGCCCGTAGCCCCTCACCTCCTGGTTCGGCTCAGGCATCGCGACCTGGCGCACCAGCGACGGCTGAGGTATGCGCGGGGCTGGGCCCTGCTGACGCAGAGAGTAAGACAAGCAGGAGAGAAACCCAGCCAAGAAAAGGAAGTCGCAGATCACAAGCAGTTATTACAAAGTCCGAAATATTTCCCACAGCTTAAAAATGTCATCTCATGTCTCCTCGAGGCGGACTCAGTTTATTGTAGGGTGGCAAAAGGAGGATCCCCGCTAGGCACTTCGCCGTTGTCAAAGCAGATGAACTTCTCGAGCAACGCCTTCACGTGGCTCTCCACAGCCGCCGCCATGTCGCCGCGAGACTCTTCGGGAACGGGGCCCGTCACCTCGTCGAACTTGAAGTTGGGGTCGCGAAGGAGGAGATGGCTGAAGACGCGAGTCGCCGCCACGGAGAGGAGACAGCGGCTTTCCTCTTCCAGGATGCCATCCACCTCCTGGGCCGCGCCCTCGAGTGCCTTCACAAGCCTAGAGGAGAGCTCAGCGTAGCTGGAGCCCTGAGGAACGAGAGGGACATCGAAACTCGACCTACAAATGGAGGACAGGGCCTCGCGGGCCCTGTGTTCGAGGGAGGAGAGCGCGGCGTGGTCTGAAGCCGCCCTCGCGTCGGCGGCAGCCTGGATCTCCTTCTCCCGGGCGTCCAGTTTGGCGTTGGCTTCGGAGATCCGCTAGGCATGAGCCTCTTGGGCCTCAGCCACCTCGCGCCGCAGCGTCTCCAGGCGCTCGCGCTCCGTGGCGTGCTCGGCCGTCAGCTTCGCGAGCTCGGCGTCGCGGTCCGCAAGCCCCGCCTCGCGGACCTTGACATCCTCTTCTCGCAGCTGGAGTTACTGCGCTTGCTCGGCTCGCTCCTGAAGCGCCTTCAGGCCGGCTTCTGCTTCCTCGAAGCGCTTGGCGAGCGCTGTCTTCTCGGCAAGAGCCCTCTCGCAAGTGACCTTTGCCTCAGCGACCTCCTTCTTGCCCTCCGCAAGGGTGGCCTCGGCCTTGCTGTGAGCCTCCCTAGTGGAGGCATCAAGTTGACGCCACCCCATGGCGAGCTTCAGGCGCTCGGCAGAGAGACGCGCCTCGGCGTCTCGGAAGTCCGCCCCCAGCCGGACGAGCGCGTTCTGGGCGTCGGTCAGAGCCCCGCGCCTGAGTAAGGCGTTCTGGTCCATCAAGGAGAGAGTTGACCTGGGGGCTGGCGCTCGACGCAGCTGGAGCAAGGAGGGCCCCGGCGCCCCGCGCTTGAGGCGCCAGGGGCTCCAAGTTCTCTCCCGTGCTTGGCCCCCGCGGTTCGTTCGGGGAGACCGCCGCACTGGCACCAGGGGCTCCTGGCGCGATCACCACCGGAGGACAGCCTGAGTCGCGCCCCGCGTCGTGGCTGGTCGTGAGGGCTGGAGCAGCCGGCGAAGGCTGAGGCGCCTCTCTCTCTTCCGCCGGCTGAGAGGTCGCGGCTTCGACGGGCGGCGGCATCGGGGGATGAGAAGCCGTGGCTCCGGCAGGTGGCGCCCAAGGCCGGATCCCCGCGGCCTTGGCAGGTGGTGCCGGGGGCTGAACCGTCGTGGCCCCGAGGCACGTGCCCCCTCGCCACGCCGGGGAGGCGCTGGGCCCCGTGGTCGCGCCCGCACGGCCGAGCACGGCGCTGGGATGGCGCAGACCGCCCCCGCGCCCGCCAAGGCTTCGGCCAAGGGTTAGGGCCGCCTTCTTGACGGGCGCAACCTTCGCCCCGCCGTTCGCCTTCTTCTTCTTCTCCTCGTCGCCGCCGGAGCACCTGTGCCGAGGAGAGAGTCAGCTGGAGCAACCAGTCAAAGACGCACGGCGTGGGAGCAGATTAAGGAACTTACTCGTCCCGGGCAGCCGACTTCCTCCTCTTCGCAATGGCTGACGTCGGGCCCGCGCCGCCCTCGCGCGCCGTCTCAACGCTGCCTGGAGGGCGCTCGGCATGGTCCTTGGTAGGACCGGCCAAGTTCTTCCCTTCCGTAGGGGCCTGGGAGACCTCCGAAGGAGGCGTGGCAGCCGCCGGTGTGGGCGCAGCGTCTTCGCCATCGGCCTCCGCCACCAGCACAGGAGGGGTCGTAGGGCCCGACCCCGCTCCGTCTCCCGGGCCTACGGGCCTGGGGGGAATAACTTGGTGCTGCTCGTTTGAGGCAGCATCGTCATCCCCGAGACCGCGCAGGGATGTGTGGAGACTGGCCGACGGCGCTCGGCCGGCACTCCCCTCTTCCTCGGTCGCCTCCTAGTCCTCGCCACCTTCACCCTCGCCGGAGGACGTCACCGCGATGGAGGGGATCCTGCACGACCCGACGAGCCCCACTCGTCGAAGACGGGCATCTCCCCAACCAGCTGCAGCGTCGCCTCCGGGGGACCCTCAGGAGTATAGCCGAGCAGGGCCCACAGGGCCCCATCCAGCTCGTCGTGCGTCAGGCCATAGACGCGCAGCCTCATCGGGTCCCTCGAGCCGGTGAACTTCCATAGGGGCAGCGAGCGCGCCTGGAGCGGCGCGATGCGCTGCCCCAGGAATTCCTTGATGACCATCGCCCCCGTGAGAGAGGTGTGCCCATGCGCGGCGATGCGCTCCAGGACGGGCTCCGCCCTCGGGTCGGTGAGCTTCTCGTGCGCCCACCTCGGGGACTGCACGGGAGGGTCCGTGGGGGCCATCAGGAGTGGGTTAACCCGGCACGCGTCCATGAATACCCAGCGCTGCCGGTAGCCCTCCACCTTCTTCCCGGCCTTCAGGCGAATGCTTGCGCCCGTGACGTCTACGAAGGAGACGCATGCGGAACGATGGTCCGGGGCGGTGAACCGCAGGCTGAAAAAGTGGCGAAAGAGCGCCACCGAGGGCCTCACGCCCACGAATGCCTCGCAGTAGAAGGCGAAGATGGCCAGGAGGAGGATAGAGTTGGGCTGAAGATGCAAGGCGTGGATCTGATAATGGGAGAGGATGGCGTAGAAGAACCTGGAGAATGGCGGGACCAGCCCGGCGTAGATGCTGTGGAGGAAGAAGAGATAGGCGGACTTCGGTAAGCCGCTCGGTGCCGACGAGCCCGGCCAGAGTCTTTACATGCGCTTGGGCCCTAAGAGATAAGTGTATGGGCTGGGCCCATACCGGTTCAACAGTTTATGACTCATGTGACCCGCCTATATGATCATGTGGTCAGGTTTGGGCATATCCATGGTACATAATTGTGTCCATGCCCTATCCATGACTAGTCGGGTAGGGTTCTGCTGTTCGGGTACTACCTGTGGGCATGAAAATGTGCTCATGCCCTACCCATGCGGGTCGGGTAAAATTGCCATTCTTGACTGGTGAGGCGCCTGGACATTGTTAGGTAGAAGTGAGGCACTTTCGAAGGGTTGCGCCTTGAACGCGGGTGGGTGAGCTCACCGGCGTGTGCGCTAAGCCGCTAACCAACCGGCCACTGGTCGGTTCTCTTGTAAATGTACATTCTAAATGAATTGAAACCATCATTCGATCCTAGTGTTGGGTGAAGTGAGGTGAAGGGAAAATGGGTAACTGAAGATGAATAATCATGCAAAATTCCCAAAGGAAGGGGTGAAGAAAGTTAAAAAAATTGAGCTTGAGCAACATTATTATAATCAATCATGTAATTGTAAATCAGGATCGAGAAGCTGTGACTTGTACAGAGTATCTGCAAATCAGAAACAACTGGATGGCAAATTGGCATGATATGAGGCCAATAAGTCATCGGCTATACTGTTCCAAGTTTAAACCATTCATCCTAAGGCAGAAGTATGATTACCAATGTTCTAAATCCTAAACAGGCAGCCATGCATGCCCACCTTGTACTCAGTCTGGTAACTGATTGCCCAGGTAATTGCTTGGTATTTCAGTTTATCCTGTTAATTACTCTTTTTTTTTGCTACATTATTCAGTGAGGGCACCTAGCACAATTAGTTGGATGAGTAAACCGAGTTTTAAAACATTGTTGCCTGTTATATTCCAGCAAAAGAGAAAGCTTACCTTAGGGGCATGGCCAATCTTGACTGTCATCCTCATTTTGCAGCATCCTCACTGAATCAACTGAATAGAAATAGCTTTCTGGCAAGCTGCAGAGAAACAGCCTAGGATAAAACATTAGCATAATGTGCCTAATGGCATCACACAACATAACATAGAAATACCTTTCTGGCAATAATAAAGCTCGACTCTTTGTAATCCTGCATTCTCATGGTTGAAGGATATGTACCAGTCAAATGACTCATGAAAGGATAATAAAATTTCGACTTCGGAATTTGGAATTGCTAGGAAATTTTGTTCCCCTTACGAACTTTCTTATATATACAACCATTGCTATCATCGCAGAATATGTTCAGCCATTTTATGAAATGCAGATCATTGCTAAAACTAAGAGGCTAATTAAAACTAGATGTTCAGCCATTTTCCGACGATATTTCCAGCTAATTAAAACAAGTAAAAACTGGAAGATAACCATAAAAGCCAAAACTTAACTGCGTCATCAAAGATAAGTTCCAAGTTAAGTATAGAAAACCAAGATCCACTTTCTAAAGGAAAGTGCAGACCAATATCTCACCAAAATCATGACTTCACGAGAAATGAACTACTTTCAGAACAGAAGCCAAACAACCAAAGATCAGCCAATAGATATTTAAGAATGGACCCCAGTTAACAAATAAGATCTGAAATCATTTTTGGGTGAAGCTTTCATGAACAGAAGCCAAACAACCAAGGATCAGCCAATAGATATTTAAGAAATGGACCTTAGTTAACAAATAAGATTTGAAATCATTTGGGTGAAGCTTTGTGCTGGTATATCAGAAGCGTCTCACCTCCCTTGGGAGGCCGCGTAGTGCTTTATTGATTGATCGGGGCTTATCCCGTGTAGCGCATACATTGTTTACAGCCGTGGTTGGCAAGGAGAGAAGAGAGGTATGAAAAGCAACAGTGAAAAGTAAATAAGCTAGAGTTGACGGTGAGCGAATGCAAGCCGTCCGATCTTCTTCTCCATCGTCGATCCCCAGCCGTTCATTATCTGAACCCGTACAGTTAACTTTAGACTAGAACACCTTGCAAGTTCAGCTGGAGAATGCCCCCTTGCGAGCATGACTTGTCCTCAGGAAGCTGAAGGTTGACGACGCTGTGCTTTGACTGTCTTGAAAAAGGCTGGGAATGTAAGCTTCATGAAATCTGCGTCTTCCCAAGTTGCGACATCCAGTGGAAAATTCTCCCATTGCACAAGCCATTGGACAACCAGCAGATGTTGCAAGGAATCTTTTGGGTCTGAAGTATGATAACAGGTTCAGTGCTGGTACGCCCTTCAGGATCGCCTAGAGGTAAATCAGCACAGCGAACAGCATTGTGTCCGATGTGTTTCTTCAGCTGGCTGATATCGAACACTGGGTGGATGCCCACATTTGCAGCTGCAGGTGATATGCCACATTGCCAACGTGATACAGTACTCGAAATGGTCCATAAAACTTACTTTGCAGCTTGAGGTGAGAGCGAAGGATGATAGCATTCAGACGATATGGCTGAAGCTTCAAGTAGAACATGTCACCTACTGCGATAGTCCTTTCCACTCGCTTGAGATCTGCATATTTCTTCATGCACTACTGCGCAATTAAGAGATTGTGCTTCAATGTTGACAGCAGTGGTTGTCTGTGCCTCACTGCCAGTAGTGACTACCATTGAGAACTCACTGATTTGCGGCTGTGGGTATCCATATAAAGCTTCGAAAGGAGTCTTTTGGAGAGATGAATGAAAGGAACAGCCATGGGTAAATGCTGAACCCGTTTCTTCGGATCACTAGAAACCATGCAGCAAAGGTAATTTTCAATACACTGGTTCACACGTTCACCTTGCAAGTTCAGTCTGACAATGTCGCATTCTCCATTGGAGATGCATTTTGATGTATGAGTTCCTTATCAAGAAAGACTTTTTCCAAATATGTTTCCAGCTAATTAAAACAAGTCAAAACTGGAACAGAACCATATAAGCCAAAACTTAACTGCATCATAATTCAAAAACCAAGATCCGTATTTTGAGGAAAAGCCAACAAAGTGTAGACCCGCATCTCAATCAACTAGTTTCAGAATAGAAGCCAAACAATCATAAGGATCAGCCAATAGATATTTAAGAAATTGACCTCGATCAATAAACAAGATTTGGAATCATTTGAGTGAAGCTTTCACTGATTAATAATCCAGCCCACCCAGACCCAAAAATAAAATAAAATAAAGAGGCTTCATGTCGTGCTCCAGCTAAGCATTGCAAATTCAACTGATCTAAGCCCAACTGTTAAGCCAAAATCATTCAAGGAAAAGAAGTCATCCGTTTTTAGCAAAAGAACCAATATTAAAGCACCATGTCACATGCTGGTATCAAGGCAAAATGAACATAAATCTGTTCTTAACAGTTCAACATGGAAAAAGAAGGAAACAAACTGCTAACTATGGATAGGAGAAATGCTCTCAGGTTATTATACTCCGTCCTCTAGTTCTTGAAAAGTTGCAGGTTTTAGGCATATGTTCAATTAACATTTTTGAAACTTTGACTCGCTATATTTCGTAATATTTTTGCATTGGATATGTGAAAAACATGTGTAGGTTATCTCATAAAATATTTTCAGAAAAGTACTATTTTTAAGAGTTTTACAGTAATGTATAATAAAAATAAAGGTTATCTCTCATGAAGTATTTTTTAAAAAGTATAATTTCGGAGAGTTCTATAGTTAACAAAAATAAGCAGTAAAAGTTGTATTTTGGGGGCTTCTTCAAAACTAGACTAGAGGGAGTATGCATCATTGAGCAACACACACGTATTGTGGTGCTTCCCCATCAATCAAAAGCCTATTTAAAAGTTGTATATCATTCAATTTAAGAGATAATTGTTAATTTTCAAAAACTTGGTGGTTTTGATTTACGTGTTGTTAGTGTATATTACTGTAAATAAACAGAAAGTACTATATAAAAGAGGGGGGGAGGGGTGATAGATCTTACCAGTGTGTGTTACCTGACCTGACTGGAGCTAATGATGAGGGTTCCCAAACCCGACACCGAACCATCTTGCAGTTAACAGCTGAAGGGCATTGTCTCTAACCTCGCAGAATTTTTGGGCCCAGCCATCTGGTTCCTTGTCATCAACTCCTAAGCCGGGAGCCCGGTCCTTTGAATCGAGGTTGATCGGATCTTTCCAATCAGCCACATAAGCAGACACGCGCCTCTTGAACTTGACTTTGAACTCCGACCAAGCTTGGTACTTGTAGTGGTTAACACGTGCGAAGGCGGTCCAGATGCTTTTGAAACCAGGCTTGAGCTTAAAATGATGTACCACATTCATGAGGGATGATTCCACAGCATCGAGACGGACCAAGGATTTGTGCTTCTGCGGGTTCTTCAACCGGCACGTGTAGCCCTGGCAGACCCCCTCTGGTGGATGTGCTGTTTGGCCCGAGGGGGCAAAATCATAACACGCAAGGTATATTTGGCCAACGGTGTCATCAACTGCAACGACCGGGTCTAGCAGAGATTTTGACGGCATCTCCAATCCTATCCAGCTTGTTGAAAAGATGAACTCATCCACATCCATGACAGCCATCCATGTGCAGGAACCTTGCTGTGTGGCCGCGCAATGAGACAGACCAGCTTCCTGGGTCTTGGTCCAGGGCCACGGCACGGTTGTGATGTTGAGCCCTGCGGATTTGAGCTGCGCCACTCGTTGTGCCAGGTTGTCTTCGCTGCCGTTGTCATAGATGAAGAAGTGATCCACCCCGATGGCACTATGGTACAGTGCCCACTCCCCGAGGAACTTGGAGATGTTGCGTCCCATTGTGCAGGCGCAAACTGAAGTCTTTTGAGGTGTCAGGGAAGAAGATTCAGGTTGCTGTCGGTGGAAGGTTGCGAGGGAGGGCATGGGATCCTCGCCGGTGACCCCCAATGTGACAAGAACCCTCGACGTGCTTCCTCCTGGCTTGATAGGTGTCGGAGGTGGGGGGCAGCGAGTAACTTGCTGGACTGAAGTGATCGCTGGTGAAGATGCCAGCATGGTATAGGCTCCGTCGCTGTAACGATAGAGACACTGAAGATCCTGCCGGCGGCTGATTCCTTTAGCAAAGACGAGCACATCGCCTCCGTCCAGAAGAGCCGAGTCGAAGACTATCGGGTCGCTGCTCCAGTTAAGCAGTGCGCGGCCCGGGGAAGGAGAAGGAGAAGGAGAAGGGGAAGGGGAACCTGGAGCAGCTGCGGCGGCCGAGGGGGTGGAGGAGTGGAGTAAGAGCGGCGCTTGGAGCTGCTGGAAGCTCTGCGCTGGCTCGGGAAGGCGGCAGACGTATGCGTGAAGCCCGGACGCCGGCAGCCTCCCGAGCGGTCTCGCCGGGGAGGAGGCCCCACCCTGGAAGGCGCAGATGGCGTCGCCGGTAGGCTCAGAATCGTCCAGGAGCAGGACCTCCTGGTCGGGAAGGAGGACCGCATCCTCCTGCTGCGGCGCGCGGAGGCGGAGGGGCAGAAGGCGGCGCGCGAGGCTGTCATCGCTGAGGCGGAAGTATTGGTATTGCGGCGACGGCGACGGCGACGGCGAAAAATCGGCATCGAACGGGAAGGGCGGGGGCGCCGGACTGTCGGCTCCGAGCGGGAAGGGGGCGCCGTGGCCGAGGGGCCACGAGAAGATCGGGGCGCGGGAGTAGGCGTTGTGGCCTCCGGCTAACAGCAGGAGAGCTCCGACAGAGACGCCGCCGGCGATGGACGCTATGCGGCTCAGGCGGCGGTGTCGCGGCATATTGATTGGATTTCGCGGGAGCAGCAGCTCGAATTCGCCGGAGCAGCAGCTCGATTTCGCGGGAGCAGGAGCTTCTTGATTTCGCGGGAGCGGAGAGCAAAGCAGGGGATGGCTGGGGTGCGAGAAGACGGCCTCGATCGCGATCGATCTGGGTTTAGGGTTTTCGACCCGACCCGAACACGGATTGGTTTTTTTTTTTTAAGGGTACACGGATTGGGTTTATCTGAGCTGGCAATAAAACGTGATGCTTTCTCTGTTTTTTCTTTCTTTGACAATAAAACGTGTTCCCTTCTCTGTTACCGAAACTCCAAATCCACACAAGCAAAACGTGTCGCCACGATCTTCAACCAGACCATAGATAGAATCGTGTGCCGTCAGACCAATCCGGTTCAACGCCGCGACGCATCACCAACCTTGTCGCGTCCCGGCCCGGCTTGTAGCATCGTTGGAGGAGGTCCGGCAAGACTTTGGTTGTTCTACGCCCACTACCATCGACCTCATGTACGACGTCCCCTCTTTAATTGGTTTCGACAACGGGATTGGGCCGTCAGAAGCTTTCTCCATTCTATGTAAGATTTTGGAACTCATCTGGGGCGCCCCGTCTCTAGTTGACCCCCGTTGGCTCTTTCCATTCTACGGAAGATTTGGGACTCGAAGAACACCCGCCTCTTTCGATATGAACCCCAGCCCGCTGGCCTGTTAGGAGAATAGTCAGCGACTTCACACTTTGGTCCAAAAAGCCCCTATTTAGGAGCTTTTTTGGCTTTTAAGCCAAACTGAAGTCTTTCTTTCTTTTTAACGATAAAACGTGTTGCCTTCTTTGTCACGTAGGAGTACCTTCTAACTCACGAAACAAGCTTTCGCCCCCCTTTATAGATAAAGGCAAACACAACAGAACTGACACGATGTCATTCGATACAAGGCGATGAAGAGATCCTCAAAAGCTGGTCCAAAAGAAAATTGGCAATACTAGCCAAGAACGCTACAAACGCACAAAGTGCACCTAAACGTCTCGAGCCAGCAGCCGACACGAAGCACGGGAGACACGCCATCGTGCTTGAGGAAGACCCACCCTCACCGGCGACACCCCCAAGAGGGTGATGACGCAAAGCGTTGCTGCCGCCGCATCAGCCGAAGCTAACAACGGTTTTCAGCCTAAGAGTTGGAGGGCAAGGAGAGGTCCAAGGCGTCACCCCAAGAGGAACACAACACCCGCAGGCCTTGTCGCCACCGGCGCCGGAGCGCAAAGTTTTTGCTCGATCACACCTCCCACCACATCGAGGAAACTCCACGACAGGGACCCCACTATGACGGAACGGGAGCACCAGATCCAGATCTGGGCACAACTGCCAACGAAGACGCCCGCTACGCCAGGATCACCCATCATCGGTACCTTCTAACCCCAAGCTAGCAGTTAGGGTTAGCCAGGCGAGCAGGTCCCTTTCTGTGCCGCCGGTTCCATCTCCCTCCGTGTAACGCCCAAGATGCGGTCCTATCCTTATTTTGGCTCGAGGGCCTCGATAGGGATAGAAGCGCATCTCGTCGTTTCGCAAGAATGGATATCGTTACAAGTACATGTAAAGAGGAGATGAGTATATGGAATTGGCTTACACTCGCCACCAGCTACATCAATATCACATCAATACAACAACATATCCAAACATCATACATAAGAGCAGGGTCCGACTACATCCTTGTTATCCCAGGCCGCCGCCCTGGAACCCATCCTAGATCGATGAAGAAGAAGAGAAGAACTCCAAATCAAACAGGCATTGCTCTCACGTCAAGGCACCGCGTTACGTGTACCTGCAACTGTTGTTGTAGTACACTGTGAGCCACAGGGACTCAGCAATCTCATTTCCAAGGGCATCTTAAATGAGGTCGAAAACAACTTATAGTATTTTCGGAGCGACCCCATATGCAAATTAAGAGTTTGGTCCAGATATGTCCTAAACATATTATATATTTGTTAAACAGGAAAATAAAGTGTACCATGCAAGTGTATACTTCATTCTAGCCGATTTACATATACGAATCATTTAAAACGGAGCTACGGTCGAAAAGATATGCCACACACAAGATGAACATGTCATGAATGCAAAATGCATGAAAATGACAACCACAAGCATTTCAAACCATGGATGCAATATGATAATATGATACTACATGCAATTCTAGGCAAGATTCATGTGGAACATGTTCAAAGCGGAGTAGCGGTTCACAATAGCAAGCAACACAAGTTTTAGTTCAAATCTGTTCAAAACAGCAACATGGCATTTTGCACACCTCAAACTAACAGGCTACAAGAACCTAAAATGCACAAACAAGACATGGGGATGTAGCTTACATGATGCACAACAATTCATATCATACCAGCAAATTGAATAGAAGCATGGATCACTAGGAAATAAGCTCACAAGAAGACTATAGAATATAGCAGATTAGGACTTAGTGAAAATTAGAGTGGACATGGGCAACAGTTTTTTAACAGATTGACATATTGGACAACATATATAACTATGGTGCATATACTAAACATGGCAACAAATGGCACAACCTGGTAGACAATAGCATGCTTAACAAAAGACTCCATTGTGCCAACACCGAAAGAGTCCTAGAACACTAGCAAATCACATGGCATCATGACAACAAAATAACAATTTCAGACTTGGTGAAAATTTAACAATCTCCCAAAGCTGCAGTTTGACTAGGCATGTAGACATGGCAATAACAGTAGCATCACAACCCTCTCTGAGCATGGCAAGGACACTAACAGCAAGAAGACATGTCACACTACAAAATACTCCATTGTCACATGTTCAAATGATGCATAGTTTGCTTAATATGAGCCTCGCAAAATGGAACTTATCGTTAACAGATTACAGTTTTCAGATTACAATGAAATGCACTTTTGCAACAATGATTACAGCATCTAGATGAGTTCTAATATGCATGCAAATGATTCCATAATGTAGACCACAATGAGTAGATGAATTTTTATGTATAGCTCATCTCCAACGGGTAAACATGCACAAAGTTATGACACTCACAATATGCATATGTGATGAAAAACGCAGACAAAAAAAGGACTTGGTCAAAATTTGACTAAGCCGGAATAGGGACGGCACGGTACCGGGCTCTCGCGATGCAGGGACCTTGGGGGCGTTTGGATGCGGGGTTGGGGCCGTCCAAGGGCGAGGGTGGACAGGGTCGTCCCAGCACCATGGCCGGAGGCGGTCGCCGGCGGGGGAGGCCGGGGTGCTGGGCAGGGGCGCGGGGCGGCGGATCTGGGACGGGGCGGCCCGGATCTGGCCATGGCGGCGGCGGATCCGGCGAGGCGAGGCCGAGGCGCCGGCAGCGGAGCTCAGGGCGGCGGCCATGAGGTTCGGCTCAGGCGCGCCATGGGGCTCGGGGCGGCCTCCGACGGCAGCGCGCTCGCGGGCACGGGTGGCGGCTCTCCGATGGTGGGGCGGCGGAGCTGCAGCCTGGCCGCGGAGCTCCGGAGACGGGGCCGGCAACCGGCGGCGGGCCGCAGGCCGGAGGCGCTCGGGCAGCGCGGAGGGAGGCAGGAGGGGGCGCTGGTCGGGCGGCTAGCGCGGGGGCCTCGGGCCGCGGCGGCACTTCCCGGGCCCGGGAGGGCCGGTTTGAGGGCTTGGGCAGGCCCTGGCGGCGGGGAGGAGAGAGAGGGTGTGAGGTGGCATGCCGTGGGTGGCTGGAGAGGGGGCTAGGGCGACAAGTGGTGGCGCGAGAGTGGTGGAGGGCGGCGGCAGGGCTATGCAGGGCTCGCCAAGTGGCGACCAGCGGCTGGGAAGGCACGGAATCCGAGGAGTGGTGGCGGCTGGAGGTAGGTGGAGGCTGGAGGTAGGGTTTTTGTGTCTAGTGTTGTCCAAAAATGGGCTAGGGGGGCTATAAATAGGCAGGTGAGCTAGGTTAGGGGGGTTTGCACCGATTTGAGCCGTGCGATCACAATCGGACGGCTCCGGTTGGGGGAAGGGTTTAGGCGGGATGGTTGTGGGATGTGGAGAGGTGGTGTTGGGCTGAGAAGAGAGGGAATGTTGCGGCCCGGCGACAAGGTTTGAAAATATCACAAACGTCTGCTAATAAACCGATGACTGCGCTACTACGACTGACCGTTCGGGTATCAAACGACCTCCGAATGTGATGAAATTTGGCAGACGGTCTACCTACAACATATTAAGACCGCACGTCAACTTCCAACCCATTCAGAGAATATATTATATGCACTTTTAAAAACAATAACTCAAAGATGCCACAGGCGCGTGCGTGTGTGGTTGGTCTCGAAACGGTGGACGATACAAACGGAGAGAATCGGCAACTACGAACGGATGCAAGTTTTGAAAAATGACGGCGACAGAGTGTCGATGCAATGCGCATGATGCGAATGATGCGATGATGAAGGCGATAACCACACGAATCACACGATGACAACGGAATAAAAGGGGAATCTTCTGGAGCGTCGGTCTCGGGCTGTTACACTCCGCCAGCCGCTCCGGTGGCGGGACGGAGGGGGAACCTCGAACCAGTGCGTCGGGTCGTTGTTGAGGTTGTTTCAGCGGCGTCGCGTCTGAATAAGTTGCATTCCCGGGCTTCGTTCGCGTTCGCGGTCAGGTAGGGCACTTGCCATCGTCCAGGAGACAGCGAACCCATTAGATGGAAGATTTGGGACTCAAGGAACGCTTGTGTTTGTCATCCTTAACAAAGACTAATCCGTTGGCCTCACTTCACTTTGTGGTCCCCGGATCTCGTCAAGGTCGTGGGCTATGATGTTTGGAGGTCGATCGTGGGCTATGGTGTTTGAAGGTCGACCGACGCTGGTCGGGTTGATCCTTGAATGGACCCGCGTCTTCCAAAATGATGTCCAGTCTGTTGGCCTTGCCGTTAGGAAAAAAGGCTTCACCCTTTGGTCCTTTATTAGATTCAAATAACTAAGGTTTCCACCACCTTGTCTCGGCGTCAATGCCTCTCCCCGTGCTCAAATTTCAGGTGTATGCTCCTCAAAGATTGCCTCGACTATAAAAGCAATCTCTTTCACAGGGTTTATCTGAGCTAGCGGGGCGCTGGGTCAGTTCCGCGGATTGGGTTCCACGTCATTACGATCAAGAGGATGTCTTTTTTTTTCTTTTTTTGACAATAAAACATGTTCCCTTCTTTGTTTTTCTTTTTTTGACGATAAAACATGTTGCCATCTCTGTTACCGAAACTCCAAATCCACACTTCCATAAAAAACCCTCCAAATCTACACAAGCAAAACGTGTCAGCCATGATCTTCAACCAGACCATAGATAGAGTCGTGTGCTGTTCGATCAATCCAGTTCAACGCCGCGACACATCACCAACCTTGTCGCATCCCGTCCCACCCCGGCTTGTAGCATCGCCTGGCATGGCCTCATCAGCGACGTCCCCTCTCTAATTGGCCTAGACCACGGGATTTGGCCATCAGAGGCTCTCTCCATTCTATGTAAGATTTTGGACCTCATCCGAGGCGTCCCGTCCTCGGTGTCTCTTTCCATTCTATGGAAGATTTGGACTCGAAGAACACCCGTGTCTTCCGATATGAAGTCCAGCCCGATGGCCTCGATGTTAGGAGAATAGACTTTGGTCCAAAAGTCGAAGCCAAAAGCCCCTATTTAGTAGCTTTTTGGCTTTTCAGCCAAATTGGACTCTTTTTTCTCCTTTTTTACAATTAATCGTGTTGCGTTCTCTGTTACGCGGGAGACGCAGGAGTCATGGGAGGGGAGCGGTTAGGGTTAGCCAGGTGAGAGGGTCCCTTTGCGTGTGAGGGAGTCCTGGTTTAAGGGGTCCTCGGGAGGCCGACCTCATTCTTATGGGCCGGACTATATGGGCCACTTGCCGAGCATTGGATTGATCGAAGACCCTGTCTCCAGGAAGGAAGCTTCGAGAATCGTGGTGTATCCTCCACGTTTAAAGTAGTGAATAGGCATGTTTTATCCCTTCGACCTGTAACCGACCATGTGTAAACCCTAGGTACCCTCGGCGTCTATATAAGCCGGAGGGTTTTAGGTTGTAGGACACAGGAACTCATCTAGGGTTTAGCTATTCGATCTCGAGGTAGATCAACTCTGTAACCCATATACCATCAATATAATCAAGCAGGACGTAGGGTATTACCTCCATAGGAGGGCCCGAACCTGGGTAAACATCGTCTCCCTCATCTCCAGTTACCATCGATTCTAGTCTCACAGCTCGGGACCCCTTACCCGAGATCCGCCGGTTTTGACACCGACATTGGTGCTTTCATTGAGAGTTCCGCTGTGATCGCCAAAGGAATCGATGGCTCGCCTTGTCATCAACGAAGAGGTTCGCAACACGGACGCTTTCGTCCCCGGATAGATCTTCGCCTTCGGCAGCATTGTGCTGCACGCCGACCCGACCGGCCATCTAGGCCGTGTCGGAAGTTTCGCCCCTGACCAAGAGGTCAGATTTGGGAACCTAGAGTTCTCCGTAGACTCTCGGGGCGATCTGTCACTAACCGGGCTCGTGGTCTCGCCTGCGACGCCCGAAGACTCTGAGGCTTTAACCTCAGATCCATCTTTCGGTCCCGCCCACGGGATCTACCCCGGCGAGGACCCGACTTTCAGTCCGGACTCGGTCATAGTGCCAGACGTCCGGACGCCTGTTCTTGCCGAACACTCCCCCCGCGCGGACGCATCGTAGGTTAACTCCGGAAGCTTTGAGCAGGCCGACCCGATCGAGCTCTCGATACTCAACGAGGCTCTAGATCGGATCTCGTCGATGAAGATTACCGATGACCCAACCCCAATCTGTGCTCAGATCGGGCTCAAGGCGGGTCAGGACGAATTTTTCGTCCCACCCACCACCCACTTGGTAGCCACTGTCGAGGATTTAACCGACATGCTGGACTATGCCTCTGAGGAGGCAGAATACATGGATGAGGAGGATCGCGCCCTCACCCCCGTTAACACCGGTCGGTGGACCGCCACCTCCACATACGACGTCTACATGGTGGACACTCCGAAAAACGATGGCGACAAATCGGATGAAGCGCCGTCAAGACGCCGAAAGCCGCATGAACGGTCAAAAGGAAAAAAGGGAAGAAAAGCTATCGACGGCACTAGGGATGGAGACACCCCGGAAGACCTCGGCGATCCCAAAATCCCCGAACACCCGTTAGAGGGTCAGGAGAGGATGATTCCGAGGATGACAATTACCTCCCCCCTGTCGAGGAGGAGGACATCCCGGAAGCCGATGACTTCGCCATCCCCGATAATCCTGAAGATCAGGAACTGTTCAGGCAACAGCTTATAGCCACAGCCCGCAGCCTGAAAGCAAAAGAACGGCAGCTCAAAGCCGAACAAGACAACCTCAACGATCGATGGACGAGAGTCCTCTCAGCTGAGGAAGGATACGGTACCGGTCTATCGGACCAACCTAAGAGCTATCCGCGTAGAAGGCTGCTGCCACAATTCGATGACGAGCTCACTGATACGCCGTCCCCTAAACATACCACATACGACAAGCCAGACCGCCCTCCTCGAGGACGGGACAGGACGACTGACGACACCGGCTACAGGCCGACGATAACCCGTAGACGGGGAAAAGAGCACTAGAGCCCGATGACAGGTTTGACCTGCGACACGACCTGGACTACAGAGCAGGTCGTACATGATCCATCTACGGATCCAGAGGATACTCACCCGATAGACGGGAAGGGTACCGGCCTTGGCTCGACCGCAACAATAAAGGCCGGGAACTAAACCGGGCTAGGACAGACGCCGATCACTGGCGCGACATAGCTCGGGTCAGAGGCGCTGCTCACCCATTGTGCTTCACGGACGAGGTGATGCAGCATCAGTTCCCGGAAGGGTTTAAACCCGTAAACATAGAGCAATACGATGGGACAACTAACCCAACCGTATGGATCGAGGATTTCCTCCTCCACATCCACATGGCACGAGGAGATGACCTCCATGCCATCAAGTACCTACCCCTGAAGCTTAAGGGGCCAGCTCGGCACTGGTTAAATAGCCTCCCCGAAAACTCCATTGGGTGCTGGGAGGATCTAGAAGATGCATTCCGATCTAACTTCCAGGGCACTTATGTTCGGCCGCCAGACTCCTCCGACCTAAGCAACGTCGTTCAGAAGCCAGGAGAATCCGCGCGGCTATTCTGGAATCGGTTCTTGACCAAGAAAAACCAGATCGTTGACTGCCCGGACGCCGAAGCAATAGCCTCTTTTAGGCACAATATTCGGGATGAGTGGCTGGCTCGTCAGCTCGGCCAGGATAACCAAGGACAATGTCCGCCCTTACATCACTCATGACTCGCTTTTGCGCGGGCGAGGATAACTGGATAGCAAGACGTAGCCACAACCCCGAAGACTCCGGAACATCCGAAGTTCGGGATGGAAACGGGAAACCAAAGCGCAACAAGAATAAGCGCCGGCACAACAATAGTGATGCCGATGACACGGCCGTTAACGCCGGCTTCCGCAACCCCCGGCCTGGGCAGCGGAAGAAGCCTCCTAAAGGCAATCGCGATGGACCCACCCCGCTGGACAAGATCATGGAGAGGCCTTGCCAGATCCATGGCACTCAAGAGAAGCCCGCCAACCACACCAACCGTAATTGTTGGGTGTTCAAACAGGCCAGCAAGCTCGCATTCGAAGACCAAGGCAAGACCCCACGCAGCGAGGACGAGGATGAGCCCCGCGGTCCGATCGGTGGTGGACAAAAGAAATTCCCTCCAGAGGTAAAAACAGTAAATATGATATACGCCACTCATATACCCAAAAAGGAAAGGCAGCGCGCCCTTCGAGAGGTCTACGCCATAGAGCCTGTAGCCCCGAAGTATAACCCATGGTCGGCATACCCGATCACTTTCGATCGACGTGACCATCCGACCAGTATCCGTCATTGGGGTTCGGCGGCCCTCGTCCTGGACCCCATTATCGATGGGTACCACCTCACTAAAGTCCTAATGGACGGAGGAAGTAGCCTCAATCTGATTTACTCAGATACGGTGAAAAAGATGGGCATAGATCCGTCAAGGATCAAACCCAGCAACACTACCTTTAAAGGAGTGATCCCAGGCGTCGAAGCCCGGTGCACGGGCTCTGTAAGCCTGGAAGTAGTGTTCGGCTCGCCCGATAACTTTCGAAGCGAAGACTTGATCTTCGACATCGTACCTTTCCGCAGCGGCTATCATGACCTGCTCGGCAGTACAGCGTTCGCTCGCTTTAATGCCGTCCCACACTACGCATACCTCAAGCTCAAAATGCCTGGCCCCAAGGGGGCCATTACTGTCAATGGCAACACAGAGCGCTCCCTCCGAACTGAGGAACATGCGTTGGCCCTGGCGGCCGAATTCCATTACACCGATGATCGGCAAACGCCGACATCTGCTGTAAAAGCACGAAAGGCTGGGAAGCGAGCTCGGTCTCAACCTGAAGTACCAGAATCTTCTTCTCCCCATAAATAGGGATTCGCCCCCCATCGCACAGCCCTAAAACCAGCAAAGTACGTGCCGAGGAGGCACAACTTCGCGCTCAAAATTCCATGGGCAGCGGTGGGGAAAAACTATCAAAAGGTAAGTGTTCGGCTGGACCGAACTATCACCATCAAAACGTCTTCGGACACACTACAGGTACCATAAAGTACCTGCTGAGGCGTAAAGCTCATTCACACTTCGGCGACTTCTCAAGATTTTTCTACAAAGTCTGCTCTCCGAACAGCAAATCCCATAGCGGTATACAACTCCTTAGGAGACGGAGGAGCGGACAAACGACAGGGCACATCGAGGACGTCAGGTCACCCATCGAAGACCCCTGGTACAACCCCTCCTGTAAGGTTTATATTTCATTTCTTAAATACCTGTAAACAGTTGCATCAGCAATTTGAATAATAAGAGTTGTTGAGTAAAATACAGATATATCATACATGATTTCTTCGCTGTCTTTTTCTGGCACACTCTCTGTTTTCTCCCTCTTCTTGCGAGCCTGTTTGGTATACTTTACGATGCAACCGGCTAATAGACCGGGGGCTCGAACTTAAAAAATCGCCCTAAGCACAACTGATTTTGTGTTCGGCGTCTTGGAATTCCGCTTTATATGCATTGGTTCCGAACTACGTCTTGGGTCAATAGTTGGGTTGCCCGGCTCCTGTGCTTGCCCCTTTATGTTCCGCTCGTTCGGCTAAAAGGGAAAAGGGAGAACCGCTGCGATTGTGCTTCCGGCTAGCCTGGTCAAGCACCTCAACGGAGAAAGCCGAAAACTGACTGTCATAGTATGTGAGAACCGGTCTGCGAATCCGAGCTTAAATAAACCTCGTTAGAGGTTATTCCGTGTAATACGATGGGTTTGGCATTAGTACAAACCATGTGATATCGGCTTTGGCCGCGGTTCATCCGAACATCACAAACCCCTGTGGGCTAGTCATCAGCCCCCCGCACTCCTTTCTCGCGCCCCTACGGCTAAGTGAAAGCAATAAAGCATTATGGTCTGATTGCCTTGTCCGCCCCACACTACCGCCTTCGGGTACCGATAGCTCGGCTAAGGGTCACAGTGCGTTGGCAGAGACACCCCGCGTAGTATCTACATGGGGGCTGAAGCCGACGACTCGCAACTTTCAGTTTTAACGGCCACACAGGAGTTATAAAGGATGCAAAACACGAAAGACATGATAAACCATGCATCTTAAATATAAACGCGTTAAAAAGGTCTTCGGACATATTACAACGCCTTTACTCATAAACGTTTTCTCTCGAACATTGAGCCTCTATTGCCCGAGCACCCTCCATAACTACGGAGAAGTATCGCTCAGGGCACCTATGCTCCATTCCAGGAGGTGGAGGGGCGGTGGCTATCTTCATCGGATCCAGCCCCGGCCAGTGCACCTTGGCCTTCGCAAAGGCCATCCAAGCTCCCTCGATACAGGAGGACCGCCTTAGTGCGTCGATCCGGGGCGAGGCGTCGCTCAGCTTCTGCACCAGGCCGAAGTAGCTGCCCGGCAGTGGCTCGTTGGGCCATAGCCGGATACAAAGATCCTTCATGCCCGGCTCCGCCAACCGGTGTAGCACCATCAGCTACTTCAGCTGCTCAATAAGGAGAGGAGAGCGCTCGGGGGCTTCAAACTGCGCCCAGAATAGACGAGCTTCATCTCCTTCTCCCCGCGAAGCATAGAACTGGTTCGCGTCCGCTGTGCTCTTCTGGAGGTCCGAGCAGGCGCCTGAGGAACGCCATACTTGGGTAAGCAACTCGAACTTGCTATCCCCGAAGACACACTGCAATAAATACGGCTTACCATCCATGATAGCCTTGGCCTGGCTGACTTGCTCTTCAAAAGACCGCCTATCCACCCGCTCCTTTTGGAGATTGGTTTTCAGTGTGGATAGTTCGGCGGCCTGCTCCTTGCCTTTTCGCTCAAGGTCCTCGCACTTTTGGCCGGAGTCCTTGAGCTCCTGTTGGATTTCCTCCACCCGAGCCTCATGCTTGTCGCTGGTGGCTCTTAAGGCGGATAGCGCGGTAGCCGCTTCTTTGGCCGCCGCCCTCTCAACCGCAGCCTCCTGCTTCGCCTTCTCAAGCTCGGCCTTGAGCTTCTCAATTTCCTTCGCCGAGGCTGCGTAAGCATTAAACATATCAAAAATACCGTGTTGACAGTACGGTAACGAAGAATTTGGATACTCTAATCCGGCTTACCTTGCGCCTCGTCGAATCTCTTATTCAGAGCTTCGAGCTCATCTTCGGAGCTCTTGAGCTTCCGATTTAGCTCGTCCAGCTCGGCAGCATTCATAGCCGCCGCCGATGACGAAGCCTGTACAAAACAAAACCATATCAAGTTACATGGGTTCACAACTTCCGAACTGTCATAAATATGATCCTATGTCCGGTCCTCTTAAGGGCTGTTAGAACGTTCCGAACAAATACTGTCCTATACATAGTTCGGATAATGACCTATGATTGACCCCCAGGTAAGTTTTTTCCAAACTTACCTAGGGCTCGGGGGCTGCCATGTATATAATGATAACTCAAAGAAATTAATATTTCACAAACAGAGCATTACGCGGCTCACCTGAAAGCCCGTCAGGAGACCGTTGAAGGCCTCCTTCAGTCCGCTGTCTACGGACTGAATGCTCTGCAATACCGTACCCATAAGGGTGCGGTGCTTCTCGGAGAGGGAGGCGCTTGACAGAGCCTCCCCCATAGCCGGCCACCCATTGGTCGGTGGCGCCGGCGGGGATCGGTTGACCCGATCTCCAACCGGGGATTGAACCGATGCCTCCGGAGGCATGGTGCGCTCCGGAGACGACCTCGGAAGGGACTGGACATCCCCTCATCCGGTCTCCTCAGTATCCGGGAGGGGCTTTTCCCCCCGGTCTTCGGCGGCCGAGGCGTTAGCCTCGACCATGACGTCGTCGCCCCCACCTCTGGTGTCCGGCTCCAAAGGAGCCTGTTGGCATGACACCTCCACGGCATCCTTCGCGGCGCCTGGAGGAGAGGGGTGCGACGCGGTCCCGCTCTCCGCTAGCTCGGCGGGCGGGGTCTCCCCGTCCGAGACTTGATCGGTGGGGAGAACTCGTGGTGGGCTGCAAGTCAATAGGCGCCCACATGTTAATAACATTCAAAACTTAGCACTAATAGCTCGGGAAGTCTTCGGATTTTTACCTTTGAGCTGGGGGCTTGACCCTGAGGTTCCTTCGTGGAACCCTTTCGAAGACCTCGGACTCGGTATCCGAGTCCGAACTGTCGTCGGACAGATTTAACTGTGTCCGACGCGCTTTCTTCGGGCCGGGAGGAGGTACATCCTCTGTGGCGTCCGATGACACCGCCCTCTTTCTTGCGAGGGGGGAATCGCCTTCCCCCTCACCCTCATGCTCCTCCTCTTGATTCGAGGAGGCATGGGTTTCCTCGGACACAGCCTCCGGCTGGTCCCTGATGCACAGGCCCTCTCGGCCTGGTTTCTTCTTCTCCTTTTTCTCTGGCGCCTTGTAGGGCGCCACGACGAGCATCTCCGACAGCAGCTGGGACCTAGGGTCTTCGGGCTGTGGAGCCGGGAATTTGATGCCCGTAGCCTTGCTCAACCATTCCTACGGAAGTAATCAGAAAGTGCTTAGATTTTCTTTAGGAAAACAAAGCCGATCAAGCGAAACTAAGTTATACCTCGGAAGGGGGTTTGTCGGCGTGCAGGCCCTGGTCCTCCTTCTTGGCTGGCCAGTTCTCCCGCGCCTTGAACAGTGCCTTCCACAGCTTCTCCCGAGTGGTGCGGAAGAGCCGATGAATCATAGGCTCATCGTCAAGCCGATAAGTCCACATAGGAGAGCCCCGGCGCTGGCAGGGGAGGATGCGCCGCCGGAGCATAATCTGGACCACGTTGGTCAAATCGATTTTGTCCTTGATCATGGAGGCGATGCGCCTCTGCAGGTCGTCCACCTCTATATCCGACCCCCGGTCGAGGCCCTTTCGGACCCATGAGGTCAATCTGGTCGGGGGGGATCTGAATTTGGCAGGAACAGTTCCACCCTCCTCCCTTGGCTCGGTGATGTAAAACCACTCTTTTTGCCAAGTCTTGATGGCGTCGATGAAGGTGCCGGATGGCCATCCTGCGCGGGGAAGCTTGCTGATGACCGCCCCGCCACAATCTGCGTGTTCGCCTGCGACACACTTCGGCTTGACGTTGAATATCTTGAGCCATAGTCCGAAGTGTGGTTCGACTCGCAAGAAGGCCTCGCAGACAATGATGAAGGCCGATATGTGCATGAAGGAGTTCGGCGGGAGGTCGTGGAAGTCGAGTCCGTAGAAGAACATGAGGCCCCTAACGAAGGGGTGGAGCGGAAAGCTCAATCCTCGGATGAAGTGAGGAATGAAGACCACCCTCTCACCTGGTTTGGGGGTGGGGATCACCTGGCCCTCCTCTGCGGCGTGGTGGAAGATGTTGGCGGGGGGGTAGCCGGCGTCCTTGAGGTCCCGGATGTCCTGGTCTGTGACCGTGGAAGCCTCCCACTTGCCGTTGGAGCCTGAGCCGGCCATGGCTGAGCTCGGAGGAGGAAGGGTGGAAAACTTAGATCTGGGCTCTGGAGGCTCAGGAGAATGGGGAAGCAGGGATGCGAATGGGAAGTACAGATAAGCCTTGGGGTTTTATTTCCCTTTTATTGGGCTTGTCGTCGGTTAGCCTCCCTTCACTGCGCCGTGAATCCCTCCGCTTCCCAAGACGTGCGTGCCGTTATACGCGCATGATTAAACATATCCCGTGTGAAACGGAGCACGATCTGTGCATTGATGGGTCGTGCTGATGAAAACGGCCTCAAACCGCGAATCGAGCTTTTGTGACTGGTTCAGCGGTCGTGGTGGGCCGTGACCTTTCATCTGAAAGGTTGTCAGGGAGCACTGTTTACTCCTTGACGTTTGGCCTTCAGGGCCGAGTTATTCATGGTGTTCGGTCTATCCATGATCGGAGAAACTACACGTCGTCGGAAGCCGAGTTAAACTCGGTCGATCACTATTCGGAGAAAAGGAACTCGCCTCGCAAGCCGAAGACTCTGATTATTTGAAGCAGCTGGAGCTAGGACCCTTGGCGTTGGAGGCTAGTTCGGGGGCTACTGAGGGAGTCCTGGTTTAAGGGGTCCTCGAGAGGCCAACCTCATTCTTATGGGCCGGACTATATGGGCCACTTGCCGAGCATTGGATTGATCGAAGACCCTGTCTCCAGGAAGGAAGCTTCGAGAATCGTGGCATATCCTCCACGTTTAAAGTAGTGAATAGGCATGTTTTATCCCTTCGACGTGTAACCGACCATGTGTAAACCCTAGGTACCCTCGGCGTCTATATAAGCCGGAGGGTTTTAGGTTGTAGGACACAGGAACTCATCTAGGGTTTAGCTATTCGATCTCGAGGTAGATCAACTCTGTAACCCATATACCATCAATATAATCAAGCAGGACGTAGGGTATTACCTCCATAGGAGGGCCCGAACCTGGGTAAACATCGTCTCCCTCATCTCCTGTTACCATCGATTCTAGTCTCACAGCTCGGGACCCCCTACCCGAGATCCACCGGTTTTGACCCCGACAGCGTGCCTCTGGTTCCATCTCCCTTCGCCGGCCACTCTGGTGGCGGGACGGAGGGGGAACCTCGGATCTGTGAGTCGGGTGGGTTCTCGGTAGGGTTAGGGTTGAGGGAGTCGCTACCGAGGCTATTGTAGCAGTGTCGCGTCTGAATAAGTTTCCTCGGGCTCCGTTCGCGGTCAGGCGGGGCTCTTGCCTTCGTCTAGGAGCCAAAGAACCCATTAGATGGAAGATTTGGAACTCAATGAATGCTTGTGTCCTCCTTAACAAAGACCAACCCATTGGCAGTTGGCCTCACTTCACTCTGTGGTTCCCGAATCTCGTCGAGGTCGTGGGCTATGGTGTTTGGAGGTCGATGTGGGCTATGGTGTTTGGAGGTCGACCGACAGTGATCGGTTGATTCTCGAATGGACTGGAAGATTTTGCAAAGCGTTTGGACTTGGCGAATTTCTGAAACTTCCTCACAAGCAGAGCGAGTTCCTTGCCAATGTCTTCGGCACCATCAGACCTGCATTCAGATTCTTCTTCTTCGGATGAAGATACAACTTTTGCCTTCAGGTCCTGAGAGCGACCATAACTAGAACCGTAGATTTCCCTCGTCTCAGCTTGTTGGAACTCATGGGTGTTCAGCCTCTCAAGAATATCGGCAGGATCCAATTCCTTGAAGTCTGGGCATTCTTGGATCATTAGAGCGAGAGTGTAAAAGGAACTGTCAAGAGATCTCAATAGCTTCTTCACAACTTCATGTTTGGTGATATGAGTGGCGTCGAGAGCATTCAACTCATTTGAGATGTCAGTGAGCCTATCAAACGTGAGCTGGACATTTTCATTGTCAAGCCTCTTGAAGCGGTTGAACAGATTGCGAAGAACATCAACACGTGAGTCTCGCTGAGATGAGACACCTTCATTGACCTTCGAGAGCCATTCACAGATTTGCTTCGTTGTGTCCAGTGCACTCACACGACCATACTGTCCTTTGGTCAGATGACCACAAATATCGTTCTTCGCGGTTGAGAACCAGTTGAGCAAATCAGCAGCAGTGACACCTTTGCCAACCTTGGGAATGCCAGCCCTGACGACATACCAGAGGTCGTTGTCAATGGGCTTCAAGATGCATGCGCATCTTGTTCTTCCAGTAGGTGTAGTCTATGCCATCGAAGGCGGGGCACACAGCGAAGACCTTGATTATCCCTGCAGTCGACATAGCTAAAACTCCAGGTGGTTAAACCGAAACACAGATCAAGGGAGTACCTTGCTCTGATACCAATTGAAAGTGCTAGTTATCGACTAGAGGGGGGTGAATAGGCATTTTTTATGAAAAGCTTCGAAACAGTAAATGTATTCAAAGTAAGCGGAAGCAACACACGACGAGGTAGGGATATCAATCAAGGATTTAGGCAAGGCATGAAATGCAGCGAAGGCATTCAGGCAGATATAGCATAATCATCATGCACACTAAGATTTATCGAAGATAAACTTAGGCTGTATGAAGATAAATGATAGGAATATCTTTGGTGAGTGTCTTCGAGCTAAGATGAACAAGCAATGGCTTCACAGTGCAATACAGAAAAGTAAGAGAGTGAAAGATAGAACCAGTTGCTCAATGAAGACATATGATTTGTTGGACCACTTCCAATTGCTGTGACAACCGTACGTCTTGTTAGGGAGGCTGAGATTGAACTCAGAAGACCTCATCTTCACCTTGTTCCCCTTGAGCCAAAGTCACTTATACAATGCCCAATCACTCAGGTAAGTCTTCAAGGGAGACTTCCGAAACCCGTACAAACTTGGTCACCCGGCAATCCACAATGACTCTTGAATGCTCTAGACCCAGAAACCTAACCGTCTGGAAGATCACAGTCTTCAAGTGTAATAAGTCTTCGGTTCACTCAGAACAGAACGACTTCGGTGATGCTCAAACACTCTAGCTTTAGGTGTTTGGGTTTATCCTCGCAGGATAGTTCTCTCTCAAAGTCTTCAAGGTGGGTTGCTCCAAAACGACAACAACCGTCTTTGTCTCTCTCTGTCTCTCTATCTCTCTCTTTGAGCAGCCACCTGCTTATGGTGGAGGGGGTGGGCTATTTATAGCCAAGAGACAACCCGACCTGATATGACCGAAATGACCCTGGGTCAATGGCCAACCGACATGTGTCCCAACGGTCGGATTTCAAACAAACGCGGCAACATTACCTGGGCTACAAGTAATGCTCACTCAACCAACTCTGGAAGAGATTTCCTCTCATTGTCTTCACTCGATGACATAGGTATGGGTTGAGCATCACGTCAGCATCTGACTTCGATCATATCAACCTCACTTAATAGTACGGTGGTTCCTATGACTCGGGAAATAAGAAACAAAACAACCAAAAGACTTCGTCTTCGTGTTTCATTATCTTGAAGTGATTATCTTCGCAAGCCACCAATGGCTTCGGCCATCATCAATGTCTTCGGACATTTTTAGGGGTCGTCTATGACGGTTAAACCGAATCTCCAGGGACTTCTATCTGTGTTATCCTGTGCACTCTCACAAACACATTAGTCCTTCAACCACATTTGTCTTCAATACTCCAAAACCAATAAGGGTGGCACTAGATGCACTTACAATCCCCCCTTTTTGGTGATTGATGACAAACTGGTTGAAGTTTTCAACGGGAATAAAATATGTGAAGATAAAGACTTGGAGATTATGCTTGCAAGATATAGAGAGCTTCCCCTGAAGATGTGCTTATGAAGATTTTTCTTGGATTGCAAAAGCACATGGGAGGTTTTGATTTGTGGAGATCTCCCTCTATATCATGGAATCCAATCACTATGCATTTAAGTGTTATTTCTAAGATAATGAATGCATACTAAAAAATGGGCGTCTGCAGTATGGCTTCGGGCGCATATGATAAAACTTGAAGTAGCGCCAAAAGTAAGGTAGACATAAAGTGTGAAGACGACCATCATGACTTAAGTTTTACAACCCAAATAGTAAATGTTAGGAACGAGAGTTGTAAACTTAACAAAATAGTAGCACCCAGCCCATATAGACCCGTTTGAAGACTATCATCCCAATGCTTCTCCCCCTTTGTCATCAAATGACCAAAAGGACGAAGACATTGAGCACTACACGTCCCTAGCAGGAGTTGAAGACGATGGTGCAACAGGGTCGGTGTTGGTTGGTGCAGATGAGCTTGGTGCAGTGCCGCGTCGCTCAGTTGGTGCAGGCGGAGAGGTGACATCGTCAGCTTCATCATTGGCAAGCCTGACGTTGACTGATGGTACAGAAGAAGAGTAATCACTGTCTTCGAGGGAGGGAGTCTGACGCCATGTCTCCATGCGAGGAGGAGGAGCACCAAATCTAAAGAATTGCGTGAATCCATCCTCACGGAGATCGTTCTCTGGGGCCAGCAAAGTCAATGTCTTCTGATACGTCTCTGTCGGTGTACTGAACAGGGGGTGTTCATTACCCCTGGACATGCACCGGCGAGTTGTAGTCTCCAGGCGGGAAGGGCATGGCTAGAGGAGAAATCCACTTAGACGAAGCATCCAAGACCTAGTATTACCGGCAAGCTCAAGGCCGGCAAGATCAAGATAGAGATTCCTGGAAGCAAGCCTTCCTGGGAGAAGACTTCCAGGAAAGTCATCGCCAAGACGAAGACAGCGCTTGCCGGCAAGGCGCGAGCCGGCAAGCCAAAGGTCCGGCAAGCTCCGTGCCCGGCAAGGCCTGCCGGGAGAAGGCGTTCGAGCTGAGGATCAGAAGACTGAAGACCAAAGGCTGGGATCCCGTCAAGCCCCGGTCCCGGCAAGATCTAGCCCCGGTCCCGGCAAGCCCCGGTCCCGGCAAGCCCCGGTCCCGGTAAGCCCCGGGAACGGCAAGGATTCGGCCCCGGCAAGGCTCTGCACAGTGTAGCGCTATCGCTCCTGCGCAGCGGCCAACCTTGTCGTTTAGGGTTTGTCCTCATGGTGACGTGGCGCGATGCTGGCCACGAGATGCTTAAGCGGTGCTGATGGGATGGCTACTTTTGCCCATCCCCTGTAAAGCTTTTCCAAGCCCGAGACACTGAGGGACACCTCGACGGACACCTCACGGTGCGTTTAATGAGCTTGTCCTAAGCCGTCAGGGTTAGGTATGATAACGCTGTAACAACCCTGTAGCTACTTTCCACCTCATGCCTTATCTCGTATGCCACTGTGGTAGCCCCTTTGACTCATATAAAAAGGAGGCCCAAGGCATAGCTACAAGGGGGGGGGGGCACTTCGGAAGCTCATTCTGCATGCGTAGCTGCTACTGCAGCTCCCAGAACTTGGCCAAGAATATCCACAATAATACCAAACAAAGCAGGAGTAGGGTTTTACGCATCCGTGCGGCCCGAACCTCCCCGTGTGCTATTCGCTAGTTCCGCTCTTTGTGCAATCCTCTCCCCTTGCCGAACCGTAAAGGGATCTGCTCGATAGCGATCCCATAGGTGTTTGTTTCGCACGACATCTTTGGCGCGCCAGGTAGGGGTGAGAGGTTGTGCGAATCCGATCTAGCGGTCAGCACGCCAGTTCTTCATCATCTTCATCAGCACGGCGTCCAAAGAGAAGGGCACCATGATCTTCGCAGAAGCTAAGCTCTTAAACTTTGATTGCTTTCTGCTGTTTAGATATGAGTTTTATTTTGAGATCTCTGCATGAACCCGTATGCTGAGGAGCTTTCCCGGCGCTAGTTGCGCTCCATATCGCTTCGAGTCCGCTCGGCGATGTGTGCAGCTGTGCTAGTTGCGCTCCATATCGCTTCGAGTCCGCTCAGCGATTTGTGCAGCTGCGCTAGTCGCGCTCCTAATCGTTTTGAGTCCGCTCAGCGATGTGTGCAGCTGCGCTAGGGCTGGGAAGGTAAACCTTTTCGGGAGGCAGCGCGTCCCCGGCGAGCTGCTGAGGACCTGTTCCTCAAAGCGCCGCTGATTGGATCATGCGCACCGGAAAGAGTTGCGACGAGCAAGGGAACATTCGACAGAGATCCAGATTATAACAGGTTAATCATAAAGATCAAAAGCTAATCAACTTCTTGTGCTAAAACGCTGGTGTGGCACTTCGTGTCCGACCAGCGTTGCAGGAATATGCATGGAAGGCGAGCTCGGGGGCTGGCGGCGCCCTAGAGAGCCGCCGGTCATCACCATGAGCGCGCCTCGATATGCGAGACGAACAGCAAGAAAAGATAAGTCACAGAGACTTATAACAATTACTTTTCCCTTGCTGTCTTTATTTCCCCCTTACACCTACATGCGAAGGAGCCTTCCCAGGGCTAGTTGCGCTCCACGTCGCCTCGAGTCCGCTCGGCGATGTGTGCAGCTGCGCTATCGCCGGGAAGGTGAACCTTTCCGGAAGGCGGCGTTCCCGGCAAGCCGCTAAGGACCCGTTCCTCAAGCGCTGCCGACAGGAGCGTGCGCACCAGGAAGCTCTCCGGCAAGCATGGGTTGTCTTGATTAATTCCTTGTCCTTGTACATCGATCTACATGCGAAGGGGCTTTGTCATGGTCAGTCCGCGCCTAGTTTCGCCTCGAGTCCGATCGGCAAACTTAGCAGCTGCGTTCTGGCCTGGCAAGTCGCCTTGCCGTGAGCAGCACCGCCAGCAGGCTGCTGACGCCCCGAATCCAGCGCTCGCGGCAAGGTTATGCTCCGGCAAGGTTACCAGACAGCGTAGGACAAGATATGTGCAAGGTCAGAATTAATCAAGAGGGGGGCAGCATTTATTTAGCATAAAGAGACGCATGTCTTACATGCGTGAAGATTGATCTAACCAAGATAAATTGTTTCCTTGGCAGCCGAGAAAGCCAAGGGCGCCGTGCAGGAGGCCGGCCAGATGGCAGTGGGGCACTCGCAGTAGACGGCGGAGAGATGAGCGTATGAATCGAGCACGGCACCCGCAGTACCCTTTTTGGGAAAGCTCGGGGGCTGGCTCTTCATCGCGCAGTGTGACGTTCCCTTTCGGGCACACGACTCCTGCTGCCATCCTGCTCTGTTTGCCCACGCTGCCGGCAAGCCCAAGGCCCGGCAAACCACAAGCTCAAGCCGGCGTCGAGAACGTCGAAGTTCTCCGCCGAAGTCATAAGCCTTCCCGGAAAGATCCTTGCCGGAAGCCGGCGTCGAGAACGTCAAAGTTTTCCGCTGAAGCCGCAAGCTTAGCAACCTTGTCGTCGAGCCACGCGCTCCGACAAGGGGGCTCTTAGCCTTGTCGTCGAGCCATGCGCTCCGACAAGGAAGCTTTCAACTTTGTCGTCGAGCCATGCGCTCCGGCAAGGGGAGATTTCATGCGCCATTCATCAGTGCGCGGCTAAAGTTATGAGTGTCGATTGCTTCTCACCGCACGGGTACCGGTGCATGTTTTTGGGCCTAGCCCGGACAGCACTGTGCCCGCCTGCCCGGCCCAGGCCCGGGGGCTCCTGTCGGTGTACTGAACAGGGGGTGTTCATTACCCCTGGACATGCACCGGCGAGTTGTAGTCTCCAGGCGGGAAGGGCATGGCTAGAGGAGAAATCCACTTAGACGAAGCATCCAAGACCTAGTATTACCGGCAAGCTCAAGGCTGGCAAGATCAAGATAGAGATTCCTGGAAGCAAGCCTTCCTGGGAGAAGACTTCCAGGAAAGTCATCGCCAAGATGAAGACAGCGCTTGCCGGCAAGGCGCGAGCCGGCAAGCCAAAGGTCCGGCAAGCTCCGTCCCCGGCAAGGCCTGCCGGGAGAAGGCGTTCGAGCTGAGGATCAGAAGACTGAAGACCAAAGGCTGGGATCCCGTCAAGCCCCGGTCCTGGCAAGATCTAGCCCCGGTCCCGGCAAGCCCCGGTCCCGGTAAGCCCCGGGAACGGCAAGGATTCGGCCCCGGCAAGGCTCTGTACAGTGTAGCGCTATCGCTCCTGCGCAGCGGCCAGCCTTGTCGTTTAGGGTTTGTCCTCATGGTGACGTGGCGCGATGCTGGCCACGAGATGCTTAAGCGGTGCTGATGGGATGGCTGCTTTTGCCCATCCCCTGTAAAGCTTTTCCAAGCCCGAGACACTGAGGGACACCTCGACGGACACCTCACGGTGCGTTTAATGAGCTTGTCCTAAGCCGTCAGGGTTAGGTATGATAACGCTGTAACAACCCTGTAGCTACTTTCCACCTCATGCCTTATCTCGTACGCCACTGTCGTAGCCCCTTTGACTCATATAAAAAGGAGGCCCAAGGCATAGCTACAAGGGGGGGGGCACTTCGGAAGCTCATTCTGCATGCGTAGCTGCTACTGCAGCTCCCAGAACTTGGCCAAGAATATCCACAATAATACCAAACAAAGCAGGAGTAGGGTTTTACGCATCCGTGCGGCCCGAACCTGGGTAAAAATCCCCGTGTGCTGTTCGCTAGTTCCGCTCTTTGTGCAATCCTCTCCCCTTGCCGAACCGTAAAGGGATCTGCTCGATAGCGATCCCATAGGTGTTCGTTTCGCACGACAGTCTCCAATGTATCTATAATTTTTGCTTGTTCCATGCTGTTATATTATCATTCTTGGATGTTTTACAATCATTTTATAGCAACTTTATATCATTTTTTGGGACTAACCTATTGACATAGTGCCAAGTGCCAGTTGTTGTTTTTTCCTTGTTTTTTACTTCGCAGAATATCAGTACCAAACGGAGTCCAATCGCAATGAAACTTTTTGGAGATTTGTTTTGGACTAGAGGAAGGCCAGTGGGCCAAAGAAGTAACCAGGAGGGAGCCCAGGCCACCCACAACCCACCAGGGCGAGCCAAGGGCCCTGGGCGTGCCCTGATGGGTTGTAGCCGCCTCGGGAGTCCCCTCCACTGCCTCTGAGCTCTATAAATACCCAAATATTCCAGAAACCCTAGAGGAGTCGACGAAAAATACATCCAGCCGCCGCAAGTTCGAGAACCGCGAGATCCAATCTAACACCATCACGGAGGGGTTCATCATCCTCATTGGTGCCTCTCCGATGATGCGTGAGTAGTCCACCATAGACCTACGGGTCTGTAGGCAGTAGCTAGATGGCTTCCTCTCTCTCTTTTGATTCTCAATACAATGGTCTGTTGGAGATCTATTTGATGTAAACTTTTGCGGTGTGTTTGTTGGGATCCGATGAATTTTGAGTTCATGATAAGTTTCTATCCATGAATATTATTTGAGTCTTCTTTGGTCTCTTATATGCATGATTACTTATAGCCTCGTATTTCTTCTTCAAATATTTGGTTTAGTTAGGCCAACTAGATCGATTTTTCTTGCCATGGGAAGAGGTGCTTCGTGATGGGTTCGATCTTGTGGTGTCCTCTCCCAGTGACAGAAGGGGCAGCGAGGCACGCATGTATCGTTGCTATTAAGGATAACAAGATGGGGTCTATTCCTACATGAATAGATCTTGTCTACATCATGTCACTGTTCTTATTGCATTACTCCATTTTTCCATGAACTTAATACACTAGATGCATGCTGGATAGCGGTCGATGTATGGAGTAATAGTAGTAGATGCAGAATCGTTTCGGTCTACTAATCTTGGACGTGATGCCTATATAATGATCATCGCCTTGGATATCGTCATGATTATTTGATCTTCTATCAATTTCCCAACAGTAATTTGTTCACCCACCGTGTGCTATACTCATGAGAGAAGCCACTAGTGAAACCTACGACCCCCCGGGTCTACTTTTTGAACATATTGCTTTCCGATCTATCGTTTGCCGCTTTTGTTTTCAGATCTATTATTCCAAAAAACCAAAAATACCTTGCTGCACTTTTTATTTGCCTCTTTTATTTTGTGTTCTTGCGAGATCTATCTATCCAATCTATCATTACCTAATCTATCATTTTACCGTAGAGAGATTGACAACCTCTCTTTCGCATCGGGTTGCAAGTATTTATTCTTTGTGTGCAGGTGTTGTTTACATGGTGTTGCGTGATCCTCCTACTGGTTCGATACCTTGGTTTCATAACTGGGGGAAATACTTACCATCGCTGTGCTGCATCATCCCTTCCACTTTGGGGAAATACCGATGCAGTCTCAAGCCACGTCAATGTAATTTCTGGCGCCGTTGCCTGGGAGGAAGCAGTCTCTTCAACGTGCCAATCTCTGGCGCCGAGGAGACACCATCAACATCTATCAGGTTCCTAATCACAAATCTCATCTCCTTGCAATTACATTATTTGCCATTTGCCTCTCGTTTTCTTCTCCCCCACTTCACCAAATTTGCCGTTTTATTCGCCCTCTTTTTCGTTTGCCTTTTTCTCATCAGATCTCTTGTTTGCTTGCAATCTTATTTGCTAGTCACGATGACTCAAGAAAATACCAAGTTGTGTGATTTTTCCAATACTAATAATGATGATTTTATTAGTACTCCGATTACTCCTCCCGCCACTAGTGCGGACTCTTGTGATATTAATGCCACTTTGTTGAATCTTGTCTTGAAAGATCAATTTGCCGGTATTCCTAATGAGGATGCCCCGTCCCATCTAAACACATTCGTAGAATTGTGTGATATGCAAAAGAAAAATATGTGGATAATGATATAGTAAAGTTGAAATCATTTCCTTTCTCCTTGCGGGATCGTGCAAAAATTTGGTTTTCTTCTTTGCCACGCAATAGTATCGAATCTTGGAATAAGTGCAAGGATGTTTTTATTACTAAGTATTTTCTGCCCGTGAAAATTATTTCCCTTAGAACACAAATCATGAATTTTAAGCAACTTGAGCATGAACATGTTGCACAATCTTGGGGAAGAATGAAATTGATGCTAAGAAATTGTCCTACTCATGGTTTAAATCTTTGGATGATCATACAAAATTTTTGTGCGGGATTGAATTTTGTCTCTAGAAATCTTTTAGATTCCGCCGCGGGTGGTACTTTTATGGAAATTACTTTGGGTGAAGCTATTAAATTGCTAGATAATATTATGGCAAATTATTCACAATGGCATACTGAAAGAGCACCTACTAGCAAAAGGGTTAATTCGGTTGAAGAAATTAGTACTTTGAGTGAAAAAGTTGATGCTTTAATGAAGTTGGTTGCTAGTAAAAATGCTCATATTGATCTTAATGATGTGCCTTTGTCTACTTTGATTGAGCAAAATAGTGATTCCTTAGATGTGAATTTCATCTCGCGAAACAATTTTAATAACAATGCTTATAGAGGTAATTTTAATCCTAGGCCTTTTCCTGGAAATTCCTCTAATAATTATGGCAATTCCTATGGTAATTCTTCTTACAATAATAATAGGAACCCCTCTGATCTTGAGAGTAATATTAAAGAATTTATCAATGCGCAAAAGGTTTTCAATACTACGATTGAAGAAAAGTTGAATAAGATTGATGACATGTCTAGAAGCATTGATAGATTTTCTCATGATGTAGAAAATCTCAAGTTGAAAGCTTTTGCACCTAAGATTGATGAATCAATTAAATCTTTATGTGTTTCTATGGATGAAAGTAAGAAAAGAACCGCTATGCTTAGAGCTAAAAGAGAATTTTTAGAAAAAGCGTTTTCTAGTGATTGCTTTCAGAAAAATGATGAAGATCTTAAAGTGATCGGTGTTTCTTCTATTGATTCCTTATTTAGTAGTATTCAAATTGATGATAAAGGTACTGTAGTAGAGTCAACTTTAGCTAGAAGGCGTCCCAATAATTTGGAGGGTGAAAATCTTGATGAAAAAATTGATGAAAGTGGGTTTGAAGAGGTCAAAACTTTAACTAGTGATGTGCCCACTATTTTGGATTGCAAAGATTTTAATTATGATAGTTGATCTTTGATTGAATGTATTTCTTTGCTGCAATCCATGTTGAATTCACCCCATGCTTATGAACAAAATAAAGCTTTCACTAAACATATCGTTGATGCTATGATGAAATCTTTTGAAGAAAAGTTGGAGTTAGAGATTTCTATTCCTAGAAAATTACATGATGCATGGGAACCTACCATTAAGGTCAAGATTAAGAATTATGAGTGCTTTGCTTTATGTGATTTGGGTGCTAGTGTTTAAACGATTCCGAAATCTCTATGTGATGTGCTTGGTATTACCAATACTGAAGAATGTTCTCTTAATTTGCACTTGGCAGATTCTACTATTAAAAAGCCTTTGGGAAGAATTAATGATGTTCTTATTCTTGCAAATAGGAACTATGTGCCCATAGATTTTGTTGTTCTTGATATTGATTGCAATCCGTCTTGTCCCATTATACTTGCTAGACCGTTTTTACGCACTATAGGTGCCGTGATTGATATGAAAGAAGGCAATATTAGATTTCAGTTTCCACAAAGAAAGGGTATGGAACACTTCCCTAGAACAAGAATTAATCCACCATATTGATCTATCACGAGAGCCTCCTATGAGGCAAAAACCAAACATGACAATACTTGAATCTATGCATTATGCCTAGCTAGGGGCGTAAAACGATAGCGCTTGTTGGGAGGCAACCCAATGAGTAAATTTATTTTCATCTTGTTCTTTCTGTGTTTGAGTGTTGACACAATTATGCCTATGTTATTATTGTGTTTTTATGTTTTATTTATTGTTTGTGCCAAGTAAAGCCTTTAGGATGATTCATAAGATGAGTAGAAACAATGCTGAATCTGAAACAGAAACTTTGCCTCCAGTGCGCGAATTTTCATTTTTTACTGGAGCGTGATAATAAGCTGAATTTTTAACACAGTATTTCTATACAAATTCTTTATGCTTTCCTAATTTTTCAGAATTTTTAGAGTTACAGAAGTATGGTCAGAGTATAGATTACTACAGACTGTTCTGTTTAAGACAGATTCTGTTTTCGTTGCATTGTGTGCTTGTTTTGATGAATCTATGGTTTGTATTGAAGGGTATAAGCCATGGTAAAGTTAAAATACAGTAGGTATAATGCAATAATAAAATTTGAATGGGTTTTCAGCAGTACTTAAAGTGGTGACTTGCTTTATTATACTAACGGATCTCACGAAGATTTTGTTGAGTTTTGTGTGATTGAAGTTTTCAAGTTTTGGGTGAGATCACGATGGATGAAGGAATAAGGAGTGAAAAGAGCCTAAGATTGGGGATGCTACAACACCCCCAAGATATATCCAAAGAGAAACAAGAAACTAAGCTCGGGGCATCCCCTCTTTCTTCTAACGACCATCAGTATTTTACATAGAGCTATATTTTTATTCGTCACATATCTTGAGTTTTGCTTGGAGCGTCTTGTATCATTTGAGTCTTTGCTTGCTTTGCTTTTTAGTTTGTCACTAGTATCCTTTCTGGACACACCTATTTGAGAGAGCCAAAATTATGCTATGATTTGTTAGAATTGCTCTATATGCTTCACTTAAAAAAATTGAGCTATGGAATTGCTCTAGTGCTTCACTTATATCTTTTTGAGCACGGTGTGCTTGGAATTTTTTTGAAGAAATACTCTCATGATTCACTTAGATTAATTTGAGAGTTAGTAAATTTTGAAGAAATCCTCTCATGCTTCACTTATATTATTTTGAGAGATGAAACTTTATGCTCATGTTCTTCACTTAAATTTGTTTGAGCTTGTCAAAAGCAATGGCAATATATGAAACTAGTCCCAAAGTGATAGATATTCAAGGGGGATATAATAAAAACTTTCATGAAGATCATTGGACAAATTAAACTTGATTCCTTGTAATAGTTTTGAGACATGATGATAGTGATATGTGAGTCATGTTGGTGAGTAATTATGCTTTAGTAAGAATATTGGTGTTAAGGTTTGTGATTCCCTATGCAAGTACGAAAGTCAATAGTTATGCAATGAAATTACATCCTACTTATGGTGCATTATTTGGTGTTAGTTATGCTCAATGCCCGTTTATGTGAATTTTCGTTTCTTGGTTGGTTGCTTCTCAATCTATTTGCTAGCCTCCACTTGTACTAAGTAGAAATACTACTTGTGCATCCAAAATCCTTAAACCCAGTTTTGCCTTATGAGTCCACCATACCTACCTATATGTGGTATTTCCATGCCGTTCTAAGCAAATTTGTATGTGCCATCTCTAATTTTCAAAATAGATTTCCTATTTGTGTGCTCGTACCGCTCATGAAACGGTAGGGGTATCCAATATTTTTCCATGCTAGATGTGTTATTCTCAAGATGAGTGTTTATTCACTTGTCATTGCATGAGAGTACGACGGTAATAGGGATGCCCAATCCCGAAATGAAAAAAATTACTTTATGTTGTCAAATAATAAATTCCTTGGAAGGTGTTGGTATGGAAGGCAACCGTGGATATGACCATCCATGGATTGTGAAAGAATGGGGGGAAAAGGAATAAACTTTACTTTATGTTTGGAAACCGCCTATGATATATCTAGCATGGAAAGTATTGCGAACTACTTTGTCGTTTTCGTTGACAGGAAAGGCATGCCACTCAAAATACTTTTTCTCTCTCAATTTAAACTTTGAGCTCTGGCACATCTACAAATCCCTACTTCCCTCTGTGAAGGGCCTATCTATTTACTTTATGCAATTTTTATTTTTTATTTTGAGTCTACATCTTATCTTATAAAGCACCAACTAGGGGGCACTATGATCATACTTGTGCATTGGATGTAGCTAATATTTGAGTGTGTTTCATGAATGGATCAATGATTGAGCATGATGGGCTAGTTATAACTTTCTTTAGTGTTGATATTTTGAAAGACATGGTTGCTTGTTGGCATGCTTGAGTATTAAAGTCTTTATGTCAAAACTACACTATTGCTTTTAACCATCTAAAAGTCCAAATGTCCATGCTACAAAAGAAAAGAATATGTGATGAACATGTTAGGCAGCATTCCATATCAAAAATTCTGTTTTTATCATTTACCTACTCGAGGACGAGTAGGAATTAAGCTTGGGGATGCTGATACGTCTCCAACATATCTATAATTTTTGCTTATACCATGCTGTTATATTATCATTCTTGGATGTTTTACAATCATTTTATAGCAACTTTATATCATTTTTTGGGACTAACCTATTGACATAGTGGCAAGTGACAGTTGTTGTTTCTTCCTTGTTTTTTACTTCGTAGAATATCAGAACCAAACGGAGTCCAATCGCGACGAAACTTTTTTGGAAAAAAAAATTGGACCAGAAGAAGGCCAGTGGGCCAAAGAAGTAAACAGGAGGGAGCCCAGGCCGCCCACAACCCACTAGGGCGCACCCTGATGGGTTGTGGCCGCCTCGGGAGTCCCCTCCACTGCCTCTGAGCTCTATAAATACCCAAATATTCCAGAAACCCTAGAGGAGTCGACGAAAAATACATCCAGCCGCCGCAAGTTCCAGAACCGCGAGATCCAATCTAACACCATCACGGAGGGATTCATCATCCTCATTGGTGCCTCTCCGATGATGCGTGAGTAGTCCACCATAGACCTACGGGTCCGTAGGCAGTAGCTAGATGGCTTCCTCTCTCTCTTTTGATTCTCAATACAATGGCCTATTGGAGATCTATTTGATGTAAACTTTTGCGGTGTGTTTGTTGGGATGTGATGAATTTTGAGTTCATGATCAGTTTCTATCCATGAATATTATTTGAGTCTTCTTTGATCTTTTATATGCATGATTACTTATAGCCTCGTATTTCTTCTTCGAATCTTTGTTTTAGTTAGGCCAACTAGATCAATTTTTTTTGCCATGGGAAGAGGTGCTTTGTGATGGGTTCGATCTTGCGGTGTCCTCTCCCAGTGACAGAAGGGGCAGCGAGGCACGCATGTATCGTTGCTATTAAGGGTAACAAGATGGGGTCTATTCCTACATGAATAGATCTTGTCTACATTATGTCACCGTTCTTATTGCATTACTCCATTTTTCCATGAACTTAATACACTTGATGCATGCTGGATAGCAGTCGATGTGTGGAGTAATAGTGCTAGATACAGAATCGTTTCGATCTACTAATCTTGGACGTGATGCCTATATAATGATCATCACCTTGGATATCGTCATGATTATTTGATCGTCTATCAATTGCCCAACAATAATTTGTTCACCCACCGTGTCCTATACTTATGAGAGAAGCCACTAGTGAAACCTACGCCCCCCCGGGTCTACTTTTCCAACATATTGCTTTCCGATCTATCTTTTTGCCGCTTTTGTTTTCAGATCTATTATTCTAAAAAACCAAAAATACCTTGCTGCACTTTTTATTTGCCTCTTTTATTCTATGTTCTTGCGAGATCTATCTATCCAATCTATCATTACCTAATCTATCTTTTTGCCGTAGAGAGATTGACAACCTCTCTTTCGCGTCGGGTTGCAAGTATTTGTTCTTTGTGTGCAGGTGCTGTTTACAAAGTGTTGCGTGATCCTCCTACTGGTTCGATACCTTGGTTTCATAACTGAGGGAAATAATTACCGTCGCTGTGCTGCATCATCCCTTCCTCTTTGGGGGAAATACCGATGCAGTCTCAAGCCACGTCAAAGGAATTTCTAGCGCCGTTGCCAGGGAGGAAGCAGTCTCTTCAACGTGCCAATCTCTGGCGTCGAGGAGACACCATCAACATCTATAGGTTCCTAATCACAAATCTCATCTCCTTGCAATTACATTATTTTCCATTTGCCTCTCGTTTTCTTCTCCCCCACTTCACCAAATTTGCCGTTTTATTCGCCCTCTTTTTCGTTTGCCTTTTTTCTCGTCAGATCTCTTGTTTGCTTGCAATCTTGTTTGCTAGTCACGATGACTCAAGAAAATACCAAGTTGTGTGATTTTTCCAATACTAATAATAATGATTTTATTAATACTCCGATTGCTCTTCCCGCCACTAGTGCGGAGTCTTGTGATATTAATGCCACTTTGTTGAATCTTGTCTTGAAAGATCAATTTGCCGGTATTCCTAATGAGGATGTCGCGTCCCATCTAAACACATTCGTAGAATTGTGTGATATACAAAAGAAAACAGATGTGGACAATGATATAGTAAAGTTGAAATTATTTCCTTTCTCCTTGAGGGATCGTGCAGAAATTTGGTTTTCTTCTTTGCCACGCAATAGTATCGATTCTTGGAATAAGTGCAAGGATGTTTTTATTACTAAGTATTTTCCGCCCATGAAAATTATTTCCCTTAGAACACAAATCATGAATTTTAAGCAACTTGAGCATGAACATGTTGCACAATCTTGGGAAAGAATGAAATTGATGCCAAGAAATTCTCCTACTCATGGTTTAAATCTTTGGATGGTCATACAAAAAATTTATGCGGGATTGAATTTTGTCTCTAATTTTTTTTAGATTCCACAGCGGGTGGTACTTTTATGGAAATTACTTTGGGTGAAGCTACTAAATTGCTAGATAATATTATGGCAAATTATTCATAATGGCATACTGAAAGAGCACCTACTAGCAAAAGGGTTATTTCGGTTGAAGACATTAGTACTTTGAGTGAAAAAGTTGATGCTTTAATGAAGTTGGTTGCTAGTAAAAATGCTCCTATTGATCTTAATGATGTGCCTTTGTCTACTTTGATTGAGCAAAATAGTGATTCCTTAGATGTGAATTTCATCTCGCGAAACAATTTTAATAACAATGCTTATAGAGGTAATTTTAATCCTAGGCCTTTTCCTGGAAATTCCTCTAATAATTATGGCAATTACTATGGTAATTCTTCTTACAATAATAATAGGAACCCCTCTGATCTTGAGAGTAATATTAAAGAATTTATCAATACGCAAAATGTTTTCAATACTACGATAGAAGAAAAGTTGAATAAGATTGATGATATGTCTAGAAGCGTTGATAGAATTTGTCATGATGTAGAAAATCTCAAGTTGAAAGCTTTTGCACCTAAGATTGATGAATCAATTATATATTTATATGTTTTTGTGAATGAAAGTAAGAAAAGAACCGCTATGCTTAGAGCTAAAAGAGAATTTTTAGAAAAAGCGTTTTCTAGTGATTGCTTTCAGAAAAATTATGAAGATATTAAAGTGATTGGTGTTTCTTCTATTGATTCCTTGTTTAGTAGTATTAAAATTGATGATAAAGGGACTGAAGTAGAGTCAACTTTAGCTAGAAGGCATCCCAATAATTTGGAGGGTGAAAATCTTGATGAAAAAATTGATGAAAGTGGGTTTGAAGAGGTCAAAACTTTAACTAGTGATGTGCCCACTATTTTGGATTGCAAAGATTTTAATTATGATAGTTGCTCTTTGATTTAATGTATTTCTTTGCTGCAATCCATGTTGAAATCACCCCATGCTTATGAACAAAATAAAGCTTTCACTAAACATATCGTTGATGCTATGATGAAATCTTTTGAAGAAAAGTTGAAGTTAGGGATTTCTATTCCTAGAAAATTACATGATGAGTGGGAACCTACCATTAAGGTCATGATGAAAAATTATGAGTGCTTTGCTTTATGTGATTTGGGTGCTAGTGTTTCCACGATTCTGAAATCTCTATGTGATGTGCTTGGTCTTACCAATATTGAAGAATGTTCTCTTAATTTGCATTTGGTGGATTCTACTATTAAAAATCCTTTGGGTAGAATTAATGATGTTCATTCTTGCAAATAGGAACTATGTGGCCATAGATTTTATTCTTCTTGATATTGATTGCAATCTGTCTTGTCCCATTATACTTGCTAGACCGTTTTTATGCACTATAGGTGCTGTGATTGATATGAAAGAAGGCAATATTAGATTTTAGTTTCCACTAAGAAAGGGTATGGAACACTTCCCTAGAACAAGAATTAAGCCACCATATGAATCAATCATGAGAGCATCCTATGGAGCAAAAAACCAAAGATGACAATACTTGAATCTATGCATTATGCCTAGCTAGGGGCGTAAAACGATAACGCTTGTTGTGAGGCAACCCAATGAATAAATTTATTTTCATCTTTTTCTTTCTGTTTTTGAGTGTTGACACAATTATTACTCTGTTATTATTGTGTTTTTATGTTTTATTTAGTGTTTGTGCCAAGTAAATCCTTTAGGATGATTCATAAGATGAGTAGAAACAATGCTGAATCTGAAACAGAAACTTTGCCTCCAGTGCGTAAATTCTCATTTGTTACTGGAGCGTGATAATAAGCTGAAATTTTAACACAGTATTGATATACAAATTATTTATGCTGTCCTAATTTTTCAGAATTTGTAGAGTTACAGAAGTATGGTTATAGTACATATTACTACAGACTGTTCTGTTTAAGACAGATTCTGTTTTCGTTGCATTGTGTGCTTGTTTTGATGAATCTATGGTTTGTATTGAAGGGTATAAGCCATGGTAAAGTTAAAATACAGTAGGTATAATGCAATAATAAAATTTGAATGGGTTTGCAACAGTACTTAAAGTGGTGATTTGCTTTCTTATACTAACGAATCTCACGAAGATTTTGTTGAGTTTTGTGTGATTGAAGTTTTCAAGTTTTGGGTGAGATCACGATGGATGAAGGAATAAGGAATGAAAAGAGCCTAAGCGTGGGGATGCTACAGCACCCCCAAGATATATCCAAATAGAAACAAGCAACTAAGCTTGAGGATGCCCCGAGTGGCATCCCCTCTTTCTTCTAACGACGATCGGTATTTTACTTACAGCTATATTTTTATAAATCACATATCATGAGTTTTGCTTGGAGCGTCTTGTATCATTTGAGTCTTTGCTTTCTTTGCTTTTTAGTTTGTCACTAGTATCCTTTCTGGACACACCTATTTGAGAGAGCCAAAATTATGCTATGATTTGTTAGAATTGCTCTATATGCTTCACTTAAAAAAATGAGCTATGGAATTGCTCTAGTGCTTCACTTATATCTTTTTGAGCACGATGTACTTGGAAATTTTTGAAGAAATACTCTCATGCTTCACTTAGATTAATTTGAGAGTTAGTAAATTTTGAAGAAATCCTCTCATGCTTCACTTATATTATTTTGAGAGATGAAACTTTATGCTCATGTTCTTCACTTAAATTTGTTTGAGCTTGTCAAAAGCAGTGGCAATATATGAAACTAGTCCCAAAGTGATAGATATTCAAGGGGGGTATAATAAAAACTTTCATGAAGATCATTGGACATATTAAACTTGATTCCTTGTAATAGTTTTGAGACATGATGATAGTGATATGTGAGTCATGTTGGTGAGTAATTATGCTTTAGTAAGAATATTGGTGTTAAGGTTTGTGATTCCCTATGCAAGTACGAAAGTCAATAGTTATGCAATGAAATTACATCCTACTTATGGTGCATTATTCGGTGTTAGTTATGCTTGTAAGTGCATCTAGTGCCGCCCTTGTTTGGTTTTGGAGTATTGAAGACAAACGTGGTTGAGAGACTAATGTGTTTGTGGTTCACAGGTTAACGCAGATAGAAGTCCCTAGAGTTTCGGTTTAGCCGTCGAAGACGACCCCCAAAAATGTCCGAAGACATTGATGACGGCTGAAGCCATTGGTGGTATACGAAGACATTCGCTTGAAGACAATGAAACGCGGAGACGAAGTCTTTTGGTAGTTTTGTTTCTTCTTTCCTGAGTCATAGGAACCACCGTACTGTTAAGTGGGGTCGATGTGATCGAATTCAGATGCTGACGTGATGCTCAACCCATACCTATGTCTTCGAGCGGAGACAATGAGAGGAAATCTCTTCCAGAGTTGGTTGAGTCAGCTTTACTTGTAGCCCAAGTAAAGCTGCCGCGTGTGTTTGAAATCTGACCGTTGTGACACGTGTCGGTTGGCCATTGACCCAAGGTCATTTCGGTCATATCAGGTCGGGTTGCCCACTGGCTATAAATAGCCCACCCCCTCCACCATAAGAAGGTGGCTGCTCAGAGAGAGATACGGCTGTTGTCGTTTTGGAGCAACCCACCTCGAAGATATTGAGAGAGATACATCCTGCGAGGATAGACCTAAACACCTAGAGATAGAGTGTTTGAGCATCAGCGAAGTCATTCTGTTCTGAGAGAGCTGAAGACTTATTACACTTGAAGACTGTGATCTTCCAGACGGTTAGGCGTCTGGGTCTAGAGCAATCCAAGAGTCATTGTGGATCGTCGGGTGACCAAGTTTGTACGGGTTTCGGAAGTCTCCCCTGGAGACCTACCAGAGTGATTGGGCGATGTCTAAGTGACTTCGGCTCAAGGGGAATAAGGTGAAGACGAGGTCTTCTGAGTTCAATCTCAGCCTCCCTAACCAGACGTACAGTTGTCACAGCAACTGGAACTGGTCCAACAAATACTGTGTCTTCGTCAAGCTACTAGTTCTATCCTTCACATCTTTACATTCCTGTTCTGTATCGTGAAGCCTTTCCCTGTTCATCACTGAAGACTTGTCTTGAAGACATTCATGCCTGCTGTTTATTTTCGTACTGTCTAAGTTTATCTTCGACTCATCTTATTGTGCATGATGTTAAAGCTTAACATGTTTGTATGTCTTCACTATGATGCATGCCTAGATTAGATTCTTGATTGTATCCCTACCTAATCTTGTTTACGTTTTCGCTCTATTCGAATACATTCCCTGTTTCGAAGACTTTCATAAAAATCGCCTATTCACCCACCCTCTAGTCGATAACTAGCACTTTCAATTGGTATCAGAGCAAGGTACTCCCTTGTTCTGTGTTTCTGTTTAACCACCGTGGAGTTTTAGCTATGTCGACTGCAGGGATAATCAAGGTTTCCGTTGTGTGCCCTGTCTTCGATGGCACTGACTACCCCTACTGGAAGAACAAGATGCGCATGCATCTCGAAGCCATTGACAACGGCTTATGGTATGTCGTCATGGCGGGCATTCCCGAAGTTGGCGAAGGTGTTACTGCTGCTGATGTGAAGAGGTTCGCACAACTGGACTCCACCGCCAAGAACATCATCTGTGGTCATTTGACCAAAGGACAGTATGGCCGTGTGAGTGCACTTAACACTGCTAAGCAAATCTGGGAATGGCTGTCCAAAGTGAATGAAGGTGTCTCATCTCAAAGAGACTCTCGTGTTGATGTGCTTCGCAACCTGTTCAACCGCTTCAAGATACTCGACAACGAAAACGTTCAGCTCACATTTGATCGACTCACCGACATCTCAAATGAGCTGAATGCACTTGGCGCCACTGATATCACCAAACATGAAGTCGTGAAGAAGCTACTCAGATCACTTGACAGTTCCTTTGATACTCTCGCACTCATGATCCAAGAGCGCCCTGACTTCAAGAGTTTGGATCCCGCCGATATCCTCGAGAGATTGAACACACACGAGTCTCAACAAGCTGAGAAGAGAGATATCTACGGAACAAGCTACAGTCGCTCCCGTGCATTGAAGGCCAAAGCTGTGTCTTCATCTGAAGACAACTCTGAATGCAGTTCTGATGGTGCTGAAGACTTTGGAAAAGAACTCGCTTTGCTTGTCAGAAAGTTTCGGAAGTTTGCCAAGTCAAAGCGCTACGCAAAATCTTCAAAGCGCGATTCCAAGAGGTCTGGTGAAATGTCTTCAAGAGACAGCAAGAAGCAAACCTGTCATAAGTGCAAGAAAGTTGGCCATTTCATCGCTGATTGTCCTCGATGGGAGAAGGAATCCAAGAAGAAGAGCAAGGACTATGACTCCGATGACAAGAAGAAGAAGAAGTATGCAAAGTCTTCATCACACAAGAAGAGTTCATCTGGCAAGGCACATGCTTTCATCGGAAAGGGGATGGATTCACAGTCTGAATCTGGTTCAGAAGTTGAGGAAGCATCTGAGGAGGAATCTGACGCTGAAGTAGCTGGATTAGCAATGGCTTTGGAATATCTCTCCACCTCTGTCTTCGAACCCGAAGACAATGATCCTTTCTTCAACAACGAAGCCGGTGATGATGATGCTACTCCAGCCTACTGCTTCATGGCAAAAGCCTCCAAGGTATCCTCTAAATCCTCACGTCATGACTCTGAATCTGAAGCTGAATCTGATAATGACAAGAAACCTAGCTATGCTAAACTTGTATAAATTGCCACCAAGCAACAACATGCCATGGAGAAAATGCAAACTACTCTAGAGAAAAGCGATGACCTGTTACGCGCAGAGATGAGTCTGAACGAAACTATGGCTGATGGCATGCGTAGTCTTCGTTCAAGGTTTGAGGATCTCCAGAGTCGTCATGATGCCCTCTCAACTGATCATGAAAAGCTTTCTCTTGAATATCTTCAGAAGAAGATTGATCTAGAAAAGTTGAGGGAAGCACTTGATGACCTACGGAAGGAAAACGACTCACTCCTAGTAGAGCAGATCAGTATCGCTCAGGATAAATTTGATGCTCCATGCTTAAAGTGTATTGCACATGAAGCTAATGATTCAACTACTGAATGTTCAAATGCTTCTGAAAATGCTTTATCTTCAACTGTAACTGTGGCACCTAACCCCTCATCTGAGGAAGCCACTGCTATCATTGATGACAATGACAGGTTGAAGACATTGCTTGAAACTGGCATGTACAAGAGTCTGAAAGGGCATCAGATTCTTTGTGATGTCCTGAAGAAGACTATACTGAACAAAAACCCTAGGAAAGAGGGTGTAGGTTTCGAAAGAAACCTCAATGTTGATGGATCCTACTGGACACCTGAGCAGTACCCCAAAACCACATGGGTTGCTGCAAAAGGTCCTTCAGTTGATCCTTCCACATTGTCAGGCTTCAACTGTCTGAATCCTCTCATTATTGATGAATCCTTTGATTCCAATTATAAACTGTTCAAATGTCAAAATGGTGAAGTGTTTGCCAGATTTATTGGAACTAACTGCAGGAATGGTTCTCCTATGAAGAAGATCTGGGTTCCCAAATGTCTTCTTGAAAAGCTTCGCGTGAATGTCTTGACGACATCTCACAAGAAGAAGACAAACTCTGGATCAATGTCTTCGAGAAGACATAAGTCTTCATATGTTGGCACTAACCATTCTGTTTTGTAGGAAAAGACTCATATGACTCATGAATACGTATACAATGGCATGAACCGCTATGTTGATCCAACCAAGAACTTCTCTGTTTATTCATTTCAGTACACAAACCCTCCCGTGAAACGTACTATTAGGGCATCTTTGCCTAAATTCTCTGATGCTGCCTTACGTCTTATTGCTTCTAAGCCACCCCTTCGCATGTGGGTGGTTAAGAAGAACTAATATCTTCTATGCAGCATCGGGTCTCCAGATAGGACGAAGCCTATCCCGATGATCATCTCTGGGGACCCGAAAACATTCTTGTCTGAACGCAAGAAAACTAATGCACACCTCGTTCAGATTACCTACCATTGTCAATTGTTGTATCTTCATCTTAGCATGATACTCCTACATGCTTTGGTGAACTCGACTAATTCTCAATGCAGGAAGACAAATCCAATACTACTGAATGGATTATGGACAGTGGATGCACAAGTCATATGACGGGTGATCGAAGCCTATTGATGGAGCAAACTCTTCGACCTCCAACAAAAGATCACATCGTCTTTGCTGACAAAAGCAGCAGCAAAGTATTGGGGCTAGGTAGAGTTGTTATCTCAAGGGACCGGCACATGGAAAACGTCATGCTTGTCGAATCCCTTGGTTACAACTTGATGTCTGTCTCAATGCTCCGTGACTTAGATATGCTAGTCATATTCGGCAAATTTCGATGTGTGGTACTAATGGCCTCTGAAAAAACCAAAGTCTTCGAAGGTTTTCGAAGAGGTGACTTGTACATGGTAGACTTCTCTGCAGGACCACAGGTTGCCTCATGTCTTCTAGCAAAGGCTTCGGAATGCTGGCTTTGGCACAGAAGGCTAGGACATGCTGGGATGAGGAACTTACACACACTCGCCAAGAAGAATCTCATCATTGGCGTCGAGGGTGTCAAGTTCAAGAAGGACCACCTTTGTGGTGCCTGTGAAGCCGGGAAGATGACCAGGACAAAACACCCCTCGAAGACAATCATGACGACCTCACGTCCCTTCGAGCTGCTACACATGGACTTATTTGGCCCTACTCACTATTCCACCTTCTCTACCACTGCAAATCTATATGGCTTCGTGATTGTTGATGACTATTCTCGATACACTTGGGTGCATATTATTCTCTACAAGGCTGAAGTGCAGGATGTCTTCAGGCACTTCGCAAACAGGTGTATGAACAACTACAACATCAAGATCAAGCACATCAGGAGTGACAATGGCACTGAATTCAAGAACACAGGCCTGGACACCTTTCTTGATACCCTTGGCATCAATCATGAGTTCTCTGCTCCATATACTCCCAAGCAGAATGGTGTTGTGGAGCGCAAGAATAGGACTCTTATTGAGATGGCTCGCACCATGCTTGATGAATACAAGACACCACGGAAGCTATGGCCTGAAGCCATTGACACTGCATGTCACATCATCAACAGAGTTTATCTTCACAAGTTCTTCAAGAAAACATCATATGAGCTTCTCACTGGTAAGAAACCCAATGTAAGTTATTTCAAAGTCTTCGGTGCAAGATGCTGGATAAGGGATCCACACCACACTTCTAAATTTGCACCGAAAGCACATGAGGGTTTCATGCTTGGTTATGGAAAGGATTCGCACACCTACAGGGTCTTCAACATCCTTCACAACAAGGTTGTTGAAACTGTAGATGTGCGATTCGATGAAACTAATGGCTCACAAAGAGAGCACCTGCCTCCTGTGCTAGATGAACCACCTCCTGATGAAGCTATTCGACTGATGGGCACCAGAGAAATTGTGCCTGAAGAACCGGTGGTTGTAGAAGAAGTCATCATTCCTCCATCTACTCAGCGCAAAGACAATGCTGAACCCGAAGACAATGCTGCTGATGAAGACAATACTCATCAGCCCGAACAAAGTCTTCGCCCTACTCATCCACGTGTGGCAAATGAAGTCCAAATTGAGAGAATGCTTGACAGCATAAATGCACCAGGTCCACTTACTCGCTCAAGAGCTACTCAACTGGCTAACTTTTGTGGGTACTTTGCTTTTGTATCTATCACAGAACCCACCAAAGTAGATGAAGCTTTCAAGGAACCGGAATGGATTCAAGCCATGCAGGAAGAGCTTCACCAGTTCGAGCTGAACAGTGTGTGGGAGCTCGTAAAGCGTCTTGATCCAAGGAAGCACAACATCATCGGTACCAAGTGGATCTTTCGCAATAAGCAAGATGACTCCGGTCAAGTCGTCAGAAACAAGGCCAGACTTGTGGCCCAAGGTTACACACAGGTTGAGGGTATTGACTTCGGTGAAACCTTTGCACCTATCGCTAGACTCGAAGCCATTCGAATATTGCTTGCTTATGCTAACCATCATGACATATGCTTATATCAAATGGATGTCAAAAGTGCATTCCTCAATGGTAAGATTGAGGAAGAAGTATATGTTGCTCAACCACCAGGGTTTGAAGATCCAAAGCATCTTGACAAAGTCTTCAAGCTCAACAAGGCACTCTATGGCCTCAAGCAAGCACCAAGAGCTTGGTATGACACACTCAAGGAATTCCTCAAGAAGAAAGGCTTCAAACCTGGTTCACTTGATCCCACTCTCTTCACTAAATCCTATGATGATGAACTATTTGTATGCCAAATATATGTGGACGACATTATCTTCGGCTGTACTAACAACAAATACAGTGATGAGTTTGCTTATATGATGCAAGAAAAATATCAAATGTCGATGATGGGAGAACTAAAATTCTTCCTAGGGCTTCAAATTCGACAACAACCAAATGGCATCTTCATATCCCAGGAGAAGTACCTCAAGGACTGCCTCAAGAAATTTGGCATGAACGAAGCCAAAGGTTACAAGACGCCAATGCCTACAAATGGACACCTCTGCACTGACGAAAATGGTAAAGATTTCGATCAGAAGGTATATCGCTCCATGATTGGATCTTTGTTGTACTTATGTGCATCTAGGCCAGATATAATGCTTAGCGTTTGCATGTGCGCCCAATTTCAAGCGGCACCAAAGGAGTCACATCACCTTGCTGTGAAGCGAATACTTAGATATCTGGCTCACACCCCAACACTAAGATTATGGTATCCAAAGGGTTCGAAGTCGAGATGATTGGCTATTCAGATTCTGACTTCGCTGGCGACAGAGTTGATCGCAAGTCTACATCAGGCACTTGTCACTTTCTGGGATGATCTCTAGTGTGTTGGTCTTCGAAGAAGCAGAACTGTGTTTCACTCTCCACTGCTGAAGCCGAATACATTGCTGCTGGCGCATGCTGCACTCAGCTTCTCTGGATGAAGCAAACCCTCAAGGACTACGGCATCAACCTGAAGCATGTACCTCTCTACTGCGACAATGAGAGTGCAATCAAGATCTCCCACAACCCCGTACAACATTCGAAGACAAAGCACATTCAGATACGACATCATTTTCTTCGGGATCACGTCATGAAGGGCGACATCAACATCAAGCATGCTGACACTGAAGATCAACTGGCAGATATCTTCACGAAGCCTATGGATGAGAAGAGGTTTTGCAAGTTGCGGTGTGAGCTAAATATCTTAGAATCCTCAAATGTCCTTTGAATGGGAATACATCCTAACGCTTATGCATGTTGATAACTTTGATGCACAACACACGATGTAAAGTATGTCTTCAATTCATGAAGATTTACAATCTGAGTGTGAATACATTAACGAAGAATATGACTTCAGAGCGCCACGATAATTGTGCGCCGTGTCTGAGTCAAACATTCTTATACGGTGGGTAACGCCACCAACCAAACTCGAAGACATTACTTCTTTTCATCTAATTGCTTTTTATCTCAACTTCTTCACATGTCTTCGAGAGTTGAATGTCTTCGGAACAAAGTTTATATGTGTTACAGTTAAAAAATATTTGCAGATCTACATTTGGATTGGAGCTTTGTCCTATACATCATTTGTCCTATAGCTTTGTCTTCAACTTTTTCCTAGGCAAATGTGATCGGACCCGACATTCTCTTCTATTCTTCCTCGTCCAAGTCTATTCTAATCCAGTCATATGCATTCTATATTGACACGTGTTGACTGTCTTCTCTGTGTCCTTGACAGTTGAAGACAAATCAACCACATATTTAATTCTCAAATCTCAACTGTCTCCGCATTATTAGCAACAACTCCCGCGCCGCCGTTTCGATTATGGTAGTGGGTTGTCAGGTGGGTTGCATGTATGCCACGTATCCACATAAACCGAGGAGTCAGGGGCATATCCATCCAACTTGTTCGGAGGTTTCCACACCCTATAAGTACAAGTTAACCCCCTTCCATTATTACTTTCCCCTTCCTCCGCCACCCACGTGCTCAAAACCCTAGCGCCGTCGCTGGATTCCATCGCCGCCGGAGACGAAGTGCTTAGCTGCCACGCCTTCTCCGATGAGGTACTCACGCCGGCCGCATTCATCCTCTGCTCGCCACGGTCGTAGCTATCTGCCTCCACCAAGTTAGGGTGAGGCAGATTGAACCGCTTGGCTTCTCCGCCTCGTCGAGCTGTTCGTTGTGTTCTTCCCTGCGGTAAATAAAAAGCTATTTTTTACCGCATGTTTGATCTAAAATTTCTACTGAATATAGTCGGTTGTTGTTTCTTCACTTTTCACTCAACCGCATATAGATCTAGATCTCTATTTTGCCAAATACTTTCACTTTTGGTCTGAAGATTGGTTTGATTCCTCACTTGTACGATTCCTTGGACTTGTACAAATTTGAAATCATCATATAAGCTATAAAAGTGAATGTCTTCGGTAAAAGGTCAATGTCTTCTAAACACAGTGCTATCTTCCAAATCTTCTCAGAATGCATATGACCTCTCCTCTTCCCTCGCGTCTCTAACTCTTTCACAGGAACATGTCCGCAGCAGAATCGCTTGGATCTCATAGTCTGAATTCATTTGCAGACTACTTGCAGATTCATCAGGAATCCTCCAGTGCGTGCTCATACTTGCGTACACCTGTGAAGCCTTTGCTGAAGCCTTTGTCGAAGCCAATGGCTGATAACAATCCAGTCAAGAAGGGAGGGAAGCAAAGATGTAAGAATACAACTAAAGATCTTCCTCCATCACTCTATGAGCAATACAAGTCAGATGAGGAGGAAACATATACACAGCGCAAGAATCAAATCCAATGGATTCGAAGATATTGGAGTGTGGAGTGGTTCAACTACCATTTTGTAACCAAGGAACATGTTGAGAAGTGTGCTGAAAAGGCACCATGGACGGACATCATTTACAGAAATCTTCATCCAAAGACTAAGGCAGAAGCCATCAACATGGGATTTTATCTGTGCATGCTCATGCCCCCAATGCCCAGCAATCCTCATCCATCGAGCATTCTTGGCTGCCCAGATCCTACACAGTCTGACTCGGATGATGATGATAAAGAGCGTCTGATACGTCTCCAACGTATCTATAATTTTTGATTGTTCCATGCTATTATATTATCTGTTTTGGATGTTTTATATGCATTAATATGCTATTTTATATTATTTTTGGGACTAACCTATTAATCTAGAGCCTAGTGCCAGTTTCTGTTTTTTCCTTGTTTTTGAGTATTGCAGATAAGGAATACTAAACGGAGTCCAAACGGAATAAAATCTTCGGAATATTTTTTTCTTGGACCAGAAGCAACCCAAAAGACTTGGAGATGAAGGCAGGGGAGCCACCGTGTGGTGACAAGCCACAGGGGCGCGCCCTAGGGGGGGGCGCCCCCTGGCTCGTGGCCCCACGACAGCCCCCCTAACCCTATTCTTCGGCCTATAAATTCACAAATATTCCCTGGATACCAAAAAGAGCCACGAAAATACTTTTCCGCCGCCGGAAGCCTCTGTTCCCGTGAGATTCAATCTTGGAGCCTTTTCCGGTAATCTGCCGGAGGGGGATTATATCACGGAGGGCATCTACATCAACTCCATTGCCCCTCCGATGATGTGTGAGTAGTTTACCACAGACCTTCGGGTCCATAGCTAGTAGCTAGATGGCTTCTTCTCTCTCTTTGCTCTTCAATGCCATGTTCTTCATGATCTTCATGGAGATCTATCCGATGTATTACTTTTTTGCGATGTGTTTGTCGAGATCCGATGAATTGTGGGTTTATGTTCAGATTATCTATGAATATTATTTGAGTCTTTTCTGAATTCTTATATGCACGATTTCATATCTTTGCAAGTCTCTTCGAGTTATTGGTTTGGTTTGGCCAACTAGATTGGTAATTCTTGCAATGGGAGAAGTGCTTAGTTTTGGGTTCAATCTTGCGGTGTCCTCACCCAGTGACAAAGTAGGGGTAGCGAGGCACGTATTGTATTGTTGCCATTGAGGATAAAAAGATGGGGTTTTCATCATATTGCTTGAGTTTATCCCTCTACATCATGTCATCTTACCTAATGCGTTACTCTGTTCTTCATGAACTTAATACTCTAGATGCAGGCAGGAGTCGGTCGATGTGTGGAGTAATAGTAGTAGATGCAGAATCGTTTCGGTCTACTTGACACGGACGTGATGCCTATATGCATAATCATTGCCTTGGATATCTTCGTAATTATTTGCTTTTCTATCAAGTGCTCGACAGTAATTTGTTCACCCACCGTATTATTTGCCATCATGAGAGAAGCCTCTAGTGAAACCTATGGCCCCCGGGTCTATTTTCCATCTTATACTTTCAGATCTAAAACCAAAAATACCAAAAATACCTTGCTACATTATTTTTACTTTTGTTTTACTTTCCGTTCAAGCAATCTATCATATCTATCTCTATCAGATCTCATCCTTGCAAGTAACCGTGAAGGGATTGACAACCCCTTTATAGCGTTGGGTGCAAGTGTTTGATTCTTTGTGTAGGTACATCTATTGGGGACTTGCTTGTATCTCCTACTGGATTGATACCTTGGTTCTCAACAACTGAGGGAAATACTTATCTACTTTGCTGCATCACCCTTTCCTCTTCAAGGGAAAACCAACGCATGCTCAAGAAGTAGCAAGAAGGATTTCTGGCGCCGTTGCCGGGGAGATCTACATCAAGCCATCCAAGTACCCATCACAAACTCATCTCTTGCATTTACTTTAGTTGCCATTTGCCTCTCGTTTTCCTCTCCCCCACTTCTAAATCGATTTTCCAAAAAGATTTGCCTTTTTTTCGCCCTTCTTCCGTTCGTCTTTTCGTTTGCTTGTGTGCTTGATTGCTTGCTTTGTCACGATGTCCCAAGAGAATACCAAGTTGTGTGACTTTTCCAATACTAATAATAATGATTTTATTAGTACTCCGATTGCTCCCGCCACTAGTGCGGAATCTTATGAAATTAATGCCGCTTTGCTTAATCTTGTTATGAAAGAACAATTTTCTAGCCTTCCTAGTGAAGATGCCGCGTCCCATCTAAATACTTTCGTTGAGTTGTGTGATATGCAAAAGAAGAAAGATGTGGATAATGATATTTTTAAATTGAAGCTATTTCCGTTCTCACTACGAGATCGTGCTAAAACTTGGTTTTCATCTTTGCCTAAAAATAGTATTGATTCATGGAATAAGTGTAAAGATGCTTTTATTTCCAAGTACTTTCCGCCCGCTAAAATCATCTCCCTTAGGAACGATATAATGAATTTTAAGCAATTTGATCATGAGCATGTTGCACAATCTTGGGAGAGGATGAAACAAATGATTAGAAATTGCCCCGCGCATGGTTTGAGTTTATGGATGATTATACAAAAATTTTATGCGGGATTGAATTTTGCATCTAGGAATCTCTTGGATTCCGCCGCGGTTGGTACTTTTATGGAAATCACATTAGGAGAAGCTACTAAACTCCTAGATAATATTATGGCAAATTACTCTCAATGGCATACCGAAAGATCTCCTACTAGTAAAAAAGTGCATGCTATTGAAGAGATTAATACTTTGAGTGAAAAGATGGATGAATTGATGAAATTGTTTGCTAGTAAGAGTGCTCCTATTGATCCTAATGATATGCCTTTGTCTTCTTTGATTGGAAATAATAATGAATCTATGGATGTGAATTTTGTTGGTAGGAACAATTTTGGTAATAACGCGTATAGAGGTAATTTCAATGCTAGGCCGTTTCCTAGTAATTCCTCTAATAATTATGGTAATTCCTACAACAATTCTTATGGAAATTATAATAAGATGCCCTCTGATCTTGAGAATAATATTAAAGAATTTATTAGCTCGCAAAAAGGTTTCAATGCTATGATTGAAGAAAAATTGCTCAAGATTGATGATTTGGCTAGGAACGTGGATAGAATTTCTCTTGAGATTGATTCTTTGAAAATTAGATCTATTCCACCCAAGCATGATATTAATGAGTCTTGAAAAGCTATGAGAATCTCTATTGATGAGTGCAAGGAAAGAACCGCTAGAATACGTGCTAAGCGTGAATGGCTTGAAAAAGTGTGTTCTCGTGATAATATTGATGAAGATCTGAAAGTGATTGATGTGACTCCTATTGAATCTTTGTTTTCTAATGTAAATCTTGATAAATATGGGACTGGAGATGAGTCAACTTTAGTTAAAAGGCGTCCCAATGATTCGGAGTTTATAGATCTTAATGCTAAGATTGATAAAAGTGGGATTGAAGAGGTCAAAACTTTAAATAGCAATGAACCCACTCTTTTGGATTTCAAGGACTTTAATTATGATAGTTGCTCTTTGATTGATTGTGTTTCCTTGTTGCAATCCATGTTAAATTCTCCTCATGCTTATAATCAAAACAAAGCTTTTACTAAACGTATCGTGGATGCTATGATGAAATCTTTTGAAGAAAAACTTGAGTTGGAAGTTTGTATACCTAGAAAGCTTTATGATGAGTGGGAACCTAATATTAAGATTAAAATTAAGGATTATGAGTGCCATGCTTTGTGTGATTTGGGTGCTAGCGTTTCCACGATTCCAAAAACTTTATGTGATGTGCTAGGTTTCCGTGAATTTGATGATTGCTCTTTAAATTTGCATCTTGCGGATTCCACTATAAAAAAAACCTATGGGAAGGATTAATGATGTTCTTATTGTTGCAAATAGGAATTATGTGCCCGTAGATTTCATCCTTCTTGATATAGATTGCAATCCTACATGTCCTATTATTCTTGGTAAACCTTTCCTTAGAACGATTGGTGCAATTATTGATATGAAGGAAGGAAATATTAGATTCCAATTTCCATTAAGGAAAGGCATGGAACACTTTCCTAGAAATAAAATAAAATTACCTTATGAATCTATTATGAGAGCTACTTATGGATTGCATACCAAAGATGACAATACCTAGATCTATTGCGTTTTGCCTAGCTAGGGGCGTTAAACAATAGCGCTTGTTGGGAGGCAACCCAATTTTATTTTTGCTTTCTGTTTTTTGTTTATGTTTTTGTGTGTTTTCCACATTATTACTTCTGTAATAATTTTGTTTTCTTGTTTAAATTAGTGTTTGAGCCAAGTAAGACCTTTGGGATGGTCTACGGTGTTTGCAATTTGATTTTGCTGAAAAACAGAAACTTTTGCTCTCAGTCCAGGCATTTTGTAAATTCACTGGAACGTGATTTTGATCTGAAATTTTTACACAATATTTATATACAAATTTCCCTGATTGTCCTAATTTTTCAGAATTTTTGGAGTTACAGAAGTATTCGAAGTCTATAGATTGCTACAGACTGTTCTGTTTTTGACAGATTCTGTTTTCTTTGTGTTGTTTGCTTATTTTGATGTATCTATGGGTTGTATCGGGGGGTATGAACCATGGAGAAGTTAGAATACAGTATATATTACCCCTATATAAATAAAGAATGAGTTCACAACAGTACCTAAAGTGGTGATTTATTTTTCTTATACTATCGGATCTCATGAGTTTTCTGTTGAGTTTTGTGTTGTGAAGTTTTCAAGTTTTGGGTAAAGATTTGATGGACCATGGAATAAGGAGTGGCAAGAGCCTAAGCTTGGGGATGCCCAAGGCACCCCAAGCCATATTCAAGGATACCAAAAAGCCTAAGCTTGGGGATGCCCCGGAAGGCATCCCCTCTTTCGTCTTCAATCCATCGGTAAATTTACTTGAGGCTATATTTTTATTCACCACATGATATGTGTTTTGCTTGGAGCGTCTTGTATGATATGAGTCTTTGCTTTTTAGTTTGCCACAATCATCCTTGCTGCACACATCTTTTTGATAGAGACACGCTGAATCGTGAATTTATTAGCATACTCTATGTGGTTCACTTATATCTTTTGAGCTAGGCAATGTTGCTCTAGTACTTCACTTATATCTTTTTTAGAGCACGGTGGTGTTATATTTTATAGAAATTATTGAACTCTCGTACCTCACTTATATTATTTTGAGAGTTTCTTAAAACAGCATGGTAATTTGTTTAGGTTATGAATTTAGTCCTAATATAATGGGCATCCAAGAGGAATATAATAAAAACTTTCATATTAAGTGCATTGGATACTATGAGAAGTTCGATTCCTTGCATATAGTTTTGAGATAATGGAGATGGTAATATGAGAGTCATGCTAGTGAGTAGTTGTGAATTGGAAGAGATACTTGTGTTGAAGTTTGTGATTCCCGTAGCATGCACGTATGGCGAACCGTTATGTAACGAAGTCGGAGCATGATTTGTTTAATGATTGTCAAACTTTGTGTGAGGGTCGGGAGCGCGTGATGGTTAACTCCTACCAACCTCTCCCCTAGGAGCATGCGTCTAATGCTTTGTTTGATAACTAATAGACTTTTGCAATAAGTATGTGAGTTCTTTATGACTAATGTTGAGTCCATGGATTATACGCACTCTCACCCTTCCACCATTGCTAGCCTCTCTAGTACCGCGCAACTTTCGCCGGTGCATCAAACCCACCTTCCTCAAAACAGCCACCATATTTTCCTCAAAATAGCCACCATACCTACCTATTATGGCATTTCCATAGCCATCCCGAGATATATTGCCATGCAACTTCCATAACACGATTGCCTTGTTGGTGTGCTCGAAGTATTACTATTTTTATGTCAATATTAGACTATTGTTTTGAATCTTATGGATCTGAATATTCATGCCATAATAAAGAATATTACATGGATAAATATGTTAGGTAGCATTCCACATCAAAAATTCTGTTTTTATCATTTACCTACTCGAGGACGAGCAGGAATTAAGCTTGGGGATGCTTGATACGTCTCCAACGTATCTATAATTTTTGATTGTTCATTGCTATTATATTATATGTTTTGGATGTTTTATATGCATTAATATGCTATTTTATATTATTTTTGGGACTAACCTATTAATCTAGAGCCTAGTGCCAGTTTCTGTTTTTTCCTTGTTTTTGAGTATTGCAGATAAGGAATATTAAACGGAGTCCAAACGGAATAAAATCTTCGGAATAATTTTTCTTGGACCAGAAGCAACCCAGAAGACTTGGAGATGAAGGCAGTGGAGCCACCGTGTGGCGACAAGCCACAGGGGCGCGCCCTAGGGGGGGCGCCCCCTGACTTGTGGCCCCACGGCAGCCCCCCTAACCCTATTCTTCGGCCTATAAATTCACAAATGTTCCCTGCATACCAAAAGGAGCCACGAAAATACTTTTCCGCCGCCGGAAGCCTCTGTTCCCGTGAGATCCAATCTTGGAGCCTTTTCCGGTAATCTGCCGGAGGGGGATTCGATCACGGAGGGCATCTACATCAACTCCATTGCCCCTCCGATGATGCGTGAGTAGTTTACCACAGACCTTCGGGTCCATAGCTAGTAGTCAGATGGCTTCTTCTCTCTCTTTGCTCTTCAATACCATGTTCTTCATGATCTTCATGGAGATCTATCCGATGTAATACTCTTTTGCGGTGTGTTTGTCGAGATCCGATGAATTGTGGGTTTATGTTCAGATTATCTATGAATATTATTTGAATCTTTTCTGAATTGTTATATGCATGATTTCATATCTTTGCAATTCTCTTCGAGTTATTGGTTTGGTTTGGCCAACTAGATTGGTAATTCTTGCAATGGGAGAAGTGCTTAGTTTTGGGTTCAATCTTGCGGTGTCCTCACCCAGTGACAAAGTAGGGGTAGCGAGGCACGTATTGTATTGTTGCCATCGAGGATAAAAAGATGGGGTTTTCATCATATTGCTTGAGTTTATCCCTCTACATCATGTCATCTTACCTAATGCGTTACTCTGTTCTTCATGAACTTAATACTCTAGATGCAGGCAGGAGTCGGTCGATGTGTGGAGTAATAGTAGTAGATGCAGAATCGTTTCGGTCTACTTGACACAGACGTGATGCCTATATGCATAATCATTGCCTTGGATATCTTCATAATTATTCGCTTTTCTATCAATTGCTCGACAGTAATTTGTTCACCCACCGTATTATTTGCCATCATGAGAGAAGCCTCTAGTGAAACCTATGGCCCCCGGGTCTATTTTCCATCTTATACTTTCAGATCTAAAACCAAAAATAGCAAAAATACCTTGCTGCATTATTTTTACTTTTGTTTTACTTTCCGTTCAAGCAATCTATCATATCTATCTCTATCAGATCTCATCCTTGCAAGTAACCGTGAAGGGATTGACAACCCCTTTATAGCGTTGGGTGCAAGTGTTTGATTCTTTGTGTAGGTACATCTATTGGGGACTTGCTTGTATCTCCTACTGGATTGATACCTTGGTTCTCAACAACTGAGGGAAATACTTATCTACTTTGCTGCATCACCCTTTCCTCTTCAAGGGAAAACCAACGCATGCTCAAGAAGTAGCAGCGTCCACCAGCCCCAAGGCCGAAGCCTCTAAAGAAGTCAAAAGCTTCGAAACCTAAGGCTTCAAAGCCTCCCAAGCCATCTGTCCACTCACCTCAGGCTTCACGCTCTCCCACTGATAATCCAGAAGAGCCTGAGGAAGAAGATCGCCTTCATAGGCGTATGAAAAGGAAAGATGTTGCATCCAGAGGTCAGAAGCCTACTCTGTCACTAATGGATGCATCAAATATGATTGAACTGTCTGACAATGAGTTCGACGATGAAGCCTTAGCTAGGCTCATCCAGCAGAAAGAAGAGGAAGCCAAAAGATTTGAAGACTTACCTCTGTTTGATCCTGTCATCTTTGAACACTTCATTGATGAATGGTTCACCGATCCCTCTCTCAGCATTGATGCACTCCAGCTCCCAATTGGCCTGAGTGTCACGTTCCAAGGTCTTGTGAACGAGGAACTGAATGTGGCTCAGAAGGCCAAGCAAATGAAGGCCAAGATCAGTCATGAAAAGGAGCTCTTCAAGCAAAATGTGCACAGACTCACCGCCGAGCAGATCAAGGGATATCAGCTGATGATGGCAGATCTCAAGGCTGCCTTCGAGAAGTGATGTGAAGCTGTCAAGGGAGCCCTTGCGCGCCTCAAGAGAAAGACTGCTATCATGGTCCAGGCTCACAATGACATGCTGAAGAGAAAAGCACTTGGCCAACCCGCACTTGCTCCCGAAGTCATTGCACGCTCCAGGCAAGCTTCGATGTCTTCGGATGTGCCTTCTCCTACACCATCTGTGTGCCGTGGCATTGAATTTCCTGCCGGCTTCTCCAGTCCTCGTGCGCCACCATCTTCCTCTGCTGCTGATAGCAAGAAGACCAAGAAAGCTGAAGCTGAAGCCAAGAAGTGCAAGGCAGCTGCCTCTGAAGCGCAACCTCCTAAGAGGTTGAAGACAAGAAAATCAAAGTCTTCAGAGCCAGCTCAAGACCAAACACCAGTACCCCCAACTGCTCCGTCATCAACCCCCGCTCCTCAACTAGAGCCACTGGTCATCAAGCCAATCTCTGTGGCTCCTCCCGCCTTTGAAAACTTAGAAAGAAGAGTTGTTCTGCATGAGTCTGCTTCCACAGAGACTCAGAATCCAGAAGATACTCCAGTTGCTGAAGACACTGCAGCAGCTGAAGACTTTGCTCATGACGACATTGGTCCTGAAGCCAATGTTGAGACAGAACATGTTGCACAGGTGGACGTGCCAATGGATTCCTCCCCATAGCCAACAAGTGACTTTGTGGATATTGGGACTCCCCTCCGGCCAGAAATTACCGAAGCTGAACCCGGTACACCATCACCACCCTTCTTCCCACCAGTGTCTTCCTCACCAGAATCTCCATTTGCTCCAAAGGAGATTGAAGCCACCACTCGCACTTCCCCACTCAAACGTCTTCGTCGAGGCCCTCGCGCTCTCATGTTTCCTATTCCCGAAGACGAAGTACGAGTTTCACCGACTGCACCAGTCGAAGGAGTGCTGATGATTGAAGTTGTACCTCCAAGTCAACCTGCAACAGACAATACGACAGCCGAAGACATTGCTGCCAATGCCACTATGGGCGATGCCAATGCCCCCTCCTTAGATGGACCTCCTGTCCCTGCCACGCCATCAACTGAAGACAATGAGGACACCATTGTGATGGCTCGGAATAGAGAAGGAGAGATGGTTCCTGTCAGATGGCCTCGTCTGGTTGCACCACCAAGGATGGGACCACAGTATGAGTTCCATCTTGATCTACGCCCCAATGTCATGAACCCCATGCCGCGTCTTCCAAGTCTTCGCCAGTCAGGCCCAGCAAGACCCTTAGTCTTCGAGTTGGAAAGGTTCCGTCTGAACAACACCTTCTTCAACTCTGAACGCAATCCATACAAGCATGCAAGGATACAGTCTGATAGGTTCTGGAGTGCCCCACAACGTCAGTACTACATGTGTGTGCTTTATGGTTAGAACAGGATCTTTCCCCACAAACATCTCAGTTTTGAAGCTATGAAAGGTCTTCCCTGTTATGATCAAGCACCGGACTGTCTTCGCGATGTGGGTCTCCTTCCTTTCTGCACTGACCATGAAGACTGGAATGAAGAGCTCATCCTTCAGTTCTACGCAACTCTCCACATCTCTGGCTTCGGTCGTGACTTGACCACATGGCAGCTGGAGTTTATGATAAGGGATGAGCATATTACTACTTCACCACTGGATTTCTTTCCTGCAACACCACTTGCTGCCTCTGGTGAAGAGTTGGATCCTCGCTCTGAAGCCTATGAGATTGCCACTCGAAGCCTCTTCCAAATGCGAGAACCCAACATGACTGAAATGCTAACTATAATGAAGCCTTTGGCTAGAGATGCAGAATTGCCCACTTCCTTCTTTGTGGATGATCTTCAGTACTTGCCCAGGACTATCTCTCACATTCTTCGGCACACTATCTGGCCGATTAAAGGGCACAACTTATCTCGCAAGATTGAAGGGCCTCTGAAGACATTGCTCTACAACATTGTATATGGCATCAGGTTCAATCTTCAAGACTTATTTCTTCGCAACCTTGCTGCCAATGGTTTCAATGTTCTTGAGCCGAAGATATATGCTCCCTGGATCATGCGCTTCATCAAGTACAGAACCAACACCAGGTTTCTTCCTTCTGCTCGCAACCATGGCGTTTATCTTCCAGATATTGAAGTTGTGCCAGTAGATCTTTATCCATCCAAGAGCAAGAATCCTATTGTCGAAGGCACTAGTGGCACTGCTGATGTTGAAGGTCTTCACATTCCTTCCGATCCATCAAGAGCAAAACTTATTGGTGCATTTCGACAGCCAAGATCTAGTGCTACCAACACCGAAGCCACTGCTAGCACTCTGCCTCGTCAACGCCTGCCAAGGAGAGAGCGTGCACTCACTGATCGTGAACTTCTTGTTTCACTGATTCAAAGGCAAGACAAGCACCATGAATGGACTCGGCGCCAGATGCATGCCATGATGCAAGATATCAATCATGTTCGCAACCTCGCCACCAAAAATGCCTTTGTGGCTTATGAAACCAGTCGCTGCTCATGGAGGACTCTCACTATGCAGGCTCCTGAAGATGAGCTTCGAGAAGATGGCTTTCATCCCCGCTATAGATTTGGTGCACCACCTCCCAGTGCGGAAAGATGGCACAAGACCCCATCCCTCGAAGACAGTGATTTCTCATCTTCAGCTCCCTCCGCCAACGTCAGGCTCGCAGTCGAAGCTGATGATGCCACCTCTCTGCCTCCATCGACTCGGCGTCGCGGCACTGCACCAAGCTCCTGTGCACCAGCTCCCCGCGACCCTGCTGCACCGTCTTCATCGACACCTGCTAGGAACGTTTAGTTCTTCCATGTCTTCGTCCTTTTTGGTCATTCGATGACAAAGGGGGAGAAGCCTTGGATGATAGTCTTCAAGCGGGTCTACTAATAAGGGCTGGGTGATATTTTTTTGCTAAGTTTACAACTCTCGTTTCTGAACATTTGCCGTTTTGGGTTGTAAAACTTAAGTCCTGATGGACGTCTGCACTTTATTTCTACCGTACTCTTTGGTGCTCTTCAAGTTATTTTATGCGCCCGAAGTCATTCTGCAGACGCCCATTTATCACTGTGCATTTCATTATCTTCGACATATCTGTTAAATGCATAGTGATTAGATTACAAGATATAGGGGGAGATCTCCACAAACCTCAACCTGCCATGTGCACTTGCATTCCAAGAAAAATCATCGTATGAACATCTTCAGGGGGAGCTCTCTATATCTTGCAATCAAAATCTTCAAAACCTTATCTTCACATATTTTTATACCCGTTGAAAACTTCAACGAGTTTGTCATCAATCACCAAAAAGGGGGAGATTGTAAGTGCATCTAGTGCCTCCCTTGTTTGGTTTTGGAGTATTGAAGACAAACGTGGTTGAGGGACTAATGTGTTTGTGAGAGTTCATAGGTTAACGCAGATAGAAGTCCCTGGAATTTCAGTTTAGCCATCGAAGACGACCCCCAAAAATGTCCGAAGACATTGATGACGGCTGAAGCCATTGGTGGTATGCGAAGACATTCGCTTGAAGACAATGAAACGCGGAGACGAAGTCTTTTGGTAGTTTTGTTTCTTCTTTTCTGAGTCATAGGAACCACCGTACTGTTAAGTGGGGTCGATGTGATCGAAGTCAGATGCTGACGTGATGCTCAACCCATACATATGTCTTTGAGCGAAGACAATGAGAGGAACTCTCTTCCAGAGTTGGTTGAGTCAGCTTTACTTGTAGCCCAAGTAAAGTTGTCGCGTGTGTTTGAAATCCGACCGTTGTGACACGTGTCGGTTGGCTATTGACCCAGGGTCATTTCGGTCATATCAGGTCGGGTTGCCCGCTGGCTATAAATAGCCCACCCCCTCCACCATAAGAAGGTGGCTGCTCAGAGAGAGATACGGCTGTTGTCGTTTTGGAGCAACCCACCTCGAAGATATTGAGAGAGATACATCCTATGAGGATACACCTAAACACCTAGAGCTAGAGTGTTTGAGCATCACCGAAGTCATTCTGTTCTGAGAGAGCTGAAGACTTATTACACTTGAAGACTGTGATCTTCTAGACGGTTAGGCGTCTGGGTCTAGAGCAATCCAAGAGTCATTGTGGATCGCCGGGTGACCAAGTTTGTACGGGTTTCGGAAGTCTCCCCTGAAGACTTACCAGAGTGATTGGGCACTGTCTAAGTGACTTTGACTCAAGGGGAATAAGGTGAAGACGAGGTCTTCTGAGTTCAATCTCAGCCTCCCTAACCAGACGTACAGTTGTCACAGCAACTGGAACTGGTCCAACAAATATTGTGTCTTCGTCAAGCTACTGGTTCTATCCTTGACATCTTTACATTCCTGTTCTGTATCGTGAAGCCTTTCCCTGTTCATCACTGAAGACTTGTCTTGAAGACATTCATGCCTGCTGTTTATCTTCGTACTGTCTAAGTTTATCTTCGACTCATCTTATTGTGCATGATGTTAAAGCTTAACATGTTTGTATGTCTTCACTATGATGCATGCCTAGATTAGATTCTTGATTGTATCCCTACCTGATCCTGTTTACGTTTCCGCTCTATTCGAATACATTCCCTGTTTTGAAGACTTTCATAAAAATCGCCTATTCAGCCCCCCTCTAGTCGATAACTAGCACTTTCAATGCTCAATGCCCGTTTATGTGAATTTTCGTTTCTTGGTTGGTTGCTTCTCAATCTATTTGCTAGCCTCCACTTGTACTAAGTAGAAATACTACTTGTGCATCCAAAATCCTTAAACCCAGTTTTGCCTTATGAGTCCACCATACCTACCTATATGCGGTATTTCCTTGCCGTTCTAAGAAAATTTGTATGTGCCATCTCTAATTTTCAAAATAGATTTCCTATTTGTGTGCTCGTACCGCTCATGAAATGGTAGGGGGTATCCAATATTTTCCATGCTAGATGTGTTATTATTAAGATGAGTGTTTATTCACTTGTCATTGCACGAGAGTACGGCGGTAATAGGGATGCCCAATCCCGAAATGAAAAAAAAGAACTTTACTTTATGTTGTCAAATAATAAATTCCTTGGAAAGTGTTGGTATGAACGCAACCGTTGATACGGCCAGCCATGGATTGTGAAAGAATGGTGGAAAAAGGAATAAACTTTACTTTATGTTTGGGAACAGCCTATGATATATCTAGCATGGAAAGTATTGCGAATTGCTTTGTCGTTTTCGTTGACAGGAAAGGCATGCCACTCAAAATATTTTTTCTCTCTCAATTTAAACTTTGAGCTCTGGCACATCTACAAATCCCTACTTCCCTCTGCGAAGGGCCTATCTATTTACTTTATGCATTTTTTATTTTTTATTTTGAGTCTCCATCTTCTCCTATAAAGCACCAACTAGGGGGCACTATGATCATACTTGTGCATTGGATGTAGCTAATATTTGAGTGTGTTTCATGAATGGATCAATGATTGAGCATGATGGGCTAGGGATAACTTTCTTTAGTGTTGATATTTCGAAAGACATGGTTGCTTGTTGGCATGCTTGAGTATTAAAGTCTTTATGTCAAAACTAGACTATTGCTTTGAACCATCTAAAAGTCCAAATGCCATGCTACAAAAGAAAATAATATGTGATGAACATGTTAGGCAGCATTCCACATCAAAAATTCTGTTTTTATCATTTACCTACTCGAGGACGAGTAGGAATTAAGCTTGGGTATGTTGATACGTCTCCAACGTATCTATAATTTTTGCTTGTTCCATGCTATTATATTATCATTCTTGGATGTTTTACAATCATTTTATAGCAACTTTATATCATTTTTTTGGGACTAACCTATTGACATAGTGCCAAGTGCCAATTGCTGTTTTTTCCTTGTTTTCTACTTTGCAGAATATCAGTACCAAACGGAGTCCAATCGCGATGAAACTTTTTGGAGAATTTTTTTGGACCAGAAGAAGGCCAGTGGGCCAAAGAAGTAACCAGGAGGGAGCCCAGGCCGCCCACAACCCACCAGGGCGCGCCAGGGTCCCCGGGCATGCCCTGATGGGTTGTGGCCGCCTCAGGAGTCCACTCCACCGCCTTTGAGCTTTATAAATATCCAAATATTCCAGAAACCCTAAAGGAGTCGACGAAAAATATATCCAGCCGCCGCAAGTTCCAGAACCGTGAGATCCAATCTAACACCATCACGGAACGGTTCATCATCCTCATTGGTGCCTCTCAAATGATGCGTGAGTAGTCCACCATAGAACTACGGGTCCGTAGGCAGTAGCTAGATGGCTTCCTCTCTCTCTTTTGATTCTCAATACAATGGTCTCTTGGGGATCTATTTGATGTAAACTTTTGCGGTGTGTTTGTTGGGATCCGTTGAATTTTGAGTTCATGATTAGTTTATATCCATGAATATTATTTGAGTCTTCTTTGATCTCTTATATGCATGATTACTTATAGCCTCGTATTTCTTCTTCGAATCTTTGGTTTAGTTAGGCCAACTAGATCAATTTTTCTTGCCATGGGAAGAGGTGCTTTGTGATGGGTTCGATCTTGCGGTGTCCTCTCCCAGTGACAGAAGGGGCAGCGAGGCACACATGTATCGTTGCTATTAAGGATAACAAGATGGGGTCTATTCCTACATGAATAGATCTTGTCTACATCATGTCACCGTTCTTATTGCATTACTCCATTTTTCCATGAACTTAATACACTAGATGCATGCTGGATAGCGGTCGATGTGTGGAGTAATAGTAGTAGATGCAGAATTGTTTTGGTCTACTAATCTTGGATGTGATGCCTATATAATGATCATCGCCTTGGATATCGTCATGATTATTTGATCTTCTATCAATTGCCCAACAGTAATTTGTTCACCCACCGTGTTCTATACTCATGAGAGAAGCCACTAGTGAAACCTATGGCCCCGGGGTCTACTTTTCCAACATATTGCTTTCCGATCTATCTTTTTGCCGCTTTTGTTTTCAGATCTATTATTCCAAAAAACCAAAAATACCTTGCTGCACTTTTTATTCGCCTCTTTTATTTTGTGTTCTTGCGAGATCTATCTATCCAATCTATCATTACCTAATCTATCTTTTTACCGTAGAGAGATTGACAACCTCTCTTTCGCGTCGGGTTGCAAGTATTTGTTCTTTGTGTGCAGGTGTTGTTTACATAGTGTTGCATGATCCTCCTACTGGTTTGATACCTTGGTTTCATAACTGAGGGAAATACTTACCGTCGCTGTGCTGCATCATCCCTTCCTCTTTGGGGAAATACCGACGCTGTCTCAAGCCACGTCATCTTCCAGGAGCGACGGCTGGTTTCATGAGCCATGAAGGCATTCTTGGTGGTGAGGTTGCGAATACAATTGATGTCTTGCACCATAGAATGCATTTGTCTCCGCGTCCACTCGTGGTGCCGATCCTGTTTCTGAATAAGCGAGACAAGAAATTCTCGATCGGTCATGGCACGTTCTCTTCTGGGTTGAAGCTGGCGAGGCAAAGTGCTAGCAGTGGCTTCAGTGCCGGTGGCACTTGGTTGAGGGCGGCGAATCGAGCCTATCAGCCTTGCTTTGGTTGGATCAGAAGGAAGGTGAAGCCCTTCATATTCAGCAATGCCATCGGTGCCTTTCACGATGGGGTTCTTGCTCTTGGACAGGTAAATGTCTTCATGAATGACTTCCACATCTAGAAGATATATGACATGATTGCGAGCAGAAGGCAGATACCTGGTGTTGCTTTTATGCTTGATGAAGCACATGATCCATGGTGCATAGATATTCGGTTCAAACAGATTGATGCTATTTGCTGCTAGATTGTGCAGGAATAAATCTTGAAGATTAAACCTGATGCCATATACGGTGTTGTAGATCAAAGTCTTCAGAGCCCCTTCTAGCTTGCGTGATGAATAGTGCCCTTTGATTGGCCATATGGTGTGTCGAAGAATGTGATAGGTTGTCTTCGGCAGATATTGAAGATCATCAACAAAGAATGATGTGGGTAAATCTACATCTAGAGCCAAGGGGTTCATCAGCGTTAGCATGGCAGTCATGTTGGGCTCGGGCATTTGGAAAATGCTTCGGGTGGCTTCAGCATAGGCTGCAGACTTCGGATGTAAGTATTCGCCTGAGGTAGCAAGTGGTGTTGCGGGGAAGAATTCCATGGCAGAAGCAGTGATATGTTCATCACGAATCATGAAGTCCATCTTCCATGTATTCAGGTCTCTCCGAAGCCAAAGATGTGGAGAGTTGCATAGAACTGGAGAATGCGTTCTTCATTCTAGTCTTCATGGTCAGTAACAAACGACAACAGTCCAACATCCCGAAGACAATCCAGGGCTTGATCAAAACAATGAAGATCCTTCATAGCTTCAAAGCTGAGATGTTTGTGAGGGAAAATCATGTTTGGCCCATAGAGTACACACATATAGTACTGACGTTGAGGAGCACTCCAGAATCTGTCCGATTGAATCTTCGGATGGTTGTAGGGATTCCTGTTTGAATCAAGAAAGGTGTTGTTCAGTCTGAAGCTCTTCACACTGAAGACGAGAGGACGGGCTGGTCCTAGCTGTCGAAGACTTGGAAGTCTTGGCATAGGGTTCAGAACTCTGGGGCGGCGATGAATGTTGAATTCAAACTGAGGGCCCATCCTTGGTGGTGGAACTAGCCTGGGCCATCTGGTAGGCACCATCTCTCCTTCCCTATTGTGAACCAGAACAATGTTTTCAGCATTGTAGTCTGCTGGCGTAGCAGGAACAGGAGGACCATCTGGGGATGGGGCATTGGCTTCGCCCACAGTGTTGTCAGCAACGATGTCTTCAGCTGCTTTGGCTTTGGTCTCAGGTTGATCTCGAGCAACATCTTCAATCCTGATAACTTCATTGACTGGTGCAGTCGGAGTAACACGCATATCATCTTCACGTATGCTGTGCATCAAAGACATAGCTGGCCTTGGTCCTTGGCGAGGCCGTTTGAGTGGCGACGCACGAGAAGCGGTTTCAATCTCCATGGCTTCAAATGGGGATCCAGGTGACCTTGGCACATGAGTTGAGAAGGGAGTTGGCGGAGTGCTGGGATTGGCTTCATGCACATCAGGCCTTAGCGGAGTACCAATGTCCACATATTCACTTTCATCTTGTGGAGGCGATGATACCAGAGGTGCATCAATTTGAGGCACATGCTCTTGTTCAACATTGTGTTCATCAGCAGGAGCTTCAGGAGCATTGTCTTCAGCTGCATTAGGGTCAACAGCTGGGTTCTCTTCAGTAGTTGGAGCCTCTGTGGTAGCAGACTCATGAAGAATGACTTGCCTCTCAGTATTTTCAGAGGCAGGAGGAGCCATAGAGATAGGCGTGACACGGAGCAGCTCCTCTTGAACAGGCGGTGTGATGGAGGGAACTTGAGGGGGCTTGGGGTACTTGAGCCGAGCGCGCAGACTTTGTTTTCTTTCTCTTCGGCTATGTTGAGTGCTGGGCTTCAGCGGGCTGAATCATCTTGCGCTTTCTGGCTGCAGCTGAAAGTGCTAGTTATCGACTAGAGGGGGGTGAATAGGCAATTTTTATGAAAAGCTTTGAAACAGTAAATGTATTCAAAGTAAGAGGAAGCGATACAGGATCAGGTAGGGATAACAATCAAGGATTTAAGCGAAGCATGAAAAACAGCGAAGACATTTAGGCACACTAAGATGTATCGAAGATAAACTTAGGTAGTATGAAGATAAATGACAGGATAAGGCATGTCTTCGGTGAGTGTCTTTGAGCTAAGATGAACAAGCAATGGCTTCACAATACAATACAGAAAGTAAGAGAGTGAAAGATAGAACCAGTTGCTCGATGAAGACATAGGATTTGTTGGACCAGTTCCAGTTGCTGTGACAGTTGTACGTCTTGTTAGGGAGACTGGGATTGAACTCAGAAGACCTCATCTTCACCTTGTTCCCCTTGAGCAGAAGTCACTTAGACAACGCCCAATCACCCAGGTAAGTCTTCAGGGGAGACTTCCAAAACCCGTACAAACTTGGTCACCCGGCAATCCACAATGACTCTTGGATGCTCTAGACCCAGACGCCTAACCGTCTGGAAGATCACAGTCTTCAAGTGTAATAAGTCTTTAGTTCACTCAAAACAGAACGACTTCGGTGATGCTCAAACACTCTAGCTCTAGGTGTTTGGGTTTATCCTCGCAGGATAGTTCTCTCTCAAAGGCTTCAAGGTGGGTTGCTCCAAAATGACAACGGTCGTATCTCTCTCTGAGCACCCACCTACTTATGGTGGAGGGGGTGGGCTATTTATAGCCAACAGGCAACCCGACCTGATATGACCGAAATGAACCTGGGTAAATGGCCAACCGACACGCGTCCCAATGTTCGGATTTCAAACACACGCAGCAACATTACTTGGGCTACAAGTAATGCTGACTCAACCAACTCTGGAAGAGATTTCCTCTCATTGTCTTCACTCAAAGACATAGGTATGGGTTGAGCATCACGTCAGCGTCTGACTTCGATCACATCGACCCCACTTTACAGTACGGTGGTTCCTATGACTCAGGAAAGAATAAACAAAACAACCAAGAGGCTTCATCTTTGCGTTTCATTATCTTCAAGCGATTATCTTCGCGAACCACCAATGGCTTCGGCCATCATCAATGTCTTCGGACATTTTTAGGGGTCGTCTTCTATGGTTAAACCGAATCTCCAGGGACTTCTATCTGTGTTAACCTTTGAACTCTCAAAAACACATTAGTCCCTCAACCACGTTTGTCTTCAATACTCCAAAACCAATAAGGGTGGCACTAGATGCACTTACAGCAGCCTCAGCCTGCTTGGTCTTCTTGCTAGATACAACTAAGGAAGGAAGAGGTGTCCTTGGGCCAGAGAAGCCAGCAAGGAAGACAATGCCTCGAGATTTAGATCTTGAAGGATCGAGATGGATTAAAGACATTGAAGCTTTCTTAGACCTCTCAATGATTCTTGGGTCGAGTGCAGGCTGGCCAAGCACTTTTCTCTTCAACATCTCATTGTGAGCTTGAACCATTGTTGCCGCTTTCCTCTTTAGACACACTAGGGCGCCTTTGACAACTTCACATCACTTTTCAAACTCAGCCTTGAGGTCTTTCATCATTAGCTGATAGCCTTGGATTTGATCAACCGTGGGTTTATGTATGTTGGCCTTGAAGAGTGCCTTCTCATGGCTAATCTTTGCACGTTGTTGCACAACCTTTTGAGCCATAGAGAGCTCTTCATTTACTAGCCCTTGGAAGGTGACACTCAGCCCAATGGGGAGCTTAAGGGCGTCATAGGTGAGGGAGGGATCAACAAACCATTCATCAATGAATTGGTCGAGAATTTCTGGATCAAAGAGAGCCAAGTATTCAAGACATTTGGCTTCTTCCTCCTTTTGCTGGATTAGCTTCGCCAGCGCTTCATCATCAAATTCATCATCTGAGAGCTCAATCGTATTAGTAGCATCCATCAAGGAGATGGATGTCTTCGGTCCATGGGCAGCAACAACTTTCCTCTTCATTCGCCTGGTTGTGCGAGATTCATCCTCAGTCTCAGCTTGTTCGGCTGGTCATGATCGCGAAGCCTGAGGTGTTGTGGCAACTGGCTTTGAAGCCTTAGACTTTGAAGCCTTTGATTTCTCCATAGGCTTCGGATCGGTGACAGGGGGTTGTTCTTGTTGGAAATATGCCCTAGAGGCAATAATAAATTGGTTATTATTATATTTCCTTGTTCATGATAATCGTTTATTATCCATGCTATAATTGTATTGATTGGAAACTAAAATACATGTGTGGGTACATAGACAAACACTGTGTCCCTAGTAAGCCTCTAGTTGACTAGCTCGTTGATCAAAAGATGGTGAAGGTTTCCTAGCCATGGACATGAGATGTCATTTGATAACGGGATCACATCATTAGGAGAATGATGTGATGGACAAGACCCAAACTGTAAACGTAGCATATGATCGTGTCAGTTTATTGCTATTGTTTTCTGCATGTCAAGTATCTGTTCCTTTGACCATGAGATCATGCAACTCACTGACACCAGAGGAATACCTTGTGTGTATCAAACGTCGCAACGTAACTGGGTGACTATAAAGATGCTCTACAGGTATCTCCGAGGGTGTCTGTTGAATTGGCATGGATCAAGACTGGGATTTGTTACTCCGTGTGACGGAGAGGTATCTCAGGGCCCACTCGGTAATACAACATCATTATAAGCCTTGCAAGCAATGTGACTAAAGTGTTAGCCATGGGATCTTGTATTACGGAACGAGTAAAGAGACTTGCCGGTAACGAGATTGAACTAGGTATAGAGATACCGACGATCGAATCTCGGGCATGTAACATACCGATAAACAAAGGGAACATCATACGGGATTAACTGAATCCTTGACATAGAGGTTCAACCGATAAAGATCTTCGTAGAATATGTAGGAGCCAATATGGGCATCCAGGTCCCGCTATTTGTTATTGACCGTAGAGGTGTCTCGGTCATGTCTACATAGTTCTCGAACCCGCAGGGTCTACACACTTAACGTTTGGTGACGATATAAGTATAGTTGAGTTGTTATGTTGGTGACCGAAAGTTGTTCGGAGTCCCGGATGAGATCCCGGACATGACGAGGAGCTCTGGAATAGTCCGGAGGTAAAGATTGATATATGGGATAATAGTGTTTGGTCTCCGGAAGGGTTCCGGTATTCACCGGAAGGAGTTTCGGATGTTTCCCAAAATGTTCGGGTACGAGAACACTTTATTTGGGCCAAGGGGTAAAGCCCACGAGGCTTTAGGAAGGTGCAAAAGGAAGTTTTGCGGAGGCCAGGGGCCAGACGCCAGGGACCCTGGCGTCTGGGGCCAGACGCCGAGGACCCTGGCGTCTGGTCCTGGAGTCCGAGCAGGACTCTTGCCTTGCGGGCCAAACCGACTTTGAGGAGGCTCTTTCTCCAAGTTTCGACCCCAGGGCTCAACATATAAATAGAGGGGCAGGGCTAGCACCCGGGATACATCAAGATTTCCCCAAGCCGTGTGCGGCAACCCTAACCCTCTAGTTCCTACGTCATAATCTCCGTAGCGCTTGGCGAAGCCCTGCAGAGATTGTTCCTCACCATCATCACCATGCCGTCGTGCTGCCGGAACTCATCTACTACTTCACCATCGCTCGCTGGATCGAGGAGGTGAAGGCGTCATCAAGCTGTACGTGTGTTGAACGCGGAGGTGCCGTCCGTTCGGCACTAGTTCGTGATCGGTTCGAGGGACGACTTGCGATTTGGATCGCGGAGACGTTCGACTACATCAACCGCGTTTCTTAACGCTTCCGCTTAGCGATCTACAAGGGTATGTAGATTCACTCTCCCTCTCGTAGATGCTCATCACCATGGATAGATCTTGTGTGTGCGTAGGAAAAATTTTGTTTCCCATGCAACGTTCCCCAACAGTGGCATCATGAGCTAGGTCTATGCGTAGATGAGATCTCGAGTAGAACACAAACGAGTTGTGGGCGTGGGTGTATACATATTGCTTGCCGTTACTAGTTGATACTTGATTCGGCGGTATTGTGAGATGAAGCGGCCCGGACCGACATTACGCGTACGCTTACGCGAGACAGGTTCCTTCAACTGACATGTAACTTCGTTGCATAAAGATGGCTAGCGGGTGTCTGTCTCTCTCACTTTAGTTGAATCAATTTCAATGAAGAGGGTTCTTTTAGAAGATCAAAAAGCAATCACTACACCACGTTGTGGTTTTGCGTAGGTAAGAACGGTTCTTGCAAACCCGTAGCAGCCACGTAAAATTTGCAACAACAATTAGAGGACGTCTAACTTGTTTTTGCAGGGTATGTTGTGATGTGATATGGCCAATTACATGATGAGATATATGTGATGTATGAGATGATCATGTGTTGTATAGAATATCACGACTTGCATGTCGATGAGTACGGCAACTGGCAGGAGCCATAGAGTTGTCTTTAATTATTTTCGCCGTTTTGCTTTACTTTATCGCTATGAGTTAGCAATAGTTGTGGAAGCAACAGTCGGCGCGACAACCTCATGGCGACACGTTGATGGAGATCAAGATGATGGAGATCATGGTGTCATGCCGGTGACGATGGAGATCATGCCGGTGCTTTGGAGATGGAGATCAAAAGCACAAGTTCATGGCCATATCATGTCACTTATGATTTGCATGTGATGTTAATCCTTTTATGCATCTTATTTTGCTTAGGACGACGGTAGCATTATAAGGTGATCCCTCACTTAAATTTCAAGATAAATTGTGTTCTCCCCGAGTGTGCACCGTTGCGAAAGTTCGTCGTTTCGAGACACGCCGTGATGATCGGGTGTGATAGACTCTACGTTCACATACAACGGGTGTAAGCCATGTTGCACGTGCGGAACACTCGGGTTAAACTTGACGAGCCTAGCATGTACAGACATGGCCTCGGAACACAAGAGACCGAAAGGTCGAACATGAGTCATATAGTAGATATGATCAACATGAAGATGTTCACCATTGAAACCACCTCAACTCACGTGATGATCGGACTTGAGTTGGTGGATTTGGATCATGTTACACTCGAATGACCGGAGGGATGTCAATTTGAGTGGGAGTTTTAAGTAATATGATTAACTAAACTCATTATCATGAACATAGTCAAAATGTCTTTGCAAATTATGTTGTAGATTACTAGCTCGCGCTGTAGCTCCCCTGAATTTTTATATGTTCCTAGAGAAATAGATTTGAAAGATGATGGTAGCAATAATGCGGACTGGGTCCATGATCTGAGGATTGTCCTCAATGCTGCACAGAAGGCTTATGTCCTTAATGCACTGCTCGGTGTGCCACCCCCTCTAGCGTCGTCTGTAGATGTTGTGAACATCTGATAGGCACGTTTCGATGACTACTTAATAGTTCAGTGCGTCATGCATTACGGCTTAGAATTGAGGCTCCAAAACGTTTTGAACGTCACGGAACATATGAGATGTTCTAAGAGCTGAAATTGGGATCTCAGGCTCGTGCCCGTGTTGAGAGGTATGAGACCTCCAACAAGATTCTTTGCCTACGAGATGATGGAGAATAGCTCAATCGTTGAGCATGTGCTCAGATTGTCTGGGTGCTACAATCGCTTGAATCGAGTGGGAGTTGATCTTCCAGATAAGATAGTGATTGATATAGTTCTCCAAGTCACTGTCACTAAGCTACTAGAGCTTCGTGATGAACTATAAAAGGCCAGAGATGGAAATAATGATCCCTGAGCTATTCGCGATGTTTGACACCGCGAAGGTAGAAATCAAGAAGGAGCATCAAGTGTTGATGGTTAGTGAAACCACTAGTTTCGAGAAGGGCAAGGGCAAGGAGGGAAACTTCATGGATGGCAAGTCAGTTGCTGCTCCAGTGAAGAAACCCGAGGTTGATCCCAAACCCAAGACTAAGTGCTTCTATTATGAGGAGAACGGTCGCTGAAGCGGAACACCCCTGGATACTTGGTAGATAAGAAGGCTGGCACGTCGACAGAAGTATATTTGATATACGTGTTATTGATGTGTACCTTGCTAGTACTCCTAGTAGCACCTGGGTATTAGATACCGGTTCGGTTGCTAAATGTTAGTAACTCGAAATAAAAGCTACGGAATAAACGGAGGCTAGCTAAGGGTGAGGTGACGATGAGTGTTGGAAGTGTTTCCAAGGTTGATGTGATCACCATCGCGCGCTCTCTCTACCTTTGGGATTAGTGATGAACCTAAATAAATGTTATTTGGTGTTTGCGTTAAGCATGAACGTGATTAGATCAAGTTTATTGCAATACGGTTATTCATTGCAGTTAGAGAATAATGGTTATTCTGTTTACATGAATAATACCTTCAATGGTCATGCACCCAATAAGAGTGGTTTATTGAATCTTGATCGTAGTGATACACATGTTCATAATATTGATGCCAAAAGATACAAAGTTAATAATGATAGTACCACATACTTGTCGCACAGCCGCTAAATGTCATATTGGTGTAAAACGCATGAAGAAACTCCATGCTGATGGATCTTTGGACTCATTCGATTTCGAATCGGTTGAGACATGCAGACCATGCCTCATGGGCAAGATGACTAAAACCCCGTTTTCCGGTATGATGGAGCGGGAAATTGACTTATTGGAAATGATACATGTTGATGTGTTCGGTCCAATGAGTGTTGTAGCGTGCGGTGGATATCATTATTTTCCTACCTTCACTAATGATTTGAGTAGATATGGGGATATTTACTTAATGAAACACAAGTCTGAAACATTTGAAAAGTTCAAACAAATTCAGAGTGAAGTTTGAGATCATCGTGACAAGAAGATAAAATATCTACGATCGTAGAGGTAAATATCTGAGTTACGAGTTTGGTATACAACTTAAGACAATGTGGAAGTTGTTTCACAACTCACGCCACCTGGAACACCATAGTGTGATGGTGTGTCCGAACGTCGTAGTCGTGCTCTATTGGATATGGTGCGTACTATGATGTCTCTTATCGATTTGCCACTATCGTTTTGGGGTTATGCATTAGAGACAACTACATTCACTTTAAAAAGGGGCACCATCTAAGTCCGTTGAGATGACACCGTATGAATTTTGGTTTGGCAGAAACCTAAGCTGTCATTTCTTAATGTTTGGGGCTGCGACGCTTATGTGGAAAAGGTTTTCAACCTGATGAGCTCGAACCCAAAGCGGACAAATGCATCTTCATAGAATACCCTAACGTAACAGTTGGGTAAACCTTCTATCTCAGATCCAAGCACAAAGTGTTTGTTGCTAAAACGGGTCCTTTCTCGAGAAAGAGTTTCTCTCGAAAGAATTGAGTGGGAGGAAGATAGAACTTGATGAGCTTGTTGAACCTTTACTTCAACCTGAGAGTAGCGCAGCACAGAAAGATGTTTCTGTAGAGCCCACATTAGTTGAAGAGGAAGTTAATGATGATGATCATGAAGCTTCGGATCAAGTTGCTATCGAACCTCGTAGGTCGACAAGGGCGCGTACTACTCCTGAGTGGTACGGCAACCCTGTCTTAGAGGTCATGTTGTTGGACAACGATGAACCTACGAGCTATGGAGAAGCGATGATGGGCCCGGATTCCGAGAAATGGTTAGAGGCCATGAAATCCGAGATGGGATCCATGTAAGAAAACAAAGTATGGGCTTTGGAAGTATTACCTGAAGGGCGAAACGCCATTCAGAACAAATGGATCTTTAAAAGGAAGACGGACGCGGACGGTAATGTCACCGTCTATAAAGCTCGACTTGTGGCAAAGGGTTGTTCACAAGTTCAAGGAGTTGACTAGGATGAGACTTTCTCACCCGTAGCGATGCTAAAGTCTGTTGGAATTATGTTAGCAGTTGCTGCATTTTTCAATTATGAAATCTGGCAGATGGATGTCAAAACATCGTTTCCTTAACGGTATCCGTGAGGAAAGGTTGTATATGATACAACCGGAAGGTTTTGTCAGTCCTAAGGATGCTAAAATGTATGCAAACTCCAGCGATCCTTCTATGGACTGGAGCAAGCATCTCGGAGTTGGAATATACGCTTTGATGAGGTGATCAAAGTTTTTGAGTCTATAAAAAGTTTATGAGAAACTTGTATTTACAATAAAGTGAGTGGGAGCACTATAGAATTTCTGATAAGTATATGTGGTTGACATATTGTTGATCGGAAATGATGTAGAATTTCTGGAAAGCATAAAGGGTCGTTTGAAAGGAGTTTTTCAAGGAAGACCTGGAATAAAGCTACTTAAATATTGGGCATCAAGATCTATAAAGATAGATCAAGACGTCTGATAAGACTTTCAATGAGTACATACCTTGACAATATTTTGAAAGAGTTCAAAATGGATCAGTCAAAGAAAGAGTTCTTGCCTGATTTGTAAGGTGTGGAGTTGAGTGAGACTCAAAGCTCGACCACGGCAGAAGAAAGAGAAAGGACGAAGGTCGTCCCCTATGCCTTATCCATAGGCTCTGCATAGTATGCCAAGCTGTGTACCGCACCTAGTGTGTGCCTTGCCATGAGTATGTCAAGGGGTACAAGAATGGTCCAGGAGTGGATCACTGGACAGCGGTCAAGATTATCCTTAGTAACTAGAGGACTAAGGAAATATTTCTCGATTATGGAGGTGATGAAGAGTTCGTCGTAAAGGGTTACGTCGATGCAAGCTTTGACACCTATCCGGACGACTCTGAGTAGCAGTCAGGATACATATAGTGGAACAGCCATTTGGAATAGCTCCAAGTGGAGTGTGGTAGCAGTGTCTACAGTATGACATAGAGATTTGTAAAGTACACACGGATCTGAATGTCGCAGACCCGTTGACTAAAGACCTCTCTCACATGCAAAGCATGATTGAACCCCGAAACTCATTGGGTGTTAGAACAATGTAAATCACATAGTGATGTGAACTAGATTATTGACTCTAGTGCAAGTGGGAGACTGTTGGAAATATGCCCTAGAGGCAATAATAAATTGGTTATTATTATATTTCCTTGTTCATGATAATCGTTTATTATCCATGCTATAATTGTATTGATTGGAAACTAAAATACATGTGTGGGTACATAGACAAACACTGTGTCCCTAGTAAGCCTCTAGTTGACTAGCTCGTTGATCAAAAGATGGTGAAGGTTTCCTAGCCATGGACATGAGATGTCATTTGATAACGGGATCACATCATTAGGAGAATGATGTGATGGACAAGACCCAAACTGTAAACGTAGCATATGATCGTGTCAGTTTATTGCTATTGTTTTCTGCATGTCAAGTATCTGTTCCTTTGACCATGAGATCATGCAACTCACTGACACCAGAGGAATACCTTGTGTGTATCAAACGTCGCAACGTAACTGGGTGACTATAAAGATGCTCTACAGGTATCTCCGAGGGTGTCTGTTGAATTGGCATGGATCAAGACTGGGATTTGTTACTCCGTGTGACGGAGAGGTATCTCAGGGCCCACTCGGTAATACAACATCATTATAAGCCTTGCAAGCAATGTGACTAAAGTGTTAGCCATGGGATCTTGTATTACGGAACGAGTAAAGAGACTTGCCGGTAACGAGATTGAACTAGGTATAGAGATACCGACGATCGAATCTCGGGCATGTAACATACCGATAAACAAAGGGAACATCATACGGGATTAACTGAATCCTTGACATAGAGGTTCAACCGATAAAGATCTTCGTAGAATATGTAGGAGCCAATATGGGCATCCAGGTCCCGCTATTTGTTATTGACCGTAGAGGTGTCTCGGTCATGTCTACATAGTTCTCGAACCCGCAGGGTCTACACACTTAACGTTTGGTGACGATATAAGTATAGTTGAGTTGTTATGTTGGTGACCGAAAGTTGTTCGGAGTCCCGGATGAGATCCCGGACATGACGAGGAGCTCTGGAATAGTCCGGAGGTAAAGATTGATATATGGGATAATAGTGTTTGGTCTCCGGAAGGGTTCCGGTATTCACCGGAAGGAGTTTCGGATGTTTCCCGAAATGTTCGGGTACGAGAACACTTTATTTGGGCCAAGGGGTAAAGCCCACGAGGCTTTAGGAAGGTGCAAAAGGAAGTTTTGCGGAGGCCAGGGGCCAGACGCCAGGGACCCTGGCGTCTGGGGCCAGACGCCGAGGACCCTGGCGTCTGGTCCTGGAGTCCGAGCAGGACTCTTGCCTTGCGGGCCAAACCGACTTTGAGGAGGCTCTTTCTCCAAGTTTCGACCCCAGGGCTCAACATATAAATAGAGGGGCAGGGCTAGCACCCGGGATACATCAAGATTTCCCCAAGCCGTGTGCGGCAACCCTAACCCTCTAGTTCCTACGTCATAATCTCCGTAGCGCTTGGCGAAGCCCTGCAGAGATTGTTCCTCACCATCATCACCACGCCGTCGTGCTGCCGGAACTCATCTACTACTTCACCATCGCTCGCTGGATCGAGGAGGTGAAGGCGTCATCAAGCTGTACGTGTGTTGAACGCGGAGGTGCCGTCCGTTCGGCACTAGTTCGTGATCGGTTCGAGGGACGACTTGCGATTTGGATCGCGGAGACGTTCGACTACATCAACCGCATTTCTTAACGTTTCCGCTTAGCGATCTACAAGGGTATGTAGATTCACTCTCCCTCTCGTAGATGCTCATCACCATGGATAGATCTTGTGTGTGCGTAGGAATTTTTTTGCTTCCCATGCAACGTTCCCCAACAGTTCTGCATCCTCTTCATCAGACTCATCAGGTTCTGGGCATCCAAGAATGCTAGATGCATCTGGATATCTTGGCATTGGAGGCCTAACCATGCAAGGGAAGAAATCAATTTTTATAGCTTCGGCCTTTGTCTTCGGATGAAGATTTTTGTAGATGATGTCAGTCCATGGAGCCTTCTCAGCATTCTTTTCTGCATATTCTTCTGTGACAAACTGATAGTTCAACCATTTTTCTGCCCAATATCTTCGGATCCATTGGATCTGATTCTTGCATTGTGTATAAGTTTCTTCCGAATCATACTTGTACTTCTCATAGAGTTTTGGAGGTAGATCCTTGGCAGTGTTCAGACGCCTTTTCCTGCCGCCCTTCTTTGGTGCTTTATCTTTGGCCACTAGCTTCGGCAAGAGCTTCACTGGAGAGCGAAGGTGAGAACTAGCTCCAAGTGAGTCCAAATGAAGCTGCAAGTAGTCTGCAAATGAATTCAGACCATGAGATCCTAGCGATTCTACTGCGGACATGTACCTGGGAAAGAATTAGAGACGCGAGGGAGTAGAAGAGGTCATATGCATTCTCAGAAGATTTTGAAGATAAAACATGGTTCGAAGACATTGACCTCATTCACCGAAGACATTCACTTTTACATAGGATATGGTGGTTTCAGATTTACAATTCTGGGAATTTGTACAAGTGAGAAATCAAGCCAACTTTTGTCAAAAGTGAAAGCATTAGGTAGATTGAGTTCAATTGTTGAGTGTTGTTGGAAGGAAGGTGGAAAAAACAACAATCAAAAGTTTGAGGTAACTTTTTAGATCAAAAGGTCGGTAAAAATTAGTAATTTATTTACCGCTATGAAGAGTACGAGGAACAACTCGACGAGGTGGAGAGGCCGAGAGGTTCAATCTGCCACACCCTAGCTTGGTGGTGGCAGACTGCTACAACGGCAGCGAGGGAAGATGGTCGCGGCCGGCCTGAGTACATCAACGAAGAAGGCTCGACAACTAAGCGATTCTTCTCCGGCGGCGATGAGTTCCAGCGACAACGCTAGGGTTTGGAAGCTCGAGAGCGAGGGAGGCAAGGTAAGAGTAATAATTGTGCCGGGGGACATGTATTTATAAGGACTGGAACATCCGAAAATTTTGGACGGATATGCCCTGGACTCTTCGGTTTAGTGGGACACGTGGCGAGCATGCAACACATCTGACAGCCCACTACCTTCGATCTGAAACGACGGCGCGGGAATTCTTGCAATAAGCGCGGTAAGGATAAAAGGATGAAATTTTAAACGTTTGGTTGGATTTATCTTCGACTGACAAGGATGTAGTGAAGACAATCAACACATGTCAAATAGAATGCATATGACTGGAGTTGAATAGTGTTAGGAGAGACAATAATAGATAGGGATTATGGGTCCGATCACATTGGCCTAGGTAAGAATTCGATGATATAGCTATAGGCCAAATGTTGTAGAGGACAAAACTCCATAAAATATGCATAGTATATCCAATGGAGACATGTGCAAATTCGATAGTAAAAATTCTACTTGAAGATAAACTCTTTTTCTTGAATACATAGACAAGATGCGAAGATAAAAGCAATGTCTTCGGGTGGTGTGGTGGCGTTACCCACCTTATAAGAATGTTTGACCCAGACACGGCGCACAATTATCATGGCGCTCTGAAGTCATATTCTTCATTAATTTGTTCACACTTAGAGTGTAAGTCTTCATACGTTACTTCGTGTGTTGTGCATCAAAGTCATCAATAAGCATAAGTGTTAGGATGTATGTCCATTCAAAGGACATTTGAGGATTCTAAGATATTTAGCTCACACCGCAACTTGCAAAACCTCCTCTCATCCAAAGGATTCATGAAGATATCGGCCAACTGCCCTTCTGTCTTCACATGCTTGATGACGATGTCTCCCTTCAACGCATGATCACGAAGAAAATGATGTCGTATTTGAATGTGCTTTGTCTTCGAGTGCTGTACTGGGTTGTTGGTGATCTTGATAGCACTCTCATTGTCGCAGTAGAGAGGTACTTTCTTCTTGTTGATGATGTAGTCCTTGAGTGTCTGCTTCATCCAGAGAAGCTGAGTGCAGCATGTGCGAGCAACAATGTATTCGGCTTTAGCTGTGGAGAGTGATACACAGTTCTGCTTCTTCGAAGACCAGCATACTAGTGAACGGCCAAGAAAGTGACAAGTGCCTGATGTAGACTTGCGATCAACTCTGTCGCCAGAGAAATCTGAGTCTGAGAAGCCAATGAGATCAAACTTCCATCCCTTTGTATACCATAATCCTAGTGTTGGGGTGTGAGCCAAATATCGAAGTATTCGCTTCACCGCGAGGTGATGCGATTCCTTTGGTGCCACTTGAAATCGGGCACACATGCAAACACTGAGCATTATATCCTGCCTAGATGCACATAGATACAACAAAGAGCCAATCATGGAGCGATAAACCTTCTGATCGAAATATTTACCATTTTCGTCTGTGCAGAGGTGGCCATTTGTTGGCATTGGTGTTTTGTAGCCTTTGGCTTCATTCATGCCAAACTTCTTGAGGCAGTCCTTAAGATACTTCTCCTGAGATATGAAGATGCCATTTGGTTGTTGTTGAATCTGAAGCCCTAGAAAGAACTTCAACTCTCCCATCATCGACATCTGGTATTGCTCTTGCATCATGAAGCTAAACTCATCACTGTATCGATTGTTAGTACAACCGAAGATAATGTCATCCACATAGATTTTTCATATAAACAGTTCTCCATCATATGATCTAGTGAAGGGAGTAGGATCGAGTGAACCAGGTTTGAAGCCTTTCTCCTTGAGAAATTCCTTGAGTGTGTCGTACCAAGCCCTTGGTGCTTGCTTGAGGCCATACAATGCCTTGTTGAGCCGGTAGACCATGTCTGGATGCTTTGGATCTTCAAACCCTAGTGGTTGAGCAACATGTACTTCTTCCACAATCTTACCATCGAGGAATGCACTTTTGACATCCATTTGATATAGGCATATATCATAATGGTTAGCATAAGCAAGCAGTATACGTATGGCTTCAAGTCTAGCAACAAGTGCAAATGTTTCATCGAAATTGATACCCTCAACCTGTGTGTAGCCTTGAGAAACAAGTCGAGCCTTGTTTCTGACAACTTGGCCAGATTCATCTTGTTTGTTGCGGTAGATCCACTTTGTGCCTATGATTTTGTGCTTGCGTGGATCTGGTCGCTTGACGAGTTCCCATACATTGTTGATCTTGAATTGATGAAGTTCTTCTTACATAGCTTGAATCCACTCAGGTTCCATGAAGGCTTCATCTACTTTGGTGGGCTCTGAGATAGACACAAAAGTAAAGTGCCCACAAAATTTAGCCAATTTGTTAGCCCTTGAGCGAGTGAGAGGACCTGGTGCATTGATGCTACTGAGCATCTTCTCGATTTGAACTTCATTCGCCACGCGTGTATGAGCAGGACGAAGACTTTGATCTTGCTACTGAGCATTGTCTTCATCAGGAGCATTATCTTCAGGACGAGTAGATGGAGGAATGATGACTTCAATCACTGGTTCCTCAGGCATGATCTCACCAGTGCCCATCAACTTGATAGCTTCTTCAGGAGGAAGTTCATCTAGCATCGGAGGCAGGTGCTCTCTTTGTGAGCCATTAGTTTCATCGAACCGCACATCTATAGTCTCAACAATTTTATGGTGAAAAGTGTCAAAGACTCCGTAGGTGTGCGAATCCTTCCCATAACCAAGCATTAAACCCTCATGTGCTTTCGGTGCAAATTTTGAAGTGTGGTGTGGATCCCTAATCCAACATTTGGCACCGAAGACTTCAAAATAACTTACATTGGGTTTCTTACCGGTGAGCGGCTCATATGATGTTTTCTTGAAGAACTTATGAAGATATACTCTGTTGATGATGTGGCATGCAGTGTCAATGGCTTCAGGCCAAAATCTTCGAGGTGTCTTGTATTCATCAAGCTTAGTGCGAGCCATCTCTATGAGAGTCCTATTCTTGCGCTCCATGACGCCATTCTGCTATGGTGTATATGGAGCGAAGAACTCATGCGTTACGCCTAGGGTGTCAAGATAAGTGTCAAGACCGGTGTTCTTGAACTCTGTGCCATTGTCGCTCCTTATATGCTTGAACTTGACGTCATAGTTGGTTATGCACCTATTGGAAAAACGCCAGAAGACATCCTGCACCTCAGTCTTATAGAGTAAGATGTGCACCTAGGTATATCGAGAGTAATCATCAACAATTACGAAGCCATAAATATTTGCAGTGGTAGAGAAGGTGGAATAATGAGTTGGGCCGAATAAGTCCATATGGAGCAGCTCAAAGGGACATGAGGTCGTCATGACTGTCTTCGAGGGGTATTTGGCCCTAGTCATCTTCCCGGCTTCGTAGGCACCACATAGATGGTCCTTCTTGAACTTGACTCCTTCGAAGCCAATGACGAGGATCTTCTTGGCAAGAGTATGCAAGTTCCTCATACCAGCATGTCCTAGCCGTTGATGCCATAGCCAGCATTCCGACGCCTTAGCTAGGAGACAAGTTGCAACCTGTCGTCCTGCAGAGAAGTCTACCATATATAGATCACCTCTTTGAAAACCTTCGAAGACTTTGGTTTTGTCAGAGGCCATTAGCACAACACATCAAAATTTGCCAAATATGACAAGCATGTCTAGATCACAAAGCATTGAGACAGACATCAACTTGTAACCAAGGGATTCGACGAGCATAATATTGTCCATGTGTTGATCCCTTGTGATAGCAACTCTACCTAGTCCCAGAACTTTGCTGCTTCTTTTGGCGGCAAAGACGATGTGGTCTTTGGTTCAAGGTCGAAGAGTTGACTCCATCAATAGGCTTCGATCACCAGTCATATTACTAGTGCATCCACTGTCCATGATCCATTCAGTGGTACTGGACTTATCTTCCTGCATTTGAGAATTAGTCTTGTTCACCAAAGCATGCAATTGTAACATGCATTGATGAAGATGTAGCAGTACACAGTGGTAAGTAAACTGGACGATATAAATGGTGAAAACCATTTGCATTAGCTATCTTGCGTCTAGGAAAGAAGATTTTCGGGTCTCCAGAGATAATCTTTGAGTTAAGCTTCATCCCATCTGGAGACCCGATGCTGCATGAAGACGTTAGTTCTTCTTAACCACCCACATCTGAAAGGGTGGCTTAGAAGCAATAAGACGTAAGGCAACATCAGAGAATTTAGGCAAGGTTGCCCTGATCGAATGCTTCACAGGAGGGTTAGAGTACTCATAAGAATATGCAGAGAAATTCTTAGTCTTATGAACATAGCGGTTCATTCCATAGTGCTCATACTCATGAGTTTGTTCAGTCCTTCCCTGCGAAACATAGTTGTTAGTTTGACCATACGAAGACTTTGGTCTTCTCGAAGACTTTGATCTGGGGTATGTCTTCTTCCTATCAGATGTTGTCATGACATTTACAGGAAGCTTCTCAAGAAGACATTTGGGAACCCAGATCTTCTTCATGGGAGAACCATTCCCGCAGTGAAATCCATCCAGTCAATTTTTATTGATACATTTTTATCCTTTAAAGAGCAATTACTCTGGCTTGCGATGTTTTCTATGCAGGGCAATGATTCACCGCAAGAGCAATCGTCATGCCACGGATATAAAGCTCGTGCCAATATTATCACGCGCCAGCATCCGTCCGTGCCGCGCTTGCCGCCTCTACATGTGTGCAAGCTACCGCCTCTGCGGCTCAGTCTGCATCAACACCGCGGCCGCCTCTGGCGACCGCACCGGCTTACAACGCCGCGACCGCTTCTGGCAACCGCACCGGCTTACAATGCCACGGCCGCTTCTGGCGACCGCACCGGCTTACAACGCCGCGGCCGCCTCTGGCGACCGCACAGGCTTATGCTACTTCTTGAGCTTGCGTTGGTTTTCCCTTGAAGAGGAAAGGGTGATGCAGCAAAGTAGATAAGTATTTCCCTCAGTTTTGAGAACCAAGGTATCAATCCAGTAGGAGGTACAAGCAAGGCCCCAATCTATGCACCTGCACAAACAATCAAACACTTGCACCCAACGCTATAAAGGGGTTGTCAATCCCTTCACGGTCACTTGCAAGGATGAGATCTGATAGAGATAGATATAAAAGATTACTAAAAGTAAAACTAAATAAAAGTAAATAAAATTGCAGCAAGGTATTTTTGGTATTTTTGGTTTATAGATCTGAAAATATATAATGGAAAATAGAACCGGGGGCCATAGGTTTCACTAGAGGCTTCTCTCTCGAAGGAAAATAATACGGTGGGTGAACAAATTACTGTCGAGCAATTGATAGAAAAGCGCAAAGTTATGACGATATCCAAGGCAATGATTATGCATATAGGCATCACGTCCGTGTCAAGTAGACCGAAACGATTCTGCATCTACTACTATTACTCCACACATCGACCGACTCTTGCCTGCATCTAGAGTATTAAGTTCATAAAGAACAGAGTAACGCCTTAAGTAAGATGACATGATGTAGAGGGATAAACTCAAGCAATATGATGAAAACCCCACCTTTTTATCCTTGATGACAACAATACAAATACGTGCCTCGCTACCACTACTTTGTCACTGGGTGAGGACACCGCAAGATTGAACCCAAAACTAAGCACCTCTCCCATTGCAAGAACTACCGATCTAGTTGGCCAAACCAAACCAATAACTCGAAGAGAAATACAAAGATATGAAATCATGCATATAAGAATTCAGAGAAGATCCAAATAATATTCATAGATAATCTGATCACAAATCCACAATTCATTGGATCTTGACAAACACACCGCAAAAGTAGATTACATCGGATAGATCTCCAAGAACATCGAGGAGAACATGGTATTGAGGATCGGAGAGAGAGAAAAAGCCATCTAGCTACTAACTATGGACCCGTAGGTCTGAGGTAGACTACTCACGCTTCATCGGAGGAGCAATGGAGTTGATGTAGAAGCCCTCCGTGATCGAATCCCCCTCCGGCAGATTACCGGAAAAGGCCCCAAGATGGGATCTCACGGGAACAGAAGGTTGCGGCGGCGGAAAAGTATTTTTGTGGCTCCCTCTGATGGTTTGGGAATATATGGGAATATATAGGCAAAGAGTTAGGGTTAGAAGGCCTGCAGGGGGCCCACAAGCCAGGGGCGCCCCCCCTAGGGCGCGCCCTGGCGGCTTGTCGTCTGCTGCCAGGTCTCCTTATCTCCTCTCCAGGTGTGATAGATGTCTTCTGATCCAAGAAAAATCATCGCGAAAGTTTTATTCCGTTTGGACTCCGTTTGATATTCCTTTTCTGTAAAACTCAAAAACAGGGAAAAACAGAAACTGGCACTGGGCTCTAGGTTAATAGGTTAGTCCCAAAAATAATATAAAATAGCATATTAATGCATATAAAACATCCAAAATAGATAATATAATAGCATGGAACAATAAAAAATTATAGATACGTTGGAGACGTATCAAGCATCCCCAAGCTTAATTCCTGCTCGTCCTCGAGTAGGTAAATGATAAAAACAGAATTTTTTATGTGGAATGCTACCTAACATATTTATCCATGTAATTTTCTTTATTGTGGCATGAATATTCAGATCCATAAGATTCAAAACAAAAGTTTAATGTTGACATAAAAACAATAATACTTCAAGCATACTAATAAAGCAATCGTGTCTTCTCAAAATAACATGGCCAAACAAAGCTATCCCTACAAAATCATATAGTTTGGCTATGCTCCATCTTCATCACACAAAGTATTAAATCATGCACAACCCCGGTTTTAGCCAAGCAATTGTTTCATACTTTAGTATTTTGAAACTTTTTCAACTCTCACGCAATACATGAGAGTGAGCCATGGACATAGCACTATAGGTGGAATAGAATATGGTGGTTGTGGAGAAGACAAAAGAAGGAGATAATCTCACACCAACTAGGCGTATCAACGGGCTATGGAGATGCCCATCAATAGATATCAATGTGAGTGAGTAGGGATTACCATGCAACGGATGCACTAGAGTTATAAGTGTATGAAAGCTCAAAAAAGAAACTAAGTGGGTATGCATCCAACTCGCTTGCTCACGAAGACCTAGGGCAATTTGAGGAAGCCCATCATTGGAATATACAAGCCAAGTTCTATAATGAAAAATTCCCACTAGTATATGAAAGTGTCAATATAGGAGACTCTCTATCATGAAGATCATGGTGCTACTTTGAAGCACAAGTGTGGAAAAAGGATAGTAGCATTGCCCCTTCTCTCTTTTCTCTCATTTTTTTGGTGGGCTTCTTTGGCCTCTTTTTTTATTTGGGCTTCTCTGGCCTCTTTTATTTTTCATAAAGTCCGGAGACTCATCCCGATGTGGGGGAATCATAGTTTCCATCATCCTTTCCTCACATGGGACAATGCTCTATAATGATGATCATCACACTTTTATTTACTTACAACTCAAAATTTACAACTCGATACTAGAACAAGATATGACTATATGAATGCCTCCGGTGGTGTACTGGGATATGCAATGATCTAGCGTAGCAATGACATCATCATGCTAGCTATCTTACGATCATGCTAAGCAATATGACAATGATGGTGTGTGTCATAATAAACGGAACGGTGGAAGTTGCATGGAAATATATCTCGGAATGGCTATGGGAATGCCATAATAGGTAGGTATGGTGGCTGTTTTGAGGAAGGTATATGGTGGCTGTTTTGAGAAAGGTGGGTTTAATGCACCGGCGAAAGTTGCGCGGTACTAGAGAGGCTAGCAAAGGTGGAAGGGTGAGAGTGTGTATAATCCATGGACTCAACAGTAGTCATAAAGAACTCACATACTTATTGCAAAAGTCTATTAGTCATCAAAACAAAGTACTACACGCATGCTCCTAGGGGAAGGGTTGGTAGGAGTTAACCATCGTGCGATCCCGACCTCCACACAAAGGAAGGCAATATATAAATAAATCATGCTCCGACTTCGTCACATAACGGTTCACCATACGTGCATGCTACGGGAATCACAAACTTTAACACAAGTATTTCTACCAATCCACAATTACTCACTAGCATGTCTCTAATATTACAATCTTTATATCTCAAAACAATCATAAGGAATCAAACTTCTCATAGTATTCAATGCACTTTTATATGAAAGTTTTTATTATATCTCTCTTTGATGCCCATCGTATTAGGACTAAATTCATAACCTAAACAAATTACCATGCTGTTTAGAGACTCTCAAAATAATATAAGTGAAGCAAGAGAGTTCAACAATTTCTATAAAATAAAGCCACCGCCGTGCTCTAAAAAGATATAAGTGAAGCACTAGAGCATATTGCCTAGCTCAAAAGATATAAGTGAAGCACATAGAGTATTCTAATAAATTCACGATTCATGCGTGTCCCTCTCAAAAAGTGTGTACATCAAGGATGATTGTGGCAAACTAAAAAGCAAAGAATCATATCATACAAGACGCTCCAAGCAAAACACATATCATGTGGTGAATAAAAATATAGCCTCAAGTAAATTTACTGATGGATTGAAGACGAAAGAGGGGATGCCCCGGAAGCTTAGGCTCTTGGTTGTCCTTGAATATTACCTTGGGGTGCCTTGGGCATCCCCAAGCTTAGGCTCTTGCCACTCCTTATTCCATAGTCCATCAAATCTTTACCCAAAACTTGAAAACTTCACAACACAAAACTCAACAGAAAACTCGTGAGATCCGTTAGTATAAGAAAATAAAATCACCACTTTAGGTACTGTCGTGAACTCATTCTTTATTTATATTGGTGTAATATCTACTGTATTCCAACTTCTCCATGGTTCATACCCCCCCCCCCCCCCCGATACTACCCATAGTTTCATCAAAATAAGCAAACAACACATAGAAAACATAATCTGTCTAAAACAGAACAGTCTGTAGCAATCTGTAACTTCAAATACTTCTGTAAATATAAAAATTCTGAAAAATTAGGACAATCTGGGAAATTTGTATATAAATCTTGTGTAAAAAATTCATATCCAATTGACGCTTCTGTCAATTTATAAAATTCCTTGACTGGGCATCAAAGTTTCTGTTTTTCAGCAAGATCAAATCAACTATCACCGTAGACCATCCCAAAGGTCTTACTTGGCACAAACAATAATTAAAACACTAAAACACAATTAATACAGAGGTAATAATGTGTAATTTATTCAATAACAGAAACAAAACATAAAACATAAAAATAAAATTGGGTTGCCTCCCAACAAGCGATATTGTTTAACGCCCCTAGCTAGGCATAAAACAATAGATCTAAGGATTATCATCTTTTGTATGCAATCCATAAGTAGCTCTCATAATAGATTCATATGGTAATTTAATTTTCTTTCTTGGGAAGTGTTCCATGATCTTCCTTAACGAAAATTGAAATCTAATGTTTCCTTCTTTCATATCAATAATTGCACCAATCGTTCTAAGGAAAGGTCTATCAAGAATAATAGGACATGTAGGGTTGCAATCTATATCAAGAACAATGAAATCTACGGGCACATAATTCCTATTTGCAACAATAAGAACATCATTAATCCTTCCCATAGGTTTCTTTATAGTGGAATCCGCAAGATGCAAATTTAAAGAGCAATCATCAAATTCACGGAAACCTAGCACATCACATAAAGTTTTCGGAATAGTGGAAACGCTAGCACCCAAATCACACAAAGCATGGCACTCATAATCTTTAATTTTAATCTTAATAGTATGTTCCCACTCATCAGAAAGCTTTCTATGTATAGAAACTTCCAACTCAAGTTTTTCTTCAAAGGATTTCATCATAGCATCAACGATATGTTTAGTAAAAGCTTTCTTTTGATTATAAGCATGAGGAGAGTTCAACATGGATTGCAACAAGGAAATACAATCTGTCAAAGAACAATTATCATAATTAAAATCCTTGAAATCCAAAGGAGTGGGTTCATTGCTACTTAAAGTTTTGACCTCTTCAATCCTACTTTTATCAATTTTTGCATCAAGATCTATAGACTCCGAATCATTGGGACGCCTTCTAATTAAAGTTGACTTATCTCCAGTCCCATATTTATCAAGATTTATATTAGAAAACAAAGATTCAATAGGAGTCACATCAATCACTTTAAGATCTTCATCATTATTTTCAAGAGAAATCGAAGAACACGCTTTTACTAACAATTCTCGCTTAGCACGCATCCTAGCGGTTCTTTCTTTACATTCATCCATAGAAATTCTCATAGCTTTTAGAGACTCATTAATATCATGCTTGGGTGGAATAGATCTAATTTTCAAAGAATCAATCTCAAGAGAAATTCTATCAACGTTCCTAGCCAAATCATCAATCTTGAGCAATTTTTCTTCAATCATAGCATTGAAAACCTTTTGCAAACTAATAAATTCTTTAATATTATTCTCAAGATCAGAGGGCATATTATTATAATTTCCATAAGAATTGTTGTAGGAATTACCATAATTATTAGAGGAATTACTAGGAAACGGCCTAGGGTTGAAATTACCTCTATACGCGTTATTACCAAAATTGTTCCTACCAACAAAATTCACATCCATAGATTCATTATTATTTCCAATCAAAGAAGACAAAGGCATATCATTAGGATCAATAGGAGCACTCTTACTAGCAAACAATTTCATCAATTCATCCATCTTTCCACTCAAAGTATTTATTTCTTCAATTGCATGCACCTTTTTACTAGTAGGAGATCTTTCGGTATGCCATTGAGAGTAATTTGCCATAATATTATCTAGGAGTTTAGTAGCTTCTCCTAATGTGATTTCCATAAAAGTACCACCCGCGGAGGAATCTTAAAGATTTCTAGATGCAAAATTCAATCTCGCATAAATTTTTTGTATAATCATCCATAAACTCAAACCATGCGCGGGACAATTTCTAATCATTAATTTCATCCTCTCCCAAGATTGTGCAACATGCTCATGATCAAGTTGCTTAAAATTCATTATATCGTTCCTAAGGGAGATGATCTTGGCGGGCGGAAAGTACTTGGAAATAAAAGCATCTTTACACCTATTCCATGAATCAATACTATTTTGAGGCAAAGATGTAAACCAAGTTTTAGCACGATCTCGTAGTGAGAATGGAAATAGCTTCAATTTAACAATGTCATTATCCACATCTTTCTTCTTTTGCATATCACACAATTCAACGAAAGTATTTAGATGGGATGCGGCATCTTCACTAGGAAGGCCGGAAAATTGTTCTTTCATAACAAGATTCAGCAAGGCGGCATTAATTTCATCAAATTCCGCACTAGTGGCGGGAGCAATCGGAGTACTAATAAAGTCGTTGTTATTAGTATTGGAGAAGTCACACAACTTGGTATTCTCTTTAGTCATCGTGACAAAGCAAGCAATCTAGCACACAAGCAAACAAAAAGCAAACGAAAAGACAAACAGAAGAAGGGCGAATAAAAAGGCAAATATTTTTGGTTTTTTTTTCTGAAAATCATTTTAGAAGTGGGGGAGAGGAAAACGAGAGGCAAATGGCAAATAATGTAAATGCAAGAGATGAGTTTATGATGGGTACTTGGTAGGCTTGATGTAGACCTCCTTGGCAACGGCGCCAGAAATTGGCAAGTTGACGGGAGAGTTCTTGTCTTGACTTGCTATGTATCCTCCCCGGCAACGGCTTCAGAAATTGGCAAGTTGACGGGAGAGTCCTTGTCTTTACTTGCTATGTATCCTCCCCGGCAACGGCGCCAGAAATTCTTCCTGCTACTTCTTGAGCTTGCGTTAGTTTTTCCCTTGAAGAGGAAAGGGTGATGCAGCAAAGTAGAGATAAGTATTTCCCTCAGTTTTGAGAACCAAGGTATCAATCCAGTAGGAGGTACAAGCAAGGCCCCAATCTATGCACCTGCACAAACAATCAAACACTTGCACCCAACGCTATAAAGGGGTTGTCAATCCCTTCACGGTCACTTGCAAGTATGAGATCTGATAGAGATAGATATAAAAGATTACTAAAAGTAAAACTAAATAAAAGTAAATAAAATTGCAGCAAGGTATTTTTGGTATTTTCGGTTTATAGATCTGAAAATATAAAATGGAAAATAGACCCGGTGGCCATAGGTTTCACTAGAGGCTTCTTTATCGAAGGAAAATAATACGGTGGGTGAACAAATTACTGTCGAGCAATTGATAGAAAAGCACAAATTTATGACGATATCCAAGGCAATGATTATGCATATAGGCATCACGTCCGTGTCAAGTAGACCGAAACGATTCTGCATCTACTACTATTACTCCCCACATCAACCGACTCCTGCCTGCATCTAGAGTATTAAGTTCATAAAGAACAGAGTAACGCCTTAAGTAAGATGACATGATGTAGAGGGATAAACTCAAGCAATATGATGAAAACCCCACCTTTTTATCCTTGATGGCAACAATACAAATACGTGCCTCGCTACCCCTACTTTGTCACTGGGTGAGGACACCGCAAGATTGAACCCAAAACTAAGCACCTCTCCCATTGCAAGAACTACCGATCTACTTGGCCAAACCAAACCAATAACTCGAAGAGAAATACAAAGATATGAAATCATGCATATAAGAATTCAGAGAAGATTCAAATAATATTCATAGATAATCTTATCATAAATCCACAATTCATCGGATCTCGACAAACACACCGCAAAAGAAGATTACATCGGATAGATCTCCAAGAACATCGAGGAGAACATGGTATTGAGGATCGGAGAGAGAGAAAAAGCCATCTAGCCACTAGCTATGGACCCGTAGGTCTGAGGTAGACTACTCACGCTTCATCGGAGGAGCAATGGAGTTGATGTAGAAGCCCTCCGTGATCGAATCCCCCTCCGGCAGATTACCGGAAAAGGCCCCAAGATGGGATCTCACGGGAATAGAAGGTTGCGGCGGCGAAAAAGTATTTTTGTGGCTCCCTCTGATGGTTTGGGAATATATAGGCGAAGAGTTAGGGTTAGAAGGCCTGCAGGGGGCCCACAAGCCAGGGGCGCCCCCCTAGGGCGCGCCCTGGCGGCTTGTCGTCTGCTGCCAGGTCTCCTGCCCTCCTCTCCAGGTCTGGTAGATGTCTTCTGGTCCAAGAAAAATCATCGCAAAAGTTTTATTCCGTTTGATATTCCTTTTCTGTAAAACTCAAAAACAGGGAAAAAACAGAAACTGGCACTGGGCTCTAGGTTAATAGGTTAGTCCCAAAAATAATATAAAATTGCATATTAATGCATATAAAACATCCAAAACAGATAATATAATAGCATGGAACAATAAAAAATTATAGATACGTTGGAGACGTATCAGTTTCCTAAGATGAGGGGTTAGTCACCACAGATACAATTGATGATAATGCATTTTCAGAAGCATTTGAACATTCAGCAGTTGAATCATCAGCTTCACGAGCAAGACATTTTAAGCATGGAGCATTAAATTCATCCTGAGCGGTACTGACCTGTTCAGCTAGGAGTGAGTCGTTTTCCTTTCGCAGATCATCACGAGCTTCTCTCAATTTCTCCAGATCAAGCTTTCTTTGAAGATATTCAAGAGAAAGCTTCTCATGTTTAGTTGAGAGAGCTTCATGACGACTTTGGAGATCCTCAAACCTTGAACGAAGACTTTGCATATCTTCAGCCATAGTTTCGTTCAGACTCATCTCCTCGCGCAACATGTCATCGCTTTTCTCTAAAGATTTTTGCATTGATAGCATTTTTTTGTTTAGTTGGAATTTTGACAAGAATAGAATAGCTAGGTTTCAAGTTATCACCAGATTCAGCATCACTATCAGAGTCATGTCGTGAAGACTTTGAGGATACCTTGGAGCCTTTTGCCATGGAGCAGTAGGCTGGAGTATTGTCGTCGTCACTAGCTTCAATGTTGTTGAGGGGACCATTATCTTCGGGGTCGAAGACGGATGAAGCGACGAATGCACAAGCCATAGCCAAACCAGCAACTTCAAAATCAGACTCCTTCTCAGATTCCTACTCAACATGTGACTCTGATTCAGCTTCAGAGTCCATTTGCTTGCGAATGAAAGCATGTGCTTTGCCAGATGAACTCTTCTTGTGTGATGAAGACTTGAATGAAGACTTGTGATACTTCTTCTTCTTCTTGTCATCAGAATCATAGTCCTTGTTCTTCTTCTTGGATTCCCTCTCCCGTCGAGGACAATCAGCAATGAAGTGGCCAGTTTTCTTGCACTTGTGACATGTTTGCTTCTTGTTGTCACACGAAGACATTTCTCCAGATTTCTTGGAGTCACGCCTTTAAGATTTTGCAAAGTGTTTGGAATTGGCGAATTTCTGAAACTTCCTCACAAGCAGAGCGAGTTCTTTGCCAATGTCTTCAGCACCATCAGAACTGCATTCAGATTCTTCTTCTTCGGATGAAGATACAACTTTTGCCTTCAGGGCATGAGAGCGACCATAACTGGAACCATAGATTTCCCTCTTCTCAGCTTGTTGGAGCTCATGGGTGTTCAACCTGTCAAGGATATCGACATGATCCAATTCCTTGAAGTCAAGGCGTTCTTGGATCATTAGAGTGAGAGTGTTAAAGGAACTGTCAAGAGATCTCAATAGCTTCTTCATAACTTCATGTTTGGTGATATTAGTGGCGCCGAGAGCATTCAACTCATTTGAGATGTCAGTGAGCCTATCAAACCTGAGCTGGACATTTTCATTGTCAAGAATCTTGAAGCGGTTGAACGGATTACGAAGAACATCAACACGCGAGTCTCGCTGAGATGAGACACCTTCATTGAGCTTCGAGAGCCATTCCCAGATTTGCTCCTCTGTGTCCAGTGCACTCACACGACCATACTATCCTTTGGTCAGATGACCACAAATAATGTTCTTGGCGGTTGAGCCCAGTTGAGAAAATCTCTTCACATCAACAGCAGTGACACCTTCACCAACCCTAGGAATGCCAGCCCTGACGACACACAAGAGGTCGTTGTCAATGGCTTGGAGATGGATGCGCATCTTGTTCTTCCAGTAGGGGTAGTCTGTGCCATCGAAGACAGGGAACGCGGCGGAGACCTTTATTATCCTTGCAGTCGACATAGCTAAAACTCCAGGTTGTTAAACCAAAACACAGAACAAGGGAGTACCTTGCTCTGATACCAATTAAAAGTTCTAGTTATTGACTAGAGGGGGGGTGAATAGGTGATTTTTATGAAAAGCTTCGAAACAGTAAATGTATTCAAAGTAAGCGGAAGCGACACAGGATCAGGTAGGGATTTCAATCAAGGATTTAGGCAAGGCATGAAATGCAGCAAAGACATTCAAGCAGATATAGCATAATCATCATGCACACTAAGATGTATCGAAGATAAACTTAGGCTGCATGAAGATAAATGATAGGAATGTCTTCGGTGAGTGTTTTCGAGCTAAGATGAACAAGCAATGGCTTCACAGTGCAATACAGAAAGTAAGCGAGTGAAAGATAGAACCAGTTGCTCGATGAAGACACATGATTTGTTGGACCAGATCGAGTTGCTGTGACAACTGTACGCCTGGTTAGGGAGGATGAGATTTAACTCAAAAGACCTCGTCTTCACCTTGTTCCCCTTGAGCCGAAGTCACTTAGCCAGCGCCCAATCACTCAGGTAAGTCTTCAGGGGAGACTTCCGAAACCCATACAAACTTGGTCACCCGGCAATCCACAATGACTCTTGGATGCTCTAGACCCAGACGCCTAACCGTCTGGAAGATCACAGTCTTCAAGAGTAATAAGTCATGAGTTCACTCAAAACAAAACGACTTCGGTGGTGCTCAAACACTCTAGCTCTAGGTGTTTGGGTTTATCCTTGCAGGATAGTTCTCTCTCAAAGGCTTCGAGGTGGGTTGCTCCAAAACGACAACATCCGTATCTCTCTCTCTAAGAAGCCACCTACTTATGGTGGAGGGGTGGGCTATTTATAGCCAACAGGCAACCCGACCTGATATGACCGAAATGATCCCGGGTCAATGGCCAACCGACACGTGTCCCAACGGTCGAATTTCAAACACATGCGGCAACATTACTTGGGCTACAAGTAATGCTGACCCAACCAACTCTGGAAGAGATTTCCTCTCATTGTCTTCACTCGAAGACATAGGTATGGCTTGAGCATCACGTCAGCGTCTGACTTCGATCACATCGACCCCACTTAACAATACGGTGGTTCCTATGACTCAGGAAAGAAGAAATAAAACAACTAGAAGACTTCGTCTTCGTGTTTCATTATTGTCAAACGATTATCTTCTCGAGCCACCAATGGCTTCGGCCATCATCAATGTCTTCGGACATTTTTAGGGGTCGTCTATGACGGTTAAACCGAAACCCCAGGAACTTCTATCTATGTTATCCTGTGCACTCTCGCAAACACATTAGTCCCTCAACCACGTTTGTCTTCAATACTCCAGAACCAATAAGGGTGGCACTATATGCCCTTACAAGACTCTTTTTTCTCCTTTTTTACAATTAATCGTGTTGCCTTCTCTATTACGCAGGAGACGCAGGAGTCACGAAAGGCGAGCGGTTAGGGTTAGCCAGGCGAGAGGGTCCCTTTGTGTGCTGCTGGTTCCATCTCCCTCCGCCGGCTGCTCTGGTGGTGGGACGGAGGGGGAACCTCGGATCTGTGTGTTGGGTGGGTTCTCAGTAGGGTTAGGGTTGAGGGAGTCGCTGTCGAGGATGTTGCAGTAGCGTCGCTTCTGAATAAGTTTCCTTGGGCTCCGTTTGTGGTGAGGTGGGTCTCTTACCTTCGCCTAGGAGCCAAAGAACCCATTAGATGGAAGACTTGGAACTCAATGAATGCTTGTGTCGTCCTTAACAAAGACCCACCCGTTGGCTGATGGACTCACTTCACTCTGTGGTCTTCGAATCTCATCGAGGTCATGGGCTATGGTCTTTGGAGGTCGACGTGGGCTATGGTGTTTGGAGGTCGACCGACAATGATCGGATTGGTCCTCGAATGGACTCAAAGAACACCCGCGTCTTGTGAAATGATGTCCAGCCCGCTAACCTCACTACTAGGAAAAAAAGACTTCACCCTTTGGTCCTTTATTAAATTCACATTCAAATACCAAGCTCTCCACCACCTTGTTTAGGCATCAATGCCTCTCCACACGCTCAAATTTTCAGGTGTATGCTCCTCAAAGATTGCCTCGACTACAAAAGAAATCTCTTCCACAGGAACATCACCTCCGGTAGCTCCTGCCCCAGATCTCCCATCTAAACCATTAACCCTATCCCACTTTAAAATCTAGGACATGAATTTGCAGCTGTCATAGATATTGCATGTTCGCTATTACATGGGACTTAAGAGAAAAATAACATTAGAAAACACCAAGGTTTGTTTGGTTTCTAGCCATATTTTTCCACATATTGCCACACCTAGGTGGTTGTTTGGTTCTAGCCACACCTTAGGCAAGATTATTTTTGTGAAAATAAACCCCACGTGTTTGGTTCAATAACCTGAATAATTAAGTCCGCGAGAACCACGCATGTAAAACTTGATATATTTTTGTTTTGTCAGCATATATACTACGCTGTCAGATAGCCACACACAAATGATAACAGATTTTAACAATCAATAATTCCCAACAGAAATAGGGAAGTTTGTGCTATCAGTATATATACTAAAGACCCAAAGCAGAGGAGTAAAGCTAACATTTTGCATAGTCTAAAAAAACTAAACATTTAAGTTTGCATTATATAAGCCGTATAGAACATATTCTTGCACAGTGAAGGAAACCAGATCCAGATCCCTTTTCTTTGATCAGAGCATACAAAGTTACAAACACAAGACAGAGGTATAGTGCCACCAAATAGGGCAACCAAACCAGATACTATGCATCTCAAACAATACAGTAAACTGGATGAGGATACTTATTTACTTACTGATGTATTTTATCAGGGTTGCTGCCATCAAGTGATCCGTTGAATAATCCCCTTTTCAGAAAGCAACTTGAACTACTAATGGCCCTATAACCGGGGTGTCATCAGTCTCAAAGAAATCAAATCTACCACCCTTTATATTTAGAACAAAGGAAATCTGAAATGACGAAAAGTAAGATGTGTATCTCTGCGGTTACTCATGAATCAAGTTTCCAGAGTCTAGCTAAAAGAAATGCATTCTACTTATTTATTTATTTTGTAACAAAGGAAGTCTACTATGACTAATAATTATTCACTTCTTCAGCTACCTATTAATCAAGCTTTGGTCCTAGGATCCGCAAGCAACCAATACAGAACAATAATTTTGTAAGCTAGAAACCACTGTACCTTGAAGAACAATCAACACGCAGGACCTAGCTCCGAACTCTATTTACGAATCGACATCTTCATAAAAAACAGACAACTTGGTCATCCATGCACTAATTGTAGCTCTCTTGCTAATTCTCCGCCACTCGCACGAATAAGACAAACGTCATGTTCAAAGTTCAAACTGAAGGTGAAAGCAGTAAAAGCAGACTACTTGTAATTTATGCACTTACTACTGGAACTAAACTAGCATGGATTCAAGCACAGGTAGTTAAACATTATTCTTACATACGACTTTTTAAGACAACCAAGGCATCATCAACCATTATTTAAGCCATGTTCAAAATGATAGTCGAACCGATTGTACCAATGGCATGAGTAAGAAGCATTTTTATTTTGGTCGTAAATATTCACATTACAATGGTATAATGGCACATCTGACTCTAGTAAACATATCTAAGATACTAATCAACAGATATAGAGAACATGATATTTCCTTTATAAAAATACATTTTTTAGGGGTTATACGAATAGAATATGACACATGAGTTATGTTTACTTAAGTGTTGCACTATTGGAGTTTGTTTAGTAGAAATAACCATTCATTGTAATAAACAAAGGGGAATACAAAGTTGCAAACTGCACCTAATATAATTAAGGTTAGGAATGGCTCTACGAAAACCTGGCAATAGCCTCCTCTCACACTGACAAATTATCCATGGAAAATATAAGGACATTCTCGTAATAGGTCCTCCTTGATTCTCCTAACTGCAAAACCAAGAGTCCAAATGTATCAGAGGCTAAATGGCCTAAACACACACACCAGGCATCTCTATAGTACCATTTCAGGTAGACCAAGTAAGAAAATGAACCGCTGAATAGCATGGCGTATCTATATTAATATAAAGTACATCCAGAAAAGCTGAAGAGCATCGAAACACACAAACTCCTCGTACCAAATCCATGCACATCAAGGAAATCGATAGTTGAATACAATCTCAAATCTCATTCACCCATCTAATAGCAACAAAAAATATAGAAACAAATAACCATTGTTGGAAGAAAATCACCTACCAAGAATGTAAGGATTTATTTTATCAGTTGTATTAGCTTAAACGTTGCCTCAAGATCATACAATTTCACTACTCACAAGTCCATAAAATGCACAGGAATCACACCTTTTTGGGTTGCCCCGGCCTTTACGAAGCTCAATTCTTTTTCAGAAATTGTCTATGCCTTATGAAAATACTAATGTGTGTATTTAGAATAGCAAATACTAAATCTACCATATCGTGTAGCCTGTAAATGAGAATGTTTTTTGATGAAATTGTACATGTGTTCAGCTAATGTCTACAAGTAAATCTCTTATGTAATGAAACTTTAAAATGTTGTTATTCATTTATTTGTTGAGAAACAGGCTCACTGGAACCAGGGTTAATTTTGAATTTTCCGTTGCTTCTTATCCTACTAGATTGATGCATTCCTATTCATGACACCTGTAAGCTTTGATCACAGGTATTTTGTCTGGCTCCTCTACTGAAAGAAAAAGTAACTGCATTCAGGCCACAATAACTTCTCCTACTAAATGAATCACACTTATTGAAGAGAGTAAAGATGACATTGGCAGCATAGTTCCACGTGATGATCTCCATTACAATTGACAAGTTCACCATAGGCTACAGTTGAGAACTCAAAATAGGACATATGTTACTCAAACAAAAAGAAGACATCACTAAGCACAATTCAACACACTGGCCATGACTCCAAAAGGAGCAAACCTTAACACAACCACTTAACTAACCATGTTACATTCGCTTAGCCTGAGAGGGGCATCCTTAATATCTCAGAATCACATAAAAAGCACAAACAGGCAACTGCAAGTTACTACAACATGCCACGCACAGGTGTTTACCATAACTCTGCTACTCCTGGTTGCTAATACCACTACAAGCTAGCAGTACTCGGTAGCCATTTGCTCGAGATACACCAGCATAACTGGGAGCAATTTTAACCAGGGCAACGCTGTGATCCCCCCGCATTGATCGTATGCCAATCATACACGCAAAGACGCACGATCAAGATCAGAGACTCCCGAGAAGATATCACAACACAACTCTAGACATAAATTGAAGTCATACAAGCTTTATATTACAAGCCAGGGCCTCGAGGGCTCGAATACATAAGCTTGAATACAAATGAGTCAGCAGAAGCATCAATATCTCAGTACAGACATAAGTAAACAAGTTTGCCTTAAGAAGGCTAGCACAATCATCAACCTGAATCGAAAAGGCAAGGCCTCCTGCCTTGGAGCCTCCTATCTACTGCTGGTCTGGGGCAACCTCCACATAGTATTAGGCTCCGTCGGAGTAGTAGTAGCCGTCGACGAGATCATCTGGTGATACTTGTGATCTGCGTTGGGTTTTCCGTGAAGAGGAACGGGTGATTGCAGCACAATGTGGGTAAGTATTTCCCTCAGTTATGAAACCAAGGTTTATCGAACCAATAGGAATATCAATCCTCAACCGTCTTCAGCGGCTGCACACAAAAGAACAAACAACTTGCACCCAACGCGGGCAAGAGGGTTGTCAATCCCCTTGATCTCGTTATTTGCAAGCGAATGAGGTGTGTAGATAATTGTAAATTGCAAAATAAAATAAAAGGTAAATAAAGGCAGAAAGGTAAGAGTAGCGTTTCTAAATATATAAGTGAATAGACGCGGGGGCCATAGTTTTCCCTAGCGGCATCTCTCATGTAGGCAGCATATGGTGGGTAACAAATTACTGTTGGGCAATTGATAGAAAAGCGGATAGTTATGCGATTTTCACGGTAATGATCATGTGTATATAGGCATCACGTCCATAAAAAATAGGCCGACTCCTTCCGGCACCTATTACTATTACTCCACTCATCGACCGCTATCCAGCATGCATCTAGAGTATTAAGTAAAACACAGTAATGCATGGAGAACGATGACATGATGTAGACAAGGTAAACTCAAGCAATATGAATGAACCCCATCGTGTTATCCTTAGTAGCAACAACACAAAGAAGCATCTTCCCCTACTTTGTCACTGGGATATAGAAACTCGCCAGGTTGAACCTACCACAACGCACCACTCCCCCTGAAGATATATCAATCTACTTGGCCAAAGCACATCAATAAATCGGAGAGCATTACGAAGCTGTAATGATCATGCAAATAAGAGACAATGTATATCAGAGGTGACTCAAATACTTTTCATGAATAATCTGAACATAAACCCACAATTCATCGGATCCCAATAAACACACCGCACAATAGGATTACATCGAATAGATCCAAGCGAAGATGCGATGATCATTGTATTGACGATCAAGAGCTAGAGTGTCGGTGCACTAGGACTAGGGTACCCAGTGCCCCTGACTTATGCACAGGCGGTAGTAGCAGAACCCAACAACATGCATACAGTCAAGACCAAGACTCTAGCAGAAGCAACCTACGCTGGCTAAAGCAACGCCGGCAAGGTCGATGCAACGGCCCAAGACGGGCCCGAACCGCGCCAGTCACGTCCCCGGTGCCTGCCGAGGACCAAGGCGCACACATCTTCAGGAAGACCCGACAAGCCATCCCCCGGCAGGCGCGAGCCGATCGGCCACCGCTCCACCGCATTGCAACACCAGTCATTTGTCAATGCGGTGTCGAGCCCTCAGGTGGCTAAGTGGCTCTCGCTAAGTACGTGGCGACACACTGGAAGGCAAATTATGTCCGTTTGACACCCGTCCAGAGGCGTGTCAAGATACTAAGCAATGGTTAGCCAAAGCGGTGGTAGAAGCCTGCCGGGGATGCATCCCCGCACACCACCTAGTCTAGCATTTATGGCATTTTGTCCTAAGTGCCAGAGTTAGGTATGATAGCACTGTTAGCTATCTAATCACTAGATAATGTTTGTTTTGCCACTGTGGTTGCCCCTTGAGCTATAAAAGGAGGCCCAAGGCAACCTAGCTAAAGATTCGGCCCTTTGGACACTTGTACTCGCGTAGCAGCTCTCCCGAAGGCAACCTTGCCGGGTTTGAGCTCTACGTGTGCTTCGTGTTCCCCTGATCAATCCACCAAAGCAGGAGTAGGATTTTACGCTTCCCAGCGGCCCGAACCTGGGTAAAACACCTGTGTCTCGTTGTCGTGCTGTCTCACCACCTCTTCTCTTTGTGCAACGTGACCTCACCCCCGCCGAACCAGAAAGGGGCCGATGGCCCCATAGGTGATCGTGTGCATCGTGACCCGACATCTTTGCCACGCCAGGTAGGGGGAGCGTCATTTGCGCGAACCTGAGTTCGTGAGCAGCGTGTTGATCTTCATCACCATCTTCTTCCTCCATGTCACCTAAGAAGAAGCCCGGCGCAACCACGCATCCCTCCACTTCAAAGGCCCCCTTGCACGCAGCTGCGGACGCCGTTGGCGCCGCGGCAACGACGAGTGAGGTGGGCGTCGTGGGCGATGCGACTGGCGCAGGCGGCGCCACCGTCGTGTCCCCCGCGGCCGAAGCTGGTGCCGGGAATGCTGAATAGGAGCAGCAACAACAACACTTTGGCGAACTCGGCCCCAGTGCCGTGGGAGGAGGACACGTTCAGTCTCCACCTCCCCGTAATAGCGGCGCCCAATCTGGGGCAAGCTGCGGTCTTCCAGCTGCGCCTGCCACAGGCGCGGCTGCTGGGCGCGTGCCTCGCCCTGGGCAAGACGGAGCGCCGAGCGGGACCGTAGACCCACAAGTTTGACCTCCTCCACGTCAGACCGCCCCGGCGATCGGTGCACAACGACAAGAATGCGGCGATGCCCCTCTTGGTTCCACCAGGAGTCGAGCGACGTCGCGATCCGCCTCTCTAGCCATGCCGGCCACGGCAGCGGAAGCAATGGCGTGGGCCCAGCTGCTGTTAAACTTCCTGCCGACGGCTGACAAGATGGACGAGTGGAGAGCCACTATCCAGAGTCTGATCGGCTTCGTCGAAGCCAGCAAATCACAGCATGCAGAGCCGTCGCGGCGCCCGCGGATGGCTACGGCGGCCCAGGCTGACAGTCGTGTCGAGGGGGCCGCACCAACGGTGCAATCCCCTTCGCGACAACAGACCCAGAGGCAGCCACAACGAGCTCCACATGCCGATGAGCCTGACGAAGTGTCTATGGCCTCGTCCGGCTAGCACGATCGCCGGGACGAGCGGCGTGTCCTAGAAGACCGGCAGAGGGAAGACGCGAGCATCACCATAGAGCGACGCCGGGAAGCATAGCGCTAATCCGACAGGCGCAACGGCCCAAATGCTGGTGACCCCGCGCCTAGTGCTGGCGGGTACCTGCCTTATGATGTTGGGTGCCCTGCCTTCACTCACGAGCAGCGACAGGTCCGTTGGCCATCGGCCCGAGCTTTCAAGCCTGAGCTGACGGAGAAATATGACGGGAAGCTAAACCTGGCGGAATTCCTAGGCATCTATACGATAGCCATTCAAGCCGCCGGGGGAAGAGATGAGAAGGTGCTCGCCAACTATTTCCCTTTGGCGCTCAAGCCAAATGTGAGATCATGGCTGATGCACCTGCCGGAGAACTCTATTTCATCATGGGCTGACCTGTGCAATGAGTTTGTCGGCGCCTTCACAGGTGACCACCAGGAGCCAGGACAGCCCAGCGATCTGCAAGTCCTTCCGCAAAAGGAGGAAGAAACCTTGCGGAAGTACATCCAGAGATTTAGTCGAGTACACCGCAATATTCCAGAGATACACCCCGCAGCTGTGATTGCCGCGTTCCATTCGAACGTGCGCAATAGGAGGATGCGGGCCAAGATGAATGTTAGACTCCCGAAGACCATCAATGAGCTATACACATTGGCAGACAAGTGTGCTCGCGCCGAGGAAGGAAGGCGACTCCCCGGAGAGGAGGCTGGCATCGAAGTTGACTCGGATGACGACGATGAAGCCCCTGGCCCGAAGGGGAAAAGCCGAAGGCGCAACAAGAAGCGTAAGGGAAAGGCAGTGTTGGCCATTGAGAGCTCTGGTGATCTCAGTACTAGCAAGAAGGCCAAGGCCGAGGCCCCCAGCAAGGGAGCTGTCGCGTGCGCTGATTGCCGGGAGGCCACGGCGGTAGAGAAGACCGGAAAGTCCGACGGGCCATACTGTAAAATCCACCGCACCAAAGGTCATGATCTCCAAGAATGACGCCAAGTTGAGCAGCTTGCTGAGGAGCAGAAAGCTGAATACAAGAAGCGTGACAAGGAGAGAAGCCAAGATGGTGCTGTTGGGAAGGGCCGTGGTGCTAGAGGAGGCCGCCGCGGCAAGGCCCCGTAGTAGAAGGAAAAACCTGCTAGAGGCCGTGAGAAGAAGGAAGGAGATGATATGAGTGATGATGAGGATGATGGAGAAGAGTCCAGTGATCGAGAATTCCAGAGGGCAACTAAAGCCATGTGTGTTGACGGGGGTGCGTCCTTGCATTCCTCTCATCGCCAGCTCAAGCAGTGGGCGCGTGAGATCAATGCCATGGAGCCAGCTCTAGAGTCCAGAAGGCCACTCAAATGGTCCGGCACGCCTATCATCTTTGACGAACAGGATCATCCTGACCGCATCACTGCAGTCGGATGTTTGCCGTTGTTGGTCTCCCCAACAATCTGCAACCTCAAAGTAACCAAGATGTTAGTTGACGACGGGGCGGGGTTGAACTTAATCTCCCCTAAAGTGGTTGAAAAGCTGCAGATCCCTGACGAAGAGCTCAAAGCTACGGGTACGTTCCATGGAATCAACCCCGGCAGGAGCCGACCCAAGGGAAAGATCACTCTGCCTGTGAATAACCCCATGATATAACCCGCCCAGGAGGGGCCGGGTTAGGAAGTTGGCGGCTTAGCAGTGAGGCCTTAAGCAGGCCGGAAGACTAAGACAAAGCTTGGAAGTAACTTACCAGACGGGCCAGGCGGAGGCCCAAAGTCGGAAGGCAGTGTGTGACCCGGAGGTGTAAGCCGTTGGGAGATGACTTGCCAGATAAGGCAAGGCGATTTAGAGATAAGGTCGGTTACTAGATGTAACCCGGCCCGAACTCTTGTAAGCCCAGGGTCTCGACCTGTATATATAAAGGCGGGTTCCCTGGGTGGCTTAGGGTACGAAACCTTTGACCGAGAGCTAGGTCAAGCAAATCCGCTCCCTTGTAATCGATACTCAATCAATACAACTCAAAGTAGGACGTAGGCTTTTACCTCCTTCGAGAGGCGCCGAACCTGGGTAAACCTGTGTCTTTCGTCCCGACCAACCCCTTCGAGTTAACTACCATAGCGATGGCTTCACCCCTAAGTCCTTTCACTAGGACATCTGCCGTGATAAAACCACGATAGTTGGCGCCCACCGTGGGGCAGATGCGTGGTGGTTTGGAGTACTCGAACGGCTCTCTCCCAGGGATCGAGGGCTACGCCGTTGGCAGGATGACTAAAAGTCGCCGCGGCAAGCTCTACATCGACGACGCTGGTTGGGGCCCCGAGGCCGACTCAATCGAGTACGGGTACCGGGTCCCCGTCGGCGGAATTCATGTTTTCATCGGGAAGATCGACGGATCTAAGCCCGGGCCAGACATCTGCACCAACCTCGTTGAGTCGGCCCGGTGCGCGCAACCCGCCCGAATCCAACCCGGCCGGAAGCACATTTTCGTCGGCTTCACACAAGGCGTGTGTCATGGTTTTGTCACGGCATGATGTCCTCGTGAGAGAACTTAGGTGTGAGGCCATCGCAACTATGTGGTGGCTTGAGAGGGGTTGGTCGGAATCGAGAGACGCGAGTTTACCCAGGTTTGGCCCCTCCGATGGAGGTAAAAGCCTACGTCCTGCTTTGTGTCTATATTGATGATGATGACGATCTCGATTACAAGGGTGCGGAGTCTCTACCTCTAATCTCGAGAGCCTCTAATCTGTCTATCTCTAATGACTTGAACGTGTCCCTCTAGGGGTGCCTTACCCCTCCTTATATAAGTGGAAGGGGTAGGTTTACATGTAGAGTCCTACTGGGAGTAGGATTAGGACTAGTCTCTCTTGAGTCCTAATCCGGGTCTTGTTTCTCTTGTAAGGGAATCCTTCCTCTCCTTTGGGCCTTCTCTGTAAGCCACCTTCTGCCATAACATGAGCCGGCCCTCCCATGAGCCGCCCTCTGGGCCATTGGGCCTTTGACGCTCGTCTGACCCGCCTGCCGGGTCACCAATGAGCCGCCAAGCTCGGCCGGGTCACCAGTGAGTCGCCAAGTCCTGGCCGGGTCATACTTCAGGCCGGGTTATACCGCGGGGTAATATCCCCGACATTAGCCCCCAGGTTAGCTTGAATTTATTCATGGTAAGCTCCTGAAATAAGAATAACAAATATGTTAAAGGACCGGCTTGCTCCACTAGCCGGCTTAATGAAGTAACTCCTTGAAAATTCGGGTTTTTTCATATTAACGAGCCGTCTTCAGAATCATATTGCAAGTCCATGTCCTTTGCAAAATATTGGGAATAAAACACCCATATACCGTCGAGTCATCCTCCAATGCTTTGGCTTCGATGAAAATATCGGAGATAAGGAAATCATATGAAGTTGATCCGGATTTCCATTGCCTTGATTGGGAATACAAAATCATGAATGGTTGAACCACTTTCAACTTGTGAAGCCGGGTTGCTTATATAGACTCTGCCGGGTTATGATCTTTTGATAATGCCGGGTCAAACAACTGGGCTCCAGCTGACTTGATAAAATTATTGGGAATAAAGAAATCAATGTGATGTTGAGCTGGTCTTTCAATGCTTCAGCTCCATGAAGAAACGAGATCCGTCTTGCTAACAATTGACATCTTGAAAGTGTTCTTCTATTTTTTATATACATATTACCTGTAGCCCCCAAGTCTTAAGAGGGGAACATAGTGATATCCTTAAGACTTGCCTCAATATAAATATTGCAACCCTAGAGAAATCCGGATTGTTCATCTAAGTCACCAGTCATAAGTTGAATGCTCCACATATGTAGCCCCCAAGTACCGGGTTGTCTTGCCTGCAGCAACCTGGGACTTGTAAGTGTCTTATGCTCATAAAACTTAAGCCAGTGTAGCCCCCAAGGGCCGGGTCATTATGCAATAGTGAGCATGAACTTTTCGTAGATCTGATCATATAGACTTGAGGAGCAATGTGTAGCCCCAAGGGCCGGCTCAGTAAGAAAATACTGGGCTGGGACTTAGAAAAAGATAGAAAGGCCGGCTCATCTCCTTGAGATAACAGGACATGTCGATAATGTAACAACTTTCATTAGCCCCCAAGTGCTGTGGTGCATGCTTGCAGCGACATGGGACTTTGAACCTGGTGTTGAATGTTGAGAAATCTGGGTTGTCATCTGAGTCGCCAGATATAGACTGAGTGTCTTGTATTTCACATGTGTAGCCCCCAAGGGACGGCTCATCAATATGTTATGGACCGGGTTTTCAATTTGGACCTTATAATCTGTTTGAGCAGCTGAATACTGTAGCCCCCAAGGGCCGGGTCGCATGCCTACAGCGACTTGGGACTTTAGCAATTTTGATCTGAGTAGTGTAGCCCCCAAGTGCCGGGTCGTTTGCCTGCGGCGACTCGGGACTTACATGCACTTCTCCTTTGAAAAGAAAAACATCATATGATGTAGCCTCCAAGTGCCGGGTCGTATGCCTGCAGCGACTTGGGACTGTGTGAGAATAATATAACTCAGCATAATTTCTTGAATGACTCCTTGACCGTGGTTGTAACCCGGTATTTTGTGGAATATCCTGGAATAATGCCTTTGTCCTTGAAATGAAAATCCCTGCTCGTGGTTGCGGTGCAACCCGGAAAATATATGTATGGGAAATCCATAAGTGTTGTAGTTTACCACAGAGCACAATTTGAAAGAATCCAAGAACCGGTCAATTAAACCATGATGAAGATCTAGCCATGCTGGCTATTTAAGATAATAATATAACTTGGCTTGAGAACCTCAATTTATTCAATATTGGTTATAACAACCATAACGGAAATCCAGCCATGTTGGCTATTAAGGATTGGAATATGCATCCCGGTTTGAAAACCGGCTCCTGCAATATAAACCAGGATATTCATGCATATATGATGCTGGTATGACGATGCAATGACGATGCAATGTATGATGCAATATATGATGATGTATGTGTATGATAACAAAGTATAAAAATGTTGGCTTTCAAGGCTCGACAAAAAGAGACTAGCTCTGTTTTGTTTTTTGAAAAACTCAAGTTTTGCTTCAAAGAAGCTTGGCATGAAAGCTTGAAACCTCGTAAGCTGGCTCTCACGTGACATAAATCCGTCGTTTAAACCTTAACTAGTTCAGGGTCTTAAAAAGATTGACTATTAAGAGTACGAACGGGCCACATAGCGGAGAGACTACAGCAGACAAGGCGAGTTTATCCTAGCTCACTGTAAGCCGGCTCTCTCATGACAAAAGCCGCCGTTTAAACCTTGACAAGTTCAGGGTCTTTGTGCGAGAATAACTTTGAAAGTTCAGGGTCTCTGAGCAAGATTGACTATCAAGAGTTCGGTGGGTCACATGGCAGAGTAGCAAGTTGCAAATAGGCAGGTTTAACTCGAACATGGCATATAAAGCCAGGCCAAGAGGGTATGAAAGCTAAACTCATAGAGTTGGAAGCCCCCAAGTGACCATATGATGATCCAATAAATCCAGGCACCCATGTTTGAACGGTCGCAACATGGCGGCTCGTCCTCTTGGGCGACTTTAAATCTTCCACCAATAAGGTAGTGCACCCATGTTTGAACGGTCGCATCATGGCGGCTCGTCCTCTTGGGCGACTTTAATTTTTCTTGAGAACTCGAACTTGCGAGAGATGAATTCCTTTTGAACCGGATATCGAGATCTGAAAACTTTATGAGAGACAGATTTCTCTTGAGCCGGGTTTTAAACTGGAACCTTTTCTGAAACTCCGGAATCCTTCTTTTGAGCCGGAACTCTCAGATTGCTTGGAACTTTTTAGCTGGAAATTTTCTGACAGCCTTTAAGCTTTCACCAAGTGGCAGTAGCCCCTGAGATCGGGTTATTTATTCTCCAATGATCCGGTGTTCTTGAATTTGATGAAACTAGCAACATTTGTTGAATCATGTCTGTGTAGCCCCCAAGTCTAAAGACGACTCGAGGAGTTGGCTTGAGATTCTTCATACTTGGCCGTGGCATAACCCGGCATATAGTTGACAGTGGAAATGCTGGAATGCGTTGAAGCTGGAGGCAAAGTGGCGAGTTTGATGATCTTCCCAACACTCATTGTATACCCTTGGTGTTTGATAACGCGATGTGAATTCATGGAAAGTTGAGGTTGATCGTAGAAGCTGATAAATGATCCCATATGAGCTGTGTCAATAACCCGACCAATGGTTCATCCCAGCTGGTTGTTGTAGTAGACTGTCCGCAGGGGCGGCGACTTGCGCACGCCCGCTGAGCAGCTTGTGCGGATGGACGGCTTGAGCGAGAAAGCACGACATCGGCGTGTCAATGTAGACTAAACCGCCGGGCATTAAGTCACTCGCGGCGTTGTAGGCCAGCGCGGACGGCGAGTCGACCATGGCGTTGTAAGCCAGTGCGGTCGCCAGAAGCGGCCGCGGCGTTGTAAGCCGGTGCAGTCGCCAGAAGCGGCCATGGCATTGTAAGCTGATACGTCTCCAACGTATCTATAATTTTTGATTGTTCCATGCTATTATATTATCTGTTTTGGATGTTTTATATGCATTATTATGCTATTTTATATTATTTTTGGGACTAACCTATTAATCTAGAGCCTAGTGCCAGTTTCTGTTTTTTCCTTGCTTTTGAGTATTGCAGATAAGGAATATTAAACGGAGTCCAAACGGAATAAAATCTTCGGAATGATTTTTCTTGGACCAGAAGAAACCCAGCAGACTTGGAGACGAAGGCAGGAGACCTGCCGTGGAGTCACAAGCCACCAAGGCGCGCCCTAGGGGGGGGGAGCCCCCCTGGCTTGTGGCCCCACGGTAGCCCTCCTAACCCTATTCTTCAGCCTATAAATTTCCAAATATTCCCTGGATGCCAAAAAGAGCCACGAAAATACTTTTCCGCCGCCGGAAGCCTCTGTTCCCATGAGATCCAATCTTGGAGCCTTTTCCGGTAATCTGCCGGAGGGGGATTCGATCACGGAGGGCATCTACATCAACTCCATTGCCCCTCCGATGATGTGTGAGTAGTTTACCACAGACCTTCGGGTCCATAGCTAGTAGCTAGATGGCTTCTTCTCTCTCTTTGTTCTTCAATACCATGTTCTTCATGATCTTCATGGAGATCTATCCGATGTAATACTCTTTTGCGGTGTGTTTGTCGAGATCCGATGAATTGTGGGTTTATGATCAGCTTATCTATGAATATTATTTAAATCTTCTCTGAATTCTTATATGCATGATTTCATATCTTTGCAAGTCTCTTCGAGTTATTGGTTTGGTTTGGCCAACTAGATTGGTAATTCTTGCAATGGGAGAAGTACTTAGTTTTGGGTTCAATCTTGCGGTGTCCTCACCCAGTGACAAAGTAGGGGTAGCGAGGCACGTATTTGTATTGTTGCCATCGAGGATAAAAAGATGGGGTTTTCATCATATTGCTTGAGTTTATCCCTCTACATCATGTCATCTTACCTAATGCGTTACTCTGTTCTTCATTAACTTAATACTCTAGATGCAGGCAGGAGTCGGTTGATGTGTGGAGTAATAGTAGTAGATGCAGAATCGTTTCGGTCTACTTGACACGGACATGATGCCTATATGCATAATCATTGCCTTGGATATCGTCATAACTATGCGCTTTTCTATCAATTGCTCGACAGTAATTTGTTCACCCACCATATTATTTTCCTTCATGAGAGAAGCTTCTAGTGAAACCTATGGCCCCCGGGTCTATTTTCCATATTATATTTTCAGATCTATAAACCAAAAATACCTCGCTGCATTATTTTTACTTTTGTTTTACTTTACGTTCTAGCAATCTTTTATATCTATCTCTATGAGATCTCATCCTTGCAAATAACCGTGAAGGGATTGACAACCCCTTTTAGCGTTGGGTGCAAGAGTTTGATTGTTTGTGTAGGTGCGAAGATTGGGGATTTGCTTGTATCTCCTACTGGATTGATACCTTGATTCTCAACAACTGAGGGAAATACTTATCTACTTTGCTGCATCACCCTTTCCTCTTCAAGGGAAAACCAACGCAAGCTCAAGAAGTAGCAAGAAGGATTTCTGGCGTCGTTGCCGGGGAGATCTACATCAAGCCTACCAAGTTCCCATCACAAACTCATCTCTTGCATTTACATTATTTGCCATTTTCCTCTCGTTTTCCCCTCCCCCACTTCACCAATTTGTCGTTTTATTCGCCTTTTTCTCGCCGGATCTCTTTTTGTCTACTTGTGTTACCATGTGCCTTCTATTTGCTTGCATCTTTGCTTGCTAAAAATCTATTGATATGGATCCTCATCTGCTAGCTAATCTTTTCAAGAGATCCAATTATGATGAACCAATTGCTAGTGAGTTGAGTGTACTTGATTATCTCTATGAAGTTTTGCTTGAGATTCGTGAATCTGAAAATTGTGATGAAGTGATTCACGATGTTTCCTTGAATGAAAAGCATGATTGCAATGATATTTTTATAAATTCTATTAATATCAATTGTGCTAATGATATGCAAACCCACAAGCTTGGGGATGCTATATTTGATGAGTTTGCCATGACCACTACTTATTGCAATGATCATGATTGGGGTGATAATGCTTCTTATGATCTTGATAATTTATTTAATACTCATGATGAATATGATATTGAAAGTGGGTTTGGAAGAGTGTCAACTTTAGGCATTATTGATCCCACTATTTTGGAGAGTATTCAATCTTATGAAATTTTTGATAAAAGAGGGTTTGGAGAGGTCATGACTTTAGTTAATGATAGTCCCACTATTTTGGAAGAGTGTCAACTTTGCATGCATGTGCATCATGAAAAGAATGATTTATGTGATAGTTATATTGTTGAATTCCTTCATGATGCTACTGAAATTTATTATGAGGGAGGAACATATGCTTGTAGGAATTGCAATAATATCAAGTTTCCTCTCTATGTGTTCAAAGTTTTGAAGTTATGCTTGTTTTGCCTTCCTATGCTAGTTGATTCTTGTTCCCATAAATTGTTTGCTCACAAAATCCCTATGCATAGGAAGTGGATTAGACTTAAATGTGCTTATCATGAGATTCATGATGCTTTCTTGCATATTTCAATTACTACTTTTTATGTGAGCATCATTGAAATCATCATGCCTAGCTAGGGGCGTTAAACAATAGCGCTTGTTGGGAGGCAACCCAATTTTATTTTATGTTTGTTTTTGTTTGCTTTTGTTTATGTTTTTGAGTGCGTTACACATTATTACCTCTGTAGTAATTGTGTTTTCTTGTTTAAATTAGTGTTTGAGCCAAGTAAGACCTTTGGGATGGTCTACGGTGTTTGTGATTTGATTTTGCTGAAAAACAGAAACTTTTGCTCTCAGTCCAGGAATTTTGTAAATTTACTGCAACGTGATTTTGATCTGAAATTTTTACACAAGATTTATATACAAATTTCCCTGATTTTACTAATTTTTCAGAATTTTTGGAGTTACATAAGTATTCGAAGTCTATAGATTGCTACAGACTGTTCTGTTTTAGACAGATTCTGTTTTCTTTGTGTTGTTTGCTTATTTTGATGTATCTATGGGTTGTATCGGGGGGTATGAACCATGGAGAAGTTAGAATACAGTAGATATTACACCAATATAAATAAATAATGAGTTCACAACAGTACCTAAAGTGGTGATTTATTTTTCTTATACTAACGGATCTCATGAGTTTTCTGTTGAGTTTTCTGTTGTGAAGTTTTCAAGTTTTGGGTAAAGATTTGATGGACTATGGAATAAGGAGTGGCAAGAGCCTAAGCTTGGGGATGCCCAAGGCACCCCAAGCTATATTCAAGGATACCAAAAAGCCTAATCTTGGGGATGCCCCGGAAGGCATCCCCTCTTTCGTCTTCAATCCATCGGTAAATTTACTTGAGGCTATATTTTTATTCGCCACATGATATGTGTTTTGCTTGGAGCGTCTTGTATGATATGAGTCTTTGCCTTTTAGTTTGCCACAATCATCCTTGCTGCACACATCTTTTGAGGGGGACATGCATTAATCGTGAATTTATTAGAATACTCTATGTGCTTCACTTATATCTTTTTGAGCTAGGCAATGTTGCTCTAGTGCTTCACTTATATCTTTTTGAGCTAGGCAATGTTGCTCTAGAGCACGGTGGTGTTTTATTTTATAGAAATTATTGAACTCTCGTACCTCACTTATATTATTTTGAGAGTCTTTAAACGGCATGGTAATTGGTTTAGGTTATGAATTTAGTCCTAATATAATGGGCATCCAAGAGGGATATAATAAAAACTTTCATATTAAGTGCATTGAATACTATGAGAAGTTTGATTCCTTGCATATAGTTTTGAGATATGAAGATGGTAATATGAGAGTCATGCTAGTGAGTAATTGTGAATTGGAATAAATAATTGTGTTAAAGTTTGTGATTCCCGTAGCATGCACGTATGGTGAACCGTTATGTAACGAAGTCGGAGCATGCACTACTGGAATCTGGCATTTTGCCGTCTGCCAGCTCTTTGCCGTCTGCCAGCTCATGGCAAAGAGGCTCTTTGCCGTCTGCTTGGGGAAAGCAGACGGTAAAGAACCTGCTCATGGCAAAGAGGCTCTTTGCCATCAGCTTGTTCTTTGCCATCTGCCAGCTGACGGCAAAAAGGTCAAAGGCAGACGGCAAAGAGCCAGGTGGGCCCCACGGGGCACGGCGTGGCTAGGTCAACTTCTTTGCCGTCTGCTGGCAGACGGCAAAGCGGGGACATATGGTAATGTCCCTCCTTTGCCGTCTGCTAGCAGACGGCAAAGAAGTGACGTGGGCGAGCCCTAACGGTCACCCTCTTTGCCGTCTGCTAGCAGACGGCAAAGAGGGGCCACTTAACGGGCGGCCGTCTCCCCCCCCCCTCTCTCTCTCTCTCTCCCTCCCGTGCCCTCTCCTCCTTTTGTCGCCGCCGCCGCCGGCCAGCCCCGCCCCCGGAGCCAGCCCCACCGCCGGCCAGCCCGCCCGTCCCGCCCACCGAACCCAGGCCGCGGCGGCCACCCTGCCGCGCCCCATCGTCGGAGGTCACTGCGCCGCCCCGCCCCACTGCCGGAACCCTCCCCGCGGCCCCTGCGCCGCCCCGCCCCGCCACCAGAGCCCTCGGCCTTCCTCCAGCGGCCCCCTCCCCGCGGCCAGCCTCCACCGGCCGACCTCGCCGGAGCAAGGTGAGCTCCATTTTTTTCTATTTTTTCTGTTATTTCCTGTTTAGTTCTAGGTTTAGTGCTAGGTTTAGGTTTAGTTTTAGGTTTAATGCTAGGTTTAGGTTTAGGTTTAGATAAATAGAAGAGGAAGAAGAAAGATGAAAAAAAAACAGAAAAAGTAGAAGAAGAGGGAGAAAGGAAAAGAAGAAGAAGAAGAAGAAGAAGGAGAAGGAGAAGAAGAAGAGGAAAAAGGAAAAGAAGTAAGAAGAAGAAGAAGAGGAGAAGAAAAGAAGAAGAAAAAGGAAAAGAAGAGGAGGAGAAGAAAAAAGAAGAAGAAGAAGAAGAAGAAGAAGAAGAAGAAGAAGAAGAAAGAGGAGAGGAGGAGGAAGAGGAGAAGAAGAAGAAGAAGAAGAAGAAGAAGAAGAAGAAGAAGAAGAAGAAGAAGAAGAAGAAGAAGAAGAAAAAGAAGAGGAAGAAAAGGAAGAAGAGGAAGAAGAAGAAAAGAAAAAAGAGGAAAAAAAGAAGAAGAGGAAGAAGAAGAAAACGACACCCCGACCCGACACCCCAACCCCGACCCGAGACCCCGACCCGACACCCCGACACCCCGCCACCCCCAGGAGAGGGTCGACGGTGTCTTGTGCGAGACGGTGGCCGACATTGTGATCCGGCGGTTTTGGGTAATTTCTCCTTTACAGAATTAAAAATCAACAGCACCTAGTGATTGTACTAATCAATGTTGTCTTGTTTGATTGCAGACCTTCTACAGGTGTCTTGAGGAACACGAGGCGGACGCGGCTATTGTTCTCGTAGCCGAGTGCAAGCGCCTATTTCAGAACTTACGGCACGAGACTCGGGTGCAGGCTGTTCGAGACTACTACGCCTCGACTAACATTAAGAGGGCCAAGAAGAAGTGCCGCGCCAAGTTTCTGAGTAAGGAGAAGTACATGAAGGTAATTACCTATTCTTAAGGCCTTGTACTTAGTTTCCTTGATTTGATTCGTAGGCGTAGCGCTGAAATTTCTCTTGTCTAACTTAGGTGCCCCCGAGATGGTGTGCGGATAGGATGGACTGTTGGGAGGCGTTGGTGGATGAGTGGTGCTCTCCCCAATGGCTAGCCATCATCAACAAGGCCAAGGATAAGCGTGCCCAAATGAAAGGTGTGCCACGCCATCAAGGGAGCTCCAACCTGTTTGAGTTCGGGGATCACTGGGTATGTGGTTTGCTTCATGATTCATGCAATTTCATTCTTCATGCTAGCTTGAGCCCTTAACTAATATTTTGTTCCTCTCTTTTAGGCGCGACACAACAAGAAGGAGGTGCCACCGCTGTTCGACCTCTATGCCATGGCCCATACTGCCCCATACAAGAAGGCCAAGGCATTCTCTGAGGATGACCTCGATCATCCAGAGAGCTTCAGCAACATCTCCTCCCACAACAAGCTCGTGAGGTACAGAGATGAGGGGAAGACGAGGAAAGGGGAGGACTTCAACCTGAGCCAGAGTCCTTTTGATCCAGAGCTCGTGATGATATCTGGTGGCGGGAGGCCCCATGGCTCGATAGCCATTGGGGATGGACTGATACGTTGTCCTAGAACTCTCCCAGAGATCAAGAAGCGCCAGACGAGCTCCGATCCTGAGATAAGGCCTCGTCCACGGCCAATGGAGCTCGCCATCGAGGCTAGGGCCCAGGAGCTTCTGGCGGAGGCAAACAGGCAGGCGGCGAAGAGGGAGAGGGACATGGAGGAGAGGACGGCTAGGCTGGTGGAGGAGGAGAGGAACCGGAACGACGCGTCTCACCGGGCCCTATACGAGCTCCTCGTGGTAAGTTTCTCCTGCATATTAGCCAAATCATGCACGTAATGTTTGTTTCATCACTAACTAATATGACTGACTCGTGAAAACAAAATGTGCAGACCGTGTGCCAGAACAACGGTCAGACCCCTCTGCCGATGCCCCAGATTGGTATAGCGCCCACGGCGAGTTTCATTTGAATGGTCATTAGTTACTAGTATTCACATTTGAGTTACATCATGCTAACGAGACATTACAAATGATCTTTCGTGCAGCATGCCTCCCGACAAGCATCGACCGATCCTCCTGCGTCTGCCGCAACCCCGACCGGTCCTTCTCCGTCTCACACTGGTGCAAGCCCGACCGGTCCTTCACCTCCGTGATGATGGTATGTTTTCCCAAGTGTTTTGCTTAACAAATGCATACTTAGCTTAAGAAATGACCTACTTAGCTCCAAAATGACCTATACATAGCTTATTTTCCTCGAAAATGACATAATAACCTTACTTAGCTCGAAAATGACATATTTTACCTAGGATAGCTATAAAATGACCTATACTTAGCATTTTTTCCTCCAAAATGACTTGATATGCTTAGTTAGCTAAAAAATGGCATAACTACCTAGGATAGCTCAATAATGATCTATACTTAGCTTAGCTAGTTCATTTATGACATAATTAGCTCACTTAGGTAAAAAATGGCATAATAACCTTGGTTTAGCTCCAAAATGATCTATACTTAGCTTATTTTCCTCGAAAATGACATAATAACCTTACTTAGCTCCAAACTGACATACTTTACCTAGGATAGCTATAAATATACTTAGTTAGCTCAAAAATGGCATAACTACCTAGGTTAGCTCAAAAATGGCATAACTACCTAGCTTAGCTCTAAAATGACCTACACTTAGCATTTTTACCTAGCTTAGCTAAAAAATGGCATTTTTACCTACCTTAGTTAGAAGAAGAAGAAGATAAAGAAGAGGAGAGGAGAAAAAGAAAGAGAAGAAAAATTCTTCTTCTTCTTCTTATTCTTCTTCTTCTTCTTCTTCTTTTTCTTCTTCTTCTTCTAGCTAGTCTTCTTCTTCTTCTTCTTCTTCTAACTTTCTTCTTTCCCAATTTGCAGATTTGCTTTAGATGAGGAAGCTTGCGTTGATGGAGTCTACTCTTCTCCTTGTGCTTCCTTTTTGTTTTGATTTTGTACGATGAACTTTGTTGTTGGAAACTTGTTGTTGGATATGTTGTTGGAAACTTGTTGTTGGATATGTTGTTGGAAACTTGTTGTTGGATATGTTGTTGGAAACTTGTTGTTGGATATGTGTTGGTATGCTTGTTGAAAGTATTTTCAAATGTGTATATATATATCTATGAAATTCTGTGAAATTGAATGAATTTAAGAAAAAACAGAAAAAACAGGGGCTATACAGGCTCTTTGCCATCAGCCAGCAGACGGCAAAGCTGCCACGTGGCAGCTACCTGTGCAACCTGGGGGGCACTGGGCTGGCCTATGTGGTTGCTTTGCCGTCTGCTGGCAGACGGCTAAGAACTTTGAATCTTTGCCGTGTGCCAGCAGACGGCATAGCGAGCCACGTGGCAGCTACCTGGGGGAACCTGGGCTGGCCTATTTGGCCACTTTGTCGTCTGCTAGCAGTCGACAAAGCACGCCGTTAACCCCTTAACGGACCTAAGCTGCCGCGTGTGCCGTCCATGCCCTTTGCCGTCTGCTGGCAAAGACCTTTGCATCTTTGTCGTCTGCCAGCAGACGGCAAAGTGCCCTTTACCGTGGCTTGTTCAGCCGGATGTGGTGCCGTCTGCTGGCTGACGGCAAAGACCTTTGCCGTCCGCAATGCATGCCTTTGCCGTCAGCCATGGCAGACGGCAAAGATCCTGATTCCAGTAGTGATGATTTGTTTAATGATTGTCAACCTTTGTGTGAGGGTCGGGAGCGCGCGATGGTTAACTCCTACCAACCTCTCCCCTAGGAGCATGCGTCTAATGCTTTGTTTCGATAACTAATAGACTTTTGCAATAAGTATGTGAGTTCTTTATGACTAATGTTGAGTCCATGGATTATACGCACTCTCACCCTTCCACCTTTGCTAGCCTCTCTAGTACCGAGCAACTTTCGCCGGTGCATAAAACCCACCTTCCTCAAAACAGCCACCATATACTTTCCTCAAAACAGCCACCATACCTACCTATTATGGCATTTCCATAGCCATTCCGAGATATATTGCCATGCAACTTCCACCGTTCCGTTTTTCATGACATGCACCATCACTTTCATATTGCATATAGAGTCATATTTTGTTCTAGGTATCGAGTTGTAATTCTTGAGTTGTAAGTAAATAAAAGTGTGATGATCAGCATTGTCCCGTGAGAGAAAAGGATGATGGAAGTTATGACTCCCTCACAAGTTGGGATGAGTCTCCGGACTTTACAAATAATAAAAGAGGCCAGCGAAGCCCAAATAAAAAAAATAGGCCAAAGATGCCCACCAAAATAAAAAAAAGGGGGAAAATGAGAGAAAGAGAGAAGGGACAATGCTACTATCTTTTTCCACACTTGTGCTTCAAAGTAGCACCATGATCTTCATGATAGAGAGTCTCCTATTTTGTCACTTTCATATAACTAGTGGATTTTTTCATCATATGCACAACCACTTAGTTTTCTTTTTCAGCTTTCATACACTTATAGCTCTAGTGCATTCGTTGCATGGCAATCCCTACTCACTCACATTGATATCTATTGATGGGCATCTCCTTAGCCCGTTGATACGCCTAGTTGATGTGAGACTATCTTCTCCTTTTTTCCTCGCAACCTCCACCATATTCTATTCCACCTATAGTGCTATATCCATGGCTCACGCTCATGTATTGCGTGAGAGTTGAAAAGGTTTGAGAACATAAAAAGTGTGAAACAATTGCTTGACTTGTCATCGGGGTTGTGCATGATTTAGATACTTTGTGTGGGGAAGATGGAGCATAGCCAGACCATATGATTTTGTAGGGATAACTTTCTAAGGCCATGTTATTTCGAAAGGACTAAATTGCCTTGTTAGTATGCTTGAAGTATTACTGTTTTTATTTGAATATTAGACTTTTGTTTTGAATCTTACGGATCTGAATATTCATGCCACAATAAAGAATATTACATGGATAAATATGTTAGGTAGCATTCCACATCAAAAATTCTGTTTTTATCATTTACCTACTCGAGGACGAGCAGGAATTAAGCTTGGGGATGCTTGATACGTCTCCAACGTATCTATAATTTTTGATTGTTCCATGCTATTATATTATCTGTTTTGGATGTTTTATATGCATTATTATGCTATTTTATATTATTTTTGGGACTAACCTATTAATCTAGAGCCTAGTGCCAGTTTCTGTTTTTCCATGTTTTTGAGTATTGCAGATAAGGAATATTAAAAGGAGTCCAAACGGAATAAAATCTTCGGAATGATTTTTCTTGGACCAGAAGAAACCCAGCAGACTTGTTGACGAAGGCAGGAGTCCTGCCGTGGAGTCACAAGCCACCAGGGCGCGCCCTAGGGGGGGGCACGCCCCCCTGGCTTGTGGCCCCACGGCAGCCCTCCTAACCCTATTCTTCGGCCTATAAATTCCCAAATATTCCCTGGATACCAAAAAGAGCCACGAAAATACTTTTACGCCACCGGAAGCCTCTGTTCCCGTGAGATCCAATCTTGGAGCCTTTTCCGGTAATCTGCCGGAGGGGGATTCGATCACGGAGGGCATCTACATCAACTCCATTGCCCCTCCGATGATGCGTGAGTAGTTTACCACAGACCTTCGGGTCCATATCTAGTAGCTAGATGGCTTCTTCTCTCTCTTTGTTCTTCAATACCATGTTCTTCATGATCTTCATGGAGATCTATCCGATGTAATACTCTTTTGCGGTGTGTTTGTCGAGATCCGATGAATTGTGGGTTTATGATCAGCTTATCTATGAATATTATTTGAATCTTCTCTGAATTCTTATATGCATGATTTCATATCTTTGCAAGTCTCTTCGAGTTATTGGTTTGGTTTGGCCAACTAGATTGGTAATTCTTGCAACGGGAGAAGTGCTTAGTTTTGGGTTCAATCTTGCGGTGTCCTCACCCAGTGACAAAGTAGGGGTAGCGAGGCACGTATTTGTATTGTTGCCATCGAGGATAAAAAGATGGGGTTTTCATCATATTGCTTGAGTTTATCCCTCTACATCATGTCATCTTACCTAATGCGTTACTCTGTTCTTCATGAACTTAATACTCTAGATGCAGGCAGGAGTCGGTCGATGTGTGGAGTAATAGTAGTAGATGCAGAATCGTTTCGGTCTACTTGACACGGACGTGATGCCTATATGCATAATCATTGCCTTGGATATCGTCATAACTATGCGCTTTTCTATCAATTGCTCGACAGTAATTTGTTCACCCACCGTATTACTTTCCTTCATGAGAGAAGCCTCTAGTGAAACCTATGGCCCCCGGGTCTATTTTCCATATTATATTTTCAGATCTATAAACCAAAAATACCAAAAATACCTCGCTGCATTATTTTTACTTTTGTTTTACTTTACGTTCTAGCAATCTTTTATATCTATCTCTATCAGATCTCATCCTTTAAAATAACTGTGAAGGGATTGACAACCCCTTTTAGCGTTGGGTGCAAGAGTTTGATTGTTTGTGTATGTGCGAAGATTGGGGACTTGCTTGTATCTCCTACTGGATTGATACCTTGGTTCTCAACAACTGAGGGAAATACTTATCTACTTTGCTGCATCACCCTTTCCTCTTCAAGGGAAAACCAACGCAAGCTCAAGAAGTAGCATAAGCCTGTGCGGTCGCCAGAGGCGGCCGCGGCGTTGTAAGCCGGTGCGGTCGCCAGAAGCGGCCGTGGCATTGTAAGCCGGTGCGGTTGCCAGAAGCGGTCGCGGCGTTGTAAGCCGGTGCGGTCGCCAGAGGCGGCCGCGGTGTTGATGCAGACTGAGCCGTAGAGGCGGTAGCTTGCACACATGTAGAGGCGGCAAGCGCGGCACGGACGGATGCTAGCGCGTGATAATATTGGCACGAGCTTTATATCCGTGGCATGACGATTGCTCTTGCAGTGAATCATTGCCCTGCATAGAAAACATCGCGAGCCAGAGTAATTGCTCCTTAAAGGATAAAAATGTATCAATAAAAATTGACTGGATGGATTTCACCTGATTTGTCAGGAGTGATGATGACTGCGATGGAGTTGACCGCGGGCGAGTCAAAGATACAGCAATGCTGATCGAAGGTTGTGCCTCACATCCCCGAATATCTAGTTCTCTTCAGACACTCCTCCATCCTTTTCAGCAGGTTCGTTGACATTTCGTGCAACTCCCATACCCATGTGTCGGTACGTTTATACTCCCTGCTGTCCATATTCTTTGGCATCCAAAGGAGCACCTGTTCGGCCACTCTGTAGGCGGGTGGAGACAGCACAGAGGAGAGGCGAAGTGAGGCACCGCGGCAGAACCGGCGCAGCGGTGCCAGCTCGTGCTGATGGAGGCAGAGTGAGGTGCAGCGGAGGTCGACGGTGCGGCGGAGGACGTCGGCCGGCCCGGAGGCGCGGCGAGGCGGGTGAGGTTTGGCGCGGTAGCGGCTCAAAGCACGGCGGCTCAAGACGCTGCGGCAGCAGCGGCTCAATGCACGGCGACTCAAGGTGGAGCTTGGGGATGCCGGTCCTGCAACTTGCGATGACCGCCTGCTCTTTTTTCTTCCTTTGTAAGTGGGCTGATCAATGAGGTAACCTGTAGCATGTTTGCACTGCCATGGCCTGGACTCCCGCTTTTTTTATTGATCAACGGGAAGGAGCATCAGCCGAACATATATCTATGAGATTGAGTAAGGACGCTTGTCATATCTCAGGGTATTTTATATCCGGTTTCCGATTGTAGACGGAATAAAGAATCCGAACTGTAGTAGGATTAGTCCTGGTATTTGATTAGATCTCCTTTGATTTTTCCTTAGTAGACTTCACGTGGGGTATTTTGTACCTTTTCCTATCTTTTTTCATCCAACAAGAGTCTGACTAGCTTTCCTGGCTGTTTGAGTAGACGTGCTACTACTTGAGAAAAACCGATTCTGACTGCCTCGGGACTTTGATGCTCCAGCACGTGTTGCTTTTCGATGCAGGTTGTCTTTGGTTGATACTTCTTCCCTAAGCAAGCAAATAATGTGGAAAATCTCTTCTGTTTTGATTGCTGCCATCGCTTTGGAATTCCTCGGGGCCGTAATGTACGTGTACTACAACCATAAGAACATGATAGATTGGACAAATGCTTGTTGTAGTAGCAATCGGACCCAACCACTGAATCTGTAGCTGATCTCGACAGAATTTTCAATTTGGTGGACCGCACAAACGGCGGCGGCGGACAGACAATAACACCTGTGCGATTCTTTTGTGCCAGCTCTTCTGGATCTGGCGGGTCATAAGCTTCTCGATCCCTAGGAAAGATCCCTTCAAGAGCACAACACCACCGTGCGCGGCCCCACGGTGGGCGCCAACTGTCGTGGTTTTGCCACGGCATGATGTCCTCGTGAGAGAACTTAGGTGTGAGGCCATCGCAACTATGTGGCGGCTTGAGAGGGGTTGGTCGGAATCGAGAGACGCGAGTTTACCTAGGTTCGGCCCCTCCGATGGAGGTAAAAGCCTACGTCCTGCTTTGTGTCTATATTGATGATGATGACGATCTCGATTACAAGGGTGCGGAGTTGCTAGCTCTAATCTCGAGAGCCTCTAATCTATCTATCTCTAATGACTTGAACTTGTCCGTAATCAAGCAAGCCGTAATGCGGAGATCGCGAGGCTGAAGGACCAGATGACCAGGGCCTAGGAGGATATCAATGCATTGCAGGCTCAGATGGATGCTGAGTCAGAGCGTCTCAGGGCTGAAGCTCTTCGCCTTGACCTGGATCAACAAGCCTCGGCAGCAGTTTTGTGGATGAGGCATCAGACCCGCCTGCCCGAGCAGTATGAGCCCAGGAATCTTTTTAACACGCCGGGGGCAGGGCCGAACACACCTCTGATCATGACCCGAACGGCGGAAGTGCCTGGGAATAGGGCGACGACTCAGCATCGGCAGCCAGACCCGCCTCACAGGAACCAAACCCCGCCGCAGCGTTTTCTGACACCACTTGGTCATTACTCTAACCCGGTGGAGAACATGATAGCAACGGCTGCCAGGCTCAATGCGCTTCCCCTCGCCGATGGGACGCCTTTCGCCGAAGAGGCACGGAATGCCATTGGGTATTTGCAGACAGTAGTGGCTCAACAGGAGAAATATACGTATAGCTGGAGTCATGTGCACTCAACCCCCATCCCAAGCCGCAGTTACAGCCGGCGCTTAGAGTCGGCAGCGGTCTCTCAGCGAGCGGCGTCGGAACTCGCCCCATGATGGCCCACCCGTTGTCAACGCTTAGGCAATCGTGTATATTGCCAGAGCTGAGCGTGAGGCGACGGCCGCAGCAGCTTACCAAGAGCCGCCCCCGATGACCCCTTCAACCTCGGTGGGAGCCGGAGTCACTTCTAGAGCTGTTGGAGTAATGTGTTTAGCATCGGCTCTACGGAACGAACGCCTGCCGAAGGATTTTAAGGGTCCGTGCAAAGTGCCTAACTACACAACCGATCTACCTCCAGAAGCCTGGATCGAGAGTTATGAGCTAGCCATGGAGATGTTGGACGTCAGTGACGCAGTCTGTGCTAAGTACTTCATCATGATGTTGGAAGGACCGGCTCGTACATGGTTAAAGGGTCTGCCCCCAATACCATTAATTCCTAGGCCGAGTTGAAAGCACGATTTATCAAGAATTTTCAAGGGACATGCAAGCAGCCTATGACGATCGTTGATTTGGATCATTGCGTGCAGCGGGAGGATGAGTCGGCCCATCATTGGGTCCGGCGGGTCTCAACCATTATCCACTCGTCTGATAATATCATGACGGCTCAGGCAGTTCTAATTTTGGAGAAGAATTGTCACTTTTTGCCCCTTAAGCAGAAGCTTGGACGGCTCAAGCGTTCTTGCGAGGACATGGGTGAGCTCATGGCGGCTCTCACTAAATATGCAGATTCTGACAGCACGAAAGATCCTGGTTCTGATGATGAGAACTCGGCTAAGGGTAAGAAGAATGACAACGGCAAGGGTCAGCAGCAGAATGGGGCAGGAAATAACAACCCAGGTAACGGCAGTAAACGGAAGCATCCAGACGGCGGGTCAGATATGGTGGCCAACACTGGAAACAACCGCACTAAGGGTAACGGTAAACCACCTTTTGGCAAGGGCAAGCCTTTCAACATGGAAGCAATGCTCAACGACCCCTGCCCGAAGCATAGCCTTCCCAACAAGCCGTCCACCCACGGTTGGAAGGATTGTTATATCATGTGGGAGTTCCGGAATTATAGCCTTAACCAGCATCATGGTAACGGCAACGGACCCCCCGACGGGTCAGGATCCGGCTCTCATGGGTCAGGCTTTGGTGGAGGTGGCTCAAATTCGGATCATCGGAATCAAGGTAACCATGGAGGCCACAATCAGCAGCCCGACAATAGTGGTCAGCAGCAAAACAACCAGTCAGGGTATCAGAGTAACCCAAAGCAGCTTAACGGAGGCCAGTATCACGTGTTCACCACGAGTCTTGATAAGTGTGACCAGAAGGTGCGCAAAAGTGCGGTTCATGCAGCAATGCCGGCTCTTCCATAGTATTTAAAGTGTGGAGCAGGGAGGATCACCCGCCACGAGTTGATAACCCGGGGCAGTTGGCCCTTGTGGTGGCCCCTCAGGTAGGAGGCTACAAGTTCACCAAAGTGTCGATGGACGGTGGCAGCAACATCAACATCTTATATTACGACACTTTTTGCCGGATGAACTTGACTGACAAGGATCTCAAGCCGTCATCCACAGTTTTTCATGGTGTAGTGCCCGGCAAGTCGGCTTATCCAGCTGGAAAAATTGCCCTTGAGGTGGCTATTGTGATGAGTTCAACTACAGGGTAGAGACCTTGTGGTTTGAAGTGGTTAAAATCAAGAGTCCATATCATGCTCTGTTTGGACGGGCGGCTTATGCCAAGTTCATGGCTCGGCCCTGTTATGTTTACTTGCAACTCAAGATGCCAGGTCTGAAGGGGACGATTACGGTGCACGGTGATCGGAAGATTGCTCTTGAGTGCGAGGAAGGTGATGCTGCGTATGCAGAGTCAAGTTGTGCTGAGGCGGAGCTCAAATTTTATAAAGATAATGTTGATCCAGCGGATATGACCCCGTTGAAGAAGCCCAGCACAGAGTCTGACCCGCCCCTGAAGTTTGTGGCAGAGGATACCAAGTTGGTGGACTTCGTTCCTGGCGACTCATCGCAACAGTTCACTATAGGGGCTAATATGGACCACAAATAGGATAGCGTGCTCATCGAATTCATCCGTGAGAATCGGGACATCTTTGCATGGAAGCCTTCTGACATGCCAGGTGTACCGAGAGAATTTGCTGAGCACCACCTTAATGTGGATCCGAAGTTTAAGCCGGTTAAACAGTTCCTCCGACGTTTCAATGAGGAGCGACGAAAAGCCATTGGGGAAGAAGTAGCCCGGCTCTTGGCAGCTGGATTCATCGTGGAGGTTTTTCACCCGGAGTGGTTGGCTAACCCTGTGCTCGTACTTAAAAAGAACGGCACGTGGCGCATGTGTGTGGATTACACAGACCTTAAAAAGGCTTGTCCGGTTGATCCATTTGCTCTCCCCCGTATCGACCAAATCATTAACGCAACGGTGGGTTGTGAGAGTTTATGTTTCCTGGATGCTTATTCGGGTTACCATCAGATCAAGATGGCAGTTAAAGACCAAGAGAAGACATCTTTCATCACACCTTTTAGAGCTTTCTGCTACATGTCCATGCCTTTTGTACTCAAAAGTGCTCAGGCGACTTGCCAACGCTGCGTACAGAACTGTCTTCATAGTCAGATCGGACGTAATGTTCATTCCTATGTGGATGATATCATGGTCAAATCAAGGAAGAAGGAGACTCTGCTTGACGATTTGAGGGAAACTTTTAATAACCTGCAGGTTTACAAAATGATGCTTAATCCGGCTAAGTGTGTTTTTGGTGTACCTGCAGGCAAGCTCCTGGGATTTTTGGTTTCAGAGCGGGGCATTGAAGCTAACCCAGATAAAATAAAGGCCATCTCCTCATTATCTAAGCCGGCGTGCATTAATGACGTCCAGCGCTTGGCGAGTCGTATTGCCGCTTTAAGCCGGTTCATAAGCCGCCTGGGAGAGAAGGCTATCCCTTTGTATCAGATGATGAAGAAGACAGATGATTTTGTCTGGAGTGATGCTGCCGATGATGCGTTTGAGGCGCTCAAAAAACAATTAGTTGAGCCGCATGTCTTGGCCGCTCCCGTGGAAAAAGAGCCATTGCTCCTGTACGTGGCGGCTAATAACAAGGCCGTCAGCGCTGTAGTCGTCGTAGAACGCAAGGAGGCAGGCAAAGAGTACCCAGTCCAGCGGCCGGTTTTTTACGTCAGCGAGGTTTTGACAGAGTCCAAGCAAAGATACCCGCATTGGCAAAAGCTGGTGTTTGGAGTATTCATGGCGAATCGCAAGCTGAAGCATTATTTCCTTGGACATCCAATCACAGTGGTTAGCTCTGCTCCTTTGGGAGATATTATTCAAAATAGAGAGGCCACCGGCAGGATTGCTAATTGGGCAATTGAGCTTGGGCCTCTTAATTTGAGGTATGTGCCTCGCACAACTGTCAAGTCTCAAGCCCTGGTGGATTTTATCAATGACTGGACGGAGTGTCAAGCGCCTGAGGAGAAGCCGGACAATACATATTGGATAATTCACTTTGATGGACCCAGACAGTTGGAAGGCTCAGGGGCTGGAGTTGTTTTGACTTCCCCTAGAGGTGACAATTTTTGTTATGTATTAAGGCTAATATTTCCTTATACTAACAATGCAACTGAGTATGAAGCCTTGCTTCATGGGCTTCGCGTGGCCAAGGAGATGAATTTGAGCTGGGTCAGATGTCTAGGCGACTCAGACCTTGTGGCCCAACAAGTCTCGGGCACGTGGGATTCTAAAGACCCTCGTATGGCGGCTTATCGCCAGTCGGTTGATATCATTGCTGGTCACTTTAAGGGTTATCAGGTGGATCATATTGATCGTCGGAAGAATGAGGCGGCTGATGCATTATCAGGATTGGGGTCTCAGCGTAAGCCGGTGCCGCCTAATGTGTTTCTGGATGTATTGCATCACCCGTCGATCAAATTACCTTCTGAGGAGGACCTTGCTATACCTGACCTGGAAGGATAGTTGGTGGCAGCTCTCCGCGCTATTCCTAATTGGACGCTGCCTTATTTGGCATATCTGACTCGTGGCGAGTTACCCGAGGACGAGACCATGGCGCGGCAAATCATGAGGTGGTCTAAATCCATGACTATTGTCAATGGCGAGTTGCACAGGTGCAGCGTGACTGGCGTTTTTCAACGTTGTGTTTCTCCTGAGGAGGGCCGTGAAATCTTGCAAGAGATACATGCCGGCGATTGTGGTCATCATGCCGGGTCAAAATCCTTGGTGGCCAAAGCATTTCGACATGGTTTTTACTGGTTGACAGCTGATGCAGATGCAGAGGACTTGGTTAGTAAATGTGATGGGTGTCAGAAATTTGGACGACGTGCCCATGTACCGGCTCAAGAGTTGCGGATGATTCCAATCACCTGGCCGTTTGCGGTCTGGGGGCTTCATATGGTTGGACCGTTTAAGAGGTCTAAAGATAAGAAGACCCACTTCTTGGTGGCGGTTGATAAATTTACCAAGTGGATTGAGGCGGAGCCGGTCAGCAAGTGTGATGCAGCAATGGCGGTTCAGTTTGTTAAAAAGCTGATCTTTCATTTTGGTTACCCTCACAGTATCATTACTGACAATGGTACAAATCTGTCCAAGGGGGCTATGAAAGAATTTTGTGACAGTGAACACATCCGCCTCGATGTCTCCTCCGTGGCTCATCCACGGTCTAATGGTCAAGCAGAATGTGCTAACCAGGAAATTTTGAGAGGGATAAAACCCCGGCTTATGGTTCCTTTGGAACGAACGCTGGGTTGTTGGGTGGAGGAATTACCTTCAGTTCTTTGGAGCATCAGAACCACCCCCAACAGATCAACATGCTACACGCCTTTCTTCATGGTTTATGGCGCAGAAGCTGTTCTCCCCAGTGATATCCATCATGACTCGCCCAGGGTGGCGGCTTACAATGAAACTGATAATGAGACGGCGCGTCAGGACGCATTGGATGCCTTGGATGAAGAGCGGGATCTTGCAGCTACACGGTCAGCAATTTATCAACAAGATCTGCGTCGCTATCATAGCCGCGGAGTTAAAACCCAGACGTTCCAAGAAGGCGACTTAGTGCTCCGATTGATTCAAGATCAGACAGATATGCATAAGTTGTCACCCCCTTGGGAGGGACCTTTTGTGGTCAGCAAGAATCTCAACAATGGGTCATATTACCTCATTGATATACGGGAGAGCGACAAGTCACGCACTTCCGGAGAAGAGACCAGCAGGCCGTGGAATATTGCTCATCTTCGGCCTTACTATACTCGAGTCATTGACTCTCATCAATGTACACACCTCTGTCATTGTATATACCTTTTTCAATATAATAAAGCCGGCATCCCCATAATTTGGGGCCTCTGCCGTTTTCATGCAACAATTGTTGGTGCAAAGAGTTGATTGTTCATAAGGTCACTTGGGGGCTTCCAACCCACTGGGTTTAGCTTTCATACCCTCTTGATCGGCTTAAAAGCCATATTTGAGTTAAACCTGCCTGTTTGCAACTTGCTATTCCGCCAGGTGACCCGCCGAACGTTTGACAGTCAATCTTTTTCAAGACCCTGAACTAGTCAAAGTTAAAACGGCGGCTTATGTCACGTGAGAGCCGGCTTACAAAGAGATAGGAAAAACTCACATGTTCGCTGTAGTCTCTCGGCTATGTGGCCCGTTCATACTCTTAACAGTCAATCTTTTTTAAGACCCTGAACTTGTTAAGGTTAAAATGATGGATTTATGTCACGTGAGAGCCGGCCTACGAGATTATAGGTGTTAATGCCTAGCTTCTTTGAAGCAAAAATCTTGAGTTTTCTCAAAAATATATATAAAGGGTTGATCTCTTTTGGGTTGTGCCTTTAAAGCCGCCTTATAGCAACTGAAAGTATACACGTCTATATTTTCTGTTTGGAGTTTTTGCAGGACTTTTTCATGAGGAGATTATTCATCTTTGTATGACTACTCATTAGTCAAAGCTTATGGCTGTCATGACCCGCCAGCGGGTCTTATTTCCATATTTTCAAGATCATGGGGCACGGAGTTGTTAACTCGCCCAGGAGTATGGCCATAAGCCGCCAGCATAGGATATAAGTTGATAAAGTTTAAAACGTGCACAAAGGCACGTCACAGGCAAGCAGTTTTTAGCTAAGTCTAGTACAAGTCTGCGTGGAGCCTAAAATTTCGGACCAAAGTTTTCCATAAGATCACAACTCGGTCGTTAGGTCATCCGGGTTAAGCTTCATCCTGGGCCAACTCCTTCGCCTAAGTTGTTGTCGGGTCATCCTGCGCCGGGTCTTCTGTCTCCTGGATCTGAAGGTTGTCCACATCCAAGTTGCAGTTGATCAAGGCCTGGAATTCAGCTTCATCATGCAAGATGGGAGATGGGTCAACATCAGGGGCAAAGATGTGCTTACGACGCTGAGGAGTTAGATCCACTGGCTCAAAAGTAGGCGCTCGAACTCGTGCATTGTTGTCGTCATAAGCCGCCTGATAAACCTTCAGATCAGCCTCTGCGGCTAGTTGGCTGGCCAATACTCAAGACGCTTTGAAGCAACGAGCATAGTCATCTTGCGTGAATTCTGACCTGTCGTCCTTTAGCTATGGGAACCCTCCAACCATCTCTTCCGGGTTAAGTTCTGGTGCATAGGCCAAAGCCAGGCTCAAAGCTGCTATTGCGCCTTTACGGGCGGCTGATTTATTCAACTCTTCAAATTGCTTGGGGATTGTTGAGAGGCATTTGAGCACATCTATGATGAGCTTTGGCGTGCCCTTTTCACCCATAACAGCCCTGATAGTGAAAAGACTTCCAGCATACAGCTGCTCAGTGAAGGAATATAGAGCTTTCAGCTTCAGTAGGCTGTCGTCTGGAAGATTGCGAGTCCGACGGCCTGCAAACAGTTCAGGTGCATAAGTCGCCAGGCGAGTCTTTTATAAGACTGTTTTAAACAAGAATGATCATAAGATAGTTAACAACACTTACCAAAGACAACTTTAGTCATCCGGGCCACATGGCGTTTAAGACTAGTCAGTTCTTCAGTAACGGGTTTAAGTTGGCCCTCAGCGTCTTCTGCATGTTTGATCAGGGCGGCTTGTTCAGTTTCAACAGATTGTTTGTAGGCTTCAAAATCTGCTTTAGTCTTTTCCAGCTCTATTGAGGAGAGCCGCCATTTTGCATCAGCTTCAACTCGGGCGTCTTGTTGCAAAACCAGGTTTTTCCTAAGGTCGGTCAAACTTGACTCGGCCGCATTTAAAGTTTCCTGTACAATAGCAATTGTTAAGTGGAAGTTTGCCAATCCTAAGCCGGTAGCACGGTGCATAATGACGTTTGGTGGCAGTGAAGAACTTTGTTACAGGTCTCAAGCACATTGCAAGCAATATTCTTGACACTTGGGGGCTAATGTATATCAGTTCTTTCAAGTATATAATACAAGCAGACCCAGATCATCTTCAAGAAGATAAACCGGCCCTTGGGGGCTACAGGCTCTACAATTTTCAGAACAGATGACTAGTTTTTTCTTTACAAAAGTAAAAGACCCGGCTATCTCAAGAGATAAGCCGGCCCTTGGGGGCTACGGCTGGAATTTTTCATGTTACCAAATCAAGTTCCGACTCATTATTTTCATAATGACCCGGCCCTTGGGGGATACATGCTGATGAAGTAAAGTATATATGTTCTTGAAGAACCGACTTATCTTCAAGAAAATAAGTCGGCTCTTGGGGGCTACGTACGGGTATACGGAATGAGGATAAGTTGAGCATACCTCATATTTTTTCTTCATCATACCAACTAGGTTGGCTTCGATATCCCGGCTTGCGGAGAGGCGGCTCAAATATCCGGAGTGCAGCTCGTCAACAGTAAGCTTCTCAAGATTGGGGAGATCAAGTTTAACCTTCTCCTTCTCAGGTGAAGGTGCCTCATCCTTGCTAATATGCTTGGTCAGCACATTGGAAATGGCTGGAGTCGAATAACCCGTCCAAGTAACGATAACCCCTTCTTCATGGGAAGTCACATCTTCAGCTGTTGGCAGAGGGCTGGGCGGCTTAGGATCAGCCTCCAGATTAACTTCAGTAAACACAATATCAACATCCGTCGGCTCAGTAGGCTGGGGTGTTTCATCAGGGGCGCCTAGTTGAGCTTCAAAGGGCTCAACACGGGTGTCAGGAGTGTCAAGCTTCGGATTCTCTGGCTCGGGGGCACCAGGATTGGCGGTTGACCCGCTTATTTTCCTCTTCTTGGCTTGGGCCCTGTGAACAAAGGATTTCATGATAAGTTGTACGCAAGGGTAAAAAATTTAAGTAAACAACGTTAGATGCAAAGAATAAAATTACCCTGGGTTGATGACAAGAAGTGGCATCTTTGAAGCAGTTGAGTCGCCAGACGAAGGAGGTGTTTCCTGAAAAGTTAAAGTTGGGCAATATGAGCAGTTTATTGCATGAGGCTAGCATGCAGAACAAATGAAAACAAAGTTATGAATTACCTCGTTACGGCATTTCCGAGGAGCCAGAGCGTCGGGTAAGCCGGCCACTAGATCTTCAGAGCCGCCGCTCCGGGTCTGACGCCTGGAGTCATGTTGCTGCTTCTTCAAAAGAAAGTTGGGATCCAAGTGAGCAAGGGGGTGTGAAAACTTTACTTTCTGGATGACCCGCCGTATTTTCTCTCTTGGCAAAGGTTCCGAGTCGTAGGAGATGGTAGTTACCTCTGCTGCGCTGGCTTGACTCGTCTCCGCTTCACCCTGAGAGGAGTCAGTGTCAATAAGTTGCATGAAAAGAAGGCCAAGAGAGTCAAGTTCTACCTCCGAGTCATCCAGTTCAAGCAGCTCTTGAGCTGTCGGCTTCTTCTTACGAGCCGGAGCCTGGGTCTTAGTTGCCTCTGTCTTGTTCTTTGAAGTGGAGGCTGTGGTTCTTCTCCTCTTCCAGAAGGAAGAGTCAGCCTGCATATATAAATGCATTTGCAGAAAGGTTAAGTGAAGTGTGTGAAGTGCAAAATCTAAAGGAAAAGAGTGAAGGTTAAAGTGAAAAGTCTTACTGCGGGAGCCGGGTTAAGGGCATAGAAGGGACTTAACCCCGTCTTGTTGCAGACCTCCTGAGGTTCTCCCAGCAATGACTTGACAATCAAGTTGTGATCCTTGTCTGTCAGTGGCGTCTCGTTGAAGCGCTGAGGGTCATTCACCTCACCAATGTATTCACACATTAAGCCGCCGCGCTGGCTCAATGGTAAGATCCTCCAGGAAACCCAGCAGCGGGTTAAATCAACACCAGTCAGCCCATTGGCTAATAAGGCTCTAATCTTTGAAAATGTCTGAGCGTATTGGGTGCGCTCTATGGCGGACAACCGGTCTGGGAGCTCGGTGGTGCAGAGCCGGTAGGGACGATAACCCGGCAATGGATTTTCTTCTTCTGGGGAATTATCTTTGCAATAAAACCAGGTGCAGTTCCAGTCCTTGGGATGACTGGGCAGACTGGCTGAGGGAAAAGACACATCTCTCTGCCTTTGGATTGAAACGCCTCCGAGCTCAAGACTCAGCCTGTCTACTATCTCGGTCTGGCGGTTCATATAGAAGAAGTCTCTGAAGAGATCAACAGTGGGTTCCTCTTGCAGATACGCCTCGCAGAACACTTGGAATTGGCACAAGTTGGTGACAGAATTGGGGCCAATGTCTTGAGGGTGGAGTTTATAAAAGTGCAAGGCGTCCCGAAAAAACTTTGACCCAGGCGGTGAGAAGCCACGGAGAAGATGATCTATAAAGACAACCACCTCCCCTTCCTTGGGTTCGGGAGTGACCTCGGCACCAGGAACCCGCCAATGAATGACGTCTTGAGCCGGCAAAACTCCCATGACTACGAAATCATTGAGTATATCCTCGGTAACCCCGGAGCCTACCCAATCGCAAGAAGCGGGGGCTTTAGCCATGACGGCGGGTTAAACGCTGTGGAAAGACATGGAGATACGACGGGTTAAGAACGCTACATGACCAAAAACATCTATGACTCTAAGACGGCAACGCTACTTGGCGGGTCATTATTAAGTTATGAGCCGCCGTCAACTACAGGTATGAAACGGATTATATTTTGCTAGGGAGAGCCGGCAGCGTGATGGCGGGTCAAATGGACAGTGAATATTGAAAATGTTGCTAAGTGTGGACAAACAAGTTCCACCAACTACAGCTGCCATTACAAGATCTACGGACGAAGATAAAAAGAAAATATTTGCTAAACCTAAAAACAGCAGTGGAAGAACAGGCAGTTGACACATGGATTCCAATGAAGGAGTGATCTACGCCGACTATGAAATATATATTAAGCAGGGCACCGCGCGATTTGGCTAGCGTTTGGGAGCCTAAAGATGTTTCCTCTCCGATTAATGGTGAGCGCTCCGATGAACGGCGGTGGACTCGGAAGAACTCCGATGAACTAATGTGGATCTAAGAGAGAAGAAGAGTGGAACCTGGAAGACGCAGTGGGTGAGGGCATGCGCCGGCGAGCTCTGGTCACGGTCAGGGTGATGCAGTGGCCTTGTTGAGGACGACGGCGTGGTCTGGCCGGTGCGGCGGAGTTTCGGTCGCGCGGGCGTCTCGAGGAAGGAAAAGAGAGAGAGGCGGCGGGGGAAAAGTGAAAAGGATGGGCCCCCCGCGCCTATTTATAAGGGGGAGATGGAACAACAATAGTCCAACGCGGGAATCGAGGGGACAAGATGATGATTGACCAAGAAAACGCCTCGATTTTCGGGTTGACCAGTTAATGCAAAGATCCGTTGTGATGTCATTAAGATTTTTTGGATTTACCAGAAATGACGTCATCCATTTTACATGGCGGGTCATGAAGATTTATTTCAGGTCAGGTGATAATGAAGAACACAAGACTCGCCAACCAGAAGACTTGAAGATTGACATGAACAGGTTCAAATCAATCTGGGGCCTAATGTTGGGGATATAACCCCGTGATATAACCCGCCCAGGAGGGGCCGGGTTAGGAAGTTGGCGGCTTAGCAGTGAGGCCTTAAGCAGGCCAGAAGACTAAGACAAAGCATGGAAGTAACTTACCAGACGGGCCGGGAGGAGGCCCCAAGCCGGAAGGCGGTGTGTGACCCAGAGGTGTAAGCCACCGGGAGATGACTTGCCAGATAAGGCAACGCGATTTAGAGATAAGGTCGGTTACTAGATGTAACCCGGCCCGGACTCTTGTAAGCCTGGGTATATAAAGGCGGGTTCCCTGGGCGGCTTAGGGTACGAAACCTTTGATCGAGAGCTAGGTCAAGCGAATCCGCTCCCTTGTAATCGATATTCAATCAATATAACTCAAAGTAGGACGTAGGCTTTTACCTCCTTCAAGAGGGGCCGAACCTGGGTAAACATGTGTCTTTCGTCCCGACCAACCCCTTCGAGTTAACTACCATAGCGATGGCTTCACCCCTAAGTCCTTTCACTAGGACATCTGCCGTGATAAAACCACGACAGTTGGCGCCCACCGTGGGGTAGATGCACGGTGGTTTGGAGTACTCGAAGGGCTCTCTCCCAGGGATCGAAGTGTATCAATGTCATGCCTAGCTAGAAAGGCATGAAAGAAAAGCGCTTGTTGGGAGACAACCCAATATTTACCCCTGCTGTTTTTGTGTGTCCACATGATTAAGCTACTGTATAATCATGTTTTATAGCTTTTGTTTCAATAAAGTGCCAAGTAAAGCCTTTGGGATAGTGTGGATGATAGTTGACTTGATTCTGTGCAAAAACAGAAACTTTTGCTCTCAGTCCAGGAATTTTGTAAATTCACTGGAACGTGCTTTTGATCTGAAATTTTGACACAGTCTTGATATACAAATTTCCTAGATTGTCCTAATTTTTCAGAAGTTTTAGGGACAGGTAAGTATGGCTACACTACAGATCTTCACAGACTGTTCTGTTTTTGACAGATTCTGTTTTGCATGCATAGTTTCCTTGTTTTAGTGTTTTCATAGCTTATATTTAGTGATATAAATTATGGGAATGATAGAATACAGTAGGTATCATGTTGTAACAATTATGAATCTTGTCTTGACAGTACCTAAGTGAATGATCTATCTTTATTACACTAACCCTTCTCACGAAGTTCCGTTAAGTTTTGTGTGATTGAAATTTTCAAGTTTTGGGTGAGACACCGATATGAGGAGAATAAGGAGTGACAAGAACCTAAGCTTGGGGATTCCCAAGGCACCCCCAAGGTAATATCCAAGGAATACTCAAGCGCCTAAGCTTGGGGATGCCCCGGAAGGCATCCCCTCTTTCGTCTTCAACACTATCGTTTTGTGTGGAAGATGTTTTTGAGAATAGGTGAAACCATGATATGAGAGGATTGAACGAGATACAAAAGCTCAAGCTTGGGGATGCCCAAGGCACCCCAAGTGAATATTTCAAGAAGTCTCAAGAATCTAAGCTTGGGGATGCTACGCATCCCACCTCTCTTCATCAACAATTATCGGTTAGCCTATGTTGAGCCTAAATTTTTATTCGTTCACATGATGCGTGCTATTCTTGGAGTGCTTTTTTTCTTCTTTTGCTTGCTGTTTGAATAAAATCATTGGATCTGAAATTTTGAATGAGAGAGAGTCCTCACATGGCTATTAACTAATTGACTACGCATTGATCTTCACTTATATCTTTTTGGAGTAGTTTGTCATTCAATCTCGTGCTTCACTTATATCCTATGAGTAAATGGTTGAATGAATTGAATATCATAAATCTGAAATTAAATATGCTTCATATACTTATCCCATGGGGAGTAATGACTTCACACATAATAAGTATAGGTGGTAAAATTTATTGAAAGTTAGCAAACACCGCATTGGTCATTTGAACAATTCATGAAAGAATATTGAAGGAAGAGAGATTCCACATATAAATATACTATCTTGGACATCTTCTATGATTGTGAGCTCATTAATTATTTTCAAACTCGAGCAAATTAGTTAAAATTGGACAAGGAAGACAACTTAATGAGTTATGTTTGGGTATATTTGTATAGAAGTTATATTGTTATGGATCCTCCAACATGTGGTGCTTCCTTCCACCTCACACTAGCCAAAACTTCCGCACCAAGTAGAAATACTACTTGTGCATCCAAACACCCTTAAACCAGTTTTGCATTGAGAGTCCACTATACCTACCTATGGATTGAGTAAGATCCTTCAAGTAAGTTGTCATCGGTGCAAAAAGCAATAAAAATTGCTCCTAAATATGTGTGATCTTTTATTGTGAGGGAAAATAAGCGTTGTACGAACTTGTGATGGTAAAGAAATAAAAGCGACGGACTGCATAATAAAGGTTGCTATCACAAAGGGCAATACAACGTGACATTCCTTTGCATTAAGGGTTTGCACATCCAAAAACAAAAAGCGCATGACAACATCTGCTTCCCTCTGTGAAGGGCCTACCTTTTACTTTCTAGTACTTACCTTTATGCAAGAGTCATGGTGATCTTCACCACTTCCTATATTTTGCCTTTTTCTCTTGGCAAGCGTCATGTGTTGGGGAATGATCTAGACATATATATCCGCACAAATATATTTGATCATGAATTATTATTGTTGACAATTATCTATATGATAAATAAGTTGGGAGGCGAAATATTAAGCCCCTATCTTTCTCTGTGTTCGATGGATGCTATTTGCTCTAAAAATATGCTTTGAGTGTCAATAATCATGGAAGACTATATGATAGTTGAGTTTATGGAATTTACATAGACCCTTCCTAAAAATAAGATAAATTGCAATTGTTCGATGACTAGGAATATGGTTTGTTAGTTTTCAAGAAACTTTTTGGTCTATACTTTAACATGTGAATAGCTTGTTACTTGATCATGAGAAGTTTTATGAGATGAGCTACTATTTACGGTTTATATTGATGCTAGAAAAAAGTGATTGGAATTATCATTGATCAAACTTATGCACTTGCTGGCATTCACACTTCATAAATTATTTCTTTTATCATTTACCTACTCGAGGACGAGCAGGAATTAAGCTTGGGGATGCTGATACGTCTCCAACGTATCTATAATTTATGAAGTATTCATGCCATGTTTGCAATAATTCTATATGATTTTGGTATGATTTTATTAGAACTGACCCGGACTGACGCTGTTTTCAGCAGAACTACCGTGGTGTTGTTTTTGTGTAGAAATAAAAGTTCTCGGAATGAGCTGAAAATTTACGGAGAATATTTTTGGAAAATATAAAAAATACTGGAGCAAAAAGCTGGGCCATGAAGTGACCGAGGAGGCCATAAGCCTGGGGGCGCGCCCCCTGGCTTGTGGGCCCCTCGAGCACTTCCCTGACGTGATTCCAATGCCAAGACCTCCTATAAATCGAGAAACCTCCAGAAATAAACCTAGATCGGAAGTTCCGCCACCGCAAGTCTCCAGAGCCACGAAAGATCAATCTTGGCCCTCTCTGGCACCCTGCCGGAGGGGGTCACCTTCACCGGAGACCATGGAGGAGGTGGACGGAGGGGCCATCATCGCCATGGAGGCCAAGAACTAGAGGGAGAACCTCTCCCCACTCAGGGGGGAGGCCATGGAGGAGGAAGCACAAGGGGGAGACCCTCTCCCCCTCTCCCGGTGGTGCCGGAGTGCCACCGGGGGAACCATCGCCGCGGTGATCGTCTTCATCAACATCACCTTCTTCATCACCGTCCTCATGCCTTTTCAGCGGTCCACTCTCCCGCATCCCGATGTAATCCCCTACTTGAATATGGTGCTTTATGCCACATATTATGATCCAATGATGTGTTGCCATCCTATGATGTTTTGAGTAGATTACTTTTGTCCTTTGGGTTGATTGATGATCTAGATTGGTTTGAGTTGTATATTTATTTTGGTGCTGTCCTATTGTGCCTTCCGTGCCACGCACACGTGAAGGATTCCCGCTGTAGGGTGTTACAATACGTTCATGATTCGCTTATAGTGGGTTGCTTGAGTGACAGAAGCATAAACCTGAGTAGGTGGGTTGTTGCGTATGGGATAAAGGGGACTTGATGCTTTAATGCTATGGTTGGGTTTTACCTTAATGATCTTTAGTAGTTGCGGATGCTTGCTAGAGTTCCAATCATAAGTGCATATGATCCAAGTAGAGAAAGTATGTTAGCTTATGCCTCTCCCTCATATAAAATTACAATAATGATTACCGATCTTGTTAACAATTGCCTAGGACAATTCCGCACACCGACCCATCATTATTCCACCCTCGCTGTTTGTAATACATTGTAATATATTCTAACTTTATGATAATAGCACCTATTTTTATATTTTAGCTCTCCGATATCATGCAAAGCTATTCTCTTCATACCCACAACGTAGTTTTATTTCGCGCTTCTAGTTGGAAGCAAACGTTCGGCGTACGTAGAGTCGTATCGGTGGCAGATAGGACTTGAGAGAATATTGATCCTACCTTTAGCTCCTTGTGGGTTCGACACTCCATACTTATCACTTCCACCTTTGGAAATTGCTACGATGATTCCCTGCACTTGGGGATTATCATGGTACGTTCACCATCGACGCCACCCTTAATGACAAATAGGAAAGCGCGCTCGTTGCCTTCTTGCGGGCGAATGTCGATGTGTTTGCTTGGCAACCATCTGACATCCCCGGTGTTCCCAGGGAAGTAATTGAGCACCACCTTGCTGTCTGTCCTCATGCCAGGCCTGTCAAGCAAAAAGTTAGGAAGCAAGCCTTGGAGTGGCAGCAGTTCATCACCGAAGAGATCAAGAAGCTCGAAGCAGCTGGTTTGGTCAGAGGAGTGCTGCATCCAACTTCGTTAGCCAACCCGGTAGTGGTGCGCAAGCTGAATGGGAAATGGAGGCTCTGCATTGATTTCATTGACTTGAATAAGGCATGCCCGAAGGACCCTTTTCCCTTGCCGCGCATCGATCGGATTGTTGATTCCACTTCCGGGTGTGACTTGCTTTCCTTCTTGGATGTGTACTCCGGATACCAAAAGATATTCATGGCCAAGGAAGATGAGGAAAAGACCGCGGTCATAACTCCGTGTGGCATGTACTGCTTTGTACGTATGCCCTTCGGGTTAAAGAGCGCTAGTTCTACCTTTGCAAGGGCCGTGCAGATTGGATTTGAACCTTAGTTGCACAGGAACGTGGAAGCTTACATGGATGACATAGTAGTCAAAACCAGAGATGAAGCAACCCTCATACAAGACTTAGAAGAAACTTTTATGAACTTGCGCAAGATCAATTTGAAGCTCAACCCTGAGAAGTGTTTGTTTGGTGTCCCATCCGTTAAGCTGCTCGGGTTCTTTGTGTCTCGGCGGGGAATAGAAGCCAATTTTCTGACAAGATCAAAGCAATCGAGCAGATACAAGCGCCCAAGTCCATCAAGGACGTAAGACGCTTGGCCGAGTGCATTGCCGCGCTGAGTAGGTTCATCTCCAAATCCGCTGAAGGCGCCCTGCCGTTTTTCAAGATTTCGAAAAAGGCCGGTCCGATGAAGTGGACCCCGGAAGCAGAAGCAGCGCTGCAAGATCTGAAATCTTACCTTTCCTCCGCTCCCACCTTGGTCGCGCCTAGACCGCAAGAACCGTTGCTGCTATACTTGGCGGGAACGAATCAAGTGGTTAGTGCGGCGCTGGTGGTGCAGCGAGAATTGGATGAAGATGCAGCCGCTGCGACTGATTTCGCCAGGGGTGGAACCGGAGCATTCGCGGCAGGACCTGATACAAACCGAGGGGAACCTAAGCAAGCAAACAAAGGTAGTTTTGAGGAAGAGGCAAAGAAGAAAGTGGTACAGCGACCAGTATACTTTGTCAGCTCCTTGTTACAAGGGGCTAGGTCAAGGTACTCTGGAGTGCAAAAGCTGATCTTCGACCTTATCATGGCCTCGAGGAAACTATGCCACTACTTCCAAGGCCACGAGTCATAGTTGTCACCCGCTTTCCGCTGCAGCGCATATTAAGGAACCCCGAAGCCACTGGCATGATAGTTGAGTGGGCGCTAGAGCTGTCAAGTTTTGGTTTGAAGTATGAGAGCACATCCACAATTTAGAGCAGGGCATTAGCGAAGTTCATTCCAGAATGGACGCCCATGCCAGACGAAGAGGTTCCAGAGACGATTCTCCCCGGCAAAGAAGCGCCTAAGGAATGGATCATGTATTTTGACGGTGCTTTCTCGCTTCAGGGCGCCGGAGCAGGCGTACTCCTCGTCGCCCCCACCGGAGAACATCTCAAATATGTGGTTCAAATGCACTTTCCCCGGGAGGAGGCCACAAACAACACCTCTGAGTGTGAGGGGCTCCTTGCCGGACTCAGAATCGCGGTGGAGTTGGGAATCAAGAAACTGATCATCCGAGGAGACTCTCAACTCATGGTGAAACAAGTCAACAAAGATTACCAGAGTCCGTTGATGGAAGCATACGTGGAAGAGGTGAGGAAGCTGGAGGAGCACTTTGATGGGTTGCAAGCAGAACATGTACCACGAGCAGAAAACAACATCGCTGATCATCTATCAAAGTGAGTAGCGCAGAAGCTTCTTGTGGAACCAGGAACTTTTGTCCTCCATCTCACTCAGCCATCAGTATCCCCGTCAACGATGACCAGAAAAAAGAGAAAGCTGAACTCCGGCAAGCATTTCCCGGGAGAGCTTCCTGAAGCCGCTGGTAGAGAGGCTGCCAGGGACCGTCTCATTTCGGTTGGTCAGCAGCTCCCTCCTGCAGAACCCTGGGTTCTTGCGGTCGAGGTAAGCGCTCCCACGAATGAGGAGACGCCGTTAGTCCACGTTGTCGAGCCACAGGCTCCAGCTTGGGCACAACATATCGTCCACTTCCTTCAAACAGGACAACTTCCCGAAGAGCAAGAAGAAGCCGAAACAGTAGCCCATCAGTCAAGTATGTACCAGTTTGTCGATCACACTCTGTACAGAAAAAGGCCAAACGGTGTGAAATTGAGGTGCATTTGCCGGGAAGATGGACTGAAGCTCTTGGTAGAGATTCACGGGGGCATGTGTGGGTCCCACATTGGATCAAGGGCCCTTGCCGAAAAAGCCTTCCGGCAGGGTTTCTATTGGCCCTCTACCCTCCAGGATGCAACTGAGCTAGTCACCAAATGTGAGGCCTGTCAGTTCCATTCCAAGAACATCCATCAACCAGCGCAAGCTCTCCAAACAATCCCTTTATCCTGGCCATTCTCGGTCTGGGGGCTCAATATTTTGGGCCCCTTTCCCTGCGCCGTCGGGGGCTTTGAATTCTTGTTCGTAGCAATCAAAAAGTTTACAAAGTGGCCTGAGGTGGAACTAGTGAGAAAGGTGACCGCGCAGTCAGCTGTCAAGTTCCTGAAAGGCCTGGTGTGCCGTTTTGGAGTGCCCAACAGGGTGATCATCGATATTGGCACCCAGTTCACGAGCCACACCTTTATGCAATACATCCAAAGCCTTGGAAGCAAGGTCTCCTTCACCTCTGTTGCCCACCCAAGAAGCAACGGGCAAGTCAAGAGGATGAATGCTGAAGTATTGCGAGGGCTCAAGACAAGAACTTTTGATAGACTGCGAAGAACCGGGAAGCGCAGGATAGATGACCTGCCGGTGGTTCTTTGGTCCCTCAGAATGACACCAAATCGAGCTACCAGCCAGACGCCCTTCTCCCTAGTACATGGGGCGGAAGCAGTTATCCCCGCGGAACTCATATACGGGTCACCTCGAGTACTTGCCTACGATGAAGTAGAGCAAGAGCAGCTACGGCATGACGATGTCATGCTCCTCGAGGAAGATCGTCTCCGGGCCGCTGTGCGTGCTGCACGCTAACAGCAAGCCCTGCGCCGCTATCATAGCCACAGGGTCCACGCTGGAGCCTTGAGGAAGGCGACCTTGTCCTTAGGCGTGTTCGGTCCGCCAAGGGTACCAACAAGTTGATGCCAAAGTGGGAAGGCCCTTACCGGGTAGCGCGAGTCACTAGACCTGGCGCAGTCTGTCTGGAGACCGAAGATGGCATCAAAATGCTTAACTCATGGAATATTGAGCATCTTCGTAAGTTCTACCCGTAAGGCGCGGTTGCCGGGCTCAGTCCCCGGCAACCACCTTTTGTACGAGCCTTGCCACAGTGCATGTAACCCTTTGTACAAAGCCAGGCGGAGACCCTATGCATGCAATAATAAAGCTAGGCATTGTATCATATCATCAAACTGCATGTTTACTATGCATTTTTATGTTGCAATGTTATCACTTTTAAGTTTTAGAAATTTACTAGAGTACTTGATGAGCCTGTGGTCCTTGTCACTATATTCTCTCTTCACAGAGGACAGAGGCATCTTGCCCTACAGGTTTGACCGTCGGGAAAACAAGGGGGAAGGGCAAAGAAACAAAGACGGCGGCCCATCATACTCTAGAAAGGGATACTGCCTGGAAAGATAAGTCTAATCACTTATTCCAAGCTCGGTACCATTTGCTCCCTTAAGGAAACCCTTGCTATCTTTTTTTTGACTGCGTACCATGGAGTCCTTCACGCAATGGAAACCCTTGTCGGGACGAGCCATCCCCCAGCTCCTGTCGCTTATCAGCTCAGGGGGGGCGCCGATACTGACAAGGAGCCTTGCCGGGGAATGATGCCAGCCTGCTGCCCGGGGCTTTTTCCCCCTTGGCCCTCGCGGTTAGTACCAACCCGATGAATAGTTCCGTGCGGCAAGACAAACATGCTGACGCAGTATAAACAAGAGGAGAAAGGGATAGTACTTAAGGAAAAGAAATAGCATTCTTTCATTCATTTTCAGTACAAAATGGATAAATATTACATTATGATTAGCTAAAACTTGGCGAGCGCCTACATCTTTTGATTTATAAAAAGATAAGTGCCCCGTAATGCCTTTCTTGTCCCTCTCCTCCTAGGGATCAGGTGGAGAAGAAAAAGAGGGCAAAAGGAGTGTCTGGCTGGGATTCGACGCCTCCCCGCCAGGGACAGCGGGACGCGCCCTCGGAGGATCATGGGGATCCTGCCCCCAGGTAGGGCGGACGAAGCCGGCAGGGAGGAAGAAGACGGAGGGCAGGTGCAGATGGTGGTGTTGCCGAAGCACAACTGGTGATGATGGTGCTGCCGGTAATCATGATGCATCAGAGCTGTCGTCCCCGCTCTTGAAGCTTCATGGGTTGCCGCCGCCGTCTTCCTCATCGCCACCGCTCGAGGGGACTCCTCCGCCGCCGTCTGAGCCCTCGACGCGGCAGCCGAGGCAAACGCCAAGCCTCCCGAAGAACCTCATAGAAAGCATGGTCGTCCCCATCGACCCGAGGCAGGGAAGACTCCCTGGCCTTAAGGAGTACGCGCAGGCGAAAGGCTCCAACCCATGTGCAGAATACATAGTGCCATGGGTGGGGAACTCTGCCACGACCCATGATGGACCGCTGCTGCGACCACTCGCGCGCAGCCGACGGCCATACGGACGATCTTTCTCCGTCGCCTTGAAGAAGGAGCGCATAGACCGCAGTCGACCATAGCACCGCGTCTCCGCTATGAACTCCAGCGTGGTGTCGTTCGTGCGGCGTTCCGCCAAGACTGGAGCAGCGTGCGACGCAGCGGCAGTTGCCCACCGCAGCTGCCCCTGGCGCGGCCGCCGCGCCGCCCTCTTCCTCGTCCAAGGCCCCTCCCGCCAGCTCTCAGTACAAAACCATCGACCCAAGCCGGGGGCTGAACACGGGCACAAAAAGAAGACCCTACGGTGGTAGGCGCGCTCGCCCGACCCTCCCCCCTGACCATTAGGAGGGAAGGGACGGTCCGACGACCGGAGAAGAAGGGCAAGCTATATGAACCTGAGATTGAGGAGGAGAAGGGAATGGATGAGCAACGCCCGCTATGGCCCCCTATTTATAGGGAAGGGCATGGGGGCTGGCTCTCCTCCGCTCCAAGGCGGCCGCCCATCTCCACCAATCCCACAACCCACGATCACGGGAGAACAGGTAACCGCCCCACTGCTCCAATCCATGGCGCTGCAGTTCCTGCCACTCCCACGCCTTTGAGCCATGCGCATCCACCGCAAACTCCCCGCAATACATGCGGCGCGCGTGGCGAAAACGGCCTGAGGTAGTAAGTAAGTGTTGGCTTAAAAGTCGGTAGTTACTCCCTCATATTGCGCGCCTGTGCATAAATTTTGGGCCTGGCCCAACGACGATGTGCGAGCGCGTTAGGGCCAAGGCCCGGGGGCTCCTGTTGGTGCACTAGGACTAGGGTACCCAGTGCCCCTGACTTATGCACATGCGGTAGTAGCAGAACCCATCAACATGCATACAGTCAAGACCAAGACTCTGGCAGAAGCAACCTACGCTGGCTAAAGCAACACCGGCAAGGTTGATGCAACGGCCCAAGACGGGCCCGAACCGCGCCAGTGAAGGGATCGATAGAAGAGACGTCTAGAGGGGGGTGAATAGACTACTTGCAAGAATTAAAACCTAACCTTTTCCCAAGTTAATTGGTGGGCAGTTTTAGCAATTACAACAAGTCTAATGCACCCTACACATGCTAGTCAACAAGTATGGTGGCGAAAAGTAAGACAAGCACGTGTAAGAGAGAGTAGAGATAGGAAGATCAAACGCAATTTGGAGACGCATGGATTTTTCCCGTGGTTCTGGTAGGTGGCGCTATCATACATCCACGTTTATGTAGTCTTCAACCCACGGAGGGTAACGGCCGCGAGAGTCCACGGAGGCCTCCACTCATAAGGGTCCACGAAGTAGCAACCTTGACTATTCCATAACGGCTTCCGTCCACGAAGGACTAGCCTCACTATGGGTAGATCTTCATGAAGTAGGCGATCTCCTTGCCCGTACAAACTTCTTGGTTCAACTCCACAACACGAAGTAGGAGGCTCCCAAGCAACACCTAACCAATTTAGGAGGCACCACCCTCCAAAAGCTAATAGGCTTGATAGTGATGATGAACTCCTTGCTCTTGTGCTTCAAGATGATAGACTCCTCAACACTCAATCACACTCTCACAGATTTGGCTTGGTAGAAGAGATTGATTTGGTGGAAAGCAACTTGGGGAGGCTAGAAATCAAGATCCATATGGTTGGAGTGGATGATCTTGATCTCAACACAAGGGTAGGTGGTTCTCTCTCAGAAAATTGCATGGGGCAAGTGTGGAATAGTTCTGAGTGCTTCTCTTCCGAGTGAGAGGTGGTGAAGGGTATATATAGGCATCCCCAAAAATCAAACCGTTACAACATTATTGCCCAACTCGGTGAAACCGAAGTAAAACTCGGTTGTCCCGATATGTTCAAAATGTGGCAACTTTGGGAATCTCGGTGAGACCGATATAGGAATCTTGGTGGTACCAAAGTCAGTGGCCGAGGCAGTTTCCAAGACTCGGTGGGACCAAAACACAAAACTCGGAAATTCTGATTTTATGAAAACAGCCAACAGAATCGTGGTCCCTGATTCTCGGTTGCACCGATGTGAACTCGATTGCACCAAAGAACTAGGGTTTGGCTAGGGTTCTGTCTTGGGTTTTGACTTGGTGTAGCCGATATGGAATTCTTGGTGGCACCGATTTTGAGTCGTAGGGTTTTAGATAGAATCTTTGTGGGAGAGCTTATGGGTGTTTTTGGTGGCTAGCATTTGTGCATGTGGAGCAATTTGTTCACCAACAATACCTTACCCCCTTTTAATAGTATTGGCTTTCCTATGGACTCAAAGTGATTTCTCACAAAGTAAAAAAGAGAGTCTTCTAGCTTGAAGCTTTGCCAATCCATTCCTTGCATCTTGGGGTATCTCCTCACAATCCTTTGCCAACCCATCTTTCTCTATGGACTTTTATCTGAAATACACTAAGTAAAAATGTTAGTCCAAGAGACAATGTATGTTGTCATGAATTATCAAAACCACCAAGGGAGCATATATGTTTTCAATCTCCCTCTTTTTGGTAATTGATGACAACATACAATCAAAGCTTCAAATAAAGATATGCAAAGATATAATGAAGACTTTGAGAGACACATGACTAGAACTTGCTCCCCCTAAATGTGTGCAATCCTTTTGAGGATAGTTGCTTTGGAATGCATGGACACACATATAGTAGAAGGGATATGATGAGTCATGTGTATCTTGGCTATATGCATCAAATATATGTGAATGAGGTGTATCCTTGTTCAAGACTTCACTCTTGCAAACAATATGTGCAAGAAGGAAGAGATCGTCTTGATCAAAGTTATGATGCATATACTTACCTTGAGTTCTTGAGCAGTCTAGTAGTAGAAGCACACTTGAGAAAACAATGTTAGGAAACACAAGAGTATTCTACCAATCAAAGAGCAATAGAACTCAATAGTACCAAGATGTGGAGAACATATAGAAGATTGTGTTCCTTAAGATTGATATGTCTCCAAGAACATTTAGAACTTTCTCCCCTAGATATGAAATAGTAGGTCATCCTCTCCCCCTGAATCTTAACATGTGGATATTGGGATTGGATAGGGTGAGACAAGTCTAACATGAGAATTTCTCTCTCCTTTGGGAAACAACAAAACTTCTCCCCCTACTTTGGTATTCTCCCCTTGTCTATGTAAGCATAAGCTTTGATATTCTCCCCCTTGATTGTATCTCCCCTTTTGCATTGAAGCATGTATCTCCCCTTTAGCATTGAAGCTTTGGTATTTCTCCCCCTTTGACATTAATTGCCAAAAAGGTCCATACACAGGGTCAGACACTGGGATCATGGAGTCAGAAGGGATCCTCGAGAACAAGGGTCATAGAATGTAGGGTTCACAGAAAAGAATGAGGATCATTGAGAGTACTAAGAACCGAGGGAACATGAAGAATAATTTCTCCCTCTATCATTGATCTGAGAGCTTGTAAGACTTCTCCTTTGAGTTAGGGATCCTAGAAGAAAGTTTCTCTCCCTAATTTTTTTAATATGTATCAAAGGAATCACTGAAGAAATAAAGATTTGCTAATATGAACACAAACCAGAGAAGAAATCAAAGTCGGTGGCTCCGAGACAAACGGGTTGGTGGAACCGAGATGTGTATTTACAGCCTATCTGCATGATCGGTAGAACCGAGTCATTTGAATCGGGGGCTCCAAGGACATAACAAAAACTTGGCAACTTCTAGAAAAACCTCAAATGATTTTAGAAAACTTGCAATAAAATTTTAAAAGGTTTTGCAAAGGAAATACAAAAGACTTTTCAAAGAAACATCAACTAGAGAAGATTTGAGTGGTTCCAGGAAATCTCGCAAATAGAGGGTCAACCACATTAGAAGCAACATCTAGATGATGGGCTATGACTAGATCACCTAATTAGAGTATATTGACTTAAGGAGCCAAGCAAGAATACTTGATCATAGGTCATACTCATCGTTAAGCTCAAAATGGGGTTACCATTTTTCGATTAAGCATTTTAATGTTTTCATATCACTTGAGTTGCTTTACCTCATGACTTGGAGTAAAGCTTTTTCAAGGATATGAGTACATACCTTTGGGTGATGTTGATGACGTAGCATGCAGAAGAACTTGTTGTGGATGCTCGATGTTGATAAAGATCATCTTGAGTTGGGAGCAATCCTTGTTTGTTTTGGTTCTCTTTTTACCTACATGGGTTAGTCATGCAAGGAAGAACAAGACATATCCATTTGACATGATATCAATTGAGAATTAGCAAATGTGATCACATCAAATATATGTCAAGGATATGGTTGAGTTGTCTTCTTCCTTCCATCAACAAGAAGGGTTGTGGATACTTGGTCATGACAAGATTGCTTATGATTGGAGTTGTTGGCAATCTTGTGGAATGAAGTTCTTCCAAGTACCTACAAAAGATTAGTTTCAATACAAGGGAGCATATATTTCCATGGTATAAGATAGCATGTCAAGTGTAACATGGAAGTAACATGTAAGCTCATGCCCTTGCATGCAGCCGAGTGAGTCTAGCTGAAGTTTGAAGCATCAAGGATGTTCAACTCACTCCTCAAGTGACAAAACACTTTCTCATCAAGTGGCTTAGTGAAGATATCAGCCAACTGTTTTTCAGTGCGAACATGCTTGAGATTGATATCTCCTTTGGCAACATGATCCCGAATGAAATGATGTCTAACTTGAATATGCTAAGTTCGAGAATGTTGCACGGGATTATGAGCAATTTTGATTGCGCTCTCATTGTCACATAACAATGGTACATGTCTCACATGTATGCCATAGTCCTTAAGAGTTTGAGCCATCCATAGCAATTGAGCACAACATGATCCAGCGGCAATGTATTCCGCTTCGGCAGTAGATAGAGATACCGAGTTTTGTTTCTTGGAGGACCAAGACACAAGAGATATACCAAGAAATTGGCAAGTACCCGACGTGGATTTTCTATCAACCTTATCTCCGGCATAGTCCGAGTCGGAATAGCCAACAAGGTTAAAAGAAGATCCCTTGGGATACCATATGCCAAAGTTTGGTGTATGTATCAAGTATCTCACAATTCTTTTCACGGCCTTAAGATGACACTCTTTCGGAGCAGCTTGATATCTAGCACACATGCAAACACTAAGCATGATATCAGGATGGGAGGCACATAGATATAACGATGAACCAATCACAGATCGATAAACCTTTTGATCAACCGGTTCGTCCTCCTTGGTAAGATCAACATGTCCACTAGTAGGCATAGGAGTTTTCATACCTTTACACTCTTGCATGTTGAACTTCTTGATCAAGTCCTTGGTATACTTGGTTTGAGAGATGAAAGTTCCTTCTCTCGTTTGCTTGATTTGCAAACCAAGGAAAAATTTCAGCTCACACATCATGGACATCTCATACTTCTCGGACATCAACCTTCCAAATCTTTCACTAAATTGCGGGTTAGTAGATCCAAAGATAATATCATCCACATAGATTTGGCACACAAATAATTCACCATTAACTCTCTTAGTGAATAAGGTTGCATCAATTTTACCAATTTCCAAACCCTTTTCAATGAGAAACTTCGTTAAGCATTTATACCAAGCAAGTGGGGCTTGCTTAAGACCATAAAGAGCTTTACGAAGCTTGTAGACATGATTATGTTTCTTAGGATTCACAAAACCAGGGGGTGTTTAACATAGATTTCTTCTTCAATCTCACCATTTAAGAATGCACGTTTAATATCCATTTGATAAAGCATGATATCATGGTGATTAGCATAAGCAAGAAGAATGTGGATATCTTCAAGTCTAGCAACGGGTGCATAGGTCTCACCGTAGTCCATACCTTCGACTTGGGTGTAGCCTTGAGCCACGAGACGCGCCTTGTTGCGTATGACTTGACCGTCTTCATCTTGTTTGTTCTGAAACACCCATTTGGTTCCGATGATGTTTTGCTCATCCTTGGGCTTCTCCACAAGTGTCCACACTTCATTCCTCTCGAAGTTGTGTAGCTCCTCGTGCATGGCATTCAACCAATTTGGGTCCTGAAGAGTTTCTTCTACCTTCAAGCGCTCAATACTGGATGTGAATGAATAATGCTCACAAAAGTTAGCTAGTCGAGTTTTAGAGCGAGTTATCCTCCCGGTTTGTATGTCACCAAAGATTTGATTTAGAGGATGGTTTTTGTCCACTCTTGCTCGAACTCGGGGTAGCTTTTGCTTGTTGGATGGTGGAGCTTCTTCATCATCGTCATCTTCTTCTTCGTTGTTGAAGATGTCGCTGCCTTGAGGTGGTGGTGAAGGTGGCTGAGGTGGATCATCATGATGAGCTTCTTCCTCCTCTTCAACTTGTCGTGTACCGCTTGTGGATGCCTCCATGTCGTGTTGAGGTTCACCTTGACGTGAAGTGGGGGCTTCAACTTGAGTTGACGAAGTACTTCCCTTCACCTCCATGGGACGAATCTTGCCAATGGACAAGTCTTGGATAGCTTCCGAAGGTTCCTTATCTCTTACATCATTTGGCAATTGTTCGACTTGCGAACCATTAGATTCATCAAACTTCACATCTACCGTCTCTTCAACTTTTCGAGTGAAGTTGTTGTAGACACGTTAAGTGTGAGAGTTTGATCCGTAACCGAGTAGGAAACCTTCATGAGATTTAGGAGCAAATTTCGAACGACGATGCTTATCAAGAATGTAACACTTGGAGCCGAATACCCGAAAGTATCCAACTTGGGGTTTGTTACCGGTGAGTAGCTCGTATGCCGTTTTACCGAGAAGCTTGTGAAGATAGAGTCGGTTTGTGGCATGACAAGCTATTTCCACGGCTTCCGCCCAAAATTGTCTTGGCGTCTTGGATTCGTCTAGCATCATTCTTGCCATCTCAATAAGAGTTCGGTTCTTCCTCTCAACAACTCCATTTTGTTGAGGCAAGTACGTAGCCGAGAACTCATGTAGAATCCCTTCTTCGTCAAGAAAGGTGCCTACATTTGTGGTCTTGAACTCCGATCCGTCGTCGCTCTGAACTTTCTTGATCTTCACTTCAAACTGATTTTGGGCTTTGCGAGCGAAGTTCTTGAAGATCTTTTGTACCTGCGACTTATCATCAAGAAAGAATACCCACGTAAATCTGGAAAAACCATCAACTATAACTAGACCAAAGGAATTTCCACTGAGGCTCTTGTAAGCATTGGGACCAAAAAGATCCATATGAAGCATCTTGAGTGGTCTCCTAGTAGTCATGATATTCTTTACGGGATGACTTCCACCTACTTGTTTTCCGGCTTGACAAGCACTACAAAGTCTATCTTTATCAAAGATAACATCTTTAACACCAAGAATATGATCACCTTGGATAATCTTATCTAGATTACGCATACCAACATGTCCTAGTCTTCTATGCCAAAGCCGACCTTTAGAAGATTTTGCAATAAGACAAGTACGAGGTTTGTATCTCTTAGTGAAATCGACAATATATAGATCACCTCTATGGAAATAGGTAAAGACCATGTTATGATTACCTTGACAAAACACTTGGCAATCTACTTTGGTAAACAAGACATTAAAACCGAACTCGGCAAGTCTAGATACGGAAAGAAGATTGTAGCCAAGGGACTCAACAAGCTTGACGTTTTGAATAGAGCTATCATGAGATATGGCCACCTTACCAAGACCAAGTACCTTACCCTTGGAGTTGTCTATTGGAAATATGCCCTAGAGGCAATAATAAATTAGTTATTATCATAGTTCCTTGTTCATGATAATCGTTTATTATCCATGCTAGAATTGTATTGCTCGGAAACTCAGATACATGTGTGGATACATAGACAACACTATGTCCCTAGTGAGCCTCTACTAGACTAGCTCGTTGATCAAAGATGGTCAAGGTTTCCTGGCCATAGACATGAGTTGTCATTTGATAATGGGATCACATCATTAGGAGAATGATGTGATGGACAAGACCCAAACTATGAATGTAGCATATGATCGTGTCAGTTTATTGCTATTGTTTTCTGCATGTCAACTATGTGTTCCTATGACCATGAGATCATGTAACTCGCTGACACCGGAGGAGTACATTATGTGTATCAAACGTCACAACGTAACTGGGTGACTATAAAGATGCTCTACAGGTATCTCCGAGGGTGTCTGTTGAGTTGGCATGGATCAAGACTGGGATTTGTTACTCCGTGTGACGGAGAGGTATCTCAGGGCCCACTCGATAATACAACATCACAATGAGCCTTGCAAGCAAAGTGACTAAAGTGTTAGCCACGGGATCTTGTATTATAGAACGAGTAAAGAGACTTGCCGATAACGAGATTGAACTAGGTATGGAGATACCGACGATCGAATCTCGGGCAAGTAACATACCGATAAACAAAGGGAACATCATACGAGATTGACTGAATCCTTGACATAGAGGTTCAACCGATAAAGATCTTCGTAGAATATGTAGGAACCAATATGGGCATCCAGGTCCCGCTATTGGTTATTGACCATAGAGGTGTCTCGGTCATGTCTACATAGTTCTCGAACCCGCAGGGTCTGCACACTTAACGTTCGGTGACGTTTTGGTAGTATTGAGATATATATGTTGGTGACTGAAGGTTGTTCGGAGTCCCGGATGAGATCCCGGACATCACGAGGAGCTCCGGAATGGTCTGGAGGTAAAGATTTATATATAGGAAAGTGATATTTGGGTTCCGGAAAAGTTTCGGGTATTTCCGGTAGTGTACCGGGAGTGACGAATGGGTTCCGGGGGTCCACCGGGTGGGGCCCACCCACCCCGGGGGCCACATGGGCCCAAGAGGTGGCGTACCAGCCCCTAATGGGCTGGGGAACCGACCCCATAAGGGCCCATATGCCCAAGAGGAAAAAAGGTGGAGATAGGAAGGAATAGGACTCCTTCCTAATATGAATCCACTTCCTAGTAGGAAGTGGATTCGACTCCTCCTTGCCCTGGTTCGGCCGACCCCTAGGGGAAACCCTAGGGAGGCTTGCTCCTCCCTCTCCCTCCTATATATACGTGAGGAATAGAGCCCCAAAACCCATGGCCACGTGCTAGTTCTCTATTCTCTAGTTCCTCCACCAAATAGATTCCGGTAGTGCTTAGGCGAAGCCCTGCCGGCATAACTCCACTATCACCACCACCACGCCGTCGTGCTGCTGGAGATCTCATCTACCTCTCCTCCCCCTCTTGCTGGATCAAGAAGGCGGAGATCGTCATCGAGCTGTACGTGTGCTGAACGCAGAGGTGCCGTCCGTTCGGCACTAGATCGGGACGGGTCGTGGTTGGATCGCGGGACGGCTTGCGATTTGGATCGCGAAGACGTTCGACTACATCAACCGCGTTTCTTAACGCTTCCCGCTTAGCGATCTACAATATTACGTAGATCCACTCTCCCTCTCGTAGATGCTCATCACCATGGATAGATCTTGCGTGTGCGTAGGAATTTTTTTGTTTCCCATGCAACGTTCCCCAACAGTGGCATCATGAGCTAGGTCTATGCGTAGATGAGATCACAAGTAGAACACAAAGGAGTTTGTGGGCGTTGATATTCAGATTGCTTCCCTCCTTAATCTTTTCTTGATTTAGCGGTATTGTGGGATGAAGCGGCTCGGACCAACCTTACTCATCCACGTACGAGAGACCGGTTCCATCGATTGACATGTAACTTTGTTGCATAAGATGGCTGGCGGGTGTCTGTCTCTCCCACTTTAGTTGAATCAGATTCGACAGAGGAGGTCCTTGTAGAAGGTGAAATAGCAACTTGTATATCACCGCTGTGGTTTTGCGTAGGTAAGAATCATTCTTGCTAGATACCCATAGCAGCCACGTAAAACATGCAACAACAAATTAGAGGACGTCTAATTTATTTTTGCAGGGTTTGATGTGATATGATATGGCCAGAAACATGATGAGATATATGTGATGTATGAGATGATCATGTTATGTATAGATAATCACGACTTGCATGTCGATGAGTACGGCAACCGGCAGGAGCCATAGGGTTGTCTTTAATTTATTTTCGCCGTTTTGCTTTACTTTATCGCTATGAGTTAGCAATAGTTGTAGAAGCAATAGTTGGCGCGACAACCTCATGGTGACACGTTGATGGAGATCAAGATGATGGAGATCATGCCGTCATGCCGTTGATGATGGAGATCATGCCGGTGCTTTGGAGATGGAGATCAAAGGCACAAGTTCATGGCCATATCATGTCACTTATGATTTGCATGTGATGTTAATCCTTTTATGCATCTTATTTGCTTAGGACGACGGTAGCATTATAAGGTGATCCCTCACTAAAATTTCAAGATAAAATTGTGTTCTTCCCGAGTGTGCACCGTTGCGAAAGTTTGTCATTTCGAGACACCACGTGATGATCGGGTGTGATAGACTCTACGTTCACATACAACGGGTGCAAGCCAGTGTTGCACGTGCAGAACACTCGGGTTAAACTTGACGAGCCTAGCATGTACAGACATGGCCTCGGAACACAAGAGACCGAAAGGTTGAGCATGAGTCATATAGTAGATATGATCAACATGAAGATGTTCACCATTGAAACCACCTCATCTCACGTGATGATCGGACTTGGGTTGGTGAATTTGGATCATGTGACACTCGAATGACCAGAGGGATGTCAATTTGAGTGGGAGTTCTTTAGTAATATGATTAATTGAACTCATTATCATGAACATAGTCAAAATGTCTTTGCAAATTATGTTGTAGATCACTAGCTCGCGTTGTAGCTCACCTGTGTTTTTATACGTTCCTAGAGAAAATAGAGTTGAAAGATGATGGTAGCAATAATGCGGACTGGGTCCGTGATCTGAGGATTGTCCTCATTGCTGCACATAAGGCTTATGTCCTTGATGCACCGCTCGGTGTGCCACCCCCTCAAGCGTCGTTTGTGGATGTTGTGAACATCTGACAGACACGTTCTGATGACTACTTGATAGTTCAGTGTGGCATGCATTACAGCTTAGAATTGAGGCTCCAAAGACGTTTTGAACGTCACAGAGCATATGAGATGTTCCAAGAGCTAAAATTGGGATTTCAGGCTCGTGCCCTTGTTGAGAGATATGAGACCTCCAACAAGATTCTTTGCCTGCAACATGAAGGAGAATAGCTCAATCAGGTGAGCATGTGCCCAGATTGTCTGGGTACTACAATCGCTTGAATCAAGTGGGAGTTCATCTTCCGGATAAGATAGTGATTGACAGAGTTCTCCAAGTCACTGCCACCAAGCTACTAGAGCTTCGTGACGAACTATAACATGCCAGGGATGGAGATGATCCCTGAGCTATTCGCGATGTTTGACACCGCGAAGGTAGAAATCAAGAAGGAGCATCAAATGTTGATGGTTAGTAAAACCACTAGTTTCGAGAAGGGCAAGGGCAAGAAGGGAAACTTCATGAATGGCAAGCCAGTTGCCGCTCTAGTGAAGAAACCCAAGGTTGAACCCAAACCTGAGACTAACTACTTCTATAATAAGGGGAACGGTCACTGGTAGCGGAACGCCCCAGATACTTGGCAGATAAGAAGGCTGGCAACGTCAACAAAAGTATATTTGATATATGTGTTATTGATGTGTACCTTACTAGTACTCCTAGTAGCACCGGGGTATTAGATACCGGTTCAGTTGCTAATGTTAGTAACTCGAAATAAAAGCTACGGAATGAACGGAGACTAGCTGAAGGGCGAGGTGACGATGTGTGTTGGAAGTGTTTCCACGGTTGATGTGATCACCATCCCACGCTCCCTCTACCTTCGGGATTAGTTTTGAACCTAAATAAATGTTATTTGGTGTTTGTGTTGAGCATGAACATGATTGGATCGTGTTTATTGCAATATGGTTATTCATTTAAGTCAGAGAATAATGGTTATTCTGTTTACATGAATAATACCTTCAATGGTCATGCACCCAATGTGAATGGTTCATTGAATCTCGATCGTAGTGTTACACATGTTCATAATATTGATGCCAAAAGATGCAAAGTTAATAATGATAGTACCACATACTTGTGGCACTACCGCTAAAGGTCATATTGGTGTAAAACGCATGCAGAAACTCCATGCTGATGGATCTTTGGACTCACTCGATTTCGAATCGGTTGAGACATGCGAACCATGCCTCATGGGCAAGATGACTAAAACCCCGTTTTCCGACTTGATGGAGAGGGCAAGTGACTTATTGGAAATGATACATGTTGATGTATGCAGTCCAATTAATGTTGAAGCATGCGGTGGATATCGTTATTTTCTTGGCTTCACTAATGATTTGAGTAGATATGGGTATATTTACTTAATGAAACACAAGTCTGAAACGTTTGAAAAGTTCAAGCAATTTCAGAGTGAAGTTGAAGATCATCATGACAAGTAGGTAAAATGTCTATGATATGATCATGGAGGTGAATATCTGAGTTACGAGTTTGGTATGCAACTTAAGACAATGCGGAAATTGTTTCACAAACTCACGCCGCCTGGAACACCATAGTGTGATGGTGTGTCCGTACGTCGTAGCCATGCTCTATTGGATATAGTACGTACTATGATGTCTCTTACCGATTTGCCACTATCATTTTCGGGTTATGCATTAGAGACAACTACATTCACTTTAATAGGGCACCATCTAAGTCCGTTGAGATGACACTGTATGAATTATAGTTTAGCAGAAACCTAAGCTGTCGTTTCTTAGAGTTTGGGAATGCGATGCTTATGTGAAAAGACTTCAACCTGATAAGCTTGAACCCAAAGCGGACAAATGCGTCTTCATAGGATACCCTAAGGAAACAGTTGGGTATACCTTCTATCTCAGATCCGAGGGCAAAGTGTTTGTTGCTAAAATGGGTCCTTTCTCGAGAAAGAGTTTCTCTCGAAAGAATTGAGTGGGAGGAAAAGTAGAACTTGATGAGGTTATTGAACCGTCCCTTCAGTTGGATGGTAGCACGACGCAGAAAGATGTTTTCTGTGGCGCCTACACCGAATGAAGAGGAAGTTAATGATGATGATCATGACACTTCGGATCAAGTTACTACCGAGCCTCGTAGATCAACAAGAAATTGTACCGCCCCTGAGTGGTACGGCAATCCTGTCTTGGAGGTCATGTTGTTAGACAACAGTGAACCTACGAGCTATGAAGAAGCGATGGTGGGCCCAGATTCCAACAAATGGCAAGGAGCCATGAAATCCCAGATAGTATCCATGTATGAAAACCAAGTATGGACTTTGGTAGACTTGCCCGATGAACGGCAGGCCGTTAAGTACAAATGGATCTTTAAGAAGAAAACAGACGCTGATGGTAAATGTCACCATTTATAAAGCTCGACTCGTCGCAAAGTAGTTTTTGACAAGTTCAAGGAGTTGACTACGATGAGACTTTCTCACCCGTAGCGATGCTAAAGTCTGTTGGAATTATGTTAGCAGTTGCTACATTTTTTGATTATGAAATCTGGCAGATGGAAGTCAAAACAGAGTTTCCTTAACGGTTTCCGTGAGGAAAGGTTGTATGTGATACAACCAGAAGGTTTTGTCGGTCCTAAGGATGCTAAAAGGTATGCAAGCTCCAGCAATCCTTCTATGGACTGGAGCAAGCATCTCGGAGTTGGAATATATGCTTTGATGAGGTGATCAAAGTTTTTGGGTTTATACAAAGTTTATAAGAAACTTGTATTTACAAGAAAGTGAGTGGGAGCACTATAGAATTTATGATAAGTATATGTGGATGACATATTGCTGATCGGGAATGATGTAGAAATTTCTGGAAGGCATAAAAGGTTGTTTGAAAGGTGTTTTTCAAAGGAAGACCTGGATAAAAGGCTACTTAAATATCGGGCATCAAGATCTATAGAGATAGATCAAAACGCCTGATAAGACTTTCAATGAGTACATGCCTTGACAAGATTTTGAAGGAGTTCAAAATGGATCAGTCAAAGAAGGAGTTCTTGCCTGATTTTTAAGATGTGAAGTTGAGTGCGACTCAAAGCTCGACCACGGCAGAAGAGAGAAAAAGGACGAAGGACGTCCCCTATGCCTTAGCCGTAGGCTCTATATAATATGCCATGTTGTGTACCACACCCGGTGTGTGCCTTGCCATGAGTCTATCAAGGGGTACATGAGTGATCCAGGAGTGGATCACTGGATAGCGGTCAAAATCATCCTTAGTAACTTGAGGACTGAGGAAATATTTCTCGATTATGGAGGTGATAAAGAGTTCGTCGTAAAGAGTTACGTCGATGCAAGCTTTGACACCAATCCGGATGACTCTGAGTAGCAATCCGGATATGTATAGTGCAGCACCATTTGGAATAGCTCCAAGTGGAGCATGGTAGCAACATCTACAGTATGACATAATATTTGCAAAGTGCACACGGATCTGAATGTTGCAGACCCGTTGACTAAAAACCTCTCTCACAAGCAAAACATGATAAAACCCCAGAACTCATTGGGTGTTAATCTCATGGTGATGTGAACTAGATTATTGACTCTAGTGCAAGTGGGAGACTGTTGGAAATATGCCCTAGAGGCAATAATAAATTAGTTATTATCATAGTTCCTTGTTCATGATAATCGTTTATTATCCATGCTAGAATTATATTGATCGGAAAGTCAGATACATGTGTGGATACATAGACAACACTATGTCCCTAGTGAACCTCTACTAGACTAGCTCGTTGATCAAAGATGGTCAAGGTTTCCTGGCCATAGACATGAGTTGTCATTTGATAATGGGATCACATCATTAGGAGAATGATGTGATGGACAAGACCCAAACTATGAACGTAGCATATGATCGTGTCAGTTTATTGCTATTGTTTTCTGCATGTCAAGTATGTGTTCCTATAACCATGAGATCATGTAACTCGCTGACACCGGAGGAGTACCTTGTGTGTATCAAACGTCACAACCTAACTGGGTGACTATAAAGATGCTCTACAGGTATCTCCGAGGGTGTCTGTTGAGTTGGCATGGATCAGGACTGGGATTTGTTACTCCGTGTGACGGAGAGGTATATCAGGGCCCACTCGGTAATACAACATCACAATGAGCCTTGCAAGCAAAGTGACTAAAGTGTTAGCCACGGGATCTTGTATTACAGAACGAGTAAAGAGACTTGCCGGTAACGAGATTGAACTAGGTATGGAGATACCGACGATCGAATCTCGGGAAAGTAACATACCGATAAACAAAGGGAACATCATACGGGATTGACTGAATCATTGACATAGAGGTTCAACCGATAAAGATCTTCGTAGAATATGTAGGAACCAATATGGGCATCTAGGTCCCGCTATTGGTTATTGACCGTAGAGGTGTCTCGGTCATGTCTACATAGTTCTCGAACCCGTAGGGTCTGCACACTTAATGTTCGGTGATGTTTCGGTAGTATTGAGATATATGTGTTGGTGACCAAAGGTTGTTCGGAGTCCCGGATGAGATCTCGGACGTCACGAGGAGCTCCGAAATGGTCCGGAGGTAAAGATTTATATATAGGAAAGTGGTATTTGGATTCCGGAACAGTTTCGGGTATTTCTGGTAGTGTACCGGGAGTGACGAATGGGTTCCGGGGGTCCACCGGGTGGGGCCCACCCACCCTGGGGGCCACATGGGACCAAGAGGTGGCGCACCAGCCCCTAATGGGCTGGGGAACAGACCCCATAAGGGCCCATATGCCCAAGAGGAAAAAAGGTGGAGATAAGAAGGAATGGGACTCCTTCCTAATATGAATCCACTTCCTAGTAGGAAGTGGATTGGACTCCTCCTTGCCCTGGTTTGACCGACCCCTAGGGGAAACCCTAGGGAGGCTTGATCCTCCCTCTCCCTCCTATATATACTATAGGAATAGAGCCCCAAAACCCACGGCCACGTGCTAGTTCTTTATTCTCTAGTTCCTCCACCAAATAGATTCCGGTAGTGCTTAGGCGAAGCCCTGCCGGGATAACTCCACTATCACCACCACCACGCCGTCGTGCTGCTGGAGATCTCATCCACCTCTCCGCCCCCTCTTGCTGGATCAAGAAGGAGGAGATCGTCATCGAGCTGTACGTGTGCTGAACGCGGAGGTGCCGTCCGTTCGGCGCTAGATCGGGACGGATCGTGATTGGATCGCGGGACGGGTTGCGATTTGGATCACGAAGACGTTCGACTACATCAACCGTGTTTCTTAACGCTTCCCGCTTAGCGATCTACAAGGGTACGTAGATCCACTCTCCCTCTCGTAGATGCTCATCACCATGGATAGATCTTGCATGTGCGTAGGAAATTTTTTGTTTCCCATGCAACGTTCCCCAACATTGTCTCCAAAAGTTACATACCTTCGTGGTCCATGGTTTGGTGTGATCTCTTCAAACATGTCTCTATCTCCGGTCATATGATCGCTGCATCCACTATCGAGAATCCACCCTTTTCCTCCGGACATGTAATCCTTGAAGTTTGCCATGAGACTTAGATTCTTCATTGTCTTCTCATGCTCGATGTCGAACAACTCATCTTCATTATAGTAGCCATGTTCCACATTGTCATCATCAAGTGGGAAGTCCTCGTCATAAGAAACAAGAGATTTGTTAGGGTTGTGATCATGACAATGTTCGAGATTATGAATGCGAATGGCCTCAACAATGATGTTGTTGATAGTTATGACATCTCCTTTAGCACGCATGAGGTCTCTAAGCTCAAATAGATAGTCATCAAACTTAGGATCACTAGGCATCATTTTGTGAAAGGCAATAGTTTTATGAAGAATGTCATCAAGATTACTTAATGAATAATTTGGATATCGTTTCTCCAAATCACTCCACAAAGTATAGGCACATTCAAAATTCTTCATTTGATTAAGCACAATTCTAGGCGATCCTCTAATGATAAGATTAACAGTTCTAAGATTGCATAGCATATCAATTTCCTCTTCGTGTGTGGGATGTAAAGGATCAATGGGAGGTACATAGGGGCTCTTAACATACTTGCTTAAATGAAATTCATCGAATAGTTCAAGCATCTTATATTTCCATTGACTATAGTACTCCCCATCGAGAACGGGCACTCTACAACTAATACTCCCCAAACTAGACACATCCATCTTCCTCCACGGTGATGAAACCGAAGCTATGGAGACCAAAGCTCTGATACCAATTAAAGGGATCGATAGAATAGACGTCTAGAGGGGGGGTGAATAGACTATTTGCAAGAATTAAAACCTAACCTTTTCCCAAGTTAATTGGTGGGCAGTTTTAGCAATTAAACAAGTCTAATGCGCCCTACACATGCTAGTCAACAAGTATGGCAGCGGAAAGTAAGACAAGCACATGTAAGAGAGAGTAGAGATAGGAAGATCAAACACAATTTGGAGACGCAAGGATTTTTCCCGTGGTTCCGATAGGTGGCGCTATCGTACATCCACGTTTATGGAGTCTTCAACCCACGGAGGGTAACGGTCGCGAGAGTCCACGGAGGGCTCCACCCATAAGGGTCCACGAAGTAGCAACCTTGACTATTCCATAACGGCTTCCTTCCACGAAGGACTAGCCTCACTATGGGTAGATCTTCACGAAGTAGGCGATCTCCTTACCCGTACAAACTTCTTGGTTCAACTCCACAACACGAAGTAGGAGGCTCCCAAGCAACACCTAACCAATCTAGGAGGCACCACCCTCCAAAAGGTAATAGATTTGATAGTGATGATGAACTCCTTGCTCTTGTGCTTCAAGATGATAGACTCCTCAACACTCAATCACTCTCTCACATATTTGGCTTGGTAGAAGAGATTGATTTGGTAGAAAGCAACTTGGGGAGCCTAGAAATCAAGATCCATATGGTTGGAGTGGATGATCTTTATCTCAACACAAGGGTAGGTGGTTCTCTCTCAGAAAATTGGATGGGGCAAGTGTGGAATAGTTCTGAGTGCTTCTCTTCCGAGTGAGAGGTGGTGGAGGGGTATATATAGGCATCCCCAAAAATCCAACCCTTACAACATTATTGCCCAACTCGGTGAAACCGAAGTAAAACTCAATTGTACCGATCTATTCAAAATGTGGCAACTTTCGGAATCTCGGTGAGACCGATATAGGAATCTCGGTGGTACCAAAGTCAATGGCCGAGACAGCTTCCAAGACTCGGTGGGACCGAAACACAAAACTCGGAAATTCTGATTTTATGAAAACAGCCAACAGAATCGTGGTCACTGATTCTCAGTTGCACCGATGTGAAATCGGTTGCACCGAAGAACTAGGGTTCTGTCTTGGGTTTTGACTCGATGTAGCCGATATGGAATTCTTGGTGGCATCGATTTTGAGTGGTAGGGTTTTAGACAGAATCTTTGTGGGAGAGCTTGTGGGTGTTTTTTGTGGCTAGCACTTGCCCACGTGGAGAAATTTGTTCACCAACAATACCTTACCCCCTTTTAATAGTATTTGCTTTCCTATGGACTCAAAGTGATTTATCACAAAGTAAAAAGAGAGTCTTCTAGCTTGAAGCTTTGCCAATCCATTCCTTGCATCTTGGGGTATCTCCTCACAATCCTTTGCCAACCCATCATCCTCTATGGACTTTTATCAGAAATACACTAGGTAAAAATGTTTGTCCCAGAGACAATGTATGTTGTCATGAATTATCAAAACCACCAAGGGAGCATATGTGCTTTCAGCCAGTCACGTCCCCGGTGCCTGCCGGGGACCAAGGCGCACACATCTTTAGGAAGACCCGGCAAGCCACCCCCCGGCAGGCGTGAGCCGATCGGCCACCGCTCCAACGCATCGCAACACCAGTCATTTGTCGATGCGGTGTCGAGCCCTCAGGTGGCTAAGTGGCTCTCGCTAAGTACATGGCGACGCGCTGGAAGGCAGATTATGCCCGTTTGACACTTGTCCAGAGGCGTGTCAAGATACTAAGCAATGGTTAGCCAAAGCGGTGGTAGAAGCCTGCCGGGGATGCATCCCCGCACGCCATCTAGTCTAGCATTTATGGCATTTTGTCCTAAGTGCCAGTGTTAGGTATGATAGCATTGTTAGCTATCTAATCACTAGATAATGTCTGTTTTGCCACTGTGGTTGCCCCTTGAGCTATAAAAGGAGGTCCAAGGCAACCTAGCTAAAGATTCGGACTTTGGACACTTGTACTCGCGTAGCAGCTCTCCCGAAGGCAACCTTGCCGGGTTTGAGCTCTGCGTCTGCTTCGTGTTCCCCCGATCAATCCACCAATGCAGGAGTAGGGTTTTACGCTTCCCAGTGGCCCGAACCTGGGTAAAACACCAGTGTATCATCGTCGTGCTGTCTCACCACCTCTTCTCTTTGTGCAACGTGACCTCACCCCCGCCGAACCACAAAGGGGCCGATGGCCCCATAGGTGATCGTGTGCATCGTGACCCGACATAGAGAGATTGCCATCTAGGTACTAGCTATGGACCCGTAGGTCTGTGGTGACCTACTCACATATCATCACGAGGGCAGCAAGGTTGATGTAGAGGCCCTCCGTGATCGATCCCCCCTCCAGCAGGGTGTCGGCACGGAGCTCCAGATGGCCTCGCGACGAAACAGAGACTTGCGGCGGCATAAAAAGAGTTTTGGGACTGCCTCTAGGGTTTTTAGGATATATGAGAATTTATAAGCCAAAGAGGGGCGTCAGGAGACGCCCGAGGGAGGCACAAGCCATCAGGGCGTGCCACCCAGGGCGCGCACTATTGGCTTGTGGGGCCCTCGTGCGATGATACTTGTGATCTGCGTTGGGTTTTTCGTGAAGAGGAAAGGGTAATTGCAGCACAAAGTGGGTAAGTATTTCCCTCTGTTATGAAACCAAGGTTTATCGAACCAATGGGAATATCAATCCTCAACCATCTTCAGCAGCTGCACACAAATTAACAAACAACTTGCACCCAACGCGGGCAAGAGGGTTGTCAATCCCCTTGATCTCGTTATTTGCAAGCAAATGAGTTGTGTAGATAATTGTTGATAAATGTAAATTGCAAAATAAAATAAAATGTAGATAAAGGCAGCAAGGTAATAGTAGTGTTTGTAAATATATAAGTGAATAGACCCGGGGGCCATAGTTTTCCCTAGCGGCATCTCTCATGTAGGCAGCATACGGTGGGTAACAAATTACTGTTGGGCAATTGATAGAAAAGTGGATAGTTATGCGATTTTCACGGCAATGATCATGTGTATATAGGCATCACATCCATAAAAAAATAGGCCGACTCCTGCCTACACCTATTATTATTACTCCACTCATCGACCACTATCCAGCATGCATCTAGAGTATTAAGTAAAACAGAGTAATGCATGGAGAACGATGACATGATGTAGACAAAGTAAACTCAAGCAATATGAATGAACCCCATCGTGTTATCCTTAGTAGCAACAACACAAAGACGCATCTTGTACCCTACTTTGTCACTGGGATATAGAAACTCGTCAGGCTGAACCTAGCACAACACACCACTCCCACCGATGAAATATCAATCTACTTGGCCACAGCACATCAATAAATCGGAGAGCATTACGAAGCTATAATGATCATGCAATTAAAAGACAATATATATCAGAGGTATCTCAAATACTTTTCATGAATAATCCGAACATAAACCCACAATTCATCGAATCCCAACAAACACACCGCACAATAGGATTACACCGGATAGATCAAGGCAAAGATGCGATGGCCATTGTATTGAAGATCAAGAGATAGATAGATTGCCATCTAGGTACTAGCTATGGACCCGTAGGTCTGTGGTGAACTACTCACACATCATCATGAGGGCAGCAAGGTTGATGTAGAGGCTGGCCGTGATCGATCCCCCCTCCGGCAGGGTGCCGGAACAGAGCTCCAGATGGCCTCGCAACGGAACAGAGACTTGCGGCGGCGGAAAAAAGGGTTTCTGGACTGCCTCCAGGGTTTTTCAATATTAGAGAATTTATAGGCCAAAGAGGGACGTCGGGAGAGCCACGAGGGGGAACCACATATCGGGGCGCGCCCCCGGGAGAGCCACGAGGGGGGCACCACATATCAATGCGCCCGCCCCTAGGGCGTGCCCTGATGTGTGGTGGGGCCCTCATGCACCTCCCGGCCTCCTTCCGAAGCTTCCAGGTCTTCTTTTGGTCCAGAAAAAATCATCAAAAAGTTTCGTGGCAATTGGACTTCGTTTGGTATTGTAAACCAGAAAAGCCAAAAACATGCAGGAAACAACAACTGGCACTGGGCACTGGGTCAATAGGTTAGTGCTCAAAAATATTATAAATTGGTAAATAAAGACCCAAAAAGTATCCTAGAATGATAATATATCAGCATGGAACAATAAAAAATTATAGATACGTTGGAGACGTATCATGCGGCCTTCCGAAGTTTCTAGGTCTTCTTTTGATCCAGAAAAAATCATCAAAAAGTTTCGTGGCAATTGAACTTCGTTTGGTACTACAAACCTAAAAAGTGAAAAACATGCAGAAAACAGCAACTGGCACTGGGCACTGGGTCAATAGGTTAGTGCTCAAAAATATTATAAATTGGTAAATAAAGACCCAAAAAGCATCCTAGAATGATAATATATCAGCATGGAACAATCAAAAATTATAGATACGTTGGAGACGTATCAAGCATCCCCAAGCTTAATTCTTGCTCGTCCTCGAGTAGGTAAATGATAAAAACAGAATTTTTGATGGGACATGATATCCATTATGTAATCTTATGCATGTATGCTCATTGAGAAATGATGAATCAACAAATATTAGCATATCAATAATTAAAGTGTAAGAAACAAAATCATCAATCTTTCAAAGTATACAATCCTCAAGGAATGTTTACCCCATTCATCTTATTATATTAGCAAGGCATGGCTCCATCTTCACCACATTAATACAAATGTCAAGCACCACGGTGTCCAAATCACGCAATTGGATCGTACTTTTTCAATATGCATCAACTTTTTATTCTTCACGCAATACATGAGCGTGAGCCATTGGTCATAGCATTTAGGTGGAATAGAGTATGGTGGTAGATATTAAAGGGGCAAAAAGTGGAGAAGATAATCTCACATCAACTAGGCGTATCAACGGGCTATGGAGATGCCCATCGAGAAATGTCAATGCAAGGAGTAGGGATTGCCATGCAAATGATGCACTAGAGCTATAAGTGTATGAAAGCTCAAATGAAGCTAAGTGGGGTGTGCATCCAACTTGCTTGCTCATGAAGACCTCTGGCATTTGAGGAAGCCCGTCATAGGAATATACAAGCCAAGTTTATAATAATGAAAAGGTAATTCCCACTAGCATATGAAAATGACATATCATGAGACTCTCTACATAAGGAGCATAGTGCCACTTTGAGGCACACATGTGGTAAAACATAGTAGCAAAGTCCCTTCTCTCATTTTCTCTCATCATTTTTTTAGAATGGTGGGCTCATTTGGCCTCCCCCATCTTTATTTCCTCACTGGGACAATGCTCTAACAATGATGATCATCACACTTTTATTTACTTACAGCTCGATATGGAGAACCGATATGAAGATATGACTATATATGAATGCCTCTGGCAGTATACCAGGATGTGCAATGATCTAGCATGACACGTATCAAAAATATAATGAATGGTGACTTTGCCACAAATACTATGTCAGCTCTATATGATCATGCAAAGCAATATGATGATGAACGAACTAGTCATGTGAAGAGACAATGGAATTTGCATGTCAATATATCTCGAAATGGCTATGGAAATGCCATGATAGGTAGGTATGGTGGCTGTTTTGAGGAAGATATAATGAGGCTTATGTGCAACAGAGTGTATCATGTCACGGGGTTTGGATGCACCGGCGAAAGTTGCACCGATCCTCGAGGTGAGAATGGGCTATGCACGGTACCGAAGAGGCTAGCAAATATGAGAAGGTTAGGTTTGCGTATGTCCATGGTTTCACATTAGTCATAAAGAACTCATATACTTATTGCAAAGTTTTATTAGTTTTATCATAAATCAAAGTACTACTTGCATGCCCCGAGGGAAGAGGTTGGAAGGAGTAAACCATCGCGCGCTTCCGACCCGAAACAACACTAGGATTTCAACGAGGAATAGAAATGCTCACACATCATCACCATGCCTCTTTAATTTTTAGATGAACAAAAGGTTAACCTTTCTAAATATCGACACTTCTATGGATCAACAATTATGAACTCATACCTTTTTCATATTACCATATCAATATCATTAACCCACAATTTCTCTATATGTGCTACTTGATGGTTTTGATTATCACTCATTGAATATCTAATATTTTTGGACTAGCCTTATGACCCATGCAAATTACCGTCACTATTTATTAACTCTCAAACAAATATAAGTGAAGAACGAGAGTGGAATTATTTCTATAAAATCAACACGCCACCGTGCTCAAAAAGGTATAAGTAAAGTACTAAAGCAACTGCTAAGCTCAAAAGATATAAGTGAAGCTCATAGAGTATTCTAACAAATTATGATGAAGGTGTGTATCTCTTAAATAGGTGTGTCCAGCAAACAATGATTGTGGAAAACTGAAAGTAAAAGCAAACAAAAACAAACAACGCTCCAAGCAAAACTCATATCATGTGACGAATAAAAATATAGCTTCAAGTGACATACCGATAGATTGAGACGAAAGAGGGGATGCCTTCCGGGGCATCCCAAGCTTAGACGCTTGAGTCTTTCTTAAAATATTACCTTGGGGTGCCTTGGGCATCCCCAAGCTTAGGCTGTTGTTACTCCTTATTCGTTTGTCCATCGTGATAACAACCAAAACTTCAAAACTTCAATCACACAAAACTCAACAAAACTTCATGAGATCCGTTAGTATAAGCAATATATTGAATACTTTAGGTACTGTTATAAATTGATTCTTATTTCATAATTGCATAATAGGTACTGTATTCCAACTTCTCCATGGCATATGCCCCCCGATACAATCCATGGCATAATCAAAACAAGCAACTATGCAAGCAAAAACAGAATCTGTCTAAAACAGAACGGTCTGTAGCAATTTGTAGAGAACCTATACTTATATAACTCTAAAAATTCTGAAAAATTAGGAAAACCTCAAAAAAAAATTATAGCAATACTGTGTACAAAATTCAGATCGTTATCACGCTCCAGTAAAAAATGAAGTTCTTGTACTGGAGTCAAAAGTTTCTGTTTTATTTCAGCATCGATTCTACTCATCTTGTGAGTCATCCCAAAGGCTTTACTTGGCACAAACACTAATTTAAACATAAAAACATAATCATTATAGAGGCAATAATTATGTTATCACACCAAGACAGAAAGTAAAAAACATAAAATAAAGATAACTATTGGGTTGCCTCCCAACAAGCGCAATTGTTTTATGCCCCTAGCTAGGCATAATGATTCCAATGCTGCTCACATAAAAGTAAAGAAATGAAACACAATGGGAGCATCATGAAGCATATGATAAGCACATTTAATCCTAATGCACTTCCTATGCATAGAAATTTTGTGAGCAAACAATTTATGGGAGCAAGAATCAACTAGCATAGGAAGGCAAAACAAGCATAACTTCAAAACTTTAACACATAGGGAGGAAACTTGATATTATTACAATTCCTACATGCATATGTCCCCCCCTCATAATAATTTTCAGTAGCATCATGAAGGAATTCCACAATATAACTATCACATAAAGCATTCTTTTCATGATCCACGAGCATAGAAAATTTATTACCCTTCACATAAGCAAATTCCTTTTCATTCATGGTAGTGGGAGCAACCTCAACAAAATAACTATCATGTGACACTTGATTGTCATAAGCAAATTGAAGATTAAAATAATGATGACAAGTTTCATGGTTATCATTACTAATTATAGCATACGTGTCATCACCACAATCATCATAAATAGGAGGCATCCAATCATCATATAAATTTGCTCATCAGAACTTGGGGGACAAAAAGTATCATCTTCATGAAACATAGCATCCCCAAGCTTGTGGTTTTGCATATCATTAGCATCATGGATATTCACAGAATTCATATTAACAACATTTCTATCATGCTCATCATTAAAGGAACTCACATTAAGCATTTTTATAAATTCTTCCTCTAACAATTGAGCACAATTTTCTGAATCCTAATTTTCATGAAAGACATTATAAAGACAAAGCATATGAGGCGACCTAAGCTCCATTTTTTGTATGTTTGATTTTTATGAGATAAACTAAATATAACAGAAAATAAAAAGATAAACAAGTGAATGAAAATTTGTGTGAAGTTACTTGATATTTGGTGATGATATTCCCTGGCAACGGCGCTAGAAATCCTTCCTGATACTTGTGATCTGCGTTGGGTTTTCCGTGAAGAGGAATGGGTGATTGCAGCACAAAGTGGGTAAGTATTTTCCTCAGTTATGAAACCAAGGTTTATCGAACCAATAGGAATATCAATCCTCAACTGTCTTCAGCGGCTGCACACAAAAGAACAAATAACTTGCACCCAACACGGGCAAGAGGGTTGTCAATCCCCTTGATCTCGTTATTTGCAAGCGAATCAGGTGTGTAGATAATTGTAGATAATTGTAAATTGCAAAATAAAATAAAAGGTAAATAAAGGCAGCAAGGTAATAGTAGTGTTTGTAAATATATAAGTGAATAGACCCGGGGGCCATAGTTTTCCCTAGCGGCATCTCTCATGTAGGCAGCATGCGGTGGGTAACAAATTACTGTTGGGCAATTGATAGAAAAGCGGATAGTTATGCAATTTTCACGGCAATGATCATGTGTATATAGGCATCACATCCATAAACAAATAGGCCAACTCCTTCTTGCACCTATTACTATTACTCCACTCATCGACCGCTATCCAGCATGCATCTAGATTATTAAGTAAAACAGAGTAATGCATGGAGAACGATGTCATGATGTAGACAAAGTAAACTCAAGCAATATGAATGAACCCCATCGTGTTATCCTTAGTAGCAACAACACAAAGACGCATCTTGTCCCCTACTTTGTCACTGGGATATAGAAACTCGTCAGGTTGAACCTACCACAACGCACCACTCCCACTGAAGATAGATCAATCTACTTGGCCAATGCACATCAATAAATCAGAGAGCATTACGAAGCTATAATGATCATGAAAATAAGAATCTTAATATTCAGAGGTGACTCAAATACTTTTCATGAATAATCTGAACATAAACCCACAATTCATCGGATCCCAACAAACACACCGCACAATAGGATTACATCGGATAGATCAAAGAGAAGATGCGATGATCATTGTATTAAAGATCAAGAGATAGAGAGATTGCCATCTAGGTACTAGCTATGGACCCGTAGGTCTGTGGTGAACTACTCACACATCATCATGAGGGCAGCAAGGTTGATGTAGAGGCCCTCCGTGATCGATCCCCCCTCCGGCAGGGTGCCGGAACATAGCTCCAGATGGCCTCGCGACGGAACAGGGGCTTGCGGCGGCGTAAAAAGAGTTTCGGGACTGCCTCTAGGGTTTTTAGGATATATGAGAATTTATAAGCTAGAGAGGGGCATCGGGACACGCCCGAGGGAGGCAGAAGCCATCAGGGCGCCCCCCCAGGGCGTGCCTTGTTGGCTTGTGGGGCCCTCGTGCGGCTCTCGGCCCCCTTCCGAAGTTTCCAGGTCTTCTTTTGGTCCAGAAAATCATCAAAAAGTTTCGTGGCAATTGGACTTCGTTTGGTACTGTAAAACTGAAAAGTGAAAAACATGCAGAAAACAACAATTGGCACTGGGCACTGGGTCAATAGGTTAGTGCTCAAAATTATTATAAATTGGTAAATAAAGATCCAAAAAGTATCCTAGAATGATAATATATCAGCATGGAACAATAAAAAAAATATAGATTCGTTGGAGACGTATCAGCTGGCTCCTGGGTTCCGTCATCTGATCGCAGCTATCGTATGAAGGGGAAAAGGGGAGAAAAGCAACCGTGAGTACTCATCCAAAGTACTCGCAATACTTACGTCAGATCTATGCTAAATATGCATAAGTATCAAGGGAATGGGCTATATCTTTGGACTAAACTGCAGAAATGCCGGGATAGAAGGGAAGGCCTAGTCCTATCGAAGACTAGCATCTTCACTGTCTTGCAGCATTAGAAGAGTGTAGATTAGCATATTATAAGTATGTTGTAGTAATGCCTAGAGATCCTTCCTCGACTCCTTGCGAGAAAGCAATCCCGAAGCCATCATTTCCATTTCAATGTCACAAGTATCCAGTTCTAGTTGTATAGATCAGGATACAACTCTGTGCGTCCGTTATCGTGGACACAGCTATTCGAATAGATATACTTCCCTGCAAGGGTGCACAAAATTACCCAACACGCTCGATTAACTCCGGTCGGACACACTTTCCAGGTCATGCACGGCCTCAGCTGATTAACATGTCGTAGTCCTACCTAGGCTCAACAGAGAGGTCAACACGCCAGTCTAAATCCTAAGTGCTCAGGGGTCATGGGCCCATCACCCTAAGCACTCCTACACGTTACGAGGATGACCGGTGTCAGTCCTCGCACCTCTTTAAACAAAGCAGGTGCTTACGCGGGCCACCCGGGCGCGTGCCGCTCACTTCAATATCTGAAGAGCTTTCGGGAGAATGTATGATGCAGAGTGTCCATACGGATTCCCGCATGGTGGTCAGTGTGAACAAGGCCAGAGGCCTACTCAGATCACATATCCAAACCCGTTAGTGTCTTGGTAGCGCGCGAAGACGATCAGTGATCCACGATCTGTGGTCCCGTCACCCGTATCCCAGACTTACAGCAAGGGCTAAGAATGCACCGCCGTGCTGCGTAATTATCTCGCGGGTACCTTCCTGGTGAACCCAACTACACATCCCTCGCGGGTACCCTTCGGGGCCGACCCATTTTTCACATTTCCTTCGCGGGTACCCCTCGGGGCCAACCCGTATTTACATGATTCTGGGTTAAAGTCAAAGTAACCGTGTGTCCATAACATCAAGGGGGAATCCGAGGAATCACCATCGATGGATTCCACTCGATATAACCGTCAAGGTGACCTGGGAGGAATCACCCTCGAGGGTTCACACTTGAGGTGTTGCATGACAGAGTCGTTATTGGTAGTGGTGAAGGAGGAATCACCCTTCGTAATCCACGATCGACTAACTACGCTAAAGAGTTATCATCAGGAGTGCATTACGAGAAATCACCCTCGGCACTCGATAGTAGCTTTGCAGAGTCGTACAACTAAGGGGGGTGAGGTGATGTGTCAGGCTCAGGATGTCGATCCCGTTGATCGAGTCATCGATGATGAAGCAGGGCAATAGGGACAAGGTGAGGGGCCCCTGGTGGATCACTAACCAACCTATACTAAGCATATAGGATAAGCAGATAGGTAACAATAGCAGGTTACAAAATCAGGCTATGCATCAGAATAGGAGCTATCAACAACCGTAGAAAAATATAATGCAAGCATGAGGGAGGTGGAATGGGCGACATAGGAATGATCAAGGGGGTTTGCTTGCCTGGAAGCTCTGTTGCAAATGGCTGGACGTCACAGGCATAGTCGTACACGGCAGCAGCGTCAGTATCGGTGTCTACTGGAGAGAAGAGGGGGAAGAAACAATAAATATAAAGCAAACAAATGCATCATGATGCATGACATGGCAATATGCAGTGTTAGGGGTGACCTAACGTAGTGCTATGTGTTATAGACGGAGCGGGAAAATATCTGTGGATATTTCCTGTGTCTCAGGCATTTATCGGACACACGATCCGGAGGGAAAAGTTCCATGTTCATCATGTTAGAGGCATGTGACATATAAACGTATTGCATATTTGGATTCATTGTATTTTTCTGAGCAGCTTTTATATATAAATTGTTTTCATCTGACTTACGAATTATTTTATATGAAATTTTCAAAGATTTAAGCATTTTTCGAAATTTACTGGATTTATTTAATAATTCGAATTACATAGCATAATAGCTATGGGTACCCAAAAGTGTACCCAGTCAAATTTTGCATGAGGCTGACAGTGGGGTCCAGTTGACTGTCGAGTCAGTAGTCAACTGTTGACTTTGACTGGTCAAACAGGCCACTGGGGTCCCAGCTGTCATACACACAGAGCTAATTAAAAACATTAATTAAACTAACTAATTAGGTGGGTGATGACCCACAAGTATAGGGGATCAATCATAGTCCTTTCGATAAGTAAGAGTGTCGAACACAACGAGGAGCAGAAGGAAATGACAAGCGGTTTTCAGCAAGGTAATTTCTGCAAGCACTGAAATTGTAGGTAACAAATAGTTTGATAGCAAGATAATTAGTAACGAGCAAGTAACGGTAACGGAAAATAAGGTGCAGCAAGGTAGCCCAATCCTTTTGTGGCAAAGGATAGGCCAGAACAGTCTCTAGTAATAAGCAAAGTGTTCTTGAGGGTACACGGGAATTTCATCTAGTCACTTTTATCATGTTGGTTTGATTCGTGTTCGCTACTTTGATAATTTTATATGTGGGTGGACCGGTGCTTGGGTGTTGTTCTACCTTGAACAACCTCCCACTTATGATTAACCCCCTCGCAAGCATCCGCAACTACAAGAAAAGTATTAAGATAAAATCTAACCATAGCATTAAACGTTTGGATCCAAATCAGCCCCTTACGAAGTAGCGCATAAACAAGGGTTTAAGCTTCTGTCACTCTAGCAACCCATCATCTAATAACTACTCCACAATGCATTCCCGTAGGCCCATCAATGGTGAAGTTTCATGTAGTCGACGTTCACATGACACCACTAAGGGAATCACAACATACATATCATCAAAATATCGAACACATATCAAATTCACATGATTACTGGCAACATGAATTCTCCCGTGACCTCAAGAACATAGGTAAATACTCAAAAATAATAAACATGCTCAAGATCAGAGGGGTATTGAATAGCATAATGGATCTGAACATATAATCTTTGACCAAATAAACCATATAGTAACCAACTACGCAAGGTAATCAACACTACTAGTCACCCACAGGTACCAATCTGAGGTTCTGGTACAAAGATTGAACACAAGAGATGAACTAGGGTTTGAGAGGAGATTGTGTTGTTGAAGATGTTGATGAAGATTGGCCTCCCAAAGATGAGAGGGGTGTTGGTGATGACGATGGCTTCGATGTCCCCCTCCAGGAGGGAAGTTCCCCCGGCGGAATCGCTCCGCCGGAGGGCAAAAGTGCTCCTGCCCAAGTTCCGCCTCGAGGCGGCGGCGCCTCTTCCCGAAAGTCCTCCTCTTATTTTTTCTAGGTCAAAAGTGAATATATACCAGAAGATGGGCACCGGAGGTGGGCCGAGGAGGGCACAACCCACCAGGGCGCGCCTAGGGGGGCCTAGCGCGCCCTGGTGTCTTGTGCCCACCAGGGTGGCCCCCTCCGGTAGTTTTTTGCTCCAGTATTTTTTATTTATTCCAAAAATAATCTCCGTAAAATTTCAGCTTCATTGGAGTTGTGCAGAATAGGTATCTCTGATGTGCTTTTTTCAGGTCCAGAATTCCAGCTGCCGGTATTCTCCCTCTTTGTGTAAACCTTGCATATTATGAGAGAAAAGGCATTAGAATCACTCCCTAAAGCATTATTATTCAACAAAACATAATAAATAACAGCAGGAAATCATGATGCAAAATGGATGTATCAACTCCCCCAAGCTTAGACCTCGCTTGTCCTCAAGCGAAAGCCGATATTGAAAAGCATGTCCACATGGTTTGAGAGAGAGGTGTCGATAAAAACAAAATACGGACATAATAGCATCATGCTTATTGTCATAACAGCAAAAAACTCTAACATAAAACTTATTCATACACTTTTATCATATAACTTCTCATGAACAACTAACAATTCATCACAACATAGAAGTATGAAGCATAAACCTTATTGAAAACCAACAAACTATGTTCTCAGTCAACTTTGCAACTACAATTCATCATATTTTCAGGAAGGGTCTCTGTCGGAGCCTTTTGGCAAGTCCACATACTCAACCATCATTTAGTCTTCTATGATTGCTAACACTCACGGCATACCCATGAACAAAAAGTTTCAACCGGACACATAGGAAGATAGGGGCTTGTAGTTTCGCCTCCCAACGTATTCACCTCAAGGGTGATGTCAACAATAATAACTCATGCCCACTCATATCCAACTGGATATATGTGCCTAGATCTTTCCTCACCACATGATGCTTGCAAAAAAAGAAAAACTAAAAAGGAATAGGGAAGAATACTTTGACTCTTGCATTAAAGTAAATACATAAAAGTAAAAGATAATCCCTTCGCAGAGGGAAGCAGAGGTTGTCATGCGCTTTTTGGTTCGTATGCCCAATCCCTTAATGTAAAAGAACGTCACGCTATATTGCCCCCTATGATAGAAACCTTTATTATGTAGTCTGTCGCTTTTATTACTTTGCCATCGTAAGTTCGTATAGCGCTCAATTTTCTCTTACACTAATTGATCAAAACACTTTTAGAAGCAATTATTATTGCCTTATTGCACCGATGACAACTTACTTGAAGGATCTTGCTCGATCCATAGGTAGGTATGGTGGACTCTCAAAGAATGAATTTGGGCTTGGATTTTTGGATGCACAAGTAGTATCTCTACTTAGTGCGGAATTTTTGGCAAGCAAAGATATTGAGCAAGCACCACATGTTGAAGGATCTATGACAATATAACTTCTATGTGGATATGAACAAACATAAATCATTACGTTGTCTTCCTTGTCCAACGTCAACTATTTTTGACATATAATATTTGATGGGGGCTCACAATCATAAAAGATGTCCAAGATAGTGTATTTGCATGTGAATCTTCTCTTCCCTTATTAGTTCTTTCATGAATTGCATCATTGACCAGTGCTATGTTTGTCAATCTCCAATAAATTTTACTGCTTATACTTCTCCTTATGTGATGTCATTACTCACCATAAGATTAGCATATGATTCTTTTCATTTATTTTTATTTCTTTTTATTTTGATTGCAACAAGAAAGTAGGGAGGCAAAAACTCGAACTAAACATTATTATATAACTCTCACTCGATTACATAGATAGACAGGCCACGAAACTAACACACGAAAATAGATCATGCTAAACTTATATTCAACTAAAGTAAAGGGAAACTAAAGATTGAACTAAAATAGGTAAAGGTGAATAAAAGTGATAGTGATACGATACCGGGGCACCTCCCCCAAGCTTGGCTCAAGCCAAGCGGAGTGCCCATACCCATGTGCTCAAGTCTCCTTTGGTGGTGGTGATGAAGCAGGTGGTGATGATGTGGCCTTCTTCTTCAACTTATATTTCAGCATACAATTTTCCTCCCTTAGATCATCGTTCTCCAACTCGAGCTTTAGTAGCTTTTGCATAATTGTGCCTTGCTCTCCTGCAGAAAACGAGATGGGATAAATTGAACCTCAGGTTAGTAGCTTCTAGGGAGGCTTGACTTCTTGAATTCCACATGCATGTCTCCGGGTTGAGGTAATGGATCATCCTCTTTCTCAGAGCTATCATCCTTTGTTTCCTTCATGGTAGCGTCTTCCTCCTCATCTGAGGTCTGATGTCTACTACGCAACTTTATTCTTGTAGACTTTGTTGGGCCTCCAAGCGCAGAGTTTTGTAGGACAGTAGCAATTTTCCCTCAAGTGGATGACCTAAGGTTTATCAATCCGTGGGAGGTGTAGGATGAAGATGGTCTCTCTCAAACAACCCTGCAATCAAATACAAGAAATCTCTTGTGTCCCCAACACACCCAATACAATGGCAAATTGTATAGGTGCACTAGTTCGGCGAAGAGATGGTGATACAAGTGCAATATGGATGGTAGATATAGGTTCTTGTAATCTGAAAATATAAAAACAGCAAGGTAGCAAGTAACAAAAGTGAGCACAAACGGTATTGCAATGCTTGAAAATAAGGCCTAGGGTCCGTACTTTTGCTAGTGCAATCTCTCAACAATGCTAATATAATTGGATCGCATAACCATCCCTCAATGTGCAACGAAGAATCACTCCAAAGTTCTTATCTAGCGGAGAACATAAGAAGAAATTGTTTGTACGGTACGAAACCACCTTAAAGTTATCCTTTCCGATCGATCTATTCAAGAGTTCGTACTAAGATAACATCAAGTTATCCTTTCCATTCGATCTATCTAAGAGTTCGTACTAGAATAACACCATATGACACGCATCAACCAACTCTAATGTCACCTAGATACTCCAATGTTACCACAAGTATCCATGAGTTAATTATACGATACGCATCAAACAATTTCAGATTCATAATACTCAATCCAACACAAAGAATCTCAAAGAGTGCCCCAAGATTTCTACCGGAGAAAGTAGGACAAGAACGTGTATCAACCCCTATGCATAGATTACCCCAATGTCACCTCGGGAATCCGCAAGTTGAGTACCAAAACATATATCAAGTGAATCAATAGAACACCCCATTGTCACCACGGGTATCCACATGCAAGACATATATCAAGTGTTCTCAAATCCAATATTCAATCCAACATAACGAGATCTCAAAGGGAAAGATTCAATTCATCACAACGTGATAGCAAGGGAAAAACATCATGTGATCCGACTATATTAACAAAGCCCATGATACATCAAGATCGTGACATCTCAAGAACACGAGAGAGAGAGAGAGATTGAACACATAGCTACTGGTACATACCCTCAGCCCAAAGGGTGGACTACTCCCTCCTCGTCATGGCCTCCGCCAGGATGATGAAGATGGCCACCGGAGATGGATTCCCCTCTCCGGCAGGGTACTGGAACGTCTCTAGATTGGTTTTTCGTCGATACAAAGAGTTGCGTCGGCGGAGCAGAGAGTCTAGGGTTATTTCTGATGGTTTCTATATTTATAGGATTTTTGGGCGTCGGTTTCACGCCAAGATGGGCCACGAGGAGGCACGATACACCAGGGCGCGCCTGGGCCCTCTGGTGCGTCCTGGTGGGTTGTGCCCACCTCGTGGCTCTTCTCTGGTGGTTCTTTGCTCCAATATTGCTTATTTGGTCCAGAAAAAATCACCAAAAAGTTTCGGGCGATTCTGAGAACTTTCATTTTCTGCACAAAAACAACACCACGGTAATTCTGCTGAAAACAGCGTCAGTCCGGGTTAGTTCTAAATAAATCATATAAAGTGCATCAAAACCATATAAAAGTATCGTAAACATAGGTGAATATGGCATGAATACTTCATAAATTATCGATACGTTGGAGACGTATCAGCATCCCCAAGCTTAATTCCTACTCGTCCTCGAGTAGGTAAATGAAAAAAGAACAAATTTATGAAGTGTGAATGCTAGCATAATATATAAGTTTGATCATTGATAATTTCAGTCAATTTTCTAGCATCATAACCAGCAACCTTTTCTCATAAAAATCATCATGATAGAGTGGCAACCAATTCACATGTTATGGTTCAAACAATGAATTCTCTTGAAACTTAGCAACCTATGTTCTTAGTCACCAAACAATTCCAATTCAAGTTATTCTCAACAAAGTCTAAGTAAGAGCTCCACATACTCAATCATCATATAGTCTTCTATGATTGCTAGTACTCAAAGCATATTTTTAGAACAAATGGCATCCATCGAACACAGAGAAAGATAGGGGCTTAAAGTTTTGCCTCCCAACTCATTTATCATAGAGATAATTGTCAACAATAATAAATCATGATCAAATATATTTCACTGGATATACATGTTTGGATCTTTTCCCACCACATGATGCTTGCCAACTAATAGACTGAGGTTGGAATAAGAAGTTGACTCAACATGAATAGTAAATAACATGAAAGTAAATAGATTGTCCCTTCACAGAGGGAAGCAGCGATTTGCAAAGGTGCCATAGCTCAAAGCTTAAATCAGAGATAAATATAATTTTGGGAGGTGCACCCTTCCTGTCAACGTTACGACCAAGAGTTATCAATATCTTCCATGTTAAACACATTAGCGGCGGTTCCCAAGCGGTAAAAGTAAAGGTTTACTCCCCCTCCACCAACAAACACGCTCCACGGCTAGCCGAATCCACGGGTACCGTCCATACCAACAACATTCCTGGGGGAGTTTTCTTTAATTATTTGCAAAAAAAATTGATTTCAGGATTGGGAATCCCTATTACCGCCCCTCTCGTGCAAGGACGAGTGAATAAACACTCATCATGAGAATAACCCGCTTAACATGGAAGATACTAACCGCCCTCTGTCGCTCCATGAGCGGTCCAGGCACACAAAACAGGTGTTCATTCGAAATTTTAGAGGTGGCACGTGCAAATTTACTTGGAATGGCAGTGAAATACCATATATGGGTAGGTATGGTGGACTCTCATGGAATAAACTTGGCTCAAGGGTTTGGATGCACAAGTAGTATCTCTACTTAGTACAAAATTTTGGCTAGCAAAAGGTTCTAAACAAGCACCACATGTTAGAGGATCCATAACAATATAACTTCTATGCAAATATACCCAACCATAACTCATTACGTTGTCTTCCTTGTCCAACTTCAATAAATTTTCTCAAGTTTGGAAATAATTAATGGGTATTCACAATCATAGAAGATGTCCAAGATAATATATTTGTATGTGAAAGTTCACTTTCTTATACTAATCATTCATGAATTGCTTGTATGACCAATTTGATGATTGTCAAACTTCAATAGATTTTACTTTCTAAACCAGATGTGAAGCTACTAATAAGCATAAAGCACATTGATAATTTCATATTTATGATATTCAATTCATTCACAATTTACTCATAGGATATAAGTGAAGCACAAGAGTAAACATCAAACTACTCTCAAAAGATATAAGTGAAGATCAATGAGTAGGTAAACAATCAAGTAGCTATGTGAGGACTCTCTCTCTCAATAAATATTTTCAGATCTAAGTATTTTATTCAAACAGCAAGCAAAAGAAAAATAGCACTCCAAGAATAACACGCATCATGTGAACGAATAAAAATTTAGGCTTAACATAGGCTAACCGATAATTGTTGATGAAGAGAGGTGGGATGTGTAGCATCCCCAAGCTTAGATGCTTGAGAATTCTTGAAATATTTACTTGGGGTGCCTTGGGAATCCCCAAGCTTGAGCTTTTGTACCTCATTCAATCCTCTCATATCATGGTTTCACCTATTCTCAAAAACTTCATCCACACAAAACTCGAAAAGAACTCGTGAGATAGGTTAGTACACATAAGAAGAAATCAATACTTCATGTACTGACAAGACAAGTTGCACAATAATTTTCAAACATCATCTACTTTTTACTATCATTTCCAGAATTTATATCTACCAATATAGGCTATGGAAACTATAGGATAAGTAGATAACAAAACTATGACAGCAATCTGTCCAAACAGAACAGTCTGTAGCAATCTATTAAACCAGTATACTTCTGTAACTCAAAAAATTATGAAAATTTATGAAATGCTAAAGAATTTATATGAAAACACTGTGTAAAAATTTCAGAAACTTTCCACGTTTCAGTAAAATATAAAAATTCAAACACTACAGAGAAAGTTTCTGTTTTTACACAGCACACATCAAACATGCAATGCAAGCATCCTAAAGGCAATTCTTGGAAATTTTTATTGAAAAACAAGATTATAAATAACACCAAACAGAGACCAACAAAATAAAATGACACTCCAAGCAAAACACATATTATGTGATGAATAAAAATATAGCTCTAAGTAAGATATACCGATAGTGTTGAAGACGAAAGAGGGGATGCCCCGGAAGGCATCCCCAAGCTTAGGCGCTTGAGTCTTCCTTGGATATTACCTTGGGGGTGCCTTGGCATCCCCAAGCTTAGGTTCTTGTCACTCCTTATTCTCCTCATATCGGTGTCTCACCCAAAACTTGAAAACTTCAATCACACAAAACTTAACGGAACTTCGTGAGATGGGTTAGTATAATAAAGATAGATCATTAACTTAGGTACTGTAAAGACAAGATTCATAATTGTTCCCACATGATACCTACTGTATTCTACCATTACCATAATTTATACCACTAAATATAAGCTATGGAAACACTAAAACAAGCAAACTATGCATGCAAAACAGAATCTGTCAAAAACAGAACAGTCTGTAGAGATATGTAGTGTAACCATACTTCCCTGTCTCTAAAAATTCTGATACATTAGGAAAACCTGAATAATTTGTATATGAAGACTGTGTAAAAATTTCAGATCATTATCAGGCTCCAGTAAAAAATTAAAATTCTTGTACTGGATAAAAGACACAAAACATGATTACTACAGTAGCTTAATCATGTGAACACACAAAAACAAAAAAGGAAAAGTCTTGGGTTGTCTCCCAACAAGCGCTTTTCTTTAAGGCCTTTTAGCTAGGCATGATGATTTCAATGATGCTCACAAAGGAATAATAATTGAAACAAGCAAAAGAGCATCATGAATCTCATGACAAGAACATTTAAGTCTAACCCACTTCCTATGCATAGGGATTTTGTGAGCAAACAATTTATGGGAACAAGAATCGACTAGCATAGGAAGGTAAAATGAGCATAACTTCAAAACTTTCAACATATAGGGAGGAAACTTGATATTATTGCAATTCCTATAAGCATATGTTCCTCCCTAATAATAATTTTTAGTAGCATCATGAAGGAATTTCACAACATAACTATCACATAAAGCATTCTTTTCATGATGCACAAGCATAGAATTTTCATTACTCTCCACATAAGCAAATTTCTTCTCATTCATAATAGTGGGAGCATCAAATGAAACTCGAATACTATAAATTGTTTCCACATTAAAAGAGTAATGTTCAGTAAAAGGATATTCAAAATTATGACAATATTTATCACTACTTTTTATAACATAAGTATCATCACAATAATCATCATAAGTAGCAACTTTGTCCTCATCATAGTCAAGTGAAACCTCTTCCGAAATAGTGGAATCATTACTAAATAAAGTCATGACCTCTCCAAGTCCACTTTTATCATTATAATAAAATTCAAAACCCTCCAAAATAGTGGGATAATAATTATCTAAAGTTGACACTCTCCCAAACCAACTTTCATAAATATCACAATCATCATAAATAGGAGGCATGCAATCATCATAACAAATTTGATCATTCAAAGAAGGGGAACTAAAAAGATCATCCTCATTAAGCATAACATCCCCAAGCTTCGGACAAACATTAATTGCAGCAAATAATTTCTCAAACATGTCATTCTCATCAAACATAGCATCCCCAAGCTTGTGGCTTGGCATATCATAAGCATAATCACTCTCATCATTAATAGTATGAATAGCACCAATCGTATAACAATTATTATCATCATAATTCACCAAGTTGGTGCCAAAAAGATTTTCAAGATTATAAGAAGTATCATTTTCTTCCCAATCATAGTCATCACAACAAGTAATAGGCATAACAAAATCATCATCAAGTGTATCATCTTCCACAATTATTTTTGATTCATCCTCGTGAGGCACAACAATAATAGGAGCAACACCATTTGTAAGAGATACCTTTTTACCTCTACTCTTTCTTCTTTTCTTCTTCTTCACCACATCATGTGTGGGTTTAATTAATTTTTTCGAGCTTCTTATTGATGAGATTGGTTGAATAGGGAGCTCCTCCTCATCACCTATTACATCATAAGAGACAATAGGAGGGAAAGTGGAATTCTTTACCCTTTCATTAGTATTCCTTTTATATTCTATTGGTTTTCCCATCTTTCTATAGTTGGCAATATGAGCATTCTCATTGCAATTTACCATGCAAAACAAATATATATTTTTTAGATTAGTTTCAATGTCGTCCGTGAGAATGAATACTTCAAACCAACTATTTTTATGTGTCAATTCTTCACTCCCCAAAAATATAGAAAGCGCATCATAAAGTTCCAGGGTGATCAAGTCATTACAATATTTGGCCATGATTTGATCATGAAAAAGTTTGCATTGGAAATTAAGATGACCAACTTTATTGCAAAGTTCACAAGTAATAGGACAAAGAGAACATAATTTTGTAGCAAATTAATCTATCACTTTGAGCAAAAAATTGGTTCTATCATGTTTATGCTTCTTGCAAAATCTATCATCCCTATAAGGCACATATTCACAAACTTTATGCACTCCACAAAAATTGACATGCTTATAAGAAACATTTTTATCATGACTAGTGCAATCATCATTAGTATTTTGGATATTCATAGAATTCATACTAACAACATTGCAATCGTGCTCATCATTCAAGGAATTATCATTAAGTATTTTCATAGTTTCTTCCTCTACCAATTGAGCACAATTTTCTGAATCCTTATTTTCACGAAAGACATTATAAAGACGAAACAAATGATGTAACCTAAACTCCATTTTTTTGTAGTTTTCTTTTATAAAACCAAACTAGTGAAAAACAAGAAACTAAAAGATTTAATTGCAAGATCTAAAGATATACCTTCAAGCACTCACCTCCCCGGCAACAGCGCCAGAAAAGAGCTTGATGTCTACTATGCAACTTTATTCTTGTAGACTTTGTTGGGCCTCCAAGCGCAGAGTTTTGTAGGACAGTAGCAATTTTCCCTCAAGTGGATGACCTAAGGTTTATCAATCCGTGGGAGGTGTAGGATGAAGATGGTCTCTCTCAAACAACCATGCAATCAAATACAAGAAATCTCTTGTGTCCCCAACACACCCAATACAATGGCAAATTGTATAGGTGCACTAGTTCGGCGAAGAGATGGTGATACAAGTGCAATATGGATGGTAGATATAGGTTTTTGTAATCTGAAAATATAAAAACAGCAAGGTAGCAAGTAACAAAAGTGAGCACAAACGGTATTGCAATGCTTGAAAATAAGGCCTAGGGTCCGTACTTTTGCTAGTGCAATCTCTCAACAATGCTAATATAATTGGATCGCATAACCATCCCTCAATGTGCAACGAAGAATCACTCCAAAGTTCTTATCTAGCGGAGAACATAAGAAGAAATTGTTTGTACGGTACGAAACCACCTTAAAGTTATCCTTTCCGATCGATCTATTCAAGAGTTCGTACTAAGATAACATCAAGTTATCCTTTCCATTCGATCTATCTAAGAGTTCGTACTAGAATAACACCATATGACACGCATCAACCAACTCTAATGTCACCTAGATACTCCAATGTTACCACAAGTATCCATGAGTTAATTATACGATACGCATCAAACAATTTCAGATTCATAATACTCAATCCAACACAAAGAATCTCAAAGAGTGCCCCAAGATTTCTACCGGAGAAAGTAGGACAAGAACGTGTATCAACCCCTATGCATAGATTACCCCAATGTCACCTCGGGAATCCGCAAGTTGAGTACCAAAACATATATCAAGTGAATCAATAGAACACCCCATTGTCACCACGGGTATCCACATGCAAGACATATATCAAGTGTTCTCAAATCCAATATTCAATCCAACATAACGAGATCTCAAAGGGAAAGATTGAATTCATCACAACGTGATAGCAAGGGAAAAACATCATGTGATCCGACTATATTAACAAAGCCCATGATACATCAAGATCGTGACATCTCAAGAACACGAGAGAGAGAGAGAGATTGAACACATAGCTACTGGTACATACCCTCAGCCCAAAGGGTGGACTACTCCCTCCTCGTCATGGCCTCCGTCGGGATGATGAAGATGGCCACCGGAGATGGATTCCCCTCTCCGACAGGGTACTGGAACGTCTCTAGATTGGTTTTTCGTCGATACAAAGAGTTGCGTCGGCGGAGCGGAGAGTCTAGGGTTATTTCTGATGGTTTCTATATTTATAGGACTTTTGGGCGTCGGTTTCACGCCAAGATGGGCCACGAGGAGGGCACGATACACCAGGGCACGCCTGGGCCCTCTGGTGCGCCTTGGTGGGTTGTGCCCACCTCGTGGCTCTTCTCCGGTGGTTCTTCGCTCCAATATTGCTTATTTGGTCCAAAAAAATCACCAAAAAGTTTCGGGCGATTCCGAGAACTTTCATTTTCTGCACAAAAACAACACCATGGTAATTCTGCTGAAAACAGCGTCAGTCCGGGTTAGTTCTAAATAAATCATATAAAGTGCATCATAATCATATGAAAGTATCGTAAACATAGGTGAATATGGCATGAATACTTCATAAATTATCGATACATTGGAGACGTATCAAGGTCCATAGATAGGGGTAAATTTCCCTAAAGACCTTTGGGTCTGCAACATAGTGACCAACATAGCTCTGCCCCTCCGAATCTTGAGACGACATATTTTCAGATCTGCCAGGAAAACAACACGAAACAAGAACACAGGATTTTCTGCGATGCGGATGTCAAAACAGTCGGGGGTATATATAGAGAATTTGTATTCTTGCGAAACAAGGATATGGAAGGAAAACAGAGTCGGGAAGGTGTCCGAGGTGGGCACAACCCACCAGGGCGCGCCCAGGGGTGCCCGGCGCGCCCTGATGTATCGTGCTAACCTCGATCACCTTCTGGTCGATTTCTTTATTTCCAAATTTTTCTAATATTCCAAAAATAACAAAAAATATTTTTGCGGATTTTTCGGAGTCCGTTTACTTACCGTATCAGGTACCTCCTATTTTTCAGAATTCTGGAGTGTTCCGGAAGGTTTCTTTTATGTGTTCCCCCGTTGTCATGGTTTGGATAACATTGCTTTCAACGTTAATAGGCGTACCTGAGATGTAATGCTTAATTCTTTGTCCATTGACCACCTTCGGGTTAGTACCTTCGGCGTTATTAATGTTGATAGCTCCAGAACGATAAACCTCTTCGATAATATAACGTCCTTCCCATTTGGAGAGAAGCTTACCTGCAAAAAATCTTAAACGAGAGTTGAACAAAAGAACTTGTCTCATATTTTGAATTCCCGCTTTTGGATTCTTTTGTCATGCCATCTTTTTACTTTTTCTTTAAATAGTTTGGCATTTTCATAGGCTTGGGTTCTCCATTCATCAAGTGAGCTAATATCAAATAGCCTCTTCTCACCGCCAAGTTTGAAATCATAGTTAAGTTCCTTAATTGCCCAAAATGCTTTATGTTCTAATTCTAGAGGCAAATGACAAGTTTTTCCATATACCATTTTGTATGGAGACATACCCATAGGATTTTTATAAGCTGTTCTATAGGCCCAAAGTGCATCATATAATTTCTTAGACCAATTCTTACGAGACCTATTGACAGTTTTTTGTAATATCAATTTTATTTCTCTATTGCTAAGTTCAACTTGACCACTAGATTGAGGATGATAGGGTGATGCAATTCTATGGTTAACATCATATTTAGCAAGCATCTTACGGAAAGCACCATGAATAAAGTGTGAACCACCATCAGTCATTAAATATCTAGGGACTCCAAACATCGGGAAGATAACCTCTTTAAGCATTTTAATGGAGGTGTGGTGATCAGTACTACTAGTTGGAATAGCTTCTACCCACTTAGTGACATAATCAATACCTCGTTCAGATATTTTATGCCCCAAGACAATGCCTTCATTAACCATAAAGTGGCACTTCTCCCAATTCAAGACAAGATTAGTTTGTTCACATCTCTGCAAAACTCGATCAAGGTTGCTTAAGCAATCATCAAAAGAAGTTCCGTAAACGGAAAAATCATCCATGAAAACCTCCACAATATTTTCACAAAAGTCAGAGAATATAGCAGTCATACATCTTTGAAAGGTAGCAGGTGCATTGCATAAGCCAAAAGGCATACGTCTATAAGCATAGGTTCCAAAAGGGCAAGTAAAGGTGGTTTTCTCTTGATCGGATTGCGACACGGGTATTTGAGAGAAACAAGAATCTCTGTCTAGGAAGCAAAAGTGTGTGTGCTTAGATAATCTTTCTAGCATTTGATCAATGAAAGGCAGAGGGTAATGATCTTTCCTAGTAGCTTTATTTTATTTTCTAAAATCAATTACCATTCTATAGCAAGTGACAATTCTTTGTGGAATGAGTTCATTTTTATCATTGGGAACAACAGTAATACCTCCTTTCTTAGGGACACAATGAACGGGACTTACCCATCTACTATCAGCAATGGGATAGATTATACCTGCTTCCAGAAGTTTCAATATTTCAGTTCTTACCACTTCCTTCATCTTAGGATTCAGTCGCCGTTGGTGATCAACAACGGGTTCAGCATCAGGTTCCATATTAATCTTGTGCTGACATAGAGTGGGACTAATGCCCTTAAGATCATCAAGAGTATATCCAATAGCAGCCCGATGCTTCCTTAGAACTTTTAATAATATTTCTTCTTCATATTCTGAAAGGTTAGCAGTAATAATAACAGGATATATCTTTTTCTCATCAAGATAAGCATACTTCAAAGTGTCAGGTAATTGCTTTAATTCGAACACAGGATCACCTTTAGGTGGAGGAGGACCTCCAAGAGTTTCAATAGGCAAATTGTGTTTCAGGAGAGGTTGTTGTTCAAAGAAAATTTGATCTATTTCATTTCTTTCACGCAAGTGCATATCATTTTCATGGTCAAGCAAATATTGTTCTAATGGATCAGTAGGAGGCACAACAATAGAAGCAAAACCAATTATTTCATCTTTACTAGATAACGCTTTATCACGAGGTTGTCTACTAAACTTGGAAAAATTAAACTCATGAGACACACCACCAAAACTGACACCGACAGTTTGTTTTTCACAATCTATCTTAGCATTGACGATGCTCAAGAAAGGTCTACCAAAGATAATAGGACAAAAGTTATCTAGTGGGGAACCAAGAACTAGAAAATCAGTAGGGTATTTTACTTTCCCACACAAGACTTCAACATCTCTAACAATCCCAAGTGGTGTGATGGTGTCTCTATTAGCAAGTTTAATAGTAACATCAATGTCTTCTATTTCAGCACGTGCTATTTCATCCATAATTTCTTGGTATAAGGTAAAAGGGATAGCACTCACACTAGCACCCAAATCACATAAACCATGATAGCAATGATCTCCTATTTTGACTGAGACAATAGGCATGCCTTCTATGGGTCTATGTTTATCTTTTTCATCGGGTTTAGCAATTCTAGCAGCTTCATCACAGAAGTAGATAACATGCCCATCAATATTTTCTACAAAGAGATCTTTAACCATAGCAACACTAGGTTCTACTTTAATTTGCTCAGGGGGCTTAGGTGCTCTTATATTACTCTTACGAACCACAGTTGATACCTTAGCATGTTCCTTTATCCTAACAGGAAAAGGTGGTTTTTCAATATAAGCGGTAGGCACAACTGGATCAACATTGTAAATAATGGTTTCTTCTTTAGCTATGACCGGTTCTTTAATTTCTTCTTTAATAGTGGGATGATATTTAAACCACTTCTCCTTAGGGAGATCAATGTGAGTAGCAAATGCTTCGCAAAAAGAGGCTACTATCTCAGAGTCAAGTCCATATTTAGTGCTAAACTTGTGAAAAGTATCGGTATTCATAAAATATTTAACACAATCAAACTCAAGCTTTATACCTGACTCATTACCTTCATCGAGTTCCCAATCTTCGGAGTTGTGTTTAATTCTTTGTAAGAGATCCCACTTGAATTCAATAGTCTTCTTCATATAAGAACTAGCACAAGAAGTATCGAGCATGGATTGATCATTATGAGAAAGCCGAGCCTAAAAATTCTGAATGATAACTTCTCTCGGGATGTCATGATTGGGGCATGAATATAGCATTGACTTAAGCCTCCCCCAAGCTAGAGCGATACTTTCTCCTTCACGAGGCCAAAAATTATATATATAATTCCGATCACGATGAACTAGATGCATGGGATAAAACTTTTGGTGGAATTCCAATTGCAAACGATTCCAGTTCCACGATCCAAGATCATCACATAGTCTATACCATGTCAATGCTTTTCCCTTCAAAGATAAAGGGAAAACCTTCTTATTAGCTTCATCTACGGGTAAAGCTGCAAGCTTAAATAATCCACAAATTTCGTTCACATATAGTAGGTGCATATCAAGATGTTCAGTTCCATCTCCTGCATAAGGTTTAGCAAGCAGTTGTTCTACCATACCCGAAGGAATTTCATAACCAATATTTTCAGTAGGTGCAGTAGGTTGAGGGGCAACTAATTGTGGTTCCGGTCGAGGTGAACATACCCCGAACAAACCCCTCAAAGGATTGTTTTCCATAGTTGCAAGTAGCAATAAATTCTAGCACGTAGTATAAGTTTTTCCTTACCGATTTCCACTTACCAAGAGCGCTTCACTCCCCGGCAACGGCGCCAGAAAAGAGTATTGACAACCCACAAGTATAGGGGATCAATCGTAGTCCTTTCGATAAGTAAGAGTGTTGAACCCAACGAGGAGCAGAAGGAAATGACAAGCGGTTTTCAGCAAGGTAATTTCTGCAAGCACTGAAATTGTAGGTAACAAATAGTTTGATAGCAAGATAATTGGTAACGAGCAAGTAACGGTAACGGCAAATAAGGTGCAGCAAGGTAGCCCAATCCTTTTGTGGCAAAGGACAGGCCAGAACAGTCTCTAGTAATAAGCAAAGTGTTCTTGAGGGTACACGGGAATTTCATCTAGAAACTTTTATCATGTTGGTTTGATTCGTGTTCGCTACTTTGATAATTTGATATGTGGGTGGACCGGTGCTTGGGTGTTGTTCTTACTTGAACAACCTCCCACTTATGATTAACCCCCTCGCAAGCATCCGCAACTACGAGAAAAGTATTAAGATAAAATCTAACCATACCATTAAACGTTTGGATCCAAATCAACCCCTTATGAAGTAGCGCATAAACTAGGTTTCAAGCTTCTGTCACTCTAGCAACCCATCATCTAATAAATACTCCACAATGCATTCCGTTAGGCCCATGAGTGGTGAAGTGTCATGTAGTCGACGTTCACATGACACCACTAAGGGAATCACAACATACATATCATCAAAATATCGAACACATATCAAATTCACATGATTACCTGCAACATGACTTCTCCCATGACCTCAAGAACAAAGGTAACTACTCACAAATAATAAACATGCTCAAGATCAGAGGGGTATTGAATAGCATAATGGATCTGAACATATAATCTTCCACCAAATAAACCATATAATAATAAACTACGTAAGGTAATCAACACTACTAGTCACCCACAGGTACCAATCTGAGGTTCCGGTACAAAGATTGAACACAAGAGATGAACTAAGGTTTGAGAGGAGATGGTGATGTTGAAGATGTTGATGAAGATTGGCCTCCCAAAGATGAGAGGGGTGTTGGTGATGACGATGGCTTCGATTTCCCCCTCCGGGAGGGAAGTTCCCCTGGTGGAATCGCACCGCCGGAGGGCAAAAGTGCTCCTGCCCAAGTTCTGCCTCGAGGCGGCGGCGCATCATCCCGAAAGTCCTCCTCTTATTTTTTCTAGGTCAAAAGTGAATATATACGAGAAGATGGGCAGCGGAGGTGGGCCGAGGAGGGCACAACCCACCAGGGCACGCCCAGGGGGGGCCTAGCGCGCCCTGGTGTCTTGTGCCCACCAGGGTGGCCCCCTCCGGTAGTTTTTTGCTCCAGTATTTTTTATTTATTCCAAAAATAATCTCCATAAAATTTCAGCTTCATTGGAGTTGTGCAGAATAGGTATCTCTGATGTGCTTTTTTTAGGTCCAGAATTCCAGCTGCCGGTATTCTCCCTCTTTGTGTAAACCTTGCATATTATGAGAGAAAAGGCATTAGAATCACTCCCTAAAGCGTTATTATTCAACAAAACATAATAAATAACAGTAGGAAATCATGATGCAAAATGGACATATCAGTGGGGCCTACTGTCAGTGGGCAATTAGGTCAATTAATTAACCCACTAATTATGTCTTTTATTTTGGGTCGGCCCCACTTGGCAGGGGCACAGCCGGCCTTTGTGGCTGTGCCTACGGGTACGCACGGGCACACGAGGCACCGGCGGCCAGGCCAGAAACTGGCAGCAGGGTGTGTGGCCGGCAACGGGCGACGGCCGGCGAGGCCAGGGGCGGGCGGCAGCAGCAGGAGGTAGTGGCGGAGGCCAGCGGCGGCCGGAGGCGGGCGCGGCAGCAGCAGCAACAACAAGAAAGCGGCGGCAGTAGAGCAACGCGGCAGCGGGCGCGAGCAGCTGCAGCGCGGGCAAGGCACAGCATGAGGCGGCCAGAGGCGTGCGGGAGCATGGGCTAGGGGCACAGGCGCAACGAGGAGCTAGCGAGCGAGCATGTACATAGGAGCTCGGGCTCCGGCCATGGTGGCCAAACGCGGGGATGGGCTAAACGGCGGCCGAATCGGGACCGGGGTAAGGGGGATGCAGGGGGAGTGATGGCTCACCGAGAGGAGGCGGATGGCGAGCTTGGAAGGGGGTTCGGGGACGGCCAGAGACATGGGATGAGGAGGCAGACCGACTGGAGCTTCACGGCGGCCACCGGGGATGAAGGGCAAGCGGGCGGCGACGATGGGGTGCCCCAGCTCTGATCCGGAGTTGTAGTCGACGAAGAAGACCCCCACGGAGCCCCTGGACATGCTAGTTCAGCGCAGGGACGATGAAGGCCACGAGGACAACGAGGCCATGCCAATGGGAAGCTCGGCCTTGCGCGGTGTTAGAGCATATTTCTCCATATGTGGTTTTGGTAATTGTTGATAATCCCTATGGACTAATGGTTGCCTTGAGTTATATTCGAAGGATTTTTCCATAGGCACTGTCCATAGGCACTTCTTGAAGTACATGTGTTGGTTTCAAGAAGTTTATATTGTGACCAAGGTGGTATTCAAGGTTTATCCAAAGATTGGTCATGTGAGAGTTGAGCTTATTGCAAGCATGTCTTGAAGAAGAAGATTGTGTGAGCATTCATGATTATCTTCAAGACATCATCTTTATGAAAAGAGAATATATGATACAAGTTTGATCAAGACTAAGTCAAAGAGTGAATCAAGTTGATCAACACACATAGCGTACAAGATGTACCGAGAGGGATCAAGTGATCCCATGGTATGGTAAGCATTGTCCATTACACTTTGTGTACTAACCCATGGTCTGCGTGAGAGTTCTTTGTGGGGTTAGGTATATTTCCATGGGCTTGCATCAACAGAAAGATGTTGGAAATATGCCCTAGAGGCAATAATAAAATGGTTATTATCATATTTCCTTGTTCATGATAATCGTTTATTATCCATGCTAGAATTGTATTGATCGGAAACTCAGATACATGTGTGGATACATAGACAACATTGTGTCCCTAGTAAGCCTCCACTAGACTAGCTCGTTGATCAGAGATGGTCAAGGTTTCCAGACCATAGACAATGATTTGTCATCTGATAATGAGATCACATCATTAGGAGAATGATGTGATGGACAAGACCCAACCGTAAGCATAGCAATTGATCGTGTCAGTTTGTTGCTACTGCTTTATCCATGTCAAGTATATGTTCCTATGACCATGAGATCATGCAACTCCCGGACATCGGAGGAATGCCTTGTGTGTATCAAACGTCACAACGTAATTGGGTGACTATAAAGGTGCTCTATAGGTATCACCAAGGGTGTCTATTGAGTTGGCATGGATCGAGACTGGGATTTGTCACTCCGTATGACGGAGAGGTATCTCTGGGCCCACTCGGTAACACAACATCACAAGAAGCTTGCAAGCAATGTGACTAAAGAGTTAGTCACGGGATCTTGTGTTACGGAACGAGTAAAGAGACTTGCCGGTAACGAGATTGAACTAGGTATGGAGATACCGACGATCGAATCTCGGGCAAGTAACATACCGATGGACAAAGGGAACTGCATACGGGATTGTCTAAATCCTTGACATCGTGGTTCGACCGATAAAGATCTTCGTATAATATGTAGGAACCAATATGGGCATCCAGGCCCCGCTATTGGTTATTGACCGTAGAGTTGTCTCGGTCATGTCTACATAGTTCTCGAACCCGCAGGGTCTGCACACTTAACGTTCGGTGACGTTTCGGTATTATTGAGTTATGTATGTTGGTGACCGAAGGTTGTTCGGAGTCCCGGATGAGATCTCGGACGTCACAAGGAGCTCTGGAATGGTCCGGAGGTAATGATTTATATATGGGAAGTCATATTTTGGCGTCCGGAAAAGTTTCGGGTTTTTCCGGTATTGTACCGGGAAGCTTCTAGAAGGTTCCGGAAAATTCCGGAGGAGTCCGGAAGTCCACCAAGGGTTCCACCACGTCCCAAGGGTTTGCATGGGCTGAGGGGAGGCGCCCTGGCCTTATTGGGCCAGGCGCACAAGTCCCTCAAGGCCCATGTGGCTTGGGAGAGGTGGAAAGTCCACTTGTTTATGGAAAGGGAGGGAATTGGACTAGGAGTCCAACCCCTCCCCCTTGGCTGCGCCCTAGGGCTTGGAGGGGCTGATCTCCACGCCCCTCCACCTATATATAGAGGGGAGGGGGCGCCCTAAGAGCACACACGAAGCCCTTGGCGCCCCTCTCTCTCCCAAGATCGTTTTCTCCTCCGTTCACGGTTTCGGTAGCGCTAGGCGTAGCCCTGCCGGGATAGCACCACCACCACCGCCACCACACCATCGTGTTTCCGAAGAACTCATCTACCTCTCCGCTCTCCCTTGCTGCATCAAGGAGGCGGAGATCTTCATCGAGTTGTACGTGTGCTGAATGCGGAGGTGCCGTCCGTTCGGCACTAGATCGGGACGGATTGTGATTGGATCGCGGGACGGCTTGCGATTTGGATCGCAAAGACGTTCGACTACATCAACCGCGTTTCTTAACGCTTCCCGCTTAGCGATCTACAAGGGTATGTAGATCCACTCTCCCTCTCGTAGATGCTCATCACCATGGATAGGTCTTGCGTGTGCGTAGGAAAAAATTTGTTTCCCATGCAACGTTCCCCAACAGTGGCATCATGAGCTAGGTCTATGTGTACATGAGATCACGAGTAGAACACAAAGGAGTTTGTGGGCGTTGATATTCGGATTGCTTCCTCCCTTGGTATTTTCTTGTTTCGGCGGTATTGTGGGATGAAGCGGCCCGGACCAACATTACTCGTACGCTTACGAGAGACCGGTTCCATCAACTGACATGTAACTTCGTTGCATAAAGATGGCTGGCGGGTGTCTGTTTCTCCCACTTTAGTCGGATCGGATTTGACAAAGGCGGTCCTTGAGAAGGTTGAAAAGCAATTTTTGTATCACCGTTGTGGTTTTTGCGTACGTAAGAATTGTTCTTGCTAGATACCCGTAGCAACCACGTAAAACTTGCAACAACAATTAGAGGACGTCTAACTTGTTTTGCAGGGTATGTTGTGATGTGATATGGCCAATTACATGATGAGATATATGTGATGTATGAGATGATCATGTATTGTATAGAATATCATGACTTGCATGTCGATGAGTACGGCAAACGGCAGGAGCCATAGGGTTGTCTTTAATTATTTTCGCCGTTTTGCTTTACTTTATCGCTATGAGTTAGCAATAGTTGTGGAAGCAACAGTCGGCGCGACAACCTCGTGGCGACACATTGATGGAGATCAAGATGATGGAGATCATGGTGTCATGCCGGTGACGATGGAGATCATGCCGGTGCTTTGGAGATGGGGATCAAAAGCACAAGTTCATGGCCATATCATGTCACTTATGATTTGCATGTGATGTTAATCCTTTTATGCATCTTATTTTGCTTAGGACGACGGTAGCATTATAAGGTGATCCCTCACTTAAATTTCAAGATAAAATTGTGTTCTCCCCGAGTGTGCACTGTTGTGAAAGTTCGTCGTTTCGAGACACCACGTGATGATCGGGTGTGATAGACTCTACGTTCGCATACAACGGGTGCAAGCCAGTTTTGCACGTGCGGAACACTCGGGTTAAACTTGACGAGCCTAGCATGTACAGACATGGCCTCGGAACACAAGAGACCGAAAGGTCAAACATGAGTCATATAGTAGATATGATCAACATGAAGATGTTCACCATTGAAACGACCTCAACTCACGTGATGATCGGACTTGAGTTGGTGAATTTGGATCATGTGACACTCGAATGACCAGAGGGATGTCAATTTGAGTGGGAGTTTTTAAGTAATATGATTAACTAAACTCATTATCATGAACATAGTCAAAATGTCTTTGCAAATTATGTTGTAGATTACTAGCTCGCGTTGTAGCTCCCTTGAATTTTTATATGTTCCTAGAGAAATAGAGTTGAAAGATGATGGTAGCAATAATGCGGACTGGGTCCGTGATCTGAGGATTGTCCTCATTGCTGCACAGAAGGCTTATGTCCTTAATGCACCGCTTGGTGCGCCACCCCCTCTAGCGTCGTCTGTAGATGTTGTGAACATCTGACAGGCACGTTCTGATGACTACTTGATAGTTCAGTGCGTCATGCATTACGGCTTAGAATTGAGGCTCCAAAACGTTTTGAACGTCACGGAACATATGAGATGTTCTAAGAGCTGAAATTGGGATCTCAGGCTCGTGCCCGTGTTGAGAGGTATGAGACCTCCAACAAGATTCTTTGCCTGCAAGATGAAGGAGAATATCTCAATCGTTGAGCATGTGCTCAGATTGTCTGGGTGCTACAATCGCTTGAATCGAGTGGGAGTTGATCTTCCAGATAAGATAGTGATTGATATAGTTCTCCAAGTCACTGTCACTAAGCTACTAGAGCTTCGTGATGAACTATAAAAGGCCAGGGATGGAAATAATGATCCCTGAGCTATTCGCGATGTTTGACACCGCGAAGGTAGAAATCAAGAAGGAGCGTCAAGTGTTAATGGTTAGTAAAACCACTAGTTTCGAGAAGGGCAAGGGCAAGGAGGGAAACTTCATGGATGGCAAGTCAGTTGCTGCTCCAGTGAAGAAACCCAAGGTTGAACCCAAACCCGAGACTAAGTGCTTCTATTATGAGGAAAATGGTCGCTGAAGCGGAACAACCCTAGATACTTGGAAGATAAGAAGGCTGGCAACGTTGACAGAAGTATATTTGATATACGTGTTATTGATGTGTACCTTACTAGTACTCCTAGTAGCACCTGGGTATTGGATACTGGTTCGGTTGCTAAATGTTAGTAACTCGAAATAAAAGCTACGGAATAGACGGAGGCTATCTAAGGGTGAGGTGACGATGAGTGTTGGAAGTGTTTCCAAGGTTGATGTGATCACCATCACACGCTCTCTCTACCTTCGAGATTAGTGATGAACCTAAATAAATGTTATTTGGTGTTTGCGTTGAGCATGAACGTGATTAGATCATATTTATTGCGATACGGTTATTCATTTAAGTTAGAGAATAATGGTTATTTTGTTTACATGAATAATACCTTCAATGGTCATGCACCCAATGAGAATGGTTTATTGAATCTTGATCGTAGTGATACACATGTTCATAATATTGATGCCAAAAGATACAAAGTTAATAATGATAGTACCACATACTTGTGGCACTGCAGCTAAATGTCATATTGGTGTAAAACGCATGAAGAAACACCATGCTGATGGATCTTTGGACTCATTCGATTTCGAATCGGTTGAGACATGCGGACCAAGGCTCATGGGCAAGATGACTAAGACCCCATTTTCCGGTATGATGGAGCGGGCAAGTGACTTATTGGAAATGATACATGTTGATGTGTTCGGTCCAATGAGTGTTGTAGCGTGCGGTGGACATCGTTATTTTCCTACCTTCGCTGATGATTTGAGTAGATATGGGTATATTTACTTAATGAAACACAAGTCTAAAACGTTTGAAAAGTTCAAACAAATTCAGAGTGAAGTTTGAGATCATCGTGACAAAGAAGATAAAATGTCTACGATATGATCGTGGTGGTGAATATCTGAGTTACGAGTTTGGTATGCAACTTAAGACAATATGGAAGTTGTTTCACAACTCATGCCGCCTGGAACACCATAGTGTGATGGTGTGTCCGAACGTCGTAGTCGTGCTCTATTGGATATTGTGTGTACTATGATGTCTCTTATCGATTTGCCACTATCGTTTTGGGGCTGTGCATTAGAGACAACTACATTCACTTTAAATAGGGCACCATCTAAGTCCGTTGAGATGACACCGTATGAATTTTGGTTTGGCAGAAACCTGAGCTGTCATTTCTTAATGTTTGGGGCTGCGACGCTTATGTGAAAAAGGTTTCAACCTGATGAGCTCGAACCCAAAGCGGACAAATGCATCTTCATAGAATACCCTAACGTAACAGTTGGGTAAACCTTCTATCTTAGATCCAAGCACAAAGTGTTTGTTGCTAAAATGGGTCCTTTCTCGAGAAAGAGTTTCTCTTGAAAGAGTTGAGTGGGAGGAAGATAGAACTTGATGAGGTTGTTGAACCTTTGTTTCAACCAGAGAGTAGCGCAGCGCAGAAAGTTGTTTCTGTGGAGCCTACGTTAGTTGAAGAGGAAGTTAATGATGATGATCATGAAGCTTCGGATCAAGTTACTATCGAACCTCGTAGGTCGACAAGGACGCATACTGCTCCTGAGTAGTACGGCAACCCTGTCTTAGAGGTCATGTTGTTGGACAACGATAAACCTACGAGCTATGGAGAAGCGATGGTGGGCCCGGATTCCGAGAAATGGTTAGAGGCCATGAAATCCGAGATGGGATCCATGTATGAAAACAAAGTATGGGCTTTGGAAGTATTACCTGAAGGGCGAAAGGCCATTCAGAACAAATGGATCTTTAAAAGGAAGACGGACGCGGACGGTAATGTCACCGTCTATAAAGCTCTACTTGTGGCAAAGAAGTTTCCGACAAGTTCAAGGAGTTGACTAGGATGAGACTTTCTCACCCGTAGTGATGCTGAAGTCTGTTGGAATTATGTTAGCAGCTGCTGCATTTTTCGATTATGAAATCTGGCAGATGGATGTCAAAACATCGTTTCCTTAACGGTATCCGTGGGGAAAGGTTGTATGTGATACAACCGGAAGGTTTTGTCAGTCCTAAGGATGCTAAAATGTATGCAAGATCCAGCAGTTCTTCTATGGACAGGAGCAAGCATCTCGGAGTTGCAATATATGCTTTGATGAGGTTATCAAAGTTTTTGGGTCTATACAAAGTTTATGAGAAACTTGTATTTACAATAAAGTGAGTGGGAGCACTATAGAATTTCTGATAAGTATATGTGGATGACATATTGTTGATCGAAAATGATGTAGAATTTCTGGAAAGCATAAAGGGTTTTTTGAAAAGGAGTTTTTCAAAGGAAAACCTGGAATGAAGCTACTTAAATATTGGGCATCAGGATCTATAGAGATAGATCAAGACGTCTGATAAAACTTTCAATGAGTACATACCTTGACAAGATTTTGAAAGTGTTCAAAATGGATAAGTCAAAGAAAGAGTTCTTGCCTGATTTGTAAGGTGTGGGGTTGAGTGAGACTCAAAGCTCGACCACGGCAGAAGAAAGAGAAAGGACGAAGGTCGTCCCCTATGCCTTATCCATAGGCTCTGTATAGTATGACATGCTGTGTACCGCACCTGGTGTGTGCCATGCCATGAGTCTGTCAAGGGGTACAAGAGTGATCCAAGAGTGGACCACTGGACAGCGGTCAAAATTATCCTTAGTAACTAGAGGACTAAGGAAATGTTTCTCAATTATGGAGGTGATAAAGAGTTCGTCGTAAAGGGTTACGTCGATGCAAGCTTTGACACCTATCCGGATGACTCTGAGTAGCAATCCATATACATATAGTGGAGCAGCCATTTGGAATAGCTCCAAGTGGAGCGTGGTAGTATCTGCAGTATGACATATAGATTTGCAAAGAACACACGGATCTGAATGTTGCAGACCGTTGACTAAAACCTCTCTCACATGCAAAACATGATCGAACCCCAGAACTCATTGGGTGTTAGATTCATAACAATGTAAATCACATAGTGATGTGAGCTAGATTATTGACTCTAGTGCAAGTGGGAGACTATTGGAAATATGCCCTAATGGCAATAATAAAATGGTTATTACCATATTTCCTTGTTCATGATAATCGTTTATTATCCATGCTAGAATTGTATTGATCGGAAACTCAGATACATGTGTGGATACATAGACAACACTGTGTCCCTAGTAAGCCTCTACTAGACTAGCTCGTTGATCAGAGATGGTCAAGGTTTCCTGACCATAGACAATGAGTTGTCATCTGATAACGAGATCACATCATTAGGAGAATGATGTGATGGACAAGCCCCAACCGTAAGCATAGCAATTGATCATGTTAGTTTGTTGCTACTGCTTTATCCATGTCAAGTATATGTCCCTACGACCATGAGATCATGCAACTCCCGGACACCGGAGGAATGCCTTGTGTGTATCAAATGTCACAACATAATTGGGTGACTATAAAGGTGCTCTACAGGTATCTCCAAGGGTGTATATTGAGTTGGCATGGATCGAGACTGGGATTTGTCACTCCGTATGACGGAGAGGTATCTCTGGGCCCACTCGGTAACACAACATCACAAGAAGCTTGCAAGCAATGTGACTAAAGAGTTAGTCATGGGATCTTGTGTTACGGAACGAGTAAAGAGACTTGCCGGTAACGAGATTGAACTAGGTATGGAGATACCGACGATCGAATCTCGGGCAAGTAACATACCGATGGACAAAGGGAACTGCATACGGGATTGTCTGAATCCTTGACATCGTGGTTCGACCGATAAAGATCTTCGTATAATATGTAGGAACCAATATGGGCATCCAGGTCCCGCTAGTAGAGTTGTCTCGGTCATGTCTACATAGTTCTCGAACCCGCAGTGTCTGCACACTTAACGTTCGGTGACGTTTCGGTATTATTGAGTTATGTATGTTGGTGATTGAAGGTTGTTTGGAGTCCCAGATGAGATCCCGGACATCACGAGGAGCTCCGGAATGGTCCGGAGGTAAATATTTATATATGGGAAGTCATATTTTGGCGTCCGGAAAAGTTTCGGGTTTTTCCGGTATTGTACCGGGAAGCTTCTAGAAGGTTCCGGAAACTTCCGAAGGAATCCATAAGTCCACCAAGGGTTCCACCACGTCCCAAGGGTTTGCATGGGCTGAGGGGAGGCGCCCTGGCCTTATTGGGCCAGGCGCACAAGTCCCTCAAGGCCCATGTGGCTTGGGAGAGGTGGAAAGTCCACCTGTTTATGGAAAGGGGGGGAATTGGACTAGGAGTCCAACCCCTCCCCCTTGGCTGCGCCCTAGGGCTTGGAGGGGCTGATCTCCACGCCCCTCCACCTATATATAGAGGGGAGGGGGTGCCCCAAGAGCACACATGAAGCCCTTGGCGCCCCTATCTCTCCCTAGATCGTTTTCTCCTCCGTTCGCGGTTTCGGTAGCGCTAGGCGTAGCCCTGCCGGGATAGCACCACCGCCGCCGCCACCACGCCGTCGTGTTGTCGGAGAACTCATCTACCTCTCCGCTCTCCCTTGCTGGATCAAGGAGGCAGAGATCGTCATCGAGTTGTACATGTGCTGAACGCGGAGGTGCCGTCCATTCGGCGCTAGATCGGGACGGATTGTGATTGGATCGCGGGACGGCTTGCGATTTGGATCACGAAGACGTTCGACTACATCAACCACATTTCTTAACGCTTCCCGCTTAGCGATCTACAAGGGTATGTAGATCCACTCTCCCTCTCGTAGATGCTCATCACCATGGATCACGAAGACGTTCGACTACATCACGAAGACGTGTGCGTAATAAAAATTTTGTTCCCCATGCAACGTTCCCCAACAAAAGATCCCATACATCCCATATAAGATCACATCAAGTGGTGATCGTCATCAAGGTTGCAGTGTGCAAGCTCAAGTGAAGCATCACAGAGAGATCATGCTTGAAGCTTGCTGTTCATTGTGGTGACAATGGACGTGTGAAGATGTGCCAAAGAGTGGCTCACCCATAGTGGAGTATGGGGGAGCAATCTACTGATCTTCATCAAGCCGGCACAATCAAGAAATGTGGTCCATCTTGAGGAAGTCAAGATCGTCATCATGGTGGACTATGCGCAAGGCAAAGGTTTGACCTTGATAGGGTTTTCTATTTACCAGTCTCATGGTGGTAGTTGGGAGACCGGGTTATAGGATCGATAGCCGTACTATCAAGGGGGGCTCTCAAGTGAGTAGCTTGATCGTATCGTTCGTTGAGAGCTCAAACCATTGCATTCTTGGCATCATCATCTTTCTTGGTTCTTGGTTGGCTTTTCTCTTTGAGGGTTCTTGAGCTTAAGGTCAGCTTCATGACAAGCTCAAGTTCATCGAAAACGGAGTCCATATGCATCTTCTATGATGTTTTCAATGCTGGAGTTTTTGTCGGTTCTTCATTCATAGAGGTTTCACATCTCTATACCATTGGCATTTTCATACTGCCTCTTATTAGGATAACTGTCGTTGTTTGCATAGTACTTGTGGTGTGCTATCCAACAAGCTTGAGTTTGCTCAATTTGGAGCTCGTATGCGAAAGTTATGGCAGTTTTAGTGCCAGAGCTGTTTTTCTCTGAACAGGCGGTAGTACCGCTCGGTACCACGGTAGTGCCGCTTGGGCGGTACTTCCGCTATGTACTACCGCTGCTACTTCCGCTTATATTTTGTTCTCTGGTCAGGGTGGTTTTTCTGGACGGTAGTAGTGGGCGGTAGTAGAGCGGTAGTACCGCCCGCGTGGTACTGCCGCTCTCTAGTACCGCTGCTACTACCGCTTATTTCTGGGGTCTGGCGTCTTACTGCATCCCAGCGGAAGTACCGCTCTGGTGGAACTACCGCCTCAAGTTTTCTGCCGTTTTGCATGCTTTCCTTGGAACTACCATGCTAAGCGGTAGTACCGCTCAGCCGAGCGGTAGTACCGCTTGTGCACGACCTGTGTGCATAACGGTTGGATTTGGGGGGCCCTATAAAAGGGGGTCTTCTTCCCCATTGCTCTTTAACTCTTAAGCTCATGTTCTTCCCCATTGTTGACCTTCTTCGAGCTTGCTAACTCTCAATCCCTCCAATGATTCTTGCTAGTTCTTGAGGGAAAAGAGAGAGGAGATCTAGATCCACATTTCCACCAATCACTTTCTCCTCTATGTGAGGGGAACCCCTTGGATCTAGTTCTTGGAGTTCTTTGTGAGCTCCTTGTTCTTCCTCTCATATTCCTCCATAGCTTTTGTTGTCGTGGTGGGATTTGGGAGAGAGGGACTTGACCACTTTGTGGGTTCGTGCCATTGCATTAGTTGCATCGGTTTGAGTTCTCCACGGTGATACATGGAAGTGAGAAGTTGAGAAGCTTATTACTCTTGGGTGTTTGAGCACCCTAGAGCTTGTTCCTCGTGGGTGCTTTGGCGCCCTAGACGGTTGGTGGTGCCTCGGAGATCAATCATTGTGGTGTAAAGCTCCGGGCAAGCGTCGGGGTCTCCAATTAGGTTGTGGAGATTGCCCCAAGCATTTGAGTTCACCTCGGAGCCACAATCCATTGTGGTGAAGCTTCGTGGTGTTGTTGGGAGCCTCCAATTAAGTTGTGGAGTTTGCCCCAACCTTGTTTGTACGGGTTCGGTGACCGCCCTCAAGGGTCCCTTAGTGGAATCACGGCATCTTGCATTGTGCGAGGGCGTGAGGAGATTACGGTGGCCTTAGTGGCATCTTGGGGAGCATTGTGCCTCCACACCGCTCCGAGCGGAGATTAGCTTCCGCAAGGGTGTGAACTTCGGGGTACATCGTCGTCTCCGCGTGCCTCGGTTATCTCTTACCCGAGCCCTTTACTTATGCACTTTACTTTGTGATAGCCATATTGGTTCGTGCTATATATCTTGCTATCACTTAGTTGTTTATCTTGCTTAGCATAAGTTGTTGGTGCACATAGGTGAGCCTAGTTGTTTTAGGTTTTTTGCTTGACTAATTAAACGTTAGTTTTATTCCGCATTAGTTCAAGCCTAAACCGTAATTATTTCAAAGCGCCTATTCACGCCCCCCTCTAGGCGACATCCACATCCTTTCACGCGGGGAAGAAGAAGGTGGCGCGAGGGAGAGGGGGAATGGGGGCTAGGGTTTTGGAGGAGGGCACCGTTGTCTTGTAGGGGGCCAAGGGGGTACCGGATGGCCGTCACACATCCAGGCGCGACCATGGAGCTGTGGATGGCTGCCACGCCCCTGTTCTGTGAACAGAGGAAGGGGAAGACCCCAGGTGGGCTGGGCCGGGGACTGATGAACTAAGGCCCATGTGCACGGTAGCATGCCTCCTTTTCTTTTTATCTTTTCTGTTTTATATTTTTGGTATTGTTTTGCATTTAATTTTAATACCATTTGCCTTTTGTAAAATGTGGAACCTGGTCACATAATTAACTTTCAATATTTAACAATGCCACAAAAAGATTGGGAGACATTTGGAAATATATAAATATTTATTTATTTTGAAAAGTCCCAATTTAATGATGTTGGTTCAGTTTTAAATAGTTTAAGAGCATTTAAGTATTTCAAATGAGGTTGGTTCCTACATGACAATTACTTAGTGAATATTTGCAACCCAACCAAGATTTTAGTTTTACTGTTTGAAGAAATAATTTATTTGACTTTATTTTAAATTTGAATTTGGCTTTGATTTTTATCAAGTGACAATTTGGCTTAGTTAAACCTGATGACATGGCATCATTAGTGTGAGGTCACTGTAGCATGACATTAGGGGTGTTACAAATCTCCTCCACTACAAGAAATCTCGTCCCGAGATTTAAGAGGTGGAGTAAGGGGGGAAGTTTTGGTTACGAAATTCTAATGGATCTTCTCATTCTTGGTTGCCCTTCTCGAAGAAGTTGATCCATTATGTTGATGTCGTTAATTCTCTATTTTAGGTTATCCTGATGAAGTCCTCATCCTTTCATCGGGATCTTCATCGTCCTACAAATGCGATAAGAGGGAAAACTCTGGAAGAACGTATCTCCACAAAGTTGGGCATCTGACGGTGAACTCAGGGAAAAAGACATGAATTATTTCTCGAGTTGTAACTCAGGGAATTATTGAGAGCAATATGCGATGGTTCAAAAGTTTCAAACGGGTAGGCAATCGTTCGATGCCTGATCATAAGGTGATAGGGTTCAGAGGAACGAAATAAATATTGCGTACAATACTAAATTAGATCATCCCTTGGACGGTGGCTCGGGAATTACATACGAAGCCAAGTGCAAAAGATACTTTGGAATCGAAGATGTACAGGAGAGTCAGGTTTCGATCATGTGGAACTGTGGGTTATGGACCCGACATGCGGGTTAAGAGTAGGAAGAGCGGTGACATCTTGCACGGTCATGGTAGCAAGACATGTTAGAGGATAGCTTGTCAGTTATGTTGGCAACAATGTCGGTACCAAGGCCGGGGGACGAATAGAACCATTTTCCTGCTCGCTGAAACAAGGCGGACCAATAGGCAAAGTTCTGATCCATTGGTGGTTACCGGAATGTTATCAATAGTAACAGGGTCTTATTGATAGAGGGATACATCGAGGTGTTTACCTAAGTAGAGAATTTTTACTTCTTAGATCATATAAATTAAAAGAAGGTTAAACAGGCCAATGGAAAGGAAAATGTGTTTATCAGATTAAACAGACCAATGGAAAGGAAAATGTGTTTATACACAAGTATTAGAAGTATATCCTTCCCAGGGACAAGCAAAGCATGATATCCATAACAGGATAGCACGTAGATAACCACTTAGGTAAAGGGGGGAGAAAATTCATGATATTACCCATACAATGGTGTTTGGATAATAGATCAAGATTTTTTTACATTGCGCTCCCAATGTTCTTGTTGATGATCGGAATACCACAGACATGCTTTGAGATAGCATTGATATGGTCATCAAGTAAAGGTTAGACTTCGGGAACACAAAGGATCCATCAGGAACAACTTATAAAATAAGTCTTACAATTTCCTCAAGGAAGAATGACTAACCTTACTAAAGAAGATATTATAACAATAGGTCCTCCGGCCAGGTGTGCTAGACATGACATCACCTTACCGGGTTACATAAAAACCAATGACCATGCTGGCCCTTTCCTCCTTCAGCCTTTTTGCCTTTAGCAGTCTTGTCCTCATCCGAGCCGGGATCCTTCGTGCTATCTGACTCGACATATCTGGTTAAGACATCCATTAAGTCGCCCATATCTTGTACCTTTCGCTTGAGCCGTCCGAGCTTCTGAACCAATGGTTGGAAGTGACAGTTCCTATCCAAAATCAGGACCGCTTGAGCCGCCATGATGTTGTCTGATGAGTGGATAATTTCCGCGACCTGGCGGGTCCCGTGGTGGGCCGATTCGTCCACTCGTTGAACACAATGTTGTAGATCTACTATTGTCATAGGCTTCTTGCAGGTTCCCTGGAAATTCTTGATGAACCGCTCCGTCAGCTCTGCCCAAGTGTTGATGGAGTTGGGCAGCAAATTTTTCAGCCACGTCCGAGCCGGTCCCTCCAACATCATGGTTAAATACTTGGCGCATACTGCGTCACTGACATCCAGCATATCCATCGCCAACTCGTAGCTTTTGATCCAGGATGTCGGCTCAACATCCGCCGTGTAGTTTGGCACCTTACGAGGCCCCTTGAAATCTTTGAGCATGCGCTCGGCGCGGAGTACCGGGGATAAGCGTGGTATCCCAATTGTCCTACTGTTGGTCCCAGCCCCCAAACTCTCCGGTTGAGGGTGAAGTTGTTGAATCGCCCGTGCTGCCGCCTCTGCCTCTGCCTGTCATGTGCCTCTGGCTGCATCAACAACTGCCTGGGCGTCTGACGGCATGGGCCAGGTTGGGGAGGCCTGAGGCTGTTGCCTACGCCCACTGCTGGAAACGGTCGGAGACTCCACATGGCGGCCCTTGTTAGCGTAGGGAGTGGAATGCATCCGATCCCGGCTATATGAGTACTGCGCCTGTTGCATAACGGCTATTTTCAGCATCTCAATGGCGTTTCTAGCTTCAACGTCAACGGGGGTGTTTTCGTTAATAGGCAGCGCTTCCAAATTCCGGGTTGCTGCTAGCATGTTATCAACAAGGTTGGAAAAATGACCCCGCGGAGTCTGGAATCGTCGAGGCGGGGAGTGAGCTGGCGGTGGTTGAGCCGGTTCCTCTTGCCGATTCCCAGTCGGTTGAACAGTTCCTGGTGTCTGTTGTGGGGTAGTAAAAAGTTGTTGTGGCTCAAGGTTCAGTGGGAGCCCGCAGTGACGTCTTCTCTCGTAAACCGCCTCTGATGCTTCCCTCTGAACTCCTAACCGCCAAGCCTCGGCTTTAAGGCGCTCCATCTCATGATGTATACGAGCCTGTAACTCCGCCATCCGCGCGTTTTCAGCGTCAATCTCCTTCTACACCTCGACTATCTGGCTACGCGGTTTGGTTAACTCCACATTGCGCTCTTCCTGATTCTCTGCGGTAACTGGGTTTTCCACGAGTTTCGTCATCTCAGCCATGAGATCGGTCATGGCTTCAGCCGGCATTTTGGCTGACCCGCCGGAACCTCCAGCTACGGCTGGATCGGGAACAGCTGTAGCTCCTGCCATGTAGACGGCGACTTGGCGAGGCGACTCGTCATATTCCCCGGGGGCCTCAGTTTCCAATGAGCCCCCAAGTCTGCCATCATAAAGAGGACAGATCGACTCCGTATCTCCCGTGGATGACCCGCCGTCTGAGTTGACGAGGGCGTTCTCGCTGGAAGCCGACTCGTCCGAAAGACTAATTCCTTGCGTGAAACCGACGAAGACGTGACGACGGCCGCCTTGGCACTGGCCGGTTTGGGCGCGCCGAGCCAGCTCGTCGAGGTTGGTGTAGATGTCCGACTCGGGGGTCTCCAAATCGATCTCACCAATGGGAACTCGAGGCCCGCGTTCGATCGAGTCAGCCTCAGCGCTCCAATCCGACTTATTGACGTAGATCTTGTCGCGGCGACTCTTGATCATCTGATCAACTGCAAACTTCCCAAATCCTAGAAGGGTTCCCTTCGAGAGCTCAACTCCACCGGGCGAAGGCCCCACAGTAGGTGCCAACTGTCGTGGTTTTGTCACGGCAGATGTCCTCGTGCAAGGACTAAGGTGTGAGGCCATGGCCGCTAGGTGGCGACTCAAAGGGTTTGAACGGGAAAGAGAGTCGGGTTTACCCAGGTTCGGCCCCTCTGATGGAGGTAATAGCCTACGTCCTGCTTTGTGTGTATTGATGGATAGATCTCGATTACAAGGGTGCGGAATCGCTAACCTGGCTATTGAGAGCTTGTAACTTGAGTCTTTCAGTCCTAGGGGCTTGCCTTTATATACAGGTCAAGACCCTAGGGTTTACAATAGAGTCTGAGTCATATCGTGACTCGTAACCTATAATGCCTCTAACTCGCCTTGCTCCTTAAGCAAGGAAACCGGCCAACGCCTTCCGCCTTGTGGGCCTTGAGCCGCCGTCTTCAGGTGTTGGGCCTCTCGGTGACTTAGTCAGCCACCTCCTTGCTTGTCTTGTCTTCATGACTCGGCCCATCTTAAACTTGAATGTAAAACCGTTAACATATTAACCCAGCTGTCGGGGTACACAAACAGGGGTGTTCGTTTCCCATGACTTGTGCACGGACAATAAGCCTCCGGCTTTCATGGCCCGAGCCTGCCGGGAAAAGCTACCGCACCACCAAGCGAGCATCCAAGAACTAGACCCCGGCAGCAACGACCTATAGAAGACCAAGCAAACGCCGGCAAGACTATTGCAACGGCCCAGGAGGGGCCCAAAGCACGCCAGCCACATCCCCGGAGCCTGCCGGGGACCGAGGCACGCACATCTGACGAAGACCCGGCAAGCCGTTCCCCGACAGGCGCGAGCTAACCAGTCACCGCTCCACCGCATCACGACGCCAGTCACTTGTCGATGCGGTGTCGAGCCCTCAAGTGTCTAAGTGGCTCTCGCTAAGCATGTGGCGATGCACTGGAAGACATATTATACCCAGTTGACACCAGTCCAGTGGCGTGTCAATACACTAAGCAACAACCAGCCAAGCGGTGGCAAGAGCTTGCCGGGAATGCATCCCTGAGCGCCACCTAGTCTAGCAATCATGGTATTTTGTCCTAAATGCCAGAGTTAGGTATGATAGTTCTGTTAGCTATCTAATCGCCAGATAAAGACTGTTTTGCCACTTTGGTTGCCCCTTGCACTATAAAAGGAGGCCCAAGGCAACCTAGCTCAAGATTCGGACCTTTGGACACTTGTACTCACGTAGTAGCTCTCCCCGACAGCAACCCTTGCCGGGATTGAGCGCCGCGTGTTCTTCGTGTTCCTCCGATCAATCCACCAAAAGCAGGAGTAGGGTTTTACACTTCACAGTGGCCCGAACCTGGGTAAAAATGCCAGCGTCCCGATCGTCGCGTTGCTTCATGGTCTCCGCTCTTTGTGCAACGTGACCCCCCCTTGCCGAACTACAAAGGGGCCTCTGGTCCCGTAGGTGATCGTGTGCATCCGTGCCCCGACATCTTTGGCGCGCCAGGTAGGGGTTGAGCGTCATTTGCGCAAATCCGAGTTCGTGAGCAGCGAGTCAATCTTCGTCAACATCTTATTCATCCATGGCTCCCAAGAAGAAGGCCGACGCGATCACACATCTACCCGCCTCGAAGGACCTCTCGCGCGCAGGCGTTAACACCGTGCGTGCTACCATGGTGGCGAATGAGGAGGGCGTCGGGGGCGGGGCGATGGGTACGGACGGTGCCTCCGTCGCGTTCCCCACGGCCAAAACCGAAGCAGGGAACGCCGGAAAGAAATGGGCCCTCCCAACCCTGGGGAGGTGTAGTGTAATCCGGTAGGCCAAGGAAAGAAAGAGGTACCTGGCTATGCCCTTCTCCCCTATTCCTTCCCCGCCTGTGATCAGCTCTCCGCGGTGGCTGATGTCTACTACGCAACCTTCTTCTTGTAGACTCGTGTTGGGCCTCCAAGCGCAGAGTTTTGTAGGACAGCAGCAAATTTCCCTCAAGTGGATGACCTAAGGTTTATCAATCCGTGGGAGGCGTAGGATGAAGATGGTCTCTCTCAAACAACCCTGCAACCAAATAACAAAGAGTCTCTTGTGTCCCCAACACACCCAATACAATGGTAAATTATATAGGTGCACTAGTTCGGCGAAGAGATGGTGATACAAGTGTAATATGGATGGTAGATATAGGTTTTTGTAATCTGAAAATATAAAAACAGCAAGGTAGCAAGTAACAAAAGTGAGCAAAAACGGTATTGCAATGCTTGAAAACAAGGCCTAGGGTTCATACTTTCACTAGTGCAAGTTCTCTCAACAATACTGACATAGTTGAATCATATGTAAATCCCTCACGTGCGACAAAGAGTTCACTCCAAAGTCACAAATAGCGGAGAACAAACGAAGAAATTATTGTAGGGTACGAAACCACCTCAAAGTTGTCTTTTCCGATCAATCTTATGAGCTATCCCTATAAGTGTCACGAACAGCCCTAGAGTTCGTACTAAAATAACACCTTAAGATACACATCAACCAAAACCCTAATGTCACCTAGATACTCCAATGTCACCACGAGTACCCATGGGCTTGATTATACGATATGCATCACACAATTTCAGATTCATCATGTTCAATCCAACACAAAGAACTTCAAAGAGTGCCCCAAAGTTTCTACCGGAGAGTCAAGACGAAAACGTGTGCCAACCCCTATGCATAGATTCCCAAGGTCACGGAACCCGCAAGTTGATCACCAAAACATACATCAAGTGGATCAATAGAACATGCCATTGTCACCATGGATATCCCATCGCAAGACATACATCAAGTGTTCTCAAATCCTTAAAGACTCAATCTGATAAGAAAACTTCAAAGGGAAAACTCAATTCATCACAAGAAGATAGAGAGGGGAAAACTCCATATGATTCATCTATATCAATAAAGCTCGCGGTACATCAAGATCGTGCCATCTCAAGAATACGGGAGAGAGAGAGAGATCAAACACATAGCTACTGGTACATACCCTCAGCCCCGAGGGTGAACTACTCCCTCCTCGTCATGGAGACCGCCGGGATGATGAAGATGGCCTCCGGTGATGGTTTCCCCCTCCGGCAGGGTGCCGGAACGGGCTCCCGATTGGTTTTTCGTGTCTACAGAGGCTTGCGGCGGCGGAACTCCCGATCTAGGTTTCTTTTCAGAGGTTTCTGTATTTATAGGAGTTTTTGGCATCGGTTTCACGTCAAGGCGGTGCCCGAGGAGTCCACAAGCCAGGGGGCGCGCCCTAGGGGGGGGCGCGCCCCCCAGGCTTGTGGCCTCCTCGGTCACTTCCTGGCCCAGCTTTTTGCTCCAGTATTTTTTATATTTTCCAAAAATATTCTCTGTAAATTTTCAGCCCATTCCGAGAACTTTTATTTCTGCACAAAAACAACACCACGGTAGCTGTGCTGAAAACAGCGTCAGTCCGGGTTAGTTCTAATCAAATCATACCAAAATCATATAAACTTATTGTAAACATGGCATGAATACTTCATAAATTATAGATACGTTGGAGACGTATCAGTGGCGGTACCATTAGTGTCGATAAGCTCGCATGAGGTTCGGTCTTGCATTTGTTCCGCCAGGGATAAATCCCAAACCGAGTGCTAGAGCAAATCCACTGATCGACGCTCCTGGCAGACGAACCACAGCAAGGTCCTGTCCGCCTATGCATAAGTCGTCGCGGGGCCGTTGGGTGCGAAGGGAAGGATGGAAGGCTCGGTCGTTCATGTTTTCTCCTCCATTCCCGTTGATTATGAATGTTTACATTAACCCGACAGATCTGTGTTGCGGGTTGTACTCATGACTAACGGATCTCCAAGTACCACCACTTCATTTCTCTCCGCATTCCCTTCCTTTCAGGACAGCGGTAAGTGCGCGTTTATGCGCACGTCGGGGGGAGCACGAAGAGGAGAGATCCACCGGATAAAGGGAGGGGCTATGAACATAAATAAGCACGCACCAGGGCGGAATGCAAGGCCATGACAAAAGGTAAGTTGACATGAATATCAACCTTCATTAGGATATACATTTGTATGCCAATTCGTCGAACCAAAGGTTTCGTATGATAAATCTTGTGTGTGATGGGACCTTACCGTGTTTGTTCGCGCCCGTGTTTTGTTTCGAGCCTGCTCAACAAAACGCACGGCAGCATCAACACTACCAAGGATAATCCCGCCGGCAGCGTGCCCCTGCCAGCAGAATGCTAAGGACCTGTTCCTCAAAGCAATCGCGGCAACACGTCGTTGGCGGGTAACTAGAACGCGCAAAGATAAAAATCATATAAACGCTAGTAGGGAAACGGAGGGGATAGCATACGTTTGCATAAAAACATCAGTTCGAGCAAACATTAAAATAAAGAAAGTGCACGCCCTAATACGAGATACCTACTATGTCTTGAGTACAGGATAACATGACAACAGGAAAATCTTAAAGTTAATTCCGGTGCCCCCCTGGGTCCTTGAAACTGTGAGGATCCTGTCAGCAAGGGGACCGGCCTTCTTCACGGCGGCAGAGGTGTCGGCGCCTGACGGCAGCTCCTTGAAGCCATCGGAGAGATCGAGCTCCGGGTGGAAGAAGGCAAGGCTGCTCAAGACCAGGAAGAGGGCGTCGTGCGCCAGCTTTCGGGATTCATTGGCAAAGCAGGTGGCCCTGTCTTCCTCGTACGTCTTCAGCCCTTCGATCAAGCCGTGGAAGAAGAGTGTCAGTTTGACGCTTGGAGCCTCGTGTCTGTCGACGGTGAAGGCCCAGCTCTTCATGTCCATCTTGGCAATCTGGGCAGTGAGACGCTCGGCGATATCAACCATGCTCTTGATCCAGAGGTCACGCTGCTCAATTAAGTTCTCCAACTTCTCCTCAGCATCCTTCTGGAGGGTCTTCGCGCAGTTCACATCTGTCAACAGCAGTTTCTCGCGAGCCCTAGCAGATTCAAGGTCACTCTCCAAGGAAGCAAGCCTGGATTTCATGTCAGAAATGGTGCCGCGGCATCAAGACCTTGGCTCTTGGAGGAAACCTATGATTGCGCCTCTTCCAGGGTAGCTTCTGCCTTTCGCGCTTCCTCCTTGAGGGCCTCGATCTCCTTGGTGCTCCCGGCAAGATCCTTTGTCAGCTTGGTCAGTTGAACTTCAAGTTTGGCCTTGGCGGCACATACAGCAGCTAGCTCGTCAGCCACCTTCTTCAGTTGAACAGCAGACTCTAGGGAAAGTGCGTCAAGAGTGGTCTTGTGGCTATCCTCCAGCTCCTTGGTACGCTGCCGGACGCGGGCTTCCAGCTCCTCCTCCTTGTCGCGGAGGGTAGCCTCAAGGGCCCCTTCTCGGAAGGAGATGCCTTCCTCTCTGGCGTCCAGAAGCGCTTCGCGCTCCGCCAGTCGAGCCTTCCAGGCGGCAACGTCCTTGTTGGCCATGGATAGCGTCTCATGCTGCCTCTTAAGAGAATGGACCTGCTGGTTGTACCAGTCCCACAGCTTGCTCCCTTTGCTCCTCAGTTGCTGGTCCACGAGCTCGGCTGAGTCACGCTGCACCTTGACCGCCTGCCACTTGAGGTTGTACCTACTCTGCGCGTCCTTGAGCCCTGCTGCCATGGATTCCAGAAAAGCCAAATCCTTGGCACCGTCGGCAGTGCCATCAGCTCCTTCGATCTTCTGAGACAGCGGCGCCAGGATCCTATTGATTTCCTCGTCAAGGTCTGCGCCTGCTAAAAAGGGTGAATCAGGAACTGAGGAACCCAACTGGGCAATGACCAATGCCAGATGGCTCTGGGGAGATCGCAGAGCCGATGCCAGGGGGTAGGTAGGCAAGGAAGTCCCCATGGACTGAAGGGGAGTTTTCTCCTCGACCACTGTGTCCAGGCCAGGCGCGCTGCCGGGGGTTTGCTCCATCCCTCTTGAGGACCCCTGAATGTCCCCGGCAGCCGGCCCGTGTTCCTCCACGGTAGCAATCTTCATCGCCTCCGCGGCAGCATCCTTTCCAATGTCAGCTACCTCTTTCAGCAACTCACGCTCTTCAAGAGGCGGAGCTACGGATTAGAACAATAAAACAGAAGTATGGAAATCAGGAATCAATAAGGCACGTAACGGGAGAGTATAGGGAAAGCAAAAACACCGGCAAGTGGGATACCCGATGGAGGTTGCTGCGGAAGGACCTCCCCTTCCCTGGCAACATCAGTTGCCGGCATACGGTCTATCGTCGTCCCTTCAGCAATGACCTTTGCACGGTCAAGCTCTTCGGTGGAGGCCCTTGTCGGCGAAGCCTTCTCGCGGGCGGCGGTTGACGAGAAATCTTGAATGGGAGGTTCCTCCTGGTGAGCCTCCCCCTGATATTTTCCTCCCGCCTCCCTGTCGGGAGACGCCCTTCCTCATCCCTGTCGATAGACGAGGCCTGCTCCTGGATTTCACGAAGAGGGCTGGGCCGGGGGCTAGGCGCGGGGTTCTCCTCCGCATCTCCTACCAGGCCCATGCCTACCGCGGAATCCAACCCTGCCGCGGATTTGGCCCGCTTGGTCCTATGTGCAAGGGTCTCCTAGTCCTCATCCCTGTCAGAACTAACCATACAAAAATCAATCAAGAAAATCAGGGATAAAGATTTTGGCAAGGATTGTGATTGAATGACTTACTCCGAGGCGATGAGCATGGAGCCTAGCTCATACGACGCAAGCGGCGGAGTTGATCTTCCCCTTTTTAGAGTTGCGGGGGCGGAGCTTGGCGGAGGGATCAGGACTTTCGGCAAGGGCGAGCCTGGCAGAGAAGTTGGGCTTGACGGGGGGCTGGGGTCCACCCCTGTGACCCTCTGTCGCTTGACGGGAGAAGCTTTGGCTTGAGAAAGGCGGGAAGATTGGCGGCGTGCGACCTCATGCCCGCCTCCCTTGGAGGTCGTCTTCTTCACCTTCGAGGAGCCCCGCAAAGATGTGGGGACTGTTGGTTCTCGGTTGGAGCGTTAACGGAGGCGTCGCCCTGATTCTGGAGCTTGAGGGCCCATTTCGAGCCCCTCCTTGTCCACCTCCGGCTCCTTCGCCTCCTCAGCTTCAATCCCTTCCTGGGTCCCTGTCGCCGTGGCCTGGGAGCCCCCAGCCCCGGCAGACTCCAACCCAGCAACTTCCCCCAGAGCAAGATTCCCGCTCTCCTCTTCGGAAGAGGCATCGTCCTCAGACTCCTCCTCCTCCTCCTCCCCAGAAGCTACTCCCTTGGAGGCTCTGACATCCTTGTCTTCTGCAATTCGAGTGGCGATGAAGGCCCTCTCCGCCGTCCTGGTGGGCGCGGTCAGGTTGTCCTCTGGCTTGGAAGCTCTCTCCTCCAGGCTGGAGACCCACTCCATCTCGCTCTCCAGGGCGGGCAGCTCCCAATCAGGCTTAACCCCGGAGGCATCGCAATCAGGCATCCATTGCAGGATCTGGCCTTGGGCAGAATTGCGGAGTAAAGGGACGACTCCTGTCGGCAAATGGAACGGCCCAAGGCGGCCGAACAACTGATCGCACAGCCAGCCATGGCCATAAACTATCAGGTTGTTGGCAGGGCCTGGGTATAGTCGCATCCAGTCGGCAGGACCGTTGAACTCCCATGCAAGCATGTCCCTCTTCTGCAACGGCGCGATGCAGCGACGGAGGAAGTCTGCCCCCACATGCTCAATGGTCAGCCCGACAGCTTTGAGGCGGATGATCCTATTCAGCGCCAGGCGGAGCTTGCCGTCGGTAGGACCCGGCTCGCCCCAGTCGCTGCTGCGCGAGGCACATCCAGTCCGCGCCAAGCAGAACGCGGGAGGCTTGTCGTCCTTGATCCGGCACCAGTCACCCCTCCATTCTTCCCACTTCCCACGCTACTGTCCAGAAAGGTAATCCCAGTCATCCTTCTTGCCCCGGGGGATCCAGCTTATATTCCCCGAGCGGTGGGATTTGTCCTCAATCCAAGGAAGGAAGAAGTGCCTGAACAAGTCCATATTGTGGGCGACTCCGACGAAGTTCTCGCACAGATGGGCAAAGATCGCCATGCACGCCATTGCATTGGGCGTGAAGTCTAGAAGGTGGAACTAGTATGCCGCCATCATGGCGCGGAAGACATCAGAGAAGGGGGGAGCGAGGCCGCAGTAAAAGTACGCGCAAAAGAAACGGTACGAATCTGATGGCTTCTTCTCCTTGGGGCTGTCCGGCAGGACCTCGGGTGCTCCATGCCCCTTCGTCGCCCTCCCCCACATATAAGCATACCTTTTGATCAAGGTGTTGCCATCCAGGCTCGACGGGGAAATAACCACATCTCCCTGTCGCCGCTTCTCTAGCTCTTCCACTTTCTTCTTCCTCTCCTCAACCGCTAAATCCGCGGATGCAGCCATCTGCTTACCCTTGTTGGCGGTCGTCTTCCGCCCCATCTCTGGAGCTTTCAAGGGCGGCGGATGATCTAACAGCGCTCGGCGGGCCGAAAGTGGCGACGGGAGCAGTTTTTCTCTTGGCTTGAGGAGGAAGATGAAGGACGGGGAAAAGGATGCGAATGAGCAGCACCCCTGTGCATTGTCCTTTTTTATCTTAGGGGGAACCCGCACGGGGCTTGGCCCTTCGCTATCTTTTCAGAAAACTGCCATTTTATTACTGGCAGTTCTTTTTTACTCTCCAACGGCTACTGTTCCACGCCCCCACGACCTGCGATAATTGCACAGAGTGGACGTGTGACGGGGGGACAGCATCCCTTCGACGCGTGTCCGTGCACTGTTTGGGGCCTAACCCAACGTGCCAAGCGACACGTATGGCTCAGGCCCGGGGGCTTCTGTCGGGGTACACAAACAGGGGTGTTCATTTTCGCTGACTTGTGCACGAACAATAATCCTCCGGATTTCATGGCCTGAGCCTGCCAGGAAAATCTAGCGCACCACCAAGCGAGCATCCAAGAGCCAGACCCCGACAGCAACGACCTATAGAAGGCCAAGCAAACGCCGGCAAGACTATTGCAACGGCCCAGGAGGGGCCCAAAGCACGCCAGCCACGTCCCCGGAGCCTGCCGGGGACCGAGGCGCGCACATCTCAGGAAAACCCGGCAAGCCGTTCCCCGGCAAGCGCGAGCTAACCGGCCACCGCTCCACCGCATCACGACGCCAGTCACTTGTCGATGCGGTGTCGAGCCCTCAAGCGGCTAAGTGGCTCTCGCTAAGCACGTGGCGACGCACCGGAAGACACATTATACCCAGTTGACACCAGTCTAGTGGCGTGTCAATACACTAAGCAACGACCAGCCAAGCGGTGGCAAGAGCTTGCCGGGAATGCATCCCCGAGCGCCACCTAGTCTAGCAATCATGGTATTTTGTCCTAAATGCCAGAGTTAGGTATGATAGCTCTGTTAGGTATCTAATCGCCAGATAAAGACTGTTTTGCCACTGTGGTTGCCCCTTGCACTATAAAAGGAAGCCCAAGGCAACCTAGCTCAAGATTCGGACCTTTGGACACTTTTACTCACATAGTAGCTCTCCCGGCAGCAACCCTTGCCGGGATTGAGCGATGCGTGTTCTTCGTGTTCCTCTGATCAATCCACCAAAAGCAGGAGTAGGGTTTTACGCTTCACAGCTGCCCGAACCTGGGTAAAAATGCCAGCGTCCCTATCATCGCATTGCTTCATGGTCTCCGCTCTTTGTGCAACGTGACCCCCCCTTGCCGAACTATAAAGGGGCCTCTGGTCCCATAGGTGATCGTGTGCATCCGTGCCCCGACCCCGGCCCCATAGGGCGAGTTATATCACGGGGCTATATCCCCGACACGCTGGGAGCGCCATTGGAGCCGCGCAGGATACCCTCGGTCGTCGTTCTGCTTCTTAAGGTCTGGATATTAATCGTCAATTGTGTATTAATGTCTAGATATTAATCGTCCATTTCATACTAAGGAAAAGATAGTACTACCAAAATACGAGTCTCCCTCATAAGATGTCATTTGCATGGTTGTATCACAAATGACAGAAATAGTACAAAGGTTCAAATTCCAGCATTACAAGGCTCAAATTCAAAGATTACAAGGTTCAAACCGATAATAGAAATGAAATTCAGCTTATGCAAAAACTTTGTCATGCAGCTCTAGACGCCCGCGCTGGTTAGCTAAACATGAACATATATGATAGGTTCATACTGATATTACTACTAGTTTGGCAACTTCAATATTTCTGCAAAGGGATCCACCACTGACATGTCATTCATGGGCTTGACATAAGGACTTCCGAATAGTCTGTCAACTGAAGTTACAAAATGAAATTGAGCTTCTGCAGAGCCTTTTCCATTCTGTCCTAGTCATCGGAGCGGATCAACAAACCATTCTTTTTTGCGCAATAAATGTAGGGAAAATCTCATTATCTTTAGCACACTTGCTCTCACAACAAAGAACCTGGCGAATATAATCTCCGGTAAGGTTCCTCGGTAGGAGTTCAAAGTAATTTCTGAGAGATGGAGATCAAGGCATTCGATGGGATTGTTATATTGTATCACATTATCCACTACCGGGCCTAACCTTATCTGCAAAAGAAGAGAACGTATTAGTGCTTGGACACACAAGGGACCTCTTATGATTTGCAGGGTTTCAAAAATTGAACTCCCTTGTGGTTAAAATTTAACATGAAAGAGCATCACCTCGATATGTAGCTTCTCCAGGCACGGAAATCATCTCAACAATCTGACAACTTGGTCCAGGTCGGGGCCGATAGATTCTACTGCAAAGACCTTCACTGTGCGCAGATACGGGGTCGAGCTTGTCGATATAATTTTCTAGATGACAGACGAACATACATCTTGAATAGAGAAAAAAATGTTAATTCAAGAATGAGAAGAGGGCGACTGTTGTACCTGGATGGTTATGGATCCAAAAACAAGTTGAGATAAGTTGACGGGCGAGTAGCCAAACACTGTCAATTTTGACGCATGAATGACCGTGATTCTTGTTGGACCTTGTTGATCAACAACAAGTAATCTCTCAAGTAAAGGCACGTCCTCAATGACCATTTGGTGATTCACCCTGTGCGATCTCCTGTTGTAGCACCAGCAATACACACAAATTGTCCGGAGACTCATGGAGGTGATGTGGAGGCTACTCAACCCATTGATCGCCTGAAGATGAAGGTACTTGAGCGCAGTACAGCCGCGAAGCTGGCGCTCCACGTCGTCGTTGGGGATGCAGACGGTGACGAGCTCAAGGTGCTTCAGTCGAGGTAGCAAAAGAGCGGGATTGGCGTTAATCTGGGGGAAATGGCAGTTCATGAACCTCGGGATGCGCAGTGTTGGCACGAGGCGCAGTGCAGAGGGTGGCAGCGGGTGCATATGTCCATCATTAAAAGTGAGATCCTCGAGATGATCTAGGGAGGTCAATAAGAACCACTCGTCAAGCTTGGCTTGGTCCTTGCCATTGGAACGGAACTTGCCCATAGTTAGGCCTTTGATTGGGCCGCAGTGCATGCCGAGGATCTGGGACAATGCATCCAAGCATTTGCGATAGCCAGTGTAGAGCATGTGCTCGCTGATGAGGCCGAGAGGGGTGCAACACCATAGGGGACGCCACCGCCGGGAGAGGACGGTTGTGCGCACGCCATCTTCGATAGGGAGGAGGAAGATGATGACTCTCAACATATCATCGGGGAGACTGCTGATGAAGTCTAGGCCTATCGTAGGCGCTTGTGTTTCTGGCTCAGCCCGCCTCCGCTTGTTGGCAACTCGCCCTCTGATACTTGTGATCTGCGTTGGGTTTTCCATGAAGAGGAACGGGTAATTGCAGCACAAAGCGGATAAGTATTTCCCTCAGTTATGAAACCAAGGTTTATCGAACCAATAGGAATATCAATCCTCAACCGTCTTCAGCGGTTGCACACAAATGAACAAACAACTTGCACCCAACGCGGGCAAGAGGGTTGTCAATCCCCTTGATCTCGTTATTTGCAAGCAAATGAGTTGTGTAGATAATTGTTGATAAATATAAATTGCAAAATAAATAAAAAGTAAATAAAGGCAACAAGGTAAATATAGCGTTTGCGAATATATAAGTGAATAGACCCGGGGGCCATAGTGTTCCCTAGCGACATCTCTCATGTAGGCAGCATACGGTGGGTAATCAAAAAACTGTTGGGCAATTGAGAGAAAAAGCGGATAGTTATGCGATGTCCACGGCAATGATCATGTATATATAGGCATCACGTCCATAAGCAAATAGGCCGACTCCTGCCTACCTGCACCTATTACTATTACTCCACTCATCGACCGCTATCCAACCTGCATCTAGAGTATTAAGTAAAACAGAGTAATGCTTGGAGAACGATGACATGATGTAGACAAAGTAAACTCAAACAATATGAATGAACCCCATCGTTTTATCCTTAGTAGCAACAACACAAAGACGCATCTTGTCCCCTATTTTGTCACTGGGATATAGAAACTCGCCAGGTTGAACCTACCACAACGCACCACTCCCACCGATGAAATATCAATCTACTTGGCCAAAGCATATTAATAGATCGGAGAGCATTACGAAGCTATAATGATCATGCACATAAGAGAAAATATAATTCAGAGGCATCTCAAATACTTTTCATGAATAATCTGAACATAAACCCACAATTCATCAGATCCCAACAAACACATCGCACAATAGGATTACATCAGATAGATCAAAGCGAAGATGTGATGACCATTGCATTGAAGATCATAAGAGAGAGAGATTGCCATCTAGGTACTAGCTATGGACCCGTATGTCTGTGGTGAACTACTCACACATCATCATGAGGGCGGCAAGGTTGATGAAGTGAAAGCACATATGCTCCCTTGGTGGTTTCGATAATTCATGACAACATACAGTGTCTCTTGGACTAATATTTCTACCTAGCTTATTTCAGGTTTAAGTCCATAGAGAGGATTGGCAAAGGATTGTCAGGAGAACCCCAAGATGCAAGGAATAAGATTGTCCAAGCTACAAGCAAGAAGACTCTACATTTTACTTTGTGAGAAATCACTTTGAGTCCATAGGAAATCCAATACTATCAAAAGGGGGTAAGGTATTAATGGTGAATGAAATGCTCAAGAGATCAAGTTATAGCTACCAAAAACATTCACAAAGCTCTCCCACAAATATTCTGTCCAAAGCCTAACATGCAAAATCGGCGCCACCACATTCCCCACTCGACCCTACCGATTTTCATCTCACACAGAAACCCTAGCCAAACCCTAGTCTCGGTACCACCAAGTTGCATTTCAGTGCCACCGAAAACGGTGACTAGCTCTCTGGTATATCATTTTCAAGAATTGAAATTTCCGAGTTTTGAAAATCGGTGCCACCGAGTTTTGGAAACTGCCTAGGTGAACCTTGTCGGTACCACCGAGAATTCTATATCGGTTTCACCGAGATTCCTAAAGTTGCCACATTTTTGAACACTTCGGTGCCATCGAGTTTTCACTTCGGTTTCATCGAGTTGGTCAATAATGGTGTAACGGTTGGATTTTTGGAGAAGCCTATATATACCCCTCCACCACATCCCACGCGGAAGAGAAGCACTCAGAACAGTTCCACACTTCCCATATCCAAATTTCTGAGTTGTGTTGAGGTCAAGATCATCCACTCCAACCATATGGATCTTGATTTCTAGCCTCCCCAAGTTTCTTTCCATCCAATCAATCTCTTCTACCCAAGCCAAATCTGTGAGAGAGTGATTGTGTGTTGAGGAGACTATCATTTGAAACACAAGAGCAAGGAGTTCATCGTTACTATGGAGCCTATTACCTTTTGGAGGGTGGTGCCTCCTAGATTGGTTAGGTGTCGCTTGGGAGCCTCCTACTTCGTGTTGTGCACTGAACCAAGAAGTTTGTATGGGCAAGGAGATCGCCTACTTCGTGAAGATCTACCCATAGTGAGGCTAGTCCTTCATGGACGGAGGCCGTTATGGAATAGTCAAGGTTCCAACTTCGTGGACCCTTATGGGTGGAGCCCTCCGTGGACTCTTGCGACGGCTACCCTCCGTGGGTTGAAGACTCCATAAACGTGGATGTACGATAGCGCCACCTATCGGGACCACGGGAAAAATCCTTACGTCTCCAAATTGTGTTTGATCTTCCTATCTCTACTCTCTCTTACATGTGCTTGTCTTACTTTCCGCTGACATACTTGTTGACTAGCATGTGTAGGGTGCATTAGACTTGTTATAATTGCTAAAACCGTCCACCAATTAACTTGGGAAAATGTTAGGTTTTAATTCTTGCAAGTAGTCTATTCACCTCCCCTCTAGATGTCTCTTCTATCGATCCCTTCAATTGGTATCAGAGCATTGGTCTCCATAGCTTCGGTTTCATCACCGTGGAGGAAGATGGATGTGTCTAGTTTGGGGAGTCATAGTTGTAGAGTGCCCGTTCTCGATGAGGAGTACTATAGTCAATGGAAATATGAGATGCTTGAACTATTCGATGAATTTCATTTGAGCAAGTATGTTAAGAAACCCTATGTACCTCCCATTGATCCTTTACATCCCACACACGAAGAGGAAATTGATATGCTTCGCAATCTTAGAACTGTTAATCTTATTATTAGAGGATTGCCAAGATTGTGCTTAATCAAATGAAGAATTTTGAATGTGCTTATACTATGTGGAATGATTTGGAGAAACGATATCCAAATCATTCATTGAGTAATCTTGATGAAATTTTTCATAAGACTATTGCTTTTCACAAGCTGATGCCTAGTGATCCTAAGTTTGATGATTGTCTATTTGAACTTAGAGACCTCATGCATGCTAAAGGAGATGTTGTAACTATCAACAACATCATTGTTGAAGCCATTCGCATTCACAAACTTGAACATTGTCATGATCACAACTCTAACGAATCTCTTTTTTCTTATGACGAGGATTTTCCACTTGATGATGACAATGTGGAACATGGCTACTATGATGAAGATGAGTTGTTTGACATCGATCATGAGAAGATCATGAAGAATCTAAGTCTCATGGAAAACTTCAAGGATTACATGTCCGGAGGAAAAGAGTGGATTCTCGATAGCGGATGCACCGACCACATGACCGGAGATAGAGACATGTTTGAAGAGATCACACCAAACCATGGACCGCGAAGGTATGTAACTTTTGGAGACAACTCCAAGGGTAAGGTACTTGGTCTTGGTAAGGTGGCCATATCCCGTGATAGCTCTATTCAAAATGTCATGCTTGTTGAATCCCTTGGCTACAATCTTCTTTCAGTATCTAGACTAGCCGACTTTGGTTTTAATGTGCTATTTACCAAAGTAGATTGTCAAGTGTTTCGTCAAGATAATCACAACATGGTCATTACCGACTTTCGTAGAGGTGATCTATACATTGTCAATTTCACTAAAAGTTCCAAACCCCGTACTTGTATTATTGCAAAATCTTCTAAAGGTTGGCTTTGGCATAGAAGACTAGGACATGTTGGTATGCGTAATCTAGAAAAGCTTATCAAAGGTGATCATATACTTGGCATTAAAGATGTTATCTTTGATAAAGATAGACTTTGTAGTGCTTATCAAGATGGAAAGCAAGTAGGTGGAAGTCATCCCGTAAAGAATATCATGACTACTAGGAGACCACTCGAGTTACTTCATATGGATCTTTTTGGTCCCAACGCTTACAAGAGCCGCTGTGGAAATTCCTTTGGTCTAGTGATAGTTGATGATTTTTCCAGATTTACGTGAGTATTCTTTCTTGATGATAAGTCGCGGGTACAAAAGATCTTCAAGAACTTTGCTCGCAAAGCACAAAATCAGTTTGAAGTGAAGATCAAGAAGGTTCGGAGCGATAACGGATCGGAGTTCAAGAACACCAATGTGGATACCTTTCTTGACGAAGAAGGTGTTCTACATGAGTTCTCGGCTACGTACACGCCTCAACAAAATGGATTTGTTGAGAGGAAGAACTGAACTCTTATCGAGATGGCTAGAACGATGCTCGAGGAATACAAGATGCCAAGACACTTTTGGGCGGAAGCCGTGAAAATAGCTTGTCATGCTACAAACCGACTCTATCTTCACAAGCTTCTTGGTAAAACAACATACGAACTACTCACCGGTAACAAGCCCCAAGTTGGATACTTTCGAGTATTCGGGTCCAAGTGTTACATTCTTGATAAGCATCGTCGTTCAAAATTTGCTCCTAAATCTCATGAAGGTTTCCAACTCGGTTACGGATCAAACTCTCACACTTATCGTGTCTACAACAACTTCACTCAAAAAGTTGAAGAGACGATAGATGTGAAGTTTGATGAATCTAATGGTTCGCAAGTCGAACAATTGCCAAAGGATGTAGGAGATAAGGAGCCTTCGGAAGCTATCCAAGACTTGTCCATCGGCAAGATTCGTCCCATGGAGGTGAGGGAAAGTACCTCATCAACTCAAGTGGAAGCCCCTACTTCGCGTCAAGGCGAACCTCAACACGACATGGAGGCATCCACAAGCGGTACACGACAAGATTAAGAGGAGGAAGAAGTTCATCATGATGATCCACCACAACCACCTTCACCACCACCTCAAGGCAACGACACCTTCAACAACAATGAAGAAGAACATGATGATGAAGAAGCTCCACCATCCAACAAGCAAAAGCTAACCCGAGTTCGAGCTAGAATGAACAAAAATCATCCTCTAAATCAAATCTTCGGTGACATGCAAACCAGGAGGATAACTCGTTCCAAAACTCAACTAGCTAACTTTTGTGAGCATTATTCATTCATCTCTAGTATTGAGCCCTTGAAGGTAGAAGAAGCTCTTCAGGATCCGGATTGGGTGAACGCTATGCACTAGGAACTACACAACTTCGAGAGGAACGAAGTGTGGACACTTGTGGAGAAGCCCAAGAACGAGCAAAACATCATCGGAACCAAATGGGTGTTTCGAAACAAACAAGATGAAGACGGTCAAGTCGTACGCAACAAGGCGCGTCTCGTAGCTCAAGGCTACACCCAAGTCGAAGGTATGGACTACGGTGAGACCTATGCCCCCATTGCTAGACTTGAAGCTATCCACATTCTTCTTGCTTATGCTAATCACCATGACATCATGCTTTATCAAATGGATATTAAAAGTGCATTTTTAAATGGTGAGATTGAAGAAGAGGTCTATGTTAAACAACCCCCGGGTTTTGTGAACCCTAAGAAACCTAATCACGTCTACAAGCTTCGTAAAGCTCTTTATGGACTTAAGCAAGCCCCACGTGCTTGGTATAAATGCTTAACGAAGTTTCTCATTAAAAAGGATTTTGAAATTGGTAAAATAGATGCAACCTTATTCACTAAGAGAGTTAATGGTGAATTATTTGTGTGCCGAATCTATGTGGATGATATTATCTTTGGATCTACTAACCCACAATTTAGTGAAAGATTTGGAAGGTTGATGTCCGAGAAGTATGAGATGTCCATGATGTGTGAGCTGAAATTCTTCCCTAGTTTGCAAATCAAGCAAATGAGAGAAGGAACTTTCATCTCTCAAACCAAGTACACCAAGGACTTGATCAAGAAGTTCAACATGCAAGAGTGTAAAGGTATGAAAACTCCTATTCCTACTAGTGGACATGTTGATCTTCCCAAGGAGGACAAACCGGTTGATCAAAAGGTTTATCGATCTATGATTGGTTCATTGTTATATCTATGTGCCTCCCGTCCCGACATTATGCTTAGTGTATGCATGTGTGCTAGATATCAAGCCGCTCCTAGAGAGTGTCATCTTAAGGCCGTGAAAAGAATTGTGAGATACTTGATACATACACCAAACTTTGGCATATGGTATCCCAAGGGATCTTCCTTTAATCTTGTTGGCTATTCCGACTCAGACTATGCCGGAGACAAGGTTGATAGAAAATCCACCTCGGGTACATGTCAATTTCTTGGTAGATCTCTTGTGTCTTGGTCCTCCAAGAAACAAACTCGGTATGTTTATCTACCGCTGAAGCGGAATACATTGCCGCCGGATCATGTTGTGCTCAGTTGCTATGGATGACACAAACTCTTAAGGATTATGGAATCCGTGTGAGACATGTTCCATTATTGTCTGATAATGAAAGTGCTATTAAAATTCCTTATAATCCCGTGCAACATTCTCGAACTAAACATATTCAAGTTCGTCATCATTTCATTCGTGATCATGTTGCCAAAGGAGATATTAATCTTAAGCATGTTCGTACTAACAAGCAATTGGCCGATATCTTTACTAAGCCACTTGATGAGAAAGTGTTTTGTCACTTGAGGAGCGAGTTGAACATCATTGATGCTTCAAACTTGAGCTAGAATCACTCGAGTGCATGCAAGCGCATGAGCTTACATGACTATTCCATGTTACACTTGATATGACACTATCTTATATCTTGGAAATCTATGCTCCCTTGTATTGCATCTAACCTTTTGTATGTACTTGGAAGAACTACATTCCACAAGATTGCCCACAACTCATATCACAAGCAATCTTGTCATGGACAAGTATCCACAACTCGTCTTTGATCATGAAGGAAGAAGACAACAAAACATATCCTTGACATACATTTGATACAATCACAATTGCAAAATTCTCAATTGGTATCTTGTCACTTGGATATATCTTGTTCTTCCTTGCATGACTAACCCATGTAGGTGGAAAGAGAACCAAAACGATCAAGGATAGCTCCCAACTCAACATGATCTTCATCAACCTCGAGCATCCACAAGAAGTTCCCCTACACGCTACGTCATCAACATCACTCAAAGGGATGTGATCATATCCTTGAAATAGCTTTACTCCAAGTCATGAGATAAAGCAACTCAAGATATATGAAAACATAAAAATGCTTAATCTAAAAATGGCAACCCCATTTTGATCTTAACGTAGAGTATGACCTATGATAAAGTATTCTTGCTTGGCTCCTTAAGTCAATATACTCTAATATAGGTGACCTAGTCACCGCCCATCATCTAGGTGAAGTATCTTGTTTGGTTCATCTTAGTTGCATGCCTTCTTAGAACCACTCAATTTACATCTAGATGAAAATTTCTTGTAAATACTCTTTATTCTCAGCAATCATTCTCTTATGTTTTTAAAAATTATATGAAATCTTTTTTCTTCTATCAAAACTTACCAAAAAATAAATTCTGTCAAATATTGTCAAGTCTTTGTTTAGTACTTCGAAGCCTCCGATTCAAAATTCTCGGTTTCACCGATATTGCAGATAGGCTGCACACCCACTAAAGCGGTTCCACCGACAAATTTTCTTCGGAGTCACCGATTTTGCTATTCTTTGTATTTCGTTTCGATTTTGGAAAATATCCATTTCTTCAATGATCCCTTTATTATCAAAAAAAATGGGGGGGGGGGGGAAGTCAATCTTCAAGGATCCCTACGATAAAGAGGGAGAAATCTTAAACGCTTTCAGATCAATGGAAGGAGGAGAAATTCTACTCAGAGATTCCTTAGAACTCAAATGTTCTCAATGATCCCTTTTATCTGGCCCTTTGTGTGACCCTTTTTGGAAATTAATGTCAAAGGGGGAGAAATATCAAAGCTTCAAAAGCTTATTCATACCAAAGGGGGAGAAATATCATAACTGTGATTATGCCAAAGGGGGAGAGATACATATGAAATATCATTTTGAGAGGGAGAGAGAACGGGTATTTTGACTGCTCATAATTGTTAGATTTTTCTCACCCCTACCTACTCCCAATATCTACATGCTATGATTCAGGGGGGGAGGAAGACTTAATATTCACACTTAGGGGAGGAAGGTCTTAATGATTCTTGGAAACATATTGATCTTATGCGGTGTCATTTCCTATATGTTTTCCATGTCTTCGTACTCTTGAATTCGTTTGCATTTGAATAAGTAGAATACCCTTGTGTTTCCTAACATTGTTTTCTCAAGTGTGTTTCTACTACTAAAATGCTCAAGAACCTCAATGTAAGTATATGCATCATATCCTTGGTCAAGATGATCTCTTGCTTCTTGCACATATTGTTTGCAAGAGTGAAGTCTTGAACATGGAAACACCTCATTCATATATGTTTGATGCATATAGCCAAGATATACATGACTTCTCATGTCCCTTCTACTATATGTGTGTCCATGCATTCCAAAGCAACTATCTTTAAAATGGATTGCACACATTTAGGGGGAGCTTGTATTAGTCATGTATCTTTCAAAGCTACCACATATTCCTACATATCTTAAATTGAACCTTTGATTGTATGTTGTCATCAATTACCAAAAAGGGGGAGATTGAAAGCACATATGCTCCCTTGGTGGTTTTGATAATTCATGACAACATACATAGTCTCTTGGACTAATATTTCTACCTAGCTTATTTCAGGTTTAAGTCCAAAGAGAGGATTGGCAAATGCAAGGAATAAGATTGGCCAAGCTACAAGCAAGAAGACTCTACATTTTACTTTGTGAGAAATCACTTTGAGTCCATAGGAAAGCAAATACTATCAAAAGGGGGTAAGGTATTAATGGTGAATGAAATGCTCAAGTGATCAAGTGATAGCCACCAAAAACATTCACAAAGCTCTTCCACAAATATTCTGTCCAAAGCCTAACATGCAAAATCGGTGCCACCAACATTTTCCACTCGGCCCTACCGATTTCAATCTCAGACAGAAAACCTAGCCAAACCCTATTCTCGGTACCACCAAGTTGCATTTCGGTGCCACCGAAAACGGTGACCAGCTCTCTGGTATCTCATTTTCAAGAATCGGAATTTCCGAGTTTTGAAAATCGGTGCCACCGAGTTTTGGAAACTGCCTAGGTGAACCTTGTTGGTACCACCGAGAATTCTATATCGGTCTAACCGAGATTCCTAAAGTTGCCACATTTTGAACACTTCGGTGCCACCGAGTTTTCACTTTGGTTTCACCGAGTTGGTCAATAATGGTGTAACGGTTGGATTTTTGGAGAAGCCTATATATACCCCTCCACCACATCCCACTCGAAAGAGAAGTACTCAAAACAGTTCCACACTTCCCATATCCAAATTTCTGAGAGAGAACCACCTACCCTTGTGTTGAGGTCAAGATCATCCACTCAAACCATATGGATCTTGATTTCTAGCCTCCCCAAGTTGCTTTCCATCCAATCAATCTCTTCTACCCAAGCTAAATCTGTGAGAGAGTGATTGTGTGTTGAGGAGACTATCATTTGAAACACAAGAGCAAGGAGTTCATCGTTACTATCGAGCCTATTACCTTTTGGAGGGTGGTGCCTCCTAGATTGGTTAGGTGTCTCTTGGGAGCCTCCTACTTCGTGTTATGGAGTGAACCAAGAAGTTTGTAGGGGCAAGGAGATCGCCTACTTCGTGAAGATCTACCCATAGTGAGGCTAGTCCTTCATGGACGGAGGCCGTTATGGAATAGTCAAGGTTCCTACTTCGTGGACCCTTATGGGTGGAGCCCTCCATGGAGTCTCTCGACTGCTACCCTCCGTGGGTTGAAGACTCCATAAATGTGGATGTACGATAGCGCCACCTATCGGGACCACGGGAAAAATCCTTACGTCTCCAAATTGCGTTTGATCTTCCTATCTCTACTCTCTCTTACATGTGCTTGCCTTACTTTCCGCTGACATACTTGTTGACTAGCATGTGTAGGGTGCATTAGACTTGTTATAATTGCTAAAACCGCCCACCAATTAACTTGGGAAAAGGTTAGGTTTTAATTCTTGCAAGTAGTCTATTCACCTCCCCTCTAGACGTCTCTTCTATCGATCCCTTCAATTGGTATCAGAGCATTGGTCTCCATAGCTTCGGTTTCATCACTGTGGAGGAAGATGGATGTGTCTAGTTTGGGGAGTCATAGTTGTAGAGTGCCCGTTCTCGATGGGGAGTACTATAGTCAATGGAAATATGAGATGCTTGAACTATTCGATGAATTTCATTTGAGCAAGTATGTTAAGAAACCCTATGTACCTCCCATTGATCCTTTACATCCCACACACGAAGAGGAAACTGATATGCTTCGCAATCTTAGAACTGTTAATCTTATTATTAGAGGATTGCCTAGAATTGTGCTTAATCAAATGAAGAATTTTGAATGTGCTTATACTTTGTGGAATGATTTGGAGAAACGATATCCATAGGGGCAAGGAGATCGCCTACTTCGTGAAGATCTACCCATAGTGAGGCTAGTCCTTCGTGGACGGAGGCCGTTATGGAATAGTCAAGGTTGCTACTTCGTGGACCCTTATGGGTGGAGCCCTTCGTGGACTCTCGCGACCGCTACCCTCCGTGGGTTGAAGACTCCATAAACGTGGATGTACGATAGCGCCACCTATCGGAACCACGGGAAAAATCCTTGCGTCTCCAAAATGCGTTTGATCTTCCTATCTCTACTCTGTCTTACATGTGCGTGTCTTACTTTCCGCTGCCATACTTGTTGACTAGCATGTGCAGGGTTCATTAGACTTGTTATAATTGCTAAAACTGCCCACCAATTGACTTGGGAAAAGGTTAGGTTTTAATTCTTGCAAGTAGTCTATTCACCCCCCCCCCTCTAGATGTCTCTTCTATCGACCCCTTCATGAGGAGGCCCTCTGTGATCGATCCCTCCTCCGGCAGGGTGCTGGAACAAAGCTCTAGATGGCCTCGTGACGGAACAGAGACTTGCGGTGGCGGAAAAAGGGTTTCGGGACTGCCTCTATTATTTTTATGGTGAAAGAGAATTTATAGGCCAGAGAGGGGCGTCGGGAGGCAAGCGAGGGAGGCACAAGCCATCAGGGCGCCCCCCTGGGGCATGCCCTGTTGGCTTGTGCGGCTCTCGTGCGGCCCCCGGCCTCCTTCTGAAGCTTCCAGGTCTTCTTTTGGTCCAGAAAAAATCATCAAAAAGTTTCGTGGCAATTGGACTTCGTTTGGTATTGTAAACCTGAAAAGCAAAAAACACACAGAAAACAACAACTGGCACTGGGCACAGGGTCAATAGGTTAGTGATCAAAAATATTATAAATTGGTAAATAAAGACTCAAAAAGTATCCTAGAATGATAATATATCAGCATGGAACAATCAAAAATTATAGATACGTTGGAGACGTATCAAGCATCCCCAAGCTTAATTCCTGCTCGTCCTCGAGTAGGTAAATGATAAAAACAGAATTTTTCATGTGACATGATATCCACTATGTATTCTTATTCAGGTATGCTTATTGAGAAAAGATGAATCAACACATATTAACATAGCAATATTCAAAGTGTGAGAAACAGATTTGTTAATTCCTAAAAGTATACGACTCTTAAGAAATGTTTACCCCCCCCCCCCCATTCATCTTATTGTATTAGCAAGGCATGGCTCCATCTTCACCACATTAATATAAATGTTAAGCACCACGGTGTCCAAGTCAGGCAATTGGTTTGTACTTTTTCAATATGCATCAACTTTTTATTCTTCACGCAATACATGAGCGTGAGCCATTGGACATAGCATTTAAATGGAATAGAGTATGGTGATAGATATCAAAGGGGTAGGAAGTGGAGAAGATAGTCTCACATCAACTAGGCGTACCAACGGGCTATGGAGATGCCCATCGATAGATGTCAATGCAAGGAGTAGGGATTGCCATGCAAATGATGCACTAGAGCTATAAGTGTATGAAAGCTCAAATGAAGCTAGGTGGGGTGTGCATCCAACTTGCTTGCTCATGAAGACCTCGGGCATTTGAGGAAGCCCGTCGTAGGAATATACAAGCCAAGTTTGAAGTAATGAATAGGTAATTCCCACTAGCATATGAAAGTGATATATCATGAGACTCTCTACATGAGGAACATGGTGCCACTTTGAGTCACAAGTGTGGTAAAGGATAGTAGCAAAGTCCCTTCTCTCATTTTTTTGAATGGATGGTGGGCTCATTTGGCCTCCCCCATATTTATTTTCGTCAGGAGTCTCATCTCGACTTATGGGAGAATCATCGTCTCCATCATTCTTTCCTCACTGGGACAATGCTCTAACAATGATGATCATCACACTTTTATTTACTTACAACTCAACATGGAGAACTGATATGAAGATACGACTCTGTATGAATGCCTCTGGTAGTGTACCAGGATGTGCAATGATCTAGCGTGACATGTATAAAAAACATTATGAAGGTGGCTTTGCCACAAATACTATGTCAGCTCTATATGATCATGCAAACCAATATGACGATGAACGAACTAGTCATGTGAAGTGACGATGGAATTTGCATGGCAATATATCTCGGAATGGCTATCGAAATGCCATGATAGGTAGGTATGGTGGCTGTTTTGAGGAAGATATAATAAGGCTTATGTGCAACAGAGCGTATCATGTCACGGGGTTTGGATGCACCGGCGAAAGTTGCACCGATCCTCGAGGTGAGAACGAGCTATGCACGGTACCGAAGAGGCTAGCAAATTATGAAAAGGTAAGATTGAGTATGTCCATGGTTTCACATTAGTCATAAAGAACTCATATACTGTAACAGCCCGAGACCGACGCTCCAGAAGATTCCCCTTTTATTCCGTTGTCGTCGTGTCATTCGAGTGGTTGTTGCATTCATCATCGCATCATCTGCATAGCATCGTCATTCGTTTTCGAAAACTTGCATCCGTTCGTAGTTGTCGGTTCTCTCCGTTTTTGTCGACGACAGTTTCGAGTCCAACCACACACGCACGCGCCCGCGGCATCGATAAAATGTTGTTTTCAAAGTGCGTATAAAATATTCTCGGATTGGGTCGAAACTTGGCGTGCGGTCTTGTTATATTGTAGGTAGACCGCCTGCCAAATTTCGTCGCAATCAGAGGTCGTTTGATACCCCAAGCGTCAACCGTAGCAGTGCGGTCATCGGTTTATTATCGGACGTTTCGGTTTTCTAAAAATCTGTTGCCGGGCCGCAAACCTCCCTCTCTTCTCAGCCCAAACCACCTTCACAGCCCACTACCCCCTAACCTAGCCCCCCCTCCGACCAGAGCCATCGGATCGCGATCGGAGGGTCCGAAAACGAGCTAAACCCCCCTAACCTAGCCCATCCCTGCCTATAAATGGACACCACCCCGTCCATTTTCAGAAAAACCTAGCTGCCTAGGGATCCGCGCCGCCGCCAGCCGCCTCCCACCTCTCCACCGAGCGCCCCCGCCTCTCTCTCCTCGCGCAGGCCCGCTCGGGCCCGAGGGAGGCCCGCCCGAGTCCATCTGGGCCCGGGAACCACGCCCGCACCTCAGGAGCTCCTCCCATGGAGGTAGCTGCCCGTGCGCCCGAGCTTCCCCGCCGCCGGATGCCCTTGCCCCGCCTTGCCGGCCTTGCCCGCCTCCAGCGAGCCGCCGCTGGCCAGATCCTGGCCGTCGTCCCCGATCCGCTTCCTCCCCGCTGCCAGGTAGTCGCCGGTCGCCCCTTGGAGTCTGCCCGAGCCTCCCCGCCATGGATTCGGAGCTCCAACCACCGTCTGCCGCCGCCGTAGCCGGGATCTGGTGCGGAGTGACTGGATCCACCCATCCCCGTCGCCGGCTGGTGCCCCTGCGCTCCGACCGCCAGCGCCTTCGTCGTTGACCCTCGCCGCCGTCGGCCCCCAGTTCGGGAGCGAGCGAGCAGGAGGGAGTCGACGCCCGAGCGGCTCGCCTGCAACCTCCAGCGCCCGCGTGGGCCTCTCCAGCACGCCCGCCGGCCCAGCTGCTTCCCTGAGGCAGCCCAGCCGGCCTGTTAGGCCCGAGGCGCGCGCCGCCCCGCTAAGCCCCGCTCTAGGCATGATTTATTATGTTGCGCTCATTGCACTGTTTTAGCCCGTATGCGAGATCCGGCCCGTTAGTGTTTTTTTTTATTACAGAATAGCGTAGAATTTTAAAATGACGATAGATCATTAACCGTGCATCGTATGAAAATACTTTATATATGTAAAACGTGTAGAATTTCGTGTAGATTCACAATATCTCTCTTTCATCCATGTTAAAATGTTTGACATGTTGTTTTCGTGTATTTTGCATAGATGTCATGTATGTTGCATTGCGCATAATTGTTGAATCGTGCATCCGAATTAATCAAACCTTGCATGTAAAATGTGTAGCATTTTTATAGGCCTTTTTCATGCATGCTAAAAATATTTCATGTGTTGTTTGCATTTAAGCTGCATACATAACTTGCTAAAATGGTTTATGTCCTAATCTCGCATAATTGTGGTGCCATTTTTTTTCAATATAAAAACCCGCATGTTATATATGTTTTCGGGATAGGAAAATCCATAGAATTTATATGTGCAATTAGTTTTCGCATTTGAGCATTTTGTGTGCATGTCATTTTTGCCATGATGCCCTTTTGGCTATTTCGTGTGAATTAATCCATGCATATTTTGAAATAGTTGCAAACATGAGATATGCCCTTGAACATGTGTGCTAGGCCCTGGTCATTTTGTTTGCTATAGAAATGCATGTTTAGGTGTTATTTTCTTGTTGCCAACATGCTATAAAAAATCTGCTGTTTTGAGGGTCCAAAATATTTCTAAGTCTAAAATCTGTGTTATTTTGTTGTTGTGTTGCCATGAGGTTTGCTATTGATCTATAGCTCTTTTGGTGTTGCCACAATGGAATGCTTTGTTAACCATGTTATGCTCTATCATGCTATGCCAATAGTTCGCATGAATAGGTTTCGCATCATAATTAATTATGTTGTCCAATATGTCAATCTGTTAAAAACTGCTGCTCGTGACTAGCCTAATTTTTACTAAGTCTGAGAATCTGTTTTCTTCATGATGCCATGTTGTGTTGATGTTTGCCATGAATCTGAGCATAATTTGATGTTGCCACCATGGTATGGTTTGTAGTGCATCATGTCTACTACCATGCTGTTAATTTTCATGCCATAATATGACCTGTAGCATATAGTTTTATTGCTGCCAATATGCCTCCATGAAAATCTGCTATGTTAATAAAACTGTGATTTTCACTAAGTCCTAAACTGTTATATTTTATTGCCATGTTGTGAGCTTCCTACCATGTGATCCATGACTCTTTTGAGTATGATATGTGAAGATGAAATGATGTGTGTGTCATATGCTACTGCCCCATGCTTAGTTTGTGCATTTTAGAATCTTATAGCTTGTTGTTCTCATGTGTGCAAAATGCCATGTTACTGTTTTGGGCAGATTTCAAATAAAACTTGTGTTGGTTGTTGTGGTTGAACCGTAGCTCCGTTTTGAACATGTTGCATATGCAACTTGCTTAGAATCTCATGTAGTATCATAATATCTTGCTGCATTCATGATTTGAAATGTTTGTGGTTGTCATTTTCATGCATTTTGCATTCATGTCATGTTATCTTGTGGTGGTCATAACTTTTAGACCGTAGCTCCGTTTGAGATGTTCCATATATGTAAATAGACTAGAATGACATGTAGAATTGCATTGTGCACTTTATTTCCCTGTTTAATAAATATAAAACATGATTAGTTCAGATCTGGACCAATTTCGAAATTAACATATGGGGTCGTTTCGGAAATGCTATATGTTGTTTCCGGCCTCATTTAAACTTGCCTAGATGTGTAGTTTACTTATGCTTCACCGTTTGCCATGTTAAACAACATTTAATGTTGTTGTGTACCTAACGAGAGTGAACTAAATAACTCGTTGCATATTGAGCTTCATTTAATGTGTAGTATTTGTTTGTTGTGATTGCCATGCCTTGCATAATTAAACCGGACATGCATCATGTTTGTTTGCGCATCATGTCATGCATATGTTGTGGTGTTGATCATGAGTTGATTGTTATTTTCGGATTGCTTCTTCTCGATAGAGTTCCGAAAGCGTTCGGAGTGTGAGGATCCGTTCGACTACGTTGGTTCGTCTTCTTCACGGATTCGTTCTTCTTCCAAGCGGGATCTCAGGCAAGATGATCATTTCCCTGGATACCATTACTATCATTGCCATGCTAGTTGTCTCGTTTCTATCGCTGTCTCGCTACCTACCACTTGTATGTCAAGCCTCCCAAATTGCCATGAAAAGCCTCTAACCCCTCCACATCCCAGCAAACATTGTTTGGCTATGTTACTGCTTGCTCAGCCTTTCTTATAGTGTTGCTAGTTGCAGGTGCAAATTGTTCCATGTGCCAACATGGATATCCTTTTGTTATATCACAATATTATTGCTATTTAATTTAATGCACATATATACTTGGTAAAGGGTGGAAGGCTTGGCCTTTTGCTCGGTGTTTTGTTCCACTCTTGCCGCCCTAGTTACTTGTGTACCGGTGTTATGTTCCATAATTGAGCGTAACATGCTCGGGGTTGTTATGGGGACCCCCTTGATTTTCGTTTTAGGATAAAACTTGTCTGGAAAGGCCCAACTTTGGTACTACATTTGCCTAATAACTAATAAAATTGCATAGGGACTTTCCGGACCCCGTGGATAATTAATCAACAACCCGGGCCAGTGCTCCTCATGAGTGTTGGTCCAAAATAGAGCCACTTGCGGGGCCACCACGGGGCAACTCGGGGGATTTCTATCAGGCCACCGTACGTACTGCTCATCTGGTAGTGCCCTGAGAACGAGATACACGCGGCTCCTATCGGGATCTGGCCTGCCGGGCGGCCTTGCTGGACTTGTTTTACCTTTCTCGAACGTCTTGTGCGAGGAATTCCGATAATGCTTCGGGCTATCTCGAGGTTGCGGTTTTCCAGTGGAATTGCCTAGGAAGATCATGAGATTCGTGGTCGAGGTTATTCCCGCTGCGTGTGGTTAGTTTGTGATGGATGAGTTGGAGCACCCCTGCAGGGTTAAATCTTTCGGAAAGCCATGCCCGCGGTTACGTGGCAACTTGGAAACTTTGTTTAACACCCGGTCATAGCAAACTTGAAGTAAACTCAAATAAAATACACCAATCGTGTGCGTAACCGTGACTGTCTCTTCTCGTGAGTCCTTATCCGGGAGAGAACACGGTGGGATTATGTTTGACGTAAGTAGGTGTTCAGGATCACTTAGTGATCATTACTAGTTCACGTCCGTTTATACGACGATCATCCCCCCTTATTCTTGTACTCGTAAGTTAGCCACTCAAATAAATGCTTAGTGCTTGCTGCAGCCTCACCACTTAACCATACCTCACCCATTAAGCTTTAATAGTCTTGATACCCTTGGAAATGAGATTGTTGAGTCCCTGTGGCTCACAGATTACTACAACAACAGTTGCAGGTACAGGTAATGCGATGATATGACGTGAGCGCGATGCTTGTTTGATTTGGAGTTCTTCTTCTTCTTCATCATCGATCTAGGATGGGTTCCAGGCGGCAGCCTGGGATAGCAAGGATGGATGTCATTTTATCATTTGTTTTCGTCCGTAGTCGGACCCTGCTCTTCTGCATGATGTTTGGATATGTTGTTGTATTGATGTGATATTGATGTAGCTTGTGGCGAGTGTAAGCCAATTCCATATACTCATCTCTTCTTTACATGTACTTGTAATGATATCCATTCTTGCATAACGACGAGATGCGCTTCTATCCCTGTCGAGGCCCTCGTGCCAAAATAAGGATAGGATCGCATCTTGGGCATGACATATACTTATTGCAAAGTTTTATTAGTTTATCATTAATCAAAGTATTAATTGCATGCCCCGAGGGAACACGTTGGTAGGAGTTAACCATCGCGCGCTTCCGACCCGAAACAACACTAGGATTTCAACGAGGAATAGAAATGCTCACACATCATCCCCGTGCCTATTTAATTTTTAGATGAACAAAAAGGTCAACCCCTCTTAATATTGACACTTGTACGATTTAAAAATTATGAACTCACACCTATTTCACATTACTACATCAATATCATTAACCCATAATTTCTTTATATGTGCTACATGATGGTTTTTATTATCACTCTTTGAATACCTGATATTTTTGGACTAGTCTGTAGGACCCATGCAAATTACCGTCACTATTTATTAAATCTCAAACAAATATAAGTGAAGAACGAGAGTCATTTATTTAAAATCTACACGCCACTGTGCTCAAAAAGATATAAGTGAAGTACTAGAGCAACTGCTAAGCTCAAAAGATATAAGGAAGCACATAGAGTATCTAACAAATTATGATGAATGTGTGTCTCTCTTAAATAGGTGTGTCCAGAAAACAATGATTGTGGCAAACCAAAAGTAAAAGCAAACAAAAGCAAATGATGCTCCAATCAAAACTCATATCATGTGACGAATAAAAATATAGCTTCAAGTGACATATCGATGGATTTGAGACGAAAGAGGGGATGCCTTCCAGGGCATCCCCTAGCTTAGACGCTTGAGTCTCCTTTAAAATATTACCTTGGGGTGCCTTGGGCATCCCCAATCTTAGGCTCTTGCTACTCCTTATTCCTTTGTCCATCAAGATAACACCCAAAACTTGAAAACTTCAATCACACAAAACTCAACAAAACCTCGTGAGATCCGTTAGTATAAGAAACATATTGCATACTTTATGTACTGTTGTAAATTGATTCAAATTTCATAAATTCATAATAGGTACTTTATTCTAACTTCTCCATAGCTTATAGCCCCCGATACAATCCATAGTTTAATCAAAATAAGCAACTATGCAAGCAAAAACAGAATTTGTCTAAAACAGAACAGTCTGTAGCAATCTGTAGAGAACCTGTACTTCTGTAACTCTAAAAATTCTGAAAAATTAGGACAACCTCTAAATTTTGTATATCAACACTGTGTAAAAATTTCAAATGATTATCACGCCCAGAAAAAAATGAAAATTCCTGTAATGGAGTCAAAAGTTTCAGTTTTGTTTCAGCATCGATTCTACTCATTTTGCGAGTCATCCCAAAGGCTTTACTTGGCACAAACACTATTTAAACACAAAAACATAATCATTACAGAGGCAATAATAATGTTATTAAAAATAAAAAGAAGTTCAAAGCAAAAATTTAAAGATAACTATTGGGTTGCCTCCCAACAAGCGTTATTGTTTTATGCCCCTAGCTAGGCATAATGCATAGTTTCAAGTTTTGTCATCTTTGCTCACAAGGGATCCACTCCCCTTCATGTCCTTTAAAACTATCTCTTCTAAGATCTTACTTAATAAATCTCCTTTCTCTATTTTAGTGGAAGGGATCAAATGGTCAAAAGGATTCGTAATATCATCACTAACATCATTATCATCATAGGAATGTTCATATAAAACGTGAATTTCATCATTGATAGGTTCCCTAATAGTGTTTTCATGCCAATCTTTACTAAACCCTTCATTTATTAATTTAGCATTCCATTCAAATTTATCACAAGTATGAAGCAATAAAGCTTGCGTTAATTCTTCGGAAGAAACATTTCTCCTCATATTCTCGCTAAACCCTTGGCAATTATTGGATTCCATCATACGCAAAGCATCTCTATTATGTAGGATAACTTCTATAGGGGGAGTTTCAGATTTAACTCTATAGAAAGAAAATATATCTCTTGCTTCCCACACTATATAATCAAATTCATGCATAAGGATGATGGTAACAATTTTCTTAATCTTAGGATTGCGAATACTCGGAAATCCCAAAAATATCTTTTGGAACATAGGATGGAGATGCACAATTTTTATATCTAGTTTCAAAATTAACATGGTAATAGCATCCACATAACAACTTGTCTCCTCAAGTATGGTCCCATTAGTAAAAGGCATAGCTCTCGAGCACTCAAAAAATTCTTGTATAACATGTTTCCCAATGATGTTTCCACTACCCACTTCATAGATTTTTGATTTTAAAACCGTGTGGGTATTAATACTAGGAAATTGATTAGGAGGTTCATGAATAGCATCATCAATATTTATTCTCTCCTTTTCCATGTAACTAGCACTATCTTCACTAGCGCTCTCAACAATAACTTTCTCAAACTCAGACATGACAGCTACTTCAAACAAACAAAAGAGTAAACTAGTACCAAGCACAGACAAATATTTTTGTTTTTTTGTTTTTTATGTGACAAGCTAAATATAACAGCAAATAAAAAGAAGAACAAGTGAATGAAAATTTGTGTCAAGTTACTTGGTAGTTGATGATGATATTCCCCGGCAACGGCGCCAGAAATCCTTCCTGATACTTGTGATCTGCGTTGAGTTTTCCGTTAAGAGGAACGGGTAATTGCAGCACAAAGCGGATAAGTATTTCCCTCAGTTATGAAACCAAGGTTTATAGAACTAATAGGAATATCAATCCTCAATCGTCTTCAGCGGCTGCACACAAATGAACAAACAACTTGCACCCAACGCGGGAAAGAGGGTTGTCAATCCCCTTGATCCCGTTATTTGCAAGCAAATGAGTTGTGTAGATAATTGTTGATAAATATAAATTGCAGAATAAATAAAAAGTAAATAAAATCAGCAAGGTAAATACAGCGTTTGTGAATATATAAGTGAATCGACTCGGGGGCATAGTGTTCCCTAGCGATATCTCTCATGTAGGCAGCATACGGTGGGTAAACAAATTACTGTTGGGCAATTGATAGAAAAGCGGATAGTTATGCGATTTTCACGGCAATGATCATGTATATATAGGCATCACATCCATAAGCATATAGGCCGACTCCTGCCTGCATCTATTACTATTACTCCACTCATCGACCGCTATCCAGCATGCACCTAGAGTATTAAGTAAAACAGAGTAATGCTTGGAGAACGATGACATGATGTAGACAAAGTAAACTCAAACAATATGAATGAACCCCATTGTTTTATCCTTGGTAGCAACAACACAAAGACGCATTTTGTCCCCTACTTTGTCACTGGGATATAGAAACTCGCCAGGTTGAACCTACCACAACGCACCACTCCCACAGATGAAATATCAATCTACTTGGCCAAAGCATATCAATAGATCGGAGAGCATTACGAAGCTATAATGATCATGCACATAAGAGATAATATAATTCAGAGGCATCTCAAATACTTTTCATGAATAATCTGAACATAAACCCACAATTCATCGGATCCCAACAAGCACACCGCACAATAGGATTACATCAGATAGATCAAAGAGAAGATGCAATGACCATTGTATTGAAGATCATAAGAGAGAGATTGCCATCTAGGTACTATCTATGGACCCGTAGGTCTGTGGTGAACTACTCACACATCATCATGACGGCAGCAAGGTTGATGAAGAGGCCCTCCGTGATCGATCCCCCCTCCGGCAGGGTGCCGTAACGGAGCTCCAGATGGCCTCGCGACGGAACAAAGACTTGCGGCGGCGGAAAAAGGGTTTCGGGACTGCCTCTGTTATTTTTAGGGTGAAAGAGAATTTATACGCCAGAGAGAGGCGTCGGGAGGCAACCGAGGGAGGCACAAGCCATCAGGGTGCCCTCCTGTGGCGCGCCTTGTTGGCTTGTGCGGCCCTCGTGCGGCCCCCGGCCTCCTTCCGAAGCTTCCAGGTCTTCTTTTGGTCCAGAAAAAATCATCAAAAAGTTTCGTGGCAATTGGACTTCGTTTGGTATTGTAAACCCGAAAAGCAAAAAAACACGCAGAAAACAGCAACTGGCACTGGGCATTGGGTCAATAGGTTAGTGCTCAAAAATATTATAAATTGGTAAATAAAGACCCAAAAAGTATCCTAGAATGATAATATATCAGCATGGAACAATCAAAAATTATAGATACGTTGGCGACGTATCATCCTCCACCTCCGGAGAATGGCCGGCGACGGCTCTTTCTGTCAAGAGTAGAGCAGTGGGAGGATAGTGATTATGTAGCTAGATCAGGGCAGAAGAATAGTGCATTGGTAATTACAAGTTACTAGGTAGGAACTGTTTTAACAGATTAAGAAAATGAAATCCCAACTGGTTGCTGAAATACTACACAGTTACTTTGATATTGCTACGCAAGTCAACATGCAGATACTAGAAAGAACACTTACTTCCAACAAAGTATGGACGGATGATGTCGTTGGGGGAGTTAGCATTTATCGTATGGTCAGGCTCTTTTAGGTGCAATGTAATTTTAGTGCCAGCTTTCTGTAGCGTCCCGACTCAAAACGAGTCAAGCCTCTGTGTGACCGTGCCATCCCTGGATCAGTATGCTGGCACACACAGTACATCAATGTATATATCAAAGTGCAATCACATGTAATTAACGTAAACTGATATATACCTTAAAATCTCAGCGGAAACAGTCAACGGGAGTGGAGTCCCAATAAACACCAACGGCAGGTTGAGTGTAGACCGTAACCCTGAATCGTACTCTTACTCGTCGTAGAAACTTATCTGCAACATAAGACGTTGCAGCCGTGTAAGTCAGTACATTGAATGTACCGGCAAGATCACAATAAGAGAAAACAGAAGATGAGGCTATTCTATATGCAATAAAGCTTTGTGGCTCTGTGTCTGAGTTTTTGCATAAAAGCTGATTTTATTTTATTTTCCTACAACAAAGGAATATCAGGAGTTTTCACTATGGAGATATCTATTATGACATGGGTCCGCCAACCGATGTCTCAATGCCCACAAGTTTCATAAGTTGCCCACAATTAATTATCAGTGTGGTGTTGAGAGTTCAGAGATAGATCCAAGTCCAGAGGCTCAAATTGTCCATAACCGGGGACACGGCTAATCGATTAGGTTTAACTCTGCAGAGTGTTGTGTACTTTACCCACAAGATTCGTTCCCTCCTTGTAAGTCCTCGCACTGCCGGGTGTTTGAGAACAGGACGAACGAAACATGGTCTTTCAGAGTGTTTCCCTGACTACTGTCAGTGCCCATCCAATCCTATCGTCGACTACATCTCGTAGCACTGCCCAGCCAGAGTCACAACAAAGATCAACCAAGCCAGAGCCCATAATGACTTGTGGCTACACAGGTAAGCTTCCGGGCATGAAGTATTCATCCGTCTCTTTGAGTCTGGGTGAGGCTTTCCGCAAGATGTCATGGCGCTTCTCCATGCATCCCGGCCATCCACTGGTTACTCCAGGGTGCCCATCAAATCCATCCCTCACCTAGTAGTGTGTATTGAAAACCTGTTTCTCGAGTCTCGAAGTCTTGAGGTCTTGAAGATGCAGGACTTGAAGATGCCTTCATGAAGTTGTCGTCTTTGACGTAGAGTCCTTCACCTCACACCACTCTCGAACACTCATACCAAACCCCGTCTACTTTAGCATAGCATTAAAATAACTAGCGTTCCCGAGGCTTTAGTAACAAGTGGTGGGTTCCTACCTCATGCATTCTACTCAACTACAAGAATTCAATAACACTACTGGAGGGATTTGAATGTTGATGTCACTAAATGCAATAAAACATAGGTATGAAATAAATGGTCAAAGTGAACTTGCCTGGTAGGGTTGATGAAGATAAATATCGCTCTCAAAAAATAACTTGATAGAACTATTCGTCACTCTCCGATGAAATCTATATAATCAAACATTACACTCTTATAAGCAAACACTTCTAGCAATCAATACTATCACACCAATAACAACACAAAGCACAAAACTAATCACAAAAGAGTGTGATGAAGGAGACAAAAGTTAAAATCAACAATTCTTCATCAAGCAACTAAGAAAAGGTTTTTCCTACAATTAACCTATTATCAACAGCAACACGACAACAACAAAGTAAAATCTAGCAAAGGCATTTAGCAAATATTTTTACTAGCAAAAAGAATTACTTTTGAAGAACAACTAAGAACTATGAAAACAACACACTAAACAATAGGAGTTTTCTAGCAAATAGAACATAACAGCAAAGAAAACACTAAGATAATAAAAATAACAGAAAACAAAATATAAAACAACTAAGCTAACAGAAAGTAAAACCTATAAAACACTTTATAAAAATATTTTCAAATAGGAACTCCAACTAGCAATGGAAATCAATTGCAAGTTATAATTGAACTAGAATTGATTTCATGCAAACAAAAGTAATAAACAACATAGAAATAAACTTGGTTGAAATACTACTGCTAACTAACAGAAAACAAGGTAAAACTTGTCAACTAATATAACAGAAAATAAATTTAAAACTATAAAAACAAAAGAAATAGAAATAAACCTAAAAAGAACTAAAACAGAATCTGTTTTGCTTGAAACCCTAATTTAAAATATGCTAAAAATTCCCACATTGTTCCTACTGATAAACAAAGTCATTAGTGACCAGTAGCAAAAAGATTCACTCAAAAATATATTTTTAAACTCAAGTTATAAGCAAAACAAGTTTGAATACAAATCTGTTTGAAACTGAATTTAAAATATTCAAATATGGTCAAACTTTATATCTTCAGAAACTAGATAAAAATTTGTGACACGATGCAAAAAGAATCACTCAAAAATATTAAAAACTCTAAAAGTTATAGCTAAAACAAAATCAGAAACTATTCTGTTAACTAAAACAAAAACAGAAAACTAAAACCTAAACTAACGAACAGGTGCGCTACGTGGCTGTTTCTCATTGGTTACGGGGTGTGCACGTTAGAGCTAAACGAACGAATGGCCGCAATGTAAAGAATAACGATTCGGTTAAAATAACTAACAGGAAAAACCGGCCGGTTCTTTTAACTAAACCGAAGGGGTACGCGGGTTCTAATCTACACCGTAGATTACAGATCGGACGGTGGAGGGCGGCGGCGGCTTACAGAGGAGGTGGAGATGAACTCCGGCGAGGCTCCGGCGGGGCAGAGGCGGCGAAGTCGACGGGGAGACGTCTCCGGTGGTCCTCGGGCGTTGGCGTCAGCACCAGACGATGAAGACGAGCGCGGCGACGACGTTGTTGGCCTTGGCGTGGCTCGGGGACGACGGTGGCGAGCAGCACGAGCTCGGGGGCGGCGAGGTGTTCGGGTGGTCGACGGGGAGATCGCTACGGCGGCTCTGGAGCTCAGGCGAGTGCACGGGGAGGTGCGGGCGAGGGTGGCGGAGAGGATGGTGGGCTCATGCGGTCGAGGGGGTGGCTAGGGCGAGCAGGGGGTCGGCAATGGCGCGTCGGCCGTGGCGGAGCTCCGATGAGGGATTGCGAGGACGAGAGGGGCTCGGGGTTGGGTTTTAGGGGTGGAACGGGTGCGGGTGTGCACGGGCTTTATAGGCGGCGGCTCGGAGTGCTCAGAAAGAAAGAGATCGACAGGATCCGGAGGGGATTTGGTCGCCGGCGTCGGGAAGGAAAGGGGAGGGAGGAAAGGAAAGAGGCGACCGCGACGGGATACGGACGGGCGGTGGGTCCCGCATGTCGGCGAGGGAGAGAGAGGGTGAAAGCGTTCGGGCGACCGATACGATGAGGATTCGGATCCAGCGAGTGGATCTTGGGCCTGATTTGCTAACGGGCCGAAACGGTGGTTTCCTAAATAGCTCACAGTTTTTCCTATTTAAAACCTTTTTCCTTTTTATTAAAAACAGGAAAGAAATGATCGATTTGTAGAATCAAATAAAATCCACAAATAAAAGTTTTATATACCACAATTATCAGAAAAATAAATTCTAAAAGATGAACATTTTTCCATGGCAAAAATAAATACTTCAGAGAAAATTATTTTCAGAAAAATGCCTTAATTGTTTTTATTTCTTTTGCAAATAATTTTCAAATAACCCCCTGGGTTTTATGGTTCAAAATTTCAAAAAAATACCCCTGGTTTTGGAGGGTCATGTTCCTCCTCTCAAATTTTTGAAATTTGGGGCAAGTGAATCTGAATTTTTTTCAAATTTCAAAATAGAGCCAAAAAATGAAATAGATTCCAAATTGAATATTTTCAGAAATTTTCAAATCCACTTTTCAAATACTTTATTTGAAGAAGTCATGTCATCTTCTCTCCATGATTTGAAGTGGATGAATTTGAATTCAAAAGCAAAAGGGAAAGTCATGTTATTCCCCCTCATTCACAAGTTTCAAAAAGTTTCAAATTTCACTCAATTTCAATCACTCAATCAAACAATTAATCATTCAATTATAACATTCCAAAATTTGGGATGTTACAAACCTACCACACTTAAAATGAATCTCGTCCTCGAGATTCGAAAGGGCTAGAAAGAAATGGTTAGGGTTTGGGGTCTTCTAGCAAATCCATTGACCATGAAAGTGTGGGGTCTACCACACTTAAAATGAGGGTTACTGGTCCCTCAAAGTCATGACAATCCTCTGGGGTCATTGGCAATATGTGCCTCTTCACATTCTCCATAGTAACTCCTTTGTTGATGTGCTTCCTTTTCAAGCAAAATCTTCTGTTCTCATATCAAAGTGTATTTCCTCCGATACTGGGTCTTCTTAACTGACAAGTCTCGTGATCATTCTAATTAGCTTATCGATGATCTCATGGTGGTCTACCATTCGTGGTTATCCTGCAGAGAAAAAGGGTCTTGGCTTCATCCTCACCGTAAAATTCCTACGTGTGACAACAACTGCCATGTACAAGGGTTCATCATCATACCATTCTAAGGCTTAATCAAAAGCTTCAAAGGACGTCGTCTCTTTACTATGGGTAAGTCACTCAGATTTACCATTTCGAATAGCAAGAGAAATGATAAGAGTAAGTCGTCATGGTGATCAATCCATTCCGCACCCAAATCATTACCTTGTATAAGGTTTAGTGAATCTCGTATTCTAACTCTTGGGCTTCCTCACAAACGTTGCAGAAATTTCTCTTGTCAACGAACAAAGTTCGGATAAATCCATTGATTCTGCAAGCTGAACAAAAACATCTATCGTTTCTTCTCATCTCTCAGGCTTTCGTATCCTCCTAAGAAAAACGTTTTGCAAAACAGTCATAGCTTCTTCCAAGTTCCTTCCTTCATAAGGGTAGGGCTTGATCCTTATCAATCCTGAGGTCTGTGAGTTGTGGGCTCACTTGAATACTTGAACAGCTTTAACTCAGCCTTGGGGTTACTAGCGTGTCATATTCCAACATTACCTTCAATTCATTCCATCATACCCTTGAGTAAAATAAATCACAGGCTTATTCTTGTCTAGATTCCACTCTGTGGAATTCATTTTCCTTTCCATTGGTCTGTTTAAACTTAGGTATTGGTTCATCACAATCATTCCTTCATTTCATCCTTATTCAAAATTCCAACTTCAAAAGTACTTTGTTGCAAATGCTGTCATCCACATAGTTTGATATGGTCCAGCATTACCTTCAATTGTATCCAGACTCCTTGGCAAGAACGGTACCTTCTTATTCCTTGGATCCTGTGGTTTTACCGGTTACTACCACACTTAAAATGAAATGTGCATATGCCTGCATAGACCATATTTTCTCATATCCTCGATAAAATGGTCGGAGATCTTGCTTACAGAGTAACAATTCAACATATGAAATCATGACAATAATTTCTATTGATTCATGAAGTTATTACAATCTCTGAGACTTCTGTTACATAATCCAACTTCAAAACCTCAAGAAAAAAGGCTTCCTATTACATTTATTACTTCCAAAAATCCAAAACTCAAAACTACTCATGTTTAGCCTTCTTCTCCGGGCAGGTATAGGAGTAGTGGCCGGTCTTGTTGCACCGATGACAAGTGATGTGGCTCAGATCCTTCCGTGTAGAAAACCACGGAGTCCTCTTCTTCTTCTTGGGTTGGGTTCCTTGCTTGATGCTTGGCTCATACTTCTTGCAATAACAATGAGGTCTCTCCAAGCTGCAATGTAAACATCTGATGCTTCTACTTACTTGGCCTTTCTTCTTGTCAAGGTTAATCATTCTTTCTATCTCCTGAGGGTCATATTGCACTTCTGCTGTCGGGAAATCTCCCAGATACTCGTTCGGACAATTCTGGGAAATATGTCCTTCTTCTCCACATGAATAACATGACTTGGTATCTACGATTGGGTTTGGTATATCTCCCATCTTCATGGGTTCTTCTAACTTTTTCCCGAGGGCTTCTTTCATTGCTTCCTTCTGCTGCTTCATCACTTCTTGTACCTTGGGGTATATTTGACATTGTGCCGGAAAATGACTAGTTCCTTCACACAAGAAACAAGTCACTTGCCCAGTCGGGCATTCCTCAGCAGGGTGATTTTCTTCACAATGAGGGCATCCATCCTTGTGTTCTTCCTGAGTGTGTCCTATCTCTCCACATATCTTGCATGCACAAGGCTTCTTCATCGTGTTATCACGGTGCTTCTGAATGAGACGGGATCTTAACAGAGTCTTCTTGAACTCTTCCCAACTTTCTGCTCTATTAAATCCTTGTATGGCGTGATGCATTTTCCACCAGATAGCGGCACTTTGGGTAAGGTACTGAAGAGCGTGTGGAACCTCATACTTCTTTGAAATCAAATTACTTCCGAAATGGTTCTCCATGTTCCTTATCCATATTTCAGCCTCCAACTGGGTCATTGGTCCAGAGAGTACAAGTCCAGCTTCATACGCCATCTATTGGGTCCAAGGGTTTGGGATGAGATATTGGAGAGATAGAGGGAGATACACACAATACAAACAATAGTTTTGAAAATAGGTTTTTTATTTGTGGATGTCGGAAAAATGCACACAAATGACAGCTCACAAAACATCGTATCTAACGTGAGTATACAACATGGGTGGTGGTCCTCTAAAGGTCATATTGAAATGCTTCAGGGTCTTTGAATTCTTCGGGTCTTCAAAGTCTTCAACTGGTGTAACTTCAATTCTGGTTGTATAGGGTAATCCTCCTTTCACTCTGAGTTGGTTACGATTGTCCGATATCTTGTCCTTCTCGGAGTGGTCTCAGTTGATTCTTCACGTGGTCAAAGGGACAAGGGTATTGTCTAACTATTTGGGGTAAGGGGAATATTTGATGAAACTCAGAAGGATAAGAAGTAAAAGATCCTTTTGAAAATAATTTTGAGAGATATCCTGTCCTATGGGCTTTCCGATTTCTAGGGTCACGTCCTACAGTCAACATGTGCTCTGATACCATCTCTGTAGCGTCCCGACTCAAAACGAGTCAAGCCTCTGTGTGACCGTGCCATCCCTGGATCAGTATGCTGGCACACACAATACATCAATGTATATATCAAAGTGCAATCACATGTAATTAACGTAAACTGATATATACCTTAAAATCTCAGCGGAAACAGTCAACGGGAGTGGAGTCCCAATAAACACCAACGGCAGGTTGAGTGTAGACCGTAACCCTGAATCGTACTCTTACTCGTCGTAGAAACTTATCTGCAACATAAGACGTTGCAGCCGTGTAGGTCAGTACATTGAATGTACCGGCAAGATCACAATATGAGAAAACAGAAGATGAGGCTATTCTATATGCAATAAAGCTTTGTGGCTCTGTGTCTGAGTTTTTGCATAAAAGCTGATTTTATTTTATTTTCCTACAACAAAGGAATATCAGGAGTTTTCACTATGGAGATATCTATTATGACATGGTTCCGCCAACCGATGTCTCAATGCCCACAAGTTTCATAAGTTGCCCACAATTAATTATCAGTGTGGTGTTGAGAGTTCAGAGATAGATCCAAGTCCAGAGGCTCAAATTGTCCATAACCGGGGACACGGCTAATCGATTAGGTTTAACTCTGCAGAGTGTTGTGTACTTTACCCACAAGATTCGTTCCCTCCTTGTAAGTCCTCGCACTGCCGGGTGTTTGAGAACAGGACGAACGAAACATGGTCTTTCAGAGTGTTTCCCTGACTACTGTCAGTGCCCATCCAATCCTATCGTCGACTACATCTCGTAGCACTGCCCAGCCAGAGTCACAACAAAGATCAACCAAGCCAGAGCCCATAATGACTTGTGGCTACACAGGTAAGCTTCCGGGCATGAAGTATTCATCCGTCTCTTTGAGTCTGGGTGAGGCTTTCCGCAAGATGTCATGGCGCTTCTCCATGCATCCCGGCCATCCACTGGTTACTCCAGGGTGCCCATCAAATCCATCCCTCACCTAGTAGTGTGTATTGAAAACCTGTTTCTCGAGTCTCGAAGTCTTGAGGTCTTGAAGATGCAGGACTTGAAGATGCCTTCATGAAGTTGTCGTCTTTGACGTAGAGTCCTTCACCTCACACCACTCTCGAACACTCATACCAAACCCCGTCTACTTTAGCATAGCATTAAAATAACTAGCGTTCCCGAGGCTTTAGTAACAAGTGGTGGGTTCCTACCTCATGCATTCTACTCAACTACAAGAATTCAATAACACTACTGGAGGGATTTGAATGTTGATGTCACTAAATGCAATAAAACATAGGTATGAAATAAATGGTCAAAGTGAACTTGCCTGGTAGGGTTGATGAAGATAAATATCGCTCTCAAAAAATAACTTGATAGAACTATTCGTCACTCTCCGATGAAATCTATATAATCAAACATTACACTCTTATAAGCAAACACTTCTAGCAATCAATACTATCACACCAATAACAACACAAAGCACAAAACTAATCACAAAAGAGTGTGATGAAGGAGACAAAAGTTAAAATCAACAATTCTTCATCAAGCAACTAAGAAAAGGTTTTTCCTACAATTAACCTATTATCAACAGCAACACGACAACAACAAAGTAAAATCTAGCAAAGGCATTTAGCAAATATTTTTACTAGCAAAAAGAATTACTTTTGAAGAACAACTAAGAACTATGAAAACAACACACTAAACAATAGGAGTTTTCTAGCAAATAGAACATAACAGCAAAGAAAACACTAAGATAATAAAAATAACAGAAAACAAAATATAAAACAACTAAGCTAACAGAAAGTAAAACCTATAAAACACTTTATAAAAATATTTTCAAATAGGAACTCCAACTAGCAATGGAAATCAATTGCAAGTTATAATTGAACTAGAATTGATTTCATGCAAACAAAAGTAATAAACAACATAGAAATAAACTTGGTTGAAATACTACTGCTAACTAACAGAAAACAAGGTAAAACTTGTCAACTAATATAACAGAAAATAAATTTAAAACTATAAAAACAAAAGAAATAGAAATAAACCTAAAAAGAACTAAAACAGAATCTGTTTTGCTTGAAACCCTAATTTAAAATATGCTAAAAATTCCCACATTGTTCCTACTGATAAACAAAGTCATTAGTGACCAGTAGCAAAAAGATTCACTCAAAAATATATTTTTAAACTCAAGTTATAAGCAAAACAAGTTTGAATACAAATCTGTTTGAAACTGAATTTAAAATATTCAAATATGGTCAAACTTTATATCTTCAGAAACTAGATAAAAATTTGTGACACGATGCAAAAAGAATCACTCAAAAATATTAAAAACTCTAAAAGTTATAGCTAAAACAAAATCAGAAACTATTCTGTTAACTAAAACAAAAACAGAAAACTAAAACCTAAACTAACGAACAGGTGCGCTACGTGGCTGTTTCTCATTGGTTACGGGGTGTGCACGTTAGAGCTAAACGAACGAATGGCCGCAATGTAAAGAATAACGATTCGGTTAAAATAACTAACAGGAAAAACCGGCCGGTTCTTTTAACTAAACCGAAGGGGTACGCGGGTTCTAATCTACACCGTAGATTACAGATCGGACGGTGGAGGGCGGCGGCGGCTTACAGAGGAGGTGGAGATGAACTCCGGCGAGGCTCCGGCGGGGCAGAGGCGGCGAAGTCGACGGGGAGACGTCTCCGGTGGTCCTCGGGCGTTGGCGTCAGCACCAGACGATGAAGACGAGCGCGGCGACGACGTTGTTGGCCTTGGCGTGGCTCGGGGACGACGGTGGCGAGCAGCACGAGCTCGGGGGCGGCGAGGTGTTCGGGTGGTCGACGGGGAGATCGCTACGGCGGCTCTGGAGCTCAGGCGAGTGCACGGGGAGGTGCGGGCGAGGGTGGCGGAGAGGATGGTGGGCTCATGCGGTCGAGGGGGTGGCTAGGGCGAGCAGGGGGTCGGCAATGGCGCGTCGGCCGTGGCGGAGCTCCGATGAGGGATTGCGAGGACGAGAGGGGCTCGGGGTTGGGTTTTAGGGGTGGAACGGGTGCGGGTGTGCACGGGCTTTATAGGCGGCGGCTCGGAGTGCTCAGAAAGAAAGAGATCGACAGGATCCGGAGGGGATTTGGTCGCCGGCGTCGGGAAGGAAAGGGGAGGGAGGAAAGGAAAGAGGCGACCGCGACGGGATACGGACGGGCGGTGGGTCCCGCATGTCGGCGAGGGAGAGAGAGGGTGAAAGCGTTCGGGCGACCGATACGATGAGGATTCGGATCCGGCGAGTGGATCTTGGGCCTGATTTGCTAACGGGCCGAAACGGTGGTTTCCTAAATAGCTCACAGTTTTTCCTATTTAAAACCTTTTTCCTTTTTATTAAAAACAGGAAAGAAATGATCGATTTGTAGAATCAAATAAAATCCACAAATAAAAGTTTTATATACCACAATTATCAGAAAAATAAATTCTAAAAGATGAACATTTTTCCATGGCAAAAATAAATACTTCAGAGAAAATTATTTTCAGAAAAATGCCTTAATTGTTTTTATTTCTTTTGCAAATAATTTTCAAATAACCCCCTGGGTTTTATGGTTCAAAATTTCAAAAAAATACCCCTGGTTTTGGAGGGTCATGTTCCTCCTCTCAAATTTTTGAAATTTGGGGCAAGTGAATCTGAATTTTTTTCAAATTTCAAAATAGAGCCAAAAAATGAAATAGATTCCAAATTGAATATTTTCAGAAATTTTCAAATCCACTTTTCAAATACTTTATTTGAAGAAGTCATGTCATCTTCTCTCCATGATTTGAAGTGGATGAATTTGAATTCAAAAGCAAAAGGGAAAGTCATGTTATTCCCCCTCATTCACAAGTTTCAAAAAGTTTCAAATTTCACTCAATTTCAATCACTCAATCAAACAATTAATCATTCAATTATAACATTCCAAAATTTGGGATGTTACACTTTCAGTACATAAAACTTAGAAATTTCTGCCCAAAGGCCTTCTTCAAAATAGGAGTGACAATCTTCGTCAAGTTTTACAGAAACAACAATTGTAAATCCATGGTTTGTGCTCAATATGACATCCCTGGAGTCTTCAGTTATGTAAAGGCCAAGATTTAGCGCTACGGTTGTCGTTGCAAAGCAAGAGATGTACTGCAGGAATTGATAAGATTGGTACAGAACAGGGTAACATGATAGTATGGGAGTAGTAGTTAAAAGAACAACACATCAGTTGATATGAAAGGACAAAAAATTACAAGCAAACAGATAATGTAACCATGATGTCGTGCAAATATATATGAGAGTAAACGAAAGAACAATACAACATTAATTTTCCTAATATAGAAGGAGAAGAATAATAATAAGAAGAAATCACATTTGACGTAAATGCTGCATGTGGCACCTTTTATCCAAATGTAGCAATATATAGTATAGGTTCAGAAAAAGTATAGGCCATGCATGTCAACCCAGGTAGTGTGAGATTGAACATATTGTGCGCTTCGTGAAGTCATCCGGTACGGTGAGATGGAACTCCTCGGTTTTTTGGCCGAGGCCGCATAGCCCTGATGTGTCCTTGCACTGTACACTCTATGAATGAAAACCCTCGAATCAGCTAGAAGAAACATAGATCCACGACGATTTCGGACGGGTGATTAAAAGGGGCCGACGGACTGGGATAAGAGATGAGCAGAAATATTTCAGTAGATTAGTACCTGGTTCTTCATGGGGAAAAACCAGTACCGAAGATTCCCCAATCGGGCGAGCTGGGTCGACAGCGAGCAGCGTCGAGAAAGTCAGTGCCGATAGGCCACGGCAAGCGACAGTGGCGAAATGCGGTGGCGTTTGGCGACAGCCGGCGGCGGCGACAGGCGTCGAGCTAAGTGGTTGTCGCGAGGATAGGCGGTGACATGCATGGAGAGTCCCGGAGTAGTGTTAGTGTAGGTGCTACTGGTAAGGGGGAGGGGAGGGGGAGGGGAGCGGGCGAGGGTTTTGTGACGTGTGGGTGCTGAGGGTTTTCTTTTTAAAAAAAGTGGTGCTAAGGGTTTTCTGTCCTAGAATAATGTACTTCGGAGGAAACGGTTTATTAGATCCAACAGTGTGTGATAAATCCTATATAAATATTACTCTCAAGTAAACTAGCACTCTGGTGTGATGGAGTTACACACAGCCTGCGGTTCACACGTGCGATCCGTGGGGATGCGTTCTGGCCAATCAGAACACAAATGATGCGGCACAATGAAAGTCGTCGCATAGTTTCAATCTCGGAAAAAAAAAATACACAAGCATAGATATAATACACACAAACTAGATAGATTCAATCCAACATCTCATCTTCATGCTTGATCATTAAGATTATCCAGGAACTGGGCGTACGCGGCGTGCGCTATCTTGTGAGAATACTTCTGCTTGAAGGAGCCAACGGCTCTTCCTCTTGCATGCGCCAGAACACTAGAATACATGTTGTTAATCTTATGGTTGCAGAATGGGCATCCATAGCCCCCATTCTTCCTGACACGCCTGTTATGCTTTCCATCCATAAGCTCTCTGAGCATTTGCCTCTTGAACCTCTCATGGACATCTTCATCCTCGCTGTCCACATCGTCAGATAGCACCTATACATAGTAAAAAAATGTCAAGTTCGTATATTTATAATGAGAATTCGCAAGGTAGAGTTTATGAAACAAAATATATCATGCGACAATGTGAACCCTAAATCGAAGCTAATTGGTTTGATGCCAAAAGTTGGCATGCCATATTTTAGCAACTGCCAAATGTTGGCTAGAGATTGATTGCATACCAATTCTCGTTATCAATCTCACAAAAGGTTGCCAAATGTTGACAACTTTTGATTTTGCCAAATATTGGCAGCTATGCCAAATGTTGGTAGCAAACCAATCGGCCTATTATATGTATTTACCAAAAATGGGTATAGATGACCAATCGGTTCTCCGTCCGAGTCGTTGTCGTTGCTGGAGTGGTCGTCGGAGTCGCTGTGGACCATCGGCTCCGGCTGGGGAAGCACGACGGCGGCGACAACGTCAAGGCCGCGCTGCTGTCCACGCGATACGTCATCTCCGACGACGGCAATCTCTATGCCCACCATCACGCTGTGCTCGGGTGCTTCACCGGCCCCGACGTGGTTACTCCCTCCCATGGTGCAGGGATGCCGCTGATGACGATTGAGAACGGTGATGAGGATGCAGGGGGGAGAGGATTGTGTGTAGCGAGAATGTTAAAACCAGTGGCTCTGGCGCCGTTAATAAAGGGCGGTTGGGACTTGAGAGGAAGGCAGGCGACAGTTTAAAGGGACGGCTCGCCTCCCGGTGAGCCGCCTGCGCGTCGGACTGCTGGCATGCACACCGTCAATTCACACGCCTGACGGCACGTCTCCCTGCGAAACTGCGCAGCGAACACGCCTCCCATCAATTCACACACCTACTCGCACGCATCCAAGTCAGCCTGCGCGGCGACCTGCTAGCATGCGTCCCGTCAAATCATATCTGCTTACACGAATCGCGGGGTGTGTATTGTTTTTCTACGAAGCTACGACACTTACTCCCTCCGTTTTTATTTAGTCTGCATGTTAGAGTTGACTGAAGTCAAACTTGATAAAGTTTGACCAACTTTATAGAAAGAAATATAAATAATTACCATGACAGATATATATGATGTGAAACTACATTCAATAAAGAATCTAATGGCATTAATTTTTAATTGTAAACGTTAATATTTTTGTCTATAAATTTGGTCAAAGTTTACAAAGCTTGACTTTAACCAACGCTAATACGCGGACTAAATAAAAACAGTTTGGATTAATAAACCGTTTGCGATGTTAACGTGACAGTTCTATGTTGCATCTATTAATAAGCCCCCATTTGCAAGAAGCTTAGATGAAAACTTCTCTCAAATTGGACGGTTTATTTACCATGACCTATAAGTTCCCTATCATGAAATCATGTCAATATTTCATGAATTCTAGCTTAGCTGGGCGTTTGCTGGAATTTGAAAGCCAAGAGTCAATGTTTGCGGCCCCAAGATGTTTGAAATTTATTGTTTTTCCTTCCATAGGGACTAAACATGCACCCAAGACAAAAAAAATGAATTTCTAATCCATTTGGGCGCACAACCGCGTGTGCATATAGTTCAAATTTGAAATTTACAAATTAAATACCTAAGGAATCAATTTAATGTATAAAAATGTCTGAATGTTCTTTAAAAATCAAATTTTAACACTGCACTCCTATTGTCACATGTGCACTACAGAAAAAGTTTGACATGCATGCCTCGAAGTGGCGGTGGTGTGGTGGGACGAGTGGGGGTGTGGGGGTCCGGCACACAATACGCGTCGTATGCATGCCACCACGTGGGGTTGTCCGGTTAGTTAGGCATCAAGCTAGCAATGGGGATTACTCAGGCAGGTATATTGGAGTCCCAACCCCGTGCCCATCACCGCCCTCCCATTCCCTTCCCCATCTCCGTACCCGTGCGCGGGGATAAAAAGTTTCCCATCCCCGTCGCCACTTCTTTATCTGCTGGGGAAACCCAACATGCATTTAAGAACAACATTCGATAGTATTTCAGTAAAAAAGTATTTCAACGCAATAAACAATATGTTGTGGCTAAGTTTGGGATTTCTTAGGGATTTTTGGGCCAGATGGGTAGGATCTGTGGAAATTTGGGTGACCGAGGGCGCAAAATACGTGGGGTCTACTAATTTCAGAGCCCACATGTAAGTACTTCATGGTTAAGGCGGGTAATGCTATATACATCCCATCCCCATCCCCGTCCTGCACGCTGGGTAAGGTATTTGACCCACCATCTTACCCATGGGAATTCAAGCTCGCACTTCTCCGTGCCCTAATAGAGTAGTTACCCATGGGGATGCGGATAACGGTTTTAACCATTGCCAACTTCAGGTGAGGCACGTGCCACGTCAAAAGTCGTGCATTGGGTATATATTTAAAGCATCTCGATCATGACCTTTTTCATGCATATGTTTGTGTCTCATGCATACGGTGGTGGTCCTCGTACACTAACTCATGCGGTTACCACTGACACACCCATTCGTTGCCCCCGCGAGGTCTATCACCTTGGATGGCGCAGCGAGAGGGGTTTGATCAAAGGTGGATTCATCTTAGTCCGTGTTTCGGCGAAGATCATGGGGAGATTCCGGACAAAAGTTTGGGCGCATGTGTGCACGCGCATGCTCATTGTACACATTGTGAACCTCCGTGTTTTTTTTCGGTTTGCGAAGGTGCCACATTAAAGGTGTGCATTGGGTATTCAAAACATCACAAAACACCTCCGTACATATGTTAGGGCAGCATGGAGGCGGTGGTTGTCCTCGGACACCGCCCCCTCACACAATTATCAGTGTCACTCCCATCTGTGGCCTCGCGTACTTTTGTACCACAACGAGAGAGGTTAATTATTGTGGATTCTTTTTTGGTCGATGTTTGCGGTAGGCCATGGGTGTGAGATTACATGGTATAATTTGAGTGCGTGTAGTGTATGCATGAATGTCTCTCCCATCGGCTCGAATGGGGGGTATATATATACTACGCGTCGTGAACCTCGCTTTTCATGCGGACTTTAAGATTCCCGAGGAAGGTGTGCCACGCTAAAGTTTGTGTGTTGGGTATGTAAACATCACACAACACTTCCATACATATGTTTGATCCACGTTTAGACGGTGATTGTCTTTAGATACTCCTTCCTGTGGTTGTCGTTGGAAAGTCCATTCCTGGGCCCGCGTGGATGTCCATCACATTGACTGACAACGAGAGAGAGGTTAGCATGGTGGATTCTTCAATTGGTTTGTGTTTTGGTATATATTATATAGGTCATTTGAGTTTCCTAACCCAAGTCTGAGCGCACGCGTACGTACGCATGAATCGTTCCCATCGATGCTCGGCATACTAGCTGTACGCGTCATGAACACTCGCTCGGGGGGGGGGGGGACTTTCCGGTTCCAAAGCATGTGTCACATCAAAGTTGCACATGATGTATATATTAATGAATTCAAACGCAACACAACATTTCCGTACATATATTTGCGCCACCTCTAGGTGATGGCTGTCTTTGATACTCCACCGCGTGGTTATCGGCGTCATGCCCATTCATGGGCCTCGGTGGACGTCCATCCTTTCGACCAACGGTGGGAGAGGTTTGACCAAAATGTTGATTATTTGGTCGGGATGTCCGTGTTGCGAGGCGCATGGGCCATAGTCCACCTTTGACCGGAAGAGAGATGGGGTGGTTTGACCATGCTAGATTCATGTACATGTTTCATTTTCGTGTTACGGCATGGGTGAGACGCGAGACCGTTTGGGGGCATGTATTCGTAGCTAGGATTCCCCCTCCCACCGATACGAAGTGGCGACGGAGGAGACATGTGCCACATCAAAGTTGCACATTGGGTATTTTGAACGATCAAACCACCCTGTGCATACATATTTTTGTTCCACATGCAGGCGTGTATGTGTTCTAACCCCTTTCCTGCAAATTTTTTTTGGCAAAATGCTCCTATATATTATTATTCTAGGAGTAAATAGTAAACGATTCGAATGTAACAACCGTTTGCGATTGTACACTCAATCGACACCATTCCCTCCGACGCTGGCGCATCAGCACGGTCCACTGGTGGGCGCCAGACACGATTGGGCTCCACGAGACTTCCCTCACAAAAATATCTACCGCCTTGAGCCGTTTGAAAAATGGCGGTTCCGCGAGTTTTTCCTATTTGATAGCACACACTTATTATGTTTCTGCTGTGTGCGATGTTTGTTGCTCCCGCGCTGGCCGCGCCGCTTCAGTCCCATAATCTAAATTTTCAGTAGCCCCGGCATCCTAGAATTTCACTCTTGCCTAGTAAAATTTTCAGTAGTTGCGCGACATTTCCTCAAACACCACCTGCCCCCCTCCCCACCACAAAACCTCTGCTCAGATTTGTAAAATATAAAGGAAAACCTCCGCTCCCACATGCACCACTCCTCTCCCTCGCTCGAACCCTAGCTAGCCCACTGCCGCCACCCCCGACTCCACCGTCAACCTCTGTAGGCCTTCCCGTGACTATGTGGAAGACCTCATGAAGATCCATCACAAGGGGTTGGACTAGAGTCGTGTGTGCATTCGACAGTAGTGCTCCTCCATGTCGAATGCACACATAACTTTAGTACACCCCCTTGTGGCGGTGTGCGAAACACCCCTTTCCCATAGATCCCCATCCCCATCCTCATCCCCTCTCCGGAGCATTGCAGCCTCAGTCCAACTATGCTTCCCGGGGAGCTGGAGGAGCGAATGGCCAAAAAGAGGTACATCGAGGCCTGTCCGCTAGACGACGACGAGGTGTCTGCCAAGGCCCCCCGGGGTAGCTCACTACGATGACTGGACCGTGGCTTTTAATAAGCGGGCTCGCGCATGTCTATATGTCCTGGCAGCCGACTACGACATCGAGCTCGTCGATAGCGATGGCTTGACGCGGGCTATGCCACAGGTTAAGTGACACACCCCCACCCCTTCGGGTTCAACCTCCTTGGATCTCCTTCATGCCCCCCGCCGCTGATCTACTCTGCTTCGCTGTTAGGATTTTGCCTTCATCGCCATTGAGACCCTTTTGTCATTTCTGAAGGTCGCGTTCTATATATATGGTGGTGGCTCGGCATCGTGAGCTGCCAAGTCAGACCTCATTGACGACGACAACGATGACAAGGGCGCCCTATCCGTCTCTTCCAATGGGAAATAGCCCATCCACGACAACATGGATGTCACCCTGCAGACGTGCTCTTCCAAAGGGAAGGAGCTAAGCTGCCACAACAGGGAGCGCACAATGCGCACCCCCAGTATAGACTCTTCCAAGGGGTATGAATTGTAATGTTCAAAAGTGCAATTTGATAGGCTGGAGTATGAATTGTTCAGTTCAATTTCAGTGCATGCGTTTGGTTGTCTGTAGTGAGCATATACCTTGTTTAGCGTGATATGTGGTTGTTTGTAGTGAACATATGTCCAGTTTCATTGCTAGATTTGGTTGTTCAATCATACAATTGGTTCCCGTTAAAGCTGGTGTATTTAACATGCCCCTGTTTATTTCAGTTTTCTCACAACATGATGTCGAATCATACAATTTGATGTTTAAGCACATGGTGTGTTCTATCTTCTATGCAATTTCAACAATACTGATATGAATGACTGTTTGGTTGCTGTTAAGTCTGTTGTAGTGAGCATATGCTTCCTTTAAAGGTTTTTGGTTGTTTGTTGTTAGCATTTGTCCAGTTTCAATTGCTATATTTGGTTATTTGTAGTATGCATCTGATCTACTCTGCTTTGCTGTCAGGAATTTGCTATGATGGAGTATGAATTGTAATGTTCAAAAGTGCAATTTGATATGATGGAGTATGAATTGTTCGGTTCAATTTCACTGCCTATGTTTGGTTGTCTGTAGTGAGCATATACCTATATTTGGTTGTTTGTAGTATGTGGTATGCCTCTGATCTACTCTACTTTGCTAACAGAAATTTGCCTTCATCGCCAACAAGACCCTTTTGTCATTTATGAAAGTCGCGTTCTATGGCGGTGTTTTGGCATCGTCAGCTGCCAAGTCAGGCCTCATTGACGACGACAACTTGTCGTCGACAAGTGTGCCCTACGCTGGAGTATGAATTGTTCAGTTCAATTTCATGAACGCCTATGTTTGGTTGTCTGTAGTGAGCATATACCATGTTTAGCTGTGTTTGGTTGTTTGTAGTGAACATATGTCCAGCTTTAATTGCTAGATTTGGTTGTTCAATCATACAATTGGTTCCTGTTAAAGCTGGTGTAGTTAACACGCCCCTGTTTATTTCGGTTTTCTCACAATGTGATGTTCAATCATAGAATTTGATGTTTAAGCACATGGTACGTTCTATGCAATTTCAACAATACCGATATGAATGACTACTTAGTTGATGTAGTATGCCTTGTTTATTTAGTTATTCACAATGTGCAGTACAGTTTGATTAACACCAGTTCAATGGTCATATCTGTTTCCTGTTAAGCCTGGTGTAGGTAATACATCCCCTGTTTTTTTCACTCTGTGATGTTCAATTATACAATTTGATGTTTAAAAAACAAGCTTTGTTCTATGCAAATTCAACAATACCATTATGAATGACTTTATTTTGTTTTAGTTAAGCCTGATGTAGTAAGCATATGCCTATTTTAATGGTTTTTGGTTCACATGGCTATATTTGTTTCCCATGTTATACTCCCTCCGCCCCATAATATAATACACTAATACATCCAATATGTTAGTACATTGGATGTAATTAGATCTTATATAGTGGGACGGAGAGAGCATCATGTGAGGTAAATAATAAAGATTGTTAGTACAATGGGTCAAAATGTGGCAATTAAACTATTTATTTACAGTTTGTCCAAGACAACAGTGATATGCAGTATATTAACTCAGAACTCTATACCCTTTTTACTGCACATAATGAGTTGTTAGATGACAATCTGTGTATCTTTTTCCTTTGCAGTGGTTTCCAACGCAGTCTACCCAAGATCACCTCTCAAACTACATGATTGTTGGACATGCAAATGTACATGTATTTGTACCAGACTAGAATGACTATCTGGAAGTCATGAAGATATTGAAGGATGGGAGGTCGGCCATCACAAGGGATTGGGCTAGAGTTGTGCGTGCATTCGACATGGAGGAGGGCACACTACAGGCATTCCGCTTCACCTTTTACAGCAACCAGAATATCTTTTGCCTCTTTCTTTGTCGTCTTTAATACAAGTATTCAACAGTCGTTCATCATTCTTTATTTGGTGCTTATGTAATTCTTTCGTTGACGTAATTCTTGAACGTATGTACCTGTGAATGGAATAATGCATTGGTTGATGAACCTATCTATGTATATGTAAAAAGCTATTCCCTACTTTCAAATTCAAATTCTGTACAATTTTAAATTGTAGCGATTAAAATAATAATAAAATGCTCTGCGGGTCATTAGCCGCACACGGTTTGTAAGTCTCAACGTTTGTGAAATACCTCATGATCCGACACGTTTCACAGATAGAAAGCGTGTGCGCCCATGCACACAGTTGCCGTTCGCAAACCGTGTGTGATTTCAGACAATATCACAAACGGTGCAACCGAAATCAACGTTGGTGATAGAATCTCTGTCGCACACAGTTTAAAATGATAAATTGTTTGTGATGTAGTATGCATCGCAAACATTGGACCACAGAATAGCGCATGCGATAGTTATCATGTCGGACGCGAGTACGACATTCCGACGTTTCTTAAACTTATCCGATACTTGTACGACGGTTAAATTGTCGTCTTAGTTAAATATCACAAACGGTTCAGACAATATAAGTGTGCGTGATATACTCCTTATCCTACACGCTTTGCAATTATGAACTGTTTGCGATTCGGCACACATCGAAAACGGTGCGCTACAGAATAGCGTGTGCGATGTTAGTGTGATCTCACGCGAGTTGCAAGGATGAGCCGTATGGGAAGGATGCCATATCTCAAACGGTTGACTAGTGACTCTCGTTTGTGATAGATGCGGACATCCTATACGCCTAGTTTTGCTAAATGTTTGCGTTCGTTGGCCACCATCGCTGACGATTTTTCTGTGTCGTTTGGGATGGACCCCCCTATCGCCCACGCAGGCAAGGCGACGGTTTAAAACTACATCACGAAAAGGGGTTAAAAACCATTTGTATAGCACGTCGCTGCGCCAGTGATACAAGGAACAAATACAAGGATATCTATGGACATGGAGTGAAGCACATTTAGATGATGTCAATTGATTCTTTAATTACCGCGTCCCTTGCTTACCTATGAGTGAATGTGTGACTCCTTGAACTATTGCATAAGGTTGGAGTTGATTGCAAATAGTCCTTGCCAAAAATGAATGTGAGTGAATTTCATTGGCGGAGACACCCCTCAAGAACTTCTATAGTTCTTCTTCTTTAGGACCCACATCAACTTGATGGGGATCCTTGGAGTTGAAGTAGCACTTGATGAGGTAGAGCTTGTAGTAGCATTGGGAACCCACTTGACCATGGCTAGGGATTCATCTTCAAATGTGTCAATCTCTTCTTGAAGCTTGCCCTTGAGCTTGTGGTCTTATGGTGGAAGGTCATCTTGAGCTTTTGTTCCCTTGGGATAGTATGATCATACTTCTCCCTTTGAGGAAAAAACTTCGGCTTGGGGTATTGACCTTCTTCCCATTCAACTCCATTAGCGTTGAAGTAGCCAATGCCTTTGTTCTTTCGGTATCCTCCATGCTTGCGTACAATCTCCTCAAATTGTTTACATCCGGCAAGACTTTTGTAGACACCTTTCTCTATAATTCCTTTCCATAAATCGTTTTCTTGCTCAAGTGTAACTTGGCTAAGAGAATCATTAGTGGAATCAATAGAGCTACTAGAAGCAACATTATTGGATTTAGCATTAGTATTGTTGCTACTAGATGAAGAACCTTTCTTGCCTTTGTTACTAGTGTGCTTAGACTTAACTTGTGGGACAAATGTGGACAAAAGTAGTCATTGGGAAAGATAAGAAGAACCCTTCTTTCGAAGATCGTCATTGATAGCTTTAAGAAACTCATGTTCTTGCTCTAAATTTAGCTTCTCGAAGCGTAGCTTCTCATGAGTTCTTAAGAGCTCTCTATGATTTTCTTGAGTAGATTCATGAGCTAACTTAAGAGTGTTTAGTTCTTTAGTTAGACGCTCAATATCCTTCTTATCATCATCATACAACTTATCTTGACTAGAACGATTGTTATCAAGTTCATTTTGACTAATATCACTAGTTTTATCAAAGAGCAAGTCATCATCTCCTAATAGATCATCCTCATCACTATTGAAGTCAATGTATTCGGGGTGTGATACATTGGGGCCTTTAGCCATGAAGCAACTTCCACTTCCTTCATTTGGTGAATAAAAAATGTCATAGGAGTTGGAGGTTACGAGTGCTAATCCGGCAACACCTTCATCTTGACTATAGTCGAAGTTGGAGTGGTAGCTTCTCTCGGATTGGTTGTCGGATTCGGAGCCGAAAACCCATTCACCAACATGAGCTTGATTTCTTCTTCTTGTGTAGCTCTTGGTGTACTTGTCCTTCTTCTCCGAGTCCTTGCTTCTCCGGGGGGGTCTTCGTTCATAGTGATCTCCTCTACTCCTCTCTCTACGAGGTGATTCATCTCTTGAGCTTCGTCTTCTAGGTGACTCTTCTCTCCTTTTGTGGGGGGTCGTGCACTCATTGGAATAGTGTCCGGGCCTTCCACAATTGTAACAATTCCGGTCACGCCTAGAGGAACGCTTCTCTTCTTGAATTGGAGCTTCTCTCTTTGCCTCTACTCTTGTAGAACTTGTTGAATTTCTTAATCATGAGGCTTATTTCTTCATTGGTAACAAGGTTGTCACTTGAAGTAGCGGGAGTGTCACTTGTAGCTTTGTATGCACTGCTTTACTTGGTGTGAAGTTCTTCTTTGTCCTTGAGTGACATTTCATGAGCAACAATCCTTCCAATGACTTCTGTAGGCTTCAGATCTTTGTAGTTTGGCATCATTTGGATCAATGTGCACACGGTGTCGTACTTTCCATCCAAGGCTCTAAGGATCTTCTTGATGATGAATTTGTCGGTCATCTCTTCACTTCCTAAGCCGGCAATCTCATTGGTGATGAGAGCAAGCCTAGAGTACATTTCCGCGACTCCTTCACCATCCTTCATCTTGAACTTGTCAAGTTGACTTTGTATCACATCCAACTTAGATTCCCTGACGGATTCGGTACCTTCATGCATATCAACCAAAGTATCCCAAATTTCCTTTGCATTCTCAAGATGGCTTATCTTGTTGAACTCTTCGGGGCATAAGCAGTTGAATAGAATGTCGCATGCTTGAGCGTTGTATTGCAACATCTTCAATTCTTCTGCGGTCGCGTTACGATCCGGTTCCTTTCCATCACCAAAGAATTCACCTTGCAATCCAGCACGAACAACATCCCATACGGCGGGGTTATGACCAATAATATGCATTTTCATTTTGTGCTTCCAACTAGCAAAGTTTGTACCATCAAAATATGGACATCTACGATGATAACTTCCCTCACTAGACGGCATACTCTCCTAGGTTGTGAAACCAATGCAATGAAGACCAAAGCTCTGATACCACTTGTAGGATCCGAAGTATGTCTAGAGGGGGGGGGTGATTAGACTACTTGACCAAATAAAAATCTAGTCTTTTCTCAATTTTGAATGTTGGAAAATTTTAGGAATTGTAGCAAGTCAAGTACACCCTACACATGCAAGTCTAAGAGTATAGCAGCGGAAAGTAAAGACATGCACATGAAAGTAAAGGTAGGGAGAGGAGAATCAAACGCAATTGATGACACGAAGATTTTTCCCGTGGTTCCGATAGGTGGTGCTATCGTACTTCCACGTTGATGGAGACTTCAACCCACAGAGGGTAGCGTCCGTGGGAGTCCATGGAGGGCTCCACCCGTTAGGGTCCACAAAGTAGCAACCTCGTCTATTCCATCACAGCTTCCATCCACAAAGGACTAGCCTCACTATGGGTAGATCTTCACGAAGTAGGCGATCTCCTTGCCCGTACAAACTTCTTGGTTCAACTCCACAACACGAATAAGGAGGCTCCCAAGTGACACCTAACCAATCTAGGAGGCACCACCCTCCAAAAGGTAATAGATGTGGTAACAATGATGAACTCCTTGCTCTTGTGCTTCAAAAGATAGCCTCCTCAACACACAATCACTCTCTCACAGATTTGGCTTGGTAGAAGAGGTTGATTGGGTGGAAAGAAACTTGGGGAGGGTAGAAATCAAGATTCATATGGTTGGAGTGGAAGGTCTTGATCTCAACACATGAGTAGGTGGTTCTCTCTTAGAAAAATGGATGGAGCAAGTGTAGGTATGTTTTGAGTGCTTCCTCTGCGAGTGAGAGGAGGTAGAGGGGTATATATAGGCATCTCCAAAAATCCAACCGTTACAACATTATTGCCCAACTCGGTGAAACCGGAGAAAAAACTCGGTTGCACCGACTAGTGCAAAATGTGGCAACTTTCGGCTTTTCGGTGAGACCGATATATAAATCTCGGTGGTACCGATTCTTGAAAACAGCTAACCAGAGAGTTGGTCCAAAACTCGGTGAGACCGATTCTCAAAACTCGGAAATTCCGATTCTTGAAAATAGGATACCAGTGAGTTGGTCCAAAACTCGGTTGGTCCGATTCTCAAAACTTGGTGGTACCGAGATGCTAGGATTTGGCATGGGAATCTGTCGAAGTGAAACTCAGTAGGGCCAAATGGAAATAGTTGGTGGCACCGATTTTGGATATTTGGTTTTGGACAGAATATTTGTGGGAGAATTTCATGTGTATTTTTGGTGGCTAATCTCTAAGCACTTGAGCAACTAGATCATCATAGACACCTCATCCCCTTTTAATAGTATTGGCTTTCCTATGGACTCAAAAGTGATTTCTCACAAAATGTAAAAGGTAGAGTCTTCAAGCTTGTTGCCAATAGATGTTCCTTGCATCTAGGGTATCTCCTCACAATCCTTTTGTCAATCCATTCATTGAAATTTCCTAAAATATACTTGGAGGAAACATTAGTCCAATGAAATATATGTTGTTATTAATTACCAAAACCACCTAGGGAGAAGTTGTGCTTTCAGATGGAAGATCATCTTGAGCTTGTGTTCCATTAGAGAGAGTATGATCATACTTCTCCTTTTGGGGAACAAACTTCGTCTTGGGGTATTGATCTTCTTCCCATTCAACTCCATTGGCATTGAACTTTCGTTCAAAACCAATACCTTGGTTCTTCCAGTGCCATCCTTGCTCGTGTACAATCTCCTCAAATTGCTTACTTCCGGCAAGACTCTTGTAGACACCTTTTTCTATAGTTCCTTTCAATAAATCGTTTTCTCGCTCAAGTGTAACTTGGCTAAGAGAATCATTAGTGGAATCAATAGAACTACTAGAGGCAACATCTTTATATTTTACATTTTTATTGTTGCTACTAGACGAAGAACCTTTCTTTCCCTTGTTACTAGTTTGCTTAGATTTTACTTGTGTCACAAAAGTAGACAAGAGTAATTGTTTGGAAAGATAAGAAGAACTCTTCTTTCGAAGATCGTCATTGATAGCTTTAAGAAACTCATGCTTTTGCTCTAAATTTAGCTTCTCGAAGCGTAGCTTGTCATGAGTTCTTAGAAGCTCTCTATGATATTGTTGAGTAGATTCACGAGCTAACTGAATAGTGTTTAGTTCTTTAGTTAAGCGCTCAATCTCCTTCTTAGCATCATCACATGATTCATCATGACCAGCATGATTATTATCAAGTTCATTTTGGCTAACATCACTAGTTTTATCAAAGAGCAAGTCATCATCTCCTAGTAAGTCATCCTCATCAATATTAAAGTCAATGTATTCGGGGTGTGATACCTTTGAGCCTTTAGCCATGAAGCAACTTCCAATCCGTTCATTTGGTGAATCAAATAAATCACAGGAGTTGGAGGAAACGAGTGCTAGTCCGACAACACCTTCATCTTGACTATAGTCGGAGTTGGAATGGTAACTTCTCTCGGATTGGTTGTCGGATTCGGAGCCGAAAACCCATTAACCAACATGACTTGATGTCTTATTCTTGTGTAGCTCTTGGTGTACTTGTCCTTCTTCTCCAAGTCCTTGCTTCTCCGGGAGGATCTTCGTACATATCGATCTTCTTTACTCCTTCTCTCTCTTCAAGGTGACTCATCTCTTGAGCTTATTCTTCTAGGTGACTCTTCTCTCCTTTTGGAAGGGGTCATGCACTCATTGGATAAGTGTCCGGGTCTGCCACAATTGTAGCAATTTCGGTCATGACTAGAAGAATGCTTTTCTTCGTATCTTGAGTTGGAGCTTCTCTCTTTGCCTCCATTCTTGTAGAACTTGTTGAATTTCTTGACCATGAGGCTTATCTCTTCATTGGTAACAAGATTGTCACTTGAAGTTATGGGAGTGTCACTTGTGGCTTTGTATGCACCGCTTGACTTGTTGTGGAGCTCTTCTTTCTCATTGAGTGACATTTAATGAGCAACAATCCTTCCAATGACTTCCGTGGGCTTGAGATCTTTGTAGTTTGGCATCATTTGGATCAATGTGCACACGGTGTCATACTTTCCGTCCAAGGCTCTAAGGGTCTTCTTGATGATGAATCTGTCGGTCATCTATTCACTTCCTAAGCCGGCAATCTCATTTGTGATGATAGCAAACCTAGAGTACATTTCTGTGACTCCTTCACCATCCTTCATCTTGAACTTGTCAAGTTGACCTTGGAGCACATCCAACTTAGATTCCCTGACGGATTCGGTTCCTTCGTGCATATCAACCAAAGTGTCCCAAATTTCCTTTGCATTCTCAAGACGACTTGTCTTGTTGAACTCTTGAGGGTATAGACAATTGAATAAAATGTCACATGCTTGAGCGTTGTATCGCAACATCTTCAATTCTTCCAATGTTGCTTCACGATCCGGTTCCTTTCTATCACCAAAGAATTCACCTTGCAATCCAACACGAACAACAACCCAAACGGCGGGGTTATGACCAAGAATATGCATTTTCATTTTATGCTTCCAACTAGTAAAGTTTGTACCATCAAAATTTGGACCTCTATGGTGGTACTTCCCTCACTAGACGCCATACTCTCCTAGGTTGTGAAACCAATGCAATGGAGACCAAAGCTCTGATACCACTTGTAGGATCGAAAGTATGTCTAAAGTGGGGTGATTAGACTACTAGCCCGAACAAAAACTTAACCTTTTTTCCAATTTTATCAGTTGACAAGTTTTAGCAATTTTACCACATCTAGCACACCCTACACATGCAAGTCTATGAGTACAATAGCGAAAAGTAATCACATGCAAGTGTAACTAGAGGGTAGGGATAGGAAGATCAAACGCAATGAAGACACAGATATTTTAGGCGTGGTTCCGATAGCCGGTGCTATCGTACATCCACGTTGATGGAGACTTCAACCCACGAAGGGTAACACTTGTGCGAGTCCATGAAGGGATCCACCCACAAGGGTTCCACAAAGAAGCAACCTTGTCTATTCCACCATGGCTTACGTCCACGAAGAACTAGCCTCACTCGGGGTCGATCTTCATGAAGTAGGCGATCTCCTTGCCCCTACAAACTTCTTGGTTCAACTCCACACGATTTGGAGGCTCCCAAGCGGCACCTAAGCAATCTAGGAGACACCACTCTCCAAAAGGTAATATATGTGGTATGGATAATGAACTCCTTGCTCCAGTGCTTCAAAAGATAGTCTCCTCAACACTCAATCACCCTCTCACAGAATTTGGCTTGGTAGAAGAGATTGATTGGGTGGAAAGCAACTTGGGGAGGCTAGAAATCAAGATTCATATGGCTGGAGTGGAAGATCTTGATCTCAACACATGAGTATGTGGTTCTCTTTTAGAAAATGAATGGTGAAAGTGTTTGCTTGTTCTGAGTGCTCTCTATACGAATGAGAGGAAGGTGGAGGGGTATATATAGCCATCTCCAAAAATCCAACTGTTACAACATTATCGCCCAATTTGTTGGAACCAAAGTAAAAACTCAGTTACGCCGACTAGTGCAAAATGTCCTAACTTTTGGCGTTTCGGTGAGACCGATACATAACAACTCGGTGAGACCGATTCGGTTGGCCTAGGCAGTTTTTGTGACTCGGTGGCACCGAAATGCAAAACTTGAAAATTTCGATTTTTGACAATTACATACCAGTAAGGTGGTCACTGCTTTTCGGCTGTACCGAAACGAAACTCGGTTGTAACGAATTGCTAGGGTTTGGCTTGGGTTCTATCTAAGAAAAATTCGGTGGGGCCGAAATGAAATATGTTGATGGCACCGATTTTGATCATTTGGGTTTTGGACAGAAACTTTTCAGGGAGATTGGTTGAGGCTTTTGGTGGCAAATCTCTAAGCACTTTGAGCAACTAGATCATTTTAAATACCTCACCCCCTTTTAATAATATTGGCTTTCCTATGGATTCAATTGTGATTTCTCACATAAAATAAAATGTAGAGTCTTGAAGCTCTTGTTAAATGATGTTCCTTGCATCTAGGGAATCCACCTCATAATCCTAGTTAATCTATTCATTGACCTTTTTTCTGAAATATACTTGATAGGTTTATTTGTTCAATGAACTATATGCTGTTATTAATTACCAAAACCACTTAGGGAGAAGTTGTGCTTTCAGAATTAAATGAACAAAAAATAATAAAAGCCATGTCTTTTTACGTCGGCGCGTTCGGTTGCCCTTAGAGCATCTCCAACAGATCCCGTAAAAGCGATCAAACCTTTGTATTTACGGTACAAGTTGAAAAAACGCCCCGAATAGATCGTGTAAAATATCATATCCCATATTTTTTTGCAGGCTCTCCTATATTCGAGCTCCCATCCGTCATATATGAAGGATTTCAATCGTTTTTGGATGATCCTATCAAGCCGGTCAACGCTGGAGCAGGGGGCTTTGCGACGTCGCGCACGAGCTGCGAGTAGGCGGAAAAGCTCGCCGGCGGCCGACCGGAGCATCGCCGGAGCACGTAGCGGGCCGGAGCGTCGCCGAAGCCGGTAGCGGGCCACATCAGGCGACAGGCCGGAGCGACTCCGTTCTGGCCGACCGGAGTTCAAGTTCGTCCATGCGTCCGTCATGGAGAAGAAAAAGCGCGAGGGAAAAAAAGAAAAAAATATGGTACAGGTTTACGGGATCTGTTTCGCGTGATGTGTCGTGATGCCGTAAATTCGTTTTAGCGATGCTTTTTTATAGGTAAACGTTTCGGGGCGGAGCGTCGGCCGAACGTTCGGCCGGTCGCGTGCGACCTATGCGATCTCCTCTGATCTGGCGGCCCGATTCTCTTGTGTGGCGGGGCGCATGGCTGAGGGGGCCCACCAACGGCTCGCCCCTGCGCTGCTGCCGCCCGCATCGCCGGTCCATGCCCCCGTCGGCCGCCCGCATCGCTGGTCCCTGCCCCCGTTGGCCGCCCGCATCGCCGGTTCCAGCCTCCGCCCGTCATCCTTGTCGCCGGTCCTCAGCCCCGCCGGCCGTCCTCGTCGCCATTTCGCCGCCTTCGCTGGCCGGCCTTGGCGGAAGATGCATCTCACATGGGGGCGGCGAGCTTGCGACAGTCACCCTCCTTGTTCACGTTTGCTGCAACCATTGACAGAAAAAGCTTCAATCGTATATGAGAAAAGTTTCAACCGGCATTTGAGAAAGCTTCAGCCGGGCACCGTGTAGTGAAAAAAGCTACAAACATTGACAAAAAAAGCTTCAACCGACATTTGAAAAAGTTTCAATCGTATATGAGAAAAGTTTCAACCGGCATTTGAGAAAGCTTCAACCGGGCACCGTGAACTGAAAAAAGCTACAAACGTTGACAAAAAGAGCTTCAACCATTGACGGAAAAAGTTTCAACCGGCGTTTTGATAAAGCTTCAACCGGACACAGCGAAAACAAAAAAAAGCTTCAACCATTGCCTGAAAAGCTTCAACTGTATTTGTGAAAAGATTCAACCGGCGTTTGAGAAAGCTTCAATCTAGCACAGCGAAAAGGAAAATAGCTTCAAGCATCATGGAAAAAGCTTCAAGTGACATGGAAAAAAGCTTCAACCGACAGTAGGGCAGTGCTGCATCGGTGTGCTACGACGACGGCAGGCGACGGCGGGGTTGCTACGGGACGACGGCGAGGGGCGAGCCGGTGGCAAGGGTGGAGGTGAGGAGGTGCGGGGGCGCGCGGGACATGCATCCAGGGAGTGGGTCAGGCGGGGAGGGGATGGGGGAGTTTGTGGGAGCGAGGAAGGGGACGATCGATCTGAGCGAGGAAGGGGACGATCGATCCAACAGTCGTGACGGTTCCGTGCGGGTCAGATCCAACGGCCCGCGGATGACCGGCCGAGTATTTGGGCCGGCGCACCGGTGCAGATCACTGCCCTTTTTTATAGGTGGTGCTTTACTGAGACGCTCTTAGCCAACCCAGGCCGAATCAAACGAGTACTCGCTGACAGTCTGTCCCGAAAAGGAAAATATCCTCCGCACCTCCACGGCCTCGCCCCGTCACTGCAGGGTGGGCCCATTCAACCCGCGCTCCTAGCCGCTGGCTGGAATTTTTACACGCCGAGAGTGGTCGGGACTCAACCGGCGGCCGCAAAATCAAAAACTTCGTGCGCCCCCCACCCCACCCGCGACACCCAGCGAGCGAGCTTTCAAATCCCCCGCCTCTGCTTCTTATTCCCTCTCCCCGTCTCCAAATTTTCGGCGAAATTTTCCATTCCCCGGCCGCGCTTACCCTCCCTTCACCCGTCGCTCTCAGCCGCGCAGCGCCAGCTACGGTTGGGATCGATTTGGGGCCTAGGGTTAGGTTAGGTTTCCCCATGGCGGCGGCGGCGGCGGCGGAGGGGTCCTCCGCGGCAGAGGGCCGCGGCGAGGCCGGAGGCGGCGGGCGGCGGCAGCAGCAGCAGCAGGGGTTGGCGGAGCGCCGGATGCTCCGGTCCCAGTACCTCGCCATGAAGAGCCTCATCAACGGTACGCCCCTCCTGTTCGGGTTCCTTTTGCACGGTTCCGTTTCGGGGGTTGGGTGCGGTGCGATTCTGAGTTGTTTTGTGCGATGCAGAGGAGAAGGATGACATGGCGAAGGAGGACTCCGACAAGTTCGCCTCCATCATCACGCAGGTGGAGAGCTTGCACGAGCAAGGTAAGACCACATATCCTGCTCTTGCGACCCGCGATTGTTTTTCCTCTCACAGATGGGTGATTTGGGGACTATAGACATGACAAAAAAAGAGCCCCGGCCGTTTCAACTGGGTCTATCAGTCCGTCTAAGTCACCACAATGTACAATTACAAGTTCGTGTATTTATTTTCTAAATGATGGATTCAGACGGACTTATAAACTACTAGAAGCAAACTGCTCTAAAAACGAAATATGTCCAGGGGACATCACTAGAAGTAAACCATCGAGCAAATGACATGAACTTGTGTTCATGTAGCTTTGGCGCGTCTTGTAGAATGCGCAGCATGATCATAAGCTTACTTTCACGCCATGTTCGTAGTTCTACCTTGTTTTATTTTAGAATCTTTCTGAAGTATTCTGCATTTCTGCATCGTACGGTAGAATGGAGCTGGCATATAGTATTATGCATCATAAATAGACTGCAGGTTGTTCTTGCATGTTCATGTGGAACATGTTTCGATCTTGTCACTCAATGCGTGGCTGTTTGTCTGCAAGATTGCATTTCCAGACAAACGTGGGCGAGTATTGCCATGCCTTGAGCTCACCGTGGCATGTCAAAATGTTTGCTAAATGGGCGTTGATGAGTGATTTTGTTTTGTCTAAAGATTAGACGGAATCCGAAGGATTTCTATAGCTAAAATCCAAATCCCCTGTCCTACTGGAACAAGCCCTTACATAAAATAAGATGTCTATTATTTTCTATATTTCATATTGGTTGGAGCTTTGAAATATTGATGCTATATAGAAAACACAAAATAAGATGTCCTTCCACACTGCAGTGCAGAGACCCAGGGAGCAAGTAGCGGATGCAGAGGCTCTGCTGGACATTACAACCACGTTTGTTAAATCTGTGAGGTCCCAGTCAAGTGAAGGAATCACACCTTCTGATTTCGTAACAGCATTGCTGAAGAAATTTGGGCAGCAAGCAACCCTTGATTCTGAGCCTGTCTCATTGCGCTGGGCTGATGTTGGGCTTTCTGCTTCACATGTCTTTAGGGCTGCACGTGGATGCTGCACCATGTAATTAAGCTCCTTATTAGTTCTCAACATTTTTTTGCAGTGCCTACTTGGTATATGACGTAAACCATGCATGCTCTTAATCCTTGTAGGCTTGGACCCATGGATACAGAAGTAAAGCAGCGTAAGCTTTCAGTTGTTAATAGAACAAGAAGTGCCAGGCCAACTGAAAATACTTGTCCTGAAGAGGTATTCACATGCTTTTGTCTATCATAATTAATAAAGCACTAGAGATTAATAACATCAATTTGTACATTTCTCCCATGATTTCTCTTCCCATCTGTTTGCCTTCTGTTGTTGATGGGCGACGTAGTGTGAACAATCTTTGGTTACTGTTGCGTAAATCTTAGTTAATTCTATGCTTAAAGTTATCAATCACCTTTTGTTTTTTGGAAAGACGCATCTTAGGCAGTACCATTCATATGTTTGCTATCTTCTGTAGCCGCTATTGAGTTTCTGGGTTGCTAGCTAGACTTCTTTCCCTGCCATAGCATTGTTAATTTTTTGTCAGAAATGTATGATCACTTCCAACAGTGGATTCATATCATCTCCTTGATGTGCAGCTTGCTGATTCTTCGGAGGGAGCAAAGACAGACACTGACCGGAATGTGACTGTTGTATTTGATATCCTGAGGAAAAATAAGCGTGCAAGGCTGGAGACCCTTGTTTTGAACAGACAATCATTTGCCCAAACGGTTGAGAATGTTTTTGCACTGTCTTTCCTAGTTAAAGATGGCAGGGTGGCAATAAATATTGATGACAATGGGCACCATATAGTCTGTAAGGATTTCTCGTATGGTTTCATTTGTTCTTTAATAGTACCACAGAGATGCTTGTGTATCTTATATAATTCTGTTGGCCTTGCGCAGATCCACGAAATGCGCCTGCTGCTAGTGCCATAGCATCAGGAGAAGTGTCCTACAGCCATTTTGTTTTCAGATATGATTACAGAGATTGGAAGGTAGGGTTTCTGATCATAGAACTATCCTATGGTATTTCAATATTTGACCTGGATAATCAACCTCATTGTTCATAGTGCATTCATGCAAGAGCAGTAAAAAGGTGTATTAACTTCTGTTAATAGAAAGTGATGAATAGAAACAGCTTTCCATTTGATGTGTGTACCACTATGACCCCATGGTGCTGCTGCTTTTGTAATGGCCCCTAGATTAAATCATAGGGTAGATCAGACTAGGCTTGGGCAGGAAGAGCAAAACGTAACGGCAGTGGAGGCAGCAGGAGATAAGAACTAGCACATGGTTGGTTTATAGCATAGATAGATGAGTGCACATCCTCTCTTATAGAAGGATGCATTACATGGTTCGTAAGGATCTAATCCTAACTCCCCGTAAAAAAAAAAGGATCTAATCCTAACTTTCCAAACTAATCAGATTGTATCCCTTGCTTGAATGACTAGGGCTGGCTGCCCCCTTACTAGACGGTCCATTTATGCAGTTTATTGTCTTTGATCCATCAGCTTAGCATCCTTTATTTAGTTGGCAACAGAAATCATCTTCACCCTAACTTAGGAAGAAACGACTCTGTTTGCATCTTCCTCCAAAATGGCTCCTATATTTGCTAACCAGTGACTCGTTTTCGCTTTCCACTCCCCCTTTGCGGGCAAGATAAAAGCATACAGTATCAGAATTCATCAGATGCCGTAGGAGATTCCAATCTCTCAAATAATCTGACCTTTCCTGTGTGTTTTACCTGTTTATAGCTCATGAAAGAAGTGGTTCCTGAAGGGCAAGAACTGATGCCGCACAGGACCGCGCACAGCCTCTCTGCTGAAGAGCGAGAACAGCTGGAGCCGTGTGCGCAACGAACACCGATAAGGAAACTTTGCCGGAACCGAGGTTTGGTTCTTCAGGAGCAGATGGTTGTCGCAGAGACACCCGAGGAGGACAGAAGCTCCAAACGCAAGCGTCTATTCATAGATCAGCAGTGATCATGCCTGCTTGAAATGCCTTGCGCTGCCTTCTACCCTGTGTTTGTATGTAGAGGTATCGCCTGATTAACGCATCCATTGTAGAACAAGGTGTGCCGTAGCACCTCTTGTGCTGGTCCTTGCCTTGAGAAGTTGAGACAGTTCCTTCGGGAAAGAAAAGAGAGCAATAGAAATGTAAGCCCAATAGAAATGCTACTGTAGTTGTTTGGACCAGTCGGCTTGAATAATGTTGTTGGATCGGACCTGTATAACGTCGCTCACCGTAGTATGCTTGTGCTGATAGAGAAAAAGAAAAATGTTTGCTTCTAGCTGAACCAAAGTTCCTATTCATAGCCTACAATTTTTAGATAATTCCTCCACTGATCTGGTAAACCATTGGGCTACGGCAGGAATAGGCAAGAAACTTATCGGCCTGTCTAACGACAGGAGATGCAGAGTTTCTGTGTAGGCATTTCTGAGAAACAGTCGACAAACGATCACCACGAGGAAGAGAAACGTTTTCATCTTGAGGCTTTCAAGACGCGTCTGGCCTTCGCAGCTCGTCCTTGCCATGGGCGAAGTGGCACCTGCGGGCGAAGGCGCACGACCCGCCGGCGACGAAGCTCACGCACAGCCTGGTCTTGAAGCTGCTCCCGGGGCCCATGGGCTTGCCGAGCTCGCCGTCGCCGTGCGCGAAGTGGCACCTGTCCCCCCACTTGCACCCCTCCGGCGCGCCGTGGTTCTTGCAGAGCCGGGTCTTGACGGTGGCTGGTGCAGTCGCAGACACGAGCGCCCGTGGTTGAGCCTCGTCGCCGCATAGGTCCAGGCTGCTCATCTTCTTGGTGACGGCCTGGTCGGGTTCGCTGGGGACGCGATGGAGGTAACGGCAGTCCTCGCCGAAGGGGCAGTCGACGGCGCTGCGCAACGACGAGAAAAACAGGATTTATTAGCACCACGACATTCTTTGTAAATACAAAGCTGCTGTAGTAAAATCCATTTTTGTAAATATGAAAAGTTTGTACATGCTACGAAAGCTTGTTCACCGATTTATCAGCACCACGACATTCTTTGAGAAAAAGAAAGGAAGCACAGTTCGAACGTGGCAACATATGATGACACATGTTTGCTTGCAGAATATTAACCTGAAAAACCGGGTACATATCTTCTTCGACTTGCTTCCTGGACTGGTTCGAGATGGCTTCGACCCTGTTACATCAGAGAAAATGTTTGAACCGCATAAAATCGAAATATGAAAAGATTAGCACAGTTCGATGAAACACCGAACGGGCGTGGTGCTCCGTAATAAACAAACCTGTCAAACTGTTTTCACTGAAAAAAAAAACGCAATTTGAGTAAGGCGGTGATCCAAGACAATATATCGAGCAAATATGTCAATCTTGTTTCCTTTGAAAACCCCCTAAAATCCTTGCATCTCGACGCATCAAAAGAAGAGTGATGTAAATCCTCAAAAAAAAAAAAAAAAAAAACAGAAGACGAAGAAGAGTGATGTAGTCATGTACACAAGTCCAAAGTTACAACATCGCCAAAGTTACAACATAGGAGTACTGCCGTGCGAGGAGGAGAGGAGACGCCGTACTCACCACCCCGCGGTTCCGACTCCCACACGAGTTCCAACTCCCTCTTGCATGCGTCGATGCCAGCGGGCAGCTTGTCGCGGTAGGCCTCCTCGGCGGCGCGACGAGCAGAGAGCAGGGACTCCCTCGAGTAGGTGATCCTCCTCTCCTCCCTACGTACGTTAACCAGACCCCGTCACGAACCAAGCATCAAATTAAGAGGCACACACATGCTTGCATACGTACATCGGCACGTACAGAACTGGGTACCTGGGAGGAGCATCGGGGTCAGGGGTGGAGCTCATCTCGACGGCGGCGGCGGCGGCGGCGGAGGAAGGAGCACAGCTTGTGTGAGCAACACTACTGCTAAGATCCACAGCTTTATTACGGCGATCACGAACCGACCTATATATGCATGCGTCATGGATTTATGGCCCCTGCGGCAATAATAAGTAGACATAAATAAATGATCGCAACGCGTGAGGAACACGGGAGGCCAGCAGACGGCGCCCGGCGCCCTCCCACGGAGCGTTACGTGTACCGTGCGATGCGTACGTGCGCTACCTCGTCTTTTTTTTTTTTTAACACAGTACAAACGCAAGCGCTCATATACACGCGCATACACTCACCCCTATGAACGCACACACGCACACCCTACCCCTATGAGCACCTCCGAATGACTGAGCCGGCATATCATCTTGAAATTTACGAAGTCACCATAGGCGCCTCGTCGTCGACGGGAACGTCTCCTCCCACTGAATGCACATCGCCGGAAATCCTGAAATAAATCCAGGAATAAATGCGAGCATCAGGATTTGAACCCTGGTGGGCTGGGGATACCACAGTCCCTCTAACCATCCAACCACAGGTTGGTTCGCCGTGCGCTACCTCGTCGATGGGTGCGTGCGTGCTTTGCTCATCTCGGGTGCATGCCCCTTCTTCGCTGTACAACAGTCACACGAGCTACGTTCCATGAGGTAAAACGCTTAGGTTTAGGAGGAAGAATGAGCCCTCGGAACTAACGTACGTGTTGCCGTTGATAGAGGAGACCTGCATGATCGTTTCCACGGTGTTGTCTAGCACGCGTTTGGCTGCCTGCATACGGCCCAATCAGACCTGGACGGGATGAAAAAAATCTGTTTGGTTGCGTATAGGGAGACCTGACTCACATAGGTATGAAACTTAAAGAACCCCAGAGCCTGACTCGTCGAAAACGAATGGGTCGTTTTCAACGAACCAGACTGAGTCGGGCGCAAAAGTAGGTCACGACGTAGTGTGGGATCACTAGAAGGGATATCTAGAGGGGGGGGGGGGGGGGTGAATAGACTACTTGGCAATCTAAAAATTTAACCTTTTCCCAAGTTAATTAGTTGACAGATTTTAGCAATTCTAACAAGTCTAATGCACCCTACACATGCTAGTCAACAAGTATGGCAGCGAAAAGTAAAGACAAGCATATGTAAGAGAGTAGAGATAGGAAGATCAAACACAATTTGGAGACACGAAGATTTTTCCCGTGGTTCCGATAGGTGGTGCTATCGTACGTCCACGTTTATGGAGACTTCAACCCACGGAGGGTAACGGTCGCGAGAGTCCACGGAGGGCTCCACCCACGAACGGTCCACGAAGTAGCAACCTCGTCTATTCCATGATGGCCTACGTCCACGGAGGACTAGCCTTACTCGGGATAGATCTTCACGAAGTAGGCGATCTCCTTGCCCTTACAAACTCTTGGTTCAACTCCACAATCACGAAGAAGGAGGCTCCCAAGCGACACCTAACCAATCTAGAAGGCACCACCCTCCAAAAGGTAATAAATGTGGTAGTATTATGAACTCCTTATTCTTGTGCTTCAAAAGATAGTCTCCTCAATACTCAATTACTCTCTCACAGGTTTGGCATAGGTAGAAGAGATTGATTGGATGGAAAGCAACTCGGGGAGGCTAGAAATCAAGATCCATATGGTTAGAGTGGATGATCTTGACCTCAACATAAGGGTAGGTGGTTCTCTCTTAGAAAATTGGATATGGCAAGTGGGTGTATGTTCTGAGTGCTTCTCTCGCGAGTGAGTGGTGGTGGAGGGGTATATATAGGCATCTCCAAAAATTCAACCGTTACAACATTATTGCCCAACTCGGTGAAACCGAAGTGAAACTCGGTTGCACCGACTAGTTCAAAATGTGGCAACTTTGGCATTTTCGATGAGACCGATATATGAATCTCGGTGGTACCGATATGGGTGACCTAGGCAGTTACCAAATCTCGGTGAGACCGATTCCTCAAACTCGATGGGACCGATTTCAAGAAATGGGTTAACAGAGAGTTGGACCAACTTCTCGGTTAGACCGATGCTGAAAACTCAGTGGGACCGATTCTTGAAAATGGCTAACAGAGAGTTGGTCACTCATTTCGGTGGCACCGAAAGGAATGTTGGTAGCACCGAGATGTTAGGGTTTGGTTTGGCGTCTGTCTTGGGTAAACTCGGTGGATCCAAATGGGAAGTTGGTGTCACCGAATTTAGACTTTTGGCTTTGGACAGAAGATATGTGTGGGAAAGTGGGTGAGTATTTTTGGTGGCTAATCTCTAAGCACTTGAGCAACCAGATCATCATATTTACCTCATCCCTTTTTAATAGTATTGACTTTTCTATGGACTCAAAGTGATTTATCACAAAATGTAAAATGTAGAGTCCTCATTCTTGAAGCATGGCCAATCCTATTCCTTCCTTTCCTTGGTGAGGTTCTCCACACAATCCTTAGCCAATCCTCTCTGTGGACTTCATTTGAAATAAGCTAGATAAAACTGTTAGTCCAAGAGACAATGTATGTTATCATGAATTATCAAAACCACCAAGGGAGCATTTGTGCTTTCACGTAGGCAGGGCCGAAGCTAGAAAAAAAGTTTGATGGGGTCATGTCAATGACAGTGGGGTCATCTTCTATAAATGAACAGTAATTAGTACTAAACTAATGAAGGATTACCTAATTTCATTGGGGTCAATTGACCCCAATGCCTACATGGGAGATCTGTCCTTGGACGTAGGAAGTGGTGCGGGGGAGAATCAGGGCGGAGATGGCGGAAGAAGGAAATCGACGGAGGCGGGATGACGCGAAAAATAGCCTGAACCTCCAAGTTACTCGCTCACCCCTAGCTCTAGAACAAGCCCTTCCTCCGTTGTGGGCACCGACGACGACGACTCAGATCTGCAGAAGCGGTGGCGGCAACATCACTCTCCGGCAGCACCAACTGCTTTTTCTCTTCTTCTTCGACTCCGTCTGGCCATCCTCGTCTCAGCCACCCCCCTCCCAAAGCTGGTAAGCACCATACAACCCCTCCTCCTCTGTTAGTTCGTTCGTTAGGACGGTGTAGGATCGATTGCGGCATTGCTGACCGCACCATGGATGTCGTCAAGGTTGTGGACGGACAAATGAAGCTGGTAGTTCAGGCAACATCGCTAATACCTGTGGTTCGGGCTTGGATCTTGTTGGTCCATAAGTGAGTTGTTCGTCGGAATGACAAGCCTGACATCCGGTATGGTCCATTGTTAATCCGGGATCAGGAGAGGATAATGAATCTGAACTACATCTACAACTGCGATGACATAAAGGCTTGGTGGATGCTTCGAATGAAAAGAGCACCTATCACCATGCTTGTGCACACATTCAGAAGTAGGGGGCTGCTAGAAGATAGCATCCACACCACTGTGGAAGAGCAAGTTGCTATGTTCCTCCATGTTGTACGTCATAACCAGAGGTTCAGGGTGATCCACAACACGTTTAGAAGATCAATGGAGACAATTTCGAGGTATTTCAAGCAAGTGTTGTATGTTGTTTGCCAGCTCAAAGGAGAGATGATCAGGTCACCAACCGGGCAAACTCCTAGCAAGATTCACACTAGCCCACAATGGTATCCGTTTTTCAAGGTGAGAGCACTACTCATAGTTCATGCCTTGACATGCTTGTATTGTTCTGCTATAGCCATAACACCATCTTTTCATGCCATTTGCAAATTGCATTGGGGCAATAAATGATACTCATGTCACTGCTAGAGTGCCGAGGTCACAGTCTGCAACATACAAGGGTAGAAAGCACTACACGAGCCAGCATGTTCTTGCTGCTACTGACTTCGATCTGAAGTTCAATTATGGGCTAGCTGACTGGGAATGATCAACACATGATGCTAACATTCTGAGTGACAACATGAGTAGTCCTGATGACATCAATATCCCCGATGACAAGTTCTACCTAGAAGATGCTGGCTATGAATGTCGGCTAGGTGTTCTTACACCCTTCAAGAAAACCAGTTACCATTTGAACGAGTTCTCTCGAGGAACTATCCTAGGACTCTAGAGGAACTGTTTAATCTCAAACACTCCAGCAGAGTTACGGTTGAGAGGGCATTTGGAGCTCTGAAGAATAGGTTTAAAATCCTGAATCAGAAGCCATTTCATCCTTACCCTACATAGGTTAAGTTTGTTCTTGCATGTTGCATCCTTTATAACTAGATCCTACAATGGGGTTGTGATGAGCTTGTGCCGGAGGAGGAAGATGTGACGCCTGATGATGTTGTCAGCTCTGGCCACGGTGTGGAGGCAGTTGACAACAAAGTCTGGAAGGACAAAAGGATGGAGTGAGCTCAGTCAATATGCAATAACAGAGGTCCGACAAGGATCTAAAGAAGAGGAAGAAGAGGCAACAACACAAGAGAAGAAGCAGCAGAAGAGGAAGAGGACAAGGATGGACTTCCACCGAGTTAGCATCGACGAACTTTCCCCTGTCAACCATATAGCTCTTAATTTGTACTGTCATTTGTTAATAGTTAGGATAAACTGTCATTTGTTTCCTAGCTAGGACTCTGACAATGTTCAACGCGCGTGTGGTATGGTCGCCACTAGTGAGAAGTGGTGATCACACTTTATGCCCTTTGTAACCAAACAACGTGTAGTTTCTCTAACAACTGTGATGCAAACAACGAAACACCATGGTAAAAATTACTTCCCTGATGCAGGTAGTCTAAATGCAGGCAACCAAACTACATGCAAATATTTGTTTTTTACGTGCATTAACTCAAACAGGTTCAATTGGGAAAAGTACGCAAAAGGCCGAAAAACAGAGATGTCAACCAAACTCGTCCCTAGAGTCAGAGGTTTACTAGTCCCCTCTTATTTTGGGTCATATATTGACCATAATTTTAACTAACAAAATATAATTATACGTGTCAAAAATAATATCACTGTAAACTATATTTAAATACGAATTCAACCATATAACTTTTTACGACATGTATCAATATTTTGGTACTCAAATATGTGGTCAAATGCTTAGCCAAAATATGAGGAGGAATAATAAACCCATACGAAGATAATACTAGTAGACTAGTAGCTGGCACTTTTGCTTCGAGCATGGCTAATAACAGAGCCAACTGCTGTAGAATGTTGTTGTGACATCTATAACCAATTTAACAGTCATCATGTATAAGAGTTAGTTAGAAAGTAGTACTATTTTATTAACGCGTGACACGCCTTACACTTATAAAGTTTCTAAGGTCTGTGCTACAACTAGCTCTTAATCTACAGTTCACTTCTCTTCTCTCTCTTTCCAACTAAGCAAAAATATAATATTTAAAACCTTATAGCCTCCTTACACCATCTTATCATATTTGCTTTGATAGGGTTCAAATATTATATTTTTGCCGAGTTAGAGGAGAATGGAGAGAAGCGGATTGTACATTAAGAGTCAGCTGCACCACAGTCTACAAAAAACTTTGCGGGAGTATAAGATAGATCATGTATTAATAAATAATACTTTTTATAGCTAACTACTATATGTGTTGACTATTTAATCGACAATAGATGAAATGTCAATGATAAATAACCAGCATCTGGCTTTATTATTAACCTTGTTCTCAAGCAGTCTTAAACAAGTGGATACGACTGCCTTGGCTCAATAAAGCTAAACGAAGGGAGTAGTCGCTCTCATATGACTAATTATTAATAATAGCTTTACATGGCATGTAAACATCATATATGGACATATTGTACTATTAGCAATGTTTTAAGGTCCACGCGCGAAGTGATGCCCGCGCCTCACTCGCGTGCGCCACTGCTGCCGCCGACCCTAGCTCTCTGTCACACCCTGTGTTTGTATCACTTTGCTATGATGGATTTACAAAAAATTTGGAACCAATAAAAACTTTTTGAGTGCATGCTTGTTTGAATTGTTGCTTGTTTGATTGTTTGGTTGATTATGTTTGGCACTCCTAGGTTCTACTCCTCTTCATATTCATCTTCCTTGATCCAAGCTTCTTGCCCAATGATCATGCCATGTGAATAGTACCCAAAACTATTTTTATCAAATATTATTTTGGCCAAAAAGGTTTTATTCAAATTAGGTTTTCAAAAGCCCCTGAATTGAGGTTTGTACTACAAGTCCTCAAATTGGGTGGATCCTTTCTCCCCAAATGCTTTATTTGAAACCTACTATATATATGACTTCCCAAAACCACCAAATATTATTTTTAAAGATTATTTTGCTATTTTATTTAAAGGCTTTTTCTTAAAGCCAGAAATGGTTTTTCATAGGGAAAATTTATTTAAATGGTTTAAAAATATTTGAGAAAATTTAGGGAAACTCAGTGGACATATATTTTCCATATATATGAGTTTCAATACATGGTCATGTTCAAAATAATGGGCAAAACACCTCAAGACCCTTCCTGCTTAAATCAAGCTTTTGAAATATTTCTATAAGAAATATTCTCAATAAATTCCAAGAAAATTTCATCAAGGCACACATGTCATATGTGATGCTCTTGCAAAGTTTCATCTCAATACCAATTGATTTGCTTCATGAAAATATTCCAAAACCATTTCTGTCCAGAGCCAGATTTGAACAACTCTACATTGTGAAGTTTCTTACCTTGACCCCAAACTTTGTGGGAATGTGCTAAACCCCAAATAATGATACCACACCAAGTGGTGGATTTGTGGTAAGTGAAATGCATGACTAGATCTACAGAAATCTGATTCTGTTGATTTCTAGGGTTTCACAAAGTTACATTGTGAACTTTCTTCAATCAAGCTCAAACTTGGTGATCAACCCTATTTCTAACCACCATTTGACCCTGTTAAATCTCAAGTCAAGCAAACTTCATTAGCTTAGCCAAACCTTCATCAAACACTTTTGCTTATCCTGTATAAAGCCCTATTTGACCCCCTTCTGCTATTCTCCTTCACTTCAAATCTTTACCACAACCTTGTAGTATTGCATTGCACCTCCAGTAACTTTCTCTGGCCAAGACTCAATGGTTAAGTGGGGTAAAACCCACATTTACCTCTCTGGACAGCAAGGACAGCAACATTTCAACCTCTCCCCTACTCCATCTCTTCTCTCCCTAGCTTCCCCTAGCTCCTAGAGCATCTGAAGATCATCCAGGAGCTACTGGACAAGGTGGGGCACCCCAGAGCGCGCGGGCAACGGCAATGCCGGCCATATGCACGCTCTGGAGCGCGCTACAGTGTGCTCCCGCACTGTAGCTGCACCCATCCCGAGCCTCCCGACAGCCTAGGGATGCGGGGAGCTATCCCCTGAGATGCCCTCGACGTCCGCAAACCGCCACCCTATCGGCCCCTCCTCATTCTCTCTCCAGCGGCCTCCCCCGCGCGTGCCCGACGGCGCCCTGCTCGGCCAACCGCGGGGCTCGCACGCGCGCGCTCCCCTGCCTTTCTCTCCTCTCCCTCTGGTCGTGGACGTGCCCCAGCAACGCCGCAGACACGCCCACGCCTCCTCCCGTGGTCCCCAGCGATGGCCTCGACCTCGCCGGCGCAGGAGCGCTCGGTGGACCGCGGCTCCCCTATAAATAGCCCCTCCCGTGCCTCTCTCCCCTTCTCTGGCTCCTACTCATCCCCAATCGACCCCCCGTTCCACCCAGTCCACCCCAGAATCTCCCGAGCGCGAGATCGAGCCCGAGCTCCGCCGTTTCGGCTCGCCGACGATCTCTGGGTACAGGGCCTCCCTGCCCCTTCTTTCTCCTCCAATGGGTTTCCCTCGGTGCCCTGATCCCTTTCCCCATCCTCCCCAATCGATTTGCAGGCCAGGGCAGGCATTCGAGGTCGAGCCCGAAGCTCCTCCGCCGCGGCCTCCTCAACGCCGGCGACCCAGGGCATTCCGGCGACTCCTTCAACACCCACCGGATCGGCGGCTCGATGACGACCCTATTCCTGCTCTCTGCTCGCCTCGCCGTGGTCTCTCTCGCCGGCGGTGAGCTCCCTTGCCCTCTGGCGGGAGGTTGACGACGACCCCGACCGGTGGGGGCCGCGCGTCAGTCTCTCGCCCCTCCCGCGTCTCTCTCCCTCTCACTGGCACTCGGGCCCCGCCCGTCAGGTTTGAACCTGGCGAGAGCGGGCGCATCGGTTCGCCTGGGGCCGTTTTGCTCTGGGCCGGCCCAGTTGCGGCCAGTTCTGGCCCAGGGCACAATGCCCATTTTCTTTTTCTTTTTCTGTATGATTTCCAAAAATTCCTCAGAACCCAATATTTCTCCAAATCCAATAATTTCTCCACCATAAATCTTGGAACATCGTGTAGAATTTAATAGTGCCATTTGTATGAATTTTTGAAAACCTTTTATCTACTGTTTTATTTTTAAAACCTATTTTAGGCATTTTTAGCCTCTGTTATAAATGGTTTTGAAAACCTTTTTAACTCCAAAACCCTAAACAAATATTTTTAGTATTGCTTTTAGTATTTATCAGAATAGGGTAACATTTTTGTAGTGGCTTTTGTGCTCTGTTTTTGTTGTGATGCTTATTATTCCCGTTATTTATCGCGACGATAGATTGCGCTGTTGACGAGGGAGTTGGACCCGAAGACTTTGAACACCCCGAAGACTTTGTTGAGCCAGGCAAGCAGCCCTTTGACCATGACTATGAAACCCTTTTATTGCATGGAATGTAGCACTTTATTTCTTGATGTTGATCATGTTGATGTGGTGACCACTACGGTAGGATGCCACCGTTACTTTCTTGTTGATACTTGCATCGTGCATGACCCTACCTTCTTATGAGGGTTGTGCGGGTGGGAGTAGTTAGGTTGCTAGTAGTTTCTACGCAAAGTGGGACGGGAATATGCATGGTGATGGAAACAAAATGATTTTAGAGACTTTTCGAAAACCCCGTCGGGTGCCACTAATGCTCGAGGGAGATGATGTTGAGCTAGGTAACCACTTGAGAAAGAAGTGGTGTACCGGAGCAAGTTGTGTGTGTGTTTTCGAAAACGGAGAGTTTTAAGATTTGCTGACCGTCCCAACCTTACATGTACGACCACGATACCCCTTATGGGACGGGGCTTTGTTGATTACCTTGGTGGGTACTAGCATGGAGCCCGCATTACTAGTGGCGGGAGTGGCGGGGTCACTCTCGATACGGGGTCGTGCCTGATAGGGCGACCATGTGCTGTCTTTACAGGCACCGGGCACACCGTTGTGTTCCTTCATGGATGGTACTGTGTAGAGCAAGGCTCGTGTTTGTACATCATGAAGACACAGACCAACGAGTGGACTCTTTGTTTAGTATCGCTAGGGGAAAGGCATTGTTCGGGTGCTTACCTCGGGTATGTAATATACCGCGAGGCGAGGATGACACGGAAGTTCCCCGAGTCTTGTGGGTAAAGCGTGCAACCTCTGCAGAGTGTAAAACTATTCGAATAGCCGTGTCCATGGTCATGGACAGTTGGAGGTCCTGCTTAAACTACGTCCGAGGTTTTCACAAACTTGGTGTGTGTGTGAGAGTGAATGACACAAAAATGATACTTGAGCTAAGTCCGATGGCTTGGCATGATGGTGAGCATGAGATGTTCAACCCCTGCTTATAATGGTAACTGAGACTTGTTCACATGAATACCTATCATCAGTTGATGCATGCTTACTTAAGTTACTTGATCATATCATTGCACTTAAAATTAGCTTTCTGCAAAACCTACCTACTTAGTGCTATATCATGCATTGTTGTACCTTGTTCCAAAACTTGGGTTGCTTGCGAGTACATTCAAAGTACTCATTGGCTTGCCACTGGTTATTTAATTGGCCAGGCATGGAAGAACAGGAATACAGTGAAGAGTTCGTTGGTGACGAACATGCGAACTAGGACGCTTCCCAGTCAGAATGCCTGTAGGTTTAAGGCAGATGGCATGGGTTCACGCTTTCAATCAAGATTTCCGCTGCTTGTTATGTTTAAGTGTTTGGCCCTTGTGGCCCTATCTATGTAAGACCAGACCTTCGTGGTCTTTATTTGTGTAAGACGCTAAAATGTGGATGTAAGACTCTTGTTATTTAGCTTCTGTGTGTTCAGTGAGCATTGATCTCTGGGATCACTGTACACGTGCATTCGGTGATCACGACTTATGAGTCGGGGTCCCCACACTCTCCCTCAGTTGTCGTTCAAGCCCTTCATCCTTGCTGCCACCCCCTCCATCCCTGCTGGCTTCGGGGCAGGACGGGGCTGATCTAGATGCGCCTCCGCCTCCGCGCCCAGGCCCCTCTTGTCGCCCGAGATGGTGGACGACTCGCTCCAATCCTCCCCATCCATCACCTCGACTCCCTCGACGACCTCTGCCCCTCCACCTCGCCTCAAATTCCTGGTGGTTCGGGAGCCCGCAACAATGCGTGCTGCTTCTCGGGTCATTGCTGGCCTGCCGCTGGGTGCCTACAACGTGCGGGCTAGTCCAGAGGTAGTTGTCGCTGCTTCACCCTCCCCTCCATGACCTCGCCTCACTTCGGTGGTAGTCTGAGAGACGCCATGGCGATCGATGGAGATGATTTTTTGGCTGCCACAGAGCTGGTATCAGAGCCATCCTGACTGTAGGAAGCCCTTAGTTAGCATGGACGTTAGTTAGGATAAAACCGTTCTCAAAACTACACCTAGCACCTATACTTAGGAGTTCTGCACTTATTACCTCTTCTATTCTTCACACGACACTCTGCTGACTCTCCTCCCTTCAAACCTTTGTAGATGGCCGTCGTACCCGAAGCCCTCCTAGCATCCGGCTTTCGCCTACTCCTTGAGGATAGCCTGGAGAAGTGCCAGCATCGCCGACCACCCGTTTTCCTCTATCACGAGCACCGGATCGATGCCATCACGAAGGAGTACCACGTTGATGTGGTCGTGAAGGCAAACGACTCCCCGACTAGCTGGTTCTTTGAAGGACCACAGATGGAGACACTGGTACTCGCAGTCGAGACAGCTGCACGGAAGGCACTCATCCACCTCCGAGGAATCATTCCAGAGATGGCTGACGAACCAGCTACTCGCTATCTACCCTTCAGGAGGGATGATATTGGCGAGAGTTGGACGTTGGTTCCATCCAAGGAGGATGGGACACCACTCAGGTTCCAGACCTACTTCAGCCTCTCCGCCAACAGTCTGGCTCACCACTTGATTAAGGAGTCCGTGAAGCTCTGCGAGGAACTTCACCACACCCGAGAGCTACTCCGTCAAGCCAAGACGAAGCCAGACAGGATCAAGAAGGATGGAGCCCCCGAAGGACGACCAGCTGTCGCTTATCGAGGAGGAGCACCCTCAGCTAGAGATGCACCCACACGCCGTCGTCGCATGAGTGCGAAGGAGTACCGTGCGCTCTTCACTGACCCACCGACAAAGCGTCATCGGGATGGACCTCCTCGTTCTCCGACTCCCTCGACCGGAGACGATGCCCGTCCGGAGGACGATCAGGAGGAAGACCCAGAGGAGCATGACTACGAGACCGAGCACTCCACCACCTGAGTCCGAGAACCCCTAGGGTAGGATCAGTCATGTACCCCTCATGCGAAGACGAGTCCGTGTAATGGTTCATATGAAACCATGTGTGCTTGTTGTTTGCTTTTGTTGTTTGTGTTCCGATGCAAGTCGCGCTTTTGCCTTAGGCAACATGTAAGCGACTCCATCGTCTATCTTATCTTAATATATGTGTTGGTCTTTCGACCCTTGTTTTACCACACTTGCACTATGCCAACCCCCTTAGGCGCGCTTTCCCCAGTACTGCTTTCCCTCTCGTCTATCCCAGTTATTTGACTTGGCTGCTCCAAACAGGATGGTGACTGCAACCCGCAACAGCTTCTTCACCAACCCTGAAGCCGGCAACTCCAGCCAGCGGCAGGGAGCTGGTGGGACTGCTCAGGCTGAAGGACACCAGGAGCAGCCACAAGGCGACATTCCCCCGCCACCACCTCCACCGGAGAACATGACCATAGCTCAGTTTCTCCAAGTTCTCCGGGAGGAACGCCAAGCCAACACTGCTGCTATTCAGCAGATGGCTCAAGTCCTTGTGAACAACCAGCAGCAAGGCAGGAACGGCAATGGCCGCTCCACTCTGTCTGAGTTCATGAGGAATTCGCCCCCAACCTTCACCGAGACTGCTGAACCACTGGATGCCGATGACTGGATCAGCACCATCGAGGACCTCCCTGCACTGGTCAATTGCAATGAGGATCGTGAGAAGGTGTTGTATGCCTCTCACTGCCTCGGAGGTACCGCCAGAGCTTGGTGGGATGGATTCAAGGTCATGCAAGGCGATCGTGTGATCACCTGGGATAACTTCAAGGAAGAATTCCGCACCGCCCACATTCCTTCTGGGATCATGGCTATCAAGAAGAGAGAATTCCGAGCGCTGAAGCAAGGAAGTGGCTCTGTTAAGGAGTACATGCAGAAGTTCAACCTGCTGTCAAGGTATGCGCCTGAAGATGTCAACACGGAGGCTGCTAAGATGGAACGCTTCATGGAAGGACTTCAATAGACCCTGCAGTATCAGCTCATTGTCTGCGACTGTCGGACCTTCTTCGATCTGGTGAACAAGGTCCTCATGCTGGAAGACCAGCGTCGTGCCATAGACGACACTCGCAAGCGCAAGATGATCAGCAAGGGTAGTTCCAGCAACCAGAAGCCTCGCCCCTGGCAGCCAGCCCTAGCCAAGCCAACCTATCAGCCGCAGCAGGCTAGACCTCCTGCACCTCGTCCGAGCTACCAGCCTCAGCAGTATGCCAATCCCAGGCCAGCTTACAACAACCCCAATAACAACAACGTCGGCAGGAACTACAACAACAACAACAACTACGGTCAAGTCACTTGCTTTGGGTGTGGTCAGCCTGGACACATCTCTAAGCAGTGCCCCAACAAGAAGCCAGATGCACCGCGCCCCAATGCGCCAAACCAAGGTCAAGGCCGTGGAGCACCACCAAGGAACCCCGCTCCCCGCAACCAGCCCAACAATGGCAAGGGTCGTGTGAATCACGTCACCGCTGAGGAAGCCCAGGAAGACCCGGACGTCATACTGGGTACGTTCCTCGTCAACTCAACTCCAGCAACAGTACTATTTGATTGTGGAGCTTCGCATTCTTTTGTCACTCAAAAGTTTGCACTAGAGAGTGGTATGAAGCCCACACCCTTGGGTAGTCATATGTTGATAACAACCCCGGGTTCGGTTATGAAGTCCAAGATAGGATGTAAAGGAGTTGAGATCATTATCAACGGGGTAGACTTCCTAGCAGACCTCATAGTCCTGGATTCACCAGGCTTGGATGTCATCCTTGGCATGAATTGGTTGACCAAGAACCAAGGCTACTTAGACTGTGCCAAAAGGATCGTTACCATAACCAATAGCCAAGGAGTGGAAGTCAAGTATGTTCCCAACCCTGCCTCCACTCGAACCCCTCAGGTTAATTGTCTGTCGGGAATTGAGTTGGATCAAGTGCCAGTGGTATGTGAATACCCCGATGTTTTTCCTGATGAGCTGCCCGGAATGCCTCCTGACCGCGACATTGAGTTCATCATTGAGCTAATGCCCGGAGCAGGGCCCATCTATAAGAAGCCTTATAGAATGGGATCCGAAGAGTTGGCTGAACTGAAGAAGCAACTGGCAGAGCAGCTCAGGAAAGGATTCATTCACCCTAGTGCCTCTCCTTGGGGATCACCTGTTCTATTTGTTTCCAAGAGGGACGGAACTATCCGACTCTGTGTCGATTACCGTTCTCTCAATGAGGTCACAATAAAGAACAAGTACCCACTTCCCAAGATTGAAGACCTGTTCGATCAGCTGAATGGAGCCAAGGTGTTTTCCAAGATCGACCTCAGGTCTGGGTACTACCAGTTGAAGATCAGGCCCCAAGACATTCCGAAGACGGCGTTTGTAACCCAGTATGGCCTATATGAATACACGGTCATGTCATTTGGGTTGACCAATGCCCCTGCCTACTTCATGCCTCATGAACAAAGTCTTCATGGAGTACTTGGACAAGTTTGTTGTCGTCTTCATTGATGACATACTCGTCTTCTCCAATTCTGAAGAAGAGCATGAGCAACACTTGAGATTGGTCCTAGACAAGCTTCGAGAGCACCAGCTTTATGCTAAATTCAGCAAGTGTGAATTCTGGCTGCATGAAGTTGGATTCTTGGGTCATGTGTTGACTGCAGAAGGATTGTCAGTGGATCCTGCCAAGATTGAAGCCGTGTCTGAATGGCAATCCCCAACCAATGTGAAGGAAGTCAGAAGCTTCCTCGGACTCGCGGGATACTACCGCAAGTTCGTCGAAGGATTTTCGAGCATTGCCCGACCCATGACTCAGCTTTTGAAGAAGGACAAGAAGTTCGAATGGACGCCGAAGTGCGAAGAAAGCTTCCAAGAGCTCAAGAAGAGATTGACCACAACCCCAGTTTTGGCCACCCCCGATATTCACAAGGATTTTGTGATATATTGTGATGCATCGAGAACCGGGCTTGGAGGTGTTCTGATGCAAGAAGGCAAAGTCGTAGCATATCTATCCAGACAGCTACGTCCTCATGAAGAGAACTACGCTACTCATGATCTTGAGTTGGCAGCCGTAGTTCATGCCTTGAAGACATGGCGACATTACCTTCTGGGGAAGCGATGTGAGATATACACAGACCACAAGAGTTTGAGGTATATTTTCACTCAGAGGGAATTGAACATGAGACAGCGAAGATGGTCGGAGTTGATCAAGGACTATGACCTCAGTGTTCAGTACCACCCTGGAAAGGCTAACGTGGTAGCTGATGCCTTAAGCAGAAAGGCTTGTTCCTTGAATGCTATAATTAAGGAAAGGCTACCCGCCTTGTATGAAGAGCTTGAAAGCTTCGGCTTGGAACTAGTTGCACCAGGATTCCTAGCCAACCTCGAAGCAAAGCCTACCTTGATGGATGATATTAAAGAAGCACAGAAGGGACACGAGAGCATTGAAGGCATCAAGAGGAAGATCAAGGCAGACAAGGCCCCAGGATTCTCAGTGGATGAACAAGGAGTTGTATGGTTCGGGAATCGCATCGGCGTACCCAACAAGGAAGAGCTCAAGAACTTGATCTTGCAAGAAGCTCATGACACTCCGTATTCCATCCATCCTAGAGGAACCAAGATGTACCAAGACCTCAAGGCAAGATTCTGGTGGCATGCCATGAAATGGGAGATAGGCACCTTTGTTGCTAAGTGTGACGTATGCCAGAGAGTCAAAGATGAGCATCAGCGACCCGCTGGACTGTTACAACCGCTCAAAGTGCCTGAATGGAAGTGGGACAAAGTCGGGATGGACTTCATCACCGGATTACCAAGGTAGAGTAAAGGACATGATTCCATCTGGGTCATTGTCGATCACCTGATCAAGGTAGCCCATTTCATTCCCGTCAAGACCACCTATGATGGTAACAAGCTAGCCAGCCTTTACATCGAACGTATTGTGAGCCTCCATGGAGTTCCAAAGGAGATTGTGTCAGACCGAGGAACTCAGTTTACCTCAAGGTTCTGGAAGAAGTTTCAAGAAGCGATGGGAACCAAGCTCTCCTTCAGCACTGCTTTTCACCCCCAGACCAGTGGACAGACCGAGCGAGTAAATTAGATACTCAAAGATATGCTCCGTGCTTGTGTACTGGCGTACGGAGCCAAGTGGGAGGACTGTCCGCCATTTGCCGAGTTCTCCTACAACAACAGCTATCAGTCGAGTCTTCAGATGGCACCATTTGAGGTGTTGTATGGACGCAAGTGCCGTACTCCCCTCAACTGGTCAGAAACCGGAGAAGGACTAGTCTTTGGGCCAGACATCCTCCGCGAAGCAGAAGAGCAAGTTCAACTCGTCCGAGAGCGCCTCGAGACCGCCAAGTCAAGACAGAAGAGTAGCGCCGACTCTCACCGCCGAGAAGTGAACTTCTGTGTCGGTGACCATGTCTATCTCCGAGTCACACCTCTCAAGGGAACCAAGCGTTTCCATGTCAAGGGAAAGCTTGCACCAAGATACATCGGCCCCTTCAAGATCACCGCTACGCGAGGAGAAGTTGCCTATCAACTAGAGCTACCTTCCGAACTATCAGGTGTGCACAACGTCTTTCACGTGTCACAGCTCCGGAAGTGTCTTCAAGTTCCCAACCGCCCCGACCTCTACAAGGACATCGACCATCAAGCCACCGACCTTCAACCAGACCTCACTTATCGTGAGAGGCCCGTTCGTATTTTGGATGAAGCAGAGCATTGCACCCGAAGCCGCACCATCAAGTACTTCAAGGTCCAATGGAGCAACCACACTGAAGCAGAAGCAACATGGGAGCGTGAAGACTATCTTAGATCTGAGTTCCCTTATCTTTTTAGCGCTTAGCCTAGGAATCTCGGGGACGAGATTCTTGTAAGGGGGGTAGGTCTGTCACACCCTGTGTTTGTATCACTTTGCTATGATGGATTTACAAAAAAATTGGAACCAATAAATTTTTTTGAGTGCATGCTTGTTTGAATTGTTGCTTGTTTGATTGTTTGGTTGATTATGTTTGGCACTCCTAGGTTCTACTCCTCTTCATATTCATCTTCCTTGATCCAAGCTTCTTGCCCAATGATCATGCCATGTGAATAGTACCCAAAACTATTTTTTATCAAATATTATTTTGGCCAAAAAGGTTTTATTCAAATTAGGTTTTCAAAAGCCCCTGAATTGAGGTTTGTACTACAAGTCCTCAAATTGTGTGGATACTTTCTCCCCAAATGCTTTATTTGAAACCTACTATATATATGACGTCCCAAAACCACCAAATATTATTTTTAAAGATTATTTTGCTATTTTATTTAAAGGCTTTTTCTTAAAGCCAGAAATGGTTTTTCATAGGGAAAAAATATTTAAATGCTTTAAAAATATTTAAGAAAATTTAGGGAAACTCAGTGGACATATATTTTCCATATATATGAGTTTCAACACATGGTCATGTTCAAAATAATGGGCAAAACACCTCAAAATCCTTCCTGCTTAAATCAAGCTTTTGAAATATTTCTATAAGAAATATTCTCAATAAATTCCAAGAAAATTCCATCAAGGCACACATGTCATATGTGATGCTCTTGCAAAGTTTCATCTCAATCCCAATTGATTTGCTTCATGAAAATATTCCAAAACCATTTCTGTCCAGAGCCAGATTTGAACAACTCTACATTGTGAAGTTTCTTCCCTTGACCCCAAACTTTGTGGGCATGTGCTAAACCACAAATAATGATACCACACCAAGTGGTGGATTTGTGGGAAGTGAAATGCATGACTAGATCTATAGAAATCTGATTCTATTGATTTCTAGGGTTTCACAAAGTTACATTGTGAACTTTCTTCAATCAAGCTCAAACTTGGTGATCAACCCTATTTCTAACCACCATTTGACCCTGTTAAATCTCAAGTCAAGCAAACTTCATTTGCTTAGCCAAACCTTCATCAAACACTTTTGCTTATCCTGTATAAAGCCCTGTTTGACCCCCTTCTGCTATTCTCCTTCACTTCAAATCTTTACCACAACCTTGTAGTATTGCATTGCACCTCCAGTAACTTTCTCTGGCCAAAACTCAATGGTTAAGTGGGGTAAAACCCACATTTACCTCTCTGGACAGCAAGGACAGCAACATTTCAACCTCTCCCCTACTCCATCTCTTCTCTCCCTAGCTTCCCCTAGCTCCTAGAGCATCTGCAGATCATCCAGGAGCTACCGGACAAGGTGGGGCACCCCAGAGCGCGCGGGCAACGGCAATGCCGGCCATATGCATGCTCTGGAGCGCGCTATAGTGTGCTCCTGCACGGTAGCCGCACCCATCCCGAGCCTCCCGACAGCCTAGGGATGCGGGGAGCTGTCCCCCGAGATGCCCTCAACGTCTGCAAACCACCACCCTGTCGGCCCCCTCCTCATTCTCTCTCCGGCGACCTCCCCCGCGCGTGCCCGACGCCGCCCAGCTCGGCCAACCGCGGGGCTCGCACGTGCGCGCTCCCCCGCCTCTCTTTCCTCTCCCTCTGGTCGTGGACGTGCCCCAGCAACGCCGCAGACACGCCCACGCCTCCTCCCGTGGTCCCCAGCGACGGCCTCGACCTCGTCGGCACAGGAGCGCTCGGTGGTCCGCGGCTCCCCTATAAATAGCTCCTCCCGGGCCTCTCTCTCCCCTTCTCTGGTTCCTACTCATCCCCAATCGACGCCCCGTTCCACCCAGTCCACCCCAGAATCTCCCGAGCGCGAGATCGAGCCCGAGCTCCGCCGTTTCGGCTCGCCGACGATCTCTGGGTACAGGGCCTCCCTGCCCCTTCTTTCTCCTCCAATGGGTTTCTCTCGGTGCCCTGATCCCTTTTCCCATCCTCCCCGTTCGATTTGCAGGCCAGGGCGGGCGTTCGAGGTCGAGCCCGAAGCTCCTCCGCCGCGGCCTCCTCAACACTGGCGACCCAGGGCGTTCCGGCGACTCCTTCAACACCCACCGGATCGGCGGCTCGACGCCGACCCCATTCCTGCTCTCTGCTCACCTCGCCGTGGTCTCTCTCGCCAGCGGTGAGCTCCCATGCCCTCTGGCGGGAGGTTGACGACGACCCCGACCGGTGGGGGCCGCGCGTCAGTCTCTCGCCCCTCCCGCGTCTCTCTCCCTCTCACTGGCACTCGGGCCCCGCCCGTCAGGTTTGAACCTGGCGAGAGCGGGCGCACCGGTTCGCCTGGGGCCGTTTTGCTCTGGGCCGGCCCAGTTGCGACCAGTTCTGGCCCAGGGCACAATGCCCATTTTCTTTTTCTTTTTCTGTATGATTTCCAAAAATTCCTCAGAACCCAATATTTCTCCAAATCCAATAATTTCTCCACCATAAATCTTGGAACATCGTGTAGAATTTAATAGTGCCATTTGTATGAATTTTTGAAAACCTTTTATCTACTGTTTTATTTTTAAAACCTATTTTAGGCATTTTTAGCCTCTGTTATAAATGGTTTTGAAAACCTTTTTAACTCCAAAACCCTAAACAAATATTTTTAGTATTGCTTTTAGTATTTATCAGAATAGGGTAACATTTTTGAAGTGGCTTTTGTGCTCTGTTTTTTGTTGTGATGCTTATTATTCCCGTTATTTATCGCGACGATAGATTGCGCTGTTGACGAGGGAGTTGGACCCGAAGACTTTGAACACCCCGAAGACTTTGTTGAGCCAGGCAAGCAGCCCTTTGACCATGACTATGAAACCCTTTTATTGCATGGCATGTAGCACTTTATTTCTTGATGTTGATCATGTTGATGTGGTGACCACTACGGTGGGATGCCACCGTTACTTTCTTGTTGATACTTGCATCGTGCATGACCCTACCTTCTTATGAGGGTTGTGCGGGTGGGAGTAGTTAGGTTGCTAGTAGTTGCTACGCAAAGTGGGACGGGAATATGCATGGTGATGGAAACAAAATGATTTCAGAGACTTTTCGAAAACCCCGTCGGGTGCCACTAATGCCCGAGGGAGATGATGTTGAGCTAGGTAACCACTTGAGAAAGAAGTGGTGTACCGGAGCAAGTTGTGTGTGTGTTTTCGAAAACAGAGAGTTTTAAGATTTGCTGACCGTCCCAACCTTACATGTACGACCACGATACCCCTTATGGGACGGGGCTTTGTTGATTACCTTGGTGGGTACTAGCATGGAGCCCGCATTACTAGTGGCGGGAGTGGCGTGGTCACTCTCGATACGGGGTCGTGCCTGATAGGGCGACCATGCGCTGTCTTTACAGGCACCGGGCACACCGTTGTGTTCCTTCATGGATGGTACTGTGTAGAGCAATGCTCGTGTTTGTACATCATGAAGACACGGACCAACGAGTGGAATCTTTGTTTAGTATCGCTAGGGTAAAGGCATTGTTCGGGTGCTTACCTCGGGTATGTAATATACCGCGAGTCGTGGATGACACGGAAGTTCCCCGAGTCTTGTGGGTAAAGCGTGCAACCTCTGCAGAGTGTAAAACTATTCGAATAGCCGTGTCCATGGTCATGGACAGTTGGAGGTCCTGCTTAAACTACGTCTGAGGTTTTCACAAACTTGGTGTGTGTGTGAGAGTGAATGACACAAAAATGATACTTGAGCTAAGTCCGATGGCTTGGCATGATGGTGAGCATGAGATGTTCAACCCCTGCTTATAATGGTAACTGAGACTTGTTCACATGAATACCTATCATCAGTTGATGCATGCTTACTTAAGTTACTTGATCATATCATTGCACTTAAAATTAGCTTTCTGCAAAACCTACCTACTTAGTGCTATATCATGCATTGTTGTACCTTGTTCTAAAACTAGGGTTGCTTGCGAGTACATTCAAAGTACTCATTGGCTTGCCACTGGTTATTTAATTGGCCAGGCATGGAAAAACAGGAATACGGTGAAGAGTTCGTTGGCGACGAACATGCGAACTAGGACGCTTCCCAGTCAGAATGCCTGTAGGTTTAAGGCAGATGGCATGGGTTCACGCTTTCGATCAAGATTTCCGCTGCTTGTTATGTTTAAGTGTTTGGCCCTTGTGGCCCTATCTATGTAAGACCAGACCTTCGTGGTCTTTATTTGTGTAAGACGCTAAAATGTGGATGTAAGACTCTTGTTATTCAGCTTCTGTGTGTTCAGTGAGCATTGATCTCTGGGATCACTGTACACGTGCATTCGGTGATCACGACTTATGAGTCGGGGTTCCCACACTCTCCCTCAGTTGTCGTTCAAGACCTTCATCCTTGCTGCCACCCCCTCCATCCCTGCTGGCTTCGGGGCAGGACGGGGCCGATCTAGATGCGCCTCCGCCTCCGCGCCCAGGCCCCCCTTGTCGCCCGAGATGGTGGACGAGTCGCTCCAATCCTGCCCGTCCATCACCTCGACTCCCTCGACGACATCTGCCCCTCCACCTCGCCTCAAATTCCTGGTGGTTCGGGAGCCCGCAACAATGCGTGCTGCTTCTCGGGTCATTGCTGGCCTGCCGCTGGGTGCCTACAACGTGCGGGCTAGTCCAGAGGAAGTTGTCGCTGCTTCACCCTCCCCTCCACGACCTCGCCTCACTTCGGTGGTAGTTTGAGAGACACCATGGCGATCGATGGAGATGATTTGTTGGCTGCCGCAGACCGTGGAAGATGAATCGAAGTGCGGGGGATCAAGGGACGTACGGATGCTGCTAGGGGCAGGGGTTGCACCGCCACACCCCTGTTCAGGGGTTAGCCGAGTTGAGCGTGCCTCCTACCTCAAATGGATGGACGGATGTCGCTTCCGTTGTCTCAGCCGCAAGCATTTTGTCGTGGACTGCGAGGAGCTGCTAAAGTGTTGGCAGTGCTACAAGGATTTTCATCTAGCCAGCCAATGCCCTGGCCCTTCGCGAAGCCCTAATCGCCAATGCCTCCATACGGTCCTCGAGACCGTTGCATGCAACCGACCTTGCCGCGCTCGTACGTCGAGGCTCTTTTGACGCCGTCCCTGGGAGATCGCTCGGCTCATCCTGACATAGTGATCCTATGCTTGATGAAGCATTGGCGCCTTCTTCTCAGGTCTTGCTTGTCGTCATCGGTACTGTGGGCTACTCTAATTGGGGTGATGACGTGTGGTTGACCCATGGTGCCTCGGCGGTAGGAATTGAGGAGTCCGTTGATCCCATGTGCTCAGAGGCTACGTTCTGGTTGCCCCTCCCCGATGGCTGCTTCTCGTCTTCTGTTGTGCAGTCCCTTGCACCTATGATGCTTAGTCCATAGGAACCGCTTGGTTTAAGCGCATCCAACGTTTTGGCTGAGCCTATGGTTGAAGTGTGCAATGTTGTTGCAATTGGCGTAGGCTAAAGCAACACTATTATCTCTGGAGGATTTTCTCAACAAGGTTACTTGTCTGCTCCCCCAACCTCTGTTTGGGACCCCTGCGCCTTCACACGCGAAGAAGGATGACGGGCGACGGAGCGGGCGTCTGGAAAAGAAGAACAAGGCGTGCAATATCCTGATGTCCAAGCGCGCATAGCAGAGGTTGTTGGAGACTTTTGGTGAGTTACTGGAGGTCAGCAAAGAGGAGGGTTCTGAGCAAAAGATGCAAGCATACGTGGACATGTACAAAAATCCGCTCTCACCACAAGTGATAGAGGCGTTGAACACTTCGGCGGGCATTGCGGGATGTCGAAGTTGGACCTTTCAAGTGTTTTCCACATGATAATGTTAGCACATGATGCTTTGAGACCGAGAAGGAATAGTCATTCGATATGGACAGTTTCTCTTCGACGAGTGTTGGTCGATTTGGTTGCACTTGAGCCATGCCTAAGTGCTTTGGGCCTTGGCACTTTGGTATCTGGCTTCTCTTGATGTTGCATTTTTCTTGTCCCTATTCTCAAGTTCTAGTGCCTTTTTTCGTTTTTTCCCTCTTTTCCCTGTTTTTGGGTTTCCACTTGGTTTTTCCTGATTAACCGAGAATGTTAGGTTTTTTGGTCCAGCTTTTCGTATAAACCGGACCAACTCTCTTCTTCATAATGAAATGCAGGAATCCCCTATGCTCACATGAGGATTCTCAAAAAATGTTCTAAGGTCCGTCTTGGCAGTAATATCTTGTATCGCACTTGTATGAGTGTATGATGTCCACCATGCGTGTTTTTGTCTTGAGAGAAAAACCATGCTTGATAGAATTGGAGAATATGTTATGAACTTCTGAGGAGGGGTATGATGACTGACGCTACCACACGGTGGCAGATAGGGTGAAGCTTCATTTCCTCTTGACCCCGTTGGCAAGCCAGTGGACTGACCTCCTCTACGTTTGTCGCTCCAACAGCTGGCGGCGGGGAGGGGAGTCTCGGTGCCTTGTTTCGATTAGTTGTTTAGTTTAGTTTTTTTAATCCTCGCAAGGGCCACATTGTGACGGGTGACAATGCTTCATCTTTGAGCCGATCTTTCGGGCTTCGACCCCCCTTGAGTATATCTGTCAGACAAAGAGTCGACGGAGCTTCAATGGTCTCCTTGGGTGACGAGGTTTCTGTTTTACGCCCGGCGTGCAACAAAGCGATATTGATGCCAAACGTTTCAAGTCAATTCATTTATTCAATGACGACAACTTCAACACTGGGGCGACTTCTCAAATGTCATTGACAAAGTGAGACTAGCTGCGTTAGACTACTCACAATGGAAAATAACATAGAGTAGTAACATGCATATGTTACTAGTCTAAGTTACTACCTCCAGAGTGGGTAGTAACATAAGGATAGTAACATTGAGCCTTTCATTTATTAGCTCATAGACTCATCTTGTCTTGCTATGTGTTATGTTACTCATTGTATGAGTAACTAGTTATGTCACTCAATTTCTCTCTCTTCTCATTAATTAGTTGCCACGTCATATTTTCGCTTAGGTGGCATCTATGTTACTACTTATGTTACTCCCATTGTGGGTAGTCTTATTGGACGCATCGACGGCTCATTCGGTAGTGGTGACTCAGTGGTACATGGACCTCAATATGATTCTTATGATATTTAGGATGCGTTGTACATTATAATAAATCCCTATCATTTTTCAGAGAAAAAAAAATCAACAAACACCTCTGCGTCAAAACAGAAACGGTTTTGCTAAAACACATCTAGATGTGACATAAGTATTGCACATCTAAGTCCTATATCATTGATCTCACGTGGAGATTCGTGTGGGTATTTTTTTTTTAAATTTTTTTTTATGATTGATTTAGTCATTTAGATGTGCGATAACTATGTCACATCTAGATGTGTCCTAGACACACCCAGAAACAGAAAATGATTGGGTTGCAAGCTGCAACACGAGCAGCAGACAGATGAAATACCCAGTTTACCAGCGGCAACAAGCAGCTAGCACACACGAGGTCGTCACAAACTGATAGAGCAAGGAGGAACATTCACATAAGCGCAAGCGCAGACAGAAAATTCATCTTCGGACTTCAATCGGAGTCGTCACATCGCATCAACCCGTCGATGGCTAGTCGCTACCAACCACCCGGATCTCGAGCAGCAGGGACCGGCCTGCGCAGCTCGCTCTCGCCGTGGGCGAAGCGGCACCCGTCGCCATGAGTGCAGCATCCCCTGGCGAAGTGCCCGCACAGCTTGGTCTTGAAGCTGTCTAATTGCCATCCGCCGCCGAGAGACCCCGCAGCTGCCGTGTTTCCTCCCGCCGCCGGCGGAGGGGCACCACCGTCGTCGTGGTTGACAACGTGGATCAGCTGCTCCATGGCCATGTCGTAAGCGTTCTTGATCTGATCGAACGTGCCCTCCAGCTCCACGTTCTTCAAGTCAGCATCCCAGTCGTGGTCGCGGACGCGCAGCCTGACGCCGCTGGCCCGGGATATCTGCTTTATCGTGGCTCCGCCCCACCCGATGATGGCGCCCACGAGGGACGCGTCCACGCTGATCTTGGCCGTCGCCGAAGCGCCGAAGCTCGCCAGAGCTGCCTTGGCGCCCGGGTTGGTTCCATGGGTACCGGTGGGAGTTGGTTCATCTATGGGTGGTGGCCTTGCGTTGTTCATGGACAAATGCTTGGCAGGCTTCTCCTCGTCCTTTGCTGGTGGGAGAGAAGGGGCTGCGCCACTCAGGATGCTCATTTTCTCGACGGCCAGGTAGCCGCCCGGGATGTCGTGGATGAAGTGGCAGTTGTCACCAAAGCGGCAACCTGCGGTACTGCACCATGGGATGCGGATAAACAGCCGAACCAGCAGAATGCAAACAACATTACCCGAAGAATGACTAAGATCTAAAATAACGAAGCTCCATTTCAAATGCTCGCACTACTTAATTGCTTAAAACAAAACAGGAACTGTTGAAATATTACCTGAAGAATCTGATGCATGGCTTGGATTTGCTTCCTGCGCCTGCTTGAAAAGACTCCGGCTCTGTTATTACACCCAAACAATCAATCATGCGTTGCCAGGTTAATAGGATAGCTCTGAATGAAATATCTGGAGAGGAAACGACGAAGCCAGTTTCTTTCGCCTGGACACCACTGGACTCACCTCGCGCTCGCTCAGGCAATTCCGACCTCCCTTGGCGTCCAACCGAGCGGGCAGCCCAAGTCTCCGCGCGAACCCAGAGCTTCACGTCATCTGGGTGCTTGGACAGGTCGACGCCGTCTGGCAGCACCTTGCAGGCGTCGGAGCTGCCGACGGCGAGCAGGAGCTCCCTCGAGTACGTGATCCTCTGCCCCTCCCTTACATTGATCGGCCGCGGTCAGATATATCAGATCAGTCAGCAAAAGGAACTAGTCTCGATTGACGGGTTGCGGCATGAACCAGCGCGCGTACCTGGGCATGGCGATGGGGGTGGGAACAGTGGAATCGTCACGAGGCGCCGAGCTCATCTCGCCGGCAGCGGAAGTTCAGTCTAACACATGCTGGTTTTACGGTGGTTCACTGCGTCACCAAAAGAAGTAGGCAATGGCGTGAAAAAAACCAGGAGCAGAGAAGTCGCGGTATGTAAATACTCCGGGGGTGGGGGAAGCCAGTGGACGTACGGCCGCCGGCGCCCTCGTCCTATGGTAGCGGTAGGGGGGCGTTACTGGTGAATTGATTGACAGGAGAAGACCCGGCGCAAGCTCGATCGCCAACGGAGGTATGCAGGAAACGAGGCGTCGCTTGTGAAGTTGATACGTCGCGACGATTGGCTGGTGCACTGGTTCAGCCGCTGCATGCATATTCAGCATCTTCAACTTCAACTCCCCAGGCGTATTAATTAATGTGTGTGCAGAGCACAAATGTTGAGGTTGCAGGCAAAGAGTCGAAGGTGACTGCAACTTGGAGGTTCAAATTTCAACCACAAAATTTCAGAGCCGAACTTGCTATGAAACAACAAGGCAAGAAACCACAAAGTTAAGGGCTCCTTTGATTCAAAGGAATTGCATAGGATTTTTGGAGGATTTGGATTCTTAGGAATTTTTTCTTTGATGGTCGTTTGATTCGTAGGATTGGCATCCTTAGGAATTTTTCCATAGGATCCATTTGTACTAGATTCTGGAGGAAAATTTTCATCCACTCAAACCTCTTTGTAGGATTTCTTTGTTTTTCCTGCGCTATCAAACACTCTTTCAAATCCTGCAGGGTACTATAGGACATGAAATCCTATTCCTGCATTTTTCCTAATCCTTTGTTTTGAGATTCCTGCGAATCAAAGAGGCCCTAAGTATTACTAGCGCCGAAAAAAGCGACGCCGCGCCCGTAAGAGAGCTTGTATGAATCTTTGTTGTTCATTTGGTTAAAGAAAAGGAGTAGGAGGTGGAGCGAAGAGGTTGATTGATTGATAGTTTTTGTTGGGCGAATAGTTTCATGTAGGTCCTTCTGTAGTTTGTGCGGATTGAACACGTAGCACATTTCTCGTTGATTGGTACATATCAAGGGGTGATATCAAAAGAAGGAAGTTTATTTTTCGTAAACTATTAAGAGGTTTCATTAAACAGTTGATCCTAAAGATAATGTTTGAACACTTTGCACCTTGGATTACCGAGCTGCAATGACAGATTATATGCTATATCTTCATCTTTATTTAGCCATACTCCATGGAATCTTTGGACAAAATTGCAGTAACTCTTTGTTCCTATTTATATTATGGATCACCTTCACTATCTTATGCTTTGACCCACCATTCTCCTACAAAGTCAATTGAACCTCATTTATTAGGGAATATGTTTGTTTATGGACACTTAATTATAACTCATAAGGAATTTGTGCTAATAAATAAGAATTTATGTGGTAAGGCCTTTCACTTCTTAACGTTGAAGTAAAATGTAATTAAGTAGTATATGTTGAAAGAAGATATACAATACACTAATAGGTAAAATATCACTTTTCCCCGAATTTACGTAGAAAAGAAATACATAATACAAAACAAACATTTATTGACTCTTCAGAATCTTTAATAGGGCATCCCACCAAACTTTATCAAATTCCAAACTCTATGTTGCGGTACTCCAATTACAAAATAGTAAGGACAAATTAAAAAAACTTTCTATCAAAGCAAGATGACATACCATGGACGGTAAAAAATTATTTGAAAAAAAGATAGAAACGTTGCAAAGGAGCTTTCAAATGGCACATTGCAAACTGATAAATATATGTCATGTTTAGATGCGAACATGTGATATTGTCAGTACCGAAGTATTTGAGACCATTTCAATAACGTACTTATGTGTGTACATTTTGAACCACTTCTTGAGCTTTTGTACAGAACAGAGGCTAAAAAATATCATATAAATTATCATAACATTAGCATTCTATATAGATATCATACACTTTCTGTTTGACATGAATGGAAAAGATTAACAAAAAGGCAAGAGTTACATTTTTTAGTATATTATTAATTTTTTTTCAAAAAGTTAGACATGGTATCTCCCAATTGGCCATCATAAATTGCGAAGGGATCAACTTTGTGATCATTTTGGAACTTATACTCAGATGCATGGTAGTCTTCCATGTCATGGTCAGATCTTCCTTTAGCTAAGTGAAATCCATGTGTTACATTGTTGCTTGGTAAATTGCTCCGTCCTCTTTTAGTATTAAATCAGATTGTATGAACACAACTATCTTAATAAAGAATTGTAATAGTTAAACACTGGCCCAGTAAAACAGGGAATTTTTTTTAAACATACTTATTGCAGATTTACCTACCAGAGAAACAAAACACATTAGGCTTTACCGAAAAAGGCTTTCGCCCTATTTTATAGATAAAGCAACCATCACAGCCACAAAGTACAACAAGGTTCATACACGCACACAAGGTAGCACAATATAGAGTACAATAAGGTTCTGCTGAGGGCACGACTCAACAAGCCTTGAAAAAAAAGGAAAGATAGGCGGGAGACCCGCACGCACGCACGCGAAGCGAAGCGTCTAGTCCGGCTCAGGGGGTGGTGGCGGAAGCGGCGGCGCCAAGCGAAGAGCCATCGTCCTGAGGTCAGCAGTGAGAGTGTTGATGGCGTCCTGGTCCTGGTGATGGCTAAGCGGCCGTCAGAGCTGCAGATAACCACACATTTTGAACACAGCGTCAGTCGCACGTCGAAGAGGCACATGTTGAATCACCAGCTTATTGCGAACCGTCCGTAGCGTCCAAGCAAGGACCCCAATGGCAAGCCACCTAATGTGGCCCCTCGGTGGGGGGTAGGACTAGACCTCGGTGAATAGGTCTGGGAAGTTGGTGTTACACCACCGGCCACCCATGACCTCCCGGAGGCAGCTCCAGAGAAACTGGGCTGACACGCACGAGAAGAAGATGTGGTTCGAGTCCTCAGCAATGCCGCAAAGTGGGCATAGTCCATCGCCCGGGCCGTTCCGCTTAAGCACCTCAACACCGGAAGGGACACGACCGCGGATCCACTGCCACAAGAAGATCCGAATCTTCAGGGGGAGCTTGATCGACCAGAGCAGCTTGAGGGGTGCAGGCGCAGGCAAGGAAGCTATGACCGGTAGAGAGACTTCATGGAGAAATAGCCCGAGGGCTCAAGGTGCCACGAGACGCGATCGGCAGGCTGGTCTAAGGCGGGTTCGTGTAGGGCGACGACCTCCAGGAGCTCATGCCAGGCAAACTGTTCCTCGGGCCCAAATGGCTGCCGGAACGCAAGGCGCCCCAGATCAGTGAGGGCGGCCTCAACTGAAATCCGAGCGTCCACCACGATAGAGAATATGGCAGGGAATCGAGCCGCGAAGGGCTCCAGCCCAGCCCACCAATCAAACCAGAATAGGGTGGATGAGCCGGAGCCAACCTCAATAGAGGTCCCTAAGCGAAGGACCGGGAGCAGCTGGATGACGGACTGCCAAAACTGGGAGCCCCCAGATCTCTAACAGAAGGCAAGCGGCTGGCCTCACATGTATTTATTCCGGATGATCTGGAGCCAAAGGCCACCCGTCTCGTTAGCGATCCGCCAGAGCCAACGCGTCATAAGGGCAATGTTCATGCGCTTGGAGGACATGATCCCCTGGCCGCCCTCGTCTCTCGGCCGACAGATATCGGGCCAGCGGACCATATGGTATTTTTGCTTGTCCCCATCGCCGGCCCAGAAGAACCGTGCCTGGATGGTGTCGATCTCATGGTGAAGAGTTTCATGTAGGTTGTAGAAGCTCATAATGAACAAGACCAGGCTGGACAAGGAGGAGTTAATGAGGGTCGTCCTCGCTGCCTTGGAGAGCCACCGGCCCTGCCAGGGTTCGATCATGTGCTGAAGCTTGAGCATAGCCGGTCGCAAGTCCGCAACGGACAAGCATGAGTCGTTGATGGGGATCCCCAAGTAGGATGTCGGAAATACGCCAAACTGGCAATTAAGCCTGTCAGCGATACTCTGACTCACCTCGGGCGAGTAACCATCACCATCACCTCGCTCTTGTCGAAGTTAATCTTAAGACCCGACATCTGCTGGAAGCAGAGCAGGAGGAACTTCAGGTTCGTGATATCGGCCGCGGAGCCCTGGACCATGATGATGGTGTCGTCAGCGTACTGCAGGAGGGACACACCATGGCCATCGACGAGGTGGGGGACAACACCTTGGATGTGACCCGCGGCCTTGGCTTTGTCAAGAATGTATGCCAAGGCGTCAACCACCATGTTGAACGGAAAGCGGGAAAAGGGGTCGCCCTGCCTAACCCCACATAGGGTTGGGAAGTAGGGGCCGATCTCCCCATTGATGTTGACCGCGGTCCTCCCGGACGAGACCAGATGCATGACATGGGTAACTCAGCGGTCATCGAAGCCTTTCCTAAGCAGTGATACGTCTCCAACGTATCTATAATTTTTGATTGTTCCATGCTGATATATTATCATTCTAGGATACTTTTTGGGTCTTTATTTACCAATTTATAATATTTTTGAGCACTAACCTATTGACCCAGTGCCCAGTGCCAGCTGCTGTTCTCAGGTTTACAATACCAAACGAAGTCCAATTGCCACGAAACTTTTTGATGATTTTTTCTTGACCAAAAGAAGACCTGGGAGATTCACAAGAAGGTTGGGGGCCACACCAGGGCCCCACAAGCCAACAGGGCATGGGGGCGCCCTGATGGCTTGTGGGCCCCTGGCGGCTCTCCCGACCTCGTTCTCTGGCCTATAAATTCTCATATATCGTGAAAACCGTGGAGGTAGTCCCGAAACCCTTTTTACGCCGCCGCAAGTCTTTGTTCCGTCGCGAGGTCATCTCAAGCTCTGTTCCGGCACCCTGCCGGAGGGGGGATCGATCACGGAGGGCCTCTTCATCAACCTTGCTGCCCTCATGATGATGTGTAAGTAGTTCACCACAGACCTACAGGTCCATAGCTAGTACCTAGATGGCAATCTCTCTATCTCTTGATCTTCAATACAATGATCATCGCATCTTCGCTTTGATCTATCCGATGTAATCCTATTGTGCGGTGTGTTTGTTGGGATCCGATGAATTGTGGGTTTATGTTCGGATTATTCATGAAAATTATTTGAGTCACCTATGAATATTAAGATTCTTATTTGCATGATCGTTATAGCTTCGTAATTCTCTCCGATCTATCGATGTGCTTTGGCCAAGTAGATTGATCTATCTTCAGTGAGAGAGGTGCGTTGTGGTAGGTTCAACCTAACGTGTTTCTATATCCCAGTGACAGAAGGGGACACGTTGCGTCTTTGTGTTGTTGCTACTAAGGATAACACGATGGGGTTTATTCATATTGCTTGAGTTTACTTTGTCTACATCATGTCATCGTTCTCCATGCATTACTCTGTTTTACTTAATACTCTAGATGCATCCTGGATAGCGGTCGATGAGTGGAGTAATAGTAATAAGTGCAGGCAGGAGTCGGCCTATTTGTTTATGGACGTGATGCCTATATACACATGATCATTGCCGTGAGAATCGCATAACTATCGCTTTTCTATCAATTGCCCAATAGTAATTTGTTACCCACCGTATGCTGCCTACATGAGAGATGCCGCTAGGGAAAACTATGTCCCCCCGGGTCTATTCACTTATAAATTTACAAACACTACTATTACCTTGCTGCCTTTATTTACTTTTTATTTTATTTTGCAATTTAAAATTATCTACAATTATCTACACAATTCATTGCTTGCAAATAACGAGATCAAGGGGATTGAAAACCCTCTTGCCCGCGTTGGGTGCAAGTTGTTTGCTCTTTTGTGTGTAGCCGCTGAAGACGGTTGAGGATTGATATTCATATTGGTTCGATAAACCTTGGTTTCATAACTGAGGTAAATACTTACCCACTTTGTGCTGCAATTACCCATTCCTCTTCACGGAAAACCTAACGCGGATCACAAGTATCAGGAAGGATTTCTTGCTCCGTTGCCGGGGAATATCATCACCAACTATCAAGTAACTTCACACAGATTATCACTCACTTGTTTATATTTTTATTTGCTGTTATATTTAGTTTGTTTCATAAAAAACAAAATACAAAAATATTTATCTTTGCTTGTCACTAGTTTACTTCTTTGCTCGTTTTACTTGCTAGTTTACTTGTCCTGCTTGTTACTTTGCTTGTTTGGTCACCATGTCTCAAGACACTACTAAGTTGTGTGAATTCTCAAATACTAATAACAATGATTTTATTAGTACTCCTGTACCACCCGCCACTAGTACGGAGGCGTTTGATATTAATGCTGCATTGCTAAATCTTGTCATGAAAGATCAATTTTAGGGAAGTCCTAATGAGGATCCCGCTTCACATCTTAATACCTTTGTTGAATTATGTGATATGCAAAGAAAAAAGGATATGGATAATGATATCGTAAAATTAAAATTATTTCCTTTTTCACTAAGAGATAAAGCTAAATCTTGATTTTCATCTTACCTCGTAATAGTATTGGAACATGGGATAAGTGTAAAGATGCTTTTATTGCCAAGTATTTTCCTGCTGCTAAAATCATCTCCCTTAGAAATCAAACAATGAATTTTAAACAGCAAGATCAAGAGCATGTTGCACAAGCTTGGGAGAGAATGAAATTGATGATAATAAATTGCCCTACTCATGGCTTAAATTTGTGGATGATTATCCAAAACTTCTATGCTGGACTAAACTTTGTGTCTAGAAATCTTCTAGATTCTGCTGCAGGTGGTACCTTTATGGATGTGACCTTAGGAGAGGCCACAAAACTTCTGGACAACATTATGACAAATTATTCTCAATGGCATACTGAAAGAGGTCCAACCGGTAAGAAGGTAAATTCTATTGAAGAAATCGCTACTTTGAGTAAAAAAGTGGAAGCTCTTATGAATATGGTTGCTAGTAAAAATACTCATGTTGATCCCAATGATATGCCCTTGTCTAATTTGATTGAGAAAAATAATGATGCTATTGAAGTGAACTTTATCTCGTGAAATAATTTCAATAACAATGCTTATAGAGGAAATTTCAATTCTAGAACGTATCCTGATACTTCCTCTAACAACTATGGAAATTCTTATGGTAATTATTATGGAAATTCTTGTACAAATTCTAATAGGATACCCTCTGATCTTGAGAACACAATTAAAGAATTCATTAATTCTCAAAAGTTTTTCAACACTATGGTAGAAGAAAAATTGCATGTAGTTGATGCTTTGGCTAAAAACATGGATATAATTGCTCTTGATGTGGAAACTCTTAAAAGTAAAGCTTTGCCACCTAAGCATGATTTTAGTGAGACTATTAAATCTATCCAAATATCTATTAATGAAAGTAAGGAGAGGACCACTAAGTTGAAAGCTAAGCGGGAATTCTTAGAAAAGGCTCTTCCACCCGGTTTTTACCGGAATCATGATGAAGATCTTAAAATGATTTGTACTTCTCCTATTGAATGTTTATTTACTTTTCTTAATATAAATGATAAAGTGACTGGAGATGAGTCAACTCAAGTTGAGAAGTGTCCCGTTTTCTTGGAGGGTGATGATTTTGATGCTAAATTTGAAAAATGTGGGTTTGGAGAGGTCAAAACTTTAACTATTGATGTGCCCACTATTTTGGATTACAAGGAATTTAATTATGATAATTGCTCTTTATTAGAATGTATTTCCTTTTTGCAAACCATTATTAGTCCACCCAATGCTTATGAACAAAACAAAGCTTTTACCGAACATATAGTAGAAGCTATGATAAAAGCTTATGATGAGAAACTTGAGCTTGAAGTTTCTATTCCTAGAAAATTGCATGATGAGTGGGAACCTAATATCAAAATAAAGATAAATAAATATAAATGCAATGCCTTGTGTGACCTTGGTGCTAGTGTTTCAACTATTCCTAAATCTCTTTGTGATGTGCTTGGTCTCACTAATATTGAAGATTGTTCCCTTAACTTGCATCTTGCGGATTCTACCATTAAGAAACCTCTAGGTAGGATTAATGATGTGCTTATTATTGCAAATAAAAATTATGTGCCTGTACAATTTATTGTGCTTGATATTGATTGCAATCCTACTTGTCCCATAATACTTGGTAGACCTTTCCTACGAACTATAGGTGCAATTATTGACATGAAAGAGGGAAACATAAGGTTCCAATTACCATTAAAGAAACGGATGGAACACTTCCCTAGAAAGAGAATTAAACCACCTTATGAATCAATCATGAGAGCTACTTATGGGTGGAGTGTCAAAGATGACAACACTTAAAACTATGCATTATGCCTAGCTAGGGGCATAAAACAATAGCACTTGTTGGGAGGCAACCCAATAGTTACCTTTATTTTTGCTTTTTTACTTCCTATTTGCTTTCGATAACATGATTATTTCCTCTGTAATGATTATGTTTTTATGTTTAAATTAGTGTTTGTGCCAAGTAAAGCCTTTGGGATGACTCACAAGATGAGTAGAATCGATGCTGAAACAAAACAGAAACTTTGGACTCCAGTACAGGAATTTTCATTTTTTACTAGAGCTGGATAATGATCTGAATTTTTTACACAGTTTTGCTATACAAATTTTCGAGGCTGTACTAATTGTTAATAATTTTTAGATTTACATAAGTATAGGTTCTCTACAGATTTCTACAGACTGTTCTGTTTTAGACATATTCTATAGGTTCTCTATAGTTTTCTTGTTTTGATCATGCTATGGATTGTATCGGGGGGCATAAGCCATGGAGAAGTTAGAATACAGTACCTATTATTCAATTATTAAATAATAATCAATTTATAACAGTACCTAAATTATTCAATATGTTGCTTATATTAACCGATCTCACGAAGTTTTGTTGAGTTTTGTGTGATTGAAGTTTTCAAGTTTTGGGTGTTATCACGATGGACAAAGGAACAAGGAGCGGCAAGAGCCTAATCTTGGGGATGCCCAATGCACCCCAAGGTAATGTTTTAAGGAAGACTCAAGCGTCTAAGCTTAGGGATGCCCCGGAAGGCATCCCCTCTTTCGTCTCAATCCATCGGTATGTCACTTGAAGCTGTATTTTTATTCGTCACATGATATGAGTTTTGCTTGGAGCATCGTTTGTTTTTGTTTGCTTTTACTTTCAGTTTGCCACAATCATCATTTGCTGGACACACCTATTTAAGAGAGACACACCATCATCATAATTTGTTAGAATACTCTATGTGCTCCACTTATATCTTTTGAGCTTAGTAGTTGCTCTAGTACTTCACTTATATGTTTTTCAGCACGGTGGCATGTAGATTTTATAGAAATAATTTCATTCTCGCTCTTCACTTATATTTGTTTGAGAGTTAATAAATAGTGATGGTCATTTTCATGGGTCATAAGACTAGTCCAAAAATATTAGGTATTCAATGAGTGATAATCAAAACCATCATGTAGCACATATAGAGAAATTGTGGGTTAATGATATTGATGTGGTAATATGAAAAAGGTGTGAGTTCATAATTGTTGATTCGTAGAAGTGTTGATATTAAGAGAGGTTAACTTCTTATTCATCTAAAAATTAAAAAGGCATGGTGATGATGTGTGAGCATTTCTATTCCTCGTTGAAATCCTAGTGTTCTTTAGGGCCAGAGGCGCGCGATGGTTAACTCCTACCAACCTCCTCCCTCAGGGCATGCGAGTAGTACTTTGATTTTTGATAAAACTAATAAAACTTTGCAATAAGCATACGAGTTCTTTATAACTAATGTGAAACCATGGACATACGCAATCTCACCTCGTCATATTTGCTAGACTCTTCGGTATCGTGCATAGCCCGTTCTCACCTTGAGGATCGGTGCAACTTTTGCCGGTGCATCCAAACTCCGTGTCATGATACGCTCTGTGGCACATAAGCCTCATTATATCTTCCTCAAAATAGCCACCATACCTACCTATCATGGCATTTCCATAGCCATTATGAGATGTATTGCCATGCAAATTCCATCGTCACTTCACGTGACTAGTTCGTTCATCATCATATTGCTTTGCATGATCATATAGAGATGACATAGTATTTGTGGCAAAGCCACTGTTCATCATATTTTTGATACATGTCACGCTAGATCATTGCACATCCTGGTACACTGCCAAAGGCATTCATATAGAGTCATATCTTCATATCGAGTTGTAAGTAAATAAAAGTGTGATGATCATCATTGTTAGAGCATTGTCCCAGTGAGGAAATAAAAATGGGGGAGGCCAAATGAGCCCACCATTCTGAATAAAAAAATGATGAGAGAAAATGAGAGAAGGGACTTTGCTACTATCCTTTACCACACTTGTGCCTCAAAGTGGCACCTTGTTCCTCATATAGAGAGTCTCATGTTATGTCATTTTCATATGCTAGTGGGAATTACTTTTTCATTATTATAAACCTGGCTTGTATATTCCTATGTCGGGCTTCCTCAAATGCCCGAGGTCTTCATGAGCAAGCAAGTTGGATGCACACCCCACTTAGCTTTAGTTGAGATTTCATACACTTATAGCTCTGCATCATTTGCAAGGAAATCCCTACTCCTTGCATTAACATCTATCGAAGGGCATCTTCATAGCCCGTTGGTATGCCTAGTTGATGTGAGACTATCTTCTCCACTTTTTACCCCTTTGATATCTACCACCATATTCTATTCCACCTAAATGCTATGTCCAATGGCTCACGCTCATGTATTGCGTGAAGAATAAAAAGTTGATGCATACACTAGTGCAGGCGCCTGCTATACAAATGGTTTTTAACCCCTTTCCGTGACGTAGTTTCAAACCGTCGCCTTGCATGTGTGGGTGATAGGGGGGGTCTATCGCACACGACACGAAAAACCTGTTGGCGATGCCTGCTCCCGGTCACACACGATAGGCAAAATTATGTCGTGTGCGATTGGAAGGACTATCACAAACAAGTATTTAGGAGAAATCGTGTGAGATGTGCATACCACCCCACACAGTGAATCCCAAACATGCGTTTCCGTTCGTATTGTACATCACACACAATTTTCTGCTTAACATCGTCTGTGTTAGGGGTGGCCATCACGCACGGTGCCTAGAAGAAACTGTTTGGCATAGAGCTGTCCATCACACACACGTTTTATGTGAAAACGTTTGCGAATGGGTTTTCTAACACACACAGTTTGCACCCGGAAATCGTGTGTGATTGTTCACTGATCCAACACGCCAATTTTCCAGCAAGCGTGTGGGTTTGTTGAGGTCGTCGCTGACGGTGTTCTATGACAATCCGTCTGCAATATGAAACCCCAATAATCAAGCTAATTGCTCTATTATTTATAATCCAGCTAGTAAACAAATTGATACTTCAGATCATGCACACAATATATTTTATTTCGTATTACGGCAACCAGGATTTCATATTGAAATACATCAGAGTACAACATCATATAGGCACATACTACCTACCTACCCAATTACACGACAGGACCGAGTTTCACATGCAACATCTAAAACCTTTGGAAAATAGCATCATATACGGTAAATAGACAGATGAATCTTGTCTAGAAAATTGTTGAAGCGGAAGGCAAATATTGAGCCTTCACTGATGTCGAAGGTTCTTGCAACTTTATGCCAGTGCCTGTGGATGGTTGCCCACCCATCCTTCATCCTCTTGAGGAAGACTTCAAGATTATACCGTGGGTGATGTATGAATACCTTCCTCGCCTCTTGACCATACAGGTGGTTTGAGACGTACTAACTGCTTTGGAAAGGACTGGAAACAAAGATATGCGTAAATTTCATTTCTAAAAATTGAAATGTCACAAAGCGAAAAAAGACAAGGTAAAAGAGATAGTACCATCCTATAATTCACTGATGTCTTCTTCATTGTGCAGACAAACAGCCTGTTGTTTTTCGTCGCAAGTTTCTTTATCTTAACAATCTTTATGAGTTTCTTGATTTGACTGATATTCATGAACACATCATTTCCCCACATGCAAAATGGGTCAAACAGTGGGTCTAAACCTCTTACGGCAGGACCTACATGTGCGAGACCAAATTATTGTTAGAAACCTAAATATTAGAATGGTTTCTGCAATTGCACAATAATGTGCTATTAGCCAAAGGATTAGGAAAGTGCAAACCTCGATGGTAAACCTCAGTGTCTCCCATTGTTCCCCCTGTAACGTGTTTAAGAATAGATATTGATCAGTAAAATCTGTTAATGAAAGATAAACGCATTGCATATCCAACATATGAATTCAAGCCACATGGAAAAGACAAGCGTGCTAAGAACTATGAAATATAGCAATTGTAGGTTTCACGTGCATAACAAAACAAAATTGCACCAACAATAATTGAACATGACATTGCAGATGATCACCAAAACAACTGAACCAAACAGTTAACTGAGCATCACATTGCACAATACAACATAGTAGTAGAAGGTCAGATTGCATAGTAGCATTACATTGCATATTTCACTATAGTTTCTTAAGGAAAGGCAGGAGCAGCACATGCAGCAGGTAAAACAAACATGCGTAACAGGCGTAGCTAGCTGAACATAGGTCATTAGTAATTAAGCTTAAAAAACAAGATATTCCTCGTCGTTGGAGATATCGATAACGATGGGCTTGAATGAGGGCGAGGCCTCCACATGTGGGTGCCCTCCTCGTAGTGGTGAGTTGCCTCAGCCTGTCCGGGCACCAACCTGCCTGCTATGGAGTTGAGGAAAGCTTGGGCACGCTGAGAAAACAACACGGAGTCGTCGTCGAAGGCAACAGCGGAGCCCTGGAGAAAACACAACGAGCTGTTGTTCAAAGCAGCCAACCGCGTGGCGGCGTCCGCGTGCGAGGCGTCGATGGTGGCCTCAACGTCTAGATGCTGCTCCAAGATCTGGGGGTCAGCACGGATGGCAGCCATAGGGGACTCATCCGCGCGTACGGTCACGATTTGCTTCTCCGCTGCCATGTGCTCCTTGAGATCCTGGCTATACTGCATGCACCATGTCTTTCGGCGGCGATTATGTGGGGGGTGGGCCGGTGATTTTGGTGGAATGTGTCGCGCCGGCGGTCGGGCCATGTGGAATGGAGGAGGAGGGGGTGGAGGGGGGAGGGGTATGGGGAAGGTTTGGATTACCTGACTATGACTAGATGGATGAGGCCGAGCAGCAGGAAGGAGCGTCGCCGGCGAGGAGGCGGCGCTGCAAGCAAGCAGTGAATGTTTGAACTTAGGAAATGAAGGGGGAGCAGGGGGAAAGGGAAATGTGGCTTTTGGTTGGTACGAGGGGCGGGGGAGGTAGATATTTGCGCGGCAGCCCAAAATTTCATTCGGTGCGGCGAAAAAGTAGCGCACACGGTCACATCAGACACAGTACCTTTACCATAACTGTGTGCGATATTCAACAACACAAATGTATGCTATAGTTTATCCCGTGTGTGATGAGACTGAACGTGGAAATTTTGGTCTCCAACCTTCCGGCGTAAGATATCGGATAGTACATTGCACACGGTACTTGCATTTCATGTTCATTTGGAAGAGAAAATGGGGATACGGCGGCAAATTTTGGTCCGAATTTACCTCGTTACATTGGTCATTGCTTAGTTTAACAACACTTGCAAATTTGAGTAGTACTACACAAAAGAGCCTACAGCACTGCCCGCACTTACTTAATCGAGCAACTAATAAACATTAGTTAATTGACTTAAACATTACTCTAACAAAACACCATCGCTCTAGACAGAGACTAATATTCCGTCAGGCATTCGTCGATCTCCGCCACCTCCTCGATGACCAGCTCCCGCTCGACGAACTCCGGGGAAAGGAGATTTTGCGGTGTGTTTGTTGGGATCCGATGAATTTTGAGTTCATGATCAGTTTCTATCCATGAATATTATTTGAGTCTTCTTTGATCTCTTACATGCATGATTACCTATAGCCTCGTATTTCTTCTTCGAATCTTTGGTTTAGTTAGGCCGACTAGATCGATTTTTCTTGCCATGGGAAGAGGTGCTTTGTGATGGGTTCGATCTTGCGGTGTCCTTTCCCAGTGACAGAAGGGGCAGCAAGGCACGCATGTATCGTTGCCATTAAGGATAACAAGATGGGGTCTATTCCTACATGAATAGATCTTGTCTACATCATGTCATCGTTCTTATTGCATTACTCCATTTTTCCATGAACTTAATACACTAGATGCATGTTGGATAGCGGTCGATGTGTGGAGTAATAGTGGTAGATGCAGGCAGGAGTCGGTCTACTTATCTTGGACGTGATGCCTATATAATGATCATCGCCTTGGATATCATCATGATTATTTGATCTTCTATCAATTGCCCAACAGTAATTTGTTCACCCACCGTGTGCTATACTCATGAGAGAAGCCACTAGTGAACCCTACGGCCCCCGGGTCTACTTTTCCAACATATTGCTTTCCGATCTATCTTTTTGCCTCTTTGTTTTCAGATCTACTAAACCAAAAACCCAAAAATATATTGCTGCACTTTTTATTTGCCCTTTTTATTTTGTGTTCTTGAGAGATCTATCTCTCCTATCTATCACTACCTAATCTATCTTTCTACAGTAGAGAGATTGACAACCTCTCTTTCGCGTCGGGTTGCAAGTATTTGTGATTTGTGTGCAGGTGCTGCTTATTGGGTGGTGGTGATCCTCCTACTGGTTCGATAACCTTGGTTTCATAACTGAGGGAAATACTTAACGTCGTTGTGCTGCATCATCCCTTCCTCTTTGGGGAAATACCGATGCAGTCTCAAGCCTCGTCAAAGGAATTTCTGGCGTCGTTGCCGGGGAGGAAGCGGTCTCTTCTACGTGCCAATCTCTGGCGCCGAGGAGACTCCATCATCATCTACCAGGTTCCTAATCACAAATCTCATCTCCTTGTAATTACATTATTTGCCATTTGCCTCTCTTTTTCCTCTCCCCCACTTCACCAATTTGCCATTTTATCCGCCCTCTTTTTCGTTCTCCTTTTTCTCGCCGGATCTCTTTTTGTTTGCTTGTGTTGCCATGTGCCTTCTATTAGTTTGCATCTTCGCTTGCTAAAAATATATTTATATGGATCCTCATCCACTTGCTAATATTTTCAAAAGGCCAAATTATGATGAACCAATTGCTAGTGAGTTGAGTGCACTTGATTATCTCTATGAAGTTTTGTTGGAAAGTCATGAATCTGGAAATTTTGATGAAGTGTTGAAAGAAGAAATTTACGAGGTGATTTATGATAGTTCCTTGAATGATGAGCATGAATGCAATGTTGCTAGTATAAATTCTCTAAATATCAATGATGCTAATGATATGGAAAGCCACAAGCTTGGGGATGCTATGTTTGATGAAGATTATATTTCTAGTCCCCCAAGTTTTGATGAGCAAATTTATTATGATGATTGCATGCCTCCTATTTATGATGATGGTGATGACACGTATGCTATAATGAGTAATGATAACCAGGAAACTTACCATCATGGTTTTAATTTGCAATGTGGTTATGTCAATCAAGTGTCTCATGATAGTTATTTTGTTGAGTTTGCTCCCACTACCATGGATGATAAGGAATTTGCTTATGTGGAGAGTAATGAAAATTCTATGCTTCTGCATCATGAAAAGAATGAATTATGTGATAGTTATATTGTTGAATTCCTTAATGATGCTACTGAAATTTATTATGAGGGAGGAACATATGCTTGTAGGAATTACAATAATATCAAGTTTCCTATCTATGTGTTCAAAGTTTTGAAGTTATGCTTGTTTTGCCTTCCTATGCTAGTTGATTCTTGTTCCCATAAATTGTTTGCTCAAAAAATCCTATGCATAGGAAGTGGGTTAGAATTAAATGCGCTTGTCATGATATTCATGATGCTCTTTTGCATATTTCAATTACTACTTTTTATGTGAGCATCATTGAAATCATCATGCCTAGCTAGGGGCGTAAAATGATAGCGCTTGTTGGGAGGCAACCCAATGAATAAATTTATTTTTGCTTTTTACTTTATGTTTTTGAGTGTTGACATAATTATGCCTCTGTTATGATTGTGTTTTTATGGTTTATTTATTGTTTGTGCCAAGTAGAGCCTTTAGGATGATTCATAAGATGAGTAGAAGCGATGCTAAATCTGAAACAGAAACTTTGCGTCCAGTATTTGATTTTTGATTTTTTACTGGAATGTTATATTGAGCTGAAATTTTAACACAGTGTTTCTATACAAATTATTTACGTTGTCCTAATTTTTCAGAATTTTCAGATTTACATAAGTATGGTTAGAGTACAGATTACTACAGACTGTTCTGTTTAAGACAGATTCTGTTTTCGTTGCATTGTGTGCTTGTTTTGATGAATCTATGGGTTATATTGAAGGGTATGAGCCATGGTAAAGTTAAAATACTGTAGGTATAATGCAACAATAAAATATGAATGGGTTTGCAACAGCACCTAAAGTAGTGATTTGCTTTATTATACTAACGGATCTCACGAAGATTTTGTTGAGTTTTGTGTGATTGAAGTTTTCAAGTTTTGGGTGAGATCACGATGGATGAAGGAATAAGGAGTGAAAAGAGCCTAAGCTTGGGGATGCTAAAGCACCCCCAAGATATATCCAAAGAGAAACAAGCAACTAAGCTTGGGGATGCCCCCGAGTGGCATCCCCTCTTTCTTCTAACAACCATCGGTATTTTACTTGGAGCTATATTTTTATTCGTCACATATCATGAGTTTTGCTTGGAGCGTCTTGTATAATTTGAGTCTTTGCTTGCTTTTCTTGTTAGTTTATCACTTGTATCCTTGCTGGACACACCTATTTGGGAGAGCCAAAATTATGCTATGATTTGTTAGAATTGCTCTCTATGCTTTACTTAAATTTTTTGAGCTATAGAATTGCTCTAGTGCTTCACTTATATCTTTTTGAGCACGGTGTGCTTGGAAATTTTTGTAGAAATACTCTCATGCTTCACTTAGATTAATTTGAGAGTTAGTAAATTTTGAAGAAATCCTCTCATGCTTCACTTATACCTTTTTGAGAGATGAAATCTCTATGCTCATGTGCTTCACTTAAATTTGTTTGAGCTAGTTAAAAAGCAATGGAAATATATGAAACTAGTCCCAAAGTGATAGATATACAAGGAGGATATAATAAAAAAATCATGAAGATCATTGGACAAACTAAACTTGATTCCTTGTAATAGTTTTGAAACATGATGATAGTAATATGTGAGTCATGTTAGTGAGTAATTATGCTTTAGTAGGAATATTGGTGTTAAGGCTTGTGATTCCCTATGCAAGTACGAAAGTCAATAGTTGTGCAATGAAGTTACATCAAATTATGGTGCATTCTTCGGTGTTAGTTATGCTCAATGCTCGCTTATGTGAATTTTCGTTTCTTGGTTTGGTTGCTTCTCAATCTATTTGCTAGCCTCCATTTGTACTAAGTAGAAATACTACTTGTGCATCCAAAATCCTTAAACCAAGTTTTGCCTTATGAGTCCACCATACCTACCTATATGCGGTATTTCCATGCCGTTCCAAGCAAATTTGTATGTGCCATCTCTAAATTTTCAAACTAAATTTTCTCTTTTGTGTGCTCGTACCGTTCATGAGACGGTGGGGAGTGTCCAATATTTTTCCATGCTAGATGTGTTATTCTCAAGATGAGTGTTTATTCACTTGTCATTGCACGAGAGCGCGGCGGTAATAGGGATGCCCATTCCCGAAATGAAAAAGAAGAAAAAATTATTTACGTTATGTTGTCAAATAATAAATTTCTTGGAAAGTGTTGGTATGGAAGGCAACCGTGGATACGGCCCGCCATGAAATGTGAAAGTTTGGTGGAAACAGGAATAAACTTTATTTTCTGTTTGGGAACCGCCTATGATATATCTAGCATGGAAAGTATTGTGAACTACTTTGTCATTTTCGTTGACAGGAAAGGCATGCCACCCAAAATATTTTTCTCTCTCTCAATTTAAACCTTGAGCTCTGGCACCTCTACAAATCCCTACCTCCCTCTGCGAAGGGCCTATCTATTTAATTTATGCAATTTTTATTTTTACTTTGAGTCTCCATCTTCTCTTATAAAGCACCAACTAGGGGGCACTATGATCGTACTTGAGCATTGGGTATAGCTAATATTTGAGTGTGTTTCATGAATGGATCAATGATTGAGCATGATGGGCTAGGGATAACTTTCTTTAGTGTTGATATTTTGAAAAACATGGTTGCCTGTTGGCATGCTTGAGTATTGAAGTCATTATGTTAAAACTAGACTATTGCTTTGAATCATCTACAAGTCCAAATGTCCATGCTATACAAAATAAAAAAATATGAGATGAACATGTTAGGCAGCATTCCACATCAAAAATTTTGTTTTTATCATTTACCTACTCGAGGACGAGTAGGAATTAAGCTTGGGGATGCTGATACGTCTCCAACGTATCTATAATTTTTGTTTGTTCCATGCTGTTATATTATCATTCTTGGATGTTTTACAATCATTTTATAATAACTTTATATCATTTTTTGGGACTAACCTATTGACATAGTGCCAAAGTGCCAGGTGCTGTTTTTGCTTGTTTTTTACTTCGTAGAATATCAGTACCAAACGGAGTCCAATCGTGACGAAACTTTATGGAGATTTTTTCTGGACCAGAAGACACCCAGTGGGCCAAAGAAGTACCAGAGAGGTGGGTTGTGGAGGCCACAGCCCACATGGGCGCGCCAGGGGGGCCCGGTGCGCCCTGGTGGGTTGTGCCCTCCATGGGGCCCCCCTCCACCGCCTCTGACGCCTATAAATTCCCAAATATTCAGAAAACCCTAGGGGAGTCGACGAAACACAATTACAGCCACCGCAAGTTCCAGAACCTCGAGATCCAATCTAAACACCATCACGGAGGGGTTCATCTTCTTCATAGGTGCCTCTCCGATGATGCGTGGGTAGTCCACCATAGACCTACGAGTCCATAGGCAGTAGCTAGATGGCTTCCTCTCTCTCTTTTGATTCTCAATACAATGGTCTCTTGGAGATCTATTTGATGTAAACTTTTGCGGTGTGTTTGTTGGGATCCGATGAATTTTGAGTTCATGATCAGTTTCTATCCATGAATATTATTTGAGTCTTCTTTGATCTCTTAGATGCATGATTACTTATAGCCTCATATTTCTTCTTCGAATCTTTGGTTTAGTTAGGCCGACTAGATCATTTTTTCTTGCCATGGGAAGAGGTGCTTTGTGATGGGGTCAATCTTGCGGTGTCCTTTCCCAGTGACAGAAGGGGCAGCAAGGCACGCATGTATCGTTGCCATTAAGGATAACAAGATGGGGTCTATTCCTACATGAATAGATCTTGTCTACATCATGTCATCGTTCTTATTGCATTACTCCGTTTTTCCATGAACTTAATACAATAGATGCATGCTGGATAGCGGTCTATGTGTGGAGTGATAGTGGTAGATGCAGGCAGGAGTCGGTCGAGTTATCTTGGACGTGATGCCTATATAATGATCATCGCCTTGGATATCGTCATGATTATTTGATCTTCTATCAATTGCCCAACAGTAATTTGTTCACCCACCGTGTGCTATACTCATGAGATAAGCCACTAGTGAACCCTACGGCCCCCGGGTCTACTTTTCCCACAAATTGCTTTCCGATCTATCTTTTTGCCTTTTTGTTTTCAGATCTACTAAACCAAAAACCCAAAAATATATTGCCGCACTTTTTATTTGCCCTTTTTATTTTGTGTTCTTGAGAGATCTATCTCTCCTATCTATCACTACCTAATCTATCTTTTTACCATAGAGAGATTGACAACCTCTCTCTCTCGTCGGGTTGCAAGTATTTGTCATTTGTGTGCAGGTGCTGCTTATTGGGTGGTGGTGATCCTCCTACTAGTTCGATAACCTTGGTTTCATAACTGAGGGAAATACTTACCGTCGCTGTGTTGCATCATCCCTTCCTCTTTGGGGAAATACCGACGCAGTCTCAAGCCACGTCACGCACCCTGGTGTCTTGTGGGCACCAGGTGCACCCCCCTCTGATGTTATTTGCACCAGAAATTCAGAAATATTCAGAAAAAAATAGTATCGAATTTTCAGGACATTCTGAGAATTTTTATTTTTGGGTCTTTTTTATTGCACGAAGAAAACAGAAAGCAGGATAAACATGGCTTTTATTTGACTTAAATAAAAAAGAAAACAAAAGGTGGGTACAGAAAGTTGTGCCTATTAGATTCATCAACTTCATACCTCTAAAAAATGATCCATTAATAAGGTTGATCAAGTCTTATTGACAACCACTTCCGATTAGCATGAAACTGAAGAACTTTCGTAAAACACTAAGTTACCTCAATGGGGATATGCACATCCCCAACAATAAGTATGTCATATTTCTTTTTGGCAGTAGGTAGAGGTAATTGAAAACTTCCAATAGTGAGTGTCGAAGATTCTTCAGTAACATTTATACCATTCAGTTGGAATTGTTTCTTTGGAAAGTGCATCGTATGCTCATTACCATTGATATGAAAAGTGACTTTGCTTTTATTGCAATCAATAACAGCCCCTACAGTATTCAAAAAGGGTCTACCAAGGATAATCGACATGTTGTCGTCCTCGAGCATCTCAAGAATAACCAAGTCTGTCAAGATAGTAACATTTGCAACAACAACGGGCACATCCTCACAAATACCGATATGTATGGCAGTTGATTTGTCAGCCATTTGCAATGATATATCAGTAGGTGTGAGTTTATTCAAATCAAGTCTTTTATATAAGGAGAAAGGCATAACACTAACACCAGCTCTCAAATCACACAAAGCCGTTTTGACATAATTTCTTTTAATGGAGCAAGGTATAGTTGGTATTCCAGGATCTCCAAGTTTTTTAGGTACTCCATCCTTCAAAGAATAATTAGCAAGCATGGTGGATATTTCAGCTTCAGGTATCTTTCTTTTATTAGTGATGATGTCTTTCATGTATTTTGCATAAGGGGCCATCTTTAAGATATCAGTTAAGCGGGTACGCAAAAAGACTGGCCTAATCATTTCAGCAAAGCGCTCAAATTCTTCATCATCCTTTTTCATAGATGGTTTAGGTGGAAAAGGCATTGGTTTCTGAACCCATGGCTCTCTTTCTTTACCATGTTTTCTAGCCACAAAGTCTCTTTTATCATATCGTTTATTTTTAGGTTGTGGGTTATCAAGATCAACAGTAGGCTCTATTTCAACATCATTATCTGGCTCTTTATCATTGTTCGGTTGAGTATCCTCATGAACATCATCATTATCATTTTCATTATCACTAGGTGAATGCTCATTACCAGACTGAGTTTCAGCATCGGAAATAAAGACATCATTATCTTTAGGAGGTTTTTGTATCTCAGGTTCACTAGAGGTATGCAAAGTCCTATCATTTTTCTTTTTCTTTTTCTTTTTAGAAGGACTAGGTGCATCAGTATTAATTCTCTGAGAGTCTTGTTCAATTCTTTTAGGATGATCTTTAGGATAAAGAGGTTCTTGGGTCATTCTACCTCCTCTAGTTACTACTCTAGCAGCAAAATCATTCATGTTATTGTTCATTTCATCAAGCAATTCTTTTTGAAATTTAGCAACTTGTTCTAACTGGGTTTGAACCATAGAGGCATGTTTTCCTACACCTCTAACATCATTACTAATTCTAAATAACAAGTCACTCAAGCGAGCAATCATATCAGAATTGTATTTCAATTTTTTCAGAACATTTGCATTGAAGTGATCTTGTTTCATAATGTAGTTATCAAACTCATATAAGCATTGACTAGGATGTTTATTGTAAGGGATATCACTTCCATCAAACTTTAATAAATAATTTACCTCTACCACCTGTGGAGGTGGTGGTGTGTCAAGGCCATGTATTTCTTCAATAGGTGGTAAATTCTTAACATCCTCAGCTTTAATACCTTTTTCGTTCATACATTTCTTTGCCTCTTGCATATCTTCAGGACTGAGAAATAAGATACCCCTCTTCTTCGGAGTGGGTTTAAGTGGTGGTTTAGGGAGAGTCCAATCATCATAATTCTTCAATATATTATTCAATAGTTCCTCAGCTTGTTCAACAGCTCATTCCCTGAAAACACAACCAGCACAACTATCTAGGAAGTCCCTAGAAGCATCAGTTAGTCCATTATAGAAGATATCAAGTATTTCATTTTTGTTAAGAGGGTGATCAGGCAAAGCATTAAGCAATTGGAGAAGCCTCCCCCAAGCTTGTGGGAGACTCTCTTCTTCAATTTGCACAAAGTTAAATATTTCCTGTAAGGTGGTTTGTTTCTTATGAGCAGGAAACTATTTTTCAGAGAAGTAGTAAATCATATCCTGGGGACTACGCACACAACCAGGAGCAAGAGTATTGTACCATATCTTAGCATCACCCTTTAATGAGAACGGGAATAAATTGAGAATATAGTAATAGCGAATCTTCTCATCATGAGCAAAGAGGGTGGCTATATCACTCAGCTTAGTAAGATGTGCCACTACAGTTTCAGTTGCATAGCCATGGAAAGGATCAGATTCAACCAAAGTGATTAACTCTGGGTCGATAGAGAATTCATAATCCTTATCAGTAACTGATACGTCTCCAACGTATCTATAATTTTTGCTTGTTCCATGCTGTTATATTATCATTCTTGGATGTTTTACAATCATTTTACTACAACTTTATATTATTTTTGGGACTAACCTATTAACCTAGAGCCCAGTGCCAGTTCCTGTTTTTTCCGTGTTTTTGGGTTTTACAGAAAAGGAATATCAAACGGAGCCCAAATGAAATAAAAATCTATGGTGAATTTTTATGGACCAGAAGAAGCCCAGGGAGAGTTGGAGTTGGGCCAGGGGAGCCACGAGGCCACCACAAGCCTGGGGGGCGCCCCCCCTAGGGCGCGTCCCCCTGGCTTGTCGTCACCTCGTGGCCCATCCTGACTTGTTTCCACCGCCATAAATTCCTATAAATAGAGAAACCTCCAAAAATAAACCTAGATCGGGAGTTCCGCCGCCGCAAGCCTCCAGAGCCACGAAAAACCAATCGGGAGCCTTTTCCGGCACCCTGCCGGAGGGGGAAACCATCACCGGAGGCCATCTTCATCATCCCGGCGGTCTCCATGACGAGGAGGGAGTAGTTCACCCTTGGGGCTGAGGGTATGTACCAGTAGCTATGTGTTTGATCTCTCACTCTCGTGTTCTTGAGATGGCACGATCTTGATGTACGCGAGCTTTATTAATATAGATGAATCATATGGAGTTTTCCCCTCTCTATCTTCTTGTGATTAATTGAGTTTTCCCTTAGAAGTTTACTTATCGGATTGAATTTTTAAGGATTTGAGAACACTTGATGTATGTCTTGCGATGGGATATCCGTCGTGACAATGGGATGTTCTATTGATCCACTTGATGTATGTTTTGGTGATCAACTTGCGGGTTCCGTGACCTTGGGAATCTATGCATAGGGGTTGGCACATGTTTTCGTCTTGACTCTCCGGTAGAAACTTTGGGGCATTCTTTGAAGTTCTTTGTGTTGGATTGAACATGATGAATCTGAAATTGTGTGATGCATATCGTATAATCAAGCCCATGGGTACTTGTGGTGACATTGGAGTATCTAGGTGACATTAGGGTTTTGGTTGATGTGTATCTTAAGGTGTTATTTTAGTATGAACTCTAGGGCTGTTCGTGACACTTATAGGGATAGCTCATAAGATTGATCGGAAAAGATAACTTTGAGGTGGTTTCGTACCCTACAATAATTTCTTCGTTTGTTCTCCGCTATTTGTGACTTTGGAGTGAACTCGTTGTCGCACGTGATGGATTTACATATGATTCAACTATGTTAGTACTGTTGAGAGAACTTGCACTAGTGAAAGTATGAACCCTAGGCCTTGTTTCCAAGCATTGCAATACCATTTGTGCTCACTTTTATCATTAGTTACCTTGCTGTTTTTATATTTTCAGATTACAAAAACCTATATCTACCATCCATATTACACTTGTATCACCATCTCTTCGCCGAACTAGTGCACCTATACAATTTATCATTGTATTGGGTGTGTTGGGGACACAAGAGACTCTTTGTTATTTGATTGCAGGGTTGCTTGAGAGAGACCATCTTCATCCTACGCCTCCCACGGATTGATAAACCTTAGGTCATCCACTTGAGGGAAATTTGCTACTGTCCTACAAAACTCTGCGCTTGGAGGCCCAACACGAGACTACAAGAAGAAGGTTGCGTAGTAGACATCAGTAACAAAGATAGGTGAAGTAGCAAACTTAGGATCACATTTCATTCTAGCATTCAAAGTCTTTTCCTTATACTTGCATAATAATTTCTTAAGATCATCTGTATCCTTACAAGAAAGGATTTCTCTAGCTATTTCTCCATCCAAAACATAACCTTTAGGTATCTTAGGCATTTAAAATCTAGGAGAGCTAGGTCTAATAGGTGTTTCATAGTTCTCAGTTTCAAAGACTTCATCAGTTTCAGCAATCCCATCAATTTCAATAATTTCATTATCTTTAGCTCTAGCAATTTGTTCATCAAGAAATTCACCTAGTGACACATTATCATCAAGCATGGTACTAGCATCATCACAAGCATCATTCATAGCAAAAGTAGCATCATCAATAACTTGCGACATATCAGGATTAATAGCATGTGGTGGTGTTGCAAGCTTATTCATAACCGAAGGTGAATCAAGTACAGAGCTAGATGGCAATACCTTACCTCCCCTCGTCTTAGAGGAAAAAATCTTGGTTCTTGGATCCTTCGGATTCTTCATAATGATCAATTGAAATAAATCCCAAGTGACTCAACAAATATAGCTATGCTCCCCGGCAATGGCACCAGAAAAAGGTCTTGATAACCCACAAGTATAGGGGATCGCAACAGTTTTCGAGGGTAGAGTATTCAACCCAAATTTATAGATTCGACACAAGGGGAGCCAAAGAATATTTGCGAGTATTAGCAGTTGAGTTGTCAATTCAACCACACCTGGAGATCAAATATCTGCAGCAGAGTGATCAGTAGCACTGTAGTATGATAGTTTTGATAGCAGTAGTAATAGTAACAGTAACAGTAATAGTGATATCAATAGTTTGTAGCAGTTGGAACAGTAGCAGTAGCAATAGTAACTTAGCAAGAACAATATGTGGAAAACTCGTAGGCACTAGATCGGTGAACTCGTTGGATAATATTCATCATATAACAGTCATAACCTAGAGCGACACAAAACTAGCTCCAGTTCATAAATGTAATGTAGGCATGTATTCTGTAAATAGTCATACGTGCTTATGGAAAAGAACTTGCATGACATATTTTGTCCTACCCTCCCGTGGCAGCGGGGTCAATAAGGAAACTAAGCGATATTAAGGCCTCCTTTTAATAGAGAACCGGAACAAAGCATTAACACATAGTGAATACATGAACTCCTCAAACTACGGTCATCACCGGAAAGTATCCCGACTATTGTCACTCTGGGGTTTACGTATCATAACACGTAATATGTGCATATGACTAGCAAGATCGAATCAAGAACATAGATATAATGGTGATAACATAAACGGTTCAGATCTGAAATCATGGCACTCAGGCCCTAGTGACAAGCATTAAGCATGGCAAAGTCATAGCAACATCAATCTCGGAACATAGTGGATACTAGGGATCAAGCCCTAACAAAACTAACTCGATTACATGATGAATCTCATCCAACTCCTCACCGACCAGCAAGCCTACAAAGGAATTACTCACTCCCGGTGGGGAGCATCATGGAATTGGCGATGGAGAAGGGTTGATGATGACGAAGACCGAAGATTCCCCTCTCCGGAGCCCCAAACGGGCTCCACATGTGGCCTCCCGATGAAGAACAGGAGGTGGCGGCGGCTACGTATCATAAAACGCGATAAAACTTTCTCTCTGATTTTTTTCTCCGAAAATGGATTTTATAGCGCTGGAATTAGGGTCAGTGGGGCCCCGAGGTGGGCACAACCCACCAGGGTGCGCCTGGAGGGGGTGGCGCGCCCTCGTGTATCATGCCCAACCAGGGCACCCCCTTTGGTGGTTCCTGGCTCCAGTAATTTTTATTTATTGTAAAATAAATCTCCAAAAAGTTTCATCCAATTCCGAGAACTTTTATTTCTGCACAAAAACAACACCATGGTAGTTCTGCTGAAAACAACGTCAGTCCGGGTTAGTTTCATTCAAATCATGCAAATTAGAGTCCAAAACAAGAGCAAAAATGTGAGGAAAAGTAGATAGGATGGAGACGTATCATAGATGTGCTCTTCCAAAGGCAAGGAACTAAGCTGCCACCACAGGGAGTGCACGGTGCGCACCCCAGTCCAGGCTCTTCCAAGGGGTATGAATTGTTCAAAAGTGCAATTTGATATGCTGGAGTATGAATTGTTCAGTTCAATTTCAGTGCTGATGCGTTTGGTTGTCTGTAGTGAGCATATACCTTGGTTAGCGTGATATGTGGTTGTTTGTAGTGAATATATGTCCAGTTTCATTGCTAGATTAGGTTGTTCAATCATACAATTGGTTCCCGTTAAAGCTGGTGTATTTAACACGCCCCTGTTTATTTCAGTTTTCTCACAATGTGATGTTGAATCATACAATTTGATGTTTAAGCACATGGTGCGTTCTATCTTCTATGCAATTTCAACAATACTGATATGAATGATTGTTTGGTTGTTGTTAAGTGTGTTGTAGTGAGCATATGCTTCCTTTAAAGGTTTTTTTGGTGGTTTGGGGTTATGATTTGTTCATTTTCAATTGCTATATTTGGTTGTTAGTAGTATGCCTCTGATCTACTCTGCTTTGCTGTCAGGAATTTGATATGCTCGAGTATGAATTGTAATGTTCAAAAGCGCAATTTGATATGCTGGAGTATGAATTGTTCAGTTCAATTTCACTGCCTATGTTTGGTTGTCTGTAGTTAGCATATACCAATACTTGGTTGTTGTAGTATGCATCTGATTTATTCTGCTTTGCTGTCAGGAATTTTCCTTCATTGCCAACGAGACCCTTTTGTCATTTATGGAAGTCATGTTCTATGGCGATGTTTTGGCATCGTCAGTTGCCAAGTCAGGCCTCATTGACGATGACAACTTGTCGTCGACAAGTGCGCCATACGTTGGAGTATGAATTGTTCAGTTCAATTTCACGAACGCCTATGTTTGGTTGTCTGTAGTGAACATATACCTTGTTTAGCTGTTTTTTGGTTGTTTGTAGTGAACATATGTCCAACTTCAATTGCTAAATTTGGTTGATCAATCATACAATTGGTTCCTATTAAAGTCGGTGTAGTTAACATGCCCCTGTTTATTTCGGTTTTCTTATAATGTGATGTTCAATCATAGAATTTGATGTTTAAGCACATGTTACGTTCTATGCAATTTCAACAATACCGATATGAATGACTATTTGGTTGCTGTAGTATGCCTTGTTTATTTAGTTATTCACAATGTCCAGTACAATTTGATTAATACCAGTTCAATGGCCATATTTATTTCATGTTAAGCCTGGTGTAGGTAATACACCCCCTGTTTTTTTCACTCTGTGATGTTCAATTATACAATTTGATGTTTAAGTACAAGCTTTGTTCTATGCAAATTCAACAATACCATTATGAATGACTTTATTTGGTTCTTGTTAAGCCTGATGTAGTGAGCATATGCCTATTTTAATGGTTTTTGATTCACATGGCTATATTTGTTTCCCATGTTATACTCCCTCCGCCCCATAATATAAAACACTAATACATCCAATATGTTCGTGCATTGGATGTAATTAATCTTATATAGTGGGATAGAGAGAGCATCATGTGAGGTAACTAATAAAGATTGCTAGTACAATGGGTCAAAATGTGGCAATTAAACTATTTATTTACAGTTTGTCCAAGACAACAATGATATGAAGTATATTAACTCAGAACTATGTACCCTTTTTGCTGCACATAATGAGTTGTTTGATGACAATCTCTGTATCTTTTTCCTTTACAGTGGTTCCCAACGCAGTCTACCCAAGATCACCTCTCAAACTACATGATTGTTGGACATGCAAATGTACATGTATTTCTACCAGACTAGAATGACTATCTGGAAGTCATGAAGATATTGAAGGATGGGCGGTCGGCCATCACAAGGGATTGGGCTAGAGTCGTGTGTGCATACGACATGGAGGAGGGCACACTACGGGCATTCCGCGTCACCTTTTACAGCAATCATAATATCTTTTGCCTCTTTCTTTGTCGTCTTTAATACAAGTATTCAACCGTCGTTCATCATTCTTTATTTGGTTCTTATGTAATTCTTTCGTTGACGTAATTCTTGAACGTATGTACCTGTGAATGGAATAATGCATTGGTTGATGTACCTATCTATGTATATGTAAAAAGCTACTCCCTACTTTCAAATTCAAATTCTGTACAATTTTAAATTGTACTTAAAATAAAAAATGCTATGCGGGTCATTACGCCGCACACGGTTTGTAAGTCTCAACGTTTGTGATATACCTCATGACCCGACACGTTTCACAGATAGAAAACGTGTGCGCCCATGCACACAGTTGCCGTTTTCAAACCGTGTGTGATTTCAGATAATATAACAAACGGTGCAACCAAATTCATCATTGGTGATAGAATCTCTATCGCACACAGTTTAAAATGATAAATTGTTTGTGATGTAGTATGCATCGCAAACGTTGGACCACAGAATAGCGCGTGCGATACTTATCCTGTCGGACGCGAGTACGACATTCAAACGTTTCTTAAACCTATTCGATACTTGTACGACGGTTAAATTATCGTCTTAGTTAAATATCGCCAACGGTTCGTCCAATATAAGTGTTTGTGATACTAGTGTGATCTCACACGAGTTGCAAGGATGGGCCATATGGGAAGTCCACCATATCTCAAACGGTTGACCGGTGACTCTCGTTTGTGATAGATACGGACATCCCATACGCTTAGTTTTGTCAAACGTCTGCGTTCGTTGGACACCATCGCCGACGATAATTCTGTGTCGTGTGGGATGGACCCCCTCTATCGCCCACACATGCAAGGCGACGGTTTCAAAGTACGTCGCGGAAAGGGGTTAAAAATTGTTTGTATAGCACGTCGCTGCACGAGTGCCCTTCTTGGAAATTAATGCCAAAGGGGGAGAAATATCAAAGCTTATACGGCTTATACCTGCTGACAAACGGGGAGAATATCTAGGGGGAGAACATAAATAGAGGGAGAATAACTAAGCTTATGCTTATCCAAGGGCCCAATTTATGTTAGACTTGTCTCACCCTACCTACTCCCGATATCTACGTGCTAAGATTCAAGGGGAGAGGAAGTACCACAAATCCATACTTAGGGGAGAAAGTTCTACATATTCTTTTGGGGGAGACATATCAATCATCAAATGCTACTTTTCATATGTCTTCCACAACTTGGTATTGTTGAGTTCTATTGCATTTGGATTTGTAGAATACTCTTGTGTTTCCTATCATTGTTTTCTCAAGTGTGTTTCTACTACTAGAATGGTCAAGAACTTTAAGGTAAGTATATGCATCATATCCTTGGTCAAGATGATCTCTTGATTTTTGCACATATTATTTGCAAGAGTGAAGTCTTGAACATAGAGACACCTCATTCACATATATTTGATGCATATAGCCAAGATACACATGAATCTTCATATCCCTTCTACTATGTGTGTGTCCATGCATTCCAAAGCAACTATCCCTTAAAAGGATTGCACACATTTAGGGGGAGCTTATCTTAGTAATGTGTCTCTCAAAGTCTTCATTATATCCTTGCATATCTTAATTTGAAGCTTTGATTGCATGTTTTCATCAATTACCAAAAAGGGGGAGATTGAAATCACAAATGCTCCCTTGGTGGTTTTGATAATTCATGACAACATACATTGTCTCTTGGACTAATAGTTTTACCTAGCTTATTTCAGATGAAGTCCATAGAGAGGATTGGCTAAGGATTGTGAGGAGAATTCCCAAGAAGAAGAACAGAAGGAATATGATTGGCCATGCTTCAAGCTACAAGACTCTACATTTCATATTTTGTGAGAAATCACCTTTTAGTCCATTGGAAAGCCAATAATATTAAAAGACGATGAGGAATTATGATGATCTGGTTGCTCAAGTGCTTAGAGATTAGCCACCAAAAATACTCATCCATTCTCCCACAAAAACTCTCTGTCCAAAGCCAAAAGACAGAATTCGGTGACACCAACTTTCCCATTCGGATCCACCGAGTTTTAACCTAGACAGAACCCTAGCCAAACCCTAGCATCTCAGTACTACCAACATTCCATTCGTTGCAACCGAAATCAGTGACCAACATTTTGTTAACCAGTTTCTTAAAATCGAAATCCCCGAGTTTTAAGAATTGGTGACACCGAGTCTCGGTAACTGCCTAGGTCACCCATATCGGTACCACCGAGATTCATATATCGGTCTCACCGAAAAGGCCAAAGTTGCCACATTTTGCACTAGTCGGTGCAACCGAGTTTTCACTTCGGTTTCACCGAGTTGGGCAATAATGTTGTAACGGTTGGATTTTTGGAGATGCCTATATACCCCTCCACCACCTCTCACTCGTAGAGGAAGCACTCAGAACAGATCTACACTTGCCCCATTCATTTTTCTAAGAGAGAGCCACCTACTCATGTGTTGAGATCAAGACATCCCATTCCAACCATATGAATCTTGATTTCTAGCCTCCCCAAGTTGCTTTCCATCCAAGCAATCTCTTCTACCCATGCCAAATCTGTGAGAGAGTGATTGAGTGTTCATGAGACTATCTTTTGAAGCACAAGAGCAAGGAGTTCATCATACTACCACATCTGTTACCTTTTGGATGGTGGTGCCTCCTAGATTGGTTAGGTGTCGCTTGGTAGCCTCCTTCTTCGTGATTGTGGAATTGAACCAAGAAGTTTGTACGGGCAAGGAGATTGCCAACTTCGTGAAGATCTACCCATAGTGAGGCTAGTCCTTCATGGACAGAAGCCGTGATGGAATAGACGAGGTTGCTACTTCGTGGACCCTAATGGGAGGAGCCCTCCGTGGACTCTCGCGACCGCTACCCTCCGTGGGTTGAAGTCTCCATCAGCGTGGACGTACGATAGCACCACCTATTGGAATCACGGGAAAAATCTTCGTGTCATGTATTGCGTTTGATATTCCTATCTCTACTCTCTTACATATGCATGTCTTTGTTGGGGAACGTAGTAATAATTCAAAAAAATTCCTACGTGTCACCAAGATCAATCTAGGAGATGCTAGCAACGAGAGAGAGGGAGTGCATCTTCATACCCTTGAAGATCGCTAAGCGGAAGCGTTGCAAAGAACGCGGTTGATGGAGTCGTACTCGCGGCGATTCAAATCGCGGAAGATCCGATCCAAGCGCCGAACGGACGGCGCCTCTACGTTCAACACACGTACAGCCCGGGGACGTCTCCTCCTTCTTGATCCAGCAAGGTTGGAGGAGAAGTTAAGGGAGAGCTCCGACAGCACGACGGCGTGGTGGCGGTGGAGCTCGTGGTTCTCCGGCAGAGCTTCGCTAAGCACTACGGAGGAGGAGGAGGTGTAGGAGGGGGGAGGGCTGCGCCAGGGGCAAGGGATGCAGCTCCCATGCGCCTCCCCACTATATATAGGGGTGGAGGGGGCTGGTTTCTTGCCCTCCAAGTCCATTGGGGCGTTGGCAAAGGTGGGAGGAAAGAAATCCCATCCTTTCCCTTCCCCACCGATTGTTATCCCCTCTTTTTAGGGATCTTGATATTATCCCTTCGGGATATGATCTTATTCCTTCTAAGGGGGGATCTTGGTGCGCCTTGACCAGGGGTGTGGGGCCTTGCCCCCACTACCCACGTTCATGTGGGTCCCCCCATGCAGGCGGGCCCTACTCCGGAACCTTCTAGAACCTTCCCGGTACAATACCGAAAAATCCCGAACATTTTCCGGTGGCCAACATAGGACTTCCCGTATATAAATCTTTACCTCCGAACCATTCCGGAACTCCTCGTGACGTCCGGGATCTGAACAACTTTAGGTAACCACATACAATTCCCATTACAACTCTAGCGTCACCGAACCTTAAGTGTGTAGACCCTACGGGTTCGGGAACCATGCAGACATGACCGAGACACCTCTCCGGTCAATAACCAATAGCGGGATCTGGATACCCATATTGGCTCCCACATGTTCCACGATGATCTCATCGGATGAACCATGATGTCAGGGATTCAATTAATCCCGAATACAATTCTCTTTGTCCATCGGTATGTTACTTGCCCGAGATTCGATCGTCGGTATCCCTATACCTTGTTCAATATCGTTACCGGCAAGTCTCTTTACTCGTTCTGTAACACATGATCCCATGACTAACTCCTTAGTCACATTGAGCTCATTATGATGATGTATTACCGAGTGGGCCCAGAGATACCTCTCCGTCACACGGAGTGACAAATCCCAGTCTCGATTCGTGCCAACCCAACAGACACTTTTGGAGATACCTGTAGTGCACCTTTATAGTCACCCAGTTACGTTGTGACATTTGATACACCCAAAGCATTCCTACGGTATCCGGGAGTTGCACAATCTCATGGTCTAAGGAAATGATACTTGACATTAGAAAAGCTCTAGCAGACAAACTACACGATCTTGTGCTATGCTTAGGATTGGGTCTTGTCCATCACATCATTCTCCTAATGATGTGATCCCGTTATCAACGACATCCAATGTCCATGGTCAGGAAACCATGACCATCTATTGATCAACGAGCTAGTCAACTAGAGGCTCACTAGGGACATGGTGTGGTCTATGTATTCACACATGTATTACGGTTTCCGGTTAATACAATTATAGCATGAACAATAGACAATTATCATGAACAAGGAAATATAATAATAACCATTTTATTATTGCCTCTAGGGCATATTTCCAACAGTCTCCCACTTGCACTAGAGTCAATAATCTAGTTACATTGTGATGAATCGAACACCCATAGAATTCTGGTGCTGATCATGTTTCGCTCGTGGAAGAGGTTTAGTCAACGGATCTGCGACATTCAGATCCGTATGTACTTTACAAATATCTATATCTCCATCCTGAATGTAACCACGAATGGAGTTGAAGTGGCGCTTGATGTGCTTGGTCGTCTTGTGAAACCTGGGCTCCTTGGCAATGGCAATAGCTCCAGTGTTGTCACAGAAGAGAGTCATCGGGCCCGACGCATTGGGAATCACTCCTAGGTCGGTAATGAACTCCTTCATCCAGACTCCTTCCTGCACTGTTTTCGAAGCAGCTATGTACTCCGCTTCACATGTAGATGCCGCCACGACGCTTTGCTTGCAACTGCACCAGCTGACTGCCCCACCATTCAAAATATACACGTATCCGGTTTGTGACTTGGAGTCATCCGGATCTGTGTCGAAGCTAGCATCAACGTAACCCTTTACGACGAGCTCTTTGGCACCTCCATAAACGAGAAACATATCCTTAGTCCTTTTCAGGTACTTAAGGATATTCTTGACCGCTGTCCAGTGTTCCATTCCGGGATCACTTTGGTACCTCCCTACCAAACTTATGGCAAGGCTCACATCAGGTCTGGTACATAGCATGGCATACATAATAGAGCCTATGGCTGAGGCATAGGGGATGACACTCATCTTTTCTCTATCTTCTGCCGAGGTCGGGCATTGAGCTGTGCTCAATCTCACACCTTGCAATACAGGCAAGAACCCCTTCTTGGACTGATCCATATTGAACTTCTTCAATATCTTGTCAAGGTATGTGCTTTGTGAAAGACCAATGAGGTGTCTCGGTCTATCTCTATAGATCTTGATGCCTAATATGTAAGCAGCTTCTCCAAGGTCTTTCATTGAAAAACACTTATTCAAGTAGGCCTTTATGCTTTTCAAAAGTTCTATATCATTTCCCATCAACAATATGTCATCCACATATAAAATGAGAAATGCTACAGAGCTCCCACTCACTTTCTTGTAAATAGAGGCTTCTCCATAAGTCTGTATAAACCCAAACGCTTTGATCACCTCATCAAAGTGAATGTTCCAACTCCGAGATGCTTGCACCAGCCCATAGATGGAGCGCTGGAGCTTGCATACCTTGTCAGCATTCTTAGGATCGACAAAACCTTCCGGCTGCATCATATACAATTCTTCCTTAAGGAAACCGTTAAGGAATGCCGTTTTGACGTCCATTTGCCAGATCTCATAATCATAAAATGCGGCAACTGCTAACATGATCCGGACGGACTTCAGCATCGCTACGGGTGCGAAAGTCTCATCGTAGTCAACTTCTTGAACTTGTCGATAACCCTTAGCGACAAGCCGAGCCTTATAGACGGTCACATTACCATCCGCGTCGGTCTTCTTCTTAAAGATCCATTTATTTTCTATGGCTTGCCGATCATCGGGCAAGTCCACCAAAGTCCATACTTTGTTCTCATACATGGATCCTATCTCGGATTTCATGGATTCAAGCCATTTGTTGGAATCCGGGCCCGCCATGGCTTCTTCATAGTTTGAAGGTTCACCGTTGTCTAACAACATGATTTCCAGGACAGGGTTGCCGTACCACTCTGGTGCGGAACGTGTCCTCGTGGACCTACGAAGTTCAGTAGTAACTTGATCCGAAGTTTCATGATCATCATCATTAACTTCCTCTCTAGTCGGTGCAGGCACCACAGAAACATTTTCCTGCGCTGCGCTACTCTCCGGTTCGAGAGGGGGTACAATTACCTCATCAAGTTCTACTTTCCTCCCACTTACTTCTTTCGAGAGAAACTCTTTCTCTAGAAAGGATCCATTCTTGGCAACAAAGATCTTGCCTTCGGATCTGAGGTAGAAGGTATACCCAATAGTTTCCTTAGGATATCCTATGAAGACGCACTTTTCCGATTTGGGTTCGAGCTTTTCAGGTTGAAGTTTCTTGACATAAGCATCGCATCCCCAAACTTTCAGAAACAACAGCTTAGGTTTCTTCCCAAACCATAATTCATATGGTGTCGTCTCAACGGATTTAGATGGTGCCCTATTTAAAGTGAATGCGGCAGTCTCTAATGCATATCCCGAAAATGCTAGCGGTAAATCAGTAAGAGACATCATAGATCTCACCATATCCAATAGAGTGCGATTACGACATTCAGACACACCATTACGCTGAGGTGTGCCAGGCGGCGTGAGTTGTGAAACAATTCCACATTTCCTTAAGTGCGTGCCAAACTCGTGACTCAAATATTCTCCTTCACGATCAGATCGTAAGAACTTTATTTTCTTGTCACGTTGATTCTCTACCTCACTCTGAAATTCCTTGAACTTTTCAAAGGTCTCAGACTTGTGTTTCATTAAGTAGACATACCCATATCTGCTTAAGTCATCAGTGAGGGTGAGAACATAACGATAGCCACCGCGAGCCTCAACGCTCATTGGACCGCATACATCGGTATGTATTATTTCCAACAAGTTGGTTGTTCGCTCCATTGTTCCGGAGAACGGAGTCTTAGTCATCTTGCCCATGAGGCATGGTTCGCACGTGTCAAATGATTCATAATCAAGAGACTCCAAAAGTCCATCTGCATGGAGTTTCTTCATGCGTTTGACACCAATATGACCAAGGCGGCAGTGCCACAAGTATGTGGGACTATCATTATCAACCTTACATGGTTTGGTATTCACACTATGAATATGTGTAACATCACGTTCGAGATTCAATAAAAATAAACCATTGACCAGCGGGGCATGACCATAAAACATATCTCTCATATAAATAGAACAACCATTATTCTCGGTTTTAAATGAGTAGCCATCTCGCATCAAACGAGATCCAGATACAATGTTCATGCTCAAAGCTGGTAGTAAATAACAATTATTGAGGTTTAAAACTAATCCCGAAGGTAGATGTAGAGGTAGCGTGCCGACGGCGATCACATCGACCTTGGAACCATTCCCGACGCGCATCGTCACCTCGTCCTTCGCCAGTCTCCGCTTATTCCGCAGCTCCTGTTTTGAGTTACAGATGTGAGCAACCGCACTGGTATCAAATACCCAGGAGCTACTACGAGCGCTGGTAAGGTACACATCAATAACATGTATATCATATATACCTTTGACGTTGCCGGCCTTCTTATCCGCTAAGTACTTGGGGCAGTTCCGCTTCCAGTGACCGGTTCCCTTGCAATAAAAGCACTCAGTCTCAGGCTTGGGTCCATTCTTGGGCTTCTTCCCGGCAACTGATTTACCGGGCGCGGCAACTGCTTTGCCGTCCTTCTTGAAGTTCTTCTTACCCTTGCCTTTCTTGAAACTGGTGGTCTTATTCACCATCAACACTTGATGTTCCTTTTTGATCTCCACCTCCGCTGATTTCAGCATCGAATATAACTCAGGAATGGACTTCTCCATCCCTTGCATATTGAAGTTCATCACAAAGCTCTTGTAGCTAGGTGGAAGCGACTGGAGGATTCTGTCAATAACCGAGTCATCCGGAAGATTAACTCCCAGCTGAGACAAGCAGTTGTGCAACCCAGACATTTTGAGTATGTGCTCGCTGACAGAACTATTTTCCTCCATCTTACAACTGAAGAACTTGTCGGAGACTTCATATCTCTCGACCCAGGCATGAGCTTGGAAAACCATTCTCAGCTCTTGAAACATCTCATATGCTCCGTGTTGCTCAAAACACTTTTGGAGCCCCGGTTCTAAGCTGTAAAGCATGCCGCACTGAACCAGGGAGTAATCATCACTACGCGACTGCCAGGCGTTCATAACGTCTTGATTTGCTAGGAAAATGGGTGCGTCACCTAGCGGTGCATCAAGGACATATGCTTTCTTGGAAGCTATGAGGATGATCCTCAAGTTACGAACCTAGTCCGTATAGTTGCTTCCATCGTCTTTCAGCTTGGTTTTCTCTAGGAACGCGTTGAAGTTGAGGGCAACATTAGCGTGGGCCATTGGATCTACAAGATAGATTGTAAAGACAATTTTAGACTAAGTTCATGATAATTAAGTTCATCTAATCAAATTATTTGATGAACTCCCACTCAAATAGACGTCCCTCTAGTCATCTAAGTGATACATGATCCATATCGACTAGGCCGTGTCCGATCATCACGTGAGACGGACTAGTCATCAATGGTGAACATCTCCATGTTGATCGCATCTACTATACGACTCATGTTCGACCTTTCGGTCTCTTGTGTTCCGAGGCCATGTCTGTACATGCTAGGCTCGTCAAGTCAACCTAAGTGTTTTGCGTGTGTAAATCTGGCTTACACCCGTTATATGCGAACGTTAGAATCTATCACACCCGATCATCACGTGGTGCTTCGAAACAACGATCCTTCGCAACGGTGCACACTTAGGGGGAACACATTTCTTGAAATTTTAGTGAGGAATCATCTTATTTATGCTACCGTCGTTCTAAGCAAATAAGATGTAAAAACATGATAAACATCACATGCAAATCATAAAGTGACATGATATGGCCAATATCATCTTGCGCCTTTGATCTCCATCTTCGGGGCGCGGCATGATCACCATCGTCACCGGCACGACACCATGATCTCCATCATCATGATCTCCATCATCGTGTCTTCATGAAGTTGTCTCGCCAACTATTACTTCTACTACTATGGCTAACGGTTAGCAATAAAGTAAAGTAATTACATGGCATTTTTGATTGACACGCAGGTCATACAATAAATTAAGACAACTCCTATGGCTCCTGCCGGTTGTCATACCCATCGACATGCAAGTCATGATTCCTATTACAAGAACATGATCAATCTCATACATCACATATATTTCATCACATCCTTTTGGCCATATCACATCACATAGCATACCCTGCAAAAACAAGTTAGACGTCCTCTAATTGTTGTTGCAAGTTTTACGTGGCTGCTATGGGTTTCTAGCAAGAACATTTCTTACCTACGCAAAAACCACAACGGTGATATGCCAATTGCTATTTACCCTTCATAAGGACCCTCTTCATCGAATCCGATCCGACTAAAGTGGGAGAGACAGACACCCGCTAGCCACCTTATGCAACAAGTGCATGTCAGGCGGTGGAACCAGTCTCACGTAAGCGTACATTTAAAGTCGGTCCGGGCCACTTCATCCCACAATGCCGCCGAATCAAGATAGGACTAGTAACGGCAAGCAAATTGACCAAATCATCGCCCACAACTACTTGTGTTCTACTCGTGCATAGAATCTACGCATAGACCTAGCTCATGATGCCACTGTTGGGGAACGTAGTAATAATTCAAAAAAATTCCTACGTGTCACCAAGATCAATCTAGGAGATGCTAGCAACGAGAGAGAGGGAGTGCATCTTCATACCCTTGAAGATCTCTAAGCGTAAGCGTTGCAAAGAACGCGGTTGATGGAGTCGTACTCGCGGCGATTCAAATCGCGGAAGATCCGATCCAAGCGCCGAACGGACGGCGCCTCCGTGTTCAACACACGTACAGCCCGGGGACATCTCCTCCTTCTTGATCCAGCAAGGGGGAAGGAGAAGTTGAGGGAGAGCTCCGGCAGCACGACGGCGTGGTGGCGATGGAGCTCGTGGTTCTCCGGCAGAGCTTCGCTAAGCACTACGGAGGAGGAGGAGGTGTAGGAGGGAGGAGGGCTGCGCCAGGGGCAAGGGATGCAGCTCCCATGTGCCTCCCCACTATATATAGGGGTGGAGGGGGCTGGTTTCTTGCCCTCCAAGTCCATTGGGGCGTTGGCAAAGGTGGGAGGAAAGAAATCCCATCCTTTCCCTTCCCCACCGATTGTTATCCCCCCTTTTTAGGGATCTTGATCTTATCCCTTCGGGATATGATCTTATTCCTTCTAAGGGGGGATCTTGGTGCGCCTTGACCAGGGGTGTGGGGCCTTGCCCCCACTACCCACGTTCATGTGGGTCCCCCCATGCAGGTGGGCCCCACTCCGGAACCTTCTAGAACCTTCCCGGTACAATACCGAAAAATCCCGAACATTTTCCGGTGGCCAAAATAGGACTTCACATATATAAATCTTTACCTCCGGACCATTCCGGAACTCCTCGTGACGTCCGGGATCTCATCCGGGACTCCGAACAACTTTCGGTAACCACATACAATTCCCATTACAACTCTAGCGTCACCGAACCTTAAGTGTGTAGACCCTACGGGTTCAGGAACCATGCAGACATGACCGAGACACCTCTCCGGCCAATAACCAATAGCGGGATCTGGATACCCATATTGGCTCCCACATGTTCCATGATGATCTCATCGGATGAACCACGATGTCGAGGATTCAATTAATCCCGTATACAATTCCCTTTGTCCATCGGTATGTTACTTGCCCGAGATTCGATCGTCGGTATCCCTATACCTTGTTCAATCTCGTTACCGGCAAGTCTCTTTACTCGTTCCATAACACATGATCCCGTGACTAACTCCTTAGTCACATTGAGCTCATTATGATGATGTATTACCGAGTGGGCCCAGAGATACCTCTCCGTCACACGGAGTGACAAATCCCAGTCTCGATTCGTGCCAACCCAACAGACACTTTCGGAGATACCTGTAGTGCACCTTTATAGTCACCCAGTTACGTTGTGACGTTTGATACACCCAAAGCATTCCTACGGTATCCGGGAGTTGCACAATCTCATGGTCTAAGGAAATGATACTTGACATTAGAAAAGCTCTAGCAGACGAACTACACGATCTTGTGCTATGCTTAGGATTGGGTCTTGTCCATTACATCATCCTCCTAATGATGTGATCCCGTTATCAACGACATCCAATGTCCATGGTCAGGAAACCATGACCATCTATTGATCAACGAGCTAGTCAACTAGAGGCTCACTAGGGACATGGTGTGGTCTATGTATTCACACATGTATTACGGATTACGGTTAATACAATTATAGCATGAACAATAGACAATTATCATGAACAAGGAAATATAATAATAACCAATTTATTATTGCCTCTAGGGCGTATTTCCAACAGTCTTTACTTTCCGCTGCCATACTTGTTGCCTAGCATGTGTAGGGTGCATTAGACTTGTTAGAATTGCTAAAATCTATCAACCAATTAACTTTGGAAACGGTTAGGTTTTTAATTTGTCAAGTAGTAAATTTTTACCCCCCCCTCTAGATGCCTCTTCCAATGATCCCACATCGGCGAGGGAGGCCTGGAAGTCCACGTACGACATGTACTCGAACTGCTTCGGGGCGGTGCCGCTGCTGGCATCGTCGACAAGGCGGATGGGCCGGTGAGGCCGGCTCTCGATCTTGGCGAGGCTGATGTCACGGAAGGCGGAGGTGGATAGCACCTTGAAGAGCACAGAGGTGCCCTCCTTGTCGTGCGCGAACACGATGCTCGTCTTGAAGGGGCGGTCCATGCGCGGCACGATGGGCTACCGGGCTAGCATCACGAACCGCGTGACGTTGCCAGAGTCGACCTGGATGCCGTCGGCGAGCACCTCCATGTCGTAGAGCTCGGCGGCGCGGGAGGACACGAGGGCAGCCATGTCCCGGAGGCCGTTGGAGGCCACGTGCTCGGAGGCCCCTGCCATGTCGTCGAAGGCCTTGCGGGCAGCGTTGAGGCCGACCATGCGGGTGAGTGTGTGCTCGTGACGTGGCTTGAGACTGTGTCGGTATTTCCCCAAAGAGGAAGGGATGATGCAGCATAGCGACGGTAAGTATTTCCCTCAGTTATGAAACCAAGGTATCGAACCAGTAGGAGGATCACCACCACCTAATAAACAGCACCTGCACACAAAGAACAAATACTTGCAACCCGACGCGAAAGAGAGGTTGTCAATCTCTCTACGGTAAAAGATAGATTAGGCAGTGATAGATTGGAGAGATAGATCTCTCAAGAACACAAGATAAAAAGAGCAAACAAAAAGTGCAGCAATATATTTTTGGGTTTTTGGAATAATAGATCTGAAAACAAAAGCGGCAAAAAGATAGATCGGAAAACAATATGTTGGAAAAGTAGACCCGGGGGTCGTAGGTTTCACTAGTGGCTTCTCTCATGAGTATAGCACATGGTGGGTGAACAAATTACTGTTGGGCAATTGATAGAAGATCAAATAATCATGACGATATCCAAGGCGATGATCATTATATAGGCATCACGTCCAAGATAAGTAACCGACTCCTGCCTGCATCTACCACTATTACTCCACACATCGACCGCTATCCAGCATGCATCTAGTGTATTAAGTTCATGGAAAAACGGAGCAATGCAATAAGAACGATGACATGATGTAGATAAGATCTATTCATGTAGGAATAGGCCCCATCTTGTTATCCTTAATAGCAACGATACATGTGTGCCTCGCTGCCCCTTCTGTCACTGGGAGAGGACACTGCAAGATAGAACCCATCACAAAGCACCTCTTCCCATGGCAAGAAAAATCGATCTAGTTGGCCTAACTAAACTAAAGATTCGAAGAAGAAATACGAGGCTATAAGTAATCATGCATATAAGAGATCAAAGAAGACTCAAATAATATTCATGGATAGAAACTGATCATGAACTCAAAATTCATCGGATCCCAACAAACACACCGCAAAAGTTTACATCAAATAGATCTCCAAGAGACCATTGTATTGAAAATCAAAAGAGTGAGAGAGGAAGCCATCTAGCTACTGCCTACGGACCCATAGGTCTATGGTGGACTACTCACGCATCATCGGAGAGGCACCAATGAGGATGATTGAACCCCTCCGTGATGGTGTTAGATTGGATCTCAAGGTTCTGGAACTTGCGGCGGTTGGATGTGTTTTTCGTCGACTCCCCTAGGGTTTCTGGAATATTGGGGAATTTATAGGCATCAGAGGTGGTGGAGAGGGGCCCTGAGGAGGGCACAACCCATCAGGGCGCGCCGGGGGCCTCTGGCGCGCCCTGGTGGGTTGTGGTCTCCAGGGCCGACCTCTCTGGCACTTCTTTGGCCCACTGGGTGTCTTCTGGTCCAAAAAAATCTCCAAAAAGTTTCGTCGCGATTCGACTCCGTTTGGTACTGATATTCTATGAAGTAAAAAACAAGCAAAAACATCAACTGGCACTTTGGCACTATGTCAATAGGTTAGTCCCAAAAAATGATATAAAGTTGCTATAAAGTGATTGTAAAACATCCAAGAATGATAATATAACAGCATGGAAGAAGCAAAAATTATAGATACGTTGGAGACGTATCAGCATCCCCAAGCTTAATTCCTACTCGTCCTCGAGTAGGTAAATGATAAAAACAGAATTTTTGATGTGGAATGCTGCCTAACATGTTCATCACATATTCTTTTATTTTGTAGCATGGACATTTGGACTTTTAGATGGTTCAAAGCAATAGTCTAGTTTTAACATAATGACTTCAATACTCAAGCATGCTGAAAGCACATATGCTCCCTTGGTGGTTTTGATAATTCATGACAACATACATTGTCTCTTGGACTAATACTCTTATCTAGTGCATTCCATATAAAGTCCACAGAGAGTGCTGGCTAAGGATTGTGATGAGCATCCCCAAGAAGAAGAAGGAGAAGGAATAAGATTGGCAAAGCTTCAAGCAAGGAGACTCTACATTTTACTTTGTGAGAAATCACTTTGAGTCTACAGGAAAGCCAATACTATTAAAAGGGGGTAAGGTATTGATGGTGAACAAAATGCTCCCCGTGCACAAGTGATAGTCACCAAAAACACCCACAAGCTCTTCCACAAAAGTCTGTCCAAAGCCTATCATGCAAAATTGGTGCCACTAATATTCCCCACTCGGCCCTACCGATTTTCCCCTCAGATAGATCCCAGCCAAACCCTAGACATTCGGTACAGCCGATTCTGCATCGGTGCCACCGAGTTCAGCTTGCCAACATTCTGTTGCCCCTTTTCTAAGATTCGGAATTTCCAAGTTTTTGGATCGGTGCCACCGAGTTTTGCAATCTGACCGTTGGTCACCTGATCGGTACTGCCGAAATTTATATATCGGTCTCACCGAGATTCGAAAGTTGCTACCTTTTGAGCAACTTGGTACCACCGTGTCACCGAGTTGGTCATTATAGGTGTAACGGTTGGATTTTTGGAGATGCCTATATATACCCCTTCACCACCACCCACTCGCAAGAGAAGCACTCAGAACTATTCCATACTTACCCCATCCAATTTTCTGAGAGAGAGCCACCTACTCATGTGTTGAGATCAAGCCATTCCATTCCAACCATATGAATCTTGATTTCTAGCCTCCCCAAGTTCCTTTCCATCCAATCAATCTCTTCCACCAAAGCCAAATCTACGAGAGAGTGATTATGTGTTGAGGAGTCTATCATCTTGAAGCACAAGAGCAAGGAGTTCATCGTTACTATCGAGCCTATTACCTTTTGGAGGGTGGTGCCTCCTAGATTGGTTAGGTGTCACTTGGGAGCCTCCTACTTCGTGTTGTGGAGTTGAACCAAGAAGTTTGTAAGGGCAAGGAGATCGCCTACTTCGTGAAGATCTACCCATAGTGAGGCTAGTCCTTCATGGACGGAAGCCGTTATGGAATAGTCAAGGTTGCTACTTCGTGGACCCTTATGGGTGGAGCCCTCCGTGGACTCTCGTGACCGTTATCCTCCGTGGGTTGAAGACTCCATAAACGTGGATGTACGATAGCGCCACCTATCGGAACCACGGGAAAAATCCTTGCGTCTCCAAATATCGTTTGATCTTCCTCTCCCTACCTTCTCTCACATGTCCTTGTCTTACTTTCCGCTGCCATACTTGTTGACTAGCATGTGTAGGGTGCATTAGACTTGCTACAATTGCTAAAATCTGCCAACACTTAAAATTGGGAAAAGGTTAGGTTTTTATTCTTGCAAGTAGTCTATTCACCCCCCCCCCCTCTAGACACACTTCTAGTGATCCTACACATGCCAACAAGCAACCATGTCCTTCAAAATATCAACACTAAAGAAAGTTATCCCTAGCCCATCATGCTCAATCATTGATCCATTCATGAAACACACTCAAATATTAGCTACACCCAATGCTCAAGTACGATCATAGTGCCCCCTAGTTGGTGCTTTATAAGAGAAGATGGAGACTCAAAGTAAAAATAAAATTTGCATAAAGTAAATAGATAAGCCCTTCGCAGAGGGAAGTAGGGATTTGTAGAGGTGCCAGAGCTCAAAGTTTTAAATCGAGAGAGAAAAATATTTAGAGTGGCATGCCTTTCCTATCAACGAAAACGACAAAGTAGTTCAAAATAATTTCCATGCTAGATATATCATAGGCGGTTCCCAAACAGAAAATAAAGTTTATTCCTTTTTCCACCATTCTTTAACATTCCATGGCTGGCCGTATCCACGGTTGCCTTCCATACCAACACTTTCCAAGGAATTTATTATTTGACAACATAAAGTAAATATATATTTTTTCATTTCGGGAATGGGCATCCCTATTACCGCCGTACTCTCGTGCAATGACAAGTGAATAAACACTCATCTTGAGAATAACACATCTAGCATGGAAAAATATTGGACACCCCCTACCATTTCATGAGCGGTACGAGCACACAAAAGAAAAATTTATTTAGAAAAGTAGAGGTGGCACATACAAATTTGCTTAGAACGGCATGGAAATACCGCATATAGGTAGGTATGGTGGACTCATAAGGCAAAACTTGGTTTAAGGATTTTGGATGCACAAGTAGTATTTCTACTTAGTACAAGTGGAGGCTAGCAAATAGATTGAGAAGCAACCAACCAAGAAACGAAAATTCACATAAGCGAGCATTGAGCATAACTACCACCGAATAATGCACCATAAGTAGGATGTAATTTCATTGCGTAACTATTGACTTTCATGCATTCATAGGGAGTCGCAAACCTTAACATCAATATTCTTACTAAAGCATAATTACTCACTAACATGACTCGCATATTACTATCATCATGTCTCAAAACTATTACAAGGAATCAAGTTTAATTTGTCCAATGATCTTCATAAAAGTTTTTATTATATCCTCCTTGGATATCTATCACTTTGGGACTAGTTTCATATATTGCCATTGCTTTTTGACAAGCTCAAACAAATTTAAGTGAAGCACGCGAGCAAAAAGATTTCATCTCTCAAAATAGTATAAGTGAAGCATGAGACGATTTCTTCAAACTTTACTAACTCTCAAATTAATCTAAGTGAAGCATGAGAGTGTTTTCTACAAAAATTTCCAAGCACGCCGTGCTCAAAAAGATATAAGTGAAGCACTGGAGCAATTCTATAGCTCAAAAAGTTTAAGTGAAGCATAAAGAGCAATTCTAACAAATCATAGCATAATTTTGGCTCTCTCAAATAGGTGTGTCCAGCAAGGATACAAGTGATGAACTAACAAGAAAATCAAGCAAAGACTCAAATGATACAAGACGCTCCAAGCAAAACTCATGATATGTGAAGAATAAAAATATAGCACCAAGTAAAATACAGATGGTCGTTAGAAGAAAGAGGGGATGCCACTCGGGGCATCCCCAAGCTTAGTTGCTTGTTTATCTTTGGATATATCTTGGGGTTGCTGTAGCATCCCCAAGCTTAGGCTCTTTTCACTCCTTATTCCTTCATCCATCGTGATCTCACCCAAAACTTGAAAACTTCAATCACACAAAACTCAACAAAATCTTCGTGAGATCCGTTAGTATAATAAAGCAAATCACTACTTTAGGTACTGTTGAAAACTCATTCATATTTTATTATTTCATTATACCTACTGTATTTTAACTTTACCATGGCTCATACCCTTCAATACAACCCATAGATTCATAAAAACAAGCACACAATGCAACGAAAACAGAATCTGTCTTAAACAGAACAGTCTGTAGTAATCTGTACTATAACCATACTTATGTAACTCTAAAAATTCTGAAAAATTAGGACAGCGTAAATAATTTGTATAGAAATACTTTGTTAAAATTTCAGTTCAATATCACGTTCCAGTAAAAAATGAAAATTTGAACACTGGAGGCAAAGTTTCTGTTTCAGATTCAGCATTGTTTCTACTCATCTTATGAATCATCCTAAAGGCTTTACTTGGCAAACACTAAATAAAACATAAAAACACAATCATAACAGAGGCATAAGTGTGTCAACAATCAAAAACATAAAGGAAAAGACAAAAATAAATTTATTCATTGGGTTGCCTCCCAACAAGCGCTATCGTTTTACGCCCCTAGCTAGGCATAACTCATAGTTTCAAGTATTGCCATCTTTGGTTTTCGATCCATAGGATGCTCGCATGATTGATTCATATGGTGTATTAATTATTGTTCTAGGTAAGTGTTCCATACCCTTTCTTAGTGGAAACTGAAATCTAATATTGCCCTCTTTCATATCAATCGCGGCACCTATAGTGCACAAAAACGGTCTACCAAGTATAATGGGAAAAGACGGATTGCAATCAATATCAAGAACAATAAAATCTATGGGCACATAGTTCCTATTTGAAAGAATAAGAACATCATTAATTCTTCCCAAAGGCTTTTTAATAGTGGAATCCGCCAAGTGCAAATTAAGAGAACATTCTTCAATATTGGTGAGACCAAGCACATCACATAGAGATTTCGGAATCGTGGAAACACTAGCACCCAAATCACATAAAGCAAAGCACTCATAATTTTTAATCTTGAACTTAATGGTAGGTTCCCACTCATCATGTAATTTTCTAGGAATAGAAATTTCCAACTCCAACTTTTCTTTAAAAGATTTCATCATGGCATCAACGATATGTTTAGTAAAAGCTTTATTTTCCTCATAAGCATGGGGTGAATTCAACATGGATTGCAACAAAGAAATACATTCAATCAAAGAGAAACTATCATAATTAAAGTCTTTGCAATCCAAAATAGTGAGCACATCACTAGTTAAAGTTTGGACCTCTTCAAACCCACTTTTATCAAAAATTTCATCAAGATTTTCACCCTCCAAATTATTGGGACGCCTTCTAGCTAAAGTTGACTCTTCTTCAGTCCCTTTATCATCAATCTTAATATTACTAAACAAGGAATCAATGGAGGAAACACCAATCACTTTAAGATCTTCATCATTTTTCTGAAAGCAACCACTAGAAAATGATTTTTCTAAGAATTCTCTTCTAGCTATAAGCATAGCGGTTCTTTTCTTACTTTCATCCATAGAGACATATAAAGCTTTAATTGATTCATCAATCTTAGGTGCAAAAGCTTTCAACTTGAGATTTTCCACATCATGAGAAATTCTATCAATGCTTCTAGACATATCATCAATCTTATTCAACTTTTCTTCTATCGTAGTATTGAAAGCCTTTTGCGGATTGATAAATTCTTTAATATTACTCTCAAGATCAGAGGTGTTCCTATTATTATTGTAAGAAGAATTACCATAGGAATTACGATAATTGTTAGAGGAATTTCCAGGAAAAGGCCTAGGATTAAAATTACCTCTATAAGCATTGTTATTGAAATTGTTTCACGAGACGAAATTCACATCTACGGAATCACTATTTTGCTCAATCAAGGTAGAAAAAGGCACATCATTAATATCAATAGAAGCATTTTTACTAGCAACCAACTTCATCAAAGCATCAACCTTATCACTCAAAGTACTAATTTCTTCAACCGAATTAACTTTTTTACTAGTAGGTGCTCTTTCGGTATGCCATTGTGAATAATTTTCCATAATATTATCTAGCAATTTAGTAGCCTCACCCAAATTAATTTCCATAAAAGTACCACCCGCGGCGGAATCTAAAAGATTTCTAGAGACAAAATTCAATCCCGCATAAAAAAATTGTATGATCATCCAAAGATTTAAACCATGAGTAGGACAATTTCTTAGCACCAATTTCATTCTTTCCCAAGATTGTGCAACATGTTCATGCTCAAGTTGCTTAAAATTCATTATTTGCGTCCTAAGGGAAATAATTTTCGCGGGCGGAAAATACTTAGTGATAAAAGCATCATTGCACTTATTCCAAGAATTGATACTATTGCGAGGCAAAGAAGAAAACCAAATTTTTGCACGATCCCGCAAGGAGAAAGGAAATAATTTCAACATCACTATATCATTGTCCACATCTTTTTTCTTTTGCATATCACACAATTCTACGAAAGTGTTTAGATGGGACGCGGCATCCTCATTAGGATTACCGGCAAATTGATCTTTCATGACAAGATTCAACAAAGCGGCATTAATATCACAAGACTCCGCACTAGTGGCGGGAGGAGCAATCAGAGTACTACTAAAATCATTGTTATTAGTATTGGAAAAACCACACAACTTGGTGTTTTCTTGAGTCATCGTGACTACGCAAACAAGATTGCAAGCAAGCAAGAGATCTGACGAGAGAAAGGCAAACGAAAAAGAGGGCGAATAAAACGGCAAATTGGTGAAGTGTGGGAGAGGAAAACGAGAGGCAAATGGCAAATAATGTAATTGCAAGAAGATGAGATTTGTGATTAGGAACCTGATAGATGATGATGGTGTCTCCTCGGCGCCAAAGATTGGCACATAGAAGAGTCCGCTTCCTCCCCGGCAACGGCGCCAGAAATTCCTTTGACGTGGCTTGAGACTGCGTCGGTATTTCCCCAAAGAGGAAGGGATGATGCCGCACAGCGACGGTGAGTATTTCCCTCAGTTATGAAACCAAGGTATCGAACCAGTAGGAGGATCACCACCACCTAATAAACAACACATGCACACAAAGAACAAATACTTGCAACCCGACGCGAAAGAGAGGTTGTCAATCTCTCTACGGTAAAAAGATAGAGTAGGTAGTAATAGATTGAAGAGATAGATCTCTCAAGAACACAAGATAAAAAGAGCAAACAAAAAGTGCAGCAATATATTTTTGGGTTTTTGGAATAATAGATCTGAAAATAAAAGCGGCAAAAAGATAGATCAGAAAGCAATATGTTGGAAAAGTAGACCCGGGGGCCGTAGGTTTCACTAGTGGCTTCTCTCATGAGTATAGCACATGGTGGGTGAACAAATTACTGTTGGGCAATTGATAGAAGATCAAATAATCATGACGATATCCAAGGCGATGATCATTATATAGGCATCACGTCCAAGATAAGTAGACCGACTCCTGCCTGCATCTACCACTATTACTCCACACATCGACCGCTATCTAGCATGCATCTAGTGTATTAAGTTCATGAAAAAACGGAGTAATGCAATAAGAACGATGACATGATGTAGACAAGATCTATTCATGTAGGAATAGACCCCATCTTGTTATCCCTAATAGAAACGATACATGCGTGCCTCGCTGCCCCTTCTGTCACTGGGAGAGGACACCGCAAGATCGAACCCATCACAAAGCACCTCTTCCCATGGCAAGAAAAATCGATCTAGTTGGCCTATCTAAACCAAAGATTCGAAGAAGAAATACGAGGCTATAAGTAATCATGCATATAAGAGATCAAAGAAGACTCAAATAATATTCATGGATAGAAACTGATCATGAACTCAAAATTCATCGGATCCCAACAAACACACCACAAAAGTTTACATCAAATAGATCTCCAAGAGACCATTGTATTGAGAATCAAAAGAGAGAGAGAGAGAGGAAGCCATCTAGCTACTGCCTACGGACCCATAGGTCTATGGTGGACTACTCACGCATCATCGGAGAGGCACCAATGAGGATGATGAACCCCTCTGTGATGGTGTTAGATTGGATCTCGAGGTTCTGGAACTTGCGGCGGCTGGATGTGTTTTTCGTCGACTCCCCTAGGGTTTCTGGAATATTGGGAAATTTATAGGCATCAGAGGCGGTGGAGAGGGGCCCCGAGGAGGGCACAACCCATCAGGGCACGCCGGGGGCCTCTGGCGCGCCCTGGTGGGTTGTGGTCTCCACGGCCCACCTCTCTGGCACTTCTTTGGCCCACTGGGTGTCTTCTGGTCCAAAAAAAATCTCCAAAAAGTTTTGTCGCGATTGGACTCTGTTTGGTATTGATATTCTGCGAAGTAAAAAACAAGCAAAAACAGCAACTGGCACTTTGGCACTATGTCAATAGGTTAGTCCCAAAAAATAATATAAAGTTGCTATAAAGTGATTGTAAAACATCCAAGAATGATAATATAACAGCAGCGAACAAGCAAAAATTATAGATACGTTGGAGACGTATCTACTTGCACTGCACCAGCGCCTGTGGGTGGCTGATGACGCGGGTGATGCCCTCCTTGCGCACTCCCGGGAGCGCGAGGACGCGGTGGTGCACGAGGAGCTGCACCTCGCCGACGATGTACATGGAGAACGACAGCCGGTTAAGAATGTACATGGAGCTTGACATGAAGCTGCTCGTCTGCACACTCTATACATGGAGAACGCCACCGGCGGCTGCACCACCTCGAGCGCGACGGTGCGCCGCCTTGTGCAGCCCGATGCGGCCGCCCTTCAAGGGCACGTCTAGGACACCGCACGGGAGCCCAACCCGACCCGGACCGACTCCACCACGTCGCCCTCCTGCACCACGGCGCCGTCTCCGCCCCACTCCTCCGCCTCGCGGCCTCCTTTTTCCCCCGCCCCTCCTCCCGCTCCTAAACGTCGTGGAGCTCTTCCAGCACCCAAAATAGTTAGAGACATGAACACAAGATTAATCATCTACGGTCAACGAAACTATGAACCGATCGTTTGAATGGAACCGTAACATCGATGTGCATCTTTTTCGTGTAGAGCTTATCTTGAATCGAAGTATCGTTGTGTAGATCGAAAGGGAAGAGGAAGAAGGGGATTAGAGAGGAGGTTAATGGAGGTAGGAGAAGATACGTACAGGTTGTACGGGAGCTCGCATCCCTCATGTATCCTCTCGTGTAAGGGGGGGCCACCACTAGCGCTAGAGGCGGCTCTACTTAGCCTGGCTCGCAAAAAACGGCCGATTCGGCCATTCCCAGTGGACCTAGCTGAGGGGTGCTTTGAGGTTCGTGCTATGCGGGCCAAACAGTGAGCGCATGCATCCAAACAACCCATTTTCATCCCGCACGGGCCTGGTTGGACCTAATGCAGGCAACCAAATGCGTCCTTAGATGAGGTGCTAAGAACATTAAATAGCTTAGCAACTCAACTCCCCAATGCATAGGTGCTTAACTTGTTGTTGCTAAGCTCACTTTATTTAATGATTTAGCACCTAAACTCTTTCATGTATTGATCATCTTCTTTCATTTAAGTGGTTTGCCTAGGTTCACGTGCTTAACATTGGTTCTTCCCGGGGTCACCAAAGTGCTCTCTTTCCTCCTTAATTGATGTGCCATGTCATTTTTTTTCTTACATGACATGCTTAGCACCTTTCCACCGTGGAGCACTGGGAAGAGCCTTATGCGCATAGAAAAAAGATATATAACTGAGGGGCCCAATGCCCCCCCCCCCCCCCCCCCCCCCGCCTCCCGGTTTGAGAAGAACTTATTTACGGGAGGGCTTATATGGGATTTTTATTGAGTCCTTTTACAATACACCAAATTAATTAGGGTCGTTCATTTTCCCCTATATTAGGGCTTCTAGCCTTCATTGTTACAAACCACGCCGTTTTCACCTTCTCCTGTGGTTGACAATTGCAAATTTCAAAGAACGGGGCCTTGTTTAAATTTATCGCGTGGATGGCAAGCTGCTGAAGCAACAATGATGCAGCGGCCTGGCACGAGGCGTGGGCCGCCACCAACATCATGGTCCTTTTTCATGGTTGTTCCATGTCGTGGCAGCAGTCTAGCCTTTTTTCTGTGTCTGAGCAGGTAATAGCATCACTCTGTCTGATTATGTACATCAAATTACTTAGGACCATTCATTTTTATGACCCAACTGTCTAGATTAGGCTTCGAGGGCATTTTTGGGTAATTAATCCTCTGTTTTTAAACAGTTGCAACTTGCAACCCCTACGTATTTTTTCTCTTCATGCAACTATGTCACATCATCAAGTCATGCATGTGGTCATATAAGTTACATTTTGTGCACTAATCTATCCATACAATCATGCCACCTCAACAAATCATACATGTCAATTTGTTTCACTAATTTTGTGTGGGCATAGGCGTGACGCTTGGAGTAAATATACGTAGGTCATGTTACACATTTTTATTACTTAGCCACCCCATTGACTTCAATCCAATAGTTTTCTCTTTTTATACAATATTTTATCACATGCTTACTTTATTGTTTTTAAAATACAAACTAAGAGAAATCTTAAATTGTTTTTGCAATTGCTTAAGTTTTTAGCACATATTCATGCATCTGTTTTATAAAGGTTCGGGACCTGATGATGGCCAAAGGCTAGCTGCACACGTCTAGAAGGAGGGGAGGCCTGCATCTGCGCCTTTGATTATTTGAATTCATGTGAAAGCATAAATTCACGTTACCAAGTTAGCCTCTGACCAAATTCTTGAGGGAAAGCATATTAACCATTGGACCAACTTTTTTTTTACTTCGCATATTAGCTTTGTCTCGAATGAAAATTTTAAACTTTCACCAAGTTTATACAAAAAATTATTAATATTTATAATACCAAATCAAATATAATTGGAATTGCCATTCAATATACTTTTTTACCATATATATATTTTTATAGTGAAAGTTTAGATTGCTTTTGAAAAACTTGATCAAACTTTATAAAGTTTGATTTAGGTTAAAGCTAATATGCGAAGTAAATAAAAACAAAGTGAGTACGATGTACTGTAGTCTATACTAACGTAAAAGCTCTCGATTTTTTCAGAAGATACTTGAGAAAATGAACCACAGTAGCACTGAAAACAGAATAGCCTGATAGAAGTCATGACCAAGATGCAATATGGAATCCATAAACTCGACGGCATAGTCCCAAGTTTCTAGTTACACTGAACTCATCCAGCGGTCGATGGATCGCTACCAACCACACTGATCTCGACGAGCAGCAGGAGCCGGCCTGCGGAGCTCGCTCTCGCTGTGGGCGAAGCGGCAGCCGTCGCCATAGGTGCATGCCCCTCTGGCGAAGTGCGCGCACAGCCTGGTCTTGACGCCGTTATACTGCCCTCCGCCCGGCACCGGCAGATGTTCCCAGACCATAGCGCTGGCGTGCTTGACCTGATCGGGCGTGCCCTCCAGCTCCACGTTCTTCAGGCCGGCGTCCCGCTCGTGGTCGCGGATCCGCAGCCTGGCGCCGCTGGCCCGCGATATCTCCTTTATGGTCGCCCCGCGCCGCCCGATGACGGCGCCCGCGAGGGACGCGTCCACGGTGATCTTGGCCGTCGCAGAAGCGCCAAAGCTCGCCGGAGCTGCGTTGGGCGGCGTCGGTGCGCTGGGTGCGTGGTCACTGGTGGGGCTTGGTTGGTCCATGGCCATGGGTGGTGGCGTTGGATTGAGCCTGGAAAGCTCCTTCTCGTCCTGTGCTGGAGCTGGGATGTCGTGGATGAAGTGGCAATTCTCACCAAAGCGGCAACCTGCGGCGCTGCACGATGGGAAACACCATGCGGATAAGTAACTGAACCTGAACTAACGGAACAAGTGAGAAAATAACGTTGACGCTGTCCGGACAAGGGATTACCTGAAGAATCTGACGCATGGCTTGGCTTTGCTTCCTGCGCCTGCTTGAAACGCCTCCGGCTCTGTTATTACCAAAACGACGAATCGTGCGGTTCCAAGTTAATTCGACGGCAATAGTATGTCGTACAGTATAGAATCGGATTCCACAGGATTCGCTCACCTCGGTCTCGGTTTCGCTGAGGAAATTCCGAATCCCCTTGGCGTCCAGGTGCTCTTCCGGCCAGACTTTGTGAGGGAACCCACAGCGTGGCGTCATCGGGGTGCTTTGACAAGTCAGTTTCGGCGGGCAGCAGCTTGCATGCCTCCAAGCTGCCGACGGCGAGCAAGAGTTCCCTCGAGTACGTCACCTTCTTCATCCGCCTGTCGATGACGTCGCTCCTCTCCTCCTCCTCCTCCTCCCTTGCAACGATCGGCCGGTCAGATTAATCGCATCGATCGGGATTCTGGAAGGAACCAACCATGCACACGCCTCCATCAATCGACAGACGGCATGACGGTCGCTGTAGGAACGAGCGTACCTCGGCATGGAGGTGGAGGGAGGCATAGAGGCATCATCACGAGGCGCCGAGCTCATCTCGCCGGCGGCAGAAAATTCAGTCTAATACTACGGCAATATATGTGAATAAGCCGGGGTGGAGGGAGACAAGTGGACGCACGGCCGGCGGCGCCCCTCCTATGCTATGCTATAGAGAGTTAGTACTACTGGTAATAATTAAATAAATTAGTTAATGCATCCAGCAACGAGGCGTCGCTTGTGACGTTGATCCATCGCGACGGTTGGCTGGTGCAAACTGGTTCAGCCGCTGCATGCGCGAGAGCGAGATGCAGCAGAGCAGAGCTTCTTCAACTCCCCAGGAGCTGCACGAGCGTGCGTGCGTGCGGATCTTCTCCCCAGGTTTATTCATGTACGAGCAGGGCACAAACATTGAGAATGCAGACCAGTGTTGCGACTCTGCACCTTAACATGTCTCCTCCGGCCCCGGCAACATCACACCGGGGTTCAGGTTTCAACATGGAAGTTCAGAGGCCGACTTGTTGTGGTGCTTATATATCAAGTTCAGATAAGTCAGATAGTAGTACTTCAGGAAATGAACATGTCAAGCTTTTCTGCTAAAACCACGACAGGCTGATACAAGTCATGACAGATATGAAATCCATAAAATCGACGGCATTATCCCAAGGACAGTCAGAAAATAAATCATCAGCCCTCAAGGGTTCAGGGTTGCACTGACTAATCGCTACCGATCTGGGTAGATCAACCTCACGCGGCAGCCGACTTGCGCAGCTCGCTTTCGCCGTGGGCAAAGTGGCATCTGTCGCCAAACGTGCACGATCCTTTCGTGAAGTTGTCGCACAGCTTGGTCTTGAAATTGCTTCCTGGCCCACCGCCGCCGCGGTGAGACCCTCCGGCCAGGCTCTCACCCAAGGGAGGGGCGTTGGCGTTGACGCCGCCGCTGATCCTGAAGATCAACTCCCTTAGCATGGCGCTGGCGTTGTTGATCTGATCAAATGTGCCCTCGAGCTCAATGTTTTTCAAGGCCTCGTTTGATTCGTGGTCCCGGATGGCCAGCTTGGCCCCGGTGACTCGGGATATCTGCTTTGTGTTGACTCCACCCCGCCCGATGATGCCACCTGCAAGGGATGCATCAACACTGACCTTGGCTGTGGAAGAAGCCCCGAAGCCTGCTGGGGTGGTCATGCCAGGGTTGGGCATTGCCGGAGGTCCAAAGTGACCGGTGGGCCTTGGTCCCATATGGGGTGGCATGGAGTTGTTGATGAACGTGTGCTTGCCGAGCTCCCTCTCACCATGTGCAAAGTGGCACTTGTCACCCCACTTGCATCCCTCTGCAGTGTTATACTTGTTGCACAATTTAGTCTTGACAGTTGGTGTAGGGGGGCCATCTGGAACAGAAGATCCTGCAGGCATTCTTCCTTGGGGATGTGCAAATGATTGACCACCCAGGTTGCTCATCTTTGCAACAGCCTGGTGGCCACCGGGGAAGTAATGGAGGAAATGGCAACCCTCACCAAATGGGCAACCAGCAGTACTGCACAATGAGAATAATATGTGGGTAAGAAACTTAATTAGCAAAACAATTCATTTAAGCGCAACTGACATTGACTAGGAAGATTCAGACATGTGAACTCATAAGGAATATGATTACAAGTGTTGATAGAATCTGAAGAGCAATAAACATTCTAGGGCAAACTTTGCTGAACCCAATGTACATTGTGGACTACAATCCAAATGGACTGAAAAAAGTCCTACAGTGACTGACGTTCTGATATACAGTGAAAAACAATCTACATTTCAAATGTTTGTTGATAATAACCATTTCTTTGTGTGGGCTCATTCTGCATCACCAAATCACAGGCAGTTTGGAGGACAAGAAACTATTCATGTGTGTTTCGGCAAAAGAAAAAATGAACAGTTCCATAGTCAACATTCTCTGTTATATGTGTCTTCGTCAAAGTACTAAAAAACTGATGTTTGTTGACCGTCTGTTTCAGGAAGGCTCTCTTCTGGATCATAAGTTCGAATTTTGTTACTGCCTCATGGTAAAATATCACAAACATGTGATGCTTCAGTGACTCAACAAGCAACTGTCGATGGACATATAATTTTTAAATCATACAGTAAAACTATTCATGCATGTACCAAATGTTAGAATAAATAGTTTATATCAAGAAGGATATATGCGGCAGAATTTCAGGTGTCCAACTCATATATTCAATCCTCTTTTCTCTCAATTCGATAAGAGGCTGTATCATGATATTACTGGCTGGTTGTTCGTCTGAAAAGCAGTTACGTATCCTTATACTGTTCTTGCACTTCCACATATTCAGAAGCGATTTTGCACAACCCGTGCACATTCCAATTTTTACTCCAGTGGAAGTTCTTAAGCTTGGATTAGGGAGAACCTGTCGCACAATCTTGCTTAAATGATTTGTTAGCAGCAACAATTCTTTCATAGATAAAAGTAAAGTTTTAACAGAATAACAGGTATGCAGAATAAATGTTACCAGGTGGAGTTCATTTTAAGTTGGACTATAACCTGAAAAATTTGGTGCATGGCTTCGATTTGCTTCCTACACCGGTTTGAACTGACTCCGATTCTGTTGAATCAAATTAATTATGTGCGCCAAGTTAATAAGCTGTTGATTAACTAACCGCGATGCATAAAAGGACAGTAATACGCTCTTGACTAACTGTACAATATAGTGCATTAATCGAAGCATAGATTACTAGTAACTTTTGAGCTTGATCTAGTATCCAGTACTCAGAGCCTCCTCCAAACTCCAGGCGAATAGTTGAGTAGGGAGCGAGGTCATGCTAAGTATTAATGCGCAGAATCCAGAGAAGAAAAGGTAGAAGCCAGCTCCAATCGAGCAATGCAACAATTTAATGGGCGAATATTCATGTGCTCAGGTAAAATTACAGATCCCCAACAAACCAGCATGCGGCGAATCGACACATCTTAAGCAACACGAGCTTCTGAATACCCCTTCATCTTTAACCATGGAGAACTACAGATCCCATCAGCCCACCGCGCCACCGCCTCCCCCCACAAAGAAATCCCGAAACCCTAACCTAGCAACAGAGCAACTCCACGGCATTCCCCGAGAGCGCTGAGCCGAAAGCTTCACCGGAACAAACAAGCAGGGCGGCTAGAGAAGCCGCCGAGCAGGATGATTTAGGGGCAGGGCTCCACCCGACTCACCTCGCGTGCGCTTCCCTCCGACGGGAGCGCCGTTGGCGGCGTCGGCCGTGCCCCTCTTGCGGGCGCCACCTTCCATCGCTGCGTGCGTGCGTGCGCGCGGTAGCTCTGGCGACCTTGGCTAGGGTTTGTGGCTTGTGGGTGGCGGCGGCGAGGAGAGGCGGAGGGAGGCTGATGGGTGGGTGCTACCGGCACGGCGCGGCAGGGTCGCGAAAGAGATCCGGACTGAGCAGTGAGGAAAGGCTTAAAAGGCGACCGGTCGGATAGGCCGGACCGGATGATTTGCGAAGGCATTTTATTTCTTCTTCTCCTCTCCGTCTCTTCGTTTCGCGGTATCCAAATTTTTAAAAGTTATATCTGCCCAAAATCATGCTCCCTCCGTCCACAAATAAATGGTATTCAAAATTTATCAACAAAGTAGAAAAAATACTTCTCTCTCACACACAGTAATCAAGATCAATGACATCCAACACATTGTCTCCTCACTTTCTATATGCACTTAGCTTATCGATGTGACGTAATTAAAGAGGGGAGATATGATGGCTTGCAGTTTCGCAATACATTTTTTACTCTAGTCCATAATCTGTCCTAAAATTTTAGTGTACACTTATTCGTAGACGGAGAGAGTATTCTACAAATGAAACGTGGAAGCTTGCCAAAATAGCATAATTTCAAGAGACGGTAGTGATATCCATCCACTCGATGATGTAGACGAATTCGGAGGCTCAACACATCTCTATGACCAAATCATATCCATTTCAAGAAAAATCTCGCATATTATTCATGCACTCTACTTTCCTCCACATATGAAACTGTAGACGCCCCATCATTGGGTTATCGTTCGTTCACACGCCCGTTGTCCGCTGCAAATGTGTCATAGTGCCACTCTAGCGTGCCTTCGTTGAGGCACTCTGCCCGTCAAGACCACCCATATGACCATCCTTTTACCAACCGACTTCTTTCATGCTTTTGCGACCCCTCTCATGGCTCACTAGTCATTGCCTCCCACAAAGTTGCCACACCATATTTTGCTCTCACCTTCTCTAACGTCGCTACCCCCCTCATGTGGCATTGCCACTCTCTTTCGTGCAACTAGAATATGAGGAACACTATAGAAAAAAAAAGGACGGGGTGTCGAACTGAGATTGTTCCCACGCACATTTATCCTCACACAAAGTGACGTTGTGTAGATGTTGATGGTGACACGGGTCATAATGTAGTGAGCGATATCTCCCGAATGGCATTCTTGTGTCGATAGAACGACAAGGACCTTTAGGGAGGGAGTGTGAGAAGCTCTTCATTGATGGTTGCCGCTCTGCCGACGATGACACATGTGACTTCTCCCCCTTGACCATTGTCGAGTGCCATGGTGGAAGTCCCTACCTGGTACAACAACTTCTTGGTTATCGACTACCCACATGACTCATCTACCACACTGTCATTAGCATTTTTTTCTAGTTTTGTAAGGTGATCCTCATAGGGTATAGGATAATTATCAACAGGGCTACGCACAAGGGAGTTCACCAGGCCAACCCATGGACATCATTAAAACCAACTTTACTAAAAAAAGCCCCAATCGCAGATCTTTATGGGAGAGCCCCGCCCCGGTCGCTCCCGCGAGCAACAGGGGCCAACCCCAGCCGCCGCTCCCCCTGCCCCCACCTCCCCTTCCCTCTCCTCGCCGCCGCCGGAGCTTGCCGACGGGCAAAGCCCGGTTGGTGGCGGCGGCGGCGGGGCCTTCTCTCCCCTTTGCGTGGTGGTGGGCGGCGCGGGACGGCTGCTCCGGGCGGGGGCGCTGCGCTGTCGAGGGCAAGGCGGCGCTGGCGGCGGGGCCGCGACATGGAGGGCTCCGAGCAATGGGCCGACGCGTGGTCGTTGATGACCCACAAGTATAGGGGGTCAATCGTAGTCCTTTCGATAAGTAAGAGTGTCGAACCCAACGAGGAGCAGAAGGAAATGACAAGCGGTTTTCAGCAAGGTAATTTCTGCAAGCACTGAAATTGTAGGTAACAAGTAGTTCGATAGCAAGATAATTGGTAACGAGGAAATAACGGTAACGGTAAATAAAGTGAAGCAAGATAGCCCAATCCTTTTGTGGCAAAGGACAGGCCAAAACGGTCTCTTATAATAAGCAACGCTTTCTTGAGGGTACACGGGAATTTCATCTAGTCACTTTCATCATGTTGGTTTGATTTGCGTTCGCTACTTTGATAATTTGATATGTGGGTGGACCGATGCTTGGGTGTTGTTCTTACTTGAACAAACCTCCCACTTATGATTAACCCCATCGCAAGCATCCACAACTACGAGAAAAGTATTAAGATAAAATCAACCATAACATTAAACGTTTGGATCCAAATCAGCCCCTTACGAAGTAGCGCATAAACTAGGGTTTAAGCTTCTGTCACTCTAGCAACCCATCATCTAATAACTACTCCACAATGCATTTCCTTAGGCCCAAAGATGATGAAGTGTCATGTAGTCGACGTTCACATGACACCACTAAGGGAATCACAACATACACATCATCAAAATATCGAACACATATCAAATTCACATGATTACTTGCAACATGACTTCTCCCGTGACTTCAAGAACAAAGGTAACTACTCACAAATGATATTCATGCTCAAGATCAGAGGGGTATTAAATAGCATAATGGATTTGAACATATAATCTTCCACCAAATAAACCATATAGTAATCAACTACGAGATGTAATCAACACTACTAGTCACCCACAGGTACCAATCTGAGGTTCCGGTACAAAGATAGAACACAAGAGATGAACTAGGGTTTGAGAGGAGATGGTGTTGTTGAAGATGTTGATGGAGATTGGCCTCCCAAAGATGAGAGGGGTGTTGGTGATGACGATGGCTTCGATTTCCCCCTCCAGGAGGGAAGTTCCCCCGGCGGAATCGCTTTGCCGGAGGGCAGAAGTGCTCCTGCCCAAGTTCCGCTTCGAAAGTCCTCTCCTTATTTTTTCTAGGTCAAAAGACCTTAAGTACCAGAAGATGGGCACCGGAGGTGGGCTGGGCTGACCACAACCCACCAGGGGGCGCTTAGGGGGCCTGGCGCGCCCTGGTGTCTTGTGGTCACCAGGTGGCCCCCCTCCGGTAGTTATTTGCTCCAGTATTTTTCATATATTCCAAAATAATTCTCTGTGAAGTTTCAGCTTATTTGGAGATGTGCGGAATAGGTGTCTCTGATATGCTTTTTCAGGTCCAGAATTCCAGCTGCCGGCATTCTCCCTCTTTGTGTAAACCTTGCAAATTATGAGAGAAAAGGCATTAGAATTACTCCATAAAGTAATATTATGCATGAAAACATTATAAATAATAGTAGGAAATCATGATGCAAAATGGACGTATCAACTCCCCCAAGCTTAGACCTCGCTTGTTCTCAAGCGAAAGTCGATATCGAAAAACATGTCCACATGGTTTGAGAGGGAGGTGTCGATGAAAACAAAATACGGACATAGTAGCATCATGCTTATTATCATAACAGCAACAAACTTTGTCATAGGACTCTTTCATATAACTCTTATTGTATAACTTCATCATATAACTTCTCATGAACAGGTAACAATTCATCACAACATAGAAGTATAAAGCATAAACCTTATTGGAAACCAACAAACTATGTCCTCAGTCAACTTTGCAACTACAATTCATCATATTTTCAGGAAGGGTATCGTGTCGGAGCCTTTTGGCAAGTCCGCATACTCAACCATCATTTAATCTTCTACGATTGCTAACACTCACAACATACCCATGAGCAAAAAGTTTCAACCGGACACATAGAAAGATAGGGGCTTATAGTTTCGCCTCCCAACGTATTCATCTCAAGGGTGATGTCAACAATAATAATTCATGCTCACTCATATCCAACTGGATATATGTGCCTAGATCTTTCCTCACCACATGATTCTTGCAAAAAGAAAACGTAAAAAGGAATAGGGAAGAATACTTTGACTCTTGCATAAAAGTAAATACATAAAAGTAAAAGATAGGCCCTTCGCAGAGGGAAGCAGAGGTTGTCATGCGCTTTTTGGTTTGTATGCCAAATCCCTTAATGCAAAAGAATGTCACGTTATATTGCCCCTTATGATAGCAACCTTTATTATGCAGTCCGTCGCTTTTATTATTTTGCCATCACAAGTTCGTACAACGCTCAATTTTCTCTTACACTAATTGATCAAACACATTTAGAAGCAATTTTTCTCCTCTTCTGTTTCAGTGGGGGTGAGATGATTGTAATAAGGTCGAAGGATATCTTCTTCTTCCTCCTCTTCTGTTGGCATGGATTGCCCTCCTTCTTGAGCTTGATCCCTCATAGCTTCCTTGACCTTGTCTTTATTGTTGGCTTCTTTTGGCTCCTCTCTCTTCAGCTCCATCTTCATCAACCAAGCATCTTCTTCTACGTTATTGGAGGAGGTCGAAGACATGATGCCTGGCTTGATAGATCTGATAGGAAAACAGCACGAAACAAGAACAGGGAATTTTTCTACGATGCGGTGGTCAAAACAATCGGGGATATATATATAGATTTTTTTATCTTGGGAAGCAAGAATATGGAAGGAAAACGAAGTCAGGAAGGTGCCCGAGGGGGCACAACCCACCAGGGCGCGCCAGGCAAGGCAGGAGCGCCCTGGTGTATCGTGCTCACCTCGGTTGCTTTCCTGTTTATTTCTTATTTTCCTAATTTTTGTAATGTTCCAAAACTATTTTTGCGGATTTTTCGGAGTCCGTTTACTTACCGTATCACGTACCTCCTCTTTTTCAGGATTCTGGAGTGTTCCGGAAGGTCTCTTTTATGTGTTCCTCCGGTGTCATGGTTTGGATAATATTGCTTTCAACATTAATAGGCGTACCTGAGATATAGTGTTTAATTCTTTGTCCATTGACCACCTTCGGGTCAGTACCTTCGGCATTATTAATCTTGATAGCTCCAGAACGATAAACCTCTTCGATAACATATGGTCCTTCCCATTTGGAAAGAAGCTTTCCTGCAAAAAACCTAAAACGAGAGTTTTACAAAAGAACATATTCTCCAACTTTGAATTCACGCCTTTGGATTCTTTTGTCATGCCATCTTTTAACTTTTTCTTTGAATAGTTTGGCATTTTCATAAGCTTGGGTTCTCCATTCATCTAGTGAGCTAATATCAAATAACCTCTTTTCACCGGCAAGTTTGAAATCATAATTGAGTTCTTTAATTGCCCAAAATGCTTTGTGTTCTAACTCTAGAGGCAAATGACAAGCTTTTCCATATACCATTTTGTATGGAGACATACCCATATGAGTTTTATAAGCTGTTCTATAGGCCCAAAGTGCATCATCTAGTTTCTTAGAACAATTCTTTCGGAACCTATTGACAGTTTTTTGTAATATTAATTTTATTTCTCTATTGCTAAGTTCAACTTGACCACTAGATTGAGGATGGCAGGGTGATGCAATTCTATGGTTAACATCATATTTAGCAAACATTTTACAGAAAGCACCATGAATAAAGTGTGAACCACCATGAGTCATTAAATATTTAGGGACTCCAAACCTCGGGAAGATAACTTCTTTACGCATTTTAATGGAGGTGTTATGATCAACACTACTAGTTGGAATAGCTTATACCCACTTAGTAACATAATCAACAGCAACCAAAATATGAGTGTACCCATTAGAGGAAGGAAAAGGTCCCATATAGTCAAAACCCCAAACATCAAATGGTTCAATGAACCCATAAGTATAGGGGATCGCAACAATTTCGAGGGTAGAGTATTCAACCCAAATTTATAGATTCGACACAAGGGGAGCCAAAGAATATTTGCAAGTATTAGCAGTTTAGTTGTCAATTCAACCACACCTGGAGATTAAATATCTGCAGTAGAGTGATCAGTAGCACAGTAGTATGATAGTTTTAATAGCAGTAGTAACAGTAACAGTAACGGTAACAGTGATAGCAATGGGTTTGTAGCAAGTGTAACAATAGCAGTAGCGATAGTAACTTAGCAAGAACAATATGTGGAAAAGTCGTAGGCACTAGATCGGTGAACTCGTTGGATAATATTCATCATATAACAGTCATAACCTAGGGCGACACAGAACTAGCTCCAGTTCATAAATGTAATGTAGGCATGTATTCCGTAAATAGTCATACGTGCTTATGGAAAAGAACTTGCATGACATCTTTTGTCCTACCCTCCCGTGGCAGCGGGGTCCATAAGGAAACTAAGGGATATTAAGGCCTCCTTTTAATAGAGAACCGGACCAAAGCATTAACACTTAGTGAATACATGAACTCCTCAAACTACGGTAATCACCGGAAAGAATCCCAGTTATTGTCACCCTGGGGGATGCGGATCATAACTCGTAATAGGTGTCTACAACTTGCAAGATAGGATCAAGAACACATATATATTCATGAAAACATAATAGGTTCAGATCTGAAATCATGGCACTCGGGCCCTAGTGACAAGCATTAAGCATAGCAAAGTCATAGCAACATCAATCTCAGAACATAGTGGATACTAGGGATCAAACCCTAACAAAACTAATTCGATTACATGGTAAATCTCATCCAACCCATCACTGTCCAGCAAGCCTACGATGGAATTACTCACGAACGGCGGAGAGCATCATGAAATTGGTGATGAAGGATGGTTGGTGATGACGACGGCGTCGATTTCCCCTCTCCGGAGCCCAAATAAGGCTCCAGATCTGCCCTCCCGAGGAAGAACAGGAGGTGGCGGCGGCTCCGTATCGTAAAACGCGATGAGCTCTTCTCTCTGATTTTTTTTCTCCGCAAATAGGAATATATAGAAGTGGAAACGAGGTCGGAGGAGCAACAGGGGCCCCACAAGACAGGGGGGCGCGCCCTAGGGGGGAGGCGCGCCCCCTGGCTTGTGACCAGGTGGTGGCCCCTCTCCGGTTGATTCTTTCGCCAATATTTTTTATTAATTCCAAATATGTTCTCCGTAAATTTTCAGGTTAATCCGAGAACTTTTATTTCTGCACAAAAATAACACTAAGGCAATTCTGCTGAAAACAACGTCAGTCCAGGTTAGTTCCATTCAAATCATGCAAATTAGAGTCCAAAACAAGGGCAAAAGAGTTTGGAAAAGTGGATACGTTGGAGACGTATCAACTCCCCCAAGCTTAAACCTTTGCTTGTCCTCAAGCAATTCAGTTGATAAACTGAAAGTGATAAAGAAAAACTTTTACAAACTCTGTTTGATCTTGCTGTTGTGAATATGTCTAACTGATGTTCAGGTTTTCAGCAAAGATTATAAACTAACCACATTCACAATAACATTTAGGTCTCACATTTACTCATATCAATGGCATAATCAACTAGCGAGCAATAATAATAAGTCTCGGATGACAACAATTTTATCAAAACAATCATGATACAATATGACATAATGGTATCTCGCTAGCCCTTTCTGAGACCGCAAAACATAAATGCAGAGCACCTCTGAAGAACTAGGACTGACTAGACATTGTAATGCATGGTAAAAGAGATCCAGTCATACTCATACTCAATATCAATTAATAGCAAAGCATACAAACGACGGTGGTGCTCTCTAACTGGTGCCTTTCGTAAGAGGATGATGACTCAACAGTAAAGTAAAATAGATAGGCCCTTCGCAGAGGGAAGCATTGATTTGTAGCGGTGCCAGAGCTCGAGCTTTTAAAACAGAGATGAATAATAGTTTTGAGCGGTATGCTTTCATTGCCAACATAACAACTAAGAGATCTCGATATCTTCCATGCTAGATACATTATAGGCGGTTCCCAAACATAATAGTAAAGTTTTTACTCCCCCTCCACCAAATCAATCACACTCCACGGCGGGCCGAATCCACGGGTACCGTCCATACAAACAACAATCCTGGGGGGAGTTTTGTTTTCATTATACTTTGATTTGAATTTTGAGCATGGAACTGGGCATCCCGAATACCAGCCACTTTCTCGTGAATGATAGTGAATCAACACATATCGTGAGAATAACCCACCTAGCATGGAAGATACTGACAGCCCCTAGTCACTACATGAGCGATTTGGGCATACAAAACGGAATATTATTTGAAGGTTTAGAGTTTGGCAGATGCAAATTTACTTGGAACGGTAGGTAAATACCGCATATAGGTAGGTATGGTGGACTCTTATGGAACAACTTTGGGTTTATGGAGATGGATGCACAAGCAGTATTCCCGCTTAGTACAAGTGAAGGCTAGCAAAAGACTGGGAAGCGACTAACTAGAGAGCGACAACAGTCATAAACATGCTTTGAGATTAACCAATACTGAATGCAAGCATGAGTAGGATATAAATCACCATGAACATAAACATCGTGGAGGCTATGTTGGTTTTGTTTCAACTACATGCGTGAACATGTGCCAAGTCAAGCCACTCGAATCGTTCAGAGGAGGATACCATTCTATCATACTACATCACAACCATTTTAATATGCATGTTGGCACGCAAGACAAACCATTATACGCTCTTAGCTAATTAAGCATGTCATGAATAACTATAATCTCTAATTGTCATTGCAAACATGTTCAACCCATAACGAGCTGAATACTGAACGATGAGCTAATCATATTTACAAAAACAAAATAGGTCGAGTTCATACCAGCTTTTCTCCATCTCAGTCATTTCATCATATATCGTCATTATTGCCTTTCACTTGCACGACCGAACGGTGTGAATAATAATAAGAGTGCACGTGCATTGGACTAAGCTGGAATCTGCAAGCAATAACTCAAAGGAGAAGACAAGGTAGTATGGGCTCTCTGAAAGATAAACAATAATGCATATGAGAGCCACTCAACATGTCATCGTGGTCTTCTCCTTACGACCCAAAGAAGAAGAAAAAACTATTTACACGGGAAAGCTCTCAACAAGCAAAAGAAGAACAAGAAATCTTTTTGGGTTTTCTTTTAATACTACACTAAACAAACTTAAAAGTAAAGCTAGAACTAATTTTTTTTGGATTTTCTCAAGGTTAATTAAACACATAAGAAGAAAGCAAAAAGAAGAAATAAACTACCATGGATGGTATAATGAAAAAGTATGAACACCGACAACTGGAACGAATGTGTGAACATGAATGTAATGTCGGTGAGAAATACGTACTCCCCCAAGCTTAGGCTTTTGGCCTAAGTTGGTCTAGGGCCATGGCTGGCCCGGATGATATCCAAAGTCATAGTTGGGGTTGTACTGGGCTGCAGCAGCTACTGCTTGAGCGGCTCCAGCGCGGAGGCGAGCGGCTTCCGCCTCCTCTCTGGTTATAAAGTATCTCCGTTTTTCCTGAAAGTTAAAGAAGGCAGGAGCAGGAAGGGTAATATGGACAACACGCTGTCTGTCAAAAATTAGTCGGTACAAGAGGGGTTGTTCATTTCTCTCAAGAAACTGGTAGCGCACCATAGCCTCATAATCAAGAAAAGCAGGTGGTAATTCAATATCATTCCCCCTATGGGTACCCCAAGATAGTTAGCTACACGAGTGGCATAAATCCCGCCAAAGAATTGTCCCTCCTTAGCATTTTTATGTAGCCTCCTAGCAATAATAGCTCCTAGGTTATATCGTCTGTCACCCATGACCGCACTTTTAAGAATACTAAGATCAGATACGCAAAGGTGGCTATGGTCATGTTTACCGTTAATACATCTACCTATGAAGAGAGCAAAATAATGTATGGCAGGAAAGTGAATGCTCCCCAAGGTAGCCTGTGTAATGTTTCTAGTTTCTCCCATAGTGATGCTAGCAAGAAAATCATTGTATTCAGTTTTCTGAGGATCGCTGTGGCTACCCCATTGTGGAATTTTGCATGCATCATTAAAATCTTCTAAGTCCATAGTATAAGATTCATCATAAAGATTAAATAGAACGGAATGATTATTACGCCTGGATGAAAATTCAAACCTCCGCACGAAGGAATCAGTGAGTTTATAATATTGCCTGCATTGGTTTGAAACAAAATCTTCAAGGCCAGCATTTTGTATGTACGCGTAGAACTCCTCCTTGAAACCGGCTTGAGCCATGAATTGATTCGACGGCCATTCGCAAGGCCGCACTTGGGCTTCCCTCGGTGGTTCGAAGTTGGGCTCACGTAACGTGAGTCTCGGGGCCTTCTTGCTTGAGGAACCACCTTGGTATATTCTCCTTAACATTTTTTTCTTTCTCTGAAAAATTTCTGAAATTTTAATGACTACAAATAAAAGTGAACGAAACTCAACAAAACTTATAGCAACTACTCCCACAAGTGCCTAGAGGCTATATCATGCATCAAAACTACTTGGGACCATACAAATTTAACATGCAAGCTCAAAAACAAGGTCACCATAGCAGCAAAAATTTGCAATATATAAAGCACTAGAACAAAAACTAAATGGACCATTGGAGGAGTCACATACCGATGAACAATCCCCTAAAACGGTTTTGCAAATGGAGCTTTGAGCAAGGAGATCGAAAATGGCAGCAAAATGAGCTAGAACACGGGTTTGAGCAATGGTGGGATTTTTTCTGGAGGAAGACGAAGTGGATGGTGGCTGGAATAAGTTAGGGGCCCCACGTGGGACCCACAAGCCAGGGGGCGCGCCCAGGGGGTGGGCGCGCCCTGTAGGCTTGTGGCCCACTGGTGCAGCCCCCTGATGTATACTCAGTGCCAAAAATTCTTAAATATTCCAGAAAAAATCATACTAAATTTTCAGGGAATTCTGGGAACTTTTATTTTCAGGTCATTTTTCTATTGCACGGATAAATCAGAAAACAGAAAAATAATAGCATTTTCACATTACTTAATCTAAAGAACAGAAAGTAAAAGTTAGGTACAGAAGGTTGTGCTTTCTAAATTCATCCATCTCATGCTCATCAAAAAGAATCCATCAATAAGGTTGATCAAGTCTTATTGACAAACTTTTTCCGAAGGACATGGAACCGGAGAATTTTCGAATAACACTAGGTTACCTCAATGGGGATATGCATGTCCCCAACAATAAGTATATCATATTTCTTTTTGGCAGTAGGAAGAGGGAATTCAAAGTCTCCAATAATAACCGTCGAAATTTTTTCAATGGAGTTGATACTATGAACTTGAGGTTGTTTCTTCGGGAAGTGTACCGTATGCTCATTACCATTAACGTGAAAAGTGACATTGCCCTTGTTGCAATCAATAACAGCCCCTGTAGTATTCAATAAGGGTCTACCAAGGATGATCGACATACTGTCGTCCTCGGGAATATCAAAATAACAAAGTCCGTTAAAATAGTAATGTTTGCAACCACAACAGGCACATCCTCGCAAATACCGATGGGTAAAGCAGTTGATTTATCAGCCATTTGCAAAGAGATTTCAGTAGGTATCAACTTATTCAAATCAAGTCTACGATATAAAGAGAAAGGCATAACACTAACACCAGCTCCAAGGTCACATAAAATAGTTTTAACATAATTTCCTTTAATAGTGCATGGTATAGTAGGTACTCCGGGATCTCCTAGTTTCTTCGGTATTCCACCTTTAAAAGTATAATTAGCAAGCATGGTGGAAATCTCAGCTTCCGGAATCTTTCTTTTATTTGTCACAATATCTTTCATATACTTAGCATAAGGAGACATTTTCAGAATATCAGTCAAGCGCATACGCAAAAAGACAGGTCTAAGCATTTCAACAAAGCGCTCAAAATCCTCATCATCCTTTTTCTTGGATGGTTTAGGAGGAAAGGGCATGGGTTTCTGAACCCATGGTTCTCTTTCTCTACCATGCTTCCTAGCAACAAAGTCTCTTTTATCATATCTCTTATTCTTATGTTGTGGGTTATCAAGATCAATAGCAGGTTCAATCTCCACATCATTATCATTACTAGGTTGAGCATCAACATGAACATCATCATCAATATCATCACTAGGCTCATGTTCATTACCAGATTGTGTCTCAGCATCAGAAATAGAAATATCATTTGGGTTTTCATGTGAATCAATAACAGGTTCACCAGCAGCATGCAAAGTCCTATCATCATTCTTTTTTCCTTTTATTACTAGAATGACTAGGTGCATCAGTATTAACTCTCTGAGAATCTTGCTCAATTCTCTTAGGGTGGCCCTCAGGATACAAAGGTTCCTGAGTCATTCTACCACCTCTAGTCACAACTTTAACAGAATGATCGTTATTCTTACTATTCATCTCATTAAGCAAATCATTATGTGCCTTAAGTACTTGTTCTACTTGAGTAGTCACCATGGAAGCATGTTTTCTAATAAGCTTAAGATCATTGATAGTTCTACTCAAATAATCACCCAAGCGATCAAGCATGTAAGCATTATGTTTCAATTGTCTACTAACATAAGCATTGAAATTTCCTTGCTTAACAATAAAATTATCAAACTCATCCAAGCATTGGCTAGCAGCCTTATTATAAGGAATATCACCTTCATCAAATCTACGGAGGGAATTTACCTCTACTACCTGTGTCGGGTTATCAAGACCATGTATTTCTTCAATAGGTGGTAGATTCTTAACATCTTCAGCTTTAATACCCTTTTCTTTCATAGATTTCTTTGCCTCTTGCATATCTTCAGGACTGAGAAATAGAATACCTCTTTTCTTCGGAGTTGGCTTTGGAGGTGGTTCGGGAATAGTCCAATCATTATCATTGCTCAATATGTTATTCAGTAGTAGCTCGGCTTGTTCAACAGTTCGTTCCCTGAAAACACAACCAGCACAACTATCTAGGTGGCCCCTAGAAGCATCAGTTAGTCCATTATAAAAGATATCAAGTATTTCGTTTTTCTTGAGAGGATGATCAGGCAAAGCATTAAGTAATTGGAGAAGCCTCCCCCAAGCTTGTGGGAGACTCTCTTTTTCAATTTGCACAAAGTTAAATATTTCCTGCAAGGCAGCTTGTTTCTTATGGGCAGGAAAATATTTTTCAGAGAAGTAATATATCATATCCTGGGGACTACGCACACAACGAGGAGCAAGAGAATTAAACCATATCTTAGCATCACCCTTTAATGAGAAAGGAAACAACTTAAGAATGTAGTAATAGCGAATTTTTTCCTCATGAGTGAATAGGGTGGCTATATCATTCAATTTAGTAAGATGTGCCACAACAGTTTCAGATTCATAACCATGGAAAGGATCAGATTCTACCAAAGTAATTAACTCAGGATCGACAGAGAATTCATAATCCTTATCAGTAACAAAGATAGGTGAAGTAGTAAACTTGGGATCATATTGCATTCTAGCATTCAAAGATTTTTCTTTCCACTTGCGTAGCAATTTCTTAAGATCATCTCTATCCTTACAAGCAAGAAAGTCCCTAGCTACCTCTCCTTCCATAACATAACCCTCAGGTATATCAGGCAATTCATATCTAGGAGAGCTAGGTCTAGCATGTGTATCATAGTGTTCAATTTCAATAATTTCATCAGATTCAGAGATATCATCAGTTTCAGCATTCACTCTAGCAATTTGTTCATCAAGGAATTCACCCAGTGGCATAGTAGTATCAAGCAAAGTATCATCATAAGCATCATGCATAGAAGAATTAGCATCATCAATTACTTGCGACATATCAGAATTACTAGCAGGTGGTGGTGTCGCAAATTTACTCATAACAGAAGGTGAATCAAGTGCAGAGCTAGATGGCAGTTCCTTACCTGTCCTCGTAGTTGAGGGGTAGATCTTGGTTTTAGCGTCTTTCAAATTCTTCATAGTGATCAACAGATATAAATTCCAAGTGACTCAAAGAATAGGGCTATGCTCCCCGGCAACGGCGCCACAAAAAGGTCTTGATAACCCACAAGTATAGGGGATCACAATAGTTTTCGAGGGTAGAGTATTCAACCCAAATTTATTGATTCGACACAAGGGGAGCCAAAGAATATTCTCGAGTATTAGCAGCTGAGTTGTCAATTCAACCACACCTGAAAGACTTAATATCTGCAGCAAAGTATTCAGTAGCAAAGTAGTATGGAAGTAACGGTAACGATGGCAAGTGACAGTAGCAGTGTTGTAGTGATTGTAACAGTAGCAACGGAAAAGTAACTTAGCAAAGATCAATATGCGAAAAGCTCGTAGGCAATGGATCAGTGATGGATAATTATGTCGGATGGCATTCATCATGCAACGGCTATAACATAGGGTGACACAGAACTAGCTCCAATTCATCAATGTAATGTAGGCATGTATTCCATATATAGTCATACGTGCTTATGGAATAGAACTTGCATGACATCTTTTGTCCTACCCTCCCGTGGCAGCGGGGTCCTAATGGAAACTAAGGGATATTAAGGCCTCCTTTTAATAGAGAACCGGACCAAAGCATTAGCACTTAGTGAATACATGAACTCCTCAAACTACGGTAATCACCGGAAAGAATCCCAGTTATTGTCACCCTGGGGGATGCGGATCATAACTCGTAATAGGTGTCTACAACTTGCAAGATAGGATCAAGAACACATATATATTCATGAAAACATAATAGGTTCAGATCTGAAATCATGGCACTCGGGCCCTAGTGACAAGCATTAAGCATAGCAAAGTCATAGCAACATCAATCTCAGAACATAGTGGATACTAGGGATCAAACCCTAACAAAACTAACTCGATTACATGGTAAATCTCATCCAACCCATCACCGTCCAGCAAGCCTACGATGGAATTACTCACGAACGGCGGAGAGCATCATGAAATTGGTGATGAAGGATGGTTGGTGATGACGACGGCATCGATTTCCCCTCTCCGGAGCCCAAATCAGGCTCCAGATCTGCCCTCCCGAGGAAGAACAGGAGGTGGCGGCGGCTCCGTATTGTAAAACGCGATGAACTCTTCTCTCTGATTTTTTTCTCCGCAAATTGGAATATATAGGAGTGGAAACGAGGTCGGAGGAGCAACAGGGGCCCCACAAGATAGGGGGGCGCGCCGTAGGGGGGACGCGCCCCCTGGCTTGTGACCAGGTGGTGGCCCCTCTCCGGTTGATTCTTTCGCCAATATTTTTTATTAATTCCAAATATGTTCTCCATAAATTTTCAGGTCAATCCGAGAACTTTTATTTCTGCACAAAAATAACACCAAAGCAATTCTGCTGAAAACAGCGTCAGTCCAGGTTAGTTCCATTCAAATCATGCAAATTAGAGTCCAAAACAAGGGCAAAAGAGTTTGGAAAAGTGGATACGTTGGAGACGTATCATTTTATCGTGCCCAGCCAGGGCACCCCCTCCTGTGGTTCTTGGGTCCAGTATTTTTTATTTATTGTAAAATAATTCTCCGAAAAGTTTCATCCAGTTCCGAGAACTTTTATTTCTGCACAAAAACAACACCATGGTAGTTCTGCTGAAAACAGCGTCAGTCCGGGTTAGTTTCATTCAAATCATGCAAATTAGAGTCCAAAACAAGAGCAAAAGTGTTAGGAAAAGTAGATATGACGGAGACATATAAAATCCCCCAAGCCTAACCCATTGCTTGTCCTCAAGCAATTCAGTTGACAAACTGAAAGTGAAAAAGAAAAACTTTTACGAACTCTTTTGTTCTTGTTTACATATATATGCTTAAGTAGCACCCGGTTTTCAGCAAAGATCATGACTAACCATGTCAACAATAACTCTTAGAAATTATATTAGCTCATATCAAAGACATAAGCAACTAGCGAGCAATAATAAAATATCTCGAGCGCCAACACTTTGTCAGAACGGTCATGATATAACATGACAATAGTAGTATCTCGCTAGCTCTTTCTGAGACCACAAAACATAAATACAGAGCACCTCCAAAGTTCAAGCAGTGACTAAACATTGTAATTCATGGTAGAAAAGATCCAGTCATGCTGCACCCAACATTAACTATACACAATGCATGAGGATGACAATAGTGCTCTCAGATCTGGCGCTTATTTGAGAAGGTCATGACTCAACATAAAAGTAAATAGATAGTCCCTTCGCAGAGGGAGGCAGGGATTTGCAGAGGTGCCAGTGCTCAAGGCTTAAATCAGACATAAATATAATTTTGGGAGGTACAACCTTCCTTTCAACATTACGACCAAGAGTTATCAATATCTTCCATGCTAAACACATTAGCGGCGGTTCCCAAGCGGTAAAAGTAAAGGTTTACTCCCCCTCCACCAACAAACACACTCCACGGCTAGCCGAATCCACGGGTACCGTCCATACCAACAACATTTCTGGGGGAGTTTTGTTTAATTATTTGCAATTTTTGATTTCGAGACTGGGAATCCCTATTACCGCCCCTCTCGTGCAAGGACGAGTGAATAAACACTCATCATGAGAATAACCCGCTTAACATGGAAGATACTGACCGCCCCATATCGCTCCATGAGCGGTCCAGGCACACAAAACAGATGTTCATTTGAATTTTTAGAGTTGGCACATGCAAATTTACTTGGAACGGCAGGGTAATACCGCATATAGGTAGATATAGTGGACTCGTCTGGAATAACTTGGGTTTAAGGATTTTTTACGCACAAGCAGTATTCCCGCTTAGTACAGGCGAAGGCTAGCAAATAGATTGAGAAGCGGCCAGCTAGAGAGCGAAAACGGTCATGAACATGCATTATGAATAATAAACATTGAATACTAGCATGAGTAGGATATGTCCACCATGAACATAAATATCGTGAAGGCCATGTTGGTTTTGATTCAACTACATGCGTGAACATGTGCCAAGTCAAGCAACTTGAAACATTCAGAGGAGGATACCATATCATCATACTACATCACAACCATTTTAATGCATGTTGACATCCAAGATAAATCATTATCCACTCCTAGCTACTTAAGCATGACATGAGCAACTATAATCTCTAATTGTCATTGCAGACATGTTTGATCATAATATGCTGAATCATGGATACTAGGTTAAACATATTTACAAAAACAAAAACAAGTTGAGTTCATACCCGCTTCTCTCTGCCACAATCACTTCATCAAATATCATCATTATTGCCTTTCACTTGCACGACCGAATGATATGAAAATAATAATAGTGCAAGAGTGCCGTGGACTAAGCTGGAATCTGCAAACATTTTATTCAAGAGGAGAAGACAAAGTAATATGGGCTCTTTGTTGGATCAACAATAATGCATATGAGAGCCACTCAACATTTTCATCGTGGTCTTCTCCTTGGTACGACTCAAATAAAAGGAAAAGAATTTCAGAGAAACACACTGAAATAATTTTTTGAGTTTTTGGTTTTTTCTTGAAAAGCAAGTTAAAGAAGGAAAAACAAAGACGAGAAAAACTATTTACACGGGAAAACTCCTGACAAGTAAAAGAAGAAACGAGAAATCTTTTTGGGTTTTCTTTTGCTACTACAATTAATTTAAACTCGAAAGAAAAACCAAAAAGGAGTAGGAAATATTTTTGGATTTTCTCAAAGTTTTTTCAAACACGCAAGAAGAAAGCGAGGAAATAAATCTAGCATGGATAATACAATGAAAAAGTGTGGACACCGACAACCGGGATGAAATGTGTAGACATGAATATAATGTCGGTGGAAATACGTACTCCCCCAAGCTTAGGCTTTTGGCCTAACTTGGTAATCACCACCCGCGGCCTATATAATAGTCTGAGTGATATCCCACCGAGGCTCTTGGTGCAGCCTCCTCAGCCCATCTAGCATCTTCAACCTCCGCATTGTACGCGCGGGCCTCGCTCTCAAGAACGTAGTATCTTCCCTTACTGTGATAATCAAAGAGAGCAGGAGTAGGCAAGGTAACAGGTACAATGGGATCTTTATTGAACCTCAAGTTGTAAGTATAATTAGTGATTGTGCCCTTAAGGAACTTATGACATTTCATGGCCTCAAAGTCAAAGTACTGAGTAGGTAAAATGGGATCGTTAGGCCAAGGTGATACATTTAGCTTCTTAGCTACACGGGAGGCATAGATCCCTCCATAAAAGTGACCACTAGCAGTGTTGTACTGCAATCTCCGTGCAACGATTGCTCCAAGATTATAACGTTTATCTCCTATTATAGCAGTGTGTATAAGACTCAAATCAGGGGCACAACGTGTGCTACAATCTTGCTTGCCTACGATGCATTTGCCATTAAAGAGTGCAAAGTAGTGTATTGATGGAAAATGGATGCTTTTTATTCTACCTTGTATCACTCCTCTATCTTCACCGTAGCAAAGATTAATAAAAAATGACCCATACTCAGATGTTGGTGGTTCGTCTAGCGAACTCCAATATGGAATTTTGCACGCTTCACAGAACACCTCTAAAGGCATGGTAAAGGGGTGGTCATAAAGGTTAAATGAAACTCTAGACTCACGAGGAAAATATTTAAATTTCTTTGTGAATGTTTTTGTGAGGTCAAGATGTTGAATGCACTCATCTGCGATGAAGGGGGCAAGTTTTGTGTTGTCGATAAATTGCTCGGATTCATCCTTAATACCCGCACTTATCACGAATTCGTTACATGGCCATAAGCATGATTTGGTAGCGGCATCCCGCATCGAGCTTGCACTTGGCTCAACTTAAGACCGTCATATTGAGCCACTACTCGATGATGCCTCCGAGGACCTTCTCCTCGAAGAACTCCTTCCAAAGAAATTCATTTTATTCGCGTACAAATTTCTGAAAATTTTGGTCCCAAAATTTTTGTCAACAAAACTTCATAAGATTGATAGCAACTACTCCTAAGGATGCATAGAGGCCATATTAAGCATTCAAACTACTTAGAAATCTAAGAATTCAACATGCAAGCCAATATATAGCAGCACCAAGAGTAGATAATTATTCTAAAAATAAACCACTAAGTCAAAAACTAATTGGAGCAATGGAGGAGTCACATACCAAGTAGCGATCCTCTCAAAACAATTTCGGAAACGGAGCTTCGAGCAAAGAGATCGAAATCCGCGGGTTTGAGAGCAAGAACACGAGAGAGAGAGAGAGATATGGTGATTTTTTTTCTAGAGGTAAGAGATGTAATGGGCTAAAGGGATAAGTGAGGGGACCCACGTGGGGACCACAACCCACCAGGGCGCGTTTGGGGCTGCTGGCGCGCCCTGGTGTCTTGTGGGCACCAGGTGCACCCCCTCTGATGTTATTTGCACCAGAAATTCAGAAATATTCAGAAAAAAATCGTGTTAAATTTTCAGGACATTTTGAGAACTTTTATTTTTGGGTCATTTTTATTGCACGGAGAAATCAGAAAACAGGATAAACATGGCATTTTATTTTATTAGACTAAGAAAAATAAAAACAACAGGTGGGAGCAGAAGGTTGTGTCTACTAGATTCATCAACTTCATACCTCTCAAAAATGATCCATTAATAAGGTTGATCAAGTCTTATTAACAACCACTTCCGATTAGCATGAAACCGAAGAACTTTGATAAAACACTAAGTTACCTCAATGGGGATATACATATCCCCAACAATAAGTATGTCATATTTCTTTTTGGCAGTAGGTAGAGGTAGTTGAAAACTTCCAATAGTGAGTGTCGGAGATTCTTCAATAACATTTATACCATTCACTTGGAATTGTTTCTTCGAAAGTGCATCGTATGCTCATTACCATTGATATGAAAAGTGACTTTGCTTTTATTGCAATCAATAACATCCCCTGCAATATTCAAAAAGGGTCTACCAAGGATAATCGACATGTTGTCGTCCTCGGGCATCTCAAGAATAACAAAGTCCATTAAGATAGTATCATTTGCAACAACAACGGGCACATCCTCACAAATACTGATAGGTATGGCAGTTGATTTGTCAGTCATTTGCAATGATATTTCAGTGGGTGTGAGTTTATTCAAATCAAGTCTTTTATACAAAGACAAAGGCATAACACTAACACCAGCTCCCAAATCACACAAAGCAGTTTTGACATAATTTCTTTTAATGGAGCAAGGTATAGTTGGTATTCTAGGATCTCCAAGTTTTTTAGGTACTCCATCCTTAAAAGAATAATTAGTAAGCATGGTGGAGATTTCAGCTTCCGGTATCTTTCTTTTATTAGTGATGATGTCTTTCATGTATTTTGCATAAGGGGCCATCTCTAAAATATCAGTTAAGCGGGTACGCAAAAAGACTCGCCTAATCATTTCAGCAAAACGTTCAAATTCTTCATCATCCATTTTCTTAGATGGTTTTGGTGGAAAGGGCATGGGTTTCTGAACCCATGGTTCTCTTTCTTTACCATGTTTTCTAGCCACAAAGTCTCTCTTATCATATCGTTTATTTTTAGGTTGTGGGTTATCAAGATAAGTAGCATGATCTATTTCAACATCATTATCTGGTTCTTTATCATTGTTCGGTTGAGTATCTTCATGAACATCATCATTATTATTTTCATTATCACTAGGTGAATGTTCATTACCAGATTGAGTTTTAGCATCAGAAATAGAGACATCATTATCTTCAGGAGGTTTTCTATCTCAGGTTCACTAGAGGTATGCAAAGTCCTATCATTTTTCTTTTTCTTTTTCTTTTTAGAAGGACTAGGTGCATCCGTATTAATTCTCTGAGAGTCTTGTTCAATTCTTTTAGGATGACCTTCAGGATAAAGAGGTTCTTGGGTCAGTCTACCTCCTCTAGTCACTACTCTAATAGCATGATCGTTCATATTATTATTCATTTCATTAAGCAATTCTCTTTGAGATTTAGCAACTTGTTCTAACTGGGTTTGAACCATAGAGGCATGTTTTCCTACACCTCTAACATCATTACTGATTCTAAATAACAAGTCACTCAAGCGAGCAATTATATCAGAATTATATTTCAATTGTTTCAGAACATTTGCATTGAAGTGATCTTGTTTCCTAATGTAGTTATCAAACTCATATAAGCATTGACTAGGATGTTTATTGTAAGGGATATCACTTTCATCAAACTTCAATAAAGAATTTACCTCTACCACCTGTTGAGGTGGTGGTGTGTCAAGGCCATGTATTTCTTTAATAGGTGGTAAATTCTTAACATCCTCAGCTTTAATACCTTTTTCCTTCATACATTTCTTTGCCTCTTGCATATCTTCAGGACTGAGAAATAAGATACCCCTCTTCTTCAGAGTGGGTTAAGGCGGTGGTTCAGGGAGAGTCCAATCATCATAATTCTTCAATATATTATTCAATAGTTTCTCAGCTTGTTCAACAGCTCGTTCCCTGAAAACACAACCAGCACAACTATCTAGGAAGTCCCTAGAAGCATCAGTTAGTCCATTATAGAAGATACCAAGTATTTCATTTTTCTTAAGAGGGTGATCAAGCAAAGCGTTAAGAAATTGGATAAGCCTCCCCCAAGCTTGTGGTAGACTCTCTTCTTCAATTTGCACGAAGTTAAATATTTCCTGTAAGGCAACTTGTTTATTATGAGCAGGAAAATATTTTTCAGAGAAGTAGTAAATCATATCCTGGGGACTACGCACACAACCAGGAGCAAGAGTACTATACCATATCTTAGCATCACCCTTTAGTGAGAACGGAAATAATTTGAGAATATAGTAATAGCGAATCTTCTCATCATGAGCAAAGAGGGTGGCTATATGATTCAACTTAGTAAGATGTGCCACTACAGTTTCAGTTTCATAGCCATGGAAAGGATCAGATTCAACCAAAGTAATTAACTCTGGGTCAACAGAGAATTCAAAATCCTTATCCGAATAAAGATAGGTGAAGTAGCAAACTTAGGATCACATTTCATTCTAGCATTCAAAGTCTTTTCCTTATACTTGCATAATAATTTCTTAAGATCATCTCTATCCTTACAAGAAAGGATTTCTCTAGCTATCTCCTCATCCATAACATAACCTTCAGGTATCTTAGGCCTTTCAAATCTAGGAGAGCTAGGTCTAATAGGTGTTTCATAGTTCTCAGTTTCAAAGACTACACCAGTTCTAGTAATCTCATCAGTTTCAATAATTTCATTCTCTTTATCTCTAGCAATTTGTTCATCAAGAAATTCACCTAGTGGCACATTATCATCAAGCATGGTACTACCATCATCATAAGCATCATTCATAGCAGAAGTAGCATCATCAATAACTTGTGACATATCAGGATTAATAGCATGTGGTGGTGTTGCAAGTTTACTCATAACCGAAGGTGAATCAAGTACAAAGCTAGATGGCAATTCCTTACCTCCCCTCGTCTTAGAGGGAAAAATCTTGGTTCTTGTATCCTTCAGATTCTTCATGGTGATCAATTGATATAAATCCCAAGTGACTCAACAAATATAGCTATGATCCCCGGCAACGGCGCCAGAAAAAGGTCTTGATAACCCACAAGTATAGGGGATCGCAACAGTTTTCGAGGGTAGAGTATTCCACCCAAATTTATATATTCGACACAAGGGGAGCCAAAGAATATTTGCGAGTTTTAGCAGTTGAGTTGTCAATTCAACCACACCTGGAGGTTAAATATCTGCAGCAGAGTGATCAGTAGCACAGTAGTATGATAGTTTTGATAGCAGTAGTAACAGTAACAGTAACAGTAAGAGCGATAGCAATGGTTTTGTAGCAAGTGTAACAGTAGCAGTAGCAATAGTAACTTAGCAAGAACAATATGTGGAAAGCTCGTAGGCACTGGATCGGTGAACTCGTTGGATAATATTCATCATATAAGAGTCATAACCTAGGGCGACACAGAATTAGCTCCAGTTCATAAATGTAATGTAGGTATGTATTCCATAAATAGTCATACGTGCTTATGGAAAAGAACTTGCATGACATCTTTTGTCCTACCCTCCCATGGCAGCGGGGTCCATAAGGAAAGTAAGGGATATTAAGGCCTCCTTTTAATAGAGAACTGGAACAAAGCATTGACACATTGTGAATACATGAACTCCTCAAACTACGGTCATCATCGGAAAGTATCCCGACTATTATCACTCCGGGGTTTACGGATCATAACACATAATAGGTGCATATGACTAGCAAGATCGGATCAAGAACATAGATATAATGGTGATAACATAAACGGTTCAGATCTGAAATCATGGCACTCGAGCCCTAGTGACAAGCATTAAGCATGGCAAAGTCATAGCAACATCAATCTCAGAACATAGTGGATACTAGGGATCAAGCCCTAACAAAACTAACTCGATTACATGATGAATCCCATCCAACTCCTCACCGACCAGCAAGCCTACGAAGAAATTACTCACTCCCGGTGGGGAGCATCATGTAATTGGCGATGGAGAAGGGTTGATGATGACGAAGACCAAAGATTCCCCTCTCCGGAGCTCCAAACGGGCTCCAGATCTGGCCTCCCGATGAAGAACAGGAGGTGGCGGCGGCTCTGTATCGTAAAACGCGATGAAACTGTTTCTCCTATTTTTTTCTCCGAAAATAGGATTTTATAGTGCTGGAATTAGGGTCAGTGGGGCCACGAGGTGGTCACAGCCCACCAGGGCGTGCCTGGAGGGGGTGGCGTGCCCTGGTGTATCGTGCCCAGCCAGGGCACCCCCTCCGGTGGTTCTTGGCTCCAGTATTTTTTATTTATTATAAAATAATTCTCCAAAAAGTTTCATCCAGTTCCGAGAACTTTTAGTTCTGCACAAAAACAACACCATGGTAGTTCTGCTGAAAACAATGTCAGTCTGGGTTAGTTATTTCAAATCATGCAAATTAGAGTCCAAAACAGGAGCAAAAGCGTTAGGAAAAGTAGATACGACGGAGACGTATCATTCAACAACAAGTGAATAATTCATAGGCATTTCCTGATGCTTACCGATATTACCAATTCTTTGACATTCATCACAAGATAAGACAAACTTATGAGCATCCTTGAAGAGAGTAGGCCAATAAAAACCAGATTGCAATACCTTGTGAGCAGTTCTATCTCCCGCATGATGTCCTCCATAGGCTTCGGAATGACATTTCTGTAGGATTTGTTCATGTTCATTCTCAGGTACACAACGTCTAATAATACAATCTACCCCTTCTTTATAAAGATGTGGGTCATCCCAAAAGTAATGTCTTAAATCATAGAAGAATTTTTTTTTCTTTTGTTGGTATGTGAAACTAGGTTGTATATATTTAGCAACAATGTGGTTAGCATAATCAGCATACCAAGGAGTGTTTTGAGAAACATTTATTGCAGCTAACTGTTCATCAGGAAAACTATCATCAATAGGTAGTGGGTCATCAAGAATATTTTCTAACCTAGACAAGTTATCAGCTACGGGGTTCTCAGCTCCTTTCCTATCAGTGATATGTAAATCAAATTCTTGAAGCAAGAGAACCCACCTAATGAGTCTAGGTTTAGCATCTTTTTTTCCATAAGATATTTTATAGCAACATGATCAGTGTGAACAATAACTTTGGAATCAACAATGTAAGATCTAAATTTATCACAAGCAAACACAACTGCTAAAAATTCTTTTTCAGTAGTAGCATAATTTCTTTGGGCACTGTCTAGAGTTTTGCTAGCATAATGGATAACATTTAATTTCTTATCAACTCTTTGTCCTAGAACATCACTAACATCATAATCACTTGCATCACACATAATTTCAAAAGGCAAGTTCCAATGAGGTGGTTGAACAATAGGTGCAGAAGTTAAGGCTTTCTTGAGTGTTTCAAAGGCTTCTACACAATCATCATCAAAAACAAATGGAATATACTTTTGTAAAAGATTAGTAAGAGGCCTAGAAATTTTAGAGAAGTCTTTAATAAACCTCCTACAGAAACCAGCATGACCAAGGAAACTCCGAATACCTTTAATATCTTTAGGACATGGCATTCTCTCAATTGCATCAACTTTAGCCTTATGCACCTCAATACCTCTTTCAGGTATTTTATGCCCCAAGACAATACCTTCATTAACCATAAAGTGGCACTTCTCCCAATTCAAGACGAGGTTAGTTTGTTCACATCTGTGCAAAACTTGATCAAGGTTGCTTAAGCAATCATCAAAAGAAGTTCCGTAAACGGAAAAATCATCCATGAAAACCTCCACAATCTTTTCACAAAAATCAGAGAATATAGTAGTCATACATCTTTGAAAGGTAGCAGGTGCATTGCATAAACCAAAAGGCATACGTCTATAAGCATAGGTTCCAAAATGACAAGTAAATGTGGTTTTCTCTTGATCAGATTGTGACACATGTATTTGAGAGAAACCATAATATCCATCCAGAAAACAAAAGTGTGTGTGCTTAGATAATCTTTCTAGCATTTGATCAATGAAAGGTAGAGGGTAATGATCTTTTCTAGTAGCTTTTTTTAATTTTCTAAAATCAATTACCATTCTATAGCCAGTGACAATTCTATGTGGGATAAGTTCATTTTTATCATTAGGAACAACAGTAACACCTCCCTTCTTAGGGACACAATGAACGAGACTTACGCATCTACTATCAGCTATGGGATAGATTATACCTGCTTCCAGAAGCTTTAGTATTTCAGTTCTTACCACTTCTTTCATCTTAGGATTCAGTCGTCGTTGGTGATCAACAACGGGTTTAGCATCAGGTTCCATATTGATCTTGTGCTGACATAGAGTGGGACTAATGCCCTTAAGATCATCAAGAGTATATCTTTAATAATCTTTCTTCTTCATGTTCTGAAAGGTTAGGACTAATAATAACAGGATATATCTTTTTCTCATCAAGATAAGCATATTCAAAGTGTCAGGCAATTGTTTTAATTCAAACACATGATCACCTTTAGGTGGAGGAGGACCTCCTAGAGTTTCAATAGGCAAATTGTGTTTTAGGAGAGGTTGTTGTTCAAAGAAAATTTTATCTATTTCATTTCTTTCATGCAAGTGCATGTCATTTTCATGGTCTAGCAAATATTGTTCTAGTGGATCAGTAGGAGGAATGGCAATAGAAGCAAGACCAATTATTTCATCCTTACTAGATAATTCTTTATTACGAGGTTTTCTACTAGACTTGGAAAAATTAAATTCATGAGACACATCACCAAAATTAACACTGACGGTTTCTCTCTTGCAATCTATCTTAGCATTGATGGTGTTCAAGAAAGGTATACCAAAGATAATGGGACAAAAGTCATCTTGTGGGGAACCAAGAACTAGAAAATCAGTAGGATATTTTATTTTCCCACACAAGACTTCAACATCTCTAACAATCCCAAGTGGTGTGATGGTGTCTCTATTAGCATGTTTAATAGTAACATCTATGTCTTCTATTTCAGTAGGTGCTATGTCATTCATAATTTCTTGGTATAAGGTAAAAGGAATAGGACTCACACTAGCACCCATATCACATAAACCATGATAGCAATGATCTCCTATTTTAACTGAGACAACAGGCATGCCAACTACGGGTCTATGTTTATCTTTTTCATCAGGTTTGGCAATTCTAGCAGCTTCATCACAAAAGTAAATAACATGGCCATCAATATTTTCTACCAAGATATCTTTAACCATAGCAACACTAGGTTCTACTTTAATTTGTTCAGAGGGCTTAGGTGCTTTAATATTACTTTTGCGAACCACAGTTGATACCTTAGCATGTTCCTTTATCCTAACAGGGAAAGGAGGTTTTTCAATATAAGCAGTAGGCACAACTGGATCAACATTGTAAATGATAGTTTCATCTTTAGCTATGACCGGTTCTTTAATTTCTTCTTTAATAGGGGGATGATATTTAAACCACTTCTCCTTAGGGAGATCAACGTGAGTAGCAAATGATTCACAGAAAGAGGATACTATCTCAGAGTCAAGTCCATATTTAGTGCTAAACTTGTGAAAAGCATCGGTATTCATAAAGGATTTAACACAATCAAACGTAAGTTTAATTCCTGACTCCTTACCTTCGTTGAGTTACCAATCTTTAGAGTTGTGTTTAATTCTTTCTAATAGATCCCACTTGAATTCAACAGTCTTCTTCATAAAAGAACCAGTACAAGAAGTATCGAGAATGGATCGATCATTATGAGAAAGCCGAGCATAAAAGTTTTGAATAATAATTTCTCTCGGGATATCATGATTGGGGCATGAATATAACATTTACTTAAGCCTCCCCCAAGCTAGAGCGATGCTTTCTCCTTCACGAGGCCAAAAATTATATATATAATTCCGATCACGATGAACTAGATGCATAGGATAAAACTTTTGGTGGAATTCTAATTGCAGCCGATTCCAGTTCCATGATCCAATATCATCACATAGCCTATACCATGTCAATGCTTTTCCCTTCAAAGATAAAGGGAAAACCTTCTTCTTAACTTCATCTCTGGATAAACCTGCAAGCTTAAACAATCCACAAATTTCATCCACATGTATTAGATGCATATCGGGATGTTCAGTTCCGTCTCCTGCATAAGGATTAGCTAGCAGTTGTTCTACCATACCCGAAGGAATTTCATAACCAATATTTTGAGTAGGTGCAGTAGGTTGAGGGGCAACTAATTGTGGTTCCGGTCGAGGTGAAGATACCCCGAACAAACCCCTCAAAGGATTGTTTTCCATAGTAGCAAGTGACAATAAATTTCAGCACGTAGTATATGTTTTTTTCCTTACCGATTTCCACTTACCAAGAGCGCTTCACTCCCTGACAACGGCGCCAGAAAAGAGTCTTGATGACCCACAAGTATAGGGGGTCAATCGCAGTCCTTTCGATAAGTAAGAGTGTCAAACCCAACGAGGAGCAGAAGGAAATGACAAGCGGTTTTCAGCATGGTAATTTCTGCAAGCACTAAAATTGTAGGTAACAAGTAGTTCGATAGCAAGATAATTGGTAATGCGGAAGTAACGGTAATGGTAAATAAAGTGCAGATAGATAGCCCAATCCTTTTGTGCAAAGGACAGGCCAAAACGGTCTCTTATAATAAGCAAAGTGTTCTTGAGAGTACACGGGAATTTCATCTAGTCACTTTCATCATGTTGGTTTTATTTGCGTTCGCTACTTTGATAATTTGATATGTGGGTGGACCGGTGCTTGGGTGCTATTCTTACTTGAACAAACCTCCCACTTATGATTAACCCCCTCGCAAGCATCCACAACTACGAGAAAAGTATTAAGATAAAATCTAACCATAACATTAAATGTTTGGATCCAAATCAGCCCCTTATGAAGTAGCGCATAAAGTAGGGTTTAAGCTTCTGTCACTCTAGCAACCCATCATCTAATAACTACTCCACAATGCATTCCCTTAGGCCCAAAGATGGTGAAGTGTCATGTAGTCGACGTTCACATGACACCACTAAGGGAATCACAACATACATATCATCAAAATATCGAACACATATCAAATTCACATGATTACTTGCAACATGACTTCTCCCGTGACCTTAAGAACAAAGGTAACTACTCACAAATGATATTCATGCTCAAGAACAGAGAGGTATTAAATAGCATAATGGATCTGAACATATAATCTTCCACCAAATAAACCATATAGTAATCAACTACGAGATGTAATCAACACTACTAGTCACCCATAGGTACCAATCTTAGGTTCCGGTACAAAGATTGAACACAAGAGATGTACTAAGGTTTGAGAAGAGATGGTGCTGTTGAAGATGTTGATGAAGATTGGCCTCCCAAAGATGATAGGGGGGGTTGGTGATGACGATGGCTTCAAATTCCCCCTCTGGGAGGGAAGTTCCCCCGGCGGAATCGCTCCGCCGGAGGGCAAAAGTGCTCCTGCCCAATTTCCGCCTAGAGACGGCGGAGTTCCGTCCCGAAAGTCCTATCCTTATTTTTTCTAAGTAAAAAGACCTTAAGTACCAGAAGATGGGCACCGCAGGTGGGCTGGGCTGACCACAACCCACCAGGGCGCGCCTGGGGGGCCTGGCGCGCCCTGGTGTCTTGTGGTCACCAAGTGGCTCCCCGCCGATAGTTATTTGCTCCAGTATTTTTCAAATATTCCAAAATAATTCTCCATGAAGTTTCAGCTTATTTGGAGATGTGTAGAATAGGTGTCTCTGATATGCTTTTACAGGTCCAGAATTCCATCTGCCGGCATTCTCCCTCTTTGTGTAAACCTTACAAATTATGAGAGAAAAGGCATTAGAATTACTCCATAAAGCAATATTATGCATGAAAACATTATAAATAACAGTAGGAAATCCTGATGCAAAATGGACGTATCAGCCGTGCTGGTGGCGGCGGTGCGTGCGTGGTGGCGGCGGTGCGCGTTTGGCGGCGGAGGCCCCGTCCAAAACCTGGATCTGGAGGGCGCTGGGGCGTCGGGCGGCGCGGGGGCGGGCTGTGTCCTGGCAGGGTGTGGCTCTGGCCGTTGTCCCGGTGGAGCGTCGGCTGCTGGTGCTGCTGGCTGCGGTGCTGGCCGGCCAGATCATCGGATCTGGCCCATGGCCGCAGGCGAGCGGTTCGGGAATGGCCCTCGGGGTCCTGTCGAGGATGTGGGCTACCACGATCTGGTGGTGGCTCATGGCGATGGTATGGGTCGTCTCACGGCGATGTTGGGCCCACCCGTGCGCGGCTCGCGAGGGGGCAGATCTGTTGTGGCGGCGGCTGGCTTGTTCCGGCGTCGGCCCGCCCGTAGTTGATCTGTGTCGGCCTTGTGCCCTCTCCACGGTGTTCGGTCGATACTTCTGTCGAAGGGCTGGCCCGCTCCCAGCTGCGGTCCATCGCCCGTCTCGCGCCCGTTGTGGCAGGACCGAGCTCCTCTCACGCTCGGTGGGTAGGACCGAGCTCGTCTCGCGCATGGTGCAGCATGACCGACCTCGTCTCGCATACGGTGCAGCAGGACCGAGCTCGTCTCGCGCCCGGTGCTGCAGGACGAGTCGATGGAGGCCAATTTTGGCCGGCCTTTGGGTCTCGGCGTTGGGGGCTGCCCAGGGGTGGAAAAGGCGGCTCCTTTTCGCTCGTCTCTTTGGCTGGGGTAGCGGCGGATCTCGGGCGAGGTGGTGTCAAGGTCTTGGATGCCGGGGTGGCTCCCTGGAGGTGGTTGCGCGGTGCTCATGGGCAGAGCCCATGGCCGGGCGCTGCCTGGCGACCATGGCCGTGTGGGCGGCATGGTAGCCGGGGTGTGGCGATCGGTGGCGGTGGGTGTTGGTCGGGGTGAAAACACGCTCTATCTACGGACGGACCAGCGGCGGCGAAGCTCGTTCCCTTCTTGAAGGCATAGTCGTGGCTCTCATCGCCCGTAGTGCTGCTCCAGGGGAAACTCTGATCCTCGGATCGGGCGGTGGCGGCGCTCCGGTGTCGTATCCTTCATGAAGGCGTCGCTTTGGAGCCCACGGTTCGTCGTATGCGGCTTTATCTCTTTGCCGTGGCATGTTCCCGGTTGAGTCCCCGGTTGCTCTTGTAGTGCTTGGGGTGATGTTGCTGCGATCAGCACCTATGTATCATGCCTTGGATGTGTGTGTTGTGTTGACGTGCGTTTGTATCGGGTTGTTGTTGATCATTGCTTTATATATAAAGCTGTAGGATCGAAAGTATGTCTAGAGAGGGGGGGGGGTGATTAGACTACTTGACCAAATAAAAGTTCTACCTTTTCCCAATTTTAAGTGTTGGCAGATTTTAGCAATGATAGCAAGTCAAGTACACCCTACACATGCATGTCTAAGAGTATAGCAGCGGAAAGTAACAACAAGCATATGTAGTAGAGGGTAGGAAGGAAGATCAAACGCAATTTGAAGACACGAAGATTTTTCCCGTGGTTCATATAGGTGGTGATATCATACGTCCATGTTTATGGAGTCTTCAACCCACGGAGGGTAACGGTCGCGAGAGTCCATGGAGGGCTCCACCCATAAGGGTCCACGAAGTAGCAACCTTGACTATTCCATAACGGCTTCCGTCCACGAAGGACTAGCCTCACTATGGGTAGATCTTCACGAAGTAGGCGATCTCCTTGCCTGTACAAACTTCTTGGTTCAACTCCACAACACGAAGTAGGAGGCTCCCAAGCGACACCTAACCAATCTAGGAGGCACCACCCTCCAAAAGGTAATAGGCTCGGCAATATCGATGAACTCCTTGCTCTTGTGCTTCAAGATGATAGACTCCTCAACACACAATCACTCTCTCACAGATTTGGCTATGGTGGAAGAGATTGATTTGGTGGAAAGCAACTTGGGGAGGCTAGAGATCAAGATTCATATGGTAGGAATGTAATAGCTTGATCTCAACACATGAGTAGGTGGCTCTCTCTCAGAAAATTGGATGGGGCAAGTATGGAATAGTTCTGAGTGCTTCACTTTCGAGTGGGTGGTGGTGAAGGGGTATATATAGGCATCCCCAAAAATCTAACCGTTACACCTAAAGTGACCAACTCGGTGACACCGAAGTGTTAAACTCGGTGGTACCGAAGTGACCAAAAGGCAGCAACTTTTGAATCTCGGTGAGACCGATATATAATTCTCGGTGAAACCGATTAGATGACCAACGGTCAGAATGCACAACTCGGTGAGACCGATTCTCAATTCTCGGTGGTACCAATTCTTGACAACGGCTAACCAGAGAATTGGTCCAAAAACTCGGTGAGACCGATTCAAAAAACTCGGTGGTACTGATTCTTGAGAATGGCTAACCAGGAAGTTGGTCCAAATCTCGGTGAGACCGATTGGCAAAACTCGGTGGTACCGATGCTTGAAAATAGCTAACCAGAAAGTTGGCAACTGAACTCGGTGGCACCGAAGTGGAATGTTGGTAGTACCGAGATGGGTTTGGCTAAGGATTTGTCTAGGGTTTGAATCTCGGTGAGACCGAATAGGAATTGTTCGTCTTACCGATTTTAGTGGTAGGGTTCTAGACAGAGTATTTGTGGAAGAGCTTGTGGGTGTTTTTGGTGACTATCACTTGTGCATGTGGAGCATCTTGTTCACCAACAGTACCTTACCCCCTTTTAATAGTATTGGCTTTCCTATGGACTCAAAGTGATTTCTCACAAAGTAAAATGTAGAGTCCTCTTGCTTGAAGCTTTGCCAATCCATTTCCTTGCATCTTGGGGTTTCTCCACAATCCTTTTGCCAACCTATCATTGAACTTTTCCTGAAATATACTTAGTGAAAACATTAGTTCAATGACATATATGTTGTTATTAATTACCAAAACCACCAAGGGAGCAAATGTGCTTTCAATCTCCCCCTTTTTGGTAATTGATGACAACATATAGATCAAAGCTTCGACATATGATATAATCAATGAATATAATTGTCGCTTTGAGAGGTATGTGATAAGCAAGAGCTCCCCCTAAATTTGTGCATTATTTTGAATTTGCGTTTGAATGCAAATGCACAATCGATTAGGTACATGGGGCACTCTTTCATTTCACATACAACTTGGTGGTGTGCGAGAATAATAAGAATGAATATCATAGCACAACACAATCAAGCAAAGGTGAATGATCATCTCATAAGCATCACAAGGATAGGAAATAGTAGCAATACACATCAAGTGTATGATCAAACACCAACAAAGTTTAACACAAGCAAACCAAAAGATATCAAATGTTTTTGAAAAAGCGATAAAAACCAACGCTCTCTCTCTCTCTCTCTCGAAGCCTAAAGATCTATATACATCTTCTCCCCCTTTGGCAACAAGTTACCAAAAATTTCAAAGGTATATGACTAAGCGCTCTTCTGGGGCTGATCTCCTCCGGTGGCTGATGAAGGAGTCGAGAGAACGACATCAACGAAGATGTCTGCAGATGTCATTGACGGAGTCGGTGTAGCAACTGGAGGAACTGAAGGAGCTGATGGAGCTGAAGAAGCTGTAGCAGGTGCTGATGAAGAAGGTTGCAACTCTGGAGCTGGCACTGTAGCTGATCTAGCCTGAGTAGTGAACTGAGTGCTTGGCCTGAGAGGTGCACAATCCTCACCATCATCATCATCTGTAGAGTGAGGGCTAGGCACTGCGTCAACTTCCTTCTTGAGCTCATGCACAGTCACTGTGAGATCATCCACCTTGTTGTTGAGAATATGGAATTTATTGTCAACAATCCTAGAGAGGCTCGCCTGGTTCTTCAATATCTTGATGATGTCCTTCTGCATGCTGAGCACAGAGCTAAGTAGGAGATCCATCTGCTCACTCCTAGACCTTGGCACCTAAGAACTGGAGTCTCTGGCAGCCTCTGCATGTGCTTGTGTTGTAGCTGAAGTGGGATGATATGGGTCCATCACCACAACGTTGTCTTCTAGCTCGGACAATAGTGGCAAATGTGGTCGGTCAAGTGCCAATATGTGCTTCTCCAACTTGGAGTTGATAAGCATCTGAATATAGGGTGCATAGCAACATGAGCGCTTCTGATCAGCAGCAACCCTCTTCACAGTCTCCACTATCAGATCCATCACTCTAAATCTCGTATGTTCATCTAGATGGAGCAGCATGTTGATGGAATATCCTCTTATCATCTTCTCATCTCTCGACTTAGGCATCAAGGTATGCCTTAAGATAGTGTTGATCGTGCGTAGACCAGCCTGGAGGAAGTAGATAGATCCTAGCTTGTGAGACTTCACATGTGCAGCAGGAATCTCATTGTACATGTTCTTCATGGCATTGTGGCTTGCCTTGGGATCATTGTATATATTGATGTCACCATCTTCCACCTCTGGGACTCCTAAGATGGCAGCCCACTCCTCAACAGTGGATTCACATCTTGCACCTTCAGTCATCCACACAATTCTACCATCTCCATAGAAATGAGCAGTGGAGTAGAATTGCATGATCATTTCATCATTCCATACAGTAAACTCCTTACCAACAAAATTATCCAGAACAATGCAGTGGAAGTTGTCTTGCACACTTGGGAAGTAATCCTCATTATCCTTGATGTACTTCCAGTCCACAAACTTCATATCACTCACAGTAGGGCTCTTGTCAAGCAAAATTGTTTCATAGAAGTCTTGTTGTTCTTTTGTATAGAACCTGTAGTCCACAACAGTCTTCCTCCTCTGTGAATATGGATCAACAGCTCTCCACTCTCTCAAACCTGAGTCCTACCTCTTCTTCATGTCCTCAGCAAGCAAGTGGTTGGCATTGTGCTCTGGAAGGTGTGGTCTTAGCTTCATCAAAGCAGACATAGCATCATCCTCAGCTTCCCTAAAGATAGAAGTCTTGTTCTTGGAAGCAGCTGGGATGTCTCTGGAGAACCTCTTGGGTTTATCTGCAGCAACCTTCTTGGGGGCAGTCTTGGTGCCTTTGGATGATGTATCCTTAGGCATAGCATCATCCATGAGCTTCTTCTTCTTCTTAGAAGGAGCCTTTGCAGCTGGCTCTTCCTCCTCTTCTTCAGCAGCAGCCTCTGCTGGGTCCTCATACATTGAGGTAGGCCTGCCCATGACATGAATGATCCTCTTTCTGCTCTTCTTGTTCTCCCCTGCCTTCTTAGGCATGGACTTCTTGGAGGGCTCAACAGTCATTTTTGCCCTAGCACTCTCTGGTGCTCTCACTGTCCCTGAGCTAGCATGCTCTTTCCTTATTGCCTTCTTCTTCTTGGATGAATAGGCAGCAACCGTATTCTTGGCAGCATCATCTTTCTTGGACAGCTCCTCAGGTATGAAATCTTCATCCTCCTCGTCTGAGTTGAGCTTCCTTCTTGCCCTAGTTGCAGCTTGGGTAGATCAGGTGAGCTAGGAACATCATCAAAGCTCTCATCAGGACTAGTGCCTGAGCTCATGTCAACATTCTTCTCTTTGAAATCATTCTGGCTATCATCTGAACCTGACATCTCTGACCCTGTGAAATAGAGTATAGAAGAGTGGATAGGTTGAGTCATCACAAAATTGCAGAAGATTTTCTCAAATTTGAACTAAAATTTCTTAAGATTTGCATTCTGCCAAGTGAATTTCGGTACTACCGATGCAAACTTTTTGGACCCACCGAGACAAACAACCTGCTTAACAGAAACTTGGCACCAATTTCGGTGAGACCGAAAATGGACACTCGGTTTCACTGAGGTTGTTCTCAGTCGACCAGAAAAGGAATCGGTGAAGCCGATTCTTTTGCTTCGGTGTCACCGAGATTCAAGTCGCGGATGGCAAACCCTAAAAAATCGTTCGTTCTCTAGTCTAATGAAGTTTCTTGTGGATAGATCAATCACAAACTTTGGCTTATCGATGGAAAAGTCCTAATGCGCAAGATTCGGAAAGGGGAGCGCACGAGGGGTCGAAATCGTACCCTAACTTGGTGACGATCTCGCTACAGCGGCGACGGGGGTGAAGATTCCGTCGACGGCGTGGACTTCCAACGGCGGAGGCGCTCGGGAAGACGAAGGCGACGACCAAGGGTCTTGTTTGGCAGCTAGGGTTTTGGAGGGGATGACGTTTGAGTAACTAATTTCAAAAGTCGGGTCCGCCTCTTTATATACCCGGGGCTGTCGGTGACACCGGTTCTAACTTTTCTGTGTCACCGAGTTTCGCTACTGTCAGCTGACAGGGAAACTCGGTGTAACCGAGAAGATGGAATCGGTGATACCGAGTGTGAAAACCAGATCAACCCTAGGCATTCGATGAGACTTAGATTTTGGTATTGGTTCCACCGAGATGCACTTGGGAGGTTTTAATGGTTAGTGCTTTGTCGATACGGAACTCCGAGTGCTCCTCACACAGAGAGATCGAATAGTCCTTGTTCAAATTTTGTGATGCAGCAAGAATGGAATATGAGACGAGAAAGCATAGATAGCTAGAGAGTTGTCCTAGGCATTCTTGTCCATCCAATTGGCAAAAGAAAAATCAAAAGCCAAATAGCAACAATTGGATGTCCTCGAATGAATAAAGAAATACAGACCAACATGCTCACACAATAAGATGTCAAATGAAATCATGGCAAACATGCACATACATACTAGGATCTATCAAGCATTTTGGCGATGACGGAGTCATCTATATATGAGTATATTGACTTAGGAGCCAAGTAAGAATACTTGATCATAGGTCATACTCATCGTTTAAGCACAAGTGGGGTTACCGCTTTTACATAAAGCATTTAATGTTGTCACATTCTAAGAGATGCTTTAACTCAAGTCTTAGAGTAAAGCTCCCCCTTGATGTGACATCCCCCCATAGGAGGGATAAACTAACCTTGGGTTTGTCATAGAAGACTTCATGTTGGTGAGGTAGTGGTGGATACTCAAGGTTGATGAAGATCACCAAGAGTTGGGAGCATCCTTGTTGTTTCCTTACTCTTCTCACCTACATGGGTTAGTCCCAACACACAAGAGACAAATACAAGGATATCTATGGACATGGAGTGCAAGGCATACATGATGATGTCCATGGATTTGTTGATTACCTTGTCCCTTGCTTACCTTTGAGGGAATGTGTGACTCCTTGAACTATTGCATGTTGTTGACGTTGATTGCAACTAGTTCTTGCCAATAATGAATGTGAGTGAATTTCATTTGCGGAGTCACCCCTCAAGAACTTCTCTAGTTCTTCTTCTTGGGGACCCACATCAACTTGATGGGATCCTTGGTGTTGAAGTGGCACTTGTAGAAGTTGAGCTTGAAGTAGCCTTGGGAACCCACTCCACCAAAGCTTGGGATTCATCTTCATATGAGTCAATGTCCTCTTGAAGCTTGTCCTTGCCCTTGAGCTTGTGGTTTTGTGGTGGAAGGTCATCTTGAGTGTTTGTTCCCTTGGGAAGAGTATGTTCATACTTCTCCCTTTGAGGAACAAACTTGGGCTTGGGGTATTGACCTTCTTCCCATTCAACTCCATTAGCGTTGAAGTAGCCAATGCCATGGTTCTTCCGGTATCCTCCGTGCTTGCGTACAATCTCCTCAAATTGCCTACACCCGGCAAGACTCTTGTAGATACCTTTCTCTATAATTCCTTTCAACAAATTGTTTTCTTGCTCACGTGTAACTTGGCTAAGAGAATCATCATTAGTGGAATCAATAAAACTACTAGAAGCAACATCATTAGATTTAGCATTTTTATTGTTGCTACTAGATGAAGAACCTTTCTTGCCTTTGTTACTAGTTTGTCTAGGTTTAACTTGTGGCATGAATGTAGACAAGAGTAATCGTTTGGCTAGATAAGATGAAGTCTTCTTTCGGAGATCGTCATTGATAGCTTTAAGAAACTCATGTTCTTGCTCCAAGGTGAGCTTCTCGAAGCGTAGCTTCTCATGAGTCCTTACAAGCTCTCTATGATCTTCTAGAGTAGATTCATGAGCTAACTTAAGAGTGTTTAATTCTTTAGTTAGTTGTTCTATTTTCATCTTATCATCATCAACCGACTTATCTTGACTAGCATGAAAATTATCAAGTTCATTTTGACTAACATCACTAGTTTTATCAAAGAACAAGTCATCATCACCAAGTAAATCATCTTCATCACTATTGAAATCAAGATACTCGGGGTTTGATACCTTGGGGCCTTTAGCCATGAAGCAACTTCCACTCCCTTCATTTGGTGAATCAAATAGATCATAGGAGTTGGTAGTCACTAGTGCAAGTCCGGCAACACCTTCATCTTGACTATAGTCGGAGTTGGAGTGATAGCTTCTCTCGGAGTCGTTGTCGGATTCGGAGCCGGAAACCCATTCACCAACATGAGCTTGATGTCTTCTTCTTGAGTAGCTCTTGGTGTACTTGTCCTTCTTCTCCGAGTCCCTACTTCTCCTTGAGGGTCTTCGTTCATAATGATCATTTCTACTCCTTCTCTCTCTTTGAGGTGATTCACTCCTTGAGCTTCGTCTTCCAGGTGACTCTTCTCTTTGTTTGTAGGGAGCCATGCACTCATTGGAGTAGTGTCCGGGCTTCCCACAATTGTAGTAGTTTCGGTCACGACTTGACGAACGCTTCTCTTCATATCTTGAGTTGGAGCTTCGTTCTTTGCCTCTATTCTTGTAGAACTTGTTGAATTTCTTGACCATGAGGCTTATCTCTTCATTCGTGACAAGGTTGTTGCTTGAAGTTGCGGGAGCATCACTTGTGGCTTTGTAAGCACCGCTAGACTTGTTGTGAAGCTCTTCTTTATCCTTGAGTGTCATCTCATGAGCAATAATCCTTCCAATGACTTCCGTAGGCTTGAGATCTTTGTAGTTGGGCATCATTTGGATCAACGTGCACACGGTGTCGTATCTCTCATCCAAAGCTCTAAGTATCTTCTTGATGATGAATTTGTCGGTCATTTCTTCGCTTCCTAAGCCGGCAATCTCATTGGTGATGAGAGCTAGCCTAGAGTACATCTCTGTGACTCCTTCTCCATCCTTCATCTTGAACTTGTCAAGATAACTTTGAAGAATGTCCAACTTGGATTCTCTCACGGATTTGGAACCTTCATGCATATCAACCAAAGTATCCCAAATCTCTTTTGCATTCTCAAGACGGCTGATTTTGTTGAATTCTTCGGGGCATAGGCAGTTGAAGAGAATGTCACATGCTTGAGCGTTGTATTGCAACATCTTCAATTCATCCACGGTCGCTTCACGATCCGGTTCCTTTCCATCACCAAAGAATTTGTAGGGTAACGCAGTAGAAAACAAAAATTTCCGACCTACGCACCAGCCCAGGACCACTATGGAGACTGCATACAAGGTTTGATCTCTTCGTTACCGACTCGTAGCGCAGCGGAAGTAGAGTCGATGACGATCGGCGGTGCAGATCCCCGCAGCTAGGATTTACAACCTCCCAACTGCGAGGTTGTATACCCTCATCTACCCCTCGGACAGCCCTCCGGGAGGCGGTCGGACAGTCCCCCGGACGGTGTCGCGGACAGCCCTTCGGGAGGACCTTCGAAACTCGGACAGTCACTCGGACAGCCCTTCGGGAGGCACTCACGAAACTCGGACAGTCACTCGGACAGCCCTTCGGGAGGCACTCTCAAACTAAGACCGAAACTATGATCTCTCTACAGAGTTGCACACATACGGTGTCATCTATCCGGCAGGGCTTCGCCGTCCAGAACTAGTTCCTGCCGGAACCCAGACAACCTTTCGGCTCTACGAAAAACTCTTTTCATGGGAGGGAGAGAGAGAGCTAGCAAAGCATAGCATGTGTATGAGAGCAAGGGATAATCATATGGCAGCCCTCACCACCTCTATTTATAGGAAAGCCAAGGGGTAGGATGGTCACACACAGTACCAAACTACCCCCACTTTATGTCACACATAAAAAACCATAAGAAGGAAAAGGGGTGCCATGTGGAGCTCCATGGAGGAGCTCCACCCTTGGCCGCCCACCCCTTGGCCCCCCCCATGAGGGGCTTCCTTGGCCCCCAAGCCCTTCTAGAAGCCTTTTGGAAATATCCCAAAAGGCGACTTTCCAAAAATATCCCAAAAAGCACTTTCACTATTCACGACGACATTTTTCAGCGTCCGGTCGAACTGAAAATATTTATGTGGGCTTAGAACATTTCCAGTACCCACTAAAATAATTTTCATTGCGATCCGGAACAATTCCGGATTAGTGATTTTCATCTGCGAAAAGCATCCGAAGCAGTTCCGGCAGCTCCGGAACATTTCCGGTTTTTCTTCCGGAAAATTCCCAAAAGTTTCCAGAATGATTCTGGCACCCTCCAAGAATTATCAGGCATGTGCCGAAACCAATTTGACTTAATGGTATCTCCTGAAACAACTTTTTAGTTTTACCGAAACTATTCCGGTGTTCTCTCTGCGGAACTTTTCCGCTGTCCGAAACTTTTCCGGTGTCCGAAATTTTTCCGGTGATTTTCTCTCAGACTCCCTGTCTAGTATTCAGCAGATAGATGACCCTTAAGCGTGTGACCCTATAGGTTCGGTGAAGTATAGACATGACCCGGAACCCCTTCCGATCAATGATCAACATCGGAGCAGTGGACACCCATATTGACCCCCATACCCACACGAATGAATATTCGAGTGAACCTCCAGTTGCCGTGTGCTATTCCTGTTGCTTCCCGATATGTTACAAATACCCGAGGTGAGACATGTTGGCATCCCCGTGGATCAACAACTTGTCCACTATGCCAGTTACCTCGTTACCGGTATTGTTCTCTTTTCTCGTTCCCGTGTTCCGGCATCCCTGTGATCAAATCACAAAGTGTCTGGCCAGACGATGATGGATACCGTAACACCGAGAGGGCCCAGAGATATCTCTCCATCGTCGGAGGATCAAATCCCAATCTTGAGCTATCAAGTTACTTGACATACTTTTCCATGAACCCGTAAGCCGCCGTAATAGCCACCCATTTACGGATGATGTTTAACAAACCCCAAAGTTCATGAAGCAAGCATGAAGAAACTCGATACTCTCATGGTCTAAGGAATCATGCAAACGTTAACCATCTCTGTGTTATTAACCATTAACTTATGACGAATGTATCTCATAGCATAACATCAATACGGGTCGATTCAACACAAATGTTCTTCCAACATTGTGCCCTCAAAGTTGCTGGCATAGACATGCCCATGATCAGGAAAACAGAACCATCATGCAACACTTGAGCTAGTCTTAGAGGCCAGACTAGGAATACATTTTACCGTTTATTATTCCACACGTGCATATGAGTCTTCCTCCGAGCCTTGTGGTTATTGTAGACTCGAGAACCATAGCAGTTATAGCATGGAACATAAACCTAATTATGAACAGGGAGATAACCAATAACATTTATTATTGCCTCTAGGGCATATCTCCTACAGACTCCCACTTGCACTAGAGTCAATAATCTAGTCAATGCTAATGCACTTTACACCTATGGCATACTGGTGTAAAATATGCTTCGCATGTGGTATAGCCTGATGTCCAACGGATCTGATGACTTCAGCTCCGTTTGTAACTTTGCATATCCTCGCGTTTTCTCGCTTTCACAAAATTCATATTTTGTGTGGACTTGGCTTTGCATATGTGTGAATCATTGGTCGAAACCTGATTCCTCAGACTGAGCTATGGAGCAACTATCTGCAATAGTGTCCCATAGACCAAAACCATCTTGGAACCATACTAAGTTCATGAATGAACTATATGATTCAACAACTTCTTTGTCGCTTCTTAAGCGTCAACATACTTAGCCTTTGTTATAGAATTCGCCACAGTATCTTGTTTGGAACAATTTCCAACTTCCGTGCCACCATATTGTGTATTACACAAAACCCTTAACTTTAAATCGAAAATCGCATGGAGCATTGATGAAGACTGTATCGATGTAATTACTTACAACGAGCACTTCATAATCTCTGCTTGCGAGAAAACATGTCATCACTACTACTCTAGTACTCAATGACATCTTTCACTGTTGTCCTATGATCAGTGCTTTGATCACTTTGGTATCCATACTCGCAACAACTTTTGGAGTATCGGACATATCTGGTTGTTTTACATACCATGGAATACATGATTAATCCAAACACAAGAGTGTGTGGAATATCCATCATGTATTTTACTCATCAGTGTTTTGAGACACCGAGTCTTGCAAAACTCTTTCCATGTGACTTTGGCAAGAATCACTCCTTGGCGTTTTAAATGCTAAAAGGTTTTAGCATCTTGTCAATATGTATTCATTGCTTAGCCCCATTAGGTAAATCTATCTCCATAGATCATCATGCCTAATATTGAGGCTATTTAGCCTAAGTACTTCATCGAAAAACTATTTTCAAATGAAGTAACAATTCGTGTCAAGAAATTTTATTTCCAATTAACAATGTGTCAAGCACACATGGTTTTTAGAAATATTATTATGCTCCCACTTACTTTCTTGAATCACAAGCATCTTCATTACCCATTTGATGAAGTCAAACCCCTTTGACCATTCCATCAAAAACGAAGATTCCAACTCCACTTTGCTCTCTTCTGTCCATCGCTGGAACTCTGAAGTTTGCATACTTACCAGCATCCTCTGGATTGACAAATTACTTTGGACTGTATCACATACACGTCCTAGGTTTTATTTCCATCAGATGGAAATCCTTTTGTCATCCATGTTTCATATCTCATGATTGAAATATGTATTAATTGCTAGTTCAACCTGAACCGACTTCAAGCATTGCTACGGTGAGACAATCTCATCGTAGTCAACTCCTTGAACTTGTTAATGCAACAAGTCGAGCTTTATGGATAAAACATTTTATCCGTATCAGTTTTTAGTTCCATAAATATTCGTTAGACTTTAAGTCTTCCGAAAGGTGTATCAAGATTTTAATCTCGAATCACATATATGGAAACTATCTCGGATTGTATTGGCATTTAGCCAATTCCGGAGTCAGGGCCCATCAACGCTTCCTTGTGTATTGTAGGTATACTGTTGTCTAACAACAATATCTCGTTTGCGCACCTGATAGGTTTGCACGAGCTTTGCCTACGTGGTTCAGCTGCAAGTTCGACCGAAGTCCATACATTTTATTGTAGAGACTTCCGTATCAGTCGCAGTAGGAAACTCCGGAATCACTTCCAAGGTTTCTTTCCTTTGATCTGATGACGAAGATACTGGTTATCTCGTCGAGTTGCACTGTCCTCCCACTCACCTTTTGTAAGAACTATTCTCTTTAAAAGCATACCGTTTTGTGGCAAAATCCTTTGCCTCGGTATAGTGGTGGGGGAATACCCAATGACTTGGGATAACCTACAAAATAGCACTTGTCTGATTTGGAATAGGTTTGTAACCTTTTACACAAGCCCCATATTCCAAATGTTAAGAAAAGATATAACATGGTTGGGCTTACCATACCATGGCGTCATTTCAACAGACCTGATGGAGCTCTTTTCAGTGTAAAAGCCGCAGTCTCTAAAGCATCACCTTTTAAAAGGGGTAATGGCAAATTTATTTATGTCATCTTTGATCTTACCATGTCATAAATGGTTCGATTACATCTTCACGGACTTTCCACTTGCAGTGGTGTTCCGGGAGGTGCAAGTTATGAAACCCCTTTCACAACTCATCAGACATTCGCTAAACTTGTAACTCAAATATTCCTTTCTGCAATCGAATTGTAGAAACATAATTTTCTTGTTACAATATTTTCTTCTTCATTTTGAAAACCTTTTGAATGATTTCAAAAGATCCAGACTCACGTCTCATCAAGTAAATATCCATATATCTACTTGAGTCATTTCTGAAGATAGATAAATCCACTACTTGCAACAACATTTATTGGACTACACACATCATAATGTATGATCACCAATATGTTCTATGCTCATTCCTTATGGCCTGTGAACGGTATTTCAGTCACTTCACTTTTCAGAGGAAAGTTGCAAGTGTCAGATGATTCAAAATCAAACGACTTCAAAATCCATCATAATGGAATTTTCCATGCGGGTTTCTCCAATGTGACCAAATGCAGTGCCACACTTGTGTGGTATTTTTTTAGTCTTGCAACATTTAGCGTCAGTGTTATGGATGTATCATATTTCCATCAATATTCATAACATACATCCCATCTAGGATGGAAGCATGTCCCTTCATGTTATTCATAATACTGAACAACAATTGTTGTTTTTATGAACAAGTCTTTTGCAACAAACATTGTGCAATGGGCTAGAGTGTATGAAACTCTAAAATGAATTATGAAAGTAAACACAGAGGTAATATATTAATATCATTATTCATAACATACATCTCATTCATAATGAAAGTATGGCCCTTATGTTATTCATAACACCGAACATCAAAAGTTCTCTTATGAACAACCTTCTTGCAAGATACCTTATCCAAAGGGCTGGAGCGTGAAACTCCAAAAGAATTATGAAAATAAATACATAGGTAATACACCGATGGAAGGTATAGTAACATTTACTATGTTCCCTGTGTGTATCTTAACCTCATTCCTGGCTAGTCTTTCAGGCCATAGTAGTTCTTACATCGAGTTGCAACAGAATGCAATCAAGCGGGTATCTTTGTGATCAACTCACAATACCCAAGAATTAGTGATCAACATGTTTAACCATAATTCCCAAGAACTATATCTTTGACCAGCCTTCTATACATCAAAAACTTGTATGACATTCATACATGAGCTGGATATTCCAGTCTTCTTTCTTTCTTCCTTCATACTTCTAACAGTTTAACTTTCAGTATTTCTCCTACTCTCAGAAGAAGCACCCAACTTAAGAGTGGCGTTAGCCCCGGACTTCCTAGGCGTGAAAGTCTTACTAACACCCTTCGGACACTTCCTTTCTCTTTAAGTTGTTGTTTTATTCACCTTTCATCATATGACAGGCGTTCTCCTGGATCCCTCTCTTATCAGTCTAATGCATAGTAAACTCCTTTACTAATAGTTTACAAACAAACATTGCTTTGGATATCTCATATCTTTTAGCCTTTGTCTTTCTCTGAAAATGATTTTCAGATTCCATGAATATCACATAACTATCCAAACTTTCGAAGTTCGGGTCTCATGGAAGCAAACATATTGCACTTTGACTGAAAATGAATTCTAGCTTTTGGATCGAAGGACGAGAGTCACATGATCCATAGCATTAGCGGGAGAATACCGAAAGCATGCGATAGGACAAATGTCCTTCTCGGCACTCTTGAGGACAATCCTCATATTACGTTACCAACCGTAAAGTTTTAACCAGATATTTAACAGCTTATTCAATTTTAATTGGGAAGGTGGAAACGTGAGCCATTATTCTACAACTATTATGCAAATAACACTTAGACAGTGTTCATAATTAATTGCACTGAGAATTTAAACAAGTTAATTCTACAGTGCACTCCCACTCAAATCAATATCTCTCATAATTGATTGTGAGTGATACAAGACCCGCATTTAAATTCAACGCCACGGTTCGAGATGAACTCAAATGGCGCGAACTTCAATCGGTAGGCGAACTTGCCGATCACATCTCTATGTGATTCTTGTTCATCTTTTGATGCGTGTGTTCCGAGCTCAGGACTGTCCTGCCTGAATGTCAAGACAACCAAGTGATCTCGCTGCGAGGTCTCAACTCACCCGCCTCACACTTCTCTAATCGTTCGCACCCATGGAGATCATGTGATGCCCTGAAGAGATAGGTGCCGTGACGGTGCTACACTTTGGAGAACACTAACTACTTGATATTTTTGTGAGAGATCACCCTAATAAAAAGCGACTACCGCGCAATCAAGAAGGGTGCATCATAAGGGATAAACATCTCAGGCAATTCATAATAGCATGATATGGTATAGCCCTTTCTGACGGAGAAGTCTTGTATTTCTTCGTCTTCGGCATTCGCGTCGGTGTTCACCTTCGCGAAGATTGCCACCACCTTGTCGATGCACTAGATAATATTGCTATCTCTATAGCTAATAAAATAAGTGCATTACATAAGGTTGACACGCAGGTCATTAAAGTGCAATCATATGGCTCCAGCCATCATGCCGAATCATGACACGTAGGTCATGTTAATCAAATTACATCATATAGTCATCTCATACATAATCAAATTAATATGAGCACTGCTATACCACATCATATGCACATGCAAATCATCCTGCAAAACCAAGTTAGACGACTCTAATCGGTTCATGCAAAAACTTGTTTTATGTGGCTTCTAAGGTTTCGAAACAAACCGAAGCTACCAACGTCCATCATCAAGCATGATAATCCAAGTCGCTAGATTAACATTGCGGGGTGTATGAAACATGAGATAATAAAATCTCGAGCCCCATACTAAACTTCGTCATACGCGTGACCCCCGTGCAGATCATATCTGCATTGCCCTTTCGTCTGCGAAACATCCATCTTTCTTTAACTATGGTGGAACCCAAAGAACTGTTAGCACTTCGTTGATCTGTCAATCAGCATACTCAGGAGCAGCATGAAAGGATCGCGGATTGCCAGAACTTTGTGAGATTCCACCATGCCGTCAAGATCAGGACTACGCAAATTCAGGGGAAGCAACAAGAACATCGGGTAACAGATTTCATCTGCTACCCGCACAAATAATTTTCAGTAATAGAACTCATCTACTACCTAATTATATTGTGCAACACCCATACATCTCTATGTATTCTAGATCGCAACCTGCATCTACGCATAACCTGGCTCTTGATGCCACTGTAGGGCAGCGCAGCCGAAAACAAAAATTTCCGACCTATGCACCAGCCCAGGACCACTATGGAGACTGCATACAAGGTTTGATCTTTTTCGTTACCGACTCGTAGCGCAGCGGAAGTAGAGTCGATGACGATCGGCGGTGCAGATCCCTGCAGCTAGGATTTACAACCTCCCAACCGCGAGGATGTATACCCTCATCTGCCCCTCGGACAGCCCTCTGGGAGGCGGTCGGACAGTCCCCCGGACGGTGTCGCGGACAGCCCTTCGGGAGGACCTTCGAAACTCGGACAGTCACTCGGACAGCCCTTCGGGAGGCACTCACGAAACTCGGACAGTTACTTGGACAGCCCTTCGGGAGGCACTCTCGAACTAAGACCGAAACTACGATCTCTCTACAGAGTTGCACACATACGGTGTCATCTATCCGGCAGGGCTTCGCCGTCCAGAACTAGTTCCTGCCGGAACCCAGACAACCTTTCGGCTCTACGAAAAACTCTTTTCATGGGAGGGAGAGAGAGAGCTAGCAAAGCATAGCATGTGTATGAGAGCAAGGGATAATCATATGGCAGCCCTCACCACCTCTATTTATAGGAAAGCCAAGGGGTAGGATGGTCACACAAAGTACCAAACTACCCCCACTTTATGTCACACATAAAAAACCATAAGAAGGAAAAGGGGTGCCATGTGGAGCTCCATGGAGGAGCTCCACCCTTGGCCGGCCACCCCTTGCCCCCCCATGAGGGGCTTCCTTGGCCCCCAAGCCCTTCTAGAAGCCTTTTGGAAATATCCCAAAAGGTGACTTTCCAAAAATATCCCAAAAAGCACTTTCACTATTCACGACGACATTTTTCAGCGTCCGGTCGAACTAAAAATATTTATGTGGGCTTAGAACATTTCCAGTACCCAATAAAATAATTTTCAATGCGATCCGGAACAATTCCGGATTAGTGATTTTCATCCGCGAAAAGCATCCGAAGCGGTTCCGGCAGCTCCGGAACATTTCTGGTTTTTCTTCCGGAAAATTCCCAGAAGTTTCCAGAATGATTCTGGCACCCTCCAAGAATTATCAGGCATGTGCCGAAACCAATTTGACTTAATGGTATCTCCTGAAACAACTTTTCAGTTTTACCGAAACTGTTCCGGTGTTCTCTCTGCGGAACTTTTCCGCTATCCGAAACTTTTCCGGTGTCCAAAATTTTTCCGGTGATTTTCTCTCAGACTCCCTGTCTAGTATTCAGCAGATAGATGACCCTTAAGCGTGTGACCCTATAGGTTCGGTGAAGTATAGACATGACCCGGAACCCCTTCCAATCAATGATCAACATCAGAGCCGTGGACACCCATATTGACCCCCATACCCACACGAATGAATATTCGAGTGAACCTCCAGTTGCCGTGTGCTATTCCTGCTGCTTCGCGATATGTTACAAATACCCGAGGTGAGACATGTTGGCATCTCCGTGGATCAACAACTTGTCCACTATGCCAGTTACCTCGTTACCGGTATTGTTCTCTTTTCTCGTTCCCGTGTTCCGGCATCCCCGTGATCAAATCACAAAGTGTCTGGCCAGACGATGATGGATACCGTAACATCGAGAGGGCCCAGAGATATCTCTCCATCGTCGGAGGAGCAAATCCCAATCTTGAGCTATCAAGTTACTTGACATACTTTTCCATGAACCCGTAAGCCGCCGTAATAGCCACCCATTTACGGATGACGTTTAACAAACCCCAAAGTTCATGAAGCAAGCATGAAGAAACTCGATACTCTCATGGTCTAAGGAATCATGCAAACGTTAACCATCTCTGTGTTATTAACCATTAACTTATGACGAATGTATCTCATAGCATAACATCAATACGGGTCGATTCATCACAAATGTTCTTCCAACATTGTGCCCTCAAAGTTGCTGGCATAGACATGCCCATGATCAGGAAAATAGAACCATCATGCAACACTTGAGCTAGTCTTAGAGGCCAGACTAGGAATACATTTTACCGTTTATTATTCCACACGTGCATATGAGTCTTCCTCCGAGCCTCGTGGTTATTGTAGACTCGAGAACCATAGCAGTTATAGCATGGAACATAAACCTAATTATGAACAGGGAGATAATCAATAACATTTATTATTGCCTCTAGGGCATATCTCCTACAGAATTCACCTTGCAAGCCAACATGAACAACAGCCCATACGGCGGGGTTATGACCAAGAATATGCATTTTCATTTTGTGCTTCCAACTAGCAAAATTTCTGCCATCAAAGTACGGACCTCTACGGTGATAATTTCCTTCACTAGATGCCATACTCTCCTAGGTTGTGAGACCAATGCAATGGAGACCAAAGCTCTGATACCACTTGTAGGATCGAAAATATGTCTAGAGGGGGGTGATTAGACTACTTGACCAAATAAAAGTTCTACCTTTTCCCAATTTTAAGTGTTGGCAGATTTTAGCAATGATAGCAAGTCAAGTACCCCCTACACATGCATGTCTAAGAGTATAGCAGCGGAAAGTAACAACAAGCATATGTAGTAGAAGGTAGGAAGGAAGATCAAACACAATTTGAAGACACGAATATTTTTCCCGTGGTTCCGATAGGTGGTGCTATCGTACGTCCACGTTTATGGAGTCTTCAACCCACGGAGGGTAACGGTCGCGAGAGTCCACGGAGGGCTCCACCCATAAGGGTCCACGAAGTAGCAACCTTGACTATTCCATAACGGCTTCCGTCCATGAAGGACTAGCCTCACTATGGGTAGATCTTCACGAAGTAGGCGATCTCCTTGCCCGTACAAACTTCTTGGTTCAACTCCACAACACGAAGTAGGAGGCTCCCAAGCGACACCTAACCAATCTAGGAGGCACCTCCCTCCAAAAGGTAATAGGCTCGGCAATATCGATGAACTCCTTGCTCTTGTGCTTCAAGATGATAGACTCCTCAACACACAATCACTCTCTCATAGATTTGGCTATGGTGGAAGAGATTGATTTGGTGGAAAGCAACTTGGGGAGGCTAGAGATCAAGATTCATATGGTAGGAATGGAATAGCTTGATCTCAACACATGAGTAGGTGGCTCTCTCTCAGAAAATTGGATGGGGCAAGTATGGAATAGTTCTGAGTGCTTCACTTTCGAGTGGGTGGTGGTGAAGGGGTATATATAGGCATCCCCAAAAATCCAACCGTTACACCTAAAGTGACCAACTCGGTGACACCGAAGTGTAAAACTCGGTGGTACCGAAGTGACCAAAAGGCAGCAACTTTTGAATCTCGGTGAGACCGATATATAATTCTCGGTGGTACCGAGTAGATGACCAACGGTCAGAATGCACAACTCGGTGAGACCGATTCTCAATTCTCGGTGGTACCAATTCTTGACAACGGCTAACTAGAGAGTTGGTCCAAAAACTCGGTGAGACCGATTCACAAAACTCGGTGGTACCGATTCTTGAGAATGGCTAACCAGGAAGTTGGTCCAAATCTCGGTGAGACCGATTGGCAAAACTCGGTGGTACCGATGCTTGAAAATTGCTAACCAGAAAGTTGGCAACTGAACTCGGTGGCACCGAAGTGGAATGTTGGTAGTACCGAGATGGGTTTGGCTAAGGATCTGTCTAGGGTTTGAATCTCGGTGAGACCGAATAGGAATTGTTGGTCTTACCGATTTTAGTGGTAGGGTTCTAGACAGAGTATTTGTGGAAGAGCTTGTGGGTGTTTTTGGTGACAATCACTTGTGCATGTGGAGCATCTTGTTCACCAACAGTACCTTACCCCCTTTTAATAGTATTGGCTTTCCTATGGACTCAAAGTGATTTCTCACAAAGTAAAATGTAGAGTCCTCTTGCTTGAAGCTTTGCCAATCCATTTCCTTGCATCTTGGGGTTTCTCCACAATCCTTTTGCCAACCTATCATTGAACTTTTCCTGAAATATACTTAGTGAAAATATTAGTTCAATGACATATATGTTGTTATTAATTACCAAAACCACCAAGGGAGCAAATGTGCTTTCAAAAGCGAGGCGAAAGCCTTTTTGGGTAAAAAGCCCCACTCCCTATAAACTATCCTCACATGACTACATTTGGTCTAGTTGTGGTCGCTCGAGTAAAAATAAGGACACAACCATGCAGTGGCGGAGCTAGCATTTGACAAGAGGTGTTGGGGAACGTTGCATGGGAAACAAAAATTTTCCTACGCACACACAAGATCTATCCATGGTGATGAGCATCTATGAGAGGGAGAGTGAATCTACATACCCTTGTAGATCGCTAAGCGGAAGCGTTAAGAAACGCGGTTGATGTAGTCGAACGTCTCCGCGATCCAAATCGCAAGTCGTCCCTCGATCCGATCACGAACTAGTGCCGAACGGACGGCACCTCCGCGTTCAACACACGTACGGCTTGATGACGCCTTCACCTCCTCGATCCAGCGAGCGATGATGAAGTAGTAGATGAGTTCCGGCAGCACGACGGCGTGGTGATGTTGGTGAGGAACAATCTCTGCAGGGCTTCGCCAAGCACTACGGAGATTATGACGGGAGAACTAGAGGGTTAGGGTTGCCGACACACGGCTTGGGAAATCTTAATGTGTCCCGTGTGCTAGCCCTGCCCCTCTATTTATATGTTGAGCCTTGGGGTCTAAACTTGGAGTAAAAGCCTCCTCCAGGTCGGTTTTGCCCGCACAAGGTCGGTTTGGCCCGCAGGGAAAGAGTCCAACTCGGATCCCTGCAGTACCGCGCACAAGCGGTAGTACCGCTCACGAGCGGTAGTACCGCTTGAGCCGTAGTACCGCTTCACACAAGCGGTAGTACCGCTTGGGCGGTAGTACCGCTTCCAACAAGCGGTAGTACCGCTTACGCGGTAGTACTGCCTTTACCTCCTTGGCTCATATAAAGTGTTGCTGCACCCGAACACTTCGGTAAACACCCGGAACCCCTTCCGGTGAATTCCGGAACCTTTCCGGAGATCAAAACACTATTATCACATATATTAATCTTTACCTCCGGACTCTTCCGGAGACCCTCGTCATGTCCTGGATCTTATCCGGGACTCCGAACAACCTTCGGTCACCAACAAAATAACTCAACTATACTAATCGTCACCAAACGTTAAGTGTGTAGACCCTGCGGGTTCGAGAACTATGTAGACATGACCGAGACACCTCTACGATCAATAACCAATAGCGGGACCTGGATGCCCATATTGGCTCCTACATATTCTACGAAGATCTTTATCGGTCGAACCTCTATGTCAAGGATTCAGTTAATCCCGTATGCTGTTCCCTTTGTTCTTCGGTATGTTACTTGCCCGAGATTCGATCGTCGGTATCTCTATACCTAGTTCAATCTCGTTACCGGCAAGTCTCTTTACTCGTTCCGTAATACAAGATCTCGTGGCTAACACTTTAGTCACATTGCTTGCAAGGCTCATTGTGATGTTGTATTACCGAGTGGGCCCTGAGATACCTCTCCGTCATACGGAGTAACAAATCCCAGTCTTGATCCATGCCAACCCAACAGACACCCTCGGAGATACCTGTAGAGCACCTTTATAGTCACCCAGTTACGTTGCGACGTTTGATACACACAAGGTACTCCTCCGATGTCAGGGAGTTGCATGATCTCATGGTCATAGGAACAAATACTTGACATGCAGAAAACAATAGCAATAAACTGACACGATCATATGCTACGTTTATAGTTTGGGTCTTGTCCATCACATCATTCTCCTAATGATGTGATCCCGTTATCAAATGACATCTCATGTCAATGGCTAGGAAACCTTAACCATCTTTGATCAACGAGCTAGTCAACTAGAGGCTTACTAGGGACACAGTGTTGTCTATGTACCCACACATGTATTTGAGTTTCCAATCAATACAATTATAGCATGGATAATAAACGATTATCATGAACAAGGAAATATAATAATAACCAATTTATTATTGCCTCTGGGGCATATTTCCAACAAGAGGGTGGTCCGTCCTAAATTTTTTTTGATAAGCAATACGAGTATATGACTGGTGAGCGTTCTAACTAATTATTTCTGCAAAATAGTGTGACCTTTTGCAGAAATGCAAAAAGTAGAATACAAGAATTGCGGTCAACAGACTATTTTGTAACAAGCATGGCATTCAAGTTCCTATAATGGAAGATAATTATGTGCCTTATGGAAGATCAACACGGTTTGCTCGACGCCAAACAAATGATGATCACTTTAGAAGAGAAGTTTTTCTTGGAGTCATTGATCAAATTAGTCAAGAGCTTGAAAATCGGTTTGATGAGATTAATATGGAGTTGCTATCTTGTATGTCTGCTTTGAATCCCGCCAACTCATTTGCTGCTTTTGATGCACAAAAGGTATGCAAACTTGCTTCTAAAATTTGTATTATTTCTGAAATCGGTATTGAATCCCTTCAACTCATTTGTTTATTTTCATGCACACAAGGTACAGAGACTTGCTGAGTTTTATCCCAATGACTTTTCAAGTGCTGACTTGATACACCTTGAACTACAACTTGATAACTATATTGATGACATGAGAAAAGAAGAGAGCTTCCAAGGCCTCAGAAATCTGGTTGATCTCTCGGTTAAGCTTGTTGAAATAGGGAGACATATAGTTCATCATTTGGTGTACTCACTTCTAAAATTGGTCTTAATTCTACCGGTGGCAACGACAAATGTCGAGAGCGCATTTTCTGCCATGAGTATAGTCAAGAACAAGTTGAGAAATAAGATGGGTGATAGTCTTTTGGATGATTGTCTACTCACATACATTGAGAGGGATGCTTTCTCCGAGGTGAATGAAGGTGATATAATTGATACATTCATGGCAATGCAAAAGCGCAGGCCAGAAACATAGTCTTTTGAACTTCTCAAGGTATGTACTATGGTCCATGGAGTATTTACTTTGTAGGCTTCGCTATGCAAAATTGAGATTTAATTGAGAATTTTAGTGTATTTGTATGATCATATTTATCTATTTCTTTATGATATTGATAATTAGTTAGAATTGATAATTAGTTAGAACGCTCACCTGTCATATACTCGTATTGCTTATCAAAAAAAAAAAGGACGGACCACCCTGTTGTCAAATGCTAGCTCCGCCACTGTGTGATAGCATGCTGGATTGCGGGACAAGGAAAATACGGCGGTGAGGCAGGAGAAAGACGACATCAGGGAGGGGGCTACCACGGCATGACCGTCGGGCGCGGTCCTGAGCAAGGGCACGTGCTCTGTGGCGAGGCCGCCGCCACAGCAGGGCACATCACAAGCCTCATGTCGGTTGTGTGAGTTTGACGAAGGTGCGGCTACCCACCGTGTGCGAGATTGAGCCCCATGAATGACGTGTGTCGCATGTTGTTTCACCAACATGGTTTTCTTTGCTGGCTCAGCCTAGGTACTCGATGAATTGCGTGAATCAAATATATACTTTAGGGATGTAAGTTTTAGGGGATCCGCTAGCTACGGAATAGTGGTTTCCCTAGAAAAATATTAGTAAAGTGAGATAGGGAGAACTTTTGGCAGTTTTAGTATAGGGGATTTGCTAGAGATGCCCTAAGAAAGGGGTTCAAGAAATTAGGAAAGCCTCATATATATATTTGGGGTGGGCTGGGGACAGAAGCGAAACATATTCGAGTAGTTTTCAACTTCAATTGCCCGAGGCAGATCGCAGACCCAAACGTGGGGAAAAAAAACTGACCCTAAAATCATCTACTCCCTCCGTTCCTAAATATAAGTCTTTTTAGAGATTCCACTACGGACTACATACGGAGCAAAATTAATGAATCTACACTCTAAAGCATGTCTATATACATTCGTATGTTGTACATAGTGGAATCTCTAGAAAGACTTATATTTAGGAACGGAGGAAGTATAACCAATAATGGTTACAAATTACACCATTCTCCAAACTGGTACGAGTCAACCAGGCAGAATACAAAATATATGTGTGAAAAGCTAAATATCTTCATTTTGGTGACATAAAGAGAAGCGATTATTGAAAACCACACAAGGGCGATCCAACGCGTTGCTGGCGATTCGCCGCAGCAGTGTGAAAGCTCAACCATCTTTGAGCCTAGGCTTCCACTTTAGCATGCCTCTCGCAGAAAGATTTCAGCCTTTCAAGCCCATCCTCCAGAGATGCCAAGTCAATGGCGAAAGTGATGCGAAGCCAATCCTTCATTCCTAGTGCACTACCTGCAAAAAGTTCATGTACATCAGGGCAGATTTGAGCAACAGAGTAGCAACAACCATTTTCTTGTCCAAATTTCTGTTGTTTTTGTGTACATTTGTCGTTTTAGAGGAATTTCTGAGTGTGGATTTGTTGTACCCCCATACCAGTGTACCCTCTATCTAGGCCAATTAGTTTGCGTCAAAATTCGTCCTATTCTTTTGTAGAAATTTCTCTTGTTTGTTACTTCCAAACAAGAGAACATTTGATCTTGAAACTTTGCAGATCAACTATACACAAGTGTCACTCATTGTATAAAATGTTTCCAATTTTTCTGATGAAACATAAATTTGTCAAATTTCGAATTTCAAATGAATTGTATCATTTTAAAAATTTATGTTGCGCCAAAAAATCCTGAAAATTTTTCTGCACATGGTAGTACCTGTGTGATTTTGATCCCCAAAGTTTCGAGTTCAAATGCCTTTTATTTGGGAGAAACAAAAATGAGAAGTTTTCTTGCACGAACTTTGATGCAAGAATGGACGGTGAGCATAGAGGGTACACTAGTATAGGGGTATAACCAGAACTTTCCCTTTCTTTCAGAGAAAAGTTCTAGCTATATATGGCCTGCTAGAAAAGTTGCGACTTCTGAAAGTGACTTCTGGCATTCTTCAGTAAGTACTAATTTTTTGAACTCGATGTTCTTTTGCAAATCCATTTACTATAATTTATTTCCATTTTAGCACGTCTATGTTATAAATATGGTAAAATGGTAGAGTTGTAATAGAGCAAACAACCATAGATGTGTTCCAACTTTCGTCCCAACTTTCTAGAACGAGTTCCCAACTCATAATTGGGCATGAAATGTTGGTTTTGCAAAATCTATTTTAATTTACTAAGTAATTTCTTCTATAACAATCACTGAATAAGATCATGAAACTAGGAATACACTCCATCCTTTAAATAGATAGAAATGTATAATGCAGATAAAATTTTGTAGGGCCATGCATGTCTTGTCCTGTTCATTAATTCTTTGCATATAATTTGGTGCTTCCTTGGTAAGTACATATTGTGAAGACTCTTGTATAATGAAACAGCGGGATCTTTCCAAAAGAGGGAGGTGGTCTTGCAAACTAGAAAGTCAGCATATATACTTTTCTTGGAATGGAGTCTTTTAATTTATTTTTTGCACCTTATCAAAGTGATACAACGACAAAAGAGTTTCAACTTATATAGAACTTCACCTGGTAAAACTATTACAGATTCTTCTTTTGCCAGCTTGCAGCAGAAATCTATATCATCAGAAAAGCCATCCAAGCAAGAGAGGTCCAACTTAGCCTGAAAAACAAGCATCAACTCAGAATTATATCCTCACTGGACAACTTAACCAGCTGATCTAGAGCATGTTAACCTGCACATTTCCTTACCATCACAAACATCGATCCCTCTGGTTTGTGTGGACATGTAATGGCCCTGATGCCCTTTATTTTACTGTAACATAAATCTGCCGAAGTTCTCAATAAATCAAGAATTTTGTTGAAGTATTCTTCCTTTGTGTTGGCTATAATTTGAGGGACTGCTCCCTGTGATAAACAATTATTTAGAATGTAAGACACTTGATGCAAACTTATGGTACGAGAGATAGATGGACATCTGTAAATCATACTCCCTCCGTCCCAAAATAACTGACTCAACTTTGTACTAGTTCTAATACAAACTTATACTAAGCTTAAGACACTTATTTTGGGACGGAGGGAGTATTATCTTAAACGATACATGTGGAAATGAATAGATTTTTATTCAAAAAAGCGGAAATCATAAGGCATATATATACCTGAATAAATGTTGCAGGGTCACTTGTGATGTTAATGTAGTTTTGAATTGATTGGTCAACCTGTTGGGAGAAATAAAGACAAGTAACCAATCCACACAACCGGGTGATAAAAATAAGATTGTAAGCATGACCTTTCAAGAACTACTGGCTACACTTCGATGGCTAAAACTTGATATCCTATCAGCTAAGTGCTAAACTGTTTCAAAAAGGATGAAGCGCAGAAACTATATACAGTGGATCGGCCATTCGCTCCATCCTGAATGGAAAGACCAAAAATAGGAGATGCATCCAGTTATAGATAAAAAAATCACCTTGGTTTCCTTTAATATGCCATTCGGGTCACACGTTGCGATCCAGCCAAGTCGCCAACCAGGGACAAGCCATCTTTTCGATATAGCCCCCAAGGTGATGACCGGGGCTGTCTTGCCAAAAACACCCATTGGTATAAAAGGCTTATCCCCAAATGCCAAATGGTCGTAGACCTCATCAGCAATTATCAGTATGCCAAGTTCTCCTGCGGTTTCTGCAATCTGTTCATTGCAAGTACACGTTGTGCAAACTGCATCAGATGCAGAATAGTATTGAACAAACGGTAGAGTTACTTACTTTTTCTAGCAACATATACTCACTTGGGCCAAATGATCATGTGAGTAGACACTCCCACAAGGGTTACTGGGATTGATGATGAGCATCGCAACCGTGTTCTCATCAGCAATAGCCTTCACAGACTCAAGGTCTGCCTCCCAGCCTCTTTCGGGGACGAGGTCGAAATATCGAACCTCTAGCTCGCTGAATGTGGTCCGCGACTCGTACATCGGAAACCCAGGTTTTGGGAGCAAGATGTTAGCCCCGGGCTGGGCAAGGACAGAGATCATGATCTCGATGGCTTGCACGCATCCGGACGTCAGGTAGATATCATCCGGTGAGAGCTCATAAGGAAGGTCTCGAGATAGGTACTCTGCAATAGCACTGTGTTTTGACAAGCAGATATGAGGCGAGATGCTCTGTCCGGGGACGGTAACTTTTGGAAACAGATAATGTGATATTGGCCAGCAAAAATTTGGACAAAGTAAAATTTACGGGTTGAAAATTTATAAATGAACACTACTACTCCTACCTCAAACCAATAAATTCAGTTACTCGGATGAAACGTGTTCAAAGGAAGTAGTACTACTGCGAAATACATCAAACAGGGTAAATGTGAGAACGCTCCTACTTCAATATTCCAGGCGACTGGATAGTTTCCTTTCCTAGCCATACATGGAGGAGATTGAGTGCTAGCCACACACCGATGCCGGTGGAGTAGCCGGCCCGTGGGTCAGTGGGTGGGAGGGTGGACGTGCTCACCTGCGCGCCTGGGGCACACCGACGGTGGGGGAGTAGCCGTTGTGCTTCCTGGAGCGGAGCGCGTCCACGACGGCGTCCTCGGCCTCCGGCGCGGTCCGGAAGCAGGCGGAGGAGGTGGGGTCGCCGTGGCCGAGCGGCACGACGGGGCGCGTACCGGAAGCGTCAACGGAAGCGTAGAGACGGTTGAGCACCGAGCGGATGCTCATGCTACCAGCGGCCGCCAGCGGCGTGCCGACCGATGGCCGGAAGAAACGCCATCGGGATGGGGTCACGCCGACGTCGTCATCCCCGCGCCGGCTGCCGCTGCCATTGTTCGCCATTCTCTGTGTGTGGCGTACGTGTTCTTGGTTGCTTGCCGGTGTATTTTGTTCAAGGGATTCCTCGTTAGGTTACTGCTGCTTGGTACCTAGTGCTACTGCCAGTGTTTCTTTAAAGAGCATCTTCAACTCTATTATTTCTAGACAACCAGCTTCGTAATGGACAGAGCATCGGACACTGGGTAATCCAACCAACTTGTCATTTGATTCTCGATGGTCAGTGGGTACGAGTCTTTGCTAGTCAACCAAACAACAGCTTTGATTTGTTTCCATTGTCACATAAGTAGTACTACTAACATGGATACCACATACGTAAAAATAGTGATGTAACCAATAATTAAGGACCCCGATATGAATCACACGTGTGTGATACAATGGACATCCAACCACACGACTCGTCCGGTCCTATCCAGGAGCCATCCCGCACGATCCTGTGTGGGCGAATATTAAAACCGCCCACACGTCCGGGCGCAGTTACGACGGCCTGCACGCCGAACCAACAACAACTACTCACCCCCACCCCGCACATGTGGCACGAAACAATTCCGTCCTGATGTTTTTTGATGACAACTTTAGTTATCCCGGGATGACAACTTTAGTTGTAAATCATGACAACTTTCTATTTGGATGGCAAGTTTCAGTCTTTTGGGGTTTCGTTTTATTCTCGGGTGGCAATTTTAGTTGTAAAAAGTCAAAACAATGTTATTTCGTGCCACATGTGTGGCACTTATCATTTGGGTTAACTATAGTTGCCATGTCTAATTAACTGTAGTTGCCATGTGTGATCAAACCATAGTTGTCATGTATGGTCAATCATAATTGCCATGTGTGATTAACTAGTTGCTACATGTGGTCAAACCATAGTTGTCATGTATGGTCAACCATAGTTGTCATGTGTCATTAACTAGTTGCCACGTGTGGTCAAATCATAGTTGACATGTGTGATTAACTAATTACCACATATGCACAACTCCAGTTGCCATCTATCATCGTGTGACACAATGGACACCTGACCAGACGACTCGTCCGATCGTACCCAGGAGCCAGCCCATACGACCCTGTGCGGGCGAACATTAAAACTGCCCACACGATGCTGGGTGCTGACGTGACTCCGTACCTAGATGGCAACTGCTGCAAGATTCGTGTAAATCAAAGTAAACGACGATGATTGCGTTTGGGCGAAGTTGATAAGTGCCACACGTGTGGGCGTTATCATTTAGGATAATTAAAGAGGAGCGACAATTAGATTAGCATAATATGTTACTATCACATAGAGTTTTTTTTAATAAAAATGACTCTATAAAGTAATAAATAAAAGTCTATGGGGAGTGAGCCTAGCTCAACTCGTTAGGGAAGTGGATGTACAAACCCAACACCCTGGTTCGAATCTTCACAGAGACGAATTTATGTTCCTATTTATTCTTGAGGACCAGACTTTTCTTGGTACTCAAACATTTATTAAGGACTAGGCTTGGTGGGCAATCGAGACTCAACATCCTAGTACTCATACTTGAAAGGCTGTGTGCATCTCTCACTAGTAGAGAAATGGCTAGCCATAACTCTGATGGCGCGCCGTTTTCAGCCGACGCCAGCACTACATTTTTCAAATATCGCTGGCGTCGGCCATTTTGATACGACATAGCTAGTTACTTAGTGCTGGTGTTGGACGTACGTGGAACGCCACTTGTATGTGGCCTCCAATGTTGTGTGCAGGCGTAACTTACTGTTGGTGTATCAGGTTGGTACTACGTCGGCAGTATTTCCTATATCTATGGCGTTGCTTTCGTCCGGACGCCAACAATTTATTTTGTGGGTCCATTTTTTAGGTCAATTTTGCGGCCCACATAATACCGGCGTAGCATACAATGATACGCCAGGAATATACATTTAGTGTTGGTGTCTTATTGTCTTGAAACGCTAGTAATAAAGTCGCAACACTATTACCACGTGATAACCCTTGTGTATACACTATATTCCCCTTCTTCTTCCTCTTGCTCTTCCTCTTCCCTCCTCATCTTGAGAAACCCAATTATTTTATCATGATTCTTAATTAGATGGTTAGATTTAGCTAGGTGATGCATTAGTTACGTTTGCTAGTCTCCACACACCCACTCTCTAAGCTAGCTATATCTAGCTCTCCCCTCCACACACTTGCATTAAATTTTCCTTCACCCTCCATTAATGGTGCCCTCCAACCTACGTACGTCGACCGGCTTCTCGCGCGATCGATCGAGGACTAGCTCGACTTGTGTCCCTTTTGCTTGAGGTAATTAACAGAAAGCACTTCCTCGTTATTTAATTATGCATGTTATGTACGTGTGTGATTGCTATATGGCGAAACGTGCATGGATGGCGAATTTGTAGAGAGAGTTGCCAATGTTTTGGTGAAACGTTGATTCATTTCCGTTTCGTCAAATTTCTGGTACTCAATATGTACCATTTTTAGCAAAGGTCATGCCGAAATTTTGTATGCCCTCGCTTGTTGTTAATATATATGTAATTCTTTTTGTATTTCCCTTTACACGCTACTTTGATCTATCGAAAGATTCAATATGGATCGAAGTGTGAAGGCCTTTCTCAATTTCACGGTGACGAATATGATACAAAAGTGTGAAACGCAGATATTATGTCCATGTAAGGCCTGCAAAAATGGAATTTTCCATAACCCGTTCGATGGTAGCGTCCTTGCACACTTGCTTCATCGTGGTTTCGTTGAAGGTTATACACGATGGACAAAGCATGGTGAGGAAAATGATGATGTACGTGACGACGACGACGGAGCGGCAGATATGGAAGCGGAAAACCCTTTCGATGATGAATTAGCAGGGCCGCCAGAAGGAGGAAACAATAATGAACATGCGCCTGGAGGAGGAAATGATGAAACACCACCCGAACATGAAGAGGACCATGTCAGTCAGGATATGTCGTTGGCTGAAATGCTGCAGGATCCCCATGTTAAAGAACTACTTCAGAAGAAGACGACAAATGTGAGAGATGCTATTAAGGAGGCTCTCAAGTTGGCGCAATTGAAGTTAGACGCGAATGCTCCACTGTATGAAGCTTGCGATCCTGAGCACACCCGCTTGCACGTCACTCTCAAACTTCTAGACATCAAGGCAAGATTCAAGAGCACAGACGCAAGTCTGGATGCTACATTGGAATATTTACATACAGTTTTGCCCAAGGGGAATTTGTTGCCTAAGAGTGTTGATGAGGCAAAAAGATCGTGTGCCCTCTTGATTTGCCGCATGTAAGATATCAATCATGCATAAATGATTGCATATTATATCGTAACAAGCATGAGCACAAAACAGAGTGTCCAACTTGCAATGAACCCCGATACAAGCCTGGAAAGAAGGATCCTCGAAAGGTTGTATGTACTTTCCGTTGATTCCTGCAGCGTTATTTCGCTGACGCGAAGGAAGCAAAGAACATGACTTGGCACAAGACCAGGAAATCCAAAAATGATGGCATTCTGAGACATATTGCAGATGGTTGTCAGTGGAAAGCACTCGACTGCATTGAACCAGAATTCGCAACAGAACCAAGAAACCCCAGGTTGGGTGTCAGTAGCAATGGACTAAATCCATTTGGCAAGCAGAGTAGCACACATAGTACATGACCCTTGTTTGTTTGGATGTACAATCTCCCGCCTTGGCTCTGCATGAAACAAAAGTACATACACATGGTAATGCTCATTCAAGAACCGCTCCAACCAGACAACGATATTAACACATATCTTGAGCTATTTAAGGAGGAGTTAGACATATTATGGAAGGTTGAAGGGGTCAAAACGTGGGACGCCATCACTGGAAACTATTTTCCAATGAGAGCAGCATTGCTCACGACCTTTCATGACTATCTAGGTTACGGATATATTTCCGGACAAGCGTGTCATGGACATTGCGGATGTGTTAAATGTATGGATGACACATCTTTTCTCTAGCTATCAAAAAAGGGCAGTTGCAAAACAGTGTTCATGGGCCATCGAAGGTGGCTTGACAAAGATGATGAGTGAAGAATTCATGGAGACCTGTTCGACAACACGGATGAGGCCCGAGGGCCACCACGTAAGAGGAGTGGAGAAGAAATCCATGAGATGTTAAAGAATTGGACAGATTGCTCGAAGCCAGGAAGGAAGAAAAAGAAGGCTGAGAAAACGCTGCTAAAAGTATGGAAAAGAAAGTCTGTTTTCTGGGGCTTGAATTATTGGAAACTACTCAGTTTGCCGTATTCTCTTGATATGATGCATATCACAAAAAATATCTGTGCGAGTTTGCTTGGCACACTGTTTGACATGCCAGAAAAAAGTAAAGATGGTACAAGGGCAAGACAAGACTTGAAAGATATAGGTATTAGGGAAGAGCTCCAACCTGCACCCCTTAAAAGAACCAAGGAGATGGCCAAGGGCAAAAACATCACCATAGCCGACGAGACAAAGAAGGGCAAAACCGTGTAAAAAAACAAAGAAGATTATTGCCCCCAGCTTGCTTCACACTCGACGAGAATGAGCTTCATCAACTTTTCAAGTGCCTTGACGGCATCAAGGTTCCTTCTGGTTACTCGGGGCTCATACACAGATATCTTGACACACAAAGCAAAGGTTTAGCAACATGAAGTCCCATGATTGTCATGTGATGATGACACAATTACTTTCGGTAGCCCTCAGAGGGATAATGGATGATCACGTCCGCAACACACTTCTTGACTTCTGCAACATTTTCGACGTTCTCTCTCGAAAGTCGATCAGTGTGCGACATCTCACTCGACTACAAGAGGAGATCATCACAATACTATGTGAGCTTGAGATATATTTCCCATCGTCATTCCTTGATGTGATGGTGCATGTCCTAGTTCATGTTGTTTCTGAGGTTAAAGACCTTGGACCGACATTCTTGCATACCATGTTCCCATTTGTAAGGATGAATGTAACTGTGAAGGGTTACGTTCATAATAGGGCCCGTCCGGATGGAAGCATCGTCCAGGCCTATCTGACCGAAGAGTGCATATCATTCTGCAATAATTATATAGATGATGATCAATCTCTTGGTTTTCCCACGAGGAAGCATGCCTATAGGCTTGATGGAGTAGGTCACTCACAGTTGAAGCGTGATTAAAATGTGGATATACAGAACCGCCGAGATGACTTCGACAGAGCGCACACAGTGGTGTTACAACAAGTAGATATAATCACTCCTTTGCAACAGACTCACAAGGACACCTTAAAGAGAGAGCATGCAATGGCAGAGAGGCAGAGGACCGAAGCTCAGCTCATTAGAGAGCACAACTCCAAATTTGCAGCTTGGTTAAAATAGCGAATTCGGGAGAAACCACTGCCAACGGGTATTGCCAATGCAAATCTCATCTATGCATTAGCAGTAGGCCCCGCATGCACCGTCGCCACCTACCAATCATATGATATCAATGGATACACATTCTATACCGAGGCAAAAGACAAAAACTCTGATTACCAGAACTCAGGTGTCACGAGAATTGCCTCCACCGAGAATGAAACTAACATATACTACAGAAGGATCGAAGAGATATGGGAACTTGAGTACGCCGAAAATCACACAGTGCCATTGTTCCGGGTCAGATGGGTGAGGAATGTTGAGAAGGAAGAACGTGGTGCCGTTACCATGTCTCTACCCGAAGCACAAGCTGCTGGTGCAAAGGGTGTCAAAGAAATTACCGCCAAATATGAGCCTTGGGTATTCGCTAAGGACATGTCACAATGCTTCTACATAACTGACCCGGCAAAGCCAAGTCATGTTGTCGTCAGGAGATCCAAGAGATCCATCGTCGGGATGGACGGAGTGGCCAACGAGGATGACTATGATCAGTTTGGCGTCGACCCAAAAGAAGAGGAGAACTATGATGACGATGAAAATTACACCACCAGAAGGAGCAGAACTACCTTGCCTGAGATAGGACGTCCTTTCTTACGAAAGACTCATAACACGGGACAGAAGTATTCAAGCAAGATTAAAAAGACCCAAACCGTTGTTGAGAGGATTCTCAAACGACGTCGTACTACTTGATTAATTTGTGCGCTTCATTATTCGTGTACTACACTTTTGTGTACTTTTCATTGTGTAATACTTCGCACGATATTTGCGTACTTCATTTGTGTGTACCTCCTAATTTGCATGATTATATACTTTGATCCACATTATTGTATGCATTTTCACACGCCATTTGTCAAGTATTAGAACAACCCTAGGTAACACAACACTAATTATTGCTGGCGCCAAGCTGGCGTTGGCCACGTCATTGGCGCCAGCACTAATGACTAACAGGCACTTTTAGCTACACTACTGTTGTGAGAACAACTCAGATTCCCCCTTCTTCCCCCCCGCCGTCGGACACTGTTCTCCACCATTCCCCCGCCCAGCCGCACCCACACCCTATGCCAGACGTGCCGCCGCGCTGCCCAGCCGTTGCCCCCGCCCACCCGCTCATCTAAGAGCCTCTCCCTCTGTCGTCCTGTCCGGCCACTCTCTCCCTCCATCGTCCTGTCCGGCCACTCTCTCCCTCCGTCGTCCTGTTCGGCCACCCCGTTCGCCACGCACCACCACCCCACTGCGCAGTCTTCACGGGCACCCCCCCCTGCGTGCCCTCCTGACAGCCGACCCCTACTCGATCTGGACGGTAAAAAACATCCTCTAACCATTTGATGAAATGAGAATCGATGAAATATGTTATATGTTGCATCGTGTGTTCTTGCGAATTTTCTTGCACTATGTTTCTTTTTGCAGGGAAATGTCGAGAGAGTTGGCAATGTTTTGGCGAAACGTGGATTCATTTTTGTACGTTCATGTCCATTTTTTACCAATATGTCCATTTTTTACCTACGTTCATGTCCATTTTTTCCATTGATTTTTTATTCTATGAATGTAGCACAAAATGGAAGAATGCCCATACTGTTCCGACAAAGGGGGTATGTGCGACGATCCTCACCTTGACAACAATAAATGCTTCTCCATCATGCTACAATGTCTCAAGAGGAAAGATGGTTTCAATTCCAATTGTACAATCTATAATGAGGTAGATCACACATATTTTGTTGCTAACAGTGTGTTTTATATGACAATTATATGCCTCAAGACGAAAGATGATTACTACATTGCTTACTATGTTACTATTTTGTTCAAGGACAGAAGCTCCCAAGATGTGTTGTGCCTCCGGTGATGGATGACCACCAGATGGACAACTCGAAATAAAAGAATGGAGGCAAATATCGAGTGATCGCAACTTGAAGATTGGAGATCGGTGGATCTCTATGCTCCACCATGGAGATGCAGGGGTTTCCCTCTTCTTCAAGATTGATCCTAAAGGAGAGGAGTACCGTACTAGTAGTTACGACGATGGTTAATGTATGCATATATATAAATGATGTGTACCATAATATTAATTATGTTGTACGTGTTGTAATTTCATCGGAATCAATGTGGGACGCAAACGTCATTATGTATATACTGATACAAAATTGCGCTGCCATGGCAGTGTTTTTCGCTTTTTGTTGTGTTTGGTCATTTAGTACTGGCGTGCGAAATAGTAGAGATGCTCGTAATGATCTCTCCAGTGTCTGGCGTTGGGAAAGTTAGCACACCATAGATATGTATGATATTGCCGTCGTGGAGATAAAACCAACGCCATAGGTATATGAAATACTGCTGTCGTAGGATCCAACGCCACCACTATTTTTTAACTGTGCGACATATTGGTGGCATCGGGTGTCTATGCCAGTAAGGCCATTTATGCCACGCCATAGCTAGGCTTTTCTGCACTATTGTCTAGTTGGTGGAGAGGCAAGGGAAGTGAAATTCTCCTCCAATTTAAAGAGGCAAAGAGAGCCTTGGCTCAGTGGTTCGGCATGCAGTTGTGCAGCCTAACGACCCTAGTTTAATTCCTAGAAACAAGTGGTGCACAGGGGGTTTCCCTCATTTATTGAAGATCAAGCTTGGTGTACGGTGGAACCACTCATCAAGAAATATCTTGATACCCATTTAAAAAATTCTAAGGACCATGTTTATCTTGGTACTCATACTAAAATGGTTGTATGCATCCCTAGTTGATGAAGAGGATGGCTAGTTGCCATAACTTATTGTTCCTGCCCGTCCCCCGCGTCACCCGCGGCTAGCGACACGGGGGAAACACTAGCCGCCACACCTAGGCCACTCCCCCGCTGCCCCCGTCAGCATCGCCGTCGCCGGAGGGCCATCGATCAAGACACGCTGCACCCTAGGATGGCAGCGGTGGGGCGGCTTCGTCCTTTGCCACGGTGCCCCCTCCCCCAGATCCGGCCTGCTGCATCATGGGGTGCTCCTCTCCGACTGTTGCGCTACAGGGCATCGGCTGCTTCCTGCAACCTCCAAGACGCAGCTCTCCTGCTACTGTTGTTGGGTGTGCTCGAGTCCCATGGGGTCGACAACCCAGCTGGACGGGGGTGGTGATGCACCTGGTGGCCGGGTTGCGCCAGTGAGGCGTGGCTAATGTGCCAGCGCACTGGCCAAGGCGTGGAGGTATCATGGTGGTTTGGCCCTAGAAATCTTCATGCATCATGGCATTTTTCTGTCGGACGTTGACCTCTTCGATCTGGCCACTGACGAGTTCTGGTATTTTCCGTCGGAGGTCTATACGGATTGGCATGTGTCGCCCTTGGATATCTAGATCGGGAAGGCTCTGGTCGCGCGCGCACATATTATCAGCCAGCACAGCTTCAAAAGGGTGGGATGTGAAGCTTCGCTTTCTTATCGGAGTAATGGGGCATGTCTAAGTCAAGATCCGCAACACATTGTTAGAGGTGGAGAAAGTCATGACGGCTGCGATTGGAGGTCTCGAAGCATTGGCGGAAAGATGTACCGGATGCGATAAAGACTGTGTGCTAGGTGCTTGGTGACTTACAACAATGGCCTCGGCAAGTGGGTGCGGCAGCACTGGAGGCCTGCAATTTTAGTGATGCTCCTCGAGTACCGAGTCTCGATTCCCAGGGTGAAAATCCAAGGTCTGGCCTTCGTTGCTTGTACCTAGCAATGACCTTGTTGAAGACATTGTTTTTGGGCGAACTCGGACTTTCTCCAGGGTGAAAACTCAAGATCTTTGATCCGGCAACGACAATGCTTGTGCATTGTTTCCTTGTTGGAGGCATTGCTTTTGGAGAACCTCTTTTATATACACGGTGTTGTCTTTGGTGGTGGTTAGAGTGCTGTTGTTGCTAGTGACTGATCATCGTCGTGGGGTCTTTTTTTAAATTTTCTTTTTGGTTGTGTGTATCCTTGATATCTTTCGACATCTTGTTGGTACAGAGGCCGGGTGTAATTAATATCTCCATGATATTAATATATTCCCTTTCTAGAAAAATAAATAAAAGTATCTACATTCTAACACCTATGACACCATCTATGATGAACGTAATAACATAGACTTATAACATACACATGTTACTAGTCTAAGTTGCACTTCACTATGACTAGCCTTATTTGTCCGCGCTCATGCTATCCATAGAGAAATACTAGATGGGAAGATCACTCAAGTAATTGTGTTGGACCCCAACACGAGAAGGAAGCCAAGCTGGCATTTGTTAACTATTATGCGTGTCCGGGTTATGCCAGCTTTAATTCCCATAAGGAAGCTGGTGGGTCAAATACCTTACCCAGTGCGCAAGATGCACTACTAGGGAAAACCTTATACGTGGAGGACTAACTGTAGCGCGGTTCAGGTAGACGCGCTACTGCTACTTTTCAGTATAGTAGCAGTAGCGCGTGGATAGTAAACGCCGCTACTGCTAAGATGGCCCCACCGTACCTACCAGGCTACGTATAGTAGCAACGCGCCTTAGTGGGACGCGCTACTGCTATTCTACCCTTATCCTCTTCCCCGCCCATGTTGTTGCTCACTCTCCCCTCCACACTCTGTGACTCTCTCCCTCACCGCACCGTCTCCCGCGTCATCGCCGCCGTTGCCGCACCGTCGTCCTCTCTCCTCCATTGTCGTAAGCCACCTCCCCTCGCCCTCCTATCTCCTCCCCCCTCACCCTCCCCCCTCCATCCTCGCCCTCGTCCCTCCTCTGGTCGCCACCCCTTCTCCCTCCTCCGACCATCGACCCTCTTCCCTCCTCCATCCGCCGCCCCTCCTCCTTCTCCATCCGCCGGTCCCCTCCTCCTCCCAAGTTTTAGAATTTCTTCATGTTCTAGGTCTAGATGGAGATGATGTTCAAATAGTAATTGTAAAAATGTGAATTTGTAGTAGATGTAGTACTAGTAGCTGTAGTAGTATTAGATGTAGTAGTAGTAAAAATGTTCCTCCATTGCCATAGATCACTACTAGGATAAACCTTATAGGCAGGACACTAGTAGTAGCGCTGGAAAGTAACAACCGCTGCTGCTAATTATCAGTAGCGCTGGATTTCGGCAGCGCTACAAGTAAAGACCTAGCAGTAGCGCTGGAAACATAAAGAGCGCTACTGCTAAGCGGGACCCGACGAGCCCACCGACACTATTGGTAGTAGCAGCGCTGCCCACAATAAAGCGCTACTACTAAGCCTCATAGCAGTAGCGGTTGCTGTGAGGAAACCGCTACTGCTATGGGGCCCCACTTAGTAGTAGCGCTGCTCCTAGAAAGCGCTACTACTAAGCCCCATAGCAGTAGCGCCCTGTCGAAAGCAGCGCTACTACTAATCGTGGCAGAGCTACCTTTTCACCCACCACCTCTCTCCCCCTTCTTCCTCCCACCTTTGCCCTCTCCCCTCCTTTCCCCTCTCCCCTCTCTAAGTTTCTTCTCCACCATTATTGCCCTTCTTCTCTCTTCCTTCTACCTCTCTTCTCTCCCCATTAATGCCCCCTCCACCATAATTCTCCTCCATAAATGGCCTCTTCTAGCTCTATCTTCCACATTTATTTGCCTCTCCCTCCTTCCATACATATAGATCTAGCTAGATCATCTCTCTTCCTCTCCATAGCTAGAGTCTCATCTCTCCTCCCAACAACTAGATCTAGCTAGCTATTTAGCCATCCACTTTTGATCCCTATAGGTAGCGAAGGCCTAATGATCTAATTAACATTGCACAATCTCTCTCGGGGTATAGGTGAGTAAAAAGTTGTGCATTTCAAGAATGAGAATATGTATGTTTGCGTTATGAAGGGATTTGTGTGAGTGACATGCCCCGTGAGTTGCTTATGTTTTGCCGAAATTTCGATTTATTTCCGTTTCGGTGAATTTCGAGCAAACTTGATATGTCCTACTTTTAGGCAAGGTCATGCCAAATTTTTATATGACTTTGATGCATGCATGCATTTTGTTTATAACCCTTTTGCTTGTTATACCGTGTAGTCATGAAGGTGAGTGGAAGGAAGGTGGAGCGATACTTGCAATCCGCGGTGATGGACATGTATGCAAATAATCGGACTGGGATTGGATGTCCATGTACAAGATGCAAAGAAGGAGTCATTTTGGACCCTTTTGAGCGTGGCCGTTTGAAGGCGCACCTGCTGATGCATGGTTTCATGGATGGCTATACTCGGTGGATAAGTGAAGATGATGACGCGGACTTCCACATGGCAGGGAATAACGAGCGGAAAATAGTTACTTGAGGTGGACGCTCCGGCAAGAGAGGGAGCGAAACCGGTGCCTCAAGAAGTACTACTTAGTCGCGCTCTTGCTCATACTGATCGCTCTTCTCTTCTACATCATGGTTTAGAGATAGAGATGATGAAACTTGTGTGTGTGCCATGACTATGCATTTGCATTTATTCGAGACATGACATGACTTGTGTATCACTATTTTCGAGATGTGATGATATTTGTGTTGGAGGTGGTGGTATGACGAGTCTCCTGTATGTGTATGATATGATGAGAATAATGTATGTTTATTATGATATGATGAAACTACCGTATAAAGCATGCACAAATACGTAGAGGGGAATGAAATCTTAGCAGTGCTGGTTTAGCAGTAGCGCTGGTAAGTTGTAGCAGTAGCGCTAGTTTATCAGCAGCGCTTGTTGTGAACCATCGCTACTGCTATCAGTACTTACCAGTAGCGCTGGTTTTTCAGCGCTACTACTAAACACTTAGCTGTAGCGCCTTAGCAGTAGCGCTGCCACCAGCGCTACTACTAAGGGGAAAACAAGCGCTACTACTAGGCTTTCTCCTAGTAGTGGATGTAGTAGTAGTAGATGAGTAGTTGTAAAAATGTGCAAATAATATTTTTTTGAAATGAAAATGTGAAGCTAGTTATTTTTTGAAATGCAAATGTGAATTTGCAGAAACACCTCCGGGTGGCCTATGTTTTGTCGGAATGTTGATTCATTTCCATTCCCGCAAATTTCAGGCGCTCGAAATGTCCTATTTTAGCAACGGCCATGCTGATTTTTTTCGTGGATTTCAGCATGACTTTTAGTATAAAGTAGGAAATATCAAGTGCCCATGATTTCCCAGAACAGGAATTAGATGACATTCCGGCAAAACATAGGCCATTTTTTATGTCATTACTCTATAAATGTAATGTTAATTGACTTATGATTAGGGTCGAGTGTCAGTTTGTCAGAGCTCCTTGTGTGACTTTCAGTATGTTCTTGATGGAGGAATCTCGACTGTAGTCGTGGGGGTTGTTTCCTCTTCCTCTTCTCGCAATATATACCTTGGTTTAATGTGCGACAGAGGGAGAGGAAGCGACCAGCACTAACGGTCGAAATTTCAGAGATGAAGAATCCCGACTGTTGTCGTGGGGGCCACTTCCTCCTTCTTCCCGTGTGCTACACATTTTGGTAATGCACGTGGGGACGAAGGGAGGAGCGGCCAGCACCGACGATCGTAATATTATTGTGAGGGAGTGTCCACCACATATATACACCACCATGTCAGTGTGAGGGAGTGCCCACCATATACCCCATGAGATATGAGAGTTTTAAAAGGAAGCCTCGACAGATCAAAAGTCAACCCATGTTGAATAGTTTCTGGTATAATTTCCGTCGATTTTTAATCTTTGAATCATGAACACAGGAAATGTCTGATGAAGAGGAGATCCCTGAGTGCTATATGTGCACCGACGACAGGGGTATATGCGACCTTTATCCTCACCTAGAAAATGGTACACCCTTCACTGTGAAGCTAAAGGAGGACTTCGAAATTCTACGATATGTAAAGACGACATGTATTTTTTTTGTAATGAAGCATGATGTGTGCTTTTTTTGCTTTAATTAACCTGTAATTTTCCTTTGTACAATTTGACTAGTGCGTTTCCTGCCATGCAAAAATCCATGTCTTGGACAAGTTCCATTTCCAAGAGAGGGAGAGTACGGAGACTAAGATATCTCACCTAAAGATGGACCTTTACACTTTTGCTGTTAAGGTAAAAAATGCAATAGATCACACATATTTTGGTTGTTCCGCTTAGAGAGCATTTTGCAAGGTATACGAGTTTGAGGAGGACATTAACATAACCTTCAATCTTGGTCATGACAATGATCATGATAATAATATCGAAATTTGGGTGCATGTGGATCACTTGATTCCAGTTCTACCTCCATTTGAGTTTGTCATCAAATTTGTTAGGTAATTTATATTGTTTATTGAAAAATATTTCGTACTCATCCTGACTAAACTTATTTATGTTTAACTGCCAGCTTATTTCTCTTCTCAAAAAAATACACGACAAATAGTAGACCGGACCTACTATAATCATGGCTGTGAGTTTACTTGGTTGGAGAAAAATCACCTGATCTCATTTATTCATGATGTTGAGCATTATAAGAACAATTACATGATTGACGACAGTTATAATGGATACGTGCCACTAGTACACAAGTTGAACCATTATAACATCACTTCAGACATCTTTGTAAGATTTTTTTACTATTGTGTCACTAGTCCATCTTTTTCATACATTCTTCTTAAGAAAAACTAGTTTGCTAACTATGTTATTATTACTTATGTTCTTCAATAGGTACTCCCACCAGAGACTGTGCCTAAAGTGATGTTTACCAAAGGTGATTTTCATATGGTTAGCATACGGCCAATGCCAATGAGTTACCCAGGTACATACACGATATCTCAAAAGGGTGGAAACCCTGAAAATCAAAGGATGGAGCAACGCAATAAAAGCATCCAGGCAACCACTTGGAGACTATAAATTGCACAGGTCACAAGTTGTAGATAGGTTGATATGTATTCTTTAATGGGGAGATGCAGAATTCACCTTTTTATGTTATTTTACCTAGGATAGATTAGTAGGTTCTATCTAGGAGAGAATAGTATGTGCTATCTAGGAGAGAGGACCTTTTCTAGTTTATGACATTGTGTAGTAGTGGTTAACTTGGCATGATTAAGGTGATGATGAGTTGTTAGATGATTAAGATGATGATGAGTTGTTAGATGATTAAGATGATGATAAGTTGTTATATGACTAAGGATGATGAGTTATTATATGACATAGATTAGATTAAAGTGGATGGGTGCAAGTCATCAAGTTGAATTAGTAGGAAAATATGATGTTACGACGGCACACAAGTGTCGAATGAAAGGGAATTCTTTCATTCGACACTTGTGTGCCGTCGTAACATCACATTTTCCTACTAATTCAACTTGATCACCTGCACCCATCCACTTTAATCTAACCGTTGTTTCTTCCACAATCTTTATTGTTGTTGTATATTAATTTGTATAACCATGATATGCTGAGATTTCTATGTGTATGATATAATGACACTATTGTATTATATGATTGTATAAAACCTATATAAAAGCAGACAAAATAGACAACGAATATAATAAAAACATGAAAAAATATCAGTAGCGAGGGGAAGGGTATAGCAGCAGCACGGCTATCAGCAGCGCATGTCTGGTAAACACGCTACTGCTACCCAAATGTATGTAACATCCCAAATTTGGAATGTTAAATAAATAAATAAATGAATGATTGATTTTTAGAATGATTGTTTGAAATTGAGTGAAATTTGAAACTTTTTGAAACTTTTGAATGAGAGGGAATAAAATGATTTTCCCTTTGTGTTTGATTTCAAATTCAACCAATTCAGATCAATGAGAGAAGATGACATGACTTCTTCAAATAAAGTATTTGAAAAGTGGATTTGAAAATTTCTGAAAATATTCAATTTGGAATCTATTTCATATTTGGCTCTATTTTGAAATTTGAAAGAATTCAGATTCACTTGCCCCAAATTTCAAAAATTTGAGAGGAGGAACATGACCCTCCAAAACCAGGGGTATTTTTGTGAAATTTTGAACCATAAAACCCAGGGGGTTATTTGAAAATTATTTGCAAAAGAAATAAAAACAATTTAGGCATTTTCTGAAAAATATTTTTTAAAAGTATTTATTTTGGCCGTGGAAAAATGTTCATACTGTGGTATTTATTGTTCTGATAATTTTGGTATATAAAACTTATAAATTTAGATTTTATTTGATTCTCCAAATCGATCTTTTAGTTCCTGTTTTTAATAAAAAGGAAAAAATCCGTTTTATTAGGAAACCCCGAAGCCCATATGGAATAGTACCGGCCCGATCTCCCTGCGCCAGATCCGAAAAGATTCGGATCGGCCACCGATCGCCCGCGCAACTCCTCGTGCTCGCTGACAGCGGGGCCCACGCCCGACCGTCTCCTCCCTTCGGTCATCCCCTTCCTTCTTACTCCCCTCCTTCCTTCGCCGGCGACCGCCTCGAATCCGACGGGATCTCGTCGATCCCCTTCCCTCCGAGCACCCCTGACCCCAGGGCTATAAAAGCCGGGAGCCCCGCACCCCGCTTCGCCCGAATCCCGCTCGCCCGACCCTCTCCTCTCGCCGCAATCTCTCGCCGGAGTCCGAAGCCGCCGCTGCGCCATTGCCGCTCCACCGCTCCACCTAGACCTTCCCGTTGTCGTCTGAGCCCACCTACGAGCTCGCCTCGCTCGCCCGCATCTCCCCGTCCACTTCCTCGAGCGCCAGAGCCACCAGAGCGCCGCCGTCGACAGCCACCCGAGCACCACCGCACATCCCGAGCTCGAACTGCTCGCCTCCGACCTCTTCCGCCGTCGCCGTCACCACCAAACGTCGTCAAAGGGACCCCGAAGTTGCCTGGACCCCTTCATCACCGCCGGGAGCCCCTGGAACGCCGTCCCCGTCAAGCCCGCCGCCTCGGACATTGCCGGAACCTCGCCGGAGAACTTCTCCACCGCGGTAAGTCACCGGAGCCCCCTCTCACCGTTAGATCTCGATCCTAAGGCCAAGATTAGATCACTTAATAGGCGAATCGTTTTCTGTTAATTATCGGCCGTCCGCCCGAAGCACTCGCTCACGCGCACCTCTCGGCAAATCACAAGACACCATGTGTACCCATGTCCGTTAGTTAGATTAGTTTTTCTTTTTCTGTTTCTGTTCTAAAAACAGAATAGTTTCAGTTTTGTAAATTAGATATCTCTTAGGATTTTTATTGTTTTAATTTCATTCTTTTTGCATTGTGTCACAAATTTTATCTAGTTTCTGTATATATAAAATTTGACCATATTTGAATAGTTTAAATTCATATTCAAACAGATTTGAATTCAAACTTGTTTTGCTTATAACTTGAGTTTAAAAATATATTTTTGAGCGAATCTTTTTGCTACTGGTCACTAGCGACTTTGTTTCTCAGTAGGAACAATGTGAGAATTTTTAGAGAATTTTAAATTAGGATTTCAAGCAAAACAGATTCTGTTTTAATTCTTTTAGGTTTATTTCTATTTCTTTTGTTTTTATAGTTTTAAATTTATTTTATTTTATATTAGTTGACAAGTTTTACTTTGTTTTCTATTAGTTAGGAGTAGTATTTCAACCAAGTTTATTTTTATGTCATTTATTATTTTTGATAGCATGAAATCAATTCTAGTTTCATAATAACTTGCAAATTGATTTCATTGCTAGTTTGATTTCCTATTTGAAAATTATTTCCATATATTGTTTTATAAATTTTATTTTCTGTTAAATTTAGTTTAGACCATAAGACAATTTGTATTATAGTTGAAATTGTTTGTGGTCAATTCAAGGTTAACTTTGTTTAGGTTATAGGAAGAGTTTACTAAAAGCTTTTCTATTAGTTCTTTTTTTTGTAATAAAGTTTTATGAGAAAATATTTTCTGTTAATTTAGTGTTTTATATTTTGTTTTTCTGTTATTTTATTATCTTAGTGTTTTCTTTGCTGTTATGTTCTATTAGCTAGAAAACTTACATTGTTTAGGGTGTTGTTTTCTTAGTTCTTAGTTGTTCTTCAAAAGTAATTCTTTTTGCTAGTAAAATATTTACTAAAATACCTTTGTTATATTTTACCTTGCTTTTGTTTTGTTGCTATTCAAAATAGTTTATTTGTAGGGAAAACTAAATTTGGTTGTTGTGATGAAGTTTTGTTGTTTTAACTTTTGTCTTAAGTATTTTCCTTCATCACAACACTTTTGTGTTTGGTTTTTGTGTTGCCTTTTGATTGTTAGTATTGATTGCTAGTATGATTGCTTATATGAGTGCAATGTTTGATTATATAGATTTTCATCGGAGAGTGACGAATAGTTCTATCAAGTTATTTCTGAGAGCGATATTTATCTTCATCAACTGTACAGGCAAGTTCACTTTGATCATCTTACATTACCTATGTTTTATTTGCATTAGAATAAATCTCTCCATCATACATCCAGTAGGATATTGAGCTTGAACTTGTTGTAGTATCATGAGGTAGGAGAAAACCAACACACTGTTACCATTGCCCGGGAAGGGACGTTACTTCACAATTGCTACGCTTTAGTAGACGGGGTTTGGTTGTGAGATTCAGGAGTGTTGTGAGGTTAATTAATTATTTCAAGACCTACATGATGATCAAGACTTCAAGAATTCAAGGACTCAATATACCTCTGGGTGGATTGGACATGCATTTTGGCAGCCTGATATCTATCATGGTTATGCCGGGAATCCTGGTATCTACCTGTGATCATCCCAACGGAATGCCACCCAGGCTCAAAGAGATGGATGGATACTTCAAGGCCGGAAAGCTTACGTGTGCAACCGCAAGTCAATATGGGCTCTGGCTTGGTTGACCTTAGTGGTGACTCTGGTAGGTCAGATTGCTACGAGACGTAGAAGAACGGTAGGATTGGATGGGCACTGAGTTTCTACCGGAGGATCGCTTTGGAAGGCCATGTTTCGATCGTCTCGTTCTCAAACACCAGGCAGTGCGAGGACACAACGAGAGGGATCGAATCTTGCGGGTAAAGTGTACAAACCTCTGCAGAGTGTCAAACTAATCGATTAGCCGTGTCCCCGGTTATGGACAACATGAGCACCGGAGATGATACTATCAGCCAGTCTCAACACAATTAATAAATTATTATGATGAGTGGGTCTATTAATAATTGTGGGACATGAGAATTGGTTGGAGGAACCATCTCATTAACAACCAACTTTTGTAGTGATATTCCGCTTGACTCCTTTGTTGTAGGGAAAATAAAACCAGCTTTTCTGCAAAAAAACTCAGACACAGAGCCACAAAGCCTTTTGCATATAGAATAGTCTTTATCATCTTCCTATGGTGATCTTGCCGGTACATTCAATGTACTGACCTACACGGCTGCAACGTCTTATGTTGCAGATATCTTTTCTACGACGAGTAAGAGTACGATTCAGGGTTACGGTCTACACTCAACCTGCCGTTGGTGTTTATTGGGACTCCACTCCCGTTGACTGTTTCCGCTGAGATTTAAGAGGTATATATCAATATTTACGTTATTTACATGTGATTGCACTTTGATATATACATTGATGTACTGTGTGTGCCAGCATACTGATCCAGGGATGGCACTGACACACAGAGGCTTGACTCGTTTTGAGTCGGGACGCTACAATGTATCAGTAGCGAGGGGCGCGACCACCACTACTGCTAAAAGTTAGCTATAGCGCCGTATCAGTAGCGCAGGCCCCCACGCTACTGATAGACCTTTAACCCGTGCTACTACTAGGGTTTTCCCTAGTAGTGATGGGGTGGGGATTAGATAGAATTACCCGTGCCTGTTACCTGCCTTACACATGAAGGCCTTACATGTGGTCTCCAAAATTAGTAGACCCCAGGTAATTCTTGCTATTACCCACCCAAATTTCCACCCACCCCGCCCCTTTGGCCCAAAAATCTCTAAGAAATCCCTAACCTAGCTAAAACATATTGTGTATTGTGCTAAAATGTTACTTTTCCTACTGAATGCTATCAAAGGCTGTTGTTTATTGCATGTATGGGTTTTCCCACAAGGATAAAAAACCGACGGGGATGGGGATGTGAAAGTTTTTATCCCCACAGGCGGGTATGGGGACGACGATGGGCATGGGAGGGCTATCGCGGGGACGGGGATGGGAGTCCAATACCCGCATGGGTAATCCCCAGTGCCAGCTTGAGAAGGGAGTACTCCCTCCATGTCCATGTGCATTAGGCTGGCCATAGTGGGAGTAATTTACTTGTTTGTGTGACACATAGTTCTTCAAAATAGGCTTTCACCCTGCTTTATATATAAAGCAACAATCGAAGAAAGTACACGGTCGAACGATACAAGACAGTGAGGTAGCCTTCTTACAAAGCCGGTCCCAAGATAACCAGCTCATGCAGAACACACACGACTACGCTACCAGCAAATAACACAAGAAGATCTAAACACACCCCCACTCTACGACCTAGCACACCTAAGTTCTACAACAAATCCCCTATGAGTGAGAACGGCCTAGAGTGTTGCCCCTGTCAAGTCCAGAACGTATGACGGTCTTCACTCGGAGCCCTGGCAAGGAGAGAAGAACCACGTCGACGTCTTCAAGAAGAGCGCGAGACCCACGGGCGTCGGCGGCGGTGCCAAGGCGTGGAGCTTTGCTCAACAACTGATTGATGTCCTTAGAGATCCGGTCTGCATAGCAAAGGTTTCCCTGCCTTTTCCCTAGGGAGACCCTGAGTTATCAAACCCAAGAGAGGATACATACTATGATATAGGCCCTTCTACGTCTTCGCGAGAGAATTAAATTCCAATTTTTACAACCAAACCTTAAAAACCTTAGGGTGTAAACACCTATAATTAAAACATGCATGGGTATGAGAAAATTTTCTTACAACCATATATTTGTGATCAGGATCATCACAGTCATAATTTGTGCTCTAGAAGACACCCGTTAGGATGTGCTTGCCACGGCACAAAGTGGGGGGTGTTTCCAAATTACATCTTGACTGGTTCACGACCTATATCAAGAGTTAGTTGTCGATCCGCAGACCCTTATCATTGCACGGGGTTACCTCAGTTATTAATAATAAATCCTACAAAAAGCATTGGGTGCTTAATGACTACACCTCTCTAGCTAAACTGGTTGAGGAAAACTGGCTGTTGAAGGATTGACCTATGAATTTACTGTTCGATGATACGTCTCCAACATTTCTATAATTCTTTATTGTTAAGTGCTATTATGCTACCAATTTATATTATTAATATGCCATTTTATATTATTTTATGGACTAACCTATTAATTTAGTGCCTAGTGCTAGTTCATGTTTTTTGCATTTTTTTGTTTCGCAGAAAAACCATACTTATAGAAGTCCAAACACGATGAAACTTTTTGATGATTTTTTCTTGAACATAAAATACCCTAGACTCTTAGGGAGGAGGTGAGAACACTCACAGGGGACACACAACCCAGTGTGCGTGACCTAGGGGGTAGGCGAGCGGGGGTGGCTCGTGGGCCCCCTGGTGCTCCGTTTGCCCTAATTCTTGTCCTATAAATTCCCACATATCCAGAAACCCTCGAAGCGAGACCTGAAACAATTTATCGCCGCCGCAACACTCTGTTCCACCATGATCCCATATGGAGCCCTTTTTTGGTACTCTGTCGGAGAGTGAAATCATTGGGGAGCCATATTCATAAACCTTGCTGCCTACATGATTACGTGTGAGTAGTTCCTTTAGGACCTATGGGTCCATAGTATTAGCTAGATGACTTTCTCTCTCTTTTAATCTTCAATACAATGATCTTCTCTAAGATCAATCCGATGTAATCTTTTGTGATGTGTTTGTTGGGATCCGATGAATTGTGGGTTTATGATCAGATTATTCATTGAATTTATATGAGTTTCTTAAGCCTTCTTTTCCGCATAATTTTATAGCTTTGTATATCTCTCCGATCTACCAGTCTATTTTGGCCCAATGACAGAAAGGATAAGGGCACATATTTGTGTTGTTGCTACTAAGGATAAAACAACAAGGTTCAATCATATTGATTGATCTTATTCTGTCTACATTATGTCATCTTGCACCAGTGCAGGTGAGTCCTCTACAAATGGTTTTTACCCCCTTTCAGCGACGTAGTTTCGAACCGTCACCTTGTTTGTGTGTGCGATCGCGGGAGGGGGGGCTACCCCACACGACACAGATAAATTTTCAGTGACGCCTCCTCCGGTCACACACGCTGGGTAAAAAGAGCTTGTGTGCGATTGGGAGAGCCATCACAAACATATATATTGTAGAAGTCGTGTGAGCTGTGGTTGGCATCCCACACGGTGAATCCCAAAGATACATTTTCATTCGTATGGTACATCACACAATTTTCTGTAGAACATCGTCTATGATAGGGGTGGCCATCACGCACGACAGTTATAATTCTATCATTTGTTTTATTCAATACATCACGCACGGTGCCTATAAGAAACTGTTTGGCATAGGGTTGTCCATCACATGCAGTTTTTATGTGGAAACGTTTGTGCAAGGTGTCCTAATGCACACATTTGTCGTTCAGAAACCGTCTGTGATTTTTCACTGATCCAACATGCCAACTTTCTAGAAACCATGTGGGTTTATTGAGGCCATCGCCCACGGTGTTGTCTGACAAACCATCTGCAATAGGAAAATCCAATAAGCAGCCTAATTGCCTTATTATTTATAATCCATTTAGTAATCAAACTGACATTTCATATAAAGCACACAATATATTTCATATTCCTATTACGACAGCCAGGATTTCATAATTGAAATACATCAGAGTACAACATTGTATAGGCATATACTACCTAGCTACCCAATTACACAGCAGGACCAAGTTTCACATGCAACATCTAAAACCTTTGGAAAGTAGCATCATAGACGGGTAAATAGACAAATGAATCTCATCTAGAAAACTGTTGAAGCGGATGGCAAATATTGAGCCTTCAATGATGTTGAAGGTCCTTGCAACTTTAGGCCAGTGTCTATGGATGATTGCCCGCCCATCCTTCGTCCTCTTGAGGAAGAATTCAAGATTATATCGAGGGTGTTGTATGAATACCTTCCTTGCCTCTTGATCATACATGTGGTTTGAGACAAAATCATCGATGAACTGCTTTGGAAAGGACTGAAAACAAATATACGCATAAATATCTTTTCTAAAATTTGAAATGCTCCAAAGGGAAAAGACAAGGTGAAAGAGATAGTACCATCCTATAGTTGAGTGATGTCTTCTTCATTGTGCAGAGAAACATCTTGTTATGTTTTGTCACTCTCGCAACCCACTATAAGTGAATTATGAACATATTGCAACACCCTAAAGCGGGAATCCCCCACGTGTGTGCGGCACATAAGGCACCATAGAACAACACAAAAATAAAACACACAATTCAAACCAATCAAGATTATCATCAACCCATAGGACAAAAGAAATCTACTCAAACATCATAGGATGGCAACACATCATTGGATAATAATATGAAGCATAAAGCACCATGTTCAAGTAGGGGGTATAGCGGGTTGAGGGAGAGTGGACCGCTATAAATAGATGAGGGAAGGTGATCGTGGTGTTGAGGAAGACGTCGGAGTTGTTGGTGTAGATCGCCGCCATGCTAGTTCCCCCAGCGGCACTCCGGCACACTGGGAGAAAGGGGGAGAGAGCCCCCGCCTTATTCTTATTCTTGGCCTCCCCCATAGACAGAAGGAGGGTTTCCCCTCTGGTACTTGGCCGCCATGTCTCCCGAAGGGGAGGAACCCCTCCGAGATTGGATCTCTCTCTGTTTCTCTTCTATTTCGCGTTCCTGTTTTTTGGCGTTTCACCGTTTCTTAAATTCCCAGAGATCCGTAACTCTGATTGGGCTGAAATTTTGAGGTGAATTTTATCTGGATATTAGATTCCTTGCGGTCGAAGGACACACCCAACCAACCTTTGAGGCACCCAATAGATTGCCCGATGCCCCCTACCCCCTAGGCCGTGCCTAATGAGCTCATGGGCCCCTTGGACATCGTCTGGCGTTGATGCTTTCCCCCAAAATCATATATATTCCAAAAAAACTCTGTGAAATTTTATCGCGTTTGGACTTTGTTTGATATGGATTTTCTACGAAACAAAGAACATGCAACAAACATGAACTGGCACTGGGCACTGATACTTGTGATCTGCGTTGGATTTTCCGCGAATAGGAGCGGGTGATGCAACACAGTATATATAAGTATTTCCCCTCAGTGAGAACCAAGGTTATCGAACCAATAGGAGTAGCATGCAAGCCCCGTCTTCAGCGACTACACACAAAGAAGCAAACACTTGCACCCAACGCGGGTAAGAGGGTTGTCAATCCCCTTGGACTCGTCATTTGCAAGCAAATGAAGTGTGTAGATGATAGTTGAATAATGTAAAGTGCAAAACAAAATAAAATATAACAAATGGCAGCAATGTAATGAAAGCTTTTGTAAATATATAAGTGAATAGACCCGAGGGGTGTAGTGTTCTCTAGTTGCATGTCTCATGTAGTAGGCATACGATGGGTAAACAAATTACTGTTGGGCAATTGATAGAAAAGCGCATAGTTATGCAACATTTATTCACGGCAATGATCATGTGTATATAGGCATCACGTCCATAAGCAAATAGGCCGACTCCTGCCTGCACCTATTACTATTACTCCACGTCGAGAGAGCTTCTATGCTTGCCTCTCTAAGTATTAAGTTCATGGCAAAAAGAGTAATGCTTGGAGAACGATGACATGGTGTAGACAAAGAAAACTCAATCAATATGAATTAACCCCATCATTTTATCCTTAGTGGCAACAATACAAAGATGTGCCTTGTCCCTTTCTGTCACTGGGATATAGAGCACCACCAGATTGAACCCACTACAATGCACCCGTCTCACTGAAGAAATATCAATCTAGTTGGCCAAACTATTTCAATAGATCGGAGAGATTTACAAAGCTATAATAATCATGCAAATAAGAATCATAATAGAATTAAGATAAGACTCAAATATTTTTCATGAATAATCTGAACATAAACCCATAATTCATTGGATCCCAACAAACGCACCACACAAAGTGATTACATCGAATAGATCACTACAAAGATGCGGTGAACTTTGTATTGAAGATCAAGAGAGAGAGATAGCCATCTAGGCACTAACTACGGACCCGTAGGTTTTTAGGGAACTACTCACACGTCACCATGGGAGCAGCAAGGTTGATGTAGAGGCCCTCCATGATCGATCCCCCTTCGGCAGGGCACCAGAACAGGGATCCAGATGGGCACATGGCGGAACAGAGACTTGCGTCGGCGGAAAAAGTGTTGCTGGTGGCTCTCTAGGGTTTCTAGGAAATATTAGAATTTATAGGTCAGAGAGGGGCATCAGGAGACGCCAGGGGGAGCACCACAAAACAGGGCGCGACCACCCCTCTAGGCGCGCTCTGTTGTGTGGTCCCTCCCTCGTGCGGCCTCCGATCTCCTCCCGAAGCTTCTAGGTCTTCTTTTGGTCCATAAAAATCATAAAAAAGTTTTGTGGCAATTGGTCTTCGTTTTGTACTGTAAACTTGAAAAGCCAAAAACATGCAGAAAAGAACAACTGACACTGGGCACTGAGTTAATAGCTTACTGCTAAAAAATAATATGAGTTGGTAAATAAATACCCAAAAAGCATCCTAGAATGATAATATTATAGCATGGAACAATCAAAAATTATAGATACGTTGGATACGTATCAGCATCCCCAAGCTTAATTCCTGCTCGTCCTCGATTAGGTAAATGATAAAAACAGAATTTTTTATGTGACATGCTACCCAACATGTAATATATTGCAGGTATGATCATTGAGAAACGATGAAGTAATAAACATCAACATAGTAATATTCATAAACATAAGCAACATAACCATCAAGTTTCAAAATATACGATCCTTAAAGAATGTTCACCCCCTATTCATTTTATCATATTAGAATAGCATGGCTCCATCTTCACCACATAAATACAAATGTCAAGCACCACGGTGTCAAGTCAGGCAATTGGACCATACTTTTTAACGCGCTTCAGCTTTTTATTACTCATGCAATATATGAGCGTGAACCATGGATATAACATAAAGGTGGAATATAATATGGTGGTAGGTTTCAAAGGGGTAAAAGTGGAGAAGAAAGTCTCGCATCAACTAGGCGTATCAACGGGCTATGGAGATGCCCATCAATAGATATCAACGCGAGGAGTAGGGATTGACATGCAACGGATGCACTAGAGCTATAAGTGTATGAAATCTCAACTGAAGCTAAGTGGGTGTGCATCCAACTTGCTTGCTCATGAAGACCTCGGGCATTTGAGGAAGCCCGTCATCGGAATATACAAGCCAAGTTCTATAATGAAAAATTGCCACTAGCATATGAAAGTGACAAAACAAGAGACTCTCTATATGAAGAACATGGTGCCAAGTGGTGACCATCCCCGACGGGTCATCATCGCCGACGGGTTCACCAACGAACGCAAACGCTCTACCAAACGTAATCGTGTGCGGTGCATGAATATATCGCACATGCTATATTTTGGGCGTACGTGTGGGATTTGGGATCAATCACACACGTCTATCATGAGTTAAACACGTCTAGTTGCTCATGGAAAACAAACGGTGTTTGACCTTTTACCATTTGTGAAACGTTACCTAATCCACACGGGCCATGGTAAAAACTGTGTGTGATATCTTCATCATCGCACACGAGATGTCCCTGGAAACTGTCTGCCATGCATTATATCATCGCACACGTTTCACGAAACTTTTATGCGTGGGATCATCTTTGCATCGGGCACGGTTTCCTGTTGGCTCACGTGTGAGATAAGGTGCTATCGCAAATGATTGAGGAGTGATACGTCCATTTTGCATCATGATTTCCTACTGTTATTTAGTATGTTATGTTGTACAATAATGCTTTAGGGAGTGATTCTAATGCCTTTTCTCTCATAATATGCAAGGTTTACACAAAGAGGGAGAATACTGACAACTGGAATTCTGGACTTGAAAAGCACATCAGAGATACCTATTCTGCACAACTCCAATGAAGCTGAAACTTTACGAAGATTATTTTTGGAATAAATAAAAAATACTGGAGCAAATAACTAACGGAGGGGGCCACCCTGGTGGGCACAAGACACCAGGGCGCGCCAGCCCCCCTGGGCGCGCCTTGGTGGGTTGTGCCCTCCTCGGCCCACCTCCGGTGCCCATCTTCTGGTATAAAATCACATTTAACCTAGAAAAAATAATAAGAGGAGGACTTCCGGGACGAAGCGCCGCCGCCCCGAGGCGGAACTAGGGCAGGAGCACTTTTACCCTCCGGCGGAGCGATTCCGCCAGGGGAACTTCCCTCCCGAAGGGGGAAATCGAAGCCATCGTCATCACCAACACCCCTCTCATCTTTGGGAGGCCAATCTTCATCAACATCTTCAACAGCACCATCTCCTCTCAAAACCTAGTTCATCTCTTGTGTTCAATCTTTGTACCGGAACCTCAGATTGGTACCTGTGGGTGACTAGTAGTGTTGATTACCTTGCGTAGTTGATTACTATATGGTTTATTTGGTGGAATATTATATGTTCATATCCATTATGCTATTCAATACCCCTCTGATCTTGAGCCTGCTTATTATTTGTGAGTAGTTACCTTGGTTCTTGAGGTCACGGGTGAAGTCATGTTGCAAGTAATCATGTGAATTTGATATGTGTTCAATATTTTGATGATATGTATGTTGTGATTCCCTTAGTGGTGTCCTGTGAACGTCGACTACATGACACTTCACCATTCATGGGCCTAAGGGAATGCATTGTGGAGTAGTTATTAGATGATGGGTTGCTAGAGTGACAGAAGCTTAAACCCTAGTTTATGCGCTACTTCGTAAGGGGCTGATTTGGATCCAAATGTTTAATGCTATGGTTAGATCTTATCTTAATACTGTTCTCATAGTTGCGGATGCTTGCGAGGGGGTTAATCATAAGTGGGAGGTTGTTCAAGTAAGAACAACACCCAAGCACCGGTCCACCCACATATCAAATTATCAAAGTAGCGAACACGAATCAAACCCACATGATAAAAGTGACTAGATGAAATTCCCGTGTACCCTCAAGAACAATTTGCCTATGACTAGAAACTGTTCTGGCCTGTCCTTTGACACAAAAGGATTGGGCTACCTTGCTGCACTTTATTTACCGTTACCGTTACTTGCTCGTTACCAATTATCTTGCTATCAAACTATCTGTTACCTACAATTTCAGTGCTTGCAAAAATTACCTTGCTGAAAACCGCTTGTCATTTCCTTCTGCTCCTCGTTGGGTTCGACACTCTTACTTATCGAAAGGACTACGATTGATACCCTATAATTGTGGGTCATCAAGACTCTTTTCTAGCGCCGTTGCCGGGGAGTGAAGCGCTCTTGGTAAGTGGAAAGCGGTAAGGAAAAACTTATTCTATGTGCTGAAATTTATTGCTACTTGCTACTATGGAAAACAATCCTTTGAGGGGTTTGTTCGGGGTATCTTCACCTCGACCGGAACCACAATTAGTTGCCCCTCAACCTACTGCACCTACTAAAAATATTGGCTATGAAATTCCTTCGGGTATGGTAGAACAACTGCTTGCTAAACCTTATGCAGGAGATGGAACTGAATATCCTGATATGCACCTATTATATGTGAACGAAATTTGTGGATTATTTAAGCTTGCAGGTTTACTCGGAGATGAAGTTAAGAAGAAGGTTTTCCCTTTATCTTTGAAGGGAAAATCATTGACATGGTATAGGCTATGTGATGATCTTGGATCGTGGAACTGGAATCGTTTGCAATTGGAATTCCACCAAAAGTTTTATCCCATGCATCTAGTTCATCGTGATCAGAATTATATATATAATTTTTGGCCTAGCTTGGGGGAGGATTAAGTCAATGTTATATTCATGCCCCAATCATGACATCCCGAGAGAAGTTATCATTCAGAATTTTTATGCTCGGCTTTCTCATAATGATCAATCCATGCTCGATACTTCTTGTGCTGGTTCTTATATGAAGAAGACTATTGAATTCAAGTGGGATCTCTTAGAAAGAATTAAACGCAACTCTGAAGATTGGGAACTTGATGAAGGTAATGAGTCAGGTATAAAGCTTGAGTTTGATTGTGTTAAATCTTTTATGAATACCGATACTTTTCATAAGTTTAGCACTAAATATGGACTTGACTCTGAGATAGTAGCCTCTTTCTGTGAAGCATTTGCTACCCATGTTGATCTCCCTAAGGAGAAGTGGTTTAAATATCATCCCCCTATTAAAGAAGAAATTAAAGAACCGGTCATAGCTAAAGATGAAACCGTCATTTACAATGTTGATCTAGTCGTGCCTACCGCTTATATTGAAAAACAACCTTTCCCTATTAGGATAAAGGAACATGCTAAGGTATCAACTGTGGTTCATAAGAGTAATATTAAAGCACCTAAGCCCTCTGAACAAATTAAAGTAGAACCTAGTGTCGATATGGTTAAAGATCTCTTGGTAGCAATATTGATGGGCATGTTATCTACTTCTGTGATGAAGCTGCAAGAATTGCTAAACCCGATGAAAAAGATAAACATAGACCCATAGAAGGCATACCTGTTGTCTCAGTTAAAATAGGAGATCATTGCTATCATGGTTTATGTGATTTGGGTGCTAGTGTGAGTGCTATCCCTTTTACTTTATACCAAGAAATTATGGATGAAATAGCACCTGCTGAAATGGAAGACATTGATGTTACTATTAAACTTGCTAATAGAGACACGATCACACCACTTGGGATTGTTAGAGATGTTGAAGTCTTGTGTGGGAACGTAAAATACCCTAATGATTTTCTAGTTCTTGGTTCCCCACAAGATGACTTTTGTCCCATTATCTTTGGTAGACCTTTCTTGAGCACCGTCAACGCTAAGATAGATTGTGAAAAACAAACTGTCGGTGTCAGTTTTGGTGGTGTGTCTCATGAGTTTAATTTTCCCAAGTTTAGTAGACAACCTCGTGATAGAGCATTATCTAGTAAGGATGAAATAATTGGTCTTGCTTCTATTGACGTGCCTCGTACCGATCCATTAGAACAATATTTGCTTAACCATGAAAATGATAGGCATTTACGTGAAAGAAATGAAATAGATCAAATTTTCTTTGAACAACAACCTCTCCTAAAACACAATTTGCCTATTGAAACTCTTGGAGGCCCTCCTCCACCTAAAGGTGATCCTGTGTTTGAATTAAAGCAATTGCCTGACACTTTGAAGTATGCTTATCTTGATGAGAAAAAGATATATCATGTTATTATTAGTGCTAACCTTTCAGAACATGAAGAAGAAAGATTATTAAAAGTTCTAAGGAAGCACCGGGCTGCTATTGGATATACTCTTAATGATCTTAAGAGCATTAGTCCCAGTCTATGTTAGCACAAGATTAATATGGAACCTGATGCTAAACCCGTTGTTGATCATCAACGGCGATTAAATCCTAAGATGAAAGAAGTGGTAAGAACTGAAATATTAAAACTTTTGGAAGCACGTATAATCTATCCCATAGCTGATAGTAGATGGGTAAGTCCCGTTCATTGTGTCCCTAAGAAAGGAGGTATTACCATTGTTCCTAATGATAAAAATGAACTCATTCCACAAAGAATTGTCACTGGCCATAGAATGGTAATTGATTTTAGAAATTTAAATAAAGCTACTAGAAAAGATCATTACCCTCTGCCTTTCATTGATCAAATGCTAGAAAGATTATCTAAACACACACACTTTTGTTTCCTAGATGGATATTCTGGTTTCTCTCAAATACCTGTGTCACAATCCGATCAAGAGAAAACCACCTTTACTTGCCCTTTTGGAACCTATGTTTATAGACGTATGCCTTTTGGTTTATGCAATGCACCTGCTACCTTTCAAAGATGTATGACTGCCATATTCTCTAATTTTTTTGAAAAGATTGTGGAGGTTTTCATGGATGATTTTTCCGTTTACGGGACTTCTTTTGATGATTGCTCAAGCAACCTTGATCGAGTTTTGCAGAGATGTGAACAAACTAATCTTGTCTTGAATTGGGAGAAGTGCCACTTTATGGTTAATGAAGGCATTGTTTTGGGGCATAAAATATCTGAACGAGGTATTGAGGTGGATAAAGCTAAAGTTAATGCAATTGAGAAAATGCCATGTCCTAAAGATATTAAAGGTATTCGCAGTTTGCTTGGTCATGCTGGTTTCTATAGGATGTTCATTAAAGACTTCTCTAAAATTTCCAGGCCTCTTACTAATCTTTTGCAAAAGGACATTCCTTTTGTTTTTGATGATGATTGTGTGGAAGCCTTTGAAACACTCAAGAAAGGCTTAACCTCTGCACCTATCGTTCAACCACCTGATTGGAACTTGCCTTTTGAAATTATGTGTGATGCTAGTGATTATGCTGTTGGTGCTGTTCTAGGACAAAGAGTTGATAAAAAATTGAATGTTATCCATTATTCTAGTAAAACTCTAGACAGTGCTCAACGAAATTATGCTACTACTGAAAAGGAATTCTTAGCAGTTGTGTTTCCTGTGATAAATTTAGATCTTACATTGTTGACTCAATAGTTATTGTTCACACCGACCATGCTGCTATAAAATATCTTATGGAAAAGAAAGATGCTAAACCTAGACTCATTAGGTGGGTTCTCTTGCTTCAAGAATTTGACTTGCATATCGTTGATAGGAAGGGAGCTGAGAACCCCGTAGCTGATAACTTGTCTAGGTTAGAAAATATTTGTGACGACCCACTACCTATTGATGATAGTTTCCCTGATGAGCAATTAGATGCAATAAATGTTTCTCAAAATACTCCTTGGTATGCTGATTATGCTAATTACATTGTCGCTAAATATATACCACCTAGCTTCACATACAAACAAAAGAAAAAATTCTTCTATGACTTGAGACATTACTTTTGGGATGACCCACATCTTTATAAAGAAGGAGTGGATGGTATTATTATACGTTGTGTACCAGAGCATGAGCAGGAACAAATCCTACGAAAATGTCATTCTGAAGCTTATGGAGGACATCATGCGGGAGATAGAACTGCTCACAAGGTATTGCAATCTGGTTTTTATTGGCCTACTCTCTTCAAGGATGCCCGTAAGTTTGTCTTGTCTTGTTATGAATGTCAAAGAATTGGTAATATCGGTAACCGTCAGGAAATGCCTATGAATTATTCACTTGTTGTTGAACCTTTTGACGTTTGGGGTTTTAATTATATGGGACCTTTTCCTTCCTCTAACGGGTACACTCACATTTTTGTTGCTGTTGATTATGTCACTAAGTGGGTAGAAGCCATTCCAACTAGTAGTGTTGATCACCACACCTCCATTAAAATGCTTAAAGAGGTTATCTTCCCGAGGTTTGGAGTCCCTAGATATTTAATGACTGATGGTGCTTCACACTTTATTCATGGTGCTTTCCGTAAGATGCTTGCTAAATATGATGTTAACCATATAATTGCATCACCCTATCATCCTCAATCTAGTGGTCAAGTTGAACTTAGCAATAGAGAAATAAAATTAATATTTCAAAAAACTGTCAATAGGTCTCGTAAGAATTGGTCTAAGAAATTAGATGATGCACTTTGGGCCTATAGAACAACTTATAAAAATCCTATGGGTATGTCTCCATACAAAATGGTATATGGAAAAGCTTGTCATTTGCCTCTAGAATTAGAACATAATGCATTTTGGGCAATTAAAGAACTTAACTATGATTTCAAACTTGCTGGTGAGAAGAGGCTATTTGATATTAGCTAACTAGATGAATGTAGAACCCAAGCCTATGAAAATGCCAAACTATTAAAACAAAAGGAAAAAAGATGGCATGACAAAAGAATCCAAAAGCGGGAATTTAAAATAGGAGACTATGTTCTTTTGTTCAACTCTCGTTTAAGATTTTTTGCAGGTAAGCTTCTCTCCAAATGGGAAGGACCTTATATAATCGAAGAGGTTTATCGTTCTGGGGCTATCAAGATTAATAATGCCGAAGGTACTAACCCGAAGGTTGTCAATGGACAAACAATTAAGCACTATATCTCAGGTACGCCTATTAACGTTGAAAGCAATGTTATCTAAACCATGACACCTGAGGAACACATAAAAGAAACCTTCCAGAACACTCCAGAATTCTGACAAAATAGGAGGTACGTGATACGGTAAGTAAACGGACTCCGAAAAATCCGCAAAAATATTTTTTGTTAGTTTTGGAATATTAGAAAATTTTGGAAATAAAGAAATAAACCAGAAGGTGATCGAGGTGAGCACGATACACCAGGGCACGCCAGGTGGGTTGTGCCCACCTTGGACACCTTCTCGACTCCATTTTCCTTCCATATGCTTGTTTCCCTAGAATAAAAATTCTCTCTATATACCCCCGACTATTTTGACGACCGCATCGCAGAAAAATCCTCTGTTCTTGTTTCTTGCTGTTTTCCTGTCAGATCTGTCAAGCCAGACATCATGTCTTCTCCCTCTTCTAATAACATGGAAGAAGATGCCTGGCTAATGAAGATGGAGCTGAAGAGGGAGGAGCCAAAAGAATCAAACAATGAAGACAATGGCAAGGAGGTTATGGTGGATCAGCCCCCTGAAGGAGAGCAATCCATGCCAACAAAGGAGGGAGAAGAAGAAGATATCCTTCAACCTTATTACAGTCATCTCATCCCTATTCAAATCGAAGCTTTTAGAGCTTTCGAAGCGGTCCATGTTCAGAATAAATTTCTCATCCGTGAAAATATTTTGCTAGAGGAGCACATCAATACCCTTCGGAGGGTCATCCGCAAATTGGAGTACCTTCTGAGGATGAAGTATGACACCTTTACACCACCACCTTCTTCATCACCACCACCAAAGGAGATTTGAGCACACGGGGTATGGGCACTCCCCTTGGCTTGAGCCAAGCTCGAGGGAGGTGGCCCGGTATCGTATCACCATCACTTTTATTCACCTTTACCTATTTTAGTTTGATCATTAGTTTCCCTTTGCTTTAGTTGAAAAAAAGTTTAGCATGATCTATTTTCGTGTGTTAGTTTCGTGGCCTATCTATCTATGTAATCGAGTGATAGTTATATAATAAAGCTTAGTTTGAGTTTTTGCCTCTCTACTTTCTTCTTGCAATTAAAATAAAAGAAAAGAGAAATAAATGAAAAAGAATCATATGCTAATCTTATGGTGAGTAATGACATCACATAAGGAAAAGTATAAGTAGTAAAATTTATTGGAGATTGATAAACATAGCATTGGTCAATGATGCAATTCATGAAAGAATTAATAAGGGAAGAGAAGATTCACATGCAAATACACCATCTTGGATATCTTTTATGATTGTGAGCCCCCATCAAATATTATATGTCAAAATTGTTGACGTTGGACAAGGAATACAACGTAATGATTTATGTTTGTTCATATCCACATAGAAGTTATATTGTCATAGATCCTTTAACATGTGGTGCTTGCTCAATATCTTTGCTAGCCAAAAATTCAGCACTAAGTAGAGATACTACTTGTGCATCCAAAAACCCAAAGCCAAATTCATTCTTTGAGAGTCCACCATACCTACCTATGGATCGAGTAAGATCCTTCAAGTAAGTTGTCATCGGTGCAATAAGGCAATAAAAATTGCTTCTAAAAGTGTTTTGATCAACTAGTGTAAGAGAAAATTGAGCGCTATACGAACTTATGCTGGCAAAGTAATAAAAGCGACGGACTACATAATAAAGGTTGCTATCATATGGGTCAATATAGCGTGATGTTCTTTTACATTAAGGGATTGGGCATACAAACCAAAAAGCGCATGACAACCTCTACTTCCCTCTGCGACGAGACTATATTCTACTTTTATGTATTTACTTTTATGCATGAGTCAAAGTATTCTTCCCTATTCCTTTTTTCTTTTTTTCTTTTTGCAAGCATCATGTGTTGAGGAAAGATCTAGGCACATATATCCAGTTGGATATGAGTGGGCATGAGTTATTATTGTTGACATTACCCTTGAGGTGAATACGTTGGGAGGAGAAACTATAAGCCTCTATCTTCCTATGTGTCCGGTTGAAACTTTTTGCTCATGGGTATGCCATGAGTGTTAGCAATCATAGAAGACTAAATGATGGTTGAGTATGCAGACTTGCCAAAAGGCTCCGACATGAGTCCCTTCCTGAAAATATGATGAATTGTAGTTGCAAAGTTGACTGAGAACATAGTTTGTTGGTTTTCAATAAGGTTTATGCTTTATACTTCTATGTTGTGATGAATTGTTACTTGTTCATGAAAATTTATATGATGAAAATATATTGAATAAGTTTTATGTTAGAGTTTTTTGCTGTTATGATAATAAGCATGATGCTACTATGTCTGTATTCTATTTTTATCGACACCTCTCTCTCAAACCATGTGGACATGCTTTTCAATATCGGCTCTCGCTTGAGGACAAGCGAGGTCTAAGCTTGGGGGAGTTGATACGTCCATTTTGCATCATGATTTCCCACTGTCATTTATTATGTTTTGTTGAATAATAATGCTTTAGGGAGTGATTCTAATGCCTTTTCTCTCATAATATACAAGGTTTACACAAAGAGGGAGAATACCGGCAGCTGGAATTCTGGACCTGAAAAAGCACATCAGAGATACCTATTCTGCACAACTCCAATGAAGCTGAAACTTTACGGAGATTATTTTTGGAATAAATAAAAAATACTGGAGCAAAGAACTACCGAAGTGGGCCACCCTGGTGGGCACAAGACACCAGGGCGTGCCCTGGTGGGTTGTTCCCTCGGCCCACCTCCAGTGCCCATCTTCTGGTATAAAATCACATTTAACCTAGAAAAAAAATAAGAGGAGGACTTTCGGGACGAAGCTCCGCCGCCCCGAGGTAGAACTTGGGCAGGAGCACTTTTGCCCTCCGGCGGAGCGATTCCGCCGGGGGAACTTCCCTCCCAGAGGGGGAAATCGAAGCCATCGTCATCACCAACACCCGTCTCATCTTTGGGAGGCCAATCTTCATCAACATCTTCAACAACACCATCTCCTCTCAAACCCTAGTTCATCTCTTGTGTTCAATCTTTGTACCGGAACCTCAGATTGGTACCTGTGGGTGACTAGTAGTGTTGATTACCTTGCGTAGTTGATTACTATATGGTTTATTTGGTGGAAGATTATATGTTCAGATCCATTATGCTATTCAATAACCCTCTGATCTTGAGCATGCTTATTACTCCCGCTGTTCCTAAATCTAGTGCACATAAAATTTCTAGAGAAATTCCACATTGTAGTGCGTATCTCTAGCGGCAAACGACTTTGGACAAAACTGCCCTCCCACCGAACAGATAGTGCCCCACCTCATTGCATGGCTCCATCGCCTCTCCCCCTCCCTTATCTATTTCTTGTGGCTGAGACGTTGTGCACGTGGAGCCTGGAAAAAGTTGGTGGAGGGATACAATTGTCCAAAGGACATGCGCCAGCACATGCATTGGTATTGCAGCTGAGAGAAACGCGCACTAGAATTAGGAACAGAGGGAGTATTTGTGAGTAGTTACCTTGGTTCTTGAGGTCACGGGAGAAGTCATGTTGCAAGTAATCATGTGAATTTGATATGTGTTCGATATTTTGATGATATGTATGTTGTGATTCCCTTAGTGGTGTCATGTGAACGTCGACTACATGACACTTCACCATTCATGGGCCTAAGGGAATGCATTATGGAGTAGTTATTAGATGATGGATTGCTAGAGTGACAGAAGCTTAAACCCTAGTTTATGCGCTACTTCGTAAGGGGCTGATTTGGATCCAAACGTTTAATGCTATGGTTAGATCTTATCTTAATACTTTTCTCATAGTTGCGGATGCTTGCGAGGGGGTTAATCATAAGTGGGAGGTTGTTCAAGTAAGAACAGCACCCAAGCACCGGTCCACCCACATATCAAATTATCAAAGTAGCGAACACGAATCAACCAACATGATAAAAGTGACTAGATGAAATTCCCATGTACCCTCAAGAATACTTTGCCTATTACTAGAAACTGTTCTGGCCTATCCTTTACCACAAAAGGATTGCGCTACCTTGCTGCACTTTATTTACCATTACTGTTACTTGCTCGTTACCAATTATCTTGCTATCAAACTATCTATTACCTACAATTTCAGTGCTTGCAGAAATTACCTTGCTAAAAACCGCTTGTCATTTCCTTCTGCTCCTCATTGGGTTTGACACTCTTACTTATCGAAAGGACTATGATTGATCCCCTATACTTGTGGGCCATCAAGGAGCTCCTAAGCACACGTACAAGTGCTGCAAATCATTTGCGATTTCTTATGTATCACCAACGTTTCAGTTTATATCTCGTGTGTTTTTCCTATAGATCACAGGCGGTTGCGCTATGAGTTGCGTGTGCTTTTACTGTTGATCATAGGCGTTTCCTCTATGAGTTATGTGTGCTTTTCCTGTAGATCACATGCGGTTGTGCTATGAGTTGCGCGTGCTTTCCATTTTGTATTGCAAACGCTTAGTTGTTTGAACCGTGTGCGCCAAAAAAGCTAGCTTATTGTAAAATATCGCATTTGAATCACCCTGCAAATAGCAAATTCGCCACAATATGCAATCGACAAATAGTGTCCACATTAAGAACATTCATCATAATTCGGCACAATATGCAATTGAATGAATAGTGTCCACAAAAAGAACATTCTTCATAATTCGCGACAATATGGAATTGAGCAAATGCTAGCTAAATTCCACATATGTAAGACCGACATATGCAGTACATAATCATAGTGTACGACATACAAAGACATGATCACATGGAAAACAATGCATCCATGCGTATATGTTTAGCTGATAACATTATATGAATGAATACTTATTATTGTAGGATACGAATCCTGAAATCTTCGACGTCTTTAGAGGGCTTGATATAGTGTTTCACAAAGAAGGTGCTGATAAATTTCCTAACAGACAACAATTCATCTGCGGCGAGCGGTTTGGAAGTCATCGGTCCGAAGATCAACTGCAAGACTTTTAGATCAGAATGTGACATACGTGTGGAGTAGAAGATAGTAATTAAGAAGCAGACTTACGTACTGGTTCTATTTGTCAGCATCGGCACAACATTCAACATGTCTGCATAGGCTAATCACATGTGAGCAAACGTAGTATCCACATAGGCTGGTCCCTTGTTGTTGCTGAGGACACTGCAATTTTTTGTACAGTATTAGTCATGTATTTGCCTTGTTAGGAACAACCTAACCGGTGTAAGTTGTTTCTTTTTTTTCTTTGGAGAGAAATAGAAAGAGGTTTACCTGGAAACTTGAACTATGACTAGCATTTTCTGAAAATAACGGATTTCGTTGTCTTACCTGAGAAACGATCACGTGCTGCAGAGGTAGTTGGGTGTCGAACCGTCTCCCTCCTAAAGTTATGGTCTTACACAATACATTGTGAATGAAGATGAATTTTCACATAGTCAATTCTTGAACCAGATATGAACACAACATATTAACTTCAAAGAATTCAATACCTATCCATGAAATCCTGAAGATGACTCAGATCCTGAGGCTCATTTGACTCTCTGAGAGAATCCAGGTAGTAAACTGTGTTGCGTTTTGGAACAATGACCACCAAGATCTAGTGATCTCTACAGTTTAAGAAAACCTTGAACTTACGAACTATGTCAAAAACGGAAAGACGATCAATGTATGCGTGGTTGTATATTTAACTTACCGTTCATGATATGGCCACATGAAGAATTCTTCTATCTTTAACTCCCAAAAGATCTTGGCGACATGCGAGATGGAAGTTGATACTTGTGATCTATGTTGGGTTTTCCGTGAAGAGGAACGAGTAATTGCAGCACAAAGAGGATAAGTATTTCCCTCATTTATGAAACCAAGGTTTATCAAACCAATAGGAATATCAATCCTCAACCGTCTTCAGTGGCTGCACACAAATGAACAAACAACTTGTACCCAACGCGGGCAAGAGGGTTGTCAATCCCCTTGATCTCGTTATTTGCAAGCAAATGACTTGTGTAGATAATTGTTGATAAATATAAATTGGAAAATAAATAAAAAGTAAATAAAGGCAACAAGGTAAACATAGCGTTTGCGAATATATAAGTGAATAGACCCGGGGGGCATAGTGTTCCCTAGCGACATCTCTCATTTAGGCAGCATACAGTGGGTAAACAAATTACTGTTGGGCAATTGATAGAAAAGCGGATAGTTATGCGATGTTCACCGCAATGATCATGTATATATAGGTATCACGTCCATAAGAAAATAGGCCGACTCCTGCCTGCACCTATTACTATTACTCCACTCGTCAACCGCTATCCAGCATGCATATAGAGTATTAAGTAAAACAGAGTAATGCTTGGAGAACGATGACATGATGTAGACAAAGTAAACTCAAACAATATGAATGAACCCTATAGTTTTATCCTTAGTAGCAACAACACAAAGACGCATCTTGTCCCCTACTTTGTCACTAGGATATAGAAACTCGCCAGGGTGAACCTACCACAACGCACCACTCCCACCGATGAAATATCAGTCTACTTGGCCAAAGCATATCAATAGATTGGAGAGCATTACGAAGCTATAAAGATCATGCACATAAGAGATAATATAATTCAAAGGCATCTCAAATACTTTTCATGAATAATCTGAACATAAACCCGCAATTCATTGGATCCCAACAAACACACCGCACAATAGGATTACATCGGATAGATCAAAGCGAAGATGCGATGACCATTGTATTGAAGATCATAAGAGAGAGATTGCCATCTAGATTCTAGCTATGGACCCGTAGGTCTGTGGTGAACTAATCACGCATCATCATGAGGGCATCAAGGTTGCTGAAGAGGCCCTCCGTGATCGATCCCCCCTCCGGCAGGGTGACGGAACGGAGCTCCAGATGGCCTCGCAACGGAACAGAGACTCGCGGCGGCGGAAAAAGGGTCTCGGGACTGCCTCCAGGGTTTTCAGAATATTAGAGAATTTATAGGCCGAAGAGGGACATCGGGAGGTGCCCGAGGGGGGCACCACATATCAGGGCGGGCCCCAGGGCACGCCCTGATGTGTGGTGGGGCCCTCGTGTGCCTCTCGGCTTCCTTCCAAATCATCAAAAAGTTTCGTGGCAATTGGACTTCGTTTGGTACAGTAAACCTGCAAAGGCAAAAACACGCAGAAAACAACAACTGGCACTGGGCACTGGGTCAATAGGTTAGTGCTCAAAAATATTATAAATTGGTAAATATTGACCCAAAACGTATCCTAGAATGATAATATATCAGCATGGAACAATCAAAAATTATAGATACGTTGGAGACGTATCAAGCATCCCCAAGCTTAATTCCTGCTCGTCCTCGAGTAGGTTAATGATAAAAACAGAATTTTTGATGTGACATGCTATCCGCTATGTAATCTTATCCAGGTATGCTCATTGAGAAAAGAGGAATCAACAAATATTAACATAGCAATATTCAAAGTGTAAGAAACAGAATTGTTAGTTCCTAAAAGTATACGATTCTCAAGAAATGTCTACCCCCCATTCATCTTATTGTATTAGCAAGGCATGGCTCCATCTTCACCACATTAATACAAATGTTAAGCACCACGGTGTCCAAGTCAGGCAATTGGTTCGTACTTTTTCAATATGCATCAACTTTTTATTCTTCACGTAATACATGAGCATGAGCCAGTGGACATAGCATTTAGGTGGAATAGAGTATGGTGGTAGATATCAAAGGGGTAGGAAGTGGAGAAGATAGTCTCACATCAACTAGGCGTACCAACGGGCTATGAAGATGCCCATCGATAGATGTCAATGCAAGGAGTAGGGATTGCCATGCAAATGATGCACTAGAGCTATAAGTGTATGAAAGCTCAAATGAAGCTAAGTGGGGTGTGCATCCAACTTGCGTGCTCATGAAGACCTCGGGCATTTGAGGAAGCCCGTCGTACTATTATACAAGCCAAGTTTGAAATAATGAATAGGTAATGCCCACTAGCATATTGTGACGCCCTGGTTTTGTGCTACAGTAATCTTTGTAATTAAGCTACAGTAATCCCATGCTAATGTTGCCACGCCACCACGATTACTGTTGTTAAACTCGCGTTGGTTCAAACCCCGTTCAATTCCGTTGCAATTTAAATTCGTCTGAAAGGTGGATTTAAAAGTTGTGCAATACTGAAAACAAAAATGTTGGATGGGTTGAAAATATTTCCTAAGGATTTATAAAATTGGAACCGGATTTTTTCGGAGTATTTTAGAGCCTCTAAATAATTAAAACAGATGCTGTGAAATAATAACAAAATAATAATAATAATAATAATAATGATAATAATAATAATAATAATAATGATGATGATAATAATAATAATAATAATAATAATAATAATAATAATAATAATAATAATAATAATAATAATAATAATAATAATAAAGCCTAACTGGGCCGAAAGGGCCGGCCCAGCGAGCTCCTATAAGGACCCAGCTGGGGCAACCCTAGCACCGAAACCCCCGCTGCCCCCCGCCAAAAATCCCCCCCCCCCCCGCCGCCGCTCGGCTCTGGCCCGAGCCGGCCGCGACCGTTCCCCCCCGAAGCCGGTCGCCGGCCCGACCGGCCGCTCTCCCCGACGCCGGTCCGCCCCGACGCACGGCCACGCCCGCCGGATCCGCCCCGCCTCGCCGGCTCCTCCCCGCCGCCGGACTGCCTCCTCCTCGCCTCGTCGCCCGCCTCGCCACCGCCGCCGCACGTCGCCCCGCCGCCTCGCGCCGCCGCCGTTCGGCCTCCCCCCCGTGAGCATCCCCCCCCCCCCCCCCCCCCCCCCGACGACCGCCGGCGACCGCGCCGCCGCGCCGGCCGGCACGCGCGCGCGTGTGCTGTGTGCGTGCGTGCGTGCGTGCGCATGTGTGTGTGTGGGGGGCTGACCCAGTCACAGGTGGGGCCCAGCCCCCTGTTAAATAATAAAAATGTTAAAAAGGAAAGAAAAATAAAATAAAATAAATAAATAAAAATAGATTAATTAATTAGTTTAATTAAATTGATTAATTAATTAGTTAATTAGATTAATTAATTAATTAAACAATATTTACTGTTTTGGATAATTCGGATTTATTAATTAAAAGAAATTCAGAATATTGTTTAATCTTTAAAAATTAATATAAAATAAACCGTATTCCGGATTAAAAAGTTTTGAACATGAAAGTTGCTCAGATTAATTCCACGAATCCGAATACGTAGTCCGTTAGTCTGTCACATGCCTCTAGCATAGCAAACTTGGAACTTTTCCATCGATTTCGTTTGTGCGGTAGTAGCCCGAGACACGGAAAATATCGTCAGATATTCTTCCGATCCGTCTGCGACGTGTAATACTGCGCTAGTGCATGACTAGCCCTGCATATTGCCATGTCATGCATCGTGTTGCATCTGTGCTCTATATTTATTGTTTCTCCCCCCTCTTCATACCGGTAGACCCCGAGACTGAGGGTGCTGCCGGGTACGACTACACCGTTGACGATCAGGCCTTTGCCGCAGAGCAGCAAGGCAAGCAACCCCCCTTGATCATTCCGATATCGCCCAGTTCCTTTCTCTCTCAGTCTTGCATTAGATTTTGCTACTGTATTAGTTAGCTCCTATTCTGATGCATAGCCTATTTTTGATAAACTGCTACATTACCTGCAATCATACCAACTGCTTAGTATAGGTTGATCAGTGAATCCCCAGTGACCCCTTAGCCCCAGTTGCCCCTGCTTCTTCATCGACGACTCGACGACCCGAAGACTCGGTCAACCGACCGACAAGCCAGGCCCCTCACATCACCGCATCCCCCTTAGTTGTACGACTCTGCAGAGCTACTATCGAGTACCGAGGGTGACACCTCGTGAAGTACTCATGATGCTAGCTCTGTAGTGTAGCTAGTCGGTCGTGGATATCGAGGGTGATTCCTCCTTCACCACTCCCGACGATGACTCTGTCGTGCAACCCCTCAAGTGTGGGACCCTCGAGGGTGATTCCTCTAAGTCCACCTTGACGGTTTCATCGAGCGGGACCCCTTGAGGGTGATTCCTCAGGTTCCGTCTTGATGTTTTATACACACAGTTACTATGACCTGGTTACAGAAACATGTTGGTGATGGGTCGGCCCTGAGGGGTACCCATGGTTTGATGTTGATGAGGCGTGGACGGGCAGGAGAGGCCCTTGCCACACATCCTCGAGGTGGGGCGACGGACCGCACTTCATGGGTCGCGCTTTCCCCGCATTAATAAAATGCTAATGGGTTGGGTATTTGATCTGAGTTGGGTCGTTGGCCTTTTTACGCACCAAACCATCGCGTGGGAGAAGTTATGGGTACTCAGCGTCGTTGTATCAGCCGAAGCTCTTCGGACGTCAGCAATGGAGCGGCGCGCGCCGGATTGGACTGGACGGTACAGCTCTTGGACTGGAGTGTGCTAGGTCAGTTTCCGGCCGCCCACGCATCGTGCAGGAGCGCAGAGGGCAAGTGGGCCCACGACCCCTTTGTGCTTAGGATTTAGACCGGCGGGCTGGCCTCTTCGTTGAGCCTAGGTGGGGCGACGACGTGCTGCTATCCCGAGGACGGGCATGACCCAGGAAAGTGTGTCCGGCCGGAGGTGATCAGGCGTGTTGGAAATGCGGTGCACCCCTGCAGGGATGAATACACTATTCGAATAGCCGTGTCCATGGTAACAGGACGACTTGGAGTTGTACCTTGACCTTATACAACTATAATTGTGATTTAATTTGATATGGATGTGGCTCCGAGATTGCTTCCTCGCTGGGAATCGAGGAAGAACCTCTGGGCGTGGTTACTTAATAAAATTGCTACAATAATATGACTATATGTGAGATACCAGTCTACTCTCTTCTAATGCTGCAAGATGCTGAAGATGCTAGTCTTCGATAGGACTAGGCCCTTCCCCCTATTCTTGCTTTCTGCAGTCAGTCCAGATATAACCCCACTCCTTGATACTGATGCATACTTAGCATAGTTTTGATGTCAGTCTTGCGAGTACTTTGGATGAGTACTCACCGCTGCTTTGCATTCTCTTTCCCTCTCGATACGATTCCGCGTTCAGCCGACGGAGCCCAGGAGATGGAGTACGCCGGAGACGACTACTACACCACCGCAGGAGCCTACTACTACGTGGAGAATGCCGACGCTCAGGAGTAGTTAGGAGGTTCCCAGGGAGGAGGCCTCGCCTCTTTCGATCCACTGCTTATGTTTGTGCTAGCCTTCTTAAGGCAAAACTCAGATATCATTTGCTTCCGCTGACTCGTGCTTGTCGAGCTTTGTATTCGAGCCCTCGAGGCCCCTGGCTTGTAATATGAAGCTGTATGACTTTAATTTGTGTCTAGTGTTGTGTTGTGATATTGATTAGTGAGTCCCTAATCTTGATCGTACGCACTGTGTGTATGATTAGCGTACGGTTGAAATCGGGGGCGTCACAAGTTGGTATCAGAGCCGACTGCCTGTAGGTAGCCCCCTTTCCAACTCCTTGGCCGAAGTTGAGTCTAGTACTTGAAAAACTTTTACTAACATTGTTGTGTGGCTTACGGGCCCACATCTCAATCGGGTGGTATTAGGATCTTTTATTCCTCATTTATACTCTGGGTTCTGATCTCTCTTCTCTTCCGGGTTAAAGATTTTATTAACTCTAACTCTAGGTTCTCGTAACTACTTCCCCCGGAGAGCCCCTCATTTCAGATGATGGCTCGATTCATCAGAAGACTACGAAGATACTCTCTGATGTTCTCCCGAGAACTTGTGCTTGTCGGTTTTGCGATTTACTTCCATCGCCAACCCCTGCGGATAACTCCTCATCCTTATCAAGGATTCGTTCGTCCCCAGTTGTTCTTGTCTTTCACAAAATTCTTCGAAACGCTATCCGGTCTTCCGAAATCATGAGCAGTCTATTGCTCTTGACTTTTCTCACCTGCATACATGGTGGTTAATTCCATATGTCAAGCAATATCCATTAAAATCCTCTATGATTTTCATTTGATTTTATTGATTCAACCTGTGTGTGGATGCACGCAGTCATTAGTTGTTTATCATAAATTATCCGCCCGGCTCAGACGTCTTTCCAATCAGGAGCTGGTTCTCGTTAAATCAACCTTGGTTGATTGTCCATCTAAGTCTGTTCATCTTACTTGTAGTTGATCGGAGCATCTGTTTCCGATACCCCAATTTGGAAATCTTAATTCCTTTGGTTATTTAAGCATCGAATTATTTGGATGTTCTATAATGTGATGCCTTGCACTCTTTCTCCCTCTGATTGAGTACCGATACTCACATCAGGTCCTTTGTGGATCGTCAGACCCATTGTTGGATTATTATCCGATAGCATTCTTCACATTCTGAATTCTTGTGGTGTTCTTCCCCTGATACATGATGCCATTGGTAAATCGTGTATTCTCCCTCTGATAAGTTGTATCCTATGCTTTTGTCAGCCATGCTCTGTTGTCAAACATGAGTTAATTACTCTTGAAGCTTGTGGTATATGTTCCTAAGATGCCCCGATGGGTTGAACCTATGCCTTCCTTAATCCGTGTGAACCCGACAGTTCTTCACGAGTCTTACTCTCCTGGTGTTTTTCCAATTAAACTTTCAAAACTACAACTTTATCAAAGGCGAGGTGTAAATGGAAGGTGATGCATTGATGAAGTCGGAGACGACCTTGAACCTTGTGTTCATGCCCATGGAAACAATGTTGATCTTATCATAGAAGCTTCTCCTTTCAATAATCATTCAATGTATGATTTGATATTGTATCTTTGATCTTGTCGTTTGCAATCGTGATTCCGACCATGTTGTTCTACTTTGATTTCATTCTCAGACAAGTTAAAGTGCTTGTCTTCCACAGAACAATAAACCAGTCTAACCTCTATTCTGATCTACCTCCGGGTATTATCCCTGGTATCTTGATGAATATCACGGAGCTATATAACTTTTTATGAGCTCCTCATCAACTATGATATTTCACTGATTCCAGTTTCCTCGTGTTCTAAATTGTTGGACACTCAAGGACATCGATAATTGAATCGAGTCCGCATTGCGATTCAACAACTCTTAGTAATCTTCTTTGATTTTCAGTTGTACTCGATCATGTCATTCCAAGCTGTTAATTGCTGAAGCCCGGTTATATGCCTTGAATGCATTAAATGTGTCACCTCTTGAAGGGATTGAAAACATTCCAGTTGTCCGGGGTTTCCAAGATGTTTTTCCGGAAGAACTCCCAGGGATTCCCCCTGCTAGAGCTGTCGAGTTTGTCATCGACTTGGTACCTGGTACCACTCCTATAGCCGGGCGTCCGTATAAGATGCCACCACATGAACTCCGTGAACTTAAGCAAGAAATTGACAATTCGCTTAGTCTGGGTTTCGTTCGTCCAAGTTCCTCTGCTTGGGGAGCACCTTCTCCCTTTATTAAGAAGAAAGATGGTACGAATTGATTGGTCCAAGATTATCGTCCTATCAACCAAGCAACGATTCAAAACAAATATCCGCTTCCTCGGATCAACGATCTCTATGATCAACTTGCTGGTTCATCGGTGTATTCAATACTCGACTTGAGGTTGGGTTACCATCAGATCCGGGTTCGTGAAGAGGATATTCCCAAGACTGCATTTGTTACTCGCTATGGTTCATACGAGTACACCGTCATGTCCTTCGGCTTAACAAATGCTCCAGCAACCTTCTCTCGCCTGATGAACTATATATTCATGGATTACCTCGATAAGTTCGTCGTGGTTTATCTGGATGATATCTTGGTTTACTCCAAGAATAAAGAAGAGCATGCTGAACATCTTCGTCTTATACTGGAGACGGCATACAGATGCATCCCGTATGTTCCTGCTGGAGTTGATACTGCGGCCGACGCTGAGGTCTTGACCCCTTTCGTGCGTATCAGTGTGCCGACTTGCAGAGACCTCCATCCATGGCCACGTGCCATATGTCCTGGTCGATCGGTGGTCAGTCCCAGGTCTATCGTCCACGGTGACCTCTCAGCTGTTCTTATCCAAAGTGGAGAGGCACCACTGTTAAACACAGCCTGGTCAGTCTGTCCATGCATGCATCGGTACGGTAAGTGTCACCCGTGTCCCTCCGTGCCATGCATGTAACAATGGCGCGCATAGTGAAACTCTTTACCTAGCTCGTGGGTCGGTGTATGGGTGGTGTTTACCTTCTCGTCCTCTCGCAGATAAGGATCAAATATCTCCACCCCCACCTCCCCACAATAAAAAAGTAACCGCGTCCACATCCACACCTCCGTGGATCTCGCATCCCCATTGTTGTAGTACCAAGCGTCTGAAGTACCTGTTTACTCAGCCAGATCTGGACCTCCGTCAACAGAGATGGATGGAGCGCATAGCAGATTACAATGTGGGTACTTCTTACACACCTGGGAAGGCTAATGTAATGGCTGATGCATTGAGCCGCAAGTCTTACTGCAATCACCTTCAGGTTCACAAGGTTCACCCCCTTCTTCAAAAGGAATTTCGTAAGCTGAACCTCCATATTGTTCCTCAGGGTTATCTCGCTCCCCCTCCTGAAGGGTCCTACAAAATGAACCTCCACGTTGTTTCCCAGGGTTCTCTTAATACCCTGGTTGCTAAACCAGATCTTGTGGACATCATCAAGTGGATCCAGAAGTGTGACAGTGAAGTCGAGAGGATTAAATTCGATCTCGCAGGAGGAAAGCCCTCACCCTTCACTATTGCTGAGGATGGCGCATTGTACTTCAATGGCCGCCCAGTGGTACCGAGTAAGGACAAAAACTATGATATGACTCAGGAGGTCATGAAGGAAGCACATGACACTCCGCTGTCTATTCATCTTGGTAGTACCAAGATGTACCAAGACATTCGTCGAAGATTTTGGTGGTCTAACATGAAGCAAGACATTGCTCGCTATGTTGCTGAATGTGATGTTTGCCGTCGCATCAAAGCATAACATCAAAGGCCTGCCGGAACTCTGCAACCTATTTCTATTCCTGAATGGAAATGGGATCATGTTGAAATGGACTTCATTATTGGTTTTCCCAGATCGCAGAAAGGTAATGATGCTATTCTTGTCGTCATTGACCGACTGTCCAAAGTTGCACATTTTCTGTCTATCAAGGAAACTATTACTGCTAGTCAGCTGGCAACTCTTTACATGTCCAGAATTGTTTCACTTCACGGTATTCCACTGGTTATCAGTTCAGACCGTGGCAGTTTATTCACTTCAAGATTCTGGGCAAGTTTCCAGGAAGCTATGGGAACTCATTTGTCATTTAGCACCGCTTTCCACCCTCAATCCCAGGGACAAGTTGAAAGAGTCAATCAGATTATCGAAGACATGCTTCGAGCTTGTGTCATTTCTTTCGGCAAGAAATGGGAGGAATCTCTCCCGTATGCTGAGTTCTCCTACAACAATAGCTATCAAGCTAGTCTGAAGATGGCTCCCTTTGAAGTATTATATGGACGTAAGTGTCGAACTCCTCTGAATTGGTCATAAACTGGGGAACGTACACTTATTGGTCCGGATATTATCCAACATGCCGAAGATCAAGTCCGCATTATTCATGCAAATCTGAAAGCTGCTCAGTCTCATCAGAAGAGTCAGTATGACCGTCATCACAAGGATATGGTCTATCAACCTGGCGAAAAGGCTTATCTTTGAGTCACACCAATGAGAGGTACACACCGTTTTGGGATCAAGGGCAAGCTGGCTCCTCGATATATTGGTCCTTTCACTGTTCTCGAAAGGCGTGGTAAAGTGGCATATCAACTGGAGCTACCGCCAAAACTTTCCCAGGTTCACGATGTATTCCATGTGTCACAACTTCGTCGCTGCTTCAAGGATCCTATCCGAGCCGTGGATCATGATATGCTTGAGCTGCAACAAGACCTCTCTTACAAAGAGCAACCAGTCCGCATTCTCGATGAAACTGAACGTCGGACTCGTCAGAAGGTTACCAAGTTCTTCAAAGTGCAGTGGGCAAATCATTCTGAAGATGAAGCCACTTGGGAACGCGAAGATCATCTTCGTGCAGAATACCCCGGGCTCGTTCCTTCTACTTCCAAATTCTCGGGACGAGAATTCTTTTTAGTAGGGGAGAATTTTGACGCCCTGGTTTTGTGCTACAGTGATCCCACGCTAATGTTGCCACGTCACCGCGATTACTGTTGTTAAACTCGCGTTGGTTCAAACCCCATTCAATTCTATTGCAATTTAAATTCGTCTGAAAGGTGGATTTAAAAGTTGTGCAATACTGAAAACAAAAATGTTGGATGGGTTGCAAATATTTCCTAAGGATTTATAAAATTGGAACCGGATTTTTTCGGAGTATTTTAGAGCCTCTAAATAATTAAAACAGACGCTGTGTAATAATAACAAAATAATAATAATAATAATAATAATAATAATAATAATAATAATAATAATAATAATAATAATAATAATAATAAAAGCCTAACTGGGCCGAAAGGGCCGGCCCAGCCAGCTCCTATAAGGAGCCAGCTGGGGCAACCCTAGCGCCGAAACCCCCGCTGCCCCCCGCCGACCCCTCCCCCCGCCGCCGCTCGGTTCTGGCCCGAGCCGGCCCCGACCGTTCCCCCCCCCCCGAAGCCGGCCGCCGGCCCGACCGGCCGCTCCCCCCGACGCCGGTCCGCCCCGCCGCCCCCCCGACGCACGGCCGACGCCCGGCCACCCCCACCGAATCCGCCCCGCCCCGCCGGCTCCTCCCCGCCGCCGGACTGCCTCCTCCTCGCCTCACCGCCCGCCTCGCCGCCGTCGCCGCACATCGCCCCGCCGCCTCGCGCCGCCGCCGTTCGGCCTCCCCCCCCGTGACCATTCCCCCCCCCCCCCCCCCCCGCCCCCCCCCCCCCCGACGACCGCCTGCGCGAGCGCGCGTGTGCTGTGTGCGTGCGTGCGTGTGTGTGTGCGCGTGCGCATGTGTGTGTGTTTGCGGCTGACCCACTGACAGGTGGGGCCCAGCCCCCTGTTAAATAATGAAAATGTTAAAAAGAAAAGAAAAATAAAATAAAATAAAGAAATATAAATAAATAAATAAATAAGTTAAATTAGTTAATTAATTAATTAGTGAATTAATTAATTAGGTAATTAATTAATTAGATGATTAAGATTAAATAGATTAATTAATTAGTTAAATTAAATTGATTAATTAATTAGTTAATTAGATTAATTAATTAATTAAACAGTATTTATTGTTTTGGATAATTCGGATTTATTAATGAAAAGAAATTCAGAATATTGTTTAATCTTTAAAAACTAATATAAAATAAACCGTATTCCAGATTAAAAAGTTTTGAACATGAAAGTTGCTCAGATTAATTCCACGAATCCGAATACGCAGTCCGTTAGTCTGTCACATGCCTCTAGCATAGCAAACGTGGAACTTTTCCATCGATTTCGTCTGTCCGGTAGTAGCCCGAGACCCGAAAAATATCGTCAGATATTCTTCCGATCCGTCTGCGATGTGTAATACTGCGCTAGTGCATGACTAGCCCTGCATATTGCCATGTCATGCATCGTGTTGCATCTGTGCTCTATATTTATTGTTTCTCCCCCTCTTCTTACCGGTAGACCCCGAGACTGAGGGTGCTGCCGGGTACGACTACACCATTGACGACTAGGCCTTTCCGCAGAGCAGCAAGGCAAGCAACCCCCTTGATCATTCCGATATCGCCTAGTTCCTTTTTCTCTCAGTCTTGCATTAGATTTTGCTACCGTATTAGTTAGCTCCTATTCTGATGCATAGCCTGTTTTTGATAAACTGCTACATTACCCGCAATCATACCAACTGCTTAGTATAGGTTGATCAGTGAATCCCCAGTGACCCCTTAGCCCCAGTTGCCCCTGCTTCTTCATCGACGACTCGACGACCCGAAGACTCGGTCAACCGACCGACAAGCCAGGCCCCTCACATCACCGCATCCCCCTTAGTTGTACGACTCTGCGGAGCTACTATCGAGTACCTAGGGTGACACCTCGTGAAGTACTCATGATGCTAGCTCTGTAGTGTAGCTAGTCGGTCGTGGATATCGAGGGTGATTCCTCCTTCACCACTCCCGACGATGACTCTGTCGTGCAACCCCTCAAGTGTGGGACCCTCGAGGGTGATTCCTCTAAGTCCACCTTGACGGTTTCATCGAGCGGGACCCCTTGAGGGTGATTCCTCAGGTTCCGTCTTGATGTTTTATACACACAGTTACTATGACCTGGTTACAAAAACATGTTGGTGATGGGTCGGCCCTGAGGGGTACCCACGGTTTGATGTTGATGAGGCGTGGACGGGCAGGAGAGGCCCTTGCCACACATCCTCGAGGCGGGGCGACGGACCGCACTTCATGGGTCGCGCTTTCCCTGCATTAATAAAATGCTAATGGGTTGGGTATTTGATCTGAGTTGGGTCGTTGGCCTTTTTACGCACCAAACCATCGCGTGGGAGAAGTTATGGGTACTCAGCGTCGTTGTATCAGCCGAAGCTCTTCGGACGTCAGCAATGGAGCGGCGTGTGCCGGATTGGACTGGACGGTACAACTCTTGGACTGGAGTGTGGTAGGTCTGTTTTCGGCCGCCACGCATCGTGCAGGAGCACAGAGGGCAAGTGGGCCCACGACCCCATTGTGCTTAGGATTTAGACCGGCGGGCTGGCCTCTTCGTTGAGCCTAGGTGGGGTGACGACGTGCTGCTATCCCGAGGCCGGGCATGACCCAGGAAAGTGTGTCCGACCGGAGGTGATCAGGCGTGTTGGAAATGCGGTGCACCCCTGCAGGGATGAATAAACTATTCGAATAGCCGTGTCCACGGTAACAGGACGACTTGGAGTTGTACCTTGACCTTATACAACTATAATTGTGATTTAATTTGATATGGATGTTGCTCCGAGATTGCTTCCTCGCAGGGAGTCGAGGAAGAACCTCTGGGCGTGGTTACTTAATAAAATGGCTACAATAATATGACTATATGTGAGATACCAGTCTACTCTCTTCTAATGCTACAAGATGCTGAAGATGCTAGTCTTCAATAGGACTAGGCCCTTCCCCCTATTCTTGCTTTCTGCAGTCAGTTCAGATATAACCCCACTCCTTGATACTGATGCATACTTAGCATAGTTCTGATGTCAGTCTTGCGAGTACTTTGGATGAGTACTCACCGCTGCTTTGCATGCTCTTTCCCTCTCGATACGATTCCGCATTCAGACGACGGAGCCCAGGAGATGGAGTACGCCGGAGACGACTACTACACCACCGCAGGAGCCTACTACTACGTGGAGAATGCCGACGCTCAGGAGTAGTTAGGAGGTTCCCAGGCAGGAGGCCTCGCCTCTTTCGATCCGCTGCTTATGTTTGTGCTAGCCTTCTTAAGGCAAAACTTGTTTAACTTATGTCTGTACTCGTGCTTGTCGAGCTTTGTATTCGAGCCCTCGAGGCCCCTGGCTTGTAATATGAAGCTGTATGACTTTAATTTGTGTCTAGTGTTGTGTTGTGATATTGATTAGTGGGTCCCTAATCTTGATCGTACGCACTGTGTGTATGATTAGCGTACGGTCAAAATCGGGGGCGTCACACATATGAAAGTGATATATCATGAGACTCTCTACATGAGTAACATGGTGCCACTTTGAGGCACAAGTATGGTAAATGATAGTAGCAAAGTCCCTTCTCTCTTTTTCTCTCATTTTTTTGAATGGATGGTGGGCTCATTTGGCCTCCCCCATCTTTATTTTCTTCAAGAGTCTCATCTCGACTTATGGGAGAATCATCGTCTCCATCATCCTTTCCTCACTGGGACAATGCTCTAACAATGATGATCATCACACTTTTATTTACTTACAACTCGATATGGAGAACTAATATGAAGATAGGACTCTGTATGAATGCCTCTGGCAGTGTACTAGGATGTGCAATGATCTAGCATGACATGTATCAAAACCATTATGAAGGTGGCTTTGCCACAAATACTATGTCAGCTCTATATGATCATGCAAAACAATATGACGATGAACGAACTAGTCTTGTGAAGTGACGATGGAATTTGCATGGCAATATATCTCGGAATGGCTATGGAAATGCCATGATAGGTAGGTATGGTGGCTGTTTTGAGGAAGATATAATAAGGCTTATGTGCAACAGAGCGTATCATGTCACGGGGTTTGGATGCACCGGTCCTCGAGGTGAGAACGGGCTATGCACGGTACCGAAGAGGGTAGCAAATTATGAAAAGGTGAGATTGCGTATGTACATGGTTTCACATTAGTCATAAAGAACTCATATACTTATTGCAAAGTTTCATTAGTTTATCATGAATCAAAGTACTAATCGCATGCCCCGAGGGAAGAGGTTGGTAGGAGTTAACCATCGCGCGCTTCCGACCCGAAACAACACTAGGATTTCAACGAGGAATAGAAATGCTCACACATCATCACCATGCCTCTTTAATTTTTAGATTAACAAAAAGGTCAACACCTCTTAATATCGACACTTCATCAATATCATTAACCCACTATTTCTTTATATGTGCTACATGATGGTTTTGATTATCACTCTTTGAATACCTAATATTTTTGGACTAGTCTGTATGATCCATGCAAATTACCGTCACTATTTATTAACTCTCTAACAAATATAAGTGAAGAAAGAGAGTGAAATCATTTCTTTAAAATATATACGCCACCGTGCTCAAAAAGATATAAGTGATGTACTAGAGCAATTGCTAAGCTCGAAAGATATAAGTGAAGCACATAGAGTATTCTAACAAATTATGATGAAGGTGTGTCTCTCTTAAATAGGTGTGTCCAGCAAACAATGATTGTGGAAAACTGAAAGTAAAAACAAACAAAAGCAAACGACGCTCCAAGCAAAACTCATATCATGTGACGAATAAAAATATAGCTTCAAGTGACATATCGATGGATTTGGGACGAAAGAGGGGATGCCTTCCGGGGCATCCCCAAGCTTAGACGCTTGAGTCTCCTTTAAAATATTACCTTGTGTTGGCTTGGGCATCCCCAAGCTTAGGCTCTTGCTACTCCTTATTCCTTTGTCCATCAAGATAACACCCAAAACTTGAAAACTTCAATCACACAAAACTCAACAAAACCACATGAGATCCGTTAGTACAAGAAACATATTGCATACTTTAAGTACTGTTGTAAATTGGTTAAAATTTCATAAATGCATAATAGGTACTGTATTCTAACTTCTACATGGCTTATACCCCCCGATACAATCCATAGTTTAATCAAAATAAGCAACTATGCAAGCAAAAACAGAATCTGTCTAAAACAGAACAGTCTGTAGAAATCTGTAGAGAGCATATAGTTCTGTAACTCTAAAAATTCTGAAAAATTAGTAAAACCTCGAAAATTTGTATATCAACACTGTGTAAAATTTCAGATCCGTATCATGCTCCTGCAAAAAAATGAAAATTCCTGTACTGGAGTCAAAAGTTTCTGTTTTGTTTCAGCATCGATCCTATTCATCTTGTGAGTCATCCCAAAGGCTTTACTTGGCACAAACACTAATTTAAACACAAAAATGTAATCACTACAGAGGCAATAATCATGCTATAAAAAATAAACAGAAAGTTCTAAGCAAAAATTTAAAGATAACTATTGGGTTGCCTCCCAACAAGCGCTATTGTTTTATGCCCCTAGCTAGGCATAATGATTTCAATAATGCTCACATGAAAGTCAAGAATTGAAACACAATGGAAGAATCATGAAGCACACGACAATCATATTTAATCCTAACCCACTTCCTATGCATAGAAATTTAGTGAGCAAACAATTTATGGGAGCAAGAATCAACTATCATAGGAAGGCAAACCAAGCATAACTTCAAAACTTTGAACACATAGGGAGGAAGCTTGATATTATTAAAATTCCTACACGCATATGTTCCCTCCTCATAATAATTTTCAGTAGCATCAAGAAGGAATTCCATAATATAACTATCACATAAAGCATTCTTTTCATGATCTACAAGCATAGAAGATTTATTACTCTTCACACAAGCAAATTCCTTTTCATTCATGGTAGTGGGAGCAAACTCAACAAAATAACTATCATGTGACACTTGATTGTCATAACCAAATTTAAAATTTAAATCATGATGACATGTTTCATGGTTATCATTACTAATTATATCATACATGTCATCACCACAAGCATCATAATAAATTTGCTCATCAAAACTTGGGGGGCAAAAAATATCATCTTCATCAAACATAGCATCCCCAAGCTTGTGGTCTTGCATATCGTTACCATCATGGATATTCAGAGAATTCATACTAACAATATTTCTATCATGCTCATCATGAAAGGAACTGACATTAAGCATTTTTATAAATTCTTCCTCTAACAATTGAGCACAATTTTCCGAATCCTTATTTTCACGAAAGACATTATAAAGACGAAGCATATGAGGCAACCTAAACTCCATTTTTTTGTATTTTCGATTTTTATGAGACAAACTAAATATAACAGAAAATAAAAAGAAGAACAAGTGAATGAAAATTTGTGTGAAGTTACTTGGTATTTGATGATGATATTCCCCGACAACGGCGCCAGAAATCCTTCATGATACTTGTGATCTGCGTTGGGTTTTCCGTGAAGCGGAATGGGTAATTGTAGCACAAAGCGGATAAGTATTTCCCTTAGTTATGAAACTAAGGTTTATCAAACCAATAGGAATATCAATCCTCAACCGTCTTCAGCGGCTGCACAAAAATGAACAAACAACTTGCACCCAACGCAGGCAAGAGGGTTGTCAATCCCCTTGATCTCGTTATTTGCAAGCAAATGAGTTGTGTAGATAATTGTTGATAAATATAAATTGCAAAATAAATCAAGGCAGCAAGGTAAATATAGCGTTTGCGGATATATAAGTGAATAGATCCAGGGGCCATAGTGTTCCCTAGCGACATCTCTCATGTAGGCAGTTTACGGTGGGTAAACAAATTACTGTTGGGCAATTGATAGAAAAGTGGATAGTTATATGATGTTCACGGCAATGATCAAGTATATATAGGCATCACGTCCATAAGCAAATAGGCCGACTCCTGCCTGCACTTATTACTATTACTCCACTCATCGACCGCTATCCAGCATGCATCTAGAGTATTAAGTAAAACAAAGTAATGCTTGGAGAACGATGACATGATGTAGACAAAGTAAACTCAAACAATATGAATGAACCCCATCATCTTATCCTTAGTAGCAATAACACAAAGACGCATCTTGTCCCCTACTTTGTCACTGGGATATAGAAACTCGCCAGGTTGAACCTAGCACAACGCACCACTCCCACCGTTGAAATATCAATCTACTTGGCCAAAGCATATCAATATATCGGAGAGCATTACGAAGCTATAATGATCATGCACATAAGAGATAATATAATTCAGAGGCATCTCAAATACTTTTCATGAATAATCTGAACATAAACCCACAATTCATCGGATCCCAACATACACACCGCACAACAGGATTACATTGGAAAGATCAAAGCGAAGATGCGATGACCAGTGTATTGAAGATCATAAGCGAGAGAGATTTCCATCTAGGTACTAGCTATGGACCCGTAGATCTGTGGTGAACTACTCACACATCATCATGAGGGCATCAAGGTCGATGAAGAGGCCCTCCGTGATCGATCCCCCTCCAGCAGGGTGCCAGAATGGAGCTCCAGATGGCCTCGCGACGGAACAAAGACTTGCGGTGGCGGAAGAAGGGTTTCGGGACTGCCTACATGGTTTTCAGAATATTAGAGAATTTATAGCCCGAATAGGGACATCGGGAGGTGCCCGAGGGGGCCACCACATATCAGCCCCCCCAGGGCACCCCCTGATGTGTGGTGGGGCCATCGTGTGCCTCCCGGCTTCCTTCCGAAGCTTCTAGGTCTTCATATAGTCTAGAAAAAATCATCAAAAAGTTTCATGGCAATTGGACTTCGTTTGGTACAGTAAACCTGCAAAGGCAAAAACACGCAGAAAAGAACAACTGGCACTGGGCTCTGGGCCAATAGGTTAGTGCTCAGAAATATTATAAATTGGTAAATATTGACCCAAAAGGTATCCTAGAATGATAATATATCAGCATGGTACAATCAAAAATTATAGATACGTTGGAGACGTATCAGAAGTCTCGCGTGTGTCATTGTTACTTAACAAAATGCCGTTTGCTGAATCAGGATCTATGAAATGCGCATGCACCCTTATTGATCTCTGCGCCGTCAATCCCCTAAGAGGAATACAATATAGTTACCTTTTTTTTCATGTACAACCTTGTATGGAGAAGTTGATCAGAGTTTGTGAAGTACTTACAACATCAAGCACTTGACAAGAGTGGCAGCAAGCTTATCGAAGTTGAAGCAGAGATGAAAGTCCTCCATTCCACACTGATGGTACCTGCATCATGAGATAAATGATGACGGTCGTAGTGCAATTCCACAATATTATGATCTTCTCCTTTTGACATTATGTCCATGCAATATTTATGTAACTTGCGACAACTGGAACTGCACTTCTCAAAGTATTCGCCAACAAGAAATGACTGGCCATGCTTATACTTGCGTGCTTCAAATGGGGCTGCTTTCTTACTAGAAAGTAGCTTTTCAACTTCTGTTTCAGACATTTTGTCAGAACCGGGATTACCCATCCCTTCGAAAACCTTGTTGTTAATTTGGTTATGGGCGATGAATCTTTCTAGTAGGAGGCTCTTGGTCCCGTCCCTCCTCGGTTTTGGAGGCCCCATCTTCCTTTGTGCAATCGTGCCCGCTTTCCTCTTGTTAGCTGAAGAACTTCTTGTTTGACGTACGGTTTCATAAACGACGTGCTGCTGAGAAGCCATCGAAGCTACAATGGACTGCTGAACAGATGATGCCGCTATGACGGACTGCTGAGCTATAGTACAAGAGGCGACGGACAGCTGACCAGCCGTTGAAGCTATGCCGGGGTTCTAAGCAGCTGGTGCCAACGTGTCGGTGTGTTGATGCGGCTGTGACAACGCGTTTGTTTCCTGAGCAGGCAGTGCCGACACATCGGTATGCTTATCTCACGGTTGTGAACCGCTGGACTGTTGAGGAGGTGGTTCCTGACTTTCGGACTGCTTAGCAGGCGGTTCCGGACTTTCAGGCTACTTAGCAGGTGGTTCCGTACTGAATTCAGACTGCTTAGCAGGTGGTTTGACCGGGTTTGTCTGCTAAGCATGCAGTGTCGATGTGTCTGCACTATCTGCTTCAGTGGCCGGCATCTGAACCGATGATACGTCTTCTTGTAGGCCTTGCCACATGCTGCTCAGGAGCGGACGATGACCTGGCGGCATCTGAACCGATGATACATCTTCTTGTAGGTCTTGCCACATGCTGCTCAGGAGCGGACGATGACCTGGCATGTACGGCAGGAAGTCGGATGGGTTGATCACAGGTTGATGCCTCAGGCATCGGATTAACAAGAGTATGTTCATCGGGGGAGTCACACAAGATCTGCTGTGGCGAGAAGAGATTCACCGGTTCGAGGGCGACATTGGTTGCATTTGGGGGGGCTGGAGGGATCTCATCCAGGAAGTCTATTTCTTTCTGTGGCCACTGGATATGATTTAACCGTGTTTCTTCCAAGGTCCTCTGCTCAACAGGGTCCCCAAGGACATTCTTCAGGGCAAAATTACTGAATCCAGATTTGTTTCAGTCATGTAGCACTTCACACAACCCGGCTTCAATGGCACATTATCCAACAAGAGTCCCCCGTCAAAGTCAGGGTTGTAAACCCACGTTGTTGCACATTTTAAAGTACCTTCATAATGTGTAAGCATGGCCTTCACTTTCCCCCCTGTCCATATAGATCAGATATAGCACCATCATGTCCAGCTGCCGCATCATTGTCGTTGGGGTCAGCTGATGCACAACTACTCTTGTGCGGTGTTGCCATACAATAAGTGGCATCATCCATGCCGGCATCCCCTTGCGTCTCCTGGCTATCACTCAGCATTAGTGTCTTCTCCTTAATATATGACTCCTCAACTTCCTTTCGAACTCCAGGATACATGTCCCTCTTAATCGTTTCGTACATTGCTCTCTGCCTACCATCACTCCTAGCTTTTTTCATGCTGAGCCGCTCTTCTTTGCTTAGTGAGAAAGCCCTCTTATGTGGGACATTGACCCCAATACCCCTTGCACGGCCAGGGGGCTCTTTGGTAGTCAGAGCCTCGGACAGAATGTCACATGGCCCTGAGTTCCTGTAGAACCTTCCAGTGTTTTTGGAAGCATTTGCCATCACATTATACAGTTCTTGGTCTGCTGAGTTTTCAAAGTAATAAGAACCGTCTCCATGCATCTTTGCACGTGCCCGCAAGTAGTCCCTAGCACGAGTGCCCCTAATTTCACTAAAGGCCGGGTTGCCACCCGCATCTACTGCTTCTTTGTCCTCCTGCTCCCATATCGGTTTCATGCCGTAGTATCCTGCCACACCCATACGGTGTGTGTGTGTGTTCTTCTTCTGAAGTTCCGATTGCATGGCACTCTTCTTAATAAACTCTTCACTGGCCCCGACCCTTTTGAATTCTGTCCAGTCTTCCTTTGTAATTTGGGGGTATGATGGGATTGGGTCCTTACCTTGACTCAAGAACTTCTTGTACAACACATGCTTCTAGTTTCTCCAAGTTATGCTGGCCTTCTTCACTGCAGCGTGTTGCACCTGCTCTCTCCACTCCTCAGGAACGTTGAAGTGCGCCATGATCTTCCGGACTATCCTCTGCCATGTTTCTGTACCAGCCTTTCGAAACCCCACAGATTAATGTTGAGCCTTGCCCTGCCTACAAATCCACACACACTCCTGAACCTCGTGCGTGCTTTATCTGGTTTAGTTGGAGCCCAAGACTTCAAATCGATGTCATTTACTTCGTATACACCTTTAGGCTGGTGTGTGGGCTTTCTTGGAGCACTATTCTGGCTCTTGACCGGAACGGTGTTTGTGGCAGCTCTATCCCGTTCATCATTTCTTGATACACGATCATCTGTTGCAGACATGTTGGCTTCGGATCGGATGAAGATACATCGCGAGAAGTATGACTGTCATCGCTGCTAATAGACATCTACAGAGGAGACATGTGAAATTCAGAAAAGGGGGATAATCATAAATAAAATGTAACAACTTGGCAGCTAGCTGTCTAAACATGGCATGTGATCATTTGGAAATGTACAGCTAATCTGTTCATTTTGTGTGACTCGTGCGCACATGATATGTAACACTAGTAGAAAACATGTCTTACGTTTGCCCCTTTAGTCCCGGTTTGGCTTTGGCCCGGGACTAATGTGACCATTAGTCCCGATTCCAACGGCTAGGAGCGGTTGTGTGGCACGGGCACCATTAGTCCCGGTTCATTTGGGACCTATAGTCCCGGTTTGTGATACAAACCGGGACTAAAGGGGTGTTGGCAGACTGGTGTCAGGCTGGGGCCCCCACGAGCCCTTTTAGTCCCGGTTTGTCTCACAAACCGGGACTATATGTAGACCTTTAGTCCCGGTTTGTATAACCAACCGGGACTAAAGCTTTCCCTATATAAACCCTTCGTCCAGCCCGAGCCCATTTCTCCGTTTTCTCCATTCCCCTCTCTATTCTTCCCCTAGCTCGAGCTCCTCCGTTTTCTCCATTCCCCTCTCTATTCTTCCCCTAGCTCGAGCTCCTCCGTCCATTTTTGCCAAGATTTGTCAAGATTTGAGGCACCCCAATCCATCCAAGTGTCCACAAAGGTTAGTAACTTTGTCCTTTCATCTCTTATTGCTAGATCAGCTCGTGCAATGCTTTATAAGTATAGTGATTTGTGGGTTTTAGTTTGGGTGTAATTATGTGGTAGTTTTTTTTGATTTATATGCAATTTGAGCTCAAATTAACTCCTTAGTTTGCATATGTGTAGGTGTGGTTTACTTAGTGTGCCTTCCCGTCCCCTTCCTAACCACCGTCGATCGCCCGCACCGTCCCGTCGCCGGCACCACCTTGGTGAGCCTCTTCTTGTGTTCTTATCATTTTTATTAAAAAAATTGTATTTGTATGATTTAGATAGTTACTTGCACAATTTTCTTACTTGTATGATTGTTTTTATATATAGTGCCATGGTTATGATATCCGTGCCCGTCGGCCCTCGTCCGGTTTACGATTCGGATGTGGTATATTCTCTTTTATAACTATTTGTTGCATTTCGTGTTAATGACAATTATGCCCATCAAGTTGACATAGATATTTTTATCTAGGAGGTAGTTGAACCGGAAATGCCAACCGACCCTATTGTCGAGAAGTTAAATTTAGTTGAAAAAGAAAACGAGGATTTGAAAGGAAAATTGAAAAGAGTTGAAGAAGAGAAGATGAAATTGGAGTTGTACGTTTCCAATGTCGTCGATGATCACAAGATCAAGATGGATGCAATGCGCTTGAAGATTAGAAAGATTAGAAAATATGCCATTAATAAAGAGGCTTGGTATCATTATGTTGTTGGATCAATTGCTACCTTAGTTGCGATTTTGATCGCATTTGTTGTTGCATTTAAATGTTTTATCTAGATAGTTGTATGTTGTTTTATGAGAAAATAAGTGTGTATGAACTTTATGTATGAACTTGTATTAATTTGGTCTTTTCGGTGTTTTGTAATGAAGACGAACCGGCAATGGATGTACGATGACCGACGCTCTCCCCAGTTCATTAATGGCGTGCAGAGTTTTTTGCGTGCGGCTGAGGCAAACAAGCGGGATGGTTTTATGTGTTGTCCATGTGGTGTGTGTAAGAATGATAGGACTTACTCTAGCTCAAAACAGATTCACGTCCACCTATTTACGTCTGGTTTCATGTCCGGCTATAATTGTTGGACCAAGCACGGATAAAGAGGGGTTCTAATGGAAGAGAATGAAGAAGAAGAGGATGATGACAACTATCCTGGGTGTCCTAAATATGATGGTACTACAGTGGGGGAAGAGAATGAAGAAGAAGAAGCTGAGGCATCAGATGAGCCCGCTGATGATCTTGGTCGGGCCATTGCTGATGCAAAGAGAAACTGCGAACGTGAAAAGGAGAAGTTGAAGTTGCAGCGCATGTTAGAGGATCACAAAAAAGGGTTGTACCCAAATGGCGAAGATGACAACACAAAGCTCGGTACCACACTGGAATTGCTGCAATGGAAGGCAGAGAATGGTGTATCTGACAAGGCATTTGAAAAGTTGCTGAAAATAATGAAGAATAAGCTTCCAAAGGATAAAGAATTGCCCAACAGTACATACGAAGCAAAGAAGGTTGTCTGCCCTCTAGGATTGGAGGTGCAGAAGATACATGCATGCCCTAATGACTGCATCCTCTACTGCGGTGAGTACGAGAATTTGAATGCATGCCCGGTATGCAATGCATTGCGATATAAGATCGGTCGCGATGACCCTGGTGATGATGTTCAGGGCAAGCGCCCCAGGAAGAGGATTCCTGCCAAGGTGATGTGGTATGCTCCTATAATACCACGGTTGAGACATTTGTTCCAAAACAAAGAGCATGCCAAGTCGTTGCGATGGCACAAAGAAGACCGTAAGAAAGACGGGAAGTTGAGAGTACCCGCTGATGGGTCGTAGTGGAGAAAAATCGAGAGAGAGTGGCCGGACTTTGCAGATGACCCAAGGAACTTATGGTTTGGTTTAAGTGCAGATGGCATTAATCCATTTGGGGAGCAGAGCAACAAGCATAGCACATGGCCTGTGACTCTATGTATCTATAACCTTCCTCCTTGGTTGTGCATGAAGCGGAAGTTCATTATGATGCCAGTGCTCATCCAAGGCCCTAAGCAACCCGGCAACGACATTGATGTGTACCTAAGGCCATTAGTTGATGAACTTTTACAACCGTGGAATAAAAAATGTGTACATGTGTGGGATGAGCACAAACAGCAGGAATTTGACCCGCGAGCGTTGCTATTTGTAACCATCAATGATTGGCCTGCTCTTAGTAACCTTTCAGGACAGACAAACAAGGGATACCATGCATGCACGCACTGTTTAGATGATACCCAAAGTATATATTTGGACAAATGCAAGAAGAATGTGTACCTGGGACATCGTCGATTTCTTCCGGCCAAGCATGCCTTAAGAAAGAAAGGCAAGCATTTCAAAGGTGAGGCAGATCACCGGAAGAAGCCCGTCCTCCGTACTAGTGATGACATACTTGATATGGTCAAAGATTTACAAGTAATATTTGGAAAGGGTCCTGGTGGACAATCTGTTCCGACTGACGCTGAGGGACGCGCACCCATGTGGAAGAAGAAATCTATATTTTGGGAGCTAGAATATTGGAAAGTCCTAGAGGTCCACTCTGCAATCGACGTGATGCACGTGATGAAGAATCTTTGTGTGAACCTGCTAGGCTTCCTGGGCGTGTATGGGAAGACAAAAGATACACCGGAGGCACGGGAGGACCAGCAATGTGTGCACGAAAACGACGTCATGCATCCAAAGCAGTATCAAGGTCCTGCCAGCTACGCTCTTACCAAAGAAGAAAAGGAAATCTTCTTTGAATGCCTGCTCAGTATGAAGGTCCCGTCTGGCTTCTCGTCGAATATAAAGGGAATAATAAATATGGCAGAGAAAAAAAATTCCAGAACCTAAAGTCTCATGACTGCCACGTGATCATGATGCAATTGCTTCCGGTTGCGTTGAGGGGGCCTCTACCAGAAAATGTTCGATTAGCCATTGTGAAGCTATGTTCATTCCTCAATGCAATTTCTCAGAAGGTAATAGATCCGGAAATCCTACCAAGCTTACAAAATGATTTGGTCCGATGTCTTGTCAGTTTTGAGTTGGTGTTCGCACCATCCTTCTTCAATATTATGACGCACGTCCTAGTTCACCTAGTCGAAGAGATTGCCATTCTGGGTCCTGTATTTGTACACAATATGTTCCCCTTTGAGAGGTTCATGGGAGTCTTAAAGAAATATGTTCGTAACCGTGCTAGGCCAGAAGGAAGCATCTCCAAGGGCCATGAAACAGAGGAGGTTATTGAGTTTTGTGTTGACTTTATTCCTGACATTAAGCCGATTGGTGTTCCTCAATCGCGGCATGAGGGGAGACTGCGTGGAAAAGGCACGCTTGGACCAAAATCAATGATATGTAGGGACGGGCATTCTTGGGCGCAAACACACTACACAGTTCTACAGAATTCTACCTTGGTCACCCTGTATATCGAGAAACACATGGATATTATACGCTCGAAGAACCCGGAGAAGTCTGACCCCTGGATTCAACGTACACACATTGAGGCTTTCGGCGGTTGGTTGCGAACACATCTCATGAATGATGACAATGTTGAAGATGACTTGTACTTGTTGGCCAAGAGACCATCTTCGACTATATTGACTTTCCACGGGTATGAAATAAATGGGAATACATTTTACATGATCGCCCAAGATAAAAAGAGCACCAACCAAAACAGTAGTGTCCGCTTTGACAATGCAGCAAACACCAAGGAAAAGGACACATATTATGGTTACATAGAGGAGATATGGGAACTTGACTATGGAGGTGATTTGAAGGTCCCTTTGTTCCGGTGCAAAAGGGCCAATCTGACTGGAGGAGGGGTAATGGTAGACCCGTAGTACGGAATGACAACAATGGATCTCAACAATCTTGGGCACACAGACGAACCATTCCTTCTAGCCAATGATGTGGCACAAGTTTTCTATGTGAAGGACATGTCTACCAAACCGAGAAAAAGGAAAGATAAGAAAGCGGTACATCATACGATGAGCCAAAGCGCCACATAGTTCTTTCTGGGAAAAGAAACATCGTGGGAGTGGAGGAGAAGACAGACATGTCAAAAGATTATGAAAAGTTTGAAGAAATTCCTCCCTTCGCAGTGAAGACTGACCCAAGCATCCTGTTAAACGATGAAGATTGTCCATGGTTACGGCGCAATAATTGTGACGCTCTGGTTTTGTGCTACAGTAACCTCGGTAATTAGGCTACAGTAATCTCACATGATAATGCCAAGTCACCATGATTAACAATGCTTAATCATCATTGGGATCATATCTCCTTTCAAATTCCAATTCAAATTGAATTTCAAATTTAAAGTGAAGATAAAAGTTGTTCAAAATTGAAAGATAAAATGTTCATTAAATTGCAAAGAATCCAGAGGCAATTATAAAATTGGAATCAACATTAATAAAATTAATTAAATAACTCAAACAACATGAAACAGGACCCAAAACAATTCTTTAATCCCTTTTCTTTAATGCAAATTTCAAATTAATTCAAATGAGCCTCAAACTTTTTGTGACAGTGCTCAACATTACCTAATATTTGTTTTGACCACTTGCCTATTTTTTTTTATAAAAAGTCAAATAATAACTAAAGGAAAAGGAAAACAGTAACTAAACCTAATACCGAAAATAGAAAACGGAAAAGGCCGGGGCGTACTGTGCACTAAGGCCTATGGGCTACAGTGCCTGGCCCAGCCCACCCGAGCCACCACCTACCTCTCACCTGCCCCTCTCCCGTGTCGTGCGCGCGCTCGCTGAGACCGGAGGCCTGGCACGCGTCGCCAGCGCCTCTCCCGCACGCCGAGGGAGGATAAGGCCGCCTCCAACCACCCCCGTCACCCCTGGCCACTCTTCCCCCTCTTTCCCCGCGCTCTCCCTCCCTTGTTCCTGTCACCACCGAGCCACCGTCGCCGCCTCCTCGTCATTGCCGCTCTCCGGCACCTCCCCGAGCTGTGCCAGGTGGTGCAGAAGCTTCGTCGTCCCCTCCTACGTCGACCACGCCCCTGGAACGAGGCCGGGAAGCACCCACGGCGCCGCCCACGCCCGTTTTTCCCCGCCGGAATCTGCTTCGGTCGCCGCCGATTACCGTCACTCCGACAGCACTCCGGCCTCCCCGAGCACGTCACCGAGCTCCATGGTGAGCTGCGCTACCTCCCGCCCTTTTTCCTCTTTGATTTGTCGCCGTTTGCGTCGTTCCCGAACTCGACCCGGAATCCGGCGACCGCCGCGGTCGACGCCGCCACCGATTTCGTCCACTTCAGCTCCGGCTGAGACCACGAATGGATGTGCGCGAGCTCCTGCATCCGAACGCGCCCAGCCGCAGTCCATTTGGTCCTCTGTGGACGAAGTCCGGCCATCGCCGCCGCCCCTGTAGCTCGCCGCCGGCGCGCAGCGCGCGCGCGTGGTTTAAACTTCTGTGGGTCCCATTTGTCAGGCCATTAGTGGCTGATTAGAGTGCTAACCGCCACTGACAGTGGGCCATGTCACTATAGCATTTAGGTTAGTCACTATTTAACTGCTAATTAGTCCACTGTTAACCCAGTCACTGACATAATGGCCCACTGTGCTAATTGACTTAGTTAATTAAACTAACCCAATATTAGTCTAACAGTCACTGTCAACTGGGCCCTAGTGGACCCAGTTGACCAGTCAATGCTGACTGGGATGGCCTCAGTCAGTGACATGTGGGCCCTTTGACCCTGTTGACTAGTCAACAGGTCAGCTGCTGACTGCTGACATCAGCATGACGTGGTGCTGATGCAGTAAAGATTTTCTGGATTATTTCGAATTAAATAATTCCTGGAATTTCAGAAAACTGTTTAAACTTTGAAAATTCATAGTAATTCAACCGTAGCTCGGATCGAAAAAGTTTCTACATGAAAGTTGCTCAGAACGACGAGACGAATCCAAATACGCTATCCGTGTTGCTGTCAGATGCCCACATCACAGCAAACATGGAATCGTTTGCTCGTTTACGGTAGATGAATAGTGCATGCATACCTGCTATTAATTCCAACTTTAATCATAAAATAGCTAAAATGGTTTAGACATGATTTTAGGCAACCCTGCACTGCATCCTAGCCGTCACATGCCTCTAACACCGCAAACCTGGAACATTCCCCCCTCCGGTCATCTGTTCGTCATTTGTCCGGAACCAGGAAAACTTTCCCGGATGGGTTTCCCCTTCATCGGTATCGAATAACACTGCGTTAGGTCACACCCGACACAACTTATTGCCATGCTATGCTTTGTGTTACATTGTTTGCTTTGTATTTACTGTTTCTTCCCCCTCCCTCTCTCTCGTTAGACGCTGAGACTACCGATGATACTGCTGAGTACGACTACGCCCCTGACGATCAAACCTTTTGCCGCAGAGCAGCAAGGCAAGCAACCCCCCTGGAGCATTCCGATATCGCCTATTCCTTTCTCCCTCATGCTTGCATTAGAATTTTGCTACTATACTAGTTAGCTCCTATTCTGATGCATAGCCTGTTTTTGATGAACTGTTACTATAACTGCAATCATACCAACTTCTTAGTATAGGTTGGGCAATGAATCCCCAGTGACCCCTTAGTCCCAGTTGCCCCTGCTTGTTCATCGACGACTCGACGACTCGAAGACCCGAAGACTCGGTCAACTGACCGCGAGCCAGATCCCTCACATCACCGCACACCCCTTTAGTATGGCACTGCAGAGCTACCATCGAGTGCCGAGGGTGATACCTCACTTAGCACTCCGGATGTTAATTCTGTAGCATAGCTAATCGATCGTGGGTATCGAGGGTGATTCCTCCTTCCCATTTATCGATAGCGACTCTTGTCATACACATACCTCGAGTGGGATCCATCGAGGGTGATTCCTCGGATATCCACTTGGTGTATAACCACACAGTTATTTTGACTTGACATTTATTACATGTGAAAGACGGGACTGAAGGGACAGGCGGTACCACCCTGGTTGAGGTGGACCTGAGTTCCCGACAGTCCTGAGACGGGTCGGCCCCAAGGGTACCCGTGAGAGAAAGATTTGGTGAGATGCGCCACAAGGCATCCGAAGACTTGGTGGGATGCGCCGCAAGGCATCCGAAGACTTGGTGGGGTGCGCCGTAAGGCACCCGAGTGTTATTGATCACTAATAAATTGCTAATGGGTTGGGTACTTGATCTGAGTTAGGTCGTTGGCCTAATACGCACTAACCACCACGCGGGGTAATCAGTATGGGCTGCTCTACGCCATACATTCTCCCGAAAGCTCTTCAGATGCCACATTTTTTGACTCGCGCCCGGGTGGTCTGGAACACATGGCGCTTGTTATTAAGGCATGCTAGGACTGGTCCCGGCCGAGGGCGTAACGTGCAGGATGGCGAGGGCGATGGCCCAAGACCCCGAGCCATTAGGATGTAGACCGGCGTGCTGGCCTCTCTGTTGAGCCTAGGTAGGACTACGTCGTGTCGATTGGCCGAGGCCGGGTATGACCAGAAAATTGTATCCGGCCGGAGCTTATCGAGCGTGTTGGGGAATGTGGTGCACCCCTGCAGGGAAGTAAACTATTTGAATAGCCGTGTCCACGGTAATAGGACGACTTGGAAATGTGCCTTGACCTTATACAACTATAATTGTAATTTAAATTAAAATGAATTGTGGCTCCGGGATTGCTTCCTCACAGGGAGTCGAGGAAGGATCTCTGGGCGTGTTTACTTAATTAAAATTGCCACAACAATATGACTATATATGAGCTGTAGGTCTACTCTCTTCTCATGCTGCAAGATGCTGAAGATGCTAGTCTTCGATAGGACTAGGTCTTCCCCCTATTCTTGCTTTCTGCAGTCAGTCCAGATATAACCCCTTCCCTTGATAATGGTGCATACTTGGCATAGTTCTGATGTAAGTCTTGCGAGTACTTTGGATGAGTACTCACGACTGCTTTGCATTCTTTTCCCCCCTCGATACGATTACTGCGTTCAGACGATGGAGCCCAGGAGATGGAGTACGCTGGAGGTGTCGACTACTACTAGCCCCGATGGAGGCCCCCCTACCAGCAGGATGGCATTTACTACGACGTGGACTTCTCCGACGTCCAGGAGTAGTTAGGAGGTTCCCAAGCAGGAGGCCTCGCCTCTTTCGACCCGTTGCTTATGTTTGTGCTAACCTTCTTAAGGCAAACTTGTCTAACTTATGTCTGTACTCAGATATATTTGCTTCCGCTGACTCGTGTTTATGTCGAGCTTTGTATTCGAGCCCTCGAGGCCCCTGGCTTGTAATATGGAGCTGTATGACTTTATATTTGTGTCTTTTGTTGTGTTGTGATATCAATCAGTGAGTCCCTAATCTTGGTCGTTCGCATTGTGTGCACGATTAGCGTACGGACGAGAATGGGGGCGTCACAATAATCAAGGGACACACGCGAAGAAAAAGTTTTATACCCCAAGATCCCACTCTGGGATGTGATTGGCTGCACCGTCATCGCTTTTCTTCTCTAGTGAGTAGCCGGGATGGTCCAGTTTTGTACACGAAGTGCATCCAGTTTTTGTTGTAACCCTCTCAACTTTTTAGCACATGCTATGTGGGTGAAATGATTATACCATGCCAAGTTTCAACCTTTTCAGAGTTCATTTGTGGTGCTTTTTAATTTCAGGGTCATTTAGCTCAAAACAATGCATTAAATGGATGAAAAATAGCAAATGAAGTTAGAAACGGTTGAAATTTGAGGATGTGGCTTATAATGGTTCATATTGAATGCACAAAAAGTCTAGAGTTGAAATAAGTTAAAAAAAATGAAATGCCTTTGTAACAGATGAGTTTTCGTCCGAAACCCTCATACTTCGAAGGAGATGGTCCAGTTTGTACACGAAGTGCATCCAGTTTTTCCTATAACCCTCTCAACTTTTTTAGCACAAGCTATGTGGGTGAAATTATGATACCATGCCAACTTTCAACCATTTCAGAGTTCATTTGCAGTGCTTTTCAATTCAGGGTCATTTTAGCTCAAAATAAATCATGAAATGCATGAAAAATAGCAAATGAAGTCAGAAAAAGGTTGAAAAGTGATGATGTGGCTTTGAATGGTGCATATTGAATGCAGAAAAAGTCTTGAGTTAAAATATGTTTAAAAAATTGAAATCCCTTTGTAATAGATGAGTTTTCGTCCGAAACCCTGATACTTCGAAAGAGATTGTCCGGTTTGTACACGAAGTGCATCCAGTTTTTCCTGTAACCCTCTCAACTTTTTAGCACATGCTATGTGGGTGAAATTATGATACCATGCCAACTTTCAACCATTTCAGAGTTCATTTGCAGTGCTTTTCAATTCAGGGTCATTTTAGCTCAAAATAAATCATGAAATGCATGAAAAATAGCAAATGAAGTCACAAATGGGTTGAAAAGTGATTATGTGGCTTTGAATGGTGCATATTGAATGCAGAAAAAGTCTTGAGTTAAAATATGTTTAAAAAATTGAAATCCCTTTGTAATAGACGAGTTTTCGTTCGAAACCCTGATACTTCGAAAGAGATTGTCCAGTTTGTACACGAAGTGTATGCAGTTTTTCCTGTAACCCTCTCAACTTTTTTGCACATGCTATGTGGGTGAAATTATGATACCATGCCAACTTTCAACCATTTCAGAGTTCATTTGCAGTGCTTTTCAAATCAGTGTCATTTTAGCTCAAAATAAATCATGAAATGCATGAAAAATAGCAAATGAAGTCAGAAAAGGGTTGAAAAGTGATGATGTGGCTTTGAATGGTGCATATTGAATGCAGAAAAAGTCTTGAGTTAAAATATGTTTAAAAAAATTGAAATCCCTTTGTAATAGATGTGTTTTCGTCCGATCAAAGTTATTTAACTTAATATTATATAAAATTTATGCAACTAAAATTGTCAAAGTTATTTTTGTTAAAAACTTTAATAGCAAAAAGAATATTCATAAAGTATTTTCTGTTAAGAACTTTTAATATGCAAAAAATAACATAAAAAAATAGCAAAAATGAAAATAGATGCGCTTATAGAGATAATTCAACTTAATTCAAAGTGCTAGTTAACTAGCACTTTCTATTTACTAGCACTTTGAATTTAGATTGAATTCTCTCTATAAGAACATCTATTTTCACTTTAGTAACAACGACATAGTAGGCACATGTTCGGTTTGAGAGAGGCTCGTGCTGCCTCTCTCACAGCGGGGCTTATAAGCTGGTCGTCGTGCTCCTCAACTAGCGAGGTGGGACTAAACTCCCATCACAGCCGGGACGAAATATAAAAACAGAAAAAAGAGAAAATAGACCTTTAGTACCGGTTGGTATCACCAACCGTGACTAAAGGTCCCTTCCCGCGCGAATTTGGGCCGCCGAAAAGGCCTCTTTAGGCCCGGTTGGTATCACCAACCGGGACTAAAGGGGCTTTAGTCCCGGTTGGAGCCACCAACCGGGACTAAAGGTCCTTCCTATATAACCCCGCCTTCTTCCTCCCCCAAATCATTCCGTCTTCACCCGCTTCGACGCCGCCGCCAGGCTGCCCCGCCCGCGCCCTCGATCGACGTCGCCGTCTGGCCGCTCTGCCCATGCTCCACCGCTGCTCTCTTCCTCTATGCGCCGCCGCCGCTCCTCCACGCGCTGCCGCGGCCGCCCGAGCCCACGCCGGCGCAACTCCTCCCCTCATTCGGCGTCCTCCTCCATCTCCGGCGCCGCTCCTCCATCTCCGGCATCCTCCTCCAACTCCGACACCGCTCCTCCGTCTCCGGCATCCTCCTCGCCTCCCTTCGCCCCGACGATTCCCGACCGGTGAGCTCTCCTCCTCTCCCTTATAATTTTTGTGTTCATTTTTTTTTCATTTTTAGATGCTTAATGAATGTATGTATATATGTACTATGTATCTAGATGCTTAGTATGCAGATGCTTAGTATGTAGATGTAGATGCTTAGAATTTGACTTTAAGATTAAGTGGTAGTTAATTTAGTTAATTTAGTTGTTTTAGTTGTTTTTATTGTTTAGTTGTTTTTAATGTAGTATCGTCGGTCGTCGGTGACACGATATCGAGGAGTCCCCGACGATTGTCGGTGAGGGAGAGTACCCCCCGACGATCGTCGGTGAGGGAGAGTCCCCGACGATATCGACGATTTTATATTAGGCAGATATCTATATGATGTTTTCATGTTTAAATGTTTAGTTGCATAGCGTAGCCTTTGAGTCGACGATACCCGGCGAGCATCCTCGTCGTCGACTCGGTGGCAACAACCTGCTTGAGAGGCGCCATGTCCGGGACTAGGCTCCGCCGCGCTGGCACTGGGAGGTGCTGCCTTCCGGGGCGCGGAGCTTGGTGAGGAATGAGGGTCTCGTTGTCGACTCAGAGGTTATTTGGTGGCGGTCGCATGGACCACTGTCGGTGCAGAGGGAGCCGCCCCCCGCGGAGGTGGTACGTCGCCGTGTCAAGAAGGAGGACGAGCACATCCGACGCTACATGGCTGCGTTGGACGCCAGATTCTCCAATACCTGGTAGATTCTTCAGGGATCACACCCGAGCTATGATCCTATCATAGTTCCTTATCTTTGGGTGTCCACCGCCTGCGCCGCGAGACGTCAACTAGATCTGTATTAGTGATATTATATTCGATGATGTATTAGTGATACTATTCGATGATGTATTAGTGATATTATATGATCGTATTGTTGCATTGCCTTGTATTGATTTGCATATCTCCGGTTCTGCTTATTGAATGCATTCTAATTGTTTTATATTTGTTCTGGATTAGTTAAGCTATGGACGGTAGAGACAGAGACCATGATCAAGAGAATGCCATGTACGACCTGATACGCTCCGAAAACAAAGAGAATGAAGTAGATGATGGCTCACAATACCTTAACCCATCCGGTGAGGGAATTGAGGAAGAACAACCAAGTGACGAAGGCGAACCAGCTGACAATGACAATGGCGAAGAATTTTTTGTCCATTTAACAGAGTCCGGCGAGGTATTAATTTGCCCTCTGGTGATCGTTAGATGTATTGATTGATTTGTATATATTAACGAATCTTTCTTCCTTTTATCCCTGCGGATCGAGCAAATCTTCTTCAAGGGTTAAACGTGGCCCGACAAAATTTTTGAAACAAGGCGTAAAGTTTAACATCGATCAATCGGAGCAGATGGCGAACCGATTGCTCCTAAAGAGAATGTGGACAAATTTATACGTCAATGCAGAGTTATCGTTAGGGACCAAATCCCGATCACCGTTCAAGAATGGAATCAGCCAAAAGATACCCAAGCAGTTTCTTTTGTCAGCCAAAGAGCAAAAGATCTGCTTTGGGAGGAGCTCATGAAACATTTCACCCTACCAGAGACTCTCACGGATCTCCAACGGGAGAAAGTCAAGAAGTGTGCTCTTAAGAAGATGGCCACACAATTCTAGTCTTGGAAGAAAAGATTATGGAAAAGTTATGTGGAAAACGGAAGGAAGACTCCAGAATTCAAAGGAGAATATGTGAAGTTAGCAGATGACTGGGACGAATTTGTGAAGTTCAAGGAATCACAAGTAGCTCAGGAACGGTCGAGAATAAACAAGATAAATGCCGACAAAAAAACGTGGCACCATCATCTGGGGCCAGGCGGCTACAAGTCTGGGTTGCCTAAGTGGGATGAATCTGAGAGAAACATGAAGGCTGCAGGGGTCACTCCAGTAACAGAGACTTGGCCCGAGAGGTGCAGGACTTGGTTTTATGCACATGGGGGAAAGTTGGACCCAAAGACAGGGGAGGTTCTTGAACAGGCAAGTCTTAAAGAAGCCATGGACGAGTTACTTAAAACAATAGCAGAAGCTCGAGCGGGTGTGTACGAGTCCGAGAGAGAGAAGGATGAGCTTTCGCGCGCCCTCAAGAATCCTGAACACCCGAGATGAACACGAGGCAAAGGCATGGTTCCGTGGCTTCTGGGGTTTGCGGATTGGAACGACAACTACAGAAGTCGTGACAGAAAGAAGAAGCATGAAGTAGATCGGATTCCGGACTTGGAATGCAAATATAACATGCAGCAGGAGCAAATCAACAAACTTAGCCAGCAAGGCACATCTCAGCAGCAGCAGCAACCAGATCCAGCATTGGATGGTACCATTCCATCATCTATGCTGAAAAGCAGCGTGGGTTCCATGGGGGTCCCGGCCGATGATGCACTGCTGGCTCGCTACCCCGTGGATGATATCCTAGAGTCGACACCTTGTGAGCTACACATGAAACTCAAGAACATATCCATGAAGGTGGCGCACAACTTTGCTTTACCGAATGCACCTGAAGCACTCCTCCACGGCAATCTGATTCCACTTGGCTATGCTCGTGTCGGGGTGGATCAAGTTATGTCGGGATATGATACACTAGAGCTTGATCACACTAGAGGTCAAGGGGAGCTGACACTAGGAGAAGCCATACGTGGTATCATTGTGTGGAAAAAGGAATGCATCGTGTTTGCAAACTCGGTGCCAAGGCCACCGACTCCTCCTCCAAGTCCGCCGCGTCAGCAGACTCCAACCCTCCCCGAAACGGAGCGTAGGGTGAGTCCGCCATATCCATCTCCGCCGCGCCAGCCGAATCCATCCCACCCCAAGACGGAGCGCATGCGAGTCCGCGATATCAAGCTCCACCACGTCAGCAGAGTCCATCCCACCCCGAGACGGAGCCTAGCGCGAGACGTCTGCGATATCGATATCCGCCGTCTCCAAAGCGGAAGAGAACACAAATGAAGAAACCCAAGCCTCCTGCCAAAAAGAAGTTAGCTTACGATATGACTGACGAGGAACTCGATGAATCAGTGAATCTCGCTTTGCGGGCCCATTTTGGACCGAAAGCGCCCCCGCCGCCAAAGGATAAAGTACCCGACGAGGTCATACAACACTTTATTGTTGCAGCTAAACTGGCGGCGAAAAGGCCAATATCAGACTATGAACGCTGTATTATCAAGTCCTATGAATCCCAGAAAAGACAGAAGTCGAGCGGTAGTAGTAAATGCTAGATTGCTCGGTATCACCAATCGATCAGCCCGCTCAAGGTGAGTGCCAATAACGTGGTAATAACCGACGCTGATAGAGAGAATGCTAGATTGCTCGGTATCACCGTTGAACAATTCCTAGAGATCAAGGAATTTCCACCGTTGGATCAGAAGGAAATAGCATGGCAATATGTCCCCGAGAAATCTCTGGCCAGTCCTGACGACGAGAAGCTTCTAACAATGCAAATGTACAAATTGCATGACTGGTACATGAGAGAAGTAAAGGACGGGCGAGAGAGCCTCATGGTGAAAGTCGACAAAGAGCATTACATCCATGAAAAAGATTTGTGGATTGAAAGTGAAGAATTTTTTCAGTTATTCAATCAAAAAGCACTCGACAAATCTATCGTCAGTTGCTATTGTCTGTAAGTGATTTCTTTCTGTAATTTAAGTCTCTAGCTCAGCTCGTTCATTGCCTGTTATTATACTCACTATATTCTTTTGTGTGGTATTATGCAGAATGAAGATTTTTGAATTGAAAAGAGCTGGAGTCTATGGCATTGGGTTCATTGACCCAAATACCGTTAATGAAGAAGTGTTGAGAAGGAACCCTAAAGACACGGAGAAAATGCTTCTAAGGTTTTTGAAGGCCCTAAAGTACAAACCAGAAATACTTTTACCTTGGAACTTCCAGTGAGTGTTACTGTCTTGTACTACAAATTCTATTTTTGCTTATATATATATACTCGATGTTAAGTGTAGTTGATGAGTTATGCATGCCCGCTTATACAAATCGTGTGCGCAGCTACCACTGGATCCTTCTAATCATTAGAGTTGATGATGGAATTGTTGAAGTACTGGACTCGCTAAGTAAAGACCCTGAAGATTACATAAGCTTGCATTCGTTGCTCGAAAGGTAATTTCAATCATTGACACACCATGTCTGCTTCTTTATTAGTTCATTTCCTAATATCAAGTAATTAATAACTCCTTTATTCATTTTGTTTGCCGGGCAGGGTTTGGAAACGTTTCATCAAAGAGGTCACCGGTGAATGGAAACCAGAGTTGAGATGGCGAAAGCCCAGGGTAATTAAGTAGTACTAGCTACGTCCGCGCATCTCTTTAATTCTAGTTTCAATACCATTGTCATGCTTCATTATTATCTGATTGAATTCTATTTTCGTAAAGTGCATGAGGCAGGCACATGGGACTGAACAATGTGCATATTACGTTTGCGAGAACATTCGCTTTATGACCGAAAGCAGCAAGAGTGCAAGAGATCTTTGGGTACGTAAACACCATTCATATTTTTTTATCATGATCTAATACATATACACACAACTAACATGTTCATATTGATCTCCTTCTTTAAAGATGCACGAGATGCGGGATAAGCTCCTACCAACAGACCGCATACGAGCAATTCAAGAGGAAATTGTGGGATTTTTTGCTTCAGCAGGCCATATCTCCCGACGGAGAATACCATTACCCGATCCGCAAATGATCTGCAAATTGTACGAGAAATTGTATATACCAAATTGTATATATATATGTGTATGCATGTGGTCGTACGAGAAATCCTATGATATATGATTGCTTGTACGAGAAATTTTATGATATATGATCGGTTCTACGAGAAATTCTATTATATATGCATAACGTGTACAGTATGTAGCAGCGTAAAATATGTTTGAAATGAAAAAGAATTAAATCGAAAACACAAAATGAAAAGGAAAAATAAACAATAAACACTAAACCCCTAAACACCTAAACCCCTAAACCCCTAAACCTTTAGTCCCGGTTGGTGTTACCAACTGGGACCAAAGGTCCCCATGCCCTGGCGCGCGCTGTCGACCACGTGGCCGGGGTTTAGTCCCGGTTCGTAGCCAGCCGGGACTAAAGGCTTGGACCCTTTAGTCTCTATACTTTAGTCCCGGTTGGGGAACCGGGACTAAAGGCCCTTCCCAACCGGGACTAAAGGCCTGTTTTCTACTAGTGTAACTCGACAATAACTAATTGGAACAAATACAACTTATATGTTAGAAGGTAGATGATGACCATAAATACGCTCTCCATTATTTTATAATCATTTTGGAGACAAACCGAACCAAATAGGAAAAGGGATCGTAAGATAATAGACCTCACCATGATGGAGGGCAGCAACTGACCGGTTTTTTTCCGTGTGCAAATTTGGCAGGAGTGGCAAGGGTACACGATCGATATGCTCGAGGGCGGTTGGCGAGCAAATGAAGACGGCGAGGCGTGGGAAACCGCGTGTTTCGGAGCGACAGTGAAGGGTAGGGTTGATGCCGGGAAGCAGGTACATGGACGGGTTGAGCACGATGGCGCCGGAAAGGGTTCTGGTGTGGATCTGGAGGACGGGAGGGGGGGGGAGCTAGCTGTCGATGGAGTTTGGGTAGAATACGCGGACAGTTGAGCGAAATGGGGGAGGGCACGGGTTTGGGGGGAGGGGAGGGGGCATGTTGGCGGCTTCGGTGAAAAGGGTGAAAAAAGATCGCCGTGAGCCCCGAGGAAAGGCCTATGCAAATGGTTTTATATAGTAACCCGTGTGCACAAGAAGCATAAATCTACGGGGCATTTAGTGTATATAAATCAGATCCCAACTTCAACAATGTGTGTTGATGAGAGGTATAAGGACTGCCATTTGATCTGGGTGAATCCTATGATGCAGGCGTACGATCCGTGTGGTTTGGGTTTTGGCCAATCAGAACGCACGACTCACTTTGCACGCAGTAGGTGTCATCGACCACGGTTTAGAAAGCACATGATTTTAGTGAATGAACCGTGTGCTATTTGTTTATGCACAACAATCATATTTTCATTTCAGATGAATTTGTGACTTCATCATTTTGCCTCGAATTATTTTCATCGGCAAACAATCACCTATTAACCCATGTATTGATTTTCGGCCGCATTTCATTACTTGTTTGCTAATTTTAAGATATTTTTCCACCAACATTGGGCTTGTTAGTAATTGAATTGGAGGAAATGCATATGTATTCCGAAAATCACGAAAATGGGTGTGTTACGGTGGCATGATGTGAATACCCCATGGAAAAAAATTGGTAATGTGTGGCGGATGTTGTGATGTACGGCCCTTTGAAAACCAATGCATCTCACACGAAGGGATCATAGTTTCCAAATGTAGAGTTGGCATTTCGGACTCTGCAATCGATGTCAAGATCATCATTTCGCCTCGATTTTCCCATGGTATGCAAAACATCATTGTACTCCTATTATTGATCTTCTGGTGGATTACAGGGCTCGTTTGCTATATCTAAGGCATTTTTTGCATTTACCTTATGCATCCATTAGTGCATAAATAAAATCCCATCATTAATTACATGTGGATGCTGGCAAAGAATCTCTTGTGTGTCACTTTTGCTTGATTTTCGTCATTGTGCAAGGAATGAGAAGAATTTCAAACATTTCGGATGGGAGATGCGTAAATGTCGGTAATTTAATTACAAGAAATGCAAATGGACTCACAAAATCACGAAAATCAGTGTGTCATCATGGTGTTATCTTGAGACACCGTGGAAAAAATTTGGTAAATTTTGGCACAAGCTACGATGATCGCTCCTTGGAAACCGTAGCATCTTACTAGAAGGATCATAGTTCCTAAGGGAGAAGTGGGAAATCGAACTCCAATCGACGGTGTCTTCATCACCTCTCCTCCAATTTCTATCCCATTGTAGTTAATCATCATTATACGCCAGGTTTGATTTTCTGGCTCATTTATGGGCTCAGTTGATATTTTCCAGCATTTTTTATCATTTACGGGGCATTCAGTGCATATAAATCAAATCCCAATTCAACAACGTGTGTTCATGAGAGGTATAAGGACTACTGTTTGATCTAGATAAATCTTACAGTGCGGACGTACGATCCGTGTGGTTCGGGTTTTGGCCAATCAAAATGCACGACTCACTTTGCGCGCAGTATGTGTCATCGTCCATGGTTTAGAAAGCACAAGGTTTTAGTGAATGAACCGTGTGATATTTGTTTACGCACAACAATCATATTTTCATTTCAGATGAATTTATAACTTCATCATTTCACCTCGAATTATTTTCATCGGCAGACAATCACCTATTAACCCTTGTATTGATTTTTGGCCGCATTTCATGACCCGTTTGCTAATTTTAAGACATTTTTTCCACCAACATTGGGCTTGTTAGTAATTGAATTGGAGGAAATGCAGATGTATTCCGAAAATCATGAAAATGGGTGTGTCACGGTGGCATGATGTGAATACCCCGTGGAAAAAAATTGGTAATGTCTGGCGGAAGTTGTGATGTACGGCCCTTTGAAAACCAATGCATCTCACACGAAGGGATCATAGTTTCCACATGTAGAGTTAGCATTTCGGACTCTCCAATCGGTGTCAACCTCATCCTTTCGCCTCGATTTTTTCCATGGTACGATGACATCATTGTACTCCTATTATTGATCTTCTGGTGGATTACATGGCTCGTTTGCTATATCTAAGGCATTTTTTGCATTTACCATGCATGCATTAGTGCATAAATAAAATCCCAACATGAATTACGTGTGGATGCTGGCAAAGAATCTCTTACAAATCATTTGTGTGTCACTTTTGCATGATTTTCGTCATTGTGCAAGGAATGAGAAGAATTGTCAAGCATTTCGGATGGAAGATGTGTCCACCTAAATAAATGTCAGTGATTTAATTACAGGAAATGCAGATGGACTCAGAAAATCACGAAAATTGGTATGTCATCGTGGCGTGATCTCCAGACACCGTGGATTTTTTTTTGGTAAAATTTGGCACAAGCTACAATGATCCCTAATTGGAAACCATAGCATCTTAGTAGAAGTATCATAGTTCCAAAGGGAGAAGTGGCAAATCAAACTCCAATCGATGGCGTCTTCATCGCGTCTCCTCCAAATTTTTCCCATGGTAGTCAAGAATCATTATACGCCAGGTTTGATTTTCTGTCGCATTCTGGGCTCGCTTGCTATATTTAAGCCATTTTTGCATTTACTGGTCATTTAGTGCATATAAATCGAATCCCAACTTCAACAACGTGTGTTGGCGAGAGGGATAAGGATTGTTGTTCGATCTAGGTGCATCCTATGGTGCAGACGTACGATCTATGTGGTTTGGGTTTTGGCCAATCAAAATGCATGACTCACGTTGTGCGCATTAGATGTTATCGACCACGGTTTAAGAAGCAAACGGCTTTAGTGAATGACCCATGTGCGATTGGTAAACCAAACTGCACATTTCAGTTCATACATACCGGAGTGAGATCAACTGAGCATTCTAGCTATTGGGTAAACTATCATAAATATGTAAAATTTATTGCTACGGTTGACAACATATTAATCCATATCAACATAAGGCCGGGCATACCTCGCAATACAGTACATGCGAAACTTCTAACAGAACGAACTCAGTACACATCGCTCATGATTTAGTACATGCAACAATTCAGTACAGTAGACATAATGATTAGTTTTTTGAATCAATTCCCATGTACATGGGGTGATCGCGATCATTTGGTTGACCCCTAATGAACTTAGGATTTTTGATGATTTTACGCTTCTCCTCTCTTGTGTCGCGTGGCCCCTCAGGTGGCAACTCATCATATTGATTGTACTCCTCCTCATCACCAACATTCTCGACGCCTAGTACCCTCCTTTTCCCATACATCACTACATGGCTGTGCGTATGCAAGAGGCCTGGCACAAAAAAAATCTGGGTAGCATCACTGGCAAGAATAAATTGGTCCTTGTGATATGCCATAAATCTGCGGTCAACATATGTCTTCCTGCTGTAAGCATCAACCTTTATGCTACTAAGAGGGACCCATCTGCACTTGAATAATGCCACCTTCATTGGCACATAGTTAAGCTCCCAAATCTCTTTGATGGTTCCATAGTACACCTATTTATCATCTTCCTCTATAGTTAGGCATTCTATTCGAACAGAGCTATTCTAATACGAGGTCTTAGCATCACGCTCCTCAGTGTAGAACGTGTTGCCATTTGTGTCATACGCTTGGTACTTCATAATCATCGTTGATGGCTTTTGTGCCAACCACGTTGCAAGGTCTTGATTGGGTCCCCTTGCCAAACGATCCTTCAGCCATCTTACATAGTCCTTATTGTGTGCATTTGTCTCGGCAGCTGGTGGCAGCACATTTGGTAAGTTGCTTCGTCGTATCTCCTCCATGTGTTCTGCAGCGTAAGCGTCGAGTATCGGGTTGTTAAGCAGTACCGTCAAATGGGCTTGATCGACCTTTTCTCTAGGTGCACAAATCTATGTGCCATCAAGGACCGGCTTACCAGCCAGCCTTCCCTCATGGAGAGAGAGGGGCACACCTATAGGTCTAAGTTTCATGTATTCGGTGCAAAACTCAACCACCACCTCCGCGGTATAACCTTGTAGGATGCTTGCCTCTGGATGACATCGGTTCCGACAATATCACTTTAATATCCCCATGTACCGCTTGAAGGGATACATGTTGCGAAGAAACATAGGACCACAATACTTTATCTCGTCCACAAGGTGCACGGTGAGATGGACCATGACATCAAAGAATGATGGCGGGAAGAACATCTCTAAGTTTGACAATATTCTTGCAATATCAGCCTGCATATTATCCAGCTCTTCAACATCTACCACCTTGTGCCATAGTTTGTTAAAGAAATCACAGAGATAAATCAATGTGTTCCTTATGTCTGTGTCCATCATATTCCTTATGGCCACCTGGAGGATTTGTGTCAACATTACGTGGCAATCATGTGACTTCATGTGAGGCAACTTCTTTTTAGCCAAGCTGTCATCCATGAGACTTCTGATGTTTGCGGAGTAAGAAGAGGGTGTCTTAATTGACAAGAAAAATTCAAAGAACTCTTTTACTTCTGCTGTAGTGAAATTGTAACTCTGGTGTTGGTGGAGCAATTTGTCATCATCTTCTGCATCATTCATGCGTTCTGATTGATCACCAAGCATATCGAGTCGTGCACCGTCACCATCCTTTCTTTTGCCTTTAATCTTGATAAGAGTACCAAGGATGCTTTCACAGACATTCTTCTCTACGTGCTTGACATCAATGCAGTGATGTACACTTACGAACTCCCAGTAAGGTAATTCCTAGAACACTGATTTCTTCTTAAACACTTGGTCCTTGGGTGTTATTTTTGACGTCGAATCAGATCCCTAGCCAAGCACAACTTCAATTTTTTTAACCATGTTGTGGACTACTTTCCCATCATAGGGTCTTGGGCCCGTTCCTTTCTCTACCGTACCATCAAATTCGGCTGTCATTTTTTGGCAAGGGTGACTTTTCCTTAAGAACCTTCGATGACGCAAATACACGGTTTTGCGCGAGTTGGAAAGAAATCTACTCGCTGTCCTATTCATGCATGTGGCACATCCTACTGGTCCCTTTGTTTTCTGCCTCGAACTGTTGCCTAATGCGGTCATATCTTGAATGGTGTGCAGCAGCAATGCATGTAGCCGGAAAAATTCCTTTGCGCACGCATCATAACAGTTCACACCGGGCTCCCACAATGTCTGCAGTTCTTCTACCAGTAGCTGAAAGTAAATGTCGATATCATTTCGAGGTTGCTTCGGGCCTTGGATAATCATCGACATCATGATGTATTTTTTCTTCATACACAACCAAGGAGGAAGGTTATATATGCACAGAAGCACCGGCCAAGTGCTGTGTTTGGTGTTCATATCGCCAAATGGATTAAATCCATCAGTACACTCCCCTAGCCATATATTTCTAGGATCCTTTACAAAATCTTTAAACGTGTCTACGATTTGTTCCCACCGAGCCCCATCTTTCGGGTGCCTCACATATTTATCCGCAGTTCGCTCATCATGATGCCACCGCAACCTCTTTGCCCTTCTAGGGTTTGCAAACAAACACTTCAACCTTGGAATTATAGGCAAGTACCAAACAACCTTGAACGGGATTCCTGTCTCGATCTCTTCGTCCATTTTGTACTTCTCCTTTGCTCTCCTGCGCTTGTATCGTGCGTGCTTGCATATGCGACATGAATGCAAATCTTTGTAGTCACCATGGTACAATATACAATCATTCACACAAGCGTGTATCTTCTGGACTTCAAGCTCCAATGGACAAACAACTTTCTTCGCTTCATTTGTGCTTTTGGGGAGCACATTATCTTCCGGAAGAATGTCTTTGAAAAGACTCAACAACTCTGTGAAGGCCTTGTTTGATAGACCGCTTTGTGCTTTAAATATGAGAAGTGCTAGTGTGACACTCAACTTGGAATATTCCTTTTTGCAACCTGCATACAAATCTTCCTTGGAGGCCGCAGCAATGCTTGGCAGCTCCTTGTACCCGGCTAGATCTTTATCTGGGCCCTGGAAATCTGCAATCATAGCAGCAAAATCTGGCATATCATCAAGCTCGGTGTTTTCTGCTTCACACTCTTGGTTTTTCTTTGTTTTTTTGGCATGCCAGTCTTCTGTCTGTAGCTTCAAGTCTCAGCCCCGAGCTTAAATTCAACACCCATGTGACTCTAATCGGGGTTTGGCACCTCGCCGACATGCAAGTTATTACCTTCATCCATAACCGGCTCTTCACCGTGTTTAGTCCATCTTGTGTATCCATCCATGAATCCCCTTTTGTATAAGTGTAACTATAACAACCCAAGTGCATCCTTGCCATCTTGTAATATTCCATGTGGACCTTCATGTTGTGCACTTGTGTTTGAGTAATAGTTTTGCCTCATGTCTTTGCATCATGGCATCATGTTCATCCTATCATAAGTGCATCATATTTGCATCATGCTTCCATATGTGGTGATGTTTTGTGAGTGTGTGTATTGTGGTGTTGGTGTGCTAGTTACCCATGTGTTGTTAGTTGTGAAAGAAACCTCTCCTCAATTGCTCAAAAACCATAACCACCTCTCCTATTTCAATAAAGGCTATAAGTGATGAATTTACTTGCTTGTTCACCTCTTTAAAAATGTTGCACCTCTTCCAAATAATCTGTTTAGATTTGTTAAATAGCTCTAAGTCATGTTTGAAATATATGCCTATTTATACTTTGCAAAAACAGATTCACATGCTAATAATTATGATTTATATTGTTTGCTCTAAAAATACCAAGACTATTTTTAATAAATAGGGTATACTTTTGTGAGTTCAAAAGTATTTTTATTTCTATCTCAAAGATCTCTCTCTTTTCTCTGTGTTGCTTGTTTTTTCTAGTTAAAAAACAAGGCTTTCCAGAGAGGGAGAGAGAGAGGTCCGGCCCACCTGGGCCTTTGCCTTACACAAGCCCAGCAGCAGCGCAGCCCACTAGCGACAGGCATCATCAACCTTTGTATGGCGCACATCCAGCGAAGCCACGTCGCCCCCTCGCTGATTTGATGGCCGGAGAAGCCCCTAGCCCCCTATAAAGCATGTCCAAACCCTACCCGGATCTCCCCTCGATCCATTCTGCACCTCTCCTTCCCTCTCCGCAGCCAGATAAGAGAGAAACGCTCCACGCCATAGCCATGCCCTCCATGCTCCGGCTAAGCACGAGCTCGAGCTTGGGGTAACCTCTCCATCGTGCCTTCGGTGCTTTGGTGCCGCGGGAAGGGCCTCCCTGTTGCACCTCTTCTTCCACGACGACCCATGCAATGCCAACCCCCTCCGGAGCTCCCTCACCGTCGTCATCTTCTTCTTCCCATTCGGATCTAAACATCGCCGGACTTCCACAGGCACTTGCATCCTCTCCATCGCGCATCCGGCCGCCCCTTCATGTCCTAGGTAAACTAGGTATACCCCTCTCCCTGCCTACCCCAATCCCTCACGCTCTAGTGCCCCGTTCTCGTAGATCCGTCCGTGCTAAGATCGCCATCTCGATGCTCCAGTCAAGCTTGCGTTTTTTTGTGGTTGCTGTGTTGCGTTGTGTTGCCGAGCCATCGTGACCGTGCCCCGCCGCGCGTATATGTTGCTGCTTGCCTCGCGCACGCACCTGGCCTCGCGTATCCCTGCTAGTGCATCGCCTCGCCGAGCTTCGCCGTGCTACCATGGTTCGGGAGGTCGAGCTCCTCGCGCGGCCGCCTTGCCTCATTTTCCCTCCGTGGTTTGGGAGGTCGAGCTCCTCGCGCGGCTCCTGAACATTGTACTAGTTCATCCACCATACCTCCACGAGAGGCAATCCACCAAAGCAGGAGTAGGGTGTTACGCTTCGCAGCGGCCCGAACCTAGGTAAATCACCGCGTTCATCTTCTTCCTCGTCATCGTGCGAGTTCATCGTCATGCCCATCGAGTAGCGAGCTAGGTAGGGCGAGGCTACCGGGGATCTTCGCACACGCCCCTGTGTTCGAATCTTAAGGGTTTTGCGGAGCCCGAAATCCGACATTTGCCGCGCCAGGTAGGGGGCGTATCGGAGCATCCCCACTCGCGGCGACAGCCGAGCCCCGGTTCGGCAACTCCATGGTGAACGAGATCCCCGACGCCGGCTGGCTCCTGGCGCGCGATGGCGCCGGGACGCGCAGGGCTGGCCCCTTGGCCGCCTGCATCCTCGGTGGGTCACAGGCACCGTCCTCCGGCCGCGATGTCGAGCGGTTCCTGCGCCACGTAGGAGCGGTTCGGCCGCGGCCCGAGCCCACGCTGCACCGCGCATGGCCGGAGACTGACATCACCTTCGGCCCCGACGACCACCCCAAGATGACGACGGCCGCTGGAACGCTCCCCATGTTGTGCACGCCAACCATACGCGGTGTGGCCATCTCCAGGACCCTCATCGACGGTGGCGCCGGCCTCAACGTCATCTCCGTGGAGGCCTTCGACGCGCTGCAGCAACCCCGTGACCAACTCGCGCCTTCAAGGCCCTTCATTGGGGTGGTCGGGGGGTCCGTCGTCCCCGTGGGGCGGGTGCGCCTCCCCGTCACCTTCGGCACCCGCTCCAACTTCCGCACCGAGCAGGCCGACTTCGATGTCGCCCACATTCACCTCCCGTACAACGCGATACTTGGCTACCCCGCCCTCGCCCAGTTCATGGCGGCAACGCACCCGGGCTACAACGTCGTCAAGATGCCCGGGAGCGGCGGCATCCTCACCGTCATGGGGGATGTCAAGGATGCGTCCCACGTGCTCAGGCTCTCCTACAAAGCGGCGGCCGCGGCGCGCACCAGCGCCGGGGACGCCGCGCGGGCCGCGGAGGACTCCGGGGGTGTCCTCGACGCCGTGCCGGTGAAGAAGAGGCAGCTGTTCTCCCAGAGTCGGGCGGAGACGAAGCAGGTACCTGTGGACGAAGGAAACCCTGGCCCTACCTTCACCATCGGCGCAGACCTACCTCAGGATCAAGAGGAGGTGTTGGTGGCCTTCCTCCGCGTGGACAAGGACATGTTCGCATGGAGTGCCTCTGACCTGGTGGGGGTCCCAAGGGACGTGATCGAGCACCACCTCATGGTGTGCCCGAACGCGCGTCCGATAAAGCAAAAGGCAAGGAGGCAAGCTCTGGAGAAGCAAGCGTTCATCGCCCAGGAGGTCGGCAAGCTGAAGGAGGCCAGGGTCATCCGGGAGGTGCGTTACCCGGAGTGGGTGGCCAACCCGGTGGTCGTCCCGAAGAAGTGCGGGAAGGAGCGTATGTGCGTCAACTTCACGAGCCTCAACAAAGCCTGCCCCCAAGACCCATTCCCGCTGCCGCGCATCGATCAGATCGTGGACTCCACCGCGGAGTGCGACCTCCTATGCTTCCTGGACGGCTTCTCAGGCTACCATCAGATCAAAATGGCGGTGGAGGACGTCGAGAAGACGGCCTTCCTCACCTCGTGTGGGGTATTCTGCTACACGTGCATGCCCTTCAGGCTCCGGAACGCCGGGGCAACCTTCCAGCGGCTGATGCACATCGCCCTGGGGCCGCAGCTCGGGAGGAATGCAGAAGCCTACGTCGACGACATCGTGGTCAAGTCCAGGGCGGCCAAGACACTGATCGAGGACTTGGAGGAGACATTCGCCAGCTTGAGGGAAGTGAACCTGAAGCTCAACCCCGAGAAGTGCGTCTTCGGGGTCCCCTCGGGCAAGCTGCTCGGTTTCCTGGTATCACACCGGGGGATCGAGGCGAACCCAGAGAAGATCAAGGCCATAAACAAGATGAGCGCGCCTCAGACCCTCAAGGAAATGCAGAAATTGGCGTGGTGCGTGACCTCCTTGGGGCGTTTCATCTCCAAGCTCGGCGGGCGGGCCCTGCCATTCTTCAAGATCATGAAAAGGAAGGGCCCTTTCGAATGGACCCCAGAGGCGGACGCAGCCTTCGAGGAACTCAAGCAGTACCTCATGAGCCTGCCTGTGCTGGTGGCGCCTCGCCCCCGGGAGCCCCTGCTGCTATACCTGGCTACCACCCCCCACTCTGCCAGCGTTGCATTGGTGGCAGTCAGGGAACAGCGAGCCGGCACACGCGCTACATCGACGGGCGCCGGCGGGCCCCCAAGCATGGAGCAAGGGGGCTCGCAAGATCCCAAGGAGCCCGCTTCTCCCCGAGCCAGAGCGCATGAGGCCCCGGCCGCTCCGACGGCCCCTGAAGCACCCAACCCTCATGAGGCCCCAGCCGCTCCGACGGCCCCTGAAGCACTCAACCCTCATGAGGTCCCAGCCGCACCGACGACCCCCGAGGCGCCCGGGCCTCTTGAGCCCGCCACGGGACTGGACACCACAGGGGACCTCACCCTCGTCGAACACCCGGTGTACTACGTCAGTACAGTGCTGAGGGATGCGCGCTCATGCTACCCCATGCAACAGAAGCTCCTCCTAGCGCTTCTCGTCGCTTCGAGGAAACTGCGCCACTACTTCTAGGGACATCCCATCAAGGTCATCTCGGCCTACCCCTTGGAGAAGATCATGCGCAACCCTAACGCGGCAGGAAGAGTCGCCGAATGGAACATCGAGCTGCAAGCCTTCAACATAGATTTCAGCATGACCATGGTCATCAAAGGGGCAGCCCTAGCGGACTTCGTGGCGGAGTGGATAGACGCCCCCAACCGGGGGCTAGACGGGAGCCAGTCCCTTGCACTTGGCGATGAGGCACCCGAGGGTTGGATCATGCACTTCGACAGGGCCTTCACGCGTAAGGGAGCAGGAGCTGGGGTCGTGCTCACTTCCCCGACAGGAGACAAGCTCAGTTACGCTGTGCAGCTCTGTTTCCAGCACGGAGAGAAGGTCTCCAACAACATCGCGGAGTATGAGGGCCTCATCGCCAGCCTCAAGGCGGCGGCGGCGGCCTTGGGGGTTCGGTGCCTCACCGTCATGGGCGACTCCCAGCTCCTCGTCAACTTCTCCAACAAAGAGTATACACCCAAGGACGAGCACATGGAGGCGTATTTGGAAGAGGTATGTAAGATGGAAAAATGTTTCCAGGGCTTGGAGTTGCAGCACATCCCGCGCAGCACGAACAAGGAAGCCGATGACATCGCCAAGAGGGCCTCGCGCCGCGAGCCCCAAGAGCCAGGCGTCTTCGAGGAGCGGCTCTTCAAACCATCCGCGTCGCCACCCACTAAAGACCTGGCGCCACAAAGTGAGGAGCTCCCCCCAGCGCCGCCCTCGGGGGCTCCGGACTATGGCCAGGCCTCGGGAGCCCGACTGCTCCTGGCCTTGGAGCCTCAGGCCGACAGCTGGATGCAGGAGTTCAGGGCGTACCTACTTCACAGCACGCTACCGGAAAAGGAGGAAGACGCAGAGCGCGTAGCCCGACAGGCCACGGCCTACTGTTTGCAAGACGGCGACTTGTACCGCAGGCGCCCGAACGACGTCGCGCTGCGGTGCATCTCCAAGAAGCAAGGGTGCGAGTTGCTGGCCGACATCCATGGAGGAGACTGCGAGCATCACTCCTCGTCGCGCACTCTTGCAGGGAAGGCATTCCGATCAGGCTTCTACTGGCCCTCGGTGCTTGACGACGCCATCGAACTGGTCAGGTCTTGCGAGGCCTGCCAGTTTCATGCCAAGCAGATTCACCAGCCCGCGCAGGGCCTCCAGACCATCCTGCTCCCCTGGCCCTTTGCGGTCTGGGGGCTGGACATACTGGGGCCCTTTCCATGAGCCGCGGGCGGGTACCGCTACCTCTACGTCGCCATCGACAAGTTCACCAAATGGGCAGAGGTGGAGCCCGTGCGCACCATCCCAGCCGGATCTGCCGTCAAGTTCATCAAGGGCCTCGTAAGCTGGTTCGGCGTCCCCAACCACATCATCACCGACAACAGTTCGCAGTTCACAAGTAACCTCTTCAGGACCTATTGTGCTAACCTTGGAACGCAGATATGTTACGCCTTGGTAGCCCACCCATGGAGCAACGGCCAGGCGGAGCGCGCCAACGCGGACGTCCTGCGGGGCCTCAAGGCAAGGAGCTTCAAGAAGAAGCTTGAAGCTTGCGGTAGGGGTTGGGTCGATGAGCTTCAATCAGTGCTGTGGTCCATCCGCACCACCGCGACTAAGCCCACCGGCGAGACCCCATTCTTCCTCGTCTATGGAGCCGAAGCTGTCCTCCCCCACAAGGTCAAGCACCGATCCCCCCAGGTCTTGGCATTTGATGAGGAGCGCCAGGATGCCGCGCGGGGAACGGACCTCGTGCTTGGGGAGGAGGCACGTCGCCGAGCCTCGCTCCGAGCTGCAAGGTACCAGCAGGCGCTACGGCGCTACCACTACCGTAACATCCGTTCCAGGACCCTTGAAGTCGGAGACCTCGTCCTGAGGCGGGTTCTCTCCAGGGAGGGCTTGCACAAGCTCTCGCCCATGTGGGAGGGCCCGTTCATGGTCGCTCATGTCTCCAGGCCTGGCGCCGTGCACCTGGAGACTCAGGACGGGGCCCCCATCCAGATTGCCTGGAACATCCAGCACCTCCGGAAGTTCTACCCGTGACACTCTCACGTAATAATGAGTGGGCTGTATACGCCCGGAGCCCCCCGAGGACGCGGAGGGGTCCTTCCCACGCAATGTGGAAGCCACAGCTCCGCGCTGGCGGAGAAGACAACACTGCCCTCCAATGGCTATGCCCATGCAACGTGGATGCCCTACGCTCAACGCTGGGGGAAGACGAACATGAAGACTAGACTAGGTGCCGGACGCGGCTGTTATTTGCCCTTCTGATGTTTGGATTCGCCGACTTTTTTCGAACAAAACTCGGGGTTTTTTCCAAATCATGTTTTAAAGAAAAGGGTCAAGGATTTGTTTTCATCGCCATTTCCTATATTGGTCTCTCTCTCTTCGAGTCGAGCACTCGCCTACTCCCCTCCCCCTCGTACCCCGCGAGCGGGGGCTGGGGGGCACGGTGCTCGCACCTCGCCAAGGCATTGGCGCCCGGATCCTCGCGTGGTACTCACGGATGAGTCAGCAGGCGCATGCCGCCTCATACTCGCTCGGGGGCTCCACCCATGGCCCGACACGCCATCTTGGAACCTCGGGAGGCCCACCCCTCCCGGGGCAGGAAACAATTTTTTTCTTTGGGAACAACTTGAGCGTCAAAGGGGGCTCCTGAGCATCGCGCCTCAGGAGCCTCATCGGTCATAAAGCCACTCGCCCCCTTGATGCCGTCCTTGGTGATCCGGTCGGCATCAAGGCTGTTGAGGCCTCACCTCATGAAGTGCGTCCAGGTGATCCGGTCGTACCTAGCGGTGGTGGGGAAATGTGCGGGACTGGGACCTGCCGACGTAGAGCTACTCGAGCATCAACTCGGAGCCTCGGGAGGCCCGCCCCTCCCGGGGCAGGAAGCAAAATTTCGGGAGCCGCTTGAGCATCAAAGGGGGCTCCTGAGCATCGCGCCTCAGGAGCCTCACCGGTCATAAAGCCACTCGCCCCCTTGATGCCGTCCTTGGTGATCCGGTCGGCATCAAGGGTGTCGAGGCCTCGCCTCGTGAAGTGCGTCCAGGTGATCCAGTCGTACCTAGCGGTGGTGGGGAAATGTGCGGGACTGGGACCTGCCGACGTAGAGCTGCTTGAGCGTCGAAGCGGGCTCCTGAGCATCGCGCCTCAGGAGCCTTACCGGTCGTAAAGCCACTCGCCCCTTGATGTCGTCCTTGGTGATCCGGTCGGCATCAAGGGTGTCGAGGCCTCACCTCGTAAAGTGCGTCCAGGTGATCCGGTCGTACCTTACGGTGGTAGGGAAATGTGCGGGACTGGGGCCTGCAGACACAGAGTGCCGAAAGGGCTCCCAACCTACCTCGCTCGTAAGAAGAAGAAGCCCACAGGACGTCTGGACTCTCCGGGCGCCACAGCCACGCCTCCACGACCCTGGAGCCTAGCACGAGCATGTCAAGCTAAGTATCCTAATCGCGACCGGAAAGTGATTTCAACCAACAAAATGCAAAGGCCAGGACACATGACAAAAGTACTGATAAAGAAAGGCAAGCGCCCGAGTTCATTACACGCCCGCAGGGCCTCCCTTGGTTCTTTGATTGCAGGAATAGGAAAAGAAGAGGAAAAAGAAAGTGAGAAAGCCCCCCACGGGGGCTGCCGCCCCAGGAGCGCCGACGTCGGCGCACCAATGCTCAGTCGGTGTCCTCATCTTCCTTCACGGGGCCATAGGGGCACGCCGGCACGGACGCTCCTGGAGCGGAAGAGCGGCGCCGCGGCGGCTGGCTACCCCCAGTGGTCCGGGCGTGCCGGCGCGTCATAGCTGCTGTCGCTGCTGTCGCTCGGGCTCCCTTTGGAGGTGGTTTCGCTGCTGCTGGAGGCGCGCCGCCCGTCGTGAAGGGCAAACTCATCTCCAAGATCTCCGCGGCCGTCGTCTTCCAGGCAGCACCCCAGGCACTCGCCCTCCCCCCCCGAAGATCTTGACAAAGAGCGTTGCCACCCCGTCATACTTGAAGTCGAGGGTGCGCCTCCCCTTCAGGCCACGGGCGTGGGCAAACATCTGCCACCCGCGATTCAGGTACACGTAACCCCCGGGGGTGACCTCAACCTCCACCCACGACGCCGCGCTGCAGCAGCCGTCGGCCTGCAGCCATAGGCCGGCAGGCCCTCCGGCCAGCAGCGCCCCCACGAAGAAGTTCGGGAGTTGGAACCAAGCGGCCTCTGGCCTCTCCGCCCACACCACGAACGCCTGGGCCGTGTCGGCCGAATGGAGCCGCGGGTGTGGCAGCCGGGTGGCCACCGCCGACCTCCCACCGCGGGCGCCACCACCTCGTCTGCTGCGGCTGCCTGCGCTGGACGACGCCCCACCGCGGCCGCCGATGGTGACCCCGGGCCGCCTAGAAGCACGGCCACGCCCACCAGGAACCACTGCCAGCGTCGCGGAATGCTTCCGGGGACGACCACGGCCCCTCCTGGGCGGTGGAGCGGTAGGACCCTCCCCGGGGGCTTTCCCCTTCTCGGCGGTGGAAAACTTCCTCACTGAAGCCATGACTGGGAGGACGGCGGCTTGGAGATTGGAAGGGAAAGAAGACGAAGATATATTGAGGGCTTCCTCGCCCTCGCCTGCTTATATACAACCAAGGGCCAACCAGCGCCCCCTCGCATCCCGGGAGGCGTGCGGCTTCTGAAGGGTCACACCCGCGTGGCCCGAGGAGTAGAAGCTGAGGGAACAGCGGCATTCAAGGAAGGGCAATGATGGCCGGCGCTGCGCACGGGCGTCGCGTCAATTTGACTTGGAACGGTTCCTGACGCCCTCGGGGAGTGGGGGCGTCGCCGCCCAGGCGTTCGACGCGTGAAAGGACAGGCCCGCAGGCGTTTGGGGCCCGCGGCGCTTCGGGCCGCCCTCAGGGCTTCGCCCGGAAGCCAGCTCGGGCCCGCCTTGGGCCCGGGGGCTACTGTCGGCGTTCTGGGAACGGGGGTACCCAGACCTACCTGCCTGCGGCCCAGGGCATGGCCCACTTCATCAGCCAAGCACAACCATGCACAGCCCCACTCAAGACAAGGCCCTCGTGAGGCCCCTAGGCTCGCGAGGAGGAGCAGCATCAAGACCGGCTAGGGATGGGCCTCCCCAGGCCCCCTCCGGAGTGGCGGAGATCTATATGTAGGGCCCAGCCTCAGGAGTCAAAGATGACGCAGGGAAGGATAGGCGGGCGCCAGCGTGCCAGGCGGTGCAGTTTCCCCTTGGGTGCAAAGGGAGAAAGGACGTACGCGGGTTCCCAAAGCACCCCCCAAAGGTTTCCATTCCGGTGCAACAAGACCACGACCACGAGCCCCGCAGGACGGATGTCATCGCCGAGCCCACCTCTGCGTCGTCGACAGCTACTTTGCAGGCGAAGACCGCCTTTGGACAGGGCGGGGATGTACTGCTGTCCCCCTTCAAATTTGGCCGTTGTGGGATCCCTTCCCGCCATGGCGATAAGGGAAGAGGACCCGGGCCACCGCTTTATATAGAAGCTAGGCTGCACCACAGAGGGGGATCGGGCAATCAAGGAATCCACCCATCCATCTGACCCATCACAAAGCCAGAGAGGGCCAAGAACACCTCAGGAGCGCCCTCACGAGGCACCTGAACATTGTACTAGTTCATCCACCATACCTCCACGAGAGGCAATCCACAAAAGCAGGAGTAGGGTATTACGCTTCGCAGCGGCCCGAACCTGGGTAAATCACCGCGTTCATCTTCTTCCTCGTCATCGTGCGAGTTCATCGTCATGCCCATCGAGTAGCGAGCTAGGTAGGGCGAGGCTGCAGGGGATCTTCGCACACGCCCCTGTGTTCGAATCTTAAAGGTTTTGCGGAGCCTGAAATCCGACAACCGTCATACGTAGGCCACCATAATTACATTCATGTTCTCGTAAGTTAGCCACCAAATACATGCTTAGTGCTTACTGCAGCCTCACCACTTAACCATTCCTCACCTATTTGGCTTACATAGTTTCGGTACCCGGGTTATGAGATTGCTGAGTCCCCATGGCTCACAGATTACAACAATACAGGTACATGTGTTGACGAGTACGTGCCAGATGACTTGTTGCAGCTCCAGTGGGAGTATGATGAAGAACGTAGGCGTATGTATGTTACGTATCCTGATGAGTAGGGAGCTTCATGATGGTGTTCCTGGGATAGCAAGACAATTTTCATTGCTTCTTTTATTGTTTGATTTCGTCCGTAGCCGGACCCTGTCTTCTGGTTTATGTATGAATAATTTGTGTGGACTTATAAGCTAGCTTGTGGCGAGTGTAAGCCAACTCATATACTCATCTCTTCCTACATGTATGCAATGATCACTTGTACTTGCGAAACGACTAGATGCGCTTCTATCCCCGTTGAGGCCCTCATGCCTTAATAGGGATAGGACCGCATCTTGGGCGTTACAAGTTGGTATCAGAGCCATACCGACCATAGGAGCCCCTTGCTTGATGGAAATTGGCCGAGTCGAGTCTAGTGAAAAACTATTTTGAGTCTAGTTATATCGGAGAGTAGGATTCTTTTACTTCTCTTCTATACTCTGGTGAGGAATTACGACTTAGGAATTTTAATTCTACCCTCTTCTCACTCAAAATTTTTTTAGGATCACGCGAGTATTTTGGAGCCTCTATGATACCGATGTGACGGGAATTCTGTTCTTGGTGCCTCCCGTACGTATGGATTGGACCCGGGGAGTAGAGCTCCAGGGGATTCTTGACACATCGTTATCGTTCAGTTTCCTTAGTACTTAAGAACGCGGATGTTCGAAATTGCTTCAATACTATTCATGGTGCGAAGAGTGTGGCGGCACCCAGTACTGGGGAGCGGGATCACATGTACTGCCATCTTTAGTATCATTGTGATTACGAGGATCTGAGGTAGATGAGTTTCCAAGGTCTTTGGTTGTGTGTTGAGGGATGTGATACACTGGAGAGTATTATTACTGCTAGGAGTTGAGTGATGGATAAAAACTCCGTGTATCCGTGTACCCGATTGCATAACCAAGATTTCGGAAGTTCCTAGGTGGGATTTCCAGTAGTTTCCTAGGATCATCTTCCGACAGATGTATGTTGGTTTATACATTTGTTCCTAGCAACCTTAGCTCAATACTTGTTGTGTTTTCAAGTGGCTTCATGATCTAATGATGTTATCACGATCCTGCAAAAAGCATTCTTACTATTTGTAGTTTGAATGCAATTGATGATATTCCGTTGCAATTTCTTTCAATCCATTGATTCAGCTTATTTCAATCATCTTTATGAATGGTATGCTGATAATCTAGTCCATTTTCAAGATGGCTCCAGCAACTCGTGGGAATCAGGGTCGTGTGTAGGACCGAAAGTATGTCTAGAGGGGGGGGGTGATTAGACTACTTGACCAAATAAAAATTCTACCTTTTCCCAATTTTAGAGTTGGCAGTTCTTAGCATTTCATGGCAAGTCAAGTACACCCTACACATGCATGTCTAAGAGTATAGCAGCGGAAAGTAACAACAAGCATGAGTAGAAAGGATAGGGTAGGAAGATCAAACGCAATTGTAGACACGATGATTTTTCCCGTGGTTCCGATAGGTGGTGCTATCCAACATCCACGTTTATGGAGTCTTCAACCCATGGAGGGTAACGGTCGTGAGAGTCCACGGAGGGCTCCACCCATAAGGGTCCACGAAGTAGCAACCTTGACTATTCCATAACGGCTTCCGTCCACGAAGGACTAGCCTCACTATGGGTAGATCTTCACGAAGTAGGCGATCTCCTTGCCCTTACAAACTTCTTGGTTCAACTCCACAACACGAAGTAGGAGGCTCCCAAGCGACACCTAACCAATCTAGGAGGCACCACCCTCCAAAAGGTAATAGGCTCGGTAATGATGATGAACTCCTTGCTCTTGTGCTTCAAGATGATAGACTCCTCAACACACAATCACTCTCTCACAGATATGGCTTGGTGGAAGAGATGGGATTGGTGGAAAGCAACTTGGGGAGGATAGATATCAAGATCCATATGGTTGGAGTGGAAGATCTTGACCTCAACACATGAGTAGGTGGCTCTCTCTCAGAAAACTGGATGGGGCAAGTATGGAATAGTTCTGAGTGCTTCTCTGTCGAGTGGGTGGTGGTGAAGGGGTATATATAGGCATCCCCAAAAATCCAACCATTACACACAAAATGACCAACTCGGTGACACCGATGTGTTAATCTCGGTGGTACCGAAGTGACCAAAAGGTGGCAACTTTTGAATCTCGGTGAGACCGATATAGGAAACTCGGTTGCACCGATAAGGTGACCAACGGTCAGATTGCCCATTCTCGGTGACGCCGATCCAACAATCTCGGTGGTACCGATATTGTGAATTTGCGTAACAGAAAGTTGGCAACCCGAACTCGGTGGCACCGAAGCAGAATCGGTTGCACCGAAGTGGCTAGGGTTTGGCTGAGTCTGTCTGAGTATGGGAATCGGTGGCACCGAGTGGATGTGTTGGTTGCACCGATTTTGGATATTTGACTTTGGACAGACTTTTGTGGAAGAGCTTGTGGGTGTTTTTGGTGAATACCACTTGTGCACGTATGAGCATTTTGTTCACCAACAAAACCTTACCCCCTTTTAATAGTATTGGCTTTCCTATGGACTCAAAGTGATTTCTCACAAAGTAAAATGTAGAGTCCTCTTGCTTGAAGCTTTGCAATCCATTTCCTTGCATCTTGGGGTATTTCCACAATCTTCACAATGCTTATGCCATCCCTATCATTGAACTTTTCCTGAAATATACTTTGTGGAAACATTAGTTCAATGACTTATATGTTGTTATTAATTACCAAAACCACCAAGGGAGCAAATGTGCTTTCAATCTCCCCCTTTTTGGTAATTGATGACAACATATAGATCAAAACTTCGACATATGATATAATCAATGAATATAATCGTCGCTTTGAGAAGTATGTGATAAGCAAGAGCTCCCCCTAAATTTGTGCATTATTTTAAGATTTGTGTTTGAATGCACATGCACAATCGATTAGGTACATGGGGCACTTCTTTCATGTCACATACATCTTGGTGGTGTGCGAGAATAATAAGAGTGAACATCATAGCACAACACAACCAAACAAAGATAATGATCATCTCATAAGCATTAAGATGATAGGAAATAGTAGCACAACACACATTAAGTGTATGATCAAAACACACATAAGTTCAACACAAGCAACCAAAAGACAATTGTTTTTGAAAAAGCAATAAAAACAAACGCTCTCTCACTCGAAGCCTAAAGATCTATATACACTTCTCCCCCTTTGGCAACAAGTTACCAAAAAGTTCAAAGGCATATATCTAAGCATTCTTGCGCTGATCTCCTCCGGTTGTTGATGAAGGAGTCGAGAGAACAGCGTCGGCGAAGATCTCTGCAGATGTCGTGGATGGAGTTGGAGTAGCAACTGGAGGAACTGAAGCTGATGGAGCAGGAGCTGAGGTGACAGTGGCAGGAGCTGATGAAGAGGGCCTCAAGTCTGGAGCTGGCACGGTGGCTGATCTGGCCTAAGTGGTGAAGTGTGTGCCTGGCCTAAGAGGTGACTCATCCTCATCATCATCATCATCATCATCTAAAGAATGAGGAAGAGGCACTGAGTCAACTTCCTTCTTGAGCTCATTGACTGTCTTAGTCAGCCCATCCACCTTATCAATAAGGGTCTTGATCCTGTTCTCAAAGATCCTGACAAGACTGTTCTGGTTGTTCAAGATGTCCTTAATGTCCTTCTGCATGCCCTGAACTGATGATATCAACAGATCCATTTGCTCATTCCTGGATCTGGGGACCTGAGCACTAGTGGCTCTAGCTGCCTCTGCCTCTGCCCGAGCTGCAGCTGATGTGGGATGTTCTGGGTCCATCACCACAATGTTGTCCTCGAGATCTGGCTGTAGGGGCAAGTGGGGTCTGTCCAGAGCAAATATGTGCTTCTCCAGCTTAGAGTTCATGAGCATCTGGATGTAGGGTGCATAGCAGCAAGAGCGCTTCTGATCAGCAGCAACCCTCTTAACTGTCTCAACAATCAAGTCCATGACTCTGATCCTGGTGTGTCTGTCAAGATGGATCAACATGTTGATGGAGTAGCCTCGGATCATCTTGTCATCTCCTGACTTGGGCATCAAAGTATGCCTCAGAATGGTGTTCATGGTACGGAGGCCAGCCTGAAGAAAGTAGATGGATCCTAGCTTGTGAGACTTCACATGAGCAGCAGGGATCTCATTGTACATGTTGGCCATAGCATTGTGGCTCTCCTTGGATTCTGAGTAGACATCCAAGTCACCATCCTGTACCTCTAGGACTCCTAAGATTGCAGCCCATTCCTCAACAGTGGACTCATATCTTGCACCTTCAGTCATCCATACAATCCGACCATCTCCATAGAAATGTGCAGTGGAGTAGAATTGCATGATCATCTCATCATTCCAAGCAGTGAACTCTCTGCCAACAAACTCATCCAAACCAATGCAGTGGAAATTGTCTTGGACACTTGGAAAATAGTCTTCATTCTCCTTAATGAATTTCCAGTCCACATACCTCATGTCACTCACAGCTAGGCTCTTGTCAAATAGCACAGTTTCATAGAAATCCTGTTGCTCTTTGGTGTAGAACCTGTAGTCCACAACTGTCTTCCTCCTTTGGGCATATGGATCAGCAGCTCTCCATGCCCTCAAACCAGAATCCTTCCTCTTCTTCATGTCTTCAGCAAGTGGATAGCTGGCATTATGTACTGAAAAGGATGGTCTAAGCTTCATCAAGGCTGACATAGCATCTTCATCCTCAACTCTGGAGGTGGTTCCCTTGTTCTTTTCACAAGCTGGAATTTGCCTGGATAACCTCTTAGGCTTTTCAGCAGCAGCCTTCTTGGGGGCAGACTTGGTGCTCTTGGATGTGCCAGTCTTTGGCATAGCATCAGACATAAGCTTATTTTGCTTCTTCTTGGGAGGGGCCTTCTCAACATGTTCTTCCTCCTCCTCAGCAGCAGCACCAGCAGCCTCCTCAGGGTCCTCAAACATGGAGGTCTGCCTACTAGTGACATAGACAATCCTCTTCCTAGCTCCCTTCTTCTCACCTGCCTTCTTAGGCAAAGACTTCTTTGGGGGCTCAACAGTCATGGTAGCTCTAGCACTCTCAGGTGCTCTCATAGCTTCAGAGCTAGCATACTCTTTCCTGATAGCTCTCCTTGAAGAAGTAGCTTCATTTGCAGCTTTCTTGGCAGCCTTCTCTTGCTTCTTAGCAAGAATCCCCTCTGGCACAAAATCTGAATCCTCCTCATCTGAATTCAGCTTCTTACTGGTCCTTGTTGCAGCCTTGGGCAACCCATGAGAACTGGGAGTGCCTGGATCTGAAGAGGAACTGGACTCAGGACTAGTGCCTGAACTCATCACAACGTTTTCCTCTTGGAAATTGTTCTCACTGTCCTCATCACTTTACATACTGACCCTGTGAATAGAGTATAGAGGAGCAGAAGAAGATCATCACAAAATGTAGCTGGTTTTGAAAGATTGAACAAAAGATTCTCAAGGTTTACATTCTGTCACATGAAAATTGGTACAGCCGAAGCAAAAATTTCGGTGCTACCGAGACTGACTTTCTCCTTAACAGAAACTTGGCACTCCTTTCGGTGAGACCGAAAAGGAGTACTCGGTTTCACCGAGATAGTTCTCAGCAGCACAGAGGGACAAATCGGTGACACCGATTTGTTTGCTTCGGTTCTACCGAGTTCCATCGGGCGGACGGTAAACCCTAGAAAATCGATCATTCTCTAACTACAGGAAGTTTTAGAGGATTAAAGGGATTGCAAATGGTGGCTTATAGATGAAACCAAATCCAATGCGCGAGAATCAGACGGGGAGCGCAAGGAAAATCGAATCCGTACCCTAACTCGGCGACGGATCCGCTACGGCGGCGACGGCGGCGAAGATGCCCGTCGATGGCGAGGATCCCAGCGGCGGAGGAGTGCGGGGAGACAAGGGCGACGACCAGGGGGTCCTTCTACGGCATCTTAGGGTTTGGGGCGCGACGATTGAAGATTGAATTTTCGAACCGTCGGGACCACAGCTTATATATCCTTCACTGTCGGTGACACCGATTCTAAATTTTTGGTGTCACCGAGTTTCTCAACTGTCAGCTGACAAGGAAACTCGATGTAACCGAGAATATGGAATTGGTAGTACCGAGATTGAAAACCAGATCAACCCTAGGAATTCGGTGAGACCGAGAATTGTGGATTGGTTCCACCGAGATGCACTTGGGAGGTTTTAATGGTCAGTCCATGTCGATACGGAACTCCGAGTGCTCCACACACAGAGGGATCGAAAAGTACTTGTTCAAAATTTGTGATGCAGCATGAATGGAATATGAGTTGAGAAAGCATAGATAGCTAAAGAGTGGTCCTAGGCATTCTTGTTCATCCAATTGGCAAAAGATAAATCAAAAGCCAAATAACAACAATTGGATGTCCTCGAATGAGAAAATAAATGCAGACCAACATGCTCACACAATAAGATGTCAAATGAAATCATGACAAACATGCACATACATATTAGCATCTAACAAGCACTTGGGCGATGACGAAGTCATCTATATATGAGTATATTGAGTTAGGAGCCAAGTAAGAATACTTGATCATAGGTCATACTCATCGTTTAAGCACAAGTGGGGTTACCACTTTTACATAAAGCATTTAATGTTGTCACATTCTAAGAGATGCTTTGACTCAAGTCTTAGAGTAAAGCTCCCCCTTGATGTGACATCCCCCCATAGGAGGGATAAACTAACCTTGGGTTTTGTCAATGAAGACTTCATGTTGGTGAGGTAGTAGTGGATGCTCAAGGTTGATGAAGATCACCAAGAGTTGGGAGCATCCTTGTCGTTTCCTTACTCTTCTCACCTACATGGCTTAGTCCCAACACACAAGAGACAAATACAAGGATATCTATGGACATGGAGTGCAAAGCATGTGTAATGATGTCCATTGATTTGTTGATTACCTTGTCCCTTGCTTACCTTTGAGGGAATGTGTGACTCCTTGAATTATTGCATGGAGTTGATGTTGATTGCAAATAATTCTTGCCAATAATGAATGTGAGTGAATTTCATTGGCGGAGTCACCCCTCAAGAACTATCTAGTTCTTCTTCTTGGGGACCCACATCAAGTTGATGGGGATCCTTGGTGTTGAAGTAGCCTTTGTAGAAGTTGAGCTTGAAGTAGCCTTGGGAACCCACTCCACCAAAGCTAGGGATTCATCTTCATATGAGTCAATGTCCTCTTGAAGCTTGTTCTTGCCCTTGAGCTTGTGGTCTTGTGGTAGAAGGTCATCTTGAGTGCTTGTTCCCTTGGGAGGAGTATTTTCATACTTCTCCTTTTGAGGAACAAACTTGGGCTTGGGGTATTGACCTTCTTCCCATTCAACTCCATTAGCGTTGAAGTAGCCAACACCATGGTTCTTTCGGTATCCTCCGTGCTTGCGTACAATTTCCTCAAATTGCTTACACCCGGCAAGACTCTTGTAGATACCTTTCTCTATAATTCCTTTCAATAAAGCATTTTCTTGCTCAAGTGTAACTTGGCTAAGAGAATCATCATTAGTGTAATCAATAGAACTGCTAGAAGCAACATCATTAGGTTTAGCATTTTTATTGTTGCTACTAGATGAAGAACCTTTCTTGCCTTTGTTACTAGATTGCTTAGTTTTAACTTGAGGCATGAATGTAGACAAGAGTAGTTGTTTGGCTAGATAAGATGAAGTCTTCTTTCGGAGATCATCATTGATAGCTTTAAGAAACTCATGCTCTTGCTCCAAGTTGAGCTTCTCGAAGCGTAGCTTCTCTTGAGTTCTTACAAGTTCTCTATGATCTTCAAGAGTAGATTCATGAGCTAACTTAAGAGTGTTTAGTTCTTTTGTTAGTTCTTCTATTTTCATCTTATCATCATCAATTGACTTATCTTGACTAGCATGAGAATTATCAAGTTCACTTTGACTAACATCACTAGTTTTATCAAAGAGCAAGTCATCATCACAAAGCAAGTCATCTTCATCACTATTGAAATCAAGATACTCGGGGTGTGATACCTTGGGGCCTTTATCCATGAAGCAACTTCCACTCCCTTCGTTTGGTGAATCAAATAGATCATAGGAGTTGGTAGTCACTAGAGCAATTCCGGCAACACCATCATCTTGACTATAGTCGGAGTCGGAGTGATAGCTTCTCTCGGAGTTGTTGTCAGAGTCGGAGCCGGAAACCCATTCACCAACACGAGCTTGATGTTTTCTTCTTTTGTAGCTCTTGGTGTACTTGTCCTTCTTCTCCGAATCTCTACTTCTCCTTGAGGGTCTTCGTTCATAACGACATCTCTACTCCTTCTCTCTCTTTGAGGTGATTCATTCCTTGAGCTTCATCTTCGAGGTGACTCTTCTCTTCGTTTGTAGGGAGCCGTGCACTCATTGGAGTAGTGTCCGGGCTTCCCACAATTGTAGCAATTGCGGTCACGACTTGACGAACGCTTCTCATCATATCTTGAGTTGGAGCTTCGTTCTTTGCCTCTATTCTTGTAGAACTTGTTGAATTTCTTGACCATGAGGCTTATCTCTTCATTGGGGACAAGGTTGTCGCTTGAAGTTGCGGGAGCATCACTTGTGGCTTTGTAAGCACCGCTTGACTTGTGGTGAAGCTCTTCTTTGTCTTTGAGTGTCATCTCATGAGCAACAATCCTTCCAATGACTTCCGTAGGCTTGAGATCTTTGTAGTTGGGCATCATTTGGATCAATGTGCACACGGTGTCATATCTCTCATCCAAAGCTCTAAGTATCTTTTTGATGATGAATTTGTCGGTCATTTCTTCGCTTCCTAAGCCGGCAATCTCATTGGTGATGAGAGCTAGCCTAGAGTACATCTCTGCGACTCCTTCACCATCCTTCATCTTGAACTTGTCAAGCTGACTTTGAAGAACATCTAACTTGGATTCTCTCACGGACTCAGTTCCTTCGTGCATATCAACCAAAGTATCCCAAATCTCTTTTGCATTCTCAAGACGGCTGATTTTGTTGAACTCTTCGGGGCATAGGCAGTTGAAGAGAATGTCACATGCTTGAGCATTGTATTGCAACATCTTCAATTCTTCCGCGGTCGCTTCACGATCCAGTTCCTTTCCATCACCAAAGAATTCACCTTGCAAGCCAACACGAACAACAGCCCAAACGGCAGGGTTATGACCAAGAATATGCATTTTCATTTTGTGCTTCCAACTAGCAAAATTTGTGCCCTCAAAGTACGGACCTCTACGGTGATAATTTCCCTCACTAGACACCATACTCTCCTAGGTTGTGGGACCAATGCAATGGAGACCATAGCTCTGATACCACTTGTATGACCAAAAGTATGTCTAGAGGGGGGGTGATTAGACTACTTGACCAAATAAAAATTCTACCTTTTCCCAATTTTAGAGTTGGCAGTTTTTAGCATTTCATGGCAAGTCAAGTACACCCTACACATGCATGTCTAAGAGTATAGCAGTGGAAAGTAACAACAAGCATGAGTAGAAAGGATAGGGTAGGAAGATCAAACGCAATTGTAGACACGATGATTTTTCCCGTGGTTCCGATAGGTGGTGCTATCGTACATCCACGTTTATGGAGTCTTCAACCCACGGAGGGTAACGGTCGCGAGAGTCCACGGAGGGCTCCACCCATAAGGGTCCACGAAGTAGCAACCTTGACTATTCCATAACAGCTTCCGTCCACGAAGGACTAGCCTCACTATGGGTAGATCTTCACGAAGTAGGCGATCTCCTTGCCCTTACAAATTCTTGGTTCAACTCCACAACACGAAGTAGGAGGCTCCCAAGCGACACCTAACCAATCTAGGAGGCACCACCCTCCAAAAGGTAATAGGCTCGGTAATGATGATGAACTCCTTGCTCTTGTGCTTCAAGATGATAGACTCCTCAACACACAATCACTCTCTCACAGATTTCGCTTGGTGGAAAAGATGGGATTGGTGGAAAGCAACTTGGGGAGGCTAGAAATCAAGATCCATATGGTTGGAGTGGAAGATCTTGACCTCAACACATGAGTAGGTGGCTCTCTCTCAGAAAACTGGATGGGGCAAGCATGGAATAGTTCTGAGTGCTTCTCTGTCGAGTGGGTGGTGGTGAAGGGGTATATATAGGCATCCCAAAAAAGCCAACCGTTACACACAAAATGACCAACTCGGTGACACCGATGTGTTAATCTCGGTGGTACCGAAGTGACCAAAAGGTGGCAACTGTTGAATCTCGGTGAGACCGACATAGGAAACTCGGTTGCACCGATAAGGTGACCAACAGTCAGATTGCCCATTCTCGGTGACGCGGATCCAACAATCTCGGTGGTACCGATATTGTGAATTTTCGTAACAGAAAGTTGGCAACCCAAACTCGGTGGCACCGAAGCAGAATCGGTTGCACCGAAGTGGCTAGGGTTTGGCTGAGTCTGTCTGAGTATGGGAATCGGTGGCACCGAGTGGATGTGTTGGTTGCACCGATTTTGGATATTTGACTTTGGACAGACTTTTGTGGAAGAGCTTGTGGGTGTTTTTGGTGACTATCACTTGTGCACGTATGAGCATTTTGTTCACCAACAAAACCTTACCCCCTTTTAATAGTATTGGCTTTCCTATGGACTCAAAGTGATTTCTCACAAAGTAAAATGTAGAGTCCTCCTGCTTGAAGCTTTGCCAATCCATTTCCTTGCATCTTGGGGTATTTCCACAATCTTCACAATCCTTATGCCATCCCTATCATTGAACTTTTCCTGAAATATACTTAGTGGGAACATTAGTTCAATGACTTATATGTTGTTATTAATTACCAAAACCACCAAGGGAGCAAATGTGCTTTCATCGTGATGGAGAGCAGTCTGATCCTCCACCACCCCCACCTCCTCCTCCAGAAGCTTGGCAAGCTGTGATGGCCGCAACCAATGCCAACACTTCGATGTTGCTCAGGTTGCTGCAGGAAAGGGAGCAGGGACAACAAGGTCATCAAGGGAATTTCCATAATCAGCCGCAGTTTGCAACTCTGAACCAGTTCCTCGCAAATCAACCCAAGTCCTTCACTTTTTGTGATCAGCCTCTCGATGCAGACGATTGGCTCCGTGACATGAACAAGCATTTCGAGTGCAGCAATGTTAGGCCAGAGGACTATGTCAAGTTTGTGACTTTCCAGCTTAAGGGGCCAGGCAGGAGATTGGTGGCAGCAGTACAAGGATTCCAGAGGTGGTCGTGCAGTCTCTTGGGATGATTTCTGCCGTGACTTCAGAGCTCATCATATCCCGATGAGCTTTGTCGAGGGTATGCGTGAGAAGTTCAGGAACCTGAAGCAGGGGAGTATGTCTGTCTATCAATACAACTCTGAGTTTCAGAATCTGGCCCGCTATGCTAAGCAAGATGTTCCTGATGAGAAGTCCAAGATTTATCAGTTTAGAGGTGGCCTCAGAGAAGATCTTCAGCTTGCTCTCGTCCTTCATGAGCCTCCTGTGTTTGATCAGTTCTACAACTTGGCTCTAAAGTTCGAGGCAGTTCAGCTCAAGCTTGAGAATTCCAAGAAACGGTTCAGAGACTCCAACTCTTCTTCGTCCAGCTCTTAGATTGTTCCTAAGTAGCAGAAGTATTGGGTTCCTCCTCCTCCTCCATTTCGTCCTCCTCAGCAGCAGAAGCAGCACGGTGGTCGTGGACCTTCCCACCCACCCAACCCAGGTTTTCAGCAGAGGCCTCAGGCACCCAAGTCAGCAAATGCTCCTCCTCCAGGCAACTTCCGTCTGCTCTCAGAGGTTACGTGTCACAAGTGTGGTCAGAAGGACCATTACTCTAACAAGTGCACCAACCAGCGGTGTCTTCCGCCTCCTCCTATCAGGCCCCCAGGCAGTGCTATGGTGAAGCACAATCCCAAGTCAGCAAGAGTGAACATGGTCAATGCAGCTGAAGCAGAGGATTCTTCTCAAGTGATATTTGGTAACCTCTTGGTTAATTCTTTTCTTGCAATTTGTTTGACACTGGTGCATCGCATACATTCTTGTCAAGGCCTTTTGCATCAAAGCATAATTTTTCATGTGGTGGAGTTGCCTAGACCATTGTCAGTTGTTTCTCCGGGGAAATTCATGCATGCAAACACGGAAGCCCCGAATGTTTCTATCAAGATGGGCAGCTATTCCTTTCTAGCCTCTCCAATTGTGCTCGGCAATTCTGATATTGATCTTATTCTTGGCATGGATTTTCTGGCGATGAACAAGGCTTATGTTGATTGTAAAGCCAAAGAAGTCAAATTGACTCATCCTTCTAAAGATGTGATCATTTTCGCTGCTCGCGATGACACGATTCGTCTTTTTTCTCTCAATGAGAAGGGTGAGATTTCGGCCATTTCTCAAATCCCAGTCATTTCGGAGTATGAAGATGTCTTTCCAGAAGAATTTCCAGGAATGCCTCCTCACCGGCCAGTGGAATTTGTGATTGAACTCGAGCTTGGAACTGAACCTGTATGCAAGCATCCTTATAAGCTTGGCCCCGAAGAGATGAAAGAATTGAAGAAGCAGCTAGATGAAGAAGATCGTCTGGGTTTGATCAGACCAACTTCTTCACCTTGGGGTTGTCGTGTTCTGTTTGTCAAAAAGAAGGATGGCACGGACCGACTATGTGTTGATTACCGTCCATTGAATAAGAAGACAATCAGGAACAAGTATCCACTTTCCAACATCAACGAGTTGTTTGAGTAATTGAAAGGTGCCAAGGTTTTCTCAAAGTTAGATCTTCGTATGGGCTATCATCAAATCCGTATTCGTGAAGAAGATATTCCAAAGACTGCTTCAGGACGAGTTTTGGCTCTTATGAGTACACCGTCATGTCCTTTGGTCTAGCAAATGCGCCTCCGACTTTCTCCAGAATGATGAACTTCATATTCTCTCCTTTCAAGAATGAGTTCGTCTTGGTGTATTTGGATGACATCCTTGTGTTCTCGGAGACCGAAGAAGAGCATGCAGAGCATCTCCAGCTTGTGCTTGACAAGCTAAGAGAGCATCGGTTCTATGCTAAGTTCTCCAAGTGTGAGTTTTGGCTCAATGAAGTGGTGTATCTTGGGCATGTCATCTCTGCCGAGGGCATTTAAGTGCACCCTGAGAAAGTTGAGGCAATTGTGAAGTGGGAGCCTCCTCAGAATGTCAAGCAACTTCGAAGCTTCCTCGGGCTTGCAAGTTACTGCAGAAGATTCGTCGAGAACTTCTCACAAATTGCTAAGCCTCTGTCTAACCTCCTTCAGAAGAGTGTCAAGTATGTGTGGACTCCTGAGTGTGATGTGGCGTTCAATACACTCAAGGAAAAGCTGACTTCAGCTCCAGTTCTCACTCCTCCAGATGAATCCAAGCCTTTCCAAGTGTTCTGTGATGCTTCCCTCTAAGGTCTTGGTGGTGTTCTCATGCAAGATAAGAAGGTTGTGGCTTATACCTCGCGTCAGCTGAAGCCTAGCGAGAAGAACTACCCCACTCATGATCTTGAGTTGGCGGCAGTTGTTCATGCTCTGATGACCTGGAGACATCTATTGTTGGGAAGATTAGTTGAGGTGTTCAGTCAACCCAATCTCAATCTTCGGCAAACTCGTTGGGTGGAAATGATCGAGGAGTACAATCCAAGCATTGAGTATACTCCTGGAAAAGCAAATGTCCTTGCAGACGTGCTGAGCAGAAAGGCGTACTGCAACAGTCTCATCCTCAAGCCTCTCCAACCCGAGCTTTGTGAAGCCTTCCGCAAGCTCAATCTCCAAGTTGTTCCTCAAGGATTTCTTGCCAATCTTCAAGTCTCTCCGACCCTGGAAGATCAGATTCACCAAGCTCAGCTTCTTGATGCTATGGTGAAGAAAGTGAAGAAAGGTGTCGCCAAGTGCATTCCAAAGTATAAGTGCTTCCGTGTTGATGACAAAGATACCTTGTTCTTCGAGGACCGTCTGGTGGTTCCGAAAGGTGATCTCAGGAAGGTTATCATGAATGAAGCACATAATTCCCTCCTCTCAATTCATCCAGGCAGTTCCAAAATGTATCAGGACCTCAAGCAAACCTTCTGGTGGACTCGTATGAAACATGAGATTGCTCAGTTTGTGAACGAGTGTGATGTTTGTCGCAGAGTGAAGGCGGAACATCAACGTCCAGCAGGTGATACGGGGCACGCCCGTGTGCATCGATCTTTCACGAATTGGAGGGGATCTCACGAGGAACGCGAAGAACACAAGAGAAACACGAGAGGAAAATCAAACACTCAAGGACAACCTTCGATCACACATCCACTAGAATCACACGAGTACACGAGTATCATGGTCCACAATCAACAAAAGGATACAAGTAACAATAGTCTCCTCGCTCCAAACGAGGAGGTCTTGAATCCTGTGGGATCTTCCCTTAGAGGGGCCTTGGCATCGCTTGGATCTTCTCTCTACGGAGGTCAATCAACTAGGGAGAAGTAAGTGATGGAGCTATGCTCATCAAAAGTCTTTGCCAAACAATAGCTAATCCTAGAGAGAGACGGTGGAGGTGTTTATATAGTACTAGGGGAAAGAGGGGCGAAGGAAAGGGTACATGGCCACTCGGGCCCGAGTCTGCCCACACAGGGGCTGGATATCCGGGATTGGGGGCCGGATGTCCGGGGCTTCAGGGGTTCGCTGGATGTCCGGGCTCAGGGGCCGGATGTCCGGGCTGTGGAAACTGGATTTCATGCGAATTTGGTTCTGGCTCGCCGGATTTCCGAGGGAAAGCGCCGGATTTCCGGGGCAGTGCCGGATGTCAGGGCCGTGGCCGGATGTTCGGAGCCTGTAGCTTCTGCTGCTAGCCCTTGGCATTGGTGCAGTCTCCAGGGGCCGGGTGTCTGGGGTGTAGGCCGGATGTCCGGGACCTGGAGGGTGTTCTTGCCACCGTTTGTCGCTCTTGTCCGTTCTTCTTCATGTCCGTTCCCATGGGGACTTGTCCTTCACCACGAGCATCTTCTAGGCCTTCTTCATGGTACATGAGCATGCATAGGATCTCTGATTGAGGTAGCATCCAAGTTCCATGAACATCAAAGAGAGAATCATATAGGAGAGATCTCACCTCGTGTTCAATAGCACAGGCCCGGGCTCTAGTCATGGGTCCCTTTGTGGCTTGATGTGATGGTGTAGAGTCCATGGGGATGATGGTGGGATGCTCCGCATCATCTCCCCCCCTTGGGGAAGATCCGTCCTCGGATCAAGATCTTCATCACCATGGAAAGGGGATAGATCCGTGATGTTGAAGGTGTCACTCACGTTGTACTTGTCGCGTGGTATGTCGATCTTGTAGGCATTGTTGTTGTAGCGTGCCAACACCTTGAAGGGACCGTCGGCTCGAGGAAGTAGCTTCGACTTGCGTTCGTTGGGGAAGCGGTCCTTGCGAAGGTGTAGCCACACAAGATCACCGGGCTTGAACACCATGGGGTGCTTGTTGAGGTTGCGCTTGTTGGTGACGCGTTCCACTTGATGTTCAATCGTGCGCCTTGTATCTTCATGCATCCTCTTGATGTAGCTTGCCCTTGCACTTGCGTCCATGTTGACGCGCTCTTGGAGAGGTAGAGGTAGGATGTCCAATGGGGACAAAGGATTGAAGCCGTAGACCACTTCGAACGGAGACTTGCCGGTGGTGGAGTGACTTGCGTGGTTGTAGGCATACTCGGCGATGGGGAGGCAATCTTCCCATTCCTTGATGTTCTTCTTGATCAACACGCGAAGTAGTGTAGAAAGCGTCCGGTTCGTCACCTCCGTTTGTCCATCGGTTTGAGGGTGATATGCCGAAGAGAAAAGAAGCTTGATTCCGAGCTTGGCGCATAGGGTCTTCCAAAAGTAACTCAAGAACTTGACGTCGCGATCCGATACAATGGTATTGGGGATGCCATGTAGTCGCAAGATGTCCCTACAAAAGAGATTGGCAATATGTGAAGCATCGTCTATCTTGTGACATGGAATGAAATGAGCCATCTTGGAAAAACGGTCTACAACGACAAAAACGGAATCATGGCCATTTTTTGTTCGTGGCAAGCCAAGCACAAAGTCCATACTAATGTCTTCCCATGGTTGGAAAGGTATCGGGAGAGGCATGTAAAGACCATGGGATTGAGCTTTTGACTTAGCTTTGCGGTATGTAGAGCATCGGTTGGGGAAGCGTGCAACATCATGAAACATCTTGGGCCAAAAGTACTTGTTGGATAGTGTGGCGTACGTCTTGTCGCGTCCAAAGTGACCCATAAGTCCTCCACCGTGAGCCTCTTGCAAAAGCAACAAACGAAGAGAAGACTCGGGTATACATAGTTTGTTAGCACGCATAAGATAGCCATCTTTCATATAGTAGTTCTCCCAAAAAGTATTTACTTGACATTTAGCATATGGAGTAGCAAAATAAACATCATGTCATACAAGTCTTTTATATGCTCAAAACCAACAACATTCAACTCAAGCTGAGTAACTAGCATGCATTTGCGGGAAAGGGCCTCCGCCACAACATTTTCCTTACCCTTAATGTATTTCATGACATAAGGGAAGGACTCAATAAATTCACTCCATTTAGCATGCCGCTTGTTCAAATTGGTTTGACCTTTTAAGTACTTGAGAGTTTCATGGTCGGTATGAATAACAAACTCATGAGGTCGCAAGTAATGTTCCCACACATGTAAAACTCTCACCAAAGCATACCATTCTTTGTCATAAATGGGGTAGTTAAGTTGAGCGCCGGATAGTTTCTCGCTAAAGTACGCGATAGGATGCTTCTCTTGCATAAGCACACCACCTATCCCATTACCACTAGCATCACAATGCACTTCAAATGTTTTATCAAAGTTGGGTAAAGCAAGGAAAGGTGCATGAGTGAGCAAATTTTTAAGTTCATGGAAAGCGGTGTCTTGGGTAGGACCCCAAATAAATGGTGCATTCTTCTTGCTCAAAGCATGAAGAGGAGATGCAATAGTGCTAAAGTCTTTGACAAAACGGCGATATAAACCGGCTAGTCCTAGGAAGCTATGCACTTGCTGCAAATTCATTGGTGTGGGCCAAGTTTTAATAGCATCAATCTTAGTTTCGTCTACATGAACGCCCTTAGAAGATACTACAAAACCTAGGAAAACTACCTTCTCAACACCAAATGTGCATTTCTCCATGTTTGCATAGAGTTTTTCTTTCCTAAGGATTTGCAAAACATCACGAACATGTGTAGCATGCTCCTCAAGAGACTTGCTAAAGACAAGAATGTCATCAAAGTAGACCACAAAACAATATCCTATGAGGGGTCGCAAAACATAATGCATTACACGCATGAAAGTACCCGGTGCTTCGGATAAGCCCATGGGCATCACTAGCCATTCATAGAGACCAAACTTAGTCTTGAATGCGGTTTTCCACTCGCCACCCTCATGTATGCAAATTTGGTAGTAGACACTTTTTAAGTCAATTTTAGAAAATATATTGGCGCCACTAAGTTCATCTAGCATATCATCTAGGCGAGGAATGGGATGACGGTAGCGAATGGTGATAGCATTGATAGGACGACAATCGGAACACATTCGCATACTATCATCTTGCTTAGGCACAAGTATGACTGGAACCGCACAAGGACTCAAACTCTCACGTACATGCCCTTTATCTAGGAGTTTTTGTACTTGCCTTTGTATTTCCTTTGTTTCGTCGGGGTTGACGCGGTAGGGAGCCTTGTTAGGAAGCGGTGCTCCGGGGATGAGGTCAATGCGGTGTTCGATTCCTCATTTGGGTGGTATTCCCGGAGGTAGCTCATCGGGGAAAACATCTTGGAATTCCTGTAACAACTTAGATAACACAAGAGGAAGATGTTGTGAAGGGTTAGTCCGAACGACGTCATCTTTGCACACAAGTACATAGTGAAGAACGGTCGATGGGCTCTCACTCACATCCCTCAAATCTCTTTTGGTGGCTAAAAGAACTATATCTCTCATGTCCCTCATCGTGGATTCGCTCATTTTTGGCTTGTGGAACTCACTCTCTCACTTTTGTCTCCACGATGGGATGAAGCTTGTTTGTCGGCGATGACTTGACTTGGAGTCATTGGTCGTAGCACATATTGCTTGCCCTTCATCTTGAAGCTATATTGATTTGTCCGACCATTGTGTGTGACGCCACGGTAAAATTGCCAAGGTCTACCAAGTAGGAGGTGGCAAACGGACATTGGAACCACATCACACTCCAAAGTGTCTTCATAAGCGTCTATCTTGAAGGAAACTTCCACGGTATGGTCAACTTGGAGTGTTCCGGAGTCACTTAGCCATTGGACCTTGTAGGGGCGAGGGTGCTTTTTCTTGACCAAGTGTAGCTTGGAACAAAGGTCCTCGCTTGCCAAGTTGTGGCAACTCCCGCCGTCGATGATGACCTTGACAGATTTTCCTTAGATGTACGTCTTGGTGTGGAAGATGTGGCAACGTTGTTCCTCGTCTTCTTGTTGTTGGAGCGTCAAAACTTTGGAGACAACGAGAGCGGGGCTCGAATCGTTGTCGCAAAAGATTTGCGAATCTTCATCTTCATTCACTTGGCGGTGTATGGCCACTTGCTCCAAAGCTTGCATCTCGTCGTCACTCATAGAGTCATAGGTGCCGTCATCGAGGAGAACCATATTGCGTTTGGTTGGACATTCGAAGGTCTTGTGGCCTTGGCCTTGGCACGTGAAACACTTGATGGAGCTTGTCTTTGCGAAAGCATCCGTTGTTGTTGTAGAGGATGAAGCTCTCGGCTTATAGGTGCTTGAGGTTAGTCGGCTTGATGAAGTCATCTTGTCCTTGTAGCTTGACTTGTCGCCGGTAGGTGTTGTCGATTTCGTAGTCGAAGGTGTCGTTGTCGTAGTAGGTTGAGTACTTGAGCCATAGGTCTTGGAGGAGAACTTTGAGTACTTGTAGTCCTCTTGCACTTGCCATTCCGCCTTGGTTGCTTGATGCACGAGCTCAAGTATGTTGGAGTATGGTTGGAAGTCGGCGATTTTCTTGACTTGGTAGTTGAGGCCATTCAAGAAGCGTGCCATTGTTTGCTCGTCATCTTCCTTGACATTGGCTTGGATCATAGCGATTTCCATCTCTTGGTAGTACTCTTCTACCGATTTGGTGCCTTGCTTGAGTTGTTGTAGTTTCTTGAAGAGATCCCGGTTGTAGTGTGTAGGTACAAAACGAGCTCGCATGAGATCCTTCATTTGGGCCCAAGTGGTTATAGGAGGTTCACCTCTCTCCCTTCTTCGCTCAATCACTTGTTCCCACCAAATAAGGACATAGTCTTGGAACTCAAGTGAAGCCATGGCGATCTTGTCAACCTTGAGGGCCCATGACAAGTAGTCTTCGGGATCGTTGCTTCCGGAAAACTTAGGCATTGTGAACTTGAGCTTGCCGAAGCGTTGTTCATCATTGTGTTGGTGATGCCGAAATCCTTGTCTTGGATGTGGATCCTCATTGTCATTGCCTTGAGCGTGTTGACGTTGATCTTGTCCTTGCGCATCTTCATGGTCGGGTTCATCGCGATGATCTTGAGGACGGCGACGAGGTGGATGCACTCGGTTGCGCCTTTCCTGGTGCTCCTCTTGTCGATTGGTGATACGTCTCCAACGTATCTATAAATTTTGATTGTTCCATGCTATTATATTATCTGTTTTGGATGTTTTGTATGCATTAATATGCTATTTTATATTATTTTTGGGACTAACCTATTAATCTAGTGCCTAGTGCCAGTTTCTGTTTTTCTTTTTTTTGAGTATTGCAGGTAAGGAATATTAAACGGAGTCCAAACGGAATAAAAGCTTTGGAATAATTTTTCTTGGACCAGAAGAAACCTACCAAGCTTGGAGAACAAGGCAGGAGAGCCGCCGTGTGGCCACAAGCCACAAGGGCGTGCCCAGGGGGGTAGGGCGCGCCCCCTGGCTTGTGGGCCCACGGCAGCCCTCCTAACCCTACTCTTCGGCCTATAAATTCCCTTATATTCCCTGGATACCAAAAAGAGCCACGAAAATTCTTTTCCGCCGCCAGGAGCCTCTGTTCCCGTGAGATCCAATCTTGGAGCCTTTTCCGGTAATCTGCCGGAGGGGGATTCGATCACGGAGGGCATCTACATCAACTCCATTGCCCCTCCGATGATGCATGAGTAGTCCACCACAGACCTTCGGGTCCATAGCTAGTAGCTAGATGGCTTCTTCTCTCTCTTTGCTCTTCAATACCATGTTCTTCATGATCTTCATGGAGATCTATCCGATGTAATACTCTTTTGCGGTGTGTTTGTCAAGATCCGATGAATTGTGGGTTTATGATCAGATTATCTATGAATATTATTTGAGTCTTTTCTGAATTCTTATATGCATGATTTCATATCTTTGCAAGTCTCTTCGAGTTATTGGTTTGGTTTGGCCAACTAGATTGGTAATTCTTGCAATGGGAGAAGTGCTTAGTTTTGGGTTCAATCTTGTGGTGTCCTCACCCAGTGACAAAGTAGGGGTAGCAAGGCACGTATTGTATTGTTGCCATCGAGGATAAAAAGATGGGTTTTCATCATATTGCTTGAGTATATCCCTCTACATCATGTCATCTTACCTAATGCACTACTAGGAAAAGGGCTGCTAGTGGCGCACCTGTTTTCGCTACTAATGGCGCACTACAGGTGCGCCACTAGCACCACGCCATTAGAATTTTTTACTAATGGCGCACCACTGGTGCGCCATTAGTATCTGGTATACTAATGGCGCACCATGCAGTGCGCCATTAGTATAGCCCACGGTGCGCCATTAGTATGCCTCCCAGGGGCCATATTTACCCATGTGCTTTGGCATACTAATGGCGCACTGGTGGATGATGCGCCATTAGTGTGCTCTGGCTTACTAATGGCGCACTATGTGGTGGTGCGCCACTAGTATGAATATTAGGGATTATTTATTTTTTCGTTTCTGATATTTTCACAGGTTACAAAATATATTATTTGACAGAATATAGCTAGCACCACACAGCAACAGCAGATTCATCGAATACAATAGAAGATTAGTGTCCGAATACAATTCATCATATTAGTCTCCGAATTTAAAATACCGAACAAAGTTAGAACATTACAAGTCTCGAAACCGCGAGTAGCGAGTTTGTCTTCACATTACAAGTCGATATCGATCATCTAAACTACCATCACATAGAAGAGAGCTGCGGTCATCACGATGAGCATAATCGCGATGAAACTGGTCTTCATCCGGTTCCTCCAACGCTCCCTCCTCTCTCCCGCTAGATAGCGCGCGTATCTAGATTCCGCCTCCGCCCTAGTGGTGTACCCTTTGTAACTGTTACCGCTGAAACGGTGAACCTGTGTCCGACACTCCTCCCAGTCGTCGTCGACTCCGGGAACCCTACCCTTGTACACGACATACGACGGCATCTCTATGCACTAGCCAAACAAAACGTTAGTACCAATTCACAGACAATACATAAGCAATATATAAGTATGCAACAAAAGGATCGAAAGAGAAAAGCAAGACATTAATAGCATCGATTACATCTAAGTTGAACGACTGTCCAAACCAAAGAGACATACAAGTTCATCAAAGTTTAATTACAACATGAGCCAATCGATGTTTCAAAACTAGACATAGCATCACTACTTTCGACTCGACTCAAGGGACCGGAGCGTGGATGAAGCCGCCGTCTATCGTGATGGTCATGAAATCGCGGGCGTTGTCAGCCTGCATTTGTAGCGTTGTGTCTATCTCACTGTTGGACGGTTGATTTCTGAGGTAGAACTGCCCCGAGGTACGAAGGACATCTTGATGGATGATTTCCGCAAACTCCGACTGGATGCGAAAGAATTCTTGTCTGATGTCCGTGTCCTGGATTGCCGACAAGCTTGCGGCCCAAGCTTTGAGATTATTTGGTAGCAGAAGGTGATTATGGTCCCCTACGATCGCCCGCATGTGATGGAGGGCGTAGTAGGCATCCTTCTGACCGCCAGGCGGCTGCTTGACGCAGGGGAACATCGTATTGTGGGCGAACACGTGCTTGCCGTACTTACGAACTGGCCTGGTGAAGGTGCCTCCAGATTTGGCGTAGCCGGGGAGAACATCATCAAGAACTTTCTTGACATTTGTGTAGTCTTTCTTCGACTGACGGTCCGAGTCGAAATACGTGGCCATGGAATATTTCGGGCTTAAGAGGATGAGTGTGCAATGTGTGTCACTGCACAAAACACGGAATGTTAAAAAAAATGATCGAAATCTAAGAAATCATATGTTACGGGCCGGTTGAGGGGACGACTTACTCGGGAAAGTAAGGCACGAGGAAGTTATCCTTATCTGGGTTTGCCAGAATGACGCCTTCGAGGTAAGAACTCGCGACTTGCCGGTCCCCAGCGCTGCCCAAGATCTTGGCACGCATGTAGAAGGGGTCGACTATCACGATGTCCGGGGTCTTGTCTCTAATGATCCGCATCTCCATACTCAGCGAAAATAGCCGAACGAAGGTGTAGTGCAGCGGATGAAGGTTAAACATAGCGAAGATGTCATCAAACCGCAGGACGATCGTACCCCCGATGGCGCTATCCACAAAGCCCTTGCCCTCTGGCACCTTGGCCACGAAAACCGGGTATGCCACGTCATTCTCTCGGAGACGCCGCTTCTCCAAAGAAAGAACACTGTCATGCAGACTCCGCATAGCACCGGTTGCAGCATTGAGCATATTAGTCGGTAGCATCGGCCTACCCGCCACATGCACCCTCCTCGAGATATCCTTAGGTGAAGGTGGCCCGTCCTGAGCACGGGTCGTACTCGGTGCCGGCTGGCTCGCACCCTTGTTACTCTTTCTTTTCCGTCCCTTCTTCTTCTGCTGTAATGGGACCGAGTTCTGCTCACAGACCGCCTTCTTGAGTGTGCTGGGGCTGATAATATTTCGCACCTCGGCTATCTGAGGCTCGGTGAAGTCGGCAGCTGGAGGCGTCTCCTGAGAACTGAACGCCAGACGACGCCTGTTAAAATTGGGTTTCTCCGCGGTACCAGCTAGATCGCGATCGTCTTTTGCAGGGTTGGGTTCTTGAGAAGGAGGCCCCATGAATTCGTCATCGGACCCATGTTCGTTGAAGTACTTATCGACGTTGGTAAATGTACCGTCGTCGTTGTCGTCGTCGTCTGGATCCTGTGCAATATGCATGCCCGGATCCTGTGCCATATGCATGTCCGGCATGTCCGGTAGCGTTGCGGCGGTCTTGCCATGGCTTGGCGCCGGCACGACTGGCGGTGTTGTCTTTGGGGTGGTGTCCCCCGCCCCCAAATGAATCTGGCTCTTCGGCCAAAGCAGGGGCCAGCTTAGGCAGGCGCTGAGGGTCATCACATCATCTTCGTCGGCCCCGGCGGGTCGAATCGGAGGTAACAACTCGTCGCAGCCTGGCAGCACCCGAACCAGTTGAACCCTATACACGGTGGGTGGCATTGGATTACCGTGGAACACGGGGTTGCCCGGTTGAATGATTTTGCCCTTGGCGATATCGACCAACTCGTTGTTCACGAAGTGCAGGAGAGTGCACGGAACGTCGGCGGCGCCCTGCGAAAACATGTAGGGCGTCAGGGATGCCCAGTCAAAGGCAAGGAGATGAAGTCCTCGGCCGAGAGGCTTAATTAGTTACCGTGATGATGGCGTCGAGCTCGGCTAATGTCGAGGCACCGCCAACGGTGGGCGTGCAATTGACGGAGGGGCCGCTTGCTGCCGAGGTGCCGGCCGGCGTACACCCGGGTGCATTAAGCTCCAATGCCCGTGCCGGCGTCGGAGACACCAATACCGGCTCCGCCGGAGACACCAATGGCGCCGCCTGCGCGTTGTGCGAGTTGCTGGCCGTGAAGCTGGGAATCGGGGGCGGCCCCTGTTGGCCGCTCGCAATCCACGTCGTCAGCCCATGAATCAAGGTAGGCATAATGCCGGTGAGCGTCGATCCCAGTTGTTGTTGCACTTGCTCTTGGACAATCTCCGGAATCCGCGCCACTTGTGCCTTGAGTTCTTGAACCTCGCGCGACTGGCTTTCCGAGCTGGTCTTTCTCTCCTTTCGCCCACCAGCGTTATAGTATGATGACCATTTTGTGGACAAGCCTTTGCCGGCCACACGACCAGCTGACGACGGCTTACTGAGCTTATCCTTGTTTTTCATTACGTTCAACGCCCTATTTAGAGTGCTGTCCCAAGGGATGCTCTGAGACGACCCCGTGCTACTGCTTTCAGTCTCCTGCGCCAGAACAAGCTCAAGCGCCCTGGTCTTCGGATCCGTGGTAAGCTCCTTTGTTACCGGGTCCTCCTTGTACCGGGCCCTGACATAGTTCCTGGTCTGCTTGTCACGGTATTTCTCGAAGCGGGGCGGTAGGCCTTGCTCGGCACGCTCCGCGTCCTCCTTGTCCCATATAGGCTCCACCACTCTGTAACCGCCGGGACCGAGTTTGTGTTCCCCTAAGTTCAACTCCCGCATTTCTTTCCCCCACTGACTTGATTCGGAGGTTGCGCTGCTCTCGCACTTGATCTTGAACTCCTTGTAGTCATCTTCGCTGATCGAAGGATTTTTCGCCTTGATCTTCTCATAACTATCACCTTTCTCAATCATTCTTTTCACCGCGCTTCTCCAAGTAGACAGGGCCGTGCTCATCCTCGTGAGGGCGGCACTGTTCACTTTATTCCCTGAGAGGCGTGTGTTTTCAAATTCAGCGCGGAACTTGTATCGTTCGTGCAGCTTCGTGATGAGGAGGTTGCGCAAATTCCCTCGGTCCTTATGCCTTAGGTTCTCGGTGTTGATCGAGACGGTGCTCCGGAGAATGCACCCGAGCTGAACCGAGTACCCCTTGACTATTTGTTTGGGCTCCGTTGGATGCCCGTCGGAGTCCACTTGAGTAAATTCCTCCTTGACGGTGCGGAGCACGTTCGGGCGCCGGTCCTTCCGTTGCCTCTTCGGTTGGCTGCCATCTGTGCGTGCGCTGCCATCATCAGTGGTGGCATCCTCGGCGGCACCATCAGTGGTGTCATCCCCGACGCCACTAGGGGTTGTGTAGTCAGGATCGGTGTCTTCCGCGGCGTCCTCATAGCGGTGAGGTTGTTCCTCCATCTCCTGGGACAGCTCCCAGAATTGCTTGCCGCCCGAACCACCGACCTCATCGTTGTGGGCCATGTTTCGCTCTAAATAGGAAAAAAGTTTGGTCAAAAAGTTGGTTATTGTCAAGGAACAAGATCATGGTCTCATCATTTAGGGTTTGTCGACACCGAGGCATCCTAAAAGCTAAGCTTTTATCATTTAGGGTTTGTCGACGCCGAGGCACCCTAAAAGCCTAAGCTTTCATCATTTAGGTTCTTATCGACACCGAGGCACCCTAAAAGCTACTTAATTAAGTACTAAGATACCCCGGCCCATGCATTAGTAGCAAGTACCCCATATGTCCGATTTTTAGCAAAGTCATGCTAAAATTCACGGAAAATTTCAGCATGACCTTTGCTGAAAATAGGACATATGGAGTACCCGAATTTGCCGGAACGGAAGTTAATCGACATTCTGGCAAACTCAAGGGCCTCTCGGGGTACTCACAGGTTATGAACAGATTTGCAAACAGCGAGGAGGATGGAGTATTTCCTCTGCTATCATGAACAATTTCTGAACAGAATTTCTAAACACAGAGACCTACTCCCAACAATTCAGTCTTTAGCAACATTACACAGGGGACAACATTTCTGAACATTTACACTGAACATTTCATGATCAAAAAAGAGAGAGCATGGAACAAAGGATTTGCTGCATGATAGCATAATTTCAGAACTTTCATTGTACACTGTAGGACAACATTTATCAAATTTCGTTTCATGACCTTTCTGAACTTTCTATAGCAAATCATTGATCAGGAAATTTCATGACCTACTCCAAATTTCTGAACTTTCATGATCAAATTTTTCAGTAATGAACAGAGACTGAACCTGCATCCCAAATTCCTGTCCCTTTCCTTGTTACTGAGACTGAACCCGAGGTCGTGTTCGCTGGGAGCAGAGGAGGAGGGCAGAGGAAGGAGGAAGGAGGAGAGGTACCTGGGCGGGCGCGGCCGGTCGCCGGAGGGGTCGGGGTCGGTGTCGGGGTCGGGGTCGGCGGCGGCGGCGGCGTCGAAGGGATGGCTCGAGGGCGTCCGAGCTCGTCCGGGTCCTCGTAGTCGAAGAAGAAGACGGCGGCGGTCCTCCTGGGCGCCTCGGTTAGTCGTGGGGAGGCCGACGGCCACTTGCTTCGCGGGTCGGCGGCGGTCGTCGTCCTGCACCCCGTGCCCGGACTGAGGTAGAGGCGGCGCAGGGCAGGGGCCGACGCGGGGAGGCTGTCGGCGACGGCGAGGTCGCGGAGGCGTCGGCGATGGCGGAGCTGCAGTGGTGGGGGGCGCGGGGGCGGCGGCGCACGTAGGGGCGGCGGCGTCGTGGGTCGGGGCAGCGCGCGGGGGGGGGGGGGGGGGGGGGAAGTGGATCTGGCGAGAGGGAGGGACGAAGGGGTCGGGCGAGTTAGAGCTAGGGGGAAGCTTACTAATGGCGCACCCCCGAGCGGTGCGCCATTAGAAATCTTTTTTTTTGATAGCAATGGCGCACCCCTTAGAGGTGCGCCATTAGAAAGCTTTTTTTTTAGATAGCAATGGCGCACTACCCGAGCGGTGCGCCATTAGTATGTTTTTTTATTATTATTTTTTGTTGCTATTTTTAATATTTTTTTATAAAAACAGTAATATTTTTTTATAAAAACAGTAATAATTTTTTTATTAATATGAAAAAATATCATCAAATTTGTTATTTGAAAATATCATCAAATGGGGGTGCTCGGCGGCGGCGGTGGAGCGGGGGAGGGTGCGGGGGGTGCTCGGCGGCGGTGGAGCGGGCCGGGGAGGGTGCGGGGGGTCGGCGGCGGCGGTGGAGCGGGGGAGGGTGCGGTGGGTCGTCGGCGGCGGTGGAGCTAGCGGGGGAGGGTGCGGGGGGGATCGAGATCGAGATGGAGGGGGATAGCGATCGAGATGGAGGGGGATCGAGATCGAGTGTCCTCATGAATATTCAATATTTTTTCATATTTAATATGAAAAAATATCATCAAATTTGAAAAAATATTCATGAATTCAAAAAGTGCCCATCAAATTTAAAAATATTCATGAGTTCAAAAAGTGCCCATGAAATACAATCGAGAAATGAAGACTACGATTTAAATACAATCGATCTTAGCTAGCTATCTGTTCACAATCTTCTTGCCCTTCTTTTTCGCAAATGGAGTTCTTCTGTGGAACGGACGTCCTTTAGGTAGGGTGGTCCTGCTTCTTCTTGTGGTGTATGCTGCTACTTCATCGTCGTCGTCATGTTCCATCTTCGGGTCGCCGTACTTGTCGAAGTCTTGCTCATTGGCGACTCCATCCATTCCGATGATCTTCCTTTTGCCTCTCCTCACGACAACACGACTGGGCTTTGACGGGTCGGTAATGAAGAAGCATTGGTCCACTTGGGAAGCCAGTACCCATGGCTCATTTTTCGCGGTGACGTTTGCGCCCGCGGTCTTGGATTTGGCTTCGGGTATAACCATGGTGGTGAAATACCGGTCTTCTTTTAGGACGCTCTTGGCCCATCTGACACGGAACATCGGGACCTTCTCTCCAGCGTAGCTCAGCTCCCAGATCTCCTCGATCCTTCCGTAGTATCTGTCCTTGTCGTTACCGGTGTAGGATTACCATCGCTCTTCATGTCCTTGTCCTCGGTGTAGAATGTGTAGCCGTTGATATCATACGCCTCATAGGTCATCAGGTTGTGCTCGGCACCCTGTGACAAGGCGAATATGAGTTGTTCTTCCGCGGAAGAATCCTCATGTAAAGGGTACGACAGAAGCTTCTGCTTGAACCAACGCGTGAAACATGAGTTGTGCTCTTTGATTATATCTCCGTCCGTCCTCTGTTGGCCTCGGTCATTGTACGTCTTCTCAATAAAGGTTTTGTGCTCTACCACCCAAGGATCGACCACGTCTATGTGTTGTAGCGCGACTAGGTTTGCTCTTTCAAAGTCGGCGAGTCGACCCTCGAAGTCGACATGCATTTCGCGCCGACCCTCACGGTGACCCCATCCAGCGAGCCTGCCGAGGTGCCTGTTGACGGGCAGACCAACGGGGTTCTCGATGCCTAGATAATTCGTGCAGTAGGAGATGCACTCTTCGGTCAGAAAGCCCCTGGCTATGCTTCCCTCTGGACGTGACATGTTGCGAACGTATCCTTTGATGACACCATTCATCCTTTCGAACGGCATCATGCTGTGCAGGAACGTCAGCCCGAGTTGGATGATATCCTCCACGATATGGACCAGCAGATGCACCATAACGTCGAAGAATACGGGCGGGAAGTACATCTCAAGCTCGCATAGTATCACCACGATCTCTTCCTGTAGCCTTCTGAGTTACCTCACGCCAACCGACTTCCGAGAGATGACGTCGAAAAAGTTGCATAGGCCAAATAGCGTTTCACGGACGTGCGCATCCATGATCCCACGGATTGCAACTGGAAGTATCTGCGTCATCAGCACGTGACAGTCGTGAGACTTCATCCCGCTGAACTTCTGCTTCGCTGGGTCTAGGTATCTGCTTATCTTCCCCGCGTAACCGTAAGGAAGTTTTACTCCTACGAGGCAGGTGAAAAACTGCTCGATCTCCTCCTGACTTAGAGTGAAGCACGCGGGAGGGTAGTCATTTCCGGTCTTCTTGGCCTTTTTGCCTTTGCGACGACTTTCTGTGTCCTGCTTCGCCTCATCATCATCATCATTAGCGTGAAGCTCCTCCCTGATGCCCATTGATTTCAAGTCTGCCCTTCCTTTTGGCCCATCTTTGGTCCTCTCTGGCATGTTGAGCAGGGTACCAAGCAGACTCTCGCACACGTTCTTCGTGATATGCATGACATCAAGGCTGTGAGGCACACGGTGGATCTTCCAGTACGGCAAGTCCCAGAAAACAGACCTCGTTTTCCATACCTTCAGCAGCGGCTCTGGCGCCTTTCGCTTCTTTCCCGGCTCTGGCGCCTTTTGCTTCTTTCCCGGCAGTGGGCAATCTTTCGAATTTTTCAACAGCTCGTCTATTTCCTCGCCGCTCGTCGTACGCGGGCGTCTTCGGGGTTCGGTTTCACCATCGAACAGATCCTTGCATTTTCTCCACGGGTCATCGTCGCGAAGCCACCTTCGATGTCCCATGAACACGGTTTTCGAAGACCCAGGATCTCTATCTAGCTGGCGATACGTTGTGTCATCTATGCACCTGACGCATCCAGAAAATCCGTGGACCACCTGCCCCGCGAGATATCCGTAACCGAGATAGTCGTGCACCGTTGTGAGCAGTGCGGCTCTCACAGGGAAATATTCTTTCTCTGCGGCGTCCCACGTATTGGCTGGCGTTTTCCACAGCGTGTCTAGCTCCTCTTTCAGCAGCCCCAGATACAGATTGATGTCGTTCCCTGGTTGTTTCGGCCCTTCAATTAGCATACTCATGTGAATGTACTTCCTCTTCATGCACAACCAGGGGGGAAGGTTGTACATCCACACAAACACAGGTCAGGTGCTATGTGTGCTTCTCTGGCTGCCAAACGGATTGACTCCATCGGTGCTCGCGCCCAGTACGATGTTCCTTGGATCGTTCCCAAATTCTGGGTCTTCGAAGTTCAACGCTTGCCACTGGCTCGCATCCTTAGGGTGACTCAGCATCTTGTCTTTTTTATTTATCTCCGGATCATTTCTGTCATCTTCTCGCTTCTTCTCCTCCCTATCCGCGTGCCAACGCAGGAGCTTTGCTACCTTAGGGTCCGCGAAATACCGCTGCAGACGAGGAGTGATCGGAAAGTACCACACCACTTTTCGAGGAGCTTTCTTCCTCTTCTTGTATCGAGTGACGCCGCACACCGGACATATGGTAGACTCCGCGTGCTCGTCCCGATAAATGATGCAATCGTTCATGCACACATGGTATTTCACGTGCGGTAAATCCAGAGGACACACGATTTTCTTCGCCTCCTCGAAACTGGTCGGTCACTTGTTCCCCTTGGGAAGACGTTCGTGCCAGAATGACATGTTCTCGTCGAAGCATGCGTCGGTCATTTTGTGTTTTACCTTCATCTCCAGAGCCATGAGCGTTACTTTCAGGCGGGTATCCTCGGGCCTGCATCCTTCATACAATGGAGTAACCGCGTCTATCTCCAGTTGATCCAGCTTGGCTTTCTCTCGGGCGGCAGCTCTTGCGTTACCCGTCTGCTTGAGAAGCAGCTCTTGAATATGAGGGTCCTGCACCCAGCCCATCGATGGTCCATCGTCGTCTGCTCCGGCATCTTCATCTTCATGATCATGCCCTTCATCTTGATCTTCCTCATCATCATGTCCGGCATCTTCTACATGATGACTGTGTCCTGCATCTACTTCGTGATCATGTCCTGGAGATTCTTCGTCTTCTCGCCCGCCCTCGCCGCTATTGTCTTGCTGCCCTTCCTTATTTCTTGCCCGGCCCCCATGGACGACTTCATAATCATCTTCATCACCTTGCCACCGATAGCCATCCATGAAACCACGCACGAGCAGGTGGTCCCGCACCTGTCTGGAATCCGGGTCCATAAGGCTCTTCAGCTTGCATCTTCGACACGGACATCTTATCTCCGTCTCGTTCTTTTGAAGCATCTCGGCCTTCGCGGAGCTCAAAAACCTATTCACGATGCCTTCGGTCATCGTGCAGACCATGGTCGCATGCGGGGTAGAGCAAAACGATATTTTAGAACCAAAATTTTTTTTGGCATGACTTTGCCTAAAAATAGGACCAAAAAGAATGCATAGTGCCAAAGTTCTCACCGAAACGGAAATGAATCAACATTCCGGCAAAATATTGGCAACTATCGCATTTCAAATACCGGTACCTGCAAACACAAACATATATGCAACACCACAAACATATGCAACACCACAAACATACATAGATCTAGCAAGGCCATAAAAAGTGCATGTGCACGTTGTTGGAGCGAGGGAGAGAAAAAAAGTAGATCTACAACATAAAGATAGCTTTCCCCTTACTTACCTATCAAAAAAAGGTAATTTAACCACCTAATTTTGATGAATCTATGGTGCAAATGAGGTGAGGAGGAGGAGGCAGCCGACACAATCTTGGACGAGGAGGTGGAGAGAATGAAGTGGGGAAAGTAAGTGTGTAGGTGTGGCTGTCCAAAATATATAGCTGGTCCCAGGTTACTAATGGCGCACCACCCATAGATACGCCATTAGTAACCCTGGTTACTAATGGCGCACCAGCTTGAGGTGCGCCATTAGTAGTTTTGCAAAAAAAAAAAAAGAAAAAAAAATAGTAGTGGCGCACTGTGTTGGAGGTGCGCCATTACTAGTTAAACTAGTAATGGCGCACTCTTCCCTGGTGCGCCATTAGTATTTTTGGAAAAATGAAAAAAAAACATTTGTCACTAATGGCGCACCGTGGGTCTGGTGCGCCATTAGTGTCTACCACACTAATGGCGCACCAACTCATGGTGCGCCATTACTATATAGTAGTGGCGCACCACATGTATGGTGCGCCATTAGTAGCCATATCATCTATAGCCCTTTTCCTAGTAGTGATGCGTTACTCTGTTCTTCATGAACTTAATACTCTAGATGCAGGCAGGAGTCGGTCGATGTGTGGAGTAATAGTAGTAGATGCAGAATCGCTTCGGTCTACTTGACACGGACGTGATGCCTATATGCATAATCATTGCCTTGGATATTGTCATAACTATGCGCTTTTCTATCAATTGCTCGACAGTAATTTGTTCACCTACCGTAATATTTGCCTTCATGAGAGAAGCCTCTAGTGAAACCTATGGCCCCCGGGTCTATTTTCCATCTTATATTTTCAGATCTATTTACTTGTGTTTTTATTTTCCGCAATCTTTTCCATATATCTCTATCAGATCTCATCCTTGCAAGTAACCGTGAAGGGATTGACAACCCCTTTATAGCGTTGGGTGCAAGTGTTTGATTCTTTGTGTAGGTACATCTATTGGGGACTTGCTTGTATCTCCTACTGGATTGATACCTTGGTTCTCAACAACTGAGGGAAATACTTATCTACTTTGCTGCATCACCCTTTCCTCTTCAAGGGAAAACCAACGCATGCTCAAGAAGTAGCAAGAAGGATTTCTGGCGCCGTTGCCGGGGAGATCTACATCAAGCCTACCAAGTACCCATCACAAACTCATCTCTTGCATTTACATTAGTTGCCATTTGCCTCTAGTTTTCCTCTCCCCCACTTCTAAAACGATTTTCGAAAAGATTTGCCTTTTTATTCGCCCCTTTTCCGTTCGTCTTTTCGTTTGCTTTTTGCTTGCTTGTGTGCTAGATTGCTTGCTTTGTCACGATGACTCAAGAGAATACCAAGTTGTGTGACTTTTCCAATAATAATAATAATGATTTTATTAGTACTCCGATTGCTCCCGCCACTAGTGCGGAATCTTATGAAATTAATGCTGCTTTGCTTAATCTTGTTATGAAAGAACAATTTTCTGGCCTTGCTAGTGAAGATGCCGCATCCCATCTAAATACTTTCGTTGAGTTGTGTGATATGCAAAAGAAGAAAGATGTGGATAATGATATTGTTAAATTGAAGCTATTTCCGTTCTCACTACGAGATCGTGCTAAAACTTGGTTTTCATCTTTGCCTAAAAATAGTATTGATTCATGGAATAAGTGTAAAGATGCTTTTATTTCCAAGTACTTTCCGCCCGCTAAGATCATCTCCCTTAGGAACGATATAATGAATTTTAAGCAACTTGATCATGAGCATGTTGCACAATCTTGGGAGAGGATGAAACTAATGATTAGAAATTGCCCCGCGCATGGTTTGAGTTTATGGATCACTACTAGAAAAAAGGCTGTTAGTGGCGCACCTATTTTGGCTATTAATGGCGCACTATAGGTGCGCCACTATTATCACGCCACTAGTAACAAATACTAATGGCGCACCACTGGTGCGCCATTAGTATCCCAGATAATAGTGGCGCACCACATAGTGCGCCATTACTATGTCTACGGTGCGCCATTACTATGCCTCCTAGGGGGCCATATATACCTTCACCTATGCCCCCAAGTGCGCCATTACTATGCCCCATAATGCGCCACTGGTATTTAGGCTTGGTGCGCCACTAATGTTCAATATGGTGCGCCACTACTATGAATATTAGGATTTTTTTTTGATTTTCTGGTATTTTCACAGGTTACAAAATACAATATACAGCATAGAAAAATATGCACAAAATATATAGTACAATACAGCACCACAATTAGTCAAGTATAAACATCACATAATATATACAATTCATCATATTAGTCTCCGAATTCGAAATAGTGAACAAACTTCAAACATTAGCGAAGTTTAGGTCTCGAGACCGCGAGTAGCGAGTTTGTCGTCACATTACAAAGTCGATATCGATCATCTAAACTACCATCACATAGAAGAGAGCTGCGGTCACGATGAGCATCATCGCGATGAAACTGGTCTTCATCCGGTTCCTCCTCCGCTCCCACCTCTCTCCCGCTAGATAGCGCGCGTATCTAGCTTCCGCCTCCGCCCTAGTGGTGTACCCTTTGTAACTATTACCGCTAAAACGGTGAACCTGTTTCCGACACTCCTCCCAGTCGTCGTAGACTCCGGGAACCTCACCCTTGTACACGACATACGACGGCATCTCTATGCACTAGACAAACAAAACATTAGTAGCAATTCACAGATAATATATAACCAATATATAAGTATGCAACAAAAGGATCGGAAGAGAAAAGCAACACATTAATAGCACGGTTCATGGTCCTACTAATAAATAGCATCGATTACATATAAGTTGAACGACTGTCCAAACTAAAGAGACATACAAGTTCATTAAAGTTTAATTACAACATGAGCTAATCGATATTTCAGAACTACATAGCATCAATACTTTCGACTCGACTCAGGGACCGGAGCGTGGATGAAGCCGCCGTCTTTCGTGATGGTCATGAATGTGCGGTCGTTGTCAGCCTGCATTTGTAGCGTTGTTTCTATTTCACTATTGGACGGTTCATAGTTGAGGTAGAACTGCCCTGAGGTACGAAGGACATCTTGATAGATGATTTCCGCTAACTCCGACTGGATGCGAAAGAATTCTTGTCTGATGTCCTCGTCCTGGATTGCCGACAAGCGTGCGGCCAATTCTTTGAGATCATTTGGTAGCATACGCTGATGATGGTTCCGTACGATCGCCCGCATGTGATGGAGGGCGTAGTAGGCATCCTTCTGAGTGCCAGGCGGCTGCTTGACGCAGGGGAACATCGTTACGTGGGTGAACACGTGCTTGCCGTACCTACAAATTGGCCTCCTGAAGGTGCCTCCAGATTTGGCGTAGCCGGCGAGAGCATCATCAAGAACTTTCTTGATATCTGTGTAGTCTTTCTTCGACTGACGGTCCGAGTCGAAATACGTGGCCATGGAATATTTCGGGCTTAAGAGGATGAGTGTGCAATGTGTGTCACTGCACAAAGCACGGAATGTTAGAAAAAAAAAGAACGATCGAAATCTAAGAAATCATATGTTACGGGGCGGTGAGGGGATGACTTACTCGGAAAAGTAAGGCACGAGGAAGTTATCCTTATCTGGGTTCGCCAGAATGACGCCTTCGAGGTATGAACTCGCGACTTGCCGGTCCCCAGCGTTGCCCAAGATCTTGGCACGCATGTAGAAGGGGTCGACTATCACGATGTCCGGGGTCTTGTCTCTAATGATCCGCATCTCCATACTGAGCGAAAATAGCCGAATGAAGCTGTAGTGCAGCGGATAAAGGTTAAACATAGCGAAGATGTCATCAAACCGCAGGACGATCATACGCCCGATGGTGCTATCGACAAAGCCCTTGCCCTCTCGCACCTTGGCCACGAAAACCGGGTATGCCACATCATTCTCGGAGAGACGCCGCTTCTCCATAGAAAGAACAGCGTCATGCAGACTCCGCATAGCACCGGTTGCAGCATTGAGCAGATTAGTCGGTAGCATCGGCCTACCCGCCACATGCACCCTCCTTGAGATATCCTTAGGTATTGGTGGCCCGTCCTGAGCACGGATCGTACTCGGTGCCGGCTGGCTCGCACCCTTGTTATTTTTTCTTTTCCGTCCCTTCTGCTTCTTCTGCAGTAATGGGATCGAGTTCTGCTCAGAGACCACCTTCTTGAGTGTGTTGGGGCTGATAATATTTCGCACCTCGGCTATTTGAGTCTCGGTGAAGGCGGCATCTGGAGGCGTCTCCTGAGAACTGAACAGACGACGCCTGTTGCAATTGGGTTTCTCCGTGGTACCAGCTAGATCGCGATCGTCTTTTGCAGGGTTGGGTTCTTGAGAAGGAGGCCCCAAGAATTCGTCACCGTACCCATGTTCGTTGATGTACTTATCGACGTTGGAAAATGTACCGTCGTCGTCGTCCGGATCCTGTGCCATATGCATGTCCGGATCAGCTGACCGCGGTAGCGTTGCGGCGGTCTTGCCATGGCTTGGCGCCGGCACGACTGGCGGTGTTGTCTGTGGGGTGGTGTCCCCTGCCCCCAAACGAATCTAGCTCTTCGGCCAAAGCATGGACCAGTTTAAGCAGGCGCTGAGGGTCATCACATCATCTTCGTCGGCCCCAGGGGGTCGATACGGAGGTAACAAATCGTCGCAGCCCCGCAGCACCCGAACCAGTTGAACCCTATACACGGTGGGTGGCATCAGATTACCGTGGAACACACGGTTGCCCGGTTCAACGATTTTGGCCTTGGCGACATCGATCAACTCGTCGTCCACGAAGTGCAAGAGAGTGCATGGAACATTGGCGGCGCCCTGCGAAAACATGTAGGGCGTCAGGGATGCCCAGTCAAAGGCAAGGAGATGAAGTCATCGGCCGAGGCTTAGTTACCGTGATGGCGTCGAGCTCGGCTAATGTCGAGGCACCGCCAACGGCGGGCGTGCAAGTGACGGAGGGGCCGCTTGCTGCCGAGGTGCCGGCCGGCGTATTCTTCCCACACCCGGGTGCATTAAGCTCCAATACCGGCGCCGTCGCCGGAGACACCAATGCCGCCTCCACCGGAGACACCAATGCCGGCACGTTGTGCGAGTTGCTGCCCGTGAAGCTGGGAATCGGGGGCGGCCCCTGTTGGCCTCCCGCAATCCACCCCCGCAGCCCCTCAAGCAAGGTAGGCATAATGGCGGTGATCGTCACTCCCAGTTGGTCTCGCACTTGCTCTTGGACTATCTCCGGAATCCGCGCCACTTGTGCCTTGAGTTCTTTAACCTCGCGCTCCTAGCTTTCCGAGCTGGTCTTTCTCTCCTTTCGCCCAACCTTATAGTATTCTGACCATTTCGTGGACAAGCCTTCGCCGGCCACACGACCAGCTGACGACGGCTTACTGAACTTATCCTTGTGTTTCATTACGTTCAACGCCCTATTTAAAGTGGTGTCGCAAGGGGCAGACGGGGAGCTCTGAGACACCGCGCTACTGCTTTCAGTTTCCTGCGGAAGGAACGTGAACCATTTAGAAATTTGGCTTCATTAATTAGAATGCAACCATATGGAGCTAATTACGCGGGGGTGTATTCCTTACCAGAACACGCTCAAGATCCTTCACCTTCGGATCCGTGGTAAGCTCCTTTGTTACCGGGTCCACCTTGTACCGGGTCCTGACATAGTTCCTGGTCTGCTTTTCATGGTATTTATCGAAGAGGGGCGGTAGGCCTTGCTCGGCACGCTCCGCGTCCTCCTTGTCCCATTTAGGTTCCGCCACTCTGTAACCGCCGGGACCGAGTTTGTGGACCCCTAAGTTCAAGTCCCGCATATCTTCCCCCCACTGACTTGATTCCGCGGATGCGTTGCTCTCGCACTTGATCTTGAACTCCAGGTAGTCAGCTTCGCTGATCGAAGGATTTTTCTCCTTGATCTTCTCATAACTATCACCTCTTAGAATCATTCCCTTCACCGCGGCTTTCCAAGTAGCCAGGGCCGTGCTCATCTTCGTGAGGGCGGCACTATTCACTTTATTCCCTGAGAGGCGTGTGTTTGCGAAGTCACCGGGGAACTTGTATCGTTCGTGCAACTTCGTGAAGAGGAGGTTCGCAAATTCCCTCGGTCACGATGCCTTAGGTTCTCGGTGTTGATCGAGACGGTGCTCCGGCGAATGCACCCGAGTTGTCCCGCGTACCCACCGACTAATTCTTTGGGCGCCGTTGGATGCCCACTTGAGGACACTTCAGTAAATTCCTCCTTGACGGTGCCGAGCACGTTCGGGCGCCGGTCCTTCCGTTGCCTCTTCGGTTGGCTGCCATCTGTGCGTTCGCTGCCATCATCAGTGGTGGCATCCCCGGCGGCACCATCAGTGGTGTCATCCCCGACGCCACTAGGGTTGTGTAGTCGGGATCGGTGTCTTCCGCGACGTCCTCATAGTGGTGAGGTTCTTCCTCCATCTCCTGGGACAGCTCCCAGAATGGCTTGCCCGAACCGCCGGCCTCATCGTTGTTGGCCATGTTCGCTCTAAATAATAAAAAATGGCTAATAATTAGTGCCATGGTGATCTTAAGCACATTGCTCCTGCTTTGTTGGGACCTGATAATGCTCGGGTATTTTCTTTCTAAAAAAACATTCTTATTTTAATTTGACTTCACAAAAAAAGAACCTCTTGTTTTACTTTAATTTGTATCTATCCTCGGAACAACATTCCAAGATATCTGAAGTACACTCAAAATAAGTGTCATGACAAGAAAGAATAGTGTCCTAAAACTATTAATAGAGCATGGCAGGGGTAATTTCATTGACAGGGGTAATTTAGCTGGCAACATAAATTCTAGGAAAAATTCGGCATGACCTTTGCTAAAAAAGGTCATGCCGGAGTGCCAGAAATTTGCCGGACGGAAATTAATCAACGTTCCGGCAAAACATTGGCAACTCGATGTACCTGCACATAAACCCCAAACCAAAAGGATACAGCCCAGCAAGGGAGCCCAGCAAGGGAGCACAAGAGCAGCAAGAGCAGCAAGGGAGTCATGTTTTGATACTTGAACAAAATGACATTTTTTCGTTTCTTCATATAATCATATTTGTCACTCACATTCATGTTCACTGGTGTCTCTTGATTCTGCAGGAGTTAATCAAGTGAGATGTTGAGTTTGAGTTAAACTATCGAAGAGATGCTGGACTAGCAGTTTTGTGATGTTTAGTGTAGTCTATGTAGCGGGCTCTTACTGGTGATACGGACTTACGAAACTCCAAGCTGGAAATGTTGAAGGCAGGCACTAGCTGGATGCATGGGAAATGTAATGATATGAGAGCTAGTCATCAATTATACATCATCATAGTTTGGCTTGAGGGCATGGACTTGTTAGATTAATGTCAAGGCGATTGCCTGATCCGGTTGTATCAATCACAAGTTTTCAGTGTGAACCATTTTGTCCTAATATTAAGTGTGCAGGTTGCCACAAATATGTAGCCTCCATGTATGGATCTCTACTCTCATTTTTCGACCATTACTTGATGTTCGACTTTCACACCCACACCCAAGTTTTTCCAGTCATATTCAGAATACTATTAACTGGTGTCTCACACTGGAAACACTTGTCAACCTTGTTTTTGGCAAACTGTAGCCCTCGAAGAGGGCTAACAAATTTATTAGCAACTTAGACAGTGTACAGACAGAAGTTTTCCATAAGGAAAGGAAATGGCTTCTAAAGCCAATTTGACATTACATCTGAACACTTTGGTACAAAGAATGGAGCATCCAGTAGATGATCTATTAGCGTAGGGCATAGGCCTTCTTTGCAAGAGAGTGAGAAAGAATATTTTGAGTCCTTGGAATGTGGTGAACATGCAAGAGGTGAGATCAAGTGGAGTTAAAAAATTCTGAAAGGATTGGCCTGATTCTGAAAGATACCAGCGGATGGGGATACATACCTTTGTCCGATTCTTGTGCTGCTCTTGTTGTTGAGGAGACGGGGTCGGGGTCGGGGGAGACGGGGGAGACGGGCGCGGGGTCGCCGGAGAGGAGGAGCGACGCGTGAGGAGGAGCACAAAGAAGGCGCATACGCCGTACACGCCGTCACCACCTTCCCCTGCGACAAGATAGAAGGCGTCAGGCAGGCGGAGCCATGCGCGAACAGAGGCGGGGAGGGAGGGAGAGGAGTGGTACGGTGTTGCGTCACTGCTCAGGCCGGCCCTATGCATCGAGAACAGAGGAGGACGGGGGGAATGGAGGAGCAGGGAGGAGTGAGGAGGAGGGAGGAGAGTACCTGTGGGGGCTGAGCGGGCGGCGCCGGGCGCGGGGTCGCGGGGTCGCCGGAGACGGGCGCAGGGGCGCGGGGTCGCCGGAGACGGGCGCGGGGTCGCCGGAGACGGGCGCAGGGGCGCGGGGTCGCCGGAGACGGGGAGGCGGCGGGGGCGCGGGTGGTCGAGGGGGTGTACTGTGTGGGGAGGCGGGGAGGGGAGGGGAGGATACCCTAATTTAGGGTAGAATGATAGCAATGGCGCACCTTTTAGGGGTGCGCCATAAAAACAGGTATATCAATGGCGCACCTCTTAGGGGTGCGCCATAAAAACAGGTATATCAATGGCGCACCTCTTAGGGGTGCGCCATAAACATCGTGAGAGCAATGGCGCACCTCTTAGGGGTGCGCCATAAATATCGTGATAGCAATGGCGCACCTTCTCCTGGTGCGCCATTACTAACATTTTTTTATTTTTTTGAATTTTTACTTGCATGTAATAATTTAAGATTTGAGATAAAAGAAAAGGAAAATGAAAATGGAGTGATAAAATCTTATAAAAATAAGATTTGATATTATTGATTTATTTCTGATTTTATAAAATTGGTTTGAACCAATTTGACAGAAGTAAAATAACAGGCATTTGAATAAATTCAAATGAGAGTTGAACTACACTTGAATTTTCCAGGAACTGAAGTTCAAATGTAAATTCATGGAAATCAAGGGAAGGCCAAAAGAAACCATTGTGCCAAGATTTAGAATTAGATGACATGGTTGAAATCAAGTGACATGAAATAACAGTCATCAAAGATTGAGCTTGCCACTGACACACACACGCGGCCGACACGTCGTGATTCGATCTTAGCTATCTTTTCACAATCTTCTTGCCCTTCTTTCTCGCGGTTGAATAATTTAGCCCCGGAACCCCTTGAATTCTTCTCTTGAACGGACGTCCTTTAGGTAGGGTGGTCCTGCTTCTTCTTGTGGTGTATGGTACTTCATCGTCGTCGTCATCTTCCATCTTCGGGTCGCCGTACTTGTCGAAGTCTTGCTCATTGGCGACTCCATCCATTCCGATGATGTTCCTTTTGCCTCTCCTCACGACATCACGACTGGGCTTTGACGGGTCGGTAATGAAGAAGCATTGGTCCACTTGGCAAGCCAGTACCCATGGCTCATTTTTCGCGGTGACGTTTGCGCCCGCGGTCTTGGATTTGGCTTCGGGTATAACCATGGTGGTGAAATACCGGTCTTCTTTTAGGACGCTCTTGGCCCATCTGACACGGAACATCGGGACCTTCTCTCCAGCGTAGCTCAGCTCCCAGATCTCCTCGATCCTTCCGTAGTATCTGTCCTTGTCGTTACCGGTGTAGGATTCCATCGTTACCCCGGAGTTCTGATAATCGCTCTTCATGTCCTTTTCCTCGGTGTAGAATGTGTAGCCGTTGATATCGTACGCCTGATAGGTCATCAGGTTGTGCTCGGCGCCCTGTGACAAGGCGAATATGAGTTTTTCTTCCGTGGGAGAATCCTCATGTAAAGGGTACGACAGAAGCTTGTCCTTGAACCAACGCGTGAAACATGAGTTGTGCTCTTTGATTATATCTCCGTCCGTCCTCTGTTGGCCTCGGTCATTGTACATCTTCTCAATAAAGGTTTTGTGCTCTACCACCCAAGGATCGACCACGTCTATGTGTTGTAGCGCGACTAGGTTTGCTCTTTCAAAGTCGGCGAGTCGACCCTCGAAGTCGACATGCATTTCGCGGCGACCCTCGCGGTGACCCCATCCAGCGAGCCTGCCGAGGTGCCTGTTGACGGGCAGACCAACGGGGTTCTCGATGCCTAGATAATTCGTGCAGAAAGAGATGCACTCTTCGGTCAGAAAGCCCTTGGCTATGCTTCCATCTGGACGTGCCCTGTTGCGAACGTATCCTTTGATGACACCATTCATCCTTTCGAACGGCATCATGCTGTGCAGGAAGGTCGGCCCGAGTTGGATGATATCCTCCATGATATGGACCAGCAGATGCACCATAACGTCAAAGAATGCGGGCGGGAAGTACATCTCAAGCTCGCATAGTATCACCACGATCTCTTCCTGTAGCCTTCTGACTTGCCTCATGCCAACCGACTTCCGAGAGATGACGTCGAAAAAGTTGCATAGGCCAAATAGCATTTCACGGACGTGCGCGTCCATGATCCCACGGATTGGAACTGGAAGTATCTGCGTCATTAGCACATGACAGTCGTGATACTTCATCCCGCTGAACTTCTGCTTCACTGAGTCTAGGTATCTGCTTATCTTCCCCGCGTAACCGTAAGGAAGTTTTACTCCTACGAGGCAGGTGAAAAACTGCTCGATCTCCTTCTGACTTAGAGTGAAGCACGCGGGAGGGCAGTCATATTCGATCTTCTTGGCCTTTTTGCCTTTGCGACGACTTTCCGTGTCCTTCGCCTCATCATCATCATCATCATCATCATCATCATCATCATTAGGGCGTTTTGCGTGAAGCTCCTCCTTGATGCCCATTGATTGCAAGTCTGCCCTTGCTTTTGGCCCATCTTTGGTCCTCTCTGGCATGTTGAGCAGGGTACCAAGCAGACTCTTGCACACGTTCTTCGTGATATGCATGACATCAAGGCTGTGAGGCACACGGAGGATCTTCCAGTACGGCAATTCCCAGCAAACAGACCTCGTTTTCCATACCTTCAGCAGCGGCTCTGGCGCCTTTCGCTTCTTTCCCGGCGGTGGGCACTCTTTCCAATTTTTCAACAGCTCGTCTATTTCCTCGCCGCTCCTCGTACGTGGGGGTCTTCGGGGTTCGGTTTCACCATCGAACAGATCCTTGCGTTTTCTCCATGCGTCATCGTCGTGAAGCCACCTTCGATGTCCCATGAACACGGTTTTCGAAGACCCGGGATCTCTATCTAGCTGGCGATACGTTGTGTCATCCATGCACCTGACGCATGCACAAAATCCGTGGACCACCTGCCCCGCGACATATCCGTAACCGAGATAGTCGTGCACCGTCGTGAGCAGTGCGGCTCTCATAGGGAAATATTCTTTCGCTGCGGCGTCCCACGTATTGGCTGGCGTTTTCCACAGCGTGTCTAGCTCCTCTTTCAGTAGCCCCAGATACAGATTGATGTCGTTCCCTGGTTGTTTCGGCCCTTCAATTAGCATACTCATGTGAATGTACTTCCTCTTCATGCACATCCAGGGGGGAAGGTTGTACATCCACACAAACACAGGCCAGGTGCTATGTGTGCTTCTCTGGCTGCCAAACGGATTGACTCCATCGGTGCTCGCGCCCAGCATGATGTTCCTTGGATCGTCCCCAAATTCTAGGTGTTCGAAGTTCAACGCTTGCCACTGGCTCGCATCCTTAGGGTGACTCAGCATCTTGTCTTTTTTATTTATCTCCGGATCATTTCCGTCATCTTCTCGCTTCTTCTCCTTCCTATCCGCGTGCCAACGCAGGAGCTCTGCTAGCTTAGGGTCCGCGAAATACCGCTGCAGACGAGGAGTGATCGGAAAGTACCACACCACTTTTCGAGGAGCTTTCTTCCCCTTCTTGTATCGAGTGACGCCGCACACCGGACATATGGTAGACTCCGCGTGCTCGTCCCGATAAATGATGCAATCGTTCATGCACACATGGTATTTCACGTGCGGTAAATCCAGAGGACACACGATTTTCTTCGCCTCCTCGAAACTGGTCGGTCACTTGTTCCCCTTGGGAAGACGTTCGTGCCAGAATGACATGTTCTCGTCGAAGCATGCGTCGGTCATTTTGTGTTTTACCTTCATCTCCAGAGCCATGAGCGTTACTTTCAGGCGGGTATCCTCGGGCCTGCATCCTTCATACAATGGAGTAACCGCGTCTATCTCCAGTTGATCCAGCTTGGCTTTCTCTCGGGCGGCAGCTCTTGCGTTACCCGTCTGCTTGAGAAGCAGCTCTTGAATATGAGGGTCCTGCACCCAGCCCATCGATGGTCCATCGTCGTCTGCTCTGGCATCTTCATCTTCATGATCATGCCCTTCATCTTGATCTTCCTCATCATCATGTCCGGCATCTTCTACATGATGACTGTGTCCTGCATCTACTTCGTGATCATGTCCTGGAGATTCTTCGTCTTCTCGCCCGCCCTCGCCGCTATTGTCTTGCTGCCCTTCCTTATTTCTTACCCGGCCCCCATGGACGACTTCATAATCATCTTCATCACCTTGCCACCGATAGCCATCCATGAAACCACGCACGAGCAGGTGGTCCCGCACCTGTCTGGAATCCGGGTCCATAAGGCTCTTCAGCTTGCATCTTCGACACGGACATCTTATCTCCGTCTTGTTCTTTTGAAGCATCTCGGCCTTCGCGGAGCTCAAAAACCTATTCACGATGCCTTCGGTCATCGTGCGGACCATGGTCGCATGCGGGGTAGAGCAAAACGATATTTTAGAACCAAATTTTTTTTTGGCATGACTTTGCCTAAGCATGACTTTGCCTAAAAATAGGACCAAAAAGAATGCATAGTGCCAAATTCTCGCCGAAACGGAAATGAATCAACATTCCGGCAAAATATTGGCAACTATCGCATTTCAAATACCGGTACCTGCAAACACTTACCTAGAACATAAAGAAAGCTTTCCCCTTACTTACCTATCAAAAAAAGGAAATTTAACCACTTAATTTGGGTGAATCTATGGTGCAAATGAGGTGAGGAGGAGGAGGCAGCCGAGACCAAGCTTGGTAGAGGTGGAGAGAATGAAGTGGGGAAAGTGAGTGTGGTAGGTGGCTGTCAAAAATATCTAGCTGCTCTCAGGTAACCAATGGCGCACCTCCTAAGAATGCGCCATTGGTAACCAGGGTTACTAATGGCGCACCTCGTGTGTGGTGCGCCATTACTAGTTTTGAAAAAAAAATTGAAAAAAAAATTGTTAGTAGTGGCGCACCAGGGTGTGGTGCGCCATTACTAGTTAAAACTAGTAATGGCGCACCACACCCCGGTGCGCCATTACTAGTTTTGAAAAAAAAATTGAAAAAAAAATTGTTAGTAGTGGCGCACCAGGGTGTGGTGCGCCATTACTAGTTAAAACTAGTAATGGCGCACCACACCCTGGTGCACCACTGGTAAGTCTGGGGAGGGGGGTGTGCCCAGGAGAAACTTAGCAGTGGCGCACCACACACCAGGTGCGCCATTAGTAATATGGACATTAATGGCGCACCCATATCTGCTGCACCACTGCTATATAGCAGTGGCGCACCACATACATGGTGCGCCATTAATGTCCATATTAGCTATAGCCGTTTTCCTAGTAGTGGATGATTATACAAATTTTCTATGCTGGATTGAATTTTGCATCTAGGAATCTCTTAGATTCCGCCGCGGGTGGTACTTTTATGGAAATCACATTAGGAGAAGCTACTAAACTCCTAGATAATATTATGGCAAATTACTCTCAATGGCATACCGAAAGATCTCCTACTAGTAAAAAAGTGCATGCTATTGAAGAGATTAATACTTTGAGTGAAAAGATGGATGAATTGATGAAATTTTTTGCTAGTAAGAGTGCTCCTATTGATCCTAATGATATGCCTTTGTCTTCTTTGATTGGAAATAATAATGAATCTATGGATGTGAATTTTGTTGGTAGGAACAATTTTGGTAACAACGCGTATAGAGGTAATTTCAATCCTAGGCCATTTCCTAGTAATTCCTCTAATAATTATGGTAATTCCTACAACAATTATTATGGAAATTATAATAAGATGCCCTCTGATCTTGAGAATAATATTAAAGAATTTATTAGTTTGCAAAAAGGTTTCAATGCTATGATTGAAGAAAAACTGCTCAAGATTGATCATTTGGCTAGGAACGTTGATAGAATTTCTCTTGAGATTGATTCTTTTAAAATTAGATCTATTCCACCCAAGCATGATATTAATGATTCTTTAAAAGCTATGAGAATTTCTATTGATGAGTGTAAGGAAAGAACCGCTAGAATTCGTGCTAAGCGTGAATGGCTTGAAAAAGTGTGTTCTCGAGATAATAATGATGAAGATCTTAAAGTGATTTATGTGACTCCTATTGAATCTTTCTTTTCTAATGTAAATCTTGATAAAGATGGGACTGGAGATAAGTCAACTTTAGTTAAAAGGCGTCCCAATGATTTGGAGTTTATAGATCCTAATGCTAAGATTGACAAAAGTGGGATAGAAGAGGTCAAAACTTTAAATAGCAATGAACCCACTCTTTTGGATTTCAAGGACTTTAATTATGAGAGTTGTTCTTTGATTGATTGTATTTCCTTGTTGCAATCCATTTTGAATTCTCCTCATGCTTATGATCAAAATAAAGCTTTAACTAAACATATCGTTGATCCTATGATGAAATCTTTTGAAGAAAAACTTGAGTTGGAAGTTTATATACCTAGAAAGCTTTACGATGAGTGGGAACCCACTATTAAGATTAAAATTAAAGATTTTGAGTGCCATGCTTTGTGTGATTCGGGTGCTAGCGTTTCCACGATTCTGAAAACTCTATGTGATGTGTTAGGTTTCCGTGAATTTGATGATTGCTCTTTGAATTTGCATCTAGCGGATTCCACCATAAAGAAACCTATGGGAAGGATTGATGATGTTCTTATTGTTGCAAATAGGAATTATGTGCCCGTAGATTTCATTGTTCTTGATATAGATTGCAACCCTACATGTCCTATTATTCTTGGTAGACCTTTCCTTAGAACGATTGGTGCAATTATTGATATGAAGGAAGGAAATATTAGATTCCAATTTCCATTAAGGAAAGGCATGGAGCACTATTCTAGAAAGAAAATAAAATTACCTTATGAATCTATTATGAGAGCTACTTATGGATTGCATACCAAAGATGACAATACTTAGATCTATTGCGTTTTGCCTAGCTAGGGGCGTTAAACAATAGCGCTTGTTGGGAGGCAACCCAATATTATTTTTGCTTTCTATTTTTTGTTTCTGTTTTGGTGTGTTTTGCACATTATTAATTCTTTATTAATTGTGTTTTTATGTTTTTATTAGTGTTTGAGCCAAGTAAGACCTTTGGGATGGTCTACGGTGTTTGTTGATTTGATTTTGCTGAAAAACAGAAACTTTTGGCTCAGTCCAGGAATTTTATAAATTCACTGGAACGTGATTTTGATACGAAATTTTTACAAAAGATTTATATACAAATTTCCCTGGTTGTCCTAATTTTGCAGAATATTTGGAGTTACATAAGTATTCGAAGTCTACAGATTGCTACAGACTGTTCTGTTTTTGACAGATTCTGTTTTCTTTGTGTTGTTTGCTTATTTTGATGTATCTATGGGTTGTATCGGGGGGTATGAACCATGGAGAAGTTAGAATACAGTAGGTATTACACAAATATAAATAAAGAATGAGTTCACAACAGTACCTAAAGTGGTGATTTATTTTTCTTATACTAACGGATCTCATGAGTTTTCTGTTGAGTTTTGTGTTGTGAAGTTTTCATGTTTTGGGTAAAGATTTGATGGACTATGGAATAAGGAGTGGCAAGAGCCTAAGCTTGGGGATGCCCAAGGCACCCCAAGCCATATTCAAGGATACCAAAGAGCCTAAGCTTGGGGATGCCCCGGAAGGCATCCCCTCTTTCGTCTTCAATCCATCGGTAAATTTACTTGAGACAATATTTTTATTCACCACATGATATGTGTTTTGCTTGGAGCGTCTTGTATGATATGAGTCTTTGCTTTTTAGTTTGCCACAATCATCCTTGCTGCACACATCTTTTTTAGAAGGACACGCTGAATCATGAATTTATTAGAATACTCTATGTGCATCACTTGTATCTTTTGAGCTAGGCAATTTTGCTCTAGTGCTTCACTTATATCTTTTTAGAGCATGGTGGTGTTATGTTTTATAGAAATAATTGAACTCTTGTACCTCACTTATATTATTTTGAGAGTCTCTAAACAGCATGGTAATTGGATTAGGTTATGAATTTGGTCCTAATATAATAGGCATCCAAGAGGGATATAATAAAAACTTTCATATTAAGTGAATTGAATATGATGAGAAGTTTGATTTCGTGCATGTAGTTTTGAGATGTAGAGATGGTGATATTAAGAGTTATGCTAGTAAGTAATTGTGGATTAGTAGAAATACTTGTGTTAAGGTTTGTGTTAAGCTTGGGGATGCTTGATACGTCTCCAACGTATCTATAATTTTTGATTGTTCCATGCTATTATATTATCTGTTTTGGATGTTTTATATGCATTAATATGCTATTTTATATTATTTTTGGGACTAACCTATTAATCTAGTGCCTAGTGCCAGTTTCTGTTTTTCCTTGTTTTTGAGTATTGCAGATAAGGAATATTAAACGGAGTCCAAACAGAATAAAATCTTTGGAATAATTTTTCTTGGACCAGAAGAAACCTACCAAGCTTGGAGAACAAGGCAAGAGAGCCGCCGTGTGGCCACAAGCCACAGGGGCGCGCCCAGGGGGGTAGGGCGCGCCCCCCCTGGCTTGTGGGCCCACGACAGCCCTCCTAACCCTACTCTTCGGCTTATAAATTCCCAAATATTCCCTGGATACCAAAAAGAGCCACGAAAATACTTTTCCGCCGCCAGGAGCCTCTGTTCCCGTGAGATCCAATCTTGGAGCCTTTTCCGGTAATCTGCCGGAGGGGGATTCGATCACGGAGGGCATCTACATCAACTCCATTGCCCCTCCAATGATGCGTGAGTAGTCCACCACAGACCTTCGGGTCCATAGCTAGTAGCTAGATGGCTTCTTCTCTCTCTTTGCTCTTCAATACCATGTTCTTCATGATCTTCATGGAGATCTATCCGATGTAATACTCTTTTGCGGTGTGTTTGTCGAGATCCGATGAATTGTGGGTTTATGATCAGATTATCTATGAATATTATTTGAGTCTTTTCTGAATTCTTATATGCATGATTTCATATCTTTGCAAGTCTCTTCGAGTTATTGGTTTGGTTTGGCCAACTAGATTGGTAATTCTTGCAATGGGAGAAGTGCTTAGTTTTGGGTTCAATCTTGCGGTGTCCTCACCCAGTGACAAAGTAGGGGTAGCAAGGCACGTATTGTATTGTTGCCATTGAGGATAAAAAGATGGGGTTTTCATCATATTGCTTGAGTTTATCCCTCTACATCATGTCATGTTACCTAATGCGTTACTCTGTTCTTCATGAACTTAATACTCTAGATGCAGGCAGGAGTCGGTCGATGTGTGGAGTAATAGTAGTAGATGCAGAATCGTTTCGGTCTACTTGACACGGACGTGATGCCTATATGCATAATCATTGCCTTGGATATCGTCATAACTATGCGCTTTTCTATCAATTGCTCGACAGTAATTTGTTCACCCACCGTAATATTTGCCTTCATGAGAGAAGCCTCTAGTGAAACCTATGGCCCCCGGGTCTATTTTCCATCTAATATTTTCAGATCTATTTACTTGTGTTTTTACTTTCTGCAATCTTTTCCATCTATTTCTATCAGATCTCATCCTTGCAAGTAACCGTGAAGGGATTGACAACCCCTTTATAGCGTTGGGTGCAAGTGTTTGATTCTTTGTGTAGGTACATCTATTGGGGACTTGCTTGTATCTCCTACTAGATTGATACCTTGGTTCTCAACAACTGAGGGAAATACTTATCTACTTTGCTGCATCACCCTTTCCTCTTCAAGGGAAAACCAACGCTAGCTCAAGAAGTAGCAATTGGCTTCTTCTTGTCGTTGTCGACGAAGTTCTTCTTGTTGTGCTTGGAGAAGTACTTCTTGCTCGTGATGAGCTTGGCGGTTGCGTTCCTCCAAGGCACGAGTAGCTTCTTACAAAGCGTGATGTGCTTCAAGCACTCGTTAATGGCGGCGATGTTGTTCTTCTTCTCGGCGTCGTTGTTCTTGGTCTTGGCGTTGTTGTTCTTGCTCCAACGCATCTTGATCTTGTTGGCGGCAATGTTCTCGAGCGCGGACGCGATCTTGCAATCCATTGCCATGAAATGGATTGTCTTTACGGTGACGACCTTGTGGAGAACTTGGGCCGGAGTGTTCGTCGCGATGGTGATGACGCGCTTGTGGACTTGCGTCGGAAGCGTACGTCGTTGAGTTGCGACTTGTGTGATGACTCCTTGTCGATGTAGATGATGAAGGTGCGCCGGTGACCATCAAAGACCGGAGCTCCTCCATTTGGCTTGAGCTTGGTATCGAGGTATTCCCTTGTGCGCAATTTGGATTCACGCAAGTTGGAGGCAAGTTGGTCTATGCGGTCATGCAAGACATCTTGAGTAATTGCCTTGTGTGCGCCGAAGAAGTGTAACTTGGTGATGAGGTTGTTCGCGTCATCGTCATCATGCTCCTCAAAGGCCGGGTTCGACATGATGTTGCTATCCATAGCACTCAAAGAGATATAAGTGGAAGAGTGAGAAGACAATACCAATTACCGTTCCAAAAGTTTAAAGTGGATCAAGATCACTCAATGTGCAAGTATGGAAATAGTAGAATTGGTACCGAAGATCGTCCTTCTCACACCTACACAAATAAGGCTTATGGAGTAGCTTGGTTAGGATAGTGGCACAAATTCCAAGCAATCCAAAAGATAAGATTCAATCAAGTTGAAAGAGATTCGTAAAATTCGCAAATGAGACAATGCAGATCAATAGCAATGAGTATACACGGAAACACACACACGAAAGAAAATTGGGGTCATGCAACCAAGGATGAGCCAAAATGTGGAATCCATGGAAAATGCTCACGTTGCACAACTCTAGAGAGATGCTAGCACGATTGCTCCAATGGGTGTGATGCCTGACTTGCTATGTGTGTATGTGGCACGTGTCACTCGCTCAAGTGATCCGAGATGATCAAGTATGCAATGCGAATGCTATTGCTCTTTTTCTCTTGCTTAAAAGCTTTGCTTCTCTTTCTTTCCTTTTGCAATGATGTTTTGTATGGACACAATGCGGGATGTGCACACCAAGATAGCACTTATGTATGCGGGTACTATGTTGTAACACAAAAGATGATACTAAGATATATGCACGGACATGAAGCTATGCAGAGTATGTATCACTAAAGTGCACAAGTAGCGTGACCCGGCAATACTCAATGGCTAGTCTCGATAGGCAAGTAACGCAAAGAGGCTCGGGGTAACAATGTAATGGCAAGGGTAAATGGTCAAGAGTGTCGTCGCGGTTACAATCCTTGCTTACGGTGAGGTGTCAATGAAGAGTTGGTTGGCGATGATCCGGAGCGATGATGAGCGGCGATGTCGATGAAGAACCACTCCTAATTAGCCGAAACACCTTAGGAATGGTGATACTCGCGACTCAAAATCTCAAATGCAAATGGGTTGCAGAAGAAATGGCGGAAGGTTGCAGAAGAAATGGAGGGAAGAACAAAATCTGTCAAAATTTGGAGGTAAAATAGCTTGGCTGTTCTCCAGGGGCCGGATGTCCGGGCTGCCTGGGCCGGATGTCCGGGGTACGGGCCAGATGTCCGGGCCTCCTGATCTAGATCCAATCTCAGGATCCCTATGAACTAGAGGATGAACACGAAAATTTTTCGGCAAAATTGGGACGATTTGATGGTGGAAAATGATGGAGATGGTGGGGAAAAGCTAGATCTACCTCTCCACAACGAAATTCATGGATCCAAATCAACAAAATCTCCTCAAATCAAATGAAGCCAAGAAATTTGGTATGGCTATTTCTGTGGGGATTTTTGAAATTAGGTCAAAACAAAACAAAATTGGCTAGCAAACGAAGGGGGAGACTCCAAATTCATGAGAAACCTTGGCTCTTGATACCAATATGATACGGGGCACGCCCGTGTGTGTCGATCTTTCATGAATTGGAGGGGATCTCACGAGGAACATGAAGAACACAAGAGAAACACGAAAGGAAAATCAAACACTCAAGGACAACCTTCGATCACACATCCACTAGAATCACACGAGTACATGAGTATCACGGTCCACAATCAACAAAAGGATACAAGTAACGATAGTCTCCTCGCTCCGAAGGAGGAGGTCTTGAATCCCGTGGGATCTTCCCTTAGAGGGGCCTTGGCATCACTTGGATCTTCTCTCAACGGAGGTCAATCTCCTAGAGAGAAGTAAGTGATGGAGCTATGCTCAACAAAAATCTTTGCCAAACAAAAGCTAACCCTAGAGAGAGGAGGTGGAGGTGTTTATATACTACTAGGGGAAAGAGGGGCGAAGGAAAGGGTACATGGCCACTCGGGCCCGAGTCTGCCAACACAGGGGACGGATGTCTGGGGCTTCAGGGGTGCGCCGGATGTCCGGGCTTGGGGGCCGGATGTCCGGGCTGTGGAAGCTGGATTTCGTGCGAATCTGGTTCTGGCTCACCGGATTTCCAGGGGAAAGCACCGGATTTCCGGGGCGGTGCCGGATGTCCGGGCCGGGGCCGGATGTCCGGCGCGTGTAGCTTCTACTGCTGGCCCTTGGTGTTGGTGCAGTCTCCAGGGGCCAGATGTCCGGGGTCTAGGCCGAATGTCCGGGACCTGGAGGGTGTTCTCGCCACCATTTGTCGCTCTTGTCCATTCTTCTTTGTGTCCGTTCCCATGGGGACTTGTCCTTCACCACGAGCATCTTCTAGGCCTTCTTCATGGTACCTGAGCATGCATAGGATCTCCGATTGAGGTAGCATCCAAGTTCCATGAACATCAAAGAGAGAATCATATAGGAGAGATGTCACCTCGTGTTCAATAGCACGGGCACCGGCTCTAGTCATGGGTCCCTTTGTGGCTTGATGTGATGGTGTAGAGTCCATGGGGATGATCGTGGGATGCTCCGCATCAGCAGGGCTTCTTCAGCCTTTACCCATCCCAGAGTGGAAATTCAATCATGTTGAAATGGATTTCATCACTGGGTTTCCTAAGTCCAAGAGAGGGAATGATGCCATCTTCATGGTCATCGATAAGCTCACCAAAGTTGCCCACTTCCTTCCGGTCAAAGAATCTATCTTGGCAGCTCATCTATTAGAGCTGTACACGTCAAGGATAGTTTCTTTGCACGGTATTCCTCAGCTCATATCCTCAGATTGTGGAAGCATCTTCACTTCCAAGTTTTGGGATTCCTTCCAGACTGCAATGGGGACCAATCTCTGTTTCAGCACAACTTTCCATCCTCAGACTAGTGGTCAAGTTGAGAGAGTCAATCAAATCCTTGAAGATATGCTCAGAGCTTGTGTGATTTCTTTTGGCATGAAGTGGGAAGATTGTCTCCCGTTTGCTGAGTTCTCATACAACAATAGCTTCCAAGCAAGTTCCGGCAAAGCTCCTTTCGAGATTCTCTATGGCAGAAAGTGCCGCACCCCGCTCAATTGGTCTGAAACCGGTGAGCATCAAATCCTTGTGAATGACATGATCACTAAAGCAGAAGAAATGTGCCGTGTCATTCGTGAAAATCTCAAAGCAGCTCAATCCGCCAGAAGAGTTATTATGATAGCAAGCATCGTGACATGACCTTCGAGATCGATGATTTTGTCTATCCCAGAGTGTCTCCCATGAAGGGCACTCAACGCTTTGGCATCAAAGGAAAGCTTGCTCCATGCTTTGTGGGTCCTTTCAAGATTGAGGGCAAGAGGGGAGACCTTGCCTACCAACTTGAGCTTCCTTCCAATTTTTCAAATGTGCATGATGTGTTTCACGTCTCTCAGCTCCGGAAGTGTTTCAAGACTCCCGAGCGCACCGTTGATCTCCAAGACATTGATCTCCAGGCAGATGTATCCTATCATGAGCATCCAGTTGCTATCCTTCAAGAGACTAAGCGTAAGACTCGCAACAAGTCAATCAAGTTTCTAAAGGTGAAGTGGTCACATCACTCCGACAAAGAGGCCACTTGGGAACGAGAGGACCATCTCTGTTCTGAATTTCCCGAATTCTTCCGTTCCTAGATCTCGGGACGAGATCCTCATGTAGTGGGGGAGAGTTGTAACAGCCCAAGTGCATCCTTGCCATATTGTAATATTCCATGTGGACCTTCATGTTGTGCACTTGTGTTTGGGTAATAATTTTGCCTCATGTCTTTGCATCATGGCATCATGTTCATCCTATCATAAGTGCATCATATTTGCATCATGCTTCCATATGTGGTGATGTTTTGTGAGTGTGTGTATTGTGGTGTTGGTGTGCTAATTACCCATGTGTTGTTAGTTGTGAAAGAAACCCGTCCTCAATTGCTCAAAAACCATAACCACCTCTCCTATTTCAATAAAGGCTATAAGTGATGAATTTACTTGCTTGTTCACCTCTTTAAAAATGTTGCACCTCTTCCAAATAATCTATTTAGATTTGTTAAATAGCTCTAAGTCATGTTTGAAATATCTGCCTCTTTATACTTTGCAAAAACAGATTCACATGCTAATAATTACGATTTAAATTGTTTGCTCTAAAATACTAAGACTATTTTTAATAAATAGGGTATATTTTTGTGAGTTCAAAAGTATTTTTATTTCTGTCTCAAAGATCTCTCTCTCTCTCTTCTCTGTGTTGCTTGTTTTCTCTAGTTTAAAAAAACAAGGCTTTCCAGAGAGGGAGAGAGAGAGGTTCGGCCCACCTGGGCCTTTGCCTTACGCAAGCCCAGCAGCAGCGCAGCCCGCTAGCGACAGGCATCGTCAACCTCTGTACGGCGCACATCCAGCGAAGCCACGTCGCCCCTAGCTGATTTGACGGCCGAAGAAGCCCCTAGCCCCCTATCAGGCATGTCCAAACCCTACCCGGATCTCCCCTCGATCCATTCTGCACCTCTCCTTCCCTCTCTGCCACCAAGTAAGCGAGAAACGCTCCACGCCATAGCCATGCCCTCCATGCTCCGGCTGAGCACGAGCTCGAGCTCGGGGTAACCTCTCCATCGCGCCTCCGGTGCTCTGGTGCCGAGGGAAGGGCGTCCCCGTTGCACCTCTTCTTCCACGACGACCCACGCAACGCCAACCCCCTCCGGAGCTGCCTCACCGTCGTCATCTTCTTCTTCCCATTCGGATCAGAACATCACCGGACTTCCACCGGCACTTGCATCGTCTCCATTGCGCATCCGGCCGCCCATTCATGTCCTAGGTAAACTAGGTATACCCCTCTCCCTACCTACCCCAATCCCTCGTGCTCTAGTGCCCCGTTCTCGAAGATCCGTCCGTGCCAAGATCGCGTTCTCGATGCTCCGGTCAAGCTTGCATTTTTTTGTGGTTGTTGTGTTGCGCTGTGTTGCCAAGCCATCATGACCGTGCCCCGCCACGCGTACATGTTGTTGCTTGCCTCCCGCACGCACCTTGCCTCGCATAGCCCTGCTAGTGCATTGCCTTGCCGAGCTTCACCACGCTGCCATGGTTCGGGAGGTCGAGCTCTTCGCGCGGCCGCCTTGCCTCGTTTTCCCTCCGTGATAGCCCCGGGGATGGGACCCCCAGCCGATCCCGCAGCCCCGCCGCCGCTTCCCCTATGCTGCAAGCCGCCGTGGTAGTCGCCGGCGTTGTCTCCTCCTCGGCTGGTTCGGGAGGGAGTAGAAGACCGCGCCAGTTGTTAAAAGGGAACCAACCCCACCTTGGACACGAGCCGTGCCGTACCCTGTTGGTTCGACCGAACCAGCTAGACCGTGAGGTCTGGGGTTCGAGTCCCCCCGGGCACAGATTAGCCCCCCCTTTTTTTCTTCAAATGCTGGGCCACTGACAGTGGGCCCGAGGACCCACTTGTCATCCCCTAGGTCCCCTGGTTCAATGCCAGGTGGGCCTCTGTTTTTATTTTATTTTGTTTTGTTGTTTTTTTTCTTTTCTGTAATGTTTCTGGAATATTTCCTTTTAAGGAAATGTTGCCAGATTAGTTAATTCCAGATCTGTCAATGTTCCTAGGACATGCGTAATCTCGCATATGAGTGACTATAAGTGAATTGGTGATTTTGAGATTGCAATAATGTGAGACTTATCAACAGGAACATAGGCTTGTGATATATTCTTTTGGGGTAGAAAAATCCAGTGAATCCAGTGGTGATATTAGTTTTACCATTTGGCCAAGTTTGTGAAAATGTTATCTTGTGATAATGTGCCCTTTTGTCTTTTTCACATGAATTAATTCTTGCATCATATGATAATCTTGTCAACATAACATATGTCCATTAGTGTGTGCTCTAGCCCCTGGTATTTTTGCATGCCATGATAGATCATGTTATGAGTGGCATTCTTGATGTCAACATGCCACTAAAATTCTGTTTTCACATGCCCAGAATATTCTAAGTGTTGGAAATCTCTTATTTTGTTGCCATGTTACCTAGATGATTCCCATGTATATGTTGCTCCTTTGGAGTGGGCACAATGGTAAGCATTGTTGTGTTTGTCATCCTCTGTAGATGTGTGCCAAGATCTTGTGGATTAGACTTTTGCATCTTATATAAAACTTGTTGTCAACATGCTATTCTGTTAACAAGTGCCATGTTTGCCTCTTGTAAATTTCACTAAGTCTGAGAATCTGCTATTTTCAATATGTCATATTGTGAGGATGGTAGCCATTGATACATGCATATTTTGATGTTTCCATAATGTAATTACTTGAAGTACATGTTGCCCTCTACAACCCTGTTAATTTTCATGCCATGAAATTTCCTGTAGCATACATAAAAGTTGCTGTCAAGATGCTATCATGTTAACTCAGATTCTGTGAAACTGGAATTTTCACTAAGTCCTTAAAAACTGTTTCAACATGCCATCTTGTGAGCTTCATTGTCATTGATCTATGCTTCCTTTCATTTTTATGTAGATAGATAAAATGTTGTGCATGCTGTATATTTCATGTCCATGGCTTGGTTGTAATTTGAAACTTGCTATAGCTCTGGATATGGGTGTTACAAGATGACATGTTGCTGTTTGTGGTCAGATTGTGTATAGAATTGTTTTGTGACTTGTGGGAGCTATACTCCATTGTGTTGCTTGATCTTTAGCTCTATTCTTGCTAGACTTTCATTTCCTATCCAGTGGCATTCTTGGAATACCAAGGAATAGCCCATGGCCTCCCTCATCTTGTGTTTTGTCTCCGTTAACGTTCGTACATTGCCGTGAGTGTACCGTGAGCTACGTTACTCCGTTTGCAACGTTCTACATATGCATTTGCATCGATTTTGCATGAAGCATTCATATTTGCCATGATCACGCATGCTCAAATAACTAAACTTGAGGTTCTATCCAGAATACTAAAGAACTTAATAATTGCATGAGAAACATGACTAGCATAGGGTTGCCATGTTAAATACTTCAACTTGGTCATGCATCATCTTGATTGTGCATTGCACTTTGTTTGTATGTTTATTTGGTGTTGTTTCTCTTTGGGTAGATGCTAGTGTCGAGCCTGAGTACGAGGATCTAGGAGAGTACAACTACGAGGACCCAGCTCTTTGTCCCTCTGAAGACCCAGCAGGCAAGACGATCATACCCGGATCCCGACACTATTTTTGCTATGCTAGATGTATCGCTTCTACCGTTATGTTTAGTTACCTACCACTTAAACTGTCAGCCTCTTAAATTGCAATGAAAGCCTCTAACCCCTCCACTTCCTAGCAAAACATTGATTGGCTACGTTACCGCTGCTCAGCCCTTATCTTATAGAGTTGCTAGTTACAGGTGCAAGCTTTCCATGTGTCAACATGGATATTTGGAGATATAACCTTATTTATTGTTATTTAAATTAATGCACATATATATCTGACAATGGTGGAAGGCTTGGCCTTTTGCCCGGTGTTTTGTTCCACTTTTGCCGCACTAGTTCCGAGTACCGGTGTTATGTTCCATATTTTGCGCTCCTAACATGCTCGGGGTTGTTATGGGGACCCCCTTGACCATTCGTTTTAGATTAAAACTTTTCTGGAAAGACCCAACTTTGGTACTACATTTTCTAAACAACTTAATTAAAATTCATAGGGCTTAGCTACCCCGTGGATAATTTAATCAAACCCTGGGCCAGTGCTCCTCATGAGTGTTGGTCCAAACCGAGCGATGTCCGGCGCCCCCTGGTCACCCGGGGTTTCAGCTAACCCGACATCTAGCTCGTCTGGTAGTGCCCTGAGAAGAGATACGCGCGGCTCCTATTGGGATCTGGCCTGTCGGGCGGTCTTGCTGGACTTGTTTTACCTTTCTCGAATGTCTTGCGCGAGGGATTTTGAGGATACTTTGGGCTCTCTCGAGGTTGAGGTTTTCCAACGGAATTGCCTAGGAGATTACCGGATCCGTGGTCAAGGTTATTCCCGCGGCGTGTGGTTAGTTTGTGATGGATGAGTTGGAGCACCCCTGCAGGGTTAAATCTTTCGGAAAGCCATGCCCGCGGTTACGTGGCAACTTGGAAATTTGTTTAACACCCGGTGATAGTTAACTTGAAGTAAACTCAACTAAAATACACCAACTGTGTGCGTAACCGTGATTGTCTCTGCTCATGAACATGAACAAAGAGAGAACATGGTGGGGTTATGTTTGACGTAAGTAGGTGTTCAGGATCACTTAGTGATCATTATAGTTCACGACCGTCATACGTAGGCCACCATAATTACATTCATGTTCTCGTAAGTTAGCCACCAAATACATGCTTAGTGCTTGCTACAGCCTCACCACTTAACCATTCCTCACCTATTTGGCTTACATAGTTTTGATACCCGGGTTATGAGATTGCTGAGTCCCTATGGCTCACAGATTACAACAATACAGGTACAAGTGTTGACGAGTACGTGCCTAATGACTTGTTGCAGCTCCAGTGGGAGTATGATGAAGAACGTAGGCATATGTATGTTACGTATCCTGATGAGTAGGGTGCTTCGTGGTGGTGTTCCTGGGATAGCAAGACAATTTTCATTGCTTCTTTTCTCGTTTGATTTCGTCCATAGCCGGACCCTGTGTTCTCGATGATGTATGAATAATTTGTGTGGACTTGTAAGATAGCTTGTGGCGAGTGTAAGCCAACTCATATGTTCATCTCTTCCTACATGTATGCAATGATCACTTGTACTTGCGAAACGACTAGATGCGCTTCTATCCCCGTCGAGGCCCTCGTGCCTTAATAGGGATAGACCGCATCTTGGGCGTTACAGTAACTCGACATCATCAATTGGAAATGACACCGTATTAATTGCTACAATCCTGGCATGGACAGAGGAGGTAATATTCTTTGGAAAGTCTCTTCTTTGTCTGTTCAGCCAAAGCCATGAACTCCTTCACGCCATCGCTATACCTTGAGCTTGTCCGATCCCCCATCCATTCAGATCGTTCCATCTGCACATGTTCCATCCTTAATGGATGCACAAAGATGGGTGAGTAAATCACAAGATTTTATTTTCAAAATTTATGGAGGGCGCTGCATAATGTTATCCAGCCGTGCAATGACACTAATCAACTAGTCAATTTACACGCATCATCAGTAGTGCCCTTATAAGAATTTAATACCTTAATTAGGCCACTCAAGGAAAAGAATACCTTAATTGATTAGCAGCGTCACAGCGAGACAGCAGGGTCGAGGAGCAGAGCTTAGCGGGGCACCTGCATGAAGTCCGGGCTCCACTATCCCGCCTACGACCGCGAGGGATGTGCTCCAGTCACGCCGGCGCCGACCATGAGGATTGAGCTCCTCCTATATCTCCCGCCGCCGACCAAGGATTGACCTCCTATCACGCCGCCACCATCGATCGACTGAGGATGGACTTCCTATAACGCCAACACTGCCGACCGACCGGGGATTGACCTGCTCTCCGACAGCCGCTGCCTCGGTCGCCGCCGACATCTCTATCAGCATAACGTTTTTTAGGTTTCTGGAGAGCGGCTGTTTACCGCACCCATATGTACCAGGAAGCACATCACAAATGGTCATGTTACTGGAACTGTGTGCCGTATACAACAGAATGAGATAAATAGTTCCCTGCCCGTTATCATCAGATCCCCATAGTTTCCACGTCTTCCCCAAGTCCCTAAATAGCTTCCAAATTCCTAGCGCCCAAATTCCCTAGTGTGGCGCTGACATTGGGGGAATGCGGACGAGTGGTACTGATGGTTTCAGTGCGGCAGCACCGGTTCGTACAGTCGCTCTTGGCAGCGCCGCCACGACGGCGGTCACTGCCAAGCACTTTCCTAAGGTCACCAGGAGGCGAGTGTACTACTAATCCGAATCGTCTTGTTAGGTCGCAATCATTCCTCATTTTTTTAGCATGTCCAAAGCCAGCAGCTCACTCAGTCCGTCCTGAATTGGAACCCCCTCACCCACACACACACACACACAGGAAATCCATGAAATGCCGGATCCAGAGTATGACTCCAGCAGACTCCCGCAACATGAGTTCAATTCCAAGTTTTGCGCCACCAAGAAGTACCAAAAGCTGAGTTGTCTGCACGGACACACTCCCGCTCGACGTGTATGCACGGATGGATTCGACAATGGCATACGGTTTCTCGGTTTCCCCTTAGAGGTTAGTGATAAGTTCATCCCTTCAGTTAATGCCCCCACTCATCCTGATTATTTAACATTCGCAGGGATATGAGGCTTGTACCTTTGTTAACTGGTTGGATGATATATGTCATGGCAGGGCTCGGAGTGTTATCACCAAGCTTGCAGAAGATAACTTAAAGCTGAAGAAGAAACTGACAAATCTGGAGTGTACAATCACTACAATGAAGCAAGAAAGAATCAATCACAGGCAACAGATGAAAGCAAGAGACAAGAAGGAACTAGCATGTGTAGTTGTAGTTGCCGCATTAGCCATCTTCTATGCGTTGTTTGCAATGATCATTAGGGGTTTCGTTTAATTATTAATGGCTACATTAATAAGCAGAGCTCATCTATTGCTTACCAACTGTCCTATGTTAAATGCTTGTTTCACACCCGTTGTGTTTCATATAAGCGTGTGGGTAGTTAAACAATGCATCTAGCGAACCCTGTGAACTGCTAAAATGTACACATCTGAAACAGTTGGCATATTGCACACATTTGGACGCTCCAATCCGTGCGCGTAATTATGACATAAAGAACTGCACAATAGCAGGAATTTAGAGCGACGGGCCAAGTACACACAATTGCGGTTGATTATATCAGAATTCTAACTGCCTACCAAGGAGCCAATAGAATCTGTCAATCCCCCGCTTCAATTGTTATTCCTCTTTTCTTCACACCACGCTTCAGTTGCCACCATCTTCATCGTCCCGGCTGGCCATGCTACAGTTCCACACACTCTGCAATCTCGCTTTCTCGCCGGTTGTTTAGGTAGCATATCAATGTCGAGCGAAAGCGAGGATGATAGTTTCACCAGTCTGGCCCCTGATCTGGGGTCAACCTCAGAATCATCGTGCTCGTCTTCCAGCATGAGTCCGGTGTCGAGCCCTGACCTCCATTTTATCCGGCTCATGGAAGGGACGCTGCCGCCAGAGTCATCGGACGACGACCAGATGGACGAGGAGCCCCGGAAGGACGAAGAAGACGACAACAATGAGGAGGAGGAGGAATGGTCGAATAAGGAGGACGACGACGAGGAGCCTCCAAAGGACGAAGAAGATGACGACGATGAGAAGGAGGAGGAATGGACGAACAAGGAAGACGACGACGAGGACACCGACGAGGGCATCAACGACTATGGTGACGACGATGGCGATGAAAAGCCAGCGTTCAGTGGCAAGAAGCGTCCACATCAAGACGATGGCGCGAGGCCATCCAACAACAACAACAAGAAGTAAAACAGACTGTACTCCTTAACTCTGTTGTCGTTTTCTCATATTTTTTCCTTAACTCTATCTACACTGTCGATATCCTCGCAAACGGTTAAGAATAAAGATTCAACAGTGATGATTCCCAAAATCACACACAGTTGATTTCTTGAATTGTGTGCCCTGTCGAGCACACAATTCAGAACAACAAATCGTATGTGCTGTCCAGAATTATAGAACACAATTCTGATTATCGAACTATTTGCAGCGTATCACACACACCTTGTTACATCAAACCATTTGTGTTCTTCCATACCATCGCAAACAGTTCATCTGAGGAACCTGTATGCCATACAAGACACAGATCCGGATCTGCGTAACCGTTTGCATTATATTATGTCTTCGCAAACAGTTCTGCACTTTGAACTGTATACCGTACATAACACACATCTCTGTTTGATTAACCGTTTGTGCCGTTTTGCCCCATCACAAACAGTTCGTAAAAGTCAACTGTCTACCGTAGATCGCACACGTAACTATTTTTTGAATCGTATTTTATGGATCCACCATCACACACAGTTCGTGTCATTGGTGACGGAGCTTAAACTATATTGTTTGTGATTCATGCGTCGCACACAGTTTCGTCGAAGGGTCTCTGATTGATGTGTCATCTTTGGACCATCCTGCAGTAGTGGGAAATGCCATAATAGATAGGTATGGTGGCTGTTTTGAGGAAGATATAATGAGGCTTATGTGCAACAGAGCGTATGATGTCACGGGGTTTGGATGCACCGGCGAAGGTTGCACCAATCCTCGAGGTAAGAATGGGCAATGCACGGTACCAAAGAGGCTAGCAAATATGATGTGGTGAGAGTGCGTACATCCATGGATTCACATTAGTCATAAAGAACTCACATACTTATTGCAAGGTTTTATTAGCTCTCTCAAAGCAAAGTACTACTCGCATGCCCCTAGGGAGGAGGTTGGGAGGAGTTAACCATCGCGCGCCTCCGACTTAAACAACACTAGGATTTAAACGAGGAATAAGAATGCTCACACATCATCACCATGCCATAAAAATATTTCGATGAACAACAAGTTAACACCCTCTAATTCACAATATTCTTACTAACCAATGATCATGCACTCATGCCCTTTAACATTACCACATCAATATCATTAACCCACAATTTCCCTTTTATGTGCTACATGTGGTTTTGATCATGCACTGGTTGAATACCTATTATTTTTGGACTAGTCTTATAACCCATGCAAATTACTATTACTATTTATTAACTCTCAAACAAATATAAGTGAAGAACTAGAGTGCAATTATTTCTATAAAATCTATACTCCCCCATGTTCTAAAAGATATAAGTGAAGTACTAGAGCAACTGCTAAGCTCAAAAGATATAATTAAAGCACAAAGAGTATTCTAATAAATTATGGTGATCTTGCATCTCTATCAGTGGGTGTGTCCAGCAAACAATGATTGTGAAAAACTAAAACTAAAGCAAACGACGCTCCAAGAAAAACTCATATCATGTGATGAATAAAACTATAGCTCCAAGTGACATACCGATGGATTGAGACGAAAGAGGGGATGCCTTCCGGGGCATCCCCAATCTTAGACGCTTGAGTCTTCCTATAATTTTACCTTGGCGTGCCTTGGCCATCCCCAAGCTTAGGCTCTTGCCGCTCCTTATTCCTTCATCTATCATGATAGCACCCAAAACTTGAAAACTTCAGCACACAAAACTTAACAGAAACCTTCGTGAGTTCCGTTAGTATAGCAAACATATCAAATACTTAAGGTACTATTATAAATTGATTATTAATTTATTATTGCATAAGGTACTGTATTATAACTTCTCCATGGCTTATACCCCCAGTAGAATCCATAGCATCATCAAAACAAGCAAACTATGCAAGCAAAAAATAGAATCTGTCCAAAACAGAACAGTCTATAATGATCTGTAGAGAACCTATACTTCTGTAACTCCCAAAATTCGAAAAAATTAGGACAACCTGAAGAATTTTTATAAAAATTCTTTGTAAAAATTTCAGATTAAAAAGATGTTCCAGTAAAATCAGAGAAATTACGCACTGGACACTAAAGTTTCTGTTTTTTTTGCACCGTATCAATTCTACTCATCATGCAAGTCATCCCAAAGGCTTTACTTGGCACAAACACTAATCTAAAAGTAAAAACACAATCATTACAAAGGAAATAATCATGTTATCAAAAACAAACAGAAAGTAAAAAAGCAAAAGTTAAAGATAACTATTGGGTTGCCTCCCAACTAGCGCTATTGTTTTACACCCCTAGCTAAGCATAATGTATAGTATCAAGTGTTGTCATATTTGACGCAAATAACAAGTTGTTCCAATTTGTTATTGAGAATTTTCATTTCATCTTTCAGAACACTAAGAGCATCAATCTTTTGGCCCAAAGTATCAAATCTCCTATTTTGCATCACCATGTTCCCATTGATTTTAGTACACATGTTGTATAACCCTCTAAAATTGGTTTCCATAATGGCCTTGGTTTCTTTTATTAACTCAGTTTGACGAAAGAACACTAGTATGTTTATTTCAATGGTTCTATTTTGGGTTGTCCAAATATGTTTTTCATCTTTTCATAGGTGTCAAAAGCATTATTCCCAAGGAAATCTTTTTCGAACATAGAATCCAAGACACATCGATGAGATAAGGATAGACCAACATAAAAGTTTCTAAGGAGCAATTTGATATGATTTTTGGGATTAAATCTCGTTTGTATCCAAGATTATTTAAGGGACTCATCACCCAATTGCTTAAAATCCAGGATTGGGGAACCCTCTCCCAAGTAAGGAGGGGAAGGCATGTCCGGAGGGGAACTAGCCATAGTAACAAGCAAATAAGTAAACTAGAAAAGATAAATATTTTTGTTTTTTTGTTTTTTATGAAGCAAGCAAAATAAACAACAAATAAAAAGTAGAACAAGTGAATGATAATTTGTGCGAAGGTACTTGATAGTAGGTTGGTGATACACCCCGGCAACGGCACTAGAAATCCTTCCTGATACTTCTTATCTGGGTTGGGTTTTCCGCGAAGAGGAGTGGGTGATGCATCACAATATAGATAAGTATCTCCCTCTGTTAGAACCAAGATTATCGAACCAATAGGAGTAGCACGCAACCCCCATCTTCAGTGACTTGACACAAAGAAGCAAACACTTGCACCTAACGCGGGTAAGAGGGTTGTCAATCCCCTTGGACTCGTTATTTGCAAGCAAATGAAGTGTGTAGATGATAGTTGAATAATGTAAATTGCAAAATAAAATAAAATATAATAAACGAGAGCAAGGTAATGAAAGCTTTGGTAAATATATAAGTAAATAGACCCGGGGGCCGTAGTGTTCTCTAGTGGCATCTCTCATGTAGTAGGCATACGGTGGGTAAACAAATTACTGATGGGCAATTGATAGAAAAGCGCATAGTTATGCAATATTTATTCACGACAATGATCGTATGTATATAGGCCTCACGTCCATAAGTAAATAGGTCAATTCCTGCCTGCACCTATTACTATTACTCTATGTCGAGAGCGCTTCTATGCTTGCCTCTCTAAGTATTAAGTTCATGACAAATACAGTAATGCTTGGAGAACGGTGACATGATGTAGACAAAGAAAACTCAATCAATATGAATTAACCCCATCGTTTTATCCTTAGTGGCAACAATACAAAGACATGTCTTGTCTCTTTCTGTCACTGGGATATAGAGCACTACCAGATTGAACCCACTACAACGTACCCCTCTCACTGAAGAAATATCAATCTAGTTGGCCAAACTATTTCAATAGACCAGAGAGATTTACGAAGCTATAATAATCATGCAAATAAGAATCATAATAGAATTCAGAGAAGATTCAAATCTCATTCGTGAATAATCTGAACATAAGCCTACAATTCATCGGATCCCAACAAATGCACCGCACAAAGTGATTACATCGAATAGATCACCGCGAACTTGCGGTGAACTTTGTATTGAATATTAAGAGAGAAACATAATCATCAAGGTACTAACTACGGACCCGTAGGTCTGTAGGGAACTACGCACAGATCACCATGGGAATAGCAAGGTTGATGTAGAGGCCCTCCATGATCGATCCCCCCTCCGGTGGGGCACCGAAACCGGGCTCCAAATGGGCACACGGCGGAACAGAGGCTTGCGGCGGTAGAAAAAGTGATTCTGGTGGCTCCCTAGGGTTTTGGGGAAATATTAGAATTTATAGGCCAGAGAGGGGCGTCGGGGGACGCCAGGGGGAGCCACCACCTAACAGGGCGCGGCCACCCCCTAGGCACACCCTAATGTGTGGTCCCTCCCTCGTGCAGCCTCTGATTTCCTCCCGAAGCTTCCAGCTCTTCTTTTGGTCCAGAAAAAATCATAAAAATGTTTCTGGGCAATTGGACTTTGTTTCATATTGTAAACCTGAAAAGCCAAAAGCATGCAGAAAACAGAAACTGGCACTGGGCACTGGGTTATTAGGTTAGTGCTAAAAAATAATATGAATTGGTAAATAAATACCCAAAAAGCATCCTAGAATGATAATATTATAGCATGGAACAATAAAAAAGTTATAGATATGTTGGAGATGTATCAGGCACTAGATTAAAATGTTAGTCGAAGAAAATCATATAAATTTTTGCCAAAAGTATATAAAACTTGTAGAATAATGGCGTGAAACATTCAAAAATTATAGATACGACGGAGATGTATCAAAACCTCGATGGTAAACTTCAGTGTCTCCCATTGTTTACCCCTGCAATACATATAAGATAGATATTGATCAGGTTAAGCGAGATTTGGCATACTATTAGTAAAATATGTTAATGAAAAATAAACGCATTGCATATCGAACAGATTAATTCGAGCTACATGGAAAAGGCAGTTAGCTAAACCAACGTGCATAACAATGCAAAATTGTACATTCCAATTCAATTTATTTCTCACATGCATAACAATACAAAATTATACCAACAACAATCGAACATCACATCGCGGAATCGAACCACACAGTGAAATGATCACTACAACAAATGAACCAAACAATTAACTGGGCACCACATTTCACAATAGAACATACTAGAAGATCAGATTGCATAGTAGCATTACATTGGATATTTCGCTAGAATTTCTAAAGGAAAGGCAGGAGCATCACATGCAACAGGTAATCCAAACATGCTTAACCGACATAACTAGCTGAACATAGGTCCTTAGTACGCTAATAAAACAAGCTATTCCTCATCGTCGAAGATATCGATGACGATGGGATTCTTAAACTTGGAAGAGGGTGAGGCATGCACATCGTAGGTGCCCTCCTCGTAGTGGTGAGTCGCCTTAGCCTGTCCGGGCACCAACCCGTCTGCTCTGGAGCTGAGGTAAGCAAGGACACGCCGAGAAAACATATCATAGTCTTTGTCGAAGGTAGTGGCGGTGCCCTCAAGAAAATATCACGAGTTACCGTTTAAAGTACCAATCGCGTGGTGGCGTACGCGCGCGAGGCGCCGACTGTGGCCTCGACGGTGAGGTGCTCCTCCAAGATCTGGGGTTCTATCTCCTTTTTATTGATCTGGTATTGGAACAAGAAAGGGTATCCCGCACTGGTTTCCCTAGAGGTGGCCCTGGGTATCGAATGCACGAGAGGAGGACTCGCTTGAAGCAATGGTCTCTAGCAAGTTTATGTTAGTCTCAATCTAGCTTTTGACCGGATTCACAAGCAAATTGTGATTCAACACTTATAATAAAAAGAAAGTACGGGGATGAGGTCTTAATGCATACAACCATGTATTGGGTTGGGATGAAAAATGATATGAGTTTGTGCTCCAGAAGTCACCCATCAAGAGTGTGACGCCCCCATTTTGATCGTACACTAATCATACATGCAAATACGTACGACCAAGATTAGGGACTCACGGGAAGATATCACAACACAACTCTAGACACAAATTAAAGTCATACAAGCTTCATATTACAAGCCAGGGGCCTCGAGGGCTCGAATACATAAGCGGAAGCAAATAATATCTGAGTACAGACATGTGTTAAACAAGTTTTGCCTTAAGAAGGCTAGAACAAACATAAGCAACGGATCGAAAGAGGCAAGGCCTCCTACCTAGGAGCCATCCTAACTACTCTTGAGCGTCGGCACTCTCCACGTAGTAGTAGGCTCCAGTGGTGGTGGTGTAGTCGTCTGCGGGGTCCTCCATCTCCTGGGCTTCGTCATCTGATCGCGGCAATCGTATCGAAAAGGGGAAAAGGGAGCAAAGCAATGGTGAGTACTCATCCAAAGTACTCGCAAGACTGACGTCAGAACTATGTTAAGTACGCATCAGTATCAAAGGAATGGGGCTATATCTTTGGACTGACTGCAGAAATGCCAGAATAGAGAGAAGGCCTAGTCCTATCGAAGACTAGCATCTTCAACATCTTGCAGCATTAGAAGAGTGTAGATTGGTAACTCATATGTAGCAATATTATTGTTGCAATTTTATTAAGTAACCATGCCCAGGGATTCTTCCTCGACTCCCTACGAGAAAGCAATATCGGAGCCAAACATTTCAATTTCAAGTCACAATTCTAGTTGTAGTAGATCGGGATACAACTCCAAGCCGTCCTGTTACTGTGGACACAGCTATTCGAATAGTTGAATTCATCCCTGTAGGGGTGCACCACATTTCCCAACACGCTTGATAACCTTTGGCCAGACACACTTTCCTGGGTCATGCCCGGCCTCGGGACGTCAACACGTCGTTGCCCTACCTAGGCTCAACAGAGAGGCCAGCCCGTCGGTCCAAATCCTAAGCGCGCAGGGGTCATGGGCCCAATCACCCTTTGCACTCCTACGTGATGCGAGGGCGGCCGAGGTCAGTCCTAGCACCTCTTATACAAGATCAATGCCATCGCGGACCCGTAACTTCTCCCACGTGATGGTTAGTGCGAAAAAGGTCAATCGGCCAACTTAGATCAAATACCCAAACCCATTAGCATTTTATTAATTGCGGTGACGAGCGCAACCCGCGCTGTGCGGTCTTGTCACCCCATCTCGAGGTCCTGTGGCAAGGGCCTCACCTGCACAGCCATGCCTCGTCATCATAACACCAACACCATCCAGGTCATCCTGACCTCAACATGTAACAGTAGTAAAGTAATAGTAACCGTGTGTTTATAACACCGAGGGAAAAACCGAGGAATCACCCTCGACGGATCCCACTCAATGTACTCGTCAAGGTCGACCAGTGAGGTATCACCCTCGATGGCCCACACTTGAGGGGTTGCATGACAGAGCCGTAATCAGAAGTGGTGAAGGAGGAATCACCCTCGATATCCACGACCGATCTTTTACGCTATAGAGATAACATCATGAGTACTTTACGAGGTGTCACCCTCAGTACTCGATAATAGCCCTACAGAGTCGTACAACTAGGGGGGTGTGATGTGATGTGACGGGCATGGCTTGTCGATCAGTTGATCTAGTCTTTGAGTCGTCGATGATGAAGCATGGGCAACTAGGACTAAGGGGTCACAGGTGATCACTAATCAACCTATGCTAAGCAGTTTAATATAGCAGTAGGTACAATAGCAGTTTAACAAAAACATGCTACGCATCAGAATAGGACCTATCTATAACAGTAGCAAAAACTAATGCAAGCATGAGGGAGAAAGAACTGGGTGATATCGGAATGATCAAGGCGGGTTGCTTGCCTTGCTGCTCTATTGCAAAAGGCTGATCGTCAGTGGCGTAGTCGTACCCGGCAGCAGCGTCAGTCTCGATGTCTATCGGTAAGAAGAGGGGGGAGAAACAATAAATATAAGGCAGACAGATGCATCACGATGCATGGCATGGCAATATGCAGTGCTAGGCATGAGCTAACGCAGCACTACACGTCACAGACGGAGCAGGAGAATATCTGACGATATTTCCCGGGTCTCGGGCTACTACCGGAAAGATGAACCTAAGACAAAATGTCCATGTTCATCATCCTAGGGGCACGTGACAGACGAACGGACAGTGTATTCAGATTCGTTGGATTTTTCTGATCAATTTTCATGTATAAAATATTTTCATCCGAGTTATAATTTATTTTATATGGTTTTACAAAGTTATATAGCATTTTCTGCATTTTCTAGAATTATTATTTATTTCGAAATTAAAAGAACAAAAGTTAAGTGCACAAAGGAATTCCTATCCATAGTGTATTACAAGTGGGGTCATTAAGAGTTGACCCTGTCAACAATTGTCTGGTCAAAGGTGAATAGTGTAGGCGGGTCCCAGCTGTCATTGACTTAGCTAGTTTAAAGCTGATTTTTTTCTTTAATCTAGCAGTGGGTCCACATGTCATTTGGTCAGAGGGGGGGTTAGTGGCCAGGTTAGGGACTATTCCCACGGGGTCCACCTGTCGGTGACCCAGCCACGCTCAAACGTGGTGGCGCGCCGGTGGCGGCCACCAGAGACGGCGGCGACTCGAGGTATCCGCCCACAGTCGACCAAAAGAGCGGCGGGGCGGCTCTACGCATAGCCGGCGACGCGGCACATTGATACGTCTCCAACGTATCTATAACTTTTGCTTGTTACATGTTGTTATATTATCATTCTTGGATGTTTTACAATCATTTTATTACAACTTTATATCAGTTTTTTGGGACTAACCTATTGACATAGTGCCAAACTGCCAGTTGATGTTTTTGCTTGTTTTTTACTTCGCAGAAAATCAATACCAAATGGAGTCCAGTCGCGACGAAACTTTTTGGAGATTTTTTCTGGACCAGAAGACACCCAGTGGGCCAAAGAAGTACCGGAGAAGTGGGCCAAGGAGACCACAACCCACCAGGGCGCGCCAGGGGGGCCCCGGTGTGCCCTGATGGGTCCCTCTCAAACGCCTCTGATGCCTATAAATTCCCAAATATTCCAAAAACCCTAGGGGAGTCGACGAAACACAATTCCAGCCGCCCAAGTTCCAGAACCTCGAGATCCAATCTAAACACCATCACAGAGGGGTTCATCTTCCTCATAGGTGCCTCTCCGATGATACGTGAGTAGTCCACCATAGACCTACGGGTCCGTAGGCAGTAGCTAGATGGCTTCCTCTCTCTCTTATGATTCTCAATACAATGGTCTCTTGGAGATCTATTTGATGTAAACTTTTGCGGTGTGTTTGTTGGGATCCGATGAATTTTGAGTTCTTGATCAGTTTCTATACATGAATATTATTTGAGTCTTCTTTGATCTCTTATATGCATGATTACTTATAGCCTCGTATTTCTTCTTCGAATCTTTGGTTTAGTTAGGCCGACTAGATCGATTTTTCTTGCCATGGGAAGAGGTGCTTTGTGATGGTTCGATCTTGCGGTGTTCTTTCCCAGTGGCAGAAGGGGCAGCAAGACACGCATGTATCGTTGCTATTAAGGAAAACAAGATGGGGTCTATTCCTACATGAATAGATCTTGTCTACATCATGTCATCGTTCTTATTGCATTAATCTGTTTTCCCATGAACTTAATACACTAGATGCATGCTGGATAGCAGTCGATGTGTGGAGTAATAGTGGTAGATGCAGGCAGGAGTCGGTGTACTTATCTTGGACGTGATGCCTACATAATGACCATCGCCTTGGATATCGTCATGAATATTCGATTTTCTATCAATTTCCCAACAGTAATTTGTTCGCCCACCGTGCGCTATACTCATGAGAGAATCCACTAGTGAACCCTACAGCCCCCGGGTCTACTTTTTCAACATATTGCTTTCAGATCTATCTTTTTGCATCTTTTGTTTTCATATCTACAAAACCAAAAACCCAAAAACATATTGCTGCATATTTTTTTTGCCCTTTTTATTTTGTGTTCTTGAGAGATCTATCTCTCCTATCTATCACTACCTAATCTATCTTTTTACCCTAGAGAGATTGACAACCTCTCTTTCGCGTTAGGTTGCAAGTATTTGTTGTTTGTGTGCGGGTGCTGCTTATTGGGTGGTGGTGATCCTCCTACTGGTTCGATAACCTTGGTTTCATAACTGAGGGAAATACTTACCGTCATTGTGCTGCATCATTCCTTCCTCTTTGGGGAAATACCGGGGCAGCAACAGGTCGCGGAACACCGGACCTCGACGGAACCGGGCCCATGGCAGCAGCCGGAGCTCAGCTAGGAGCGGACAGGAGGCTGCAGCTCACAAGGGAGCCAACGGGGCTGTGGGATGGGTCCCTGGTGATGCCAGGAGCGCAACTACGCGCTCAAAAGGGACAGGTCCGAGCGCTAGGCACGGCGGCGACATGGATGGCGGTGAGAAATGCTCTGGCCCGACGGTTAGCTAGATAGAGCTTGAAATCAAGCATGGCGTCAGGTAAAAACAAGGCAGCAGCTCATTGGGGTTCATTTGGAGGTGATGGCGAGGTCAGGGAAGCTCCGACGGCAGCAAATCGATCCTCGACGTCTGGCGGCTGTGCTCGGAGAAGACGGGTCGGTGGCGATGAGGTAGGGTGACCAGGCTCGCGTGGCTCCATGGGGGAAGACGATGAGGGATCAACGGAGCTCGGCGACATGACAACGGGGCAAGGGGGGCAAGGTGGATGCGGGGTTCGCGGCGGCACGACGGCGACCGAGGTCGGACCGAGGCGAAGGGGAGTGAGGGAGAAGGAGTGAGCAGAGTGGGAGCTAGGGTTATAGTGTGTGTGGGGGGTGCCGGGAACGTTCTAGGGCGCCGGGGAGGTAAGGGATGACGGACGCGTGGCCGGGGCGCCATGGATGCCCGCCACGTTCCCCTGCCTTAGGAGGGGTGTGGCTGGGCTGGGCCAAAAGGTACTGCGGCTATTAGGCCCAGTGCCACAATAGTTTAGATTTCTTTTCCCTTTTTATATCCATTTTATTTTTGTTTAGCTTTAAAACTAGCACCAATTACTTTTAAGAAAAATATGGCCACTTGCCCATTATTACAAATGCAATGTTGGCAGTACCACAAAAAGGGTTTAGGGCCATATGAAAATGTTTGGAAATTTTTTATAATTTAAAAGGCATCCAATTTATTGAGTTGGTCTCTGTTTAAATGTTTTAGAGGCACTAAAATATTTTAGAAAATGTGGGTTTCAATTTTATAAATACTTGTGTAATATTTGCTATCCATGCATGATTTTAGTTTTCAGGTTTGCCAGAATATTTAATCCACTTATTAAATGAATTTTGAAAATGCAATAGGGATTTGAAAATAGATATGATTCTATTGTGATCAAACATGGTTTAGTAAAAGCATCAGCTTAATCTTCATGGTTACTGTACCTCAAACACAACCATCACTGTAGCTTAATCCAAGGGTGTCACAACTCTCCCCTACTAAAAGAAATTCTCGTCCCGAGAATTAAGAGGTAGAAGTAAGGGGGAAAGTCTGGTTACGAAATTCTAACGAGTCTTCTCGTTCTTGGCTGCTCTCATCAAAGAGGTTGGTCCTTCTTGTTGATGTATCCATTACTCTGATTCAGGTCAATCTGATGGAGTGATCATTCTTTCTGCGGGATCTTCATCGTTCTACGAATGCGATCAGAGGGAAAACTCTACAAGAACATACCTCCACAAAGTTGGGCATCTGAAGGTGAACTCGGGGAAGAAGACATGAAAAATTACTCGAGTTGCAGCTCAGGGAATTCATTGAGAGCAATACGCGATGGTACAAAGGCTTTAAGAGGGGGGGTAGGCAATCATTCGATGCCTGATCATAAGGTGAACGGGGTTCAGGGCAACGGAAAATAAATATTGCGTCTGATACTAGAATAGGTCATCCCTTGGACGGTGGCTCGGGAATTACATACGAAGCCAAGTGCAAAGGATACTTTGGAATCAAAGATGTACAAGAGAGTCAGGTTTCGATCCTGTGGAACTGTGGGTTATGGGCCCACCATGTGGGTTAAGAGTAGGAAGTGCGGTGACATTTTGCACGGTCAGAGTAGCATGACAAGTCAGAGGATAACTTGTCAGTTATGTGGGCAACAACGTCGGTACCAAGGGCGGGGGTTGAATAGAACCATTTTCCTGCTCGTTCAAACGAGGCGGACCAATAGGCAAGGTTCTCGTCCACCGGCGATTACTGAAATGTTATCAACAATAGTAACAGGATCTTACTGAGAGACTTGTTCACCGAGGTGTTTACCTAAGCAGAGAATTATTACTGCTTAGATCATATAATCTCCAGAAAGGTTAAACAGCACAATGGAAAGGAAAATGTGATTATTAGATCAACCAGACCAATGGAAAGGAAAATGTGTTTTAAACACAAATACCAGGAGTATAGCCTTCCCAAGGACAAGCGGAGCATAATATGCTTGATAGGGACCCAAGTATGTAATCCTTTAGACAAAGGGGCAAGGAATTTATGAGGTTACCCATACCATGATGTTTGGATAATTGATCAAGAAACATTTAGCATTGCGCTTCCAATGTTCCTTTTCATGTTCGGAAAACCATAGTCAGGCTTCGGGGTAGCAATGCCATGGTCATCAGGTAAAGATCAGACTTTGGATACATAAAGGATCCATCAGGAACAACTTATATAATAAGTCATACAATTTCCTCATGGAAGAATGGTGAACCTTGCTGAACAGGATACTATAACAATAGGTCCAACGGCCAAGTGTGGTAGCCATAACATTACCTTACCGAGTCACGTAGAGACTAATGTTATACCCTTTTGAAAATGTTCCAACCATCATATCTGAATGAGATTCAGATCTGGTTGGTGTCGGGATTCTTCAGACTTAGCAGGCCTGAGAAGGAAAGGGGTGCAACACACATCGACAAGATGACGTTGCAAGCTCCTCAGTACATGGAATATGGAAGCGAGCATCCAAAATATTGAGCTGGATTACAAGACACACGGGATCACATATAAGTCTTACGACGAAATGCAACCGAGTTAAGGTTGGGAACCATCATCGAGGTCACCAAAGTACTGGTGTAAGTCTGGGTTAGCTCTTATGAAGAACTTCATTTCCCAGATCAAATCAATCAGTGGCTTGGCGTGCTAGGAAATACATATGGAGTGAAGGTAGCAAATCTATCAAACCATAGAATACTTCGCACATTTAAGAATGAATTGGAATGATTCCAGAGGAAGCGAAACAAAATTTTCTCATAATCACGGCAGCAAAATGCACGTGAACTTAGAGAAGAAACACTTCTTTTATCAATCAAATTCTTCATGGGCTAGGCACAAAGATAATTCTTTCAAGGTTTCCAACACTAGCTTAAATGTTCATCATGAACCACGAAGGAGATGAGGATGTGGCTGATGGGCTCAGCAACAATTCGTCGAGATTTCCACAAGGATGGATTTCCATGATTGTGTGAACAAGGTGATAGCCTTGGTCAAACTAGATGATATCACGAGGTATGCCCAAGGGGAACATCCACAATTAAACATTAATCGAAAGGGGCAACCAAAATCCGGACTAAGTAGTACGACGAAGGTTAGAATGTTGATTCAACAGCCAACGCACTAAGGATGGACTTACTGTTCATTAACTCCAAGGTAATAGAGTTGCTATGCCATAAGTGTTGAATTTACACATCACAGTCCATTTGTAGGTATTCCGGTTCGAACAACACGGGAACTAAGAAAAGAAAGGTGATGGCAAGAAGTATCACTATATCAAGAATTCTTAAGACGTGTGCAATCCTCACGACATTCTCGACAAAAGATGATAATGCCCCAAGATAGAACAAAACACAAAATGGCTAGAAAGGAGCTTAAGGTTCACCCAAAACAAGACCAAGTCTTTGTTTGGAAGGAAGGCAAAGGTGTCGTCAAAGACAATACCAATTACCAAGGCAAGGATGCTACTTCTCATCATGAATTTAATTGATACCCTAGAAGAGCTCAGAATGTTGATGATGATCACGAAACAATTGCTGAGAAGTCTCTTGAAGATGTAATCGATCAGCGACGACATCAATCAAGGAAATGATGAAGCGAAGGGTGGTCGGAACCACAGATTAGAGTGCTAGCTCAGAATCGAAATTGCCTTTCAAGACAACCAACATGATATTGGAAACTTGATGTAAGCTTAGTGCACTGTTAGAATTGTGTCCCGGGGATGAAGGACATATATAGCATGGTCAAGCTTTAGCATGATGATGAGGATGTAGCCTAACAGCTTGGAAAGACATGATTGAGTACCAACCCATAAGCAAAGAAGATTACTAAGACTTGTTGAATCGCAATGCGAACTCGATTCAGTTATCGGTGTCCTTGAGTGTCCAACAACTCAGAACACGAGGAAAAAGGAATCAGAGAAAATTATAAGAAGTTATATAGCTTCGTGGTATCCTCGATATACCAGGGATAATACTCAAAGTTAGATCAGAATTAAAGCTTGGGCCGATGTATTGATCTAAGGAAGACAAGCACTTTTAACTTGTCTGAGAATGAAATCAAAGTTGAACAACATGGTCGGAATCATGATTGCAAAGGACAAGACCATAGATACCATATCAAATTATACCAAGAGAGTTTTATTGTTACGAGAAGCTTCTATGATACGATCAACATTGCTTCCATGGGCATGAGCACAAAGTTCAAGGTCGACTCCCACTTCATCAATGCATCACCTCCCATTTACTCCTCGCCTTTGATGAAGTTGTAGTTTTGAAAGTTTAACTGTCGGGTTCACACGGATTAAGGAAGGCATAGGTTCAACCCATCGGGGCATCTTAGGAACATATACCACAAGCTTCAAGAGTAATTAACACATGCTTGACAACAGAGCATGGCTGACAAAAGCATAGGATACAACTTATCAGAGGGAGAAGACACAATTTACCAATGGCATCTTGTATCAGGGGAAGAACATCACAAGAATTTTGAATGTGAAGGATGCTATCGGATAATAACTCAATACCGGGTTTGGCGGTCCACAAAGGACATGGTGTGAGTATCGGTACCCAATCAAAGGGAGAAAGAATGCAAGGCATCAGATCATAGAACATCCAAATAATTTGATGCTTAAATAACCAAAGGAATTAAGATTTCCAAATTGGTGTATCGGAAACAGATGTTCCGATCAAATACAAGTAAGATGAAATGACTTAGATGGGCAATCAATGAAGGTTGATTTGTCGAGAACTAACTCCTGATTGGAAAGACGTCTGAGCCAGACAGATAATTTATGAGTATCAAGTGAGGATTGTGTGCATTCACACACAAGTTGAATCAATAAGATCAAATGATAATCACAGAGTATTTTAATGGATATTGCTAGACATATGGATGTGGCACCCCGGCTCAGAGGAGACCGGAACGCCCCGTATTCCAGCCTAGGGACAAGTCTTCTGGAATACGACACTGCTGGCATAGAACAAATCAGCTCTTTATTACCATGGATAAGGTTACAAGGGTACATGGATTACATCGGCACGGCGATACTACGCCTGCCTAGGGTAGTTCTACGCTAGCAGCGGAACAACGACGGTGGTGATGGACTCCACTCCGCAGGGACTCTGGCTGGAACGAGTATCCTAGCTCGCAAACTCGGGATCCTCGACAAGCAAGCAATCATGGCATAACCTGCAAACTGGCATGACACGCCAGGTGAGTACTTTGAATGTACTCGCAAGCTCTCAACAAACATCAGCATTAAGGCAAGACAACATCATAGCAATCAAGATTAGGTAAAGGTTTATCATTACCTAAGGGATAGTTGAAAATAACAATAACAGGCTATTCTCCTTGTACTCTGGTGACCAACTCGTGATCACTCCAAGAACATCCAGCGAATATCCTCAAGATTGTTACCAAGACTTGCCAGTGGCATGATGCCCAACTGCTACCATACTCAGACAAATTCTTCCATCATTATTATCAGTATTACGGTTGACCACCTAGTGAGGCCTGGACGGACTGTCCAATACCGTGGACGCGGCTATTCGAATAGATTTTACACTCTGCAGAGGTTGCGCACTTTACCCACACCATGGAGCACCTGGCCTCGTGATCCCATTCGGGTGGACCAGCGTTGCTCCAACGAAACCCGCCTGACCCGTGACTCTCCCATCGTACCACCGGCAATCATCCTCCCCCGGAGTCCTGCCCTGGGTGGCCCCTGCATCACCTCGTGACACCTGCCACCGTCGTGGCCAAACTAAACTGTCCCAAACGGGGACCTGGATCCAAATAACTCAGCTGGGCTCAGAAGGCTATCACCGCCTACCGGGCCAGGGCAGCGCGCACGCATAACCTTCCCTGTCGGGTGGTACCGGAGAAAGAGCACATGATTAGACCAAGTCAAGGCCGTCCCATACCGGCAAATGTGGTTGCACGGATAAGCCCGGACAGGTGACTCTCGATCAACCATGAAGTATCCTATTCTCGAGTAATCGTTCCGTCATAGCTGACACTCCGATATCACAGTAATCCAATAACCAATAAGCTCAAGCCACTGCTACTGATTCATACCCACAAACTGCCGGATGAAACCCAAAATAATCATAGACAGTAATCCCTTAATCCAACCACATCATGGCATCATTAAGCGGTTAAACTACTAGCCACTAACAATCCGGTCCTTGACATGGTAGCCACCTATTCCAGAATTTACTCAAGCATTGCATAATCTAATCCATTCTGCAAATAATCATACTTGCTATTAAAGTAATTAGCTTAACTATGATATTGCAATGCAATTATGCAGATGAGAGTTGTGGCTTGCCTGGGGTGAAGGAACCATCGGGAAGAAGTGCTGAAAGATCGCGGAAACGATTGCAGGAAACAGTTCTCTCCCGGAGGGGCTGTTTACGGGCAAGGGTAAAATGGTCATTTTCATAGTGCCAAAACATTATGAAAATGATACCAACATGACAGGCTGGAAGAGACGAAGAAGGGGGCTTTGGAATCACCTGATTTGGAGTCTCGGTTAAAAAGATATGAGGGGTTGACTGCCAAGGACCTATCTGTAAATATTTAAATTACACAGAGGTCCTCAACAGTTTTTTTTTCTGGAAAATGAATAAAGGAACTGCGCTGGATGGGCTGTTTTGGGCCGAAAGTGGCTAGAGCCCAAGCGCTAGCCATGCCGCAGCTGTCGCGGCTCCACTGGACCGGCCCAACCGCGCTGCCCCTCCACTTACTGGCGCGGGCCCGGACCAACAGCCGCTTACAGGAGGGGTCCGCCTGTAGATCCATCTCCCTCCTCTCAAAATAAAGGAGGAGCTCGGCTAGGCGCGCGCCGACGCTTGTTCCGGCGGCCGTGGTTCTCGAGAGGGCCGGGCAAATGGCGGGATGGATGCGGCGCTCCGAGCTGCGCCGGTGGGTACCCGCGGCGGCATCGGGGCGGCTCTGTAGAGACTGGCCGAGAGGGAGGCGGAGCACGGCTACGGGTGGAGCTTGGGAAGCTCGCCGTGGTCAGGGAGAGGAGAGGATGGAGGGTGGTGGGGGCCTCTGGTGGTGGTGGTGGTCGGCTGATGGAGCTAGAGGAGCGGAGGAGGCCCAGGTGGCCAGAATTTAGGCGGGGATGGCCGGCGGCCATGGCGGCAATGGTGGCCGGGGAGGGCTCCTCGAGCTCGCTTGAGTGGACGGGCGGCGTTCTAGGAGGGAGGAGAGGAGGCTGGAGGTGCTGTGGGTGCCCGGGGAGGCTCTAGGCCGCGGCTCTATATAGCCGGCCGTGGCCGAGGCGATTGGGACGGCCACCGTGGCGTCCTTAGCCACTCACTGGCGCTCCGGCGAGGTGGCACGCTTTGGGTGGTGCCGAGCTGACGAGCTCCAGGGGAGGGGACTGCACTGGCGAGATCGAGAGGGTTCGGGGAGGAAGACAACGACGGTCACGGGGGTGACAGTGCCGTGGCGGCGACCGTCGTGGCGCGAGGAGGAAGGGAGAGGAGAGGAGAAGGGGCACGTGGCCACCGTGAAGCCAGTGGACATGCCTAGTCAAGCCAGGGATGGCCGGAGTGAGCTTGCCGACGAGGACAGTGCCGCAGAGCACCGTTTCTGCACGATGGCTGCGTGGTCACCACGCATACTACAATCTCTGGCACTCTCCTACCTGTCAATTCTTGTCAAACAGCCCCCTCTCTGCTTAAATAGGTGAAAGAAGTGGCTAGAAGTAGCCAGGTGGCTCCGAGGTGAGGGAAACTTGTTGAAGAAGTTTCTGACAGCAAGGTGGTTGTAGAGATTTATGGATATATTACTAAGTGAAATGAGCTGGTTTTTGGCATGGAGCAATGATCTACCAAGGTGACTACCCTGGTAAATTTTGGGGCCATTTGGATAAGATTTGAGGGTACTTGCTGTAGAATGGACCCCACTGGTCAGAAATGCAAACTTTGATGTGGCACTCACATATGAGCTTGCTTTGAGCTGAAATTTGGAGGAGGCTAGTTATATAAGCATATGAAGATACTGTATAAATTTCATACCATTTGGATAAACCAGAATGGTACTTCCTTCACACAGCATCTCACTGGACATAATCTTAGAAACATTCTAGGGAGTTATTGGGTGGATTAAATGAGCCCAAATTTTGTGGACAGGTGTTATATAGGTAGGAGAATGTCCTGGTAAAATTTCAGAAATTATAGAGCAACATAAAATATAGTTGCTTCATAACCCAAAATTATGACCAGAAACAAAGATTTGATGCTGTGGTCACATATTTGAAGGGATGATGCTCAAAATTTGTGGAGAGTGTTAATTGGAGCATATGAAAATGCTTGCCAAATTTCAACTCATTTGGATACACTTAGCTAGCACTTGCTTCACAAAGCTTCCACTAGATCAGAAACTTTGGAAATCTGCCAAGAAATATTTATTATCCAAATTGAGTTGAATTTTGGTATGTGGCAATGATATGGATAGGAAAGAGTGCATAGAAAGTTTTAGAGCAAGAAAGCACATATAAAGGGTACTTGCTTCACAACTTGACAGCTAGGGCAGAATCAGAAAAGGAATATTTGTGAAATATTCTTGAACATGGCAAGAAAGTATTTTGACATATCTGAGGAAGATATGAACCAAACAATTTATGAGAATTATTTGGGAATTTTTGGAATGATAGAAATGTGGGTTGCTTCACAACCCAAGGCAACAGGTTTATTCCTTTAATAGGAAAAAGGAATATTCCCAAGAAAAGATTATTGGGATTGGTTCAAGATGGAAATGACAAGGTCTTGGGATGGTTTAGAGGTTGGCAAGCCACTAGGGAAGAGGAATCAAGGGTGATCCCTCCAGGTTCCAAGACTACCAAGCCACTGAAAAGCAAAACCAGACCAAAATCAAAAGAAAAAGAAATGGGCTAAATCCAGGGTGTTACAATGGAATTAGCCACAATGTAAGCAGGTAAGAAAGGTGAAGAGCAATAGGCTGCTCAGGATTTCGGAAGACCAGATAGCGTTTCGAAGAATTTTGTGAAAGACATGAACAACTTGGATGAATGAACCCTCGATAACGGTGAGGAGTTATCCGTAGGGGTTGATGGTGGAAGGAAAATAGCAAAAGTGATGAGCACGAGTTCTTGGGAGAACATCGGAGAGTATCTTTGGAGTCTTCTGATGAAACAAGCCATCGTCTAGAAGGAGGGGCTCTCCGGGAAGTAGTTACGAGAACCTAGAGTTAGAGTTAGCAAAATCTTTAACCCGAATAGAAGAGAGATCAGAACCCAGAGTATAGAAGAGGAATAAAAGATCCTAATACCACCTGATTGGGATGTGGGCCCGTAAGCCACACAACGATGTTAGTAAAAGTTTTTGAAGTACTAGACTCAACTTCGGCCAAGGAGTTGGAAAGGGGGCTACCTACATGCAATCGGCTCTGATACCAACTTGTGACGCCCCCATTTTGACCGTACGCTAATCATACACGCAAATACGTACGAGCAAGATTAGGGACTCACGGGAAGATATCACAACACAACTCTAGACACAAATTAAAGTCATACAAGCTTCATATTACAAGCCAGGTGTCGGGGCACGGATGCTCACGATCACCTATGGGGCCAGAGGCCCCTTGTGGTTCAGAAAGGGGGGTCACGTTGCACGAAAAGCGGAGAACATGAGACGCCATGACGATCAGGACACATGCATTTTACCCAGGTTCGGGCCGCTGCTAAGCGTAAAACCCTACTCCTGCTTTTGGTGGATTGATCAGAGGAACACGAAGAACGCACAGCGCCTAACCCCGGCAAGAGCTGCTGTCGGGGTGAGCTACTACACGAGTACAAGTGTTCAAAAGTCCGAATCTTGAGCTAGGTAGCCTTGGGCCTCCTTTTATAGTGCAAGTGGTTACCACAATGGCAAAACAGTCATTATCTATCGATTAGATAGCTTAGTAGAGCTATCATACTTACTCTGGCACTTAGGACAAAATACCATGATTACTAGCCTAGGTGGCGCTCGGGGGTGCATCCCCGGCAAGCTTTTACCACCGCTTGGCCGGCCGTTGCTTACGGTCTTGACACGCTGCAGGGCGGGTGTCAATTGAGCACAACTTGTCTCCTGGTGTGTCACCACATGTTTAGCGAGAGCTGATTAGCAGCTTGAGGGCTCGACACCGCATCGATAAGTGACTGGCGTAGCGATGCGGTGGAGCGGTGGCTGGTTAGCTCGCTCCTGCCGGGGAATGGCTTGCATGGTCTTCAGGAGATGTGCGCGCCTCAGCCCCCGGCAAGCACCAGGGGCGTGGCAGGCGCGTTGCAGTCCATGCTTGAGCTGCCTCGTCGGGCTTGCTGGAGTCTGGTCTTGATCCTTCTTCGGGGTTGTATGAATGTGGAAGGGTTCAGCTACTACCGCCTATGCATAAGTCAGGGGGACTGGGTATGCTTGTACTAGTGCACCGACACCAGGGGCCTCGAGGGCTTGAATACATACACTCGAAAACAAACGAGTCAGCAGAAGCAAATAATATCTGAGTACAGACATAAGTTAAACAAGTTTTGCCTTAAGAAGGCTAGCACAAGCATAAGCAACGGATCGAAAGAGGCAAGGCCTCCTGCCTGGGAGCCATCCTAACTACTCCTGAGCGTCGACACTCTCCACGTAGTAGTAGGCTCCAGCGGTGGTGTAGTAGTCGTCTGCGGGGACCTTCATCTCCTGGGTTCCGTCATCTGATCGTGGCAATCGTATCGAAAAGGGAAAAAGGGAGCAAAGAAATGGTGAGTACTCATCCAAAGTACTCACAAGATTGACGTCAGAACTATGCTAAGTATGCATCAGTATCAAAGGAATGGGGCTATATCTTTGGACTGACTGCAAGCATGCCAGAATAGAGAGAATGCCTAGTCCTATCGAAGACTAGCATCTTCAACATCTTGCAGCATTAGAAGAGTGTAGATTGGTAACTCATATGTAGCAATATTATTGTAGCAATTTTATTAAGTAACCACGTCTAGGGATTCTTCCTCGACTCCCTGCGAGAAAGCAATCTCGGAGCCAAACATTTCAATTTCAAGTCACAATTCTAGTTGTAGTAGATCAGGATACAACTCCAAGTCGTCCTGTTACCGTGGACACGGCTATTCGAATAGTTGAATTCATCCTTGCATGGGTGCACCACATTTCCCAACACGCTTGATAACCTCTAGCCGAACACACTTTCTTGGGTCATGGTTGGCCTCGGGACATCAACGCGTCGTCGCCCTACCTAGGCTCAACAGAGAGGCCAGCCTGCCGGTCTAAATCCTAAGCGCGCAGGGATCATGGGCCCAATCACCCTTTGCACTCCTGCATGATGCGAAGGTGGCTGAGGTCAGTCCTAGCACCTCTTATACAAGATCAATGCCGTCGCGGACCACTCGGGCGAGCGCCGCTCCATTGCTGACGTCCGAAGAGCTTCGGCTAATACAACGACGTCGAGTACCCATAACTTCTCCCACGTGAAGGTTAGTGCGAAAAGGTCAATCGACCAACTCAGATCAAATACCCAAACCCATTAGCATTTTATTAATTGCGGTGACAAGCGCGACCCGCGCTGTGCGGTCCTGTCGCCCCGTCTCGAGGTCTTGTGGCATGGGCCTCACCTGCCCAGCCACGCCTCGTCATCATAACACCAACACCATCCAGGTCATCCTGACCTCAACATGTAACAGTAGTAAAGTAATAGTAACCGTGTGTTTATAACACCGAGGGGAAAACAGAGGAATCACCCTCGATGGATCCCACTCAATGTAATCGTCAAGGTTGACCAGTGAGGTATCACCCTCGATGGCCCACACTTGAGGGGTTGCACGACATAGCCGTAATCGGAAGTGGTGAAGGAGTAATCACCTTCGATATCCACGACCAATTTGTTATGCTACAGAGATAACATCATGAGTACTTTACGAGGTGTCACCCTCGGTACTCGATAGTAGCCCTGCAGAGTCGTACAACTAGGGGGGGTGATGTGATGTGACGGGCATGGCTTGTCAATCATTTGATCGAGTCTTCGAGTCATCGATGATGAAGCAGGGGCAACTAGGACTAAGGGGATCACTAATCAACCTATGCTAAACAGTTTAATATAGCAGTAGGTACAATAGCAGTTTAACAAAAACATGCTACACATCAGAATAGGAGCTATCTATATTAGTAGCAAAAACTAATGCAAGCATGAGGGAGACAGAATTGGGCGATATCGGAATGATCAAGGGGGGTTGCTTGCATTGCTGCTCTGTTGCAAAAGGCTGATCGTCAGTGGCGTAGTCATACCCAGCAGCAGCATCAGTCTCGATGTCTATCGGTAAGAAGAGGGGGGAGAAACAATAAATATAAGGCATACAGATGCATCACGATGCATGGCATGGCAATATGCAGTGCTAGGCATCAGCTAAGGCAGTACTACACGTCATAGACGGAGCGGGAGAATATCTGACGATATTTCCCGGGTCTCGGGCTACTACCGGACAGATGAACCTAACACAAAATGGCCATGTTCATTATGCTAGGGGCATGTGACAGACGAACGGACAATGTATTGGGATTCGTGGGATTTTTCTGATTAACTTTCATGTATAAAATATTTTCATCCGAATTATAATTTATTTTATATGGTTTTACAAAGTTTTATAGCATTTTCTAGAATTATTATTTATTTCGAAATTAAAAGAAAAAAAGTTAAGTGCACACAGGAATTCCTATCCATAGTGTATTACAAGTGGGGTCATTGACTGAGTAGACCCAGTCAACAATTGACTGGTCAAAGGTGAATAGTGTAGGCGGGTCCCAGCTGTCATTGACTTAGATAGTTTTAAGCTGATTTTTTTCTTTAATCTAGCAGTGGGTCCACAGGTCATTTGGTCAGAGGGGGGGGTTAGTGGCCAGGTTAGGGAATAATCCCGCGGGGTCCACCTGCCGGTGACCCAGCCATGCTCAAACGCGGTGGCGCGCCGGCGGCGGCCACCAGAGACGGCGACGACTCGCGGGATCCGCCCACAGGCGACCCAAACAGTGGCGGGGTGGCTCTACGCATAGCCGGCAACGCGGCGCATCCAATGGGGGGCAGCAGCAGGTCGCGGGACACCGGACCTCGACGTAACCTGGCCCGTGGCGGCGGCCGGAGCTCAGCTAGGAGAGGACATGAGGCTGCAGCTCGCAAGGGAGCCAACGGGGCTGCGGGATGGGTCCCTGGCGATGCCAAAAGCGCGACTACGCGCTCGAAAGGGACAGGTCTAAGTGCTAGGCACGGCGGCGACATGGATGGCGGCGAGCAACGCTTGGGCCTGACGGTTAGTTAGCTAGAGCTTGAAATCGAGCATGGCGTCAGGTAAAAACAAGGCATCAACTCACTGGGGTTCATTTGGAGGTGATTGCGAGGACGGGGAAGCTCCGATGGCAGCGAATCGATCCTCGACGGGGAAGCTCCGTTCTCAGAGAAGACGGGTGTGTGGCGACAAGGTAGGGCGACCAGGCTCGCGTGGCTCCATGGGGAAGGCGATGAGGGCTCAACGAAGCTCGGCGACACGACAGCGGGACAAGGGGGGCACAGTGGCTGCGGGGTTCGTGGCGGCACGACGGCTACCGAGCTCGGACCGGGGCGAGGGGGAGTGAGGAAGAAGGAGTGAGCAGAGTGGGGGCTAGGGTTATAGTGGGGGGGTTGATACGTCTCCGTCGTATCTATAATTTTTGATTGTTTCATGCCAATATTATACAACTTTCACATATTTTTGGCAACATTTTATATGATTTATTGGACTAACATATTGATCCAGTGCCCAGTGCCCGTTCCTGTTTGTTGCATGTTTTTTCTTTCGCAGAATATCCATATCAAATGAACTCCAAACGCGATAAAAATTTACAGAGTTTTTTTGGAATATTTGTGAATTTTGAGAAGTGGAATCAACGCAAACGGAGGCCCACAGCCCCCACGATACATCAGGGCGCGCCCCAGGGGCCCAAACGCGTGGTGGTGTCTTGTGCCCACCTCGTAAGTCGGTTGGAGCTCTCCTTCGGGCGCAAGGAAGCTAATTTTTGGATAAAAATCCCCTCAAAATTTCAGCTAGATCGGAGTTACGGATCTCCGGGAATACAAGAAACTGTTTTCGGCCAGAAAAAGGGAACACGAAACAGAAGAGAACAGAGAGGAAGATCCAATCTAGGAGGGTCTCCTGCCCCTCCGCCGCCATGGAGGCCATGGACCAGAGGGGGAACTCTCCTCCCATCTAGGGGAGAGGCCAAGGAAGAAGAAGAAGGAGGGGGGCTCTCTCCCCCTCTCTCCCGGTGGCACCGGAACGCCGCCGGGGCAATCATCGTCACAGCGGTCTACACCAACAACTTCGCCGCCGTCAACACCAACTCTCTCCCTCTCTATGCAGCGGTGTAACACCTCTCTTCCCCGCTGTAATCTCTACTTAAACATGGTACTTAACTCCATATATTATTTCCCAATGATATTTGGCTATCCTATGATGTTTGAGTAGATCTCTTTTGTCCTATGGGATAATTGTGGTATGATGTTATGGATGTGAGTTGTATGTTGATATGGTCTTGTCCTATGGTTACCTCCGTGTCGCGCAAACGTGAGGGATCCCCGCTGTAGGGTGTTGCAATATGTTCATGATTTGCCTATGGTGGGTTGCATGAGTGACAGAAGCGTAAACCCGAGTAGGTGGGTTGTTGCGTATGGGAGTAAAGGGGACTTGATACTTCATGCTATGGTTGGGTTTTACCTTAATGAACTTTGGTAGTTGCGGATGCTTGCTAGAGTTCCAATCATAAGTGCATATGATCCAAGTACGGAAAGTGTGTTAGCGTATGCCTCTCCCTCATTGCATATAACAAATATCTATCATATTATATTCAATTGCCTAGGGACAATCTTTCTCTTGCGTTACACAAAAAGCTTTCTACTAAGTTATTTACTTTTATTGTTCTTTTATTAAAACATCACCTAACTTTTATCTCCACATTCTATATTATCTTGCAAAGTACTTCTAGTTTTATTCCCGCAAAGTAGTTTCATACTTGTTCTAGGTAAAGCGAGCATTAGCATGCGTAGAGTTGTATCAGTGGTCGATAGAACTTGAGGGAATATTTGTTCTACCTTTAGCTCCTCGTTGGGTTCGACACTCTTACTTATCGAAAAAGGCTACAAATGATCCCCTCCACTTGTGGGTTATCACAGGTGCCGGGGACGTTCTAGGGCGCCGGGTAGGTAGGGGATGACGGACGCGTGGCCGGGGCGCCATGGATGCCCGCCACGATCCCCTGCCTCCCTCTGTAGCGGGAGGTTGATGGAGGGGTGTGGCTGGGCTGGGCCAAAAGGTACTGCGGCCATTAGGCCAGTGACACAATAGTTTATATTTCTTTTGCCTTTTTTATCCATTTTATTTTTGTTTAGCTTTAAAAGTAGCACCAATTAATTATAAGAAAAATATGGCCACTTGCCCACTATTACAAATGCAATGTTTGGCAGTACAACAAAAAGGGTTTAGGGCCATATGAAAATGTTTGGAATTTTTTTATAGTATAAAAGGCATCCAATTTATTGATTTGGTCTCTGTTTAAAAGTTTTAGTGGCACTAAAATATTTTATAAAATGTGGGTTTCAATTTTATAAATACTTGTGGAATATTTGCAATCCATGCATGATTTTAGTTTTCAGTTTTGCCAAAATATTTAATCCACTTATTAAATGAATTTTGAAAATGCAATAGGGATTTGAAAAGAGATATGATTCTATTGTGATCAAACATGGTTTAGTAAAAGCATCAGCTTAATATTCATGGTTACTATAGCTCAAACACAACCATCACTGTAGCTTAATCCAAGGGTGTCACAAAGAGGTTCTTGCTTTGTATTGGAGTGGGGGATGTGTCCGAATAACATCTTGACCGGCTCGAGTCCTGCATCAAAAATCAGTTGTCCTACCGTAGGCCCTATCTGTTACGATGGGTTGCGCCCATAATTAATCTAATAACATCAGACAAAAGCATTGGGTGTTTAATGACTACACCTCATGAATCCCCAAGGTTATGATCCATGTAACCCTACTGAACCTTACCGTCACCGGTGTTCGGTATAACACTTCATGGTCCCCTTGATCCTAGCCTCACCGGTGCTCAATCTCCATGATCCTGGGTACTTGCAGGGATGAAGATCGTGGACAAGACAAGAGACACTTCACAAAAAAATATTTAACACATATGAGACATTGAGTCAAAGACTCCCATTGATCCCTTCACCGAATAATTGGGGTTGCAAGGCTCATTCCTCACCCCATACCTTACGAAACTACTCATACATGGAGCTCAGATCACGAGAAGAAATTATTTAAGAACACATATTGGGATTGATTGATTGCAATTATGCCTTACAATGGATGCCTTATGCGATGCATGATTACAACTATGAACTAGATGAGATAGCACAATGGTGGCGGAGAGGGCTATGGAGATGAAAATGGCGGCGACTAGCACTACTGGAATCAGAGCATTTGCAGTCTGTCAGTTCTTTGCCATTTGTCAGCTGACGACAAAGAAGGTCTTTGCCGTCAACTTCCAAAAACAGACGGAAAAGAGTGATCTGATGGCAAAGGTACTATTCGCCATATGTTCATTCTTTGCCGTCTTGTGGCAGACGGCAAAGAGCCCATAGGATGACGACAAAGAACCCACCTGGGCCCCACTGGACCGTGGACCTGGCTAGTTCCAACGGACGGACTATACGCCATCCGCTTGATCTTTGTCGTCCGCTTGATCTTTGCCGTCCGCTAGCGGATGGCAAAGAGGGTGTTTACCTCTAACGGCCGTCTCCCCCCACCTCTCTCTCTCCCCCTTTCCCCTCTCTCTCTACACCCACACTGCGCACCTCTCCCTCGATCCCCTTCCCCCACTCGCACCTCCTCCCTCCCCGCGCCGGACCTCCTCCCCGTCGCCAACCACACCTGCCGCAGGCACCTGCGCCCGCCCCGCCCCCGCCGCACCGGCCTCGCCCGAGAGCCCCCGCCGCCCCGGCGCCCCCGCCCCCGGCCCCGCCCGGCCGCCCCTGCAGCTCGGGCGCCCTCCGCCCCCGCCGCTCGGGCCCCCGTCGCCCCCGAAGCCCGGTCGCCCCACCTCTGGTGAGAAGCCCGGTCACCCCCCACCTTATGTTTTTTTGTTTTTTTCTGTTAGGTTTGTTAGCTTAGTTAATTAGGTTAGAAATAAAGAGAAAAGGAAAAGAAGAAGAAGAAGAAAATTAGAAGGAAAAGAAGAAAAGAAGAAAAGTAGAAGGAAAAGAAGAAAAAAATAAGAAGGAAAAAAAGGAAAAAGGAAAAAGGAAAATAAAAAGAAGAAGAAGAAGAAAAAGAGGTGAAGAGGAGAAGAAGAAGAGATAAAAGAGGAAAAAGAAGAAGAAAAAGAAGAAAAAGAAGACGAGGAGAAAAAAGAAGAAGAAGTATAAGAAGAAGAAGAAAAAGAGGAGAAGAGGAGAAGAAGAAGAGGAAAAAGGAAAAGAAGGAAGAAGAAGAAGAAGACGAAGACGAAGACGAAGAAGAAGAAGAAGAAGAAGAAGAAGAAGAGGAGGAGGAGGAGAAGAAAAGGAAAAACAGAAGAAGAGGAGAAAGTAGAAGAAAAAGAGGAGAAGAAGAAGAGGAGAAGAAAAGAAGAAGAAGAAGAAGAAGAAGAAGAAAAGAAGAAGAAGAAGAAGAAGAAGAAGAAGAAGAAGAAGAAGAAGAAGAAAAGAAGAAGAAGAAGAAGAAGAAGAAGAAGAAGAAGAAGAAGAAGAAGAAGAACTAGAAGAGAAGAAAAGGAAGAAGAAGAGAAGAAGAACAAGAAGAAGAAATAGAGGAGAAAAAGATGAAAATAGAAGTGAAAAAGTAGTTATATATAGAGAGATTTTTCTATCGGGTTTGAATATTCGTGTTGATCGTGTGGATTTAAATGTGCAATTGTTTCGTCGCTTCAAGGGTCTGGTGTTTGACGATCTCCCCGTGCGACTACCTACCCTACACGGTCTAGTGGTGAGCACCACTGTCATCTCCTCCCGGACCCTCCCCTATTTGCTCTCTTCCTATTGTCATGCCGATGTCACTTGATTTTATTTTCATTTCAAGTCTTGTAACCTAGGCGTCTCCCGTTCGAAAGGGTGGCATCTATAAATATGCATGTCTTTGCATATTTATAACCGTCATCATTTTGAATTGTCCACATTATCCATGGACAGCCCGAGTACGTGTAGATTAGGTTTTGTTTCCCGTGCTCTACTTCAGTCAGAGGAAAAATTTCGTCAGTGCCACCCCGTTGTTCTCCGGGTACACATTCTCTCGGCTTGTTGCCGAGACGTGTATCAGGAGAACAACGGGGAGGTGCTGCCAAAATTTTGTGTCAGATCCGGAGCAGAGCATGGGAAACGAACCCGATCTACATGTACTCGGGTGGGATTAGGACCCATCTTTACCTATTAGCGTGTAGGTTGCATGGATGTAATAAAATTGACAAACTTGATTAACTGATGAATATATATATTTCTTGTGTGTTTAATTAGTAGCTAGGAAAGATGAGTGATCGTGCGTGGATGTACACTGGTCACACTAGTCAGAAAGACATGACCAATGAATGGTTAACAAAAACCAAGGGGTTTATGAAAGCTGCATTTGCAAATGGCCAGAGAAAAACCTGGTGCCCCTGTCGTGGATGCGACAACTTTAAACAACAAACAGAGGATGTAATGGGTAAACACCTGCAGAGGATGGGTTTTATGCCTGATTATACGGTGTGGAAATTTCATGGTGAGTCTGCCCAACATACCAGAGCTGAGGTGGTTCGTCGTCGCACCGACGAGCATGGTACTGGGATCGAAGACATGGTGCAAGACTTTGATGACGCTCAGGATTCGGACGATGATATGGAGGAATCTGCAAAGGCCTTCAATGAAATGTTGGAGTCTTCAAAACGTCCTCTCCACGAGCACACTGAGCTTTGTCAGCTGGATGCCATCGCACAAGTAATGGCTCTGAAGGCTCAATTCAACTTGGGCAAAGAATGCTACAACGCGATGATGACACTATTTGGATGCTTTCTATGCAAAGGCCATGTAATGCCTGCAAACCTGTACCAGTCGGACAAAATCCTCCGTGTACTTAAGATGCGCTATGAGAAGATAGATGCCTGTGAGAATGGATGTGCCTTATTTAGGCTTGAGTATGCGGACTTGAACTATTGTCCCATTTGCAAGTCTTCCAGGTATGTTGTGGTAGACAACGGTATGGGTGAGAAGAGTCAGACCAAAATCCCCATTAATGTTCTTTGGTATATGCCAATCATACCAAGACTTCAACGTCTTTTCATGGTCGAAGAGTGATACGTCTCCAACGTATCTATAATTTTTGCTTGTTCCATGATGTTATATTATCATTCTTGGATGTTTTATAATCATTTTATAACAACTTTATATCATTTTTTGGGACTAACCTATTGACATAGTGCCAAAGTGCCAGTTCTTGTTTTTGCTTGTTTTTTACTTCGCAGAAAATCAATACCAAACGGAGTCCAATCACGGCGAAACTTTTTGGAGATTTTTTCTGGACCAGAAGACACCCAGTGGGCCAAAGAAGAGCCAGGAAGGTGGGCTGTGGAGAGCACAACCCACCAGGGCGCGCTAGGGGGCCCCCGGCGCGCCGTGATGGGTTGTGCCCTCCACGGGGCCCCTCCGCACCACCTCTGATGCCTATAAATTCCCAAATATTCCAAAAACCCTAGGGGAGTCGACGAAACACAATTCCAGCCGCCGCAAGTTCCAAAACCTCGAGATCCAATCTAAGCACCATCACGGAGGGGTTCATCTTCTTCATAGGTGCCTCTGCGATGATGCGTGAGTAGTCCACCATAGACCTACGGGTCCGTAGGTAGTAGCTAGATGGCTTCTTCTCTCTCTCTTATGATTCTCAATACAATGGTCTCTTGGAGATCTATTTGATGTAAACTTTTGCAGTGTGTTTGTTGGGATCCGATGAATCTTGAGTTCATGATCAGTTTCTATCCATGAATATTATTTGAGTCTTCTTTGATCTCTTATATGCATGATTGCTTATAGCATCGTATTTCTTCTTCGAATCTTTGGTTTAGTTAGGCCGACTAGATCGATTTTTCTTGCCATGGCAAGAGGTGCTTTGTGATGGGTTCGATCTTGCGGTGTTCTTTCCCAGTGACAGAAGGGGCAGCAAGACACGCATGTATCGTTGCTATTAAGGATAACAAGATGGACTCTATTCCTACATGAATAGATCTTGTCTACATCATGTCATCGTTCTTATTGCATTACTCCGTTTTTCCATGAACTTAATACACTTGATGCATGCTGGATAGCGGTCGATGTGTGGAGTAATAGAGGTAGATGCAGGCAGGAGTCGGTCTACCTATCTTGGACGTGATGCCTATATAATGATAAACGCCTTGGATATCGTCATGACTATTCGATTTTCTATCAATTGCCCAACAATAATTTGTTCACCCACCGTGTGCTATACTCATGAGAGAAGCCACTAGTGAACCCTACGGCCCCCGGGTCTACTTTTCCATCATATTGCTTTCCGATCTACGTTTTTGCAATCTTTGTTTTCAGATCTACAAAACCAAAAATCCAAAAATATATTGCTGCATATTTACTCTTTTTATTTGTGTTCTTGAGAGATCTAGCTCTCCTATCTATCACTACCTAATCTATCTTATTACCGTAGAGAGATTGACAACCTCTCTTTCGCGTCGCGTTGCAAGTATTTGTTCTTTGTGTGTGGGTGCTGCTTATTGGGTGGTGGTGATCCTCCTACTGGTTCGATAACCTTGGTTTCATAACTAAGGGAAATACTTACCGTCGTTGTGCTGCATCATCCCTTCCTCTTTGGGGAAATACCAACGTAGTCTCAAGCCACGTCAAAGAGACGGCTAGACAGATTACATAGCACAAATTGGGCAAAAGAACCGAACTAGATGCAGATGGGAATCAGATGTTGGTACACTCTTCAGACGCTTTTTTGTGGAAGCACTTCGATGCATTACATAAGGATAAAGCAGCAGATCCAAGGCATCCTTGAGTAGCCATCAACACGGATGGGTTCAATGTGTTTGGTATGACGGCAACCCAATACAGTTCTTGGTCTGTATTTGTTATTCCACTCAATCTCCCCCCGGACAGATTATGCAAAGAAAGAACATTTTCCTGACATTGATAATTCCAGGGCCCAACTATCCAGGGAAGAATATGAATGTGTACATGCAGCCACTTAAGGATGAATTGCAAGAAGCTTGGGATAATGGGATCAAGACATACGACGCCGCTACAAAACAAAACTTCTCAATGCATGTGTGGTACATGTACTCGATGCATGACTTGCCGGCGTATGTGCTATTCGTTGGCCGGTGTGTGCATGGAAGGTTCCCGTGCCCCACATGCAAGGCAGCTCTTCAGTTTCGTTGGTTGTAGGCGGGTCGCAAGTTTTCTTGCTTCAACTTGCATAGACAGTTCCTGGATCCTCGCCATATGTTCAGAAAAGACAAGAAGAACTTCATAAAAGGTAGCGTTGTCAAAAACACTGCACCACCTGCGTTGACAGGCCAACAGACCCTGGATCAGTTAAACGCTCTCAAGCCTGATCTAGAGCGTCCAGGGTATTTCAAAGGGTATAATTCGGAACACGCCTGGACTCACAAGACATGCTTGTGGGATTTGCCTTACTTCAAAGACCTCCTTTGCAAACACAACATCGACATGATGCACACTGAAAATAATATCGCCGAGGCCCTTTTTGGTACATTGTTTGGCATAGAGGGGAAGTCAAAGGATAATCCTAAGGCTAGAGTCGATCAGGAGGCTCTATGTGATAGACCGTTACAAAACATGCGACAACCGAAAGGAAAGCAGAACTGGACAAAGCCAAAGGCATGGTTCAATCTTGGAAGGCCAGCTATGAGGTAAATGATCTTGTGGGTGAAAATACAGTTGACGTTCCCCGATGGGTATGCAGCGAATCTAAAGAGGGGAGCGAGTCTTGACAAATTGAAAATATTTGGTCTCAAGAGTCATGATTGGCACATATGGCTTGAGCGGGTAATGCCGGTGATGTTGCGTGGCTTTATCCCTAAGGATGAATGGCTTGTACTGGCAGAGCTGAGCTATTTCTTCCATGTTCTTTGTGCAAAAGAACTATCGCCTAGCATTCTAGATGAAATGGAAGAGTTGGCATCGGAGTTGATCTGCAAGTTAGAGAAGATCTTTCCATCAGGCTTCTTTAATCCAATGCAGCATTTGATTTTGCATCTCCCGATCGAGGCAAGATTGGGGGGCCCGTGCAAAATCATTGGTGCTACGCAAATGAGAGGATGCAAAAGACGCTTCGAGCAATATGTAAAAATAAATGTAGAATTGAAGCATCAATGGCCGAGGCATTCATTACTGAGGAGGCGGCAAACTTCGTGACAGCACACTACGAAGCCGAAAATTGTCATTTGCATAATCCGAAGCCTCGGTACAATGCTGGCGACCCTAAAAAAGGTGGATCCAACCTCAGCCTATTCAAAGGGAAGCTTGCACCAGCCGGTGCTTCGAAAGCAATAACGTTGGATGTCGAAGAATGGCGGACCATTTCGTTGTATATCTTCAACAACCTAACAGAAGTGCGGCCGTACATCGAGTAAGTGATACGTCCATTTTGCATCATGCTTTTATATTGATATTTATTGCATTATGGGCTGTTATTACACATTATGGTACAATACTTATGCCTTTTCTCTCTTATTTTACAAGGTTTACATGAAGAGGGAGAATGTCGGCAGCTAGAATTCTGGACTGGAAAAGGAGCAAATATGAGAGACCTATTCTTCACAACTCCAAAAGTCCTAAAAAGTTACGGAGAATTATTTTGGAATATATAAAAAATATTGGGTGAAAGAAATACCAGAGGGGACCCACCAGGAGGCCACAAGCCTGGGGCGCGCCCTACCCCCCAGGGCGCGCCCCTATGGCTTGTGGGCCCCCTGGCAGCCCTCCGGTGCCCATCTTCTGCTATATGGAGGGTTTTAACCTAGAAAAAATCATAAGACAGCTTTCGGGACGAAGCGCCGCTGTCTCGAGGCGGAACTTGGGCAGAACCAATCTAGGGCTCCGGCGGAGCTGTTCTGCCGGGGAAACTTCCCTCTCGGAGGGGGAAATCGAAGCCATTGTCATCACCAACGATCCTCTCATCAAGAGGGGGTCAATCTCCATCAACATCTTCACCAGCACCATCTCCTCTCCAAACCCTAGTTCATCTCTTGTATCCGATCTTTGTCTCAAAACCTCAGGTTGGTACCTGTGGGTTGCTAGTAGTGTTGATTACTCCTTGTAGTTGATGCTAGTTGGTTTACTTGGTGGAAGATCATATGTTCAGATCCTTAATGATAATTAATACTCCTCTGATTATGAACATGAATATGCTTTGTGAGTAGTTATGTTTGTTCCTGAGGACATGGGATAAGTCTTGTTATAAGTAATCATGTGAATTTGGTATTCGTTCGATATTTTGATGAGATGTATGTTGTCTTTCCTCTAGTGGTGTTATGTGAACGTCGACTACATGACACTTCACCATTACTTGGGCCTAGGGGAAGGCATTGGTAAGTAATAAGTAGATGATGGGTTGCTAGAGTGACAGAAGCTTAAACCCTAGTTTATGCGTTGCTTCGTAAGGGGCTGATTTGGATCCATATGTTTCATGCTATGGTTAGATTTATCTTAATTCTTCTTTCATAGTTGCGGATGCTTGCGAGAGAGGTTAATCATAAGTGGGAGGCTTGTCCAAGTAAGGGCAGCACCCAAGCATCGGCCCACCCACATATCAAATTATCAAAGTAACGAACGCGAATCATATGAGCATGATGAAAACTAGCTTGACAGAAATTCCCATGTGTCCTCGGGAGCGCTTTGCTTTATATAAGAGTTTGTCCAGGCTTGTCCTTTGCTAAAAAAAGGATTGGGCCACCTTGCTGCACCTTTGCTACATTTGTTACTTGTTACCCGTTACGAATTATCTTATCACAAAACTATCTATTACCGATAATTTCAGTGCTTGCAGAAAATACCTTACTGAAATTTACTGTCACTTGTTACTATGGAAAATAATCCTTTGAGGGGCTTGTTCGGGGTATCTTCACCTCGACCGGAAGCATAAAGAGTTGCTCCTCAACCTACTGAACCTACTGAAAATATTTATTATGAAATTCCTTCGGGTATGATAGAGAAACTGCTAGCTAATCCTTATGCAGGAGATGGAACACTACATCCTGATTTGCACCTGATCTATGTGGATGAAGTTTGTGGATTATTTAAGCTTGCAGGTTTGCCCGAGGTTGATGTCAAGAAGAAGGTCTTCCCTTTATCTTTGAAGGAGAAGGCATTGACATGGTACAGGCCATGTGATGATATTGGATCATGGAACTACAACCGATTGAAATTGGAATTTCATCAGAAGTTTTATCCTATGCATCTGGTTCATCGTGATCGGAATTATATTTATAATTTTTGGCCTCGTGAAGGAGAAAGTATCGCTCAAGCTTGGGGGAGGCATAAGTCAATGTTATATTCATGCCCCCAATCATGAGCTCTCAAGAGAAATTATTATTCAGAATTTTTATGCTCGGCTTTCTCGTAATGATCAATCTATGCTCGATACTTCTTGTACTGGTTCCTTTATGAAGAAAGATATTGAATTGAAATGGGATTTATTGGAAAGAATTAAACGCAACTCTGAAGATTGGGAACTTGACGAAGGTAAGGAGTCAGGTATAAACCTTAAATTTGATTGTGTTAAATCCTTTATAGACACCGATGCTTTTCGTGAATTTAGCACTAAATATGGACTTGACTCTGAGATAGTAGCTTCTTTCTGTGAATCATTTGCTACTCATGTTGATCTCCCAAAGGAGAAGTGGTTTAAATATCATCCTCCCATTGAAGTGAAAGTAGTTGAACCTATTAAAGTTGAAGAAGAAACTATTATTTATAATGTTGATCCTGTTATTCCTGCTGCTTATATTGAGAAACCACCTTTCCCTGTTAGAATAAAGGAACATGCTAAAGCTTCAACTGTGGTTCGTAAGAGCTATGTTAGAACACCTACACCTCCTGAACAAATTAAAGTTGAACCTAGTATTGCTATGGTTAAAGATCTCTTGGTTGATAATATTGATGTGCATGTTATTCATTTCTATGATGAAGCTGCTAGAATTGCTAGACTTGATACTAAAGATAAACATAGACCTATTGTTGGCATGCCTGTTGTTTCTGTTAAAATAGGAGATCATTGTTATCATGGCTTATGTGATGTGGTTGCTAGTGTGAGTGCAATTCCCTTTACTTTATACCAAGAAATTATGAATGATATTGCACCAGCGGAAATAGAAGAAATTGATGTTACCATTAAGCTTGCTAATAGAGATACTATAGCACCAGTTGGGATTGTTAGAGATGTTGAAGTCTTGTGTGGGAAAATAAAATATCCTACTGATTTTCTTGTTCTTGGTTCCCCACAAGATGATTTTTGTCCCATTATATTTGGTAGGCCTTTCTTGAATACTGTTAATGCTAAGATAGATTGTGAGAAAGAAATTGTTACTGTAAGCTTTGGGGATGTGTCCCATGAGTTTAATTTTGCTAAATTCCGTAGACAATGCCATGATAAAGAATTGCTTAGTAAGGATGAAATTATTGGTCTTTCTTCTATTGCTGTGCCTCCCACTGATCCCTTAGAACAATATTTGCAGGACCATGAAAACGATATGCATATGAATGAAAGGAATGAAATAGATAAGATTTTCTTTGATCAGCATCCTATTTTGAAACACAACTTGCATGTTGAAATACTTGGGGATCCTCCTCCACCCAAGGGTGATCCCGTGTTTGAGCTTAAACAACTACCGGATACTCTGAAATATGCTTATCTTGATGAAAAGAAGATATATCCTGTTATTATTAGTGCTAACCTTTTAGAGCATGAAGAAAAGAGATTATTGAAAACTCTGAGGAAGCACCGTGCTGCTATTGGATATACTCTTGATGATCTTAAGGGCATTAGTCCCACTCTATGTCAGCATAAAATTAATATGGAGCCTGATGCTAAACCAGTTGTTGATCACCAACGACGGTTAAATCCTAAAATGAAAGAAGTGGTAAGGAACAAAATATTAAAGCTTCTGGAGGCAGGTATAATTTATCCTATTGCTGATAGTAGATGGGTTAGTCCCGTTCATTGTGTCCCTAAGAAGGGAGGTATTACCGTTGTTCCTAATGATAAAAATGAATTGATCCCGCAAAGAATTGTTACAGGATATAGAATGGTAATTGACTTTTGGAAATTAAATAAAGCTACTAGGAAAGATCATTACCCTCTACCTTTTATTAATCAAATGCTAGAAAGACTATCCAAACACACACACTTTTGCTTTCTAGATGGTTATTCTGGTTTCTCTCAAATACCTGTGTCAAAAGAGGACAAGAGAAAACCACTTTTACTTGTCCTTTCGGTACCTTTGCTTATAGACGTATGCCTTTTGGTTTATGCAATGCACCTGCTACCTTTCAAAGATGTATGACTGCTATATTGTCTGACTTTTGTGAAAAGATCGTTGAGGTTTTCATGGATGATTTCTCCGTTTATGGAACTTCCTTTGATGAATGCTTGAGCAACCTTGATCGAGTTTTGCAGAGATGTGAAGAAACTAATATTGTCTTGAATTGGGAGAAGTGCCACTTTATGGTTAATGAGGGTATTGTCTTGGGACACAAAATCTCCGAAAGAGGTATTGAAGTTGATAAAGCTAAAGTTGATGCTATTGAAAAAATGCCGTGTCCTACGGATATCAAAGGTATAAGAAGTTTCCTTGGTCATGTTGGTTTCTATAGGAGGTTTATTAAAGACTTCTCTAAGATTTCTAGGCCTCTCACTAATCTCTTGCAAAAAGATGTTCCATTCGTTTTTGATGATGATTGTGTAGAAGCATTTGAAATTCTTAAGAAAGCCTTGATCACTGCACCTGTTGTTCAACCACCTGATTGGAACCTACCCTTTGAAATTATGTGTGATGCTAGTGATTATGCCATTGGTGCTGTTCTAGGACAAAGAGTTGATAAGAAATTAAATTTTATCCATTATGCTAGTAAAACTCTAGACAGTGTTCAAAGAAACTATGCTACTACTGAAAAGGAATTTTTAGCAGTTGTGTTTGCTTGTGATAAGTTCAGACCTTATATTGTTGATTCCAAAGTAACTGTTCACACCGATCATGCTGCTATTAAATATCTTATGGAAAAGAAGGATGCTAAACCTAGACATATTAGATGGGTTCTCTTGCTACAAGAATTTGATTTGCATATTGTTGATAGAAAGGGCGCTGAGAACCCCGTAGCAGATAACTTGTCTAGGTTAGAGAATGTTCTTGATGACCCACTACCTATTGATGATAGCTTTCTGATGAACAATTAGCTGTCATAAATGCTTCACGTAATGCTCCATGGTATGCTGATTATGTTAATTACATTGTTGCTAAATTTATACCACCTGGTTTCACATACCAACAAAAGAAAAAGTTCTTCTATGATTTAAGACATTACTTTTGGGATGATCCACACCTTTATAAAGAAGGAGTAGATGGTGTTATTAGACATTGTGTACCTGAGCATGAACAGGAACATATCCTACATAAGTGTCACTCTGAGGCCTACGGAGGACACCACGATGAAGATAGAACTGCACACAAGGTATTACAATCTGGTTTTTATTGGCCTACTCTCTTCAAGGATGCTCGTAAGTTTGTCTTGTCTTGTGATGAATGTCAAAGAATTAGTAATATTAGTAGACATCAGGAAATGCCTATGAATTACTCACTTGTTATTGAGCCATTTGATGTGTGGGGTTTTGATTATATGGGACCTTTTCCAAAGTCCAACGGGTATACTCATATTCTAGTTGCTGTTGATTATGTTACTAAGTGGGTAGAAGCTATTCCAACTAGTAGTGCTGATCATAACACTTCTATTAAAATGCTTAAAGAAGTTATTTTCCCTAGATTTGGAGTCCCTAGATATTTAATGACCGATGGTGGTTCACACTTTATTCATAGTGCTTTTCGTAAATTGCTTGCTAAGTACGATGTTAATCATAGAATTGCATCTCCATATCATCCTCAGTCTAGTGGTCAAGTAGAATTAAGCAATAGAGAAATTAAACTGATCTTGCAAAAGACTGTTAATAGGTCTAGAAAGAATTGGTCTAAGAAACTTGATGATGCATTATGGGCTTATAGAACTGCTTACAAAAACCCTATGGGTATGTCTTCGTATAAAATGGTCTATGGTAAAGCATGTCACTTACCTCTAGAACTAGAACATAAAGCTTATTGGGCAATCAAAGAGCTCAACTATGATTTCAAACTTGCTGGTGAGAAGAGGTTATTTGACATTAGCTCACTTGATGAATGGAGAACCCAGGCCTATGAGAATGCCAAGTTGTTTAAAGAAAAAGTTAAGAGATGGCATGATAAAAGGATACAAAAGTGTGAATTCAATGTAGGTGACCATGTCTTGCTATATAATTCTCGTTTAAGATTTTTTGCAGGAAAGCTTCTCTCTAAATGGGAAGGGCCCTACATTATGGAGGAAGTATATCGTTCCGGTGCCATCAAGATCAACAACGCCGAAGGCACAAATCCGAAGGTGGTAAACAGGCAAAGAATCAATCATTATATCTCAGGTACTCCCATAAATGTTGAAACCAATATTATCAATACCATAACTCCGGAGGAGTACATTAGGGAGACCTACCAGAATGTTTCAGACTCCGAAAAGGAATAGGTATGTGGTACGGTAAGCAAACCGACTCCAAAAATTTTCCAATAGCAATTTTTCTCCGTTTTGGAATATTTAATAAAGTTGGAAAATTTAAAGTAGTCCGAAAAGTACACGAGGAGGCGACAAGCCAGGGGGCGCGCCCTACCCCCTGGGCGTGCCCCTGTGGCTTGTGGCCACCCCGTGTACCCTCCGAACTCCGTTTTCTTGTGGTATACTCCTTTAGGTCGGTAAAAATTCATTATATAATCTCCCGAAGGTTTTGACCTTTGTATCATGACAATACCTCATGTTTTCGTTTTGAGCTGTTTCTGCAGCAGATTTAGAGCAAGCTGTCGTCCCAAGAGTTCGATGGGGAGAGCTATGTATCGCATTATCTTGCCAATCCCAAGCTCTATGGGGACTTAGATCCTTATGGATTGTTCTCGGAGGAGGAACAAGAAGGCAAGTATGGGGAAGAAAGCTCGGATGAAGAAGAGATCCCTCTGCCTCAACCAGGAGATATGCACGTGGAGTTCAGGAAATCGAGCCTCCCAAACACAAGGAGAAAACCCAAGGTTCTATTTTTCCCTTCTCGTTTTCTGCAGGAGAGCAAGCAAGAATTATGTCAAAGGATATTGAAGCTCGAGCAGGAAGTTGACGATCTGAGGGAACATAATTTTATGCTTAAGAGGAAACTGAACAAGCTTAAAGATCCTTATCCACCATCACCACCTCAGAAGAAAGACAACTAAATACATGGGTATGGGCACTCCCCTTGGCTTGTGCTAAGCTTGGGGGAGGTGCCCCGGTATCGTATCACCATCACATCTTTTACTTTTATCGTTTTTCTTAGTTCGATCCTTTTGGTTATATCTTGATCTAGTAGAATAAAGTTTTTAGTGTGATCTAGTTTTGAGTTTTGCTTTATGTTCCCCCTATGTAATCGAGTCCGAGAGTTATACAATAAAAAGTAGTTTTAAGTTGAGGGCTTTGCTTGCTTGCTATGACCTTGAGAAAAAGAAATAGAAAGAAGAATAGAATAAAAGCAAAGAGTATATATGATGATCTTATGGGGAGTGATGACTTCACATATAAGAAGTATGTCAATTGAAATTTGTTGTGAGTTGACAAACATGGCGATTGGTCATTGCTGCAATTAAAAGGAAGTAATAAAGAAAGAGAGGTTCACATATAAATATATTATCTTGGACATCTTTTATGATTGTGAGCACTCATTAAAATATTATATGCTAAGAAGTTGATGTTGGACAAGGAAGACCATATAATGGGTTATGTTTGCTTATTTCCGAATAGAAGTTATATGGTTATAGATCCTTTAACATGTGACGCTTGCTTCCACTCCATATCAGCCAAAACTTCCGCACCAAGTAGAGATACTACTTGTGCATCAAAACACCCTCAACCCAGTTTTGCCATGAGAGTCTACCATACCTACCTATGGATTGAGTAAGATCCTTCAAGTAAGTTGTCATCGGTGCAAGCAATAAAAAATTGCTCTCTAAATATGTATGATCTATTAGTGTGAGGAAAATAAACTTTATACGAACCTGTGATATGGAAGAAATAAAAGCAACAGACTGCATAATAAAGTTCTTTATCACAAGCGGCAATATAAAGTGACATTCTTTTGCATTAAGAGATTGCGCATCCAGCTATAAAAGCGCATGACAACCTCTGCTTCCCTCTGCGAAGGGCCTATCTGTTACTTTTACTTTCTAGTACTTACCTTTATGCAAGAGTCATGGTGTTTTTCACCACTTCCTATATTTCGCCATTCTCTCTCGGCAAGTATCATGTGTTAGGGAATGATCTAGATACATATATCCACTCGGATGTGGGTGATCATGAGTTATTTCTGTTGACACTACCGTAGAGGTAAATAGTTTGGGAGGCAAAACTATAAGCCCCTATCTTTCTCTATGTCCAATTGAAGCTTTGACCTCATAAGTATCGCGTGAGTGTTAGCAATTATGAAAGACTAAAAGATGATTGAGTATGTGGATTTGCTTTACAAGCTCTTATATTGACTGTTTCCGATGTTATGATAAATTGAAATTGCTTCAATGACTGAGATCATAGTTTGTTGGTTCTCAATAGAGTTCTTGATTCATACTTTACCTTGTGAATGAATTGTTACTCTAGTATAAGAAATTATATATCGATAAGTATTGCTGTTCTAAAGATGATCATGATGCTCTCATGTCCGTATTTTATTTTATCGACACCTCTATCTCTAAACATGTGGACATATTTATCGATTTCGGCTTTCGCTTGAGGACAAGCGAGGTCTAAGCTTGGGGGATTTGATACGTCCATTTTGCATCATGCTTTTATATTGATATTTATTGCATTATGGGCTGTTATTACACATTATGGTACAATACTTATGCCTTTTCTCTCTTATTTTACAAGGTTTACATGAAGAGGGAGAATGTCGGCAGCTGGAATTCTGGACTGGAAAAGGAGCAAATATGAGAGACCTATTCTTCACAACTCCAAAAGTCCTGAAAAGTTACGGAGAATTATTTTGGAATATATAAAAAATATTGGGCGAAGGAAATACCAGAGGGGACCCACCAGGAGGCCACAAGCCTGGGGGGCGCGCCCTACCCCCTAGGTCGCGCCCCTGTGGCTTGTGGGCCCCCTGGCAGCCCTCCGGTGCCCATCTTCTGCTATATGGAGGGTTTTGACCTGGGATGAAGCGCCGCCGTCTCGAGGCGGAACTTGGGCAGAACCAATCTAGGGCTCCGGCGGAGCTGTTCTACCGGGGAAACTTCCCTCCCGGAGGGGGAAATCGAAGCCATCGTCATCACCAATGATCCTCTCATCGAGAGGCGTCAATCTCCATCAACATCTTCACCAGCACCATCTCCTCTCCAAACCCTAGCTCATCTCTTGTATCCGATCTTTGTCTCAAAACCTCAGATTGGTACCTATGGGTTGCTAGTAGTGTTGATTACTCCTTGTAGTTGATGCTAGTTGGTTTACTTGGTGGAAGATCATATGTTCAGATCCATAATGATAATTAATACTCCTCTGATTATGAACATGAATATGCTTTGTGAGTAGTTACGTTTGTTCCTCAGGATATGGGATAAGTCTTGTTATAAGTAATCATGTGAATTTGGTATTCGTTCGATATTTTGATGAGATGTATGTTGTCTTTCCTCTAGTGGTGTTATGTGAACGTCGACTACATGACACTTCACCATTATTTGGGCCTAGGGGAAGGCATTGGGAAGTAATAAGTAGATGATGGGTTGCTAGAGTGACAGAAGCTTAAACCCTAGTTTATGCGTTGCTTCGTAAGGGGCTGATTTGGATCCATATGTTTCATGCTATGGTTAGATTTATCTTAATTCTTCTTTTGTATTTGCGGATGCTTGCGAGAGAGGTTAATCATAAGTGGGAGGCTTGTCCAAGAAATGGCAGCACCCAAGCACCGGTCCACCCACATATCAAATTATCAAAGTAACGAACGCGAATCAAATGAGCATGATGAAAACTAGCTTGACAGAAATTCCCATGTGTCCTCAGGAGCGCTTTGCTTTATATAAGAGTTTGTCCAGGCTTGTCCTTTGCTACAAAAAGGATTGGGCCACCTTGCTGCACCTTTGCTACATTTGTTACTTGTTACCCATTAGGAATTATCTTATCACAAAACTATCTGTTACCGATAATTTCAGTGCTTGCAGAGAATACCTTACTGAAAACCGCTTGTCATTTCCTTCTGCTCCTCGTTGGGTTCGACACTCTTACTTATCGAAAGGACTACGATAGATCCCCTATACTTGTGGGTCATCAGTAAGTTCTCGATACATTGTTTAGCAACTTCTAATTCCTTTGAACTGCTTTTATTCCCGGATATTTGATAAAGTTGATACGTCGCCAAATTCTCGGATGGAGCGGTGATCCAAAAGAATTCATTCGAAGAGTATGAGCTTCTGGCAAAGCATGGAGGCGGCTATCCCGGTTTCATCTATTGGTTCAAACAAACGGTAATTTCCATTAGACCATTTCATTTCTTCGTCTAATTTGTGGCTAATGCAACAATCCTTTCGTATTAAACTTGTAGGCTAATCCAGAGTCTATGGACGCCGAATTGAGACAAGTCGCTAATGGTTTTGACTATAAGGTCCGTTCATTTGACAAATACGACATCAACGGGTAACGCTTTTATTACCTTTGGCAAAGTGCTATCTATGGCCGACCGAAAGTCTACAAATTGTTGTGTCTCTGCTATCGGCGAAGGAGGTACCGAGTATTATGGAAGAGTTGAAGCAATTTATGAACTTCTATTCTATGGTGAAAACCCACCGAACGTCGTAGTCTTCAAATGTTATTGGTTCCAGCCGAAGGAGACTAGAAGGACTCATGAACATATAGGGCTAGTAGAAATCAAACAAAGCACCCATTTAGATGTTCCCGATGTCTATATTACGGCTCAACAGGCGACCCAAGTTTTCTATCTACCGTGGGCCTGCCAAACTGATCCAAATCTGAATGGTTGGGATGTCGTTTATTAAGTGCCACCACGTACTAGACCACCTCCCCCCAATGAAGAGGATTATGAACCTCACATTAACCCAGACACATATGAAGGAGAATTCTTCCAAGAAACACATCTTTCCAAAAAAAACATTTCAAGAACCGCTCTACTTCACCCCAGAACATTGAAGTAGATAGCGACAGTGAATCCGACCTCACCCCTGAGCCCGAACAAGAAGAGCCGAAACAAGAAGAGGTTACTGCTGCGGATGACTTGTCAATGCTTGACCTATTACATACAGGAGACCTTCCACATGTTGTTCTCGATGTTCCTGATCAGCACGTCATTCATGATAGTGATGATGATGATGCATTTATTGATCCCGGAGCATATATCGATGATCAAGATTATTATTAGTTCATGTCAGGTATTCAATTTTTATTATATACATGATGATGATACACTTAAATTATATACATATTATTATTCATGTCGGTGTTCAATTTTTTTTATGTTGTACTAATTTCGTTTACTCTTTATCATGGCAGGTGTTGAAAGATGGTGGGCATGGGTCGAGAGCGCTCCGCGGTTCCTTCTTCGTCGGCACGTGGTGGGAGGGGTACTTCCATTCCACCCCAGTCTCTTCGGAGAGCGTTGCTCGATAGTATGCAGACACAGGTAGGCGCTTCTTCGTCGGCGTCGTTGCCCACCTGGAGAGGAGGTCGGGGGAAGAAGAGAGCTAGTAGAGGTACACGTGGTCGCGGGAGAGGTACGCAGGCTGCTACGCCTTCCTCGCCGCCACCCCCAGCTGATTCACCCGAGCATAGGACTGCTAGGGTGGACCCGTCTGAGGGGGAGGCTATGCGGACTCCTGTCCACGAGCCTCGGGTCGACGAGCCTTGGACCCACGAGGCACCTTTCCCAGACGCTTCGTCCTACGAGACTCCGGAGCAGAGCAGGGATCAAGCTATGTCCCAGCAGACCCGATAGGATACCTGGCCAGATCTGCATCAATAGGAGCCGAGTGGCCATGCTGATGGTGGCGGGGATCGGTTTTCTAATAGCGAGGGTGAGGTGGTTAAGGGGGCCACTGTCTACGAGCGTGGTAGTACATGGCTCCCGCCCGTGCCGGCGACCCACGAGCAGAGGTGGTCGTTTAGGCCTGATGGACAAAAGTAAGTGCATTTACTCCTTTTTAACCTTTTGCCTTCACGTTTCTTCAAATATCTAATGCGTTGGCCTTGTCATACTGCAGGGGTTGGCTACTTGCCAAGGATGTTCGCAGGCCCAACCAAGTCCTTGGTGTGATTTGCCGGCAAAACTTCCCGGGGTTTAACACGTTGCCCAGTGAGGGTCAGCTTCCACAGCTAGGATTGAGCTGGGTGCACTACTTGCCTGCCCCGGCCCCGCTGGAGGAGATGATCGACGATGTCTTGTGCCGCACGAGGGCTGACATGGTGATCAGAAAATTTTGGGTAATTTGTCCTTTACACAATTAAAAATCAACAATAGCTAGTTATTGTACTAATCAGTGTTGTCTCGTTTGATTCAGAGCTTCTACAGGTGTGAGGAGGGATACGAGGAGGCCGCTGCACAGGTTATCGATGCCGAGTGCAAGCGCCTACTACAGAACTTATGACACGAGGCTCGGCCGCAGGCTGTTCGAGACTACTACGCCTCGCGTGGTGTTAAGAAGGACAAGTCGTCGTGTCGCGGAAAGTTTCTGAAGAAGGAGCAGTACATGAATGTAATTACCTATTCTTAAGGCCTTGTACTTAGTTTCCTTGATTTGATTCGTAGGCGTAGCGCTCAAATTTCTCTTTACTAACTTAGGTGCCACCGAGATGGTGTGTGGATAAGATGGATTGTTGGGAGGCATTGGTGGATGAGTGGTGCTCAGACGAATGGCTAGTCGTCCACAACAATGCCAAGGACCGGCGTGCCAAAATGGTTGGTGTGCCACACCATCAAGGCAGCACCAACTTATATCAGTTCGGGCGGAACTGGATATGTGGTTTGCTTCATGATTCATGCAATTCATTATTGATGCTAGCTTGAGCCCTTTACTAATACTTTGTTCCTCTCTTTTAGGTGCAACACAATAACACGGAGGTGCCAGAGGTGTACGACCTCTATGACATGGCCCATACTACCTCGTACAAGAAGGCCAAGGCATTCTCTGAGTCTGACCTCGATCATCCTGAGAACTTCACCAATATCTCCTCCCACCACAAGCTCGTGAGGTACAGAGATGAGGGGAAGGCGAGGAAAGGGCAGGAATTTAACCCGAGCCAGCATCCTATTGATCTAGATCTGGTGATGATAGCTGGTGGCGGGAGGCCCCATGGCTCGATAGCCATTGGATATGGACTTATACATTGTCCTCGCACTTTCCGGGAGATCAAGGCGTGCCAAATGAGCTCCTGTCCTGAGATAAGGCCTCGTCCACGGCCAGTCGAGCTCGCCATCGAGGTTAGTTATACAGACTCAGATATCTATCCTCCATTACATTGTGTGTGCGGCCATCGATGATTACAATGTTAACGAGGAGTGGTGTTGCAGGCCGCTCTTCAGAAAGAGAGAGAGGCAAGCCAGGCGATTCTGGAGGATAGGGACCGTCAGGCGGCGAAGAAGGAGAGGGAGTTGGAGGAGAGGACGACTAGGTTGTTGGAGGAGGAGAGGGCACGGAATGACGCGGCTCACCGGGCCATGTACGAGCTCCTCGTGGTAAGTTTCTTCTGCATGTTAGCCAAATCATGCACATAATGTTCGTTTCATTACTAACTAATATGACTGACTCGTCAAAACCAAATGTGTAGTCTGTGTGTGACAAGACCGATCAGACCCCTCCGTCGATGTCAGTCTATGCTCCGGTGACCACGGTGAGTTACATTTGAATGGTCATTAGTTACTAGTCTTAACATTTGAGTGTCATCATGCTAACGAGACATTGCAAATGATCTTTGGTGCAACGTAACTCCAGACAAGCATTGCATGAACCTTCTCCGGGTGTAACCGGCACGAGCAACACTGGGGCTTCACCTCCGTGATGACGGTAAGTTTTCTCTAGTGTTTTGCTTAACAAATGCATAATGACCTATACTTAGCTTATTTAGTTCATTTATGACATAATTAGCTTACTTAGGTCTAAAATGCATAATAACCTTGGTTAGCTCATAAATGTCATATACTTAGCTCATTTTCCTCCAAAATGACATAATAAGCTTACTTAGCTCCAAAATGACCTATTTTACCTAAGTTAGCTCTAAAATGACCTATACTTAGCTTTGTTTCCTTCAAAATGACATAATAAGCTTAGTTAACTCAAAAATGGCATAATTACCTAGGTTAGCTCAATAATGACCTATACTTAGCCTATTTAGATCATTTATGGCATAATTAGCTTACTTAGGTCAAAAATGGCATAATAACCTAGGTAAGCTCATAAATGTCATATACTTAGCTTATTTTCCTCCAAAATGACATAATAAGCTTACTTATCTCCAAAATGACCTATTTTACCTAAGTTCGCTCTAAAATGACCTATACTTAGCTTTGTTTTCTTCAAAATGACATAATAAGCTTAGTTAACTCAAAACTAGCATAATTACCTAGGTTAGCTCAACAATGACCTATACTTAGCTTATTTAGTTCATTTATGGCATAATTAGCTTACTTAGGAAAAAAATGGCATAATAACCTAGGTAAGCTCATAAATGTCATATACCTAGCTTATTTTCCTCCAAAATGACATAATAAGCTCACTTAGCTCCAAAATGACCTATTTTACCTAAGTTAGCTCATAAATGTCATATACTTAGCTTATTTTCCACCAAAATGACATAATAAGGTTACTTAGCTCCAAAATGACCTATTTTACCTAAGTTGGCTCTAAAATGACCTATACTTAGCTTTGTTTCCTCCCAAATGACATAATAAGCTTACTTAGCTCCAAAATGACCTATTTTTCCTAAGTTGGCTCTAAAATGACCTATGCTTAGCTTTGTTTCCTCCACAATGACATAATAAGCTTAGTTAACTCAAAAATGGTATAATTACCTAGGTTAGCTCAATAATGACCTATACTTAGCTTACTTATGTCAAAATGGAATAATAACCTTGGTAACCTCATAAATGTCATATACTTAGCTTATTTTCTTCCAAAATGACACAATAAGCTTAGTTAGGTCAAAAATGGCATAATTACCTAGGTTAGCTCTAAAATGACACAAATAAGCAATACGAAGAAGAAAAACAAGAGGAGAAAAAGAAAGAGAAGAAAAACTCTTCTTCTTCTTTTTTTCTTCTTCTTCTTCTTCTAGTCTTCTTCTTCTAACTTTCTTATTTCCCATTTTGCAGATTTGATTCACATCACGGAAGCTTTGCATTGATGGAGTGCTTGTGTTTACTTTTTTTTTTTGATTTTGTATCGATGAACAATGTGAAACTTGCTACCTATGGATGAAACTCTTGTAATATGGATGAAACTATGTATATAAGGATGAAACTATTGTAATATGGTGAAACTTGCACATATGTTTTGATTTGGTATGTTTGTTGGATGATCATATCCATATGGGGATATAGTTTCTTATGTGTTGGATATCATATATTTGCATGTGAAAATGCTTGGATATAACAAAAAACAGAATAAAAAGGGGCAATACAGGCACAAATCGTACAGATTTTATGAAACCATGTGCGATGGCTCGAATCCATAGTCAATCCTACTTTCGATAGGACCAGTTGACAATTGAATCCAATTTTTCCCATTATTTGACTATCCATAATAGTGCGGAAAGAAAGCGTCGTCTACCACCGACGGCAAAGGTGACACGTGGCAGCAACCTTTGCAACCTGGGAGCACTAGGTCTGATCCATTTGGTCACTTTGTCGTAGGCTGGCAGACGGCAACGTATGCCAGTAGCCACCTAACGCCAGCTGACCCATTTGGTAACTTTGCCGTCTCTGGCAGCCGACAAAGGAGCTTGTCTCTTTGCCGTGTGCGGGCAGACGGCAAAGGCTGTCGTTAGCCACCTAACGGGGCGAACCTCAATGTTATGTCATCCACTCACTTTGCCGTCTGCAGGGCCTATATGGCGGACAACAAAGGTGTTTGCCGTCCGCTTTACTTATGGAGACGGCAAAGTAGCCCTTTACCGTGGTTTTCTGTGCTGGAAGTGGGGCCGTCTGCTGGCAGACGGCAAAGGTATTTGCCGTCCGTGAACCTATGCAAAGTACCTGATTCCTTTAGTGTAGGGTTTGTGGATGGATATGATGATGAAGAGGTTATGGTTGTGCTCGATGCTGTTCTGTTGACATTTCGACGGGGTCCCCTATATAAAAGTTGTTCAAGTGGACGCCCTACCTCACTTTCCATGCCAAACGACCGCTCAAACGGGCGTGTGTGGTCGCATGGAATGCCTTCTTTGACTCTGGTGGCCTTCGGGCGCCTCCTGGTGACTTGTTTCTTATCCATTCTCCTTCCTTTCCTTTCTCCCATGAGATTTCTTCCCTTTTTAGCCCATTTCCTGTGGAAAAATATCAAAGAGAGGATTTGTGGGATCCTTTGCATTCATTAGTCATTAGTGGTAATATCAGAGTGAATATCTCTTTTTAATGAAATATCTCGGTTTAAACATGGTTGAAATGAGTGTAAAAATATCACTCATCAACTCCCACAAGCTTAAACTTGGTTGTCCTCGAGCAACATAGAGAGAAATCTGAAGCATGAGGAACTTAGTTGTTGAAACCGAAATAACGAGAAGGTTTTGGTTCACTTACGGTCGGTATGCCTAGATAGCCCTCCGCTTCTTCACCTAAAGACTTATCAGAGATATAGTGGTGACATGGTTATAGTGTAAGTGTTAGTGAAGCAAAGATAATCAACAAAAAAATTTAGATCTACTAGATAAAACAACTTTGCAACACTTCATTTTATTGGATAGATTTTTTGCCACCTTAGATGGCAGGGGTAGATTTCTTTACCTTTTCCTCTTTGTTTTCTTTTAGTTCTCTCTTCTGGAGGAACTTGTAAATATACCTTTGTATTCCTTATTTGTTTTGATTAATAAAATGTTGTGGGGTGTAAGCCCTACAATCTTCGATGGTAAAAAATACTTCATTTTATTTAATCTAGACAACACTTGCTTGCCGGAATGCACGGAAGATTTTCTTTTAGATTGAGCCATGAAAACATAAGTTAGGAAGTAGAAAGCATATATTAAAATATGATGCTCAAGTGATCAGAAGCACACCCACAATCGCCTCCTCCTCTAGGCTCTTAAACACTTTGTTTCAATAATTGTTTGTTGGAACTTTGATTATCACGTGAAGAAGATTATGCCCAATAAGTGATCATGCATAGGTTTTCGTTGTGGCTTAATGTTTGGGAACTATGGACCATTAGAAATAATGTCTCTTTTGATATCTTTTGATTAGTCCCCTTCATGTACCACATACACACCAACTTCAAGAGAAAGCCAAATAATATTCGTTTGTAGTGTTGCCACAACGTACGGTAACAGACTCATAGCCAAAATCCGAGCTGTCGCTCTAAGTGGATCGTTCATTGGCCAGCGGAGTCCTTAGCGTAACATCAAGAAGGGCGATGAAGCCAAATTTACATGCGTAAACGCATATATAGTAGCAAAGGCCATAGCACCAGCGGGAGGCTGTAATACAATGTTGCTATATACAACACATATTTTGGTCATAATCTGACCCACCTTTCAACTAAGTTCCTCTAGACAATTCACTCCACAAGTGCTATCAAGTCTATTAAAATTAAAAACATGGGGTTTAATACGTCTCAGACATATCTACTTCTCCAAACACTTTTGCTCTTGTTTTGGACTCTACTTTGCATGATTTGACTGAAACTAACCCGGACTGACGCTGTTTTCATCAGAACTACCGTGGTGTAATTTTTGTGCATAAATAGAAGTTATCGGAGTTGGACGAAACTTTGTGGACATTTTCTGGAATATATGCAGAATTTCAGAGCGAAGACCTACCGGAGGGGGGCAACCTGTGGGCCACAAGCCTGGGCGCGCCCTGTTAGCTTGTGGGGCCCACATGGCTCCTCCGACCCTAATTCCAGTCCTATAAATTCACAATACGGGGAAAAATCAGAGAGAAGATTTCACCGCGTTTCACGAGACGGAGCCGCTGCCACCTCCTATTCTTACTCGGGAGGCCTGATCTGGAGTCCGTTTGGTGCTCCGGAGAGTGGAGATCGTCATCGTTGTTATCACCAACCCTTCTCCATCAACAATTTCATGATGCTCACCATCGGGAGTGAGTAATTCCTTTGTAGGCTTGCCGGACGGTGATGGGTGTGGATGAGATTGATCATGTAATCGAGTTATTTTGATAGGGCTTGATCCCTAGTATCCACTATGTTCTGAGATTGATGTTGTTATGACTTTGCTATGCTTAATGTTTGTCACTAGGGCCCGAGTGCCATGGTTTCATATCTGAACCTATTATGTTTTCATGAATATGAGAGTGTTTTGGATCCTATCTTGCAAGTTGTATGCACCTATTACGTGTCATGATCCGCATACCCCAAGGTGACAATAATTGGGATTCTTTCCGGTGATTGTCGTAGTTTGAGGAGTTCATGTATTTACTAAGCGTTAATGCTTTATTCTGGTTCTCTATTAAAAGGAGGCCTTAATATCCTTTAGTTTCCTTATGGACCCCACTGCCACGGGAAGGTATGACAAAAGATGCCATGAAAGTTCTTATTGCAAGCATGCATGACTATATACGGAATATATGCCTACATTATATTGATGAATTGGAGCTAGTTCTGTGTCGCTCTAGTGTGTAACCGTTACATGATGAATGTCATCCATATCTATCCATCACTGGTCCATGGCCTACGCTTTTCTTATACTGAATCTTCTTAAGTTACTATTGTTGCTACTACTGTTACAATCAATACTAAACTGTTGCTGTTACTGTTACTGTTACTGCTACTATTCTGCTTTGCTACTAAACTTTTGCTACAGAAGGATACTCCACGTGTGGTTGAATTGACAACTCAACTACTAAGACCAATAAATATTCTTTGGCTCCCCTTGTGTCGAATCAACAAATATGGGTAAAATACTTCACTCGAAGACTGTTAGGATCCCCTATACTTGTGGGTTATCAAGACGGTTTTCTGGCGCCATTGCTGGGGAGCATAGCTCTATTTATTGTGTTCACCAAGGTTATCCTATTTTCACTATGGAGAATCTGAAAGACGTTAAAACCAAGATCATCCCCTCTTGTACGAGAGGAGGTAAGGAACTGCCATCTAGCTCTGCTTTTGATTCACCTACTGTTTTGAATCGGCTTATGACACCACCACTTCATACTCGTTCTGATATGTCACAAGTACTTGATGATGCTACTTCTGAAATTAATGATGATACTACTGCTATGCTTGATGAAACTTAAACTGTGCCATTGAATGAATTACTTGATGCTCATATTGCTAAAGCTAGAGAACTTGAGAATGCTAAAATTGATGAATACTTTGATTCACCTATTATGCCTAGCTCTCCTAACACATATAAATTTCGTGATGTACCTAAGGGTTTTGTTTTGGATGGGGAAATAGCTAGAGACTTTCTTGCTTGTAATGATAGGGATGATTTGAAGAAACTACTATGTAAACTGAAAGAAAAATCTATGATGGAGAAAATGAAACATGATCCTAAATTTGCTACTTCTCCTATTTGTGTTACTGATAAGGGTTATGAATTCTCTATTGATCCTGAGGTAATTACTGTAGTAGAATCTGATCCTTTCTATGGCTATGAAACTGAAACTGTTGTGGCACACCTCACTAAACTGAATGATATTGCCATTCTGTTTACTGATGAGGAAAAGATGTGTTACTATTATATCCTTAAGCTTCTTCCTTTCTCGCTAGAAGGTGATGCTAAGAAATGGTTCCTCACTCTTTCTCCTCATTGTGTGCGTAGCCCCCAGGATATGATATATTACTTCTGTGGAAAAAATCATTCTCATAAAAAACAAGTTGCTTTATAGGAAATATTTAACTTTGTGCAAACTAAAGAAGAGAATATCCCTCATGCTTAGGGGAGGTTTCTTCAGTTACTTAGGTATTTGCCTGATCATTCTCTTAAGAAAAATGAAATACTTCATATCTTTTATAATGGACTAACTGATGCTTCTAGGGATTACCTAGATAGTTGTGCTGGTTATGTTTTCATGGAACATACTATTGGACAAGCTGAAGAATTATTGAATAACATATTGCAAAATGCTGATGATTGGACACTTCGTGAACCTCCGCCGAAAGCTATTCAAAATAAGAGACGTATTCTATTCCTCAATCCTGAAGATATGCAAGAAGCCAAGAGATCCATGAAAGAAAAAGGTATTAAAACTAAAGATGTCAAGAATTTACCACCTATCGAAGAAATATATGGACTTGACACCCCGACACAGGTATTAGAGCACTACAAGAAATATGTCAACTTGTGACCTTCTGGCAGTGACCCTGGAAGAAATGGTCATAAATCTATGACCATTTGAGACCAATTGGTCGTAAGCTGTTCGGGGGGCTCCAAACGGTAAACCATAACGACCAATTTGGTCAGAAAGGTCGTAATTTCCTTACACGAAATGGTCGTAAAGCAAACAGCACTGGTCCGCTGCCTTATTTCTAGCTGATCACGACCAATATAGATGGTCATAGCCTTGTAAATTGTGGTGGATTGCTATGACTAGGCGCCACCTCATCAGTTTTGCCTATGTGGCATGTCCATGTGTCAATTTTTGTCCTAGGTTGTGAAGGAGCCTACATTTCTGTCATTCCAAAGATTCCCAAAAAATTCTCATAAATACTTTGGATCATATATTCCTCAAATATGTCAAAACCCTTCCTTGCCTAGTTCAAAAATAATTCAGGAATATTCATTTTCCTATTTTGTTCAGAACAACACTTTGTGAAGGAAGTGTTATTTATATTTTTTGGATTGCCCTCAAAAAATTTGGGCACTATTTTCTATCCAAATCATTGCTTCATGACAAAATTCAGATCCATTTGCCTATTAAATCATCCTCAGCAAATTTCCAAAGTTTCTGTTCAGCTAGAAGCTTTGTGAAGTAAGTACTATATAGGCATCTCCTAATGAGCTGAATTTTTGCCACATATTCTGTATGCCAAAATCATAGCTCTCCACAAAATTTGATCCCCATCTAATAATACATGTGAGCTCACCATCCAATCTTTGTTTCTGGTAATATTTCTAGTTTGTGAAGCAGCTATATTGTTTATTGCTTTATAATTTCTGATAATTTACTAGGAGATGACCCTGCCCATAGAACCTCTCTATACCCAATTTTATCTGATTTTAATGTAGCAAATGTTACTCAATATTTTTCCCAATTTTCTGTTCAGTGGAGAGCATTGTGAAGGAAGTACCACTTTTATTTATTCAAATGGTATGAAATTTGTACAGTACCTTCATATGACCAAGTTGTCATCCTCCACAAAATTACAGCTCAATCGAATAATCTATGCGAGCCCAGATTGAATTTCTATTTTCTGGCCAGATTAGCACATTGCAAAGAAAGTGCTACCTAGACCCCTCATATTGCCCACAAACTTTTTGGTCACTCTTACATACTCAAATTATTGCCACATGAAAATATTCAGCTCCATTTGCGTAGTAAATCTTCCTCAGTAAATTTACAAAGTTTATATCCAGAGAGAAGCTTTGTGAAGGAAGTACTATATAGGTTTCTCAAAATTATCTGACATTTTATCAAATCTTCCATATGCTCAAATCATAACTCTCCACAAAATTTGAGCTCATCTCATTTGGCCAATTTCTCTCAATAATTTTCCCAAGATTTTGTCCAGAGAAGAGCATTGTGAAGGAAGTACCACTTTGGCATGTCCAACTGTTATCAAATTTTGACAGTGCTTTTATATGCCCAAATTACCACGCTCCACCAAATTTCAGCTCAATCCATGCATTCATTTGAGCCCAGCTTCAACATCCATATTTCTGGTCATATTTTAAGTTTGTGAAGAAAATATATTTTATATTAATTAATTATTTTTGATAATTTACCAGGGCATGTTCCTACCTGCATAAATTACCTCCACCAAATTTGAGCTCATTTAGTTTAGCCAATTCCTCTCAATAATTTTCCCAAGTTTCTGTCCAGAGAAGAGCATTGTGAAGGAAGTGCCACTTTGGCATGTCCAAATGGTATCAAATTTTTACAGTGCTTTTCTATGCCCAAATTACCATGCTACACCAAATTTCAGCTCAATACATTCATCCATTGGAGCCCAGCTTCAACATCCATATTTTTGCACAGTGTGGTACTTTGCAAAGCAAGTGCCACCTAGGATTCTTCATTTGAGCTGAAAATTTGCCAAGACAGTCTCCTTAGTATATGATCATCCTCAGCCGAAACTCAGGCCCATTTGCCATGTTAATTTCACCCACCGCTAATCAAACACTTTGCTGCTAATTAATGTTTGAGCTTAGTTCTATCTCCTCGTGAGATTCTTCTGTTGTATTCTTCTTCCTAACACCTACCGGGGGAGTGCCCAACCCACCAAACATGCCTAGGCCACCCAGAATGCGTGACAACGCCACGGTCATGCGGTGAGCACGCGGATGGCATGCCAATTTACGCGCTCTGGAGTTGGGGCCCTCGGCCACCGTCCAAACCTCGACGTCTCGTCACCACACCATGTCTCTCTAATTAAATAGATACTTAGGTACCTAAAAATGATTTTTGTAAAAAATCATGAGCAAACTATGAGGCACCTCTAGTTCATATTTGCCTCGGTTCCTGCTGAATCGGCAGAGTTTTGTCTTTTTCACTAGAGGTGGATCGAAAGCTTTTGGCCCCAACCCTTTGGTCAATTGTGCATTAAATATGTCCTAATATTTTATAAAAATGATTTGGTCCAATTCTGCAACGAATATTTGGTAGGCCCTTCACAAAAAAACTCATTTTGGGCCCTCGGAAAAAGGAAAATGATTTTTTTGTGCAAAGAAAATGTAAAATCCCTTTGGCAACATTGTTTGTAATTCCAACATGCACCCTTGTGCACAATATGAGATCATTTGAACAAACTATGCTATGAATGTAGCCATAAGATTGATCATTTGGCTTGAAAGCCATGAATCTTCACACATGATAGCTCATTTCTGAGAACACTTTTTTAAAATTATTACCGTATTACAAGTTTATTATTTTTTCTGGTAACTTGGTCACATATGACGACACAACGTGAAGGTTTTGATTTTTTTGATTTTTTTTTGAATTTCTTATGCCCGTTTCAAAATGCGGTCAAAACAGCGGGCATGACCGCTCATAGCTAGGGGTTGAATCTTGCCAAAATTTTGTTGGATCTCTGATTAAATGACTAGTTCTTTACCTAAAAATAATTTTTGCAAAAAATCATGAGCAAATTATGAGGCACCTCTAGTTCAAATTTGTCTCAGTTCCTACTGAATCGGCAGAGTTTTGTCTTTTTCACTAGAGGTGGATCGAAAGCTTTTGGCCCCAACCATTTGGTCAATTGTGCATTAAATATGGCCTAATATTTTATAAAAAGTATTTGGTCCAATTTTGCAACGAATATTTGGTAGGTCCTTCACAAAAAAACTCATTTTGGGCCCTCGGAAAAAGGAAAATGAATTTTTTGTGCAAAGAAAATGTAAACTCCCTTTGACAACATTGTTTGTAATTCCAACATGCACCCTTGTGCACAATATGAGATCATTTGAACAAACTATGCTATGAATGTAGCCATAAGATTGATCATTTGGCTTGAAAGCCATGAATCTTCACACATGATTGCTCATTTCTGAGAACACTTTTTTAAAATAATTACCGTATTACAAGTTTATTATTTTTCCTGGTAACTTGGTCACATATGACGACACAACGCGAAGGTTTTGATTTTTTTTTTTTTGAATTTCTTATGCCCGTTTCAAAATGCGGTCAAAACGGCGGGCATGACCGCTTATAGCTAGGGGTTGAATCTTGCCAAAATTTTGTTGGATCTCTGATTAAATGACTACTTCTTTACCTAAAATTGATTTTTGCAAAAAATCATGGGCAAACTATGAGGCAGCTCTAGTTCAAATTTGTCTCGGTTCCTATTGAATCGACAGAGTTTTGTCTTTTTTCACTAGAGGTGGATCGAAAGCTTTTAGCCCCAACCATTTGGTCAATTGTGCATTAAATATGGCCTAATATTTTATAAAAATGATTTGGTCCAATTTTGCAATGAATATTTGGTAGGTCCTTCACAAAAAAACTCATTTTGGGCCCTCGGAAAAAGGAAAATGAATTTTTTGTGCAAAGAAAATGTAAACTCCCTTTGGCAACATTGTTTATAATTCCAACATGCACCCTTGTGCACAATATGAGATCATTTGAACAAACTATGCTATGAATGTAGCCATAAGATTGATCATTTGGCTTGAAAGCCATGAATCTTCACACATGATAGCTCATTTCTGAGAACACTTTTTTAAAATAATTACCGTATTACAAGTTTATTATTTTCCTGGCAACTTGGTCACATATGACGACACAACGCGAAGGTTTTGATTTTTTTGATTTTTTTTTTGAATTTCTTATGCCCGTTTCAAAATGCGGTCAAAACGGCGGGCATGACCACTCATAGCTAGGGGTTGAATCTTGCCAAATTTTTGTTGGATCTCTGATTAAATGACTACTTCTTTACCTAGAAATGATTTTTGCAAAAAATCATGAGCAAACTATGTGGCAGGTGTAGTTCAAAGTTGACCCCTTTCCCGTTGAATCGGCGGAAATTTGTCTTTTTCACGAGAGATGGATTAAATCTTTTGACACCCAAACATTTGGTCAATTGTACATTACATATGACCTAATATTAAGAAAATTAATTTGATCCAATTTTGAAAGAAATATATGGTAGGTCCTTTACAAAAAACCCGAGTTTTGACACTTCGAAAATAGAAAATGATTTTTTTGTGCAAAGAAATGTAACTCTCTTTGACAAAATTGTTTGTCATACCAAGATACACACATGTGGACAATATTGGGTCATTTTAACAAACTATCAGAGGTAAAATCTAAGAGAGAGAAAAAGGAAAAAAACCAATGTTACACAAGCTTAATTTTGATTGGTGGAATCTGTTATGGCATGGATCGATGACGTGTCAAACATCCGTCCATCCGTTCATACATCCATCCGTCCAAACATCCAACCCACCGCACCAAACCTATCCCTCGTGCCCTCCACTCTCCCTGTCTAACGCGAACCCTAGGGTGCCCTCCGCTCCTCCTTTACCGCCGCCACCTCCGGCACCCGATGCCGGCGAACTCAGGTGGGAATCGACGGCGCCCAACATACCATAAAGACCCCCTCACTCCGCTCCTCCCTCCTCTCCGGCTAGATCCGGCGCGGGCGTTCTCAGCGCCACCCGTGACCGTCTCCCCTTTATAAGATCTCGACCGGCGTGGCTCCGGTAATTGAGTGGCCGGCGTGGCTCCGACGACTGAGGTGCGCCCTTACACTCCATCTCCCCCTCCTCACAGCCCTCCCTCACATCATCAGCCTGTGTTTCCTCCCTCCCAGATCTAGGACGGTGACTGAGCAGCCGACGTGGATGGTGCACGGGAGGGTGGAGATTAGGCGGATCGCCAACAATGTCTCCAGGCGGCCACGTTCGCTAGCACAGGAGCTCGCCGTGCTCTTCGCTTCGCCGCTCCCTCCAGTCTGCCACCGCGCTCCAGGTCGTCCCGGGTCCAATGGTGACCAGGTGGAGCCAGAAGAGCCCTGGCCTCAAGATCATGTGGATCTGGACCCTAGGCACCGCCGCAAGTAAGCCATCCCCTCCCCTACCCCCATATCCCTATTCGTGCAATCCGCCACCGCCGGTTCTCACGACGGAAGCACGGGCGGCGGCCCCTCCGGCGAGCGCATCATGTGAAATCCTGTCGTTTTTCTTCTCTCGAGAGTGCATTTCAACAAAGGTTAAAAGTGGATTCAGTGATTGAAATAGTTCCCAATCCAGAACTGAATACTCCCGTTGTGTTTCTACTCATCGTCCTTATGGTGTTAAACATCTATTAACTAGTTTGTTTGGCTCCGATGGGTCATTCTTATTGCGCATGTAAACTGATACCTCTGCCTTTCATTACGAAACTGATAACTCTGCCATTCATTACGAAACTGATACCTCTGCCATCTCTTAGGTTTTTATGTTTCCCCTGCAGAGTCCACATCAGATACCACATTGCTAGTCGATCTCATTTTCGAGAATTGCCTTTGGATGATGACTGTGCGGTAGATGATATATACATAGCATTTTCAGAGTCCAGTATAGAGCCGAGAGGGTACCTACCTACATATTTTGGCTGTAAAAGGTTTCCAGTACACACAGTTCTTGGCACTTCTAGCTACTAAGTAGAGTGCTTTTATAGCCTTTAAAAGGATGTCATATAATCAAGATGACTTAGACATTGACTTGTGAGCTATTCCTGAGATACCTGTGGTGGTGTTATTAAATATTTCCAGTTTGTGCCACTCATGTTTATTTCTACGATTGTTTACGAACTCAATATGAAAGTGAATTCTTGAACTATAAAGACTACACCGGCAAATGAGATCAAGTCTCCCGAACAAATAACGAAAGCCATACTGACCCATACTGACCTTCTAAATGATTTGCCAACTACATTTTTCTCATTTGTGCATTGTCCAAAGTTATTGATCAACTTTTTATACTTTGCAGGTTATCAGTATTGGTGAAAATAGCAAGACAAAGGGTTAGGGGTTGACATAAATGGAAATAAAATTTTGGTTAACAAACTAGTGGTTTAATCGTTTTATCATCGCTGAAAATGAGACTAAAGTCATTGTGTATTGTTGTTGAGTCAGTGGACAGCAAACTAGTGGCTTGATCCTGCCATCATCTTATTATCGTTGAATCTGAGACTTATGCCGTCGTATGTTGCTGTTGAATCAGTGGACAAAGGTTATATAGATGATGCTGGGAGAAAATTTTGCAATAAATCGTTGTCTACCTGTTGCTGTCGAATCTGCTTTTTGAGAAGGCTTATAGTAAACATCTTGCTAGCTGTTTGGTTGTGCTCTGTTTCTCGTTACTTCTTTTGTTTGAGCCAAGGTGTTATTTGGTTTGCGCTTGATGGGGATGATAGCTACTGGCCTAGAGCCTCCTGATGCATCCAGGACTCTGTGTGGTTCGCGTCCTGGACCACAGTAGAGGAAATCTGGATGCACGAATCCGCGCCGACGACACACTTTTTGGACATTTTGTATGATTCAACTAACTGGTGGCTGTGTTATTGTTTTGCGTTGCAAGGTCCCTCGAATGCCGCTAATAGTGACGAGGAGATGGCTCCAGTTGATGTGGACCTGAACCTTGTGGAGAGCCCAAGGTGATCATTTTTTCCTTTCATTTTGCTTCCTCCATCTTTGAATTACCCATGTGTGATGTTGTATCATCGGAGTGATCATTTGGTATAGATCCTGCCATGTACTAATAAAATAATATGCCGCTTTACACGAGCTGTATGATAATATAAGATGCCACCATGATTATATGGATTTATATCAAAATAGCATTTGACTGGCAAGATGTTGATTTGAACCTGAAAATGTTGGTTGCCCAAAATTTGCAATTCATTCATGAAGTTTTTGAATCTATCGATATATGTATAACCTGATCCACCCGCCCACTTCGTCCTCGTGATGCAATCTCAGTCTAGTGCTTCTGGTTGATGCAGGTGCACATTAATGTTGTTGAGGATGACGTCTCGTCTACGGTAGTAAGCGACTAATCAGCTGCTGTTGTGCATAAAATTCCAGGATCTTTGCGTGTAAGTTCTGGCTGTAGTGTGCTCTCATGTTGTACATGCCCCTATGTTTAGTAAGATTAAATTGCTACGCTTAATGATGAATGGTTGAGTTTTTAAATTTGAAGCAGCACCTACTTTCAACTGATAATTATGATGCATTGGTCCATATGGCCTTGTTTTTAATGCATATATAAGATGTAGTTGATAAGCCTTGATCTTGACCTCTCAAGTTTACGTTCCCTGGTGTGTAGGTAACTTGCCATTTTTATTGGCAAGACTGTAATGAATTTATTAGAATTTTGCTCCTATTGCCGTGTACGGTATGTTACAAACAGGTCTATATTATCGAGGATGCATAATGTAGAAGTATAGAAACCATAAATCCAAGCTTCTGCTGTAGCATGCTCAATATATACTGTTATAGAATAGTGTTCTACAACAGGTTGAAACACCATGGTCTTAGTCATTTGTAGGAAGTAAAAACACTAAGGCTGACATCTTTTACACTTCACTGTTTTATTCATTTTTTCTAATTTAATTTTGTGGATAGTAAATTTGCAATTGTACGCCCTTTGTAAAAAATGCATTTTATATTTCCATTCCCTGTAATTCCGAAGCACGTGTCTCTATGATATTCTGCACCACTGAAAGGCTGATATCTTGTATAAATTTGGCTTTTGGCAGGTAATCCTTTTCCTGCCACGTTCAGCTGCATCACGCCCATGAAGGGTGAGATCTTGGTCGGCACTATGGGGAAGACCCTGAAGCCTGGTGTGTTTCTCAAATCGGGAATGATAGAAACCATATTCCTGCCGTCATGAAGGGTCACTCGAAGCTGTCAAAGGGCACTTGTAGAGCTTGTGGCTGTGATTACACTTGCAGACACTTGTAGAGCTTGTGGCTGTAGCTACACTTGTATCTAAGTTATATGATGTAACTGACTTATTTTGGCTGTTATTTGAAGTATTATGTGTGCTTTCCGTCTGTTCTGATTTGAATATTGGTAATTTATTTACTGCTGAATTGAAAACATTTGGACCCGTTTGAGTACTGGATCCATCTTCTAAAAAAAACTGAAACCATTGAGCGAGAAAGGCCACAACCCAAAAACAAAAAGGATGAAATATCGGGCCAGGCCCACATGGTCGACCAGAATGACAACAAGAATGATAATTAAAAAGGCTGAATTAATGGGCTCGGCCCATATAGACACTGAATTGGACCGGGCCGATTCTTATCAATGACCAATCCAATTGGTCGTAATTTTGCCAGGTCAGCTTGCCACGTTGGATCCGACGTGGTGTGGGCAGACTTCTAACGACCAAAATGATTGGTCGTAGAACCTATGACCTTTTTTTGGTCGTAAACGTCTACGACCAATCCAGAAGAAAGGTCGTTAATTTCCATTAACGACGCTTAGCTTTTCACCAACTGTTTCTGGTCATAAAAAGGTCATAAATGAAAAACAATGACCATTCGATGACCAATATTGATGGTCGCAAGTTAGCATATTTCTTGTAGTGGAGGTAAATTCTCTCTGTGCCTTTAATGAAAGTGATATACCTAATATTAAGAATCCTAGTCAATGCACGGACGAATTCGACAATTACATTGTTAAGCAAGAACATTTCAATAACTATGTCAAAGATCAATTAAGACGCATTGCCATGATGATAGATCGCTTAAGTGACTTGATGTATAGAATTTCTAATGATGTTAAAGGTCTAGGTAAACATGCTTCTATGGCTCAGACTTAACTAGACCAAGTTTCTAAGTCACAAAATGATTTGCTTGTTGAATTAAATGAGAACATGAATGATTATGCTGTTAGAGTAGTGACTAGAGGAGATAGAATGACTCAAGAACCTCTTTATCCTGAAGGTCACCCTAAAAGAATTGAATAGGATTCTCAGAGAATTAATGATGATGCACCTAGTCCACCTAGGAAGAAAAAGAAAAAGAAAAATGACAGGACTATCCATGCATCTAGTGAACCTGTTATAGAAAAACCTGCTGAAAATCATAATGATGTTCCTATTTCTGATGCTGAGACACGGTCATCGTTTTCTCATGACAGATGCCAGGGGGTGGCTAATGGAGGTGAGAGAAAGGCTGTCGTGGAAGATCCGGGACAGGATAGGGTAGTAGCACGCGGTGGTTTACCCAGGTTCGGGGCTCTCCGGAGAGATAATACCCCTACTCCTGCATGTCTGTGTATGAAGTGTATATGTAGTACAGGGTTGCTCCTGGAGCTGTCTGAGGAGGAAGAGAGCCATGGGCTTCTTGCCTCATACGTGAGTGTGAGAGAGTGTGGGGATAAGAGAAATGAGAGGAGGCCCCTTATATAGGCATGAGTGTGTGGGTGTGTGGCTTTAGATGTAAGCTAGAATGGGTAGCTTACATGCCAAGCTATATGTAGCTTGTGAACTAGGCTATGCTTGTCCCCTGGTGCAGTTTATAAATCAACGCCCAGGGGACAAGTTACACTGTAGGTGATACTGCATGACGGGTGTATAGCGCACTACTACTTGCCAATAGCGCACCGCCACGGGGTACGGTCGTCTCGTCCGCGCATGTCCGATGGGACGTCATAGTTCGCTCTGGGCAGCCGGCTGGCTGGAGCAGCCGGCCGCGGGTGTGAGACGGAGCAACCGGCATGGGCAGGCGGGCACCCCGTCCGACTCATCGTCTTTGGGGTACCCGGGGGTCATCCCCCCGACAGTAGCCTCCGAGCCTCCGGGCGATTCGAAGAGTCGGGCAGAGGGTTTTCGTAGTTGTCATTGTTGTTGCAGAAGGTGTTGATGACGGTCGATTGCGGACCGGGGACGACGCGGCTTGCTTCCAGTGGGGGCGCGCCAGCGCACCCGCTGGGTGTAGCCTCCGAGCCTCCGGGCGACTCGAAGAGTCGGGCGGAGGGTCTTTGCTATCGCTGGAGCGGATGGTGGCGTCGAGGTTGTCGGGCGTGGACGCGGGGCCCTGCCGGGCGCGGACGCGGGGTCCGCCGACTAATGGGCACGGAGCCCTACCGGGCGCGGACGCGGAGTTTGCTGGCTGATGGGCGTGGAGCCCTACCGGGCGTGGACGCGGAGTCCACCGGCTGGCTATTTCCAGCGGGGGCGCGCCAGCGCACCCGCTGGGTGTAGCCTCCAAGCCTCCGGGAGCCTCGAAGAGTCGGGCGGAGGGTCCTTGCTGTTGCTGAAGCAGATGGTGGCATTGAGGACGCCGGGTGCAGACGCGGGGTCCGCCGATCGATGGGCGCGGGGCCTAGCCGGGCGTGGACGCGGGGTCCACCGGCTGATGGGCGCGGAGCCCTGCCGGGGGCGGACGCAGGGTCCGCCGGCTGTTGAGCGCGAGGCGCTACCGTGCGCAGACGCGGGGCCTGCCGGCTGGTGGGCGCGGGGCCGTTCCAGGGGCGGACGCGGGGTCCGCCGGTTATCAAGCGCGAGGCACTACCGGGCGCGGATGCGGGATCCACTGGCTGATGGACGCGGAGCCCTGCCGAGGGCGGACGCGGGGTTCGCCGGCTGATGGGCGCGGACGCGGGGACGCCAGCTGATTGGTGCGGAGCCCTACCGGGTGCGGACGCGGGGACGGCCGACTATTGAGCGCGAGGTGCTGCCGATGGTGGGCGCGGGGTCCACCGGCTGTTGAGCGCGGGGCGCTGCAGGCGTGGCTTCCAAGCCTCCGAGCGAGGGGGTTCCTCATGGAAATGATCATGCAGAAGACAAGTTTAGACGATGCAGATTCGTCAAATATCTAGTTTTGGTAGTGCAAGCTTTATGCAAAGGGTGCCGACTCGGTTTCGTCCGAGCCCCTTTTAATCTTTTTCATGTGCTCTCCGCTCTTTGGCTTTTGCTCTTGCCAGCCGGACAGCCGGGAGCCGGTCTGTGGCTGAGGCGAAGAATGGGCCGCGGATTGGAGCGTACAGTACTCGGACTCTGGGAGCGGACTCGACCGAGTAGATACTCACAAATGAAACGAGCGTGTCGCCCAAGCCGCTTTCTCCCCGGACGTTTTTCGCGTGTGGTGACCTCCCGGTTTTGCTCTTGCTAGCCGGACAGCTGCGGTGCGGTCTGTAGCTGAGACAAAGAGTGGGCCTTCGGTACCGTACACGTTACTAAGCCGTTACGACTGTACCGGGCCAAACGGCCAGCCCCGGGCCGAGACTAGCTGGCGCTGAGGTGAACAGTAAAGTAGCTGAAGCAAATGCAGGGATGGCCCCCGAGGTTCGCTCGGGGTATCCATTTTTTGTGTGTGGCACAAGGATGCGCGGGTGAAAAGCTCACATTGGATTTTGGTGCTGGCGAGGCGGTTGTTGTCGAAGACAGCCGGCTGCCGGCCTACAGCCAGCATGGCTTTTTACTGGCGGGGCGCGCCGGCCACACCCGCTGGGTGTCACCTGCCGGATGTAGCCTCCGAGGCGGTCGATGGGGGTGCCGGCCAGCCAGCCCGACCGGTCAGCATTGAAGCAGATGGGCAGCCGGGCCGGCTCTCTAGCCGGCCCGATTGTTGAAGTAGGCGGGCATCCCTGCCGGCCGGGCGACAACGCAGGCAAGCGAGGCCCGACGGGTCATTTTCTTCTTTTTCTACTTTTTTTGGCCGGCTCCACTTTTTCTTCTAGCCGGCCCCGTTTCTTTTGGCCCCTCCCGAGTGGGTAGCCGGCCACACATCTCACCTCTCCAGCCGGCACAGGAGACCACGCGGGGGCGTAGCCGGCCCCGGCGAGCTGGGCCGGGGGCGCAGCCGGTGGTCTCGTGGGGAGCGGGATCCGGACGCGGGGGCGTAGCCGGCCCCGGCGAGCTGGGCCGGGGGCGCAGCCGGTGGTCTCGTGGGGAGCGGGATCTAGACGCGGGGGCGCAGACCCGGACGCGGGGGCGCGGAGCTGGCATAGCGTCGCGGAGCCGGCGGCTCGCGAGGCCGGGGCCGCGGGCGGGATGGCGCGCAGGGACGCAACCTAGGGCGGCAGCAGGTGGCCGAGCCGGCGGGCTGGAGGGGCCGACGCGGTGCGAGGGCACGGGACTAGCGACAGCGGCCGGAGCCAGATGGAGACGCTGGCGCGGCCGGACGCGGAGAGGCCGGGGCGGCGCGCAGAGGCAGAGCCGTCAGCGCCGGGGGGCCGCGGGCAGAGTGGAGCAGCGGAGCGGCGCAGAGGCCGGTGGAGCCAGTGCGGGGAGGCAGCGGGCGGCGCCCTGCGTAGTGGAGCGGCAGCAGCGACACTAGCGGGTGAGGCCACGGCGAGCAGCGTGGAGGTGCGGGCTGGCCGGGCAGCACGGAGTTGCGGGCCGGCCGAGCGCGCGGAGGCGGGAGCCGGCCTACTGGCGCCAGGGCGCACGCGAGCCGGCGGGCAGCCGGGGAGGTTCGAGCGCGAGCTTGGGGGGCGGCCAGAGCAGAGGAGGGCAGAGACTGTGCGACGCGGGAGCCGGGATGCGGCCAGCGAGGGAGCTGCAGCCGTGCGTCGAAGGTGGAGCGACGTGGGAGCCGGGGCGCGCAGTGGCGGAGTAGCGGCGCAGCGGGGGCCGACCAGCGGGCGCGTCGGAGGCCGGCTGGTCGAGGCAGGCGAGGGGCGGCAAGCCGGCCAGCAGACGGGGCCGGACCCGGCTCACCCGCCGGGGGAGACGGCGGCGCTCGACGCAGAGCAGGCGCGGGAGGCCGGCGTCGCGGGAGGTCGAGCTGGCGGCGGGCCGGCCAGCGGGCGGGGCCGGACCCGGCGCTGCTGGCGGAGACGGCGGGCGTCGTGGCAGGAGGAGAGCCAAGGGGAGGTGCGGCCGCTCGCGGAGGGGGCCCGGCGACCCGTGGCACCGTGGAGCGGAGGCGGCATGGCGACCCACGATGACGTGGGCGCGCGGCCGTGCGGGACGAGGCGTGAGCGCGTCAGTGCGGGGGCGCCGGGGGCCGGGGCGACCGAAACGTGAGCCGCGGAGGCGAGCTGCAAGCGCGGCCGGCGGGGAGCCACGGGCAGCGAGCCGGAGAGGGGCGCGTTGGCTGGGCAGGCACGGACGGAGCAGAGCGGCCCCAGGTGCTCGGGCAGTGAGGGACGTGGAGATCATCCATGCTTTTTGGTTGGTGGTGATGCTGGCGTGGTGGAGGAGCGGACATGGTATAGTGCAGCTCGGGTCGCGCGGATGCGCGGCCGCAGAGGTGTTGGGGCGCCGGCAGCGCGCGGGGCACGCAGCCACACACACACATCCACAGCCATGGCCATGGCCAGCAGCAACGGAAGCAGGGGGCATGGCAAGCAGCAGCTAGGAGTCGCAGTAGCGACAAGCGTCGGCGAGAAATGACAGTAGCGGTGGTGGCACGTTGGAACGAACTGGAGGTGGATGAGGCCGATGGCGGGGACGCGCCGTCCCGTGCGGCCTCCCCAGGGGCATGTCGGCGTCGAGCCCCCGAGTGCCGCCGGAGAGACGGCGGCGACGTCGCGGTGGCGATGACGAAGATGGTCCCGCCCGGACCACGGTTCCAGCAGCAGCTAGCCCCACAGTAGGCGCCAACTGTCGTCGTTTTCTCACGACAGATGCCAGGGGCTGGCTAATCGAGGTGAGAGAAAGACTGCCATGGAAGATCCGGGACGGGATAGGGTAGTAGCACACGGTGGTTTACCCAGGTTCGGGGCTCTCCGGAGAGATAATACCCCTACTCCTGCATGTCTGTATATGAAGTGTATATGTAGTACCGGGTTGCTCCTGGTGCTGTGTGAGGAGGAAGAGAGCCATGGGCTTCTTTCCTCATATGTGAGTGTGAGAAAGTGTGGGGATGAGAGAAATGAGAGGAGGCCCCTTATTTAGGCATGAGTGTGTGGGTGTGTGGCTTGAGATGTAAGCCCAATGTGTTGCTTACATGTCAAGCTGCTTGAGATGTAAGCTACAATGGGTAGCTTACATGCCAAGCTATATGTAGCTTGTGAACTAGGCTATGCTTGTCCCTGGGGCAGTTTATAAATCAACGCCCAGGGGACAAGTTACACTGTAGGTGATACTGCACGACGGGTGTATAGCGCTCTACTACTTGCCAATAGCGCACCGCCGCGGGGTACGGTCGTCTCGTCCATGCGTGTCCGATGGGACGTCGTAGTTGGCTCTGGGCAGCCGGCTCGCTGGAGCAGCCGACCGCGGGTGTGAGACGGAGCAGCCGGCCCGGGTGTGAGACGGAGCAGCCGGCCCGTCCGACTCGTCGTCTTTGGGGTACCCGGGGTCTTCCCCGCGACAGACACAATCTGGTAGTGAACATTCACCAAATGATAATAATGATGCTCACATAGATGCTCAGCCGGAGAGTAATAAGGAACCTGAAAATGATGTGGAAATCGGACCTGCTGAAAACCTTGATAACCCACATCCTAAAAATAAACGTTATGATAAAAAAGATTTTGTTGCTAGGAAACATGGAAGAGAAAGAGAGCCATGGGTTCAAAAACCCACGCCATTTCCTCGTAAGCCTTCTAGGAGTAAGGACGAGGAAACGCTTGCTGAAATGTTTAGACCTGCCCTTTTGCGCACTCGCTTGACTGATATTTTGAAGATGCCTCCATATGCTAAATATACGAAGGACATTATTACCAACAAAGATACCTAAAACTGAAATTGCCACCATGCTTGCTAATTATTCTTTTGATGGTGGAGTACCTAAGAAGTTGGGAGATCCGGGTATACCCACAAAACCTTGCTCCATTAGAGGAAATTATGTTAAAACTGCTTTATGCGATCTAGGAGCCGGTGTTAGTGTTATGCCTTCCTCTTTATATAAAAGACTGTATTTGAATAAGCTTACAACTACTGAGATATCATTGCAAATGGCTGATAAATCCACCGCTATACCTATTGGAATTGGTGAGGATGCTCCTGGTGTGGTTGCAAACATTACTATCTTGACTGACTTTGCTATTCTTGAGATGCCCAAGGACGACAACATGTACATTATCCTTGGTAGACCCTTTTTAAATATTGCAGGGGCTGTTATAGATTGCAACAAGAGCAAGGTTACTTTTCATATCAATGGTAAAGAACATACGATGCACTTTTCGAAGAAACAATCTTCGGTGAGTAATATTAATACCATTGAACCAATTGCCACAGTCACTATTGGTGGGTTTAAATTTCCTCTCCCTACTGTCAAGAAGAAATATGATATTCTTATTGTTGGGGATATGCAAATCCCCATTGAGGTAACTTAGTGTTATACGAAAGTTCTTTGGTTTCATGTCAATCAGAAATGGTTATTAATAAGACTTCATCAACCTTATTAATGGATCCTTTTTGAAAGACATGGGGTTGATGAATTTAGTAAGCACAACTCTTTGTATTATTAGTTTACTCTCTCTTATGTTTAGTCAAACATAATAAAATGCCATGAGTTCTCAGTTTTCTGAATTTCCCGTGCAATAAAAATGACCCATAAATAAAAAGTCTCAGAATGCCAAAAAAATTTAACATAAATTTTTATGGAATATTTAAAAAAATTAGTGCTGAAAACACATCAAGGAGGTGCACCTGTGGGCCACAAGCCAACATGGCGTGCCAACCCCCCTGGGTGCGCCCTGTTAGCTTTTGGGGCCCATAGGGCCCCCCTGCCTTACCCATTCAGCCCATGCCTTTTCCAACCTCCAGCAAAAATTCATAGTCACTCTCTCTCTCTCTCGTGTTCTTGCTTCCAAACCTGAGATTTTTCGATCTCTATGCTTGGAACTCCGTTTCCAAAACTGTTTTGAGGAATTGCTCCTTGGTATGTGACTCCTCCATACCTCTAATTAGTGTTTGCTTTAGTGGTTAATATTTTGCATATTTTTCTGCACTTGGTGCTACTGAAAATGAGCTTGCATGTTGAATTCTTTGAGCACCAAGTAGTTTGAATGCTTGATATGGCCTCTAGGCATCTATATAAGTAGTTGCTACCAATCTTGCAAAGTTTTATTGACATAATTTTGTGGCCCAAAAATTTCAGAAATTTGTCATTGGAAAATGAATATCTTTAGGAGGGGTTCTTCAAGAGGGAGTCCCAAAGGAGTTGTTAGAAGGACCCAGGACCAAGACATCAACATCTTTTGCAACACGGAGGTTAGGCCGTGTGAATGGCCACATACACCTTTCACGAGCGAAGCGGGTTTCCACCAAGAGTTTCTGCAATTCATTGCAAATGCCAGGATGACAAACTTCCTCGCAGATGAGTGTGATCAATACTATCTCCTTACAAATTCCTTTGTGCAAAATCTCTATCTCATAAATAGGCCCGATACTCCTATGGTGCACTTCAATTTATATGCAGAACATTATGAATTACCACTGTTTGAATTCTATGAAATATGCATGATTCCTTCTGATGGGGGAACACGTGAGCCTAAACCAGAGGAGTTCGAGGACTTCCTCCTTACTTTAACTGTGGGAGCAACTAGGGGCGTATCAAATGCCAGGCCACCAGTTTACATTTTCCTGTTGTGCACTACTTCGCATTATTCATAGGGAAATGTTTAACTGCTATGGGTCAGGGTGGCGGGCCGAAAAAGTGACACCGTCACGTCTCAGGGTCGTATGCCTGGAACAAGAAGGGTCGTCGTACAATTTCGGCAGGGTGCTACTGTACCAGTAGTAGAGTGGCTTGAATCAAATCGGAAATTGGATTTGTTATTGTAAGGGGATTTTTAAGTATTTATCTAAAGGAAGGAACAAACGGTGATTTGGTACATCCTAAAGAGGGTTTCGGACTTGTCAACCCAGATCATTTTCCAGCGGTAATGAGCATCCAAAACCAAAGGGTTTTTCTGGGCAACAAACAAACAAATAATAAAATTTTGCCATCTTTTTCAGCTCTGCTCCCGAAAAGAGAAAGGAGACTGAGATAGGGGCGAGATTGGATAGTAGAATAGAGAGAAGGATTTGCTGCTTTCTTAAAATGAAAGAGAGTCAGGAGACCGCCCGGTGGAAGACCTGGTTCTACCACACAAGGGCAGCTTTCGGTCAAGAATTGTCTTCGATTTTTTTATTTTGACTTGATTGAAATTAAGTGGATGCAATGAAAAAATAAATTGAATTAGACTACTTAACTATTTCAATCTACTAATCTATTCTATGTCGATTCAAAGATAATATAATAGAAAGACTCTAAAGTGTCGTAGAAAAAACAGTGCTCCCACCCTTTCTATTTTGGGTCGTGCTTTATATGGTGATAACACTTATAGCCTAGTAGCTATTGTAGCATGCCGCTTGCATGGTAACCGAACCAAGGGCAAGGTTCATGGTGGTATTTATGCCACTCGCTTAGAAAAATGTTTTAATGTGGACATACGCCCCACTGATTACTTGTGGCCTGAGGTTTATCTTGATCATCAGTCTATGTTAGATCACCAATTCATTGATGAGCCCGAGCCTCCGCACCATATTCATTATAACCTAGTATACAACGAGAGGACTCATGATGCTATTGTGTTGCCTACACCTTCTTTGTTTGAATATCATGCCAGGCACGGATATGTTGTCATGCCATCAGATATAATCAACTATCGGAACGAGTTGGCTGAGGCGGAAGCCGCCGCACAGGCATGGGATGCCCAAGTGCCTCAGCCTAATTACTTCCTTGGACCCGATAGCCACTTCGGGTGGTGATCACCAAGATAGGCCAAAAGCCTAAGCTTGGGGGAGTACATATTTCTCACCGACCTTATATTCATGTTGACACCTCATATCAGTTGTCGGTGTTCATCCGGTTTTATTGTATATCCATGTTACCTTTATTTTTCGCTTTCTTCTTGTGTGTTTGAAAATCTATGATAATCTAAAAATATTTCTCGCTTCTTTTCGTTTTTTCTTTCTTGTTTAATTAGTCTGTAGTATTAAAAAAACAAAAGATTTCCTTTGCATGTTGGGAGCTTTCCCGTGTAAATAGTTTTTCTCGTTTTTGTTTTTCACTTGCTTATTTGCTTTCCTCGAGAAGAAAAAAGAAAAACTCAAAAAATATTTCAGTGTGCTTCTCTGAATTTCTTTCCTTTTGCCGAGTCATTGAAAGGAGAAGACCATGATCAAAATGTTGAGTGGCACTCATATGCATTAAAGATGATCTAACGAAGAGCCAATATTACCTTGTCTTCTCCTTTGTTTAAATGTTCGCAGATTCCAGCTTAGTCCACGACACACTTGCACTATTATTATTATCACATCATTCGGTCATGCAACTGAAAGGCAATAATGATGATACTTGATGAAGTGACCGTGGTAAAGGAAGCTGGTATGAACTCCTCTTGTTTTCCGTTTTTGTAAATATGTTTATCCCGTTCGATCTTGATTTAGCGTATCATGAGTAAACATGTTTGTGATGATGATTAGAGATTATAGTTTCTCATGTCATGCTTAAATAGCTAGGAGCGAATAATGATTTATCTCATGTGTCAACATACATTAAAATGGTTGTAATGTGGTATGGCAGTATGGTATCCTCCTTTGAGTAATTCGAGCGGCTTGACTTGGCACATGTGCAAACATGTAGTTGATTCAAATCCAATGTAGCCTTCATGATATTTATGTTCAGAGCTTTATATCCTACTCATGCTAATGTTCAATGTTAATTATTCGCAATGCATGATTATGACCATTTCGCTCTCTAGTTGGCCGCTTCTCAATCTATTGTCAGCCTTCACCTGTACTAAGCGGGAATGCTGCTTGTGCATCCAAAATCCTTAAACCCAAATTGTTCCACATGAGTCCACCATACCTACCTATATACGGTATTACCCTGCCATTCCAAGTAACTTTGCATGTGCCACCTATAAATACTCAAATAAACATCTATTTTGTGTGCTCGTACCGCTCATGGAGCGACAGGGCGGTGAGTATCTTCCATGCTAAGCGGGTTATTCTCAAGATGGGCGTTTATTCGCTTGTCATTGCACGGGAGAGGCTGGTAAAAAGGATGCCCAGTCCTGCATAATCAAAAATAATTAAACAAAACTCCTGGGACAGTTGATATGTTGGCAGGCACCCGTGGATTCGGGCAACCATGGTTTGTGTATGTATGGTGGATGGGAGTGAACTTTACAATTCCGCTTGGGAATCGCCAATAATGTGTTTAGCATGGAAGATATTGAAAACTTAGTCGTGACGTTGACAGGAAAAGCACACCACTCAAAATTACAATTTCATCTCTGTTTTAAACCATGAGCTCTGGCACCTCTACAAATCAATGCTTCCCTCTGCAAAGGGCCTTTCTATTTACTTTAATTTTATTTATGAGTCATCATCTTCATACTAAAGCACCAGACCTGAGAGCATTATTGTCATTCTTATGCATTGAGTCTAGTTAATGTTGGATGTGAGCATGACTGGATCTCTTCTACCGTGAATTACAATGTTTCGTCGCTGCTTGGACCTCAGAGGTGCTCTGCATTTATGTTTTGCGAACTCAGAAAGGGCTAGCAAGATACCATATCATCATATTATATCATGATTGTTTTGACAAATTGTTGGCATGTGAGATATCTTATTATTGCTCGCTAGTTGGTTATGTTATTGTCATGCGGGAATATAATAGCTAAGTGCTATCATCGATATGGTTATTTATGATTTATGCTGGAAACCTGAACACTAACTAAGCATATGTATAACAACAAGAACAAAAGAGTTTGTAAAAGTTATCTTTATCACTTTCAGTTTATCAACTGAATTGCTTGAGGACAAGCAATGAGTTAAGCTTGCGGGAATTGATATGTGTCAAACGTATCTAGTTTTCAAAACACTTTTGCTCTTCTTTTGGACTCTAATTTGCATGATTTGAATGAAACTAACCCGGGCTGATGTTGTTTTCAGAAGAACTACCGTGGTGTTATTTTTGTACAGAACTAAAAGTTCTCAGAATCGGACGAAACTTTTTGTTGTTTTTTTCTGGAATATATGAAGAATTATGGAGTGCAGAGCTGCCAAAGGGGGCAACCTATGGGCCACAAGCCAACGGGGTGCGCCCACCCCCTGGGAGCGCCCTGTAAGCTTGTGGGGCCTACATGGCTCCTCCGACCCTAATTCCAGTCCTATAAATTCACAATTACGGAGAAAAAAATCAGAGAGAAGATTTCATCGCATTTTACGAGACAGAGCCGCCGCTACCTCCTGTTCTTCCTCGGGAGGGCTTATTTGGAGTCCATTTGGGGCTCCGAGGAGTGGAGATCGTCCCCATCATCATCACAAACCCTTCTCCACCAACAACTTCATGATGCACACCATCGGGAGTGAGTAATTCCTTTGTAGGCTTGCTGGACGGTGATGGGTGTGGATGATATTAATCATGTAATCGAGTTATTTTGATAGGGCTTGATCCCTAGTATCCACTATGTTCTGAGATTGATGTTGCTATGACTTTGCTATGCTTAATGCTTGTCACAAGGGCCTGAGTGCCATGATTTAAGATCTGAACCTATTATGTTTCATGAATATGAGAGTGTTTTGGATCCTATCGTGCAAGTTGTATGCACCTATTACGTGTCATGATCCGCATACCCCAAGGTGACAATAATTGAGATTCTTTCCGTTGATTGCCGTAGTTTGAGGAGTTCATGTATTCACTAATTTTAATGCTTTGTTCCGGTTCTCTATTAAAAGGAGGATTTAATATACCTTAGTTTCCTTATGGACCCCGGTACCACGGGAGGGTAGGACAAAAGATGCCATGCAACTTCTTATTGCAAGCACGTATGACTATATACGAAATACATGCCTACATTATATTGATGAATTGGAGCTAGTTCTGTGTGGCTCTAGTGTGTAACTGTTACATGATGAATGTCATCCATATCTATCCATCACCGATCCATGGCCTATGCTTTTCTTATACCGAATCTTGTTAAGTTACTATTGCTGCTACTACTGTTACAATCACTACAAAACTATTGTTGTTACTGTTACTATTACTACTACTATTTTGCTTTGCTACTAAACTTTTGCTACAGAAGGATACTCCAGGTGTGGTTGAATTGACAACTCAACTGCTAAGACCAATAAATATTCGTTGGCTCCCCTTGTGTCAAATCAACAAATTTGGGTAAAATACTTCCCTTGAAGACTGTTACGATCCACTATACTTATGGTTATCAGGATTGAGCATATCAAACATCACTCCCACTACAATTTATCAACTCCCAAGTCTTGAAAGACTTTCTCTTGTGCAAAGTTATACTTGGGTATTATCATTTCATTCAAAAAGCATCCAACGACAAGTCTTAGTTATCTAAACTAAAGAAAACAAAGGCTACATGATTATTTTAGCTACTAGAGCAAAACCTTTGTATCAACTATCAAGACGTACTGCCGTCTACACATATCACACATAAAACTACTACATCTACTCTAAGTATCCAAGTGCAAAAGATGGGGGTTGTAGGACATACCTTCATGGTTGCAAATTTACACACTTCTCTTCCGTACTATTGCATTCCTCGTTGTCCTGGCATAGATCAAGTCCTCTGAAAACAAAATGCAAACAAACTCCAAGGGGCTAAAATTATAAGAACAAGAGCAAGGCAAAGCTTATTCTATTTATTTTTTGGTTTTTGGGTTTTTGAAAACTAACTTGCAACCGAAAAAATCGCAAAGGCAAAAGGAAAATAAAACGCAAACTATTGGAACAAACCAACACGATTGCTTTGAAGATCCTCGAGCTTAAGTACAACCTTATTACAACTTATTCAAATACCGCCACATCTTGATGTAGAAGTGGTGATAACCCCCCCCCCCCCAAAGCTTAGGCTCTTTCTAGCCCGAACCGACGAGATAATTGTGGCGATTGGTCAGGAGCCCACTCCTGCCTCCAGTTGGAGAAGTCCTAGTTCATGTTGGCGACCGTTCCTCTCAGGGACGATGCGAGGTTGCTCATATCATGGATATAGCCCTGAAGATTGCTGAGGTCCATGTAGGTGGTGTAGTTTTGTTGGGGCTACTTCTCCTCTTTGTCAGTGCTGAGTTCTTCTTCATCTACTTGTTCAAGTTATGGCCCTTCTTGGTCAAAAGCTGCATCTCGTTCTTGTGCAACATAATGCAATTGTCCATTCTCGATGGAGAAACGGTTAGGCATAGGTGTGGGTAACAAGTACGCCACTCCAGGCATTTTGATACAATGACGGCCATTACGAACTACTACCATTCCAACGCTAGTAAGAACACGAATGTTAACAAGGGTGTTACCGACAATGGGGCAGAGGTGATTGTAGTTGAGGCCAAGGGAGTTGGCCAACATGGTGATCACTCCTCCACACACGATATCTCCTTGTGCAGGATTTGCCTGATGCGCGAGGTGTAGCAAAATTATTGCCCCTAGGTTGGGCGAATAACCGACGTCCACGTTTGCTTCTTTGCCGAGAACTTGCATGTTCTCATCATTCACCTTAGAAACTTCTCCTCTTGCCTACAAAGAGTTAGTGATAACATAGTAGAAATAACATATAGCAGGACTTTCAATGCAATTGGCTCTTTGCTTAGAGCCATGGTGACTCAGCTGGTAAAAGGATTACCTTGGGTGCAGGTCAGTGAAATCATAAACATATCTAATATCATCATCATTATTGGGGAAGCCAAAGTAGTTACACCACTCAACAAAAGTGATGTTAAAGTCTTGGTCAAGGAGATGAAAAGTGATCCTCTCCTCCTCATATGCATTTGGCATTAAACCAACATTGTGCGAGAGAGTACTAAGAAACTCAAAAGTCAATCGTTCATAAGTCTTACATCCTTGATAAATAAAATGATGCAACCCGGCGTTATGACAAAGCAACACTAGGATCATGAGTGATACCTAGCTTAGCGAGAGTATTCGCACAGGCCTATTTGGTTGCTTTAATCTTCCTTGCGATGAGTTTCTGGAACTTCTTCCTTGCTCCATGGTCGGTGAAGACGATTCCTGATACGTCTCCAATGTATCTATAATTTTTTATTGTTCCATGCTACTATATTATCATTCTTGGATACTTTATATGCATTTATATGCTATTTTATACCATTTTTGTGAACTAACATATTAACCTAGTGCCAGTTGCTGTTTTCTGCTTATTTTTGGCCTTTCAGGAATACTGTACCAAATGAAGTACAAATGCCCCAAAACATTTTGATGATTTTTCTGGAAAAAAATAAGACTTGGAAGCTTCGGAGGGAGACTGGAGGCCACTCGGGGTGGTGCAAAGCCAACAGGGCGTGCCCAGAGGGTGGCCGTGCCCTGATGGCTTGGGACCACCTCCCGACGCCTCCTAACCTAATTTGAACTATATATATTTCTAAAATCGGTAAAACACCCGAGAGCCAGCCAAAATACTTTTTCCGCCACCGCAAGTCTTTGTTCCAACGGGAGGCCATCTGGAGCCCTGTTCCAGTGCTCTGCCGGAGGGGGGACCGATCACGGAGGGCCTCTACATCAACCTTGCTGCTTCCATGATGATGTGTGAGTAGTTTACCATAGACCTATAGGTCCATAGATAGTACCTAGATGGCTCTCTTTCTGTGATATTCAATACAAAGTTCACCGCGATTCCCGTGGTGATCTATCCGATGTAATCCTTCTTTGATGTGTGTTTGTTGGGATCCAATGAATTGTGGGTTTATGTTCAGATTATTCATGAAAATATATTGGGTCTTTATTGAATTCTTATATGCATGATTGTTATACATTCGTATAGCTCTTCGATCTATCGGTTTAGTTTGGCCAACTAGATTGGTTTATCTTCAGCGGGAGTGGTGCGTTGTGATGGGTTTAATCTTGCGGTGCTCAATCCTCGTGACAGAAGGGGACATGACACGTATAGTATTACTGCCATTAATGGGAAAACGATGGGGTTTATTCATATTGATTGGATTTACTTTGTCTACATCATGTCCTCTTGCTCCAAGCATTACTCTGTTTTTACTTAATACTCTAGATGCATGCTAGATAGCGCTCGATGGGTGGAGTAATAGTAGTAGATGCAGGCAGGAGTCGGTCTACTTATTTACGGACGCGATTCCTATATACATTATCATTGCCTTGGATGATTTCCATAACTATGCGCTTTTCTATCGATTGCCAAATAGTAATTTGTTTACCCATCGTATACCTACTACATGAGAGATGCCACAAGTGAATAAATATTGCATAAGTATGCGTTTTTCTATCAAATTTTTTTGCAGCTCTGGACAGTGGGGTCATGCCCCACTGACTTTAAATTAACATAATGGGACCAGGTACACTGAAAAGATTACATAAGAGTGGTATGAAGGAGGCAAAATACCTACGCAGAGGTTCTATCGATTGCCCAACAGTAATTTGTTTACCCATCGTATGCTTTCTTCGAGAGAGAAGCCTCTAGCGAAAACTATGGCCCCCGGGTCTTCACAAAATATATTTTTACAAAAACACCAAAAATATTGCTGCCATTTATTTACTGTTATTTTATTTTATATATATATTATCTATCTATCACTACTTATCGCTTGCAGGTAACGAGTTCAAGGGGCTTGACAACCCTCTTGCCCGCGTTGGGTGCAAGTGCGTGCTCTTTTGTGTGTAGGTGCTGAAGACGGGAATTTGCATGGTCCTCCTACTGGATCGATAAACTTGGTTCTGACTGAGGTAAATACTTATTTCTACTATGCTGCATCTACCCTCCTCTTCGGGGAAAATCCCAACGCAGTTTACAAGTAGGAGGAAGAATTTGTGGCGCCATTGCCGGGGAGTATCACCAAATTCTTATCAAGTACCTTCGCACAAATTATCATTCACTTGTTCTACTTTTTATTTAATATTATATTTTAATTTTTATTTGTTGTTATATTTTACTTTACAAAAAATCAAAAAATACAAAAATATTTCTATTTGCTTGTTTGCTTAGTTATTTAGTTTGCTATCTCGTTTACTCATTTGCTTGCTAGTTTACTTTTTTCGTCACCATGTCTCAAGATACTACTAAGTTGTGTGACTTATCAAATACTAATAATAATGATTTTATTAGTACTCCTATACCACCCGCCACTAGTGCGGAGTTTTATGATATTAATTCCGCTTTGCTAAATCTTGTTATGAAAGAACAATTTTCAGGAAGTCCTATTTAGGATCCCGCTTCGCATCTTAATACATTTGTTGAATTATGTGATATGCAAAAGAAAAAGGACATGGATAATGATGTGGATAAATTGAAATTATTTCCTTTTTCACTAAGAGATAAAGCTAAAACTTGGTTTTGATCCTTGCCTCGCAATAGTATTGGACCTTGGGATAAGTGTAAGGGTGCTTTTATTGCCAAGTATGTTCCTCCGGCTATAATTATATCTCTCCGAAACCAAATTATGAATTTTAAACAACATGAGCAAGAACATGTTGCACAAGCATGGGAGAAAATGAAAATGATGATTAGAAATTGTCCCAGTCATGGCTTAAACTTATGTATGATTATACAAAATTTCTATGCTGGACTGAACTTTCTGTCTCAAAACCTTCTAGATTCTGCTGCAGGTGGTACCTTTATGAAGGTTACATTAGGAGAGGCTACAAAACTTCTCTACGATATCATGACAAATTATTCTCAATGGCACACCAAGTGATCTCCAACTGGTAAGAAGGTAAATTTTGTCGAAGAAATTACTACTTTGAATGATAAAATGGATGCTCTTATGAATATGATTGCAAACAAGAATGCTAAAGTTGATCCTAATGATGTGCCATTGTCTTTGATTGATCAAAATAATGATGTTATTGATGTGAACTTTGTCTCGCGAAATAATTTCACAAATAATGCTTATAGAGGTAATTTCAATGCTAGGTCGTATCCCGGTAATTCCCCTAATAATTAAGGCAACTCTTATGGTAATTCCTATGGAAATTCAGCCAAAAATAATAATAGGATACCTACTGATCTTTAGAACACCATTAACGAATTTATTAGTTCTCAAAAGATTTTTAATACTATGGTAGAAGAAAAAAATGCATAAAGTTGACGATATAGCTAGAAACGTGGATAGGGTTGCTCATGAGGTGGAAACTCTTAAAAGTAAAACTTTGACACCCAAGCATGATATTTATGAGTCTATTAAATCCATCCAAATATCTATTAATGAAAGTAAGGAGAGGATCGCTAGGTTGAGATCTAAGCGAGATTTCTTAGAAAGGCGCTTCCTCCCGGTTTTTACCATAATCATGATGAAGTTATTAAAATGATTGGTACTTATCCAATTGAATATTTGTTTACTAATATGAAAATAGATGATAAAGGGACTGGAGATGATTCAAATTTATGTATAAGGCATCCCGATTGTTCGGATGGTGATGATCTTAATGATAAAAATGAAAAAGTGGGTTTTGAGAGGTCAAAACTTTAGCTATTGATGTACCCACTATCTTGGATCACAAGGACTTTAATTATGATATTTATATTTAGTAGAATGTATTTCCTTGCTACAATCCATAATTAACTCACCCAATGCCTACGAACAAAATAAGGCTTTTACTAAACATATCGTAGAAGCCATGCTCAAGGCTCATGAAGAAAAACTTGAGTTAGAAGTTTCTATTCCTAGAAATTTGCATGATGAATGGGAACCTACTATTAAAATAAATATTAAATAATTTGAATGCAATGCTTTGTGTGACCTTTGTGCTAGCGTTTCCACTATACCAAAATCTTTATGTGATGTGCTAGGTCTCACTGATATAAATGAATGTTACCTTAACTTGCACTTAGCGGATTCCACTATTTAGAAACCATTGGGTAGAATAAATGATGTGATTATTCTTTATAATAGAAATTATGTGCCCGTGGATTTCATTGTGCTTGATATTGAATGCAGTCTGTCTTGTCCAATAATAATTGGTAGGCCTTTCCTACGAACTATAGGTGCTATTATTGATATGAAGGAGGGCAACATAAGATTACAATTCCCACTAAAGAAAGGGATGGAGCACTTCCCTAGAAATATAATTAAACCACCTTATGAATCTATAACGAGGGCCACCTATGGACTGAATTTCAAAGATGCAGTACAGGAATCAGGTTCTTTGCCGTCCGCCATGGCAGACGGCAAAGGCACAACCACGGACGGCAAAGACCTTTGCCGTCCACCAGCGGACGGCAAAATTTTGGGCCGAATAAAGTCCGGCAAAGAGGTCCTTTGCCATCTGCATTGGCACAGCGGAGGGCAAAGACCTTTGCCGTCAGCTTTCCTGGCCAAGCAGATGGCAAAGAAAGAATAGACGTTAGCCACGTTAGGTGGCTAACGGGAGACTTTGCCGTCTGCCGGCGGACGGCAAACATGCTCTCCCCTTTGCCGTCTGCTTACTGAGGTGCTCTTTGCCGTCTATCTCTGAACCAACAGGGGCCATAGATGGTCAAAAGTGAAGAAAAATCTTTCACAACGATTTCACAACCAACAGTCCAAGAATCGATGATGAACGAACGGATTTCACAAGACAGTACTACGCTATTTAGTATTTACACAGTATATTCATCAACACTCACTGATCCAAAAAAAACTACTCTATTTGGTCTTCTAAAAAAGGCTACTCTATTTCACAAACACGGACGAACTGGCAGTACACGATGAGGTGGGCCATCGCGATGAAGTAGACGGTGAGGCGCGTGGCGATGAATGCGTTCCGGTCGACATGGTTGGAGGAGGCGGGCGCCCACCGTGGAGATAAGAGGCTACCCCGGGCGAGGCTGAGGAGAGCAGCGGGTGGCCCATCGCTCCCCGCGTCGCCCGCCCTCACCCACGCCGGCCGCCGCCTGCCCTGGCGTCCGCCCTCGCACACGCGGGCCACCGCCCGCCTTGCCGCCCGCGCCAGCCGCCCCCCTCGCACGCGTCGGCCGCCCTGCCCGCCGCCCGCGGCTGCCTCCCTGCTCGCCATCCACGTTGTCGCCTACGCTGCCTGCCCTGCCGCCTGCCCTCGCACACGCCGGGCGCCGCCCGCGCCAGCCGCCCCCCTCGCACGCGCCGGCCAACGCCCGCGCAGCCCGCCCTGCCCGCCTCCCGTGCCGACCGTCCTGCCCACGGCTGCCTCCCTGCTCGCCATCCCCATCGTGGGAAGTGGTGGGGGTGTGTGTGCGTCGTGGGCAGGTGGGGTGGGCCGGGGGTTATTTTTTGAAGTGTGTGGTGGGGTGGGTCACGTGGGTGGGGTGAAAAGAGAGATGGGGAGGGCAAGATCAAGCAGCACGCGGTGGTCGATGGCTGCCACGTCATCGATCCTTGAGGTGGATCCGTGTGCTGTGCTTTCTCACTTTGCAGTCTACGAAAAAACACAGGGTGGGGTCTCTTTGTCGTCTGCCTTCAGTATCTTTGCCGTCTGCTAGCAGACAGCAAAGAAGGCAACCTCTTTGCCGTCTGCCTTTGGGCTCTTTGCCGTGTGCTAGTAGACGGCAAAGAATGGACTGATGGCAAATAATATCTTTGCCATCAGTCTCTTTTTTGCCGTCTGCTAGCAGACGGCAAAGAAGGCAGCCTCCTTGCCGTCTGCCTTTGGGCTCTTTGCCATCTGCTAGCAGACGGCAAAGAACTGGCAGACGGCAAATTCCCTGATTCCAGTAATGATGACAACACTTGATACTATGCATTATGCCTAGCTAGGGGCATAAAACGATAGCGCTTGTTAGAAGGCAACCCAATAGTTATCATAATTTTTTTGTTCTTAATTTATGTCTTGGTGTGTTTACATGATTATTGCTACTGTAATAATTGTGTTTTTATGTTTTAATTAGTGTTTGTGCCAAGTAAAGCCTTTGGGATTGATTTGGAAGATAGTAGAATGGATATGGTGCAAAAAAAGAAACTTTCGCGTCCAGTGAAGAATTTCTCTGATTTTACTAGAACTTTTTTATCTAATTTTTTACACACTATTGGTATACAAATTCCCAAGGTTTTCCAAAATTTTCAGAATTTTTGGAGTTACATAATTTTGGTGTTTGTGCACATCATTACAAACTGTTTGGTTTTAGACAGATTCTGTTTTTGCTTGCGTAGTTTCCTTGTTTTAATGATGCTATGGATTGTATCGGGGGGTATAAGCCATGGAGAATTTAGAATACAATACCTTATGCAATAATAAAATATGAATCAATTTATAATAGTACCTAAATTTTTTGATTTACCTATCGTACTAACGGAGCTCGCGAGTTTTCTATTGAGTTTTGTGTGCTGAAGTTTTCAAGTTTTGGGTACGATCACATTGGATGAAGGAATAAGGAGCGGCAAGAGCCTAAGCTTGGGCATGCCCAAAGCACCCTAAGGTAAATTTCTAGGAAGACTCAAGCATCTAAGCTTGGGGATGCCCCATAAGGCATCCCCTCTTTCGTCTCCATTCCATCGATATGTCACTTCGAGCTATATTTTTATTCATCACATGATATGTGTTTTGCTTAAACCCGGGCATGGGCAGCCCGGCCCGACGACCCAGCCCGAACCCGGTCCGAAAAACCCGGGCCGGCCCGGGTCGGGCTTTGCCTTCGGGCTGGGCTCGGGCCTGAAAATGCAGCCCGTTGCGTATGTGGGGCCGGGCTCGGGCCTAAGAAATCACGCAGTTTACACAGAGGCCCGACCCGGCCCGACCTAGAATTGCTTGATTTTGTCCCTTCGGGCCGGGCTCGGGCTTTTATATGTGGTTTTTTGGCAGGGTCGGGCCGGGCTCGGGCCTAGACTTTACAGGTCGGGCTTTGACAGGCCCGGCCCGAAACCCGACCCGGCCCGGAGAATGCCCAGGTCTAGTTTTGCTTGGAGCGTTGTGTGTTATAGTTTTCTTTATTTTTAGTTTTCCACAATCATTGTTTGCTATACATACCTATTTGAGAGAGACACATGTTCTTCATAAGTTTTTAGAATACTCTTTGTGCTTCACTTATATCTTTTGAGCTAGGCAGTTGCTCTAGTGCTTCACTTATATCTTTTTGTGGGGACCCCGACTCATAAGTCGTGGTCACCGAATGTACGTGCACAGTGATCCCAGGGATCAATGCTCACTGAACACACAGAAACTGAATAACAAGAGTCTTACATCCATTACGTACCATTTTACTCAAATATGGCCTTTAGGGCCCAGTCTTCATATACTTGCAGCGGAAATCTTCAACGATAGCGTGAACCCATGCCATCTGCCTTAACCCTACCGGCATTCTGACTGGGAAGCGTCCTAGCTCGCATGTCCGTCACCAAGGTAATCTTCTTCATAACCTGATCTTCCATGCCTGGCCAATAAAATAACAAGTGGCAAGCCAATGAGTACTTTGAATGTACTCGCAAGCAACCCATGTTTGGAACAAGGTTCGACAGAGCATGATATAGCACTAAGTAGGTAATTTTGCAGAAAGCTAATTTTGAGTGCAGTGACATGATCAACTAACTTATGTAAGCATGCATCAACAGTTGGCAGATATCCAAAAGAACAAGTTATAGATATCATCAAGCAAGGGGTTGAACATCTCATGTTCAGTCATCACGCCAAGTCATCCGACTTAACTCAATTATCATCTTTGTGTCATCCACACACCCACACCCACACCAAGTTTAGAGAACACTGGACGTAGCACAAGAGCAGTCATCCAACTGTCCTTGACCGTGGACACGGCTATTCGAATAGTTTTACACTCTGCAGAGGTTGCACACTTTACCCACAAGACTCGGGGAACTTCCGTGTCATCCACGACTCGCGGTATAATACATACCCGAGGTAAGCACCCGAACAATGCCTTTCCCCTAGCGATACTAAACAAAGAGTCCACTTGTTGGTCCGTGTCTTCATGATGTACAAACACGAGCCTTGCTCTACACAGTATCATCCATGAAGGAACACAACAGTGTGCCCGGTGCCTGTAAAGACAGCGCATGGTCGCCCTTCCAGGCACGACCCCGTATCGAGAGTGACCACGCCACTCCCGCCACTAGTAATGCGGGCTCTATGCTAGTACCCACCAAGGTAATCAACAAAGCCCCTTCCCATATAGGGGTAGAGTGGTTGTACATGTAAGGTTGGAATAACGGTCGCAACTTACACCAATCCGTTTTTGAAAACACACACACTCGCCTGCTCCGGTACACCACTTCTTTCTCAAGTGGTTACCTAGCCCAACATCATTTCCCTCAGGCATAAGTGGCACCTGACGGGGGTTTCGAAAAGTCTTTGAAAACACTTTCGTACCCAACACCATGCATACTCCCATCCCACATTGCGTAGCATCTACTAAGCAACCTAACTACTCCCACCCGCACAACCCTCATAAGAATGGTAGGGTCATGCACGATGCAAGTATCAACAAGAAAGTATCGGAGGTATCCCACCGTAGTGGTCACCACATCAACATGATCAACATCAAGAAATAAAGTGCTATATGCCATGCGATAAAAGGGTTTCATAGTCATGGTCAAAGGGCTGCTTGCCTGGCTCAGCAAAGTCTTCCAGGTCTTCACACGCTTCTCGTCCACTCCGAGCACTTCATCTACTTCGTCAACTATCGCCGGAAACAACCGCAATAAGCAACACAACAAGCAGAGAAATAAAGTGCTCTATAATTAGGAGTTTTGTTTTTCTTGGACACCTCTGGTCATGAGAAAGGTAACCAAGGAAGTTTTGGTGAATGTGGGTCAAGGGGGAGTTTTTGAATGGTGGCAAGGAAGGGTTTAATGGTCTTATGAGAAGTCTACAGAAAATATCTTGACAAAAATAGGTGAATGCACCCATCATATAAGGCATGATTTTAGAAGAATTTAGAAACTGGTTTCACTAGATTTGGAGTTGGCATGATTTTTCTAGGGATTTTCAAAGTGGATCATACATGAAGAAATGGTCCAATATTTGACATAGCAGAATAAGTGTGAGTAAAAATGTTCACATCTTAAGTCATGATTTTATATGAACCTAGCAACTTGAATCACTCCATTTGGAGCTATAATGAATGCTCTAGGGATTTTATAACTGGGGTATTTGGTAGTTCAAATTCAAATTTGAGTTTGAACACAACAGAAAGTTTTTCTGTAAAAATGACTAGGATATGTTTTTGGATAGATCATGATTTTAGGAACAAGTAGGATTTTGAATCAACAGATTTGGAGCCCTAATAAATTTACTATGAATTTTTGAATCTGCCTGAAAAATAAAAGTGAAGGAAAAGGGGGTATTACCAATGGACTAAATAGCGCACAGTGCGCGGGATAGGCACATGGGACGGCCCAGTGGCTCAACTGCGCAAGGGAGCGGCGGCGTCGAAGGCGTACTCCAAGGAGTACGCCTCCTGTGCAGGGAGGCGGGAAGAGGTGGGGGCGCTTCCACTTAACCTGACAGAGGGGGCTGGCTCAGTCACCACTGCCGCTTACAGGCGGGCCCCCCATGCCAGCTGGCGGGCCATCGTCCTTTACCTCCCGCTCGAGGCAGAGGAGGGGAGGCAGAGCGCACGCCAGTGGTCGTCCAGCGATAGCCGGCGCCTCCGGCCGTCTCCCGCGGCGCTCCGCCTATGGGCGAGCTCAGCGCGGAGCGGCACATCCGCTGGGGTAGGTCACGGCCGCCGAAGGGGACCGAGGTGACCGCGGCTTTGATGGTGGCGGGGGAGGCCGTCGGCCGTCCGTGGCTCCAGTGTTTGGGCGTCCTGGCGATAGTTTGAGGAGGTGGGGAGGATTGCCGGTCTACGGGAAGCCCTTTTGGTGGTGGAATGGGAGGGAGGTGAGCTCGGTGTTGCTCGAATTCGAGCGAGCCGAAGCGGCGGTCAAGAGGAGATAGGAGGAGGAGGGAGGCACGGGGAGAGGAGTAGGTTGGTCGAGGAGATAGCTTGGGGAAAGAGAGAGTGAACGGAGGCGAGAGAGGGCTCGGGTGTGGCCTTATATGGTGGGGCAATGGTGCACCGTGGGCGGCATCCATGTCCACCGCCTAGGCGATGCCAGAGGCCAAATCAGCGCTCTGGGTCATGTCTAGGGTGCTCGTGGGTGTCGTCCAGGTCGAGGGGAAGAGAATGGGGGAGCGGGGCGTGCTCCAGGAGGGCCCCGAGCTTGTGCGCCCACTGGCCGAGCTGGGCGGCATCGGGCGAGCTCAGCAGGGGAAGAAGGAGGGCAAGGGAGGAGGGGCCCGACCGTCCGACGTGTCATGGACGCCGAGGTGACCTCGGGAGACACCACCACGATGCCCAAGGTTCTCGGGTGGCTCGGGATGGGGGCCGCTACAGTGCTCGAGCGCACAGTAGCGCGCTCCAGAGCGTGGCTTCTCCATGCCATGGCGTGTCCCACGCGTCCTGGTCGTGGCCACTCTTGTCCACAAGTGCTAGGGGGTTTCTGGAGATGCTCTGGCACTCTTAGGAGCTAAGGGAGGGTGTAGGGAATAAGAAATTGAGGGAGAGGGAGTGCTGCCATGGTGAAACAGGGTAGAAAGTGGGGGTTTTACCCCTCCAATAATTGAGCTATTGTCATGAGGTTTTTACTGGTGGTAGAAGGTGACTAGCAAGAGCTCTGGTAAAATTTTGAGCTCAAGGAGAGGAGTAGAAGTGGTCAAAATAGGAAGTTTTGAAAATCAACAGAAGGTGTTTGACGCTGGTTTGGGTGACTAAAAAGATTCTACTAGCCATGAAACTTAACAGGACTAAATGGTGGTTAAAAATAAGGTTTACCACCAAGTTTGAGATTTGTTGAGGAAAGTTGGCAATGTAACTTTGGCAAACCCTAGAAATCCTTAGAAACTAATTTTCTTAGATCTAGCCATGCAAACTTATTCTCCTTAATGCACCACTTGAGGTGGTGGCATAACTTGGCCATTAGAGCATGCCCAAAAAGTTTGGGACCAAATTGGGAAACTTGATAATGCAAATGTTTTCAATTCTTGAAATCAACAGAAGTGGGTTTGGGGGGATTTGGACAAGTTAATCTGTTCTCCTTGATGCACCACTTTGTGTGGATGCATTATTGGAGTATTAGAACATGTCCACAAAGTTTGAGATCAATAGGAGACAGTTGGCAATGGAGAGTTGTTCAAATTTGGATCTAGACAAGAATGGTTTTGGAATATTTTGGTGAGCCAAAACAAATGGGATTGAGATGAAACTTGGCAAGATGATCACACATGTCATAAGGGACATGATAGAATTTTCTTGGATTTATTTGAGAAAATTTCTTATAGAAATATTTCAAATGCTTGAAATAGGCAGAAATGGTTTTAAAGGGTTTTGTCCATTATTTTGAACATGACCATGTGTTGAAACTCATATATATGGAAAATAGATGTCCACTGAGTTTCCCTAAATTTTCTCAAATATTTTCAAAGTATTTAAATAATTTTTCCCTATGAAAAACCATTTCTGGCCTTAAGAAAAAGCCTTTAAATAAAATAGTAAAATAATATTTAAAAATAATATTTGGTGGTTTTGGGAAGTCGTATATATAGTGGGTTTCAAATAAATCCTTTGGTGTAAAATATTCCACCCAATTTGAGGACTTGTAGTACAAACCTCAATTCAGGGGGTTTTTGAAAACCTAAATTAAATAAATACTTTTTGGCCAAAATAATATTTGATAAAAATAGTTTTAGGTCCTATACACATGGCATGATCATTGGACCAGAGTTGTGATCAAGGAAAAGAGTTCTTGAGGGTAGGAGGGAGTTTTATGAATATAGAGCACTAGCAAGCAATCAAACAAGCAAGCAAATAGCACACAAGTCAAGCATTCATATGCACTCAAAAAGTTTTAATTGGCCCTAGTTTTTGAGTCATGATAACTTAGTCATGATGCAAATCACAGGGTGTGACACTTTTAGAGCACGGTGGCATATAGATTTTATAGAAATAATTGAACTCTCGTGCTTCACTTATACTTGTTTGAGAGTCTAATAAATAGTAACGGTAATTTACATGGGTTATAAGACTAGTCCAAAAAGGATAGGTATACGATGAGTGTATAATCAAAACCTTCATGTAGCTCACCATATAAGAGAGATTGTGGGTTAATGATATTGATATAGTAATATGAAAGGGCAAGAGTACATGATTGTTGGTTAGTAGAAACATCGGTAGTTAAAGCATGTTACTTGTTATTCATCTAAATATTGGTTATGGCATGAGGATGATGTGTGAGCATTCTTATTCCTCGTTGAAATCCTAGTGATGTTCGGGTCAGAGGCGTGCCATGGTTAACTCCTCCCAACCTCCTCCCTAGGGTCATGCGGTAGTACTTTCCTTCGAGAGAGCTAATAAGGCTTTGCAGTAAGTATATGGGTTCTTTATGACTAATATGAATCCATGGATATACGCACACTCATCTTTCCGCATATTGCTAGCTTCTTCGGTACCGTGCATTGCCCATTCTCACCTCGAGGATTGGTGCATCTTTTGTCGGTGCATCCAAGCCCCGTGATATGATACGCTCTATCACACATAAGCATCCTTATATCTTCCTCAAAACAACCACCATACCTACCTATTATTGCATTTCCATAGCCATTCCGAGATAGATTGCCATGAAACTTCCACCTTTACATCACATGTCTTGTGTGTTCATCATTATATTGCTTTGCACGATCATGTAGCTAATATAGTATTTGTGGCACAGCCACCATTCATCATTGTTTACATGTTACGCTAGATCATTGCACATCCTGGTACACTGCCAGAGGCATCCATATAGAGACATTTCTTTTGAGTTGTTATATCAAGTTGTAAGTAAAATAAAAGTGTGATGATCATCATTATTAGAGCATTGTCCCAGTGAGGAAAGGTTGATGGAGTAGTGGTCCCCCCCAAGTCGGGATGAGCTCCGGACGAAAAATGAAAAAAATGGGGGAGGCCAAATGAGCCCACCGAGAAAAATAGAAAAAAAGAGAGAAAAAGAAAAAGAAAAAGAAAAAATAATTAAATGAGAGAAAAAGAGAGAAGGGACTTTGCTACTATCCTTTACCACACTTGTGCCTCAAAGTGGCACCATGTTCTTCATATAGAGAGTCTCCCGGGTTGTCATTGTCTTATGCTAGTGGGCATTTTTCATTATAGAAATTGGCTTGCATATGTCGATGACGGGCTTCCTCAAATGCACGAGGTCTTCATGAGCAAGTAAGTTGGATGAACACCCACTTAGCTTTTGTTGAGCTTTCATACACTTATAGGTCTAGTGCATCTGTTGCGTGGCAATCCCTACTCCTGGCACTGATATCTATTGATGGGCATCTCCATATCCCGTTGATACGCCTAGTTGATGCGAGACTTTCTTTCCACTTTCACTCCTTTTGATATCTATCACCATATTCTATTCCACCTATATGCTATATCCATGGTTCACGCTCATGTATTGAGTGAGGTTGAAAATGCTGAAGCATGTTAGAAGTATGATCCAGTGCTTGAGGTGACACCATGGTGCCCATTATTTGTACTTATGTGGCGAAGACGGAGTCATGCCATGCTAATATGATAAAATGAGTGGGGAGTAACGTTCTTTAAGGATCCTATAGTTTGAAAGTTAATGGTTATGTTGCTTATGTTTATGGATATTACTATATTGATGTTTATTAGTTCATCGTTTCTCAAAGATCATACCAAAAAGAGATTACATGTTAGTTAGCATGTCGCATTAAAAAATCTGTTTTTATCATTTACCTACTCGAGGACGAGCAGGAATTAAGCTTGGGGATGTTGATACGTCTCCAACGTATCTACAATTTTTGATTGTTCCATGCTACTATACTATCATTCTTGGATACTTTATATGCATGTATATGCTATTTATATCATTCTTGTGAACTAACCTATTAACCAAGTGCCCAGTGCCAATTGTTGTTTTCTGCTTGTGTTTGGCCTTTCAGGAATACAGTACCAAACGAAGTCCAAATGCCCTGAAACTTTTTGATGGTTTTTTCTGGACAAAAATAAGACGTGGAAGCTTCGGAGGGAGACCGGAGGCCACACGGGGTGGTGACAAGCCAACAGGGCATGCCCAGGGGGGTGACCTCGCACTGATGGCTTGGGACCACCTCCCGATGCCTCCTGACCTAATTACAACTCTATATATTCTCTAAAATCCGGAAAACACCCAAGATCCATCCAATATCCTTTTTCCACCGCCACAAGTCTCTGTTCCGACATGAGGCCATCCGTAGCCCTCTTCCGGTGCCCTTGAAAGCACAACTTCTCCCTAGGTGATTTTGGTAATTAATAACAACATATATTTCATTAGACTAATGTTTCCACTAAGTATATTTTAGGAAAAAGTTCAATGTTGGATTGGCAAAGGATTGTGAGGAGACCCCAAGATGCAAGGAATAGGATTGGCCAAGCTACAGGCATGAAGACTCTACATTTTACTTTGTGAGAAATCACTTTGAGTCCATAGGAAAGCCAATACTATCAAAAGGGGGTGAGGTATTAATGGTGAATGAAATTCTCAAAATGATCAAGTGTTAGCCACCAAAAACACTCACAAGATCTCCCACAACTATTCTGTCTTAGACCCTACCACTCAAAATCGGTGCCACCAACTATCCTATTGGCTACACCGAGTCAAAACCCTAGACAGAAACCCTAGCCAAAACCTACCTCTCAGTACTACCAAGTTTTACATCGATGCAATCAAGTTTCAGTGACCAACTTTCTGGTGCCTCGTTCACAAGAATCGGAATTTCCGAGAATTGTGAATCGGTCTCACCGAGTTGTGTAACTGCCTTCGGCCACTCATATCGGTACCACCAAGAATTCTATATCGGTCTCACCGAGAACCCGAAAGTTGCAACCTTTCGCACTAGTCGGTGCAACCGAGTTTTCACTTCGGTTTCACCGAGTTGGGGAATAATGTTGTAATGGTTGGATTTTTGCAGAAACCTATATATACCCCGCCACCACATCCCACTCGCAAGAGAAGCACTCAGAACAGACCCACACTTCCCATATCCAAATTTCTGCGAGAAAACCACCTACTCTTGTGTTGAGGTCAAGATCATCCACTCCAACCATATGGATCTTGATTTCTAGCCTCCCCAAGTTGCTTTTCATCCAATCAATCTCTTCTGCCCAAGGCAAATCTGTGAGAGAGTGATTGAGTTTTGAGGAGACTATCATTTGAAACACAAGAGCAAGGAGTTCATCGTTACTATCGCATCTATTACCTTTTGGAGGGTGGTGCCTCCTAGATTGGTTAGGTGTCGCTTGGGAGCCTCCTTCTTTGTGATTGTGGAGTTGAACCAAGAGTTTGTACGGGCAAGGAGATCGCCTACTTCGTGAAGATCTATCCATAGTGAGGCTAGTCCTTCATGGATGGAAGCCGTTATGGAATAGTCGAGGTTGCTACTTCGTGGACCCTTATGGGTGGAGCCCTCCATGGACTCTCGCGATCATTACCCTCTGTGGGTTGAAGACTCCATAAACGTGGATGTATGATAGCACCACCTATTGGAACCATGGAAAAAATCTTCGTGTCTCCAAATTGCGTTTGATCTTCCAATCCCTAACCTCTTACATTTGCATGTCTTTACTTTCCGCTGCAATACTCGTAGACATGCATGTGTAGGGTGAACTTGGTATACTAGAATTGCTAAAATCTGCCAACCAATTAACTTGGGAAAAGGTTAGGTTTTTATTTGGTCAAGTAGTCTAATCACCCCCCCTCTAGACATACTTTCGATCCCTACGAGTGGTATCAGAGCTTTGGTCTCCATTGCATTGGTCTCACAACCTAGGAGAGTATGGCGTCTAGTGAGGGAAATTATCACCGTAGAGGTCCATATTTTGATGGTACAAACTTTGCTAGTTGGAAGCATAAGATCAAAATGCATATTCTTGGTCATAACCCTGTCGTATGGGCTGTTGTTCGTGTTGGCTTGCAAGGTGAATTCTTTGGCAATGGAAAGGAACCGGATCATGAAGCAACCACGGAATAATTGAAGATGTTGCAATACAATGCTCAAGCATGTGACATTCTATTGAACTGCCTATGCCCCGAAGAATTCAACAAAATCAGCCATCTTGAGAATGCAAGGGAAATTTGGGATACTTTGGTTGATATGCACGAAGGTATCGAATCCGTCAGGGAATCTAAGTTGGATGTGCTACAAAGTCGACTTGACAATTTCAAGATGAAGGATGGTGAAGGAGTTGCGGAAATGTACTCTAGGCTTGCTCTCATCACCGATGAGATTGCCGGATTAGGAAGCAAAGAAATGACCGACAAATTCATCATCAAGAAGATCCTTAGAGCCTTGGATGGAAAGTACGACACCGTGTGCACATTGATCCAAATGATGCCAAACTACAAAGATCTCAAGCCTACGAAAGTGATTGGAAGGATTGTTGCTCATGAGATGTCATTCAAGGACAAAGAAGAACTTCACACCAAGTCAAGCGGTGCTTACAAAGATACAAGTGACACTCCCGCTACATCAAGTGATAACCTTGTAACCAATGAAGAGATAAGCCTCATGGTCAAGAAATTCAACAAGTTCTACAAGAGTAGAGGCAAAAAAAGAAGCTCCAATTCAAGATATGAAGAGAAGCATTCATCTTGTCGTGACTGGAATTGTTACAATTGTGGAAGGCCCGGACTCTACTCCAATGAGTGCATGACCCCCCACAAAAGATGAGAAGAGTCACCTAGAATAAAGAGCTCAAGAGATAAGTCACCTTGAAGAGAGAGGATGAGTAGAGATGATCGTTATGAACGAAGACCCTCAAGGAGAAGTAGGAACTCAGAGAAGAAGGACAAGTACACCAAGAGCTACACAAGAAGAAGACATCAAGCTCATGTTGGTGAATGGGTTTCCGGCTCCGAATCCGACAATCACTCTGAGAGAAGCTATCACTCCGACTCCGACTATAGTCAAGATGAAGGTGTTGCCGGACTTGCACTCGTTTCCTCCAACTCCTACAACATATTTGATTCACCAAATGAAGGGAGTGGAAGTTGCTTCATGGCTAAAGGCCCCAAGGTATCACACCCCGAATACTTTGACTTTAATAGTGATGAGGATGACTTACTTGGAGATGATGACTTGCTATTTGATAAAACTAGTGATATTAGTCAAAATGAGCTAGATAATGATCATGCTAGTCAATATAAGTCATGTGATGATGATAAGAAGCAAATAGAGCGACTAACTAAAGAATTAAACACTCTTAAGTTAGCCCATGAATCAACTTTAGAAGATCATAGAGAGCTTGCAAGAACTCATGAGAAGCTACGCTTCGAGAAGCTCAATTTGGAGCAAGAACATGAGTTTCTCAAAGCAATCAATGACAATCTCCGAAAGAAGACTTCTTCTTATCTAGCCAAACGACTACTCTTGTCTACATTTATTCCACAAGTTAAGACTAAGCAATCTAGTAAAAAAGGCAAGAAAGGTTCTTCAACTAGTAGCAATAAAAATGATAAATCCAATGATATTGCTTCTAGTAGTTCTATTGATTCCACTAATGACTCTCTTAGCCAAGTTACACTTGAGCAAGAAAATGATCTATTAAAAGGGTTTATAGAAAAGGGTATCTACAAAAGTCTTGCCGGATGTAAGCAATTCGAGGAAATTTTATGCAAGCATGGAGGATACCGGAAGAACCATGGCATTGCTACTTGAATGCCAATGGAGTTGAATGGGAAGAAGGTCAATACTCCAAGCCCAAGTTTGTTCCTCAAAAGGAGAAGTATGAACATACTCTCCCCAAGGAAAAAAAATCTCAAGATGACCTTCCTCCACAAGACCACAAGCTCAAGGGCAAGGACGAGCTTCAAGAGGAGATTGACTCATATGAAGATGAATCCCAAGCTTTGGTCAAGTGGGTTCCCAAGGCTACCACAAGCTCAACTTCTACAAGCGCTACTTCAACTCCAAGGATTCCCATCAAGATGAGGTGGATCCCAAAGAAGAACTAGAGAAGTTCTTGAGGGGTGACTCCGCCAATGAAATTCACTCACATTCATTTTTGGCAAGGATTATTTGCAATCCACTCCAACCTTATGCAATAGTTCGATGAGTCACACATTCCCCCAAAGGTAAGCAAGGGACAAGGTAATAAAAGAATCCATGGACATCATCATGTATGCATTGCACTCCACGTCCATAGATATCCTTGTATTTGTCTCTTGTGCGGGACTAACCCATATAGGTGAGAAGAGTAAGAAAACAACGAGGATTGCTCCAAACTCAAGATGGTCTTCATCAACAATGAGCATCCACCACTACATCACCCACATTTAGTCTTCTACGACAAACCCAAGGTTAGTTTATCCCTCTTAGGGGGTATGTCACATCAAGGGGAAGCTTTACTCTAAGACTTGAGTTAAAGCATCTCTTAAAGATGTGAACACATTAAATGCTTTATGTAAAAGTGGCAACCCCACTTGTGCTTAAATGATGAGTATGACCTATGATCAAGTATTCTTACTTGGATCCTAAGTCAATACACTCATATATAGATGACTTCATCATCGCCAAAGTGCTTGGTAGATACTAGACTGGTTTTGCATGTTTGCCATATTTCATTTGACATCTTAGTGTGTGAGCATGTTGGTCTCCATGTCTTTACTCATTCTAGGATATCCAATTGTTGTTATTTGGCTTTCATTTTTATTTGGACAATTGGATATACAAGATTGCCTAGGACCCCTCTCTAGCTATCTATGCTTTCTCGTCTCAAATTATATTCATCCTACATCACAAAATTTGAGCAAGCACTTCTCGAACCCTCTGTGTGAGGAGCACTCGGAGTTCCGTTTCATCAAGAGCTGACCACCAAAACCTCCCCAGTGCAACTCGGTGCAACCAACTCCAAAATCTCGGTTTCACCGATGCCTAGGGTTGCTCTGGTTTTTTCCATCTCGGTAACACTGATTCCATAATCTCGGCTTCACCGAGTTTCCCTGTCAATTGACAGTTGAGGAACTCGGTGGCACCGATATTTTTGAACCGGTGTCACCGACAACGAAGGGTATATAATCTCGGTGGACCCAACTTTTGAAATTAAATCTTCAAACGTCCATTCCTCCAACCCTAAGCTGCCGCACTTGGACCCCTGGTCGTCGCCCTTGCCTCCCCGTGCGCCCTCGCCGCTGGGATCCTCGCCGTCGACGGTAATCTTCACCACAGTCGCCGTCGTAGCCGAGCCATCACCGAGTTAGGGTATGGATTTGATCCCTTCTTGCGCTCCCATGTCTAATACTAGCGCATTAAGGTTGTTTCATTATCTGGCCACAGTTTGAGATCGTTCTATCCCATGAGAAACCTCCATAGATTAGAGAACGAGGAATTTTTAGGTCTGACCTTCCGCAAATCGCATCTCGGTGACACCGAGTTGAAAAAGTCGGTTCTACCAATTTTGCTTTTAGGGTTACTAAGAACCACTTTCGTGAGACCGAGCTGTTCTTTTCGGTGAAACCGAAAAGACTGCCAAGTCTCTGTTAAGGCAAGTGGTCAGTCTCGGTGGCTCCGAAAATATCAACTCGGTGCAACCGAAATCCTTTTTGCAGAAGTTCAAAACTAAGATTCTGAGTTCAAATTTTGAAAAATGATCTGTGTTTTGTGATGCTTAACCTCTCTGCTCTTTTATGCTCTATTCACATGATCAACATGTCAGGATCTGATGATAGCCAGATCAACTTCAAGGAAAGAGATATGGACATGAGTTCAGGCACTATCCCTGAAGCTACCTCATCTTCTTCAGATGACAACCCTAGTTCACCTAATTTTCCCAAGGCTGCCACCATGGCACGGAAGAAGCTGAATTCTGATGAAGAGTATTCTGATTTTGTGCCAGAGGAAGAGATAGCCAAGAAGCAGAAAGAGAGGGCTGCCAAGAGTACAACTATAGAGGCTACTTCTTCCAAGAAGCCAGCCAAGAAGGTTTATGCCAGTGCTGATGCTATGAGGGCACCTGAGAGTGCCAAGGCCAACACATCTGTTTCTGTTGAGCCAACAAAGAGTTCCATGCCTATGAAAGCACATTTGCTCCCTTGGTGGTTTTGGTAATTAATAACAACATATATGTCATTGAACTAATGTTTCCACTAAGTATATTTCAGGAAAAGTTCAATGATGGGTTAGCAAAAGGATTGTGGAGAGGGCCCTAGATGCAAGGAATTGGATTGGCAAAGCTTCAAGCAAGAGGACTCTACATTTTACTTTGTGACAAATCACCTTGAGTCCATAGGAAAGCCAGTACTATTAAAAGGGGGTAAGGTACTGTTGGTGAACAATATGCTCCACGTGCACAAGTGATAGTCACCAAAAACACCCACAAGCTCTTCCACAAAAGTTTGTCCAAGACTATCATGAAAATCGGTGCTACCAATATTTCCCACTCGGTCCCACCGATTCCCACCTCAGACAATCCCATGCCAAACCCTAGATCTTCGGTGCAACCGATTCCGCTTCGGTGCCACCGAGTTCAGCTTGCCAACTTTCTGTTACCTCGATTCTTAAAATCGGAATTTCTGAGATTTTGGATCGGCGTCACCAAGTTGTGGAAATTGACCGTTGGCCACCATATCGGTACTGCCGAGATCTTTGTATCGGTCTCACCGAGATTCAAAAGTTGCTACCTTTGGAGCAACTTGGTACCACCGAGTTTTATACTTCGGTGTCACCGAGTTGGTCACTTTAGGTGTAACGGTTGGATTTTTGGAGATGCCTATATATACCCCTCCACCACCACTCACTCGCAAGAGAAGCACTCAGAACAGATCCCCACTTATACCATCAGATTTTCTGAGAGAGAGCCACCTACTCATGTGTTGAGATCAAGCCATTCCACTCCATCCATATGAATCTTGATCTCTAGCCTCCCCAAGTTGCTTTCCACCCAATCAGTCTCTTCCACCAAAGCCAAATCTGTGAGAGAGTGATTGAGTGTTGAGGAGTCTATCATCTTGAAGCACAAGAGCAAGGAGTTAATCAACATTATCGAGCCTATTACCTTTTGGAGGGTGGTGCCTCCTAGATTGGTTAGGTGTCGCTTGGGAGTCTCCTACTTCATGTTGTGGAGTTGAACCAAGAAGTTTTTACGGGCAAGGAGATCGCCTACTTCATGAAGATCTACCCATAGTGAGGCTAGTCCTTCGTGGACAGAAGCCATTATGGAATAGTCAAGATTTCTACTTCGTGGACCCTTATGGGTGGAGCCCTCCGTGGACTCTCGTGGCCGTTACCCTCCGTGGGTTGAAGACTCCATAAACGTGGACGTACGATGGCACCACCTATCAGAACCACGGGAAATATCTTCGTGCCTCCAAATTGCGATTGATCTTCTTGCCTATCCTCTACTACATATGCTTGTCTTTACTTTCCGCTGCTATACTCTTATACATGCATGTGTAGGGTGTACTTGAAATGCTATCATTGCTAAAATCTGCCAACACTTAAAATTGGGAAAAGGTAGAACTTTTATTTGCTCAAGTAGTCTAATCACCCCCCCTCTAGACATATTTTCAATCCTACAAGTGGTATCAGAACTTTGGTCTCCATTGCATTGGTTTCACAACCTAGGAGAGTATGGCGTCTAGCGAGGGAAATTATCACCGTAGAGGTCCGTACTTTGATGGCACAAATTTTGCTAGTTGGAAGCACAAAATGAAAATGCATATTCTTGGTCATAACCCTGCCGTTTGGGCTATTGTTCGTGTTGGATTGCAAGGTGAATTCTTTGGTGATGGAAAGGAACCGGATCGAGAAGCGACCGCGGAAGAATTGAAGATGTTGCAATACAACGCCCAAGCATGTGACATTCTCTTCAATTGTCTATGCCCCGAAGAATTCAACAAAATCAGCCGTCTTGAGAATGCCAAGGAAATTTGGGATACTTTGGTTGATATGCATGAAGGTACCGAATCCGTGAGAGAATCCAAGTTGGATGTTCTTCAGAGTTAGCTTGACAAGTTCAAGGTGAAGGATGGCGAAGGAGTCACAGAGATGTACTCTAGGCTAGCTCTCATCACCAATGAGATTGCCGGCTTAGGAAGCGAAGATATGACCGACAAATTCATCATCAAGAAGATACTTAGAGCTTTGGATGAGAGATACGACACCGTGTGCACATTGATCCAAATGATGCCCAACTACAAAGATCTCAAGCCTACGGAAGTCATTGGAAGGATTGTTGCTCATGAGATGACACTCAAAGACAAAGAAGAGCTTCACAACAAGTCTAGCGGTGCTTACAAAGCCACAAGTGATGCTCCCGCAACTTCAAGCGACAACCTTGTTACCAATGAAGAGATAAGCCTCGTGGTCAAGAAATTCAACAAGTTTTACAAGAATAGAGGCAAAGATCGGAGCTCCAACTCAAGATATGAAGAGAAGCATTCGTCAAGTCGTGACCGAAACTGCTACAATTGTGGGAAGCCCGGACACTACTCCAATGAGTGCACGGCTCCCTACAAACGAAGAGAAGAGTCACCTAGAAGACGAAGCTCAAGATATGAATCACCTCGAAGAGAGAGAAGGAGTAGAGATGACCGTTATGAACGAAGACCCTCAAGGAGAAGTAGGGAATCGGAGAAGAAGGACAAGTAGACCAAGAGCTACTCAAGAAGAAGACATCAAGCTCATGTTGGTGAATGGGTTTCCGGCTCTGAATCCGACAACCACTCCGAGAGAAGCTATCACTCCAACTCTGACGATAGTCAAGATGAAGGTGTTGCCGGACTTGCACTAGTGACTACCAACTCCTATGACATATTTGATTCACCAAATGAAGGGAGTGGAAGTTGCGTCATGGCTAAAGGCCCCAAGGTATCACACCCTGAGTATCTTGATTTCAATAGTGATGAGGATGATTTACTTGGAGATGATGACTTGCTCTTTGATAAAACTAGTGATGTTAGTAAAAATGAACTTGATAATATTCATGCTAGTCAAGATAAGTCGTATGATGATGATAAGATGGAAATAGAGCGACTAACTAAAGAATTAAACACTCTTAAGTTAGCCCATGAATCTACTCTAGAAGATAATAGAGAGCTTGTAAAGACTCATGAGAAGCTACGCTTCGAGAAGCTCACCTTGGAGCAAGAACATGAGTTTCTTAAACTATCAATGACGATCTCTGAAAGAAGACTCCATCTTATCTAGCCAAACCACTACTCTTGTCTACATTCATTCCACAAGTTAAGACTAAGCAAACTAGTAACAAAGGCAAGAAAGGTTCTTCAACTAGTAGCAATAAAAATGATAAACCCAATGATATTGCTTCAAGTAGTTCTATTGATCCCACCAACACTTCTCTTAGCCAAGTTACACTTGAGCAAGAAAATGAACTTTTGAAAGGGATTATAGAGAAAGGTATCTACAAGAGTCTTGCCGGGTGTAAGCAATTTGAGGAAATTGTACGCAAGCACGGAGGATACCGGAAGAACCATGGCATTGGCTACTTCAACGGAAATGGAGTTGAATGGGAAGAAGGTCAATACCCCAAGCCCAAGTTTGTTCCTCAAAGGGAGAAGAATTAACATACTCTTCCCAAGGGAACGAAAGCTCAAGATGACCTTCCACCACAAGACCACAAGCTCAAGGGCAAGGACAAGCTTCAAGAGGACATTGACTCATATGAAGATGAATCCCAAGCTTTGGTGAAGTGGGTTCCCAAGGCTACTACAAGCTCAACTTCTACAAGTGCCACTTCAACACTAAGGATCCCCATCAACTTGATGTGGGTACCCAAGAAGAAGAACTAGAGAAGTTCTTGAGGGGTGACTCCGCCAATGAAATTCACTCACATTCATTATTGGCAAGAACTAGTTGCAATCAACATCATGCAATAGTTCAAGGAGTCACACATTCCCTCAAAGGTAAGCAAGGGACAAGGTAATCAACAAATCCATGGACATCATCATGTATGCTTTGCACTCCATGTCCATAGATATTCATTTATTTGTCTCTTGTGTGTTGGGACTAACCCATGTAGGTGAGAAGAGTAAGAAACAACAAGGAGGCTCCCAACTCATGGTGATCTTCATCAACTTTGAGCATTCATCACTACTTCACCTACATGAAGTCTTCATTGACAAAACCCAAGGTTAATTTATCCCTCTCAAGGGGGGATGTCACATCAAGGGGGAGCTTTACTCTAAGACTTGAGTCAAAGCATCTCATAGCATGTGACAACATTAAATGCTTTATATAAAAGTGGTAACCCCACTTGTGCTTAAACGATGAGTATGACCTATGATCAAGTATTCTTACTTGACTCCTAAGACTCATATATAGATGACTCCGTCATCGCCAAAATGCTTGATAGATGCTAGTATGTATGTGCATGTTTGCCATGATTTCATTTGACATCTTATTGTGTGAGCATGTTGGTTTGCATTTCTTTATCCATTCGAGGACATCCAATTGTTGCTATTTGGACTTTGATTTTCTTTTGCCAATTGGATGGACAAGAATGCTTAAGACCCCTCTCTAGCTATCTATGCTTTCTCGTCTCATATTCCATTCTTGCTGCCTCACAAAATTTGAACAAGGACTTTTCGATCTCTCTGTGTTAGGAGCACTCGGAGTTCCGTATCGACAAGGACTGACCATTAAAACCTCCCAAGTGCATCTCGGTGGAACCAACACAAAAATCTCGGTCTCACCGATGCCTAGGGTTGATCTGGTTTTCAATCTCGGTAACACCAATGCCATCTTCTCGGCTTCATCGAGTTTCCCTGTCAGCTGACACTTGAGGAACTCGGTGGCACCGATAATTTTGAACCGGTGTCACCGACAGCGATGGGTACTTAACATGGCGGACCCGACTTTTGAAATTAGTTCTTCAAACGTCCGTTCCTCCAAACCTTAGCTGCCCGTTTGTGGACCCCTGGTCATTGCCTTTGTGTTCCTGAGCGCCTCCGCCGTTGTAAGTCGCCGCCGTCGACGGAATCCTCACCGCCGTCGCCGCCGTAGCGGACTCGTCACCAAGCTAGGGTACGATTCCGGCCCCTTGTGCGCCCCTCCCTCCAACTCATGAGCATTAGGATTGTTCCATCTATAAGCCACTGTTTGAGATCGATCTGTCCTCAAAATTCTCCGTTAGAATAGCGAAAAATGGATTTTTAGGGTTTTGCCGTCCGCAATCCGAATATCGGTGAAACCGAAGCAAAAGAATCGGTTGTACCGATTCTGTTTCTAGGTCTACTGAGGACAATCTCGGTGAAATCGAGTATCCATTTTTGGTATTACTGAAATGGGTGCCAAGTTTCTGTGAAGCAGGCTGTGCGTCTCGGTGGGTCTGAAATTTTTGTCTCGGTTGTACCGATATTCCCTTTGCACAATGCAAATCTTGAGAATTCTAAGTTCAACTTTTGAGAAAATTTCTGCATTTTGTGTTGACTCAACCTATCTACTCTTCTATATTCTATTCACAGGGTCAAAGATGTCAGACTCAGTGGACAGTCAGAATGACCTCAGAGAACAAAGTGTGGATGCTGACCCAGGCACTAGTCCTGAGGGTAGCTCATCTTATTATGATGATGTACCTAGCTCAACAGATTTTCCCAAAGCTGCAACCAGGGAAAGAAGAAAGCTTAACTCAGATGAAGAAGATTCTGACTTTGTGCCTAATGAGATTCCTGCCAAGGCTAAGCATGACAAGGCTGAGAAAACTGCCAAGAAGCCTACCACAGAGGCTACCTCATCTAGGAAGGTAGTCAGGAAGGAGTATGACAGCTCAGGGACAGTGAAAGCACCAGAGAGTGCTAGGGAAACAATGACTATTGAGCCCCCAAAGAAATCCATGCCCAAAAAGGCTGGAGAGAAGAAAAGCAGAAAGAGAATCATACATGTTGTTGGAAGACCTACCTCAATGTATGAAGACCCAGCTGAGGCTGAGGCTGAGGAAGAGGAAGAGCCAGCTCCCAAGGCCCCTCCTAAGAAGAAGAAGAAGCTGCTTGCTGATGCTATGCCAAGCCAAGCTCCATCCAAAAGCAAGCCAGCTGCTTCCAAGAAATCCACTGCTTCAAAACCCAAGAGGTTTTCCAGAGACATCCCAGCTGCTACCAAGAACAAGACTTCTACTTTCAGAGAAGCTGAGGATGAAGAAAGGTCTATTTTGATGAAGCTGAGACCACACCTTCCAGAGCATAATGCCAGCCATCCAGTTGCTGAAGACATGAAGAAGAGGAAGGACTCATGACTGAGAGAGTGGAGAGCAATTGATCCTTACTCTCAGAGGAGAAAGACAGCTGTAGACTACAGGTTCTACACAAAGGAACAACAAGACTTCTATGAAACAGTTCTACTTGACAAGAGCCCTGCAGTAAGTGACATGAGGTATGTGGACTGGAAGCACATCAAGGACAACCAAGATTACTTTCCAAGTCTGCAAGATAACTTCCACTGCATTGGTACTGATGAGTTTGTTGGTAAGGAGTTCACTGCTTGGAACAACAAGATGATCATGCAATTCTACTGCACTGCACATTTCTATGGAGATGGTAGGATTGTATGGATGACAGAAGGCACCAGGTATGAATCCACAGTTGAGGAGTGGACTGCCATCTTAGGAGCTCCACAGGTGGAAGACGGTGACCTAGATGTGTACTCTGAGTCCAAGGCAAATCACAATGCCATGAAGAACATGTACAATGAGATCCCTGCTGCAAACCTGCAATCTCACAAGCTTGGATCCATTTACTTCCTCCAGGCAGGTCTACGCATGATCAACACCATCTTGAGGCATACCTTGATGCCTAAGTCTGGAGATGAGAAGATGATAAGAGGCTATTCTATCAACATGTTGCTCCATCTTGATCAACACACCAGATTCAGAGTGATGGACTTGATAGTTGAGACAGTGAAGAGGACTGCTGCAGATCAGAAGAGATCATGTGGATATGCTCCGTATATTCAGATGCTTATCAACTCCAAGTTGGAGAAGCACATGTATGCACTTGATCGACCACATTTGCCACTCTTACCAGAGCTAGAAGACAACGTTGTGGTGATGGACCCAGATCATCCCACCTCAGCTACAGCACAGGCACATGCAGAGGCAGCCAGAGACTCTAGTGCTCATGTGCCAAAGACTCGGAGTGAGCAGATGGATCTTCTCTTTAGCTCTGTGATCAGTATGCAGAACGACATCGGGAACATCTTGAAGAACCAGGAGAGCCTTGCGAGGATTGTTGATAACAAGTTTCATATTCTCAACAACAAGGTGGATGAGCTCACAGTGACTCTGAATGAGCTCAAGAAGGAAGTTGATGGCGTGCCCAGTCTCCACACTACAGATGATGATGATGATAGTCTACCTCTCAGGGCTGCCACTCAGTTCAGGACTTAGGCCAGATCTGCTACAGTGCTAGTTCCAGAGACAAGACCTTCTTCATCAGTACCTGCTGCAGCTCCTTCAGCTCCTTCGGCACCTCTAGTTGCTACTCCGACTCCGTCCATGATGTTTGCTGAAGTCTTCGCTGATGCTGTTCTCTCGACTCCTTCATCAGCTACCGGAGGAGATCAGCCCCAGAAGAGTGCTTACTTCTATACCTTTGAACTTTTTGGTAACTTGTTGCCAAAGGGGGAGAAGATGTATAGATCATTCGGGCTTCGAGAGAGAGAGCGTTGTTTTTATCGCTTTTCAAAACATTGATATCTTTTGGTTTGTTTGCTTGTGTTAAACTTTGTTGGTGTTTGATCATACACTTGATGTGTATTGCTACCTATCCTTGTGATGCTTATGAGGTGATCATTCACCTTTGCTTGATTGTGTTGTGCTATGATATTCATTCATATTATTCTCACACACCACCAAGTTGTATGTGACATGAAAGAGTGCCCCATGTACCTAATCGATTGTGCATTTGCATTCAAACGCAAATTCAAAATAATGCACAAATTTAGGGGGAGCTCTTGCTTATCACATACTTCTCAAAGCGATGATTATATTTATTGATTATATCATATGTCGAAGCTTTGATCTATATGTTTTCCTCAATTGCCAAAAAGGGGGAGATTGAAAGCACATTTGCTCCCTTGGTGGTTTTGGTAATTAATAACAACATATATGTCATTGAACTAATGTTTCCACTAAGTATATTTAAGGAAAAGTTCAATGATGGGTTAGCAAAAGGATTGTGGAGAGACCGCTAGATGCAAGGAATTGGATTGGCAAAGCTTCAAGCAAGAGGACTCAACATTTTACTTTGTGAGAAATCACCTTGAGTCCATAGGAAAGCCAATACTATTAAAAGGGGGTAAGGTACTGTTGGTGAACAATATGCTCCGCGTGCACAAGTGATAGTCACCAAAAACACCCACAAGCTCTTCCACAAAAGTCTGCCAAGCCTATCATGAAAATCGGTGCTACCAATATTTCCCACTCGGTCCCACGGATTCCCACCTCAGACAGGCCCATGCATGCCAAATCCCAGATCTTCGGTGCAACCGATTCTGCTTCGGTGCCACCGAGTTCAGCTTGCCAACTTTCTGTTACCTTGATTCTTAAAATCGGAATTTCCGAGATTTTGGATCGGCGTCACCGAGTTGTGGAAACTGACCGTTGGTCACCTTATCGGTACTGCTGAGATCTTTGTATCGGTCTCACCGAGATTCAAAAGTTGCTACCTTTGGAGCAACTCGGTACCACCGAGTTTTATACTTCGGTGTCACTGAGTTGGTCACTTTAGGTGTAATGGTTGTATTTTTGGAGATGGCTTTATATACCCCTCCACCACCACTCACTCGCAAGAGAAGCACTCAGAACAGATCCCCACTTATACCATCAAATTTTCTGAGAGAGAGCCACCTACTCATGTGTTGAGATCAAGCCATTCCACTCCATCCATACGAATCTTGATCTCTAGCCTCCCCAAGTTTCTTTCCACCCAATCAATCTCTTCCACCAAAGCCAAATCTGTGAAAGAGTGATTGAGTGTTGAGGAGTCTATCATCTTGAAGCACAAGAGCAAGGAGTTCATCGACATTATCGAGCCTATTACCTTTTGGAGGGTGGTGCCTCCTAGATTGGTTAGGTGTCGCTTGGGAGCCTCCTACTTCATGTTGTGGAGTTGAACCAAGAAGTTTGTACGGGTAAGGAGATAGCCTACTTCGTGAAGATCTACCCATAGTGAGGCTAGTCCATCGTGGACGGAAGCTGTTATGGAATAGTCAAGGTTGCTACTTCGTGGACCCTTATGGGTGGAGCCCTCCGTGGACTCTCGCGACCGTTACCCTCCGTGGGCTGAAGACTCCATAAACGTGGACATACGATAGCACCACCTATCGGAACCACAGGAAAAATCTTCGTGTCTCCAAATTGCTTTTGATCTTCCTTCCTATCCTCTACTACATATGCTTGTCTTTACTTTCCGCTGCTATACTCTTAGACATGCATGTGTAGGGTGTACTTGAATTGCTATCATTTCTAAAATCTGCCAACACTTAAAATTGGGACACGGTAGAACTTTTATTTGCTCAAGTAGTCTAATCACCCCCCCCCCCCCTCTAGACATACTTTCGATCCTACAGCCTAAGAAGGCACGTGATAAGAAAAGAGCCAGAAAGAGGATAGTCAAATAAGTCATTGGAAGGCCCACTTCCATGTATGACGATCCAGTTGTTGCTGAAGAGGAAGAAGAGGAGGAAGAGCCAGCTGCCCAAGCTCCTCCTGCCAAGAAGAAGAAGCTCCTTGCTGATGCTATGCCAAAGCAAGCTTCTTCTAGCAAGAAAACTGCACCCAAGAAGCCAGTTGCTCCAAAGTCCAAGAAGACTACTAGGGACATCCCTCTTGCTGCCAAGAACAAAACTCCAACTTCCAGAGATGCTGAGGAAGATTTGACTGTATTGAGGAAACTCAGGCCCCATTTACCATCTCATGATGATGCTCATCCTATATCTAAGGATATGAAGAAGAGGAAGGACTCAGGGCTGAGGTTGTGGAGAGCAAATGACCCCTATGCCTCTAGGAGAAGGTCTGATGTGGATGCCCGATTTCACACCAAGGAACAACATGACTTTTATGAGACTGTCCTATTGGACAAGAGCCCAGTAGTCAGTGACATGAGATATGTTGACTGGACATATATCAAGGAGAATGAAGATTTCTTTCCAAGTGTGCAAGACAACTTCAAGTGTATTGATATTGTAAATTTTGTTGGAAGAGAGTTCACAGCTTGAACGATGAGATGATCATGCAGTTCTACTCTACTGCTCACTTTTATCCTGATGGCAGGATCATATGGATGACTGAAGGTGTTAGGTACCAATCCACTGTTGATGAGTGGGCTACTGTAGGATCCAAAGTATGTCTAGAGGGAGGTGATTAGACTACTTGACCAAATAAAAATCTATCATTTTCCCAATTTTAGTTGTGGGCAGATTTTAGCAATTTGCACAAGTCAAGTTCACCCTACACATGCATGTCTAAGAGTATAGCAGCGGAAAGTAAAGACAAACACATGTAAGTAAAGGAGGGAGAGGAGATCAAACGCAATTGGAGACACGAAGATTTTTCTCGTGGTTCCGATAGGTGGTGTTATCGTACGTCCACGTTTATGGAGTCTTCAACCCACGGAGGGTAGTGGTCGCAAGAGTCCACGGAGGGCTCCACCCACGAAGGGTCCACGAAGTAGGAACCTTGATTATTCCATGTGGCCTACGTCCACGGAGGGCTGGCCTTACTCGGGGTAGATCTTCATGAAGTAGGCGATCTCCTTGCTCTTACACACTCCTTGGTTCAACTACATAATCACGAAGAAGGAGGCTCCCAAGTAACACCTAACCAATCTAGGAGGCACCACCCTCCAAAAGGTAATAGATGTGGTAGTATGATGAACTCCTTGCTCTTGTGCTTCAAAAGATAGTCTCCTCAACACTCAATCACTCTTTCACAGATTTGGCTTGGATAGAAGAGATTTATTGGATGGAAAGCAACTTGGGGAGGCTAGAAATCGTGATCCATATGGTTGGAGTGGATGATCTTGACCTCAACACAAGGGAAGGTGGTTCTCTCTCAAAAAATTGGATATGGCAAGTGTGGAATGGTTCTGAGTGCTTCTCTTACGAGTGATAGGTGGTGGAGGGGTATATATAGGCATCTCCAAAAATTCGACCGTTGCAACATTATTACCCAACTCAGTGGAACCGAAGCAAAAACTCGGTTGCACCGACTAGTGCAAAATGTGGCAACTTTGGCATTTTTGGTGAGACCGATACATAAATCTCGGTGGTACTGACAATGGGGTAACGGCTAACCAGAGACTTGGCCATCAACTCAGTGAGACCGATTTGCAGAACTCTGTGGGACCGATTCTGAAAATCATCCTAATAGAGAGTTGGTCACGACTTCGGTGAGACCGAAAATGAAATCTTGGTTACACCGAGATGCTAGGGTTTGGCAGGGTTCTGTCTAAGTTGAAAATCGGTAGGGCCGAGTGGAAATAGTTGGTGGCACCGATTTTGCAAGTTTGGCTTAGGACAGAAGATTTTGTGTGGAAAATGAGTGAGTATCTTTGGTGGCTAATCTCTAAGCACTTGAGCAACCATATCATCATATTTCCTCATCCCCTTTTAATAGTATTGGCTTTCCTATTGACTCAAAGTGATTTCACACAAAATATAAATTGTAGAGTCTTGTAGCTTGAAGCTTGGCCAATCCTATTGCTTCTTCTTCTCTTCATCTCCTTGGGGATTGTCCACACACATCAATTTGCCAACCCATCATTGAACTTTTTCCTGAGATATACTTATTGGAAACATTAGTCCAATGAAATATATGTTGTTATTAATTACCAAAACCACCTAGGGAGAAGTTGTGCTTTCAATCTCCCCCTTTTTGGTAATTGATGACAACAAATAGATTAAAGCTTCGATGAGAGATATGAACAAAGAATAGCATCGTCGCTTTGAGAAGTATGTGATAAGCAAGAGCTCCCCCTAAATTTGTGCATTATTTTAAATTTGTGTTTGAATGCAAATGCACAATCGATTAGGATTATGGGTCACACTTCCATGTCACATACAACTTGGTGGTGCGCAATAATTAATATGAGTGAATAACAAGTAGATCACACCAAATTTAGTGAATGATCATCAAAACATGTCGCAAAGATAGTAAAGTAGTAGCATCACACAAGAGTATATGATCAATCACCAACAAAGTTTCAACCAAACGATAAACCAAATGTTTTTAAAACTAGCAGAGAGGAATCAAAATGCAACACGCTCTCTCTCTCGATCGAAGCCCTATGATCTACAACTCCTCCCCCTTTGGCAACAAGTTACCAAAAAGTTCAAAGCTATAGATCTAAGCGTCGCTCTGGGATGGATCTCCTCCATGAGATGATGAAGCTGCTCCTGTAGTTGTCGATGGAGTCGAGAGAAGAGTATCTGCAAAAATTTCTGATGAAGTTCTCTGAGGTGGTGGAGTCTACACTGGAGGTGCAGGAGGTGCTGATGGAGATGTGGGAGGTGCTGAGGAGGTAAGCCTGATCTCTGGTGCTGGCACAGTGGGAGTCCTCGTTTGAGTCTTGAATTTAGTGCATGGCTGAAGAACTGGACTCTCCTCATCATCATCAGTGGTATGAGGGCTAGGCACTACATCCACTTCCTTCTTGAGCTCGTCCATAGTTTTTGTCAGCCCATCCACCTTGTTGTTCAGTGTGGTAAACCTGTTATTCATGATCCTCATAAGACTATCTTGATTCTTCAGGAGTTGCTTGATATCCGTTTGCATGCTTTTCATAGTGCTGATGATAAGTTCCATTTGCTCACCCTTGGTTCTAGGAACTGGAGCACTAGTGGCTCTGGCTGCTTCAGCTGCTGCTCTTCCAGAAGATGAAGTGGGATGATCTGGATCCATCTCCACAACATTATCCTCAAATTTTGGCAAAAGTGGCAAATGAGGACGATCAAGTGCATATACATTCTTTTCCAACTGAGAGTTGATAAGCATCTGAATGTATGGTGCATATCCACATGATCGTTTTTGATCAGCAGCAGTCCTCTTCACAGTCTCTACTATCAAATCCATCACTCTTATCCTGGTGTGGGAGTCTATGTGATGCATCATGTTGATGGAGTACCCCCTTATCATCTTATCATCTCCAGATTTGGGCATCAAGGTATGCGTCAAAATGGTGTTAGTGGTGGTTAGTCCTGCTTGTAGGAAATAGACAGACCTAAACTTATGTGAATGTACATGTGAAGCAGGGATTTCCTTGTACATATTTGCCATGGAGTTGTGGCTCATCTTGGATTCAGTGTAGACATCCAAATCTCCCTCTTGTACATGTGGAGCTCCTAAGATGGTAGCCCACTCATCAACAGTTGATTGGTACCTCACACCTCCAGTCATCCAAATAATCCTGCCATCCGAATAAAAGTGTGTAGTCGAATAAAACTGCATGATCATCTCATCATTCCATGCTGAAAACTCTCTACCAACAAAGTTTGCAAGATCAATGCACTTGAAGTTGTCTCTGACACTGGGAAAGAAATCTTCATTATCCTTGATTTAATCCTAGTCGACATATCTCATGTCACTACCAACTGGGCTCTTGTCCAATAGGACAGTCTCATAGAAATCCTGCTGTTCCTTGGTATAGAACATGTCATCCATAGCAGTTCTTCTCCTGGAGGCATAAGGATCAACAGCTCTCCACTTCCTCAGCCCTGAGTCTTTCCTTTTCTGCATATCTTCTGCAACTGGGTGATCATCATTATGAATAGGCAAGTGGGGCCTCAGTTTTCTCAAAACAGATATGTCCTCCTCTTCTTCTATCATAGTGGATTTCTTATTCTTAGCAGCACTTGGAATGTCTCTGGTAGACTTCTTTGACTTGGGGGCAGCAGCAGACTTCATAGGGGCAGAATCGGTGCTCTTAGCTGGAGCAACCTTGGGCATAGCATCTGCCATCAATTTCTTCTTCTTAGCTGAGGGGCTTTGGCAGATGGTTCCTCCTCTTCCTCTTGTTCCTCAGCTTCTATTGGATCTTCATACATTGAAGTTGGTCTGCCAACAACATGAATAATTCTCTTTCTGATCCTCTTCTTCTCTCCTGCCTTCTTAGGCAAGGAACTCTTGGCTGGCCCAACAGAAATAGATGTGTTAGCCTTGGCACTCTCAGGTGCTCTCCTAGCATCAGTGCTAGCATATTCCTTTCTGACAGCCCTTTTTGTTGAAGTAGCCCCTGCAGTTGTGCTCTTGGCAGTTGTAAGAGCACATTTCTCCATGTGTGGTTTTGGGTAATTGATGACAATCCCTATGGACTAATGGTTGCCTTAAGTTATATTCGAAGGATTTGTCCATAGGCACTTCTTGAAGCCCATCTGTTGGTTTCAAGGAGTTTATATGGTGACCAAGGTGGTATTCAAGGTTTTATCCAAAGATTGGTCATAGAGAAGATAAGATACAAGGTTGATCAAGACTAAGTCAAAGAGTGAATCAATTTGATCAACACGCAATGCGTACAAGATGTACCGAGAGGGATCAAGTGATCCCATGGTATGGTAAGCATTATCCATTACACTTTGTGTACTAACCCATGTTCCCTGTGAGTGTTCTTTGTGGGGTTAGGTATGTTTCCATGGGCGAGCATCAATAAGAAGATCCCATACAATCCATGAAGGATGGCATCAAGTGGTGATCGTCATCAAGGTTGCGGTGTGCAAGTTCAAGTGAAGCATCACGGAGAGATCATGCTTGAAGCTTGCCGTCCATTGTGGTGACAATGGACTTGTGAAGATGTGCCGAAGAGTGGCTCACCCATAGTGGAATATGGGGGAGCAATCATCTAGTCTTCATCGAGCCAATGCAATCAAGAAAGGTGGTCCATCTTGAGGAAGTCAAGATCGTCATCATCTAGCTCAAGTGGATTATGCGCAAGGCTAAGGTTTGACCTTGATAGGGTTTTCTATTTTACCGGTCTCATAGTGGTAGTTGGGAGACTGGGTTATAGCATAGATAGCCGTACTATCAAGGGGGCTCTCAAGTGAGTAGCTTGATCGTATCGTTCGTTGAGAGCTCAAACCATTGCATTCTTGGCATCATCATCTTTCTTGGTTCTTGGTTGGTTTTTCTCTTTGAGGTTTCTTGAGCTTATGGTCAGCTTCATGACAAGCTCAAGTTCATCAAAAACGGAGTCCATATGCATCTTCTATGATGTTTTCGATGTTGGAGTTTTTGCCGATTCTTCATTGAAAGAGGTTTCACATCTCTATACCATTGGCATTGGAGTCGCTGTTGGATAGCTCTTGTCGTCCTGAATCCAACAAGCTTGAGTTTGCTCAATTCGGAGCTCATTTGCAGACGTTATGGCAGTTCTGGTATTACCTGTTTTCTTGATACGGTTGTACCGCTCGCTTGTGTCTTCCGGCATAACCACCACCCCAGGGGTGATACCCTGGGGGTGCTGCCACTATCTGGTCCCCAGTGGTTGTACCGCTGCCTCCAGGCGATTGTACCACCAATTGCTGGGTGACCCTGGGTGGCAGCCCTTGGCGGTTGTACCGGCCCAACACCGGGCTACAACCGGACACGGTTCTGTTGTGCTGCGGTTGTTGGGCGGAGGTTGGACGGTTGTACCGCTATATTACTATAGCCCGGTACTACCGGTGTCTCAAGCGGTTCTACCGCTTGGGACATTGCCATGTCCAGCGATCGAGTTGAGCGGTTGCACCCGGCCAACTTTCTGTTGTGGTCCGGTGGTTGGGCGGTAGTAGGGCGGTTGTACCGGTCTTGCCGGTTGTACCGCCCACTCCACCGGTTGTACCGCCCGTGTGCTATTCTGCACATAACGGGCAGATTTGTGGGGACCTATTTAAGGGGGTCTTCTTCCCCAATGGTTCCCTAACCTTTGAGCAAGTTTTCCCCCACCATTGTTGACCTCTTGGAGCTTGCTATCTCTCAATCCCTCCAATGATTCTTGCTAGTTCTTGAGGGAAAAGAGAGAGGAGATCTAGATCCACATTTCCACCAATCACTTTCTCCTCTATGTGAGGGGAACCCCTTGGATCTAGTTCTTGGAGTTCTTGGTGTTCCTCTTTGTTCTTCCTCTCATTTTCCTCCCTAGCATTAGTTGCTTTGGTGGGATTTGGGAGAGAAGGACTTGGGCACTCCGTGTGCCCTTGCCATTGCATTTGGTGCATAGGTTTGAGTTATCCACGGTGATACGTGGAAGTGAAGTTTGAGAAGCTTATTACTCTTGGGTGTTTGAGCACCCTAGAGCTTGTTCCTCTTGGGTGCCTTGGCGCCCTAGATGGTTGGTGGTGCCTCGGAGCTCAATCATTGTGGTGTAAAGCTCCGGGCAAGCGTCGGGGTCTCCAATTAGGTTGTGGAGATTGCCCCGAGCAATTTGTACGGGTACCGGTGACCGCCCCCAAGGGTTGCCAAAGTGTACGGGTACCGGTGACCGCCCCAAGGGTTGCCATTTGTACGGCTTCGGTGACCGCCCTCAAGGGTCCCTTAGTGGAATCACGGCATCTTGCATTGTGCGAGGGCGTGAGGAGATTACAGTGGCCCTAGTGGCTTCTTGGGGAGCATTGTGCCTCCACACCGCTCCGAACGGAGATTAGCATCTGCAAGGGTGTGAACTTCGGGATACATCATCGTCTCCATGTGCCTCGGTTATCTCTTACCCGAGCCCTTTACTTGTGCACTTTACTTTGTGATAGCCATATTGTTTCTTGTTATATATCTTGCTATCACTTAGTTGTTTATCTTGCTTCGCATAAGTTGTTGGTGCACATAGGTGAGCCTAGTTGTTTTAGGTTTTGTGCTTGACATATTAAATGTTAGTTTTATTCCGCATTTGTTCAAGCCTAAACCGTAATTATTTTAAAGCGCATATTCACCCCCCCCCTCTAGGCGACATCCACGTCCTTTCAGCAGTTTTCTCTTTCTGCTTCTTGGCTAATTCCTCCTCTGGCACAAAATCAACACCTTCCTCATCTGAGTTCAACTTCTTTCTTGCCCTGGTGGCAGCCTTGGGCAGGTCAGGAGAACTAGGCACATCATCATAAGAAAATGAACTAGCTTCAGGGCTAGTGCCTGCACTCATGTCCACATCTCCTTCTCTGAAGTTGTTCTGGCTATCATCGGAACCTGACATGCTGACCCTGTGAATAGAGTATAGAAGAGCAAAGAGGTTGAGCATCACAAAATACTGGAGTTTTTCAAAAGTTTGAACTTAGAAACTTGGGTTTGATCTACTGCAATATGTATTTCGGTTGCACCGGGTTGAAATTTTCGGAGTCATCGAGACAGACCACTTGCATTAACGGAGACTTGGGCAGTCTTTTCGGTGTCACCGAAAAGAACTACTCGTTCTCACCGAAGCGGTTCTCACAAACCCTAAAAACTAAATCGGTAGAACCGATTTTATCAACTCGGTGTCACCGAGATGCATGTTGCGGGAGGTCAGATCCAAAATTTCTTCGTTCTCTAATCTATGGAAGTATTTGGTGGGATAGGAATCTTTCAATCTGTGGCAAGAATACGGAGCAACCCTAGTGCGCTTGAATTAGACTTTGGAACACAAGAGGGGATCGAAACCATACCCTAACTTGGCGATGGTCCGACTACGGTGATGACGGCGGTGATGATTTCCGTCGACGACGAGGATCCCAACGGCGAAGGCGCTCGGGGAGACAAGGGAGACGACCAAGGGGTCCGGTGCGGCATCTTAGGGTGGGAGACTCAAGGGTTTGAAGTTGAATTTCAAAACGTCGGGTCCGCCGGGATTAAGTACCCTTTACTGTCTGTGACGCCGATACTAAAATTTTGGTGCCACCGAGTTCCACAACTGTCAGTTGACAGGGAAACTCGGTGAAGCCGAGATTATGGTATCGGTGCTACCGAGGTGCAAAAATAGATCAACCCTGAGCATTCGGTGGAACCGAGAATTTTTTATTGGTTACACCGAGTTGCACTTTAGGGAGGTTTTGGAAGTCAGCCTTGACGAAACGGAACTTCGAGTGCTCCTCACACAGAGGGTTCGAGAAGTGCTTGTTCATGTTTTGTGATGAAGGAAGAATAGAACTTGAGACAAGAAAGCATAGATAGCTATAGAGGGGTCCTAGGCATTCTTGTACATCCAATTGGTTAAAAGAAAAACAAGAGCCAAATAGCAACAATTGGATGTCCTCGAATGGGAAAAGATATGCATACCAACATGCTCACACAATAAGATGTCCAATGAAATCATGTCAAACATGCAAAACCACTCTAGCATCTAACAAGCACTTTGGCGATGGCGGAGTCAACTATATATGAGTATATTGACTTAGGAGTCAAGTAAGAATACTTGATCATAGGTCATACTCATCATTTAAGCACAAGTGGGGTTACCACTTTTACATAAAGCATTTAATGTTGTCACATTCTTAAGAGATGCTTTAATTCAAGTCTTAGAGTAAAGCTCCCCCTTGATGTGACATCCCCCCTAAGAGGGATAAACTAACCTTGGGTTTTGTCGTAGAAGACTTCATGTAGGTGATGTAGTGGTGAATGCTCAATGTTGATGAAGATCATCTTGAGTTTGGAGCAATCCTCGTTGTTTCCTTACTCTTCTCACCTGTATGGGTTAGTCCCAAACAAGAGACACATACAAGGATATCTATGGACATGGAGTGCAAAGCATATAAGATGATGTCCATGGATTCATTCATTACCTTGTCTCTTACTTACCTTTGAGGGAATGTGTAACTCCTTGAACTATTGCATAAAGTTGGAGTTGATTGCAAATAGTTCTTGCCAATAATGAATATGAATGAATTTCATTGGCGGAGTCACCCCTCAAGAACTTCTCTAGTTCTTCTTCTTGGGAACCCACATCAAGTTGATGGGGATCCTTGGTGTTGAAGTAGCATTAGTTGAAGTAGAACTTGGAGTAGCCTTGGGAACCACTTCACCATGGCTAGGGACTCATCTTCAAGTGTGTCAATGTCATCATGAAGCTTGCCCTTGCCCTTGTGGTCTTGTGGAGGAAGGTCATCTTGAGAGCTTGTTCCCTTGGGAGGAGTAGGTTCATACTTCTCCCTTTGAGGAGCAAACTTAGGCTTGGGGTATTGACCTTCTTCCCATTCGACTCCATTGGCGTTGAAGTAGCCAATGCCATGGTTCTTCCAGTATCCTCCATGCTTGCGTACAATCTCTTCGAATTGCTTACATCCAGCAAGACTTTTGTAGACACCTTTCTCTATAATTCCTTTCAATAAATTGTTTGCTTGCTCAAGTGTAACTTGGCTAAGAAAATCATTAGTGGAATCAATAGAACTACTAGAAACAACATCATTTGATTTTGCATTAGCTTTGTTGTTACTAGATGAAGAACCTTTCTTGCCTTTATTACTAGATTGTTTAGTCTTAACTTGTGGAATAAATGTAGACAAGAGTAGTCGTTTGGCAAGATAAGAAGAAGTCTTCTTTCGGAGATCATCATTGATCGCTTTAAGAAACTCATGTTTTTGCTCTAAATTGAGCTTCTCAAAGCGTAGCTTCTCATGAGTTCTTACAAGCTCTCTATGATCTTCTAAAGTAGATTCATGGGCTAACTTAAGAGTGTTTAATTCTTTAGTTAGTCATTCTATTTCCTTCTTATCATCATCACACGACTTATCTTGACTAGCATGATCATTATCTAGCTCATTTTTGACTAATATCACTAGTTTTATCAAATAGCAAGTCATCATCTCCAAGTAAGTCATCCTCATCACTATTGAAGTCAATGTATTCGGGGTGTGATACCTTGGGGCCTTTATCCATGAAGCAGTTTCCACTCCCTTTATTTGATGAATCAAATATGTCATAGGAGTTGGAGGTTACGAGTGCTTGTCCGGGAACACCTTCATCTTGACTATAGTCGGAGTTGGAGTGATAGCTTCTCTCAGATTGGTTGTCGGATTTGGAGCCAGAAACCCCTTCACCAACATGAGCTTGATGTATTCTTCTTGTGTAGCTCTTGGTGTACTTGTCCTTCTTCCCTGAGTCCCTACTTCTCCTTGAAGGTCTTCGTTCATAATGATCTTCTCTACTTCTTCTCTCTCTTTGAGGTGAATCATCTCTTGAGCTTCATCTTCTAGGTGATTCTTCTCTTCTCTTGTGGGGGGCTTTGCACTCATTGGAGTAGTGTCCAGGCCTTCCACAATTCTAGTAATTTCAGTCATGACTAGATGAATGCTTCTCTTCATATCTTGAATTGGAGCTTCTCTCTTTGCCTCTACTCTTGTAGAACTTGTTGAATTTCTTGACCATGAGGCTTATCTCTTCATTGGTTATAATGTTGTCATTTGATGTAGCGGGGGTGTCACTTGTGGCTTTGCAAGCACTGCTTGACTTGGTGTGAAGTTCTTCCTTGTCTTTGAGTGACATCTCATGAGCAACAATCCTTCCGATGACTTCTCATGAGCACTGCTTGACTTGGTGTGAAGTTTGGCATCATTTGGACAAATGTGCACACGGTGTCATACTTTCCATCCAATGCTCTAAGGAACTTCTTGATGATGAATTTGTCGGTCATTTCTTCGCTTCCTAAGCCAGCAATCTCATTGGTAATGAGAGCGAGCCTAGAGTACATTTCCGCAACTCCTTCACCATCCTTCATCATGAACTTATCAAGTTGACTTTGAAGCACATACAACTTAGATTCCCTGACGGATTCGGTACCTTCATGCATATCAACCAAAGTATCCCAAATTTTCTTTGCATTCTCAAGACGGCTGATTTTGTTGAATTCTTTGGGGCATAGGCAATTGAATAGAATGTCACATGCTTGAGCATTGTATTGCAACATCTTAAATTCTACGGCAGTCGCTTCACGATCTGGTTCCTTTCCATCACCAAAGAATTCACCTTGCAACACGAACAACAGCCCATACGGTGGGGTTATGACCAAGAATATGCATTTTTCATCTTATGCTTCCAACTAGCAAAGTTTGTACCATCGAAATATGGACCTCTACGGTGATAGTTTCCCTCACTAGACGCCATACTCTCCTAGGTTGTGAAACCAATGCAATGGAGACCAAAGCTCTAATACCACTTGTAGGATCCAAAGTATGTCTAGAGGGTGGGCGATTAGACTGGTTGACCAAATAAAAATCTATCCTTTTCCCAATTTTAGTTGTGGGCAGATTTTAGCAATTTGCACAAGTCAAGTTCACCCTACACATGCATGTCTAAGAGTATAAGAACGGACAGTAAAGACAAACACATGTAAGTAAAGGAGGGAGAGGAGATCAAACACAATTGGAGACACGAAGATTTTTCCCGTGGTTCCGATAGGTGGTGCTATCGTACGTCCATGTTTATGGAGTTGTCGTCGTTTTCTCACGACAGATGCCATGGGGTGGCTTATCGAGAGTGGTTGGGGCCGAAGGACGCCGACGGGCTCCGGGAGCGGGATTAGGCACAATCGGTGGCGGACACACGATGTACCCAGGTTCGGGGCCCTCCGTGGGAGGTAACACCCCTAGTCCTGCTTGGTCTAGTTTAGACGATGGTGAGGTTACAATGATGCTCCTTGAGCTGTTTGTCTGGAGGTAGAAGAAGGAGCAGCCGGCTCCTCTTCCTCTGCTATGTGTGAGTGAGAGAGAGGGGGTCGAATGCCCTCGTGCGTGTCTGTCCTACTACATGGGGGCTCCGGGGGATTTTATAGGCCAACCCCCCGGTGTACAGTATCCTTAAGGTATTACAGGGGGGGGACCCGGCAGGCAGCCTCTCCGGCCGGCCAGGGGGCCCGCCAGCTGGGTCGTCTCGTCGCCCGTAGGGCCCGCCGGCTGTGCGGTCCCATCGCCAGCTGGGGCCCGTCAGCCGGCTCTTCTATTGGCCCGCGCTCACCTGCAACGGCAGGGGCCACCCCGCCCGACGTTGTCTTGCGCCAGCCGGCCGATGTCAGCGGTACGGCCGGCGACGCTGTAGCCACGCCGGGGCAGGTAACGGAGTGGACGGCCGCGCAGAGGTACTGTGCCTCCACCGGGTCCCAATCAGTCCTCAGTCAGCGGTATGGTCTGCCGGACTGTAGCCATGCGCGTCCGTGCGTCAGCGTCCGCTGTAGCTACATCGCAGTCCGTCGTGGGGGTCGCGTCTTGTCAGCGTACCCGGCCGCAGTAGGAAGGGACGAGTACCTGCCCGCCCGGAGGTCAGCGGATGAGCTAGTCGCGTAGCGGCCAGGCGTGCCGGGCCGGGGGCCAGGCGGTCGGCTTCTATTCAGCCGGCCGTGGGCCAGCCAGCTCCTCACTGCCGATCGCGGGCCAGCCGGCAAGGGGCCAGCCGGCTAGAGAGGCAGCCGGCCACAGACCAGCCGACCGTATAGTTTTTACTTCGGGGAGGGGCCGAAACTGCCTCCCCTTGGTATACCCAGGGGTAATAACCCCGTCAGTAGTCCCCGAAGCCGGCGGGGGCCCACGTCCGCGTGACGAGGGGCAACCGGTGGCTTCATCCGGCCACGCCCGCCGGTCGTGCCGGGCCAGCCGGGCGGCCGCGCCGGCCGTCGCCTCCGACGCCTCGGGTCCCGTCGCGCCGCTTCGAGCCTCGTGTCGGGCCGCAGCGCGCCACGCGGGGCGTAATGATGCCGTGGGCCCTGCGCCTGTGGCCTGACGGGACGCCTCCACGGGCCTAATCCGATAGGCCGCGGGCCTAGCCTGATAGGCCTCGGGCCGCAGGCTGGGATCCTCTGCGCCTGGACGCCAGCGGCCATGGCACACGATGCCCACGTCCCGCGGGTTTCCCGGGGGGTGAGCGCAGTTAATCCCCACGTCCCCCGGGCGCCGCCCCGTGTTTATAAGGGGAGGGGGAGGGGCGGAGGCAGCTCACGCACCCCTCCCCCCTTCGTCTCCCTTCGTCTTCCTTCTTTCGCGCCGCTCGTTGCTTTGGCTATTGTCGCTGCGCCGCCCACCTTCTTTCTCGTGCTCGGTCGCCGCGGAGATGGCTGACAGACCTTCCGGCAGCTGGGACGGGTCAGTCATCACCGAGGAGGACATCGCGCGCCTCCGCCGTCGGAGGACCGCGTCGCCGCCCGTCCGGCGGGCGGCGAGGTGGTGCCCGAACCCCAGGAAGGGGAGTTCGTGGTTTTCGCCTGGCATTTCTCACGCGGCTTCGGATTGCCGGTGAGCCAGTTCTGCCGCTATTATGGATACGTTCGATCTTCAGCCGCACCATCTCGGCCCCAACTCCGTCCTCCAGCTCTCGAGCTTCGTGACGCTCTGCGAGGGCTACCTCAGCCTCCTCCCCTTCGTGGAGTTGTGGAGGAAGCTCTTCTACCTCAAGGGCCTGAGGAACGAGGACGAGCCGTACGCCTGCGGGGGTGCGGTGATATGCGTCTGGGGCCCCTTGTTCCCCCACATCACCCTCGTTGAGTCCGTCAAGGGGTGGCATCGGACGTTCTTCTACGTGAAGAACGTCGACCCGGCGCGGGACTACATCCGGCTGCCGGCCTTCGTCAATGCTCCGTCTTCCGGGATGAACTGGACGGGCGACGGGCCGTTTGCGGACATCACCGTGGAGCTGGCCCGGCTCAAGACCATGAGAGCCGGCGAGGGGCTGGTCGCGGCCGATCTGGTGGCCGCCTTCATCGACCGCCGAGTGCTGCCTCTGCAACAGAGGCCGCACCGGATCTGCGACATGTCGGGCCAGCGAGACCCCTGCCGGCTGTCCACCTTCGACCAGTCGTTGTCCCAGGTGGCGAGGCGGGTGAACGCCATCACCAATTTCAAGCTGGCGCCGGGGACTTGGAGGTTCGGCAAGCTGCCGTACAGCCGGCACGAGCCGGCACGACCCGGCGCCCCTGGTACGCCCTGCTGCGGTAATTTTCTCCCTCCTTTGTTTCTCCAGCCGGTCATTCCGAGCTCACATATCATGCTGACCGCAGCGCTCCGTGCGACAGAACACGCCGGCCGGCCCGCACCCCCAGGTCTTCCAGGCGGAGCGCGCCGAGTCCGACGTGGAGGACTTCGAGCCGGGAGGCGGCATCGAGGAGGGGGGCGACTCCACGGGGGAGGCCGAGGCGGACGCCGTGACGGGCGACCCGGGAGCCAGCGGGTCTAGAGCGGCTGGTGAGTTCCCCTCCAGACCCTCTATCAAAGATTGGGCAGACGACGAGGACGACGATGATGGCGATGATGATGTTCGGATCCTAGACGGGCCACCCCCCACAGCTCGGCGGGAGGCGCGCGGACGGAGCGAGGAGCGGCCGGCCCGTGGCTAGACGGCCGAGGCCTCCCGCCGGGAGAAGAGGCCGGCCGCGGGGCAGCCGTCGACCCAGCCGCCGGCTCGCAAGAGAGCGCGAGCGGCTGCCGTGAAGCCGCCGGCCCAGGCCAAGCGGGTCCTGCCCGTCGTCGTCGGGTAAGTACTTTTTTTGGACTTTTGCTGGTTTCCTGGTTTCGCAACCCGGCGAGCGCCTGAGGCCCTGTTTCTTTGTCTGCCCTAGCGACGCCATCGAGCTCCATGATACGGAGTCGACTGCCGGCCCGGCGGATGCCGCCACCCTACAGGCGTGGGAGCACACGGCCACGGCGTGGGAAGAGAAGAGGCGGCTCGCGGAGGTGCTGGCCGCGAAGCCGGGGGCGAAGGTCGCGCCCGCGCGCTCGGGGGCCTCGAGCGGCGCGAGACGGAGGCGGTCCGCCGACCCGGAGCGTGCGACGGACTCCGCTGCGGAGTTGACGCGGAGGTCAAGGCCCTCGTCGATCGAGCCGCAAGAGCCGGTAGTGGAGACGTCCGGGGCTCCGCCCGTGATGGAGGTGGTCCGGCCAGCAGGAGCGACTTCCGTGCCGGCCGTGGAAACGGCGCAGCGGGGGGAGGCGGTGGTGGCCCCTCCCGCCACCGAGCCGGCCGCGAGTGGCGAGCCCGATGCCCCGGCCGCGCCGGAGGCAAGGTAGTCAGAGTCGGGATTCGGAATCGGGTCGATTTTCCTTAGACAGAATCGAGTCGCAGTATCGAGTTGTGGAATCGTGGATTCTACTAGATTTACTCAAATAAGATATTTTGTATCCAAGCTGGAAATTTATATGGGTTCTATAGAGTTTGAACACTTAATACAGAGAAAACCCCGTACGCAGTCAATGCTAGATGTATTCCACTTCTTTTTATGGATAAACTACTAGCTAGCTTGCATGTAGGGAACACGTATGAAAGGGAAATATTTGGTACATTTAAATCTTCAATGCACGAAATTTACTTAGGAGTTTTATTGGAGTTTGTGAATAGTCGATCACTTGTATAGCTAACCCGTAGTGCTAAACCTTGAAGGGTCTTGCTCTCCTTCTCCTATCAATCTTGATGCATCCTCTTTCTCACGTAAATTACATCCGTCGACATGCCTCATTCTTAGTTTTGATCTAGGGTTTCTGAGAGCCAGATCAAAGATGTCGAAGGTTGAGCGTTTGGGCTTGGGAGGGGAAGAAAGGGACATGAGGCATGTGAATAAGGGTTTGGATGATGGCATACTATTCTGCTACAACTAAACAAACAACTTAGATAAATTAGTAGAATCGGACATAGTCCATAGCATAGTCGGGATTCTGCAATTTTGTACAGGATTCTATGATTTAGATCACGACTCAACATGGATTCTACCTGATCCGGATTCATAGTGGGACTGGGATCGACATACTTTCGTAGGGTCGTGAAGTCGTAGGATTCTAGTAGGCGAGTCGGGATTCTGACTACCTTGGCCGGAGGCACCCGCCGATGGGAGGAGGGAGCCGGCCCAGCCGGCAGTCGAGCCGGTCCGGCAGGTGGCGGAGCCGGTGGTGCCGGTCGTGGAGGGACCCGAGGCCGGCTCCCGTGCCTTGGTGGTCACCGCCAGCCCTCCACCGGCTGCTGCTGTTGTGGACGCCGGGTCGAGCGGTGGGTCGAGCCGGTCGGCGCGGACCATGCTGGACGTGATCCGAGACTGGGAGGCGCCGGCCCTCGTCACGGCCGCTCCGGCCCCGCCAGCCGGTGCCCCGGCCCTCGTGCCTGGGGAGCCCGGCCGCATCATGGCGCACTGCCGTGAGGGGCTGGCCCGGTTCGCGGAGGCTGCTGAGAGCAACTTTTGGCGCATGGAGGCGGCGGTGGAGGTAAGACTCTTTCTGTCCTGTGTTGAATTATCAATGGGGGCGCACGAGCGGACCCACTGGGTGTAGCCCCCGAGATTCGGGCCGGCTGCGCGGCTGCATGGCAGCCGGGACGGATCTAAAACTTTTCTTGCTTATCTCACTCTTGTTTCGTGGCGCGGGCAGGCTGAGAACGCCCGGCGGCAGGCGCTTTTCAATGAGGCAGTCCGCATCCACAACCGCGGCAAGGTTGGCTACTACCGGGTCCAAGATGAGTTGAAGAGAGCGCAAGGAACGCTTTATTCCAGTGGGGGCGCGCGAGCGCACCCACTGGGTGTAGCCCCCGAGAGTCGGGCCGGCTGCTCGGCAGCCGGTCCGGGTCTTCTGCCTTCGAGTGGCTTATGCTTGGTTTGTTATGCAGAGGAGCTGGTCCCGATCCGGCAGAAAAGGGATGAGCTGGCCTCCGAGCGGGACCGGCTGGGGCAGGAGCTCCAGACGGCCACGTCGGAGCGAGGCCGGCTGGGGCAGGAGCTCTAGACGGCCGCGTCGGAGCGGGAGCGCCTGACCGCAGAGCTGCAATGGGAGGTGGCGGCCCGGGAGGCCGCCGCCAAGCGAGCGGCCGACGCCGCCCAGAGGCCGCCGCTCTTCAGGTTGAGGTGGATCGCCTCAAGGGGGAGCTCGAGATGCGTGGGGTCGCCCTTGCTCATGCGGAGGAGGCGCTGGAGAGGGAGAAGAGCGCGGGCCTCCAGTTCGCCCTTGAGATGGATGAGGCTTTCCAGAGTAAGCTTTGTTTGGATCTTTTCTTCCTTCACCGACTGCTTTCGACCTTCTTTCGTCTTATTCGTTGATTCTCCTCTCTCCCCAGACTGGTTCCCGGAGACCCAGCGCTGCGCTGAGCGGGCCGTGGCGGATCACTGGGAGTGCCTGCGGCGGCGTGGGCAGGAGATCGGGGAGCACGCCGGCTGGGACATGCCGGAGCTTGCGCTGGCCATCGAGAACCGGCTGCTTCACGTCCGGCGCTGTACGGACCGGCTCCTTACGATCGGCAAGGAGGTGATTGCGGCCCTCTGGCCGGGTCGTGGAGCCCCGGAGGGCCGCGTGGCGCTGTGGAAGGAGTCGGCGGCTCGGGCCGGAGCGCAGATGGCTCTCCGGTTCGTTACGTCGTGGTACTCCGGCATCAAGCTGGACCGGCTGGCCACGATGCGCGAGGTCCCCGAGGCGGAACGGCTCGCCCGCGAGGATGCCCTCATCCGCCGGGCCAACGAGCTGGCCATGTATGTCGACCCGGACGTACTTCTGCCGGTGCTGGGTGAAGACGGCGAGCCGGTTGCCGAAGACTCCTTTGGCAATCCTCAGGGCCGCGAGGATGACGATGTTGCTGACGAGAGCACCGACTCCAGCACCGGCAGCGACACCGAGGCCACGGAGACCATGGAGGCGGACCCGAAGGCTGCGGCGTCCCCCGGGCGAACTGTTGAGCCGGCCGGCGACGCCCCGGCGGCATGAGCGGTCCTGCGCGCTTCGTTACTTTTTCTCTTGCCAAAAAACTCGTTTATTTGAGAAGACGCATTTCCACCCACTGGGGGTGTATTGTAATGAACCCTTGGCCGGCGGCCTTTTGTTTATGACATGTGAATTTGTTTGATGTTAAAGCGTTTGCGTGCCGGCTCCTCCCCTGCCCCCTTGCCTTCTGACTTGTATTTCACGCACGGGTTTCTTCCGGCTTCCGCCCCGCCTGTCGGCCAGCCGGGAGCCGGTCTGGGACAGGGGCGGGGCATCGTCCTTAGGAAAAACGCGCGGTTTTTAGAGTCGTCCGGCTAGGGTTGGGGCGAGCCGGTAGAGGCGGATTTCTGAAGGGAAAATGGTCTGGCTAGACCTGTCCGGCTGCTACTCTTTAGGAGGTGTTCACCTGGTGAGTGCTTTTCTACCCCATGGTTCCGCCAGCCAGACAGCCGGGGGCCGGTCTGGGACTGGGTAGGGAGGGTAGGAAAAGGTTGCTTGCCCACGCTACTTGTCTGCTTTAGAGAAGAGCCGTCGAGCCCCCGGGTCAGGGACCCGGACCCGGGAGCCCTACCTAAGAGGATGACGAGCCTTCCAAGGAAATGAAAAGTGGGCATGCCCCAAGTGCCGGCTTGGGGCCCCCATTGCATTCATAAGGGAAGATACATACATACATGGGTTTTTTTCTTAACAGTAGAACGGTCGGAGGAGTGCTGCGTTCCATGGGCATTACGTTTCTTCGCCGGAGGCATCTCTTTTGCGCTTCTGTGATTTCTGGGCGTCTATCAGGTAGTATGCGTTGTTGTGCAACGCCTTACTGACGATGAACGGGCCCTCCCATGGGGAGGATAGCTTGTGCTGGCCAGCGGTTCGCTGGATCCGTCTGAGCACCAAGTCCCCCTCGCGGAAGGAGAGGGGCCGGATCCGCTTGCTGTGGTAGTGCCGGAGCTTCTGCTGGTAGATGGCCGTCCGGCTCAGAGCCAGCTCGCGTGCTTCTTCGAGTAGGTCGACGCCGTCTTCTCTTGCTTCCTTCGCGTCCTTCTCCGTGTACAGGGCGACCCAAGGCGAATCGAACTCGACATCCGTGGGGATGATCGCCTCAGACCCGTAAACGAGAAAGAAAGGGGTGTAGCCAGTCGACCGGTTAGGAGTGGTCCTGAGGCTCCCGAGGACTGCCGGCAGCTCGTCGACCCAGCAGCCGGCTGACCGTACGAGGGGAGCCACGAGCCGAGGCTTGAGGCCGGCTAGGATCAAGCCGTTTGCCCTCTCAGCCTGGCCGTTTGACTGTGGGTGGGCCACCGACGCAAGGTCGAGCCGGATGCCCTCTTGGGAGCAGAAACGCGCCATCGCGCCTTTGGCGAAATTCGTTCCGTTGTCGTTGATGATGCTGTGGGGGACGCCATAACGGATCGTGACATCCTTGATGAACCGGACGGCCGTGGGGCCATCCAGTTTCTTGATGGGTCTGGCCTCGATCCATTTGGCGAACTTGTCGACAGCCACCAGCAGATGCGTCATGCCGCCTCGGGCGGTCTTGAAGGGGCCTACCATGTCCAGCCCCCAGAAGGCAAAAGGCCACGAAAGTGGGATGGTCTGGAGGGCTGTGGCCGGCAGGTGGCTTTGCGTGCTGAAGCGTTGACATCCCTCGCATTTGCCGACCAGTCGCTTGGCCTCCTCCAAGGCCGTCAGCCAATAGAAACCGTGGCGGAAAGCCTTGGCCACCAGGGTTCTAGAGGCGGCGTGGTGCCCGCACTCGCCCTGGTGGATGTCGAGGAGGATTTCTTGTCCCTTCTCCGGCTCGACGCAGCGTTGGAACACGCCGGTGGTGCTGCAGTGTACCAGCTCGTGGTTGATGATGCTGTAAGCTGAGGCGCGGCGCTGAATCTGCCGGGCCTTGTCTTCGTCGGGAGGGAGCTCGCTGCGCAGCAGGAAAGCGAGGATGGTCTGTGCCCACGAGAGGGCCGAGATGGGGGTCGGCTCGAGCTCGAGTGGGACGCCGGGGGGAACCGGAGACGGCCCGTCAGTCCCCAGGACCGGCGCGCCAGCCCCCGGGGCCGGCTCGCCAGCCCCCGAGACCGGGACAGCGGGGAGCGCGGCGAACGCCGTTAGGACGGTCGTAGGGACGGAGCCGGCCGCCGCGGGGGTGCCGGGCGCCGGAGCCGGCGGAGTTGGTGCCGCTGCTGGGGCTGTTGGGGCGGACGAGGCGGCCGGAGCCGGCGGTGCCGGCAGAGCTACCGAAGCAGTCGGTACGAAGATGGACTCCGATTCGGGGGAAGGCTTGATCGAAGGTTTGAGCAGCCGTTCGAGGGAGACGCCGGCTGGGATGGCCTGCCGGGTGGAGCCGATTTTTGCCAATGTATCGGCCGCCTCGTTGTCCGCTCGGGGGACGTGGTGGAATTCACAGCCCTCGAAGGAGCCGGTGAGCTGCTGGACGAGGAAGTGATAGCTGGCCATGTTGGCGTCCCTGGCATCCCATTCGCCAGAGACCACTTGGTGATCCGGGCGGTGGCGTGCCGGCCGCTCATGATCTCGCCGAGCGGGGCCGTGCTCACCACGGTGATGGTATGCTCCTGAAAGTACTACTTGACCTTCTGGGCGGCGAAGTATATGCCGTAGCACATTTTCTGGTAGTGGGGGTAGTTCTGCTTGGAGGCGGATAGGACCTCACTGAGGTAGTAGACGGGACGCTGGACCGGCAGCGTCTTGCCCTCTTTCGGCCGCTCCACCACCAGCACGACGCTAACCACGCGGGTGGTGGCCGCGATGTACGCGAGCATTGGCTCCTTCTCGGTCGGCGCCGCCAGGATGGGGGCGCTGGAGAGCGCGCGCTTGAGATCGCAGAACGCCGCATCCGCCTGGTCGGTCCACTCGAACTTGGGCGACCTCCTCATGAGCTGGCAAAGAGGCAGCGCCTTCTCGCCCAGTCGGCTGATTAACCGGCTGAGGGAGGCAAGACAGCCGGCGAACTTCTGAATGTCGACGAGCTTGGCCGGCTTGTGCATGCGCTCGATGGCCCTGATCTTCTTCGGGTTAGCTTCGATGCAGCGGGCGGACACGAAGAAACCCAGGAGCTGGCCGGCTGGCACGCCGAACACGCACTTCTCTGGGTTTAGCTTGATCTTGTATTCGCGCAGGTTGGTGAAGGTCTCCCGGAGATCGTCTAGGAGGCTGAAATGCTTCTTAGTCTTGACGACGATGTCGTCCACGTAGACGTGGACGTTTCTGCCGATCTGCGGCAGGAGGCACTTCTGCATGCAGCGCTGGAAGGTAGCGCCCGCATTCTTCAGGCCGAAGGACATGGTGATGTAACAGTAGGCCCCGAAGGGGGTAATGAAGGAGGTCTTCAGCCGGTCGGCCGGGTCCAGTTTGATCTGGTGGTAGCCTGAGTAGGTGTCCAGAAAAGACAGCAGGTCACAGCCGGCAGTGGAGTCGATAACTTGATCGATCTGCGGCAGGGGGAACGGGTCTTTGGGACATGCCTTGTTCAGGCTCGTGTTGTCGATACACATGCGCCACATCTTGTTTTTCTTCAACACCAGGACCGGGTTGGCCAGCCAGTCCGGGTGGAACACTTCCATGATGAAGCCGGCTGCGAGCAGCCGGGCGATCTCTTCTCCTATGGTATGCCGCTTCTCCTCGGAGAAACGGCGCAGGGGTTGCTTGACCGGCTTTGCATCCGGCCGCACATGAAGTTTGTGCTCGGCGAACTTCCTCGGTACACCCGGCATGTCTTTTGGAGACCATGCAAAGATGTCCCGATTCTCACGGAGGAAGTCAACGAGCTCGCCTTCCTATTTGCTGCTGAGGCTGGCGCCGATGGTGACGAACTGCTTGGGGTTGGCCGGGTCGACCGGCACCTGCCTGGTGTCTTTGGATGGCTGGAATGACGCTTCGCCGGTTGTCTGGGACGGGGGAGCCAGTACGGCCGGCACGTTGGAGGCGTGCGCCACGAGCCGGTCGAGCTGCCGCTTCTCCTCCGCTATCTCCAGGGCCTCGGCCAGCCGGCTGCCGTCACGAGTGCACTCGATCGACATCTTGTAGTTGCCGGTGACGGTGATGATGCCCTTGAGGCCCGGCATCTTGAGCTTGAGGTCGGCGTAATGGGGGACTGCCATAAATTTGACGAGGGCCGGCCTGCCAAGCAACGCGTGGTAGGGACTATCGAGGTCCACCACCTCGAACCATATTGGTTCGCAGCGAAAATGGCTCTGGTCGCCAAAGAGAACGTCGAGCTCGATCTTGCCGATGGGGGTGCAGGACTTTCCCGGCACGATGCCGTGAAAAAGTGTATGGCTCGTTCGCAGGTCTTTCTCCTTGATCCCTAGCTTGATCATCGTGTCGCGATAGAGGATGTTGATGCTGCTGCCCCCGTCGACCAACACCCGCGAGAAACGGCAGGTGCGCCTCTCGGAGACGATGGTTGGGTCGAGGATGAGGGCGTGGCTACCCGGGTTTGGCATCATGGTCGGGTGGTCCGCCCGGCTCCAGGTGACCGGCTTCTCGGACCAGTGCATGAACTGGGGGACCGAGGGGGCGACGGCGTTCACCTCGTGCCGACGCTGGCGCACGCCGTGTTTGTCGGTTGCTTCACTGGTGAAGACAACGTAGGACCCGTCTTGGCGAGGGAACTGGTCGTGGAGGCGGCCGTCTTTGGCTGCCGGAGCCGGGGCAGGCGGCGCGGCCTGGGCCGGAGCCGGCTCGCGGGGAGACGGAGGCGGAGGGGCCGGGAGGCCCTCGCCCTGGGCCAGCTGCTGGGAGAAGCTGCACTGCCGGAGCGTATGGGTGGCCGGCTTGGCCCCGGAGTGGTGTTTGCAGGGTAGGTCGAGCATCTGCTCGAAGGTGAGCTTGGGGTGCCAGGCGGCCTTGCCGGTGCACTGGCGCTGGCTGGGAGCCTGGGCAGCCGGCTGCTCTTCCTCAATAGTGGCGACCTGCCGGCTCCCGTAGCGGGGATCCGGCTGGTCGGACTTGCGTTTGTTGTTCTGCTGCTGCCGGTTGTCGGCGGCCGCCCGCGGCGCGGCGGGCGGCGGAGTCGGCTTGGCTGGCGTGGCGATCTTCATCCGCATGGCGGAGTCGGCCATGGCGTATTTGTCAGCCTTGGCCATTAGGTCCGCCAGGCTGGCCGGCTCGGAGCACAGGAGCTTGTGCTTGAGGTGAGTGTCGTCGCGGCAACCCTCGATGAAGTACCGGATGGCTTGCACCTTGTGCACCCCCTCGCAGGAGTTGCGAAGCTCGGTCCAGCGCGTGAGGTAATCTCGGAGGGGCTCCTCCGGCCCCTAAACGCACATGGCCAGCTCGCGGGGCCGGCCAGGCCGTTTGTAGGTGCCGGTGAAGTTGCGGACAAATGCTTCCTCGAAGTCCGTCCAGGTGTTGATGCTGCCGACCGACAGGCTGTTAAGCCATGTCCGGGCCGAGCCGGTTAGCATTAGGGGGGCGTAGCGCACGGCTACGCGCTTGTTCCCCCTGGCGATGCCGACTGCGGTGGTGTAGTCAACCAGCCAGTCCTCTGGCTTGGCGGAGCCGCTGTACTTCGGGGTGTTGCGTGGGAGAGTGAAGCCGACCAGAAATGGCTCGTTGCGAATCCGGGGTCCGAAGCATGCGGGCCCGATCGAGCCCTCCTCCTCGAGGAGGGCCGACTGCGCCAGCCGCTCGATGCGGGTCCGCGCGTCGTTCTCGCTCCGTGGGACACGTGGGCCGAGCCGAGCGGTGAGCTCGGGACGAACAGTTGGGGCAGGAGAGCGGGCACGCTCCTGCCGCGGAGGCGCGGTATGGTCCCGGCTGCTTCGGCTGCCGCCAGCCGTAGCCTCATTGCGGTGGTTGCTGCCAGCCGGATTGTTGCTGCGCCGGCTATTCACGGTCGGCTGCTCGTTCCTACGCAGCTGTGAACGCCGAACGTGGCTTCCCCCGGCCCGCCGGCCGGATGGGTGAGGGGAACTGGAGTGTTGGGCCGGCTCGTGGTCAGCGGCCCCAGTGCCCATGCCCTCGGGACGGGGAACCTCGGAAACGGCCCCGCCGGGGATGAGGCCGGCTTGTTGCGCGTTGGCGGTGTCGATAAGATCCTTGATGTGTCGCTCGCGTGCAGCGCGCTCCACGCCCACCAAAGTAGCCAGGTCCTCGTAGGCTACCTTGGCAGCCCGCAGGTTAGCCACGGGGGTGTCGTAGACGGGTAGGCGGCCACTGAGGATTTCCGCGACCACGCGGCCGTGGTTGCGGACGTCGCCGTGCCGGCTGGGCTCGTTGCCGGCAGGGGTGAGGCCGTAGGCGGAGTTATACTCGCGCTGCGCGGACTCCATCTGGCGCTTGGTGGCGGCAAGCATGGTTGCCTCGTTGAACAGCAGCCGGCGAGTGGCCTCCAGCTCAGCCGTAGCCGTAGCTGGGTTCGTCGTCGGTGCAACGGGGGTGCTGAGGCCCCGAAGCGCGGCGCCGAGGGGGTCGGAGGTGCCGGCGCGAGCGGCCGTGGCGGCCGCATCTGCCTCCGCCCTGGCACGGCCGGAGGTCGTGGATGAGCCGCTGGCCATCACCCCCATGCGGACGCGGGAGTTGCCGGCCTCACCCGAGGCGAGCGCGCCTACGGACGAGGGCGGGTCAAGGCAGTCGAGCACCTGGCTAGGGTACTCGTCGGCAGCTGGTGCGTCGGCGAGGGTCTGCTTACCGATATGCTCGGCGAGCGCGGCGGCGTCGAGCGCGAGGTCGCGGCCGAGGCGCTCATCGGAGAGGTCGGCCGCGTCGCCCGCAGGACCTGCCGGAGCAAGCCCCACGAGCATGCAGTTCCGCCCGGAGGCGGGGCGGCCGAGGGAGGTGGTGAAGGGTCCCGCCCGGAGCGTAACTCCGGCCGACATCGCGAACGGCCCCACGGTGGGCGCCAACTGTCGTCGTTTTCTCACGACAGATGCCATGGGGTGGCTTATCGAGAGTGGTTGGGGCCGAAGGACGCCGACGGGCTCCGGGAGCGGGATTAGGCACAATCGGTGGCGGACACACGATGTACCCAGGGTCGGGGCCCTCCGTGGGAGGTAACACCCCTAGTCCTGCTTGGTCTAGTTTAGACGATGGTGAGGTTACAATGATGCTCCTTGAGCTGTTTGTCTGGAGGTAGAAGAAGGAGCAGCCGGCTCCTCTTCCTCTGCTATGTGTGAGTGAGAGAGAGGGGGTCGAATGCCCTCGTGTGTGTCCGTCCCGCTACATGGGGGCTCCGGGGGGTTTTATAGGCCAACCCCCCGGTGTATAGTATCCTTAAGGTATTACAGGGGGGGACCCGGCAGGCAGCCTCTTCGGTCGGCCAGGGGGCCCGCCGGCTGGGTCGTCTCGTCGCCCATAGGGCCCGCCGGCTGTGCAGTCCCATCGCCAGCTGGGGCCCGTCAGCCGGCTCTTCTATTGGCCCGCGCTCACCTGCTGCGGCACGGGCCACCCCGCCCGGCGTCGTCTTGCGCCAGCCGGCCAATGTCAGCGGTACGGCCGGCAACGTTGTAGCCACGCCGGGGCAGGTAACGGAGTGGATGGCGGCGCAGAGGTACTGTGCCTCCGCCGGGTCCCAATCAGTCCTCAGTCAGCGGTATGGTCTGCCGGACTATAGCCATGCGCGTCCGTGCGTCAGCGTCCGCTGTAGCTACATCGGAGTCCGTCGTGGGGGTCGCGTCTTGTCAGCGTACCCGTCCGCAGTAGGAAGGGACGGGTACCTGTACGCCCGGAGGTCAGTGGATGAGCTAGTCGCGTAGCGGCCAGGCGTGCCGGGCCGGGGGCCAGGTGGTCGGCTTCCGTTCAGCCGGCCGTGGGCCAGCCGGCTCCTCACTGCCGGTCGCGGGCCAGCCGGCCAAAGAGGCAGCCGGCCACAGACCAGTCGGCCGTATAGTTTCTACTTCGGGGAGAGGCCGAAACTGCCTCCCCTTGGTATACCCAGGGGTAATAACCCCGTCAGGAGTCTTCAACCCACGGAGGGTAGCGGTCGCGAGAGTCCACGGAGGGCTCCGCCCACAAAGGGTCCACGAAGTAGCAACCTTCACTATTCCATGTGGCCTACGTCCACGGAGGACTAGCCTTACTTGGGGTAGATCTTCACGAAGTAGGCGATCTCCTTGCCCTTACAAACTCCTCGGTTCAACTCCACAATCACGAAGAAGGAGGCTCCCAAGTAACACCTAACCAATCTAGGAGGCACCACCCTCCAAAAGGTAATAGATGTGGTAGTATGATGAACTCCTTGCTCTTGTGCTTCAAAAGATAGTCTCATCAACACTCAATCACTCTCTCATAGATTTGGCTTGGGTAGAAGAGATTTTTTGGATGTAAAGCAACTTGGGGAGGCTAGAAATCAAGATCCATATGGTTGGAGTGGATGATCTTGACCTCAACACAAGGGAAGGTGGTTCTCTCTCAAAAAATGGATATGACAAGTGTGCAATGGTTCTGAGTGCTTCTCTTAGGAGTGATAGGTGGTGGAGGGGTATATATAGGCATCTCCAAAAATCCGACCGTTATAACATTATTACCCAACTCGGTGGAACCGAAGCAAAAACTCGGTTGCACTGACTAGTGCAACATGTGGCAACTTTGGCGTTTTCGGTGAGACCGATATGTAAATCTCGGTGGTACCAAAAATGGGGTAACGGCTAACGAGAGACTTGGCCATCAACTCGGTGAGACCGATTTGGAGAACTCGGTGGGACTGATTCTAAAAATCGTCCTAATAGAGAGTTGGTCACGACTTCGGTGAGACCGAAAATGAAATCTTGGTTACACCGAGATGCTAGGGTTTGGCAGGGTTCTGTCTGAGTTGAAAATCGGTAGGGCCGAGTGGAAAGAGTTAGTGGCACCGATTTTGCAAGTTTGGCTTAGGACAGAAGATTTTGTGTGGAAAATGAGTGAGTATCTTTGGTGGCTAATCTCTAAGCACTTGAGCAACCAGATAATCATATTTCCTCACCCCCTTTTAATAGTATTGGCTTTCCTATGGACTCAAAGTGATTTCTCACTAAATATAAAATGTAGAGTCTTGTATCTTGAATCTTGGCCAATCCTATTGCTTCTTCTTCTCTTCATCTCCTTGGGGATTGTCCACACACATCAATTTGCCAACCCATCATTGAACTTTTCCTGAGATATACTTAGTGGAAACATTAGTCCAATGAAGTATATGTTGTTATTAATTACCAAAGCCACCTAGGGAGAAGTTGTGCTTTCAGCTACCATCTTAGGAGCCCCACAGGTACAAGAAGGTGACTTGGATGTGTACACTGAGGTCAAGATGAGTCACAACTCTATGGCAAATATGTACAAGTAGATCCCTGCTAATTATGTGCATTCACATAAATTTGGTTCAGTTTACTATCTGCAAGCAGGATTGCCTACTACCAACACTATCTTGAGGTACACCTTGATGCCCAAGTCAGGAGATGACAAGATGATCCAAGGCTACTCCATCAACATGATGCACCACATTGACACCCACACCAGGTTTAGGGTGATGGATCTGATAGTTGAGACAATGCAGAGGACAGCTCCAGATCAGAAGAGATCTTGTGGATATGCACCATACATTCAGATGCTCATCAACTCTAAGTTAGAGAAGAATGTATATGCACTTGATCGCCCACATTTGCCACTCCAGCCAGATTTCGAGGATAATGTCATGGTGATGGAACCCAGTCATCCCACTTCATCTACTGCGCAGGCAGAGGCTGGGGCAGCTAGAGCCACTAGTGCTCAGGCTCATAGATCCAAGAGTGAGCAAATGGATCTTCTACTTAGCACAGTTCAGGGCATGCAGAAGGACATCAAGAACATATTGCTGAATCAGCAGAGTCTTGTGAGGATCATGGAGGATAAGTGTTCTACGCTGAACAACAAAGTGGATGTGCTGACTAAAACTGTGGATGAACTTAAGAAGGAAGTGGATGAAGCTCCCATTCCCCACTCTTCAGATTCTGATGATGATGATAGTCCACCTCTCAGGACCAGCACTCAGTTCAAGACTCAAGCCAGAACTCCTACAGTGATTGCTCCAGAGTTGAGGCCTTCTTTGTCAGCACCTGCCGTAGCTCCATCAGCTTCTTCCGTAGCTCCATCAACTCCATCAGCTCCCGTGTCTACTCCACCACCTCAGAGGACTTCAGCTAAAGCCTTCGCGGATGCTCTTCTCTCGACCCCATCGACAGCCACCGGAGCAGCTTCATCGTCTCATGGAGGAGATCATGCCCAGAGCGATGATTAGCTCTATAACTTTGAACTTTTTGGTAACTTGTTGCCGAAGGGGGAGATGTTATAGATCATAGGGCTTCGAGAGAGAGGGTGTGTTGCATTTTGAACTATCTGCTTTTCAAAAACATTTGGTTTATCATTTGGTATTGCAAACCTTGTCGGTGTTTGATCATACACTCTTGTGTGATGCTACTATTGCCTATCTTTGAGATGTCCATATGAGGATCATTCACTTGTTTGGTGTGATGTGCTTTATGTAGTTCACTCATATTAATTTTTGCGCACCACCAAGTTGTATGTGACATGGAGGAGTGACCCATGATCCTAATCGATTGTGCATTTGCATTCAAACGCAAATTTAAAATAAGGCACAAATTAGGGGGGCGGGCTCTTGATTATCACATACTTCTCAAAGCGACGATACTATTCATTGATTATATCTCTATCGAAGCTTTGATCTATATGTTGTCATCAATTACCAAAAAGGGGGGGATTGAAAGCACAACTTCTCCCTAGGTGGTTTTGGTAATTAATAACAACATATATTTCATTGGACTAATGTTTCCACTAAGTATATTTCAGGAAAAAGTTCAATGTTGGATTGGCAAAGGATTGTGAGGAGACCCCAAGATGCAAGGAATAGGATTGGCCAAGCTACAAGCATGAAGACTCTACATTTACTTTGTGAGAAATCACTTTGAGTCCATAGGCACTAGTGCAGCCGCGCGCTATACAAACGGTTTTTAACCCCTCCCCGTGACGTAGTCTTAAACCGTCGCCTTGCATGTGTGGGCGATGGGGGGGCTATCCCACACGACAGGCAAAACCCGTCGGCGATGCCTGCACCCGGTCACACACGATGGTCAAAAATATATCGTTTGCGATTCAAAGGGCCATCACAAACAGACATATTGGGGAAGACGTGTGAGATGAGCTTATCATCCCACACAGGGAATCCCAAGGTTATGTCTCCATTCGTATTGCAAATCACAAACAATTTTCTGCATAACATCGTTTGTGATAGGGTTGGTCACCACACACGATAATTATAATTCTGTCGTTTGCGTTATTTAAAACATCACTCACGGTGTCTAGATGAGACTGTTTGGCATTGGGCTGCCCATCACACACACATGCTTAAGAAAAAAATTGTGATTGGGTGTCCTAACGCACACAGTTGTCGAGCAGAATTCGTGTGTGATTCCTCACCGATCCAACACGCCAACTTTGTAGAAACCGTGTGGGTTTGTTGAGGTCATCGCCCATGGTGTAGTCCTAGAAACCGTCTAGAATGGGAAGCCCCATAATAAGCCTGATTGTTCAATTATTTATAATCCATTTAGTAATCAAATTAACATTTCATATCAAGCACAAAATATATTTCTTATTCATAGTACGACAACCAGGATTTCATAATTGAATTATATCAGGGTACAACATCATATAGGCATATACTGCCTAGCTAGCCAATTGCACAATAGGACAAAGTTTCAAATGCAACATCTAAAACCTTTGGAAATTAAGTATCATCATAGACGGTAAATAGACAGATGAGTCTCATCTAGAAAATTGTTAAAGCGGAAGGCAAATATTGAGCCTTCAATGATGTTGCATGTCCTCGCAACTTTAGGCCAGTGCCTTGGTACGTCTCCAACGTATCTATAATTTTTGCTTGTTCCATGCTGTTATATTATCATTCTTGGATGTTTTACAATCACTTTATAGCAACTTTATATCATTTTTTGGGACTAACCTATTGACATAGTGCCAAAGTGCCAGTTGTTGTTTTTGCTTGTTTTTTACTTCGCAGAATATTAGTACCAAACTTAGTCCAATCGCGACGAAACTTTTTGGAGATTTTTGGACCAGAAGACACCCAGTGGGCCAAAGAAGTGCCAGAGAGGTGGGCTATGGAGAGCACAACCCACCAGGGCACGCCAGGGGCCCCCCGGCGCGCCCTGATGGGTTGTGCTCTCCTCGGGGCCCCTCTCCACCGCCTCTGATGCCTATAAATACCCAAATATTCAGAAAACCCTAGGGGAGTCGACGAAAAACACATCCAGCCGCCGCAAGTTCTAGAACCTCGAGATCCAATCTAACACCATGCTACTTCTTGAGCTTGCGTTGGTTTTCCCTTGAAGAGGAAAGGGTGATGCAGCAAAGTAGATAAGTATTTCCCTCAGTTGTTGAGAACCAAGGTATCAATCCAGTAGGAGATACAAGCAAGTCCCCAATCTTCGCACCTACACAAACAATCAAACTCTTGCACCCAACGCTAAAAGGGGTTGTCAATCCCTTCACGGTTATTTGCAAGGATGAGATCGGATAGAGATAGATATAAAAGATTGCTAAAACAAAAAGTAAAAAGAATGCAGCGAAGTATTTTTGGTATTTTTGGTTTATAGATCTGAAAATATATGATGGAAAATAGACCCAGGGGCCATAGGTTTCACTAGAGGCTTCTCTCATGAAGGAAAATAATACGGTGGGCGAACAAATTACTGTCGAGCAATTGATAGAAAAGCGCATAGTTATGACGATATCCAAGGCAATGATTATGCATATAGGCATCACGTCCGTATCAAGTAGACCGAAACGATTCTGCATCTACTACTATTACTCCACACATCGACCGACTCCTGCCTGCATCTAGAGTATTAAGTTCATGAAGAACAGAGTAACGCATTAGGTAAGATGACATGATGTAGAAGGATAAACTCAAGCAATATGATGAAAACCCCATCTTTTTATCCTCGATGGCAACAATACAAATACGTGCCTCGCTACCCCTACTTTGTCACTGGGTGAGGACACCGCAAGATTGAACCCAAAACTAAGCACTTCTCCCATTGCAATAATTACCAATCTAGTTGGCCAAACCAAACCAATAACTCAAAGAGACTTGCAAAGATATGAAATCATGCATATAAGAATTCAGAGAAGATTCAAATAATATTCATAGATAAGCTGATCATAAACCCACAATTCATCGGATCTCGACAAACACACCGAAAAGAGTATTACATCAGATAGATCTCCATGAAGATCATGAAGAACATGGTATTGAAGAACAAAGAGAGAGAAGAAGCCATCTAGCTACTAGCTATGGACCCGAAGGTCTGTGGTGGACTACTCACGCATCATCGGAGGGGCAATGGAGTTTATGTATATGCCCTCCGTGATCGAATCCCCCTCCGGCAGATTACCGGAAAAGGCTCCAAGATGGGATCTCACGGGAACAGAGGCTTTCGGTGGCGGAAAAGTATTTTCGTGGCTCTTTTTGGTATTCAGGGAATATTTGGGAATTTATAGGCCGAAGAATAGGGTTAGGAGGCCTGCTGGGGGGCCACAAGCCAGGAGGGCGCCCCCCCTAGGGGCGCGCCCTGGTGGCTTGTCGCCTCCCGGCAGGTCTCCTGCCTTCATCTCCAAGTCTGGTAGGTTTCTTCTGGTCCAAGAAAAATCATCGCGAAGATTTTATTCCGTTTGGACTCCGTTTAATATTCCTTATCTGCAATACTCAAAAACAAGGAAAAAACAGAAACTGGCACTAGGCACTAGATTAATAGGTTAGTCCCAAAAATAATATAAAATAGCATATTAATGCATATAAAACATCCAAAACAGATAATATAATAGCATGGAACAATCAAAAATTATAGATACGTTGGAGACGTATCACACCATCACGGAGGGGTTCATCATCCTCATTGGTGCCTCTCCGATGATGCGTGAGTAGTCCACCATAGACCTACGGGTCCGTAGACAGTAGCTAGATCGCTTCCTCTCTCTCTCTTTTGATTCACAATACAATGGTCTCTTGGAGATCTATTTGATGTAAACTTTTGTGGTGTGTTTGTTGGGATCCGATGAATTTTGAGTTCATGATTAGTTTCTATCCATGAATATTATTTGAGTCTTCTTTGATCTCTTATATGCATTCTATCCATTAATATTATGTGAGTCTTCTTTGATCTCTTATATGCATGATTACTTATAGCCTCATATTTCTTCTTCGAATCTTTGGTTTAGTTAGGCCAACTAGATCGATTTTTCTTGCCATGGGAAGAGGTGCTTTGTGATGGGTTCGATCTTGCGGTGTCCTTTCCCAGTGACAAAAGGGGCAGCAAGGCACGCATGTATCGTTGCCATTAAGGATAACAAGATGGGGTCTATTCCTACATGAATAGTACTTGTCTACATCAGGTCATCGTTCTTATTGCATTACTCCGCTTTACCATGAACTTAATACACTAGATGCATGCTGGATAGCGGTCGATGTGTGGAGTAATAGTGGTAGATGCAGGCAGGAGTCGGTCTACTTATCTTGGACGTGATGCCTATATAATGATCATCGCCTTGGATATCGTCATGATTATTTGATCTTCTATCAATTGCCCAACAGTAATTTGTTCACCCACCGTGCGCTATACTCATGAGAGAAGCCACTGGTGAAACCTACGCCCCCCGGGTCTACTTTTCCAACATATTGCTTTCCGATCTCTCTTTTTGCCTCTTTTGTTTTCAGATCTATTATTCCAAAAACCCAAAAATATATTGCTGCACTTTTTATTTGCTCTTTTCGTCTTGTGTTCTTGAGAGATCTATCTCTCCAATCTATCACTACCTAATCTATCTTTTTTACCGTAGAGAGATTGACAACCTCTCTTTCGCGTCGGGTTGCAAGAATTTGTTCTTTGTGTGCATGTGCTGCTTATTAGGTGGTGGTGATCCTCCAACTGGTTCGATACCTTGGTTTCATAACTGAGGGAAATACTTATCATCGCTGTGCTACATCATCCCTTCCTCTTTGGGGAAATACCGACGCAGTCTCAAGCCACGTCAAAGAAGTTTTTGGCGCCGTTGGCGGGGAGGAAGCGGTCTCTTCTATGTGCCAATCTCTGACGCCGAGGAGACACCATCATCATCTACCAGGTTCCTAATCACAAATCTCATCTCCTTGCAATTACATTATTTGCCATTTGCCTCTCATTTTCCTCTCCCCCACTTCACCAATTTGTTGTTTTATTCGCCCTCTTTTTCGTTTGCCTTTTTCTCGTCAGATCTCTTGCCTTGCCATTATGGCTAGTTCTTACTTTATTGCGTGTACTCCCGATAACGAAGTTCTTAATTTTAAGCAAAGGGGAGGGGAGAACCTAAAAGATGCTTGGTATAGGATTTGCAATGCTCATAATAGATCTATCCATAAGCAATCTACCATTGTTCTTCTTCGCAGTTTTTATGTGGGTATCACCACTTGATGTAGATTCGTCCTTGATACGATTACCGGTGGGAATTTCTTGATGAGTCCATTTTGGATGCTTTTAATGCTATGGGAAATTTAGTGGGATCACCACCTCTTACGATCAATGAAACAACTTTAACTCTCAAACATGTTATGGAGAGATTAGATGCTATTGAAAAAAAGATGATTACCAAAGAACATATTGAAAATTTGGATAATAAAATGCATAATCTTGCTAATAAAATTGGGTCTAAGGCGGGAGATGCCTTTAAATTGTTAAAGGAAAAATAAACCGTAGTTAACGAAAGGATAGAAGAGAGTCCTTACCGGATTGATAAGTTGGAAGAAATTTTTAGTAAATTGGGTTCGACTTTTTCTTCTGTTAAAACTATTGAAAAAACTCCCGTAAAAATTGGCAAGACCACGCAAGTCACTATGAACAAAGTTGCTACACATAGTGGCCACAAGGGAGATCTTAAAATGATTAGTATTCATCCCGACTTTGTTGAAATAGTAAGAGACCCTATTAACAAAAATGAATTTTTTGGTCTTCTTCCTAGGAGTGTTGTCATTGAGAGTATGCATGATAAATCCTTGAAGAAATCTAGTTGTGTGATTGAAGAGTTGAAAACTAAAGATGACAATACTTGAATCTATGTGTTATGCCTAGCTAAGGGCGTAAAACGATAGCGCTTGTTGGGAGGCAACCCAATGAATAAATTTATTTTTCTCTTTTCCTTTCTGTTTTTGAGTGTTGACACAATTATGCCTCTGTTATTATTGTGTTTTTATGTTTTATTTAGTGTTTGTACCGAGTAGAACCTTTAGGATGATTCATAAGATGAGTAGAAGCGATGCTGAATCTAAAACAGAAACTTTGCCTCCAGTGTTCGAATTTTAATTTTTTACTGGAACGTGATATTGAGCTAAAATTTTAACAAAGTATTTCTATACAAATTATTTACGTTTTCCTAATTTTCCAGAATTTTTAGAGTTACAGAAGTATGGTTAGAGTACAGATTACTACAGACTGTTCTGTTTAAGACATATTCTGTTTTCGTTGCATTGTGTGCTTGTTTTGATGAATCTATGGGTTGTATTGAAGGGTATGAGCCATGGTGAAGTTAAAATACAGTAGGTATAATGCAATAATAAAATATTAATGGGTTTGCAACAGCACCTAAAGTAGTGATTTGCTATATTATACTAATGGATCTCACGAAGATTTTGTTGAGTTTTGTGTGATTGAAGTTTTCAAGTTTTGGGTGAGATCGCGATGGATGAAGGAATAAGGAGTTAAAAGAGCCTAAGCTTGGGGATGCTACAGCACCCCCAAGATATATCCAAGGAGAAAGAAGCAACTAAGCTTGGGGATGCCCCCGAGTGGCATCCCCTCTTTCTTCTAACGACCATCGGTATTTTACTTCGAGCTATATTTTTATTCGTCACATATCATGAGTTTTGCTTGGAGCGTCTTGTATCATTTGAATCTTTGCTTGCTTTGCTTATTAGTTTGTAATTTTTATCCTTGCTGGACACACCTATTTGAGAGAGCCAAAATTATGCTATGATTTTTTAGAATTGCTCTCTATGCTTCACTTAAACTTTTTGAGATATAAGATTGCTCTAGTGCTTCACTTATATCTTTTAGAGCACGGTGTGCTTGGAAACTTCTTAAGAAATACTCTCATGCTTCACTTAAACTAATTTGAGAGTTAGTAAATTTTGAAGAAATCCTCTCATACTTCACTTATACTTTTTTTGAGAGATGAAATATTTATGCTCATGTGCTTCACTTAGATTTGTTTGAGCTTTTCAAAAAGCAATGGCAATATATGAAACTAGTCCCAAAGTGATAGATATCCAAGGAGGATATAATAAAAACTTTCATGAAGATCATTGGACAAATTAAACTTGATTCCTTGTAATAGTTTTGAGACATGATGATAGTAATATGTGTGTCATGTTAGTGAGTAATTATGCTTTAGTAGGAATATTGGTGTTAAGGTTTGTGATTCCCTATGCATGCACAAAAATCAATAGTTATGCAATGAAATTACATCCTACTTATGGTGCATTATTCGGTGTTAGTTATGCTCAATGCTCGCTTATGTGAATTTTCGTTTCTTGGTTGGTTGCTTCTCAATCTATTTGCTAGCCTCCATTTGTACTAAGTAGAAATACTACTTGTGCATCCAAACTCCTTATTCCAAGTTTTGCCTTATGAGTCCATCATACCTACCTACATGCGGTATTTCCATGCCTTTCCAAGAAAATTTGTATGTGCCATCTCTAATTTTCAAAATAAATTTCTCTTTTGTATGCTCGTACCGCTCATGAAATGGTGGCGAGTGTCCAATATTTTTCCATGCTAGATGTGTTATTCTCAACATGAGTGTTTATTCAATTGTCAATGCACGAGAGTACGGCGGTAATAGGGATGCCCATTCCCGAAATGAAAAAAAAGAAAAAATATTTACTATATGTTGCCAAATAATAAATTCCTTGGAAAGTGTTAGTATGGAAGGCAACCGTGGATACAGACAGCCATGGAAAGTGAAAGAATGGTGGAAAAAGGAATAAACTTTATTTTTTTGTTTGGGAACCGCCTATGAGGTATCTAGAATGTAAAGTATTGTGAACTAATTTGTCGTTTTCGTTGACAGGAAAGGCATGCCACCCAAAATATTTTTCTCTCTCAATTTAAACTTTGAGCTCTGGCACCTCTACAAATCCCTACTTCCCTTTGCGAAGGGCCTATCTATTTACTTTATGCAATTTTTATTCTTACTTTGAGTCTCCATCTTCTCTTATAAAGCACCAACTAGGGGGCACTATGATCGTACTTGAGCATTGGGTGTAGCTAATATTTGAGTGTGTTTCATGAATGGATCAATGATTGAGCATGATGGGCTAGGGATAACTTTCTTTAGTGTTGATATTTTCAAAGACATGGTTGCTTGTTGGCATGCTTGAGTATTGAGGTCATTATGTTAAAACTAGACTATTGCTTTGAATAATCTAAAAGTCCAAATGTCCATGCTACAAAATAAAAGAATATGAGATTGACATGTTAGGCATCATTCCACATCAAAAATTCTGTTTTTTATCATTTACCTACTCGAGGACGAGTAGGAATTAAGCTTGGGGATGCTGATACGTCTCCAACATATCTATAATTTTTGCTTGTTCCATGATGTTATATTATCATTCTTGGATGTTTTCCAATCACTTTATAGCAACTTTATATCATTTTTTGGGACTAACCTATTGACATAGTGCCAAACTGCCAGTTGCTATTTTAACTTGTTTTTTACTTCGCAGAATATTAGTACCAAACATAGTCCAATCGCGACGAAACTTTTTGGAGACTTTTTTGGACCAGAAGACACCCAGTGGGCCAAAGAAGTGCCAGAGAGGTGGGATGTGGAGAGCACAACCCACCAGGGCGCGCCAGGGAGACCCCGGCGCACCCTGATGGGTTGTGCCCTCCTCGGGGCCCCTATCCACCGCCTCTGATGCCTATAAATACCCAAATATTCAGAAAACCCTACGGGAGTCGACGAAAAACACATCCAGCCGCCGCAAGTTCCAGAACCTCGAGATCCAATCTAACAGCATCACGGAGGGGTTCATCATCCTCATTGGTGCCTCTCCGATAATGCGTGAGTAGTCCACCATAGATCTACGGGTCCATAGGCAGTAGCTAGATGGCTTCCTCTCTCTCTCTCTCTCTTTTGATTCGCAATACAATGGTCTCTTGGAGATCTATTTGATGTTAACTTTTGCGGTGTGTTTGTTGGGATCAGATGAATTTTGAGTTCATGATCAGTTTCTATCCATGAATATTATTTGAGTCTTCTTTGATCTCTTATATGCATGATTACTTATAGCCTCGTATTTCTTCTTCGAATCTTTGGTTTAGTTAGGCCAACTAGATCAATTTTTCTTGCCATGGGAAGAGGTGCTTTGTGATGGGTTTGATCTTGCGGTGTCCTTTCCCAATGACAGAAGGGGCAGCAAGGCACGCATGTATCGTTGCCATTAAGGATAACAAGATGGGGTCTATTCCTACATGAATAGATCTTGTCTACATCAGCTCATCGTTCTTATTGCATTACTCCGTTTTTCCCTGAACTTAATACCCTAGATGCATGATGGATAGCGGTCAATGTGTGGAGTAATAGTGGTAGATGCAGGCAGGAGTCGGTCTACTTATCTTGGACGTGATGCCTATATAATGATCATCGCCTTGGATATCGTCATGATTATTTGATCTTCTATCAATTGCCCAACCGTAAATTGTTCACCCACCGTGCGCTATACTCATGAGAGCAGCCACTAGTGAAACCTACGGCCCCCGGGTCTACTTTTCCAACATATAGCTTTCCGATCTATCATTTTGCCTCATTTGTTTTCAGATCTATTATTCCAAAAACCCAAAAATATATTGCTGCACTTTTTATTTGCTCTTTTTATCTTGTGTTCTTGAGAGATCTATCTCTCCAATCTATCACTACCTAATCTATCTTCTTTACCGTAGAGAGATTGACAACCTCTCTTTCATGTCGGGTTGCAAGTATTTGTTCTTTGTGTGCAGGTGCTGATTATTAGGTGGTGGTGGTCCTCCTACTGGTTCGATACCTTGGTTTCATAACTGAGGGAAATACTTATCGTCATTGTGCTGCATCATCCCTTCCTCTTTGGGGAAATACCGACGCAGTCTCAAGCCACGTCATGCCTGTGGATGATTGCCCGCCCATCCTTCGTCCTCTTGAGGAAGACTTCAAGATTATACCGTGGGTGTTGTATGAATACCTTCGTCGCCTCTTGATCATACAGGTGATTTGAGACATAATCATCGATGAACTGCCTTGAGAAGGACTGAAAACAAACATACGCATAAATATTTTTTCTAAAATTTGAAATGGCGCAAAGGGAAAAAGGACAAGGTCAAAGAGATGGTACCATCCTATAGTTGACTGATGTCTTCTTCATTGTGCAGACCAACATCTTGTTGTTTTTCGTAGCTAGTTTCTTTATCTTAACAATCTTTCTGAGTTTCTTGATTTGACTGATATTCAAGGACACGTCATTTCCCCACATGCACAAAGGGTCGAACAGTGGGTCTAAACCTCTTACAGCAAACCTACATGTGCAAGAACAAATTATTAAAAACATTAATATTACAATGGTTTCTGCAAATTGCACAATAATGTGCTATTAGCCAAACGACCATGGATGTGCAAACCTCGATGGTAAACTTCAGTGTTCCCCATTGTTTCCCCCTGTAACATATTTAAGACAAATATTGATCAGGTTACAAGTGATATTTGGCATACTATGAGTGAAATATGTTAATGGAAAATAAATACACTGCGGATCCAACAGATTAGTTCGAGCCACATGGAAAAGATAGTTATCTAAACCAAGCGTGCTAAGAACTAGAAAATATAGCAATTCTATATGTTTTACATGTATTTAGTACATCTAAATTTGATTTATTCGTCACATGCATAACAATACAAAAATTGTATCAACAACAATCGTACATCAAATTTCAGAATTGAATTAAATAGTTAAATGATCACCATAACAAATGAACGAAATAGTTAACTAAGCACCACATTGCACAATAGAACATACTAGAAGGTCAGGTTGCAGTAGCATTACATTGGACATTTCACTAGAATTTCTAAATGAAAGGCAATAGCGGCACACGCAATAGGTAAACGAAACATGCTTAACCGGCGTAGCTGGGTGAACATAAGTCCTTAGTGATAAAGCTAAGAAAAACAAGCTATTCCTCATCGTCGGAGATATCGATGATGATGGGCTCCTTCAACTTGGAAGAGAACGAGGCCTCCACACCACGGGTGCACCCCTCGTAGTGGTGAGTGGCCTGATCCTGCCCCGGCACCAACATGCCGGCTCTGGAGTTGAGGTAAGCACGGGCACACTGAGAAAACACATCGAAGTCTTCGTCGAACGCACCAGTGGTGCCCTCGAGAAAAGACCACGAGCTGTCGTTTATAGCAGCCAACCGTGTGGCAGCGTCAGCGCACGAGGTGTCAACGGTGGCCTCGACGGCGAGGTGCTCCTCCAAGATCTGGGGGTCAGCACGCATGGAAACCATAGCTGCCTCATCTGCACGTGCAGACGCGATTTGCTTCTCCGCAGCCAAATGCTCTTTGAGATCCTGGCTATACTGCGTGCACCATGGCTTTCGGCGGTGATTATTTGGGGGATGGGGCGGCGATTTGGGTGGAAGGTGTCATGCCGGTCGGGCCATGTGGGATGGAGGAGGAGGGGGTGAGGGGGTATTGGGGAGCTGTGGATTACCTGACTAGATGGAGGAGGCCGAGCAGCAGGAAGGAGCGTCGCCGGTGAGGAGGCGGTGCTGCAAGCAAGCAGTGAAGGTTTGAACTAGGAAAGGTAGAGGAAAAGGGGGTAATGTGGCTTTTGATTGGTACCGGGGGGCGAGGGAGGTAGATATTTCCACGCCAGCCCAAAATTTTCATTTGGTGCAGAATAGTTCTTGATATCAACACATCACAAACGAAGCCTGTGCTATACCCCGTGTGTGATGAACTTGGACGTGAAAATGTTTGTCTCCAAGCTTCCGACGTAAGATTAGGTACTACATTGCACACGGTTCGTTCCAAAAAATTGTGTGTGATGAACTTCAGTTTCATTTTCAATTGGAAGATGGAATGGGGATATGGCGGCAAATTTTTGGTCCGAATTTCCCTGGTTACAGTGGTCATCCACGTCGTCGCATAATTTAACATCAATTGCAAATTTGGGTACTGCACAAAAGAGCCTACACCGCAGCCCGCACTTACTTAATCGAGCAATTAAACAGAGCTGGTTGACCTAAACCTTACTCTAACAAAAGACCAGCGCTCTAAACAAAGACTAATGTTCCGCCTGACGCTCGGCGATCTCCGCCGCATCCTCCATGACCAGCTCGCGCTCGACGACCTCCAGGGGAACGGGCTCCATGGCATCCATCGCCACATACTCTACAAGCATCTCGCAGTCCACGTCTGCCATCTCTTTGGAAAAGGTCGCCACGAGTCTGGTGTGGGCGGCCGCGGTCCGGGCATTGACGGCCTCCATCTCGGCAAGGGAGGCTGCCGATGAATGGACGGCCGCCCGAGCGCTCTCGGCGATTGCCAACTCTTCAGACGTAGGTTGTCGACCGTTGTCGGAGAAGTCCGCTGCTATTTGTGCGGTGACCGACACGAGCTGGGCGTGGGCGGCATCAACATAGGCGTTGGCAGCCGCCATCAGGGCTACGGCGGCCGCTGAGGAACGGACAGCTGTTGTGCCGTTGTCGCCATTTGCTAACCCGGTCGCGGATGTTCCTGCCGCCATCTCAGATGCAGCAGCTGCCCTTTCGGCGGCCGCGGCTGCCCTGTTGGAGAGTGCGGCCGCGCTCAAGGATGTTGTGAGCGTGCTCATGGCTGATGCCGCCGCGCTCGGGCTGGAGTGGGTCACCGAAGTTGCCCTCACGACGCGGATCCACGTCCCCATCTTTCACCCGCGACGCTCGAACAGTACAGTGGTCTTGGGGAACTAGTGTGACTGTGTGGTTGATGCGTCGGCGGTGGACTGAAGCTTCCGGCCTAAGCCATATATGCGGATTGGCCCAAGATATTTTTATACCACATCACACACGTTTCATGATCAAGAACTGTTTGCGATGTGTATGATTTTCATATTGCTTTGAAACGAAAAATGAAGTTACATTGGCAATTGAAGGTGTTTGGATGGCAATAACATTTATCTGCAGTGAACTTGCAACTATAGGACTGTGTGTTAAATATGGAATTATTCAGGTTTGTTTAGGCCCTTTTAAACATTTAAAGAGTTTTTTAGACATTTCATGTGCATAGTTCAAATTCGAACTGCAGTTAAGCACATACTAGAGTGCACCTGAATGGGTTGAAAATCATCTATTTGTCACTAGATACATGTTTTGGTCCCATGCAAGAAATGGAAATTAAATGAATTCCAAACCTCTCGGTATTTTGGCTCGGCCATAGACTTTGAGAAGACGTGTTTTCAAATTCCAGTAAGGCCAAATATCGTGAGAAATTCATAAAACTAGGCATGGTGTCATGTCATGGCGCATGTGTGTTGTGGTAAAATCAATGCCTAGTTCGGGACAGGTTTTGGCACAAACCGAAGATTCTCACAAGAAGACATGTGGTTCCGGTATGGAAAGTTCACATTTTATGTGCAAAACAACATCCGATGTCTCTTCTCTCCTTGAATTTATTTCTAGAGTCTCCATAGAGTAACATGAATGTGTCGTGCGAAACAATAGAATCTTACAGAGTTCGTTTGGCCTTTTAAGTACATTAATTGAGTTTTCTAGGCATTCAATGTGCATAAGTCAAATTTGATCTACAATCACACGGTCCAGCTCATGAAAATAGGTCAAAAAACCATATACGTTTCTCTGGCTGCATGTTTAGGTCCCACACAAGAAATGGGAATGAATTTCAAACATATCATCGTCTTGCCTCGACCGCAAACATCGGGAAACTTAGTTTTTAAATTCATGTAAATGCAAACCTCGACAGAAATTCATGAAATTTGGGGGTGCCATCAATTGCCCTGTTGTGTGTGTTGTGGTAAAAACAAATTGCCCAATTTTGGACAAGTTTTGGCACAAAGCCTCTTACAAATTAAATCGAAGGTCCTCACAAGAAAGTCGTGTGTTCCGATAGGGAAAGTTCACATTTTATGTGCGAAACAACATCCGTTGTCTTTTCTCACCTTGAATTTATTTCTGGAGTCACCATAGAGCAACACATGACAGTCATGCTAAACTGTGGATTTTTTCCGGAGTTCGTGAGACCTATTTAACACATTAATTGAGTTTTCTAGCCGTTTAATGTGCATATAATTCAAATTTGAACCACAATCACAAGGTCCAACACATGAAAAATAGGTTGACAAAATATATGCCTTTCCCTAGATGCATGTTTAGGTCCCACGCAAGAAATGGGAATGGATTTCTAACATCTCATTGACTAATGGCTCGGTCGCAAACATTGAGATACTTGGTTTTCAAATTCTCGTGAATCCAAAACTCGTCAGAAATTCATGAAACTTGGCATGGTGTGGTGACAAGGGCACACATATTCCGTGGTAAAAAAATTGTCCAAATTGGACATGTTCTTGCACAATCCCCTTACAAATCGGAGCTCCTCACAAGAAGGTTTGTGGTTTCGATAGGGAACATTATATATGCATGTCACATATGCGGGCGAAAAGACATCTGATGCCTCTTATCTCCTTGATTTTCTTTATAGAAACAACATAGACATGTTGGTGCGATGTGCAAAAATAAGAATAAATTAAGGGATCATCTGGCTTTTAAATACATTAATTAAGTTTTCGATGCATTATTTAATGTGCATAATTCAAATTTGATCTACAATCACAAGGTCCGGGGCGGCAAAATGGGTTGAAAATCATATATATGTGTCCTTGGATGCATGTGTTAGGTCACATGCAAGAAATGAGAACGAATTTCAAACATCTAAGCATGTTGGCTCGACCACAAACATCGAGAAACTTGGTTTCCAAATTCTCGTAAATCCAAAACTCCGTCAGAAATTCATGAAACTTGGAAGTGTGTTATGACAAGGCACACATATGTTGTGGTAAAAAAATACCAACTTTGACATGTTTTGTCACAAGCCTCTTACAAACTGGAGGTTCTCACACAATAAGCTACGTCCAGTGGTTCCGTAATGTCACATATGCATGCCACATCTGCGGGTGAAACGACATCCGATGCCTCTTCTCTCCTTCATTTTTTTCTAGAAACAACATAAAGAAATAGGTGTGTACTGCAAAAATATGAAATTATTAAGGGTTCGTATGGCTTTTTTATACATTAATTGAGTTTTATGTGCATTTAATGTACATAATTCAAATATGAACTACAGTCACAAGGTCTATGTTGGGCAGGGCCTCATCATATAAAGCACAAATATGTTGTGGTATTTTTAGTGTTCACTTTGAGAGAAAGAGCAAGCATTATTAATAGCCAACAAAGGCATTTTGGAACAAAAATCTGTCACGTTACCATCGCAAACGGGCGTATTATTTATAATTCGTGGACGTTCTACAGACCATTTACGTGCGACCCATGTGTCGCTATATTTATTGGCAAGGAGGTAGCGTGCGGACAGGTGTTTCAGTAGACGGGTGGCGTGCGAGCAGTGTCCTGCGCATGCTCATTGGGGTGACGTGTCCTTTGCCAGTCGTCAAAGATGTTTTGGACTGAATACCCGTATGCAAACCGAGGGCAATTGTTCCTTCCCTACTAAGCCAAGCGAAAATCTAGCGCGAAGGGTTTTTTTTCATTGCGTCATCACAAACGGTTGTGAATGATGACCCGTGTGCCCTTCCTGATGCTACACCTTGTACTGCTGCTAACTGCTGAGGTTGCCATGCATGAAAAAAATCTGATGTGGGAAGGTAATTAAGGAGAGATATGAATTTGGTGACCACATGAAGAAACAATGCCAAGCGCGTGAACCTTGGCAAAACACTTAAATGAAGGAAACTCACCAATGCATGCAAGAGTTTAGTTGCTGAATGATTAAATGAAGGGACCTCAGCAACAATGCTTTGTGGACTTGAGTTGCTAAGACATTTATCACACTAAGCACCCCCAAGTAAGCACCGATCGATGCATTGGCAGCAGGAGTCAGGTAAGATTCGAATCTGTCATATTGGGTAAGTTTTCATTTGTCAAATTGGAAACACTGAGATTTGTCCAATTTTGCAGGAACAAAATCACTATTACGATGCAATTTTGCAACTGAAATTCAGTAAAAATAGATTTCATTCATAGATCAAGCATTGGTCTTTGTACAAAATAGTTCAACTCGATAGCGGAATTGAACAAACTTTTCCCCATCTATTGCCAACCACGTATTGAAATAGCTAGTTCAACTATATATACTAGCTAATTTAAAGTAGGTGCGACAGTTCAATCATATCTATAGTCAGATGAACTGAACAAAATAGCACCTAAATACTACTCTGGAGGAGCTTCGTGCTACTGCCAACAGCCTTCTCCTCTGCCGAGCGCGTTTAGTAAGAGGCAGAGGAGGAGAACCCTACCAACGAGCTGGAGAAGTCGAATTCGTCAGCTGTCGCTGCTGCCCTTCGCCGCTCCTGACGTGCCTACTCGAAGCGGCGGGACTCGGCGTAGATCTCCTCATTCCACGCCATAGCTGCAGCGTCTGTTGTGGCCACGGCGGCGGTGAGCCTCTTTGCGTTCTCGACCTGGCGCTCCTCCTCCTCATGTAGGAAATTGATGTAGCGCGCTAGGCCACTAACGTAAAAGCCGACCGGCTGTGCTTCGGTGGCGGCCTCCTCCCGCCTTCGGGCCACGGTGGCGGAGCGGGTGATGGCCCCGGCGGCTGACCATGGGGCGGCTGCCAAGGCGGACGCTGGTGTGGCAGCGGCCAAGGAGGCAGCTGGTGGGGTGGCTAAAACGACGGCCGGCGATGGGGTGGGGGCCACGGCAGTCGCCGGCAGCAGCTGCTTCGGGCAAATGTGGTGGAGCGTGTGGTGGGTGTCGTGCGCACAACCAACAAGGACGCCACACGCACTACACTCTTCCGGGTACTGCGCCGCCAACGTGGTGCAGCCTCCCAGCTGGAGCTGCCCTCTAGCGGAGTGGCGGAGCGACGACGACGGACAGGTGCCATTGGCGATATGTGGAGAAGCAAACTTGGGAAGCTACGGGCAGGGAGGGGATGAATGCGATGTGGAGATGCCGGCCATGAGGGTTTATAAAGAAGGAGGCCAAGGCGAGCCGGACGGGAAGCTTGCACACGTTTTTGCACGGTTGCGCAGGAACGGGAAGCCCAAAAGAAACGTTGTGCGTTCCCGTAGCATTGGGTGATTGGGGGATTTCAGCGAGCCGGGCGGGAAGCTTGCGTGGGAACCTGCGAGCTCCCGAAGTGTGCACTGGAATCCTCAGGCGGCAACGCGGTGACAAGACGGGACGGAAGTGGGAGAAATGACAAGTACACAAACGGTTAATAAAAAACAGTTTGCGTTTTACTACAAAGCAAACGGTCGTTCTGTACGCACCGTCACGAATTAATCTACGCATGAGGCGGTTGATGTGGCCGCTGTGCGATGTGCTCGCGTCCGTGCGCGCTCGCTTTGCAGGCGTCCACGGGCGAACGGTCACGTACGTTCAAGGCTCCATATGCATGCGGACGCGGTTGTGCCGCTCCCGGCGCCATTATGCAGTTAAGTGCTGCAAAAACTGTCATGCGGACATGCCGAAATTCCAGGCCGTCCGGCGCAATTTATTCCCACGGCCATTTACCTTTGTCTCGTCCACCTTCCGATCGTGCCACACAACACAAGAAGCACACCCACGATCTCTTCATCGCTTCAACCTTCCCGTGCGGATCCAATGGCGGCTGCTGGCGCTGAGCGGCAGTTCGCCAAAATTGTAAAAGTGGACACCCACATCCGAAAGACGGACCTCTCGGTGGTGTAGACCAACGACCCGGTCGTGGTGGTGAAATCCATCAACACATTGGAGCAGCTGCTTGCTGAGGATGACAAGTACAAAGTGGTCAGCTTCGACCTCGAGTACACCGCCGGTCGTGCCGGGCATGATCAGAAGGTTGTCGTCGCCCAGTTGTGTGTGCGCCATCACGTGCTCGTCTACCACTACTGCCTGGCCACAAGTCCTTGCGAGCGTTTCGCCAGGTTTGTCAACAGCCCCGACTACATGTTCGCAATGGTGGACACCACGAACGATCTAAAGGTGCTCAAGACTACGGGCTTGTCCTGCCAGAAGCTTGTCAACATCCAAGGTCGGTACAGGGTCTGGGGCGGCGAGAAGAAGAAACAGAAGGACTCCCTGGTTGACCTCGCCGCGGCCATCATCGACCCCTACTACAAAGACATGAAGGCTGAGTGCCACAAGGACAAGTCTGCCTGGCACAAGGCCTGGGTGAACGAACTGGATGAAGAACACATCAAGTACGCTGCAAAGGACACGTACACAAGCTATGAGATGTACAGGAGGATCATTGACATGAGGAAGTGCCTCCTTCCTGCAGACGGCGAGGGATAGCCACAAGCAGAGCAGTGTCGGCAACCGTCGTCAGAAGAACAATATGATTTGCTGATTGTCTACTTCTTGTAAATTTATATTGAGGAATGTACATGTGTTGTGTAGCCACTTATGTAACTGGATGTTCAAGTTGGTTATGCAACATTAATGTAGGTGTTCTATAGACAGAGCATATAGATGTGCAAACTGAGCAAATCACATCTCATACAATTATTAGCAGCAACCGTCTGCCCACAACACACACCGGTTGTCAGGATGAATCTTTTGGGTTATTTTTGGTCTTCCCACACAATTTTGATGAATGAACTGTTTGCCGAGTACCCACAACACACACGGTTGTCAGGATGAATCGTTTGGGTTATTATTGGTCTTCCCAAACAATTCTGATGAATGAACTATTTGCCAGGAGCACACACGCCTTCTTAGGCTAACTCGATTGTATTCTTCTTGATCAGCGCAAACAGTTTGCCTGAGTGAACTGTATGCCGCACTACGCACACGTATGTAGTTTGTTAACCGTTTCTGTTATGTTCCATAATCACAAACAGTTCATAAGAACAAACAGTTCGTGCCATTGGCGGCGGAGCTTGAACAATATCGTTTGCGATTGGTGGATCGCACACAGTTTCGTCGAAGGGTCTCTGATTGATGTGTCGTCTTTGGACCATCCTGCAGTAGTGAGGAAAGCCAATACTATCAAAAGGGGGTGAGGTATTAATGGTGAATGAAATGCTCAAAATGATGAAGTGTTAGCCACCAAAAACACTCACAAGCTCTCCCACAAATATTCTGTCTTAGACCCTACCACTCAAAATCGGTGCCACCAACTATCCTATCGGCTACACCGAGTCAAAACCCTAGACAGAAACCCTAGCCAAAACCTACCTCTTGGTACTACCAAGTTTCACATCGGTGCAACCGAGTTTCAGTGACCAACTTTCTGTTGCCTCATTCGCAAGAATCAAAATTTCCGAGAATTGTGAATCGGTCTCACCGAGTTGTGTAACTGCCCTCGGCCACTCATATCGGTACCACCTAGAATTCTATATTGGTCTCACCGAGAACCCGAAAGTTGCAACCTTTGCACTAGTCGGTGCAACCGAGTTTTCACTTCGGTTTCACCGAGTTGGGCAATAATGTTGTAACGGTTGGATTTTTGGAGAAGCCTATATATACCCCTCCACCACATCCCACTCGCAAGAGAAGCGCTCAGAATAGACCCACACTTCCCATATCCAAATTTCTGAGAGAGAACCACCTACCCTTGTGTTGAGGTCAAGATCATCCACTCCAACCATATGGATCTTGATTTCTAGCCTCCCCAAGTTGCTTTCCATCCAATCAATCTCTTCTACCCAAGACAAATCTGTGAGAGAGTGATTGAGTGTTGAGGAGACTATCATTTGAAAAACAAGAGCAAGGAGTTCAACATTACTATCGCATCTATTACCTTTTGGAGGGTGGTGCCTCCTAGATTGGTTAGCTGTCGCTTGGGAGCCTCCTTCTTCGTGATTGTGGAGTTGAACCAAGAGTTTGTACGGGCAAGGAGACCGCCTACTTCGTGAAGATCTACCCATAGTGAGGCTAGTCCTTCGTGGACGGAAGCCATTATGGAATAGTCGAGGTTGCTACTTCTTGGACCCTTATGGGTGGAGCCCTTCGTGGACTCTCGCGACCGTTACCCTCCGTGGGTTGAAGACTCCATAAACGTGGACGTACGATAGCACCACCTAACGGAACCATGGGAAAAATCTCCGCCTCCAAATTTCATTTGATCTTCCAATCCTTAACCTCTTACATTTTCTTGTCTTTACTTTCCGCTACAATACTCGTAGACATGCATGTGTAGGGTGAACTTGGTATACTAGAATTGCTAAAATCTGCCAACCAATTAACTTGGGAAAATGTTAGGTTTTTATTTGGTCAAGTAGTCTAATCACCACCCCTCTAGACATACTTTCGATCCCTACAGCCCTGCCGGAGCGGGGTTCGATCACGGAGGGCCTCTACATCAACCTTGATGCATCCATGATGATGTGTGAGCAGTTTACCACAGACCTACGAGTCCATAGCTAGTACGTAGATAGCTCTCTCCCTCCCTCCCTCTCTATCTCTCTCTCTCTATGATCTTCAATACAAAGTTCACCGCGATTCCCGCGGTGATCTATCCAATGTAATCCTTGTTTGCGGTGTGTTTGTTGGGATCCGATGAATTGTGGGTTTATGTTCAGATTATTCATGAAAATATTTTGAGTCTTTACTGAATTCTTATATGCATGATTGTTATAGCTTCATATTGCTCTCTGGTCTATCGGTTTAATTTGGCCTACTGCTTTGTGATGAGTTTAATCTTGCGGTGCTTTAACCTCATGACAGAAGGGTACATGACATGTATTGTATTCCTGCCATTAAGGGGTAAACGATGGGGTTTATTCATATTGATTGGATTTATTTTGTCTACATCATGTCATCTTGCTCGAAGCATTACTCTATTTTTACTTAATACTCTAGATGCATGCTGGATAGCGGTCGATGGATGGAGTAATAGTAGTAGATGCAGGTAGGAGTCGGTCTACTTTTTGGCGTGATGCCTATATGCATGATCATCGTCGTAAATAAATAATGCACAACTCTGCACTTTTCTATCAATTTCCCAACAGAAATTTATTTACCCACCGTATGCTTTCTTCGAGAGAGAAGCCTCTAGCGAAAACTATGCCCCCGAGTCTTCACAAAATATATTATTACAGAAACACCAAAAATATTTCTTCCATTTATTTACTATTATTGTATTTTATATTTATATTATCTATCTATCACTACTTATCGCTTGCAAGTAACAAGTTCAAGGGGCTTGACAACCCTCTTGCCCACGTTGGGTGCAAGTGCCTGCTCTTTTGTGTGTAGGTGCTAAAGACGGGAATTTGCGTCATCCTCCAATTGGTTTGATAACCTTGGTTCTAACTTAGGGAAATACTTATATCTATTGTGTTGCATCTCCTCTCCTCTTCGGGGAAAATCCCAATGCAGGTTACAAGTAGAGTGAAAACTTGTTGCAGATGTGAGGTGGATGAACTCGAACTACCGCGCACGCGTGAAGACCTTTGTGCAAACGTCTACAAAACAATTTTTCAGTCCAATACAATGAAACAACAATGATCCTACGGAACTCACAACATCATACTCCTCTAAAAATATCAACAAATCTGTGCCAAACACAAGTTTGGATAAAAATATGCATATCCTAGACATGGCGATGCTAGGCATGTAGAACGTGGATTCGTGGGAAATAAGTTGGGGATAGGAGGAGAAACGTACCGTAGATCAATCACACAGGAGGATTCGAATTGAAAACGAACGAGTAGAGACATCGGGCGAAGCTACGATTTGAAGAGGTTTGGGGGAAGAAGAAGAAGAAGAAGAAAAGAGAGAGATGGGGGTGATCTACCTCCTTCCACAGGCTTATTGGATCCACCGGCGCGCAAAATGACCGCTCATACAGTCGCAAGTGCTTGCATGGAACGTCCTCTTTAACCCGATTTAACTCACCTTTGCCTTCGTGCAAATGAAACGACCGCTGAAACGGGAGTCAGCGTCTGTTTAAAACATCGTCGTGCGTTCTATCTATTATATGACGAATAACATCTAACAAAGAACAATAAAATAAAATGACGCTCCTAGCAAAACACATATTACGTGACGAATAAAAATATAGCTCCAAGTAAGATATACCGATAGCGTTGAAGACGAAAGAGGGGATGCCTTCTGGGCCATCCCAAAGCTTAGACGCTTGAGTCTTCCTCGAATATTACCTTGGGGGTGACTTGGGCATACCCAAGCTAAGGGTATTGCCACTCCTTATTCTCCTCATATCGGTATCTCACCCAAAACTAGAAAACTTCAATCACACAAAATTCAACGGAACTTCGTGAGATGAGTTAGTATAATAAATATCGATCATTCACTTAGGTACTATCAAGACAAGATTCATAATTGTTCTCACATATTATCTACTATATTCTACCATTCACATAATTTATATCACTCAATATAAGCTATGGGAATACTAAAACAAGCAAACTAAGCATGCAAAACAGAATTTATCAAGAACACGACAATCTGTAAAGATCTGAATAAAAACCATATTAACCTATCTATGAAAATTCTAAAAAACTAGGAAGAAGTAGATAATTTGCATATAAATACTCTGCAAAAAATTTAAAATATTTTGATGCTCCAGTAAATTCAGGGAAATTTTGTACTGGAGGCAAAAGTTTTTGTTTTTGCACATAATCAAGTCAACAAGAATCCACACTATCCCAAAGGCTTTACTTGGCACATTATTGAAATAAAAGGCACAAAACATGATTAATACAGTAGATTAATCATGTGAACACATAATAACAAAAATTATAAGTGTCGGATTGTCTCCCAACAAGCGCTTCTTTAATGCATTTTAGCTAGGCATGATGATTTCAATGATGCTCACATAAAGGTAAAAAACTAAAACACAAAGTGAGCATCATGAGGCATATTACAAGCACATTTAATCCTAAACCACTTCCTATGCATAGATATTTTGCAAGTAAACAATTTATTGTAGCAAGAATCAACTTTCATAGGAAGGCAAAACAAGCATAACTTCAATATTCGGAACACATAGAGAGGAAACTTGATATTATTGCAATACCTACAAGCATATGTTCCTCCCTCATAATAACTTTCAGTAGCATCATGAAGGAATTCAACAATATAACTATCACATAAAGAATTCTTTTCATGATCCTCAAGCATAGAAAAATTATTACTCTCAACATAAGCAAACTTCTAATTCATAATAGTGGGAGCAAACTCAACAAAATAACTATCATGAGATGCTTGATTGACATAACCAAATTGAACATTAAAATTATGATGACAAGTTTCATGGTTATCAGTACTCTTTATAGCATACATGTCATCACCATAGTCATCGTAGATAGCAACTTTGTTGTAGTAATCAATTGAAACATCTTCCGAAATAGTGGAATCATCATTAAATAAATTCATGACCTGTCCAAATCCACTTTCATAATTATTACAATAAGATTCAACACCCTCCAAAATAGTGGGATTATTAGTACCTAGAGTTGACACTCTTCCAAACCCATTTTCATCAATATAATCATCATAAATAGGAGGCATGCTATCATCATAATAAATTTGCTCATCAAAACTTGGGGGACTGAATATATCATCTTCGTCAAACATAACATACCCAAGCTTATGGCTTTGCATATCATTAGAATCATGGATATTCAGAGAATTCATACTAGCAACATTGCTATCATGCTCATCATTCAAGGATTTAATGCCAAACATTTTATTGAATTCTTCTTCTAACAATTGATCACACTTTTCTGATGCATCATTTTCACGGAAGACAATATAAAGACGAAGCATATGAGACTACCTAAATTCCATTTTTTGTAGTTTTATTTTATAAACCAAAGTAGTAATAAAACAAGAAACTAAAAGATTCAATTACAAGATCTAAAGATATACCTTCAAGCACTTACCTCCCCTGCAACGGCACCAGAAAAGAGCTTGATGTCTACTACACAACTTTATTCTTGTAGACTCGTGTTGGGCCTCCAAGCGCAGAGTTTTGTAGGACAGTAGCAATTTTCCCTCAAGTGGATGACCTAAAGTTTATCAATTCGTGGGAGGTGTAGGATGAAGATAGGCTCTCTCGAACAACCCTGCAATCAAATACAAGAAATCTCTTGTGTCCCCAACACACCCAATACAATGGTAAATTGTATAGGTGCACTAATTCGTCGAAGAGATGGTGATGCAAGTGTAATATGGATGGTAGAAATAGGTTTTTATAATCTGAATAAATAAAAACAGCAAGGTAGCAAGTAGTAAACAGCGAGCAAAACAATATATTAATGCTTGGAAATAAGGCCTAGGGTTCATAGTTTCACTAGTGCAATCCCTCAATGGTGCTAATATAATTGAATCATATAACCATCCCTGAATGCGCGACAAAGAATCACTCCAAAGTTCCTGTCTAGCGGAGAACATAATATGAAATTGTTGTAGGTAGCAAAACCACCTCAAAGTTATCACTTGCGATCAATCTATTGAGCCATCCCTATAAGTGTCACAAACATCCCTAGAGTTCGTACTAGAATAACACCTATGATACGCATCATCAACCCTAATGTCACCCAGATACTCCAATGTCACCTCAGGTATCTGTGCGTTAATTATTCGACATGCATCAAACAATTTGAGATTCATTATATTCAATCAAACACAAAGAACTTCAAAGAGTACCCCAAGATTTCTATAGGAGAAAGTAGGACAGGAACGTGTATCAACCCATATGCATAAATTACCCCGATGTCACCGCGGGAATCCTTAAGTTGATTACCAAAACATATATCAAGTGAATCAATAGAACACCCCATTGTCACCGCGGGTATCCACATGCAAGACATATATCAAGTGTTCTCAAATCCAAAGTATTCAATCCAACATAACGAGATCACAAAGGGAAAGACTCAATTCATCACATCTAGATAGATATGGACGAACACCATATGATCCAACTATATTAACAAAGCTCGTAGTACATCAAGGTCATGAAATCTCAAGAACACGAGAGAGAGAAAGAGAGAGCGATAAAACACATAGCTACTGGTACATACCCTCAGCCCTGAGGGCAAATTACTCCCTCCTCGTAAGGTGGCTGCCGAGATGATGAAGATGGCCTCCGGTGATGATTTCTCCCTCCGGCAGGGTACCAGAAAGGGCGCTGGATGAGATTTCTTCGATACGGAGCGTTGCGGCAGCACAGCGGAAGTTCTAGGTTAACTTCCGGAGGTTTCTGAATATGTAGGAATTTTTGGCATTGGAATCACGTGAAGAGGTGCCATAGGGGGGCCCACAAGGCAGGTCGGCATAGCAACCCCCCTGGGCGCCCAGGTGCCTTGTGGGGCCCTTGTGGGTCTTCTAGTACTCCCTCGAAGCTTCTACTGTCCCTTTCCTTCCAGAAAATCATCAAAAAGTTTTGTTCAATTCCTAGAACTTTCATTTTCTACACAAAAACAACACCACGGTAATTCTGCTGAAAACAACGTCAGTCTGGGTTAGTTCTAATTAAATCATATAAAGTGCATCAAAACTGTATAAAAATAATGTAAACATGGGTAAAAATGGCATGAATTCTTCATAAATTATCGATACATTGGAGACGTATCATCATCCCCAAGCTTAATTCCTACTCATTCCTCGAGTAGGTAAATGAAAAAACAAATAATTTATGAAGTGTGAATGCTAACATTGTGCATAAGTATAATCAATGATAATTTCAATCACTTTTCCTAGCATCATAAACAGCAACTCTTTCTCATAAACTCATCATGATAAAGTAGCAATCAATTCACATGCTATGGTGCAAACAATGCATTCTCTTGAAACTTAACAACCTATGTCATAGTCATCAAACAATTATAGTTCTACAACGTCTAAGTAAGAGCTCCACATACTCAATTATCATATAGTCTTCTATGATTGCTAATACTCAAAGCATATTTTTAGAACAAACAACATTCATCGAACATAGAGAAAGATAGGGGCTTAATGTTTTGCCTCCCAACACACTTATCATAAAGATAATTGTCAAAAATAATAACTCATGATCAAATATATTTGCCTGCATATATGTGTTTGGATCTTTCTCCATGACGTGCCTTGAGATTGCGACGGTATTTTCCCAAAGAGGAAGGGATGATGCAGCACAGCTAAGGTAAGTATTTCCCTCAGTTATGAAACCAAGGTTATCGAACCAGTAGGAGAAGCACACAATACTATGTAAGGTACCTGCACACAAAGAACAAATACTTGCAACCCGACGCGTAAGAGAGGTTGTCAATCTCTCCACAGTAAAAAGATAGATTAGATTGTAATAGATTGGATAGATAGATCGCACAAGAACACAAAATAAAAGAGGCAAATAAAAAGTGCAGCAATGCATTTTTGGGTTTTTGGAATAATAGATTTGAAAACAAAAGCGGCAAAAGATAGATCGGAAAGCAATTTGTTGGAAAAGTAGACCCGGGGGCCGTAGGTTTCACTAGTGGCTTCTCTCATGAGTATAACACACGGTGGGTGAACAAATTACTTTTGGGCAATTGATAGAAGATCAAATAATCAGGACGATATCTAAGGCAATGATCATTATATAGGCATCACGTCCAAGATTAGTAGACCGAAACGATTCTGCATCAACTACTATTACTCCACACATCGACCGCTATCCAGCATGCATCTAGTGTATTAAGTTCATGGAAAAACAGAGTAATGCAATAAGAATGGTGACATGATGTAGACAAGATCTATTCATGTAGGAATAGACCCCATCTTGTTATTCTTAATAGCAACGATACATGCGTGCCTTGCTGCCCCTTCTGTCACTGGGAGAGGACACCGCAAGATCGAACCTATCACAAAGCACCTCTTCCCATGGAAAGAAAAATCGATCTAGTTGGCCTAACTAAACCAAAGATTCGAAGAAGAAATACGAGGCTATAACTAATCATGCATATAAGAGATCAAAGAAGACTCAAATAATATTCATGGATAGAAACTGATCATGAACTCAAAATTCATCGGATCCCAACAAACACACCGCAAAAAGTCATTACATCAAATAGATCTCCAAGAGACCATTGTATTGAGAATCAAAAGAGAGAGAGAAAGCTATATAGATACTGCCTATGGACACATAGGTCTATGGTGGACTACTCACGCATCATCGGAGAGGCACCAATGAGGATGATGAACCCCTCCGTGATGGTGTTTGATTGGATCTCGCGATTCTGGAACTTGCGGCGGCTAGAAGTATTTCTTGTCGACTCCTCTAGAGTTTCTGGAATATTTGGGTATTTATAGAGCTCAGAGGCGGTGGAGGGGGGGTTCGATGCCACCACAACCCACCAGGGCGCGCCGGGGGCCTCTGGCGCACCCTGGTGTCTTGTGGGCCCCCTGGGCCTCCTCCCGCGTGCTTCTTTGGCCCACTGGCTTTCTTCTGGCCAAAAAAAATCTTCAAAAAGTTTCATCGCGATTGGTCTCCGTTTGGTACTAATATTCTGCGAAGTAAAAAACAAGCAAAAAACAACAACTGGCACTTGGCACTATGTCAATAGGTTAGTCCCAAAAAATGATATAAAGTTGCTATAAAATGATTGTGAAACATCCAAGAATGATAATATAACAACATGGAACAATCAAAAATTATAGATACGTTGGAGACGTATCAACATCCCCAAGCTTAATTCCTACTCGTCCTCGAGTAGGTAAATGATAAAAACAGAATTTTTGATGTGCAATGCTGCCTAACATGCTCTTCACATATTCTTTTCTTTTGTAGCATGGACATTTCGACTTTTAGATGGTTCAAAGCAATAGTCTAGTTTTGACATAAAGACTTTAATACTCAAGCATGCCAACAAGCAACCATATCTTTCAAAATATCAACACTAAAGAAAGTTATCCCTAGCCCATCATGCTCAATCATTGATCCAGTCATGAAATACACTCAAATATTAACTACACCCAATGCACAGGTATGATCATAGTACCCCCTAGTAGGTGCTTTATAAGAGAAGATGGAGACTCAAATTTTAAAATAAAAAATTCATAAAGTAAATAGATAGGCCCTTCGTAGAGGGAAGTAGGGATTTGTAGAGGTGCCAGAGCTCAAAACTTAAATTGAGAGAGAAAAATATTTTGGGTGGCATACCTTTCTTGTCAACAAAAATGACGGAGTAGTTCTCAATACTTTCCATGCTAGATACATCATAGGCGGTTCCCAAACATAAAATACAGTTTATTCCTTTCAGCCGTATCCACGGTTGCCTTCCATACCAACACTTTTCAAGGAATTTATTATTTGACAACATAAAGTAAATTTCTTTTTCATTTCAGGACTGGGCATCCCTATTACCGTCGTACTCTCGTGCAATGACAAGTGAATAAACACTCATCTTGAGAATACCACATCTAGCATACAAAAATTGGACACCCCCTACCGTTTCATGAGCGGTACGAGCACACAAAAAGGAAATACATTTGAAAATTAGAGATGGCACATACAAATTTGCTTAGAACGGCATGGAAATACCACATATAGGTAGGTATGGTGGACTCATAAGGCAAAACTGGGTTTAAGGATTTTGGATGCACAAGTAGTATTTCTACTTAGTACAAGTGGAGGCTAGCAAATAGATTGAGAAGCAACCAACCAAGAAACGAAAATTCACATAAACGGGCATTAAGCATAACTAACACCGAATAATGCACCATAAGTAAGATGTAATTTCATTTCATAACTATTGACTTTTCTGCTTGCATAGGTAATCACAAACCTTAACACCAATATTCTTACTAAAGCATAATTACTCACCAACATGACTCACATATCACTATCATCATGTCTCAAAATTATTACAAGGAATCAAGTTTAATTTGTCTAATGATCTTCATGAAAGTTTTCATTATATCCCTCTTGAATATCTATCACTTTGGGACTAGTTTCATATATTGCCATTGCTTTTCACAAGCTCAAATAAATTTAAGTGAAGAACAAGAGCATAAAAATGTCATCTCTCAAAATAGTATAAGTGAAGCATGAGAGAATTTTTCAAAGTTTACTAACTCTCAAATTTATCTAAGTGAAGCATGAGAGTATTTCTTCAATAATTTAAAGCACACCGTGCTCAAAAAGATATAAGTGAAGCACTAGAGCAATTCCATAGCTCAACAAATTTAAGTGAAGCATATAGCGCAACTCTAACAAATCATAGCATAATTTTGGCTCTCTCAAATAGGTGTGTTCAGCAAGGATACTTGAGACAAACTAAAAAGAAAATCAAGCAAAGACTCAAATAATACAAGACGCTCCAAGCAAAACTCATGATATGTGACGAATAAAAATATAGCTCCAAGTAAAAAACCGATGGTCGTTAGTAGAAAGAGGGGATGCCACTCGGGGCATCCCCAAGCTTAGTTGCTTGTTTCTCCTTGGATATTATCTTGGGGGTTCTGTAGCATCCCCAAGCTTAGGCTCTTTTCACTCCTTATTCCTTCATCCATCGTGATCTCACCCAAAACTTGAAAACTTCAATCACACAAAACTCAACAAAACCTTCGTGAGATCCGTTAGTATAATAAAGCAAATCACCACTCTAAGTACTGTTTCAAACCCATTCCTATTTTATTATTGAATTATATATATTGTATTCTAACTTTACCATGGCTTATATCCCCCAATAAAAATCATAGATTCATCAAAATAAGCACACAATGCAACGAAAACAGAATCTGTCAAAAACAGAACAGTCTGTAGTAATCTGTACTCTAACCATACTTCTGTAACTCAAAAAATTCTGAAAATTTAGGAAAACGTAAATAATTTGTATAGAAATACTGTGTTAAAATTTCAGCTCATTATCATGCTCCAGTAAAAAATCAAAATTCCTTCACTTGAGTCAAAGTTTCTGTTTCAGATTCAGCATTGTTTCTACTCATCTTGTGAATCATCCTAAAGGCTTTACTTGGCACAAACACTAATTAAAACATAAAAAACACAATCTTAACAGTAGCATAATTGTGTCAACACTCAAGAATAGAAATAAAAAGGTAAAAATAAATTGTATTCATTGGGTTGCCTCCCAACAAGCTCTTTCTTTATAGCCATTAAGATAGGCTTGAGATTTCAATGATGCCCTCATGAAATGTAATAGTAGCAACACAGAGAGAGCATCATGAAGCATATGGAAAACACACTTAAGTCTAACATACTTAATATGCATAGGCATTTTATAAGAAAACAAATTATCAAGGCAAGCAAAAAATATCATATGGAAGGAAGAAGAAAGGGACAATAGCAATCTCAACATGAAGAGAGGTAATTTAGTATCATGAAAATTTCTACAACCATAATTTCCTCTCTCATAATAATTACATGTAGGATTATAATCAAATTCAACAATATATCTATCATAAAAAATACTCTTTTTATGATCAACATGCATAAAGTTTTATCATCTTCCAAAATAGTGGGATTATCATCAACTAAAGTTATGACCTCTCCAAACCCACTTTTATTAAAAAATTCATAAGATTGAACACTCTCCAAATATGTGGGATTCTTTTTACCTAAAGTTGACGCTCTTCCAAACCCACTTTTAATACTATTGCAAATATTATTATCAATAACATATTCAACATGAGGCTTAAATAAATTTTCAAGATCATAAGAAGCATTATCACCCCAATCATGATCATTGCAATAAGAAGTGGACATGACAAAATTATCATCCCCAAGCTTGTAGTTTTGCATATAATTAACATAATTGACATTAATAGAATTTATAGTAACATCATTGTAATCATGCTTTTCAATCAAGGAGCTATCATGAATCACCTTAATTATAAATTTCTTCTTTCAACACTTCTTCAAAATTTTCAGATTCATGATTTTCAAACAAAACTTCATAGAGATATTTAGGTGCACTCAACTCACTAGCAATTGGTTCATCATAATTTGGTATTTTTAAAAGATTAGCAAGTGGATGAGGATCCATATCAATAGATTTTTAGCAAGCGAAGATGCAAGAAAATAGAAGGCACATGGCAACACAACCAAACAAAAAGAGATCCGGCGAGAAAAAGGCGAACGAGAAAGAAGGTGAATAAAACGGCAAATTTTTGTGAAGTGGGGGAGAGGAAAACGAGAGGCAAATGGCAAATAATTTAAATTGCAAGGAGATGAGATTTGTGATTAGGAACCTGATAAATGTTGATGATGTCTCCCCGGCAACGGCACCAGAAATTCCTTTGACGTGGCTTCAGACTGCGTTAGTATTTCCCCAAAGAGAAAGGGACGATGCAGCATAGCTACGATAAGTATTTCCCTTAGTTATGAAACCAAGGTTATCGAACCAGTAGGAAAACCATGCAACACTATGTAAACGGTACCTACACACAAAGAACAAATACTTGCAACCCGACGCGTAAGAGAGGTTGTCAATCTCTCCACGGTAAAAAGATAGATTAGATTGTAATAGATTGGATAGGTAGATCGCACAAGAACACAAAATAAAAGAGGCAAATAAAAAGTGCAGCAGCGTATTTTTGGGTTTTTGGAAAAATAGATCTGAAAACAAAAGCGGCAAAAGATAGATCGGAAAGCAATTTGTTGGAAAAGTAGACCCGTGGGCCATAGGTTTCCCTAGTAGCTTCTATCATGAGTAAAACACACGGTGGGTGAACAAATTACTGTTGGGCAATTGATAGAAGATCAAATAATCATGACGATATCCAAGGCGATGATCATTATATAGGCATGACGTCCAAGATTAGTAGACCGAAACGATTCTGCATCTACTACTATTACTCCACACATCGACCGCTATCCAACATGCATCTAGTGTATTAAGTTCATGGAAAAACGAAGTAATGCAATAAAAACGGTGACATGATGTAGACAAGATCTATTCATGTAGGAATAGACCCCATCTTGTTATCCTTAATAGCAACGATACATGCGTGCCTCGCTGCCCCTTCTGTCACTAGGAGAGGACACCGCAAGATCGAACCCATCACAAAGCACTTCTTCCCATGGCAAGAAAAATCGATCTAGTTGGCCTAACTAAACCAAAGATTCGAAGAAGAAATACGAGGGTATAAATAATCATGCATATAACAGATCAAAGAAAACTCAAATAATATTCACAGATAGAAACTGATCATGAACTCAAAATTCATCGGATACCAACAAACACACCGCAAAAAGTCATTACATCAAATAGATCTCCAAGAGACCATTGAATTGAGAATAAAAAGAGAGAGAGAGAGAGAAAGCCATCTAGCTAGTGCCTACGGACCCGTAGGTCTATGGTGGACTACTCACGCATCATCGGAGAGGCACCAATGAGGATGATGAACCCCTCCGTGATGGTGTTAGATTGGATCTCGCGATTCTGGAACTTGCGACGACTGGAAGTATTTTTCGTCGACTCCTCTAGGGTTTCAGGAATATTTGGGTATTTATAGAGCTCAAAGGCGGTGGAGGGGGGTCCCGAGGCCACCACAACCCACCAGGGCGCGCCGAGGGCCTCTGACGCGCCCTGGTGTCTTGTGGGCCCCCTGGGCCTCCTCCTGGGTGCTTCTTTGGCCCATTGGCTGTCTTATGGTCCAAAAAAATCTCTAAAAAGTTTCATCGCGATTGGACTCCGTTTGGTACTGATATTCTGCTAAGTAAAAAACAAGCAAAAAACAGCAACTGGGACTTGGCACTATGTCAATAGGTTAGTCCCAAAAAATGATATAAAGTTGCAATAAAATGATTGTGAAACATCCAAGAATGATAATATAACAGCATGGAACAATCAAAAATTACAGATATGTTGGAGAGGTATCACTCCACCACATGATGCTTGCAAACAAGAGACTAAGGCTGGAATGAGAAGTTGACTCGGCATGAAAAGTAATAACATGAAAGTAAATAGCATAAAAGTAAATAGAATGTCCCTTCGCAGAGGGAAGCATGGATTTGCAGGGGTGCCAGAGCTCATTGCTTAAAACAGGGATGAATATATTTTGGGTGGTGTGCCTTTCTTGTCAACGTCTCGACAATGGATTTCAATATCTTCCATGCTAAACACATTAATGGCGGTTCCCAAACGGAATTGAAATTTTACTCCTCCTCCACAATTCAAACACATTCCATGGCTGACCGAATCCACGGGTGCCCTCCAAACAATCAACTTTTTAGGGGGAGCTCTTGTTTATTTATTTTTTGTATTATGCAGGACTGGGCATCCTTTCTACCAGCATCTCTCGTGCAATGACAAGTGAATGAACACTCATCGTGAGTTAAACACACTTAGCATGGAAGATATTGACCGCCCCGTCACTCCATGAGCGGTACGGGCACACAAAACAGATATTTATTTGAAGGTTTTAGAGATGGCACATACAGATTTACTTGGAATGGCAGTGAAATACCATATATAGATTGGTATGGTGGACTCTCATGAAATAAACTTGGCTCGGGGATTTTGGATGCACAGGTAGTTTCTCTTCTTAGTATGAAGTTTTGGCTAGTAAAGGGTTCTAAACAAGCATCGCATGTTGGAAGATCCATAACAATCACTACACCACGACACTGCATTCCCTACAGACGTGTGTTTGAAAAAGTCATTATTGCCGACCGACGGTTGGATGAGAAATGCTGTCACAAACAGTCAGTTGGGAAAACCTGTAAGTAATGACAGACCATCGGACGGGAATACAAAACACTTTTATTGTCGAACTATCGGTCGGGAAAGCTATCATGCACGTCCTTTCGTCGGTCGGCAAATAACGCCGACGAACGATCTGTGCCCAATGGGCCTGCGCGCGTGTTCAGAAAAGATTAGCGCCAACATTTGGCCCAAGCCCACGAAAGTTTTCGCCCAACGCATAAGTCACCACACTCACGGCGCCAAATCCCTAAAATTCCCCTTTCTCAATCCCCACTAGCGCCACCCTGGGCTCTCCGCCGCCGGCTTCTGCGTGCGCCACCGCGCCATTCTTCCGCTCCCGCGCGACCCTGCTGGACTGCCGCCCCGCACCACCTGCCCCCTCTCGCTCGAACCCTTTCCTCTGCCCCGGTGCTTTCCCCTGACCATAAGAAGATATCGTCACCGTCATGGCGTGTGCCGGGCAGATCCCGGGGGAGACGGGGTTCAATCTGCTGCAGTGGGACGTTGCCCTGTACTGGTCGTGTGCCGGGCAGATCCCGGGGGAGACGGGGAAGACTGTGCCGGCCGTGGTGAAGCACTCCCCGTAGGCGCTGCTGCTCGTGGTGTCCAACCCCGTCGACGTCCTCGCCTACCTCGCCTTGAAGTTTTTAGTGTTGGGTTCAAGGCGAGCGGCGTCATCTGCTCCGGTACCAACCTCGACGCCTCCAGGTTCTTGTTCTTCATCAACGAGCCCCCCGCCATTAACACGCAGGGCGTGCAGGTAACTTACTAGACCCGAATCCATCCATGAATCCATTGGCCTCTTGCTCTCCCGATACAGATTTATCAGGTTCATAGAAACACTTTATGACTATTTGTTATTTTCTTCGAAAATCTAACTTGTTAGTTGTTACTGGTTTGTTCGATGGCTTCCAGAAAAAGGGAGCGTATGTAACAGGCCTTCCAGATACTCTTCAAGCATCAGTAGTTTAGTACTGTATTTTGATTCTTTTTCTTGATTATAGAAGATGTTATTTCTCCAGCCTACACTCAGGTTTAATTTCTGCATAGTTTGTTTCCTTATTTCCTTTCCCATGTAATTATTATGCTCTTATTCTACATTCTGCACAGTACTAATTAGATTCAAGGTAGTAGTTATATTTTTAACTAGTTGTTGCAATTTCTGCTACATATATATATATATATATATATATATATATGTAGATTTGTGAAAGTATTTCTAAATATGGTATCAGGTTTAATGGAATAAATCATACAAATGAAATAGCAATAATGTTAGCCAAGGTGAGGGGGATGTCCAGCCGCCTTCTCTATTCAATTTACCCTCCTGCTAGTGTCCTCACATAATAAAACTATTTAAATGAAGTCGATATATTAATATATCTTCTGGAGTAAACGATGTCCATGTTATGAATATTGATATGCAATAGTATGTCCTTAATCGAAATTCCATGTATACTATTTGTTAAAAAATGTAAATAGCAGAATCTTTGTCGCAATGTTGTGTAGTTTCATTTATCAGAGACACTACAGCTTGAAAGTATTCTAACTCTACTGAGAGTGAATGAATTTTAACCAGAAGTGTTTCGCTGCAGGAATCCCAGCCCACCACAGCGTCCCTTCAACCCCGAACGAGTTTTTATGTTGTGCCTCCGCAACCTTATGGGTCGCCACAGTCCGTGCAATAGCTAGCAGCAGGGCCCATTGTCGTTACCGCGCAGCCCAGGTTCTTCTACTTGCTGCTATTTCTGCTATTGCTGAAACCAACCAGGAGTTACTGGCCTCAAGGCACGAAGGTATAATAAGCTTTTCTTGTTCATAGGTCATCACTTCGTAATCCTACTTCGGTTCACTACATAATCCTAGTTCACTTCATTGGTCATCACTTCATAATCCTAGTTCAGTTCACTTTGTTATTCCTTTTAACTCATTAATGGGGCATCATATTATTAAATAAATTTTTTTCTCTAAACACCGAATGAAAACTAGGTATTTTGAGGTTTTCTTCTCTGTTTTGCATAGTTGAAATGCAATTTCTCCATGCCTTCTTTTTACTGGAAGCAACAATGATATATCATACACGAGGGTGTTACCCACTATTACTCTCAAGAGATTCCAGATTAGAACATCAGCTTGTTAGAACTCTATCAATGCTGTTTTATTATGATGCAGTCTACTAATCAATGATGTTGTATTATCAAGAATTTTTTATTTGTACTAGTACATTATTCCATCATGCAGTCTGCTAATATAGCTGACTACAAAATATTTTGAACCAGGTTGGTTGGGCAATCTGGTGCTTATCTGCTGGGATTTTAAACTAAATATGTGTGAAATTATAGGTAGCTATGTGGATCCATTAGCTCTGAAAACTGATGCCCCGGTGTCTACATTTTGGGGCCATGTAGGGTATGATATAATTCTCAGATTTTCTTGGTTAATTAGTCGCAATTGTTAGTTTGTTAATGGCTTCATGTATGCAGCTCAAGCGTTAATGGCTTCATTTATGCCTTGTTTCTAGAATATTTTAAATATCTGGATGTTATGAACAAATGAAATTAAACTATTTCTTGTACCATTGGTGGTTTCATGTCTCCGTTGTTCCCATCGGGCTGGCCTTATAGTTTTCTGAGCAAGAATACGATCCGGAGAAGCAAAAGTCAAGTTCATCTATTCGTACTGAAGTTGCAAAAGTAACTAGAAGTGATCATTTATTCTGGGCACAAGCTTTCTCCTAGTAGAAGTAGAAGTAGAACCATAGTTCAAAAAATCGCTATGCGTTAATTTTTCGTTTTGCCACCGCCTTGCGCTTTTTTGACCAAAGCGCATGCTTATGCGCAATTATGCGCAGATTAAGCGCAATTATGTGCTAGGCGTTTTGCTATCGCCTAGAGCCTAGGCGCACTTAGGCGCTCACTGAGGCACGCCTTTTTTAACTATGAGTAGAACACAATCTATACTTTTGGTTTTTCATGTTTATTGGCAGTCAGACAATTGTCACTATATAATTTGTTCAAATTATAGATACCTAGCTAAAATTTCCAATCCATCTGGACATCTGAAATTATTGTGAACATAGATCTAATATTGGCCTGACGTGTGCTAACAACAAGCAAACAAACTGTTGGATTTGTGTCTTGTTGTAGAAGTAGAAGAATATATTACTGCTCTGTTTTGTACACCTGTCAAAATTTAACCACTACTATGTTCAATCCATATATCAAGTTATATAGGATTTACTTTGTTGATTGAAAACATTTATACAAACGTATATTGATATTTTATATATTTGTATTAAGGATCCCTGGGTTTTAGTTTACTGTAGACCTTCTTCTCAATATCTGACAGAGTAAAAAAAGATGGTTGATAAATATGTTGCTCTGAACCTTGGCTTATCAAGTCGCGGAGCTTGGAGATGTCGTGTGGTGGTGTGGAGCGTTGGGGTAGGTAAGCAGAACATCATCAACTCTGCCTCACCTCTTCCTCTCATGTTGTCCGATGGTAATTTTATTTTTATCCTTCCTGTTGATGTACAGCAGTGCAGTCCGGTTCTTTTGATTTTCCTTTTTTATTAGTTTTGACTCATATTGGGAGAAGTTATAATTAGGTCGTACTTTTGCATTAAATGGAAATGTCAAACTCCATGCTTAAGTAGTATTTTGGTACTTCCCGCAAAAGAAGGTTGTATTTTGGTAGTACTGTGTTTTGGAGAAGCTCTATATGTAAATGGTGTTAGAAATGTATTTTGTAAGCGGATAGGATCAATATGCTTAACATGGTACAAACTAGTTTTGTTCTGGTTTTGAAAAAGAGGGAACCTAGAGAGGCTAGAGTTTGTGCAATGTAACTGCTAATATGTTCTCTGAGAAGTTTCAGCGGAGGCTTGCTGAGCAGTTCCAGAAGCAGATGCAAAATATTAACTCGGATTTTGACCTACAGATGTTCAAGCTGGAGGATGTTCTCCAATGAGATGTAGAATGAAGGCTTTGATGTCAAGTACGAGAATGTGCAAGGATGTTTGTGGAAGAATGTTAGGATGGTATGTAGTTGCCTACTACAAAGAGCCAAGGCAGATGATGTGCCTCTTAGACAAATTACAGAAAAAAATGCGAGGAGTTTTTGCTCTCAAGACAATGAACCATAATGTCTCCTATTTCAGTAGTTACATCGGTTTATTGTTCTTGGATGGGATGCATGTTACTATCATGAATTATGTGAATTATGTAACTTGATTTATATTCTATTGGTAACGTGAAATCTAGCTATGTGAGGGCAAACGAATGTTCGTTGGCAAAACAAACCATGTCCAATAGTCGGTCGGGAAAGGCCTGTGACACCCAATGGAATGTTGGTCGGGAAAGATTACCCTGTCTAATAGTCAGTCGGGAAAGGTCCATGGCAGCCTTGTTAGATAGTCGGTTGGCAAAGATTTACCCTATCACATAGTCGGTCGGGAAAGGCCCATGGCAGCCCCAACAGACTGTTGGTTGGGAAATGCCCGTGACAGCCCCAACGGACTATTGGTCGGGAAAGATACTCCATAGCCGACTAGCCGTCGGTCGGGAAAGATATGTCAGTCGGGAAAGCGCTTTCCCGTCTGGACTTTCCCCAACAGACATTGTTGGTCGGCAATACTCTTTCCCAACCGACTGTTTGTTGGCAGAACTAGTATTCCCGACAAACTTGGGTGTTGGGGATGTAGTGTCGTGGTGTAGTGATATAACTTCAATGCAAATATACCCAAACATAACTCATTATGTTGTCTTCCTTGTCCAACTTCAACTAATTTGATCAAGTTTGAAAGTAATCAATGGGTATTCACAATCATAAAAGATGTCCAAGATAATATATTTGTATGAGGAAGTTCTCTTCCTTATACTAATCATTCATAAATTGCTTGTATGACCAAAACTATGATTGTCAAACTTAAATAGATTTTATTATCTAAACCAAATGTGAAACTAATACTAAGAATAAAGCACATTGATAATATCAGATTTATGATTTTCAATTCATTCACAATCTACTCTTAGGATATAATTGAAGCACAAGAGTAAACATTAAACTACTCTCAAAAGATATAAGTGAAGATCAATGAGTAGTCAAACAATCATGTAGCAATGTGAGGACTCTCTCTCAATAAATATTTTCAGATCTGAGTATTTTATTCAAACAGCAAACAAAACAAAAATATACTCCAAGAAGAGCACATATCATGTGAACAAATAAAAACTTAGGCTCAAGATAGGCCAATCGATATTTGTTGACGAAGAGAGGTGAGATGCGTAGCATCCCCAAGCTTAGATGCTTGAGACTTCTTTTAATATTGACATGGGGAGCCTTTGGCATCCCCAAGCTTGAGATTTTGTGTCTCGTTAATTCCTCTCATATCACGCTTTCCTAAATCTTAAAAGCTTCATCCACACAAAACTCGACATGAATGCGTGAGATAGGTTAGTGCACATAAGAATAAATCAACACTTTATGTACTGCGAAGACAAATTGCACGATAATTTTCAAACATTATATACTGTTTACTAGCATTTTCTCAATTTACATCTACCAATATAAGCTATGGAAACTATAGGGAAAGTACATAACAAAACTATGACAACAATCTGTCTAAAAGGACAGTCTGTAGCAATTAATTCAAAATGTGTACTTATGTAACTCAAATATTTCTGCAACTTTAGGACAAAATAAATAATTTGCGTGACAGTACTGCGTAAAAATTTCAGAAACTTTCCACATCACACTAAAATATGAAAATTCAAACACTTCGGCAAAAGTTTCTGTTTTTATACATCACATATGAAACATGCAATTGAGGCATCCTAAAGGCAAATCTTGGAACTTTTTATTGAAAACCATGAGTGTAAATAACAACTAATAGAGAACAACAAAATAAAATGACGCTCCAAGCAAAAGACAAATTATGTGATGACTAAAAATATAGCTCCAAGTAAGATATACCGATAGTATTGAAGACGAAAGAGGGGATGCCTTCCGGGGCATCCTGATACGTCTCCAATGTATCTAAAATTTTGATTGTTCCATGCTGATATATTATCATTCTAGGATACTTTTTTGGTCTTCATTTACCAATTTATAATATTTTTGAGCACTAACCTATTGACCCAGTGCCGAGTGCCAGTTGCTGTTTTCTGCATCTTTTTGGCTTTTCAGGTTTACAGTACGAAACGAAGTCCAATTGCCACAAAACTTTTTGATAACTTTTTATGGACCAAAAGAAGACCTGGAAGCTTCGGAAGGAGGTCGGGAGGCACACGAGGGCCCCACCACACATCAGGGCGCGCCCTGATATGTGGTGGCCCCCTCTAGGCTCTCCCGACGTCCCTCTCTCGCCTATAAATTCTCTAATATTCCAAAAACCCTAAAGGCAGTCCCAAAACCCTTTTTCCACTGCCGCAAGTCTCTGTTCCGTCGCGAGGCCATCTGGAGCTCCGTTCCGGCACCCTATCGGAGGGAGGATCAATCACGGAGGGCCTCTACATCAACCTTGTTGCCCTCATGATGATGTCTGAGTAGTTCACCACAGACCTACGGGTCCATAGCTGGTACTTAGATGGCAATCTCTCTATCTCTTGATCTTCAATACAATGGTCATTGCATCTTCATTTTGATCTATCCGATGTAATCCTATTGTGCGGTGTGTTTGTTGGGATCCGATGAATTGTGGGTTTATGTTCAGATTATTCATGAGAAGTATTTGAGATGCCTCTGATATATATTGTTTCTTAATTGCATGATTATTATAGCTTCGTAATGCTCTCAGATCTATTGATGTGCTTTGGCCAAGTAGATTGATATTTCATCGGTGGGAGTGGTCTGTTGTGGTAGGTTCAACCTGACGAGTTTCTATATCCCAGTGAAAAAGTAGGGGACAAGATATGCCTTTGTGTTGTTGCTACTAAGGATAACACGATGGGGTTCATTCATATTGCTTGAGTTTACTTTGTCTACATCATGTCATCGTTCTCCATGCATTACTCTATTTTACTTAATACTCTAGATGCATGCTGGATAGCGGTCGATGAGTGGAGTAATAGTAATAGGTGCAGGCAGGAGTCGGCCTATTTGTTTATGGAGGTGATGCCTGTATACACATGATCATTGCCGTGAAAATTGCATAACTATCCGCTTTTCATTCAATTGCCCAAGAGTATTTTGATACCCACCGTATGATGCCTACATGAGAGATGCCGCTAGGAAAAACTATGGCCCCCAAGTTTATCCACTTGTGTATTTACAAATGCTACAATTACCTTGCTTCCTTTATTTATCTTTTATTTTATTTTGCAATTTATATTTATCAACAATTATCTACACACCTCATTTGCTTGCAAATAACGAGATCAAGGGGATTGACAACCCTCTTGCCAGCGTTGGGTGCAAGTTGTTTGTTCATTTGTGTGCAGCCTCTAAAGACGGTTGAGGATTGATATTCCTATTGGTTCGATAAACCTTGGTTTCATAACTGAGGGAAATACTTACCCACTTTGTGCTGCAATTACCCGTTCCTCTTCACGGAAAACCCAACGTAGATCACAAGTATCAGGAAGGATTTCTGGTGCCGTTGCCGGTGAATATCATCATCAACTATCAAGTAACTTCACACAAATTTTCATTCACTTCTTCTTCTTTTTATTTGCTGTTATATTTAGCTTGTCTCATAAAAATCAAAAATACAAAAATATTTATCTTTGATTGTTACTAGTTTACTTCTTCGCTTGCTAGTTCACTTGTCTTGCTTGTTACTTTGCTTGTTCGATCACCATGTCTCAAGATACTACTAAGTTGTGTGACTTCTCAAATACTAATAATAATGATTTTATTAGTACACCTATACCACCCGCCACTAATGCGGAGGCTTTTGATATTAATGCTGCATTGCTAAATCTTGTCATGAAGGGTCAATTTTTGGGAAGTCCTAATGAGGATCCCGCGTCACATCTTAATACCTTTGTTGAATTATATGACATGCAAAAGAAAAAGGTTATGGATAATGATATTGTGAAATTGATATTATTTCCTTTTTCACTAAGAGATAAAGCTAAAGCTTGGTTTTCATCTTTACCGCGTAATAGTATTAGAACATGGGATAAGTGTAAAGATGCTTTTATTGCCAAGTATTTTCCTCCTGCTAAGATCATCTCCCTTAGAAATCAAATAATGAATTTTAAATAGCAAGATCAAGAGCTTGTTGCACAAGCTTGGGAGATAATGAAATTAATGATAAGAAATTGTCCAACTCATGGTTTAAATTTGTGGATGATCATACAAAACTTCTATGTTGGACTAAACTTTGTGTCTAGAAATCTTCTAGATTCTGTTGCAGGTGGTACCTTTATGGATGTGAACTTAGGAGAGGCCACCAAACTTCTGGACAACATCATGACAAATTATTCTCAATGGCATACCGAAAGGGATCCAACCGGTAAGAAGGTAAATTCTGTTGAAGAAATCGCTACTTTGAGTGAAAAAGTGGGTGCTCTTATGAATATGGTTGCTAGTAAAAATGCTCATGTTGATCCCAATGATATTCCCTTGCCTACTTTGATTGAGAAAAATAAGTATGCTATTGATGTGAACTTTGTCTCGCGAAATAATTTCAGCAACAATGCTTGTAGAGGAAACTTCAATTCTAGACAGTATCCCGGTAATTTCTCTAACAACTATGGAAATTCTTATGGAAATTCTTCTACAAATTCTAATAGGATGCCCTATGATCTTGAGAACAAAATTAAAGAATTTATTAATTCTCAAAAGGTTTTCAACACTATGGTAGAAGAAAAATTGCATGTAGTTGACACTTTGGCTTAAAAAATGGATAGAATTGCTCTTGATGTGCAAACACTTAAAAATAAAACTTTGCAACCAAAGCATGATTTTAATGATGCTATTAAATCTATCCAAATATCTATTAATCAAAGTAAGGAGAGGACCACTAAGTTGAGAGCTAAGCGTGAATTCTTAGAAAAAGCTCTTCCACCCGGTTTTTACCGGAATCATGATGAAGATCTTAAAATGATTGGTACTTCTTCTATTGAATCTTTATTTACCTCTCTGAATATAAATGATAAAGGGACTGGAGATGATTCAACTCTAGTTGAGAAGCGTCCCGTTTGCTTAGAGGGTGATGATTTTGATGCTAAAACTGAAAAGCGTGGGTTTGGAGAGGTCAAAAGTTTAACTAGTGATGTGCCCACTATTTTGGATTACAAGGACTTTAATTAAGATAATTTATATTTAGTAGAATATATTCCCTTGTTGCAATCCATTATTAGCTCACCCAATGCTTATGAACAAAACAAAGCTTTTACCGAACATATAGTACAATCTATGATAAAAGCTTATGATGAGAAACTTGAGCTTGAAGTTTCTATTCCTAGAAAATTGCATGATGAGTGGGAACCTACTATAAAAATAAATATAAATAAATATGAATGCAATGCCTTGTGTGACCTTGGTGCTAATGTTTCAACTATTCCTAAAACACTTTGTGATGTGCTTGGTCTCACTAATATTGAAGATTGTTCCCTTTACTTGCATCTTGTGGATTCTACCATTAAGAAACCTCTAGGTAGAATTAATGATGTGCTTATTATTGCAAATAAAAATTATGTGCATGTATATTTCATTGTGCTTGATATTGATTGCAATCCTACTTGTCCCATAATACTTGGAAGAGCATTCTTACGAACTATTGGTGCAATCATTGACATGAAAGAGGGAAGCATAAGGTTCCAATTCCCATTAAAGAAATGGATGGAACACTTACCTAGAAAGAGAATTAAACCACCTTATGAATCAATCATGAGAGCTACTTATGGGTGGAGTGTCAAAGATGACAATACTTGAAACTATGCATTATGCCTAGCTAGGGGCATAAAACAATAGCGCTTGTTGGGAGGCAACCCAATAGTTATCTTTAAATTTTTGCTTTAAAAATTATGTTTATTTTTAATAACATTATTATTGCCTCTATAATGATTATGTTTTTGTGTTTAAATTAGTCTATGTGCCAAGTAAAGCCTTTGGGATGACTCACAAGATGAGTAGAATCGATGCTGAAAAAAAATAGAAACTTTTGACTCCAGTACATGAATTTTCATTTATTTTTTTGCAGCATGATAATAATATGAAATTTTTAAAAAGTGTTTCTATACAAAGTTTAGAGGTTTTCCTAATTTTTCAGAATTTTTAGAGTTACATCATTACAGGTTCTCTACAGATTTCTACAGACTGTTATCTTTTAGACAGATTCTGTTTTTGCTTGCATAGTTGCTTATTTTTATTATGCTATGGATTGTATCGGGCGGTATAAGCCATGGAGAAGTTAGAATACAGTACCTATTATGCATTTATGAAATTGGAATAAATTTATAACAGTACCTAAAGTATGCAATATGTTTCTTATACTAACGGATCTCACGAAGTTTTTGTTGAGTTTTGTGTGACTGGAGTTTTCAAGTTTTGGGTGTTATCGTGATGGACAAAGGAATAAGGAGTAGCTTGGGGATGCCCAAGGCACCCCAAGGTAATATTTTAAAGGATACTCAAGCGTCTAAGCTTGGGGATGCCCCGGAAGGCATCCCCTCTTTCGTCTCAATCCATTGGTATGTCACTTGAAGCTATATTTTTATACGTCACATGATATGAGTTTTGCTTGGAGCGTTGTTTGCTTTTATTTGCTTTTACTTTCAGTTTGCCACAATCATTGTTTGATGGACACACCTATTTAAGAGAGACACACCTTCATCATAATTTGTTAGAATACTCTATGTGCTTCACTTATATCTATTGAGCTTAGCAGTTGCTCTAGTACTTCACTTATATCTTTTTGAGCACGGTGGCGTGTAGATTTTATAGAAATAATTTCACTCTCGTTCTTCACTTATATTTGTTTGAGAGTTAATAAATAGTGACGGTAATTTGCATGGGTCATAATACTAGTCCAATAATATTAGGTATTCAATGAGTGATAATCAAAACCACCATGTAGCACATATAAAGAAATTGTGGGTCAATGATATTGATGTGGTAATATGAAATAGGTGTGAGTTCATAATTGTTAAACTGTAGAATTGTTGATATTAAGAAAGGTTGACCTTTTTGTTCATCTAAAAAATTAAAGAGGCATGGTGATGATGTGTGAGCATTTCTATTCCTCGTTGAAATCCTAGTGTTGTTTCGGGTCGGAAGCGCGCGATGGTTAACTCCTCCCAACCTCTTCCCTCAGGGCATGCGAGTAGTACTTTGATTTATGATAAACTAATAGAACTTTGCAATAAGTATATGAGTTCTTTATGAATAATGCGAAACCATGGACATACACAATCTCACCTTCTCATATTTTGCTAGCCTCTTCGGTACCGTGCATAGCCCATTCTCACCTCGAGCATCGGTGCAACTTTAGCCGGTGCATCCAAACCCCATGACATGATACGCACTATTGCACATAAGCCTTATTATATCTTCCTCAAAACAGCCACCATACCTACCTATCATGGCACTTCCATAGCCATTCCGAGATATATTGCCATGCAAATTCCATCGTCACTTCACATGACTAGTTCGTTCATCATCATATTGCTTTGCATGATCATATAGAGCTGACATAGTATTTGTGGCAAAGCCACCGTTCATCATATTTTTGATACATGTCACGCTAGATCATTGCACATCCTGGTACACTACCAGAGGCATTCATACAGAATCATATCTTCATATCAGTTCTCCATATCGAGTTGTAAGTAAATAAAAGTGTGATGATCATCATTATTAGAGCATTGTCCCAGTGAGGAAAGAATGATGCAGACTATGATTCTCCCACAAGTCGAGATGAGACTCCGGACGAAAAATAGAGATGGGGGAGGCCAAATGAGCCCACCATCCATTCAAAAAATGATAGAAAATGAGAGAAGGGACCTTGCTACTATCTTTTACCACACTTGTGCCTCAAAGTGGCACCATGCTCCTCCTGTAGAGAGTCTCATGATATATCATTTTCCTATGCTAGTGGGAATCACTTATTCATTTTACAAACTTGGCTTGTATATTCCTATGACGGGCTTCCTCAAATTCCCGGGGTCTTCATGAGCAAGCAAGTTGGATGCACACCCCACTTAGGTTCATTTGAGCTTTCATACACTTATAGCTCTAGTGCATCATTTGCATGGCAATCCCTACTCCTTGCATTGACATCTATCAATGGGCATCTCCATAGCCCATTGGTACGCCTAGTTGATGTGAGATTATCTTCTCCACTTTTTACCCCTTTGATATCTACCACCATATTCTATTCCACTTAAATGTTATATCCAATGGCTCACGCTCATGTATTGTGTGAAGAATAAAAAGTTGGTGCATATTGAAAAAGTACGATCCAATTGCCTGACTTGGACACCGTGGTGCTTCACATTTGTATTAATGTGGTGAAGATGGAGCCATGGCTTGCTAATATAATAAGATGAATGGGGGGTAAACATTCCTTAGGGATCGTATACTTTGAAAGATTGATGATTTTGTTTCTTATACTTTAATTATTGCTATTTTACTATTTGTTGATTCATCATTGCTCAATTAGCATACATGCATAAGATTACATAATGGATAGCATGTCATGTCAAAAATTATGCTTTTATCATTTACCTACTCGAGGACGAGCATGAATTAAGCTTGGGGATGCTTGATACGTCTCCAACGTATCTATAATTTTTTATTGTTCCATGCTGATATATTATCATTCAAGGATACTTTTTGGGTCTTTATTTACCAATTTATAATATTTTTGAGCACTAACCTATTGACCCAGTGCCCAGTGCCAGTTGATGTTTTCTGTATCTTTTTGGCTTTTCAGGTTTACAGTACGAAACGAAGTCCAATTGCCATGAAACTTTTTGATGATTTTTTCTGGACCAAAAGAAGACCTGGAAGCTTCGGAAGGAGGTCAGGAGGCGCACGAGGGCCCCACCACACATCAGAGTGCGCCCTGGGGGGCGCGCCCTGATATGTGGTGGCCCCCTCGTGGCTCTCCCGACGTCCCTCTCTGGCCTATAAATTCTCTAATATTGCAAAAAACCCTAAAGGCAGTCCCGAAACCCTTTTTCCGCTGCCACAAGTCTCTGTTCCGTCGTGAGGCCATCTGGAGCTCCATTCCGGCACCCTGTCGGAGGGGGGATCGATCACGAAGGGCCTCTACATCAACCTTGCTGCCCTCATGATGATGTCTGAGTAGTTCACCACAGACCTATGGGTCCATAGCTAGTACTTAGATGGCAACCTCTCTATCTCTTTATCTTCAATACAATGGTCATCGCATCTTTGCTTTGATCTATCCGATGTAATCCTATTGTGCGGTGTGTTTGTTGGGATCCGATGAATTGTGGGTTTATGTTTAGATTATTCATGAAAAGGATTTGAGATGCCTCTGATATATATTGTCTCTTAATTGCATGATCATTATAGCTTCGTAATGCTCTCCGATCTATTGATGTGCTTTGGCCAAGTAGATTGATATTTCATCGGTGGGAGTGGTGCGTTGTGGTAGGTTCAACCTGACGAGTTTCTATATCCCAGTGACAAAGTAGGGGACAAGATGCGTCTTTGTGTTGTTGCTACTAAGGATAACATGATGGGGTTCATTCATATTGCTTGAGTTTACTTTGTCTATATCATGTCATCGTTCTCCATGCATTACTCTGTTTTACTTAATACTCTAGATGCATGCTGGATAGCGGTCGATGAGTGGAGTAGTAGTAATAGGTGCTGGCAGGAGTCAGCCTATTTGTTTATTGACATGATGCCTATATACACATGATCATTGCCGTGAAAATCGCATAACTATCCGCTTTTCTATCAATTGCCCAACAGTAATTTGTTACCCGACGTATGTTGCCCACATGAGAGATGCCGCTAGGGAAAACTATGGCCCCCGAGTTTATTCAATTATGTATTTACAAACGCTACAATTACCTTGCTGCCTTTATTTATCTTTTATTTTATTTTGCAATTTATATTTATCAGCAATTATCTACACACCTCATTTGCTTGCAAATACCGAGATCGAGGGGATTGACAACCCTCTTGCTCGCGTTGGGTGCAAGTTGTTTGTCCATTTTTGTGCAGCTGCTGAAGACGGTTGAGGATTGATATTCCTATTGGTTTCATAAACCTTGGTTTCATAACTGAGGGAAATACTTACCCACTTTGTGTTGCAATTACCCGTTCCTCTTCACGGAAAACCCAACGCAGATCACAAGTATCACATCCCCAAGCTTAGACGCTTGAGTCTTCCTTGAGTATTGCCTTCGAGGTTCCTTGGGAATCCCCAAGCTTAGGGTCTTGCCACTCCTTATTCTCCTTATATCGGTATCTCACCCAAAACTTGAAACTTCAATCACACAAAACTCAACGAAACTTCGTGAGATGGGTTAGTATAATAAATATAGACCATTCACTTAGGTACTATCAAGACATGATTCATAATTGTTATCACATAATACCTACTCTATTCTAACATTCACATAATTTATATCACACAATAAGCTATGGGAGCACTGAAACAAGCAAACTATTCATGCAAACCAGAATCTGTCAAGAACAGAACAGTCCGTAAAGATCTGAATAAAACCCATATTTCGTTATCTCTGGAAATTCTGAAAAAATAGGACAACGTAGAGAATTTGCAGAGCAAAACTATGTAGACATTTCTGAATATTTTGACACTCTAGTAAAATCTGGGAAATTCTATACTGGAGGCAAAAGTTTCTGTTTTTGCACAGAATCAAATCAACATTTATCCACACTATCCCAAAGGCTTTACTTGGCACATTATTGAAATAAAAGGCACAAAACATGATTAATACAGTAGATTAATCATGTGAACACATAGTGACTAAAAGTACAAGTGTTGGGTTGTCTCCCAACAAGCGATTTTTCAATTCCTTTTAGCTAGGCATGATGATTCAATGATGCTCACATAAAGGTAAAGAATTGAAACACAAAGTGAGCATCATGAAGCATATGACAAGAACTTTTAAGACTAACACACTTCCTATGCATAGATATTTTGCAAGTAAACAATTTATTGTAGCAAGAATCAACTTTCATAGGAAGGCAAAACAAGCAAAACTTCAATATTCGGAACACATAGAGAGGAAACTTGATATTATTGCCATACCTACAAGCACATGTTCCTCCCTCATAATAACTTTCAATAGCATCATGAAGGAATTCAACAATATAACTATGACATAAAGCATTCTGTTCATGATCCACAAGCATAGAAAATTTATTACTCTTCACATAAGCAAACTTCTCATTCATAATAGTGGGAGCAAACTCAAAAAAATAACTATCATGAGATGCTTGATTGACATAACCAAATTGAACATTAAAATCATGATGACAAGTTTCATGGTTATAAATAATCTTTATAGCATGCATGACATCGCCATAATCATCATAGATAGCAACTTTGTTGTAGTAATCAATTGAAACCTCTTCCGAGATAGTGGAATCATTATTAAATAAAGTCATGACCTCTCCAAATCGACTTTCATAATTATTACTATAAGATTCAACACCCTCCAAAAAAGTGGAATCATTAGTACCTAGAGTTGACACTCTTCCAAACCCACTTTCATCAATATAATCATCATAAATAGGAGTCATGATATCATCATAATAAATTTGCTCATCAAAACTTGAGGGACTAAATATATCATCTTCATCAAACATAGCATTGTTACTTGTTATTCATCTAAGTATCAATAGTTAAAGCGTGTTACTTGTTATTCATGTAAATATTGGCTATGGAATGATGATGATGTGTGAGCATTCTTATTCCTCGTTGAAATCCTAGTGATGTTCGGGTCGGAGGCGCGCGATGGTTAACTCCTCCCAACCTCCTCCCTAGGGGTATGCGGTAGTACTTTGCTTCAAGAGAGCTAATAAGGCTTTGCAATAAGTATATGAGTTATTTATGACTAATGTGAATCCATGGATGTACGCACACTCACCGTTCTGCATATTGCTAGCCTCTTCGGTACCGTGCATTGCCCATTCTCACCTCGAGGATCGGTGCAGCCTTCACCGGTGCATCCAAACCCCATGATATGAAACGCTCTATCACACATAAGCCTCCTTATATCTTCCCCAAAACAGCCACCATACCTACCTATTATGGCATTTACATAGCCATTCCGAGATAGATTGCCATGAAACTTCCACCGTTACATCACATGACTTGTATGTTCATCATTATATTGCTTTACATGATCATGTAGCTGACATAGTATTTGTGGCACACCCACCGTTCATCATTGTTTACATGTTACACTAGATCATTTCACATCCTGGTACACTACCAGAGGCATTCATATCGAGACATTTCTTTTGAGTTATCGAGTTTTAAGTAAATAAAAGTGTGATGATCATCATTATTAGAGCATTGTCCCAGTGAGGAAAGGTTGATGGAGTAATGATTCCCCCACAAGTCGGGATGAGATCCGGATGAAAAATGAAAAAATGGGGGGGGCAAATGTGCCCACCAAGAAAAAAAAGAAAAAAGAGAGAAAAATAAAAAAGAAAAAAAGAAGAAAAAAAGAAATGAGAGAAAAAGACAGAAGGGACTTTGCTACTGTCCTTTACCACACATGTGCCTTAAAGTGGCACCAATAGAGTGTCGGTGTACTAAGAAACGGGGTCCTTAGAACCCGGACGTGTGCACCAGACGCTGCAGCCTCCAGCCCGGTAAGATCTTGCCAGGCACGAGCATTCCTCCAACTACGACGAGCAAAAGCCAAGTAACCCCAGCAAGACGCCTTGCTAGGGGCTGAGGGATGTACGCACCCGCCAAGGACTCCCCCGCCAAGGCCCAGCTACGCGTCGCTAGGCTGGTTGTCCACATCGACCAGGTGGCGAGCGGGCAGGTGCGTAGGTGGAACTGGCCGGGGTGCATGGCAGCATGGAGGGATTTACAGCAGCTTTAACGACACACATCCCATGGCGTGGCAAAAGAATAGAAGGTAGTTGGGCGGACGTCACAGAAGGAGATGCAATCCTTGCCGGGTCACCAGCTTGACACCTCACAGCGCATTCAATGCGCCTGTCCTAGTCCGTCAGAGTTAGGTATTTCCCACTACCACCTCTGCTCACACCCTGGCAGGAGGCAGTGTCCACTGTTCGCCAGGTGTAAAGACCATTTTGCCACTGTGGTAACCCCTTGTCTATAAAAGGAGGCCCATGGCTACCTTTACAAAGGTCGAAACTCTGTTCATTTTACACGCGTAGCCGCACTCCCGAGGCACCTCTTGCCGGGGCTGTTGCGCCTTGTACTGTGAACACCCATAAAGCACAAGAACACAGGACGTAGGTTCTTACGCTCCGGCGGCTCGAACCTGTCTAAACCCCCGCGTACACAGGAATCTGTGATGCTCTTTGTGTCAGAAACTTACCCACCTGATTACAAAGGGTCCTTGCTGGATCCATAGATCGCCGTTTCCCTGACATCTTTGGCGCGCCAGGTAGGGGGGAGTTTCTGGCACGAACCTTCACCGGTCTCTGGGCACCATTACAAGCAGCCTCATCGTCGCATATGGCTCCCAAGAAGGCCAAGGGTGCGGCGTCTCCTGCTGCAACCACATCCAAGCTGTCACCTCAGGCGGCCCTGGCAGCGCCGACGGAGGAGACCACCGCGCTCACCCTGCTGGTGAGCGCAGCCACAACAACATGCGGAGCTCCGCGAGCCGTGACCCAGACCCCTCCATCGTGAAGACGCGGAACGCACCGGCGGCGTCGGGGGCTGAAGACGAAGCAGCGGCGGCCGCGGCTGCGGCTGCAGTGGCGGCGAAGGCTATTGCGCCTCCGTCGCACCCTTTGCAGGATGATCGCGACCAACATCCCCGAGGTGGCGAGCCCGGGCAACGCGTGGACAAGACCCCTGAGCGTCCCTCCCATGGCGCGCAGGGCCAAGCTCGACAGCAGCCTCCTGGAGCTGATGAGCGGCGCGCGACGGCACGAGCGAACGCTCCTCCTGACACTGTTAGGAGTAAGAGTGTCACCCATGCCTCACGTCGCTCCATGCCCAGGACTGCGGAAGAGGCTCTAGCACAGGCACAGCTCTTGCTGAACATCCCGCCTGCGCCGGAGAAGATGGAGGACTGGAGGGCAACCATACAAAGTCTGCTGAGCTTCACGAACCGCGACAGGCCGGAGGGGGCAGGACCATCGCACGCATGATACGACTCCAATGTATCTATAATTTTTGCTTGTTCCATGCTGTTATATTATCATTCTTGGATGTTTTACAATCACTTTATAGCAACTTTATATCATTTTTTGAGACTAACCTATTGACATAGTGCCAAAGAGCCAGTTGCTATTTTTGCTTGTTTTTTAATTCGCAGAATATCAGTACCAAACGGAGTCCAATCGCGATGAAACTTTTTAGAGATTTTTTATGGACCAGAAGACATCCAGTGGGCCAAAGAAGGGCCAGAGAGGTGGGTTGTGGAGAACACAACCCACCAGGGCGCGCCAGGGGGCCCCGGCGCGCCCTGATGGGTTGTGCCCTCCATGGGGCCCCTCTCCACCGCCTCTAACACCTATAAATACCCAAATGTTCAGAAAGCCCTAGGGGAGTCAACAAAAAACACATCCATCCACCGCAAGTTCCAGAACCTCGAGATCCAATCTAACACCATCATGGAGAGGTTCATCTTCTTCATAGGTGCCTCTTCGATGATGCATGAGTAGTCCACCATAGACCTACAGGTCCGTAGGCAGTAGCTAGATGGCTTCCTCTCTCTCTTTCGATTCTCAATACAATGGTCTCTTGGAGATCTATTTGATGTAAACTTTTGCGGTGTGTTTGTTGGGATCCGATGAATTTTGAGTTCATGATCAGTTTCTATCCATGAATATTATTTGAGTCTTCTTTGATCTCTTATATGCATGATTACTTATAGCCTCGTATTTCTTCTTCGAATCTTTGGTTTAGTTAGGCCGACTAGATCGATTTTTCTTGCCATGGGAAGAGGTGCTTTGCGATGGGTTCGATCTTGCGGTGTCCTTTCCCAGTGACAGAAGGGGCAGCAAGGCACGCATGTATCGTTGCCATTAAGGATAACAAGATGGGGTCTATTCCTACATGAATAGATCTTGTCTACATCATGTCATCGTTCTTAATGCATTACTCCGCTTTTCCATGAACTTAATACACTAGATGCATGCTGGATAGCGGTCGATGTGTGGAGTAATAGTGGTAGATACAGGCAGGAGTCAGTCTACTTATGTTGGACGTGATGCCTATATAATGATCATCGCCTTGGATATCGTCATGATTATTTGATCTTCTATCAATTGCCCAACAGTACTTTGTTCACCCACCGTGTGCTATACTCATGAGAGAAGCCACTAGTGAATCCTACGGCCCCCAGTCTACTTTTCCAACATATTGCTTTCCGATCTATATTTTTGCCTCTTTTGTTTTCAGATCTATTGTTCCAAAAAAACTAAAAATATATTGCTGCACTTTTTATTTGCTCTTTTTATTTTGTGTTCTTGAGAGATCTATCTCTCCAATCTATCACTACCTAATCTATATTTTTACCGTAGAGAGATTGACAACCTCTCTTTCGCGTCGGGTTACAAGTATTTGTTATTTGTGTGCAGGTGCTGCTTATTAGGTGGTGGTGATCCTCCTACTGGTTCGATACCTTGGTTTCATAACTGAAGGAAATACTTACCGTCAATGTGCTGCATCATCCCTTCCTCTTTGGCGGAAAACCCGATGCAGTCTCAAGCCACGTTAAAGGAATTTCTGGCGCCATTGCCGGGGAGGAAGCGGTCTCTTCTACGTGCCAATCTCTGGCGCCGAGGAGACACCATCATCATCTACCAGGTTCCTAATCACAAATCTCATCTCCTTGCAATTACATTATTTGCCATTTGCCTCTCGTTTTCCTCTCCCCCACTTCACCAATTTGCCGTTTTATTCGCCCTCTTTTTCGTTTGCCTTTTTCTCGTCAGATTTCTTGCTTGCTTGCAATCTTGTTTGCGTAGTCATGATGCCTCAACGGAAGTATTATGATGTTCCTTACCCCAATATTTTGCTTGAAATTGAGAAAAGTACTAAGGAATATATGACTACACAATTTTAGCATAACAAATATTTTACCGATGAGCTTAGAGAACACTCTACCGTACTAGATGCTTTAACAAAGCAACTTGATGATATTAGTAGAGAAGTTTGTAATCTCCAATCTAAGTATGCTCATGCTGAAAATCTGCTTGGTAAAATCTCCGATGCACAAGCCAGTTTAATAAATCAAATGGCTAACAAACCGATCTCTCTAAAGAATAAAAATGATGAAGATCTTAAAGTGGTTGGTGTTTCTTCTATTGATTCCTTGTTTAGAAATATTAAGATTGATGATAAAGGGACTGAAGTAGAGTCAACTTTAGCTAGAAGGCGTCCCAATAATTTGGAGGGTGAAAATCTTGATGAAAAAATTGATGAAAGTGGGTTTGAAGAGGTCAAAACTATAACTAGTGATGTGCCCACTATTTTGGATTGCAAAGACTTTAATTATGATAGTTGCTCTTTGATTGAATGTATTTCTTTGCTGCAATCCATGTTTAATTCACCCCATGGTTATGAGCAAAATAAAGCTTTTACTAAACATATCGTTGATGCCATGATGAAATCTTTTGAAGAAAAGTTGGAGTTGGAAATTTCTATTCCTAGAAAATTACATGATGAGTGGGAACCTACCATTAAGGTCAAGATTAAAAATTATGAGTGTTTTGCTTTATGTGATTTGGGTGCTAGTGTTTCCATGATTCCGAAATCTTTATGTGATGTGCTTGGTCACACCAATATTGAAGAATGTTCCCTTAATTTGCACTTGGAGGATTCTACTATTAAAAAGCCTTTGGGAAGAATTAATGATGTTCTTATTCTTGCAAATAGGAACTATGTGCCCATAGATTTTATTGTTCTTGATATTGATTGCAATCCGTCTTGTCCCATTATACTTGGTAGACCATTCTTACGCACTATAGGTGTCGTGATTGATATGAAAGAGGGTAATATTAGATTTCAGTTTCAACTAAGAAAGGGTATGGAACACTTCCCTAGAACAAGAATTAAGCCACCATATGAATCAATCATGAGGGCATCCTATGGATCCAAAACCAAAGATGACAATACTTGAATCTATGTGTTATGCCTAGCTAGGGGCGTAAAACGATAGCGCTTGTTGGGAGGCAACCCAATGAATAAATTTATTTTTGCTTTTTTCCTTTATGTTTTTGAGTGTTGACACAATTATGCCTCTGGTATGATTGTGTTTTTATGTTTTATTTAGTGTTTGTGCCAAGTAGAGCCTTTAGGATGATTCATAAGATGAGTAGAAGCGATGCTGAATCTGAAACAGAAACTTTGCCTTCAGTGTCCGAATTTTCATTTTTTACTGGAACGTGGTATTGAGCTCAAATTTTAACACAGTTTTCTACACAAATTACTTACGTTGTCCTAACTTCAGAATTTTTAGAGTTACATAAGTATGGTTAGAGTAAAGATTACTACAGACTGTTCTGTTTAAGACAGATTCTGTTTTCATTGCATTGTGTGCTTGTTTTGATGAATCTATGGGTTGTATTGAAGGGTATGAGCCATGGTAAAGTTAAAATACAGTAGGTATAATGCAATAATAAAATATGAATGGGTTTTCAACAGCACCTAAAGTAGTGATTTGCTTTATTATACTAACGGATCTCACGAAGATTTTGTTGAGTTTTGTGTGATTGAAGTTTTCAAGTTTTGGGTGAGATCACGATGGATGAAGGAATAAGGAGTGAAAAGAGCCTAAGCTTGGGGATGCTACAGCACCACCAAGATATATCCAAAGAGAAACAAGCAACTAAGCTTGGGGATGCCCCAGAGTGGCATCCCCTCTTTCTTCTAACGACCATCGGTATTTTACTTGGAGCTATATTTTTATTCGTCACATATCATGAGTTTTGCTTGGAGCATCTTGTATCATTTGAGTCTTTGCTTGCTTTGCTTGTTAGTTTTTCATTTGTATCCTTGCTGGACACACCTATTTGAAAAAGCCAAAACTATGCCATCATTTGTTAGAATCGCTCTATATGCTTCACTTAAACTTTTTGAGCTATAGAATTGCTCTAGTGCTTCACTTATATCTTTTTGAGCACTGTGTGCTTGGAAACTTTTGAAGAAATACTCTCATTCTTCACTTAGATTATTTTGAGAGTTAGTAAATTTTTAAGAAATCCTCTCATGCTTCACTTATACTATTTTGAGAGATGAGATATTTATGCTCATGTGCTTCACTTAAATTTGTTTGAGCTTGTCAAAAAGCAATGGCAATATATGAAACTAGTCCCAAAGGGATAGATATCCAAGAAGGATATAATAAAAACTTTCATGAAGATCATTGGACAAATTAAACTTGATTCCTTGTAATAGTTTTGAGACATGATGATAGTAATATGTGAGTCATGTTAGTGAGTAATTATGCTTTAGTAAGAATATTGGTGTTAAGGTTTGTGATTCCCTATGCATGCACGAAAGTCAATAATTATGCAATGAAGTTACATCCTACTTATGGTGCATTATTCGGTGTTAGTTATGCTCAATGCTTGCTTATGTGAATTTTCGTTTCTTGGTTGGTTGCTTCTCAATCTATTTGCTAGCCTCCATTTGTACTAAGTAGAAATACTACTTGTGCATCCAAAATCCTTAAACCAAGTTTTGCCTTATGAGTCCACCATACCTACCTATATGCGCTATTTCCATGCCGTTCTAAGCAAATTTGTATGTGCCATCTCTAAATTTCAAAATAAATTTTCTTTTTTGTGTTCTCGTACCGCTCATGAAACGGTGGGGAGTGTCCAATATTTTTCCATGCTAGATGTGTTATTCTCAAGATGAGTGTTTATTCACTTATCATTGCACGAGAGTACGGCGGTAATAGGGATGCCCATTCCCGAAATGAAAAACGAAAAAATATTTACTTTAAGTTGTCAAATAATAAATTTCTTGGAAAGTGTTGGTATGGAAGGCAACCGTGGATACGGCCAGCCATGGAAAGTGAAAGAATGGTGGAAAAAGGAATAAACTTTATTTTCTATTTGGGAACCGCCTATGATGTATCTAGCATGGAAAGTATTGTGAACTACTTTGTCTTTTTCGTTAACAGGAAAGGCATGTCACTCAATATTTTTCTCTTTCAATTTAAAATTTGAGCTCTGGCACCTCGACAAATCCCTACTTCCCTCTGCGAAGGGCCTATCTATTTACTTTATGCAAATTTTTATTTTTACTTTGAGTCTCCATCTTCTCTTATAAAACACCAACTAGGGGGCACTATGATCGTACTTGAGCATTGAGTATAGCTAATATTTGAGTGTTCTTCATGAATGGATCAATGATTGAGCATGATGGGCTAGGGATAACTTTCTTTAATGTTGATATTTTGAAAGACATGGTTGCTTGTTGGCATGCTTGAGTATTGAAGTCATTATGTTAAAACTAGACTATTGCTTTGAATCATCTAAAAGTGCAAATGTCCATGCTACAAAAGAAAACAATATGAGATGAACATGTTAGGCAGCATTCCACATCAGAAATTCTATTTTTATCATTTACCTACTCAAGGACGAGTAGGAATTAAGCTTGGGGATGTTGATACGTCTCCAACGTATCTATAATTTTTGCTTGTTCCATGCTATTATATTATCATTCTTGGATGTTTTACAATCACTTTATAGCAACTTTATATCCATTTTTGGGACTAACCTATTGACATAGTGCCAAAGTGCGAGTTGCTATTTTTGCTTGTTTTTACTTTGCAGAATATCAGTACCAAACGGAGTCCAATCGCGACGAAACTTTTTGGAGATTTTTTTTGGACCAAAAGACACCCAGTGGGCCAAAGAAGTGCCGGAGAAGAAGGCCAAGGAGGGCACAAGACACCAGGGCGCGCCCCAGGCCCCCTGGCGCGCCCTGGTGGGTTGTGCCCACCTCGAGACGCCTCTCCACCGCCTATGATGCCTATAAATACCCAAATATTCATAAAACCCTAGGGGAGTCGACGAAAAACACATCCAGCCGCCGCAAGTTCCAGAGCCTCAAGATCCAATCTAACACCATCACGGAGGGGTTCATTTTCTTCACAGGTGCCTCTCCGATGATGCGTGAGTAGTCCACCATAGACCTACGGGTCCGTAGGCAGTAGCTAGATGGCTCTCTCTCTCTTTTGATTCTCAATACAATGGTCTCTTGGAGATCTATTTGATGTAAACTTTTGCGGTGTGTTTGTTGCGATCCGATGAATTTTGAGTTCATGATCAGTTTCTATCCATGAATATTATTTGAGTCTTCTTTGATCTCTTATATGCATGATTACTTATAGCCTCGTATTTCTTCTTCGAATCTTTGGTTTAGTTAGGCTGACTAGATCGATTTTTCTTGCCATGGGAAGAGGTGCTTTGTGATGGGTTCGATCTTGCGGTGTCCTTTCCCAGTGACAGAAGGGGCAGCAAGGCACGCATGTATCGTTGCCATTAAGGATAACAAGATGGGGTCTATTCCTACATGAATAGATCTTGTCTACATCATGTCATCGTTCTTATTGCATTACTCCGCTTTTCCATGAACTTAATACACTAGATGCATGCTGGATAGCGGTCGATGTGTGGAGTAATAGTGGTAGATGCAGGCAGGAGTCGGTCTACCTGTTTATGGACGTGATGCCTATATACATGATCATTGTCGTGAATAAATACTGCATAACTCTGTGCTTTTCTATCAATTGCCCAACAGTAATTTGTTTACCCACCGTATGCTTTCTTCGAGAGAGAAGCCTCTAGCAAAAACTATGGCCCTCTGGTCTTTACAAAATATATTATTACAAAAAACACCAAAAATATTGCTGCCATTTATTTATTGTTATTTTATTTTATATTTATATTATCTATATATCACTACTTATCGATTGCTAGTAACGAGTTCAAGGGGCTTGACAACCCTCTTGCCCACATTGGGTGCAAGTGCCTGCTCTTTTGTTTGTATGTGCTAAAGACGGGAATTTGCGTGGTCCACCTATTGGTTCGATAACCTTGGTTCTCACTGAGGGAAATACTTATCTCATTTGTGCTACATCTCCTCTCCTCTTCGGGCAAAATCCCAACGCAGATTACACGTAGAGTGAAAACTTGTTGCAGATGTGCGATGGATGAACACGAACTACCGCGCACGCGTGAAGACCTCCATGTAAACATCTACAAAACATTTTTTTTAGTCCAATACAATAAAACAACAATGATCCTACGGAACTCACAACATCATATTCCTCTAAAAGTATCAACAAATCCGTGCCAAACTCAAGTTTGGATCAAAAATATGCATATCCTAGAAATGGTAATGCTAGGTATGTAGAACGTGGATAAACATACCGTAGATTGATCACACGGAAGGATTCAAAGTGAAAACAAATGAGTAGAGAGATCAGGTGAAGTTTTGCTAGGGTTTGAAGAGGTTTGGGGGAAGAAGAAGAAGAAGAAGAAGAAGGGGGACGATTTACCTCCTTCCTCAGGCTTATTGGAGCCGCCGGCGTGCAAAACGACCGCTCATACGGGTGCAAGCGCCCGCATGGAACGTCGTCTTTAACCCGGTTTAATTCACCTTTGCCTTCACGTAAATGAAACGACCGCTGAAACGAGAACCAGTGTCCATTCAAAACGTCGTCATTCATTCTGTCTATTATGAGATGAATAACATCTAACAGAGAACAACAAAATAAAATGACGCTCCAAGCAAAACACATATTATGTGACGAATAAAAATATAGCTCCAAGTAAGGTATACCGATAGTGTTGAAGATAAAAGAGGGGATGCCTTCTGGGGCATCCCCAAGCTTAGACACTTGAGTCTTCCTCGAATATTGTTTTGGGGGTGCCTTGGGCATCCCCAAGCTTAGAGTTTTGCCACTCCTAATTCTCCTCATATCGGTATCTCACCCAAAACTAGAAAACTTCAATCACACAAAACTCAACGGAACTTCGTGAGATGGGTTAATATAATAAATATAGATCATTCACTTAGGTACTGTCAAGACAAGATTCATAACTGTTGTCACATAATACCTACTATATTCTAACATTCACATAATTTATACCACTCAATATAAGCTATGGGAAGACTAAAACAAGCAAACTATGCATGCAAAACAGAATCTGTCAAGAACAGAACAGTCCGTAAAGACCTGAATAAAAAACATATTTCCCTATCTCTGAAAATTTTGAAAAACTAGGAAAAAGTAGAGAATTTTCAGAGAAATTTTGTGCAAAGGTTTTAGAATATTTTCACGCTCTAGTAAAATCAGGGAAATTCTGTACTGGGGGAAAAAAATTTGTTTTTGCACAGAATCAAATCAACAAGTATCCACACTATCCCAAAGGCTTTACTTGGCACATTAGTGAAATAAAAGGCACAAAAAATGATTAATACAGTAGGATAATCATGTGAACACACAATAAAAGAAAGTATAAGTGTTGGGTTGTCTCATTCACAAGCATAGAAAAATTATTATTCTTCACATAAGCAAACTTCTCATTCATAAAAGTGGGAGAAAACTCAACAAAATTACTATCATGAGATGCTTGATTGACATAACCAAATTCAACATTAAAATCATGATGACAAGTTTCATGGTTATCAATACTCTTTATAGCATACATGTCATCACCATAATCATCGTAGATAGCAACTTTGTTGTAGTAATCAATTGAAACATCTTCCGAAATAGTGGATTCATCATTAAATAAAGTCATGATTCAACACCCTCCAAAATAGTGGGATCATTAGTACCTACAGTTGACACTCTTCCAAACCCACTTTCATCAATATAATCGTCATAAATAGGAGGCATGCTATCATCATAATAAATTTGCTCATCAAAACTTGGGGGACTAAATATATCATCTTCGTAAAACATAACATCCCCAAGCTTATGGCTTTGCATATCATTAGAATCATGGATATTCAGAGAATTCATACTATCAACATTGCATCATGCTCATCTTTCAAGGATTTAATGCCAAACATTTTATTGAATTCTTCTTCTAACAATTGAGCACAATTTTCCGATCCATCATTTTCACGAAAGACATTATAAAGACAAAACATATGAGACGACCTAAATTCCATTTTTTGTAGTTTTATTTTGTAAATCAAACTAGTAATAAAACAAGAAACTAAAAGATTCATTTACAAGATATAAAGATATACCTTCAAGCACTCACCTCCCCAGCAACAGCGCCAGAAAAGAGCTTGATGTCTACTACACAACTTTATTCTTGTAGACTCGTGTTGGGCCTCCAAGCGCAGAGTTTTGTAGGACGGTAGCAATTTTCCCTCAAGTGGATGACCTAAGGTTTATTAATCCATGGGAGGTGTAGGATGAAGATAGTCTCTCTCGAACAACCATGCAATCAAATACAAGAAATCTCTTGTGTCCCCAACACACCCAATACAAGTAAATTGTATAGGTGCACTAATTCGGCGAAGAGATGGTGATGCAAGTGCAATATGGATGGTAGAAATAGGTTTTTATAATCTGAATAAATAAAAACAACAAGGTAGCAAGTAGTAAATAGCGAGAAAAATAATATATTAATTCTTGGAAATAAGGCCTAGGGTTCAGACTTTCACTAGTGCAATCCCTCAACGGTGCTAACATAATTGAATCATATAACCATCCCTCAACTTGCGACAAAGAATGACTCCAAAGTTCCTATCTAGCAAAGAACATAAGATGAAATTGTTGTAGGTAGCAAAACCACCTCAAAGTTATCCTTTCCGATCAATCTATTGAGACATCCCTATAAGTGTCACAAACATCCCTAGAGTTTGTACTAGAATAACACCTATAATATGCATCAATCGACCCTAATGTCACCTCAAGTATCCGTGGATTAATTATTCGACATGCATCAAACAATTTCAGATTCATCATATTCAATCCAACACAAAGAACTTTGAAGAGTACCCCAAGATTTCTATCAGAGAAAGTAGGACAAGAACGTGTATCAACCCATATGCATAGATTACCCCAATGTCACCGCAGGAATCCGCAAGTTGATTACCAAAACATATGTCAAGTGAATCAATAGAACACCCCATTGTCACCACGGGTATCCACATGCAAGATATATATCAAGTGTTCTCAACTCCAAAGTATTCAATCCAACAAAACGAGATCTCAAAGGGAAAGACTCAATTCATCACATCAAGATAGAGAGGGAAGAATACCATATAATCCAACTATATTAACAAAGCTCGTAGTACACCAAGATCATGACATCTCAAGAACACGACAAAGAGAGAGAGAGAGAGAGAGAGAGATCAAACACATAGCTTCTGGTACATACCCTCAGCCCCGAGGGTGAACTACTCCCTCCTCATCATGGTGGCCGCCGGGATGATGAAGTTGGCCTCTGGTGCTGATTTGCCCCTCTGTCGGGGTACCGAAAAGGGCTCCAGATAAGATTTCTTCGATACAAAGAGTTGCGGCGGTGGAGCGGGAGTTCTAGGTTAACTTTCAGAGTTTCTCAATATATAGGAATTTTTGGCGTTGGAATCACGCGAAGAGGTGCCACAGGGGGGACACAAGGCAGGTCGGCGCGGCCAACCCCCCAGGTGCGCCCAGGTGCCTTGTGGGGCCCCTTTGGGTATTCTGGTACTCCCTCGAAGCTTCTCGTGTCCCTTTCCTTCTAGAAAAAATGTCAAAAAGTTTCGTTCAATTCCGAGAACCTTCATTTTTGCACAAAAACAACACCACAGTAATTCTGCTAAAAACAACGTTAGTCTGGGTTAGTTCCAATTAAATCATATAAAGTGCATCAAAACCATATAAAAATATTGTAAACATGGGTAAATATGGCATGAATACTTTGTAAATTATTGATACGTTGGAGATGTATCAAATCCCTACTGCCCGAGTAAAAGTAGAGTTAGCCATATTCAATATAATCTGAGTATTTGCATAAGTACCAAGATTGAGACTATCATAAATAGATTTAGGGATAGTGGAAACACTTGTCCCTAGATCACATAAAGCACTAAACTTATTAAATCCTATCTCAATATCTATAGTAGGTTCAAAGGCATCCTATTGCTTAGCTGGTAACTTACTGAATAACTTTTTTCTTTCATCAAGTTCACGTACCTTGGCTGCAACTTGTTCAACAAAGACATTATATGCCTCATCATTAGTTACCTTCGATAGTGGATACTTCATGGATTTCATCTTGACAAAATCTGCAATGGTATAATTGTACTCTGGCACATGGCGTATGTCAAGTACCTCACCTTTCTCTTCGTTATTACTTCTTACCATTTTAACTTCTTCAACCGGGTTAGGCTCCGATTTATCTGCAAACTTAGCCAAAATCAAGGTTTGACTCTCTGCTATGTTTGCCACTTGTGCCTCCATATTCTGGATCTGGCTTCAAGTATTTGCACATCATTTGTTAGTCCAACAACCTTACCAGTCAATTGACCAAGTAGGTCATCATGATTCTTCATGATATTCTTGAAACTTCATTTTGCTCAGTCTGGCTAGCAATAAAACTTTTAAGAGTTTCTTCAAGATTATTTCTATTGCTACAATTAGCTCCATAAAAATTATTGGATGCTCCTCCATTACTAGGATAGGGAAGTTGAGGAGCATAACCATTATTTTTCCAATTGGGATTATAGTTATTACGAGCAATAAAATTCACATCACTATTATCTTCATTAGTGATGACATTGACATTTACCTCTTCTTTACCTTTCATCAAAGAGATAAGTTCTTCTAGGTTGGCTGTCAACTTTGAGCTATTTTATTCTATGGCATTCACCTTCTTGGTGGTGGTTCTTTCAACATGCCATTGGGCATGGTTCTCTTGCATATCATCTAGTATCTTCTTGGCATCTTCTATGGGCTTTCCCATGATTGTTCATCCTACAGCTGTATCAAGCATAGTTTTTGACATGTGATTCAAGCCATTATAAAAAACATGAAGGATTAACCACTCCTCCATTCCATGATTGGGGCCGTTTCTTATAGCTTCTTTCATTCTATCCCATGCAAGCGCTAGTGGCTCACGTCCTCTTGCTTGAAATCTATGATCTGAGAACGCAATTGCATAATTTTTGCAGGTGGACAAAACTTTGACAAAAAAAATATTTGCAACAAGCAGCCCAAGAAGTAATACTGCCTTTAGGCAAAGCTAAAATCCATTCCTTAGCTTTTCCTCTCAAAGAGAAAGGAAACAAACGAAGTTTCAGAGCATCTGGGTCATAATCCTTTATGCGTGTCTTGTTGCACAATTCAGTAAAATTATGTAAATGCATACCTGCATCTTCGGAAGCAGAGCCTCCAAATTGGTCTCGTTGAACCATGGAAACTAGGTTCGGTTGGATCTCATATTTTGCAGCTACAACATCAGGTTGTGCTATTGGTTCACGCATGAAATTGTTGCTATGAGTAGAAAAACTCCCAAGATTATGAGCCATAGTAACTTTTTGGTATTTTCAAATAAAAGACTTGCAACAAAATAAAAATTAAACTAAAAACCAAAAATTAAAAACAAAAACTGGAAATTATCTTTAACAAAACTCTAAACACAAAGACTAGGAATACTATACTCCTCCCCGGCCACGGAGCTAGAAAAAGGGCTTTATATCTTGTTTTTATTGATCCGGTATTGCAAGAAGAAAGGGTATCCCGCACCTATTTCCCAGAGGTGACCCTGGATATCGAACTCACGAGAGGAAGACTCCCTTGAAGCAATGGTCTCTAGCAAGTTTATGTTAAAGTCTCAATCTAGATTTTGACCGGATCAGTTAGAAAATTGTGATTCAACACTTATAATATAAAGAAGGTACATGGATGAGGTCTTAATGTTTACAACCATGTATTGGTGTTGGGATAAAAAATTATATGAGTTTGTGCTCGGGAAGTCACCCATCAAGAGGTGCTTACTTCGTATTGGAGTCGGGGATGTGTCCAAATAACATCTTGACCGGCTCAAGTCCTGCATCAAGAATCAGTTGTCCTACCGCGGGCCCTATCCGTCTTGTGGGGTTGCCCCGATAATTAAGATAATAATATCAGACAAAAGCATTGGGTGTTTAATGACTAAACCTCATGAATCCCTAAGGTTATGATCCATGTTACCCTACAAAACCTTATTGTCATCGGTGTTCGGTATAATTGTCATCGGTGTTCGGTATAATACTTCACGGTCCCCTTGCTCCTAGCCTCACCGGTGCTCGATCTCCATGATCTTGGGTGCCTGCAGGGATGAAGATCGTACACAAGACAAGACACACTTCACGAAACAATTTTATTTAACACATACGAGACATTGAGTCAAAGACTCCCATTGATCCTTTCACCAAATAACTAGGGTTGCAAGGCTCACGCCTCACCCCATACCTTACCGAACTACTCACACATGGAGATCAGATCGCGCGAAGAAATCACCGAATAACACATCTTGGGATTGATTGATTGCAATATGTCTTACAATGGATGCCTTTTGCGTTGCACGATTAAAAGTATGAACTAGATGAGAGAGCACTATGGTGGTGGCGATGGCTATGGAGATGAAAATGGCGGCGGCTAGGGTTTCTGGATGGAGATGATGATGAAGAGGTTCTGGATGTGCTCGACATTGTTCTGTTGACATTTCTACGGGGTCCCCGTTATAAAAGTTGTTCAGGTGGACGACTTGGCTCGGTTTCCATGCCAAACGGCCACTCAAACGGGAGTGTGCGGTCGCATGGAACGCCGTCTTTGACTCTGGTGGCCTTCTAGCGCCTCTTGGTGACTTGTTTTTCTCCATTCTCCTTCCTTTCCTTTCTCCCACGAATTTTCTTCCCTTTTTAGCCCATTTCCTGTGGAAAAATATCAAAGAGAGGATTTGTGGGATCCTTTGCATTCATTAGTCATTAGTGGCAATATCAAAGCGAATATCACTCTTTTAATGAAATATCTCAGTTTAAACATGGTTGAAATGAGTGTAAAAATATCACTCATCAGGGAATCGACACGCATGGCAGCCATCGCGGCCTCCTCCGCGCGTGCGGCCGCGATTTGCTTCTCCGCTGCCAAATGCACCTTGAGATCCTGGCTATACTGCGTGCACCATGGCTTTCAGCGGCAATTATTTGGAGGATGGGGCAGTGATTTGGGTGGAAGGTGTCACACTGGCAGTCGGGGAACATGGGATGGAGGAGGATGGGGTGGGTGATAGGGGGTATGGGGGAGGTGTGGATCACCTGACTTGATGGACGAGGCCAAGCAGTAGGAAGGAGCGTTGTCGGGAAGGAGGCGACGCTGCAGGCAAGCAGTGAAGGTTTGAACTTGGAAAGGAAGGAGGAAACAAGGGAAATGTCGCTTTTGGTTGGTACGAGGAGTGGGGGATGTAGATATTTCTGCGGTAGCCCAAAATTTTCGTTCAGTGCAACGAAAAACTGGTGCACAAAGTGTCATCGAACACAGTCCCTTATTCAGAACTGTGTGTGATATCTAAACATCACAAATGATTCCTATAGCTTACCTCGTGTGTTATGAGTTTGAAAGTGCAAATTTTGGTCTCCAAGATTCCGGCGTAAGATATTGGATACTACATTGCACACGATTCATGCTAAGAAACTGTGTGTGGTGTACTTGAATTTCATTTTGATTTGGAAGACGAAAGGGGGATACGATGGAAAATTTTGGTATGAATTTCCCTCGTTACAGTGGTCATCCACGTCATTGCATAATTTGGGTACTACACAAAAGAGCCTACAACACAACCTACACTTGCTTAATCGAGCAATTACAACAATTAAACATAGCTGGTTGACCTAAACATTACTCTAACAAAAGACTAGCGCTCTAAACAACGACTAATATTCCGCCTGGCGCTCGTCGATCTCCGCCGCCTTCTCCATGTCCAGCTCGCGCTTGATGACCTCCTGGGGAGGGACTCCATGGAATCCATCGCCACATACTCCGCAAGCATCTCGCAGTCCGTGTTCGCCGTCTCTTTGGAAAAGGCTACCACGAGCCGGGCGTGGGCGGCCACGGTCCAGGCTTTGACGGCCTCCATCTCATCTAGGGAGTCCACCGACAAATGGACGACTGCTCGAGCGCTCTCGGCGATTGCCAACTCTTCGGACATGGGTTGACGAATGGTGACGAAGAAGGCCGCTGCGATTTGTGTGGTAACCGACACAAGCTGGGCATGGGCGGACTCAGCATGGGCATGGGAGGCCACCATCAGGGCTACGGCGGCCACCGAGGAACGGACAACTGCTTTGTCATTTTCTCCATTTGCTATCCTCGTCATGGATGTTGCTGCCGCCATCTCAGATGCAAATAGCATCCCTTTCGGCTGCTACAGCTGCCCTGTCAAAGATGCGGCCGTGCTCATGGATGTTGTGAGTGCGTTGCTGATGCGGCCACGCTCAGGCCGGAGTGGGTCGCCGAAGTTGCCCCAACAACACGGATCCACATCCCCATCTTTCACTGGCGATGTTTGAACAGTAAAATGGGCTTGGGGAGCAAGTGTGGTTGACACACCAGTGGTGGCCTGTAGTTGACTAAGCTTTCAGCGTAGGCCATATATGAGGATTGGACCAAGATATTTTATACTGCATCACACACGATTCGTGAACATAAACTGTTTGTGATGTACTTTATTTTCACTTTGTTATAAAAGGAAAAATGGGTTACATCACCAAAGGACAATGTTTGGATTGCTATAACATTAATCTGTAGTAAACATGCAACTATAGGAGTGTCGTTCTAAAATATGGAATCATTTATGGTTCGTTTGACCTTTTCATACATTAATTGAGTTTTTTAGACATTTACTATGCATAGTTAAAATTTGTAATACAAACACATGATCGAGTTTACGAAAATGGGTTTACAAATCATATATGTGTCCTTGGGTGCATGTTTAGGTCCCATGCAAGAAATGGGAATGAATTTCAAACATCTTGGAATCATGGTTCGGCCGCAAACATTGAGAATCTTGGTTTTTAAATTCCAGTAAATCCAAATCTCACATGAAACTCATGAAACTTGGCATGGTATCATGGCATGCCACATATACACCATGGTTAAAAAAATCCAATTTTGAACAAGTTTTGGTACAAGCTTCTTACAAACCGGAGCTTAACACAAGAAACTTTGTGGTTTCGATTGGGAACGTGACCCCTTTTGTGGGTGAAACAATATTCGCTGCCTCTTCTCGCCTTCAACCTCTTTTCTAGAGGCAACATAGACGAATGATAACCCACAAGTATAGGGGATCGCAATAGTTTTCGAGGGTAGAGTATTCAACCCAAATTTATAGATTCGACACAAGGGGAGCCAAAGAATATTTGAGAGTATTAGCAGTTGAGTTGTCAATTCAACCACACCTGGAGATTAAATATCTGTAGCAGAGTGATTAGTAGCACAGTAATATGATAGTTTTGATAGCAGTAGCAGCAGTAACGGTAACGGTAACAGTGATAGCAATAGTTTTGTAGCAGTTGGAACAGTAGCAGCAGCAGTAGTAACTTAGCAAGAACAATAAGTGGAAAACTCGTAGGCACTGGATCGGTGAACTCGTTGGATGATATTCATCATATAACAGTCATAAACTAGGGCGATACAGAACTAGCTCCAGTTCATAAATGTAATGTAGGCATGTACTCCGTAAATAGTCATACGTGCTTATGGAAAAGAACTTGCATTACATCTTTTGTCCTACCCTCCCGTGGCAGCGGGGTCCATAAGGAAACTAAGGGATATTAAGGCCTCCTTTTAATAGACAACCGGAACAAAGCATTAACACACGGTGAATACATGAACTCCTCAAACTACGGTCATCACCGGAAAGTATCCCGATTATTGTCACTCTGGGGTTTGTGGATCAGAACATGTAATAGGTGCGTATGACTAGCAAGATCGGATCAAGAACATAGATATAATGGTGATAACATAAACGGTTCAGATCTGAAATCATGGCACTCAGGCCCTAGTGACAAGCATTAGGCATAGCAAAGTCATAGCAACATAAATCTCAGAACATAGTGGATACTAGGGATCAAGCCCTAACAAAACTAACTCGATTACATGATGAATCTCATCCAACTCCTCACCGACCAGCAAGCCTACGAAGGAATTACTCACTCCCGGTGGGGAGCATCATGGAATTGGTGATGGAGAAGGGTTGATGATGACGAAGACCGAAGATTCCCCTCTCTGGAGCCCCAAACGGGCTCCAGATCTGGCCTCCCGATGAAGAATACGAGGTGGCGGCGGCTCCATATCGTAAAATGCAATGAAACTTTCTCTCTGATTTTTTCTCCAAAAATAGGATTTTATAGCGTCGGAATTAGGGACAGTGGGACCACGAGGTGGGCACAACTCACCAGGGCGCGCCGGGGGGGCTGGCGCGCCCTGGTGTCTTGTGCCCAGCCAGGGGCCCCCTCCGGTGGTTCTTGGCTCCAGTATTTTTTATTTATTCCAAAATAAATCTCCAAAAAGTTTCGTCCAATTCCGAGAACTTTTATTTCTGCACAAAAAACAACACCATGGTAGTTCTGCTGAAAACAGCGTCAGTCCGGGTTAGTTTCATTCAAATCATGCAAATTAGAGTCCAAAACGAGGGCAAAAGTGTGAGGAAAAGTAGATACGACAAAGACGTATCAACTCCCCCAAGCTTAACCCATTGCTTGTCCTCAAGCAATTCAGTTGACAAACTGAAAGTGATAAAGAAAAACTTTTACGAACTCTTTTGTTCTTGTGTACATATATATGCTTAAGTAGCACCCAGGTTTTTAGCAAAGATTATGACTAACCATGTCAGCAATAACTCTTAGAAATTATATTAACTCATATCAATGACATAAGCAACTAGCGAGCAATAATAAGATATATCAAATGCGAACACTTTGTCAAAACAATCATGATACAATATGACAATAGTGGTATCTCGCTAGCCCTTTATGAGACCGCAAAACATAAATGCAGAGCACCTCCAAAGTTCAAGCAGCGACTAAACATTGTAATTCATGGTAGAAAAGATCCAGTCATGCTGCACCCAACATCAACTATACACAATGCATGAGGATGACAATAATGCTCTCAGGTCTAGCGCTTATTTGAGAAGGTGATGACTCAACATAAAAGTAAATAGATAGTCCCTTCGCAGAGGGAAGCATGGATTTAAAAAGGTGCCAGAGCTCAAAGCTTAAAACAGAGATATATATAATTTTGGGAGGTACACCCTTCCTGTCAACGTTACGACCAAGAGTTATCAATATCTTCCATGCTAAACAAATTAGTGGCGGTTCCCAAGCGGTAAAAGTAAAGGTTTACTGCCCCTCCACCAACAATCACACTCCACGGCTAGCCGCATCCACGGGTACCGTCCAAACCAACAACATTCCTGGGGGAGTTTTGCTTAATTATTTTTGATTTTTGATTTCGGGACTCGGAATCCCTATTACCGCCCCTCTCATGTAAGGACGAGTGAATAAACACTCATCATGAGAATAACCCGCTTAGCATGGAAGATACTGACCGCCCCCTGTCGCTCCATGAGCGGTCCAGGCACACAAAACAGATGTTCATTTGAATTTTTAGAGATGGCACATGCAAATTTACTTTGGAACGGCAGGGTAATACCGCATATAGGTAGATATAGTGGACTCATCTGGAATAACTTTGGTTTAAGGATTTTGATGCACAAGCAGTATTTCCGCTTAGTACAGGCGAAGGCTAGCAAATAGGTTGAGAAGCGGCCAGCTAGAGAGCGAAAACGGTCATGAACATGCATTACATATAATAAACATTGACTTCTAGCATGAGTAGGATATGGACACCATGAACATAAATATCATGAAGGCTATGTTGGTTTTGATTCAACTAAATGCGTGAACATGTGCCAAGTCAAGCCACTTGAAACATTCAGAGGAGGATAATATATCATCATACCACATCACAACCATTTTAATGCATGTTGACATCCAAGATAAATCATTATCCACTCCTAGCTACTTAAGCATGGCATGGGCAACTATAATCTCTAATGGTCATTGCAAACATGTTTGATCATAATATGTTGAATCAAGGATACTAGGTTAAACATATTTACAAATACAAAAACAAGTTGAGTTCATACTCGCTTTTCTCTGCCACAGCCACTTCATCAAATATCATCATTATTGCCTTTCACTTGCTCGACCGAATGATAAGAAAATGATAATAGTGCAAGAGTGTCGTGGACTAAGCTGGAATCTGCAACATTTTATTCAAGAGAAGAAGACAAGGTAAAATGGGCTCTTTGTTAGATTAACAATGATGCATATGAGAGCCACTCAACATTTTCATCGTGGTCTTCTCCTTGGTACAACTCAAATAAAAGGAAAAGAATTTCAGAGAAACACACTGAAATATTTTTGGAGTTTTTGGTTTTTCTTGAAGAAGGCAAATAAAAAGGAAAAACAAAATCGAGAAAAACTATTTACACGGGAAAGCTCCCAACAAGTAAAATAAGAAACGAGAAATCTTTTTGGGTTTTCTTTTGATACTACAATTAAACTAAGCTAGAAAGAAAAATCGAAAAGAAGTAGGAATTTTTTTTGGGTTTTCTTAAAGTTTTTCAAACACACAAGAAGAAAGCGAGAAAACAAATTTAGCATCGATATTACAATGAAAAAGTGTGAACACCGACAACTGGAATGAAATGTGAGAACATGAATGTAATGTCAGTGGGAATACATACTCCCCCAAGCTTAGGCTTTTGGCCTAGCTTGGTAATCACCATCCGTAGTAGCCGTCCGGTCCCAAGTTGTAGTGAGGTGGAGGCGGCACCTGAGCATCCCACCCCTGAGGCTCCTCCTCAGCAACTGCTAGGTTGTTCCGGTAGGCTGTAATGTCATCTGGCATGATCCTGTATCCGTTCCTGGCAATAGAATCAAACAGAGCAGGTGCAGGCAACGGAATAATATCACGGGTTTCTACGCTGAATACTAGGTTGTAACGAATGTCACGGAAAGAATCAGTTGCATCAATAAATTGGTGATCCTTCAATGCCTTGTGATCTAAATAAACTTGGGACAAGAGATAATCATGTGGGCGAATCTGAACATTAAAGTGTCTTGCTAAGCGAGTAGCATAAATACCACCATGTATCTTTCCCTTAGTCCTGTTAAGGTCTAAGCGGCATGCAATAATAGCTCCCATACTAAAGGTGTGATCATTATACAGTGTGCAGCGTAAAATAGCGAAGTCGGGGGGGCACTGAGTGCGCCAACCTTCTCCCTAGCGGTTAAACACTTCGCGATGAACAAAGCAAAGTAATGCACTGAAGGACACTGCAGACTGGTAGCAGTAGCGTTCGACACGCCTCTATCTTCACCCACCGTTAAAGTGAGGACAAAATCCTCAAACTCTGCTAGTCTAGGTTCTCTTAATTCCCCATCAGAGGGGATCAAGCATATGTCGCAAAAGTCAGTTAACGGCATTTTGTGAGTTTCAGCATAAAGATTAAATTGCACTTCAGGAGGATTATTCTTTCTCAGGAAATGAAAACTTTGCACAAAGGAATTTGTAAGGATGTGATATTGGTCACACTTAGCTGCGAGTAACTCGGTCAGCCCAGTGTTTGCAACAAATTGAGCGAACTCTTGATGGAACCCGGCCTCCTCCATGAAGGCATCATGCGGCCATTCGCACGACCGCACCTCCACCCTTCTCGGAATGTCAAGGTCATTGTCCGATGATTCCCCAATGACTCCGTTGGCACTTTTCTTGGAGGAAAACTTCCTAAATAAATCCATCTTATTCCTATAATAAAAATTCTGAAAAATTTAGCCAACAAAAAAAAAATCAACAAAACTTCGTGAAATTGATAGGAACTACTCCTAAGCATGCATAGAGGCCATATTAAGCATTCAAACTACTTAGAACTCTAAGAATTCAACATGCAAGCTCATCTATAGCAGCACCAAGAGTAGCTAATTACTCTAAAAATAACCCACTAAATAAAAAACTAATTGGAGCAATGGAGGAGTCACATACCAAGTAGCAATCCCTCCAAACAGTTTCGGAAACGGAGCTTCGAGAAAAGAGATCGAAATCCGCGGGTTTGAGAACAAGAACACGAGAATGGTGGCTATGGTGATTTTTTTCTGGAGGTAGGGGATGATGTGGGCTAAAGAAATAAGTGAGGGGGCCCACGTGGGGGCCACAACCCACCAGGGCGCGCCTGGGGTTGCTGGTGCGCCCTGGTGTCTTGTGGGCACCAGGTGCACCCCCCTCTGGTATTATTTGCACCAGAAATTTAGAAATATTCAGAAAAAAATCGTATAAAATTTGTAGAACATTCTGAGAACTTTTATTTTTGGGTCATTTTTTTATTGCACGGTGAAAACAGAAAATAGGATAAACATGGCATTTTATTTTATTTGACTTGACTAAAACAGAAAATAAAAGGTAGGAGCATAAGATTGTGCCTACTAGATTCATCGACTTCATACCTCTCAAAAATGATCCATTAATAAGGTTGATTAAGTCTTATTAACAACCACTTCCGATTAGCATGAAACCGAAGAACTTTCGTAAAACACTAAGTTACCTCAATGGGGATGTGCATATCCTCAACAATAAGTATATCATATTTCTTTTTGGCAGTAGGTAAAGGTAATTCAAAACTTCCAATAGTGATGGTCGGAGCTTCTTCAATAACATTTATACCATTCACTTGGAATTTTTTCTTTGGAAAGTGCACCGTATGCTCATTACCATTGATATGAAAAGTGACTTTGCTTTTATTCCAATCAATAATAGCCCCTGCAGTATTCAAAAAGGGTCTACCAAGGATAATCGACATGTTGTCGTCCTCGGGCATATCAAGAATAACAAAATCCATTAAGATAGTAACATTTGCAACAACAACGGGCACATCCTCACAAATACCGATAGGTGTGGCAGTTGATTTGTCAGCCATTTGCAATGATATTTCAGTGGGTGTGAGTTTATTCAAATCAAGTCTCTTATATAAGGAGAAAGGCATAACACTAACACCGGCTCCCAAGTCACACAAAGCAGTTTTGACATAGTTTCTTTTAATGGAGCAAGGTATAGTTGGTATTCCCGGATCTCCAAGTTTTTTAGGTACTCCATCCTTAAAAGAATAATTAGCAAGCATGGTGGAGATTTCAGCTTCAGGAATCTTTCTTTTATTTGTGATGATGTCTTTCATATATTTTGCATAAGGGGCCATCTTTAGGATATCAGTTAAGCGGGTACAAAAAAAGACTGGCCTAATCATTTCAGCAAAGTGTTCAAATTCTTCATCATCCTTTTTCTTAGATGGTTTAGGGGGAAAGGGCATGGGTTTTTGAACCCATGGCTCTCTTTCTTTACCATGTTTTCTAGCCACAAAGTCTCTTTTATTATAACGTTTATTTTTAGGTTTGTGGGTTATCAAGATCAGCAGCAGGCTCTATTTCAACGTCATTATCTGGTTCTTTATCATTATTCAGTTGAGCATCCTCATGAACATCATCATTATCATTTTCAGTATCACTAGGTGAATGTTCATTACCAGATTGAGTTTCAGCATCGGAAACAGAGACATTATTATTATCAGGAGGTTTTTGTGTCTCAGGTTCACTAGAGGTATGCAAAGTCCTATCATTTTTATTTTTATTTTTCTTTTTAGAAGGACTAGGTGCATCAGTATTAATTCTCTGAGAGTCTTGTTCAATTCTTTTAGGATGACCTTCAGGATAAAGTGGTTCTTGGGTCATTCTACCTCCTCTAGTTACTACTTTAGCAGCAAAGTCATGCATATTATTATTCATTTCATCAAGCAATTCTTTTTTAGACTTAGCAACTTGTTCTAACTGAGTTTGAACCATAGAGGCATGCTTTCCTACACCTCTAACATCATTACTGATTCTAAATAGCAAGTCACTCAAGCGAGCAATCATATCAGAATTATATTTCAATTGTTTCAGAACATGGGCATTGAAATGATCTTGCTTCATAATATAGTTGTCAAACTCATATAAGCATTGACTAGGATGTTTATTGTGAGGAATGTCACTTTCATTAAACTTTAATAAAGAATTTACCTCTACCACCTGTGGAGGTGGTGGTGTGTCAAGGCCATGTATTTCTTCAATAGGTGGCAAATTCTTAACATCCTCAGCTTTAATACCTTTTTCCTTCATAGATTTCTTTGCCTCTTGCATATCTTCAGGACAGAGAAAAAAGATACCCCTCTTCTTCGGAGTGGGTTTGAGCGGTGGTTCGGGAAGAGTCCAATCATCATAATTCTTCAATATGTTATTCAATAATTCCTCAGCTTGTTCAACAGTTTGTTCCCTGAAAACACAACCAGCACAACTATCTAGGAAGTCCCTAGAAGCATCAGTTAGTCCATTATAGAAGATATCAAGTATTTCATTTTTCTTGAGAGGATGATCAGGCAAAGCATTCAGTAATTGGAGAAGCCTCCCCCAAGCTTGTGGGAGAATCTCTTCTTCAATTTGCACAAAGTTAAATATTTCCTATAAGGCAGCTTGTTACTTATGAGCAGGAAAATATTTTTCAGAAAAGTAGTAAATCATATCATGGGGACTACGCACACAACCAAGAGCAAGAGTATTGTACCATGTCTTAGCATCACCCTTTAATGAGAACGGAAATAACTTGAGAATATAATAGTAGTGAATCTTCTCATCATGAGCAAAGAGGGTGGCTATATCATTCAGCTTAGTAAGGTGTGTGTCGGGGCACGGATGCACACTGAGGGAGTCCTGGTTTAAGGGGTCCTCGGATAGCCGACCTATTTCTCATGGGTCGGACTATGTGGGCCACTGGATGAGCATTGGGTGATCAGGGGCCCCGTCGCCAAGGTGGAAGGTTCAAGGAGCCATGGCGTGTCCTCCAAGTTGTCGATAGTAGATAGGCATGTTTTTTCCCTTTAATGTGCAACCGACTATGTGTAAACCCTAGGTACCCTCGGCGTCTATATAAGCTGGAGGGTTTTAGGTTGTACGCCAAGAGAACTCATCTAGGGTTTAGTCATACGATCTCGTGGTAGATCAACTCTGTAACACCTATATCATCAATATAATCAAGCAGGATGTAGGGTATTACCTCCATAGGAGGGCCCGAACCTGGGTAAAACACTGACCCCTTCATCTCCTGTTACCATCGCTTCTAGTCTCACAGCTCGGGACCCCCTACCCGAGATCCACCGGTTTTGACACCGACATTGGTGCTTTCATTGAGAGTTCTGCTGTGATCGCCAGAAGGAATCGATGGCTCGCCTTGTCACAAGCAGCGAGATCTGCACCCAGGGGGCTCTCTCCCCGGATAAGATCCTCGCGAGCGGCGAAATCTCATCGCACGCTTACCCGATCGGTCACCCATGCCAGATCGGAAACTCTTCTCCCGATCAAGGAATCAGGTTTGGAACCCTAGAGTTCGTCACTGATTCACGGGGAGAACTCGTCTTGATGGAACCCTTGACTCCCACGGAGGAGCCCGCAGATCCCGATGCCTCCACGCCGAAGACATCGGGCCCTGCCTCCGATGATGACGTGGAACCCAATTCGGTCGTTGTGACCAGATCTACCATGGTTGAACAGAATCCGGGTCCGCTCTCGCGCGACTCCGGAACTGCGACGCCACATACTGACCCCACTCGCTTCTGCGACACGCATCCTACCATTGCCTCATTTCTCAACGAGTTATTTGATCGGATGGAGACCATGCGTATGGCCGATGACCATATTCCGGTCTATGATCGGCTCGGGCTTCAACCCGACGATAGGGAAATTCACATCCCTACGGTCACCCACCTTGTCGCCACCGTCGAGTGTCCGGCCAGGGGCTCGTCCCCCCAGCGACCGGAATTAAAAACGGTTTATATCCCAGTCTCCGATCATCAAGACCTCGCCTGCAGCCCGGACCCTGGCGTTCGTTCCAGAACAGTCCGGCATTGGTCCCTGATCCAATATACAGTTCGGAGTATGTGATTCCGAACTCTCACCGTGGCGTGGAGTCAAATCTTTTCCCACCCACCTCCCAAGTCGATCACTCAAGCCTCGCAGCAGAGCCCAAAACTTCAGACTTACCGAACATTATACATTTATCAGGAGAGTCGGTTCATCATTACTGGGCCAGACTCCTCCTCGCCCGAAACAAAGCACGGGGCCTCAGTGATCAAGAGATAATGGCAACCTTCATTCGTAACTGCCATGACAAAGGGATTCTCAAATGCCCTGACGCGGTGGCACGTTCGTGACTTCACCGAGCTGTCAGTTTTGGTACAGAAGTATTGTGCCATGGAAAGCGCTTGGCAAGCCGAACGGCTGTTTACGGAACCAACCTCTACCGAATACCCTAGAGGAGATCGGAAAAAGAGGATACCTACAAAGCGGCCAGCTAGACTCGAACCCGCCGAAAAGAGAAACAGGCCCCTTCCAGGGGTAACTACCATCCTTGATGGACTACTGGATAAACCTTGCCCCATACACTCCGTATTGCTGAACACAGCTCCGACTCACAGCCTTAGAGCTTGCTGGGTCGTCAGGCAGGTCGCAAAAAGCGGTGAAGCCATTCTTGAGGCAGCACCGCCGAACAGGCGCTCCACATCGCCACCTGAATATGCCGCCGAAGTCCTGACGATCTATGAAACGTTCCCCTCAAGGAACAGGAGGAAAAGAGCTCTTAAAGAACTCGAACAGGTATATCATGTGGCAGCAACAAGTGCATGGGCAGACACGCCCATTACTTTCGCGGATACTGACCGACCAGCCATTCTTCCCGGTCATTCACCGGCCGCCTTAGTCCTGAACCCCATCATAGATGGCTTCAGGTTACACAAGGTCCTAATGGACGGCGGCAGTGGCTATGAAGATACCCTAGAAAAAATGCAGTTCGACCGATCTCGCATCGAGCATAGCAACACAACTTTCCGGGGAATCATCTCGGGGAAAGAGGCATGCTGTTCAGGACGTATCGTCCTGGACGTAGTGTTCGGCACGCCCGAAAACTGCCGATCCGAAGAACTCCTCTTCCATATCGTGCCCTTCCCCAGCGGCTACCACGCCCTGTTGGGACGTGACGCCTTCACAAAATTCCAGGCTATACCACATTATGGGTATATGAAACTTAAGATGCCAGGACCAAACGGGGTGATCACAACCTCCAGTGATCCGAATATAGCCCTTCGGGCCGAAAACAAAACAGCAGCACTTGCCCTCGAGACTCTAGCTGAGACCTTCGCTGCAGAAGAACTGACCGCACTTTGGTCAACGGTAGATAAGGACGATGTGATCCTCAGCAAAAGGCCCAAGCCCACGTCCTTTAGACCGGCAAAGGAAATCGTTAAATTTCAGGTGCACCCGACGGACCCCAACAAGACAGCGTCCATCGGAGCTCAGCTCGACCCCGTAATGGACGAAGCACTGCGGACATTCTTACGAGAAAATCGGGATATCTTCGCCTGGCACCCTTGTGATATGCCCGGAATCCCGCGGCGGCTAGCAGAACACAGTCTGAATATCATCGAAGGCTTTAAGCCCGTTATGCAGACTCTGCGCCGCTTTTCCGAGCCCAAATGACAAGCTATGGGTGAAGAATTAGCCAAACTGCTAGAGGCCGGATTCATTCGGGACATTAAGCATCCCGAATGGTTGGCAAATCTGGTGATGGTACCAAAGAAAGACAAATCCTGGCGGCTGTGCATCGACTTCAAAGACCTTAACAAAGCCTGCCCCAAGGACCCTTTCCCCCTACCACGGATAGACCAGATCATCGATGCCACAGCCGGACACGATTCACTGTGTTTCCTCGACGCTTACTCCGGATACCATCAGATCAAAATGAAGGAATCCGACCAAGCTGCAACCGCATTCATCACCCCATACGGGCCATTTTGCTTCAACAGTCGAGGCATACGTTACCGATGTGGTCATTAAAACCAAACACGTCAGCCATTTGATCGACGATCTAAGGCTAACCTTTGCCAGCCTACGCGAATACGATATATGACTCAATCCGGAGAAGTGTGTATTTGGAGTTCCCGCTGGTAAACTGCTCGGATTCATCATTTCCCATAGAGGAATAGAAGCGAATCCGGCCAAGATCCGTGCCTTATCAGAACTTGCAGTTCCCACAGAGCTAAAGCATGTCCAAAGATTGGCGGGTTGCGTGGCGGCGTTAAGTTGCTTTATCTCCCGCCTCGGTGAAAAGGCCTTATCGCTCTATAAATTGCTGAAACGGACCAAGAATTTCCAATGGACCGATGAAGCAAAGGCTGCGTTAGAAGAAATCAAGACACTCCTGGCAAGCAATCCCATACTCACAGCACCAGGCACGGGTGAGCCCATGTTATTATACATATCGGCCACCAACCAAGTCGTTAGCGCGGTGCTCGTCGTCGAACGAGAGGAGGAGGGACACAAATTCTGGATACAGAAGCCGGTCTATTACGTGTCAGAAGTACTAACGCAATGCAAGTCCAGATACCCGCACTACTAGAAGATAGCCTATACAGTATTTATGGCATCACGGAAACTAAGACACTACTTCCAAGAGTGTTCGGTCACGGTGGCATCCGAAGTACCCCTGAATGATATAATCAATAACAGCGACGCCACCGGCCGCATAGCCAAATGGGCCATTGAGCTCCTTCCTTTTGAAATTACCTACAAACCACGACGAGCTATTAAATCTCAGGTGTTGGCAGATTTCCTCGCTGAATGGACAGAGGCCGAGCTCCCCAGGGAATATAGTACATACTCCCATTGGACGATGTACTTCGATGGATCCAAAACTTTGGCCAGACTGGGGGCTGGAGTTGTTCTCACATCCCCCACAGGCGACAACGTTCGATACGTGTTACATATCATGTATGCCGACTCCAACAATGCAGCCGAATACGAAGCCCTCTTGCATGGTCTTCATATGGCAGCCTCAATGGGCATACAGCGGCTGGAGGTACGGGGAGACTCCAACCTGGCCATCTCTCAAATCAACGGCAAGTTTGATGCCAAGAATCCGAAGATGGCGGCATACAAAAACGTTGTCCTCAAGATAACCGCACGGTTCGAGGGGCTGGAATTTCACCACGTCGCTAGAGACGACAACCAAGCTGCCGACATACTGGCTCGCATGGGAGCCAAACGCGACCCTATCCCACCAAACACTTTCCTAGAACGGCTCTTTAAGCCATCCATGGTTTGGCAGGACGATCAAAAGGGCGCCGATCTAACCAGTGCAGACAAGGTTGTTCCCCCTGTAAACGAACCAAACGATCAAATCATCGGCGGCTCCGTAATGGACGAAACGCCCTCGGCTCACGAGGTCATGGCAGTAATCGCGCCATGGACCGAGCCCTTCCTTGCCTACCTCCTTCGCAAAGAACTCCACGACGATCAGACGGAGGCGCGACACATAGTTCAGCGCTCCAAAGCCTACAAGGTACACGAAGGTGAGTTATACAAGAAGAGCACCATCGGAATACTATAGCGGTGCATATCTGACGAAGAAGGGCGGCAGCTCTTAGCCGAAGTCCACGCAAGGATGGGCGGTCATCACGCCACAGCAAGAGCCTTAGTAAGCAAGGCCTTCCGAGCTGGGTTTTTCTGGCCCACAGCTCGGGCGGACGCCCAGTCACTTGTCAAATATTGCGTGGGGTGTCAACTTTTTGCAAATCAGAGTCACATGCCCCCAACAGCTCTTCGGACTATTTCGATCACCTGGCCCTTCGCGGTCTGGGGTTGGATATGGTCGGACCCCTTAAAGGGCGGACCAAGAAGAATAAATACTTATTGGTCATGGTGGACAAGTTCACCAAATGGATAGAGGCAAAACCTGTCAAATCAGCCAAGTCCGGACCGGTAATCGACTTTATATCCGGCGTGGTACTCCGTTACGGTATTCCACACAGTATAATAACTGACAACGGATCCAATTTCACGGCCCAAGAGGTCAAAGACTGGTGCGCAAAGATGGGCATCAAGCTCGATTACGCATCGGTTTATCACCCGCAGACTAATGGACAAGTCGAACGAGCAAACGGCCTCATTATGAGCGGCATTAAGCCACGTTTGGTCCGGTCTCTTCAAGAGTCCGACTGTCACTGGGTTGAGGAGCTCGACTCCGTTCTATGGGGCCTGCGCATCACCCCGAATAGATCAACGGGATACACACCGTTTTACATGGTCTATGGGGCAGAAGCGGTCCTTCCTTGTGATATTATTCACGACGCACCAAGGGTGCGCATGTACGAAGAAAAGGAGGCCGATTTAGATCGGCAAGACGACTTGGACGCCTTGGAGGAGGAGCGCGACATAGCTCGGGCCCGTTCTACCTTTTATCAATAGCAGGCCCGATCTTACCAGAGCAGGGAGGTCAGGGCACAAGCATACAACGTGGGCGAACTCGTCCTATGGCTCCCGGAGAAGCAGAAGCACAAACTCAAGCCCAAATAGGAATGACCCTTCATAATTGACGAGGTACTCGCAGGAGGGGCTTACCGTCTTCGGAACCCGCCGGACAACCGCCTTGAACCAAACCCATGGAACGCAGCTCGTCTCCGGTGCTTCTAAGGCTAGACCGGTGTCGTCATACTCTTTACCCTTTTCTTTTCTTTCTTTTCTTTTTTACTTCTTCTCCCTCCCACCTTGATTTTTGGTAGGTTTGAATTCTTTTTTCTTCCCAACTCTATGTTCGGCTCAACCGATCTGGTACTAAAGATTTTCGGCCTACACCCATAAGTGTTAAATCCGAACACTGTACCTGGGGGCTTCTTTTGCGAAGCCAATGTTTTTATATTACAAGCACTTATTCACATCTATTGTGTGTGCATGTTTCCCTTGTCGTTTTTAAGCCATCATATGCATCAATTAGAACTAAGACTTTGCCAAGCTGGGTTGCCTCGCTCCTGTGGTTACCCTCTACGTTCCCAATTGTTCGGCTAGAGGGTAAAGGGAGCACCTCTGCGATTGTTACGACCGGGTTATCCGGATACGTACCTCAGACGGGTGAAGCCAAAAGCTAGCTATCTTCAGCAGACAATTGATCGGCTATGGCGGAATCAACTAATAACACTATGGTCGTCATGACCATTACTCGGGCTTCCTCTCTTACAAAAGCCCTTGGTCGCATACTAACAGTATACGGCCTCCTACCTACGATTTACGTAGCAACCTGAAGAAAGGTATCGATAGAGGTACTATTTTCTTCGGAAGATGTTTCTTACGCTCAACAGTAATATAACATATCTCCCTGTGTGCTTTCTGTCTGTTCGCACCACATGGACGGATTGCCTGGTTCCCCCGAACATAATTCACTCCCCTAGGGTGATAATTTACAAGGAACACTCCCAAGCTATTAGCGCGGGAGGCCGAAGCCGATGGCCGGTTAAGACAAAGTTTACAACACAGACGGAGTAATTCCTCGATTATTAGTACATAGTTACGTATAATCATACATCTGGCTGCCGATCGAGATTGTCGATTATGGTGTCCAGGGAGCAATCTTCTTGTGATAGACGGGCGGCAGGCATCACCTGATCGTATACCGGGTGGAGGGGCACTTCTTGTCCATCTGACCCTACTGGCCCAACCTGAGCCATACGCGCGGGGTTAAGTCCGGTATAGCGGGTCTTGATCATCGCCTATGCCTCTCGTGCTCCCTCTCGACAAGCCGATGTCTTCCACAGCTCGAACCTACTTCGGGCTCCCTTGAAGCGATCGACTAGTTCGGTCATCCCCTCCGGAGGTTGCTCGGCGGGCCACAATGCTTTCACCATGCTCTTCATGGCCTTCCGAGCCTGCTCATGAAGGGCGGACAGCTCCTTTAAAAGGCTTCCCTGGTAGGATCCGATCTCTTCTTCGGGTCGCCCAGTCAGGAGACCTGTACATGAGTCACGGCATGCGTATTATGCTTCATTCATAAAAAATACCTTCTGATGTTAGAATCACACTTACCAAACATGCCTCTCTGTAATTTCTGGTTCTCTCCTTGGACCTGGGCCAATTGAGTCTTTAAGCTCTCAATTTCTTCGGCCTGCTATTTGTTCTCCTCCTTCAGGCGGTTCTTCTCGTCAAGGTGTCGTTGCAAAACACGACAGCCAGCCTCCTGCTGGGACTCGGCATATCGCTGAGATTCTCGGGCTACATCCAAATCTCTTTGTAACTACCCTATTGATTCAGCTGCTACATAGTACCCTCGCGTAAGCATGGGAATATACTAAGATCAGTAGAACAGATATACTCACCATGTGCCTCCCAAGTAAAGCTCTTCACTTGCTCCAGTTCGGCCTTTACAGATTCGACCTGTGCTCGGCTAGCTTCCAGTTCCTTGGCCAGTTGCTCGCTCTGTTGCTTCGAGGCCTGCATCAGCAGTAAAACAATACAGGGATCCTTAATTCGGTCGTGCCGACCAATTTAAGGCTCGGGGGCTACTGGGTTTACACGAGTGTTCGGACTTTAATAGCCGACTACTCACCTGCAGGTTGGACGATATTAGCTTCATGGCCTCCCCGAACCCTGATCGGGCAGCTCCGAGGTGCGCGTCCGCCGTACGCAGAGCACCGAACTCTTGTTCGGAGAAGGCTGGATGACGCAGGGCTTCTCGTCACCGCCGATGATGCATAGCGTGCCCAACCTCGGATTTGGTGACGGATATGGCGTCACCAGAATCAGCTAGGGCCGGATTGATGAGGGGGACCCCCGTAGCAGGTTCAGCATGAGTGGAAGGCCTGGAATCTTGAACATCGCCGGACATCCTGGCAACGTCCTCGGCGGGAGACGGCCGAACTCTTTGCCTAAATATTTTGACATGAGGTCTCTTATGAGGCTTTATCAATTATGGTAATAAATCAAACGATCGAGCAAAATACCTTTGGGATGAACCTATAGGCGGGCTCGACCGCGCGACCGGTTCACTTGTCGGATCCTTGTTGTTTTCCGGCTCGGGCATTGCTACCGTTGCCGATGTATGTCACACGGATCTGCGGCGCTTGGGAGTAGGAGCCGCCGTGTTTGGGTCGTTGGAGGATACTTGCCTCTTGCGGGATGAACTTTTCTTCTTCTTGCTTGTCGTAGGGGAAGGGAAGGATCCGGGGTAATCGGCTATGATAGCCACCTTGGAGCTGTCAAGGCCCTCCTGGTAGAAAACTCCGTCTTTCAGCTCGATCAACAGGTCCGGATCCTCATGAAAGCCCGGATCATCGTCACGGGAATAGTCCTCGGGCTGAGGGGCCGGACAGTTAACTGTCTCGATAAAGCTCCTCCATTCCTGTTCGCATAAAGTTGAAGGCTTCGGTCAAAAAGGGACAAATTGAGAAACCGAACTGTGGTCACAGGGTAGGAAGGGTTACCCATTCGATGGGATTGTGGCTTGAGTATCCCTCCTTTGTCGACCACCGAATAAAATCTTCTTGCTCCCCTTTGTATAGGTCGGCAAGTGTGGCGGCTAATGCTGTTTGATCGGCAGGGCCCAGTCTTCGGGAGCGAGTGGTGTCGCTTGTCCCATTGTAACACCACAAGGGGTGTATCCTCTGTTGAAGAGGTTGGACGCACCGGGTGATGGCGGCGGCCATGACGTCTATCATGGTCAGCTTATGGTGGACTAGTACCCTCACGCAGGATGCTAAGCGCTGCACCTCGACGATGTCTTCTTGGGACAGGCTCTTCGGGCGCCAGTTGTATCTTTTCTTCAAAGGGGTATCAGAGTATTCGGGAAGACCCCTTCGAGCTGGATCGAATAGAGGGACGTCCTCGATATAAAACCATTCCAAAGTCCATACTTCGGACTCCTTCGGCGTCCCCACGGGATATCCCGTCCCCGCTATGTGGCATACTTCGGCTCCACCGACCTCAAAAATTGTCTTGTCTCGAGTGCGAGGAACGAGGCAGAAGTATTTCCTCTACAGTTCGAAGTGTGCCTCGCAGCCCAGGAACATCTCGCAAAGGGCGATGAAGCCCGAGATGTGCAAGATAGACCCTGGGGTGAGGTGGTGGAGCTGGATTCCATAAAACACCAGTAACCCTCTCAGGAACGAATGAATGGGAAATTCAAGACCTCGCAGGAGGAAGGGCACAAAACATACGCGCTCCCCCTTTTGTGGACGGGGGAAGTTCTCCGCGAGGGCCTCGCCGTTGAATGAAGACAAACTGGCGCAGACAGCTGTCAGATCTGAGGAGGGAAGGTACCCTTGGGTCTCGAGGTCCCGTAGTCGAAGGAGGGACACGGAACAGCTTGTCTAGTCCCCGGGACGGGATCCGTAAGGATGCGAGGAGGAACTGGGGGCGCTCTCCATTTTTGGTGGAGACCTTTCGCTGGAAGCTTTTTCCGATGGGGAAGAAGAAGATGTGGCTTGGACCTCGATTCAGTTTGTTTAAATGGGTGGTGCCTCTTTTGTGGGAGGGGTAGTTTTGTAAAAAGCTGTTGAACCGCTCGTCTCCCCACAATGCGCGAGGATCGAGAAACGCTATTACTATGGACCCAGCAAATCCCGTGACGTTTGGGATTTCGCCGATGATAGGATGGTTGCCGGACAAGAAGGGATGGAGGGACTCGCCTCGCAAGCCGAAGACTTTGGCGTACAAGATTATCCGGATATACCTCGGCGTTGGAGGCTAGTCCGGGGGCTACTTAGGGAGTCATGGTTTAAGGGGTCCTCGGATAGCCGACCTATTTCTCATCGGCCGGACTATGTGGGCCACTGGATGAGCATTGGGTGATCAGGGGCCCCGTCGCCAAGGTGGAAGGTTCAAGGAGCCATGGCGTGTCCTCCAAGTTGTCGATAGTAGATAGGCATGTTTTTTCCCTTTAATGTGCAACCGACTATGTGTAAACCCTAGGTACCCTCGGCGTCTATATAAGCTGGAGGGTTTTAGGTTGTACGCCAAGAGAACTCATCTAGGGTTTAGTCATACGATCTCGTGGTAGATGAACTCTGTAACACCTATACCATCAATATAATCAAGCAGGACGTAGGGTATTACCTCCATAGGAGGGCCCAAACCTGGGTAAAACACTGTCCCCTTCATCTCCTGTTACCATCGCTTCTAGTCTCACAGCTCGGGACCCCCTACCCGAGATCCGCCGGTTTTGACACCGACACACACGATCACCTACGGGACCAGAGGTCCCTTTGTGGTTTGGCAAGGGGGTCACGTTGCACAAAGAGCGGAGAGCATGAGACAGCGCGACGATCAAGACGCTGGCATTTTTACCCAGGTTCGGGTCACTGCTAACCGTAAAACCCTACTCCTGCTTTTGGTGGATTGATCGTAGGAACACGAAGAACACGCAGCGCTCAATCCCGGCAAGGGATACCATTGGGGGAGAGCTGCTACGCGAGTACAAGTGTCCAAAAGTCCGAATCTTGAGCTAGGTTGCCTTGGGCCTCCTTTTATAGCGCAAGGGGCAAACACAATGGCAAAACAGTCATTATCTATCGATGAGATAGCTAACAGAGCTATAATACCTAACTCTGGCATTTAGGACAAAATACCATGATTACTAGATTAGGTGGCGCTCGGGGATGCATTTCCGGCAAGCTCTTGCCACCGCCTATCTAGTCGTTGCTTAGGGTCTTGACACGCTGCTGGACGGGTGTCAACTGGGTATAATATGCCTTTCGGTGTGTCGCCACATGCTTAGCGAGAGCCACTTAGCCGCTTGAGGGCTCGACACCGCATCGACAAGTGACTGGCGTCCTGATGCGGTGGAGCGGTGGCTGGTTAGTTTGTGCCTGCCGGGGGATGGCTTGCCGGGTCTTCCTGAGATGTGTTCGCCTCGGTCCCCGGCAGGCTCCGGGGACGTGGCCGGCGTGCTTTGGGCCCCTCCTGGGCCGTTGTGTTGGTCTTGCCAGTGTTTGCTTGGCCCTCTGCAGGTCGTTGCTGCCGGGGTCTGGTTCTTGAATGCTTGCTTGGTGGTGTGGTAGCTTTTCCCGACGGGTTTAGATCGTGAAGGCCGGAGGCTTACTGTCCGTGCACAAGTCAGGGGGAATGAACACCCCTATTTGTATACCCCGACATAAGCCCCCGGGCCTGATCCATAAGTGTCGCTTGGCACGTTGGGTTAGGCCCCAAATAGTGCACGGACACGCGTCAAAGGGATGATGTCCTCCCGTCCCACGTCCACTCCGCGCAATTATCGCGGCTCGTGGGGTCGTGGAACAGTAGCCGTTGGAGAGTAAAAAAAAGAATTGCCAGTAATAAAACGGCAGTTTTCCGAAAAGATCGCGAAGAGCTAGCCCCCGTGCAGGTCCCCCTAAATAAAAGGGGCAATGCGCAGGGGTGCTACTCATTCGCATCCTTTTCTCCGTCCTTCATCTTCCTCCTCGAGCCAAAGAACTGCTTCCGCCGCCACTTCCGGCTTGCTGAGCGTTGCTAGACTATCCGCCGCCCTTGAGATCCTTAGGGATGGGGCGGAAGACGGCCGCCAATAAGGGGAAGCAGACGGCTGCATCTGCGGACCTAGCGGCCGAGGAGAGGAAGAAGAAAGCTGAAGAGCTGGAGACGCGGCGCCAGGGAGATGTGGTTATCTCCCCGTTGAGCCTGGATGGCAACACCCTGATCAAAAGGTATGCCTATATGTGGGGGAGGGCGACGAAGGGACATGGAGCACCTGAGCCCCTGCCGGACATCCCCAAGGAGAAGAAGCCATCAGACTCGTACCGCTTCTTCTGCGCGTACTTTTACTGTGGCCTCTCTCCCCCCCTTTTCTGATTTCTTCTGCACCATGATGGCGGCATACGGATTCCATCTTCTGGACTTCACGCCCAATGCAATGGCATGCATGGTGATTTTTGCCCGTTTGTGCAAGAACTTTGTTGGATTTGCCCCCAATGTGGATTTGTTCAGGCACTTCTTCCTTCCTCGGATTGAGGACAAATCCCACCGCTCGGGGGAATATAAGCTGGATCCCCCGGGGCAGAAAGGATGACTGGGATTACCTTTCTGGACATCAGCGTGGGAAGTGGGAAGAATGGAGGGGCGACTGGTGCTGGATCAAGGACGACAAGGCCCCCGCGTTCTGCCGGGCGCGGACCAGATGTGCCACGCGCGGCAGCGACTGGGGCAAGTTGGGCCCTACCGACGGCAAGCTCTGCCTGGCGCTGAACAGGATCATTCGCCTCAAGGCTGTCGGGCTGACCATCGAGCATGTGAGAGCAGACTTCCTCTATCGCCGCATCGCACCGTTGCAGAAGAGGGACAAGTTTGCGTGGGAGTTCAATGGCCCCGCCGACTGGATGCGACAGTACCCGGGACCTGCCAACAACCTGACAGTTTATGGCCATGGCTGGCTATGCGATCAGTTGTTTGGCCGTCTTGGGCCGTTCCATCTGCCGACAGGAGTCAACCCCTTGTACCGCAATTCTACCCGGGGCCAGATCCTGCAATGGATGCGTGAATGCGACGCCTCCGGTGTTAAGCTCAATTGGCAGCTGCCCACCCTGGAGAGCGAGATGGAGTGGGTCTCCAGTCTGGAGCAGAGAGCTTCCAAACCAGAGGACAACTTGACCGCGCCAACCAGGGCGGCGGAGAGAGCCTTCATCGCCGCTCGGATTGCGGAAGACAAGACCGTCAGACCAGCCAAGGAAGCAGCCTCCGGAGAAGAGGAGGAGGAGTCTGAGGACGATGACTCTTCTCGGGAGGAGAGCGGAAATCTTGCTCTGGGGGAAGCTGCCGGATTGGAGCCCACCGGGGCCGGTGGTTCCCAAGCCACGGCGACAGGAACCCAAGAAAGGGTCGAGGTGGAGGAGGCGAAGGACCCGGAGGTGGAAGAGGAGGGGCTCGAAGAGGGCCCCCAAGCTCCAGAGCCAGGGCGCCGCCTCCGTCAGCGCGCCAACTGAGAACCAACGGCCCCCGCGTCTTTGCGAGGTCCCCCGAAGGTAAAGAAGATGACCTCCAAGGGTGGCGGGCGCGAAGTAGCACGCCGCCAATCCTCCCGCCTTTCCCAAGCCAAGGCATCTCCCGTCAAGCGACGGAAGGTTTTAGGAGTGGACCCCAGCCCCCCGTCAAGCCCAACTTCTCCGCCAGGTTCGCCCTTGCCGGAAGTCCCGGCCTCTCCGCCAGGCCTGTCCCTCCAACTCTAAAGAGGTGCAGGTCAACTCCACCGCCCGCGTCGTATGAGCTGGGCTCAATGCTCCTTGCCTCAGAGTGAGTTTTTATTGATCTCAACTTTCGTCAAAGTCTTTAATCTTGATTTTCCTGACCGATCTTGCATGGTTGATCTTGACAGGGACGAGGATGAGGAGACTCTTGCGCACAGGGTCAAGTGGGCCAAATCCGCGGCAGGGCCGGATTCCGCGGCGGGCATGGGCTCGGCAGGAGACGCGGAGGGGAACCCCATGCTTAGCCCCCAGCCCAGCCCTCTCCATGAAATCCAAGCGCAGGCCTCGCCCATCGGCAGGGGTGAGGAAGGGCGTCTCCCTACTCCCGGCAGGGAGACGGGAGAGAAGTATCAGGGAGAGGTTTGTCAGGAGGAACCCTCCCTTCAAGATTTCTCGTCGACCGTCGACCGTGGGAATGATTCGCCGGCAAGGGCCTCCACCGAAGAGCTTGCCCGTGCAGAAGTCATCTCCGGAAGGATGGTGACAGACCGCACGCCGGTAACTGATGCTGCCGGGGAAGGGGATGTCCCTCCGCAGCAACCTCCATCGGGTATCCCACTTGCCTATATTTTTACTTCCCCTGTGTTCTCCCTTTCACATGTCTTGTTGATTTCTAATTTCCATATCTTTGTTTTTGGTTTTTTTTTGCAATAATCCGCAGCTCCGTTACCTAAAGAGCCTGAGTTGCTGGAAGAGGTAGCAGACATTGGGAAGGACGCTGACGCGGAAGCGATGAAAATCGCTGCCACGGAGGAACATGGGCTGGCTGCCGGGGACATTCAGAAGTCCTTAGAGAAAATAGAGCTAAACCCCGGCAGCGCGCCTGGCATGGACCCAGTGGTCGAAGAGAAGACTCCCCTTCAATCCATGAGGCCCTCCTCACCCAGCTATCCTCTGGCATCGGCTCTGCAGTTCCCCCAGAGTCACCTGGCGTTGGTTACTACTCCGCTAAGTCACACAGTTCCTGGCTCGCCCTTCTCAGTGGGCGCAGACCTTGATGAGGAAATCAACAAAATCCTGGCACCGCTGTCCCAGAAGATCGAAAGAGCTGATAGTGCTGTCGACGGCACCAAGGATTTGGCTTTTCTGGAATCCATAGCAGCAGGGCTCAAGGACGTGCAAAGCAGGTACAGCCTCAAGTGGCAGGCGGTCAAGGAGCAGCGTGACTTAGCCGAGCTCGTGGACCAGCAGCTGAGGAACAAAGGGAGCGAGATGCGGGAGTGGTATAACTGGCAGGTCCATTCTCTCAAGAGGCAGCATGAGACGTTATCCATGGTCAAAGAGGATGTTGCCGCCTGGAAAGCTCAACTGGCAGAGTGCGAAGCGCTTCTGGACGGCAAAGAGAAGAGCATTTCCTCCCGGGAAGGGGCCCTCGAGGCTACTCACCGTGGCAAGGAGGAGGAGCTAGAGGCCCGCGTCTGGCAGCGTACCAAGGAGCTGGAGGACAGCCACAAGAACACTCTTAACGCACTTTCTTTGGAGTCCGCTACTCAACTGAAGAAGGTGACTGACGAGCTAGGTGTTGTGTCTGTCGCCAAGGCCAAACTTGAAGCACAACTGACCAAGTTGACAGAGGATCTTGCCGGGAGCACCATGGAGATCGAGGCCCTCAAGGAGGAAGCGCGAAAGGCAGAATCTACTCTGGGAGAGGTGCAATCACAGCTTTCCTCCAAGAGCCAGGGTCTTGATGCCGCCAACGGCACCATTTCTGACATGAAATCCAGGCTTGCTTCTTTGGAGAGTGACCTCGAATCTGCTGGGGCTCGCGAGAAACTGCTGCTGACAGATGTGAACCGCGCGAAGACCCTCCAGAAGGACGCTGAAGAAAAGCTGGAGAACTTAATTGAGCAGCGTGACCTTTGGATCAAGAGCATGGTTGACATCGCCGAGCGCCTCACTGCCCAGATTGCCAAGATGAACATGAAGAGTTGGGCCTTCTCCGTCGGCAAACATGAAGCTCCAAGCGTCAAGTTGACACTCTCCTTCGACGGCTTGATCGAGGGGTTGAAGACGTATGAGGAAGACAGGGATGCTTGTTTTTCCAATGAATCCCGGAAGCTGGCACGCGATGCCCTATTCCTGGTCTTGAGCAACCTCGTCTTCTTCCACCCGGAGCTCGATCTCTCTGACGGCTTCAAGAAGCTGTCGTCGGGCGCCGACACCCCGGCCGCCGCTGATAAGGCCGGTCCCCTTGCTGACAGGATCCTCAAAGTTTCAAGGACCCAGGGGAGACAACGGAGTTAACTTTAAGCCTTCCTTGTCGCCATGTTGTCCTGTACTTAAGACACAATAGGTATCTCGTATTAGGGCATGCACTTTCGTTATTTTAATGTTTGTTGAACTGATGCTTTTATGTAAACGTATGTCACCCCCTTCGCTTCTCTTGTCGGCGTTCGTATGATTACTATCTTTGCACGTTCTAGTCGCCCGCCAACGACGTGTTGCCGCGATTGCCTTGAGGAACGGGTCCTTAGCTTTCTGTTGGCAAGGGCACGCCACCGACGAGATTACCTTTGGCAGTGTTGATGTTGCCGCGTATTCTGTTGAGCAGGCTCGAAACAAAACACGGGCGTGAACGAACAAAGTAAGGTCCTATCATACGCAAGATTTATCATACGAAACCTTTGGTTCGACGAAGGGGCATAAAAATGTATATCCTAATGGAAGTTGATATTTATGTCAACTTAGCTTTTGTCATGGCTTTTCATTCTGTTCCGGCGCGTGCTTATTTATGTTCATGGCCCTTCCCTTTATCCACCGGCACCCTTCCTCTTCGCGCTCCTTAAGATGTGCGCGCAAGCGCGTGCTCACCGCTGCCCTGAAAGGAAGGGGGCGTGGAGAGGAGCGAAGTGGAGGTACTTGAAGATCCGTTAGACATGAATATAATCCGCGGCAGGGATCTGCGGGTTAATGTAACATTCATAATCAATCGGGAATGGAAGAGAAAGCATGCATGGCCGAGCCTTCCCTCCTTTCCTTTGCACCCAACGGCCCCACGGCGACCTATGCATAGGCGGATGGGACCTTGCCGTGGTTCGCCTGCCTGGAGCGTCGACCAGTGGATGCGCTCTAGCACTCAGTTCGGGACTTTTCCCTGGCGGGACAAATGCAAGACCGAACCTCATGCGAGCTCATCGACACTGATGATACCGCCGCCGCGCAGAGCTGATCACAGGCGGGGTAGGAGGAGGGAGAAGGGCATAGCCAGGTACCTCTTTCTTTCCTTGGCCTACTGGATTACGCCACACCTCCCTAGGGTCGGACGGACTCATTTCCTTCCGGCGTTCCCCGCTCCAACGTCGGTCGCGGGGGGCACGACGGTGGCGCCACCTGTGCCAACCGTGTTGCCCACGACGCCCGTCTCATTCGCAGCCGCCGCAGCGCCCACATCGTCTGTGGCTGCATGCGAAGGAGCCTTTGAAGTGGAGGGATGCGTGGCCGTGCCGGGTTTCTTCTTGGGAGCCATGGATGAAGAAGATGATGATGAAGATCGACTCGCTGTTCACGAACTCGGGTTCACGCAAATGATGCACGCCCCCCTACCTGGCGCGCCAAAGATGTCGGGGCACGGATGCACACGATCACCTACGGGACCAGAGGTCCCTTCGTGGTTCGGCAAGGGGGGTCACGTTGCACAAAGAGCGGAGAGCATGAGACAGCGCGACGATCAAGACGCTGGCATTTTTACCCAGGTTTGGGCCGCTGCTAAGCGTAAAATCCTACTCCTGCTTTTGGTGGATTGATTGTAGGAACACGAAGAACACACAGCGCTCAATCCCGGCAAGGGCTGCCGTTGTGGGAGAGCTGCTACGCGAGTACAAGTGTCCAAAAGTCCGAATCTTGAGCTAGGTTGCCTTGGGCCTCCTTTTATAGCGCAAGGGGCAACCACAATGGCAAAACAGTCATTATCTATCGATGAGATAGCTAACAGAGCTATCATACCTAACCCTGGTATTTAGGACAAAATACCATGATTACTAGACTAGGTGGCGCTCGGGGATGCATTCCCGGCAAGCTCTTGCCACCGCCTATCTAGTCGTTGCTTAGGGTCTTGACACGCTGCTGGACGGGTGTCAACTGGGTATAATCTGCCTTCCGGTGCGTCGCCACGTGCTTAGCGAGAGCCACTTAGCCGCTTGAGGGATCGACACCGCATTGACAAGTGACTGGCGTCGTGATGCGGTGGAGCGGTGGCTGGTTAGCTCGTGCCTGCCAGGGGATGGTTTGTCAGGTCTTCCTGAGATGTGCATGCCTCGGTCCTCGGCAGGCTTCGGGGAGGTGGCTGGCGCGCTTTGGGCCCCTCCTGAGCCATTGCGTTGGTCTTGCCAGTGTTTGCTTGGCCCTCTGCAGGTCGTTGCTGCCGGGGTCTGGTTCTTGAATGATTGCTTAGTGGTGTGGTAGCTTTTCCCGACGGGTTTAGATCGTGAAGGCCGGAGGCTTACTGTCCGTGCACAAGTCAGGGGGAATGAACGCCCTTGTTTGTATACCCCGACAATGTGCCACTACAGTTTTAGCTTCATAGCCATGGAAAGGTTCAGATTCAACCAAAGTAATTAACTCTGGGTCGACAGAGAATTCATAATCCTTATCGGTAACAAAGATAGGTGAAGTAGCAAACTTAGGATCATATTTCATTCTAGCATTCAAAGTCTTTTCCTTATAGTAGTGTAGCAATTTCTTAAGATCGTTTCTATCCCTGCAAGAAAGAATTTCTCTAGTTACCTCCTCATCCATAACATAACCTTCAGGTATCTTAGGCATTTCAAATCTAGGAGATCTAGGACTAATAGGTGTTTCATAGTCATCAGTTTCATAGGCTTCATCATTTTTAGCAATCTCATCAATTTCGGTAATTTCATTCTTTTTAGCTCTAGCAATTTGTTCATCAAGAAATTCACCTAGTGGCACATTATCATCAAGCATGGTACTAGCATCATCATAACCATCATTCATAGCAGAGGTAGCATCATCAATAACTTGCGACATATCAGGATGACTAGCATGTGGTGGTGTTGCAAGCTTACTCATAACAGAAGGTGAATCAAGTGCAGAGCTAGATGGCAGTTCCTTACCTCCCCTCGTCTTAGAGTGAAAAATCTTGGTCTTTGGATCCTTCAGATTCTTCATAGTGATCAATTGATATAAATCCCGAGTGACTCAACAAATATAGCTATGCTCCAGATCTGGCCTCCCGATGAAGAATAGGAGGTGGCGGCGGCTCCGTATCGTAAAACGCGATGAAACTTTCTCTCTAATTTTTTTCTCCAAAAATAAGATTTTATAGCGTCGGAATTATTGTCAGTGGGGCCACGAGATGGGCACAACCCACCAGGGCGCGCCGGGGGGCTGGCGCGCCCTGGTGTCTTGTGCCCAGCCAAGGGCCCCCCTCCCGTGGTTCTTGGCTCCAGTATTTTTTATTTATTCTAAAATAAATCTCCAAAAAGTTTCGTCCAATTCCGAGAACTTTTATTTCTGCACAAAAAACAACACCATGGTAGTTCTGCTGAAAACAGCGTCAGTCCGGGTTAGTTTCATTCAAATCATGCAAATTAGAGTCCAAAACAAGGGCAAAAGTGTGAGGAAAAGTAGATACGACAGAGATGTATCAACGAATAGGAGTCTCATGCTAAAATATGGAATTATTCAGGGTTCATTTGGCCTTTTATACATTAATTGAGTCTTCTACGCATTTAATGTACATAATTCAGATTTGAACTACTATCACAAGGTCCAGTGCACCAAAATGGGTTGAAAAATCATATATGTGTCCTTGGGTGCATGTTTAGGTCACATGCAAGAAATGGGAATGAATTTCAAACATCTCTGTGCCGTGGCTCGGCCATAGACATTGAAGAATCTTGCTTTTTAAATTCTAGTAAATCCAAATCTCGCCTGAAATTCATGAAACTAGCCATGGTTTCATAACATGGCACACATATGACGTGGTAAAAATCTTGTCCAATTTGGGACATGTTTTGGTACAAGACTCTTACAAATTAGAGCTTCTCACAAGAAGCTTCGTGGTTCCGATAGGGAACATGTCACCTGTGTGGGCGAAATGACAATCACTGCCTCTTCTCGCCTTGAATTTTTTTCTAGAGGTAACATAGACCAATAGGAGTGTCTTGTTGACATATGGAATTATTCAGGGCTCGTTTGGCTTTTTTATACATTAATTGAGTTTCCTAGGCATTTAATGTGCATAATTTAAATTTGAACTACATGCACATGCTCCAGTGCACCAAAATAGGTTGAATAATCATATACGTGTCCTTGGGTGCATGTTTAGGTCCCATGCAAGAAATGGTCATGAATTTCAAACATCTCGGCGTCGTGGCTCGGTCATAGACATTGAGAATCTTTGTTTTAAAGTTCCTGTAAATCCAAAACTTGTCAGAAATTCATGAAACTTGCATGGTGTCATGGCATGGCACATATATGCAGGGGTAATTTTTTTGTCTAGTTTGGGACAAGGCTCTTACAAAAACTGGAGCTTCTCACAAGAAGCCTTGTGGTTTCAATAGGGAACATGTGTCACCTTTGTGGGCGATACGACATCGATGCCTCTTCTTGCCTTGATTTTTTGTAGAGGCAACATAGACCAATAGGAGTGTAGTGTCAAAATTTGGAATTATTCAAGGTTCGTTTTGCTTTTTTATACATTAACTCAATTTTCTAGACATTTCATGCGCATAATTCAAATTTGAACTACAAGCACATGGTTCTGTGGACCAAAATGGGTTGAAAAATTATATACGTGTCCTTGGGTGCATGTTTAGGTCCCATGCAAGAAATGGGAATGAATTTTAAACATCTCAGGGTCTTGGCTCATCCGCAAAGATTGAGAAACTTGGTTTCTAAATTCCAGTGAATCTGAAACTCGTTAAAAATTCATGAAACTTTGCATGGTGTCATGACATGGCACATAAAGGCATTGTAGGATTTTGTTTTCCAATTTGAGACACGTTTCTGATTATTTTTTCTAGAGCCAACAATGAGAATATTGGTTCAAATTATAGTAAATCAAAAACTCACACAAAATTCATGAAATTGGGCAGGGCGTCATGATATAGCACAAATATGTTGTGGTATTTTTCGTGTCCATTTTGAGAGAAGGCGCACACATTAACAACCAACGAAGGCATTTTGGAACAAAAAACTATCATGTTACCATCGAAACGGTCGTATTATTTATAAATCATGGACATTCTACTAACCATTTACATGTTGCCATGCGCCGCGCTATTTATTGGCTAGGAGGTGTCGGGCATATAGCTGTTTGAGTAGATGGGAGGCGTGTGAGCAGTCCTCCACTATGCAGGCACACCGGGAGGTGTGCGATCAGTCCTCCGCTAGGCAGGACCACCGGGAGGTGTGCGAGTAGTATGATGTACAGGCTCATCAGGAAGCGAGCCCTTTGACCTCCATTTCCACCGCCTCGCTTCCAACCTTTCCATCAATGGCGCCCGGGGGACTTGAACAACGGCGTCCTGGAGGACGACAACGCCGGCGCAGGACGCCGCTGCCGCCACCGCAATTAGTTTTCTTTATATTGTATCTCGATCGTATGAATGCAAAGTCATAGTTTGACTGAATGAATTCTATGTTTTGATAAAATCAGTATTTTTCACTAAATGCACATAGTAATCAAAGTAAATAAAAAAACATCAATGATTTTTCTCAGAATAAAACTGTGACGCCCCCAGCCTCGACCGTACGCTAAACAATCACGCAAGGCGTACGACCAAGATTAGGGACTCACTAATCAATATCACAACACAACTCTAGACACAAATTAAAAGTCATACAGCTTCATATTACAAGCCAGGGGCCTTGAGGGCTCGAATACAAAGCTCGACGAGCATAAGTCAGTGGAAGCAAATGATATCTGAGTACAGACATAAAGGTACACAAGTCTTTGCCTTAAGAAGGCTAGCACAAACATAACATCGGATCGAAAGAGGCGAGGCCTCCTGCCTGGGAACCTCCTAACTACTCCTGAACGTCAGAGAAGTCCACGTCGTAGTAGGCTCCATCCTGGTAGTAGTGGACTCCGTCGGTGTAACTGTAGTCGTCCACCGGGTAAGCTGGATCCTGGGTCACCTGGGCGCCGTCATCTAGTCGCGGAATCGTAGCAAGGGAAAGGGGGAGCAAAGCAACAGTGAGTACTCATCCAAAGTACTCGCAAGACTTACATCAGAACTATGCTAGATATGCACCAGTATCAAAGGAATGGGGCTATATCTTTGGACTAGACTACAGAAATGCCAGAAGAGGGAAGAAGGCCTAGTCCTATCGAAGACTAGCATCTTCAGTATCTTGCAGCATAAGACGAGAGTAGACTGGTATCACATATATATAGTCATATTATTGTAGCAATTTTATTAAGTATCCACGCCCAGAGATCCTTCGCCAACTCCCTGCGAGGAAGCAATCTCGGAGCCACAATTCATTTTAATTAGTTTATGATTATAGTTGTAGTAGGTCAAAGCACAACTCCGAGTCGTCCTGTTACCGTGGACACGGCTATTCGAATAGTTTACTTCCCTGCAGGGGTGCACCACATTCCCCAACACGCTCGATAAGCTCCGGCCGGATACAATTTTCTGGTCATACCCGGCCTCGGCCGATCGACACGACGTAGTCCTACCTAGGCTCAACAGAGAGGCCAGCACGCCGGTCTACATCCTAATGACTCGAGGTCTTGGGCCATCGCCCTCGCCATCCTGCACGTTACGCCCTCGGCCGGTGTCAGTCCTAGCATGCCTTAGTAACAAGAGCCATGCGTCATCGCGGGCCACCCGGGCACGAGTCGAATCTCGTGGCATCTGAAGAGCTTTCGGGAGAATGTACGCCGTAGAGCAGCCCATACTGATTACCCCGCGTGGTGGTTAGTGCGTATTAAGGCCAACGACCTAACTCAGATCAAATACTCAACCCATTAGCAATTTATTAGTGCGGGGCAAGCGCGAACCATAAAGTGCAGTCCGTCGCCCCGCCAATAACACTCGGGTGCCTTACCGGCGCACCCCACCAATATCTTTCGGGTGCCTTAGCGGCGCACCCCACCACATATCACTCTCGTGGGTACCCTTGGGGCCGACCCGTCTTCAACATGTTTCTGTAACCCGGTCATAGTAACTGTGTGTATAAAACATCGAGACGGAACCTGAGGAATCACCCTCATGGGGTCCCACTCGATGAAACCGTCAAGGTGGACTTAGAGGAATCACCCTCGAGAGTCCCACACTTGAGGGGTTGTACAACAGAGTCATCGTCGGGAATGGTGAAGGAGGAATCACCCTCGAGAACCACGACCGACTAGCTACACTACAGAACTAGCATCATGAGTACTTCACGAGGTGTCACCCTCGGTACTCGATAGTAGCGCTGCAGAGTCGTACAACTAAGGGGGTGTGCGGTGATGTGAGGGGCCTGGCTTGTCAGTCATGACGACTGAGTCTTCTGTCTTCAAGTCCTCGGTGTCGTCGATGAAAGCAGGGGCAACTAGGACTAAAGGGGGTCTCCGGGGTTCACTGATCAACCTATGCTAGGCAGTTGGTATGATTGCAGGTAAAGTAACAGTTCATCAAAAACAGGCTATGCATCAGAATAGGATCTATCTAATACAGTAGCAAAATCTAATGCAAGCATAAGAAAGAGAGAGATGGGTGATATCGGAATGCTCAAGGGGGTTTTGCTTGCCTTGTTACTCTGCTGCAAAAGGCTGGTCGTCAGGGGCGTAGTCAGGCTCGGCAGCAGCGTCAGTCTCGGAAACTACCGGAGAGAAGAGGGGGAAGAAACAATAAATATAAGCAACAGATGCAACACGATGCATGACATGGCAGTACGCAGTGCTAGGGGTAGTCTAACGCAGTACTACACGTATCAAACGAAGAGGGAGAATATCTAACGATATTTCCCGGGTCTTTGGATTTTTCGGACAGTCGATCCGGAGGGGAAAAGTTCCATGTTTGATATGCTAGGGGCAGGTGACAGACTAACGGGGTGCGCAATTGGAACCGTAGAATTATTCTGAGCAACTTTCATGTTCAAAACTTTTTAATCCGGGCTACGGTTTATTTTATATTAATTTCTAAAGTTTTAATAATATTCTGAAATTAATTTAATTATTTAATTCGAATTATCTAAAACGGTAATTATTACTGTTTAATTAACCTAAACAGTAATTACTGATTAATTAATTAACTAATTAATTACTTAATTATCTAATTAATTAAACTAATTAATTAATTAATTTAACTAATTATTTATTTATCTATTTGTTTATTTAATTTTATTTATAAATATGTACGTACACGTATACGTATGCATACGCATACGCGCACACACACAACGCACGCACACACGGGCGCACACACGCGCACGGCCGGCCGGGTCGGGCCGGTGCCGCGGCCGGGTGGGGGGGGGAGGTGGGCGGCGGCGAGCTCACGAGGGGGCGGCGGTCGGCGGTCGAGGAGGCGATGGGGAGGTGGCGGCGGCGACGGCACGAGGAGGCGGCGGCAGATCCGGCGGCGGGTCCGGCGGCGGTGGCGGGTCCGCGTCGGGTGGGGGGCGAAGCGGACGGGCGCGGCGCTGGGGCCGGCCGGCTCGTCGGCGGGGGGGGGCAAACGGACGGGCACGGGCCGGCTCTCGCGGGCGGCGGCGGGAGGGGGGGCAAACGGGCACGGGAGCGGCTGGGGCTAGGGTTCCCCAGTGCCCTGCCTTTTATAGTCCGGCTGGGCCGGTCCAAAATTTGGCCCGGCTACGGGTCTATTTTCCCTACGTTTCAAAAAGACGTTTTAAATCCTTTTTGGGGCACCGAATAAATTCCAAAAATACCCGTTTTAATTTTATAAAACTTTACGAAATATTTGCGATCCATCCAACATTTTTAATCCTAGTTTTGGACAACTTTTAGAATCCACTTTTCAAACGAATTTTTAAAATGCAACGGAATTAAATCAGGGACCGATTCCAACGGTGATCAACTTAGATTTAGCAAAAGCCTTAGCGCATTCTCGGCCATCATCATAGCTTAATTACAATCATCACTGTGGCACAGATCCAGGGGCGTTACAAAAACACTCATTGCAAACGTTTTAGATTGAATACTTGTATGCAGATTGAGACTATGGTTCCTATGCCACTAATCCAAGTGAAAATTTGACGCGAAGGATGGGTGCATCGCATCATCGCAAATGATTTCGTATGATGACCCGTGTGCTTACTACAGACAATTCGGTAAGATTACATCTGTCATATTGGGTATATTGTCATTTGTCAAACTGGAAACATTGACATTTGTCAATCTAGTAACATTAGCATTTGTCAACATTGTAACACTGACATTTTTCAAATTTTGCAACTAAAATTCACTAGTGCGGTGTAATTTTGCAACTGAAATTAACTAAACATAGATTTCATTCATAGATTAAGCAGTCGTTCTTTATACAAAACAGTTCAACTCGACAGCTGAACCGAACAAACTTTTCCCCAATTGTTGCCAACCACATGCTGAAATAGCTAGTTCAACTTTATATACTAGCTAATTTAAAGTACGCGGTACAGTTCAATCATATCTATAGTTAGATGAATTGACCAAATAGCCCCTAAATACTACTACGGAGGGGCTTTGTACTACTTCCAGCAGCCTCTCCTTTGCTGAGCACGCTCGGTAAGAGGTAGAGGATGAGGAGCCTGCCGACGAGCTGGAGGAGTCGAATCCATCGCATGCCGCTGCTGCCCTCCACCGCTCCTGACGCGCTCCTCGAAGTGGCGGGACTCAGCGTAGATCTTCGCATTTCGTGCCACTTCTGCGGCTTCTCTTGCGGCGACGATGGCGGTCAGCTTCTTTGCGTGCGCGACCTGGCGCTCCTCCTCCTCCTTCTAGGAAGTTGATGTAGCCCGCAAGCACTACAAAACAATGACTTCCGTGATAATACGTGTTTGTCATGTAGGTCACATTTTCTGTCACGCATGTACATCCATGATGATTCTATGACAGAATCAAGATAATGATACCTGTGTTGTCATATAAGTGTTCCATGACAATACTCAAATTATCATCACTGAAGTGTCCACTTCCATGACGATAAATGGCGCGTTGTAGAAGTGATTTCGTCAAGGGTAACCGACATGTGACAGCCACCATAACGGGTCACCGTTAAGCTAGCGGGTGCCGGTTTTGGATCCGATACACGTTAACAGCTCCAACCAATGACGATTTTCCACGTGTCATTTTCTCATTCGCCAAAGGATCCATGTGTCGGATAAAGGTTGTGACAGATGGCATCCACCCATTGGCCGAGAGGCGCCTATGACATGTCGATACGTGGCACGTCCCAACAACGGCCCATTTAGGTTAAAAAGGCCGGCCCAGCCAAACGACCATAAGATTTTGTTAGGTACTAGTGGGCGGACCCACTAACCGTCTGCTTGAACACGGCCCATTTACGGACCATTGCCAGTTCGGACCCGTTAATTGTTTGCTCAGTATTTGGGCCCATTGCGGCCCAGTGTATTTTGGGCCTGTTAGAGGCCAGATAGGGAAATGGGCCCATTACAGCCCCGTGTGTCTTTCGGCCTGGTAATGACCCGTGCGGCACATGTCCCAGTTATTGTTCAACGTGGCATTCAGTCGATTAACGGCCCCAAATATCGGTGACAACATTTCAGCCCAACCTGAATCGCATATTTTGGCCTGCTGGTGGCTCTACTAAGCTTTCAGCGTAATAAAGGCCCATGTTATGATTGGGCCAACCAAGTCCCGAGATGTGTTTCGGCCTGATAACGGCCCGTCATGTAACTGGGCTAATAATGACCCTAGGTAACTTTCAGCCTTCTAAAGGCCCGTGGACTACTTGTGAAAACTGAGGCCCGACATGCTTTTCGGCCTACTACGTGTCTTCTGGGCCAAATAAGGCCATCAGCATATTTGGCATGTTAATGGCCCGAAGCTGCATGGTTCTATCAAAACGTTGGGCCTGCCAAAGGCCCGTTAGTGTTAGCGGCCTGGGCCTAATGGATCCAAGAATGGCCCATAGGGCAGGTCAGCGCAGGCCCAAGTACAACCTGTTGCGGGTCTGCCCAATTATGGCCGGCCGAAATGCAGGCGCATTGAGGCACATGTTTTGGCCCGTTCGACTCCATCAGAGCTTTCAACCTTTTTACTGGTAGCGAATGACAGAATATGAAGTTAGTAGGAATTAAGAACAAACCTACACTATACAACAAAGAAACTATGGCATATTACATCCACTGGGCATCAAAGTTTGCCACCAGTGATCATAAAGCGTAACAAGAAGCATATTGCATAAACTGGGCATCAAAGGTCGCTGCCAGTGCAAATAAATGCGCAACAAAATAATGCTAAACTGAGACCACTTCAACCCAGTTCAAGAAACGTTAGCCTTGCACGGGAGCTGCTGCATAAGCAGCTGAGCAAGGTGATGTGACCGGCCTAGCATGTCGCTCATATCTTCCACCTCTAGTTGTTTAGTAATGAGGTTCTCAGTGGATTTCTCTATGATCTTCCTTAGATATTGGACTTCAAGTTGGAGCTGAGCTGAACCATGTATTTCTGCTTGGAATTGAGACTGAAGAAGTCGAACTGATTCAGGAAGCGACTTCTGTGAGCTTGTGTGACTGCTAGTGTTGAGTAACTTGAACACAGTATCAAGATTCAAGACATGACTTTGGGGTGGTCTTTCTATCCTCAAGATGTTTTGCCTTCTTTGCTGCAATATATGTTGGGGTTGTCTCATAGTCTTCAGCAGACGTGTGTGCACTGATAACCCCCAAGTATAGGGAATCATTTGTAGCCTTTTTCGATAAGTAAGAGTGTCTAACCCAACGAGGAGCTAAAGGTAGAATTAATATTCTCTCAAGTTCTATCGACCACCTATACAAATCTACGCGCAACAATGTTCACTATACCTAGTACAAGAAATAAACTACTTTGTGAAAATAAAACTAGAAGTACCTTGTAGGTGTAATAAGATAGTTTTGCAAGATAATAAAGAACATGGAAATAGAAGTTAGGTGTTGTTTTAATAAAAGACCAACTAAGTAAATATAGCGAGTGTGGAAAAGTGGTGGCAGGATTTGCAAGATTGTCCTAGGCAATCGATAACTAGATCGGTAATCAATATTGCAATTTTATATGAGGGAGAGGCATGAGCTAACATACTTTTCGTACTTGGATCATATGAACATATGATTGGAACTCTAGCAAGCATCCACAACTACTAAAGATCATTAAGGTAAAACCCCACATAGCATTAAGTAACAAGTCCCCTTTACTCCCATACGCAATGATACGTCTCCAACATATCTATAATTTTTGCTTGTTCCATGCTGTTATATTATCATTCTTGGATGTTTTACAATCACTTTATAGCAATTTTATATCATTTTTTGGGACTAGCCTATTGACATAGTGCCAAAGTGCCAGTTGTTGTTTTTGCTTGTTTTTTACTTCGTAAAATATCAGTACCAAATGGAATCCAATCGCGACAAAACTTTTTGGAGATTTTTTTTGGACCAGAAGACACCCAATGGGCCAAAGAAGTGCCAGAGAGGTGGGCTGTGGAGGCCACAACCCACCAGGGCGCGCCAGGGGGCCCCGACGCGCCCTGATGGGTTGAGCCCTCCACGGGCCCCCCTCCACCGCCTCTGATGCCTATAAATTCCCAAATATTCAGAAAACCCTAGGGGAGTCAACAAAACACAATTCCAGCCGCCGCAAGTTCCAGAACCTCGAGATCCAATCTAAACACCATCACGGAGGGGTTCATCTTCTTCATAGGTGCCTCTCCGATGATGCGTGAGTAGTCCACCATAGACATACGGGTTCGTAGGCAGTAGCTAGATGGCTTCCTCTCTCTCTCTCTTATGATTCTCAATACAATGGTATCTTGGAGATCTATTTGATGTAAACTTTTGCGGTGTGTTTGTTTGGATCCGATGAATTTTGAGTTCATGATCAGTTTCTATCCATGAATATTATTTGAGTCTTCTTTGATCTCTTATATGCATGATTACTTATAGCCTCGTATTTCTTCTTCGAGTCTTTGGTTTAGTTAGGCCGACTAGATCGATTTTTCTTGCCATGGGAAGAGGTGCTTTGTGATGGGTTCGATCTTGCGGTGTCCTTTCCCAGTGACAGAAGGGGCAGCAAGGCACGCATGTATCGTTGCCATTAAGGATAACAAGATGGGGTCTATTCCTACATGAATAGATCTTTTCTACATCATGTCATCGTTCTTATTGCATTACTCCGTTTTTCCATGAACTTAATACACTAGATGCATGCTGGATAGCGGTCGATGTGTGGAGTAATAGTGGTAGATGCAGGCAGGAGTCGGTCTACTTATCTTGGACGTGATGCCTATATAATGATCATCGCCTTGGATATCGTCATGATTATTTGATCTTCTATCAATTGCCCAACAGTAATGTGTTCACCCACCGCGCGCTATACTCATGAGAGAAGCCACTAGTGAATCCTATGGCCCCCGGGTCTACTTTTCCAACATATTGCTTTCCGATCTATCTTTGTTTTCAGATCTACAAAACCAAAAACCCAAAAACATATTGCTGCACTTTTTATTTGCTCTTTTTATTTTGTGTTCTTGAGAGATCTATCTCGCCTATCTATCACTACCTAATCTATCTTTTTAACGTGGAGAGATTGACAACCTCTCTTTCGCGTCGGGTTGCAAGTATTTGTTGTTTGTGTGCAGGTGCTGCTTATTGGGTGGTGGTGATCCTCCTACTGGTTCGATAACCTTGGTTTCATAACTGAGGGAAATACTTACCATCGCTGTGCTGCATCATCCCTTCCTCTTTGGGGAAATACCGACGCAGTCTCAAGCCACGTCAAAGGAATTTTTGGCGCCGTTGCTGGGGAGGAAGCGGTCTCTTCTACGTGCCTATCTCAGGCACCGAGGAGACTCCATCATCATCTACCAGGTTCCTAATCACAAATCTCATCTCCTTGCAATTACATTATTTGCCATTTGCCTCTCGTTTTCCTCTCCCCCACTTCACCAATTTGCCGTTTTATTCGCCCTCTTTTTCGTTTGCCTTTTTCTCGTCAGATCTCTTGTTTGCTTGTCATCATTAGTGATTTTGGTACGGTAGAAACAGATGATGGCAGGACTCCTAAAATTGGACGTTCTGGTAATCTAGATGCTAAAACTTTTGTTTTGGGGCAAGGGAACGTTATAGGAAAAGAAACTATCTAAGAATTTTTCAATATGCGTTGGAAATTTGCCTCTTGGTGATACTCCTATACTGAAAAGAACTAAACTTATGCGGAAGCTATTTCAGCGCTATTTCTGAAACTTGAAAATAGGTTTATCCGTACTTATCCTACCTTACAAAGATCGTTTTATGAGCTACCCGTCATTAAGAATCCCAAGGCTAAGAAGTTAGCTACCCTTGTTCTCATGCATGAATTTGATCACATAGTACAGGAGGCTAGGGAGATCTTTGATTTCTATGGTATGAGCCATGAAAAACTGGTAAAAGGAGAAATCCTTTACAATAGCGATTACATGATGAGATATTTTCTTGGAAATAATCAATTTTTTTATGAGAATCTCAAAAAGGAAGTCCCCGTTTTAGATATGATCCAACAAGTTTTCAATGATGTGAACCAACAATATTCTTGGATTGTGGCCGGGAATCAAAGGGGGTACGTAGATGGACAACTTGATAGTGCTAAGGTTGCTATGGATGATATGTTTCAAGTTTTATTTACAAAACCTCTTGACAAAAACACCTCTACGAAAACCAAAGATGACAATACTTGAATCTATGTGTTATGCCTAGCTAGGGGCGTAAAACGATACCGCTTGTTGGGAGGCAACCCAATGAATAAATTTATTTTTGCTTTTTCCTTTATGTTTTTGAGTGTTGAAACAATTATGCATCTGTTATTATTATGTTTTTTATGTTTTATTTAGTGTTTGTGCCAAGTAAAGCCTTTAGGATGATTCATAAGATGAGTAGAAGCGATGCTGAATCTGAAACAGAAACTTTGCCTCGAGTGTTCGAATTTTCATTTTTTACTGGAACGTGATATTGAGCTGAAATTGTAACACAATATTTATATATAAATTCTTTACGTTTTCCTAATGTTTCAGAATTTTTAGAGTTACAGAAGTATGGTTAGAGTACAGATTACTACAGACTGTTCTGTTTAAGACAGATTCTGTTTTCGTTGCATTGTGTGCTTGTTTTGATGAATCTATGGGTTATATTGAAGGGTATGAGCCATGGTAAAGTTAAAATACAGTAGGTATAATGCAATTATAAAATATGAATGGGTTTTGAACAGCACCTAAAGTAGTGATTTGCTTTATTATACTAACGGATCTGACGAAGATTTTGTTGAGTTTTGTGTGATTAAAGTTTTCAAGTTTTGGGTGAGATCACGATGGATGAAGGAACAAGGAGTGAAAAGAGCCTAATCTTGGGGATGCTACTGCACCCCCAAGATATATCCAAAGAGAAACAAGCAACTAAGCTTGGGGATGCCCCCGAGTGGCATCCCCTCTTTCTTGTAACAACCATCGATATTTTACTTGGAGCTATATTTTTATTCATCACATATCATGAGTTTTGCTTGGAGCGTCTTGTATCATTTGAGTCTTTGCTTGCTTTGCTTGTTAGTTTGTCACTTGTATCCTTGCTGGACACACCTATTTGAGAGAGCCCAAATTATGCTATGATTTGTTAGAATTGCTCTATGTGCTTCACTTAAACTTTTTGAGCTATAGAATTGCTCTAGTGCTTCACTTATATCTTTTTGAGCACGGTGTGATTGGAAATTTTTGTAGAAATACTCTCATGCTTCACTTAGATTAATTTGAGAGCTAGTAAATTTTAAATAAATCCTCTCATGCTTCACTTATACCTTTTTGAGAGATGAAATCTTTATGCTCATGTGCTTCACTTAGATTTGTTTGAGCTTGTCAAAAAGCAATAGCAATATATGAAACTAGTCCCAAAGTGATAGATATCCAAGGAGGATATAATAAAACTTTCATGAAGATTATTGGGCAAATTAAACTTGATTCCTTGTAATAGTTTTGAAACATGATGATAGTAATATGTGAGTCGTGTTAGTGAGTAATAATGCTTTAGTGGGAATATTGGTGTTAAGGTTTGTGATTCCCTATGCATGCACGAAAGTCAATAGTTATGCAATGAAGTTACATCCTACTTATGGTGCATTATTCGGTGTTAGTTATGCTCAATGCTCGCTTATGTGAATTTTTGTTTCTTGGCTTGATTGCTTCTCAATCTATTTGCTAGCCTCCATTTGCACTAAGTAGAAATACTACTTGTGCATCCAAAATCCTTAAACCAAGTTTTGCCTTATGAGTCCACCATACCTACCTATATGCGGTATTTCCATGCCATTCCAAGCAAATTTGTATGTGCCATCTCTAAATTTTCAAAATAAATTTTCTCTTTTGTGTGCTCGTACCGCTCATGAAACGGTGGGGAGTGTACAATATTTTTCCATGCTAGATATGTTATTCTCAAGATGAGTGTTTATTCACTTGATTGCACGAGAGTGTGGCGGTAATAGGGATGCCCATTCCCGAAATGAAAAAGAAAAAATATTTACTTTATGTTGTCAAATAATAAATTCCTTGGAAAGTGTTGGTATGGAAGGCAACCGTGGATACGGCCCGCCATGGAAAGTGAAAGTTTGGTGGAAAAGGGAATAAACTTTATTTTCTATTTGGGAACCGCCTATGATATATCTAGCATGGAAAGTATTGTGAGCTACGTTGTCGTTTTCGTTGACAGGAAAGGCATGCCACCCAAAATATTTTTCTCTCTCAATTTAAAACCTTGAGCTCTTGCACCTCTACAAATCCCTACTTCCCTCTGCGAAGGGCCTATCTATTTACTTTATGCAATTTTTATTTTTACTTTGAGTCTACATCTTCTCTTATAAAGCACCAACTAGGGGGCACTATGATCGTACTTGAGCATTGGGCATAGCTAATATTTGAGTGTGTTTCATGAATGGATCAATGACTGAGCATGATGGGCTAGGGATAACTTTCTTTAGTGTTGATATTTTGAAAGACATGGTTGCTTGATGGCATGCTTGAGTATTGAAGTCATTATGTTAAAACTAGACTATTGGTTTGAATCATCTATAAGTCCAAATGTCCATGATATACAAAAGAAAAGAATATGAGATGAACATGTTAGGCAGCATTCCACATCAAAAATTCTGTTTTTATCATTTACCTACTCGAAGACGAGTAGGAATTAAGCTTGGGGGTGCTGATACGTCTCCAATGTATCTATAATTTTTGCTTGTTCCATGCTGCTATATTATCATTCTTGGATGTTTTACAATCACTTTATAGCAATTTTATATCATTTTTTGGGACTAACCTATTGACATAGTGCCAAAGTGCCAGTTGCTGTTTTTACTTGTTTTTTACTTCGCAGAATATCAGTACCAAACGGAGTCTAATCGCGACGAAACTTTTTGGAGATTTTTTTTGGACCAGAAGACACCCAATGGGCCAAAGAAGTGCCAGAGAGGTGGGCTGTGGAGGCCACAACCCACCAGGGCGCGCCAGGGGGGCCCCGACGCGCCCTGATGGGTTGTGCCCTCCACGAGGGGCCCCTCCAGCCCCTCTGATGCCTATAAATTCCCAAATATTCAGAAAACCCTAGGGGAGTCGACGAAACACAATTCCACCCGCCGCAAGTTCCAGAACCTTGAGATCCAATCTAAACACCATCACGGAGGGATTCATCTTTTCATAGGTTCCTCTCCAATGATGCGTGAGTAGTCCACCATAAACCTACGGGTCCATAGGTAGTAGCTAGATGGCTTCCTCTCTCTCTCTTATGATTCTCAATACAATGGTCACTTGGAGATCTATTTGATGTAAACTTTTGTGGTGTGTTTGTTGGGATCCGATGAATTTTGAGTTCATGATCAGTTTCTATCCATGAATATTATTTGAGCTTCTTTGATCTCTTATATGCATGATTACTTATAGCCTCGTATTTCTTCTTCGAATCTTTGGTTTAGTTAGGCCGACTAGATCGATTTTTCTTGCCATGGGAAGAGGTGCTTTGTGATGGGTTCGATCTTGCGGTGTCCTTTCCCAGTGACAGAAGGGGCAGCAAGGCACGCATGTATCGTTGCCATTAAGGATAACAAGATGGGGTCTATTCCTACATGAATAGATCTTGTCTACATCATGTCATCGTTCTTATTGCATTACTCCGTTTTTCCATGAACTTAATACACTAGATGCATGCTGGATAGCGGTCGATGTGTGGAGTAATAGTGGTAGATGCAGGCAGGAGTCGGTCTACTTATCTTGGACGTGATGCCTATATAATGATCATCGCCTTGGATATCGTCATGATTATTTGATCTTCTATCAATTTCCCAACAGTAATTTGTTCACCCACCGTGCGCTATACTCATGAGAGAAGCCACTAGTGAATACTACGGCCCCCGGGTCTACTTTTTCAACATATTGCTTTCCGATCTATATTTTTGCCTCTTTGTTTTCAGATCTACAAAACCAAAAACCCAAAAACATATTGCTGCACTTTTTATTTGCTCTTTTTATTTTGTGTTCTTGAGAGATCTATCTCTCCTATCTATCACTACCCAATCTATCTTTTTACCGTGGAGAGATTGACAACCTCTCTTTCGCGTCGGGTTGCAAGTATTTGTTGTTTGTGTGCAGGTGCTGCTTATTGGGTGGTGGTGATCCTCCTACTGGTTCGATAACCTTGGTTTCATAACTGAGGGAAATACTTACCGTCGATGTGCTACATCATCCCTTCCTCTTTGGGGAAATACCGACGCAGTCTCAAGCCACGTCACGCAACAACCCCCTTACTTGGGTATAAGCTGATGTCACCCTCGCTACCCACTATAAGAGTATCATGAATGTATTGTAACACCCTACAGTGGGGATCCCACACGCTTGTGCGACACGGCGGGCACCATAGGATATCACCAAAATAAACCACGCAACTCAAACCAATCAAGATCATCAATCAACCCATAGGACAAAAGAAATCTACTCCAACATTATAGGATGGCAACACATCATTGGATAATAATATGAAGCATAAAGCACCATGTTCAAGTAGGGGGTACAGCGGGATGAGGGAGAGTGGACAGTAGTAAATAGACGAGGGAAGGTGATGGTGGTGGTGAGGAAGACGGCGGAGTTGTTGGTGTAGATCGCCGCCATGCTAGTTCCTCCGGAGGCACTCCGGTGCCACCGGGAGAGAGGGGGGAGAGAGCCCCCTCCTTCTTCTTCTTCCTTGGCCTCCCCTCTAGATGGGAGGAGAGTTTCCCCTCTGGTCCATGGCCGCCATGGCTCCCTAAGGGGAGGAACCCCTCCGAGATTGGATCTCTCTCTCTCTCTCTCTCTCTCTCTCTCTGTGTGTGTGTGTGTGTGTGTGTGTGTGTGTGTGTGTGTGTGTGTGTGTGTGTTTGTGTTTCTCTTCTGTCCTGCATTTCTGTTTTTTGACATTTAACAGTTTCTTAAATTCCCGGAGATCCATAACTTCGATTGGGCTGAAATTTTTAGCAGGTTTTTATCCGGATATTAGCTTTCTTGCGGCCGATTGACACCCCCAACCGACCTCCGAGGTGCCCACAAGACAGTGGGGCGCGCCCTCGGGGGTAGGGCACACCCTGCTGGCTTGTGGGCCACTCGAACATTGTCTGGCATTGATTCCTTTTCCCAAAAATCACATATATTCCAAAATAAATCTCTGTAAATCTTTATCGTGTTTGGACTTTGTTTGATACGGATTTTCTGCAGAAAAAAAGATGCAACAAACAGGAACTGGCACTGGGCACTGGATCAATATGTTAGTCCAAGAAAATCATATAAATTTTTGCCAAAAGTATATAAAAGTTGTAAAATAATTGCATGAAACATTCAAAAATTATAGATACTACGGAGACATATCAGTATCCCCAAGCTTAATTCCCGCTCGTCCTTGAGTACGTAAATTATAAAAAGATAATTTTTGATGTGGAATGCTACCTAACTTAATCTTGAACAAATATCTAATCATGGCATAAATATTAAGATACGAGTGATTCAAGGCGATAGTCTATCACTTGACATAAAGACATTCATACTCAGGTTTACTAACAAACAATCATGTCCTTAATAAACGATGCTAAAGAACGTTATCCCTACACATTTAATCATGTAAGCATGGCATGACTCCGTTTTCGTAACACAAGTACAAATCATGATCACCCCGATGTCAAGTTAGGCATTTGGTTCATACTTTTTCACGTGCTTCAGCATTTTCAACTACACTCAATACATGAGCATGAGCCATGGACATAGCACTACGGGTGGAATATAATATGGTGGTAGAGATCAAAGGAGTCAAAAGGTGGGAAAGTCTCACATCAACTAGGCAGATCAGCGGACTATGGAGATGCCCATCAATCGATATCGATGCGAGGAGTAGGGATTGCCATGCAACGAATGCACTAAGAGCTATAAGTGTATGAAAGCTCAAATGAAACTAAGTGGGTGTGCATCCAACTTGCTTTCTCATGAAGACCTCGGGCATTTGAGGAAGTCCGTTATCTGAATGTACAAGCCAAGTTCTATAATGAAAAATCCCCACTAGTATATGAAAGTGACAAATCAGGAGACTCTCTATATGAAGAACATGGTGCCACTTTGAGGCACAAGTGTGGTAAATGGATAGTAACATTGCCCCTTCTATCTTTTTCTCTCATTTTTTTGTTATTTTTTCGATGGTGGGCTCATTTGGCCTCCCCCATTTTTTAATTTTTTTTAGGTGGCCTCTTTTTTGCCTCCCCCTTTTCTCTTTTTTATTTATTTTTCGTCTGAAGTCTCATCCCGACTTGTGGGGGAATCATAGTCTCCATCATCCTTTCCTCATTGGTACAATGCTCTAATAATCATGATCATCACACTTTCATTTACTTACAACTTGAAACTACAACTCGATAAATAAGAATATTACTATATATGAATTCCTCTGGCAGTGTATCAGGTTGTGCAATAATCTAGGGTAACATGTAATCAATGATGAACGGTGGCTTTGCCATAAATACTATGCCAGCTCTATATGATCATGCAAAGCAATATGATGATGAATGCTCAAGTCATGTATATGATGATGATGGAAGTTGTGTGGCAATATATCCCGGAATGGCTATGGAAATGTCATAATAGGTAGGTATGGTGGCTGTTTTGAGGAAGATATAAGGTGACTTATGTGTGATAGAGTGTATCATATCACGGGGTTTGGATGCACCGGCGAAGTTTGCACTAATTCTCGAGGTGAGAAATGGCAATGCACGGTACCGAAGAGGCTAGCAAGTTGCGGAAAGGTGGGAGTGCGTATAATCCATGGACTCACATTAGTCATAAAGAACTCATATACTTATTGTGAAAGTTTTATTAGCTCTCTCAAAGCAAAGTACTACCAGTGCACCCCTAGGGTGGAGGTTGGGAGGAGTTAATCATCTGCGCCCCCGGCTCAGACAACACAAGGATTTCAACGAGGAATAAAAGTGCTCCAACATCCCGGTCATGCCATAACCAACACTTTAATGAACAAGAGATCACAAACCTTAACATCGATATTCCTACTAAACCATGATCATCAACTAGTGCACCCACATATTACTATCTTAATGTCGCAAAACTATTGCAAGGAATCAAATATATCATATTCAATGACCTACAAATTTTATGTAGGATTGTATGACTAACCATGTGAATGACCAATTCCTGCTAACTCTCTAAATAGATATAAATGAAGCATGCGAGTTTAATTATTTGTACAAAAAACCATGCTCTAATAAATATAAGTGAAGCAAAAGAACATTACGGTAGTTTTTTTGCCAAAAATTAGTCTCAAGTTGTAGCGTTTTGCCAAATTTTATAAAGTGGTAGTTTTTCATCACAGTTCGTGGAATTTGATAGTTTTTTGTTAAATACTCCCTTTTTGTGATGTGTGCAAACAAGTGAAGGAAAAAAGGACCACTCACACCACTTACGGACTCTTTGATTCATAATAGGACCGCAAAACACAGCAGGGACACCTACACTAGAATCCTACACGACTTTATTAGCACCAAAGTGTGTTTGATTGCGCCACAATACAAAAACATATGTTTGTTTGTCTTTTTGCAAGAGGTTTGGGAGGATAGAAAATTTTCTATGAAATGTACTTTCATGGAATCCTTATAACAAATCATATAGGATTCAATCCTGTAAATCAAACAGCCACCATAGGAAACTTTTCTAAGGATTGTAACCCTACAAAATTACTATGAAAATCCTTTGAATCAAAGAAGCCTTCAATAAACTCAAAGTCATCATGATTGAACAACAATAACACAGGGTGCTAAAGGACTTGATATGCAAACCAAACGCAAGGAACACTAGACCTCAAGCAAAGCATCACAACACATCGAGCAAATGTAGCGGCTGGAACAGATACTGCCCTAAACCATCTTAAAACAATCTCCACTGCTGGAACATGCAAGACGTAGAAGCCAAGGACCAAAATCTAGTCCTGCAACCCATGGAGGAACAAAACGTGAGGGAATGCTGCCTGCCATCTCGCATGGTACTAGGCTACTAACGCTAAAGACTAGAATGAAACTAGCAGCAAGAAAGAAAAGAGAGAAGAAAATGGGAACAAAATGACACCTGCTACACTCCATCACCCCCTGTTGGTGGATCATGGATGGGCCAAAACTTCCCTAACCTGCGACTGCACCTCAATTCAAAGTTGCAGCAAGAAAGATACCGAGATCCCATCAAATTAGCCTAGCGCGGTTAAATTACATGGTTCCAACATTTTCGATTACACGAGCAGGAAATGAAGGGGGGACACTTGGGACTAGACACAGCAAAATGCTACTAAGCTACTAAGCTGCTGCAGGAAGATTGATCCGCTTGTAAACTGTCACTGATGGATGCAAAAGACCCCCATTCGCCTGACAAGTTCATACCTTCATGAATGTATTCAAACAGCCAAAAGCCCAATGCGACAATGTTCGACAATGTTAGAGACGTGGACTGCCCAGCTTCGACAGAACCTTGGTTCTCACAACTTCAGCTCCTAAAGATGCACCACAAATAAGGCCATCCCACATTTAACTGCTGAAGAGAAACACCTCCGGCACTGAATAAGGATCGAGCTCGAAACAGCCTCGAAGCTTGCCTGCTTTTTCATTTGTCAGATGGAAGCAAGGGACGTGGTGAGCGAACTTTGGGTACTCATCCTTGCTTACTGTTTTCACATCTGCCTCTCTTCTAAATACTGCCCTGTAGCCATCCACTTTTCCTAAAGGCTGAACTTGTATAGACGAATCAATCTGGCCAACAATCTCCACAAATTCATACTCACAGTTTTTAAAGTCTTCTGCAGTCCATCCAGCCCTCCAGTTCTTGTAAACGGCCCAGATGTCACCAAGGCGAGGGATTATTTCATATTCGTTTTTTCTACCAGTTGATCTAGCAACCACAGGATGAGAAAATGATTCTGTACCAGTGTAAGTCATAGTACCATCATTGCCAGAGGAAACCCTAAAGATTCCACATGCAACAGTCCGATCTTCTTTACCAGTCAACCTTTTCTCCTCCTCTCCCCGAGGACAGAGATCGAGCCATTTCACTTGTACTTTATTATTCTTGAGATCGACTTTCTTTATGATGGCGTAGTAATTGGGGAACCTGTCCATATCACTATAGAGAGTCCAGATCTGCCCAGGTTCAAAATTCTGGATCGACCTTATTTCTGTAAATTCATAGAATTCTGAGTCAGGACATTCAAATTCATCCTGGACAATGCCATCAGATTCCTCATTAACATCCACACCTCCTACAGTCGATGGAGTATGATGCTCTTTGTTCTCTTCATGTGTTGCTTTTGTAAAGAGCCCTGTATTCATGCATGTAGCATGTTGCACCTCCTCAACCTTCTCAGACCCCTTGCCAGCATTAATTCCACTGGATGAACCAGCATACTTGGTATCAATCCCCTTGCCTTTTACTGTGCTTTCCAGAACAACAGAAGCAAAAGCCTCTTCCAAGTTAAGGGGAAGCGCTGCAGGATCAAGTTCAATAGCTCCTTCTGGAATGCCTTCTCTTTCAGTCCCACGCATGAAATGATGAGGGACACAATGTGAAAATCTTAGTGTGTTATCCTGAGGTATCACACACGGAGTTGCCTCTTTAGACTGCATAAATAAGCTAACAAAGCCTTTTATTTTTACAAGTGGCATGACAATGATGCTAGTGCTTGTTGTGAAATCCGAGACAACTTGAACAAGTTCATACTCAAAATCTGTGTGACTGTCAGCATCCGAACTCCAGCCGATGTCCCATCCCTTGTGAAGGGCCCAAACTTCACCTTCCCTAGGATATATCTCATACGAGTTTTTTGTCTTGCTTTTCGCACAGGAAATAGTTTGGGAGAACATATTAGCTTCTTTAGCTGTGTCTGATGTTCCATGCTTAAAATGTCCACAAGCAACAGGCAGTTCTGCACGTGACCATGCAACCTCTGCTTCATTTGTGGGATCCAATTCCAGCCAAACAAAGTGTACTATAAACTTTGGGGCCATTTTTACCTTTGTAATCCGAGCATAAAATCTTGGCATGCAGCCGTGATTATCATAGACAGCCCAGATCTGGTTGGGTCTAAACTGACTTACATCTCGAAGTTCGTCAAAGTTAAAAAAATCAGGATCTACGCAACTAAATTTCTCCTCGTCTGAAGCATCATCAAGGTTTGGGTCTAGACCATTGCTGCTGACAGAATTGGATGTTTCTTCTTTCTCGTGATTAAGACCATTCGTGTGACCATTATGCCCAGTTTTATCTTCATCAAACATTGGTATGCTGCTTTGATCATCACCATGCAACACACCACCTTTCCTTAACCTTTTGAAATTGGAAGAACTGACATTATTATTGTCGTCGTCATTGCCATCATCACCAATATCCTCATCTTCACTATCTTCCTTATACTTAACTTCTTGCTTCTGCCTGCTTGACCTGCGGCTGTGTTGACTCGGCTTTGCATTATTTGCAGCAGCAGCATCTACAGTGATCTCTTCTTCACTATCAGTGGTTGTCTCAGAATCACTAGATTCAGACACGGCTCTCCTGCCCCTTTTCAATCCTGCAGCTGATGAACCTTTTGAAGTCCGAGCAAATTTTGTTTTCTCATTTGGTACACTTGCAGCACTAGCGCTATTACCATCTTCCCCCTTCTTTTTGTTTGTATTTGCAGCTGCCTTATGAGATCCATAATTAGCATGAACCCCTGGAGTGGCATTATTCCAAGCCTGTTGACCTGTGGCATTTGTCTGCCGGCCTGCAAAATTCTGTGGTGCCCCTGCATTTTTTACCCCAGCATACTGTCGATCTGCCCCAGAAGGAACAGCTTGCTCATTTATATCATGTGCAATAAAAGGCTTCAAACAACTCTGACAACGGATAGCTTTCTTCAACATCGCAGTGTAGTACTGATATCTCATGCCACAACTTGAACACATGGTCCAGAATGTTAGTTGTGTCCCCGCAGAATTTGAGGGCTGATGAAGATTCACAGGTCTAACAGGAGCAGCTCTCCTTGACTGCTGGTAAGGGGATGGTCTTGCTGCACCAACTCTGACTGAGACTCTCCTTTTCATGTCATAGGCAGAACGTTTTGAGCTGTCTGTAAGCGTCATGTTTGCTTCTCCCACTAATTTAAATGCTGCCTCTGCACCTGCAAACTTGTTCTTGTCGGGATGCAGCAAAAGCGCAAGCTTACGGTATTGTCTCTTTATTAGCGTCTCATCATTCGTGAAAGCAGGTACCTGAAGTATCCCATACCAGTCAAGCTCTCCATTAACCTTCGTTCCAGCAGCACAATGAACGTCACAGACAGTTAACATTTGTGAAATATTGTCAATCTCTGAGGAAAGTTGTTGTGCTTTAATAATCAATTTTTTTGCACCAACAAAATCCTTCTCCAGCAATTTTCTTTCAGCCAGAGCTTTTGCTCTAATAGCTTCCTCTTTGTTGCAGTCCATGATAACAAGTATAACAAATAGATATCCAAACTCCCAACCGCTCTCATGCAGAAAGTCCCAGTAACAAGAAAGACTGTTTCTTGCTCTCCATTCTTTTTCTCATAATAAACAATATGGATGGTGCACCTTACTGCAATACTGCCTTCAGTTAATTGTAATATCCAGGATAACCAACCTCGAGATACAAAATACGTTCAGGAGCTGAGATATACTACTTAAAGAGCAGTACACTAAATAAATTAACTGCTCAGCCTGCATGAAACAAACAAGGAATTATGGTTAATAAATTTGATAAGTATATCCAAGAAAAAAACAGAAGGCATTTTGTGCTACATAAAAAGCAACAGAACAAAAAAACATGCATTTATTGCCTCACTCAAGAGATAAAATCACCTCAGATGACAACATTTGTTTAGCGTTAGTACTGACACGAAAGGCTGTTAACATCTAAATAAAATGTGTATAGTAATATAAACAATTCAGGTTTAAAGAAATATGCGCTCAACGGATAAGAAAGCACAGTTCATTGGGCTCTTCCTGGATTCCAGCTAAAGCCCCATCAACAACCAGAGCTAGTAACAACTCAGTTGTCCCACGGATTACGTTAAAGGTGTTTCTTCTACTTTTTTGGGTGTGTGTGTGCGGGGGGAGGGGGTCTTTCTCTGTTTCTCAGTTTAGAAAGCACAGTTCATTGGGCTCTTCCTCGGTTCCAGCTAAGCCCCGCAAACAACCAGAACAGGATTTTGACAGTTTCAGTACATTATTTTATTATGATTCAAAGGGGAATGGGAGATTACAGCTTGCTGAAGGAATAAAAGCAGGAAATAATTCGATATCTGAAGTCTCGAATGTGTTATGTGCAGAAAAAGAAAAATAATGCTGGGCTATGGCAAACGTGCACTTTAACAAGAATGACAAATTCAAAACTAGTGCATGAAAGAACTGTGTATCAATCTGCACACAACTGTGGTCTGTTGATGTCTTCAAAATTTAAAATTGTGACAATAAGAACAAGCCTGAAGCAACAGCACATATTTTCTGCACAAGACAATGTATTTAATAAAGCTCACAGATGTAATTTCTGAGATGTCACTTCAAATGCACTAGCCATGGATCAAGGTGGAATATACTTATTATAATCATTAAGATATTTTACATTAAAAAGACTAAAGTGGTCTATCACAACATAACCAGCTGGGATATAAATTATACTAAAGAAATACAAAAAATTGGAACGGAAATCCCTTGATTCATAATATACAGGATCTTGAGAACTTTTGCAATCAAGGTATGGGGCCACTTGCCTGATACGACAGTAACTTCAGTGTAGAGTGTGTACAATTTGCATAGAATTGGTGATTCAAAGAAAAAAAAATAGGATTCACAACAAACTTCACATACCTAAATTTATTTCTTAAGAGACTAAGAATGTAACTAAAACATCAGTGCATTTGCAGTATCTTTGGTTTCAGCCAAAGGCAAATATCTAGCACTAATCAAGAGATTTGTAAATCTCATGGTAAATGGACCCACAACATTGCAAATAACAGAAATCAAGTACACGATTACACATCAGATACCGTGCACTAAAGCTTGCATATCTTGTGATGTTCTACAACTCTAGTGCCAATTAAGCCAGTTAGGCAAAAAGTAAAACTTAGTACCTTACAGTTAAATCAGCATTTTAGACAATGATAATAAGATATGTTCCCGATTCAAACACGCAACTATAAACAAATCCCTGTGTAAAAGACCGAATGCATATGTTGCCATCTAGAAAGCAGTAGGACAAATTACCAAGTTGTGCCAAATAACCGGATGGATGGAAATAAAGTTCCTGTGAATTTAGCTAGTACTCCCTCCATTCCTTTATATAAGGTGTATTTGTTTTTTGAAAAGTCAAACGAGCGCATGTTTGACCGAGTTTTTAGAAAAATATATGAATATCCACAATACGAAATTTATATCATTTGATTCATCATGAAAAGTAGTTTTATATTTTACCTATTAGACATTGCAGATGTTGTTATTTTATTCTATAATGTTGGTCAAACATTCAAGTGGTTGACTTGCACGGAAATCAATACACCTTATATTTTGGAACGGAGGGAGTATTGTACATTAGGATAGGACAAACAATTTCAATGTCTACTTGGACAGTAGTGCTTCTTAAAGGCGCAAAAGAATGAAAAAAAGTACTTTCCTACTTACCGCAGAATACAGATGATCATCATAACAGGCACAGCGAGGACAAGCTTGGTATTATCTGTGGAAAAAAAAATGAGATCGTATGAAAATTTCAAATGTAATTCTACATATCAACTTCATATGTCCCTCCCTCCTTGCCTCTCTCTCTCTCACACACACACACAGTCTATAAACATAATAAATCAGCAAAAAAACAAATATGATAGCAAGCAATACACTGTTTTTATTTTTGGCTCCACACTTATGTAGGGACTAGAGACGTAAGGTGTAAAAAATATGCCCTAGAGGCAACCATAGGGTTGATTATATTTCATTGTATTCATGATTTCTCAGATATTTTGTTCACTGAATGATATCACCACAAGTATGTGACTTCTTTGTGAATACTCTGTGTTTATGTTTACGATGTTTATTTTAAACTCATCATCAAACGTTAAACCTATGAGATTCGTATTTCATAATTATATACATGGAGATATTAAACCAACAACACAGACACATGTTCGAGGGTGTGGCACCCACAGCCACTATGAAATAACTAAAGAACACTGTACTCTTTGTGTGAACGGCTTGTCTTACAAACAATGTGCCCTCAAGATGTGTAATTAGTAATAGGGGAAATTGGTTCTCATCTTCAAGCGAAAAAACAAATATGATAGCAAGCAATACATTATTTTTATTTTTGGCTCCACACTTATGTAGGGACTAGAGACGTAAGGTGTAAAAAATATGCCCTAGAGGCAACCATAGGGTTGATTATATTTCATTGTATTCATGATTTTTCGGATATTTTGTTCACTGAATAATATCACCACAAGTATGTGAATACTCCGTGTTTATGTTTACGATGTTTATTTTAAACTCATCATCACATGTTAAACCTATGAGATTCGTATTTCATAATTATATACATGGAGATATTAAACCAACAACACAGACAGATGTTCAAGGGTGTGGCACCCGCAGCCACTATGAAACAACAAAAGAACACTGTACTCTTTGTGTCAACGGCTGGTCTTACAAACAATGTGCCCTCAAGATGTGTAATTAGTAATAGGGGAAATTGGTTCTCATCTTCAAGCGAAAAAGGTACTCGTATAGGACCCCCTTTTTTGTCCGTGACAGAGAAAGGCTCTCTTCATCTGCACACAAACACACGCGCGCGCGCGCGCGCGCGCGCGCATGTTCAGACAAGTTTATGCCCCCAAAACACTTCGGTTTTACCCAGCCCTAGTTTCGCCTCAAGACGCTACGGCGGGGGTTCAAACAAACGACGAGCTCCCCGGCCCAAGTCCAGCCACGCATCACTGGACACGCGCACCCGCATCGCCACTCACCCCGCGGCAGCCCCGCGCATGAACCATTCACCGGTCGGCGTTGATTAGGGTTTTGTGGAGTTCCGAGAAAAAGGGATTGCGTGGCCTCAACGGCAGGGAGAGGGGGCGGCGCGTACCTAATCGACGGCGGAGGCGGCGGGGGACGGGCCGGGACGCGAGCCTCCGGCGAAGGGAAGCGGGCGACGCCGACGAGGAGGAGGGGAAGGGCGGAAGGGTTTGCGGTTTGCGCTCGAAATCTGACGAAGGGGGGCGGGCGGCTCTTGTGAGCGAACGGCGGCCGAGCAAATGAGTCCTCGCGCTTGTGAACGAACGTGAGGTCAAGGGGTTAAGGGGTTGGAGCCCAAACTAGGTATGGATCCGGATGGTATCGGGTGCGTGCGAGCCCGTCACAGGTCCTGGTGGGGTCTCTTGAGACGGGGCCAGATTTTGACGGGTTTTTGGACTTCGGCTCCAATTAGATGAAAATTGTTTTTTTCCATACCATCCACCTAACCTACCTAACCGAAGATCTGGCATTCATCCTGCGTGGGTAAGTTCGAAGAATTAAAATCTCGCACTCACCCAACTGTGTGTAACAATACAAAAAATATGTCATTCGCCCAAGAGATCGGGCATCAAGGGGACTCACCAAATTGTTCTTGAATGTTTGGATCCGATGGTCCAAACACTTTTAGCCCTCTCCAATGCGAATTAGCTAATTATTAGGTTGGACCGGTCCGGACGTTTGAATTCCGCTAGACCGGCCCCAAACTAAGAAAGCTCGGGAAGACCGGATGTATGTCAACTCGGACTCCGACACCCTTGTCCCACACAAAACCTCATCCAAGGTCGCGTTTTTTATAATTATGACATCCTCATTTGCTCTATATCTCTGCTCCTAGATATCGAAATCAACGATGTACCCTCCCCCTTCCCGCTCTCGATGTTGCCCAGGCCTTGCCAGTCGCCGCCGCCATACTCCCCCGAATATGGTCGAGGCCCAGGTACCCTCCACCCCTATCGATGTCGTCCATAGTTGACATCGTGCCCCACAAGTGTTTGAACAATGCTATAGTGTAATGTTTTAAAATGTTCTCGTTGTTTACTTTGAAGCAAACATGATGGATTCAAACGTGATGATGACCCAACCTCAAGGTGAGATTCGATCTGTTGTTGCGCCCGATCTTTCGCGACACTCCCTTTCAGTAGCAGTAACCTTTTGTCCGCGCATGCAATGTACACGAATCTTGCTCCAAAACTTAGGGCTTCTTGGACAACTTACCCCAAAACTCGATACGGTAACCCTAAAAAACACATCGTGACTATTTCATAAAACATAACCTAAATTTTGCATGACGCACGGTCTTGATTTTTATATGGCAATAATCGACCCTCCTAACTTGATCCACAAGGTTGTCGACACAATAATTCCTAATCATAACTCAGGCACACAAAATAAATTATAACTCCACCTCGACATACTTAAATATTTAAGACTATTACTCTGACATGACATATCAATTACTTTTGCGTGTGGCCCACATTCTAGCTGGCATAGGGGGAAACAATCTTGGATCTTCGCCGTGTACATGGATTTTCCTTGTGTCGACAAAATAGAAAGAACTTAAACCTAATCTTGATTGCTTGCCATTTGAATAAGAGATATTCTTATGTCCACGTGAGCCAGTAGGACTTTGTAGTATTGAACCCATTAAGAACTACTCCATGGGCGCCTCCTCGTGTGTGCCACGTCATCACCTCTACTTTGCGAGCGAGGGTGCGTTGTTGATGGATTGGGTGTTCATTTTCGTCATCAGTGCGGCTTGTCCCGTGTTCGTTTTTGTCTAATGGGTCTGGTCGTTGCGGGTTGGCCAACATGTCTTGATGGGGAGGAGTAGATTGAACATGCATTGGTGGGTTGGAGGGAACACCTTCCTCATATACACCCATTCGTGGGTGCTTTTCCTCGACCGGCACCACACGCAACCCCCCTTGTCTTCCTCACTTTGCTCTTCCTCGACCGCCACCGCACACATGATGACTCTTTATGATCCGGTTATTGGATTGTAGAAAATTCCCTTACCTTTCTCCAAGGAGTGACCCTATGTATCGAACCCACGAGAGTACGTGCTTTATGAAAAGATTCAAACAAGTTATTGTTCTTGCAAAGCATTCCAATTCATAATCACATATCACGTCCATGACGCCTGCTCCGCTCGCGTCGCCCCCACCGCGGGCGACTCGGGCGCCCCAAACCTTAGTCGTCGGCCTTCTCTCTTTGTCCTCATGGCGGTGGCGGGGGATCCCCTCCCTACTTGTGATGGAGGAGATGGTGTGGACCTCATCCAGCGAGGAGGCACTGCAGATCTGGATCTAGGCAACGAGGCGGCGGGCTTGGGCGGCGACGTGGCCGTTTAGTGATAGGCCGGTGGCGGCAGCGTGGGGACGTTGTGGAGGACTGAGCAGTTTGGGCCGGATTCATGTGGTGGTGGCCTCCGGTCATGGCCTGGTCGGGATCGTTGCCTCGTTGCACCGCGGCGGATGCCAGAGCGTTGACCCACGGCAGTGGCGGACGGTGCGGCCTAGATCATCCTATGAAAGGATTGATATGGTTGACTAGAGGGGGTGAATATGAAGCTACCAATTTTTAGTTTTTCTTAACAAAATAGGTTAAGCAACAAATAGGTTGTCTGGATATGCAACTAGGTGAGCAACCTATATGATGCTAGCAACAACAACACAAGCAAGCAAAGGATACAACACAAATAAAGCTTGCACGAAGTAAAGGTAAGAAGTAACCACAAGTGGAGCCAGTGAAAATGAGGATGTGTTTCCAAAGTTCCTTCGCTTTGAGGGGAAGTGGAGCGGTGTGAAGGCACAATGCTCCCCAAGAAGCCACTAGGGCCACCGTATTTTCCTCACGCCCTCGCACAATGCAAGATGCCGCGATTCCACTAGTGGTGCCCTTGAAGGCGACGACCGAACCTTTACAAACAAGGTTAGGGCAATCTCCACAACCGAACTGGAGGCTCCCAACACCACCACGAAGCTTCACCACAATGGATTGTGGCTCCAAGGTGACCTCAACCGTCTAGGGTGCTCAAACACCCATGAGTAACAAGATCCGCAAGGGATTAATGGGGGGAATCAAATTTCTCTTGATGGAAGTGGGGCCCTCTCAACCAAACCCTAGAGATTCTACAAGTTTTGTTGGCCAGGGAGAGAGATGGGGCAAAAAGGGAGCTTTGAGCAACAATGGAGTTTGGGGGAGGAACAGGTAAGTCTTCTTGGGGAAGAAGGAATCCAACCGTTATCTTGCTCACAGCCCGCACATAAGCGGTACTACCACTCGGAGAGCGGTACTACCGCTCGGGCGCAAATACTCCCAGAGCAGTGCAATGGCACGGAGCCACGAGGCAGTAGTGCCACCAGAGCGATACTACCATTCGCCCCAGCGGTAGTACCGCTGGGGTTGCATCTCAAGAGCCCATAGAGGCAGGGCAGGAACAGAGGATGGTGGCAGTACCACAACAGCGGTACTACCGCTCAAGAGAGCGGTACTGCGGCTTAAAAGTCATAGTACTGCGCCCACTACCGCCCTACCACCGCTAAGAGCGCGACGAGTCCAGAAGGAAGCGGAAGTGGAGCGGTAGAGAGCGGGCGGCACTACCGCTCGTACTACCATTCCACTACCGTGCAAACCCGACACGAAAATTCGAGTCCTCAAAAGCAGCGGTAGTACACGCGGTACTGGACAACGGTATTACCGCTGCCCAAGCGGTACTATCGCTTGAGGCCTTGAGGACACATGCACATAAAAGAGAGAAGCAAACTCCATCGACGCGGGAAAGAAACGAGGGTGCAAATGAAAATGTGTACGTGTTGATTCCACCCTAACCTTTCCGAAGCGGACCCCCTCTTAATAGTACGATTCTCCTACGACTCAAATCCACCGAAAAAGAAATGCAGGAAAATAATCGTCTTCACTTTTAAAACTCTGAGGGGCTCGAATCGTCTTGTGCCATATGATAGATTATCTAAAATGCTCAATGCACACGACTAGTCCGCAAATGCATTGTCATCAATCACCAAAACCACTAAGGGAGAAATATGCCCTAACAATCTCCCCCTTTTTGGTGGATTGATGACAATACGGGATTTGCACAAAGTAAATAACATGATGACAGGCAAACTCAACTCTACAAAATATAGACGGGCTCCCCCTAGATGTGCTTTTGGAATGCAAAGCACACACAGTAGGATCAACACTCCCCCTATAGACACGGCAACACTTGCATCAACATAATGTGAGAGATAAGCATGGATGCAAGAGATAGCATGTGAGCATAAAGATAGGGCACAAGATAAGCATAAACTCACATACTAGCATGGTACTTAGACATACATAAATAAGTAAAAGGGCAGCATATGTCTCACACCATATTGCTCGGTCTCTAGGTCTCACAAACACAAACCACAAACCAAAGAAAATGACAAAAGAGTTCACAAGCGAAGAAAGCAAGCAAATGATACGCACTCGTGACTCGGCAAATCCCTAAACTCTGCCCCCCCCCTTGGCATCGAGACACCAAAAGGGCAAAGAGCAATACAACGGTCCAGGGTGGTATCAACACATGAGATCATTATCATGACTCCTCGTGCTCGCTGGACTCCTCGTCTGCAGCAGCACGCTGGTCGACCTCTGAGTCCGTCTACAGGCAACGCTTGGACGTCCACTCCTCCTCCGACGTGATATTTGTTGGGGAACGTTGCATGGGAAACAAAAAATTTCCTACGCACACGCAAGATCTATCCATGGAGATGCATAGCTACGAGAGGGAAAGTGTGTCTACATACCCTCGTAGACCGTTAAGCGGAAGCGTATATTACGTGGTTGATGCAGTCGTGCGTCTTCACGATCCAATCACGATTCGTCCTGATCAAGCGCCGAACGGATGACACCTCCGCGTTCAGCACACGTGCAACTCGATGACATCTCCGCCTCCTCGATCCAGCAAGCGAGGGCGGAGTAGTAGATGGGTTCTCAACTAGCATGACGGCGTTGTGGAGGTGGTGGTAGAGCTAGTCCAACGGGGCTTCGCCAAGCACTACCAGAACTGCGAACGGAGGAGCAACGGAGCAACGGGAGAGAGGGAGGCGCCAAGGGGCTGGTGTGTCCTCTTGGGGCACCCCCCTCCCCTCTATATATAGGTGGAGGGGCGTGGTGGACAGACCCTCCAAGCCCTAGGGGCGCAGCCAAGGGGGAGGAGGTGGAATCCTAGTCCTCCTCCTTCCCTTCCATACAAAGGTGGACTTTCCACCTTTCCCAACTGCATGGGCCTTGAGGGACTTGTGCGCCTTGACCAATAAGTCCAGGGCGCCACCCCTTAGCCCATGCTGACCCTTGGGACGTGGCAGAACCCTTGGTGGACTTCCGGACTCCTCCGGAAGTTTTTGGAACCTTCTGGAAGCTTCCCGGTACAATAACGAAAAAACTGAAACTTTTTTCGGAACCCTGAAAACAAGTTTCCATATATAAATCTTTACCTCCGGACCATTCCGGAGCTCCTCGTCATGTCCGGGATCTCATCTGTAACTCCTAACAACATTCGGTCACCAACATACATAACCCAATAATACTCTAGTGTCACCGAACGTTAAGCGTGCGGACCCTACGGGTTCGAGAATCATGTAGACATGACCGAGACTCCTCTCCGGTCAATAACCAATAGCGGGACATGGATGCCCATATTGGTTCCTACATATTCCACGAAGATCTTTATCGATCGAACCACGATGTCAAGGATTCAATCAATCCCGTATGCAGTTCCCTTTGTCCATCGGTATGTTACTTGCCCGAGATTCGATCGTCGGTATCTTCATACCTAGTTCAATCTCATTACCGGCAAGTCTCTTTACTCGTTCCGTAATACAAGATCCCGTGACTAACTCCTTAGTCACATTGCTTGCAAGCTTCTTGTGATGTTGTATTACCAAGAGGGCCCAGAGATACTTCTCTGTTGTACGGAGTGACAAATCCCAGTCTTGATCCATGCCAACCCAACAAACACCCTCGGAGATACCTGTAGAACACCTTTATGATTACCCAGTTATGAAGTGGCGTTTGATACACACAAGGCATTCCTCCGGTGTCAGGGAGTTGCATGATCTCATGGTCTTAGGAACGGATACTTGACATGAAGAAAGCAGTAGCAAGAAACTAAGTGACACGATCAAATGCTATGCTTACAGTTGGGTCTTGTCCATCACATCATTCTCCTAATGATGTGATCCCGTTATCAAATGACAACTCATGTCTATGGTTAGGAAACCTTAACCATCTTTGGTCAACAAGTTAGTCTCTAGTAGACGCTGATACGTCTCCGTCGTATCTATAATTTTTGATTGTTTCATGCCAATATTCTACAACTTCCATATACAGTTGGCAACATTTTATATGTCTCCTGTTTTTTGTGTGTTTTTTGTTTCGTAGAAATTCCATATCAAATGAAGTCCAAATGCAATAAAAATTTACGGAGATTTTTTTGGAATATATGTGAATTTTAGGAAGAAGAATCAACACAACATGGTGCCCGAGGGCCCCAGCACGCAACAGGGCGCGGCCAAGGGGTGACCGCGCCCAGTTGCCTCCTGGTCACCTCTTAAGTCGGTTGGAGCCCTACTTTCGCCACAAGAAAGATATTTTCGCGATGAAAATCCCCTCAAAATTTCAGCCCGATCGGAGTTACGGATCTCCGGATATTTAAGAAACGGTGATGGGCCAGAAAACAGTCGCGAAAACAGAAGAGAGACAGAGAGATAGATCCAATCTCGGAGGGGCTCCTGCCCTCCGGGAGCCATGGCAGACATGGACCAGAGGGGAAACTCTCCTCCCACCTAGGGAGGAGGCCAAGGAAGAAGAAGAAGGAGGGGGCTCTCTCCCCCTCTCTCCCGGTGGTGCCAGAGCATCGCCGGGGCATCCATCGTGACGGCGATCTACACCAACTACTTCGCCGTCGTCACTGATAACCCACAAGTATAGGGGATCGCAACAGTTTTCGAGGGTAGAGTATTCAACCCAAATTTATAGATTCAACACAAGGGGAGCCAAAGAATACTTGAGAGTATTAGCAGTTGAGTTGTCAATTCAACCACACTTGGAGATAAATATCTGCAGCAAAGTGATCAGTAGCATAGTAATATGATAGTTTTGATAGCAGTAGCAATAGTTTTGTAGTAGTTGGAACAGCAACAGTAGTAGTAGTAGTAACTTAGCAAGAACAATAAGTGAAAAGGTCGTAGGCACTAGATCGGTAACTCGTTGGATGATATTCGTCATGTAATAGTCATAACCTAGGGCGATACAGAACTAGCTCAATTCATCAATGTAATGTAGGCATGTATTCCGTAAATAGTCATACGTGCTTATGGAAAAGAACTTGCATGACATCTTTTGTCCTACCCTCCCGTGGCAGCGGGATCCATAAGGAAACTAAGGGATATTAAGGCCTCCTTTTAATAGAGAACCGGAACAAAGCATTAACACATGGTGAATACATGAACTCCTCAAACTACGGTCATCACCGCGAAGTATCCCAAATATTGTCACTATGGGGTTGACGGATCATAACACATAATAGGTGCATATGACTAGGCAAGATCGGATCAAGAACATGGATATAGAGATGATAACATAAACGGTTCAGATCTGAAATCATGACACTCGGGCCCTAGTGACAAGCATTAGGCATAGCAAAGTCATAGCAACATCAATCTCAGAACATAATGGGTACTAGTGATCAAGCCCCAACAAAACTAACTCGATTACATGATGAATCTCATCCAACTCCTCACAGACCAGCAAGCCTACGAAGGAATTACTCACTCCCGGTGAGGAGCACCATGGAATTGGCGATGGAGAAAGGTTGGTGATGACGAAGACCAAAGATTCCCCTCTCCGGAGCCCCAAACGGTCTGCAGATCTGGCCTCCCGATGAAGAACAAGAGGTGGCGGCGGCTCCGTCTCGTGAAACGCGATAATTCTTTCTCTCTGGTTTTTTCTCCAAATTTAGGAATTTATAGTGGCGGAGATAGGGCAAGTGGGGCCCCGAGGTGGGCACAACCCACCAGGGCGCGCCGGGAGGGGGCTGGCGCGCCCTGGTGGGTGATGCTCACCCTGGGCCCCCTCTCCGGTAATTTTTGACTCCAGTGTTTTTTATATTTTCCAAAATAAATCTCCAAAAAGTTTCGTTCCATTCCGAGAACTTTTATTTCTGCACAAAAACAACACCATAGTAATTTAGCTGAAAACAGCGTCAGTCCGGGTTAGTTCCATTCAAATCATACAAATTAGAGTCCAAAACAAGGGCAAAAGAGTGAGGAAAAGTAGATACGTTGGAGACGTATCAACTCCCCCAAGCTTAAACCTTTGCTTGTCCTCAAGCAATTCAGTTGATAAACTGAAAGTGATAAAGAAAAACTTTTATGAACTCTTTTGTTCTTGTTTACATATATACGCTTAAGTGGCACCCAGGTTTTCATCAAAGATTATGACTAACCATGTCAACAATAACTCTTAGAAATTATATTTACTCATAACAATAACATAAGCAACTAGCGAGCAATAATAAGATATCTCAAGCGCCAACATTTTGTCAAAACAATCATGATACAATATGACAATAGTGGTATCTTGCTAGCCCTTTCTGAGACCGCAAAACATAAATGCAAAGCACCTCCAAAGTTCAAGCAGCAACTAAACATTGTAATTCATGGTAGAAAAGATCCAATCATGCTGCACCTAACATCAACTATACACAATGCATGAGGATGACAATAGTGCTCTCAGGTGTGGCGCTTATTTGAGAAGGTGATGACTCAACATAAAAGTAAATAGATAGTCCCTTCGTAGAGGGAAGCATGGATTTGCAGCGGTGCCAGAGCTCAAAGTTTAAAACAGAGATAGATATAATTTTAGGAGGTACACCCTTCCTATCAACGTCACGACCAAGAGTTATCAATATCTTCCATGCTAAACAAATTAGCGACGGTTCCCAAGCAGTAAAAGTAAAGGTTTACTCCCCCTCCACCAACAATCACACTCCACGGCGAGCCGCATCCACGGGTACCGTCCAAACCAACAACATTCCTGAGGGAGTTTTGTTTAATTATTTTTGATTTTTGATTTCGGGACTGGGAATCCCTATTACCGCCCTCTCGTGTAAGGACAAGTGAATAAACACTAGTCAGGAGAATAACCCGCTTAGCATGGAAGATACTGACCGCCCCCTGTCGCTCCATGAGCGGTCCAGGCACACAAAACAGAGGTTTATTTGAAATTTTAGAGGTGGCACATGCCAATTTACTTTGGAACGGCAGGCTAATACCGCATATAGGTAGATATAGTGGACTCATCTGGCATAACTTGGTTTAAAGGTTTTGATGCACAAGCAGTATTCCCGCTTAGTACAGGCGAAGGCTAGCAGTTAGATTGAGAAGCGGCCAGCTAGAGAGCGAAGACGGTCATGAACATGCATTACATATAATCAACATTGAATACTAGCATGAGTAGGATATGGACACCATGAACATAAATATCATGAAGGCTATGTTGGTTTTGATTCAACTACATGCGTGAACATGTGCCAAGTCAAGCCACTTGAAACATTCAGAGGAGGATACCATATCATCATACCTCATCACAACCATTTTAATGCATGTTGACACCCAAGATAAATCATTATCCACTCCTAGCTACTTAAGCATGGCATGAACAACTATAATCTCTAATGGTCATTGCAAACATGTTTAATCATAATGAGCTGAATCAAGGGATACTAGGTTAAACATACTTACAAAAACAAAAACAAATTGAGTTCATACCCGCCTTTCTCTGCCACAGTCAATTCATCAAATGTCGTCATTATTGCCTTTCACTTGCACGGCCGAATGATAAGAAAATAATAATAGTGCAAGAATGCCGTGGACTAAGCTGGAATCTACAAACATTTTATTCAAGAGGAGAAGACAAGGTAATATGGGTTCTTTGTTAGATAGACGATAATGCAGATAAGAGCCACTCAACAATTTCATCGTGGTCTTCTCCTAGGTATGACTCGAGTAAAAAGAAAAGAATTTCAGAGAAACGCACTGAAATATTTTTGGAGTTTTTGGTTTTTCTTGAAGGAAGCAAATTAAAGAGGAAAAACAAAAACGAGAAAAACTATTTACACGGGGAAACTCCCGACAAGTAAAAGAAGAAGTGAGGAATCTTTTTGGGTTTTCTTTTAATGAAGTAATTAAACTAAGCTAGAAAGAAAAACTAAAAAGAAGTAGGAAATGGTTTTGGGTTTTCTCAAAGTTTTTCAAACACACAAGAAGAAAGCAAGAAAACAAATCTAGCATGGATATTACAATGGAAAAGTATGAATACCGACAACTGGAATGAAACGTGCGAACATGAATGTAATGTCGGTGGAAATACGTACTCCCCCAATCTTAGGCTTTTGGCCTAGCTTGGTAATCACCATCCGTAGTAGCCGTCCGGTCCCAAGTCGTAGTGAGGCGGAGGAGGCACCTGAGCATCCCACCCCTGGGGCTCCTCCTCAGTAGCTGCTAGGTTGTTCCGGTAAGCTATAATGTCATCTGGCATAATCCTGTATCTGTTCCTAGCAATAGGGTCAAACAAAGCAGGTGCAGGCAATGGGATAACATCACGTGTTTCCTTGCTAAATACTAAGTTATAATGAATATCAAGTGGAGAGTCAGTTACATCAAAAAAATGGTGAGCCTGCAGTGACTTATGATTGAGGTAAACTCGGGGTAAGAGGTAATCATGTGGGCGAAAGGGGATTCTAAAGTGGTTCGCTAAGCGAGTAGCATAAATACCACCATGTATCTTTCCCTTAGTTTTATTGAGCTGTAAGCGCCGGGCAATAATAGCCCCCATACTAAAGGTGTGATCATCATAAAGTGCACGACGTAAAATAGCAAGGTCAGGAGCACTGAGTGTGCCGACCTTCTCCCTAGCGGTTAAACACTTAGTGATGACCAAAGCAAATAATGCACTGAGGGAAACTGTAAACTAGTAGCAGTGGCGCTCGACACGCCTCTATCCTCACCCACGGTTAATGCGAGGAGAAAATCCTCAAACTCAGATGGCCTAGGTTCTCTCAAGTCCCCATCCGAAGGGATCAAGCATATGTTACAGAAGTCAGTTAGCGATAATGTGTGAGGTTCAGCATAAAGATTGAACTGCACTTCAGGAGGGTTATTTCTCCCTAAATAAGTAAAACTTTGCGTGAAGGAATTTGTAAGGATGTGATATTGGTCACACTTATCTGCAAGGAACTCGGTTAACCCAGCGTTTGCGACAAACTGAGCGAACTCTTGATGGATCCCAGCCTCCTCCAGGAAGGCATCATGCGGCTATTCACACGGCCGCACCTCCACCTTTCTTGGAATATGAAGGTCACTGTCCGATGATTCCCCAATGACCCCCTTGGCAATTTTCTTGGAGGAAAACTTTTTAAAGATTTGCATTTTATTCCTATAAAATTTCTGAAACTTTTTTAGTCCATAAAAATTTGTCAACAAAACTTTGTAAGATTATTAGCAACTACTCCCTAGCATGCATAGAGGCCATATTGAGCATTCAAACTACTTAGAACTCTAAGAATTCAACATGCAAGCTCATCTACAGCAGCACCAAGAGTAGCTAATTACTCTAAAAATAACCCACTAAAACAAAAACTAATTGGAGCAATGGAGGAGTCACATACCAAGTAGCAATCCCTCCAAACAGTTTCGGAAACGAAGCTTCGAGTAAAGAGATCGAAATCCACGGGTTTGAGAGCAAGAACACGAAAATGGTGGCTGTGGTGATTTTTTGCTGGAGGTAGGTGACAATGTGGGCTAAAGAGATAAGTGAGGGGGCCCACGTGGGGGGCACAACCCACCAGGGCGCGCTTGGGGGTGCTGGCGCGCCCTGGTGTCTTGTGGGCACCAGGTGCACCCCCCTCAGGTGTTATTTGCACCAAAAAATCATAAATATTCGGAAAAAAATCGTGTTAAATTTTCAGGGCATTCTGAGAATTTTTATTTTTGGGTCATTTTTTATTGCACGGAGAAAACAGAAAACAGGATAATCATGGCACTTTATTTTATTTGACTAACTGAAACAGAAAATAAAATGTGGGAACAGAGAGTTGTGCTTACTAGATTCATCGACGTCATACCTCTAAAAAATGATTCATTAATAAGGTTGATCAAGTCTTATTAACAACCACTTCCGATTAGCATGAAACCGAAGAACTTTCGTAAAACACTAAGTTACCTCAATGGGGATGTGCATATCCCCTACAATAAGTATATCATATTTCTTTTTGGCAGTAGGTAGAGGTAATTGAAAACTTCCAATAGTGATGGTCGGAGATTCTTCAATAACATTTATACCATTCACTTGAAATTGTTTCTTCGGAAAGTGCACCGTGTGCTCATTACCATTAATATGAAAAGTGACTTTGCTTTTATTGCAATCAATAACAGCCCGTGCAGTATTCAAAAAGGGTCTACCAAGGATAATCGACATGTTGTCGTCCTCGGGCATCTCAAGAATAACAAAGTCCGTTAAGATAGTAACATTTGCAACAACAACGGGCACATCCTCACAAATACCAATAGGTATGGCTGTTGATTTGTTAGCCATTTGCAATGATATCTCAGTAGGTGTGAGTTTATTCAAATCAAGTCTTTTGTATAAGGAGAAAGGCATAACACTAACACCGGCTCCCAAATCACACAAAGCAGTTTTAACATAGTTTCTTTTAATGGAGCAAGGTATAGTTGGTATTTCCGGATCTCCAAGTTTTTTAGGTACTCCATCCTTAAAAGAATAATTAGCAAGCATGGTGGAGATTTCATCTTCAGGTATTTTTCTTTTATTTGTGATGATGTCTTTCATATACTTTGCATAAGGGGCCATCTTCAAAATATCAGTCAAACGGGTACGCAAAAAGACTGGCCTAATCATTTCAGCAAAGCGCTCAAATTCTTCATCATCCTTTTTCTTAGATGGCTTAGGTGGGAATGGCATGGGTTTCTGAACCCATGGCTCTCTTTCTTTACCATGTTTCCTAGCCACAAAGTCTTTCTTATCATAACGTTTATTTTTAGGTTGTGGGTTATCAAGATCAGGGGCAGGCTCTATTTCCACATCATTATCTGGTTCTCTATCATTACTAGGTTGAGCATCATCATGAACATCATCATTATCATTTTCATTATCACTAGGTTGATGTTCACTACCAGAGTGAGTTTCAGCATCGGAAATAGAGACGTCATTATTATCAGGAGGTTTTTGTGTCTCGGGTTCACTAGAGGTATGCAAAGTCCTATCATTTTTCTTTTTCTTTTTCTTCTTAGAAGGACTTGGTGCATCAGGATTAATTCTCTGAGAATCTTGTTCAATTCTTTTAGGATGACCTTCAGGATAGAGTGGTTCTTGGGTCATTCTACCTCCTCTAGTTACTACTCTAGCAGCGAAGTCATGCATATTACTATTCATTTCATCAAGCAATTCTTTTTGAGACTTAGCTACTTGTTCTAATTGGGTTTGAACCATAGAGGCATGCTTTCCTACACCTCTAACATCATTACTTATTCTAAATAGCAAGTCACTCAAGCGAGCAATCATATCACAATTATATTTCAATTGTTTCAGAACATGAGCATTGAAATGATCTTGCTTCATAATATAGTTATCAAACTCATATAAGCATTGACTAGGAGGTTTATTGTGAGGAATGTCACTTTCATTAAACTTTAATAAAGAATTTACCTCTACCACCTGTGGAGGTGGTGGTGTTTCGAGGCCATGTATTTCTTCAATAGGTGGCAGATTCTTAACATCCTCAGCTTTAATACCTTTTTCCTTCATAGATTTCTTTGCCTCTTGCATATCTTCAGGACTGAGAAATAAGATACCCCTCTTCTTCGGAGTGGGTTTATGCTGTGGTTCGGGAAGAGTCCAATCATCATAATTCTTCAATATGTTATTCAATAATTCCTCAGCTTGTTCAACAGTTCGTTCCCTGAAAACACAACCAGCACAACTATCTAGGAAGTCCCTAGAAGCACCGGTTAGTCCATTATAGAAGATATCAAGTATTTCATTTTTCTTTAGAGGATGATCATGCAAAGCATTAAGCAACTGGAGAAGCCCCCACCCCCCAAGCTTGTGGGAGACACTCTTCTTGAATCTGCACAAAGTTAAATATTTCCTGTAAGGCAGCTTGTTTCTTATGAGTAGGAATTTTTTTTTCAGAAAAGTAGTAGATCATATCCTGGGGACTACGCACACAACCAGGAGCAAGAGTATTGTACCATGTCTTAGCATCACCCTTTAATGAGAACGGAAACAACTTAAGGATGTAATAGTAGCGAATCTTCTCATCATGAGCAAAGAGGGTGGCTATATCATTCAGCTTAGTAAGGTGTGCCACTACGGTTTCAGTTTCATAGCCATGGAAAGGATCAGATTCAACCAAAGTAATTAACTCTGGGTCGACAGAGAATTCATAATCCTTATCGGTAACACAGATACATGAAGTAACAAACTTAGGATCACATTTCATTCTAGCATTCAAAGTTTTTTCCTTATACTTGCATAGCAATTTCTTAAGATCATCTCTATCCTTGCAAGAAAGAATTTCTCTAGTTATCTCCTCGTCCATAACATAACCTGCAGGTATCTTAGGCATTTCAAACTTAGGAGAGCTAGGACTAATAGGAGTTTCATAATCATAATCAGTTTCATAAGCTTCTTCACTTTCAGCAATTTCATTTTCTTTAGCTCTAGCAATTTGTTCATCAAGAAATTCTCCTAGTGGCACATTATCATCAAGCATGGTACTAGCATCATTCATAGCAGAAGTAGCATCATCAATAACTTGTGACATATAAGGATTACTAACATGTAGTGGTGTTGCAAGCTTACTCATAACAGAAGGTGAATCAAGTGCAGAGCTAGATGGCAGTTCCTTATCTCCCCTCGTAGTAGAGGGGAAAATCTTGGTCCTTGGATCCTTCAGATTCTTCATAGTGATAAATTGATATAAATCCCAAGTGACTCAACCAATATTGCTATGCTCCCCGGCAACGGCACCAGAAAAAGGTCTTGATAACCCACAAGTATTGGGGATCGCAACAGTTTTCGAGGGTAGAGTATTTAACCCAAATTTATAGATTCGACACAAGGGGAGCCAAAGAATACTTGAGAGTATTAGCAGTTGAGTTGTCAATTCAACCACACTTGGAGATAAATATCTGCAGCAAAGTGATCAGTAGCACAGTAATATGATAGTTTTGATAGCAGTAGCAATAGTTTTGTAGCAGTTGGAACAGCAGCAGCATTAGTAGTAACTTAGCAAGAACAATAAGTGAAAAGGTCGTCGGCACTGGATCGGTAACTCGTTGGATGATATTCATCATGTAACAGTCATAACCTAGGGCGATACAGAACTAGCTCAGTTCATCAATGTAATGTAGGCATGTATTCCGTAAATAGTCATACGTGCTTATGGAAAAGAACTTGCATGGCATCTTTTGTCCTACCCTCCCGTGGCAGTGGGGTCCATAAGGAAACTAAGGGATATTAAGGCCTCCTTTTAATAGAGAACCAGAACAAAGCATTAACATATGGTGAATACATGAACTCCTCAAACTACGGTCATCACCGTGAAGTATCCCAAATATTGTCACTATGGGGTTGACGGATCATAACACGTAATAGGTGCATATGACTAGGCAAGATCGGATCAAGAACATGGATATAGAGATGATAACATAAACGGTTCAGATCTGAAATCATGGCACTCGGGCCCTAGTGACAAGCATTAGGCATAGCAAAGTCATAGCAATATCAATCTCAGAACATAATGGGTACTAGTGATCAAGCCCTAACAAAACTAACTCGATTACATGATAATCTCATCCAACTCCTCACCGACCAGCAAGCCTACGAAGGAATTACTCACTCCCGGTGGGGAGCATCATGGAATTGGCGATGGAGAAAGGTTGGTGATGACGAAGACCGAAGATTCCCCTCTCCGGAGCCCCAAACGGGCTCCAGATCTGGCCTCCCGATGAAGAACAGGAGGTGGCGGCGGCTCCGTCTCGTGAAATGCGATAATTCTTTCTCTCTGGTTTTTCTCTCCAAATTTAGGAATTTATAGTGGCGGAGATAGGGCAAGTGGGGCCCCGAGGTGGGCACAACCCACCAGGGCGCGCCGGGAGGGGGCTGGCGCGCCCTGGTGGTGATGCTCACCCTGGGCCCCCTCTCCGGTGGTTTTTGACTCCAGTGTTTTTTATATTTTCGAAAATAAATCTCCAAAAAGTTTCATTCCATTCCGAGAAATTTTATTTCTGCACAAAAACAACACCATGGTAATTCAGCTGAAAACAACGTCAGTCCGGGTTAGTTCCATTCAAATCATGCAAATTAGAGTCCAAAACAAGGGCAAAAGAGTGAGGAAAAGTAGATACGTTGGAGACGTATCAGTCACCACCAACTCTCTTCCCCTCTATGCAGCGGTGTAAAACCTCTCTTCCCTGCTATAATCACTACTTAAACATGGTGCTTAATGCTATATATTATTATGCAATGATGTGTGGCTATCCTATGATGTTTGAGTAGATTTCTTTTGTCCTATGGGTTGATTGATTGTCGTGATTGGTTTGAGTTGTATGTTCTATTTTGGTGCGGTCCTAAGGTGCCTTCCGTGAGGCACACACATGAAGGATTCACGTTGAATGGTGTTGCAATATGTTTATGATTCGCTTATAGTGGGTTGGTGAGTGACTGAAACACAAACTCGAGTAAGGGGATTGTTGTGTATGGTAGTAAAGAGGACTTGATGTTTAATGCTATGGTTGGGTTTACCTTAATGATTTCTAGTAGTTGTGGATGCTTGCTAGAGGTCCAATCATAAGTGCATATGATCCAAGTACGGAAAGTATGTTAGCGTATGCCTCTCCCTCATATAAAACTGCAATAATGATTACCGGTCTAGTTATCGATTGCCTAGGGACAAATCTTTCTCTTGAGTTACAAAAAAGCTCTCTACTAAACAACTAAATTAATTAATATTTATCTAAGCAGCCCCTAACTTTTATTTACTTGTTCTTTATTACCTTGCAAAACTATCTCTACACCTACTAAGTACTTCTAGTTTTACTCCTGCAAAGTAGTTTCATACTTGTTCTAGGTAAAGTAAGCGTTAGCGTGCGTAGAGTTGTATCGGTGGTCCATAGAACTTTAGAGAGTATTAATTCTACCTTTAGCTCCTCGTTGGGTTCGACACTCTTACTTATCGAAAAAGGCTACAAATGATCCCCTACACTTGTGGGTTATCAAGACCTTTTTCTGGCGCCTTTGCCGGGGAGCAATAGCGTAGTGGTTGATATTCTCGTGTGTGCTTGTTTGCTTTATCACTAAGTAATTTTATTTTCTGTTATAAGTTGTTTTATATCTTTAGTTATGGATATGGAACACGAAACACCAAAAAAAATTAGTTGTACTTGCTACTCATGGAGATGGGGAACCTCCTAAAACCCTTGATGTTGGTTATGTGAAACACATTAAATACTACTCCCTCCACACTCCTTTATGTAAGGTGTATTGTTTTCGGCACGGTGACCAAGACACATAATTATACACATGTTAGGACAAAATTAACCTTGGCTAAATCATTTATTAACGGCAACTAAATCATTTTTAGGCTAGGAAAGTAAGAGATACACACAATCGGGAGAGAGATGTTTTCCTTTTTTCTCTTTACAAGAAAAGATGCATGCAATTAGGGGAAAGATACTTTTCTTTTCTTGAAAGGGTAACGATGGAATTATGAGGAATTAGAAGAAATGCACCTTACATTGTGGAATTTTATCAAAAAACAAATACACCTTATATAAAAGAACGAAGGGAGTACTTTGATAATCCTGAGAAATCCCCATTCAACTTGATAATGGGAGACACATTCGATCAACGTGAGTACTTTAGGGATTATCACTTGTCTCAAAAAGGGAAACACTTATGGGATCAAATTAAAATGTTGCGTTGGTATGCTTGGAATTTATGCTTGAGATGTGATTATACTTGTTGCTCTAAGAGTAAGGGTCTACACCTTCCCTCTCAATGTGAATTTAATGATAATGAAACCTTGTCTTCTTATGCTAAGGGTATATATGATTACTATGATGTGGAACAAATAGAAGAATTTGTTGCTTTTAAGGTTGCTTATGAAATTGAATAGTTCTTTGAAAAGTATGATAACTATGATGATGTTGTTTACAGACCTGAAATTTTTGCCATACTTAAATATTGCTATGAGAATTATGAATACAATGCCGATATTAATGAATTTATTGAGAGAATTTCTGCTGCCTTGGAAAAGACTAATGTTTTGCAGGAATCTATGGAAGACGAAATTGCTGAAACTGTGAGCTCATTAAATGAAAAAGACGAGGGGGAGAGCGAAGAACAAAAGGAGGAAGAGTAGATTGATCACCCGTGCCCACCTTCTAATGAGAGTAACTCTTCAACTCAGACATTGTTTAACTCCCTTCGTGCTTACCGAAGGATGAATGCCATGATGAATGCTATGATCCCTTGGATTCATTTGAAATATCCCTTTTTGATGAACTTGATGCTTGCTATGCTTGTTGCCATGATGCCGATAAGAATTATGTTTATGGAGATGAACTTGCTATAGTTCCTTATGTTAAGCATGAAATTGTTGCTATTGCACCCACACACGATAGTCCTATTATCTTTTTGAATTCTCCCATCTATACTATATCAGAGAAGTTTGCCCTTATTGAGGATTATATTGATAGGTTGTGTTTTACTACTACACATGATGATTTTGATGAATATAATATGCATGTGCTTGCTGCTCCTACTTGCAATTATTATGAGAGAGGAACCAAATCTTCACCTCTCTATGTTTCCAGTACGATAAAATTGCAAGAAACCACTTATGCTATGTATTGGCCTTTACTTTGTGTGCATGAATTGTTCTTTTATGACATGCCAATGCATAGGAAGAGAGTTAGACTTTGTTGTCACATGATATATGTTGCTTTGTGCTCACTACTTAATTATAAATCATTATTAATTAAAATTGGCTTTGATATACCTTGGGATTCGGGTGGATCAATTACTTGAGCACTATATGCCTAGCTTAATGGCTTTAAAGAAAGTGCTGCCAGGGAGACAACCCAGAAGTTTTAGAGAGTCATTTATTTCTGTTGTGTGCTTTTAAAATAATTTTACAAATAAAAATAAAGTGGGGAACCTAAAACCTTTTCAAAAAGAAAAGTGAAAGCGAGAAAGACGAGCATCGTTGAAGTGGGGGACGTCCTTTAACTTTTGTTCATGCCCATGGAAACTTTGTGAATCTTGATTACAGTAAATTTTCAACAAAAATAATTATCCCCTTGTACAAATCCATTGTATTATAAAAATAATTTGCCAATAGTTCCCTTTAGGATGTTTAAATTGCTTGTTTGATATGTGCTGTGTAAGAACCGAAACTTCTGTTGTAGTGTTTGAATTTTCATATTTTACTGGAGCATGCAAAAATTCTGAAATTTTTACACAGTACTGTTATGCAAAAAATTATCACACCCTTATTTTTCAGAATTTTTTGAGTTAGGGAAGTATAGGTTTCATCTGCATCTTTACAGATTGTCCTGTTTTTCATAGATTGATGTTATAGTTGTTTTGACTGCTTATGTTTGAGTTCTTGTTGAGCCCCATTTACTTGGGAGCCATAGAATTGTGATAGCATACAGTAGGTAATGTTGTATTATAATTATACAATAATGTGACAGCAATACATGATGGGATTTGGTGTTATATGTACTAACCTTTCTAATGAAAGTTCCGTTAAGTTTTGTGTGAATGAAGTGTTTCCGTTAAGTTTTGTGTGAATGAAGTGTTCGAAGATCGAGGATATCGATATGATAAAAATAAGAAGAGGCAAGAGTTAAAGCTTGGGGATTCCCAAGGCACCCCCAGTAAATATTCAAGGAGACTCAAGCGTCTAAGCTTGGGGATGCCCCGGAAGGCATCCCATCTTTCTTCTTCAACAATTATTGGTATGTCTCGGTTTTTGTTTTGTTCACATGATATGCGTAAATTCTTGGAACATCATGTGCCTTTTATTTTATTTTTATAAATGCACCATGCTAGTATGTCGGTGTACTAAAATTGGTTCCCTTAGTACCCCGTACTTGTGCACGGACAGTTGTAGCTACACCTGCGTCAAGGCCTGCCGGGGGACAACCGAATGCAAGTTCATGAAGTCAAGGAGGCATCCAAGACAAGGCAATAATCAGAAGACCGAAGGCTGGAGCCCCGGCAAGGTCTTGCCGGGATGGCTCACGGCCCCGGCAAGGTTCGCACCCGGCAAGCCCTCGCTGCCCTGTCACCGCTCCAGTGCGGTCACCAGCTTGTCTTTTAGCTGTTGTCCTCCTAGTAACGTGTCAGGTGCCAGCGGTGGACGGGCTTAAGCGGTGCTGATGGGACGGCTTCTTTTCCCATCCCCAAGACGCTAAGGGACACCTCAACGGAGCATTAAATGTTCTTGTCCTAAACCGTCAGTGTTAGGTATGATAACACTGTAGCTACTTTTACACCTCATGTATGCCCTGTACGCCACTGTTGGTGACCCCTTCGAACGTATAAAAAGGAGGCCCAAGGCATAGCTACGGGGGGATCTTCTCTGGCCCATTCTGCATGAGTAGCGGCTGTGTACTGTAGTGCTCCGAGAACTTGAGCTAGAACACATCTAATACAACCGAGCAGGAGTAGGGTTTTACGCATCTTTGCGGCCCGAACCTGGGTAAAATTCCCGCGTGTTGATCACCGGATCTGCTCTCTGTACAAACCCTCTTCCCTGCCGAATCGTAAAGGGATCCTCCTGATCCCATAGGTGTCGTTTCTCCGACATCTTTGGCGCGCCAGGTAGGGGCGAAGTGGTTGTGTGGACCTGATCTGGTGACTAGCGCGCCAGTTCTTCATCATCTTCGTTGCCATGGCCCCCAAGAGGAAGGGTTTCACGGCGGTTGGTCCATCCACGTCCGCTGTCCCCGTGGCTACACAGACGGGTGACGGTGTAGACGCGGGCGGAGGAGGCGGAGGTTCTGAGCTTCCACGACGTTCTGGTGGTCAAAGCCAAGCGAGAGGCGTCGTTCGCAGCGGCGACGGCCACCCACGCGTCCCTAGATCTAGGGACAGTGTTGTGCTGCCAGCAGGCAGTGTAGCGAACTCCAGGGATGGAAGGGCGCCTTCCAAGACACCCACGCCGGCGCATGCGTCATGGCCTTCTCAGGTTGCACGCGATGAGCAGCACCGCGACGTTGGTGATACTAGGCGTCCTCACGGAAGGTCTCCTAAGCATCATCCTCGAGATGCGCAGGGCCGACATGCACGCCGAGGTGCCAGTGGAAGCGGTGCACGGACGCAGGATCGTGATGGAGCTCCTTCTAACATGGTTAGGAGTCAGAGCACCCCACGTTCCTCGCATTTGTCACCGCCGCCTACACCAGCGGAAGCCTTGGCGCGAGCACAACTGCTCCTTAACTTCCCCCCTACTGTGGACAAGCTCGACGAGTGGAGGGCTGCCATCCAGAGCCTCGTCGGCCTCGCAAACGATGATAGGCCGCAGCAGGCGGAGCCTTCGCGGCAGCAATCCATCGAGCCGACGCATGTCGCTGGTGAAAAGACCGGAGGCGGTGCCACCACGGTGCACTCTCCTCCACGGCGGCAACAGCAGTCGCTGACTCGACGGGTAGACACCCGTGATGACGATTCCACGGCGTCGTCCGATCCGCGAACTCGCCGCGATCAACGTCAAGTTCTTCGGGAGTGGGGCAAGGAAGACGCTCGGACTACCATCGAGCGGCGGCGGGAAGCGTGCTATCAGTCTGACAAGCGCGCAGGACCTACTGTAGACAAGTTAGCGCCGGGGTATCCTGTCGATCTACCTTACGAGGTGGGTTGTCCAGCGTTTACCCGTGAGCTGTGGCGAGTCCAGTGGCCCAATTCCCGCACGTTCAAGCCGGAGGTCCCGGAGAAATACGACGGCAAGACCCACCCGTCAGAGTTCCTGAGCGTCTATACCATTGCGGTGCAGGCTGCCGGGGGTCGCGACGACAAGATACTCGCCAACTACTTCCCGTTGGTGCTTAAGCCCAACGTCAGGTCGTGGTTGATGCATCTGCCGGAGAATTCTCTTTCTTCCTGGGCAGATCTGTGTCATGAGTTTGTTGGCGCCTTCACTGGAGGCCACCAAGCTCCTGGCCAGGAAAGCGATCTGCATCTCATCCCCCAGAAGGAAGGCGAGACTTTGCGCAAGTACATCCAGAGGTTCAGCCGCATACATCACAACATCCCAGACGTTCATCCTACCGCTGTTATCAGCGCGTTCCATCAGAACATGCGCAACCGCATGATGCGGGAAGACCTGGCGATGAACAAGGTCAGGGATGTTGCCGAGCTTTATGCCCTGGCAGATAAGTATGCTCGAGCTGAAGAAGGGAGGAGACTCCCCAGCGAAGATGCTGGTGCAGGGGTCGACTCTGGAGATGAGGACACCGCCGCTCCGGCAAAGAAGGGCCGGCGGCGTAACAGGAAGCGCAAGGGCAAGGCCGGGCTTGCCGTTGAGGGATCCGGCAACCCCGGTACCGCCAAGAAGGCCAAGGTTGATGACCCCGGCAAGGGTGTTGCCGGGTGTGCCTCATGCCAAGCCTTGGCGGCTGCCGACAAGTCAGACGGTTCCGGCAAGCAATATTGCAAGATCCACCGCACCAAGGGCCACGATCTCCAAGACTGCCGGCAAGTCGAGCAGCTTGTCGAGAAGCAGAAAGCTGAGTACGAGAGGCGAGACAAGGAGAAAGCCCTGGATGGCGCGGAGGGGTCCGGCAAGAAGCATGGTGGCCGAGGAGGTTGCCGCGGCAAGGCCAAGCAACAGAAGGACCGGCCCGCTCGAGGCCGTGACAAGCAAGATGGGGGTGATGATGACATTGAGGAGGACGACGAGTCCAGCGAGCAAGAGTTCCAGAAAGCTACAGACACCATGTGCATTGACGGAGGTGCCTCGTTGCATTCTTCCCACCGCCAACTTAAACAGTGGGCGCGTGAGGTTAATGCGACTGAGCCATCTGTCGACGCCCGGAAGCCTTTGAAATGGTCCAACTCGCCTATCATTTTTGATGTTGAGGATCACCCTGATCGTGTAACTGCGGTTGGGTGTTTACCGTTGTTGGTCTCACCAACGATTCGCAACCTCAAGGTGACGAAGATGTTAGTTGACGGTGGGGCTGATTTGAACTTGATCTCACCCGAGGTGATCAAAAGATTGCAAAATCCTGATGGAGATCTCGAGGAGACGGGCTCGTTTCAAGGGGTCAATCCAGGAAGGAGTCAGCCCAAGGGAAAGATCACGCTTCCGGTAACATTTGGTAGCGACCTGAATTTCAGGACAGAGAAGATCGTGTTCGACGTCGCCAAGATTCCATTACCGTATAATGGGATCCTTGGCCGCCCAGCGCTGGCCAAGTTCATGGCGGCATCACACTACGCTTACAATGTATTGAAGATGCCTGGGCCGATAAGTGTTATCACTGTCAACTCCGACAAGAAAGACGCGCTTATCTGCACCGATCAACTCTACCGGGAGGCAGTTGCAGCATCTGCCGCCAAGGCACTTGCTCCTGCCGCTGAAGCTCCCGGGGGGAAGAAGACCGGCAAGACCTCCCGCACACACTCTGGCAAGCGCACCCCCTCGGAGTGCTGCGCTCCTGTTGAGGATGTGCCAGAGAGTCCCACTGGCAAGAGCAAGAAATCCAAGGCAGCTCCGCCAGAGACCAAGAAGGTGCCCGCCAAGGAAGATGGCTCGGGGAGAACTTTCACCATAAGTTCCACCCTTGACAGCAAATAGGAAAGCGCGCTCGTTGCCTTCCTGCGGGCGAATGTCGATGTGTTTGCATGGCAACCATCTGATATCCCCGGTGTTCCCAGGGAGGTGATTGAGCACCACCTTGCCGTCTGTCCACACGCGCGGCCCGTCAAGCAAAAAGTCAGGAAGCAAGCTTTGGAGCAGCAACAGTTTATTGCCGAAGAAATTAAGAAGTTAGAAGCGGCAGGCTTGGTTAGAGGAGTACTTCATCCAACATGGTTGGCCAATCCAGTTGTAGTGCGCAAGGCGAATGGAAAATGGAGGCTATGTATTGACTATACAGATATCAATAAAGCATGTCCAAAAGATCCTTTTCCCTTGCCACGCATTGACCAGATTGTGGACTCCACTGCCGGTTGCGACTTGCTGTCATTCCTTGATGCCTATTCAGGCTATCACCAGATTTTCATGGCCAAGGAAGATGAAGAGAAGACCGCATTTATCACCCCATGTGGTACGTATTGCTTTTTGCATATGCCTTTCGGGTTGAAAAGCGCTGGTTCTACATTTGCAAGAGCGGTCCAGATTGGTTTTGAGCCCCAGCTACATAGAAATATGGAAGCTTATATGGATGACATAGTGGTCAAAACCAAGGATAAAGCAACGCTCATATCAGATTTAGAAGAAACATTTGCCAATCTGCGCAAGATCAACTTAAAGCTCAACCCTGAGAAGTGTGTGTTTGGTGTTCCATCCGGCAAGCTTCTCGGGTTCTTTGTATCTCAACGTGGAATTGAAGCAAATCCCGACAAGATCAAAGCAATTGATCAAATTGAAGCGCCAAGACGTGTCAAGGATGTGCGCCGTCTTGCCGGCTGCGTTGCTGCTCTGAGTAGGTTCATCTCAAAATCTGTTGAGCGCGCCCTGCCCTTTTTCAAAATTTTGAAGAAGGCGGGTCCAATGAAATGGACTCCGGAAGCGGAGGCAGCGCTGTAGGATTTGAAGAGGTACCTCTCCTCTCCGCCAGTACTAGTAGCGCCGAAACCACAAGAGCCGTTGCTGCTATATTTAGCGGCAACAAATCAAGTGGTGAGTGCCGTGCTAGTGGCAGAGAGAGAAGTTGATGAAGAAGCAGCGGCAACGGTAGGACCGCCAAGCGACAAGCCGGGATCCTCCCCGGCAGGGTCTGGTGCCGACAAAGCAGGATCTGCGCAGCCAAATGAATCAATACAAAAGAAGAAGATGGTGCAGCGCCCGGTCTATTTTGTCAGCTTCCTTTTGCAGGGGGCTAGGTCAAGATATTCTGGTGTGCAGAAGTTGCTCTTCGGCCTTCTCATGGCCTCGAGGAAGCTGCGCCATTACTTCCAAGGACACGAGATCACCGTTGTCACTCGCTTTCCATTGCACTGGATTTTGCGGAACCCAGATGCTACCGGCAGGATTGTGGAGTGGGCTTTGGAGCTGTCAAGTTTTGGTCTCAAGTTCGAAAGTACTTCGACCATCCAGAGCAGAGCCTTGGCAGAGTTCATTGCAGAATGGACCCCAACGCCAGATGAAGAAGTTCCAGAGTCAACTCTCCCCGGCAAGGAAACAAATCAAGAGTGGATCATGTATTTTGATGGGGCTTTCTCGCTGCAAGGCGCCGGTGCTGGCGTGCTGCTTGTCGCACCCACCGGAGAGTACCTCAAATATGTGATCCAGATGCATTTTCCCCGGGAAAGATCAACAAACAATACTGCCGAGTATGAAGGGCTGCTTGCCGGCCTCAGGGTCGCGGCAGGCCTTGGAATCAAGAAGCTCATTGTCAGGGGTGATTCTCAGCTTGTCGTCAAGCAAGTGAATAAAGATTATTAGAGCCCATTGATGGAAGCTTATGTAGATGAAGTGAGAAAGTTGGAAGAGCATTTTGACGGCCTGAAAATGGAGCACGTTCCTCGTGCGGAAAACTGCATTGCTGATGGCCTGTCAAAATGCGCTGCTCTCAAGTTACCTGTGGAGCCAGGAACTTTTGTGCTCCGACTGACTCAACCATCCGTGACACCATCGATGGGACAAGAGAAAAGGAGGAAGTTGAGTTCCAGCAAGTACTTCCTGGCAGAGCTCCCAGAAGCCGCCGGCAAGGAAGTTGCCGGGAACAACGCCAAGCTTGTCGGAGAGCGACAGGCTCCGGCAGGGCCCCAAGCTCTTGCCGTCGAGACAAACGCTGCTGCCAAGCTTGCCGGGGAGCAACAAGCTCCAGCAGGGTCTCAGGCCTTTGCTGTCGAGACAACTGTTCCCCCGGCAGAAGACATGCCTTTAGTCCTTGTTGTCGAGCCCCAGGCTCCAGCATGGGCACAACACATCGTCCATTTCCTTCAGACAGGAGAACTCCCTGAGGAACAGGAAGAAGCGGAAAAAGTAGCCCGGCGGTCCAACATGTACCAGTTTGTGGACAATGTCCTGTACAGAAAGAGGCCGAACGGTGTGAAATTGAAGTGCATCTCTTGGGAAGATGGACTGGAGCTGTTGGCAGAGATACATGGAGGCATATGTGGCTCCCACATAGGATCAAGAGCAATTGCCGGTAAGGCATTCCGGCAAGGTTTCTTTTGGCCCACTGCTCTCCAGGATGCAACTGCGCTAGTAACCAAGTGTGAAGCATGCCAGTTTCATTCAAAGAAATTGCATCAACCAGCTCAGGATCTTTAGACAATACCTCTCTCCTGGCCATTTTCGGTCTGGGGGCTTTGAGTACTTGTACGTTGCAATCGACAAGTTCACAAAGTGGCCGGAAGTGGAAGCAGTGAGAAAGGTGACAGCACAGTCAGCCGTCAAGTTCTTTAAAGGAATAGTTTGCCGTTTTGGTGTACCAAACAGGATCATCACCGACAACGGCACACAGTTCACGAGCCGCACCTTCATGCAGTATGTCCAAGACCTTGGCGGCAAGATCTGCTTTGCTTCTGTGGCTCACCCAAGAAGCAACGGCCAAGCGGAAAGGGCTAATGCTGAAGTGTTGCGAGGCCTCAAAACAAGGACTTTCGACAAGCTGCGCAAGTGCGGAAGGCGCTGGATTGATGAGTTGCCGGTGGTTCTTTGGTCAATCAGGACGACTCCAAATCGAGCTACCGGCCAGACACCCTTCTCCCTAGTATATGGGGCAGAAGCCGTTCTCCCCACGGAACTCACATACGGGTCACCTCGAGTGCTCGCTTATGATGAGCTTGAGCAAGAGCAGCTGCGGCAAGATGACGCGTTGCTCCTTGAGGAAGATCGTCTTCAGGCTGCTGTGCGAGCTGCACGCTACCAGCAAGCCTTGCGCCGCTATCATAGCCACAAGGTTCACGCCCGAAGTCTTGAGGAAGGCAACCTTGTTCTTCGGCGCGTTCAGTCCGCCAAGAATTCCAACAAGTTGACGCCGAAGTGGGAAGGCCCTTATCGGGTAGTACGAGTCACTAGGCCTGGCGCAGTCCGCCTGGATACCGAAGACGGTATTCCGGTGAGCAACTCCTGGAATATCGAACATCTTCGTAAGTTCTATCCATAAGGCGCGGTTGCCGGGTCTCCCGGCAACCCCTATTGTACAAGTCTTGCCGATGAAGCATGTAATCCTTTGTACAAAGCCAGGCGCAGACCCTGTGCGTAGTTGAATAAAGCTTAAGCGTTTTACAATTCTTGTCGATATTCATGTTTACTTATGTGCATGTTTATCTGAGATATTGTATTACGCTTACTTCCAGCAAGTACTAATGAACCGCCAAGGTTCCATATCTCTATTTTCTCTTCTTTCTTTTTTCTCAAAGGACAGAAGGTTCCCTCGCATGCAAGTTTGACGGGGGAATAGGATGGTATGGATACCGACAGGCGACGTTCAAGGTTGACATCTTGCCGGAAGAAGTACAACAACCAAAAGCTAAGTTGTAGAAACTTTGAACAAAATTTTGTTTGTAAGGTTATTCTCGAACGATTTCGACTTTTGTATGGAAAACCTGCACGCGAAGGAACCTTGTTGTGATTGGTTGCGCCCTTACTCTGTTTCGAGTCCGCTCAACAGTTTAGGTGGCTGCACTGAAAGCGTCAGGGTCTCTTGCCGGTAGCGGCACCGCCAGCAGGCTGCTAAAGTCCCGCACCTAGCGCTCGCGGCAAGGGTGTGCGCGCCGGCAAGTTTCCAATCAAGCGTAGGGCGAATACATACAGAAAGAAATTAAACAAGGGGAATAGCATAACATTCGTCCAGAACGTAGCAAGTTATATTACAATAATAGCTGCCGCTGTTCTAACATAAGATAAACTGTTCTTGGCATGGATGGCGGCGAGGGAGAGAAGCAGCTAATCTCGGCGATCGCCTTCAACTCTCTTGACTTGGCTTACCCTGTTGACGATAGGCGCGACAAGTTCTTCTGCCGCCTTGAGATCTGCATCCTTCGGCAGGCGGTCAAGGACGTTGGCAAGGTTGATGCCGGGGTTCCTGTGCACCACCTTGACGAGCACCTTGCGGAGGACGGCCTGGCAGAGTTTGCGCGACTCGCTGGCCAGATAGGTTGTTCGGTCGGAGTGAAGCTGCTCCAGGGCTTCAAGCACACGGTCGAAGAACATGGTCAGCTTGACGCTCGTGGACACCCTGTCATCAGAAGAGTACCTGAAGCCTTGCAGGCCCATGGTGGACAGTTGTGTGGCAAGCTTCTCCGCGACGTCGACAAGCTTCTCAGTCCAGATCTGCACTCCCTACACATAGTCATTGTGGGCAGCAGCAGCACTCTTGAGCAGCTCCTGCTCATTTCAGAGATCTTTGACCAGAGCCTTCTCGCGAGCCTTGGTGGTCTCAAGGGTCTCCTCCAGCGTGGACAGTTTCACCTTCAGATCTTCGATGGAGTTGGTGGCTGAGGAGAGCTGCTTGGTCTTGTCGGATATGGCAACCTGCATCTCCATCAAGCTGTGGAGAGCTTTGTCTCTCTCGGCTTCGAGGGTTGAGATCTTCTTGCCGTGGTCCTCAAGATCCACGTCCAGCTTCTTCACCCTATCCTCCAACAAGTTCTTGGCGGCCTCTGCGGCTCCGGCAGCATCGACGACCTCCTTTAGCTTGCCGGCATGGTCTGTGGTCAGGGCCTCAAGTGTCTCCCTGTGCTTCAGCTCCAGATCCTGGGTCCGCTGCGCGACAAGCCTTTTAATCTCCTCGTCCTTGGCGCGGAGCTTGTCGGCAAGTGCCTTCTTGTGAGCGGTCAGGTCGTCATCATGAGCCTCAAGCCCGACACGGAGCTCTCTTAGGCGTGCTTCCTCTGTGGCGGCCTGTTGTTCGGCATCTTCCTGTGCCTGCTCAACGTCGGACTGCTTCATGAGGAGCTCGTCCCACCTTCGGCTCAGTTGCTCTTGACCCGCCCTCAACTCCTGAAAAGCTTCGGCAAACCAGGCCTGCGTTTCCTCAACGCGTTTCTGGTGGTCAGCTTCCACCTTGTCGGCAACCGCGGCCCTGGAGTCAAGTTTCTCCTTCCGGACGCGGTGGAGTGCTTGGAGCTTCTAGTAGTTGTCGCCTATGGCCTTGAGGAGTTTCTCTTCTTCAGATTTGCTGCTACTAGCGCTTGGTTCATCAACAACCTTGAGCCCAGCAGCGGCGATGGCATCTTCATCAAAGACTTCCCCTTCAGTTGGCGCCCTAGTGCTTGCCGTGCCTGGGATGCTGACGAACAAGTTGTCGCCAATCTTGAGGTACTTGCTTGACGAGGGAGCTTCGGATGTTGGTGGCTATTCCTTAACAGCCGCCTCCCCGGCAGCTGGGGGCTCTGTGTCCGGCATAGCGCTTGGCGCTCCTGCAGCAGGGATGCCGTCAGTACGGTCACTAGCCTCCTCGCCGGCCCTCTCGGCAGATTCCTTGGCGGCCTCTTCCTGTGCAGCCCTGGCAGCTTCGGCGCTGGCATCCTTGGCAGCCTCGGCGGCAGCATTCTTGGCAGCTTCGGCAGCCTCGGCAGCAGCATCCTTGGCGGCCTCGTCAGCGGAAATCCTGTCAGCATCGGCGGCAGCATCCCCGGCGGTCTCCTCAATGACAACATCGACATCCATATGCTCCACCGAGGGAATGTCTGGGGGCCAAGAAAACAAATCGAGATGAGATTGAGATGGAAGTTCAAGAAGACAAAAAAAGAAGGAAAACAGAATAACAAATACCTGTGCCAACATTGGTTGCCGGCGTAGAGCTGCCGGTGCCCATGCTTGCCGGCTCTTCCTCATCGCGATAGAGCACGCTAGAGGAAGTCCTTGCCGGCGATCCATCTCTGGGCGGCGTGGTTGATGGAGGCGGCACATCAGGAGCGGCCTCTGATGGTTCTCCTTGTCACTACTCTCCTCCTGCATGCCTGGTGATGTCAGCAGTAAAGATGCACACCCCGGCACTTGCCAGCGGAAAGTGAGTAATAGACTCACGCTGGGGGCTACGCCGGGGGCTGAGTCGAGGACTGCGTTGCGGGCTTGGATCCGGGCTGATGGTGACCGTCTCTGGCGCACCTGAGGTGCTTGCCGGCGGCTCCTCGCCCGTCGAAGTCTTCGCCCTCTTCGCCATCCTCTACGCCAATGTTTCCGTATCCCTGTGGGGACAGGCCAAAGCAAAATAAATGAGTCAAGGAAAACCAAAAACTCAGAAAGTAAAGGACGCGGCAAGATCCTTACTCTTCTTCTTCTTCTCCGGAGCTAAAGGCGGAGAGGTCGAAGTCGACTTCCGCCATCATGGCCGTGGGAGGAGGTGGAGGAGTACTCCTAGGTCGCTTGGCTGCGGCAGGTGCAGGTTGCTGAAGAGCTCCCTGCCGCTGCGTGGCCTTGCCGGTTGCCCCTTTGCCGGGGGCTGCGCTGCTCGAAGAAGCTTGGCGGACCGCGATCCCAGAAGCAGCGCTCCGAAGGACACGCCTACTCCTTGTCTCAAGGGTCGGGGCTTCCTCGTGCAGTTCCTCCTCGGCAGCATCTTCAGCAGAAGGGCCCTCGGTTGATGTGCCGCCCTGCTCTTCTGCGGTCTCGCCCTGCCCGGCAAGATTCTCGTCCGGCAGCATTTCCCCTCCGCTGGTTTCCTCTCCCACGAAGCCGGCGCTGCCGGCCTCCGCGGCAAGATTTGCCTCCTCCGCCCTGGTGGCGATGTATGCCAGCTCTTCATCAGTGGTGGCGCGGACGAGGTTTTCTTCTGTGCGGATGGCCTTCTCCGACAGATTATCAAAGAATTGTTGTGCCTGCTCCTCGGACGGCTCGATCCAAGTCCCATCAAGGCTGTGGGCATCAAACGCCGGCATCATGGCGATAATTGAAGTCAAAGCGGAGTTGTTGCACAAAGGAACTATGCCTGCCGGCAGTTTGCACACCACATCACCCCTGAACAGTTTCTGGCAGAGGGTTGCGTGCTGCATAAGCGTCAAGTTATGATTCAGCCCAGGGCGCAGTCTCATGATGTCTGCCGCGTTCTGGAATTCCCAAGCTGGCCTCCCCTTGTTCTGCAGAGGGGCAATGCGCCGGCGAAGGAAATCGGCGCCTATCATCTCTATTGTGAGCCCGGCAGCTCTGAGGCGGTGAATCCTGGTAGTAGCGACTGTGAGCGTCTTATCGTAAGGATCGAGGGCACTCCAGTCGTTGCTGCGCACTATCTTCGTCTGCCGGGGCAAGCAGAAGGGCTGGAGTTTTGTCTCCTGAATCCAGCACCACTTGGCCCGCCATTCATCCCACTTCTCACGGTAGGCCCCCTCTGGGTATACCTCCTTGGTTCCAGGCCGTGGAATACAAGCGATGGAACCGGAAAGGGCCTCGCCCTTTTGGATGCAAGGAATAAAGTAATGGTGGAAAAGGGCGGTGCTAGGGACTACTCCGGCGAAGTTTTTGCAAAGGTGAGCGAAAACTGACATGCATGTCACAGCATTCGGCGTGAAATCCAAAAGCTGGAAGTCGTATGTGAGCATGATATCGTTGAAGAAATCAGAGAAAGGAGGACAGAGCCCGTAGTAGAAGTAATCGGCAAAGAAGTGATACTTATTTGGGCCGCCTCTGGAAGAACCTGGACTCACGGAGGTGGCCGGGTGTGCTGTCGTCTCCGCCGCCCACATCATCTGGTACCGCTCCCTCAGAGTGCCCGCATCGAGCACCGGCGGGAAGACGGCGTGCTCCTTCCGCATCCGCGCCATCTTGCTCTCCGAGACAACGGCGTCCACCTCCTTGCCCTTGCTTGCTTTGGGCGGCATGGCGGTTATGGGGGAGCGAAGGCTGAGAATGGTGAGGGCATGGAGGCGGCGGAAGAAATGGAAAAGCTCTGCTTTGGGCTCGAGGAGGAAGATGGCGGCGGTTCCCAGATTGGAAGAGACAAGAGGTAAATGAGCAGCGCCTCTACGGATTCCTTCTTATGGGGAGGACGCGAGGCCGCCTCTTTACTAAAATAATATTGAAATGCTTCGCGAGCGCGCTGCTGTAACGGCCGCGCTGCGCACGTCCCCCACGTCCCGCATTCAATGGGCGTCGTGGGCGGCGCAGTAAATGGAATGATTACGGTGGATAACTCCTGCCACGCGTGCCCGTGCACTGTTTGGGCCTGGCCCAACAACGCCTTGCACCCGTGTATGGCCCAGGCCCGGGGGCTCCTGTCGGTGTACTAAGATTGGGTCCCTTAGTACCCCGTACTTGTGCACGGACAGTTGTAGCTACACCTGCGGCAAGGCCTGCCGGGGGACAACCGAATGCAAGTTCATGAAGTCAAGGAGGCATCCAAGACAAGGCAATAATCAGAAGACCCAAGGCTGGAGCCCCGGCAAGGTCTTGCCGGGATGGCTCACGGCCCCGGCAAGGTTCGCACCCGGCAAGCCCTCACTGCCCTATCACCGCTCCAGTGCGGTCACCAGCTTGTCTTTTAGCTGTTGTCCTCCTGGTAACGTGTCAGGTGCCAGCGGTGGACGGGCTTAAGCGGTGCTGATGGGACGGCTTCTTTTCCCATCCCCAAGACGCTAAGGGACACCTCAACGGAGCATTAAATGTTCTTGTCCTAAACCATCAGTGTTAGGTATGATAACACTGTAGCTACTTTTACACCTCATGTATGCCCTGTACGCCACTGTTGGTGACCCCTTCGAACGTATAAAAAGGAGGCCCAAGGCATAGCTACGGGGGGATCTTCTCTGGCCCATTCTGCATGAGTAGCGACTGTGTACTGTAGTGCTCCCAGAACTTGAGCTAGAACACATCTAATACAACCGAGCAGGAGTAGGGTTTTACACATCTTTGCGGCCCGAACCTGGGTAAAATTCCCGCGTGTTGATCACCGGATCTGCTCTCTATACAAACCCTCTTCCCTGCCGAATCGTAAAGGGATCCTCCTGATCCCATAGGTGTCGTTTCTCCGACATGGTATGGGAAATTCCATGGTTGATTTATAGAATGCTCTTTGCACTTCACCTATATCTTTTGAGTATGACTTTATAGAATGCTGCATATGCTTCACTTACATCATTTGAAGTTGGATGCATGTTTCTCTACATATAGAAAACCATTATTTGTAGAATGCTCTTTTTCTTCACTTATATTTATTAGAGCATGTCCAGGTCTTTTGTAGAAATAATTAAACTATCATGCTTCACTTATACCTATTTAGAGAGTCAACAGGAATTGGTCATTTACATGGTTAGTCATAAAATCCTACATAAAACTTGTAGATCACTGAATATGATATGTTTGATTCCCTGCAATAGTTTTGCAATATTAAGATGGTAATATGTGGGGATACTAGTGAATGATTGTGGATTAGTAAGAATATTGGTGTTAAGGTTTGTGATTCCCGAAGCATGCACGCATAGTCTCTAGTTATGTAATGAAGTTGGAGCATAATTTATCCTTGATTAAAATCCTTTGTACTGTTGAATTGGGGGCGCGCGATGGTTAACTCCTCCCAACCCCTCCCTAGGAGCATGCGAGTAGTACTTTTATTTGTGATAAAACTAATAAAACTTTGCAACAAGTATATGAGTTCTTTATGACTAATGTGAATCCATGGACATACGCAATCTCATCACCTCATATTTGCTAGCTTATTCGGTGTCGTGCATTGCCCATTCTCACCTCGAGGATCAGTGCAAACTTCGTCGGTGCATCCAAACCCCGCGGCATGATACGCTCTGTTGCATATAAGCCTCATTATATCTTCCTCAAAACAACCACCATACCTACCTATCATGGCATTTCCATAGCCACTGGGATTTATTGCCATGCAACTTCCACCGTCACATCATATGACTTGTAGACCCATTATCATATTGCCTTGCATGATCGTAAGATAGCTAGCATGATATTTTCATGGCTTGTCCGTTTTTTGATATCTTTCGCTACGCTAGATCATTGCACATCCTGGTACACAGCCAGAGGCATTCATATAGAGTCATATTGTTCAGTAGTTTTTCATATCAAGTTGTAAGTAAATAGAAGTGTGATGCTATTCATTATTAGGGCATCGTATCAGAGAGGAAAGGATGATGGAGACAATGATTCCCCCACAAGTGGGATGAGACTCCGGACGAAAAAAAGAAGAAAAAAAGAAAAAAAGAGTAAGAGAAAAAAAGAAAAAAAAGAAAAAACAAGAAAAAATAAATAAAATGAGAGAAAAGAGAGAAGGGACAATGCTACTACCTCTTTTTCCACACTTGTGCCTCAAAGTGGCACCATGTTTTCATATAGAGAGTCTCATGTTTTGTCACCTCCATATGCTAGTGGGAATTTTTCATTATAGAACTTGGCTTGTATATTACGATGACGGGCTTCCTTAAATGCCCGAGGTCTTCATGAGCAAGCGAGTTGGATGCACACCCACTTAGCTTCATTCAAGCTTTTATACACTTATAGCTCTAGTGCATCCGTTGCATGGCAATCCCTACTCCTCGCATTGATATCTATTGATGGGCATCTCCATAGCCCGTTGATACACCTAGTTGATACGAGACTTTCTTCTTCACTTTTTACCCCTTTGATATCTACCACCATATTCTATTCCACCCTTATGGTATGTCCATGGTTCACACTCATGTATTGCATGAAGAATAAAAAGTTGATGTGCGTTGAAAAAGTACGATCCAATTGCTTGGTTTGACACCGGAGTGCTCATGATTTATACTTTGTGCTAGAAAGACCAAGCATGACAGGCTATATGATTTTGTAGGGATAGCATTCTTTAGCATTATTATTTTAAAAGGACATGATTGTTTGCTAGTAAACCTGAGTATTGATGTCTTTATGTCAAATGATAGACTATTGCCTTGAATCACTTGTAACTTAATATTCCTGCCATGATTAGACATTCGTTCAAGATTATGTTAGGAAGCATTCCACATCAAAAATTATCTTTTTATCATTTACCTACTCGAGGACGAGCATGAATTAATCTTGGGGATGCTGATATGTCTCCGTCGTATCTAATTTTTTTGATTGTTTCATGCCAATATTCTACAACTTCCATATACTTTTGGCAACATTTTATATTATGTTTGGGATTAACTTACTTATCTAGTGCCCAGTGCCAGTTCCTATTTTTTGTGTGTTTTTTGTTTTGCAGAAATTCCATATCAAACAAAGTCCAAACGTGATAAAAATTTATGGAGATTTTTTTGGAATATATGTGAATTTTAGGAAGAAGAATCAACGCAACACGGTGCCCGAGGGCCCCAGCACGCAACAGGGCGCGGCCAGGGGGTGGCCGCACCCGGTTGCCTCCTGGTCACCCCTTAAGTCGGTTGGGGCCCTACTTTCGCCACAAGAAAGATTTTTCTCGGTAAAAATCCCATCAAAATTTCAGCCCGGTCGGAGTTACGGATCTCCAGATATTTAAGAAACGGTGAAGGGCTAGAAAACAGTCGCGAAAACAGAAGAGAGACAGAGAGATAGATCCAATCCTGCCCTCCGGGAGCCATGGTGGCCATGGACCAGAGGGGAAACTCTCCTGCCACCTAGGATTCTTAGGATCGGCAAATCCTTCTGGTTGTATCACATACAACCTTACCTTAAGGAAACGTTATTTTGACATCCATCTGCCCGATTTCATAATCGAAAAATGCAGCGACCGCTAACATAATCCCAATAGACCGTAGCATTGCTACGGGTGATAAAGTCACATCATAGTCAACTCCTTGAACTTCTTGGAAACCTCTTTGCGGCAAGTCGAGCTTTATAAATAGTGATATTACTATCATCGTCTGTGTTCTTCTTAAAGATCCATTTGCACTTAATGGCCTGCCGATCATCGGGCAAGTCTGCCAAAGTCCATACTTGCTTTTCATACATGGATCCTATCTCGGATTTCATGGTCTTAACCATTTGTCGAAATCCGCTTCCTCATAGTTCGTAGGCTCATCGTTGTCTAACAACATGAATTCCAAGACAGGATCACCGTACCATTTGGGGCACTACATGTCCTTGTCGTCCTGTGAGGTTCGGTAGTAAATTGATCCGAAGTTTCATGATCATCATCATTAGCTTCCTCTTCAATTGGTGTACGCATCACAGGAACACCTTTCTATGATGTGCTACTTTCTAATTCAAGTGAAGGTTCGATAACCTCATCAAGTTCTACCTTCCTCCCACTCACTTCTTTCGAGAGAACCTCCTTCTTTGGAAAGGATCTATTCTTGCAACAAAGACCTTGCCTTCGGATCTGTGATAGAAGGTATACCCAATTATGGCTTTAGGGTATCTTATGAATATGCACTTTTCCGCTTTGGGTTCGAGCTTATCGGACATAAGAGTCGCATCCCCAAATTTTAAGAAACGAAATCTTATGTTTCTCGCCAAACCATAATTCATACGGTGTCATCTCAACTGATTTGGGTGGTGCCCTATTTAAAGTGAATGTAGTTGTCTCTAAAGCATAACCCCAAAACGATAGTGGCAAATCGGTGAGAGACATCATAGAACGCACCATATCCAATAGAGTACGGCTACGACGTTTGGAAACACCATTACACTAGGGTGTTCTAGGTGGTAGACCTGGGCATGGGCAGCCCGACCTGGACGGCCCGACCCGGCCCAGCTCGAAAATCCGGGGCCGAGCTGGGCCTGATCGTGCCATCGGGCCGGGCTCAGGCCTGAAAAATAAGCCCGACGGGCAGACCAGGCCGGGCTCGGGCTTGTAAAAAGATATTTTTTAGCCATGGCCGGGCCGGGCCAACCGGGCTTTGTTGGGCTTTTTCGGGCTCGGGCCGGGTTCGGTCCTGATTTATTAGGCTCGGAGGTCGGGCCGGGCCGGGCTTGGGCCTGAGTTTTTGAGTTTGGGCTTTCTCAAGCCCGGCCCAAAAACTGGCTCGGCCCGGGGTATGCCCAGGTCTGCCAGGTGGCATGAGTTGTGAAACAATTTCCACATTGTTGTAAATGTATACCAAACTAGTAACTCAGATATTCACCTCCACGATCATATCATAGACATTTTATCTTCTTGTCACGATGATCTTCAACTTCACTCTGAAATTGCTTGAACTTTTCAAAAGTTCCAGACTTCTGTTTCATCAAGTAAATATACCGGTATCTACTCAAATCATCTGTGAAGGTAAGATAATAACGATATCCACCGCGTGCTTTAATACTCATTGGACCACATGCATCAATATGTATCATTTCCAATAAGTCACTTGCCCGCTCCATCGTACCTGAAAACGGGGTCTTAGTCATCTTGCCCATGAGGCATGGTCCGCATGTCTCAAGCGATTCGAAATCGAGTGAGTCAAATATCCACCAGCATGGAGTTTCTTCAAGCACTTTACACCAATATGACCTTTAGCGGCAATGCCACAAGTATGTGGTACTATCATTATTAACTTTGCATCTTTTGGCATCAATATTATGAACATGTGTATCACTACGACCGAGATTCAATAAACCATTCACATTGGGTGCGTGACCATAGAAGGTATTATTCATGTAAACACAACAACCATTATTCTCTAACTTAAATGAATAACCGTATTGCAATAAACACGATCTAATCATGTTCATGCTCAACGCAGACACAAAATAACATTTATTTAGGTTCAACACTAATCCCGAAGGTAGAGGGAGCGTGCGATGGTGATCACATCAACCTTGGAAACACTTCCAACACACATCGTCACCTCGCCCTTAGCTAGTCTCCGTTTATTCCGCAGATTTTGTTTGAAGTTACCAGTATTAGCAACTAAACCGGTATCTAATACCCAGGCGCTACTATGAGTGCTACTAAGGTACACATCAATAACACGTATATCAAATATACTTTTGTTGACGTTGCCAACCTTCTTATCTACCAAGTATGTAGGGTAATTCCGCTACCAATGACCGTTCCCCTCAGAATAGAAGCGCTTAGTCTCGGGTTTGGGTTCAACCTTGGGTTTCTTCACTGGAGCAGCAACTGGCTTGCCATTCTTGAAGTTTCCCTTCTTGCCCTTGCCCTTCTTGAAACTAGTGGTCTTGTTAACCATCAACACTTGATGCTCCTTCTTAATTTCTACCTCCGCGGCTTTAAGCACCGCGAATAGCTCAGGGATCATCATCTCCATCCCTTGCATGTTATAGTTCATCACAAAGCTCTAGTAGCTTGGTGACACCGACTAGAGAACTCTGTCAATCACTATCTTATCTGGAAGATTAACTCCCACTTGATTCAAGTGATTGTAGCACCGAGACGTTCTGAGCACATGCTCACCGACTGAGCTATTCTCCTCCATCTTGTAGGCAAGGAACTTGTCATAGGTCTCATACCTCTCAACACGGGCATGAGCCTGAAATACCAATTTCAGCTCTTGGAACATCTCATATGCTCCATGGCGTTCAAAACATCTTTGGAGCCCCGATTCTAAGCCGTAAAGCATGGCACAGTAAAGTATCGAGTAATCATCAGAACCTGATTGCCAGACGTTCATAACATCCACATACGACGCTAAAGGGTTGGCACACTGAGCGGTGCATCAAGGACATAAGCCTTCTGTGCAGCAGTGAGGACAATCCTTAGATTACGACAGTCTGCACAATTGCTTACACTATCTTTCAACTTAGCCTTTCTCTAGGAACGTATTAAAATTTAGTGGAGCTACAACGCGAGCTATTGATCTACAACATAATTTGCAAAGACAACTATAGACTACGTTCATGATAATTAATTCAATTAATCAAATTACTAATGAACTCCCACTCAAATCAACATCCCTTAGGTTGACTAAGTGTGAGATGATCCAAATCCACCAACCCAAGTCTGATCATCACGTGAGATGAGGTGGTTTCAATGGTGAACATCTCCATGTTGATCATATCTACTATATGACTCATGTTCGACCTTTCGGTCTCCCGTGTTCCGAGGCCATGTTTGTACATGCTAGGGTCGTCAAGTTTAACCCAAGTATGCCGCATGTGTAAAACTGGCTTACATCCATTGTATGCGAACGAAGAGTCTATCACACTCGATCATCACGAGGTGCTTTTAAACGACAAACTTCCGCAACGGTGCATACTTGGGGAGAACACAATCTTATCTTGAAATTTAGTGAGGGATCATCTTATAATGCTACCATCGTCCTAAGCAAAATAAGATGCTGATACGTCAATTATTCCCTATTATCATACAATTCTTATGCTCTTTCTCTCTGAATATGCAAGGTACATCACAAAGAGGGAAATATCTGGAAACTGGATTTCTGGACCAGAAAATTGAGAAAAAGGCAGAAAAATCACGAGACTCCAAATGACCTGAAACTTCACGGAGAATTTTTACTGAATAATTGAGGATTTCTGGGCCAGGAATATACTAGAGGGGGCCACCAGTTGGGCACAAGCCAACAGGGCGCCCCCCAGGCCGTGCCCTGATGGCTTGTGGGGCCCCAGCTAGCCTCCCGATGCCCCTCTTCTCCTATATGGTGTGTTTTACCCTAGAAAAAATCATAAGCAACCTTTCGGGACGAAGAGCCACCGTCTCGAGGCGGAAACCTGGGCAGAGGCCCTTTTGCACTCCGACGGCCAGATTCTGTCGGGGAAATTCCTCTCCTTGAGGGGGAGATCGAAGCCATCGTCATCACCAACGCTTCCTCCTTCGTGGGAGGACCAATCCTCATCAACATCTTCACCATCACCATCTCATCTCCAACCCGAGTTCATCTCTTGTATTCAATCTTTGTCTCAAAACCTCAGATTGGTATATGTGGGTTACAATTACATCTTGTAGTTGATGCTTGTTGGATTACTTGGTGGAAGAGATTATGTTCAGATCCTTAATTATTATTATTGCACCTCTGATCTTGAACATGTTGATGAGGTGTGAGTAGTTACTATTGTTCCTGAGGACATGAGAGAAGTCTTGTTATAAGTAATCATGTGAAGTTGGTATTCGTTCGATATTTTGATGATATGTATGCTGTTACTTCTCTTAGTGGTGTCATGTGAACGTAGACTACATGACACTTCACCATGTTATGGGCCTAAGGGAAGTCATTGTAGAGTAACAAGTAGATGATGGGTTGCTAGAGTGACAGAAGCTTAAACCCCAGTTTATGTGTTGCTTCATAAGGGGCTGGTTTGGATCCACATGTTTCATGCTATGGTTGGATTTATCTTAATTCTTCTTTCATAGTTGTGGATGCTTGTGAGAGGGGGTAATCATAAGTAGGTTGTTAGTTCAAGTAAGAACATCACCTTAGCACCAATCCACCCACATATCAAATTATCAAAGTAGCAAACGTGAATCAACTCAACATGATGAACATGACTAGACAGAAATTCTCATGTGTCCTCGGGAGCGCTTGCTTAATATAAGAGTACTTTCAGGCATGTCCTTTGCTATGAAAAGGATTGGGCTACCTTGCTGCACCTTTTTTACTATTATTACTTGTCACTTGTTACAAATTATCTTGCTACAAAACTATCTACTACCGCTATTTACAGCACGTGTAGAGAATACCTTGCTGAAAACCGCTTGTCATTTCCTTCTGCTCCTCGTTGGGTTTGACACTCTTACTTATCGAAAGGACTACGATTGATCCCCTATACTTGTGGGTCATCAATACTCTTTTATGGCGCCATTGCCGGGGAGTGAAGCGCCTTTGGTAAGTGGAATTGGTAAGGAAACATTTTTTGTACGTGCTGGAATTTACTGTTGCTTGTCACTATGAACGGTCACCCTTTGAGTGGCTTGTTCGGGGCATCTTCGTCTCGAACTGAAGATGAGGAAATTGTTCCTCAACCTACCGAACCTACTAAAAATATTTATTATGAGATTCCTTCGGGTATGCTTGAAAAATTGTTATCTAATCCATATGATGGAACGACTCATCCTGATTACCATTTGATATTTGTCGATGAAGTTTGTGGATTATTTCAGCTTGCAGGGTTGTCTGGAGACAAAGTTAAGAAGAAAGTTTTCCCTTTATCTTTGGAGGGAAAGGCATTAATGTGGTACATGCTATTGGGCGATATTGGATCATGGCACTGGAATCGCTTGAAGCTGGAATTTCATCAGAAGTTTTGTCCTATACATTTAGTCCATCGTGATCGGGACTTTATTTATAATTGTTGGCCTCGTGAAGGAGAAAGTATCGCTCAAGCTTGGGGGAGGCTTAAATCCATGATGCACACTTGCCCCAACCATGGGATCTTAAGAGGAATGATTATACAAAAAAATTATGCTCAACTTTCTCATGATGATCAAGTACTACTCGATTCTTCTTCTACCGGTTCCTTTATGAATAGGACTATTGAATTCAAATGGGATCTTCTCGAAAGAATTAAACGCAACTCTGAAGACTGGGAACTCGACAAAGGTAAAGAGTCAGGTATAAATCTCAAGTTTGATTGTGTTAAATCATTTATGGGAACCAATGCTTCCTATGATTTTAGCAATAAATATGGCCTCGACTCTGAGATAGTAGCTTCTTTCTGTGAATCATTTGCTACTCATGTTGATCTCCCTAAGGAGAAGTGGTTTAAATATCATCCACCCATTGAAAAGCAATTAGAGGAACCTATTAAAATTGAGAAGGAAGAAATAATTGTTAGCCATGTTGATCCAATTGTTCCTACTGCTTACATTGAGAAGCCACCTTTTCCTGTTAGAATTAAGGAACATGCTAAGGCTACAACTGTGGTTAATAAAAGTCATGTTAGAACATCTAAACCTTATGAACAAATAAACATTGAGCCTAATGTTGCTATGGTTAAAGATCTTCTAGTTGATAACATTGATGGTCAAGTTTTTACTTCTGTGGTTAAGCTGCTAGAATTGCAAAACCTGCTAGAAACGCGCATGATGAGTTAGATAAAAATAAACTAGTTGTCGGCATGCCGGTTATTTCAGTTAAAATTGGGGATCATTGTTACCATGGCTTGTGTGACATTGGTGCTAGTGTTAGTGCTATACCTTTTACCTTATATCAAGAAATTATGAATGACATAGAACCCTCTAAGCTTGAAGATATTGATGTCACTATTAAACTTGCAAACAGAGACACTATTACACCACTTGGGATTGTTAGAGATGTTTAAGTCTTGTGTGGAAACATTAAGTACCCAACTTACTTCTTAGTACTTGGTTCAAAACAAGATAACTTTTGTCCCATTATATTTGGTAGACCTTTCTTAAATATTGTTAATGTTGAAATTAATTGTGTTACTGAGAAGGTCAAAGTAAGCTTTGGTGATGCGTCTCATGAATTTAATTTCTCCAAGTTTGGTAGACAACCACATGAGAAAGAATTACCTAGTAAGGATGAAATAATTGGTCTTGCTTCTATTGTCGTACCTCCTATCGTTCCGTTAGGACAATACTTACTAGACAGTGAAAATGATATGCATATGAATGAAAGAAATGAAATAGATGACATATTTCTTAAGCAAACACCTATTCTTAAACACAACTTACCAGCTGATATTTTAGGGGATCCTCCTCCACCCAAAGGAGATCCCGTGTTTGAATTAAAGACTTTACCCGATACTTTGAAATATGCTTACCTTGATGATAAGAAGATATATCATGTTATTATCAGTGCTAATCTTTCAGAGCATGAAGAAAAGAGATTACTTAAAACTCTGAAGAAGCACCGGGCTTCTATTGGATATACTCTTGATGACCTTAATTAAAGGCATAAGCCCCACTCTATGTCACCACAAGATTAATATGGAACCAGATGCTAAACCAGTCGTTGACCATCAACGTCGTCTCAATCCTAAGATGAAGGAGGTGAGATGTGAAGAAACTAATCTTGTCTTGAATTGGGAGAAGTGCCATTTTATGGTGAATGAAGGCATACTGCCTGGGCATAAAATTTCTGAACGAGGTATTGAAGTGGACAAAGCTAAAGTTGATGCAATTGAGAAAATGCCATGCCCGAAAGATATCAAAGGTATAAGAAGTTTCCTTGGTCATGCTAGTTTCTATAGGCGTTTCGTCGAAGATTTCTCAAAGATTTTTAAGCCGTTAACTAATATTCTTCAAAAAGATATTCCTTTTGTTTTTGATGATGATTGTGTGGAAGATTTTGAAATAATTAAGAAAGCTTTGATTTCTACACCCATTGTTCAACCACCTGATTGGAACTTACCGTTTGAAATTATGTGTGATGCTAGTGATTATGTTGTTGGTGTTGTTCTAGGGCAGAGAGTAGACAAGAAATTGAATGTTATCCATTATGCTAGTAAAACTCTAGACGCTGCCCAAAGAAATTATGCCACCACTGAAAAGGAATTTTTAGCAGTTGTTTTTGCATGTGATAAGTTTAGACCTTATATTGTTGATTCCATGGTAATTATTCACACTGCTCATGCTGCTATTAAATACCTTATGGAAAAGAAAGATGCTAAACCTAGATTTATCAAGTGGGTGCTTTTACTTCAAGAGTTTGATTTGCACATTGTTGATAGGAAGGGAGTTGAAAACCCGGTAGTAGATAATTTGTCTAGAATGGAAAATGTTCATGATAACCCACTGCCTATTGATGATAATTTTCCTGATGAACAACTTGCGGCTATAAATACTTCACGTAGCACTCCTTGGTATGCTGATTATGCTAATTATATTGTTGCTAAATATATTCCACCTAGTTTCACCTATCAACAAAAGAAAAAAATATTTTTATGATTTACGACAGTGCTTTTGGGATGACCCACATCTTTACAAAGAGGGAGTGGATGGTGTTATTGTTGGAAATATGCCCTAGAGGCAATAATAAATTGGTTATTATTATATTTCCTTGTTCATGATAATCGTTTATTATCCATGCTATAATTGTATTGATTGGAAACTCAAATACATGTGTGGGTACATAGACAACACTGTGTCCCTAGTAAGCCTCTAGTTGACTAGCTCGTTGATCAAAGATGGTTAAGGTTTCCTAGCCATTGACATGAGATGTCATTTGATAACGGGATCACATCATTAGGAGAATGATGTGATGGACAAGACCCAAACTGTAAACGTAGCATTTGATCGTGTCAGTTTATTGCTATTGTTTTCTGCATGTCAAGTATCTGTTCCTTTGACCATGAGATCATGCAACTCACTGACACCGGAGGAATACCTTGTGTGTATCAAACGTCGCAACGTAACTGGGTGACTATAAAGGTGCTCTACAGGTATCTCCGAGGGTGTCTGTTGGGTTGGCATGGATCAAGACTGGGATTTGTTACTCCGTATGACGGAGAGGTATCTCAGGGCCCACTCGGTAATACAACATCACATTGAGCCTTGCAAGCAAAGTGACTAAAGAGTTAGCCACAGGATCTTGTATTACGGAACGAGTAAAGAGACTTGCCGGTAACGAGATTGAACTAGGTATAGTGATACCGACGATCGAATCTCGGGCAAGTAACATACCGAAGAACAAAGGGAACAGCATACGGGATTAACTGAATCCTTGACATAGAGGTTCGACCGATAAAGATCTTCGTAGAATATGTAGGAGCCAATATGGGCATCCAGGTCCCGCTATTGGTTATTGGCCGTAGAGGTGTCTCGGTCATGTCTACATAGTTCTCGAACCCGCAGGGTCTACACACTTAACGTTTGGTGACGATTAGTATAAATTGAGTTATTATGTTGGTGACCGAAAGTTGTTCGGAGTCCCGGATAAGATCCCGGACATGACGAGGATCTCCGGAATAGTCCGGAGGTAAAGATTGATATATGTGATAATAGTGTTTTGATCTCCGGAAGAGTTCCGGAGTTCACCGGAAGGGGTTCCGGATGTTTACCGAAGTGTTCGGGTGCAGCAACACTTTATATGAGCCAAAGGGATAAAGCCCACAAGGTATTGGGAAGTGCAAAAGTAGTTTTGCTGCCGCGTAAGCGGTACTACCGCTTGGTGAAGCGGTACTACCGCCGGAGCGGTACTACCGCTTGTGTGAAGCGGTACTACCGCCCGAGCGGTACTACCGCTTGTGTGAAGCGGTACTACCGCCCAAGCGGTACTACCGCTTATGTGAAGCGGTACTACCGCTTGTGCGCGACTGTGCACGGTTCGGCAGGGATCCAAGTTGGACTCTTTCCCTGCGGGCCAAACCGACCTTGTGCGGGCAAAACCGACCCGGAGGAGGCTTTTACTCCAAGTTTAGACCCCAAGGCTCAACATATAAATAGAGGGGCAGGGCTAGCACACGGGACACATCAAGATTTCCCCAAGCCGTGTGCGGCAACCCTAACCCTCTAGTTCCTCCGTCATAATCTCCGTAGTGCTTGGCGAAGCCCTGCAGAGATTGTTCCTCACCACCATCACCACGCCGTCGTGCTGCTGGAACTCAACCACTACTTCACCATCGCTCGCTGGATCGAGGAGGTGAAGGCGTCATCAAGCCGTACGTGTGTTGAACGCGGAGGTGCCGTCCGTTCGGCACTAGATCGGAAGGATCGTGATTGGATCGCGGGACGCTCGGCGATTTGGATCGCGAAGACGTTCGACTACATCAACCGCGTTTATTAACGCTTCCGCTTAGCGATCTACAAGGGTATGTAGATTCACTCTCCCTCTCGTAGATGCTCATCACCATGGATAGATCTTGTGTGTGCGTAGGAAAATTTTTGTTTCCCATGCAACGTTCCCCAACAGTGGCATCATGAGCCAGGTCTATGCGTAGATGAGATCTCGAGTAGAACACAAACGAGTTGTGGGCGTGGGTGTATACATATTGCTTGCCGTTACTAGTTGATATTTGATTCGGCGGTACTGTGAGATGAAGCGGCCCGGACCGACATTACGCGTACACTTACGCGAGACAGGTTCCTTCAACTGACATGTAACTTCGTTGCATAAAGATGGCTAGCGGGTGTCTGTCTCTCTCACTTTAGTTGAATCGATTTCAATGAAGAGGGTTCTTTTAGAAGATCAAAAAGCAATCACTACACCACGTTGTGGTTTTGCGTAGGTAAGAACGGTTCTTGCAAACCCGTAGCAGCCACGTAAAATTTGCAACAACAATTAGAGGACGTCTAACTTGTTTTTGCAGGGTATGTTGTGATGTGATATGGCCAATTACATGATGAGATATATGTGATGTATGAGATGATCATGTTTTGTATAGAATATCACGACTTGCATGTCGATGAGTACGGCAACTGGCAGGAGCCATAGAGTTGTCTTTAATTATTGTATGACCTGCGTGTCAATCATTAAGCGCTATGTAATGCTTTACTTTATCGCTAAACGTTAGCTATAGTCGTGGAAGCAACAGTCGGCGCGACAACCTTATGGCGACACGTTGATGGAGATCAAGATGATGGAGATCATGGTGTCATGCCGGTGACGATGGAGATCATGCCGGTGCTTTGGAGATGGAGATCAAAAGCACAAGTTCATGGCCATATCATGTCACTTATGATTTGCATGTGATGTTAATCCTTTTATGCATCTTATTTTGCTTAGGACGACGGTAGCATTATAAGGTGATCCCTCACTTAAATTTCAAGATAAATTGTGTTCTCCCCAAGTGTGCACCGTTGCGAAAGTTCGTCGTTTCGAGACACGCCGTGATGATCGGGTGTGATAGACTCTACGTTCGCATACAACGGGTGCAAGCCATGTTGCACGTGCGGAACACTCGGGTTAAACTTGACGAGCCTAGCATGTACAGACATGGCCTCGGAACACAAGAGACCGAAAGGTCGAACATGAGTCATATAGTAGATATGATCAACATGAAGATGTTCACCATTGAAACCACCTCAACTCACGTGATGATCGGACTTGAGTTGGTGGATTTGGATCATGTTACACTCGAATGATCGGAGGGATGTCAATTTGAGTGGGAGTTTTTTAAATATGATTAACTAAACTCATTATCTAAGAACAATAGTCTAAGTTGTCTTTGCAGTATTTATGTTGTAGATCATGGCTCGCGCAGTAGCACCCCTGAATTTTAATGCGTTCCTAGAGAAAGCTAAGTTGAAAGATGATGGAAGTAACTTTGTGGACTGGGCCCGTAATCTAAGGATTATCCTTACGGCTTCCCAGAAGGCTTATGTCCTTGATGCACCGCTTGGTGATCCACCCGCTCCAGTTGAGTCTCTAGACGTTGTGAACGCCTGGCAGGCTCGTTCTGATGATTACTCAATAGTTCAATGTGCAATGTTGTATGGCTTAGAACCGGGACTTCAAAGACGTTTTGAACGTCATGGAGCATATGAGATGTTCCAGGAGTTGAAGTTTATCTTTCAGAAGAATGCCCGGATCGAGAGATATGAGATCTCCGATAAGTTCTATGCTTGCAAGATGGAGGAGAACGGGTCTATCAGTGATCACGTGCTCAGAATGTCTGGGTACTCCACCCGTCTGGCTGAGTTAGGGATGCCCCTTCCGCCAGAGGCTATCACTGACAGAGTTCTTCAATCATTGCCACCTAGCTACAAGAGCTTCGTGTTGAACTATAACATGCACGGGATGAACAAGTCAGTCGCCGAGCTGTTTGCGATACTGAAAGTCGCTGAGTCTGAAATTCAGAAGGAGCATCAAGTGTTGATGGTCAATAAAACCACTAGTTTCAAGAAAAATGGCAAGGGTAAGAAGGGTAACTCTAAGAAGAGTGGCAAAGCAGTTGCTCCTCTCGTGAAGAAACCCAAGGCTGGACCCAAACCAGAAACTGTGTGTTTTCATTGCAAGGGAACTGGACACTGGAAGCGGAATTGCCCCAAGTATTTGGCTGACAAGAAGGCGGCCAACAACAAACAAGGTATATATGATATACATGTTATTGATGTGTACCTTACCAACTCTCGTTGTAGTGCCTGGGTATTTGATACCGGTGCGGTTGCTCATATTTGCAACTCAAAACAGGAACTGCGGAATAGACGGAGGCTGGCAAAGGACGAAGTGACGATGCGCGTGGGAAATGGTTCCAAGGTTGATGTGATCGCCGTCGGCACGCTCGCTCTTCGATTACCGTCGGGATTAGTGATGAACCTAAATAAGTGTTATTTGGTGCCTGCGTTAAGCATGAACATTATATCTGGATCTTGTTTATTGCGAGACGGTTACTCATTTAAATCAGAGAATAATGGTTGTTCTATTTATATGAGTAATATCTTTTATGGTCATGCACCCAATGTGAGGGGTTTATTCTTATTGAATCTCGATAGTAATAATACACATGTTCATAACATTGATGCCAAAAGATGTAGAATTGATAATGATAATACCACTTTCTTGTGGCACTGCCGTTTAGGTCATATTGGCGTAAAACGCATGAGGAAGCTCCATGCTGATGGACTTTTGGAGTCACTTGATTTTGAATCACTTGACACATGTGAGCCATGCCTCATGGGCAAGATGACTAAAACGCCATTCTCTGGAATAATGGAACGGGCAAGTGACTTATTGGAAATCATACATACTGATGTGTGCGGTCCAATGAGTATTGAGGCGCGCGGTGGTTATCGTTACTTTCTCACCTTCACTGATGACTTAAGTAGATATGGGTATATTTACTTAATGAAACACAAGTCTGAAACATTTGAAAAGTTCAAACAATTTCAGAGTGAAGTTGAGAATCATCGTAACAAGAAGATTAAATTCCTACGATCTGATCGAGGAGGAGAATATCTGAGTTATGAGTTTGGCAGTCACTTAAGACAGTGTGGAATTGTTTCACAATTGACACCGCCTGGAACACCACAGCGTAATGGTGTGTCCGAACATCGTAATCGAACCTTATTAGATATGGTGCGATCTATGATGTCTCTTGCCGATTTGCCACTATCGTTTTGGGGTTATGCATTAGAGACAGCTGCATTCACTTTAAATAGGGCACCATCGAAATCCGTTGAGACGACGCCATATGAACTTTGGTTTGGCAAGAAGCCAAAGCTGTCGTTTCTTAAAGTTTGGGGATGTGATGCTTATGTCAAAAAGCTTCAGCCTGAAAAGCTGGAACCCAAAGCGGAGAAATGCGTCTTCATAGGATACCCAAAAGAGACAGTTGGGTATACCTTCTATCTCAGATCCGAAGGCAAAGTGTTTGTCGCTAAAACGGAACATTTCTTGAGAAAGAGTTTCTCTCGAAAGAATTGAGTGGGAGGAAGATAGAACTTGATGAGGTTGTTGAACCTTTACTTCAACCTGAGAGTAGCGCAGCGCAGAAAGTTGTTTCTGTGGAGCCTACATTAGCTGAAGAGGAAGTTAATGATGATGATCATGAAGCTTTGGATCAAGTTGCTATCGAACCTCGTAGGTCGACAAGGACGCGTACTGCTCCTGAGTGGTACGGCAACCCTGTCTTAGAGGTCATGTTGTTAGACAACGATGAACCTACGAGCTATGGAGAAGCGATGATGAGCCCGGATTCCGAGAAGTGGTTAGAGGCCATGAAATCCGAGATGGGATCCATGTATGAAAACAAAGTATGGACTTTGGAAGTATTACCTGAAGGGCGTAAGGCCATTCAGAACAAATGGATCTTTAAGAGGAAGACGGACGCGGACGGTAATGTCACCGTCTATAAAGCTCGACTTGTGGCAAAGGGTTTTTCACAAGTTCAAGGAGTTGACTACGATGAGACCTTCTCACCCGTAGCGATGCTTAAGTCCGTCAGAATCATGTTAGCAATAGCTGCCTTTTTCGATTATGAAATTTGGCAGATGGATGTCAAAACAGCGTTCCTTAACGGTTACCTTAAGGAAGAGTTGTATATGATGCAACCAGAAGGTTTTGTCGATCCAGAGAATGCTGACAAAGTTTGCAAACTCCAGCGATCCATTTATGGACTGGTGCAAGCATCTCGGAGTTGGAATCTTCGCTTTGATGAAGTGATCAAAGCGTTCGAGTTTATACAAGTTTACGGAGAAGCTTGTATTTACAAGAAAGTGAGTGGGAGCTCTATAGCGTTTCTAATATTATATGTGGATGACATATTGCTGATTGGAAACAATATAGAAATGCTGGAAAGCGTAAAGGAATATTTGAACAAGAGTTTTTCAATGAAGGACCTAGGAGAAGCTGCTTTCATATTAGGCATCAAGATCTATAGAGATAGATCGAGACGCTTAATAGGACTTTCACAAAGCACATACCTTGACAAAGTTTTGAAGAAGTTCAAAATGGATCAGTCCAAGAAGGGGTTCTTGCCTGTATTGCAAGGTGTGAAGTTGAGTAAGACTCAATGCCCAGTGACTGCAGAAGATAGAGAAAAGATGAGTGTCATCCCCTATGCTTCAGCCATAGGCTCTATCATGTATGCAATGCTGTGCACAAGACCCGATGTCAGCCTTGCCATAAGTATGGTCGGAAGGTTTCAAAGTGATCCAGGAATGGAACACTGGACGGCGGTCAAGAATATCCTGAAGTACCTGAAAAGGACTAAGGACATGTTTCTCGTTTATGGAGGTGATCAAGAGCTCGTCGTAAAGGGTTACGTCGATGCAAGCTTTGACACTGATCCGGATGACTCTAAGTCGCAAACCGGATACGTATTTATTCTTAATGGGGGTGCGGTTAGCTGGTGCAGTTCCAAGCAAAGCGTGGTAGCTGATTCTACATGCGAAGCGGAGTACATCGCAGCCTCGGAGGCGGCGAAGGAAGGTGTCTGGATGAAGGAGTTCATGACAGATCTTGGAGTAGTGCCTAGTGCGCTTAACCCAATGACTCTGTTTTGTGATAATACTGGTGCCATTGCTCTAGCCAAGGAACCAAGATTTCACAAGAGGACCAGACACATAAAGCGACGTTTCAATTCCATCCGCGATTACATCAAGGAGGACGACATAAATATTTGCAAAGTACACACGGATCTAAATGTTGCAGATCCGATGACTAAACCTCTTCCAAGGGCTAAACATGAACAACACCAGAACTGCATGGGTGTTCGATTCATTACAATGTAAATCACATAGTGATGTGAACTAGATTATTGACTCTAGTGCAAGTGGGAGACTGTTGGAAATATGCCCTAGAGGCAATAATAAATTGGTTATTATTATATTTCCTTGTTCATGATAATCGTTTATTATCCATGCTATAATTGTATTGATTGGAAACTCAAATACATGTGTGGGTACATAGACAACACTGTGTCCCTAGTAAGCCTCTAGTTGACTAGCTCGTTGATCAAAGATGGTTAAGGTTTCCTAGCCATTGACATGAGATGTCATTTGATAACGGGATCACATCATTAGGAGAATGATGTGATGGACAAGACCCAAACTGTAAACGTAGCATTTGATCGTGTCAGTTTATTGCTATTGTTTTCTGCATGTCAAGTATCTGTTCCTTTGACCATGAGATCATGCAACTCACTGACACCGGAGGAATACCTTGTGTGTATCAAACGTCGCAACGTAACTGGGTGACTATAAAGGTGCTCTACAGGTATCTCCGAGGGTGTCTGTTGGGTTGGCATGGATCAAGACTGGGATTTGTTACTCCGTATGACGGAGAGGTATCTCAGGGCCCACTCGGTAATACAACATCACATTGAGCCTTGCAAGCAAAGTGACTAAAGAGTTAGCCACAGGATCTTGTATTACGGAACGAGTAAAGAGACTTGCCGGTAACGAGATTGAACTAGGTATAGTGATACCGACGATCGAATCTCGGGCAAGTAACATACCGAAGAACAAAGGGAACAGCATACGGGATTAACTGAATCCTTGACATAGAGGTTCGACCGATAAAGATCTTCGTAGAATATGTAGGAGCCAATATGGGCATCCAGGTCCCGCTATTGGTTATTGGCCGTAGAGGTGTCTCGGTCATGTCTACATAGTTCTCGAACCCGCAGGGTCTACACACTTAACGTTTGGTGACGATTAGTATAAATTGAGTTATTATGTTGGTGACCGAAAGTTGTTCGGAGTCCCGGATAAGATCCCGGACATGACGAGGATCTCCGGAATAGTCCGGAGGTAAAGATTGATATATGTGATAATAGTGTTTTGATCTCCGGAAGAGTTCCGGAGTTCACCGGAAGGGGTTCCGGATGTTTACCGAAGTGTTCGGGTGCAGCAACACTTTATATGAGCCAAAGGGATAAAGCCCACAAGGTATTGGGAAGTGCAAAAGTAGTTTTGCTGCCGCGTAAGCGGTACTACCGCTTGGTGAAGCGGTACTACCGCCGGAGCGGTACTACCGCTTGTGTGAAGCGGTACTACCGCCCGAGCGGTACTACCGCTTGTGTGAAGCGGTACTACCGCCCAAGCGGTACTACCGCTTATGTGAAGCGGTACTACCGCTTGTGCGCGACTGTGCACGGTTCGGCAGGGATCCGAGTTGGACTCTTTCCCTGCGGGCCAAACCGACCTTGTGCGGGCAAAACCGACCCGGAGGAGGCTTTTACTCCAAGTTTAGACCCCAAGGCTCAACATATAAATAGAGGGGCAGGGCTAGCACACGGGACACATCAAGATTTCCCCAAGCCGTGTGCGGCAACCCTAACCCTCTAGTTCCTCCGTCATAATCTCCGTAGTGCTTGGCGAAGCCCTGCAGAGATTGTTCCTCACCACCATCACCACGCCGTCGTGCTGCTGGAACTCAACCACTACTTCACCATCGCTCGCTGGATCGAGGAGGTGAAGGCGTCATCAAGCCGTACGTGTGTTGAACGCGGAGGTGCCGTCCGTTCGGCACTAGATCGGAAGGATCGTGATTGGATCGCGGGACGCTCGGCGATTTGGATCGCGAAGACGTTCGACTACATCAACCGCGTTTATTAACGCTTCCGCTTAGCGATCTACAAGGGTATGTAGATTCACTCTCCCTCTCGTAGATGCTCATCACCATGGATAGATCTTGTGTGTGCGTAGGAAAATTTTTGTTTCCCATGCAACGTTCCCCAACAGTTATTATATGTTGTATACCTGAGCATGAGCAGGAACAAATTCTAAGGAAGTGTCATTCTGAGCCTTATGGAGGACACCATGCTGGTGACAGAACTGCACACAAGGTATTACAATATGGTTTATATTGGCCCACTCTTTTCAAAGATGCTCGTAAGTATGTCCTTTCATGTAATGAATGCCAAAGAGTTGGTAACATTGGTAAACGTCAGGAAATGCCTATGAATTATTCACTTGCTATTGAACCATTTGATGTTTGGGGTTTTGACTTCATGGGACCTTTTCCTTCTTCAAATGGATATACTCATATTTTAGTTTCTGTTGATTACATTACTAAGTGGGTATAGGCTATTCCAACTAGTGGTGCTGATCATAACACTTCTATTAAAATGCTTAAAGAAATTATTTTTCCGCGGTTTGGAGTCCCTAGATACTTAATGACTGATGGTGGTTCACATTTTATTCATGGTGCTTTCCGTAAACTTCTAGCTAAATATGATGTTAACCATAGAATTGCATCACCTTATCATCCTCAATCTAGTGGCCAAGTCAAATTGAGCAATCGAGAATTGAAATTAATCTTGCAAAAGACTGTCAATAGATCCAGAAAGAATTGGTCTAAGAAATTAGATGATGCTCTATGGGCGTATAGAACTGCTTATAAGAACCCTATGGGGATGTCCCCATATAAAATGGTGTATGGAAAAGCTTGTCATTTGCCTTTTGAGCTAGAACATAAGGCTTATTGGGCAATTAAAGAACTTAATTATGATTTTAAACTTGCCGGTGAAAAGAGGTTATTCGATATTAGCTCACTAGATGAATGGAGGACACAAGCCTACGAAAATGCTAAGTTGTTTAAATAAAAGGTTAAAAGATGGCATGACAAAAGGATTCAAAAACGGGAATTCAATGTAGGAGACCTTGTGCTTTTGTACAATTCTCGTTTCAAGTTTTTTGCAGGAAAACTCTCATCCAAATGGGAAGGCCCATATGTTGTCGAAGAGGTCTATCGCTTCGGTGCTATAAAAATTAATAACTTCGAAGGCAAAAACCCGGGAGTGGTGAATGGGCAAAGAATCAAGCATTATATTTCAGGTACGCCCATTAATGAAGAGACTAATATCATTCAAGTAATAACACCAGAAGAACACATACGGGAGGCCTTCCGGAACACTCCAGAAACCTGAAAAAGGGGGTAGGTATATGGTACGGTAAGTAAACCGACTCCAAAAATTCCAAAAAAATAATTTCTGTTTGTTTTAGTATTTTAGAAAAATTCCAAAAATAAAACGGAGTCACGGGGACCCACGAGGGAGGCACAAGCCAACAGGGCGCGGCCCCCCTGGGGCACGCCCTGATGGCTTGTGCGGCCCTCGTGTGCCTCCCCGACTCCGATTTCTTCCCGAACACGTATTCTGACCTAGAAAAAATCACATTATATACTCCCGTGTGTTTTGACCACCGCATCGCGAGTTTCTCCTCTGTTCCTGTTTCGAGCTGTTTTTCTGGCAGAGCTGAGAAATATGTCATCTCAAGATTCGGATGCAGAGAGCTATGTCTCCCACTACGTGGCAGACCCAAAGATCTTTGGGGATATTTACCCTTACTATGGTCCACTGAAGAGGAGGGAGATACCAATCTGGAGGAGACGGAAGATGCCGGTCCAGATGCCAGTTCGGATGAAGATGAAGATCCGCTACCTCAACCCGGAGATATGCATGTGGAATTCAAGAAGTCAAGACTCCCTAACGGGGTAAACAAAACTAAGGTCCAATTTATCCCGTCTCATTTTCTGCAGGAAAGCAAGGCAGCTTTATGCAAAAGGATCTTGAAGCTCGAGCAAGAAAATGATGATTTAAGAGAGGAAAACTTCATCCTCCGGCGTAAGCTGGAGAAGAAGGGTACCACTACTCCATCACCACCACCATCACCGAAGAACACTTGAGTACATGGGTATGGACACCACCCCTAGCTTGTTCCAAGCTTGGGGGAGGCACCCCGGTATTGTATCACCATCACTTTTTACCAGCATCTTTTATTTTAGTTTGATCCTTAGTTATTTCAGGGTTTAGAGGAATAAAGTTTTAGATTTGCTTTGCTTAGGATTCTGCTTTGAGATCTACCTACCCTTGTAATCGAGTATGAGAGTTATATAATAAAGATTAGTTGAGTCCGTGTGCTTTACTCTCTTGCACCAATCATCATAGCATGGCAATAAAAATAATAGGAAAGATCATATGCTTATCTCATGAGAAGTAATGACTTCACATAAAAAGAAAGTATGAGCGATGAAAATTGTTGGGAACAAAACCAACATAGCCTTAGTCATTGTTATAATCTATGCAAGACTATGATAGAGAAGAGAAGATCCACATACAAATACATTACTTGGACATCATCTATGATTGCGAACCCTCACCAAATATTAAATAATCATCAAGTGTTGAAGTTGGACATGGAAGACAACCTAATGGTCATGATTGCTTACATTTGCATAGAAGTTATATAGTCATGGATCCTTAAACATGTGACGTTTCTTTCAGAACTTTTGCTAGCCAAAACTTTTGCACCAAGTAGAGATACTACTTGTGCATCCATAACCCTTTAAACCTAGTTTCTTTTCGTGAGAGTCCACCATACCTACATAAGCAATAAAAATGGCCTATAATCATGTATGATCTTTTATTGAAAGGGAAAATAAGCTTTGTACGGTCTTGTGATAACGAAGAAATAAAAGCGACAGAGTGCATAATAAAGTTCGCTATCACAAGGGGCAATATAAAGTGATGCTCCTTTGCATTAAGAGATTGCACATCTAATCAAATAAAAGTGCATGAAAACCTCTGCTTCCCTCTGCGAAGGGCCTATCTTTTACTTTCATAAAGTTCTTACTTTTACACAAGAGTCATTAATATCTTCCCTTCTTTTAATTGATAAACTCTCTTAGTTGGCAAGCAACACGTGTTGAGGAAAGATCCAGATATATATATCCAGTTGAATGTAAGAAACCATGATTCATTATTGTTGACATTATCCTTGAGGTAAATGAGTTGGGTGGCAAATGAAGCCCCTATCTTCCTATGTGTCCGGCAAAAACATTAGCTCCAAAAATATGCAATGAGTGTCAATAATCATAGATGACTAAATGATAGTTGAGTATGTGGGTTTGCTAAAATGAAAGCTCTTATGTAGACTCTTCTCTTGAATAAGATGAATTATGAATATCACCATGACTGAAGGCACCGTTTGTTGGTTGTAAATAAGGTTTATGCTCCATACTTCGATAATTGTGAATAGATCTTTACTTGTTTATGAGAAGTTGTATGATGAAATGCTTGCCGCTATAATGGTATTCATGATGCTCTGACGTCTACTACACAACTTTATTCTTGTAGACTTTGTTGGGCCTCCAAGCGCAGAGTTTTGTAGGACAGTAGCAATTTTCCCTCAAGTGGATGACCTAAGGTTTATCAATCCGTGGGAGGTGTAGGATGAAGATGGTCTATCTCAAACAACCCTGCAATCAAATACAAGAAATCTCTTGTGTCCCCAACACACCCAATACAATGGCAAATTGTATAGGTGCACTAGTTCGGCGAAGAGATGGTGATACAAGTGCAATATGGATGGTAGATATAGGTTTTTGTAATCTGAAAATATAAAAACAGCAAGGTAGCAAGTAACAAAAGTGAGCACAAACGGTATTGCAATGCTTGAAAACAAGGCCTAGGGTTATTTCTAATCGTTTTTATATTTATAGGATTTTTGGGCTTCTGTTTCACGCCAAGATGGGCCACGAGGTGGGCACGTTACACTAGGGCGCGCCGGGGGGGGGGGGGGGCTAGCGTGCCCTGGTGGGTTGTGCCCATCTCGTGGCTTGTCTGTCCCTCCCACGAAGCGTCTAGTGCCTCTTTTGTTCCAAAAAAATCGTCAAAAAGTTTCGGGCGATGCCGATAACTTTCATTTTGTGCACACAAACAACACCACGATAATTCTGCTGAAAACAGCGTCAGTCCGGGTTAGTTCTAAATAAATCATAGAAAGTGCATCAAAACCATATAAAAGTATTGTAAACATAGGCAATCATGGCATGAATACTTCATAAATTATCGATACGTTGGAGACGTATCAGCATCCCCAAGCTTAATTCCTACTCGTCCTCGAGTAGGTAAATGATAAAAGAAATAATTTATGAAGTGTGAATGCTAGCATAATATATAAGTTTGATCACTGATAATTTCAGTCAATTTTCTAGCATCATAACCAGCAACCTTTTCTCATAAAAATCATCATGATAGAGTAGCAACCAATTCACATGATATGGTTCAAACAATGAATTCTCTTGAAACTTAACAACCTATGTTCTTAGTCACCAAACAATTGCAATTTAACTTATTCTCAACAAAGTCTAAGTAAGAGGTCCACATACTCAATCATCATATAGTCTTCTATGATTGCTAGTACTCAAAGCATATTTTTAGAACAAATGGCATCCATCGAACACAGAGAAAGATAGGGGCATAATGTTTCGCCTCCCAACTCATTTATCATAGAGATAATTGTCAACATTAATAAATCATGATCAAATATATTTGACTGGATATATATGTTTGGATCTTTCCCCACTGTAAGGGCATATTTCTCCCTAAGTGGTTTTGGTGATTAATGACAATTCATTTGCGGACTAATCGTGTGCATTGAGCATTTCAGATATCTCATGTCTAGGCACAAGACGATTCGGTGCCCCTCGGAGTCTATCAAAGACGGTTGCTTTCTACGTTTCTTTTCGGTGGATTTGAGTCGTAGGAAAGCCGTACTATTAAGAGGGGGTCCGCTTCGGAAAGGTTTGGGTGGAATCAACACGTACACATCTGTTCTATTGCACCACCTTCCCTTCGCTTCCATGGAGCTCCAGTCCGTTTTCCTTCGTCTGTGCAATTTGAAGGCTGCAAGGTGCTTGTGTTCAGTGGCTAGCGGTAGTACCGCTGTCCCCAGCCCTGGTGCGTGCGCTTGCGGTAGTAGGTGTGGATGTAATTTTTTTACATCCGCCCTCGAGCAGTAGTACCGTAATTTTGTCCGGTACTACCGCGTCGGACTTTTGCACAGCTCCACCCTCAGCGGAGGTAGGCACGGAAGTAATTTTTTACTTCCGTGCATCTCCTGTGCCAGACGTTGCCTACCATGCGGTAGTACCGTATAGGCGCGCGGTAGTACCGCTCCGGCGGTTCTACCGCTCATTGCCCAGTGCAATAGGTGTGCGTCAGGTCACTACCGTGCGAGCGGTAGTACCGCAGTCCACAGCGGTAGTACCGTGGCCCCTTGCGGTAGTACCGTGGCTCTTATGCGGTAGTACCGCAATGCGTGGGCTGAGAGTGGGGATAACGGTTGGATTCTTTCCCCCACTATATAAAGGAGGTCTTCTTCCCCAAGAAGACCATCTCTTCCCTCCCCAAGCTCCATTGTTGCTCAAAGCTCCATTTTAGCCCGATCTCTCTCCCTAGCCAATCAAACTTGTTGATTCTCTCGGGATTGGTTGAGAAGGCCCCGATCTACACTTCCACCAAGAGAAATTTGATTCCCCCCACTAATCTCTTGCGGATCTTGTTACTCTTGGGTGTTTGAGCACCCTAGATGGTTGAGGTCACCTCGGAGCCACATTCCATTGTGGTGAAGCTTCGTGGTGTCGTTGGGAGCCTCCAATTAAGTTGTGGAGATTGCCCCAACCTTGTTTGTAAAGGTTCGGTCACCGCCTTCAAGGGCAACAATAGTGGAATCACGGCACCTCGCATTGTGTGAGGGCATGAGGAGAATACGGTGGCCCTAGTGGCTTCTTGGGGAGCATTGTGCCTCCACACCGCTCCAACGGAGACGTACTTCCCTTTACCGGGAAGGAACTCCGGTAACACATCCTTGTCTCCACCGGCTCCACTTTTGGTTATCTATTACCTTTACTTCTTGCAAGCTATTATTGTGTTGTATCCCTTGCTTGCTTGTGTGCTTGTTGTGATTAGCATCATATAGGTTGCTCACCTAGTTGCATATCTAGTCAACCTATTTGTTGCTAAGCCTAAATTGTTAAGAAAAGTTAAAAAGTGTTAGTTGCCTATTCACCCCCCCTCTAGTCAACCATATCGATCCTTTCAATTGGTATCAGAGCGAGGTCTCTTTATTAAGGGTTTCACCACCCGAAGAGTATGGTTGACGACGGGGACTAGGCGGTTGAACTACCCGAGGCCGTGGGTGTGAACACGGTCTCTCGCGAGGATTTAAATGAGGCCATATCCTCGCTTAAATCCTCCATGACGACCGAGGTCAAATCCATGTTTAAAGAATTCCTTGACACACTTAAACTTTCCACCGATGCGGTTCAAGTGGTTAATCCCACTAACTCGGCATCGGATGTCAACTCCGGTAAGGAGGGGGCTAGTACTGATAATCGTTCTCAAGGAATTAATGGGTCGGGGACTTTTGCCTCAGTTCCCCCTCCCTTGGTCTACGGAGGACCGGTGCACCCACCTCATATAGTTAACCACGGTCCTCCTCCTAAGCTTGTTAAAAATGATTTCGCTAATTGGCTTTTCTGTATCTAGTCTCATTTGGATCACAGCTCAATTCAACTCACGCGAGTCATTGAAGAAGGATAATACCCTCGTGATCCACGCAACCTCACTCCAAGGGAAGAAGCGGATAAACAGCTAAATTCCTCCGCCTTGTTCATTCTCCAAGCCGCTGTTCCTACTGAAGACCTACCTCACCTGCGTCCTTTCACTATTGCTAAAGAGTGTTGGGAACACATTATCTCCATGTACAAGGGCAGCTCAAGCATTCAACGGTCAAACTATGAAGTTGTCCTTGATCAGTCAGATGAGTTTGTAATGATAGAGGATGAGGAACCGCGTGATCTCTATAGAAGGGTGATTTCCCTCGCGGTTGCCCTCAAAGATCATGGCAGCAAAGATGTGGATGATACGTGGGTCAAGCGTAAGTTTCTGAAGGCCATCATGCCGTACAACAAGGCCATGTCCGTTGTCATCCGTCAAAGACCGGACTTTCACACCTTGTCTTCTGGTGATGTGTTGGATGAATTTATTGCAATGAACATCTTGAACACAACAACTGACAATGCTCTCGCTCACGTGCAATGGTCAAAGAAATCATCCCCCAACCTTGCTTTGAAGGCCAAGGTCTGTCAAGAGGAAGAAGAAGAAGAAGAGGAAGAGGGTTGCCCCGAGGACACCAAATATGCCTATCATGAGCACATGGCTCTTGCGTCCAGGCAATTTTGGGGCAACAAGAGAAACACAAGGCCCAACTTCTCCAAGAACAACTTAAACGGGTCAAAGGGCAAGCAACATGTGAGGACCTGCTACAACTATGGTAATGTGAGTCACTTTGTGGTGGATTGTCCATACGAGAAGAGGGAAGACAATGGTGGCAAGCTCATCCGCAAAGATAAGGCCAAGTCGTTCCCCAACAAGACCAACTTCACCAAGAAGACTCCACACAAAGTGTTGGTGGCTCAAGAAGAGTATGCATCGGATGATGATTGTGATGACGGAGACACAAGTGGTGAAGGAATGGCAATGGCATCTGTGGCAATTGCATCCTCCACCCCAACAAAGGTGTCACTCTTCGACGCTCCCAATGAGAACCACATCGCTAGGTGCCTCATGGCAAAAGGTATCACCAAGGTAACCTCCAACGCCAAAACCTCAAACATTAAGACTTCTGTTTCTTCCACTCCGTCTTTGTTAGATTGTGTGGATGAACTTGAGGAGGCGATAGAGGGTGAGAATGAGTTTGACAAGTTCTTGTGTAAACTCAAGGGAGAGTCCAAGAAGCACTTCGTTGCTCTCTTGGAACAACTTGGTGAGGCAAATGACACGATTGATTCTCAAGAAGAATCTCTTGAGGAGATGAGAGGCCATAGTTGTGATTATGCCGACGAGATAGCGGATCTTTCTATTGCTCTAGAGGAAGAGCGAGGTCTTCATTTGACTTTTAAGGAGTCACACAATGACGACTTTGCTAAATTACGTAAAGATTATGATCATGCTATTGTTCTTAACCGTGTTCTTAAATCTGAAAAGGTTGCACTTGGGGTTGACCATGCTCGACTAAAGGATGAGTTTGTCTCTCTTGACAATGCTCATAAGGCATTGAAGAGCGTTCATGCTTCTCTTAAAGAGTCACATGATCAACTCCAAGTGAAACTCACTAAAGAAATTGCCACGTGTCCTCCCTTTGTCTTAATTGATAATGCCTCTGCTACTAACCCGTGTTGTGAGCATGCACATCTTGTGGAGGAAAATGCTAAGCTAAAAGAGCAGCTTGAGAAAGGCCTTGTGACATGTATACAAGGTGAGAAGAATCTCAATGACCTTTTGAGCAATCAAAAGGAAGTGATTGCAAAGGAAGGAGTTGGGTTTGCACCCAAATCCAAAAATAATAATAAGAAGAAGACCACGCAAGCTCCTCTTCTCAAGGAAACATTTGTCAAAGCGGGGAGTGTTACTCATGAGAAGAAGAAAGACAAGGTTGTGAGTGATAGTGCCAAGAAGAGCAAGATCACTCCCTCCAACAAGGCCGGCGATTTTAACCCCTCTTATGTTTTGTGCCGTGCTAGTGATAAGCATGTTTATGCCAAATTTGTTGGTTCTTCGTATGAGTATATTGAATGGTCTATTTGGGTTCCTAAGACCCTTGTCACTAACATGAAAGGACCCATTCAAGAATGGGTACCTAAATCCAAGCATTGATCTATTGTAGGACTTTGCTTCCGGGGGAGTCTCATGGTTGCTCGATAGCGGAGCAACAAATCATATGACCGGAAGCAAGGACTTGGTGGTGGACATCCGACCCGATGCATCCGTGGCCACCCAAGTCTCATTTGGAGATGATGCAATCTCGAAGGTATTGGGTCTTGGCAAGGTGGTTATCTCTCCGACCTTAACTATTGAGAGAGTCATGCTTGTTGAGACCCTTGCATACAATTTACTTTCCGTTCGTCAACTTGCAATCATGGGTTTTAGTACTTTCTTTGGCATTGATACCGTGACCCTTTTGTGGAGCAAGACTCTTAAAGTAGCCTTTGTTGGACATGTCGAAAACGGTCTCTATGTGATTAACTTCTCGGAGTGACCCACTAAGACCGCGACATGTCTAATGGCTAAAGTTGATGTGAGATGGCTTTGGCATCGCCGACTAGCCCATGTCAATATGAGATCTTTGCAATGTCTCTTCAAAGGGGATCACATTCTTGGACTAACAAATGTGAGTTTTGCCAGAGATCGTGCTTGCAGTGCTTGTATCGAAGGAAAGCTACATGAAAAAGCTCACCGTCCAACTACTACAATCTACTCAAAGAGGACCTTAGAGCTCCTTCACATGGATCTCTTCGGGCCTCCATCTTTTGACAGTCTTGGAGGAAGAAGATATTGCTTGGTAATTATGGATGATTACTCGAGATACACATGGGTATATTTCTTCAAGAGGAAGAGTGAGACCCAACAGACCGTCATCGACTTTGCAAATGAAGTCCAACGTCAACATGAAGCAAAGATTTTGATGATCAGAAGTGGCAACGGCACTGAGTTCAAGAACTACACCCTAAATGAGTTTCTCAGTGATGAGGGGATAAAGCACCAATATTCCACACCTTACACCCCTCAACAAAACGGTGTTGCGTAGAGGAAGAACCGGACGTTGATGGATGCGGCAAGAACCATGATGGCGGAGTTTAAATCTCCGTACAACTTTTGGGCCGAAGCCATCAACACAACATGTCATGCATCAAATCGGCTCTATCTCCGCAAAGGCTTGAACAAGACTCCTTATGAGATTCTTACCGGGAACAAGCCCAACCTCAAATACTTCCGGGTGTTCGGTTGTAAGTGTTTCATTCTCAAGAAAGGTGTTCGTTTGTCTAAATTTGAATCTAGAGCCCATGAGGGCATATTTGTTGGTTATGCTACAAACTCTCATGCTTACCGTGTCCTCAACAAGTCCACGGGACTCATTGAGGAGACGAGTAACGTAGAGTTTGATGAAAATAATGGCTCCCAAGTGGAGCAAAGTGGTCTTTGTGATGTAGGTGATGAAATTCCTCCCCAAGCCATAAGAAGAATGGGCATTGGATACTTCCTACCCGTTGAGGAACCCCTTGTGGCTGAAGGAGAAGGACAATGTTCCACTCAAGTGGAACCATCACCGACGCACGACCCACACGCTTGCGAAGAACGCAGTGAAGGCCCTCAACCCCGTGATCAAGATCAAGGGCAAGATCAACTCGATAGTGATGTTTCTACTTCACATGATGCCCAAGATCTTGTTCGCACCCCCGTGCAAGCTCAAGATCAAGATGAAGCTCAGGACCAAGATCTACTTCAAGATCAAGGTCAAGCTAAAGATCAAGATCATGCTCAAGATCATGAGCAAGCCGGTGCTAGTACCGAAGCTTGTCAAGTTTCCAAGCCTCAACTTTCCATGGAGGAAATTCTTGAAAGACGAGCTGCCAAGAATGCTGCCAAGCTTCAGAAAAAGCAACACCTCCTAGAGAACGTCTACGGAAGCTTGAAAAGAGGGGTAACTACTCGTCGTCAATTAACAAACTTTTGTGCACATCATGCGTTTGTTGCTTGCTTTGAACCCCTCAAGGTATAAGATGCACTCGAAGACGAGGATTGGCTTGAAGCCATGCATGATGAAATCAACAACTTCGAGCGCAACAAAGTGTGGCGATTGGTGCCAAGACCAAAAGAGAATCACAATGTCATTGGAACCAAATGGATCTTTAAGAACAAGCAAGATGCACATGGTATCATTATTCGTAACAAGGCAAGACTGGTGGCTCAAGGCTACTCCCAAGTCGAGGGTATCGACTACGGTGAAACCTTTGCCCCTGTTGCTCGCCTTGAATCTATTCGCATGTTGCTTGCTTATGCTTCTCATCATGATTTCATATTATATCAAATGGATGTGAAGAGTGCTTTTCTTAATGGTCCACTTAAGGAGTTGGTGTATGTCAAGCAACCCCCGGGGTTTGAGGACCCCAAGTTCCCCAATCATGTATACGTTCTCGATAAGGCACTCTATGGCCTTAAACAAGCCCCACGTGCGTGGTATGAGCACCTTACCGAGATGTTGCAAGATCGTGGGTTTGAAATTGGGAAAATCGACCCCACTCTTTTTACTAAGAGGGTTAACGGGAACTTGTTCGTATGCCAACTATATGTAGATGATATTATCTTTGGTTCTTCTAACAAAGCTTTTAATGATGAGTTCGCCGCACTAATGACCAAAGAGTTTGAGATGTCTATGATGGGAGAGTTGAAGTTCTTCCTTGGATTCGAAGTCAAGCAACGAAGCCAAGGGACCTTCATCAACCAAGCCAAATACACCCAAGACATGCTCAAGAGGTTCAAGTTGGATGAGCTAAATCCTCCGAAGGCCAACACTCCGATGCAACTCAAATGCCAACTTGACAGTGATCCCAATGGTAAAGCTATGCATCAGAAGGTATATCGCTCCATGATTGGATCTCTGCTTTACCTTTGTGCATCTAGACCAGATATCATGTTGAGTGTGGGAATTTGTGCACGATTTCAAACCACACCTAAGGAGAGTCACTATGTGGCTGTCAAGCGAATCTTTCGATATTTGGCTCATACCCCAAACTTTGGCTTATGGTACCCCACAGGTGCTTCATTTGATCTCATTGGATATACTGACTCGGATTGGGCGGGAGACCGTGTGCAGAGGAAGTCCACTTCCGGAGGTTGCCAATTTCTTGGTCGCTCTCTGGTAAGTTGGTCTTCCAAGAAACAAAACTGTGTTTCTCTCTCGTCCACCGAGGCCGAGTATGTAGCCGCCGCAAGCTGTTGTGCTCAGATTCTTTGGATGAGGCAAACTTTAAAGGATTATGGTGTCAACTATGACAAAGTGCCTCTTTACTGCGACAATGAAAGCACAATCAAGATCTCCAACAACCCGGTTCAACACTGCAAGACGAAGCATATTGAGATTCGTCATCACTTCATCCGGGATCACATCAAGCGTGGAGAAATTGATCTTATTCATCTCTATACCAAAGAACAGCTTGCAGATATTTTCACGAAGCCATTAGATGAAGCAAGATTTCGCGAGTTAAGGCATGAGCTAAATATCATCGATTCGAGCAATGTGGCTTGACTTAGTGCACACCCCACCACACTCATCATTATGTCATGTTTAGATGTAGGCATGGATTTAGGGGGTGTCTAGTTCTCTCAATGAATTATCCCTCCTCCTATTATGCATAAACTAATCAAAGTCTTTCACATCCGCCATTTTTGATGGTTTTTGTGCTTCATAGACGAGTTTTGGTCATGGGCCCAAGGATAATTCTTCGCGGTGCCATACCAATTGACTCAAACATAGGTGGCTCCGGCCACCGCCCTCTCTTCATGAGAGGTAGTGGTTCAATGTTTGGTCCCTGTTTCTCCTCTCTAAATCTTTCTGACCATGTTCGTGGTTGAGCTGCTTTTCGTATGTGTCTGTCTTTCATTTTCCTTCAAATTCTTGTGCAAAGGTCTTTCTTCTCTCCAAAATCTGCATTTTGTTGGCATCACGGTACTACCGTGGCTTGGCACGGTACTACCGCATCCAGCGCGGCAGTAATTTTTTACTGCCGCTGGAGGAGCGGTACTACCGCCCGGTGAGCGGTAGTATTTTTTTTCTACCGCTGGCCAGGCGGTACTACCGCGATGACGTGCGGTACTACCACGCCGTGAGAACCGCATGGGGGTTAAGAGCGGGCAGGGGGGTTTCAAACTCTCCCATACCCATTCATCTCTTCCCCTCTCGTTTCTCTCTCTCCTCCCCTCGAACGGCGCCGGAGAACCTCGCCGGATCTCCATCTCCGGTCACTCTCCTCCCATTTCAACCGGTGGGATCGTTCCCCACCTCGTCCTCTTGCCATGGACCCCGGTATTTCCCCTTGAGCTTCTCTCTTTGCCTCTCTATTTTTGAATCTAGGTTTAGGGGGAAATATGAGTTGGTCTTGTGATTTTTGGCTAAATCTTTGCATGAGGTGATGGTTGGAGAGTGCTTGTGCAGTAGAATTATTATTTGGTAGGATACAATACGGTAGTTTTTGATCTACGGTAGTACCGATCTGGTTTTTCGGCTCAGATCCGCTGGTCCGCCCCGTGCGGTACTACCGCCCATTGGGCGGAAGTTTTTTTTTCTTCCACGCTCGGCCCGGTACTACCGCCCCTACCTGGAGCGGTACTACCGCGGTCGGCGCGGTAGTAAAATTTTACTACCGCAAAACCTGCGGTACTACCGCTCGATCCCAAATTTCCCTGTTTTGTCCTGCCAACTGTCACTTCTATGGGGTTCTCTTGTTTGCCTTGGTCTTTGCAATGACTCTTTTCGCTCTTCTCTTGTGTTTGCGTTGTGTGTCATAGGTGGTGGCTCCGGTTCCGGTTCAAGACGCTCCAATCCCTCTCATGATACGGGTTCAAAGCGTCTACGCAATCAAGATGCACCTGAGGGGTCCAATACCTCGCCTCGCCACTTCAAGAGAACCGCTACCAAGACTAAGGAGCCTGTTCTCAGCTGGGAAGATATGCCTCTTGCAGAGTTTCAGGTTCGCCGGAAGATCAACCCCTATATCAACCCTAGGGAACAGTTCAAGGCAATGACGGGTTTTGGACCAAGCAACAAAATCTCATCAATATAGATGTGATCAAGGGAAAGAAGAATTTCTATGTTCCTGCCCAGTGGATTGACATGGCACATCTCACGAAGAACCTGGCAGCTTTTGGTGAGCCTCTGGATTTGGTGGAGCAGTTTGCTATCGAGGATATCATCTCGTTTCATTGTGACTTTGATCCCGAGATTGTGGCTCAGTTCTTTGCTTCTGTCCGCTTCCACACGGATGTGGAACGGAGCATGAATTGGATGACCAATGGACAGAGGTTGACTCCTAACTGGAAGGAGTTCATGGATCTATTGCACGTTCGTGATGAGGGGCTTGATGTGCCTGTTGGTTTGCGCCCGCACTCCAACCAACATTCTGCTAAAAAGGAGAAGCTTCTGCCATACTTTGTTGATGAGACATTACCCTCTGGTGAGAAAACTTATGTGCTTAACCCATTTCTCGATGTCATGCACCGGATCTTTCGCAATACTTTCTTTCCTCGCATGGGAGACAAGGACAAGCTGCATTCCTATCTAGTGGATATGCTGCTCCTTTGTGAGCAAGGGCGGCGTCAAATGTCTGAACCACTTGATGTTTCTCACATCATGTGGAGTGAGCTTCAGTCTACTGTGTTCAACCGTAAGGTCCCCATCTATGGACCCTACTTGTTCTTCTTGATTCAGAAGACTTGGGAGAAGTCCTTTCCGTGTGAGGACTTTAATGCTCCCGACTGGATCCGTCATGAGCCTATTCGGCTGCGTTTGAAGGACAAGTGGGCTAATGCTACTACTAGGCCTGCTTCTGCACATGTGGATGTTGATGAGGATGAGATTGAAGAGGAGGAGGAGGACAGTTCAGAGATGTATGAGCCACCGTCTTCTGAGCCATCTTGGGCCACGAAGCTCAAGAACAAGATGAAGACCTTGTTCTGCATGCAGACCAAGGGACAGTACCAGACTCACGTTGCTCAGAAGGAGAGTCGTCAACGCGACAAGCGGATTCTGAGGAAGCTTGGCGAGACCATCTCGAGTGGGTCTGAGAAGAACATCACACCTGAGGCTGCTTGGATGAAGAAGAAGAGCTATCAGTGGGTTGATTCAGATGAGGAGTCTATTCCAGCTGCATCAGAGGACGAGCTTGATGGATGATCTTTCTGCAGTAGGAGCTACCACCTGTGTCTTAGGTGTCCTCTCTGCCTTTTTGGCGTCTCGATGCCAAAGGGGGAGAGAGTGTAGCATTTGCAGTGTTTTCGTCGTCTCCTTGCTTTCGTTGAACCTTCGTCGTTGCTTTGGTTTTATGTTATTTATGTGTGAGACCAGGAGACTTCTTCTATCATATGGTGTGAGACATATGCTATCACTCTTATCATATTATTGTCTAGCATGATTAGTAGCTTGTGAGGTTATCTGTTATGTGCCCTTTTCTTCATGCTCACATGCTATGCCTTGTTTCTATGCTTAGTGCTTATTCATTCTGTTGCAAGGATAGCCATGTCTATAAAATATAGGGGGAGTGTTGATCCTAGTGTGTGTGCTTTACAGTCCAAAGCATATCTATAGATTGCACACATCTAGGGGGAGCCTATCTATATTTTATAGTTTTTGGGTTTGCATAAGCTCATCATATATCTTTATGTGCAAATCCCGTATTGTCATCAATCCACCAAAAAGGGGGAGATTGTAAGGGCATATTTCTTCCTAAGTGGTTTTGGTGATTGATGACAATTCATTTGCGGACTAATCGTGTGCATTGAGCATTTCAGATATCTCATGTCTAGGCACAAGACGATTCGGTGCCCCTCGGAGTCTATCGAAGACGCTTGCTTTCTATGTTTCTTTTCGGTGGATTTGAGTCGTAGGAAAGCCGTACTATTAAGAGGGGGTCCGCTTCGAAAATGTTTGGGTGGAATCAACACGTACACATCTGTTCTATTGCACCACCTTTCCTTCGCTTCCATGGAGCTCCAGTCCGTTTTCCTTCGTGTGTGCAATTTGAAGGCTGCAAGGTGCTTGTGTTCAGTGGCTAGCAGTAGTACCGCTGTCCCCAGCCCTGGTGCGTGCGCTTGCGGTACTAGGCGCGGATGTAATTTTTTTACATCCGCCCTCGAGCGGTAGTACCGTAATTTTGTCCGGTACTACCGCGTCGGACTTTTGCACAGCTCCACCCTCATCGAAGGTAGGCACGGAAGTAATTTTTCACTTCCGTGCATCTCCTGTGTCAGACGTTGCCTACCATGCGGTAGTACCGTATGGGCGTGCGGTAGTACCGCTCCGGCGGTTCTACCGCTCGTTGCCCAGTGCAATAGGTCTGCGTCAGGTCACTACCGTGCGAGCGGTAGTACCGCAGTCCATAGCGGTAGTACCGCGGTCCCTTCGGTAGTACCGTGGCTCTTATGCGGTAGTACCGCAATGCGCGGGCTGAGAGTGGGGATAATGGTTGGATTCTTTACCCCACTATATAAAGGAGGTCTTCTTCCCCAAGAAGACCATCTCTTCCCTCCCCAAGCTCCATTGTTGCTCAAAGCTCCATTTTAGCCCGATCTCTCTCCGTAGCCAATCAAACTTGTTGATTCTCTCAGGATTGGTTGAGAAGGCCCCGATCTACACTTCCACCAAGAGAAATTTGATTCCCCCCACTAATCCCTTGCGGATCTTGTTACTCTTGGGTGTTTGAGCACCCTAGACGGTTGAGGCCACCTCGGAGCCACATTCCATTGTGGTGAAGCTTCGTGGTGTCGTTGGGAGCCTCCAATTAAGTTGTGGAGATTGCCCCAACCTTGTTTGTAAAGGTTCGGTCGCCGCCTTCAAGGGCACCAATAGTGGAATCACGACACCTCGCATTGTGTGAGGGCGTGAGGAGAATACGGTGGCCCTAGTGGCTTCTTGGGGAGCATTGTGCCTCCACACCGCTCCAACGGAGACGTACTTCCCTTTACCGGGAAGGAACTCCGGTAACACATCCTCGTCTCCACCGGCTCCACTTTTGGTTATCTCTTACCTTTACTTCTTGCAAGCTATTATTGTGTTGTATCCCTTGCTTGCTTGTGTGCTTGTTGTGATTAGCATCATATAGGTTGCTCACCTAGTTGCATATCTAGTCAACCTATTTGTTGCTAAGCCTAAATTGTTAAGAAAAGTTAAAAAGTGTTAGTTGCCTATTCACCCCCCCTCTAGTCAACCATATCGATCCTTTCACCCACCATATGATGCTTGCCAACTAATAGACTGAGGTTGGAATAAGAAGTTGACTCAACATGAATAGTAAATAACATGAAAGTAAATAGATTGTCCCTTCACAGAGGGAAGCAGAGATTTGCAAAGGTGCCAGAGCTCATTGTTTAAAAATAGAGATGAATATAGTTTTGGGAGGTGCACTCTTCCTGTCAACGTTACGACCAAGAGTTTATCCATATCTTCCATGTTAAACACATTAGCGGTGGCTCCCAAGCGGTAAAAGTAAAGGTTTACTCCCCCTCCACCAACAAACACACTCCACGGCTAGCCGAATCCACGGGTACCGTCCATACCAACAACATTCCTGGGGGAGTTTTGTTTAATTATTTGCATTTTTTTATTTCGGGACTGGGAATCCCTATTACCGCCCCTCTCGTGCAAGGAGGAGTGAATAAACACTCATCATGAGAATAACCCGCTTAACATGGAAGATACTGACCTCCCCCCCCCCCCCCCCCCCCCGTCGCTCCATGAGAGGTCCAGGCACACAAAACAGATGTTTATTTGAAACATTAGAGGTGGCACATGCAAATTTACTTGGAATGGCAGTGAAATACCGTATATAGATAGGTATGGTGGACTCTTATGGAAGAAACTTGGCTCAAGGGTTTGGATGCACAAGTAGTATCTCTGCTTAGTACGGAGTTTTGGCTAGCAAAAGGTTCTAAACAAGCACCACATCTTGGAGGATCCATAACAATATAACTTCTATGCAAATATACACAACCATAACTCATTACGTTGTCTTCCTTGTCCAACTTCAACTAATTTGCTCAAGTTTGAAAATAATTAATGGGTATTCACAATCATAGAAGATGTCCAAGATAATATATTTGTATGTGCAAGTTCTCTTCCTTATACTAATCATTCACAAATTGCTTGTATGACCAATATTGTGATTGTCAAACTTCAATAGATTTTACTTTCTAAACCAGATGTGAAACTACTACTAAACATAAAGCACATTGATAATTTGAGATTTATGATATTCAATTCATTCACGATTTACTCCTAGGATATAAGTGAAGCACATGAGTAAACATCAAACTACTCTCAAAAGATATAAGTGAAGATCAATGAGTAGTCAAACAATCAAGTAGCTATGTGAGGACTCTCTCTCAATAAAGATTTTTAGATCTAAGCATTTTATTCAAACAGCAAACTAAATAAAAATTCATTCCAAGAATAGCACATATCATGTGGACAAATAAAAATTTAGGCTCAACATAGGCTAACCGATATTTGTTTAATGAAGAGAGGTGGGATGCGTAGCATCCCCAAGCTTAGATGCTTGAGACTTCTTGAAATATTTACTTGGGGTGCCTTGGGCATCCCCAAGATTGAGCTTTTGTATCTTGTTCAATCCTCTCATATCATGGTTTCACCTATTCTCAAAAACTTCGTCCACACAAAACTCAAAAAGAACTCGTGAGATATGTTAGTACACATAAGAACAAATCAACACTTAATGTACTGCCAAGACAAGTTGCACAGTAATTTTCAAACATCATATACTGTTTACTATTGTTTCCACAATTTATATCTACCAATATAGGCTATGGAAACTATAGGATAAGTAGATAACAAAACTATGACAGCAATCTGTCCAAACAGAACAGTCTGTAGCAATTTATGAAAATAGTGTACTTCTGTAACTCAAACAATTATGAAAATTTAGGACATGCAAAAGAATTTATATTACAATACTGTGTAAAAATTTCAGAAACTTTCCACGTTCCAGAAAAATATGAAAATTCAAACACTACAGAGAAAGTTTCTGTTTTTACACAGCACACATCAAACATGCAATGCAAGCATCCCTAGGCAATTCTTGGAACTTTTTATTGAAGAACAAGATTATAAATAACACCTAACATAAAATAAAAAATATATAATGATGATCCAAGCAAAGCACATATTATGTGATGAATAAAAATATAGCTCTAAGTAAGATATACCGATAATGTTGAAGACGAAAGAGGGGATGCCTTCCGGGGCATCCCCAAGCTTAGGCTCTTGAGTCTTCCATGGATATTACCTTGGGGGTGCCTTGGGAATCTCCAAGCTTAGGTTCTTGTCACTCCTTATTCTCCTCATATCGGTGTCTCACCGGAACTTCGTGAGAAGGGTTAGTGTAATAAAGAAAGATCATTCACTTAGGTACTGTCAAGACAAGATTCATAATTAATCTCACATAATACCTACTGTATTCTACCATTCCCATAATTTATACCACTAAATATAAGCTATGGAAACACTAAAACAAGCAAACTATGCATGCAAAACAGAATCTGTCAAAAACAGAACAGTCTGTGAAGATCTTTAGCATAGCCATACTTCCCTGTCTACAAAAATTCTGAAAAATTAGGAAAATCTGAATAATTCGTATATCAACACTGTGTAAAAATTTCAGATCATTATCACGCTCCAGTAAAAAATGAAAATTCATGTACTAGAGTCAAATGTTTCTGTTTTGGTTCAGCATCAATTCTACTCATCTTGTGAGTCATCCCAAAGGCTTTACTTGGCACTTTATTGAAATAAAAGGCACAAAACATGATTACTACAGTATCTTAATCATGTGAACGTGCAAAAACAGAAAGTAAAAGCGTTGGGTTGTCTCCCAACAAGCGCTTTTCTTTAAAGCCTTTTAGCTAGGCATGATGATTTCAATGATGCTCGGATAAAAGTAAAGAATTGAAACATAAAGAGAGCATCATGAATCACATGGCAAGCACATTTAAGTCTAACCCACTTCCTATGCATAGGGATTTTGTGAGCAAACAATTTATGGGAGCAAGAATCAACTAGCATAGGAAGGCAAAACAAGCATAACTTCAAAACTTTGAACACAGAGAGGAAACTTGATATTATTGCAATTCCTACAAGCATATGTTCCTCCCTCATAATAAATTTCAGTAGCATCATGAAGGAATTCAACAATATAACTATCACATAAATCATTCTTTTCATGATCTACAAGCATAGAAAATTTATTACTCTCCACATAAGCAATTTTCTTCTCATTCATTGTAGTGGGAGCAAACTAAACAAAATAACTATCATGAGACACTTGATTGACATAACCACATCCAATATTAAAATCATGATGGAAAGTTTCATGGTTACTATCACTCTTTATAGCATACATTTCATCATCATAATCATCATAGATAGGAGTCATGCCATCATCATAATAAATTTTCTCATCAAAACTTGGGGGACTAAAAATATCATCTTCATCAAACATAGCATCCCCAAGCATGTGGCTTTGCATATCATTAGCATCATGGATATTCAGAGAATTCATACTAGCAACATTGCAATCATGCTCATCATTCAAGGAATTCTGATCAACTATTTTCATAATTTCTTCCTCTACCAATTGAGCAAAATTTTCTGAATCCTTATTTTCACGAAAGACATTATAAAGACGAAACAAATGATGCAACCTAAACTCCATTTTTTGTAGTTTTCTTTTATAAAACCAAACTAGTGATAAAACAAGAAACTAAAAGATTTAATTGCAAGATCTAAAGATATACCTTCAAGCACTCACCTCCCCGGCTACGGTGCTAGAAAAGAGCTTGATGTCTACTACGCAACTTTATTCTTGTAGACTTTGTTGGGCCTCCAAGCGCAGAGTTTTGTAGGACAGTAGCAATTTTCCCTCAAGTGGATGACCTAAGGTTTATCAATCCGTGGGAGGTGTAGGATGAAGATGGTCTCTCTCAAAAAACCCTGCAATCAAATACAAGAAATCTCTTGTGTCCCCAACACACCCAATACAATGGCAAATTGTATAGGTGCACTAGTTCGGCGAAGAGATGGTGATACAAGTGCAATATGGATGGTAGATATAGGTTTTTGTAATCTGAAAATATAAAAACAGCAAGGTAGCAAGTAACAAAAGTGAGCACAAACGGTATTGCAATGCTTGAAAACAAGGCCTAGGGTCCGTACTTTCGCTAGTGCAATGTCTCAATAGTGCTAATATAATTGGATCACATAACCATCCCTCAATGTGCAATGAAGAATCACTCCAAAGTTCTTATCTAGTGGAGGACATAAGAAGAAATTGTTTGTAGGGTACGAAACCACCTTAAAGTTATCCTTTCCGATTGATCTATTCAAGAGTTCGTACTAAGATATCATCAAGTTATCCTTTCCGTTCGATCTATCTAAGAGTTCGTACTAGAATAACACCATATGATACGCATCAACCAACTCCAATGTCACCACAAGTATCCATGAGTTAATTATACGATACGCATCAAACAATTTCAGATTCATAATGCTCAATCCAACACAAAGAACCTCAAAGAGTGCCCCAAGATTTCTGTCGGAGAACAAGGTATGAAAACATGCAATCAACCCCTACGCATAGATCCCCATGGTCACCGGAATCCGCAAGTTGACGCCATAACGTATATAAAGTGAATCACTTGAATACCCCAATGTCACTACGGGCATCCGCATGCAAGACATACATCAAGTGCTCTCAAATGCATAAAAGTATTCAATCCAATAATAACAAAATCTCAAAGGGAAAACTCAATTCATCACAACAAGATAGAGAGGGGAAAACACCATATGATCCAACTATATTAACAAAGCCCGTGATACATCAAGATCATGCCATCTCAAGAACATGAGAGAGAGAGATTAAACACATAGGTACCGGTACAAACCCTCAGCCCCGAGGGTGGACTACTCCCTCCTCGTCATGGCCTCCGCCCGAATGATGAAGATGGTCACCGGAGATGGATTCCCCTCTCCGGCAGGGTACTGGAACATCTCCAGATTGGTTTTTCGTCGATACAGAGAGTTGCGGCGACAGAGCGGAGAGTCTAGGGTTATTTCTGATGGTTTATATATTTATAGGATTTTTGGGCGTCGTTTTCACGCCAAGATGGACCACGAGGTGGGCACGATACACCAGGGCGCGCCGGGGGGGCCTGGCGCGCCCTGATGGGTTGTGCCCACCTCGTGGCTCGTCTGGCCCTCCCACGAAGCGTGTAGTGCCTTTTTTGTTCCAAAAAAAATCATCAAAAAGTTTCGGGCGATTCCGAGAACTTTCATTTTCTGCACAAAAACAACACCACGGTAATTCTGCTAAAAACAACGTCAGTCCGGGTTAGTTCTAAATAAATCATAGAAAGTGCATCAAAACCATATAAAAGTATTATAAACATAGGCAATCATGGCATCAATACTTCATAAATTATCGATATGTTGGAGACGTATCATGCTCTCATGTCCGTATTCTGTTTTTATCGACACCTCTCTCTCAAATTATGTGGTCATTATTCTCGAGCTCGGCTTTCGCTTGAGGACAAGTGAGGTCTAAGCTTGGGGGAGTTGATACGTCCATTCTACATCATGATTTCTTATTCATATCTACATTATTCTCGTGCATTATTCCCTATTAGAACACAATTCTTATTCTCTTTCTCTTTGAATATGCAAGGTACATCACAAAGAGGGAAATATCTGGAAACTGGAATTCTGGACTGGAAAACCAAGAAAAAGGCAGAAAAATCACAAGACTCCAAATGACCTGAAACTTCACAGAGAATTTTTCCTGAATATTTGAGAATTTCTGGGCCTGGAATATACCAGAGGGGGGCCACCAGCTGGGCACACCGCACAAGCCAAAAGCGCGCGCCCCTCCCCCCAGGTCGCGCCCTAATGACTTTGGGGCCCCAGCTGGCCTCCTGACGCCCCTCTTCTCCTATATGGTTTTTTACCCTAGAAAAAATCATAAGCAACCTTTCGGGATGAAGCGCTGCCGTCTCGAGGCGGAAACCTGGACAGAGGCCGTTTTGCACTCCAGCAGTCAGATTCTTCCGGGGAAATTCCTCTCCGGGAGGGGGAGATCGAAGCCATCGTCATCACCAACGCTTCCTCCTTCGTGGGAGGACCAATCCTCATCAACATCTTCACCATCACCATCTCATCTCCAACCCTAGTTCATATATTGTATTCAATCTTTGTCTCAAAACCTCAGATTGGTACATGTGGGTTACTAGTTATGTTGATTACATCTTGTAGTTGATGCTTGTTGGATTACTTGGTGGAAGAGATTATGTTCAGATTCTTAATTATTATTATTGCACCTTTGATCTTGAAAATATTGATGAGGTGTGAGTAGTTACTATTGTTCCTGCGACATGGGAGAATTCTTGTTATAAGTAATCATGTGAAGTTGGTGTTCGTTTGATATTTTGATGATATGTATGTTGTTACTTCTCTTAGTGGTGTCATGTGAACGTCGACTACATGAAACTTCACCATGTAATGGGCCTAAGGGAAGTCATTGTGGAGTAACAACTAGATGATGGGTTGCTAGATTGACAGAAGCTTAAACCCCAGTTTATGCGTTGCTTCATAAGGGGATGATTTGGATCCACATGTTTCATGCCATGGTTAGATTTATCTTAATTCTTCTTTAGTTGCGGATGCTTGTGAGAGGGGGTAATCATAAGTAGGTTGTTAGTTCAAGTACGAACAACACCTTAGCACCGGTCCACCCACATATCAAATTATCAAAGTAGCGAACGCGAATCAACTCAACATGGTGAACATGACTAGACAAAAATTCCCATGTGTCCTCGGGAGCGCTTGCTTAATATAAGAGTGCTTTCAGGCCTGTCCTTTGCTATAAAAAGGATTAGGCTACCTTGCTGCACCTTTTTTACTATTATTACTTGTCACTTGTTACAAATTATCTTGCTACCAAACTATCTACTACCGCTATTTACAACACTTGCTGAGAATACCTTGCTAAAAACCGCTTGTCATTTCCTTCTACTCCTCGTTGGGTTCGATACTCTTACTTATCGAAAGGACTACGATTGATCCCCGATACTTGTGGGTCATCAGATGCATAAAAGGATAAACATCACATGCAAATCATATAAGTGACATGATATGGCTATCATCGTGCTTTTGATCTCCATCTCCAAAGCACCGACATGATCTCCATCGTCACCGGCATGACACCATGATCTCCATCATCATGATCTCCATCATCATGTTGTCATGCGATACTTGTGATCTGCGTTGGGTTTTCTGTGAAGAGGAATGGATTAGCAAGTGGATGAGGATCCATTTATCGGGTCTTTTGAAAAGATTAGCAAGTGGATGAGGATCCATTTATCTTTATTTTTACCTTTTACTTTCTATTTGTGTGTGATAAAGATAAAGATAACATAGCTAGGCAAGCAAGCAAACTAGAGACGAAACAAGCAAACTAGCAAGCTAGTAAAGTAAATATTTTTGCATTTTTGTATTTTTTGGAAACAAGCAAAATATAACAGCAAATAAAAAGAAGAACAAGTGAATGATAATTTGTGTCAAGTTACTTGATAGTTGATGATGATACTCCCAGGCAACGGCGCCAAAAATCCTTCCTGATACTTGTGATCTGCGTTGGGTTTTCCGTGAAGAGGAACGGGTAATTGTAGCACAAAGTGGGTAAGTATTTACCTCAGTTTTGAAACCAAGGTTTATAGAACCAATAGGAATATCAATCCTCAACCATCTTCAGCGGCTGCACACAAAAGAGCAAACAACTTGCACCCAACACGGGCAAGATGGTTGTCAATCCCCTTGATCTCGTTATTTGCAAGCAAATGAGTTGTGTAGATAATTCTAGATAATTGTAAATTGAAAAATAAAATAAAACGTAAATAAAGGCAGCGAGGTAATAGTAGCGTTTATGAATTTATAAGTGCATAGACCCGGGGGGTATAGTTTTCCATAGCGGCATCTCTCATGTAGGCAACATATGGTGGGTAACAAATTACTGTTGGGCAACTGATAGAAAAGCGGATAGTTATGCGATTTTCACGGCAATGATCATGTGTATATAGGCATCACATCCATAAACAAATAGGCCGACTCCTGGCTGCACCTATTACTATTACTCCAATCATCGACCGCTATCCAGCATGCATCTAGAGTATTAAGTAAAACAGAGTAATGCATGGAGAACGATGACATGATGTAGACAAAGTAAACTCAAGCAATATGAATAAACCCCATCGTGTTATCCTTAGTAGCAACAACACAAAGACGTGTCTGGTCCCGTTCTGTCACTGGGATATAGAGCACCGCCAGATTGAACCTACTACAACACACCTCTCTCACTGAAGATAGATCAATCTACTTGGCCAAAGCACATCGATAGATCGGAGAGAATTACGAAGCTATAATGATCATGCAAATAAGAATCTTAATATTCAGAGGTGACTCAAATACTTTTCATGAATAATCTGAACATAAACCCACAATTCATCGGATCCCAACAAACACACCGCACAAAAGGATTACATCGGATAGATCAAAGCGAAGATGCGGTGATCATTGTATTGAAGATCAAGAGATAGAGAGATTGCCATCTAGGTACTAGCTATGGACCCGTAGGTCTGTGGTGAACTACTCACACATCATCATGAGGTCAGCAAGGTTGATGAAGAGGCCCTTCGTGATCGATTCCCCCTCCGGCGGGGTGCCGGAACGGAGCTCCAGATGGCCTCGCTGCGGAACAGAGACTTACGACGGCGTAAAAAGGGTTTCAGGACTGCCTCCAGGATTTTTACTATATATGAGAATTTATAGGCCAGCAAACAAGGTCGGGGGAGCCGCCAGGGGCCCACAAGCCATCAGGGCGCGCCCCAGCCTTCGGAAGGGTTTAGGGTTTGGCTTGTGGGGACCTGGTGTGGCCCCCAGCCTTCTTCCTAATCTCCCAGGTCTTCTTTTGGTCCAGAAAAAATCATCAAAAAGTTTCGTGGCAATTGGACTTCGTTTGGTACTGTAAACCCGAGAAGTGAAAAACATGCAGAAAACAGCAACTAGCACTGGGCACTGGGTCAATAGGTTAGTGCTCAAAAGTATTATAAATTGGTAAATAAAGACCCAAAAAGTATCCTAGAATGATAATATATTAGCATGGGACAATCAAAAATTACAGATACATTGGAGACGTATCATCATGTGGTTGTCACGCCAACTATTGCTAACTCATAGCGATAAAGTAAAGCAAATGGCACAAAATAAATTAAGGGCAACCCTATGGCTCCTGCCGGTTGCCGTACTCATCGACATGCAAGTCATGATAACTATTACAAAACATGATCATCTCATACATCACATATATCATATCACATCTTGGCCATATCACATCACAACATGCCGTGCAAAAACAAGTTAGACATCCTCTACTTTGTTGTTGCAAGTTTTATGTGGCTGCTATGGGCAACTAGCAAGAACCGTTCTTACCTACACAAAACCACAACGGTGATATTCATGTTGCCTTTTAACCTTCTACAAGGACCGCCTGTGTCGAATCCAATTCAACTAAAGTGGGAGAGACAGACACCCGCTAGCCGCCTTTATGCAAACAAGGTTGGTTCGAGCCGCTTCATCCCACAATACCGCCGAATGAAAATAAGACTAAGAAGGTAAGCAAATCTGAACATCAATGCCCACATACACTTTGTGTTCTACTCGTGCATATCATCTATGCATAGACCTAGCTCATGATGCCATATTGGGGAACGTTGCATGGGAAACAAAAAATTTCCTATGCACACACAAGATCTATCCATGGAGATGCATAGCTACAAGAGGGAGAGTGTGTCTACATACCCTTGTATACCATTAAGCGGAAGTGTATTACGTGGTTGATGTAGTCGTACGTCTTCACGATCCAATCGCGATCTGTCCTGATCAAGCGCCGAACGGACAACACCTCCACATTCAGCACACATGCAGCTCGATGACGTCTCCGCATCCTTGATCCAGCGAGCAAGGGAGGAGTACTAGATGGGTTCTCAACTAGTACGACGGCGTGGTGGAGGAGGTGGTGGTGCTAGTCCAGTAGGGCTTCGCCAAGCACTACTAGAACTGCAAACGGATGAGCAACGGAGCAACGGGAGAGAGGGAGGTGACGTGCTTGGACTGCGTCGGTATTTCCCCAAAGAGGACGGGATGATGCAACACAGCGACGGTAAGTATTTCCCTCAGTTATGAAACCAAGGTTATCAAACCAGTAGGAGGATCACCACCACCCAATAAGCAACACCTGCACACAAAAAACAAATACTTGCAACCCGACGCGAAAGAGAGGTTGTCAATCTCTCTACGGTAATAAGATAGATTAGGTAGTGATAGATCTCTCAAGAACACAAATAAAAAGAGTAAATATGCAGCAATATGTTTTTGGGTTTTTGGTTTTGTAGATATGAAAACAAAGAGTGCAAAAACGTAGATCGGAAAGCAATATGATAGAAAAGTAGACCCGGGGGCCGTAGGGTTCACTAGTGGCTTCTTTCATGAGTATAGCGCACGGTGGGTGAACAAACTACTGTTGGGCAATTGATAGAAAATCGAATAGTCATGACGATATCCAAGGCGATGATCATTATATAGGCATCACGTCCAAGATAGATAGACCGACTCCTGCCTGCATCCACCTCTATTACTCCACACATCGACCGCTATCCAGCATGCATCTAGTGTATTAAGTTCATGGAAAAACGGAGTAATGCAATAAGAACGATGACATGATGTAGACAAGATCTATTCATGTAGGAATAGACCCCATCTTGTTATCCTTAATAGCAACGATACATGCGTGTCTTGCTGCCCCTTGTGTCACTGGGAAAGAACACCGCAAGATCGAACCCATCACAAAGCACCTCTTCCCATGGCAAGAAAAATCGATCTAGTTGGCCTAACTAAACCAAAGATTCGAAGAAGAAATACGAGGCTATAAGCAATCATGCATATAAGAGATCAAAAGAAGACTCAAATAATATTCATGGATAGAAACTGATCATGAACTCAAAATTCATCGGATCCCAACAAACACACCGCAAAAGTTTACATGAAATAGATCTCCAAGAGACCATTGTATTGAGAATCATAAGAGAGAGAGAAGAAGCCATCTAGCTACTGCCTACGGACCCGTAGGTCTATGGTGGACTACTCACGCATCATTGGAGAGGCACCTACGAGGAAGAGGAACCCCTCCGTGATGGTGTTTAGATTGGATCTCGCGGTTCTGGAACTTGCAGCGGGTGGAATTGTGTTTCGTCGACTCCTCTAGGGTTTTTGGATTTTCTGGGAATTTATAGGCTTGATAGTCGGTTCAGGCGTTGCCCGAGGTGCCCATCCCCCACCAGACCGCGCCAGGGGGCCTCTGGCGCACCCTGGTGGAGGGTGGCCACCCTGGGGCCCCTCTTCTGGTGTTCTTTGGCCCATCTTCTTTCTTCTGGTCCATAAAAAATCCACAAAAATCCCTGCAGCGTTTGGGCTCTGTTTGGTACTGATTTTCTGCGAAGTAAAAAACAAGCAAAAACATCAACTGGCACTTTGGCACTATGTCAATAGGTTAGTCCCAAAAAATGATATAAAGTTGTAATAAAATGATTGTAAAACATCCAAGAATGATAATATAACAGCATGGAACAAGCAGAAATTATAGATACGTTGGAGACGTATCAGCATCCCCACGCTTAATTCCTACTCGTCCTCGAGTAGGTAAATGATAAAAACAGAATTTTTGATGTGGAATGGTGCCTAACATGTTCATCATATTCTTTTCTTCTTTGTATAGCATGGACATTTGGACTTGTAAATGATTCAAAGCAATAGTCTAGTTTTAACATAATGACTTCAATACTCAAGCATGTCAACAAGCAACCATGTCTTTCAAAATATCAACACTAAAGAAAGTTATCCCTGGCCCATTATGCTCAATCATTGATCCATTCATGAAACACACTCAAATATTAGCTATGCCCAATGCTCAAGTACGATCATAGTGCCCCCTAGTTGGTGCTTATGAGAGAAGATGGAGACTCAAAGCAAAAATAAAAATTGCATAAAGTAAATAGATAGGCCCTTCGTAGAGGAAGTAGGGATTTGTAGAGGTGCCAGAGCTCAAAGTTTAAATTGAGAGAGAAAAATATTTTGGGTGGCATGATTTTCCTGTCAACGAAAATGACAAAGTAGCTCACAATACTTTCCATGCTAGATATATCATAGGCGGTTCCCAAACAGAAAATAAAGTTTATTCCTTTTTCCACCAAACTTTCACTTTCCATGGCGGGCCCTATCCGTGGTTGCCTTCCATACCAACACTTTCCAAGGAATTTATTATTTGACAACATAAAGTAAATAGTTTTTTCTTTTTCATTTCGGGAATGGGCATCCCTATTACCGCCGCACTCTCGTGCAATGACAAGTGAATAAACACTCATCTTGAGAATAACACATCTAGCATGGAAAAATATTGGATACTCCCCACCGTTTCATGAGCGGTACGGGCACACAAAAGAGAAAATTTATTTTGAAAATCTAGAGATGGCACATACAAATTTGCTTGGAACGACATGGAAATACCGCATATAGGTAGGTATGGTGGACTCATAAGGCAAAACTTGGTTTAAGGATTTTGGATGCACAAGTAGTATTTCTACTTAGTACAAGTGAAGGCTAGCAAATAGATTGGGAAGCAACCAAACCAAGAAACGAAAAATCACATAAGTGAGCATTGAACATAACTAACACCGAATGATGCACCACAAGTAGGATGTAACTTCATTGCATAACTATTGACTTTCGTGCATGCATAGGGAATCACAAACCTTAACACCAATATTCCTACTAAGCAAAATTACTCACTAGCATGACTCACATATTACTATCATCATGTTTCAAAACTATTATAAGGAATCAAGTTTAATTTGTCCAATGATCTTCATGAAAGTTTTTATTATATCCTCCTTGGATATCTATCACTTTGGGACTAGTTTCATATATTGCCATTGCTTTTTGGCAAGCTCAAACAAATTTAAGTGAAGCACATGAGCATAAAGAATTCATCTCTCAAATAGGTATAAGTGAAGCATGAGAGGATTTCTTAAATTTTTTACTAACTCTCAAATTAATCTAAGTAAAGCATGAGAGTATTTCTACAAAAGTTTCCAAGCACACCGTGCTCAAAAAGATAAGTGAAGCACTAGAGCAATTCCTATAGCTCAAAAAGTTTAAGTGAAGCACATAGAGCAATTCTAACAAATCATAGCATCATTTTGGCTCCCTAAAATAGGTGTGTACAACAAGGATACAAAGGAAAAAACTAAAAAACAAAGAAAGCAAAGATACAAGACGCTCCAAGCAAAACACATAATATGTGACGAATAAAAATATAGCTCCAAGTAAAATACCGATGGTCGTTAGAAGGAAGAGAGGATGCCACTCGGGGGCATCCCCAAACTTAGTTGCTTGTTACTCTTTGGATATATCTTGGGGGTGCGGTAGCATCCCCAAGCTTAGGCTTTTGCTACTCCTTATTCCTTCATCCATCGTGATCTCACCCAAAACTTGAAAACTTCAATCACACAAAACTCAACAAAATCTTCGTGAGATCCGTTAGTATAAGAAAGCAAATCACTACTTTAGGTACTGTTGCAAACCCATTCATATTTTTATTGCATTATACCTACTGTATTTTAACTTTACCATGGCTTATACCCCCCAATACAAACCATGGATTCATCAAAACAAGCACACAATGCAACGAAAATAGAATCTGTCTTAAACAGAACAGTCTATAGTAATCTGTACTATACCCATACTTCTGTAACTCTAAAAATTCTGAAAAATTAGGAAAACGTGAGGAATTTGTATAGAAACACTGTGTTAAAATTTCAGCTCAAGGTAACATTCCAGGAAAAAAATGAAAATTCATATACTGGACACAAAGTTTCTGTTTCAGATTCAGCATCACTTCTACTCATCCTATGAATCATCCTAAAGGATTTTCTTGGCACAAACACTAAATAAACCGGAAAAACACAATCATAACAGAGGCATAATTGTGTCAACACTCAAAAAACAGAAAGGAAAAAGCAAAATTTTATTTATTCATCGGGTTGCCTCCCAACAAGCGCTATCGTTTTACGCCCCTAGCTAGGCATATTGGATAGATTCAAGTATTGTCATCTTTGGTTTTCAACTCTTCAATCACACAACTAGATTTCTTCAAGGATTTAGCATGCATGTTTTTAATGATAACACTCCTAGGAAGAAAACCAAAAAATTCATTATTGTAAATAGGATCTCTTATGATTTCAACAAAGTCGGGATGAATAATAATCATTTTAAGATCTCCCTTGTGGCCACTAGATGTAGCAACTTTGTTCTTAGTGACTTGCGTGGTCTTGCCAATTTTTACGGGAGTTTTTTCAATAGGTTTGATAGAAGAAAAAGCCGAACCCAAATTACTAAAAATCTCTTCCAACTTATCAATACAGTAAGGACTTTCTTCTACCCTTTCGTTAACTATGGTTTCTTTTGCTTTCAATAATTTAATGGCATCTCCCGCCTTAGATCCAATTTTATTAGTAAGATTATGCATCTTTTTATCTAAATCATCAAGATGTTCTTTAGTAATCATTTTCTTTTCAATAGCATCTAATCTCTTCATAACGTGTTCGAGAGTTAAAGTTGTTTCATTGATCATGATAGGTGGTGATCCCACTAAACTTCCCAAAGCATTAAAAGCATCCAAAGATGGACACATCAAGAAATTCCCACCGGTAATCGTATCAAGGATGAATCTATACCAAGCGGTAATGCCAACATAAAAACTGCGAAGAAGAACAACGGTAGATTGCTTATGGATAGATCTATTATGAGCATTGCAAATCCTATACCAAGCATCTTTTAAGTTCTCCCCTCCCCTTTGATTAAAATTAAGAACCTCATTATCGGGAGTGCACGCAATAAAGGAAGAACTAGCCATAATGACTAGGCAAGAGATCCAGCAAGAAAAAGGGCAAACAAAAAAGAGGGCGAATAAAACGACAAATTGGTGAAGTGGGGGAGAGGAAAACGAGAGGCAAATGGCAAATAATGTAATTGCAAGGATATGAGATTTGTGATTAGGAACCTGGTAGATGGTGATGGAGTCCCCTCGGCGCCTACGATAGGCACGTAGAAGAGACCGCTTCCTCCACGGCAACGGCGCCAGAAATTCCTTTGACGTGCTTGGACTGCGTCGGTATTTCCCCAAAGAGGAAGGGATGATGCAGCACAGTGACGGTAAGTATTTACCTCAGTTATGAAACCAAGGTTATCGAACCAGTAGGAGGATCACCACCATTCAATAAGCAACACCTCCACACAAACAACAAATACTTGCAACCCGACGCGAAAGAGAGGTTGTCAATCTCTCTACAGTAATAAGATAGATTAGGTAGTGATAGATAGGAGAGATAGATCTCTCAAGAACACAAATAAAAAGAGTAAATATGCAACAATATGTTTTTGGGTTTTTGGTTTTGTAGATCTGAAAACAAAGAGTGCAAAAAACGTAGATCGGAAAGCAATATGATAGAAAAGTAGACCCGGGGGCCGTAGGGTTCACTAGTGGCTTCTCTCATGAGTATAGCGCACGATGGGTGAACAAATTACTGTTGGGCAATTGATAGAAAATCGAATAGTCATGACGATATCCAAAGCGATGATCATTATATAGGCATCACGTCCAAGATAGATAGACCGACTCCTGCCTGCATCTACCTCTATTACTCCACACATCGACCGCTATCCAGCATGCATCTAGTGTATTAAGTTCATGGAAAAATGGAGTAATGCAATAAGAACGATGACATGATGTAGACAAGATCTATTCATGTAGGAATAGACCCCATCTTGTTATCCTTAATAGCAACGATACATGCGTGTCTTGCTGCCCCTTCTGTCACTGGGAAAGAACACCGCAAGATCGAACCCATCACAAAGCACCTCTTCCCATGGCAAGAAAAATTGATCTAGTTGGCCTAACTAAACCAAAGATTCAAAGAAGAAATACGAGGCTATAAGAAATCATGCATATAAAAGATCAAAAGAAGACTCAAATAATATTCATGGATAGAAACTGATCATGAACTCAAAATTCATCGGATCCCAACAAACACACCGCAAAAGTTTACATCAAATAGATCTCCAAGAGACCATTGTATTGAGAATCATAAGAGAAAGAGAAGAAGCCATCTAGCTATTGCCTACGGACCCGTAGGTCTATGGTGGACTACTCACGCATCATCGGAGATGCACCTATGAGGAAGATGAACCCCTCCATGATGGTGTTTAGATTGGATCTCGCGGTTCTGGAACTTGCGGCGGCTCGAATTGTGTTTCGTCGACTCTTCTAGGGTTTTTGGATTTTCTGAGAATTTATAGGCTTGATAGTCAGTTGAGGCGGTGCCCGAGGTGCCCATCCCCCACCAGGCCGCGCCAGGGGGCCTCTGGCGCGCCCTGGTGGAGAGTGGCCACCTTGGGCCCCCTCTTCTGGTGTTCTTTGGTCCATCTTATTTCTTCTGGTCCATAAAAAATCCACAAAAATCCCCGCAGCGTTTGGGCTCTGTTTGGTACTGATTTTCTGCGAAGTAAAAAACAAGCAAAAACAACAACTGGCATTTTGGCACTATGTCAATATGTTAGTCCCAAAAAATGATATAAAGTTGTAATAAAATGATTGTAAAACATCCAATAATGATAATATAACAGCATGGAACAAGCAAAAATTATAGATACGTTGGAGACGTATCAGGAGGCGCCAAGGGGCTGGTATGTCCTCTTGGGGTGCCGCCTCCCCTCTATATATAGATGGAGGGGCGTGGTGGATAGCCCCTCCAAGCCCTAGGGGCGCAGCCAAGGGGGAGGAGGTGGAATCCTAGTCCTCCTCCTTCCCTTCCATACAAAGGTGGATTTTCCACCTTTCCCAACTGCATGGGCCTTGAGGGACTTGTGCGCTGGCCCAATAAGGCCAGGGTGCCTCCCCTTAGACCATGCCGACCCTTGGGACGTGGTGGAACTCTTGGTGAACTTCCGTACTCCTCCGGAAGTTTCTGGAAGCTTCCCGGTACAATGCCGAAAAAACTGAAACTTTTTCCGAAACCCTGAAAACAACTTTCCATATATAAATCTTTACCTCCAGACCATTCCGGAGCTCCTCGTCATGTCCGGGATCTCATCAGGGACTCCGAACAACATTCGGTCACCAACATCCATAACCTAAGAATACTCTAGTGTCACCGAACGTTAAGCGTGCAGACCCTACGGGTTCGAGAATCATGTAGACATGACCGAGACTCCTCTCCGGTCAATAACCAATAGCGGGACCTGGATGCCCATATTGGTTCCTACATATTCCACGAAGATCTTTATCGATCGAACCACGATGTCAAGGATTCAATCAACCCCGTATGCAGTTCCCTTTGTCCATCGGTATGTTACTTGCCCGAGATTCGATCGTCGGTATCTCCATACCTAGTTCAATCTCGTTACCAGCAAGTCTCTTTACTTGTTCCATAATACAAGATCCCATGACTAACTTCTTTGTCACATTTCTTGCAAGCTTCTTGTGATGTTGTATTACCGAGAGGGCCCAGAGATACCTCTCCATCATACGGAGTGACAAATCCCAGTCTTGATCCAAGCCAACCCAACAAACACCCTCGGAGATACCTGTAGAGTACCTTTATGATCACCGAGTTATGAAGTGGCATTTGATACACACAAGACATTCCTCCGGTGTCAGGGAGTTGCATGATCTCATGGTATTAGGAACGAATACTTGACATGAAGAAAGCAGTAGCAAAAAACTAAGTGACACGATCAAATGCTATGCTTACGGTTGGGTCTTGTCCATCACATCATTCTCCTAATGATGTGATCAAATGACAACTCATGTCTATGTTTAGGAAATCTTAACCATCATTAATCAACGAGCTAGTCTAGTAGAGGCTCACTAGGGACACAGTGTTGTTTATATATTCACACATGTATTTAAGTTTCCGGTCAATACAATTCTAGCATGGATACTAAACGATTATCATGAATAGGGAAATATGATAATAACCAATTTATTATTGCCTCTAGGGCATATTTCCAACAATATTGTCCTTGAACCCGCTGGCAACCTCCAGTTCAATATGCCTCATGATGGTCTTGTCACGACTGCGGACCTTCTTCTCTGCCACATGAGCCTTGTACCGACCATGTGCATCAATAGAGAACAACCTCTTCATCTTCTTCTTGAGCTTCTTAGCCCAAGATGGCTCCTTGCCAGACGGCTCGTAATCGGGCTCATCACCGCCCTCATCCTCAGGAGCCTCCATCTCAGGAGCAACAGGAGTACCCCATTTGTCCTTCTGCCTCGGTCGAACAACATCATGAGTAGTCAAATCACTAGTCGGAAACATCTCATTAGGAAAGGTAAATGCCCAGGTAGTCCGAATGAGCAGCATCAAGAAGGGACCATATATGGGACACTTGTGCTCCATCACGGTCGAGTGAAGCTCCGACCACATGACATGGGACACATCCAAAACTTGCCCCGTGTTCTTCTCCTTCTGGCGTATGAGCAACATGTCAACAAGGTAAGAGTGTACTTGATTCAAATTCCCAATCCGAGGGAAGAGCATGTGTCTGAATATACGGTGCATGATATCCAGGAACGGGCATAACTCACATGTCTTATTCTTGGTGATGGGAGAAATGCTCTCTATAGAATAGGGCCAAACTAAGGAAATTTCGTGAAGTTTCCATCCTCTTGACATTCTCTTGATTTGTATCCACGTATAGGGACCGAGCCAAGGAACGGGATTTACGTTCATCTTGGCTTGTATCACTAAGGGGACCGGATGAAGAAGGAGATCATTAGGATGAAGCTTATGCGACATGTAAAACAACCATGCATGCTCCTTATCTCGTATCGCGATGGCCGAACCAAAGGTTAGAATTTGGGGTAGATGTAACATGCTCCTTGGTTTGTACCGTGGTGGCCAAACCAAATGCAAGAATTTTGGGACGATGAAGCATGCTCCTTGATTTGTACCGCTGATACGTCTCCGTCGTATCTACTTTTCCTAACGCTTTTGATCTTGTTTTGGACTCTAATTTGCATGATTTGAATGAAACTAACCCGGACTGACGCTGTTTTCAGCAGAACTACCATGGTGTTGCTTTTGTGCAGAAATAAAAGTTCTCGGAACTGGACGAAACTGATGAAGTCTTTGAAACTAAGAACTATGAAACACCTATTAGACCTAGCTCTCCTAGATTTGAAATGCCTAATATACCTGAAGGTTATGTTATGGATGAGGAGATAACTAGAGAAATCCATTCTTGTAAGGATAGAGATGATCTTAAGAAATTAATATGCAAGTATAAGGAAAAGACTTTGAATGCTAGAATGAAATGTGATCCTAAGTTTGCTACTTCACCTATCTTTGTTACTGATAAGGATTATGAATTCTCTGTCGACCCAGAGTTAATTACCTTGGTTGAATCTGATCCTTTCCATGGCTATGAAACTGAATCTGTAGTGGCACATCTTACTAAGTTGAATGATATAGCTACCCTCTTTGCTCATGATAAGAAGATTCGCTACTACTATATTCTCAAATTATTTCCGTTCTCATTAAAGGGTGATGCTAAGACATGGTACAATACTCTTGCTCCTGGTTGTGTGCGTAGTCCCCAGGATATGATTTACTACTCCTGTGAAAAATATTTTCCTGCTCATAAGAAACAAGTTGCCTTACAGGAAATATTTAACTTTGTGCAAATTGAAGAAGAGAGTCTCCCACAAGCTTGGGGGAGGCTTCTCCAATTGCTTAATGCTTTGCCTAATCACCCTCTTAAGAAAAATGAAATGCTTGATATCTTCTATAATGGACTAACTGATGGTTCTAGGGACTTCCTAGATAGTTGTGTTGGTTGCGTTTTCAGGGAACAAACTGTTGAACAAGCTGAGGAACTATTGAATAATATATTGAAGAATTATGATGATTGGACTCTCCCTAAACCACCGCCTAAACCCACTCCGAAGAAGAGGGGTATCTTATTTCTCAGTCCTGAAGATATGCAAGAGGCAAAGAAATGTATGAAGGAAAAATGTATTAAAGCTGAGATGTTAAGAATTTACCACCTATTGAAGAAATACATGGCCTTAACACACCACCACCTCCACAGGTGGTAGAGGTAAATTCTTTATTAAAGTTTGATGAAAGTGATATCCCTTACAATAAACATCCTAGTCAATGCTTATATGAGTTTGATAACTACATTAGGAAACAAGATCACTTCAATGCAAATGTTCTGAAACAATTGAAATATAATTCTGATATGATTGCTCGCTTGAGTGACTTGTTATTTAGAATCAGTAATGATGTTAGAGGTGTAGGAAAACATGCCTCTATGGTTCAAACCCAGTTAGAACAAGTTGTTAAATCTCAAAGAGAATTGCTTAATGAAATGAGTAATAATATGAATGATCATGCTATTAGAGTAGTGACTAGAGGAGGTAGAATGACCCAAGAACCTCTTTATCCTGAAGGTCATCCTAAAAGAATTGAACAAGACTCTCAAAGAACTAATGCTGATGCACCTAGCCCTTCTAAAAAGAAAAAAAAAGAAAAATGATAGGACTTTGCATACCTCTAGTGAACCTGAGATAGAAAAACCTCCTGATAATAATGATGTCTCTATTTCTGATGTTGAAACTCAATCTGGTAATGAACATTCACCTAGCGATAATGAAAATGATAATGACGATGTTCATAAAGATACTCAACCAAACAATGATAAAGAACCAGATAATGATGTTGAAATAGAACCTGATGTTGGTCTTGATAACCCACAACCTAAAAATAAACGATATGATAAAAAAGACTTTGTGGCTAGAAAACATGGTAAATAAAGAGAGCCATGGGTTCAGAAACCCATGCCTTTTCCACCTAAACCATCTAAGAAAAAGGATGATGAAGAATTTGAACACTTTGCTGAAATGATTAGGCCAGTCTTTTTTGCGTACCCGCTTAACTGATATTTTAAAGATGGCCCCTTATGCAAAGTACATGAAAGACATCATCACTAATAAAAGAAAGATACCCGAAGCTGAAATCTCCACCGTGCTTGCTAATTATTCTTTTAAGGATGGAGTACCTAAAAAACTTGGAGATCCTAGAATACCAACTATACCTTGCTCCATTAAAAGAAATTATGTCAAAACTGCTTTGTGTGATTTAGGAGCCGGTGTTAGTGTTATGCCTTTCTCTTTATATAAAAGACTTGATTTGAATAAACTCACACCTACTGAAATATCATTGCAAATGGCTGACAAATCAACTGACATACCTATCGGTATTTGTGAGGATGTGCCCGTTGTTGTTGCAAATGTTACTATCTTAACATACTTTGTTATTCTTGATATGCCCGAGGACGACAACATGTCGATTATCCTTGGTAGACCCTTTTTTAATACTGCAGGGGCTGTTATTGATTGCAATAAAAGCAAAGTCACTTTTCATATCAATGGTAATGAGCATACGGTGCACTTTCCGAAGAAACAATTCCAAGTGAATGGTATAAATGTTATTGAAGAATCTCCGACACTCACTATTGGAAGTTTTCAACTACCTCCACCTACTGCCAAAAAGAAATATGACATACTTATTGTTGGGGATATGCATATCCCCATTGAGGTAACTTAGTGTTTTACTAAAGTTCTTCGGTTTCATGCTAATCGGAAGTGGTTGTTAATAAGACTTGATCAACCTTATTAATGGATCATTTTTTAGAGGTATGAAGTTGATGAATCTAGTAGGCACAACCTTCTTCTCCCACCTTTTATTTTTTATTTTTCTTAGTCAAATAAAATAAAATGTCATGTTTATCATGTTTTCTGTTTTATCCGTGCAATAAAAATGACCCAAAAATAAAAGTTCTCATAATGTTTTGAAAATTTAACATGATTTTTTTCTGAATATTTCTGAATTTCTGGTGCAAATAACATCAGAGGGGGTGCACCTGGTGCCCACAAGACACCAGGGTGCGCCAGCAGCCCCAGGCATGCCTTGGTGGGTTCTGGTCCCCACGTGCGTCCCCTCACTTATCCCTTTAGCCCATGTCATCTCCTACCTCCAGAAAAAAATCACCATAGCTCCCACTCCCGTGTTCTTGCTCTCAAACCCACGAATTTTGATATCTTTACTCAAAGCTCCGTTTCTGAAACTGTTTTGGGAGATTGCTACTTGGTATGTGACTCCTCCATTGCTCCAATTAGTTTTTGAGTTAGTGGTTTATTTTTAGAATAATTAGATACTCTTGGCGCTACTGTAGATGGGCTTGCATGTTGAATTCTTAGAGTTCTAAGTAGTTTGAATACTTAATATGGCCTCTAGGCATCCTTAGGAGTAGTTGCTATCAATCTTACGAAGTTTTGTCGACAAATTTTTTGTAGATTTAATTTTTTAGAAATTTATTTATAGGAATAAGATGGATTTCTTTAGGAAGTTTTCCTCCAAGAAGAATGTTAAAGGATTCATTGGGGAATCATCGGACAATGACCTCCACACTCCGAGAACGGCGGAGGTGCGGCCGTGCGAATGGCCACATGATGCCTTCATGGAGGAGGCCGGGTTCCATCAAGAGTTTGCCCAATTCATTGCAAATGTTGGGTTGACCGACTTCCTCGCAGCTAAGTGTGACCAACACCACCTCCTTACAAATTCCTTTGTGCAAAGTTTTCATTTTCTGAGTAAGAATAATCCTCCTGAGGTGCAATTTAATATATATGCTAAAACCCATAAGATACCGCTCACTGACTTTTGTGACATATGTTTGATCCCTTCTGATGGGGAATTAAGAGAGCCTAGACCAGCGGAGTTTGAGGACTTTCTCCTCACTTTAACAGTGGGTGATGAAAGAGGCGTGTCAAATGCCACTGCCACCAGTTTGCAGTTTCCTTCTATGCATTACTTTGCTTTATTCATCGCGAAGTGTTTAACCGCTAGGGAGAAGGTTGGTGTACTCAGTGCCCTCGACTTCTCCATTTTACGCCATGCACTGCACAATGATACATGTTGGTATTTATGCTACTCGTTTAGCGAGACACTTTAATGTTCAGATTCACCCACATGATTATCCCTTGTCCCAAGTTTATCTAGATCACAAGGCATTGCTGGATCATCAATTTATTGATGCAGCTGATTCTTTTCATAACATTCGCTACAACTTAGTATTCAGCGTGGTTACCCGTGATGTTATCCCGTTGCCTGCACCTGCTTTGTTTGATTTTACTACCAGGAACGGATACATGATCATGCCAGAGGACATTACAGCCTATCGGGACAACCTGGCAGCGACTCAGGAGGAGCCCCAGGAGTGGGACGCTCAGGTGCCATCGCCACCACACTTCAACTTAGGACCGGATGGCTATTACTGATGGTGATTACCAAGCTAGGCCAAAAGCCTAAGCTTGGGGGAGTACGTATTTCAACCGACATTATATTCATGTTTACACATTTCATTCCAGTTGTCGGTGTCCACACTTTTTTATTGTATTATCCATGCTAGATTCATTTTCTCGCTTTCTTCTTGCGTGTTTGAAAAACTTTGAGAAAATCCAAAAATGTTTCCTACTTTTTTTCGGTTTTTCTTTCTAGTTTAAATTAATTGTAGTATCAAAAGAAAACCCAAAAAGATTTCTCGTTTCTTCTTTTACTTGTTGGGAGCTCTCCCGTGTAAATAGTTTTTCTCGTTTTTATTTACCCTCTTTAATTTGCTTTCTTCAAGAAAAACCAAAAACTCTAAAAAAATCAGTGTGTTTCTCTGAAATTCTTTTCCTTTTATTTGAGTCGTACCCAGGAGAAGACCACAATGAAAATGTTGAGTGGCTCTCATATGCATTATTGTTAATCTAATAAAGAGCCCATGTTACTTTGTCTTCTCCTCTTGAATAAAATGTTTGCAAATTCCAGCTTAGTCCACGACACTCTTGCACTATTATTATTTTCTATATCATTCGGTCATGCAAGTGAAAGGCAATAATGACGATATTTGACGAAGTGACTGTGGCAGAGAAAAGCGGGTATGAACTCAACTTGTTTTGTAAATATGTTTAACCTAGTATCCATGATTTAGCATATTATGATCAAACATGTTTGCAATGACAATTAGAGATTATAGTTGCTCATGCCATGTTTAAGTAGCTAGGACTGGATAATGATTTATCTTGGATGTCAACATGCATTAAAATGATTGTTATGTAGTATGATGATATGGTATCCTCCTCTGAATGTTTCAACTGGCTTGACTTGGCGCATGTTCACGCATGTAGTTGAATCAAAACCAACATAGCCTTCACGATATTTATGTTCATGGTGTCCATATCCTACTCATGCTAGTATTCAATGTCTATTATTCCTAATGCATGTTCATGACCGTTGTCGCTCTTTAGCTGGCTGCTTCTCAATCTATTTGCTAGCCTTCGCTTCTACTAAGCGGGAATACTGCTTGTGCGTCAAAATCCTTAAACCAAAGTTATTCCAGATGAGTCCACTATATCTACCTATATGCGGTATTACCCTGCCGTTCCAAGTAAATTCGCATGTGCCACCTCTAAAATTTCAAATGAACATCTGTTTTGTGTGCCTAGACTGCTCATGGAGCGACAGGGGGCAGTCAGTATCTTCCATGTTAAGCGGGTTATTCTCATGATGAGTGTTTATTCACCCGTCCTTACACGAGAGGTGCAGTAATAGGGATTCCTAGTGCAAGTGGGAGACTGTAGGAGATATGCCCTAGAGGCAGTAATATCAGTTACTTTTGTATCTCAGAGTTTGTAATGAATGTTTATGATCCATGCTATAACTGCAATGATTCTCGAGTCTGCAATAACCACGAGGCTTGGAGTGAAACTCATGTGCACGTGTGGTATAATAAACGATAAAATGTATTCCTAGTCTTGCCTCTAAGACTGGCTCAAGTATTGTAGGATGATCCTGTTTTCCTGATCATGGGCATGGCTATGCCGGCAATTTTGAGGGCGCAATGTTGGTAGAACACTTGTGTTGAATCGACCCGAATTGTTGTTATGCTATGAGATATATTCGTCACAAGTTTATGGTTAATAAAACAGAGATGGTTACGTTTGCATGATTCCTTAGACCATGAGAGTATCGAGTTTCTTCATGCTTGCTTCATGAACTTTGGGGTTTTTTAAACGTCATCCGTAAATGGGTGGCTATTACGGCGGCTTACGGGTTCATGGAAAAGTATGTCAAGTAACTTGATAGCTCAAGATTGGGATTTGCTCCTCCGACGATGGAGAGATATCTCTGGGCCCTCTCGGTGTTACGGTATCCATCATCGTCTGGCCAGACACTTTGAGTTTTGATCATGGGGATGCCGGAACACGGGAACAAGAAAAGAGAACAATACCGGCAACGAGGTAACTGGCATAGTGGACAAGTTGTTGATCCACGGGGATGCCAACATGTCTCACCTCGGGTAATTGTAACATATCCCGAAGCAACAGGAATAGCACACGGAAACTGGAGGTTCACTCGACTATTCTTTCGTGTGGGTATAGGGGTCAATATGGGTGTCCACGGCTCCGATGTTGATCATTGATCGGAAGGGGTTCCGGGTCATGTCTATGCTTCACCGTACCTATAGGGTCACACGCTTAAGGGTCATCTATCTGTTGAATACTAGACAGGGAGTCTGAGAGAAAATCACCGAAAAAGTTTCGGACACCGGAAAAGTTTCGGACAGCGGAAAAGTTCCGCAGAGAGAACACCGGAACAGTTTCGGTAAAACTGAAAAGTTGTTTCAGGGGATACCATTAAGTCAAATTGGTTTCGGCACATGCCTGATAATTCGTGGAGGGTGCCAGAATCATTCTGGAAACTTCTGGGAATTTTCCGGAAGAAAAACCGGAAATGTTCCGGAGCTGCCGGAACCGCTTCAGATGCTTTTCGCAGATGAAAATCACTAATCCGGAATTGTTCCGGATCACATTGAAAATTATTTTATTGGGGTACTGGAATTGTTCTAAGCCCACATAAATATTTTCAGTTCGACCGGACGCTGAAAAATGTCGTCGTGAATAGTGAAAGTGTTTTTTGGATATTTATGGAAAAGCACCTTTTTGGATATTTCCAAAAAGGCTTCTAGAAGGGATTGGGGAGCAAGTAAGCCCCTCATGCCCCCCCCAAGGGGTGGCCGGCCAAGGGTGGAGCTCCTCCATGGAGCTCCACATGGCACCCCTTTTTCCTTCTTATGGTTTTTTATGTGTGACATAAAGTGGGGGTAGTTTGGTATTTTCAAGTGCCAACCCTACCCCTTGGTTTTCCTATAAATAGAGGAGATGTGGGCTGCCATCTCTTCATCGTTTTCTCTCATACACATGCTATGCTTTGCTAGCTCTCTCTCTCTCCCTCCCACGAAAAGAGTTTTTCGTAGAGCCGAAAGGCTGTCTGGGTTCCAGCAGGAACTAGTTCTGGACGGCGAAGCCCTGCCGGATAGATAACACCGTATGTGTGCAACCCCGTAGAGAGGTCGTAGTTTCAATCTTTTGCCCGAGGGGCTGTTCGTGTGTCCTCCCGAAGGGCTGTTCGAGTCTCCGTTCGAGTTTCGAGGGTCCTCCCGAAGGGCTATCTGTGACATCGTCCGGGGGACTGTCCGACCGCCTCCCGAAGGGCTGTCTGACGAGGGAGTACATCCTCGCGGTTGGGAGGTTGTAAAATCCTAGCTGCGGGGTTCTGCACCAACGATCTCCACCGACTCTTCTTCCGCTGCGCTTCGAGTCGGTACGGATCAGATCAAACCTTGTATGCAGTCTTCATAGTGGTCCTGGGCGTGCTCGCTATACCGGAAATTTTTATTTTCTGTCGCGTTCCCCAACAGTGGCATCAAGAGCCAGGCTATGAGTAGATGCATGTTATGATCTAGAATACATGAGATGTATGGGTATTGCATAGAATAATTTTGTAGTAGATGAGATCTATTACTGAAAATTATTTGTGCGGGTAGCAGATGAAATCTGTTACCCGATGTTCCTGTTGCTTCCCTTGAATTTGCGTAGTCCTGATCTTGACGGCATGGTGGAATCTCACAAAGTTCTGGCAATCCGCGATCCTTTCATGCTGCTCCTGAGTATGCTGATTGACAGATCAACGAAGTGCTAACAGTTCTTTGGGTTCCACCATAGTTAAAGAAAGATGGATGTTTCGCAGACGAAAGGGCAATGCAGATATGATCTGCACGGGGGTCACGCGTATGACGAAGTTTAGTATGGGGCTCGAGATTTTATTATCTCGTGTTTCATACACCCTGGAAAGTTAATCTAGCAACTTGAATTATCATACTTGATGATGGACGTTGGTAGCTGCGGTTTGAGTCAAAACCTTAGAAGCCACGTAAAATAAAATTTTGCATAAACCGATTAGAGGCGTCTAACTTGGTTTTGCAGGATGGTTTGCATGTGATGTGGTATAGCAGGTCTCATATTAATTTGATTATGTATGATATGACTATATGATGTAATTAACATGACCTGCGTGTCATGATTCGGCATGATGGCTGGAGCCATATGATTGCACTTTAATGACCTGCATGTCAACCTTATGTAATGCACTTATTTTATTAGCTATAGAGATAGCAATATTATCTGGTGCATCGACAAGGTGGTGGCAATCCTCGCGAAGGTGAACACTGACGCGAATGCCGAAGACGAAGAATACTTGACTTCTCCGTCAGAAGGGGCTATACCATATCATGCTATTATGAATTGCCTGAGATGTTTATCCCTCTTGATGCACCCTTCTTGATTGCGCGGTAGTCGCTTTTTATTAGGGTGATCTCTCACTTAAAATATCAAAGTAGTTAGTGTTCACCCAAGTGTAGCACCGTCTGTAATTCGTATCTTTTCGGGGTGCGCCATGTACACATGAGCACGAACGAATTGAGAGGAATGAGGCGGGTGAGGTCAGACCTCGTAGCAAGATCACTTGGTTGTTGGCAAGTTGGCCTACCGATTGAAATTCGCGTCATCAGTGATGAACCCGTCAATGGCGTCGAATTGAAATGCGGATCTTGAATCACTCACAATCAATTTTGAGAGATATTGATTTGAGTGGGAGCACACTTTAGAATAAAATTGTTTATTCACTAGTGTAAAATCATTATGAACAAAGTCTAAGTGAACTTGTGTTTTCCGTTGTAGATCAAATGGCTCGCAATAGCGCGTTCAACTTAGGCCCGATGTTAGAGAAAGAGAAGTTAGCTGCGAATGGAAACAACTATGTGGACTGGGTCCGTACCCTGAGGATTGTCCTCAGGAGCGCTAAGAAAGTGTACGTGCTTGACGGACCTCTTCCACCTAAGCCGGCGGCAACAGCCGCGGCAGACATACAAAATGTCTGGACCACTAAGGATGATGATTTCAACTTAGTGCAGTGCCTCATGCTGTCTTGCATGAGTTCAGAGCTTCAAAAACGTTTTGAATTCCATAACTCCTTTGATATGATCAAGGATCTGGATGCTCTGTACAAGTTTAATGCACGGTCTGAACGTTTTGATATCATGAAAATGATGGCGGAGACCAAGATGGCTGAGGGCAGTTCAGTTGGCGAGCACGTAGTCAATATGATTGGTTACGCTGAAAGGCTTAAAACCCTGGAATTTCCACTTCCAGAAGAGCATGTTATGGACTTGTTGCTAGGTTCACTCCCCCCGTCTTATGGCGGTTTTATCATGAACTACAACATGGATGGGTTGGACAAAACAGCAAATGAGGTGCTTGCCATGCTGAAAACTGCTGAAGGAGGACTGCAGAAAAATCGCAAGCAAGTGTTGCTTGTGAATAAAACTGCCAGTTTCAAAAAGAAAGGCAAGCCAAAGAAGGGCAAGGGCACCGGTAAGACCGGCTTCCAACGCAAATCTAAGGGCGGAGCCAAGAATGAAACTGAGTGCTTCTACTGCAAGGGCACAAGACACTGGAAGAGAAACTGCAAGAAGTATCCGGAAGATAAGAAGTCCGAGAAAACCGGAAAAGGTATAATTGTTATACAAGTTAATGTCATTGACGTTTTGCTTGCTAGCGAAAATTCTAAGTCTTGGGTATTTGATACCGGATCGGTTGCTCACATTTGCAACTTGATACAGGGGCTTCAGAAGGTGCGCAAGCTGGCAAAGAATGAAGTCGTGATGCGTGTCGGGAACGGCGCTGGGATCGCCGCTCAAGCCGTCGGCATTATGCCTCTACGTCTCCCTTCAGGATTTATTTTGGAACTTAGTAACTGTTATTTTGTTCCGTTGTTGTGTAGAAACATTATCTCTGGATCATGTTTAGTACACGATGGGTATTCCTACAAGTCTGAGAACAATGGTTGTTCACTTTATTGTAAGGATATGTTTTATGGATTTGCACCCATTGTTGGGGGCCTTTTCATACTAAATCTTGAATGTGAAAATGATGTCTTTAACGTGAATGCTAAACGCCTTAAGAAGGCTGATACCACCACCACTTTCATGTGGCACTGTCGGCTTGGCCACATCGGAAAGAAACGCATGCAAAGACTCCATAAAGATGGAGTTTTACCGTCTTTTGATTTTGAATCATTTGGCACATGTGAAGCTTGCTTGATGGGAAAAATGACCAAGACGCCGTTCACGGGTCATCCTGAACGGGCGAGTGAATTATTGGAAATAATACATAGTGATGTATGTTGTCCAATGAGCACAATCGCACGGGGTGGGTATTTCTACTTCGTAACTTTTACTGATGATTTAAGTAGGTATGGATATATCTACTTGATGAAGCATAAGTCGGAAACCTTTGAAAAGTTCAAAGAATTTCAGAATGAGGTAGAAAATCATCGTAACAAAAAGATTAAGTTTCTGCGGTCTGATCGCGGAGGCGAATATCTTAGTCACGAGTTTGGCCAACATCTGAGTGACCGTGGAATCGTTTCACAGCTTACGCCTCCCGGAACTCCACAGCGAAACGGAGTGTCGGAACGACGTAACCGAACCCTGTTAGACATGGTAAGGTCGATGATGTCTCTTACAAATCTTCCGATATCCTTTTGGGGTCACGCACTAGAAACTGCCGCTCACACATTAAACAGAGCACCGTCTAAGTCAGTTGAGACGACACCATATGAGATATGGAACGGGAAGAAACCCGGTTTGTCGCATCTCAGGATTTGGGGTTGTGAGGTATACGTAAAACGTTTACAACCTACCAAACTTGATCCCAGATCAGACAAATATTACTTTGTAGGTTATCCCAAGGAAACAATTGGGTATTCCTTCTACCACCCGTCCGATAACAAAGTGTTTGTTGCAAGAAATGGACAATTTCTTTAGAAAGAGTTTTTCGCCAAAGAATTAAGTGGGAGGACAGTGCAACTTAATGAGATTAGTGAATCTTCGGCAACCGTTGATATGGCTAAGGAACCGGAAGTAATTCGGCAAATTATCCCTACAACCGAGCCGGAAGTTGTCGCATGTGATGCGGAAACTTCAAACAATGGTGTAACTGAACCGCGCAGATCAGGTAGGGCTATCCAGCCACCTGAGTGGTTTCATAACGAAATCTTCATTCTTGAAGACAATGAACCTGCGCACTACAAGGAAGCGATGGCGGGGCCTAACTCAAGGGAATGGCACAAGGCCATGAAATCCGAAATGGAATCCATGTACGAAAACCAAGTTTGGAACTTGGAAGAACTTCCAGATGGCGTAAAACCCATTGGTTGTAAATGGATTTTCAAAAGAAAGACGGACGCGGATGGTAACATTACTATCCACAAAGCAAGACTTGTCGCGAAAGGGTTCACGCAAGTTCTAGGGGTAGACTACGACGAGACTTTCTCGCCCGTAGCTATGCTTAGGTCTGTTCGGATATTACTAGCAATTGCTGCTTATTTCGATTATGAAATATGGCAGATGGATGTCAAAACGGCTTTCCTAAATGGAAACCTTGATAAGGATGTATACATGATACAGCCAGAAGGTTTTGTCGATCCTAAGAATGCTGGAAAGGTATGTAAACTTCAGAAAGCCATTTATTGTCTGAAGCAAGCATCAAGGAGCTGGAACATTCGTTTTGATGAAGTGGTCAAAGAGTTTGGCTTCATCAGGAACGATGAAGAATCTTGTGTTTACAAGAAGTTTAGTGGGAGCGCAAAAGCATTTCTAATCTTATATGTGGATGACATATTGTTGATTGGAAATGACGTGAATTTTCTTAGCGAAATAAAAGACTCATTGAAGAAGAGTTTTTCAATGAAAGACTTAGGCGAAGCGGCATATGTATTGGGCATCAGAATCTATAGAGATAGATCAAGACGCCTGATAGCGCTTAGCCAAAGCACGTACATTGACAAGGTGTTGAAAAGGTTCAACATGGAGAACTCCAAGAAAGGCCTACTCCCCATGTCACCTGGCACAGTGCTTTGCAAGAATCAGTGTCCTCGGACCCTCGATGAGCGAGTACAAATGAATGATATTCCATATGCTTCGGCAGTTGGTTCTATTATGTATGCCATGCTATGTACAAGACCGGATGTTTCCTATGCGCTAAGTCTTAGCAGCCGGTACCAAGGTGATCCAGGATTGGAACACTGGGCCGCAGTCAAGGGTATTCTTAAGTACCTCAAAAGGACCAAGGATTTACTCCTTGTGTACGGAGGTGATGAAGAGCTCATTGTAAGTTGTTACACTGATGTAGGCTTCATGACTGACCCAGATGACTTCAAATCTCAATCTGGCTACGTTTTCATATTGAACGGCGGCGCAGTTGATTGGAAAAGTTCCAAACAAAAGACTGTGGCGGATTCTACAACGGAGGTGGAATATGTTGCTGCTTCAGAAGCCTCCAAGCAGGTTGTGGGAATCAAGCAATTTCTTGAAGACCTTGGTGTGGTCCCATGTGCGCTGGACCCGGTGGAGATCTATTGTGATAATAGTGGCGCCGTGGCTCAGGCAAGGGAGCCAAGTTCGCACCATAAGACAATGCATATTCAACGCAAATATAAACTCATTCGACATCATGTCGAAGAAGGTTTAGTGAAAGTACGCAAAGTTCACACGGATCTGAATGTGTCAGACCCGATGACAAAGCCTCTACGACGAGCAAAGCATGAGCAACACCGGATAGCCATTGGTGTTAGGGAAGCCATGTAACTGGATTATGACTCTAGTGCAAGTGGGAGACTGTAGGAGATATGCCCTAGAGGCAGTAATATCAGTTACTTTTGTATCTCAGAGTTTGTAATGAATGTTTATGATCCATGCTATAACTGCAATGATTCTCGAGTCTGCAATAACCACGAGGCTTGGAGGGAAACTCATGTGCACGTGTGGTATAATAAACGGTAAAATGTATTCCTAGTCTTGCCTCTAAGACTGGCTCAAGTATTGCAGGATGATCCTGTTTTCCTGATCATGGGCATGGCTATGCCGGCAATTTTGAGGGCGCAATGTTGGTAGAACACTTGTGTTGAATCGACCCGAATTGTTGTTATGCTATGAGATATATTCGTCACAAGTTTATGGTTAATAACACAGAGATGGTTACTTTTGCATGATTCCTTAGACCATGAGAGTATCGAGTTTCTTCATGCTTGCTTCATGAACTTTGGGGTTTGTTAAACGTCATCCGTAAATGGGTGGCTATTACGGCGGCTTACGGGTTCATGGAAAAGTATGTCAAGTAACTTGATAGCTCAAGATTGGGATTTGCTCCTCCGACGATGGAGAGATATCTCTGGGCCCTCTCGGTGTTACGGTATCCATCATCGTCTGGCCAGACACTTTGTGTTTTGATCATGGGGATGCCGGAACACGGGAACGAGAAAAGAGAACAATACCGACAACGAGGTAACTGTCATAGTGGACAAGTTGTTGATCCACGAGGATGCCAACATGTCTCACCTCGGGTAATTGTAACATATCGCGAAGCAACAGGAAGAGCACACGCAAGCTGGAGGTTCACTCGAATATTCTTTCGTGTGGGTATAGGGGTCAATATGGGTGTCCACGGCTCCGATGTTGATCATTGATCGGAAGGGGTTCCGGGTCATGTCTATGCTTCACCGAACCTATAGGGTCACACGCTTAAGGGTCATCTATCTGTTGAATACTAGACAGGGAGTCTGAGAGAAAATCACCGAAAAAGTTTCGGACACCGGAAAAGTTTCGGACAGCGGAAAAGTTCCGCAGAGAGAACACCGGAACAGTTTCGGTAAAACTGAAAAGTTGTTTCAGGGGATACCATTAAGTCAAATTGGTTTCGGCACATGCCTGATAATTCTTGGAGGGTGCCAGAATCATTCTGGAAACTTCTGGGAATTTTCCGGAAGAAAAACCGGAAATGTTCCGGAGCTGCCGGAACCGCTTCAGATGCTTTTCGCAGATGAAAATCACTAATTCGGAATTGTTCCGGATCGCATTGAAAATTATTTTAGTGGGGTACTGGAATTGTTCTAAGCCCACATAAATATTTTCAGTTCGACCGGACGCTGAAAAATGTCGTCGTGAATAGTGAAAGTGCTTTTTGGATATTTATGGAAAAGCACCTTTTTGGATATTTCCAAAAAGGCTTCTAGAAGGGATTGGGGAGCAAGTAAGCCCCTCATGGCCCCCCCCAAGGAGTGGCCGGCCAAGGGTGGAGCTCCTCCATGGAGCTCCACATGGCACCCCTTTTTCCTTCTTATGGTTTTTTATGTGTGACATAAAGTGGGGGTAGTTTGGTATTTTCAAGTGCCAACCCTACCCCTTGGTTTTCCTATAAATAGAGGAGATGTGGGCTGCCATCTCTTCATCCTTTGCTCTCATACACATGCTATGCTTTGCTAGCTCTCTCTCTTCCTCCCACGAAAAGAGTTTTTCGTAGAGCCGAAAGGCTGTCTGGGTTCCGGCAGGAACTAGTTCTGGACGGCGAAGCCCTGCCGGATAGATGACACCGTATGTGTGCAACCCCGTAGAGAGGTCGTAGTTTCGATCTTTTGCCCAAGGGGCTATTCGTGTGTCCTCCCGAAGGGCTGTCCGAGTCTCCGTTCGAGTTTCGAGGGTCCTCCCGAAGGGCTATCCGTGACATCCTCCGGGGGACTGTCCGACCGCCTCCCGAAGGGCTGTCCGACGAGGGAGTACATCCTCGCGGTTGGGAGGTTGTAAAATCCTAGCTGCGGGGATCTGCACCAACGATCTCCACCGACTCTTCTTCCGCTGCGCTTCGAGTCGGTACGGATCAGATCAAACCTTGTATGCAGTCTTCATAGTGGTCCTGGGCGTGCTCGCTATACCGGAAATTTTTATTTTCTGTCGCGTTCCCCAACACTGGAGCTAGTTCTGTGTCACCCTAGGCTATGACTGTTACATGATGAATATTATCCAACGAGTTCACCGATCCAGTGCCTACGATTTTTCCACATGTTGTTCTTGCTAAGTTACTATTGCTACTGCTACTGTTACACTTGCTACGAAACCATTGCTATCACTGTTACCGTTACTGTTACTATTACTACTGCTATCAAAACTTTCATACTACTGTGCTACTGTCAGGACCGGTTTTCTAGGATATTAATTTCCCGGTAAATGGCCCTTGTGCTCACCAGCCCCAGGATTACTGTTAGCTGATGAGACACAATCTTGATACAGAAATTCCAAGCAAAATACAATATTTGAAGTACACGACCAAAGTGGTCTCTGAGTACAACAAAAATTTCTAGTGGTTGATGGCGGAAGCGGTTTGCGGATCATCAGCGTCTATGGGACTCCATTTCCCACAGGAACAGCTGACCTGGATAACTCCTATCTTCGCTTGGCTGCGATCTTCGATGCCTAGGTTCCGAGGTTGCCGTCATAATGCTCCTCTTCACATGTATAATCTGGCCAAGACAATAGCCAGGGACAAGTCAGTGAGTACTTTGAATGTACTCGCAATAATTATGAAAACAGGTATAACATAGCAGGTGATAATCGTGCACTGAAATAATCCACGATCACGTAGTCAGTCACAAAATAAAATTCATGATGCACGCAAGCAGGTCATTCATATTAGACATGAATAAGCAATCAGAGAATAAAATTAAATCGATCGGGTGTCTGAAGCGACGCCTCGAAAGAATAATAATATAAAGCATGCCTTAGTCGGGCGTCTGAGCGACGCCACATAAAGGGCTTAGAAGAAAAATAAATAACATGCATGCCACAGTCGGGCGTCTGAGCGACGCCACATAAAGGGCTTAGAAGGAAAAAATAAATAACATGCATGCCACAGTCGGGCGTCTGAGCAACGCCACATAAAGGGCTTATAAGAAAATTAAATAACATACATGCCGCAGTCGGGCGTCTGAGCGACGCCACATAAAGGGCTTATAAGGAAATTAAATAACACACATGCCGTAGTCGGGCGTCTGTGCGACGCCACATAAAGGGCTTACAAGGGAAAATAAATCCAAGCATGCCACAGTCGGGCGTGTGTGCGACACCACATAAAGGGCTTATATAATAATAATCACAATGAGTATCCAGGAGGTAGAACCATCCCAGGGATACTCAATAATTCAAAGAATATAAATGGTTAGTCCACAATAATAATAATCATAATTATCACTTGTCACACGTCATGATCAATATTCCAGTTTAGAAGTTTTCCTCCGAAGACCGACACTAAGACCGACACTTGACCCATCCCAGACTGTAGTCCTTAATCGCAGACACGGCTATTCGAATAGATATAAACTCTGTAGAGGGTGTACTCTTTACCCACGAGTAACGGATTCCTTTAGTCCACCGGGACTAATTCCGTTTACGGTCTTTGAATTGAAAACACACCTGACCCGCACACACCAGCTTAACTTACTGGTGCCTGGAATCACCCACGACACTGGTTAAGCAAAACTCTAAGTGGGGAGGCTCCAACCTCGATTAGCATGGGATCACAAAATTTATATCGCGCGCAAAACAGGGGAGCTACCCCCTCGGACTCACCGGAACACCCATGCCCCCGGACCAAGTGACATGCCTACCAGGGGCCACTGGTATCTTTCACTATGGCCTCTCTGTACGGTGTGTGCTAAGAAAGGGGTTGACAACTTACTGAACCGTACCCTACCTGCGGCAGGGACAAGTGGTAGTATGAAGCAAGTATGGGGGTTACTGGCACAAGACTCGATCTACGGTCGACTCGGGAGGTTATGTATTCTCTGCATGATTAGCACAACAAATATATTTCACGACATCAGACAGAAATCACCACTCATCATACCCCTTCATGCCTCACTGACCATTCTCGCTCCAACGAGATGTCAGCACCAAGCTCGTGTTTACCCGAGACAGAGACTTCTCCGGATTCCTTCCGGTAGGCATGAGAAGTATAAGAGGATGAATACTGTCATAAGCATTTTAATTCCAACAGCAAGGAATTTCCATCATGCACTCAAGAGCATGATCACAACATCAAATGAAATAATGCATGCTTCAAGTCAACTTGGTGTTGTAGTCACATCAAACAACACACAACAAATATTATACCAGGGTTCATAATGCTTGCCTTCAATGTGTATGTAGGTGATGTGCACTCCAAAACTTTTGAAAGTTCTCATCTTCCCTCCAATATCCTATTTAAAAAAATATTCGAATCAACACACAATTTGAAAATAGTACAGAAAAGTTGTTTGGAATTTTTTTCAAATAAATATGAAAATAAACTAGGTGAAATTTAAGAGAGGTGGGAAAAAGAATCAATTCAATTGGACTTTTATTTTAAAAGTTAGAGCCAGTCAAACCTTTGGTCAAAATCTGTTTTTAAATAAATATCAGAAAAAGAAAACGATTCAGATAGAATACGCTTTCGAGAAGGGGGAAACGTACTCCGTGGTTTTGCGCTTCCACTTAAGCGCCTCGGCGGGGCCAGGGAGTCACTGACGGTGGGCCTGCGGGTCCACCAGTCAGGTTTGACTGGTCCTCCCCCGTCTCCTTCCTCCTGTGGCCGAACGGAGTGGGGCTCCGGCGACCAACGCCGGCGATAGGCAACTCCCCCCCCCGGGGCTCTGATGGCGGGAATGGGTTCACCGCTCCAGGGTGATCCTCCCGGTGGTCGAAAGGGTAGCGGAGGCGAAGGGGGTCGCCGGCGGCGAGCTCCAAGGCGGGCGGTGGCCTTCTGGTCGGTTGGGGATTCGACCCAGGGTGGCTCCCAATCGACGCTGAGAGGTGGGGTGGCTCCGCGGGGTAGATGGGAAGCTAACGGTGGCGATGGAGACACAAGGGAGGCCCCGGTCATGATGAATTATAGCGCGACTAGGTCGGTTCCGCGGCGGCAGAGGATAAGCACGGTGGCTCGCCGCTTCTGTTGACGGAGGCGACGTGGAGAGGCTAGCGGTGGCTCGGCGTGGCTTCGGGTGAGCTTGGGGATAAGACCGTGCTGCTCCAGAGGCAGCTGGCGAGCGGAGGGTGCTCGGGCGGCGCTGGCCATAGCAGAGGCTGGCGGGACGGCAGTGGCGGCTTGCGGTGGTGGCACTGAGCTACAGAGGGTGCAGGGGCTTTGGTCGGGTTGAGTTGGCGTATCGCTACGAGCAGGGATGGATCAGAACGAGCGGGGAAGGCGGCAGCTGGTCGCGGTGACTCGAGTGGCCGCACGTGCAAAACGCGCGTTCTGGCCGCGTTATGGGCACGCACTCAAGGTGCTCGACGATTTGCCAGGTCAGGCTAGAGGGCTTGGGTGAGGCTGGAAATTCACATGATCACTAATGTGGGTTCTAGGGATACAGTGGACATGCTGGTTTGAGCAGAAGAGCAAGTCCATAATACAATCTTATCACTATGCCAAATCTGGCCAGACTCACAAGGTGTTTGACAAAATGCCAAGGACACCTAGAAGACTTTTCTGGCCATCAAACTTTCCAGGTTGGGGTCTCTTTGGATTCTAAGAATGATGGCAAAGTTATTTTGAGAAAAACATAAACTTGTTAGTGCAAGTTTTGCAAATCTTCAACTCTGGACAGAAACAAAATGGTGTTATTGCATGAACCAAAAATATTCCAATGGTCCCAATCTCTTGGACTTAAGGGTTTGGTAGGGGTTACTAAAGGTAGGAAAAATTCCATGGGCAATAGGGCAACATAAATTGGGGTTGCAGTACAAAACTTCAAACTGGTCCAGAACAGAAAATAGGATGATATGCTCAAAAATTCCAAAACACAAAGGTGGGTTTTTGCATAAAAGTGATGTAGGAACATCACATGACCTCTACAAATTTTTGTGGAATATATAAATGGAGTTATAAAATAGTTGCCGTGCAAATGAGGCCCTTAAAAGGGTTAAAATGCTATTAAATGAATTAAAACTTGGCAAATTTTATTATCAAAATTATTCCACTGGTTTTACTAAATGTAATTAAATGATTTAATAAAACATTCAAGCCACACAACATTATTCAAAAGTTTCAGAGAGAAGAATTTTTGAAATTCAGACAAAAAGAGTGGCCATGAAATCAATAGAAAATCCAGAAAATAGGAAATAATTATTTCTGGCAACATTTTATTTAATAAAACAATATTAAATTTTTGGGGTGTTACAGCTACTGATCACTCTGCTGTAGATATTTAATCTCCAGGTGTGGTTGAATTGACAACTCAGCTGCTAATACTCACAAATATTCTTTGGCTCCCCTTGTGTCGAATCTATAAATTTGGGTTGAATACTCTACCCTCAAAAACTGTTGCGATCCCCTATACTTGTGGGTGATCAACCGCAATGGTCGAACCAAGGGCTAGAGTTTTGGAGTGGATGAAGAAGAGAGCTCCCTGGCATGTACTGCGGTGGCCAAACCAGGGACTAGGGGACAGCCATGAATCTCACCTTCAAACTCCCAGCAAGCAGGGCACTTGCCTCCTCCTTCTCTCTTTCTATGCTCGTATGTACTGTATGTGCGTATGATTTTAGCAGCAGGGAGAAACGAATGAAAGACCTACCGAACCTCAGAGCAGCGAATGGGATAGTATTTATAGGGATAGGAGAGAGCAGAAGGGGGCTCTCCTTCAAGACGCGCGCGCCCACGTTCAGATCGTGGGATCGTGTTCACAATCGTGGGAGCATGGCTGGCTCCTTTCCCTTTCCCTATTTTTTAATCACTAAGAGCATCTACAACCGGACCCCTCATATCCGTCTCAAATGCCCGGGCAGGCCGCCCGGTCACTGACCGGTCACAAAAAATCGATCCAGCCAGGCCCCTCAAATGTGCCTTAAACGCCCGGGCTGAGCGATACCCCTCATATCCATCCCAAATATGGGACGGATATGGGGGCGCCCGAGTGCGCCCAGGCACACCCACCACGTCGGCCTGACGATGGGCCCCACGCGGACTCGCCCCGAAACCCGACGGGCGCGTCAACCGTCGCCGCGGTATGAACGCCGCGTGGTGATACGTCTCCAACGTATCTATAATTTTTGATTGTCCCATGCTATAACATTATCATTCTAGGATGCTTTTTGGGTGATTATTTACCAATTCATATTATTTGTGAGCACTACCCTATTAACCCAGTGCCCAGTGCGAGTTGTTGTTTTCTGCATGTTTTTGACTTTTCAGGTTTACGGTACCAAATGAAGTCCAATTGCCCTGAAACTTTTTTATGATTTTTTCTGGATCAAAAGGAGACCTGGAAGCTTCGGGAGGAGGTCGGAGGCTCCACGAGGGAGCCACCACACAACAGGGGACACCCAGGGGGTGGCCGCGCTCTGTTATGTGGTGGCCCCCTCGGGCTTCTCCTGACGCCCCTCTCTGGCCTATAAATTCCAATAAATCCCAAAGACCCTAGAGAGCCTCCCGAAACACTTTTTCCGTCGCCGCAAGTCTCTGTTCCACCGTGTGCCCATCTGGAGCTCTGTTTCGGTGCCCTGCCGGAGGGGGGATCGATCATGGAGGGTCTCCACATCAACCTTGCTGCTCCCATGGTGATGTGCGAGTGGTTCCCTATAGACCTACAGGTCCGTAGTTTGTTACTCACAGTATGTTGCCTACATGAGAGATGCTGCTAGGGAAAACTATGGCCCCCGGGTCTATTCACTTATAAATTCACAAACGCTATTATTATCTTGCTGCCATTATTTGTCTTTTATTTTATTTTGCAATCTACGATTATCTACACAACTCATTTGCTTGCAAATAACGAGATCAAGGGGATTGACAACCCTCTTACCCGCGTTGGGTGCAAGTTGTTTGCTCTTTTGTGTGCAGCCGCTGAAGACGGTTGAGGATTGATATTCCTATTGGTTCGATAAACCTTGGTTTCATAACTGAGGGAAATATTTACCCGTATCGTGCTGCAATTACCAGTTCCTATTCACGAAAAACCCAACGCAGATCACAAGTATCAACTATTCACTTATATATTTATAAAAGCTTTCAATACCTTGCTGCCATCTATTTACTTTAATTTTATTTTGTAATTTACTTTATTCAACTATCATCTACACACTTCATTTGCTTGGGAATAACGAGTCCAAGGGGATTGACAACCCTCTTGCCCGCGTCGGGTGCAAGTGTTTGCTTCTTTGTGTGCAGTCGTTGAAGACGGGGGTTGCATGCTACTGGTATTGGTTCGATAAACCTTGGTTCACTCAGGAAAATACTATCTATACGGTGCCGCATCACCCATTCATCTTTATGGAAAACCCAACGCAGATCACAAGTATCACGTGGCGCCGCTTCGGCTCGCCGCCCGAGGCCATAGCCGGCTATTTAAGCCGACCAGCATCCCCCAGCCCTAGCACATCCACCTCCTCCCTCCGCCGCCGCCACCTGAGCCGGAGGCGATGTAGGAGGACGAGGCGGAGCAGATCGAGGCGGACCAGTCTGCTCCGGGCTTGAACATGGCGGAGGCGGAGGTGGAGTTCGACGTCGCCCAAGATGAGGAGATGTCGGAGCAGCAGGCCATCCCGGATTCCATCCGGGATGAGGCCGAGGTGGAGGCAAACCGTAGGCTCATCCGACAGAGGTAGGCGGAGGCCGACGCCCTCTTCGACGAGCTCGACGCGAAGATAGCGGCGGAGGAGGCCGCGGCGGAGCATCCGGAGGCGTTGGAGGGGGTGGAGCTGCATGTGTCGCACATTTATCAGCCAGAGGACACGAAGATCGTCGAAATCTTCGATGAGGAGTAGTTAGGTTTCTACGTAGTACATAGATTTTTTTCCGTTTGCATGCTTTTGTATGGATTTAAGAATCTAGTATGAGATGTCCGGATGCAGTAGTGTTTATTTAAGGCATGCCCGGTCACTCCCCGCGGACGCGCCCGGGTCCGCGGGTGTTTGAGGAGTCATTTTTGCTATCCATGATTTTAGATGTTCTAATTGCCTGGCAACCTCTAATTAGCCGGTATGGGCTTAAGGCAAGTTCTAGTCAATCGTGTGGGCTCTGGGCTCTAACGGCGCGTTCGCGGACGTTTGAAGGGTCATTTTGCATGGTTTTAGATGCTCTAATTGCCTCGCAACCTCTAATTAGCCGGTATGGGCTTAGGCCAAGTTCTAGTCAATCGTGTGGGCTCTGGGCTTTAACTAATTTGCTTGCATACGACCGGCTGGTGGATTAGCATATGCATGCATGGCCATTGCTCCTTTCGTTTGAAGTGTACCTAAGCACATGTACGTGATAGATGTATTTTAGTGAGCTAAGCTTGATTAGCTATTAATGGCTCACTAAGGCATAGGGTGAGGGTGTGCAGCTAACTAATTTTTTCTTTTGTATGCAACTCAAGGTCTAGCGCCATATGTGTTATGAGATGAATATTTGACAAAGAACACCGCGTATATTTCTTTAGCGCTATATATTTTTTATGCGTAGCGTCAATGTTTCACCTTTGCCGATGGAATAAGGCCAAACATTTATCATATAGTCGATATTTTGACGATATTAACGTCGCTCATGACAATTTTATGTTGGCATTGTCGTCGTTAGTGACGACGTGCATGCATGCGAACCATGTGTCCTCTAGGAGAAAACTTGATGAGTGTTTATTTGTTTCCTCATATTTTACAATTGTTGGTTTAATATGTGCATTATCGACATTCGAAAATATATTATATACCTATTTTTGCCAGTCCTTAATTTGAGCGGTTGACTATATTATTTTTAATTGATTCTTTTCATTATAAAACGAACCTTGGCCGTTTTGCATTTATATTTTATGTAGTTTATGCTTTTTTATTTCATCTGTGTCAAAATCTATGTCAACAATCGCGCGCACCCGACTCAAACAACACAAGGATTTCAACGAGGAATAAATGTGCTCTAACATCCGGTCATGCCATGACCTGTTGGGGAACGTTGCATGGGAAACAAAAATTTTCCTACGCACATACAAGATCTATCCATGGTGATGAGCATCTACGAGTGGAGAGATCGGATCCACATACCCTTGTAGATCGCTAAGCGGGAAGCGTTAAGAAACGCGGTTGATGTAGTCGAACGTCTTCGCGATCCAAATCGCAAGTCGTCCCGCGATCCAATCACGATCTAGAACCGAACGGACGGCACCTCCGCGTTCAGCACACGTACATCTCGATGACGATCTCTGCCTCCTTGATCCAGGAAGCGAGGGTGGAGAGGTAGATGGGTTCTCCGACAGCACGACGACGTGGCAGCGGTGGTGGTGGAGTTGATCCGGCAGAGCTTCGCTAAGCAACGCCGAGTCAAACTAGAGGAGAGGCAATCTAGGGGAGAGGGAGGGCTGCGCCGTGGCTTAAGGTGGTGGCAGCCCTCCTTCCCCTCTCATATATATAGGGGGAGAGGGAGAGGGGGTCGGCCCCCTAGGGTTCCCACCCCTAGGGGCGGCGGCCAAGAGAGGGGGCGGCGGCCAAGGGGTGCCTTGGCCCCCAAGGCAAGGTGGCAGGCCCCCTTTAGGGTTCCCCCCTCCACCCTTCGGCCGCATGGGCCTTGTGGGAGGGGCGGCCAGCCCACCAGGGGCTGGTGCGCCCCCTCTCACAGCCCATGGGGCTCTCCGGGGCTGGTGGACCCCTTCCGATGGACTCCGAAACCCTTCCGGCATCCCCGGTACTTTACCGGTGACGCCCGAACCTTTTTCGGTGACCAACACGGAACTTCCTATATATCATTTTTTTTACCTCCGGACCATTCCGGAGCTCCTCGTAACGTCCGGGATCTCATCCGGGGCTCCGAACAACCTTCGGTCACCAACATACATATCTCAATAATACCGAAATGTCACTGAACGTTAAGTGTGCAGACCCTGCGGGTTCGAGAACTATGTAGACATGACCGAGACACCTCTACGGTCAATAACCAATAGCGGGACCTGGATGCCCATATTGGTTCCTACATATTCTACGAAGATCTTTATCGGTTGAACCTCTATGTCAAGGATTCAGTTAATCCCGTACGCTGTTCCCTTTGTTTATCGGTATGTTACTTGCCCGAGATTCGATCGTCGGTATCTCTATACCTAGTTCAATCTCGTTACCGACAAGTCTCTTTACTCGTTCTGTAATACAAGAACCCGTGGCTAACACTTTAGTCACTTTGCTTGCAAGGCTTATTGTGATGTTGTATTACCGAGTGGGCCCTGAGATACCTCTCCGTCACACGGAGTAACAAATCCCAGTCTTGATCCATGTCAACTCAACAGACACCTTCGGAGATACCTGTAGAGCATCTTTATAGTCACCCAGTTACGTTGTGACGTTTGATACACACAAGGTACTCCTTCGGTGTCAGTGAGTTACATGATCTCATGGTCATAGGAACACATACTTGACATGCAGAAAATAATAGCAATAAACTGACACGATCATATGCTACGTCCATAGTTTGGGTCTTGTCCATCACATCATTCTCCTAATGATGTGATCCCGTTATCAAATGAAAACTCTTGTCCATGGCTAGGAAACCTTGACCATCTTTGATCAACGAGCTAGTCCTATAGAGGCTCACTAGGGACATGTTGTTGTCTATATACCCACACATGTATTTGAGTTTACAATCAATACAATTTAGCATGGATAATAAACATTTATCATGAACAAGGAAATATAATAATAACCATTTTATTATTACCTCTAGGGCATATTTCCAATAGTCTCCCACTTGCACTAGAGTCAATAATCAAGCTCACATCACTATGTGATTTACATTGTAATGAATCTAACACCCATACAGTTCTGGTGTTGATGATATTTCCCTCGTGGAAGAGGTTTAGTCAACGGATCTGCAACATTCTGATCCGTGTGTACTTTGCAAATATTTATGTCTCCTCCCTCGATGTAATCGCGGATGGAGTTGAAGCGTCGCTTTATGTGTCTGGTCCACTTGTGAAACCTTGGTTCCTTGGCTAGAGCAATGGCACCAGTGTTGTCACAGAACAGAGTCATTGGGTCCAGTGCACTCGGCACAACTCCAAGATCCGTCATGAACTGCTTCATCCAGACACCTTCCTTCGCTGCCTTCGAGGCAGCTATGTACTCCGCTTTGCATGTAGAACCAGCTACGACGCTTTGCTTAGAACTTCACCAGCTTACCGCTCCTCCATTGAGAATAAATACGTATCAATTTGAGACTTAGAGTCATCTGGATCAGTGTCAAAGCTTGCATCGACGTAACCCTTTATGACAAGCTCTTGATCACCTCCATAAACGAGAAACATTTCCTTAGTCCTTTTCAGGTACTTTAGGATCTTCTTGACCGCCGTCCAATGATCCACTCCTGGATTACTTTGAAACCTTCCGGCCATACTTATGGCAAGGCTGACGTCTGGTCTTGTGCACAACATTGCATACATGATAGAGCCTATGGCAGAAGCATAGGGGATGACACTCATCTTTTCTCTATCCTCTGCAGTCACTGGGCATTGAGTCTTACTCAACTTCACACCTTGTAACATAGGCAAGAACCCTTTCTTGGACTGATCCATTTTGAACTTCTTCAAAACTTTATCAAGGTATGTGCTCTGTGAAAGTCCTATTAAGCGTCTTGATCTATCTCTAAAGATCTTGATGCCTAATATGAAAGAAGCTTCTCCTAGGTCCTTCGTTGAAAAACTCTTATTCAAATATTCCTTCACGCTTTCCAAAAATTCTATATTGTTTCCAATCAGCAATATGTCATCCACATATAATATTAGAAACACTATAGAGCTCCCACTCACTTTCTTGTAAATACAAGCTTCTCCGTAAACTTGTATAAACCCAAATGCTTTGATCACCTCATCAAAACGCTTATTCCAACTCCGAGATGCCTGCACCAGTCCATAAATGGATCGCTGGAGCTTGCAAACCATGTCAGCATTCTCTGGTTGCATCATATACAACTCTTCCTCAAGGAAACCGTTGAGGAATGCTGTTTTGACATCCATTTGCCAAATTTCATAATCGAAAAATGCAGCTATTGCTAACATGATTCTGACGGACTTAAGCATCACTACGGGAGAGAAAATCTCATCGTAGTCAATCCCATGAACTTGTGAAAAACCCTTTGCCACAAGTCGAGCTTTATAAACGGTGACATTACTGTCCGCGTCCGTCTTCCTCTTAAAGATCCATTTATTCTGAATGGTCTTCTGCCCTTCAGGTAATACTTCCAAAGTCCACACTTTGTTTTCATACATGGATCCTATCTCGGATTTCATGGCCTCTAACCATTTGTCGGAATCTGGACCCACCATCGCTTCTCCATAGCTCGTAGGTTCATCGTTGTCCAACAACATGACCTCCAATACAGGGTTACCGTACCACTCAGGAGCAGTACGTGCCCTTGTCGACCTACGAGGTTCGATAGTAACCTGATCCGAAGCTTCATGATCACTATCATTAGCTTCCTCTCCAACTGATGTAGGCTCCACAGAAACATCTTTCTGCATTGCGCTCCTCTCTGGTTGAAGTCAAGGTTCAACAACCTCATCAAGTTCTATCTTCCTCCCACTCAATTCTTTCGATAGAAACTCTTTCTCGAGAAATGACCCGTTCTTAGCGACAAACACTTTGCCTTCGGATCTGAGATAGAAGGTGTACCCAACTGTCTCTTTTGGGTATCCTATGAAGACGCATTTCTCCGCTTTGGGTTCCAGCTTTTCAGGCTGAAGCTTTTTGACATAAGCATCGCATCCCCAAACTTTAAGAAATGACAACTTTGGTTTCCTGCCAAACCACAGTTCATACGGCGTCGTCTCAACGGATTTAGATGGTGCCCTATTTAAAGTGAATGCAGCTGTCTCTAACGCATAACCCCAAAACGATAGTGGCAAATCGGCAAGAGACATCATAGACCACACCATATCCAATAAGGTTCGATTACGACGTTCGGACACACCATTACGCTGTGGTGTTCCAGGTGGCGTCAACTGTGAAACAATTCCACATTGTCTTAAGTGATTTCCAAACTCGTAACTCAGATATTCTCCTCCTCGATCAGATTGTAGGAATTTAATCTTCTTGTTACGATGATTCTCAACTACACTCTGAAATTGCTTGAACTTTTCAAATGTTTCAAACTTATGTTTCATTAAGTAAATATACCCATATCTACTCAAGTCATCGGTGAAGGTGAGAAAATAACGATATCCACTGCGCGCCTCAATACTCATCGGACCACACACATCGATATGTATGATTTCCAATAAGTCACTAGTCCGTTCCATTGTTCCAGAGAACGGGGTCTTAGTCATCTTGCCCATGAGGCATGGTTCACATGTGTCAAGTGATTCAAAATCAAGTGACTCCAAAAGTCCATCAACATGGAGTTTCTTCATGCGTTTTACACCAATATGACCTAAGCGGCAGTGCCACAAGAAAGTGGTGCTATCATTATCAACTCTACATCTTTTGGCATCAATGTTATGAACATGTGTATCATCACTATCGAGATTCAATAAGAATAAACCCCTCACAATGGGTGCATGACCATAAAAGATATTACTCATATAAATAGAACAACCATTATTCTCTGATTTAAATGAGTAACTGTCTCGCAATAAACAAGATCCATATATAATGTTCATGCTTAACGCAGGCACTAAATAACATTTATTCAGGTTCATCACTAATCCCGATGGTAATCGAAGAGCGAGCGTGCCGACGACGATCACATCAACCTTGGAACCATTTCCCACGTGCATCGTCACTTCGTCCTTTGCCAGCCGCCGTCTATTCCGCAGTTCCTGTTTTGAGTTGCAAATGTGAGCAACTGATGACCCACAAGTATAGGGGATCTATCGTAGTCCTTTCGATAAGTAAGAGTGTCAAACTCAACGAGGAGCAGAAGGAAATGACAAGTGGTTTTCAGTAAGGTATTCTCTGCAAGCACTGAAATTATCGGTAACAGATAGTTTTGTGATAGGATAATTCGTAACAGATAGCAAGTAACAAATGTAACAAAGGTGGAGCAAGGTGGCCCAATCCCTTTTGTAGCAAGGGATATGCCTGGACAAACTCTTATATAAAGAAAAGCGCTCCCGAGGACACATGGGAATTTTTGTCAAGCTAGTTTTCATCATGCTCATATGATTCACGTTCGTTACTTTGATAATTTGATATGTGGGTGGACCGGTGCTTGGGTGCTGCCCTTACTTGGACAAGCCTCCCACTTATGATTAACCCCTCTCGCAAGCGTCCTCAACTACGAAAGAAGAATTAAGATAAATCTAACCATAGCATGAAACATGTGGATCCAAATCAGCCCCTTATGAAGCAACGCATATACTAGGGTTTAAGCTTCTGTCACTCTAGCAACCCATCATCTACTTATTACTTCCCAATGCATTCCTCTAGGCCCAAATAATGGTGAAGTGTCATGTAGTCGACGTTCACATAACACCACTAGAGGAGAGACAACATACATCTCATCAAAATATCGAACGAATACCAAATTCACATGATTACTTATAACAAGACTTATCCCATGTCCTCAGGAACAAACGTAACTACTCACAAAGCATATTCATGTTCATAATCAGAGGAGTATTAATTATCATTAAGGATCTGAACATATGATCTTCCACCAAGTAAACCAACTAGCATCAACTACAAGGAGTAATCAACACTACTAGCAACCCACAGGTACCAATCTGAGGTTTGAGACAAAGATCGGATACAAGAGATGAACTAGGGTTTGGAGAGGAGATGGTGCTGGTGAAGATGTTGATGGAGATTGACCCCCTCTCGACGAGAGGATCGTTGGTGATGACGATGGCTTCGATTTCCCTCTCCGGGAGGGAAGTTTCCCCGGCAGAACAGCTCCGCCGGAGCCCTAGATTGGTTCTATCCAAGTTCCGCCTCGAGATGTCGGCGCTTCGTCCCGAAAGATCCCTTCTGATTTTTTCCAGGTCAAAACCCTCCATATAGCAGAAGATGGGCACCGGAGGCCTGCCAGGGGACCCATAAGCCTGCAGGGCGCGCCTAGGGGGGTAGGGCGCGCCCCCCTAGCTTGTGACCTCCTGGTGGGTCCCCTGATGTATTTCTTTCGCCCAATATTTTTTATATATTCCAAAATAATTCTCCGTAGATTTTCAGGACTTTGGAGTTGTGCAGAATAGGTATCTCAGATTTGCTCCTTTTCTAGTCCAGAATTCCAGCTGCCGGCATTCTCCCTCTTCATGTAAACCTTGTAAAATAAGAGAGAAAAGGCATAAGTATTGTACCATAATGTGCAATGACAGCCCATAATGCAATAAATATCAGTATAAAAGCATGATGCAAAATGGACGTATCAACTCCCCCAAGCTTAGACCTCGCTTGTCCTCAAGCGAAAGCCGAAATCGATAAATATGCCCACATGTTTAGAGATAGAGGTGTCGATAAAATAAAATACGGACATGAGGGCATCATGGTTATCTTTAGAACAGCAACATATATTGACATATAATTTCTTATGCTAGAGTAACAATTCATTCACAAGGTAAAGTATGAATCAAGAACTCTATTGAGAACCAACAAACTATGATCTCAGTCATTGAAGCAATTCCAATTAATCATAATGTAGGAAAGAGTCAATATAAGAGCTTGCAAAGCAAATCCACATACCCAATCATCTTTTAGTCTTTCATAATTGCTAACACTCACGCGGTACCTATGAGGTCAAAGCTTCAATCGGACACAGAGAAAGATAGGGGCTTATAGTATTGCCTCCCAACTATTTACCTCAAGGGTAATGTCAACATAAATAACTCATGCTCACCCACATCCGAGTGGATATATGTGTCTAGATCATTCCCCAACACATGATGCTTGCCAAGAGATAAAGGCGAAATAAAGAAAGTGGTGAATATCACCACGACTCTTGCATAAAGGTAAGTACTAGAAAGTAAAGGTAACATATAGGCCCTTCGCAGAGGGAAGCAGAGGTTGTCATGCGCTTTTATAGTTGGATGTGCAATCCCTTAGTGCAAAAGAACGTACTTTATATTGCCCCTTGTGATAAAGAACTTTATTATGCAGTCTGTCGCTTTTATTTCTTACATATCACAAGTTCGTATAAAGTTTATTTTCCTCACACTAATAGATCACACATATTTAGAGAGCAATTTTTATTGCTTGCACCGATGACAACTTACTTGAAGGATCTTACTCAATCCATAGGTAGGTATGGTGGACTCTCATGGCAAAACTGGGTTAAAGGTATTTGGATGCACAAGTAGTGTCTCTACTTGGTGCGGAAGCTTTGGCTGATATCGGGTGGAAGCAAGCGACACATGTTGAAGGATCTAAGATCATATAACTTCTATTCGGAGATAAGCAAACATAACTCATTATGTTGTCTTCCTTGTCCAACATCAACTTCTTAACATATAATATTTTAATGAGTGCTCACAATCATAAAAGATGTCCAAGATAATATATTTATATGTGAACCTCTCTTTCTTTATTACTTCCTTTTAATTGCAACAATGACCAATAGCTTTGTTTGTCAACTCACAACAAATTTCAATCGACATACCTCTTATATGTGAAGTCATCACCCCCCATAAGATCATCATATATACTCTTTGCTTTTATTCTACACTTCTTTCTATTTCTTTCTCTCAAGATCGTAACAAGCAAGCAAAGCCCTCAACTCAAAACTACTCTTTATTATATAACTCTCGGACTTGCTTACATAGGAGGAACATAAAGCAAAACTCAAAACTAGATCACACTAAAAACTTTATTCTACTAGATCAAGATATAACCAAAAGGATCGAACCAAGAAAAACGACAAAAGTAAAAGATGTGATGGTGATACGATACCGGGGCACCTCCCCCAAGCTTGGCACAAGCCAAGGGGAGTGCCCATACCCATGTGTTTAGTTGTCTTTCTTCGGAGGTGGTGATGTTGGGGTTGTTGATGAGATCGGAAGCTTGTCTAGTTTCCTCTTAAGCATAAAATTATGTTCCCTCAGATCATCTACTTCCTGCTCGAGCTTCAATATCCTTTGACACAATTCCTGCTTGCTCTCCTGCAGAAAACGAGAAGGGATAAATAGAACCTTGGGTTTTCTCCTTGTATTTGGGAGGCTCGATTTCCTGAACTCCACATGCATATCTCCTGGTCGAGGCAGGGGGATCTCCTCTTCATCCGAACTTTCTTCCTCATACTTGCCTTCTATTTCCTCCTCCGAGAACAATCCATAAGGATCTAAGTCCCCATAGAGCTTGGGATTGGCAAGATAATGCGATATATAGCTCTCCCCATCGGAATCTTGGGACGACATCTTGCTCTAAATCTGCTACAGAAACAACTCAAAACGAAAACAGGAGGTATTGTCGTGTTACGAAGGTCAAAACCTTTGGGAGATTATATAATGAATTTTTACCGACCTGAAGGAGTATACCACAAGAAAACGGAGTCCGGAGGGTACATGGGGTGGCCACAAGCCACAGGGGCGCGCCCAGGGGGGTAGGGCGCGCTCCCTGGCTTGTCGCCTCCTCGTGCACTATTCGGACTGCTTTAAATTTTCCTAAAATTTTAAATATTCCAAAACGGATAAAAATTGCCATTGGAAAAGTTTTGGAGTCGGTTTGCTTACCGTAACACATACCTATTCCTTTTCGGAGTCTGAAACGTTCTGATAGGTCTCCCTAATGTACTCCTTCGGAGTCACGGTATTGATAATATTGGTTTCAACATTTATGGGAGTACCTGAGATATAATGTTTGATTCTTTGCCCGTTTACCACCTTCGAATTTGTGCCTTCGGCGTTGTTGATCTTGATGGCACCGGAACGATATACTTCCTCGATAATGTAAGGCCCTTCCCATTTAGAGAGAAGTTTTCCTGCAAAAAATCTTAAACGAGAATTTTATAGCAAGACATGATCACCTACATTGAATTCACGCTTTTGTATCCTTCTATCATGCCATCTCTTAACCTTTTCTTTAAACAACTTGGCATTCTCATAGGCCTGGGTTCTCCATTCATCAAGTGAGCTAATGTCAAATAACCTCTTCTCACCAGCAAGTTTGAAATCATAGTTGATCTCTTTAATTACCCAATAAGCTTTATGTTCTAGCTCTAGAGGTAAGTGACATGCTTTACCATAAACCATCTTATATGGAGACATACCCATAGGGTTTTTATAAGCAGTTCTATAAGCCCATAATGCATCATCAAGTTTCTTAGACCAATTCTTTCTGGATCTATTAACAGTCTTCTGCAAGATCAATTTAATTTCTCTATTGCTCAATTCTACTTGACCACTAGACTGAGGATGATAAGGAGATGCAATTCTATGATTAACATCATACTTAGCAAGCAATTTACACAAAGCACCATGAATAAAGTGTGAACCACCATCAGTCATTAAATATCTAGGGACTCCAAATCTAGGGAAAATAACTTCTTTAAGCATTTTAATAGAAGTGTTATGATCAGCGCTACTAGTTGGAATAGCTTCTACCCACTTAGTAACATAATCAACAGCAACTAGAATATGAGTATACCCGTTAGACTGTGGAAAAGGTCCCATATAATCAAAACCCCAAACATCAAATGGTTCAATAACGAGAGTAATTCATAGGCATTTCCAGACGTCTACTAATATTACCAATTCTTTAACATTCATCACAAGACAAGACAAACTTACGAGCATCCTTGAAGAGAGTAGGCCAATAAAAACCAGATTGTAGTACCTTATGTGCAGTTCTATCTCCAGCGTGGTGTCCTCCGTAGGCCTCGGAATGACACTTGCGAAGGATCTGTTCCTGTTCATGCTCAGGCACACAACGTCAGATAACACCATCTACTCCTTCTTTATAAAGGTGTGGGTCATCCCAAAAGTAATGTCTTAAATCATAAAAGAACTTTTTCTTTTGTTGGTGTGTGAAGCTAGGTGGTATAAATTTAGCAACAATGTAATTAGCATAATCAGCATACCATGGAGCATTACGCGAAGCATTTATGACAGCTAATTGTTCATCAGGAAAGCTATCATCAATAGGTAGTGGGTCATCAAGAACATTTTCTAACCTAGACAAGTTGTCTGCTATGGGGTTATCAGCACCCTTTCTATCAATAATATGCAAATCAAATTCTTGTAGCAGAAGAACCCATCTAATAAGTCTAGGTTTAGCATCTTTTTTTTCCATAAGATATTTGATAGCAGCATGATCGGTGTGAACAGTTACTTTGGAATCAACAATATAAGGTCTGAACTTATCACAAGCAAACACAACTGCTAAAAATTCCTTTTCAGTGGTAGCATAGTTTCTTTGAGCACTGTCTAGAGTTTTACTAGCATAATGGATAACATTTAATTTCTTATCAACTCTTTGTCCTAGAACAGCGCCAACAGCATAATCACTAGCATCACACATAATTTCAAAGGGTAAGTTCCAATCAAGTGGTTGAACAACATGTGCGGAAATCAAGGCATTCTTAAGAATTTCAAATGCTTCTACACAATCATCATCAAAAACGAATGGAACATCTTTTTGCAAAAGATTGGTGAGAGGCCTAGAAATCTTAGAGAAGTCTTTAATAAACCTCCTATACAAACCAACATGACCAAGGAAACTTCTTATACCTCTGGTATCCGTAGGACACGACATTTTTTCAATAGCATCAACTTTAGCTTTATCAACTTCAATACCTCTTTCGGAGATTTTGTGCCCCAAGACAATACCTTCATTAACCATAAAGTGGCACTTTTCCCAATTCAAGACAAGATTAGTTTCTTCGCATCTCTGCAAAACTCGATCAAGGTTGCTCAAGCAATCATCAAAAGAAGTTCCGTAAACGGAAAAATCATCCATGAAAACCTCAACAATCTTTTCACAAAAGTCAGAGAATATAGCCATCATACATCTTTGAAAGGTAGCAAGTGCATTGCATAAACCAAAAGGCATACGTCTATAAGCAAAGGTACCGAAAGGGCAAGTAAAAGTGGTCTTTTCTTGATCCTCTTTTGACACACGTATTTGAGAGAAACTAGAATAACCATCTAGAAAGCAAAAATGTGTATGTGTGGATAGTCTTTCTAGCATTTGATCAATAAAAGGTAGAGGGTAATGATATTTCCTAGTAGCTTTATTTAATTTCCTAAAATCAATTACCATTCTATATCCTGTAACAATTCTTTGCGGGATCAATTCATTTTTATCATTAGGAACAACGGTAATACCTCCCTTTTTAGGGACACACTGAACGGGACTAACCCATCTACTATTAGCAATAGGATAAATTATACCTGCCTCCAGAAGCTTTAGTATTTCGTTTCTTACCACTTCTTTCATTTTAGGATTTAACCGTCGTTGGTGATCAACAACTGGTTTAGCATCAGGCTCCATATTAATTTTATGCTGACATAGAGTGGGACTAATGCCCTTAAGATCATCAAGAGTATATCCAATAGCAGCACGATGCTTCCTCGGAGTTTCCAATAATCTCTTTTCTTCATGCTCTGAAAGGTTAGCACTAATAATAACAGGATATATCTCCTTTTCATCAAGATAAGCATATTTCAGAGTATCAGGCAATTGTTTAAGCTCAAACACGGGATCACCCTTGGGTGGAGGAGGATCCCCAAGTATTTCAACATGCAGGTTGTGTTTCAAAATAGGCTGCTGATCAAACAAAATCTTATCTATTTCATTCCTTTCATTCATATGCATATCATTTTCATGGTCTAGCAAATATTGTTCTAAAGGATCAGTAGGAGGCACAGCAATAGAAGCAAGACCAATAATTTCATCTTTACTAGGCAATTCTTTGTCATGGGGTTGTCTACGAAATTTAGAGAAATTGAACTCATGAGACACATCCCCAAAACTTACTGTAACAGTTTCTTTCTCACTATCTATCCTAGCATTAACAGTATTCAAGAAAGGTCTACCAAATATAATGGGACAAAAATCATCTTGTGGGGAACCAAGAACAAGAAAATCAGTAGGATACTTTATTTTCCCACACAAGACTTCAACATCTCTAACAATCCCAATTGGTGCAATAGTATCTCTATTAGCAAGCTTAATAGTCACATCAATTTCCTCTAATTCAGCTGGTGCAATATCATGCATAATTTCTTGGTATAAGGTAAAGGGAATTGCACTCACACTAGCACCCACATCACCTAAGCCATGATAACAATGATCTCCTATTTTAACAGAAACAACAGGAACGCCAACAATAGGTCTATGTTTACCTTTAGTATCATGTCTAGCAATTCTAGCAGCTTCATCACAGAAATGAATAACATGCCCATCAATATTATCAACCAAGAGATCTTTAACCATAGAAATACTAGGTTCAACTTTAATTTGCTCAGGAGGCGTAGGTGTTCTAGTACAGCTCTTACGAACCACAGTTGAAGCTTTAGCGTGTTCCTTTATTCTAACAGGGAAGGGCGGTTTCTTAATATAAGCAGTAGGAATAACAGGATCAGCATTATAAATAATAGTTTCTTCTTCAACTTTAATAGGTTCAACTACTTTAACTTCAATGGGAGGATGGTATTTAAACCACTTCTCGATCAACATGAGTAGCAAAAGATTCACAGAAAGAAGCTACTATCTCAGAGTCAAGCCCATATTTAGTGCTAAATTCACGAAAAGCATCGGTGTCTATAAAGGATTTAACACAATCAAACTTAAGGTTTATACTTGACTCCTTACCTTCGTCGAGTTCCCAATCTTTAGAGTTGCGTTTAATTCTTTCCAATAAGTCCCATTTCAATTCAATATCTTTCTTCATAAAGGAACCAGCACAAGAAGTATCGAGCATGGACCGATCATTATTAGAAAGTCGAGCATAAAAATTCTGGATAATAATTTCTCTCGGGAGCTCATGATTGGGGCATGAATATAACATTGACTTAAGCCTCCCCCAAGCTTGAGCGATACTTTCTCCTTCACGAGGCCAAAAATTATAAATATAATTCCGATCACGATGAACCAGATGCATAGGATAAAACTTCTGATGAAATTCCAATTTCAATCGGTTGTAGTTCCATGTTCCAATATCATCACATAGCCTATACCATGTCAATGCCTTCTCCTTCAAAGATAAAGGAAAGACCTTTTTCTTGACATCATCCTCGGGCAAACCTGCAAGCTTAAATAATCCACAAACTTCATCCACATAGATTAGATGCAAATCAGGATGTAGTGTTCCATCTCCTGCATAAGGATTAGCTAGCAGTTTCTCTATCATACCCAAAGGAATTTCATAATAAATATTTTCAGTAGGTGCAGTAGGTTGAGGAGCATCTCTTTGTGCTTCCCGTCGAGGTGAAGATACCCCGAACAAACCCCTCAGAGGATTATTTTCCATAGTAACAAGTGACAGTAAATTTCAGCACACTATATAAATTTTTCCTTACCAAGTTCCACTCACCAAAGGCGCTTCACTCCCCGGCAACGGCGCCAGAAAAGAGTCTTGATGACCCACAAGTATAGGGGATCTATCGTAGTCCTTTCGATAAGTAAGAGTGTCAAACCCAACGAGGAGCAGAAGGAAATGACAAGCGGTTTTCAGTAAGGTATTCTCTGCAAGCACTGAAATTATCGGTAACAGATAGTTTTGTGATAGGATAATTCGTAACAGATAGCAAGTAACAAATGTAACAAAGGTGGAGCAAGGTGGCCCAATCCCTTTTGTAGCAAGGGATATGCCTGGACAAACTCTTATATAAAGAAAAGCGCTCCCGAGGACACATGGGAATTTTTGTCAAGCTAGTTTTCATCATGCTCATATGATTCACGTTCGTTACTTTGATAATTTGATATGTGGGTGGACCGGTGCTTGGGTGCTGCCCTTACTTGGACAAGCCTCCCACTTATGATTAACCCCTCTCGCAAGCGTCCTCAACTACGAAAGAAGAATTAAGATAAATCTAACCATAGCATGAAACATGTGGATCCAAATCAGCCCCTTATGAAGCAACGCATATACTAGGGTTTAAGCTTCTGTCACTCTAGCAACCCATCATCTACTTATTACTTCCCAATGCATTCCTCTAGGCCCAAATAATGGTGAAGTGTCATGTAGTCGACGTTCACATAACACCACTAGAGGAGAGACAACATACATCTCATCAAAATATCGAACGAATACCAAATTCACATGATTACTTATAACAAGACTTATCCCATGTCCTCAGGAACAAACGTAACTACTCACAAAGCATATTCATGTTCATAATCAGAGGAGTATTAATTATCATTAAGGATCTGAACATATGATCTTCCACCAAGTAAACCAACTAGCATCAACTACAAGGAGTAATCAACACTACTAGCAACCCACAGGTACCAATCTGAGGTTTGAGACAAAGATCGGATACAAGAGATGAACTAGGGTTTGGAGAGGAGATGGTGCTGGTGAAGATGTTGATGGAGATTGACCCCCTCTCGACGAGAGGATCGTTGGTGATGACGATGGCTTCGATTTCCCTCTCCGGGAGGGAAGTTTCCCCGGCAGAACAGCTCCGCCGGAGCCCTAGATTGGTTCTGTCCAAGTTCCGCCTCGAGACGGCGGCGCTTCGTCCCGAAAGCTCCCTTCTGATTTTTTTTCCAGGTCAAAACCCTCCATATAGCAAAAGATGGGCACCGGAGGCCTGCCAGGGGGCCCACAAGCCTGTATGGCGCGCCTAGGGGGTAGGGCGCGCCCCCTGGCTTGTGACCTCCTGGTGGGTCCCCTGATGTATTTTTTCGCCCAATATTTTTTATATAATCCAAAATAATTCTCCGTAGATTTTCAGGACTTTTGGAGTTGTGCAGAATAGGTATCTCAGATTTGCTCCTTTTCTAGTCCAGAATTCCAGCTGCCGGCATTCTCCCTCTTCATGTAAACCTTGTAAAATAAGAGAGAAAAGGCATAAGTATTGTACCATAATGTGTAATGACAGCCATAATGCAATAAATATCAATATAAAAGCATGATGCAAAATGGACGTATCAGCAACCGAATCGGTATCAAATACCAAGGCACTACAACGAGAGTTGGTAAGGTACACATCAATAACATGTATATCATATATACCTTGTTTGGTGTTGGCCGCCTTCTTGTCGGCCAGATACTTGGGGCAGTTCCGCTTCCAGTGGCCAGTACCCTTGCAATGAAAGCACTCAGTTTCTGGCTTGGGTCCAGCCTTGGGTTTCTTCACGGGAGGGGTAACTGCTTTGCCACTCTTCTTGGAGTTACCCTTCTTGCCCTTGCCATTTTTCTTGAAACTAGTGGTTTTATTGACCATCAACACTTGATGCTCCTTCTGGATTTCAGACTCAGCGACTTTCAGCATCGCAAACAGCTCGGCGACTGACTTGTTCATCCCTTCGATGTTATAGTTCAACACAAAGCTCTTGTAGCTAGGTGGCGGTGATTGAAGAACTCTATCAGTGATCGCCTCCGGCGAGAGGGCAATTCCCAACTCAGCCAGACGGTTGGAATACCCAGACATTCTGAGTATGTGCTCACTAACAGACCCGTTTTCCTCCATTTTGCAAGCATAGAATTTATCGGAGGTCTCATACCTCTCGATTCGGGCATTCTTCTCAAAGATAAACTTCAACTCCTGGAACATCTCATATGCTCCATGACGTTCAAAACACCTTTGAAGTCCCGGCTCTAAGCCATACAGCATAGCACACTGAACTATTGAGTAATCATCCGAACGTGACTGCCAGGCGTTCGCAACGTCTGGAGACGACACTAGAGTGGGTGGCTCACCGAGCGGTGCATCAAGGACATAATACTTTTGGGAAGCCGTGAGGATAATCCTTAGATTACGAGCCCAGTCTACAAAGTTACTTCCATCATCTTTCAGCTTAGCTTTCTCTAGGAACGCATTGAAATTCAGGGGAACTACTGCACGAGCCATTGATCTACAACATAAATTTTGCAAAGACAACTTGGACTATTGTTCAAGATAATGAGTTTAGTTAATCATATTACTTAAAAACTCCCACTCAAATTGACATCCCTCTGGTCATCCGAGTGCTACATGATCCAAATTCAGCAACCCAAGTCCGATCATCACGTGAGATGAGGTGGTTTCAATGGTGAGCATCTCCCTATTGATCATATCTACTATATGACTCATGTTCGACCTTTCGGTCTCTTGTGTTCCGAGGCCATGTCTGTACATGCTAGGCTCGTCAAGTTTAACCCGAGTGTTCCGCATGTGCAACACTGGCTTGTGTTGGAAATATGCCCTAGAGGCAATAATAAATTGGTTATTATTATATTTCCTTGTTCATGATAATCGTTTATTATCCATGCTATAATTGTATTGATTGGAAACTCAAATACATGTGTGGGTACATAGACAACACTGTGTCCCTAGTAAGCCTCTAGTTGACTAGCTCGTTGATCAAAGATGGTTAAGGTTTCCTAGCCATTGACATGAGATGTCATTTGATAACGGGATCACATCATTAGGAGAATGATGTGATGGACAAGACCCAAACTGTAAACGTAGCATTTGATCGTGTCAGTTTATTGCTATTGTTTTCTGCATGTCAAGTATCTGTTCCTTTGACCATGAGATCATGCAACTCACTGACACCGGAGGAATACCTTGTGTGTATCAAACGTCGCAACGTAACTGGGTGACTATAAAGGTGCTCTACAGGTATCTCCGAGGGTGTCTGTTGGGTTGGCATGGATCAAGACTGGGATTTGTTACTCCGTGTGACGGAGAGGTATCTCAGGGCCCACTCGGTAATACAACATCACATTGAGCCTTGCAAGCAAAGTGACTAAAGAGTTAGCCACAGGATCTTGTATTACGGAACGAGTAAAGAGACTTGCCGGTAACGAGATTGAACTAGGTATAGTGATACCGACGATCGAATCTCGGGCAAGTAACATACCGAAGAACAAAGGGAACAGCATACGGGATTAACTGAATCCTTGACATAGAGGTTCGACCGATAAAAGATCTTCGTAGAATATGTAGGAGCCAATATGGGCATCCAGGTCCCGCTATTGGTTATTGGCCGTAGAGGTGTCTCGGTCATGTCTACATAGTTCTCGAACCCGCAGGGTCTACACACTTAACGTTTGGTGACGATTAGTATAATTGAGTTATTATGTTGGTGACCGAAAGTTGTTCGGAGTCCCGGATAAGATCCCGGACATGACGAGGATCTCCGGAATAGTCTGGAGGTAAAGATTGATATATGTGATAATAGTGTTTTGATCTCCGGAAGGGTTCCGGAGTTCACCGGAAGGGGTTCCGGATGTTTACCGAAGTGTTCGGGTGCAGCAACACTTTATATGGGCCAAAGGGATAAAGCCCACGAGGTATTGGAAAGTGCAAAAGTAGTTTTGCTGCCGCGTAAGCGGTACTACCGCTTGGTGAAGCGGTACTACCGCCCGAGCGGTACTACCGCTTGTGTGAAGCGGTACTACCGCTTGTGAGCGGTACTACCGCTTGTGCGCGGCTGTGCACGGTTCGGCAGGGATCCGAGTTGGACTCTTTTCCTGCGGGCCAAACCGACCTTGTGCGGGCAAAACCGACCTGGAGGAGGCTTTTACTCCAAGTTTAGACCCCAAGGCTCAACATATAAATAGAGGGGCAGGGCTAGCACACGGGACACATCAAGATTTCCCCAAGCCGTGTGCGGCAACCCTAACCCTCTAGTTCCTCCGTCATAATCTCCGTAGTGCTTGGCAAAGCCCTGCAGAGATTGTTCCTCACCACCATCACCACACCGTCGTGCTGCTGGAACTCAACCACTACTTCACCATCGCTCGCTGGATCGAGGAGGTGAAGGCGTCATCAAGCCGTACGTGTGTTGAACGCGGAGGTGCCGTCCGTTCGGCGCTAGTTCGTGATCGGATCGAGGGACGACTTGCGATTTGGATCGCGGAGACGTTCGACTACATCAACCGCGTTTCTTAAACGCTTCCGCTTAGCGATCTACAAGGGTATGTAGATTCACTCTCCCTCTCGTAGATGCTCATCACCATGGATAGATCTTGTGTGTGCGTAGGAAATTTTTTGTTTCCCATGCAACGTTCCCCAACAGTGGTATCAGAGCTAGGTCTATGCGTAGATGAGATCTCGAGTAGAACACAAACGAGTTGTGGGCGTGGGTGTATACATATTGCTTGCCGTTACTAGTTGATATTTGATTCGGCGGTACTATGAGATGAAGCGGCCCGGACCGACATTACGCGTACACTTACGCGAGACAGGTTCCTTCAATTAACATGTAACTTCGTTGCATAAAGATGGCTAGCGGGTGTCTGTCTCTCTCACTTTAGTCGAATCGATTTCAATGAAGAGGGTTCTTTTAGAAGATCAAAAAGCAATCACTACACCACGTTGTGGTTTTGCGTAGGTAAGAACGGTTCTTGCAAACCCGTAGCAGCCACGTAAAATTTGCAACAACAATTAGAGGACGTCTAACTTGGTTTTGCAGGGTATGTTGTGATGTGATATGGCCAATTACATGATGAGATATATGTGATGTATGAGATGATCATGTGTTGTATAGAATATCACGACTTGCATGTCGATGAGTACGGCAACTGGCAGGAGCCATAGAGTTGTCTTTAATTATTGTATGACCTGCGTGTCAATCATTAAGCGCTATGTAATGCTTTACTTTATCGCTAATCGTTAGCAATAGTCGTGGAAGCAACAGTCGGCGCGACAACCTCATGGCGACACGTTGATGGAGATCAAGATGATGGAGATCATGGTGTCATGCCGGTGACGATGGAGATCATGCCGGTGCTTTGGAGATGGAGATCAAAAGCACAAGTTCATGGCCATATCATGTCACTTATGATTTGCATGTGATGTTAATCCTTTTATGCATCTTATTTTGCTTAGGATGACGGTAGCATTATAAGGTGATCCCTCACTTAAATTTCAAGATAAAATTGTGTTCTCCCCGAATGTGCACCGTTGCGAAAGTTCGTCGTTTCGAGACACGCCGTGATGATCGGGTGTGATAGACTCTACGTTCACATACAACGGGTGTAAGCCATGTTGCACGTGCGGAAACACTCGGGTTAAACTTGACGAGCCTAGCATGTACAGACATGGCCTCGGAACACAAGAGACCGAAAGGTCGAACATGAGTCATATAGTAGATATGATCAACATGAAGATGTTCACCATTGAAACCACCTCGACTCACGTGATGATCGGACTTGAGTTGGTGGATTTGGATCATGTTACACTCGAATGACCGGAGGGATGTCAATTTGAGTGGGAGTTTTTTAAATAATATGATTAACTAAACTCATTATCTAGAACAATAGTCTAAAGTTGTCTTTGCTATATTTATGTTGTAGATCATGGCTCGCGCAGTAGCACCCCTGAATTTTAATGCGTTCCTAGAGAAAGCTAAGTTGAAAGATGATGGAAGTAACTTTGTGGACTGGGCCCGTAATCTAAGGATTATCCTTACGGCTTCCCAGAAGGCTTATGTCCTTGATGCACCGCTTGGTGATCCACCCGCTCCAGTTGAGTCTCTAGACGTTGTGAACGCCTGGCAGGCTCGTTCTGATGATTACTCAATAGTTCAATGTGCAATGTTGTATGGCTTAGAACCGGGACTTCAAAGACGTTTTGAACGTCATGGAGCATATGAGATGTTCCAGGAGTTGAAGTTTATCTCTCAGAAGAATGCCCGGATCGAGAGATATGAGATCTCCGACAAATTCTATGCTTGCAAGATGGAGGAGAACGGGTCTATCAGTGATCACGTGCTCAGAATGTCTGGGTACTCCACCCGTCTGGCTGAGTTAGGGATGCCCCTTCCGCCAGAGGCTATCACTGACAGAGTTCTTCAATCATTGCCACCTAGCTACAAGAGCTTCGTGTTGAACTATAACATGCACGGGATGAACAAGTCAGTCGCCGAGCTGTTTGCGATGCTGAAAGCCGCTGAGTCTGAAATTCAGAAGGAGCATCAAGTGTTGATGGTCAATAAAACCACTAGTTTCAAGAAAAATGGCAAGGGTAAGAAGGGTAACTCCAAGAAGAGTGGCAAAGCAGTTGCTCCTCTCGTGAAGAAACCCAAGGCTGGACCCAAACCAGAAACTGTGTGTTTTCATTGCAAGGGAACTGGACACTGGAAGCGGAATTGCCCCAAGTATTTGGCTGACAAGAAGGCGGCCAACAACAAACAAGGTATATATGATATACATGTTATTGATGTGTACCTTACCAACTCTCGTTGTAGTGCCTGGGTATTTGATACCGGTGCGGTTGCTCATATTTGCAACTCAAAACAGGAACTGCGGAATAAACGGAGGCTGGCAAAGGACGAAGTGACGATGCGCGTGGGAAATGGTTCCAAGGTTGATGTGATCGCCGTCGGCACGCTCGCTCTTCGATTACCGTCGGGATTAGTGATGAACCTAAATAAGTGTTATTTGGTGCCTGCGTTAAGCATGAACATTATATCTGGATCTTGTTTATTGCGAGACGGTTACTCATTTAAATCAGAGAATAATGGTTGTTCTATTTATATGAGTAATATCTTTTATGGTCATGCACCCAATGTGAGGGGTTTATTCTTATTGAATCTCGATAGTAATGATACACATGTTCATAACATTGATGCCAAAAGATGTAGAATTGATAATGATAATACCACTTTCTTGTGGCACTGCCGTTTAGGTCATATTGGCGTAAAACGCATGAGGAAGCTCCATGCTGATGGACTTTTGGAGTCACTTGATTTTGAATCACTTGACACATGTGAGCCATGCCTCATGGGCAAGATGACTAAAACGCCGTTCTCTGGAACAATGGAACGGGCAAGTGACTTATTGGAAATCATACATACTGATGTGTGCGGTCCGATGAGCATTGAGGCGCGCGGTGGTTATCGTTACTTTCTCACCTTCACTGATGACTTAAGTAGATATGGGTATATTTACTTAATGAAACACAAGTCTGAAACATTTGAAAAGTTCAAACAATTTCAGAGTGAAGTTGAGAATCATCGTAACAAGATGATTAAATTCCTACGATCTGATCGAGGAGGAGAATATCTGAGTTATGAGTTTGGCAGTCACTTAAGACAGTGTGGAATTGTTTCACAATTGACACCGCCTGGAACACCACAGCGTAATGGTGTGTCCGAACGTCGTAATCGAACCTTATTGGATATGGTGCGATCTATGATGTCTCTTGCCGATTTGCCACTATCGTTTTGGGGTTATGCATTAGAGACAGCTGCATTCACTTTAAATAGGGCACCATCGAAATCCGTTGAGACGACGCCATATGAACTTTAGTTTGGCAAGAAGCCAAAGCTGTCGTTTCTTAAAGTTTGGGGATGTGATGCTTATGTCAAAAAGCTTCAGCCTGAAAAGCTGGAACCCAAAGCGGAGAAATGCGTCTTCATAGGATACCCAAAAGAGACAGTTGGGTATACCTTCTACCTCAGATCCGAAGGCAAAGTGTTTGTCGCTAAAAATGGAACATTTCTTGAGAAAGAGTTTCTCTCGAAAGAATTGAGTGGGAGGAAGATAGAACTTGATGAGGTTGTTGAACCTTTACTTCAACCCGAGAGTAGCGCAGCGCAGAAAGTTGTTTCTGTGGAGCCTACATTAGCTGAAGAGGAAGTTAATGATGATGATCATGAAGCTTTGGATCAAGTTGCTATCGAACCTCGTAGGTCGACAAGGACGCGTACTGCTCTCGAGTGGTACGGCAACCCTGTCTTAGAGGTCATGTTGTTAGACAACGATGAACCTACGAGCTATGGAGAAGCGATGATGGGCCCGGATTCCGAGAAGTGGTTAGAGGCCATGAAATCCGAGATGGGATCCATGTATGAAAACAAAGTATGGACTTTGGAAGTATTACCTGAAGGGCGTAAAGCCATTCAGAACAAATGGATCTTTAAGAGGAAGACGGACGCGGACGGTAATGTCACCGTCTATAAAGCTCGACTTGTGGCAAAGGGTTTTTCACAAGTTCAAGGAGTTGACTACGATGAGACCTTCTCACCCGTAGCGATGCTTAAGTCCGTCAGAATCATGTTAGCAATAGCTGCCTTTTTCGATTATGAAATTTGGCAGATGGATGTCAAAACAGCGTTCCTTAACGGTTACCTTAAGGAAGAGTTGTATATGATGCAACCAGAAGGTTTTGTCGATCCAGAGAATGCTGACAAAGTTTGCAAACTCCAGCGATCCATTTATGGACTGGTGCAAGCATCTCGGAGTTGGAATCTTCGTTTTGATGAGGTGATCAAAGCGTTCGAGTTTATACAAGTTTACGGAGAAGCTTGTATTTACAAGAAAGTGAGTGGGAGCTCTATAGCGTTTCTAATATTATATGTGGATGACATATTACTGATTGGAAACAATATAGAAATGCTGGAAAGCGTAAAGGAATATTTGAACAAGAGTTTTTCAATGAAGGACCTAGGAGAAGCTGCTTTCATATTAGGCATCAAGATCTATAGAGATAGATCGAGACGCTTAATAGGACTTTCACAAAGCACATACCTTGACAAAGTTTTGAAGAAGTTCAAAATGGATCAGTCCAAGAAGGGGTTCTTGCCTGTATTGCAAGGTATGAAGTTGAGTAAGACTCACTGCCCAGTGACTGCAGAAGATAGAGAAAAGATGAGTGTCATCCCCTATGCTTCGGCCATAGGCTCTATCATGTATGCAATGCTGTGCACAAGACCCGATGTCAGCCTTGCCATAAGTATGGTCGGAAGGTTTCAAAGTGATCCAGGAATGAAACACTGGACGGCGGTCAAGAATATCCTGAAGTACCTGAAAAGGACTAAGGACATGTTTCTCGTTTATCGAGGTGATCAAGAGCTCGTCGTAAAGGGTTACGTCGATGCAAGCTTTGACACTGATCCGGATGACTCAAAGTCGCAAACCGGATACGTATTTATTCTAAATGGGGGTGCGGTTAGCTGGTGCAGTTCCAAGCAAAGCGTGGTAGCAGATTCTACATGCGAAGCGGAGTACATTGCTGCCTCGGAGGCGGCGAAGGAAGGTGTCTGGATGAAGGAGTTCATGACAGATCTTGGAGTAGTGCCTAGTGCACTTAACCCAATGACTCTGTTTTGTGATAATACTGGTGCAATTGCTCTAGCCAAGGAACCAAGATTTCACAAGAGGACCAGACACATAAAGCGACGTTTCAATTCCATCCGCGATTACATCAAGGAGGACGACATAAATATTTGCAAAGTACACACGGATCTAAATGTTGCAGATCCGATGACTAAACCTCTTCCAAGGGCTAAACATGAACAACACCAGAACTGCATGGGTGTTCGATTCATTACAATGTAAATCACATAGTGATGTGAACTAGATTATTGACTCTAGTGCAAGTGGGAGACTGTTGGAAATATACCCTAGAGGCAATAATAAATTGGTTATTATTATATTTCCTTGTTCATGATAATCGTTTATTATCCATGCTATAATTGTATTGATTGGAAACTCAAATACATGTGTGGGTACATAGACAACACTGTGTCCCTAGTAAGCCTCTAGTTGACTAGCTCGTTGATCAAAGATGGTTAAGGTTTCCTAGCCATTGACATGAGATGTCATTTGATAACGGGATCACATCATTAGGAGAATGATGTGATGGACAAGACCCAAACTGTAAACGTAGCATTTGATCGTGTCAGTTTATTGCTATTGTTTTCTGCATGTCAAGTATCTGTTCCTTTGACCATGAGATCATGCAACTCACTGACACCGGAGGAATACCTTGTGTGTATCAAACGTCGCAACGTAACTGGGTGGCTATAAAGGTGCTCTACAGGTATCTCCGAGGGTGTCTGTTGGGTTGGCATGGATCAAGACTGGGATTTGTTACTCCGTGTGACGGAGAGGTATCTCAGGGCCCACTCGGTAATACAACATCACATTGAGCCTTGCAAGCAAAGTGACTAAAGAGTTAGCCACAGGATCTTGTATTACGGAACGAGTAAAGAGACTTGCCGGTAACGAGATTGAACTAGGTATAGTGATACCGACGATCGAATCTCGGGCAAGTAACATACCGAAGAACAAAGGGAACAGCATACGGGATTAACTGAATCCTTGACATAGAGGTTCGACCGATAAAAGATCTTCGTAGAATATGTAGGAGCCAATATGGGCATCCAGGTCCCGCTATTGGTTATTGGCCGTAGAGGTGTCTCGGTCATGTCTACATAGTTCTCGAACCCGCAGGGTCTACACACTTAACGTTTGGTGACGATTAGTATAATTGAGTTATTATGTTGGTGACCGAAAGTTGTTCGGAGTCCCGGATAAGATCCCGGACATGACGAGGATCTCCGGAATAGTCTGGAGGTAAAGATTGATATATGTGATAATAGTGTTTTGATCTCCGGAAGGGTTCCGGAGTTCACCGGAAGGGGTTCCGGATGTTTACCGAAGTGTTCGGGTGCAGCAACACTTTATATGGGCCAAAGGGATAAAGCCCACGAGGTATTGGAAAGTGCAAAAGTAGTTTTGCTGCCGCGTAAGCGGTACTACCGCTTGGTGAAGCGGTACTACCGCCCGAGCGGTACTACCGCTTGTGTGAAGCGGTACTACCGCTTGTGAGCGGTACTACCGCTTGTGCGCGGCTGTGCACGGTTCGGCAGGGATCCGAGTTGGACTCTTTTCCTGCGGGCCAAACTGACCTTGTGCGGGCAAAACCGACCTGGAGGAGGCTTTTACTCCAAGTTTAGACCCCAAGGCTCAACATATAAATAGAGGGGCAGGGCTAGCACACGGGACACATCAAGATTTCCCCAAGCCGTGTGCGGCAACCCTAACCCTCTAGTTCCTCCGTCATAATCTCCGTAGTGCTTGGCGAAGCCCTGCAGAGATTGTTCCTCACCACCATCACCACGCCGTCGTGCTGCTGGAACTCAACCACTACTTCACCATCGCTCGCTGGATCGAGGAGGTGAAGGCGTCATCAAGCCGTACGTGTGTTGAACGCGGAGGTGCCGTCCGTTCGGCGCTAGTTCGTGATCGGATCGAGGGACGACTTGCGATTTGGATCGCGGAGACGTTCGACTACATCAACCGCGTTTCTTAAACGCTTCCGCTTAGCGATCTACAAGGGTATGTAGATTCACTCTCCCTCTCGTAGATGCTCATCACCATGGATAGATCTTGTGTGTGCGTAGGAAAATTTTTGTTTCCCATGCAACGTTCCCCAACAGCTTGCACCCGTTGTATGTGAACGTAGAGTCTATCACACCCGATCATCACGTGGTGTCTCAAAACGACGAACTTTCGCAACGGTGCACACTCGGGGAGAACACAATTTTATCTTGAAATCTTAGTGAGGGATCACCTTATAATGCTACCGTCGTCCTAAGCAAAACAAGGTGCATAAAAGGATTAACATCACATGCAAATCATAAGTGACATGATATGGCCATGATCTTGTGCTTTTGATCTCCATCTCCAAAGCACCGGCATGATCTCCATCGTCACCGGCATGACACCATGATCTCCATCATCTTGATCTCCATCAACGTGTCGCCATCGGGGTTGTCGTGCCAACCATGCTTCTACTACTATAGCTACCGCTTAGCGATAAAGTAAAGCATTACATAGCGCTTAATGAGTGACATGCAGGCCACATAATTAATTAAAGACAACCCTATGGCTCCAGCCGGTTGCCGTATCAACATGCAAGTTGATATAAATTATTACAAAACATGATCATCTCATACATCTAACATATATCATCATGTCTTTGGCCATATCATATCACAACATACCCTGCAAAAACAAGTTAGACATCCTCTAATTTGTTGTTGCATGTTTTACGTGGCTGCTATGGGTATCTAGCAAGAACGATTCTTACCTACGCAAAACCACAACGGCGATATACAAGTTGCTATTTAACCTTCTACAAGGACCGCCTTTGTCGAATCCGATTCAACTAAAGTAGGAGAGACAGACACCTGCCAGCCATCTTATGCAACAAAGTTACATGTCCGTAGATGGAACCGGTCTCATGTACGAGGACATGTAAGGTTGGTCCGGGCCGCTTCATCCCACAATACCGCTGAATCAAGAAAAGACTAAGGAGGAAAGCAATCTGAATATCAACGCCCACAAACTCCTTTGTGTTCTACTCGTGATCTCATCTACGCATAGACCTAGCTCATGATGCCACTGTAGGGGAACGTTGCATCGGAAACAAAAATTTTCCTACGCACATACAAGATCTATCCATGGTGATGAGCATCTACGAGAGGAGAGATCGGATCCACATACCCCTGTACATCGCTAAGCGGGAAGCGTTAAGAAACGCGGTTGATGTAGTCGAACGTCTTCGCGATCCAAATCGCAAGCCGTCCCGCGATCCAATCACGATCTAGCGTCGAATGGACGACACCTTCGTGTTCAGCACAGGTACAGCTCGATGACGATCTCCGCCTCCTTGATCCAGCAAGCGAGGGTGGAGAGGTAGATCGGTTCTCTGGCAGCACGACGGCGTGGCGGCGGTGGTGGTGGAGTTGATCCGGCAGAGCTTCGCTAAGCAACGCCGAGTCAAACTAGAGGAGAGGCAATCTAGGGGAGAGGGAGGGATGTGACGTGGCTTAAGGTGGTGGCAGCCCTCCCTCCCCTCTCATATATATAGGGGGAGAGGGAGAGGGGGTCGGCCCCCTAGGATTCCTGCCCCTAGGGGCGGCGGCCAAGAGAGGGGGGCGGTGGCCAAGGGGTGCCTTGGCCCCCAAGGCAAGGTGGACGACCCCCTTTAGGGTTCCCCCCTCCACCCTTCGGCCGCATGGGCCTTGTGGGAGGGGCGGCCAGCCCACCAGGGGCTGGTGTGCCCCCTCTCACAGCCCATGGGGCTCTCCGGTGTTGGTGGACCCCTTCCGATGGACTCCGAAACCCTTCCGGCATCCCCGATACTTTACCGGTGACGCCCGAACCTTTTCCGGTGACCAACACGGAACTTCCTATATATCAATTTTTACCTCCGGACCATTCCGGAGCTCCTCATAACGTCCGGGATCTCATCCGGGACTCTAAACAACCTTCGGTCACCAACATACATATCTCAATAATACCGAAACATCACCGAACGTTAAGTGTGTAGACCCTGCGGGTTCGAGAACTATGTAGACATGACCGAGACACCTCTGCGGTCAATAACCAATAGCGGGACCTGGATGCCCATATTGGTTCCTACATATTCTACGAAGATCTTTATCGGTTGAACCTCTATGTCAAGGATTCAGTTAATCCTGTACGCTGTTCCCTTTGTTTATTGGTATGTTACTTGCCCGAGATTCGATCGTCGGTATCTCTATACCTAGTTCAATCTCGTTACCGGCAAGTCTCTTTACTCGTTCTGTAATACAAGACCCCGTGGCTAACACTTTAGTCACTTTGCTTGCAAGGCTTATTGTAATGTTGTATTACCGAGTGGGCCCTGAGATACCTCTCCGTCACACGGAGTAACAAATCCCAGTCTTGATCCATGTCAACTCAACAGACACCTTCGGAGATACCTGTAGAGCATCTTTATAGTCACCCAGTTATGTTGTGACGTTTGATACACACAAGGTACTCCTCCGGTGTCAGTGAGTTACATGATCTCATGGTCATAGGAACACATACTTGACATGCAGAAAACAATAGCAATAAACTGACACGATCATATGCTACATTCATAGTTTGGGTCTTGTCCATCACATCATTCTCCTAATGATGTGATCCCGTTATCAAATGACAACTCTTGTCCATGGCTAGGAAACCTTGACCATCTTTGATCAACGAGCTAGTCCTATAGAGGCTCACTAGGGACATGTTGTTGTCTATATACCCACACATGTATTTGAGTTTCCAATCAATACAATTTAGCATGGATAATAAATATTTATCATGAACAAGGAAATATAATAATAACCATTTTATTATTGCCTCTAGGGCATATTTCCAACATGACCAACACTTAAATGAGCTGTTAATAACAAGCTTTAATATGTATATCTTTACTAACCAATAATCATGAATCTATACCCTTTCATATTACTATGTCAATATAATCAAATCACGCAAGCCATATTTGGTGATCTACATGCAAGTTTTTTATTATATCTCTCTTATATACCTATCATTTTTTGACTAAATATATAATCTGTGTAAATTAATACTTCCTATTTCAGAGACTCTCAAAAGGATTTAAGTGAATCATGAGATTGCTATTGATTTCTACAAACTATAATTTCTACCATGCTCTAAAGATATAAGTGAAGCACATGAGCATAATTGCCTTAATTCAAAAGATATAAGCGAAGCATAATGAGCATTCTAATAAATATGACGATTGCGTGTCTCTCTCAAAAGGTGTGTGCAGCAAACAATGATTGTGGCAAACTAAAAAACAAACAAAATACAATACACGACACTCCAGTAGAACTCATATCATGTGATGAATAAAAATATAGCTCCAAGAAACATACCGATGGATTGTAGACGAAAGAGTGGATGCCATCCGGGGCATTCCCAAGCTTAGACGCTTGGGGTCTTCCTTTAATATTACCTTGAGCTGCCTTGGGCGTTCCCAAGCTTAGGGTCTTGCCGCTCCTTATTCCTTTATTCATCGTGATCTCACCCAAAACTTGAAACTCTAGCACACAAAATTCAACAAAAATCTTGTGAGATCCTTTATTAGTATAATAATAAGATCAAATATCTTAAGTACCGTTATAAATAGATTTATAATTGTTCTTGCATAATACCTACTGTATTCTAACTTTCCCATGACTTATACCCCCTGATACACTCCATAGAATCATTAAAACAAGTACACTATGCAAGTAAAAACATAATTTATCTAAAACAGAATAGTCTGTAATGATCAGTACTAAAAACATACTTATGTAATTCCGAAAATTCTGAAAAATTAGGACAGCTTGGGAAATTTGTATCTCACTACTGTGTAAAATTTTCAGAAATCTATGACGTTCCAGTAAAAATTTAAAAATTCAAATATTGGGTGTAAAAGTTTCTGTATTTGCATCGTATCAATTCAACTATCAATCAAATCATCCCAAAGACTTTACTTGGCACAAACACTAACTAAAATATAAAACACAATCATTACAACAGCAACAATCATGTCGTCACAAAAAAAAGAATATAAAATTTGCTGGGTTGTCTCACAACAAGCTCTTTCTTTATAGTCATCAAGATATCCTTGGGCTAATGATGATGCTCACATAAAAGACAAGAAGTGAAGCACGAAGAGAGCATCATATAACATATAACAAAGATATTTAAGTCTAATCCTCTTGAAAGGACGTGGATGTCGCCTAGAGGGGGGGTGAATAGGCGCTTTAAAATAATTACAATTTAGGCTTGAACAAATGCGGAATAAAACTAGTGTTTAATTAGTCAAGCACAAAACCTAAAAGAACTAGGCTCACCTATGTGCACCAACAACTTATGCTAAGCAAGATAAACAACTAAATGATAGCAAGATATATAACAAGAAACAATATGGCTATCACAAAGTAAAGTGCATAAGTAAAGGGCTCGGGTAAGAGATAACCGAGGCACGTGGAGACGATGATGTATCCCGAAGTTCACACCCTTGCGGATGCTAATCTCCGTTTGGAGCGGTGTGGAGGCACAATGCTCCCCAAGAAGCCACCAGGGCCACCGTAATCTCCTCACGCCCTCGCACAATGCTAGATGCCGTGATTCCACTAAGGGACCCTTGAGGGCGGTCATCGAATCCGTACAAATGGCAAACCTTGGGGGAGGTCACCGAACCCGTACACTTTGGCAACCCTTGGGGGCGGTCACCGGTACCCGTACAAATTGCTCGGGGCAATCTCCACAACCTAATTGGAGACTCGACGCTTGCCCGGAGCTTTACACCACAATGATTGAGCTCCGAGAGACCACCAACCATCTAGGGCGCCAAGGCACCCAAGAGGAACAAGCTCTAGGGTGCTCAAACACCCAAGAGTAATAAGCTTCTCAAACTTTACTTCCACGTATCACCGTGGAGAACTCAAACCCATGCACCAAATGCAATGGCAAGGGCACACGGAGTGCCCAAGTCCTTCTCTCCCAAATCCCACCATAACAACTAATGCTATGGAGGAAAATGAGGGGAAGAACAAAGAAGAACACGAAGAACTCCAAGATCTAGATCCAAGGGGTTTCCCTCACATAGAGGAGAAAGTGATTGGTGGAAATGTGGATCTAGATCTCCTCTTTCTTTTCCCTCAAGAACTAGCAAGAATAATTGTAGGGATTGAGAGTTAGCAAGCTCGAAGAAGGTCAACAACGGGGGGGGGGGGAACTCGAGCTCTGAAGGAATAGAACCATTGGGGAAGAAGACACCCTTAAATAGGTCCCCATGAATCTGCTCGTTATGTGCAGAATAACATAGGGGCGGTACAACCGCTATGCACACCGGTACAACCGCTAGGACCGAGCACGGGTGGTGGCGTGGCAAAGTCCCGAGAGGTACAACCGCTCCGGACACCAGTAGTACCGGTCAAAACGAGTTGATCGGAACAACCGGGCCACCACCGCCCAAGAACCGCTCAACAACAGAACCCAGTCCGGTGGTAGGGCGGTGCTGGGCCGGTACAACCGCCCGAAGCTACTCTCCAGGGTTGGCCAGATCTTGGGCGGTACAACCGCCCAGAGGCAGCGGTACAACCGCTGGCATCAACCTGAGAGCAGCAACCCCAGGGTATCACCCCTGGGGCGGAAGTTGCACCGGACGTACCGGCCTAGCGGTACAACCGCTAGGGACCTTCAGGACCAATGAACACGAAACTGATGAATGTAGGGATTCCAGAACTGCCATAGCTTCTGTAAATGAGCTCTGAATTGAGCAAACTCAAGCTTGTTGGATTCAGGACGACAAGAGCTATCCAACAACAATATAGAGATGTGAAACCTCTATGAAAGAAGAACCGGCAAAAACTCCAACATCGAAAACATCATAGAAGATGCATATGGACTCCGTTTTCGATGAACTCGGGCTTGTCAGGAAGATGGCCATAAGCTCAAGAACCCACATAGAGAAAAACCAACCAAGAACCAAGAAAGATGATGATGCCAAGAATGCAATGGTTTGAGCTCTCAACGAACGATATGATCAAGCTACTCACTTGAGATCCCCCCATGATAGTACGACTATCTATCCTCTAACCCGGTCTCCCAACTACCACCATGAGACCGGTAAAATAGAAAACCCTATCAAGGTCAAACCTTTGACTTGCACATAGTCCACTTGAGCTAGATGATGACGATCTTGTCCTCCTCAAGATGGGCCACCTTTCTTGATTGCGCCGGCTCGATGAAGACTGGTAGATTTCTCCCCCATACTCCACTATGGGTGAGCCACTCTTTGGAACATCTTCACAAGTCCATTGTCACCACAATGGACGGCAAGCTTCAAGCATGATCTCTCCGTGATGCTTCAATTGAACTTGCACACTGCAACCTTGATGACAATCACCACTTGATGTCATCTTCCATGTGTTGTATGTGATCTTCCTCTTGATGCAAGCCCATGGAAATATACCTAACCCCACTTGATGTTATCACCATTAATATAGACACAAAGCAGGACGTAGGCTATTACCTCCATCGGAGGGGCCGAACCTGGGTAAACTCGCCTCCCGTTCCCGTTTAACCCCTTTGAGTCGCCACCTAGCGGCGATGGCCTCACACCGAAGTCCTTGCACGAGGACATCTGCCGTGACAAAACCACGACACTTACCATACCATGGGATCACTTGATCCCTTTCGGTACATCTTGTACGCTTTGTGTGTCGATCAACTTGATTCACTCTTTGACTTAGTCTTGATCAACCTTGTATCTTATCTTCTCTCTTCATAAAGATGATGTCTTGAAGGTAAACATGAATGCTCACACAATCTTCTTCTTCAAGACATGCTTGCAATAAGCTCAACTCTCACATGACCAATCTTTGGATAAATCCTTGAATACCACCTTGGTCACCATATAAAATCCTTGAAACCAAAATATGGACTTCAAGAAGTGCCTATGGACAAATCCTTCGAATATAACTCAAGGCAACCATTAGTCCATAGGGATTGTCATCAATTACCAAAACCACATATGGAGAAATATGCTCTAACACCTCTTCCTATGCATAGGCATTTTATAGGAAAACAAATTACCAAGACAAGAAATATATAGCACATGCAAATAGGAAGAATGAAACATTAATAATTTCAACACAAAAAGAGGTAAGTGAGTAACATGAATATTTCTATAACCATATTTCCCTCTCTCCTAATAATTACACGTAGGACCATATTCAAATTCAACAATATAGCTATCATATGAAATATTGTCTCCATGATCCACATGCATAAAAGTTTTACAATCTTCCAAGATGGTGGGATTAACATTAACTAATGTCATGACCTATCCAAACCCACTTTTATCAATAAAATCATAAGATTGAACACTCTCCGAAGATGTGGGATTCTTTTTACCTAAAGTTGACACTCTTCCAAACCCACTTTCAATACTATGACAATTTTCATTATCAATAGTAGATTCATTAGGAGGCCTAAATAAATTTTCAAGATCAAAAGAAACATCATCACCCCAATCATGATCATTGGCACAATTGACTTCATGGAATCCATATTAACATCATTGCAATCATGCTTTTCATTCAACAAGTGTATCCCAATAGCATTTACTTTTATAACTTCTTCATTAGCTATTGGTTTACGACAAGAAGCAAATTTGAAAAGATTAGCAAGTGGATGCGGATCTATTTATTTTATTTGTAACCTTTATATTATGTCATTGTGTTTCAATGGTAAGGATAACATAACTAGGCAAGTAAAAAAATAGAACAAGTAAATGAGGTGTGTGTGTAGGTACCTCGAGTTGTTTGATGATACCTCCCCGACAATGACGTCAGAAATCCTTCTGCTACTTTATGTAGATGTGTTGGGTTTTTCCCCGAAGAGGAAGGGATGGATGTAGTAAAGTAGCAACAAGCATTTCCCTCTGTGAGAACCAAGGTTTATCGAACCAATAGGAGGATCACGCAAACACCTGTTAACAATACCTACACATACAAGAACAAAAATACTTGCACCCAACGCGGGTAACAGGTTTGTCAATCCCCTTGTACTCGTTGATGCAAGGATCAAACCTGATAGTGGTAGATAGATAAATTACTAAGTAAAATAAATATAAAAGGTAAATAATTGCAGCAAGGTAAATAGGGTTTTAGTAAATATATTTAGTAGCCCGGGGGCCATAATTTTCACTAGAGGCATCTCTCTCAAGAACATAACATACGATGGGTAAACAAACCGTTGGGCAATTGTTAGATAAGCGCATAGTTATGACGTCATTCATGGCATGATCATCTACATAAGCATTACTACCGTGACAATTAGACCGAAACGGCTCTGCATCTACTACTATTACTCCACCAATCGACCACTATCCATCATGCATCTATGATATTAAGTTCATGACAAACAAAGTAACGCTTTAAGCAAGATGACATAATGTAGACAAAGTAAGACAAACAATATATTCAGACCCAGTCATTTATCCTTAGTGAAAACAATACAGATACGTGCCTCGCTATCCCTTCTGTCACGAGGTGATGACACCGCAAGATTGAACCCACTACCATGCACCACTCCCTCTGATGACCTACTCATCTACTTGGCCAAAACAAACTCACAGATCAGAAAGCATACATAGCTGTAACAATCATACATAATAAAGTTCAGATTTGACTCAATTACTTGTAATGAATAATCTGATCATAAACCCACAATTCATCGGATCCCAACAAACACACCGCAAAAGAGGATTACATTGGATAGATCTCCGAGGAGAACATTGTATTGAAGATCAGAGAGAGAGAGAGAGAGAGTGAGAGAGAGAGAGAGATCTAGCTAATCACTATGGATCCATAGGTCTGTGATGGACTACTCACACATCATCATGGAGAAAGCAAGTTTGATGAAGATAGCCTCCGTGATCGATTCCCCCTCCGGCAGAGTACCGACGGAGGCCTCCAGATGGGATCGCGGAAGAACAGAGGCTTGCGACGGCAGAAAAATTATTTCGGGTCTCCTTCTGATGGTTTTGGGATTTTAGGGAACTTATAAAAGTGGAATTAGGTCAAGCGGACCTACGAGGGGCCCACAAGCTCACACGGCGTGCCCCCCGGGGGCGCGCCGCCTGAGCTTGTGGCCCTCTCGTGTGGCATCTGGCCTCCTTCCAATGCTCCTAGGGTCCCTTTTGGTCGAGAAAAAACCACCGTAAAGTTTCGTTCCAATTGAAGTTCGTTTGGTATTGGTTTCCAGTGAAACAAAAAATAGGCAAAAAAAGGAACTGACACTTGTCACTAGATTAATAGGTTAGTTTCCAAAAATGATATAAAATGGCCTCTAAAGCATATAAGATTGATAATATAATAGCATGAAACAATAAAAAATTACAGATACGTTGGAAAAGTATCAGGGCCGTGGTGAATCCTTCCCCTTTTCGGCCAATCCACCGAGGCAGTTGGCCTCCTGGTCAGCCGTGAATCCCGACTGAGGGGACCCCTGGGAGATCGACGTGCTTCAACGCAAGATCAAGGCGGTGGTCAGTAAGGGCGCGAGCCTGGCGGATGCAGTCCACATACTACTCTACCACTGGATCCTTCCGCTCCAAGCCCGCGCACACCCGATGTGGGAGTTCCGGCCCGAGGGCGATACGATGATACATGCCTTCATACAAAGAGGGGACTTTTGGTGGGATGTGGAGGCCCTTGTTTGACCCCGAGATGATTTCTTCCCCTGCCGAGTTGAAGACATCGGTTTCTGCCGAGCTCTTCCGGTCGACGAGGTAACTTTATTTATTGAGTTCTTTTTTTCACGTCTGTCCCTCTTCCCTCGCGGCGTCTAACTAGCCCCCCCTTAACACAAGTATGGCGTAGACGAGCTGAGAAGATGAAGTGGCCGACCCCGCTTCTAGAGGATCCACTGATCCCCATACTTGCAGAACTTCTAGTTGGTGACACTTGTGAGGCGGAGGCAAGCACGAAGGAGAGAAAGAACCGGACAAAGAATCCGTTCGACCCAAAGGGAACTCCTAGTGCTGCGTAGATCAAGGAAAGAAAGAACAGGACGAAGAACATGTACTCTCAAGGAGGTGCTTTGGATACAACCGCGGCGGCTCATTCGAGTTCTTCCTCTCGGCTGAGCTCTTCCGATCAAGAGAAGAGGAAGAACATGACGAAGTTCTCGTCTTCTTCGAAAACTTCAACGGAAGGGTCGTGAAAAGTCTTCGGACGACATCGGCTGGAGAGACCGAGCCATAGAGACCGTGTCGGGCTCTTCAGAGAGCTGGGAACAACCAGCATCCGAAGGGGTCGAAGAACATGATGCTACTCGACAATTCAAGCGTCTGAGAAAAGGTTACGTCACTCCGATCAATAGGACTTCGATTCATACGGAGGTTATTAGCTCGGATTCGTCCAAGGACTCCCCACTATGTCGAGGTATCCGAATACCCAAAGGTTCTATGCTCAAAGGTTCCATTCAGCCCTTTTTTTCGTCTAAAGCGGTACTCAAAGGTTCTATGCTCATCTTTTTCCTGTCCAATCCTGTAGAAATTATTCTATCGAGGGTGATTTCGATGGGAAAGTCTGCTCGATCCCACGACGGTCTTGCTACCAAGGTGGGAGAAGGAGGTGGAGGCGGCTTCAAAGAATCCTGCCCTTGACGCAACATGGTGCGAGTGGCCATGACAAGGTGCAGGAGGGCCGTGGGAGGTGCAAGAGAGACGCCAGACCAAGAAGGGGTGGTCGGTGGATGACAGGGAAAACTCCCATGTATTGCAATTGGCTCCCTAGAACAGAGCCGTTGGGTTTACGGATACAAGCTTTGATCGCCAAAGATGGGTATGAGTAGAGAGAATTTGTAGGGCATGTCCTAAAGAAAATATGGGTAGCAAAACGGGACATGTAAGCCGTTGGGGCAGTTTTTTTTTTTTTGGCACTTTGACACTTCGTAGGGATTGGACATAAGTTTACCAACTCTGTTTGATATGCTCTTACATCATTATCTCACGTATCGACTTTAACACGCTTATTGTACATCTTTTGTTTTCAAGGAGTAGGATACTATTTCAAAACATAGAATACATACATTGAAGTAGTTTCTTCAAATAATGGATGGAGATTTTCAAGGGCTGTTAACATGCTTAGCGAAGACACCATTGATTTCGGCTCCTGGAACTTAGCGCAACTCATCGTCTGTCTCAAGGACCAGGCCCACTTGTTTCCGACGGTCCAGCACGCTCCACCATGATATCATAGAGTTGTCGGCCATTCTGTGTTGCGAAATGAATTAAACCCAGTATGTAAGAATGGAGCTGCTGAGCTTCTGGTTAACCAGCGGACTTACGAAAATCACTGGGAAGAAATGAATCTGGCCTTCGGGTTTTGTTTGGGTCTCTTTGAAGTAAACCAGGATAGGAAATTGTGGCCACCATAGTTCCCAGTTCACAAATGTCGAGTACCTATGCGATGCGTGCAATCGTTAGAAAATACTGTAAAGCTTTTACCATCATAAGATAGATTAACTGGACAAGACAGTACAATCCTTGGTATGGAGCATATGAAGTATGCTTACTTCCAACGGTTTTTGCCACCAACAAATACGTTTTCGCCTGACTCCTGCAGCTGATTGCCCACTTTGACTTCCTATATAATACAAACTTATGAAGTTTGAGATGAGATAGTATCATCTGCAATAACTGAGTGTTGAAAGAATGAAATCCTCATGCCGTGGAAAGGAGAAGCATCATTCAAGGAGAAATATTAATGCTTCAGCTAGTAAGACCCAACGCGATATCCAACAAGTGTCTAGAAGAATGGCAGCTTTGTTGTGAGCATTTTCCAAACTCGTTGTGAGCATTTTCCAAACTTACAACCAACAATTTTATACATGTCTTGTGCATATTCCTGTTACATAGACAAAGTGCTTAAATATAAGAGTAAAATTCACTGGAGGTCCTAAAAGTATTCCAAGCGTGTCAAGTTGGTCCTAAAAGTTTGAAGTCGTTCACCGCGGGTCCTAAATGTGTGTAAGTCGTTCACCGTGGGTCCTAAAAGTATTCCAGATGTGTCAAGTAGGTCCTAAAAGTCACGGGTAAAATGCATATATAGGACCCGAGGTGAACGATTTCTAATTTTTAGGACCTACTTGACACACTTGGAATACTTTTAGGACCTTCAGTGTATTTTACTCTAAATATAATTGAGCAGCCAGTTTTGGAAGATATTTACATAAGTAGTTTGAAATACTCCCACGTATTTAGTTTACACTGAAAGGTAGAGTGCACTAACCAGGGCATCATCATCAAAGACGAACCTAACTCTAGTAGTCTGCAAAAAAGAAAGTGAATACATCAGTTTCAGCATGAACATAGAAATAAATCATACCTAAGAAATGACCAGGATAAGTTAGTTTCTCTGATTTATCAGTATCATTGCCCCTCGCTTTTAGAGCAGCATGATAAGCAAATGCTGACAGTGGTTCCTTTCAGAGGAATATGTTGGCGATGTTGAGTAGGGACGAAAAATCAGTGTCAATCTGATGATGGTGGAGCTCAAAATGTTCTCAGTGAATAACCCGATTTGAGCTAAAATGAGGTTACTTATATATTTGAGTGTTTTCCGCGGACAGTGATAGTATACTAGTTTTTTCGAGAACAGTGATAGTATATGCACCGTAGACAAAAAAACTCGTAGAATATAGAACAATCATACATGTTTTTCAGCTATAACTCAAACATATAGTTTAAAAGCAGAGCAAGTCAGGGTAGACTGACCTGAAACAAGAGAAGCAGCCCCAGTAGGCCTACAGGTGCAGCGGCAAGAAGATTGTCTGCATATGCGAACACACCAGATATCCCTGTATTTCGACAAAACAGTGGTTAATGGATGGACATATTACCGTGCTAACAGGCACCATATATCTTTTTTTCAGTTTGACATAGAAGTACATTTCCATAGAACAGAGATGTTCTATATACTTACTACCTCCAGAGCTCACCAAGTATAGCGACCGGCAATCGATAGTCTGGGTCTGGGACGACCGTTTCTCTGGTGGCCTTCTTCGCGGTCTTTTTCCCAAACTGCGAAGAAGGGGAGGACAACATAGGTTACCAGATTAATGCAAATAGAAGACTGAAAGTAGAGTACATTACAGAGGTAGTACTTCACAAAGATGTTTGTGAGCTAACCAGAGATACTATTGGTGTGCTTCGTTGTTGCTTCCGGCCACGTCTCCTCGTACCAGCAAAATGTCCCTTGCACGGCAGATTTGCAGTGTTCCATGATGGACCAGCTGAAACCACTCCTCCTCTAGCTGAAGATGTAAAAGATAAACAAAAGGTCATGCCACTGGATGTGCCTCACATTGGATTGCCTTCATTCATTCAGGAAGCACATACAGTACTATGTAAGACATGAATTAATGGTTTTTCAGCAACAAAATTAACAAACATTTCTACTCGATTCTATGTTTACTGCGAGTTCGTTCAGATGAGTAGCATGTGCCCAAGCAACACAGGGCCTAACCAAACCCTATCCAGCCTGACCAAACACTTCTACCGCTTTGAGCTCGGAATCAGTACGCGGGCCGAGGTGCTACGCCGGATGGCGAGAACTTCAGTGAGAGGGGAGTCATCGGAGGTAGGTACCTCTGGGCGGAGCGGCGAGGAAGAGGGGAGAAGATAAGGAGAGGGTGGTCGCCATGGCTGCTGCTCCTCTCCTCTCCGCCGCTCGCTCCTCCTTTCCTCTCGTCTGGGGGCGCCCAGGGCCCGAGAGGCCCAGGCTATTCTGTTGGGCCGGCTCTTGGGTGGGCTACGCAGAAATATCAGATACTGCCGTTGGGCTTTACCCAAAACGACAGACGTCGCGTTCGCCGCTGATCATCTTGCGGAGCAAGCCTAGAATTTTTCCGTTCCCATTCGGTTGCTGTCTCTGCTAACCGATTTTAAAATCTCGTCAAATAATATTCTCTTCGTTTAGTTAGTTGGCTCTAAATTTTCTGATTTCCACCCTAGCAGCTTCCACGTCTCTACACAAATACTACTAGTACAACCAAGCCCCCAAAAGAAAATTCACGTGGTCAAATGCCTGCTTGGGGCGGCCCAGCCTTTGTTTGGTGGCAAAAGGTGCATTGAACAATATACTACTCTTCTATAGTACCAGGCTTTTCATCGTCGACCCTTGTTACAATATGAAATGTGGATGCAGGCCTTAGAAAATTGGTCGCACTCGCACATGAACGATACATCACACCCGGAAGTGTCAAGGACGCTTCCGAACACGGGAGGTCGACGACGGCATACACAAATACGGAGTACTTGTCCACGAGAAGAAAGAAAAAGAAAAAAAGAAATCTCGCCAGTGCAAAATAGACATTCCCCGGTTCCGATACGTGCGGAGGAGTGCAAAATAGACATTCCCGGGGGGGCTCGGAGCGGAAGAAGAGGAAAAAGAGCCGGCGCTTTATTAGGGGAGGGCGACTCCAAATTGCTGGCTCCCGTCCACCTCCACCCCCGACCCCTCTTCGAGCATTCGCCGCTTCCTCCCCCGACCCCTTCGATCCGCCCACCTTCCCCTTCCCCACGCGTAAGCCTCCCCGAACTCCCGAAACTTCCCCGTCGAATTCGCCGCGTCCCTCCGCGCGTTTGATCTGCGCCTGTTGCCTCTGATCCATCCGCCGCGACGCAGCGACCTGTAACCGCGGCTCTGTCGATATTTTTTCTTCGGATTTACGTGCGGCCATTAGAAACCCCGCGAGGTGCTCCGTGCTTTTTCTGCGTTTTTTTCTGATGGAATTTCGGATCCGCCTCGTCTCCGCGCGGTTTTCCGTGGTCGTTTTCGATTCTGGAGGAATTTAGGAGCCAATGCTACGATGCGTTTTCTGGCCATGCTTGTGGTCGCTGTGATATTATTTTTATGTGCTGGATTTTTGGCTGGTTCAGTGGAGCCCTAGGACCCGATTAAACCATCTCGTTCGTGTTCTGTGCAGCTGTGGTAGCCGCGTGCTCCGGCCATGGCGTTCTTCCGGGGCCTCGCCGCGGTCTCGAGGCTGCGATCCCGTATGGTGAGTGAATCCGTCAGAACCTCCGGGTTGCATTGGGTGGGGATGCGCCCTCTAATCGTTTGTTAATGCTGAGATTTTTTTTTGTCGCCCGTGTTGCCAGGGGCAGGATGCCACCACGCTTGGTGGTGTGAGATGGCTGCAGATGCAGAGCGCTTCCGATCTCGTAAGACAACAATCTTCCTCTTCTGTTCTGTGCTTGAATTTGTATACGATGCTGTGAATTGGAAACTGCTGGTCGCTGTTTGATGGCTGGATTTTTGAGAGGGCGATTTTTATTTGTTCTGAAATATGACGCTGGTTCTGTTTCTGAAAATGCAGGATCTTAGGTCCCAGCTGCAGGAAATGATTCCGGAGCAACAGGTTTGTGGCTCACCGATGCATTCTCTTGTAAAGTTGGAAAGTATTCGTGGCATCTGATTCCTTATCTTCTCTTTTTATCAACCCGTTATTTGCTCAACCAGTATTAACCCTGTCAGTTCATGTGATTCTGTGTGACAGCATGCTTAGTTTCTGCTTCCAAATAGTGCATAACTCCTTTTATTCGAAATGCCATGGTGTTAACATGCTAGCAAATAATAATTGTTGCAAACTAGCATTTAATACCTTAACACCTTTAAGGAACAAATTTACATTGTTTCAAATATATTATGCCTGCGTTGCACTAGATTGTGTTACCTGCCTGATATGAAAATAAATTAGAAGATTAGCCATTTATGCTCTTAATATTATTAGTTTCACAAAGTTCAGTTTTAAAGAAACAGAACCAGAATATTCAGAGCATGTGTTGGAGAGATGCTACTTGGATTCGTCTTCACCGCTCTAACCACTTGTTTTAATGACAGAATAATTCTGTCGGTTCAAAGTTATTTCATATCGATTGCATTTTGTTACAGGACCGCTTGAAGAAACTTAAGTCAGAGCATGGAAAGGTCCAGCTTGGAAACATAACTGTGGACATGGTATGCATTTAGTAACACTTGTCTTTAAAAACTCTTTTTCTGTGCCCAACCAAATTCTGAACAATGTTTCTACTTTCTCCAGGTCCTTGGTGGGATGAGAGGGATGACTGGAATGCTCTGGGAAACATCTTTACTTGACCCAGAGGAGGTATCCTTTTATTGCTCTCTTTTGTAAGTAAATTACATAATAGCTTGTATATCTAGGAATGTTTTGTGGGTTAGAAAACGGATTATTTTATTATCTTGAGATCTCCAGTCAAGTTTCTGTGCCGAAGCTGAGCTTAATCTATCCCTGTACAGTGGTAATTAGTGTGTTAATTGTATACTTTATGTCGAAATATGAATCACTTTCTGGAATTGACTATAGCACAGTGATTTAAAAGATATGTTCACGTTTAAATTTGATTAATTCATTATATATCAACTTGCTTACAAGAGTGTAATCCTTTATATTTTAGCACGCCTGCCTCATTGCAGAGTTTTCATGGAATTGGTACTTAGTTTTGTTTTGAGATATTTAAATTTATGCATCACTATATATCTCTGTTGATGCGTGTAATTTATGTGCTTCCTATTCAGGGTATTCGATTTAGAGGTCTCTCTATTCCAGAGTGCCAGAAAGTACTGCCGGCTGCAGTTAAAGATGGAGAACCTTTACCTGAGGGTCTCCTTTGGCTTCTTTTGACCGGAAAGGTTTGACTTCTTATGAAACACGTAACCCTTTTTAGTTTAAGTGGTTTGTGAAAATAGTTCCTTCGAAAATAGGAGGTATAATTTGTTTATTGATGCAGTAGAGGACATAACGTTTTGGTTGACTTTTCTGTTATACATGGGACTTTGTCTGTTTTGAGTTTGCCATGTTCTCCCTCTATTTTGTAAATTTTAAGTGTTTAGCATGCACTGATTGGTCATTGCTTGTTTCAGGTGCCAACCAAGGAGCAAGTTGATGCTTTATCGAAGGAGTTGCTTAGCCGTTCGACTGTTCCAGGTCCCTATCCCCCCTGCTCAGTATCAGTGTTGTAGAGTTCATATGTAGTCAGGTGACCAGAAAGATTAGGAAGTCATGTTGCTACCACATAGTGAAGTTTTATTATGTGAGTACACATCACATCGTCCTGAATTTCTTGTATAGTATGGTTCAATGGGAAAAGCTGAAGCTCTTTAGTTATGTATGTTGAAGGGGAAACTTCCACTTTCTTTGTGAATCTGAATATAAGCTGTTGCTAACTCTTCTGATGTTTGGTAGTAGTTTGTAAGTATAAGCTGTTATTAACTCCATTGAAATTTAGCAGTCGAAAGTTAGTATACAAGATATTCCTTTGTTTCAGATCCATTGATGTTCTACATTGATAACTTGTGTTTTCCTTGGATAGAATAACTTGGATTTTTGTTACTCAATCTTGAGATGTTTGTTTTGAGTTTCTTGAATACATTCAATTTCACAATTTTTGTGGCAGGGACAATGACACACTGTTCTGTAAAGTTGCATTGCTTATAAATATTTGCTCTATTCCTCAATTGTGATTTCCTCTCACGTGGCTTATTCATTTTGCATTCAGGTTATGTCTATAAGGCGATAGATGCTCTCCCTGTAACTGCTCATCCAATGACACAGTTTACCACAGGAGTGATGGCACTCCAAGTAAGCCCTTTGTATTTTATGTTATTGTTAATTATCACCTTTCTGATATGAAGAACACGTTACATTGTGGGTACTGAGTTGGGAAGTGCCATTAGAAAGAAATAAGAATCAAAATTACAGAAGGTGTGCGGAATTCTTTTAGACCTCCCAAGTGAGTTAATTTGGTCTGTTCTATTTTTAACACTATTTCAGGTTGAGAGTGAATTTCAAAAGGCTTACGACAAAGGAATGCCCAAAACAAAGTATGCTTGAGTTCTAATGCCTTGAAATTTATTCATCTGCTCAATGGTGATCATTCATGCCATTTATGTTTTATTTTGCATAGGTTCTGGGAGCCTACATACGAAGATTGCTTAAATTTGATTGCTCGGCTTCCACAAGTGGCTTCATATGTTTACCGGAGGTAGCTTTTCTTCTATCAGATGCACTTGTACTACACTAACATGAGCATGTTATTGCTCAATTTAGGTTTTTCCTAATTAGTACGCAGAAATTCTATTATTTTTTTACTGCAATTGAAATAATACTATTGCTCTGGTTCTCTGAAGGATTTTCAAGGATGGGAAAGCTATTCCAGCTGATAATACACTGGACTACGCAGCGAATTTTTCACACATGCTTGGTTTTGATGACCCAAAAATGCTGGAGCTGATGCGTCTATACATAACAATTCACACGTAATTTTGTCGATTCTTGTTTATGTTTCTGTATTTATCTCTGAAGGATGTACGTTGATTTTCCCTCATTACTACTTGTTTTCTTGCAGTGATCATGAAGGCGGGAATGTCAGTGCTCATACCGGGCATCTGGTAATATTTTCTTCCTTTCATCGATCTTGATTTTTTTTCTTGTTAGTGTTGCCACCATTGTTCTTGAACTGCCAAAGCATGACTGCTGGCTGCAGTATGGGAATTTGATTTGGCTGCATCATTGTGCGTATTGTATATACACTACAGTTTGGCATGCACTGTTGTATCATATATCGCTGCTGGTCGAATGTGATTGTGATTTATCCATGACGCATTAGCATGTCTGATAAAGTAGTTATCATGGTTCCTGAAAGAACACTAATGACCAGAGAGGGCCGCTTCACCCAGTGTAGGATAAATATAGTAGTATTGTACTAGCAACTAGGAATATAATTGGAAGCAATGGTTTCAATTCAGTTCTTTGCTAAGTTGTGGTATTGACGGATCTGCTGATGGCGCCCGTACTCCTTCGAAATGCGTAGTAATGGTTAAAACTATATGTTTATTTATTTCTTCTGGATTATGTGTTGTTCGTTAGAAAAATCTGTGTATTTTGAGGCATTGAAAATCTATGATCCGTGTGTCTTGGAGAGGCATTGGAAATCGTAATCCATTGTCATAATAGTTAGCTTAAAGGAGATCATCTAAAGAGAAGGGTGGAATTGACCTCCCTGGTTTTGACTTTCCCTGACATCAACCGAAGAAATTGCTATTTTTGAAGTATATAATTCCAACGGAAAATAGTAGTATAAGGCAGCCTCCAAATTTGTAGTGGATCAAGCCTACTAGCAGCGTTGTAATCTGCTCATTTAGAGAGACTGTTTTTTCTGTTCCATACAGGGCATTTCAATTCTCTGTTGCTGTTTATGTTCCTACGAGCTTAGTGTGCTTTGGTTGTTTGCTTGTTTCTATTTATATCCTCTATGTGCACTGAGCTGTTGTTTATCCAGCACTAATGGTATTTATTTGATCACAGGTTGGAAGTGCTCTGTCAGATCCCTACCTTTCTTTTGCAGCGGCACTGAACGGTTTGGCTGGGCCACTGCACGGCCTGGCTAATCAGGTACGCTTGATTATATGTGTAGTGGATGTTCTCTGCCACATCATGCTCAACTTGTGCTTTGCCAAATGGATCTCCTGGAACAAATTGTCCGTAATAAAATGAACAAATCACAAAAATCCTTGTAGCCCTGCTATTTATCCACTTGCTTTTGCACATGATGTTAAGAAGAAGAAAACATGCGTTCCTGTTATTTTAAAATGGTGTATTTACTTTTTTGATGTGCATGAACTGACAATAGTCACCATATACTGCAGGAAGTGTTGCTATGGATCAAATCTGTAATGGAAGAGACCGGGAGTAACATTACAACCGACCAACTTAAGGAATATGTATGGAAGACACTGAAGAGTGGAAAGGTAGCTTATCTCAAAAGTAGTTATTCAATGAGTAAACACTCTTTTTATGAGCATGTGTTTATGGGAAGTTTGCACTCCTGAACTATTCCAGTTGATTGCTGAACAATAGATCTAAGATAGTTGCCTTCTATTGGATCCTTTCTCCTGGGCTGGTTATGAAAATGAATTTTCTCTGTTGATCTTTCTTCGTCTATTTTACTTTCTTTATTTGAACTTGAAAATAAAGGTCTAAATTACTTATTTCCGGTTCTGCTCATAGGTTGTTCCTGGCTATGGTCATGGAGTTCTACGTAATACAGATCCACGATACTCGTGCCAAAGGGAGTTTGCATTGAAATATTTACCCGAGGACCCACTTTTCCAACTGGTTAGTTAAAATCCTTGATCTAACTTCATGGTTTCTCATCGGCCCAACAGTCTCAGTGGGATATATTATTGTTCCCTTGCAGGTCTCCAAGTTGTACGAAGTTGTGCCTCCGATCCTCACCGAGTTAGGCAAGGTAATGAGCTACGAGATTAATCACAATTTACTCTCCTTTAGTTTCAGCTTTCTAGGTATGGACACAATCTTTCGTCTATTCTTTGTCAGGTTAAAAACCCATGGCCTAATGTCGATGCTCACAGTGGAGTGTTGCTCAACCACTTCGGATTAACTGAAGCACGGTATATTAATACACCAGCCATATGTTTAAGGTGTAGTATAATAGTAAATCTAGTTCAGCATCAGTAACGTGTATGCCTTGTCTGATCTTTAGGTACTACACTGTCTTGTTCGGCGTCTCAAGAAGCATAGGAATTGGATCTCAGGTTGGTTCTCCCCTTCAATTTCCAGATGCTTCTTTCTTTGGATTTCCATATGCTGATCATGATCAATTATTTGCGACACAGCTCATCTGGGACCGTGCCCTCGGCCTGCCACTTGAAAGACCGAAGAGTGTCACCATGGAGTGGCTGGAAAACCACTGCAAGAAGGTTGCGGCTTGAAGTTACACAAGTTCTTCGTCTTACAAATCGAGTTGCCTTTGATGTTAATAATTTGACGACATAAATTAGGCACGTTTAGCCTCGTTTTGCCATCTTCTTTTTCCTGTCCAATAACTGGAGCAAGAGGGGCTCCCAGACGGTAGAATTTTGTACCCAAGTCAGTTAATCTGTCAAACTTGGCATGAAAGATTAGGACACGATGCTGTCGCTCGGCAACGTTTTTGTACTTTATGTTGCTCGAGTTTCAAACTACACCGGTTGTGGAATACGGCAGAATAACCTACATTTCTGCTGAGGTGTCTGTATTTGTGAGTTATCCTATGCACTTGCGTTCTGTGTGCTGTGCGTAGATCAACACAAGTTATCCCAAAATGTTTTTAAAAATTTGAATTTGAACTGTGGGGTTGATCATATAGGGTCCCTATGCTAACTATTACAGACAGCGGGCTTTAGTGCAGTGGCAACCGGCGCTATACCATAAAATCGAGCTCTCGCTATCTCGCTTTATTTTTTTAGTCGTTGGTCGTTTGCAGTTAAACCAAAAAATTGCGGGTGGCAAAACCAAAAAATGGCGTTGCGGGTGGCAAAACCAAAAAATGGCGGGTGACAAAGGGATTCGATCGGACGACCTAGCCGAGTGTGTGCCACGAACTAAGCACTACGATACAAACTAGTTCTAGTGAACTATAGGTTAAACAAAGTCCAGATATTCCGGTCACCACCGGGAAAAAAGGGATCAAAAGAAAAACCTTGCTCATGACAAATTCTTCAGTGATGCTCAATCATTTTGGGCTTATGAGTTTTTTCCCCACTTAGATTCTCTCAAATTTATCGAAGGATTGGTTGCTCTAGATGACATTTTTCAATCAATCAATCAGAGCAGCCAACCAACAAATGGTTGTGGGGGCAGCTATTTATAGCCTCGGGGCTGGCAACCCGACATGATAAGACCATCATGCCCCTCGGATAAGACCGTTGTCAGGATAAGGACCACTCGACAGCTGGCACTCGCACAACAACGATTGAAAAATTGTACTCTCAAATTCCTCACGGTAAGAGCAACTCCAACCGGGCGACCCATTTCGTCCGCGCGCGTCCGTTTGGGTCGCCGCGGACAGAAAACACAGCCCAACGCGCCGACCCAAACGGACACGCGTCCGTTTTCTGTCCGCACGCGACCCATCTCAGGCTCAATTTTGGGCCTGATTTGCGTCCGCGCAGACACAAGACGGACGCGCGCGACGCCCGCTTTTCTCCCCTTGGCCCGCCAGTCGGTGGCACGTCGCCCACCCCCCCGCCCCAAAATTCCCAAAACGCTCCCGCCCTCCCCCCCGCGCGCGCGCCATGGACGACGACGCGCCGACCCTCGACGCCGCCGCCAGCCTCGCCTCCCTCGCCTCCGCTGGTCCCCGTGGTGCACGAAAAGGGCCGGCGCTGACCAAGAAGAAGAAGAAGGAACTTACCCCCGAGGAGTGCTCCGTCGAATCGGCAAGGAGGAAGAACTGCCGGCACCTGCAAGAAGCCAGGGAGGAGGCCGCGGCCGCGTCCACCATCGCCGCCTCCTTGGATCAAGAGTCCAACGCCGCCAAGACCAACCTGCTGGTCTGCGAGGCCACGATGCAGACCCTGCTACTGCTAGGGTTAAACCCAGGCCAGCAGGGGCTCGCTGTTGCGGTGGCCGCGGCCAGCAGCGGCTCATCGCCGCTCCGGCACCCACTGCCGGACTCGCCACGCATGTCCACCACGCCTGCGGCGCACGGCTTCCAGCGGCATCACCCGCAAACCTCCCGTTTGTCCTACTCTACGGGCTCCGGTGAACCGGAGGTGAGTGTGGCCGCTCCGGCCACGCCAGCACCCACGTGCATCGACCTCAACGCGGTGCCTGTGGGCGGTGGATCGTCCTCCGGCGGTTCGTGCAAGCGCCGCCGCGAGCTCCCAGCCGACGCCATGGGTAACGCCTGCAACCTGTTTGACAAAATGCCGGCTGTGGAAGACGAGGACAGTTTGTTCATGCAGGGCCTCATCTACGATGGTGGTCGTGGGGGAAGAGCCACCTTCGACCCCGACGAGACGCAAAGCCAAGATGGCCGCAACCCCTTCATGGCCGGGCACGACGGCATTGGGTCCATGTTTGGTGATGACAACGAAGGCATGGGCGACCCCCTCATGGAGGACCAAGTCGGCTTGGGCCATTTTTCGCTAGATCATGAATTCCCGGAAGACTATGGCCTAGATGAAGAGGATGATGAAGTGGACATCGAGGGAGAGCCATTGTTCGAGGAACCGCTTCCAGCCCAAGCCAATGCAAAGAAGAAGCCGAAGAACAAGCGGACGAAAGCATACACACAAAAGGAAGACAAACTTCTGTGTGAATGTTGGAGAGACATTGGTCAAGACCCCAAGATAGGCGCCGAGCAAAAGGCTTCGGCATTTTGGATAAGAGTGCATCGCGAGTTCCACGAGCGCAAGAACTTTAAACCATACCAAATGGAGAGCAAGCGTGGGTGGGTCTCTCTCGGCAAGCGTTGGAGGGTGATACAACAAGAGTGCAACAAGTTTTGCTCCACTCTTGAGGGCATCGAGGCCCGTCCCGTGAGTGGCATCGGCATGAAAGACATGGTATGCCCGACATGCTTGCTTATATTGATTGTTCCGTACCTTGTTAATGTGCTATGCTGACATGCTTGCTTATATTGATTGTTCTGTACCTTGTTTATTTTGCTATGCCTACATGCTTGCTCATTTTGATTGTTCCGTACCTTGTTTATTTTGGTATGCCGACATGCTTGCTCATTTGTAGGTCTTCCAAGCTTTGGAAGCATTCAAGGTCCACTATGAGGGCAAGTCTTTCAACCTCACTCATTGTTGGATGATCATCAGTGGAGAAGAGAAGTTCAAAGCGCAATACGCTGTCATCAAGGCGCGTGGAGGGAAGGAAGCCGTTGAAGAGCATGGTGAGGGGGAGAAGCTGCGGCCACAGGGGAAGACCAACTTCAAGAAAGAGGACAAGCGCGAGGCGGCGTCCCTTGCCTTGCAAGCTACTTTGCAAGGCATTATGGACAACAAAGAGTCAACAGAGGAGAAGCGCCGGCAAGCCAAGGAGGAGCAAGTTAAGGCCTTCATGGAGATACAAAACAAGAAACTAGCGTTGGAGGCGGAGAAGCAAGCTAATATGCTTGAGATCGAGGCCACCAAAGAAGCGACAAAAGAAAGAGAAGTCCGGCTCGCTTGCATGATGAAGGGTGTCGAGCTCATGAAGGTGGACTTGAGCACCTTCTCTCCGAGGAAGCGGTCTTGGTTCGAGAAGATGCAGCTCGACATGATGAGGTTCGAAGACCATTGATCCATGCTGCGGTGTGTGGGCATGACCACGGCTGAGATGGCGTGATCGAACTACATTCTCATTTTGTGTGCTGGCATGTGTGCCGGCCCGCTGGCAAGTGCGCCCAGCTTGAAAACCGCGTATTCTTTTTGTAGGCTGGCATATGTATGCCGGCCGCTGGCATATCGCCGGCGTGAACTTTGGATGCTGGCATGGTGGATGGCATGATCTGTGGCCACGGGCCTTTTTTTAGAGTAAAACCTGTTTGTGCGCGGACGAAAAATGGGTCGCCCATTTACAAAAGAGGGCGGACGAGCCGACCCAAACGAACAAAACGCGAACAAAGCGCGCGTCCGTTTGGGTCGCGTGGTTGGAGTTGCTCTAAGGAGATCACACTGGTGAAATCCTAACTCTTCAACCATACCATGAGGAACTCGATTGCACTACAAGTGGTTTCCAAAAGTCTTCACTTGAAGAAATAGGCAGTTTTGAGTGTGAGCATCACTTCAAAAATATGCCAATATATCACCTCGGCCTCCTTTAACAGTATGGTATTACCTACCGACTCAAATAAAGAAGAAAGAACTATGAAAACAAAGTCTTCAAGCTTTCAATTCTTCACTTTAATTTTTTCAAAAGGGCGCACCAATATCTTCAATGTAAACATACTTTTTTAGGGGTCGACTTCCTTGGTTAAACCAAAATTTTCAGACACTATATCTCTTGTGTACGCTCACAAATACATTAGTCGCTTAGCCTATTTGTCGCAAGTACTCCAAAACTACAAAGGAGCCATTAGATACACTTACACAAAGAAAACAAAACAAAACAAAAAATGAAAATACCAAAGAAAACCGGAAATAAAAAGAAGACCGAAAAACCAAACCAAAGGGAAAAAAGAAAAAAGAAACACACTGAAACCCGCTCCGAGAAACTCCTATTGGGCCGGCCCATCTCGCGCTCGCCTACTGCGAGACGGAGTTATATGTCTCGCACACATAGCTCTCGCGGGCTAGCAAACCCAGAACCCAGCGTTTGCCTTGGATCCCACCTCAGTGGTTGGTTTTGCGAAGTTCAATGTTGATGTGGTATAATTTTGAGAAACAATGGAAGGAGTTGTCGCGGCTATTTGCCGAGACCAAAGCGACCTTTATCTTGGCTCATCTTCAGTTTCATTTAGTGGCATAATTGGTTTACCGACTCTAGAAGACCTAGCGTGCCCGGCAGCCCAAGAGCCAAGACACTGCCGATGATCTACTAGTCATGCGGATCCTAATTGCTTTGGATTGTGCCATAGTTGTAAAGGATATCTTGGATAAAGCGGGTGGGCATCATGAAGCGGTAGTCAATCAATGCTCGTGTAATTTCGAGCAATGCAACTTCACCTATGACAGTTGGGATAGTGATCATGAAGCTGAAGCTTAGCTAAATACTCTCTAGATTTAAATTTTGGATGTCATGTCCGGCTTGATGCGCCACATGATTCTATTGCTATGAACATAGCAAAGTTCTCTAAAAAAACTACTGTACTGTTTGTAGCCAACATTTTTTCTATTTTATGTTTTTTTTTTCAATTTAAAGATGTTCACCGATTTTAATATGACTTAAGTTTTATAAAAAATATTCATGAGTTTTAAATTAAATATCCATGTATTTTAGAAAATGAAACTGGAGAAATAAAAACAAAAATGTTGATAAATTTCAAAAATATTTGTGGATTCTAAAAATGTACATGATACTCTGTATAATGGACCATATACTTTCATATATCCAATCATGCTCAGCAAACATACATTTCGCCGAAGAGAGCTACAAGCTTTCTGTGAGGCATCAAGCAATCAACAACAACACCACTTGTTAGTTGTTATAGCACCTTGCTAGCTAGCAACGACGATCACTACCGAATCTCGCCTTCCTCTAAATCCTCGTGGAAGCTTTGATGGTGTTGCTGCTTCCAGTCGTCGTCATCAACCTTGAGATAGAGTCCAATCTGCCGCAACAAGTTGTTCGGCTTCGCCGTGTTGTACTCATCAATGCCGATCCTCTTCACGTCGTCTCGGTGTAGGGTATCGTCGGGCATTGCATTCCTCTCCGTCTGGAGCACCTCCTGACGGGCCTTCTCCCTCGCCCGGGACATGGCCTCCTTTCGCTGCCTTTCTAGAGCACTGGCGACCTGCTCGCATGTTGGAGGCGTGATGGCCGGAGCTGGACTGTCGACGATCTTGCCCGAATCAGAATCGGAGTCACTGCTGCTACCGGAGTGCTCTGAATCGTCTGAATCGCTGCTGCTGGAATCATCAGTATCCGAGTCGCCGCTGCTGCTGGAGCTAGGGCTTCCGTTGTTCGCTTCTTCTTCGACGAACGGCAGCAGAGGTGCCGGCACGAACGCTAAGGGGGAGACGCCACCACAGATGTCAACGCATTCGTCCTCTGAATCTGATTCGTTGCCGCTGCTGGAGCTGGTTGCTTCATCTTGGACGGGCTGCAGCAGAGGTGCCGGCACGATCGCCAACGGGGAGACACCACCGCAGATATCAATGTATTCCTCCTCCTCCTCCTCTTCGGCCACCACCTTAGGGCCATCTTGGTGCCTTTCTTGCGGCGACGGATTCGCCACCCTCTTCTCTCGAGCGAACTTGTCAACCTGCTCCTGCAACTCGACGACGGCGGCGTCGCCCAACGCATGGAGGTCGATCTCGATTTCGCCGGGGCGGGTGGTGCAGCTCTGCTTCTTCAAGAGCTCGACGATGTGATCGGGAATTTCCTCAACGAACGCCTCCAGGTCTTCCGCGAGCATCTCCCTCTCAGAGCGCGTCATCTTCTTGGCGGGCGGCTTCTTACTCTTGATCACGGGAACGGGAGGCGGGGACGCCTTCCTCTTCTTGGCCGGCGGCTCCTCGGCCAAGAGACCTGGACGACTCTCCTTGACGTGTGGAGCCGACGGGAGACGCACGGCAGCCGCCTTGCGGAGGAGGCCACGGACGGCGACGAGCTCTGCCTGGAACCGCTGCTGAAGGATCTCCATCTCCCGCGCGCGCTTCACGCAGGACATGATGCCGGTCTTGGCGTCAAACGGCTCGCCTGTCGTGAAGCCGTGCTTCCTCGTGAGCTCCCCGTAGGGGTAGGCAATCTCCATGACGCCGGTCGCTGGGGAAGGGCTGGTGATTGGTGAAGGAGACAATGGGGATTGGGGAAGATTGGAAGATGGGGAAGAGAAGTCTCGCCTCAAGGTCAGACAGTCAGAGGTCAGGTTGGCTGCCTTTTATTGATCAGCTAAGGTGTGATGCCGATGCGAGATGGGATTCCAAACCGTGTGCATGCGTATGTGAGATTGTGATCCGTGACCGTGAGCAAATCGGATTAGCTTGCGTGCATTTCAAGCTTCGTGCCAAGTTTAATTAAGCATGATGAACCGAGAGTTTGAGACTGCACCTTGCTTGCGTGCATTTCAGGCTGCTACGCGCGGCAGCGTTGTTCGTCTGTGTGTGGTCGCCGTTTGGGTGCTTGGCGGCGAGGCGCATCGACGGCGGTCGGGGCTGAGGCCGGGTGAGCTCGTGGATGGGGGAGCAGCAGGATGGGTCAGTTAACCTGTCAAACTTGGCATGAAAGATTAGGACACGATGCGGGCTTTATGTGTCGCTCGGCAACGTTTTTGTACTTTATGTTGCTCGAGTTTCAAACTACACCGGTTATGCTTTATGGCAGAATAACCTGACATTTCTGCTGAGGTGTTTGTATTTGCGAGTTATCCTGTGCACTTACGTTCTGTGTGCTGTGCGTAGATCAACACAAGTTATCCCAAAATGTATGCTAGATGTACTTCTCAATTTACTACAAATAAGATAAAAACTTTTTTGAACACTGTTTTCTTTGGCGACGTGACGGGACTCTGCACCAACTTCCACAAAAGCTTCGTTGTGCCAATTCGCTGCAACCACCTGCAGCTCGGGCCCATCCTTCGTAGCATTCCAACGACGCGGGCAGCTTTTCCAATAAAATATTTGGGTCTTCCGCTTTCTGTATGGCAACTCAGAAAGGTGGACTTTCAATATCTAGAAGACAAGGCGGCGGGCAAACTCGTAACCTATGAGGGACAAAGCATCACGATCATTGGGCGTAGGACCCTTGTCAGATCGGTCATCTCCTCTCAGGCAGTGTATTCCATCACTCCACTCATCATTCCGCAGGGCTCTCTCCAAAACCTGAACAAGATCGAGAGAGCGTTTCTATGGTCTACCTCGGACAAGACTACGGTGCAAAATGCAAAGTTAATTGGGAAGTGATGTGTCGCCCTAAAGAATACGGCGGGCTTGGGGTGCTTAACACAGATAAATTTGCTCGGGCCTTGCGGTTGAGATGGTTGTGGTATGAGTGGAAGGCGCCCAACAAACTCTGGGTGGGGTTGGGCAACCCTTGCACAGAGGATGGCATTGAATTCTTCTATGCCTCCACCAGCATCGTCGTCGGAAATGGGGCTCGAACGCCCTTCTGGGATTCACCGTGGCTACTTGAAGCCCAAGGACATTGCACCACTTATTCATGAAGCCTCAACGAGAAAGAAATGCAATCTGAGGGAGGCACTCAATGGGAACACATGGATGATCAAGATCAACCGCGACACCATCATCACAGGTGACCACATTCAGGAGCTCTTCACCCTTTGGATGTTGGTTCATGACTTTCACCTTGACGCGAATGTCGAAGATGACATTGTTTGGAAACACTCCGTTGATGGTGTTGGAAATATGCCCTAGAGGCAATAATAAAAGTAGTTATTATTATATTTTCTTGTTCATGATAATCGTTTATTGTCCATGCTATAATTGTATTGATTGGAAACTCAATTGCATGTGTGGATACATAGACAACATTGTGTCCCTAGTATGCCTTTAGTGGACTAGCTCATTGATCAAAGATGGTCAATGTTTCCTAGCCATAGACATGAGATGTCATTTGATAACGGGATCACATCATTAGGAGAATGATGTGATGGACAAGACCCAAACTATGAACGTAGCATATGATCGTGTCAGTTTATTGCTATTGTTTTCTGGATGTCAAGTATCTGTTCCTATGACCATGAGATCATGCAACTCACTGACACTGGAGGAATACCTTGTGTGTATCAAACGTCACAACGTAACTGGGTGACTATAAAGATGCTCTACAGATGTCTCTGAAGGTGTCTGTTGAGTTGGCATGGATCGAGACTAGGATTTGTTACTCCGTATGACGGAGAGGTATCTCAGGGCCCACTCGGTAATACAACATCACAATAAGCCTTGCAAGCAATGTGACTAAAAGTGTTAGCCACGGGATCTTGTATTACGGAACGAGTAAAGAGACTTGCCGGTAACGAGATTGAACTAGGTATAGAGATACCGACGATCGAATCTCGGGCAAGTAACATACCGAAGAACAAAGGGAACATCATACGGGATTAACTGAATCCTTGACATAGAGGTTCAACCGATGAAGATCTTCGTAGAATATGTAGGAACCAATATGGGCATCCAGGTCCCGCTATTGGTTATTGACCATAGAGGTGTCTCGGTCATGTCTACATAGTTCTCGAACCCGCAGGGTCTGCACACTTAACGTTCGGTGACGTTTCGGTAGTATTGAGTTATATAAGGTGGTGACCGAAGGTTGTTCGGAGTCCCAAATGAGATCCAGGACGTCACGAGGAGCTCCGGAATGGTCCGGAGGTAAAGATTGATATATAGGAAGTCCCGTTTTGGTCACCGGAAAAGTTTCGGGTATTTCGGTAGTGTACCGGGAGGGTACCGGGGGACCATCGGGAGGGGCCTCTCGCCCCAAAGGGTCTCATGGGCTGTGGGAGGAGTCAAACCAGCCCCTAGTGGGCTGGCCGAACCCCCCACTAAGGCCCATGCGGCTAGGGGTGAGAAAACCCAAAGGTGGAAAGTGTTTCCAAGTGGGGGAGGAGGAATCCTACTCCTAGTAGGATTGGAGTTGGACTCCTCCACCTCCCCACTTCGGCCGCACCTAGGGGCAGCCCTAGGGGAGCCGGCCTCCCTCCCCTTCCTCCTATATATACTGGAGGGGAGAGAGGGCAGCCGCACCAGAAAACCCTAAGCCACGGTGCAGCCCTCTCTCCCCAATAGATCAAGTCCTCTAGTTTTCAACAGTGCTTAGGCGAAGCCCTGCTGGAATAGTTCCACCACCACCGCCGTCGTGCCGTCGCGCTGCCGGAGAACTTACCTATCTCTCCGCTCCCTCTTGCTGGATCAAGAAGGCGGAGATCGTCATCGAGCTGTACGTGTGTTGAACGCGGAGGTGCCGTCCGTTCGGCACTAGATCGTGATTGGATCGCGGGACGCTCGGCGATTTGGATCGCGAAGACGTTCGACTACATCAACCGCGTTTCTTAACGCTTCCTTCTTAGCGATCTACAAGGGTATGTAGATCCACTCTCCCTCTCGTAGATGCTCATCACCATGGATAGATCTTGCGTGTGCGTAGGAAATTTTTTGTTTCCCATGCAACGTTCCCCAACAGTGGCATCATGAGCTAGGTCTATGTGTAGATGAGATCACGAGTAGAACACAAAGGAGTTTGTGGGCATTGATGCTCAGATTGCTTCCTCCCCTAGTGTTTTCTTGATTCAGCGGTATTGTGGGATGAAGCGGCCCGGACCAACATTACTCGTACGCTTACGAGAGACCGGTTCCATCAACTGACATGTAACTTTGTTGCATAAAGATGGCTGGCGGGTGTCTGTCGCTCCCACTTTAGTTGGATCGGATTCGACAAAGGCGGTCCTTGAGAAGGTTGAATAGCAATTTGTGTATCACCGTTGTGGTTTATGCGTAGGTAAGAATAGTTCTTTCTAGATACTCGTAGCAACCACGTAAAACATGCAACAACAATTAGAGGACGTCTAACTTGTTTTTGCAGGGTATGTTGTGATGTGATATGGCCAATTACACGATGAGATATATGTGATGTATGAGATGATCATGTATTGTATAGAATATCACGACTTGCATGTCGATGAGTACGGCAACCGGCAGGAGCCATAGGGTTGTCTTTAATTAATTTTCGCCGTTTTTGCTTTACTTTATCGCTATGAGTTAGCAATAGTCATGGAAGCAACAGTTGGCGTGACAACCTCATGGCGACACATTGATGGAGATCAAGATGATGGAGATCATGGTGTCATTCCGGTGACGATGGAGATCATGCCAGTGCTTTGGAGATGGAGATCAAAAGCACAAGTTCATGGCCATATCATGTCACTTATGATTTGCATGTGATGTTAATCCTTTTATGCATCTTATTTTGCTTAGGACGACGGTAGCATTATAAGGTGACCCCTCACTGAAATTTCAAGATAAAACTGTGTTCTCCCCGAGTGTGCACCGTTGCGAAAGTTCGTCGTTTCGAGACACCACGTGATGATCGGGTGTGATAGACTCTACGTTCGCATATAACAGGTGCAAGCCAGTGTTGCACGTGCGGAACACTCGGGTTAAACTTGACGAGCCTAGCATGTACAGACATGGCCTCAGAACACAAGAGACCGAAAGGTCGAACATGAGTCATATAGTAGATATGATCAACATGAAGATGTTCACCATTGAAACCACCTCAACTCACGTGATGATCGGACTTGAGTTGGTGAATTTGGATCATGTGACACTCGAATGACCAGAGGGATGTCAATTTGAGTGGGAGTTTTTAAGTAATATGATTAACTAAACTCATTATCTTGAACAATAGTCTAAGTTGTCTTTGCAAAATTTATGTTGTAGATCAATGGCTCGCGCAGTAGCACCCCTGAATTTTAATGCATTCCTAGAGAAAGCTAAGTTGAAAGATGATGGAAGTAACTTTGTGGACTGGGCCCGTAATCTAAGGATTATCCTTACGGCTTCCCAAAAGTCTTATGTGCTTGATGCACCGCTTGGTGATCCACCCGCTCCAGTAGAGTCTCCAGACGTTGCGAACGCATGGCAGGCTCGTTCTGATGATTACTCAATGGTTCAATGTGCAATGTTGTATGGCTTAGAACCGGGACTTCAAAGACGTTTTGAACGTCATGGAGCATATGATATGTTACTAGAGTTGAAGTTTATCTTTCAGAAGAATGCCCGGATCGAGAGGTATGAGACCTCCGATAAGTTCTATGCCTGCAAGATGGAGGAGAACGGGTCTGTCAGTGAACACATACTCAAAATGTCTGGGTATTCCACCCGTCTGGCTGAATTGGGGATGCCCCTTCCAGCAGAGGCGATCACTGACAAAGTTCTTCAATCATTGCCACCTAGCTACAAGAGCTTCGTATTGAACTATAACATGCACGGGATGAACAAGTCAGTCGCCGAGCTGTTTGCGATGTTGAAAGTCGCTGAGTCTGAGATTCGGAAGGAGCATCAAGTGTTGATGGTCAATAAAACCACTAGTTTCAAGAAGAATGGCAAGGGTAAGAAGGGTAACTCCAAGAAGAGTGGCAAAGCAGTTGCCCCTCCCGTGAAGAAACCCAAGGCTGGACCCAAGCCAGAAACTGAGTGCTTTCATTGCAAGGGAATTGGTCACTGGAAGCGGAACTGCCCCAAGTATTTGGCTGACAAGAAGGCGGCCAACAACAAACAAGGTATATATGATATACATGTTATTGATGTGTACCTTACCAACTCTCGTTGTAGTGCCTGGGTATTTGATACCGGTGCGGTTGCTCACATTTGCAACTCAAAACAGGAACTGCGGAATAGACGGAGGCTGGCAAAGGACGAAGTGACGATGCGCGTGGGAAATGGTTCCAAGGTTGATGTGATCGCCGTCGGCACGCTCGCTCTTCGATTACCATCGGGGTTAGTGATGAACCTGAATAATTGTTATTTAGTGCCTGCGTTAAGCATGAACATTATATCTGGATCTTGTTTATTGCGAGACGGTTACTCATTTAAATCAGAGAATAATGGTTGTTCTATTTATATGAGTAATATCTTTTATGGTCATGCACCCAATGTGAGGGGTTTATTCTTATTGAATCTCGATAGTGATGATACACATGTTCATAACATTGATGCCAAAAGATGTAGAATTGATAATGATAGTACCACTTTTTTGTGGCACTGCCGTTTAGGTCATATTGGTGTAAAACGCATGAAGAAGCTCCATGCTGATGGACTTTTGGAGTCACTTGATTTTGAATCACTTGACACATGTGAGCCATGCCTCATGGGCAAGATGACTAAGACCCCGTTCTCTGGAACAATGGAACGGTCAAGTGACTTGTTGGAAATCATACATACTGATGTATGCGGTCCGATGAGCATTGAGGCGCGCGGTGGATATCGTTATTTTCTCACCTTCACTGATGACTTAAGTAGATATGGATATATTTACTTAATGAAACACAAGTCTGAAACGTTTGAAAAGTTGAAGCAATTTCAGAGGAAGTTGAGAATCATCGTAACAAGAAGATTAAATTCCTGCGATCTGATCGAGGAGGAGAATATCTGAGTTACGAGTTTGGAAATCACTTAAGACAATGTGGAATTGTTTCACAGTTGACGCCACCTGGAACACCACAGCGTAATGGTGTGTCCGAATGTCGTAATCGAACCTTATTGGATATGGTGCGATCTATGATGTCTCTTGCCGATTTGCCACTATCGTTTTGGGGTTATGCATTAGAGACATCTGCATTCACTTTAAATAGGGCACCATCGAAATCCGTTGAGACGACGCCATATGAACTGTGGTTTGGCAAGAAGCCAAAGTTGTCGTTTCTTAAAGTTTGGGGATGTGATGCTTATGTCAAAAAGCTTCAGCCTGGAAAGCTGGAACCCAAAGTGGAGAAATGCATCTTCATAGGATACCCAAAAGAGACAGTTGGGTATACCTTCTATCTCAGATCCGAAGGCAAAGTGTTTGTCGCTAAAAACGGAACATTTCTTGAGAAAGAGTTTCTCTCAAAAGAATTGAGTGGGAGGAAGATAGAACTTGATGAGGTTGTTGAACCTCTACTTCAACCAGAAAGTAGCGCAGCGCAGAAAGATGTTTCTGTAGAGCCTACATCAGTTGAAGAGGAAGTTAATGATGATGATCATGAAGCTTCGGATCAAGTTGTTATCGAACCTCGTAGGTCGACAAGGACGCGTACTGCTCCTGAGTGGGACGACAACCATGTCTTAGAGGTCATGTTGTTGGACAACGATGAAACTACGAGCTATGGAGAAGCGATGATGGGTCCGGATTCTAAGAAATGGTTAGAGGCCATGAAGTTCGAGATGGGATCCATGTATGAAAACAAAGTATGGGATTTGGAAGTATTACCTGAAGGGCGAAAGGCCATTCAGAACAAATGGATCTTTAAGAGGAAGACGGACGCGGACGGTAATGTCACAGTCTATAAAGCTCGACTTGTGGCAAAGGGTTTTTCACAAGTTCAAGGATTTGACTACGATGAGACCTTCTCACCCGTAGCGATGCTTAAGTCCGTCAGAATCATGTTAGCAATAGCTGCCTTTTTAGATTATGAAATTTGGCAGATGGATGTCAAAACAGCGTTCCTTAACGGTTTCCTTAAGGAAGAGTTGTATATGATGCAACCAGAAGGTTTTGTCAATCCAGAGAATGCTGACAAAGTTTGCAAACTCCAATAATCCATTTATGGACTGGTGCAAGCATCTCGGAGTTGGAATCTTCGCTTTGATGAGGTGATCAAAGCGTTCGGGTTTATACAAGTTTACGGAGAAGCTTGTATTTACAAGAAAGTGAGTGGGAGCTCTATAGCGTTTCTAATATTATATGTGGATGACATATTGCTGATTGGAAACAATATAAAAATGTTGGAAAGCGTGAAGGAATATTTGAACAAGAGTTTTTCAATGAAGGACCTAGGAGAAGCTGCTTTCATATTAGGCATCAAGATCTATAGAGATAGATCGAGACGCTTAATAGGACTTTCACAGAGCACGTACCTTGACAAAGTTTTGAAGAAGTTCGAAATGGATCAGTCCAAGAAGGGGTTCTTGCCTGTGTTGCTAGGTGTGAAGTTGAGTAAGACTCACTACCCAGTGACTGCAGAAGATAGAGAAAAGATGAGTGTCGTCCCCTATGTTTCAGCCATAGGCTCTATCATGTATGCAATGCTGTGCACAAGACCCGATGTCAGCCTTGCCATAAGTATGGCCGGAAGGTTTCAAAGTGATCCAGGAACGGAACACTGGACGGCGGTCAAGAATATCCTGAAGTACCTGAAAAGGACTAAGGACATGTTTCTCGTTTATGGAGGTGATCAGGAGCTCGTCGTAAAGGGTTACGTCGATGCAAGCTTTGACACTGATCTGGATGACTCTAAGTCTCAAACCGGATACGTATTTATTCTCAATGGGGGTGCGGTAAGCTGGTGCAGTTCCAAGCAGAGCGTGGTAGCTGATTCTACATGCGAAGCGGAGTACATCGCTGCCTCGGAGGCGGTGAAGGAAGGTGTCTGGATGAAGGAGTTCATGACAGATCTTGGAGTAGTGCCTAGTGCACTAAACTCAATGACTCTGTTCTGTGACAACACTGGTGCCATTGCTCTAGCCAAGGAACCAAGGTTTCACAAGAGGACCAGACACAGAAAGCGACGTTTCAATTCCATCCGCGATTACATCAAGGAGGACGGCATAAATATTTGCAAAGTGCACACGGATCTGAATGTTGCAGATCCGATGACTAAACCTCTTGCAAGGGCTAAACATGATCAACACCAGAACTGTATGGGTGTTAGATTCATTACAATGTAAATCACATAGTGATGTGAGCTAGATTATTGACTCTAGTGCAAGTGGGAGACTGTTGGAAACTCTAGAGGCAATAATAAAAGTAGTTATTATTATATTTCCTTGTTCATGATAATCGTTTATTGTCCATGCTATAATTGTATTGATTGGAAACTCAATTGCATGTGTGGATACATAGACAACACCGTGTCCCTAGTATGCCTCTAGTGGACTAGCTCGTTGATCAAAGATGGTCAAGGTTTCCTAGCCATAGACATGAGATGTCATTTGATAACGGGGTCACATCATTAGGAGAATGATGTGATGGACAAGACCCAAACTATGAACGTAGCATATGATCGTGTCAGTTTATTGCTATTGTTTTCTGCATGTCAAGTATCTGTTCCTGTGACCATGAGATCATGCAACTCACTGACACCGGAGGAATACCTTGTGTGTATCAAACGTCACAACGTAACTGGGTGACTATAAAGATGCTCTACAGATGTCTCTGAAGGTGTCTATTGAGTTGGCATGGATCGAGACTGGGATTTGTTACTCCGTATGACGGCGAGGTATCTCAGGGCCCACTCGGTAATACAACATCACAATAAGCCTTGCAAGCAATGTGACTAAAAGTGTTAGCCACGGGATCTTGTATTACGGAACGAGTAAAGAGACTTGCCGGTAACGAGATTGAACTAGGTATAGAGATACCGACGATCGAATCTCGGGCAAGTAACATACCGAAGAACAAAGGGAACAGCATACGGGATTAACTGAATCCGTGGCATAGAGGTTCAACCAATGAAGATCTTCGTAGAATATGTAGGAACCAATATGGGCATCCAGGTCTCGCTATTTGTTATTGACCGTAGAGGTGTCTCGGTCATGTCTACATAGTTCTCGAACCCGCAGGGTCTGCACACTTAACGTTCGGTGACGTTTCGGTAGTATTGAGTTATATATGGTGGTGACCAAAGGTTGTTCGGAGTCCCGGATGAGATCCAGGACGTCATGAGGAGCCCCGGAATGGTCCGGAGGTAAAGATTGATATATAGGAAGTCCCGTTTTGGTCACCGGAAAAGTTTCGGGTATTTCGGTAGTGTACCGGGAGTGCCGGGAGGGTACCAGGGGACCATCGGGAGGGGCCTCTCGCCCCAAAGGGTCTCATGGGCTGTGGGAGGAGTCAAACCAGCCCCTAGTGGGCTGGCCGAACCCCCCACTAAGGCCCATGCGGCTAGTGGTGGGAAAACCCAAAGGTGGAAAGGGTTTCCAAGTGGGGGAGGAGGAATCCTACTCCTAGTAGGATTGGAGTTGGACTCCTCCACCTCCCCACTTCGGCCGCACCTAAGGGCAGCCCTAGGGGCGCCGGCCTCCCTCCCCTTCCTCCTATATATACTGGAGGGGAGAGAGGACAGCCACACCAGAAAACCCTAAGCCACGGTGCAACCCTCTCTCCCCAATAGAGCAAGTCCTCTAGTTTTCAGCAGTGCTTAGGCGAAGCCCTGCTGGAATAGTTCCACCACCACCGCCGCCGTGCCGTCGCGCTGCCGGAGAACTCACCTACCTCTCCGCTCCCTCTTGCTGTATCAAGAAGGCGGAGATCTTCATCGAGCTGTACGTGTGCTGAACGCGGAGGTGCCGTCCGTTCGGCACTAGATCGTGATTGGATCGCGGGACGCTCGGCGATTTGGATCGCGAAGACGTTCGACTACATCAACCGCGTTTCTTAACGCTTCCCGCTTAGCGATCTACAAGGATATGTAGATCCACTCTCCCTCTCGTAGATGCTCATCACCATGGATAGATCTTGCGTGTGCGTAGGCAATTTTTTGTTTCCCATGCAACGTTCCCCAACAGATGGGACTTACTCGGCGGCAACTGCTTACAAGGCACAATTCCTTGGGATGACTCTTTCGCCCATGGATACCATGGTCTGGAAAGCTTGGGCCCCTCCAAAGGTCAAATTCTTTGCTTGGCTGGCTTTGCAAGACCGGATTTGGACCGCCGACCGTTTGGAACGGCGGGGATGGCCAAATTGTCGACTTTGCCCTCTTTGTAAACGGGAGCAAGAGATGGGCATCCACCTTTTTGCCAAGTGCCGCTTCACTACTAGGCTTTGGCAATCGGTCATTCAGAGATTTGGGCTTGCACACATGGACACTGTTGACTGGCATCTTGACGGATCCGTCCGCGAATGGTGGGATAAGAGAACCGACATGAGAAACCCGTGTAGAAAGGCTATGGCCTCTCTCACCATGCTTGTCTCCTGGATGGTATGGAATGAGAGAAATGCAAGGGTATTTCGACACAAGAGCGCGCCACCGCCAATCCTCCTCAAAAGCATCATCGATGAGAAAAAGTAGGGCTTATTGTTTGTCGCGAGTGATTGTCCTGCCGTATTTGTTGGGACACTTGTAAAACTCTATTCCCCTCTTATTTAATGGATGAGGCAAATCTTTTGCCTCCGTTTCAATTTTCTTTGACAAGTGATCGTAGCAACACAGAAAAATATGCCAATTATAAATTCAGAATAATTTTTCAACATGGGAGGAAGGGAGACAATGGAACTGTTCCGATCATATTTTTGTCTCTTACTTTCAGTTGGAATGATAAACGTATCTTTATACCGATATAAAATTTGAGACCCTTTCCAGAAATTTTAGAGTAGTTTATATCCACATTAACGTTTTTTGTGTGTGGCATGACTTGTTATGTTAATGAGATTTGTGATCAAAATTATACTTGAAATAATTATCTGTAGGACTCTAATTTACAAGGGATCGCCTGCAACTTAGTTGACTGAGATATACTTTGGTCTCAGTCAGCTGAGGTCACCTGACGTCATCCCGATTTAAACTTAGCTTTTATTTTTTGATCAGCCACCCGGTTGGTTCCCTCGTCTGGGTTCTTTTAAGTAGTGCTCGGCCAGATGGTTGTCTTATGACGTGGGCTGTGCTGTTGCGTTTTTTTGCGTGTAGTTGCTTTGTTGGGCCTTGTTGCTAGCTAGGTTCCTTTTTCACTGTCCGATGCAAAAAAGAGTGTGTTTTTTTCTAAAAAAAAGACAATGTGATGTTTTTCTTCTAAGTTAGCATTCTGTTATTTTTGTATGGGAAATGGTGGAGTTGGATTATGTGCGTGGAGAGTAGATAAAGTGCGCCTGCTAGTGAATATAACTTCATAAAATGAAACACAGGCCAACATGAAAATAAAATGCGGTATATATCCATTGGAGGGAAAATGATAGAAAATCCACCTATGTGATGCTACGATAAAAAAAATGGACCAGTAACTGGCTCGACAACCCCTCCATGCTTCCCATTTGCAGTCGCTTTGTGTGTGCATAGCTGCACTTAGGCTACAATGCTTACAGGAACATGTCTAGTGGTGAATATATAGCTAGACTAACAACCCCCTTCTGACCCTAGTTGCAATCGCCTTGTGCTCGTGCAATTGCAATTGGGGGTACAACGCTTGCAGTTGCATGTTTAAGGGTGATACATGCAACTAACCCCAACTCTAGAAATGCTACTGACCCCATGTTTAGGGGTGACACGTGCAACTAACCCCAACAACTCCCTCCCGACCCTAGTTGCAGTCGTCTTGTGCTTGTGCAATTGCAGTTGGGGGTACAACGCTTGTAGTTGCATGTTTAGGGGTGACCCGTGCAACTAACCCCAACAACTCCCTCCCGACCCTAGTTGCAGTCGCCTTGTGCTCATGCAATTGCAGTTGGGGGCACAATGCTTGCAGTTGCATGTTTAGGGGTGACCCATGCAACTAACCCCAACAACTCCCTCCTCCACCCCCCGACCCTAATAGCATCGCCTTGTGCCCGTGTAGTTGCAGTTGGGGGTACAACGCTTGCAATTGCATGTTTAGGGGTGACACGTGCAACTAACCCCAACAACTCCCCTCCCCCTCCCCCCGACCCTAACCGCAGTCGCCTTGTGCCCGTGTAGTTGCAGTTGGGGGTACAACGCTTGCAATTGCATGTTTAGGGGTCACACGTGCAACTAACCCAACAACTCCCTCCCGACCCTAGTTGCAGTTTGGGGTACAACGCTTGCAGTTGCATGATTACAGCTGCCACATGCAACTAACCCCAACAACTCCCCTTCGGACCCTAGTTGCACTCGCTTTGTGTCCGTGCATTTGTAGTTGGGGATACAACGCTTGTAGTTGCATGTTTAGGTGTGACACACGCAACTAACCCTATCACTCCTCTCTCGACCTAGTTGTAGTCGCCTTGTGTTCATGTAGTTGCAATTGAGGAGAAAACGTTTATAGTTGCATGTTTAGAGGTGACACATGCAACTAACCCCAACAAGTCCCCTACTGCCACGGTTTGCAACCGTTCTTAAAGAATGTCAAAAGTATTAAAGAAAAAACTTAGAAATAAAAACAGAAAATGACAAGTAAAATAAATTGAAAATAAAGAAAGGAACAAAGAAAATAAACCATCATTGTCTCCCCAACATGCTCTGTCTTTTGCTCTTGCTTGCTGCGATCGAAAAATATGGAAAGAAGACGACTGAACAGTCACCGCCCATCAATCCAGTTTTTATATTAAAAAGCAAAGTCATAACGGACTTTGAGGACAATCAGAAAACCCCAAAAAATGGATCGCAACGGGCCGCACGCAACATTCACTTGATAGCTTACTTGAAATCCCAATGCAATTTGATCTGACGGTTGCTGGCGCAAAAAAGACATAATTAAAACTCAGGTTGTTACATAAAAAGTAAAAATAGCAAAAAAATGGAAAAAAGGAAAAAAAAATCAAGAATGAAGAACCAAACTATGAAAATTAAAAAATATAAAAGAAAAGAGAGATGAAACCAGTGGAAAAAAGTCCATTAAAAAATGACGACAATCATATTTAAGAGAGTAAGTGAGAAAGGGTAGGAAAAATCTCACGAGGAAACACATAAAGGTTTGTCTTTCTTTCCTTGTTCTGCACAGTACACTAACATGAAACGAGGGTCATTCATTTAAAACAGAATTTACAAAGCTAGGGCCAAAATGCAGTTGGGACACGCAAGATACAATTGAGAAAAAGAAAAACTTAGGGATATCTACGAACTGATCTATTTTCCACATGGTAAGACGGGATGGGGATGATACTTTATTTCCTGCAGTCTATACTCATTGCGAACTCGTTTTTTGGACACGACATGTAGTATCATGTACTCCCTTTGTTTTAAAATAAACGTCTCAACTTTAGTACAACTTAATAACTCTAGAAAATTCACCAAAAATTCTGCAAAACACAAAAGTCCAAAAGAATCCTAGACGACTACCACGCCTCCTCCGCCCACCATGATAGCAAATTGCATGATCTGCCCTGACACTTGCACTTCCTTGCCGTAGAAGAACCCATGCTTCTGCTACCGCTCGAGCTCTCCTGGCCCCATCACGGTGGCCATCACAATCACAAATCCTCAAAACACAAGAACAATTGTGTTTCTCGGGCCACTCATCGCTTCTCCCACCACTTTGCGGCTGCCTAAAATCATGCATACTCACCAGCAAGATCTCGTTGACCAATGAAAAAAGGGTTGTGCAACCCGAATGTCAACGATTGCCGATTCTTCCCGTCTTTCCTTCGGGGCGCGTCACCTTTTTGCCGTCATTGCTTCACAAAGAGGAAGCAAGGAGGAGAATGGAGGCATGGGAGGGTAGACGAGGACTTGCAAAGATGAGAAACCCAATAATATCTTCTGAAGCATTGCTTATATAACTAGAAAGCATACATGACCTAGTGTTGACGCACATATCCACAAAATATTTTTTTTGACGTGAAAGAATCTACTTTTGACTTATATCGAAGGTCGTCGTATACTTGACAAAGTGACATCACAATATTTTTAAATAGGTTCAATCGCCTCATGGGAGAGGGATCTACATACTATGGAAGGGCGGTGAAGAGAAAAGAAGCAAGATCTACAAACGTCTGCCTTAGCTCACTGCCAAACTCGTAAGCAAACAGCGGGACGTGAAGTAAGCCAGCTACAGGTGCTAGACTACTTTCTCTTCAAAGAGCGTCCCATTTCTAGGGAAGACAGTCTCAATCGGCCGTAAAAGACAGATTTGTTTATAAATGAACCATTATAATATACCATCCAACTAGTCACTCATGGGAGGATTCACTTGTGAACTACAATTCCCGTACTACGCAGTATGATTGGTTGCTCAACTGCCCCTTCAACTTAAAGGAAGAGAAGGGCGAAGCATATACGAGTGTTTTGGCAACGACATGAAGCGAATCTTGAAAGCCAACCTAGCCCTACGCCTAGATTGAGATTTACAGGAGGCAATGTTTGATACTAGAGAAGCCATTTTGCTTAGGAGATAGGTTCCTCAGATTTTTCGACACATCAGAATACCGTGTTGGATATCGAGGCTGAGATCAAGTTGGCTTTTGACTCCAGAAGGCATTCTTCTGCCTCTTGCTTTTGTTACTCAAGAATGAAAGAGTTAGGTAGTCCAGGTATTCTAAAAGTGGTTGATGAGGACCAAATCTCGTGGCGAGATTCAATCTATTGTTGCGGTCCGATCTTTCACGACACTTCTTCTTTGGCAGTAATAACCTCTCGCCCGCGCAAGTGATATACACCAAGCAGAGGGATTGAGCCCAATGGTCCAACGCGAGGAAACCAATCTCAACAATGGTACTCATGGACAAACAATTTCTTCATAGAAATCGCGACACAGAGGTTTTTTAAAGCTTTCTCAAAAACTTAGGAATTTTTAGATAGCTTTCCCCGAAACTGATACGGGTGTCTACCCTGAAAATCACAGTGTTCACAAAAAATAACCTAAATATTACATGGACCATTTTGAGCTATTTATAGAAGTAACTTGGATGAGGCACGTACATGTACCTTCTAAAATCTGGAATCTTTCTAGATTTAAACTAATTTGCATTTTACATCTCGGCAAGCATGCAAAGAGTAACTAAAATAAAGTTCGACTCTTTTATTTGATTGCTCCTTGATCTGTTTTTTCTAATGTGGCGGTCCCCACCCAGACTCATTTAAACTCATGATCTTCCACATGATAAACTTCCATTTGCATGTAACTTTTGGTCGTTCAGATGGTCGTAACCGTCCAAAGTTTATTCCCTTAGAGAAGGAAGCAAACTCTTGCACATCCGCGTGGTACACAACTTAATGGTTTCTAATTAATTTTTGGCTGGACCGACACCCATGCATGTGTGCTTCTACGCGTCCTGATTTAGGGCCTCTTTGGTATGCACGGAAACCAAAGGAAAACCACAGGAAAGCCATTCCTATGGAATTGCTACATTTTGACCCGTTCGGTACAAAGGAAAACTTCCTTTCCAATCTAGAGGAAAGTTTCAATACCCTACGTTTTCGTCGGAAAAAAACATCCACCCATAGCTCATGTTTTCGCGTTGGCCCGAGACAAGTGAGAAGAAAAGCTTTCGTGAACCATGTGTCTAGAGTCTAGACCCATGTGTGGTTGTTCTGTGCACAGTTTGGACCCACATGCCTCCTCTTTTTGCATTTAAAAAACACTCTTTGAGACGCACATCAGCTTTCTTGTGATTTCCTTCCCACTGTTCCAACGGCAACTCTGCATGCACGAACACCAATTTTCTTTCCTATATTTTGTACCTGCTTCCCTTTCCCGTTCCTACATTTTCTCCTAATCCTACGTTTTCATTTCCCTTGAACCGAACATGCTCTTAGAGGAATACAGAAACATACCTCCATACCTGCTCATTATTTGTACAACTATGCCATGCTTAGATGTAGTGCCTAATAATCCATCTTCGTCTTGAAAAACATTCGTAGCATATTGAGTACTAGGTGAATACGTTGTTGTATCAACATCGATCATCGTACTTAAATTACACGCGACTATAATATCCTCTCCTTGAAACGAAATCGTCCTCCATTTCGAGTTGATCTCTTCAATAATGTTTTTATTTGTAGGATGAACGACGACATATTTTTTTCCAGCGGCTTTGACTTTCTTATTTTCTTCTTCCTTCTGCTATTTTATCTTCTAAAGATGTTCTTTCCTCCAAGAAATAAAACGCTCCTCAACCATTGGCACGTGACTGCACTTCTTACCCTTCTTGAGGTATATCTATGTGTTCGACATTCATACACAACATTATGTTGTTTGTACCATGGCTCGCCTATCAACAAGTGACAAGAAATCACCGGTGTCGGAATCACGTCGCACATAACCTTGCAAAAATAATTTTCCTAATGAAAACGATACCTTGGTTTGATGCGCCCCAACGGAACAAGTATGGTTTTGCTAGTGGTGTCATGGATATATCTAGCTTCTCCACCATCTCGATGCTTGCAGCGTTGATCAAATTCATGTGGTCGATTGTCAAGGCACATGATCTCTCCCGTACCACAACATGAGTATGAAAAAGCCCATCCCATAGAACTTCCTCCTCCAATTGAAATCTATAGCAAAGCTTCCATGATAATCCATCCATCTCCTCCGTAGTGTTGTCACATCCCAGATTTTTCCCAAATCTGGTATGTTAAAATTTTCACACGGAATTAAAAATCTCTAGGAAATACCCACGAATACCTAGGATTGTTTGTGGTTGACTTTGATTTGGTTGATTTACTGTTTGATTGTTTGATCAGGTGGGTTGAAAGCCCAGTGCCACTAGTTGAAACCTAGATAGCCAAAATTTGAAACCAAACCTATTTGAAGTATTAATTGGACATAAGGCTATCCCTAATAAGTCCCAAGAAATATTCAGGCCAAATAAATCTTCCCAATAATTGAATTGGATATGTTTTTGGAATCAATTCTAAGTCAAGCAAAATTATTTAAAAATGGCTCTAAAAGTAATTGGCAGGAGAGTGAATTTCATAAGTATAAATAATGACCTTGACCTTCTGCCAATTTTCTAAAATGGATTTGAAATAGATTTTGTTTTGAAACAAAATTCAAATTCAAATGGGAAAATATAGTCCATGAATTATATGTCCAAAATGGGCAGATAAAAATTTGGCACAGTCCTAAATATTTCATTTGGAATTTAGAAAATATATGCATTGTTGGAAGAAAATTTAAATTCAAAGTCTATTTGGATTTATAGAACAAAACAACAAAGAAAAAGAGAACAAAAAAAATAGAAAAAAGGGCCTAGCCAGCCAGGCAGACCCAGCAACAAGCCAACCCAGCCAGCGAGGCCAGCGTGAGCCCTGCGCCTCTCTCTCCCTCACCCACTGACCAGTGAACCCCACTGGTAAACTTCGTCCCCAGCCGCTCGCCCACGACGTCGCCCACGTCTTCCACGTTCCCGAGCACGTACGCGCGCAGGATCACACGCCCGCGCGGCACCATGCACCCTAACCCCCATGACCATGCCCTATAAAATCCGCTCGCCCTCCTCGTCATTTCGCACCATGTCGCGACGCTCATCGCCGCAAAGCTACGCCTCTGCAGACCCCCGAGCTCCGCCTTTGACCTAGAATTTCTCCGGTAGATTCCGGACATCACCGCCCCCCTCCCGACGAGCCACTGCCACCACCAGCCTCCTTGTTCCCTTGCGCACCTCTATGACACCCTCGGCGGGACCAGAGCCTCCTCGACGCCTAAATCCGACGAAGGCCGAGCATCTCCTCCACCGCGAGCTCCACTCTGGTGTGCTCCGTGAGCATCTTGCCCCGCCACCGCGTCCTTCGTTTTCACCGTGTTCGCGCGCAACCCTTGACCCCTTTCGTTGTTCAAAAGCCTACCAAATCGAGCCTTGCATCATCGCTCGAAAGCTCCGCTGCCTCGGCCATCTCCGGCAAGCTTCGCCGACGCCGTTCCCATCGTCCCAAAGGACAGCCGAGGCTGCCAGCGACCCCAAGACGACGCGCTGCATCCACCCGTGCCCTTTCCTATCCGTGACGACCCCGGAGGGCCGGCAACGTCCACTCCGGAGGCCATCGCCACTGTCTCTGCCTTTTCTGACGAGATTCCGATGAATCTCCAACGAACTAGCGCCACCACTAGGTGAGCTTCTAATCCTGGTTGTTGATCTAGATCCCACGGTGCACACACGATCACTTAAATCCAACTGGTACCAGCCAACCAGAACACACCACGTCACCTACCTTATCCAAAACATTATTTGATACTTTTCCTGTATAATTGAATTAACTAGCAATTTTGTGGAAAATCCCGTGGATATTCAATATATCATAACTAATTATCTACAAGTCCAAATTGAATGAAACTTTTTTGCAAAATGACCTTACTGAAATGCACTTTCACCTAGGTGGATAAAATTTGGAATTTGAATAATTTAAAATTCGAATTCAAATAGAATGAATTCAAAGTCAAATAGGGCATAACTTGCAAATTATATATCCAATAAAATTGATTCTTGTTGCAATTTGAACATATAAAATATAGTTTCATCTTAGCTTCCGTAGTATAATTTTCAAATAATTTAGAAATTGAATTTGACTATAGTTTAACAGTAGTAGTATTTCAAATAGTAATTAAACCTATACTTTGAATTAAAAATGTTTAATAGAACAATTATGTTGCAACTAGTTCAGAAACTTAAATGACCTTTAGTAAATATTTTTGGAATAATATTTGACTTTAGTGAATTTAGTTTGAATTAAGTTTAATTCAAACATAGTTTGATTATAACTTCAAACCCTAGGTTTAATTTGAACAAAACTATTTCAATAGGGTTTGGTAAATTGAATTAAACCTAGCAATTATTTTGGAGTTATAGTTGACTTTAGGGAAAGATGAATTCAAATTAAATAAAGTTTGGAACTATGAACATTAGTAAATATTTTTGAATTTATATCTGATTCTAGTTAAATTCAAATCAAATAATAAACTATAGTAAATATACTGGATTTATATTTGACTTTAGTTTTAACTTATCTAAATAAATAAACTTGCATTAATTGTATTTGAATTGAATTGAACCAACTTAGTCAATTATGAAATTATTCATAATTCAATTCAACTTAGTGGAACCGAATCGAATTTATGAACTCAATTTAATTTTAATTCAAATAAGATGAACCCTAATTCAAATCCAAATGGAAGTGAAAGCAAGATCAAGTTATTATTTTCAAATCTTAGTGTACTCAAGCTCATGAAAGGTCAATAAGTTTGAATTTTCATTCAAACATGAACATGAACTTGGCTATCCAATATTCATAGACCATGACTCTGTTGTTAAGATTCCTTTGAATGGATGTGACAACCACAACTTTACATCACATACTCCTTATGTGATGAATCCTTGTTGAAACCTCCATGTGAACCACTATATCACATGTGTTCCAAATGACAACCACTATGTTGTTTTCCAAACTCTTAATTATGAGTTAACCCTGACACATGATATCAGAACACAATGACATCAACACCATGCACAACCCTTGTTGTATGTTTGTATGATTGTATGATATGGTTGTTTATGATCGCTCTTTACTTATGATAGATTGTTACGGAGAGCGAAGAGTAACTTGATCAAGATTGTGAGATTGAATAATCGTCGATACTAGGCAAGTGGAACCTTTGATCATAATCTATGTTTTCATGCATTTTAGTTGCTTACAACTAGGAATCCCCTATAGAATTTTATTTTGTGCTTCACAGAAACCATTCGAAGAAATTTAGGTCCCAATACCCTAACCTTGTAACCATCAAAGTAGTTGCTTGGCTGCTATTATGTGGATTGGTAAACACCAATTATTATTCCACCATGCAATCTCATGGTTGACTACTTAACTACAACTTAATTACTGAATTGATCTGGGTGGACTGTCTTTGATTGGGTCATTGGAGTGTAGTCATTGGTGGGGAATGCCACAGAGGTATCAAAGGGATTGTACGAGTTCAAAGTTGAGTAGCTTCCATGTGTGACCGTGAGACAATATGGGATCTGTATGTACCAAGTAAGTTGTGGGAACCTAAAAGCACAAAATCTCCCTAGGTAGTTTTGGTAATTAATAACAACATATATTTCATTGGACTAATGATTCCATCAAGTATATTTCAAGAAAGTTCAATGAATGGATTGCCTAGGATTGTGAGGAGATTCCCTAGATGCTTGGAACATCAATTGGCAAAATCTTAAAAGACTCTACATTTTATATTTATGTGAAAATCACATTTGAGTCCATAGGAAAGCCAATACTATTGAAAGGGGATGATGTATCTATGATGATCTGGTTGCTCAAGTGCTTAGAGATTAGCCACCAAAAATTCTCAACATTTCTCCCACAATACATTTTGTCAAAATCCTAAATATCAAATTCGGTGCCACCAACTTTCCACAATCGGCCATACCGAATTTTCCTTAGACAGAATCCAAAGCCAAACCCTAGCAACTCGATGTAACTAAGTTCCATCTCGGTACAACCGAAAAGTAGTGACAAACCTTCCCGTATCTATTTGCTAAAAATCAGAATTTCCGAGTTTTACAAATCGGTGTTGACCGAAGTGAGGAACTTCCTAGGCCAACCGAGTCGGACTCACCGAGAAGCTGTATGTGGGTTTCACCGAAAAGCCTAAAGTTAGAGCATTTTGCACTAGTCGGTTCAACCGAGTTTTTACTTTGGTTCCACCGAGTTGGGCAATAATGTTGTAACGGTTGGATTTTTGGAGATGGCTGTATATACCCCTCCACCTCCCTCTCATTCATAGAGAGAGCACTCAGAACAAGCAAACACTTCCACCATTCATTTTCTGAGAGAGAACCACCTACTCATGTGTTAAGATCAAGATCTTCCACTCCAACCATATGAATCTTGATTTCTAGCCTCCCTAAGTTGCTTTCCATCCAATCAATCTCTTCTACAAAGCCAAATTCTATGAGAGAGTGATTGAGTGTTGAGGAGACTATCTTTTGAAGCACAAGAGAAAGGAGTTCATCATCCATACCACATCTATTACCTTCTGGAGAGTGGTGTATCCTAGATTGGTTGGGTGTCACTCGGGAGCCTCCAATTCATGTGGAGTTGAACCAAGAAGTTTGTAAGGGCAAGGAGATCGCCTACTTCATGAAGATCTACCCCGAGTCAGGCTAGTCCATCATGGACGTAAGCCGTGATGGAATAGACGAGGTTGCTACTTCGTGGATCTTTCATGGGTGGAGCCCTCCGTGGACTCGCGTAACCATTACCCTCCGTGGGTTGAAGTCTCCATCAACATGGACGTACGGTAGCACCACCTATCGGAACCACGGGAAAAATCTTCGAGTCCCCATTGCGTTTGTTCTTCCTATCCCTTCCCTCTACTTACACTTGCATGTCTTTAGTTTCCACTGCTATACTTTTAGGTTTACATGTGTAGGGTGTGCTAGACTTGATAGAATTACTAAAACTTGCCAACCAATTAAATTGAGAAAAGGTTAGGATTTTATTTGGTCAAGTAGTCTAATCACCCCCCTCTAGACATACTTTGGATCCTACATAACCCTTCTGTGGCAGACAACCGATGTAGTTTTTGCATGTAGGTTGGGCTGGGTCTATCGTTTCTGAGAGGGATACTACTTCCCAAAAGTCTTGCCTTGCTCTACCTAGCTACTTCACAAGTGGAGTTTAGTAGCAGGAAGGTGTGACCGGGAATCACGGGTAAAGTACACAAACCTCTGCAAAGTGTATAAAACAGATCATGATTAGCCGTGTCCCCGGTTACGGACATCTTTTGGGCAACTCATCTGAGAATTGTCGGCTTGATCTAATTCACCTCTTCTATTAAAATCAATGGGTTGAACCAAAGTGAAGTAATGGCGCTGATCTCAGAGGACTGGGGCATCAGGATCTCTGGAGAAAGGCTTGGGGCAGAAGTGTGATGCAGAAGCCCACATACTCAAATGCTTATATTTTGGGCATGGTGCTGATCTCATAAGACTGGCGGTACCAGGGTCTCTGGAGAAAGGCTTGGGGCAGAAATGTCATGCGGAAGCCCACATGTTATAATGCTTATATTATGGACTATTGCGTGATACGATATGTCCAACTATTAGAGTAGACCACTTTTACAAAGGTAGGAAAACTATTTTTCATGCAACGAAAAACCTAGCCACACTAATTTGCATGTTTATGCTCCAACAAGCCAACCCTGGTGAAGCCTGTCAATACATCCAATGTATTGACCCTTTGGCTGCAACGTATCATGGTGCAGGTCAGCCAGAAAGGTACGAAGTAGGGTTACAACGCTATACTCAACTCTTGCATGTGAGTAGATGGACGCCATAAGACTAGAACATTATCTTCGCTGCATGACTGTATTGTAAGTTAGCCCATGATCTAAGCATGTGTGTCTTGTAAAGTATTGGAACTTCAATGTAAATACTATAACATGTGATGTACTCTTGGTTTTTCATCGTCGACTGTGTGTGTCAGTTATTGATCCAGGAAAGCGCAAAGATTCGGGCCCTTATCAGGGAGCGGGTCATGACAAGTGTCGTGAACAACCTTGATTCTGAATACCAACTGATGACGACCGAACCTCATGGTGGGATCCAATCTGTTGTTACGATCCGACATTTCATGACACTTTTCCTTTAGCAGCAATAATCTCTCGCCCGCGCATGTGTGTAGGAGATATGCCCTAGAGGCAATAATAAATGTTATTGATTATCTCCTTGTTCATAATTAGGTTTATGTTCCATGCTATAACTGCTATGGTTCTCGAGTCTGCAATAACCACGAGGCTCGGAGGAAGACTCATATGCACGTGTGGGATAATAAATGGTAAAATGTATTCCTAGTCAAGCCTCTATGACTGGCTTAAGTATTGCATGATGATCCTGTTTTCCTGATCATGGGCATGGCTATGCCGGCAATTTTGAGGGCACAATTGTTGGTAGAACACTTGTGTTGAATCGACCCGATTGATGTTATGCTATGAGATATATTCGTCATAAGTTAATGGTTAATAACACAGAGATGGTTAACGTTTGCATGATTCCTTAGACCATGAGAGTATCGAGTTTCTTCATGCTTGCTTCATGAACTTTGGGGTTTGTTAAACGTCATCCGTAAATGGGTGGCTATTACGGCGGCTTATGGGTTCATGGAAAAGTGTGTCAAGTAACTTGATAGCTCAAGATTGGGATTTGCTCCTCCGACGATGGAGAGATATCTCTGGGCCCTCTCGGTGTTACGGTATCCATCATCGTCTGGCCAGACATTTTGTGATTTGATCACGGGGATGCCGGAACACGGGAACAAGAAAAGAGAACAATACTGGTAACGAGGTAACTGGCATAGTGGACAAGGTGTTGATCCACGGGGATGCCAACATGTCTCACCTCGGGTATTTGTAACATATCGTGAAGCAACAGGAATAGCACACGGCAACTGGAGGTTCACTCGAATATTCATTCGTGTGGGTATAGGGGTCAATATGGGTGTCCACGGCTCCGATGTTGATCATTGATTGGAAGGGGTTCCGGGTCATGTCTATACTTCACCGAACCTATAGGGTCACACGCTTAAGGGTCATCTATCTGCTGAATACTAGACAAGGAGTCCGAGAGAAAGTCACTGAAAGAGTTTCGGAGACGACGGAAAAGTTCCGGAGAGAACACCGGAAAAGTTTCGGTAAAACCGAAAAGTTGTTTCGGATAAAACCATTGATCCTAAAAGGTTTCGGCAAGCACCGAAAATGTTTTGGAGGTTGCCAGATTGGTCTGGTAATTTCTGGAATTTTTTCAGAGAAAAAACCGAAAAAGGTTTTCGGAGCTGCCGGAATTGTTTACCGGGTAAACGAAGATGGTTTTAAATTAAACCACCATACCGGAAATGTTTCGGAGCGAGTCCAGATAATTTTATAGGGTGCCAGAAATGTTCTGGGACCTTCTGGAATTTTTCAGAAGAAATAGTTTCGAAAAACATCTTGTCCCAGCGAGAGGGGACAAGATCCCACGAATCGTGGGGGCTGTTTTTGGGCTGTTTTTGGGGGCGCCCCCTTTAGGGGACAGCCCCCTTGTGGCTGGACAAAGTGTTGGGGGGCCCCCCATGGTGGGGGCAGCCCCCACAAATGGTGGAGAGTGTTGGGAGGAAGGTGGGGCCCCATGGGGGAACACCATGGACAAGGGAACATGTTTTCTCCATGTTTGGTGGGAACATGTTTTCCTTGTTTGGTGGGTGCATGTTTAGTGGGCTGAATTTCAGCCCCCCCTCACCCGTTCCACCACTATATAAGGAGGTGGAGAGGAGCTCTCCATCCTCACTCCAACTCTCTCACACAAGCCATGCATGATCTGGCATTCTCTCTCCCTCCCAGCGAAATAGTTTCGTAGAGCCGAAGGGCTGTCCGTGTGACCGTCCGAGTTTCGAAGGTCCTCCCGAAGGGCTGTCCGAGTGACTGTTCGAGTTTTGATGGTCCTCCCGAAGTGCTGTCCACGACACCGTCCGGGGGACTGTCCGACCGCCTCCCGGAGGGCTGTCTGTGGGGCGGATGAGGGTATACATCCTCGCGGTTGGGAGGTTGTAAATCCTAGCTGCGGGGATCTGCACTGCCGATCGTCATCGACTCTACTTCCGCTGCGCTACGAGTCGGTAACGAAAAAGATCAAACCTTGTATGCAGTCTCCATAGTGGTCCTGGGCTGGTGCGTAGGTCGGATAATTTTTGTTTTCTGCTGCGTTACCCATCAGTGGCATCAAGAGCCGTGCTATGCGTAGATGCAGGTTGCGATCTAGAATACATAGAGATGTATGGGTGTTACACAATATAATTAGGTAGTAGATGAGATCTATTGCTGAAAATTATTTGTGCGGGTAGCAGATGAAATCTGTTACCCGATGTTCTTATTGCTTCCCTGGAATTTGCGTAGTCCTGATCTTGACGGCATGGTGGAATCTCACAAAGTTCTGGCAATCCGCGATCCTTTCATGCTGCTCCTGAGTATGCTGATTGACAGATCAACGAAGTGCTAACAGTTCTTTGGGTTCCACCATAGTTGAGAAAGATGGATGTTTCGCAGACGAAAGGGCAATGCAGATATGATCTGCACGGGGGTCACGCGTATGACGAAGTTTAGTATGGGGCTCGAGATTTTATTATCTCGTGTTTCATACACCCTGGAAAGTTAATCTAGCAACTTGAATTATCATACTTGATGATGGACGTTGGTAGCTTCGGTTTGTTTCGAAACCTTAGAAGCCACGTAAAATAAATTTTTGCATGAACCGATTAGAGGCGTCTAACTTGGTTTTGCAGGATGGTTTGCATGTGCATATGATGTGGTATAACAGTGCTCATATTAATTTGATTATGTATGAGATGACTATATGATGTAATTTGATTAACATGACCTGCGTGTCATGATTCGGCATGATGGCTGGAGCCATATGATTGCACTTTAATGACCTGCGTGTCAACCTTATGTAATGCACTTATTTTATTAGCTATAGAGATAGCAGTATTATCTGGTGCATCGACAAGGTGGTGGCAATCTTCGCGAAGGTGAACACCGATGCGAATGCCGAAGACGAAGAAATACTTGACTTCTCCGTCAGAAGGGGCTATACCATGTCATGCTAATTATGAATTGCCTGAGATGTTTATTCCTTATGATGCACCCTTCTTGATTGCGCGGTAGTCGCTTTTTATTAGGGTGATCTCTCACAAAAATATCAAGTAGTTAGTGTTCTCCCAAGTGTAGCACCGTCACGGCACCTAACTTTTCGGGGTACGACATGTACACATGAGTACGAACGATTAGAGAAGTGTGAGGCGGGTGAGGTCAGACCTCGCAGCAAGATCACTTGGTTGTCTTGACGTTCAGGCAGGACAGTCCTGAGCTCGGAACACACACATCGAAAGATGAACAAGAGTCACATAGAGATGTGATTGGCAAGTTGGCCTACCGATTGAAATTCACGCCATCAGTGATGAACCCGTCAATGGCGTCGAATTGAAATGCGGATCTTGTATCACTCACAATCAATTATGAGAGATATTGATTTGAGTGGGAGCGCACTGTTGAATTAACTTCTTTTAATTCTCAGTGCAATTAATTTTGAACACTGTCTAAGTGTGATTTGCAAAATAGTTGTAGAATAATGGCTCGCATTTCCACCTTCCCTATTAAAATTGAATAAACTGTTAAATATCTAGTTAAAACTTTACGGTTGGTAACGTAATGTGAGGATTGTCCTCAAGAGTGCCGAGAAGGACTTTGTCCTATCGCATGCTTTCGGTATTCTCCCGCTAATGCTATGGATCATGTGACTCTCGTCCTTCGATCCAAAAGCTAGAATTCCTTTTCAGTCAAAGTGCAATATGTTTGCTTCCATGAGACCCGAACTTCGAAAGTTTGGATAGTTATGTGATATTCATGGAATCTGAAAATCATTTTCAGAGAAAGACAAAGGCTAAAAGATATGAGATATCCAAAGCAATGTTTGTTTGCAAACTATTAGTAAAGGAGTTTACTATGCATTAGACTGATAAGAGAGGGATCCAGGAGAACGCCTGTCATATGATGAAAGGTGAATAAAACAACAACTTAAAGAGAAAGGAAGTGTCCGAAGGGTGTTAGTAAGACTTTCACGCCTAGGAAGTCCGGGGCTAACGCCACTCTTAAGTTGGGTGCTTCTTCTGAGAGTAGGAGAAATACTAAAAGTTAAACTGTTAGAGGTATAAAGGCAAAAGGATAGAAGACTGGAATATCCAGCTCATGTATGAATGTCATACAGGTTTTTTGATGTATAGAAGGCTGGTCAAAGATATAGTTCTTGGGAATTATGGTTAAACATGTTAATCACTGATTCTTGGGTATTGTGAGTTAATCACAAAGATACCCGCTCGATTGCATTCTGTTGCAACTCGATGTAACAACTACTATGGCCTGAAAGACTAGCCAGGGATGAGGTTTTGATACACGCTGGGAATATAGTAAATGGTACTATACTTTCCATCGGTGTATTACCATATGTATTTATTTTCATAAATCATTTTAGAGTTTTACATACTTTAGCCCTTTGCATAAGGTACCTTGCAAGAAGGTTGTTCATAAGAGAACTTTTGATGTTCGGTAATATGAATAACATAAGGGCCATACTTTCATTATGAATGAGATGTATGTTATGAATATTGATAATAATACATTACCTCTATATTTACTTTTATAATTCATTTAGAGTTTCATATACTCTAGCCCTTTGCATAAGGTATCTTGCAAGAAGGTTATTCATAAGAGAACTTTTGATGTTCGGTGTTATGAATAACATAAAGGGCCATGCTTCCATCCAGGATGGGATGTATGTTGTGAATATTGATGGTAATATGATACATCCATAACACTGACGCTAAATGTCGCAAGACTAAAAGAATGCCACATATGTGTGGCACTGCATTTGTCACATTGGAGAAACCCGCATGGAAAAGTCCATTATGATGGATTTTGAAGTCATTTGATTTTGAATCATCTGACACTTGCAACTTTCCTCTGAAAAGTGAAGTGACTGAAATACCGTTCACAGGGCATAAGGAATGAGCAAAAAACATATTGGTGATCATACATTATGATGTGTGTAGTCCAATAAATGTTGTTGCAAGTAGTGGATTTATCTATCTTCAGAAATGACTCAAGTAGATATATTGATATTTACTTGATGAGACGTAAGTCTGGATCTTTTGAATTCATTCATAAGGTTTTCAAAAATGAAGTAGAAGTTGTTGTAACAAGAAAATTATGTTTCTACAATTTGATTGCAGAAAGGAATATTTGAGTTACAAGTTTAGCGAATGTCTGATGAGTTGTGAAAGGGGTTTCATAACTTGCACCTCCCGGAACACCACTTCAAGTGGAAAGTCCGTGAAGATGTAATCGAACCATTTATGACATGGTAAGATCAAAGATGACATAAATAGATTTGCCATTATCCCTTTTAAAGAGTAATGCTTTAGAGACTACGGCTTTTACACTGAAAAGAGATCCATCAGGTCTGTTGAAATGACGCCATGGTGTCGTACGCCCAACCATGTTACATCTTTTCTTAACATTTGGAATATGGGGCTTGTGTAAAAGGTTACAAACCTATTCCAAATCAGAAAAGTGCTACTTTGTAGGTTATCCCAAGTAAATGGGTATTCCTCCCCCACAATACCGAGGCAAATAGGTTTGCCACAAAGAACGGTATGCTTTTTGAAGAAAATGGTTCTTTAAAAAAAGGTGAGTGGGAGAACAGTGCAACTCGACGAGATAAACAGTATCTTCATCATCAGATCAAAGGAAAGAGACCTTGGAAGTAATTCCGGAGTTTCCTACTGCGACTGATACGGAAGTCTCTACAATAAAATGTATGGACTTCGGTCGAACTTGCAGCTGAACCACGTAGGCAAAGCTCGTGCAAACCTATCAGGTGCGCAAACGAGATATTGTTGTTAGACAACAGTATACCTACGATTCACAAGGAAGCGTTGATGGGCCCTGACTCCGGAATTGGCTAAATGCCAATACAATCCGAGATAGTTTCCATATAAGTGATTCAAGATTAAGATCTTGATACACCTTTCGGAAGACTTAGAGTCTAACGAATATTTATGGAACTAAAAACTGATACGGATAAAATGTTTTATCCATAAAGCTCGACTTGTTGCAATAACAAGTTCAAGGAGTTGACTACGATGAGATTGTCTCACCATAGCGATGCTTGAAGTCTGTTCGGGTTGAACTAGCAATTAATACATATTTCAATCATGAGATATGAAACATGGATGACAAAAGGATTTCCATCTGATGGAAATGAAACCTAGGACTTGTATGTGATACAGTCCAAAGTAATTTGTCGATCCAGAGGATGCTAGTAAGTATGCAAACTTCAGAGTTCCAGCGATGGACAGAAGAGAGCAAAGTGGAGTTGGAATCTTCGTTTTTGATGGAATGGTCAAAGGGGTTTGACTTCATCAAATGGGTATCGAAGATGCTTGTGATTCAAGAAACTAAGTGGGAGCATAATAATATTTCTAAAAACCTTGTGTACTTGACACATTGTTAATTGGAAATAAATTTCTTGACACGAATTAGGACTTCATTTGAAAATAGTTTTTTCGATGAAGTGCTTGGGCTAAGTAGCCTTGATATTAGGCATGATGATCTATGGAGATAGATTTACCTAATGGGGCTGAGCAAAGATACATATTGACAAAATGCTAAAACCTTTTAGCATTGAAAAACCGTCAAGGAGTGATTCTTGCCGAAGTCACATGGAAAGAATTTTTGCAAGACTTGGTGTCCCAAAACACTGATGAGCAAAATACATGATGGTGATTCCACACACTCTTGTGTTTGGATTAATCATGTATTCCATGGTATGGAAAAACAACCAGATATGTCCAATACTCCAAAGTTGTTGCGAGTATAGATACCATTGTGATCAAAGTACTGATCATGGGACAACAGTGAAAGATGTCATTGAGTACTAGAGCAGTACTGATGACATGTTTTCTCGCAAGCGGAGATCATGAAGAGTTCGTTGTAAAAGGTTACATCGATACAGTCTTCATCAATGCTCCATGCGATTTTCGATTTAAATTGAGGGTTTTGCGATACACAACATGGTGGCACGGTAGTTGGAAATTGTTCCAAACAAAAATACTGTGGCGAATTCTATAACAAAGGCTAAGTACGTTGACGCTTGAGAAGCGACAAAGAAGTTGTTGAATCATATAGTTCATTCATTAACTTACTATGGTTCCAAGATGGCTTTGGTCTATGGGACACTATTGCAGATAGTTGCTCCATAGCTCAGTCTGAGGAATCAGGTTTCGACCAATGATTCACACATATGCAAAGCCAAGTCCACACAAAATATGAATTTTGTGAAAGCATGAAAACGCGAGGATATGCAAAGTTACACACGGAGCTGAAGTCGTCAGATCCGTTGGACATCAGGCTATACCACATGCGAAGCATATTTTACACCAGTATGCCATAGGTGTAAAGTGCATTAGCATTGACTAGATTATTGACTCTAGTGCAAGTGGGAGTCTGTAGGAGATATGCCCTAGAGGCAATAATAAATGTTATTGATTATCTCCTTGTTCATAATTATGTTTATGTTCCATGCTATAACTGCTATGGTTCTCGAGTCTGCAATAACCACGAGGCTCGGAGGAAGACTCATATGCACGTGTGGGATAATAAACGGTAAAATGTATTCCTAGTCAAGCCTCTATGACTGGCTCAAGTATTGCATGATGATCCTGTTTTCCTGATCATGGGCATGGCTATGCCGGCAATTTTGAGGGCACAATTGTTGGTAGAACACTTGTGTTGAATCGACCCGATTGATGTTATGCTATGAGATATATTCGTCATAAGTTAATGGTTAATAACACAAAGATGGTTAACGTTTGCATGATTCCTTAGACCATGAGAGTATCGAGTTTCTTCATGCTTGCTTCATGAACTTTGGGGTTTGTTAAACGTCATCCGTAAATGGGTGGCTATTACGGCGGCTTATGGGTTCATGGAAAAGTGTGTCAAGTAACTTGATAGCTCAAGATTGGGATTTGCTCCTCCGACGATGGAGAGATATCTCTGGGCCCTCTCGGTGTTACGGTATCCATCATCGTCTGGCCAGACACTTTGTGATTTGATCACGGGGATGCCGGAACACGGGAACGAGAAAAGAGAACAATACTGGTAACGAGGTAACTGGCATAGTGGACAAGGTGTTGATCCACGGGGATGCCAACATGTCTCACCTCGGGTATTTGTAACATATCGCGAAGCAACAGGAATAGAACACGGCAACTGGAGGTTCACTCGAATATTCATTCGTGTGGGTATAGGGGTCAATATGGGTGTCCACGGCTCCGATGTTGATCATTGATTGGAAGGGGTTCCGGGTCATGTCTATACTTCACCGAACCTATAGGGTCACACGCTTAAGGGTCATCTATCTGCTGAATACTAGACAAGGAGTCCGAGAGAAAGTCACTGAAAGAGTTTTGGAGACGACGGAAAAGTTCCGGAGAGAACACCGGAAAAGTTTCGGTAAAACCGAAAAGTTGTTTCGGATAAAACCATTGATCCTAAAAGGTTTCGGCAAGCACCGAAAATGTTTTGGAGGTTGCCAGATTGGTCTGGTAATTTTTGGAATTTTTTCAGAGAAAAAACCGAAAAAGGTTTTCGGAGCTGCCGGAATTGTTTACCGGGTAAACGAAGATGGTTTTAAATTAAACCACCATACCGGAAATGTTTCGGAGCGAGTCCAGATAATTTTAGAGGGTGCCAGAAATGTTCTGGGACCTTCCGGAATTTTTCAGAAGAAATAGTTTCGGAAAACATCTTGTCCCAGCGAGAGGGGACAAGATCCCACGGATCGTGGGGGCTGTTTTTTGGCTGTTTTTGGGGGCGCCCCCTTTAGGGGACAACCCCCTTGTGGCTGGACAAAGTGTTGGGGGGCCCCCATGGTGGGGGCAGCCCCCACAAATGGTGGAGAGTGTTGGGAGGAAGGTGGGGCCCCATGGGGGAACACCATGGACAAGGGAACATGTTTTCTCCATGTTTGGTGGGAACATGTTTTCCTTGTTTGGTGGGTGCATGTTTAGTGGGCTGAATTTCAGCCCCCCCTCACCCGTTCCACCACTATATAAGGAGGTGGAGAGGAGCTCTCCATCCTCACTCCAACTCTCTCACACAAGCCATGCATGATCTGGCATTCTCTCTCCCTCCCAGCGAAATAGTTTCGTAGAGCCGAAGGGCTGTCCGTGTGACCGTCCGAGTTTCAAAGGTCCTCCCGAAGGGCTGTCCGAGTGACTGTTCGAGTTTTGATGGTCCTCCCGAAGGGCTGTCCGCGACACCGTCCGGGGGACTGTCCGACCGCCTCCCGGAGGGCTGTCCGTGGGGCGGATGAGGGTATACATCCTCGCGGTTGGGAGGTTGTAAATCCTAGCTGCGGGGATCTGCACCGCCGATCGTCATCGACTCTACTTCCGCTGCGCTACGAGTCGGTAACGAAAAAGATCAAACCTTGTATGCAGTCTCCATAGTGGTCCTGGGCTGGTGCGTAGGTCGGATAATTTTTGTTTTCTGCTGCGTTACCCAACAATGTGATGTACGCGAAGTAGAGGGATTGAACCCAACGAACCGACACGATAAAACCAATCTCAACGATGGTACTCATGCGCAAAACAATTTCCTCGCAGAAATCACAACACAGAGGTTTTCTAAAGTTTCCTAAAAAATTTAAGAATTTTTAGACAACTTTCCCCAAAACTCGATACGGGTGTCTACCCTAAAAAACACATCGTCTTCATAAAAAATAGAGGTAATAACACCAATGGTGTTTGCGAACCAACCTGTGGTTGGATGGTTAGAGGGACCGTGGTATCCCCAGCCCAACAGGGTTCAAATCCTGGTGCTCGCATTTATTCCTGGATTTATTTCAGGATTTCCGGCGATACGCATTCAGTGGGAGGAGACGTTCCCGTCAATGACGAGGTGCCTACGGTGACTTCGTAAATTTCAAGATGATATGCCGACTCAGTCTCTCGGAGGTGCTCATAGGGGTAGGGTGTGCGTGTGTGCGTTCATAGGGGTGAGTGTATGCGCGTGTATATGAGTGCTTGCGTCTGTATTGTGTTTCAAAAAAAAAAACACCAATGGTGTTTAAACTTGTCACAGATGTTCATTTTAGTACCCGGACTTAAAAAATACACTGAAGTGGTTTGAAAACTTGACATGAATGTCCAAATACGGTGTAATTCCATTTGTAGAGGTAAAGTGTGCCGACATTGCACTGTATTTTGCGTGTGTGCGTTCATAGGGGTGAGTGTATGCGCGTGTATATGAGTGCTTGCGTCTGTACTGTGTTTAAAAAAAACACCAATGGTGTTTAAACTTGCATTTTAGTACCCGGACTTAAAAAATACACTGAAGTGGCTTGAAAACTTGACATGAATGTCCAAATACGGTGTAATTCCATTTGTAGAGGTAAAGTGTGCCGACATTGCACTGTATTTGGCTGGCGTGGCATGGTGTTCACTTGTAGAGACGAAACGTGATTTTATTTGGATATATGTCTCTATGACTATTGAGTCCCACCTGTTACTTCATAAGGAAAATTGGTGCCTTCACAGGAATCGAACATGCGAGCACAGCCATGCGGGCAACCTGTACTAGCCAGTCCACCGAAAATGTCTAAGTGGCCACCATTGCGCTTTATTATAAATAAATGAATGGTATATAAAAATCGTGCGCTTCTTAAATGGGTTGTACTCAGTATGGCCCATTTGACAAATGTTAATAACTTTTAAAAAACTCTACATACAATCTGTAAATTATGGATCACAATAATACAAAAAAAGCTATTTGTGTGGTATTAACAGTTATAAATATATACATAAAACTAAAATAACTAATTTTCAAAAAATATTAATGTAATTTTAAAATATACATGTATTATTTCAAAAACGTTCATATAATTAAAATAATATATATTAATTATAAAAATATTTGCATAGTATAAAATAATACAAATATTTTTAAAAATACAGTTCATAAAAATTATTTTCATTATTCAAACATTTAAGTAACTATACATACATTTTTATATTTCATAATTATGTTGTTTAACAAAATGTTTGTATAATTTAAAATTATTCTTAATTTAAAATTTAAATGTGTATATGAAAATTCGCACATGAATTATATCACATTATAAAAAATGAGACAAATTATACACCGGTGCATATACGTAAATATTTAGTAAATGTTGTTATCCATAAATTTATATAAATTACTCGCTCCATTCCTAAATATAAGACCTTTTACAGATTCCACTAGACTAGATATAGATGTACATAGACATATTTTAGAGTGTAGATTCATTCATTTTGTTCCGTATGTAGTCCATGATGAAATCTCCTAAAGGTCTTATATTTAGTGACGGAGGAAGTACATTACAAATGTCTGTATACACTATATGTGAAATAGTATTTTATAAATAATAAGTGAATATTTTTCTAAAAATTACAGGAACGTTTTTAGTAAGTTACATTATTGCACACATCTATATATTTATTTTGTGTGCACACGAATATTTGCGTACCATGAGGTTATTATTTATGTATCACAATTATATATAACCCAAGACATGGCATGGCGCATTGCTTATAGATTTTTTTAATATAGTACATGCACATGAATATTTGTATACCATGAGGTAATTATTAATACCACACGGATATTTGAATCTAATTTGATTATTATGATTATAATTTATCGATGTTAATGTGTGAAAAATGCAAAGTGGTAGCATGTGTATTACCGTGATTATAATTTTCAGACATTTTACAGTTTTTGTAAAAAATTACATGTGGTAAATGGAAAACACTGACTGCAACCCATTTAAATGACACAAGCATTTTTTCTTCTAGTACATTCAGAGTAAGGGGCCAGATTTAACAATTAAGCCTATCTACTCTACTGGATAGCATAGCTCGCCGCCACATTTGAGCTCGAAGGCTCGAGCCCCGTTGGTACACCTGTTCATGGACAACCCGGCCTGAAGGCCCGAACCCTAAGCCCGACATTCGGGCCGGGTTCGGGCTCCATTTTCTGGCCCGAAGCCCGACCCGAAAGCCCGAAAAGTGTGTATAAATATTTTTTATTCAAAATATAGGTATAATAAATTAATAAAATATGCCGAATAAGATTAATTTAATTCAAAAACACTACTGTTCATGTGCTTCGGGCCGGGCCGGGCCAGGCTCGGTCTTGTTTTTTGGGCTTTGCAAAGCCCGGCCCGAACCCGACCCGGCCCGACCAATGATCAGGTCTACCTGTTGGGTACCTTTTTTCCTTTCAATTTTCCTTATGAACTTACAGGTGAGACCCACTAGTCATACAGATATAGTATTCAACTAAAATCCTTTTTCGTCTCTACAACTGGATCCCAATGCCACGTCAGCCAAATACAGTGACACGTCAGCACACTTTACGTCTATTATTGGAATTAACACTGTATTTGCATCTTCATACCAAGTTTTAGAACCCGTTCGACGTATTTTATAAGTCCAGGCTAAAAGTGAACATTTGTGGCAAGTTTAAGCATCACTGGTGTTATTACCTCTAAAAAAGTAACCTAAATATTACATGGACCATACCTATATATTTATGCACACTTTACGTCTACAAATGATATTAGCATCGTATTTACATGTTCATGTCAAGTTTGAGAACCAGTTCGATATATTTTTCAAGTTCAAGCACTAAAGTGAACATCTGTGACAAGTTTAAGCATCACTAATGTTATTACCTCTAGAAAATAACCTAAATATTACATGGACCATACCTAGCTATTTATAGAAGTAACTTGAAAGAGGCACGTATATGTACCTCCTAAAACCTGGACTCTTTCTAGATTTAAACTAACTTGCCTTTTACATCTAGGTAAGCATGCAAAGATGAACTAAAATAAAGTTTGACTCTTTTATTTGATTTCTCCTTGATCTGTTTTTTTTTTCAACGTGGTAGTCCCCATCCAGACTCATTTAAACTCATGATCTTTCACGTGATAAACTTCCATCTGCGCGTAACTTTTGGTCGTTCATGTGGCCGCAACCATCTAAAGAAATAACTAACGTGATTTATTCTCTTAGAGAAGGAAGCAAACTCTTGCACATCCGCGTGGTACAAAACTTGACGACTTCTTATTGATTTTTGGTTGGACCGACACCCATGCATGCAGGGGCGGAGCTAGGATATAGAAGAGGGGGGGGGGGGGGGGGGGGGGTGAGATGTCGATGAAGCCAAAAAAATTGTGCCAAACAAACTTTTCGAATTGCTTCATATCTAAGCCTGACAAAGACAGAGTTTTCTTGCAGCTAGAGCATGTCTCGCTATAGCTAATATTCGCCAATAATTTCACATATGGCCCAAGTAGACTAAGTTGGTAATAAACGACCCTGGAATATGATATGAATTAAATGCATTGTTACCAAAAATTATGATATGAAAATGTATGTTTTTTTTGCAGGGATATGAAAATTTAAGTTATACAAACAATAACAATCATTGTATAATCAAATGGTTCCCTTAGTGGCTTTTAGCATTGTATCCATACATGTTTGAATGACAATTCATCACTGATACACCGTCCCAAAAAATCATCATACACAAAGTTCTGTAGTTGTATTAGAAAAAATGATTAATTTTGCCAGGATACAAACCTAGAGAATCATATCCAGCCACTGCTCGTGCCCTCTGCCGGTACGTCAAAGTAGATCGGTTGCTCATCATTGGCAGGCGCCAAGAACCATCTGTGCTCATGAATGCTCGACAAGGCATCTAGTGAGTGCGGCGACACATCACAAATCACACAATAAAAATAATTAAAATCTAGTTCGACATGATACAAGGTGAGAATAGAGAGATTAGTAGACAATTTGATATGCTGACCTTGGCTAACTCATTGGCAGCCTACATAATTCATGATTGAAGCAACCTGAATTGCCTTCGGAATCGGATCTTGAGCAGGAAGAGCAGATGTGTGCAGGCGGCAAGGGAGCACGACGGCAACAACTAGCCCACTCAAGCGCTAATCACGGGAGATATTCCCAACGCCCAAGAGACTTAGCGGACACCCAATGTCTAAATCATTGAAAACAACTCACTAGTGGGCTTTCACATGGGCCTTTTTAGCTTTTACATAATTCATGTTTAGAGATAGGGGGGGGGGCAGGTACTTCTGTAATGCAATCACATCACTAATTAATGAGCACATACATAACGTTTGATCGATCGTTACGGGGGGCCAGGCCCCTGCTCATCCCCCCTTGTCTCCGCCACTGCATGCTTGTGTGCTCCTTCGGCTTCCTGATTTAGGGGAATATAGAACCATAACTCAATTCTTGCTCATTAGTTGTACAACTATGTCATGCTTATATGTGGTGCCTACTAATGTATCTTCATCTTGAAAAACGTCCATATAGCATATTTAGTACTAGGTGAATATTGTTGGAGATATGCCCTAGAGGCAATCATATATGATGATATTCCCTATGTGTTTATGAATAAAGATAGTCCTTGGACATTATCAATAATGTGTATTAACAAGTACGTGACTTGTTTGTGAGACTATGCATTGTATGATGACTGTCCTAAATGGTCCCTGGTCGAAAGGGTTGTGTGGACGCGCAGCCAGTTAGACTAGCATATGACATGGTGGATGGTCCGGTCTCACTGATCATGTAGCATTGGATACTAGCCAGATAATATGAACTCAGAAAGATCTGGTCAGATTCGACGTAGTCGGATCCGAGTTGAGATAAGGTCTGAGTTGGACAGACCCAACTATGAGACGCAACGATATGTCATCTGTGAGTCTCTAGTACAAAACATTTTATGTCCTAAGACCTGAGCTGGCACATGTACTCGGGATGGTGACAGACCTGCTTTGGTCTGACCAAATGCTACTCCATAACTAGGTAGTTATAAAGGTAGGTTTCGGGCTTGTCCACACCCATGCCGCGAGACATGGTCGAGCAAGATGGGATTTGCCCCTCTGATCAGGAGAGATATACTCTGGCCCCTCGTGTGATCCGACCAAGATAAGCATGTCCATGCGACAAGGATTATGAGATAATCTGATTTGTGGTCGGCATATCACTGGAACGAGAAAGAGGCCGGGCTAGCACAAGGATGACAGACTCGCTTTGAGCTCGACAACATATATCGTGTGGCAAATGGAACAGAAGTATGAAGTACAGGTTCGCCTAACCAGCTTCATCATACACTTGGAGTCGGCACACTTTGCTAGAGGCCGTTACCGACTAGTCAAGCCGGATATGATCTGACTCACGACCAAGTGAACGAGAACCTAAGGGGTCACGCGCTTAAGGGAAGGAACACATGGGCTTTAGGATCCATGCGAGGCCCAAGAGTTGAGCTCGCGATGGATGCCTATATATAGTGGAGGTGCGGCACACTTATTCCGTTGATCGCTTCGGCACCGTCATTAGGGCTTTGCATGTGTTGCAACTAGCCACCTCCACTCGCCGCCGAACTGTGTGATTGGACCTAGCAGTCCGACGCACGGTGTTCCTCCTACACGCGCGGATACCATTAGAGGCGGTGCACTTGCGCCGCTCCGGCGAAACTGTACGTGGGATCCGATGACCGGCTGTTCGAGGAAGATCACGCGAGGAGGAGACAGACCTCGCAGACACGCTGCCCCAACTCTACATCCGCTGCACGACACTGCGCGTCTAGTGGTAACGATCTGTGATCCATCTCTGTAGCATGTTCTTGGATGTTCTGCTTGTAGGAAAATTTTAATTTGCATGCGATTCACCTACGGTAGAACCCAACAAATATGTTGTTGTATCAATAATGATCATCGTACTTAAGTTACACACGCCCATATCAGTGGTGCCCGACACATGGGGTAGTTAAGAGTGCTACCGCTTCCTATCTCCCACGACCCCCGACTAGTCTAAGCTTTACAAGGTCCTTCTGACTCTGAGCTCCTAGCCTTCGTTTGCCCTCCTGAAGGGTCTTGGAAGAAAGAGAGTGACCCTCCACTTGAGTGTATTCAAGTGATAGTGAGTTGGTAACAAGTCCATGGGGGCCTTATATAGCCTAGTGGTCCTTGACAAATGACCAAGGCTACCCTTTAAGTAAGTAGGTTGTAGGTTAGAACTAGGTAATTTTCCATACTTTGGCCCATGTACTCCCTCGCTAGGAGGTGGATTGTGCCCATGAGGGGGGGGGGGTCCCTACACTAGGACATGCCTTCTTGCTTGGGCTTGGGCTTCTTGGCTCCCTTGTATTCCCCTTTGACTTATTCTTTTTAGCTGGTCTTCTTTGTTTGACTAGTCTTGACTGATGATGTGGCACTTCATGTAGAATAGGGGTGACACCTTAAGTAGGATTAAATTCCTCTACTACATCAGTTTTGATTTGGTTTCTAGTGTTGTTTGTGGTTTATGAAGCATGGTTTATTGTGCTGGAAGCATGGTATATTATGCATATTTTTCACTAGATTGAAGCAACCTGTTGTCGGCATTGAATCTAACCGGCTAGTGGGACCATCGGATGCGTAGCGCCTTGTATTTCGTACACGATCACTCAAACTGGTAGAATGCGATTCTATGCATAACTTTGTTTTGCAGGTTTGATGTGAATAGTATGGCTCATATGTATGTGATGCATGTGTGTAATTTAACATGATCCGCGTGTCATGATTTGTCAGCCGGCAGGAGCCAAAGTGCCGTCATTTCATTATATAACAACCTGCGTGTGGACTTGTGATTCTCTCTAAAATTCATTACTAGTTGTAGTACTTGGAGGACAGAGATCTACTTTGAGGCTTTGGCGCCTAGTGTGACGAACAATATGGAGTTCTGCCCTGGTCATCGAAGTCGGAGCCAGCCTGGAAGGACGTCCATTAAGGAGCCATACCATTTCACATATTTATGTTTATATGTTATTGATATTGCTTCTTGTTTCTATGCATGTTAAAATGGTAGAAAGATCCCTCGTTAATATCAAGCACACTACCATTCCAGATGTTGCACCTTCGCACGTCAAGTACGTCTAGTAGTGGGCTCATAAAATTGAGGTGCTACTAGGTGTCCTTGAACTAGAGGGTTCGTGTCAGACACGGACATGCACTGCATCAGGTTAACTTGACAAGGCTATCAAAACAGATTTGGGCCTTGTGGCAAAGAAGACCGGGAGCCGGGGTATGAGATACCTACCCGACCGACAGGAGTCGTATAAAGATACGATTAGCAAGGAGTTGCTTACCGAATAGGCAAGTTGGCTAGCAGTGATACTAAAGCTCACTAGTCGCTTGCGCTAGTCGGATCCTGAATCACTGAGAGTTTGCGGAGGGATGCCGACTTTAGCGGGAGTAGTTCTGTTTAAGGCTTGAATTACTCTACATAAACACAATGCTTAGTGATTGCATATTTTTTTTGTTGTAGATCAATGGCACCACCTGCTCAAAACAACTTTGCGTTGAAATCAATTCTGGAAAAGGATAAACTGAATGGAACAAACTTTACCACCTGGTATAGGAATTTGAGAATTGTTCTCAAGCACGATAAAAAGGAACATGTTCTAGAGGATCCACTTCCGGAGGTACCTGCCAATAATGCTAATGCCACAACCAAAAATGCCTACCAGAAACGCGTTGATGAATCGAACGAGATCAGCTGCCTCATGCTGGCTTGTATGGAGCCCGATTTGCAAGAACATTTCGAAAACGTTGAGGCTTTTGATATGATTAAGAGTCTTAAGATCATGTTTCAGGTGCAGGCTAGGACCTAAAGGTTCAACGTCTGGCTGTCCTTGACGGATTGTAAGCTGAAAGAGGGTGATCCACTGAGCCCGCATGTGATCAATATGATCTGTTACGTGCAAGCTTTGGATCGGTTAGGCTTCCCACTTGGGGACGAGCTGTCCACGGATGCCATTCTAGTTTCTCTTCCACCTAGCTATGGGATGTTCATCTCGAACTATCATATGCACGGTATAGATAAGAAGCTCACTGAATTGCATGCAGGGGCGGAGCCAGGAAATTTAGCCATTGGGTTCATATTATTGACTGGTTGTGAAGATTAGATTCCGAAGTAATCAAGTGTATAGTCTAATTTCACATAATCTCACAAAAAATAATATAGCACAGAAAAGCAAGATAACAACTAAAAATGTAATATCACTTATCATATATTATGTTATATTAAAACCTGAGGAGTGGAGAGCATACCGTTTACATACTATAGCTACTCCAGCAGCAAAAATCTTTATAGCTTCAAAACGTTGAAGGAAGTGACAAGTTAATTTGACAAGTTTAAAATACCTACAATAAATAGCTAAGCATCACACTAAACTTGTCCCTTATTGTTATCCCTGAAAAGAAAGCATCATGAACAAAATGTCTTATGCACCTTTTCACAATACTCAAGTCAACCACCATCTTCATGAAATCATTCTAGGTTAAATCTTTGTGAAGCATTCCTCAAAAAAATAAAAAATCTTTGTGAAACATATCCAATGTCCCTCTATGGGTAATCAAAATTAGGCAGTTGCATCTTGCTTCTTAGGAATTTTGATGTACTCTGAAATTCTCTTTCAATCAACCGGATTACTTTCAGCATTGTTATATTTATGCACTTTGCCCGGGTCTAACGACTGCCCTTGAAGTGTCTGATTTATCTGAATTTGGCGATTATTTTTTAGTTGAGAAATATAATTCAATAGTCTATATCTATCAAAGTACATTGGATAAGCAATTAGAAAACTTGGGAAAAAAATCAATACTATAGTGCCGCTCTAGACAAGATAGGAGATGTGGAGATTGCAATTCATTACCTCGAATTTGGATTATTTGTTTGCTTGTTGCTCAGCAGCCGGCCTCCGGCAACCAATCGACGCGGAACGTCGAATAGGCGAGATGAGATTGTTAGGTTTTGTTAGGAAGCAATTCAACGAAACGAGAGGCGGCTGCTGAGTTTTTTTCTTGAGAAGAAGAGGCGGCTACTGAGTACTCGTATAGGAAGCACAAATTGAGCTGGGCACTTCAACTGTTGTGGGCTTTTGGGCTCGTGATTGTCTAGTATGTGGGATCCTGTTTATTTTTCACTCGACATGGGATCCTGATTGGATGGGTTCAGCCATTGTTTTCTGCTGGGTTCACATCAAAGAAACAGTTGTATGCATGTAGTGCAACGGAAATATCGTTGGGTTCAGCTGAACCCAATGACTCAATGCTGGCTCCGCCCCTGATTGCATGAGATGCTCAAGGTGGCAGAGCAAGATATTAAGAAAGGCACACATCAAGTGTTGATGGTGTAGAACTTGGCTAAGTTCAAGAAGATTTGGTCCAAGAAAAAGGGTAAGGCAAAGGGCACGGAGAAGGTTGTCTCCGCCGAAGCCGGGACTGGACTCAAAGACTATTTGCTTTCATTGCAAGGAAACTGGTCACTGGAAGAGGAACTGTAGCAAGTGGCTTGCTAAGCATGGCAAGAAGGCCGGAAATGCTTCTTCACGCAAAGGTACACTTGTTAGATATGTTATAGACATTTACCTTGCTGACATACCTAGTAGCTCTTGGGTATTTGATATCGGATCGGTTGTTCATATTTGCAACTCGATGCAGGGGCTGATAAGAACTAGGGTGTGGCACAAGGGGAGATTGACATCAGGGTTGGCAACAAAGCAAGAGTTGCTGCGTTGGAGGTCGGCACGATGCAACTCCAGCTTCCTTCTGGATTTATTTTGGAATTGAATAATTGTTATTACATTCCCGCACTTAGTTGGAACATTATTTCTGCCTCATGCTTGATGAGTCAGGGTTATGAATTCAATTTAAAGGACAATGGTTGTTCATTTTATTTGAATGGTATGTTCCACGGCTATGCACCCATTGTGGATGGGCTATTTATTTTGAATCTAGAAATGGAACCAGTCTATAACGTGAATGTCAAGAGGCATAAGCCTAATGAGATAAATCCGACATACTTCTGGCATTGCCGGATTGGACACATTAGTCTGAAACGCATGAAGAAGCTCCATGATGATAGACTCCTAAGTTCGTCCGACTTCAGGTCATTCGAGACATGCGAATCATGCTTGCTAGGCAAGATGACTAAGTCTCCTTTTGCAATGAGTTGCGAAAGGGCGTCCGAGCTGTTGGAGCTTATACACAATGATGTGTGTGGTCCAATGAGCACAACGTCCAGAGGTGGCTATCAGTACTTCATGACTTTTACCGATGACTTGAGTAGATATGGATATATCTATTTGATGAGGCACAAGTCGGAAACTTTTGAAAAGTTCAAAGAGTTTCAGAACGAGGTTGAAAATCAACTCGGCAAGACGATAAAGCTTTTGCGATCAGATCATGGAGGTGAGTACATGAGCCAGGAGTTTGATGATCATCTGAAAAGCCAAGGTATAGTACCTCAGCTCACACCTCCGGGTACGTCACAGAGAAACGACATGTCAGAACGAAGAAATCAAACCTTGTTGGACATGGTCCACGATGATGAGCAAATCGGGTTTACCCTTGTCATTCTGGGGATACGCTCTAGAAACTGCAGCTTTCACACTTAACAGTGTACCATCTAAATCCGTAGACAAGACACCACATAAGATGTGGACAGGGAAGAGTCCTAGTTTGTCTTTTCTAAAGATTTGGGGTTGTGAAGCATTTGTCAAGCGACTCATGTCGGACAAGCTTACACCCAAGTCAGATAAGTGCATATTTGTGGGATATCTGAGGGAAACCTTGGGATATAGCTTCTACAACCGAGAAGAGACCAAAGTGTTTGTTGCTCGGAACAAGGTTTTCCTAGAGAAAGAGTGTCTCAGTCGAGAAGCCAGTGGGAGAGTGGTACGAATCGAAGAAATTCGAGAGTCACACGGGATGACTCAGCTGGTGATGAGATCATACCGGAGTCAGTCAAGGAACCCGTAGTGGAATCGGCACTGGAGCCGGCCACGTATGCGGAAGCGATGGTGAGCCCAGATTCCGAGGCATGTATGCAGGCCATGAGATCCGAGTTAAAGTCCATGGATGACAATCAAGTCTGGGACTTGGTTGATCCGCCGCCTGGTATCATTGCCATTGGTTGCAAATGGGTCTTTAAGAAGAAACCGATGTGGATGGAAATGTTCAGATCCACAAAGCTCGGCTTGTCGCTAAAGGTTATGGACAATTTCAAGGAATTGACTACGAAGAGACCTACTTGCCGGTAGCGATGCTAAAGTCGGCGAGGATCATACTAGCTGTAGCTGCATATTTCGATTATGAGATATGGCAGATGGATGTCAAAACGGCTTTCCTTCATGGAAATTTAAAAGAGGATGTATACATGAATGGAGGAGCAGTGAGCTGGACGAGTTCCAAGTGGGCAGCGGTGAAAACTATCCTAAAGTACTTGAAAAGGACTAAATAGATGTTCCTAGTTTATGGAGGTGAGCAGGAGGTCTGCGTAAAGGGTTACGCTGATGCTAGTTTCCAAACAGACAGGGATGATTATCGATCGCAAACTGGATTCGTGTATGTCATGAATGGAGGAGCAGTGAGATGGATGAGTTCCAAGCAAGATACGGTGGCCGACTCCACAAAGAGGCCGAATACATTGCGGCTTGTGAAGCCGCAAAGGAAGGTGTTTGAATTCGGAAGTTCCTAGAAGATCTTGGTGTGTTCCCGGGCTGGGCAAAACCGTTGGACCTGTATTGTGATAATTCAGGTGCCATCACATATGCCAAGGAGCTGAGACAACACCACAGGACCAGACACATAGACCGGAAATATCACCTGATACGAAAGCTCATAAAGAATGGTGATACTAATTTATGCAAGATTCATACAGATGAAAATGTTGCAGATCTGTTGACTAAGCTACTTCCACAACCCAAGCATGAGGGGCACGTTAGAGCTATGGGCATTCGATGTCTATTTGATTGACTCTAGTGCAAATGGGAGACTGTTGGAGATATGCCCTAGAGGCAATCATCTATGATGATATTTCCTATGTGTTTATGAATAAAGATAGTCGCTGGACATTATCAATGATGTGTATTAACAATTATGTGACTTGTCTGTGAGACTATGCATTGTATGATGACTGTCCTAAATGGTCCCTAGTCAAAAGGGATGTGTGGACGCGCAGCCGGTTAGACTAGCATATGACACGGTGGATGGTTCGGTCTCACTGACCATGTAGCATTGGATGCAAGCCGGATAATATGGACTCAGAAAGATCTGGTCGGATTCCACTTAGTCGGATCCAAGTTCAGATAAGGTCTGAGTTGGACAAACCCAACTATGAGATGCAACGATATGTCAGGTGTGTGTCTCTAGTACAACACACGTTCTATGTACTAAGACCTGAGCTGGCACATGTACTCGGGGTGGTGACAAACCTGCTTTGGGCTGACCAAACGCTGCTCCGTAACTGGGTAGTTATAAAGGTAGGTTTTGGGCTTGTCCAGACCCATGCTGCGAGACATGGTCGAGCAAGATGGGATTTGCCCCTCCGATCAAGAGAGATATACTCTCGGCCCCTTGTGTGATCCGACCAAGATAAGCATGGCCATGCGACAAGGATTATGATATAATCTGATTTGTGGTCGACATCACTAGAATGAGAAAGAGGTCGGGCTAGCACAAGGATGATAGACTCGCCTTGAGCCCGACAACATTTATCGTGTGGCAAAGGGAACAGAAGTATTAAGTACAGGTTTGCCTAACCCGCTTCATCGGACACTTGGAGTTAGCACGCTTTGCTAGAGGCCGCTATCAACTAGTCGAGCCGGATATGATCTGACTCGCGACCAAGTGAACGAGAACCTAAGGGGTCGCGCACTTAAGGGAAGGAACACGTCTGATTTAGAATCCGTGCGAGGCCCAAGAGTTGAGCCCACGACGAATGCCTATATATAGTGGAGGTGCGGCACACTTATTCAGTTGATCGTTTCGGCGCCGTCATTAGGGCTTTGCATGTGTTGCAACTAGACACCTCCACTCGCCGCCGAACTGTGTGATCGGACCTAGCAGTACGCCGCATGGTGTTCCTCCTGTACGCGCGGATACAATTAGAGGCGATGCACTTGCGCCACTCTGGTGAACTTGTACATGGGATACGGCGACCGGCTGTTCGAGGGAGATCATGCGAGGAGGAGACGGACCTCGCGAACGCGCTTCCCCAACTCTACTTCCGCTGCATGGCATTGCGCGTCTAGTGGTAACGATCTGTGATCCATCTCAGTAGTATGTTCTTGGATGTTCTGCGCGTAGGAATATTTTAATTTGCATGCGATGCACCTACGGTAGAACCCAACAAATATGTTGTTGTATCAACAATGATCATCGTACTTAAATTACACACGTCCATATCAGTGGTGCCTGACACATGGGGTAGTTAAGAGTGCTACCGCTTCTGGTCTGGCACGACTCCCGACTAGTCTGAGCTTTACAAGGTCCTTCTGACTTTGAGCTCCTAGCCTTCGTTTGCCCCCCTAAAGGGGATTGGAAGAAATAGAGTGACCCTCCACTTGAGTGTATTCAAGTGATAGTGAGTTGGTTACAAGTCCATGTGGGCCTTATATATCCTAGAGGTCCTTGACAAATGACCAAGGCTACCCTTTAAGTAAGGAGGTTGTAGGATTGAACTAGGTAATTTTCCATCCTTTGGCCCATGTACTCCCTCGCTAGTAGCTGGTCTTCTTTGTTTGACTAGTCTTGACTGATGATGTGGCACTTCATGTAGGATTGGGGTGACACCTTAAGTAGGATTAAATTCCTCTACTACATCAGTCATGATTTGGTTTCTAGTGTTGTTTCTGGTTTATGAAGCATGGTTTATTGTGCCGGAAGCATGGTATATTATGCATATTTTTCACTAGATTGAAGCAAGCTCCTGTCGGCATGGAATCAATTTCTTTAAAGTCATGTGCTTCAATTAAAATTTTCCTACTTCATACAACCTTTTTCATGCTTCATTGGACCCATGTTTTGAGTACACCCCCCTTAATACAACTTGCTTCCATATATCAATGATGCATGCATCGATCCAATCATCTAATTTGATCTTTTTTCCTCGAATACGCACGATGTGTGTATCACACTTTATAGAAGAAAGGGGGTATAGAACCTAGTCCACTGCATGGTGTTATAGAATCCACACCATGTTACATCCACCATTCCTACACAACCTACACACAGACGTGGACTACTCACGTCTTGCCCATTTTGATAGGGAAGCGAATAAGTGATCAAGATCCCCTTTCAACAATCCTGCTTTCTTCCATGCCCATCCTTCCTTGACAATATGCATCACCACTTCTTCAATAGAAGGGGATGCACCATCAAACACAATCTCGTTCAGATGTTTCCATAACACCCAGATGACAAGATTGTAGATGGCTCGTAGATCCTTCGGCCTTTGTCCATCATTGGGCTTTTTGCACACCAATCCGCGAGAGTGTCATTTGATATTGGCGTCCATTCTCGCCTTCCGAGAGCGGTGCACATGAGTGTTCAAACCGTTCTTGCGAACACACATGTTAGTAGTATGTGATCAATGGTCTCCTCTAATTGCTCACAAAAAGGCAGACATCCTAGTGTGGTAGCCCTCGTTGTGCTAGACGGTCCAATGTCCATCATCTGTTCCTAAGGGCAAGCCAAGCAAAAATCGGCATTGAAAATTTTCCCTTGACTTTTATGTGAACTCTATTGTCGACACAACCTCTTTGCCTGCAAATTTTGTTACATACAGAGAATTGCCCGTCTTGCTCGCAATCTCAAAGCACGATGCCCATATCAGGGCCAAAGTCCCGAGCCCAGGTTCCACTTGTCAACATCACCTTGGCTGCTATTGAGCAGACAAGGAAACATCAAGCTTCTAGGATAACTTGGTTGCGAGTCGGGGACGCCAACACAAAGTTGTTACACGCAAAAATGTGTTTCGCGAGAATTAAACATTCACTCGCCGAGGGTGGGAGACAGAGAGGTAGCTGATCACACGGAGAAATCAAAGGTTGTTCATGAGCACTTTTGCAGTGTGATTGGACAGAAGACACAACAACAATGCACATTGAATTGGGATGATCTGCAGCTACCGGTGATCAATATACAGGGTCTTGACATTCCGTTCTCCGAGCAGGAAATTTGGGCCGCAATTGTTGCCTCGCCGACTGAAAAAGCGCCAGGCCCTGACGGTTTCGCTGGAAAATTCTTGTGTTCATGCTGGCACATTATCAAGGGGGATGTCCTTGAGGTTTTCCCCAAGTTTTACCAGCTAGTCGGGCAGAACTTCTCCGAGATCAACGAGGCGATCATCGCACTACTGCCTACTAAGAACGGTGCAACAAAGATCAACCACTACAATCCCATAAGATCGATCCACTCAATTCCCAAGTTAATTGAGAATGTTGTGTCAAGGAGACTGGCGATGACTATTCAAAATGCCATCTCCCTGGTGCAAACCGCCTTTCAGATAGGAAACCTGCATGAAAGCAACCTCTACGTTTAGAGTTGCGTCAAGGCTCTGCATCGTTAGAAGAAGCCGACACTCTTGTTCAAACTGGACATCGCGAGGGTGTTTGATTCAGTTTCATGGGAATACATCCTGGAACAACTGCAAAGAATGGATTTCAGCCCCAGATAGCGCGATTGGATTGCATTACTCCTCTTTGATACTTTTGATCTGCGTTGGGTTTTTCCCCGAAGAGGAGGGAATGATGCAGCACAGTATAGATAAGTATTTCCCTCAGTGAGAACCAAGGTTATCTAACCAATAGGAGGATCACAAAACTCTTGTCTTCAGCGCCTACACGCAAAAGAGCAAACACTTGCACCCAATGCGGGCAAGAGCGTTGTCAATCCCCTTGAACTCGTTACTTGCAAGCAAATGAGTAGTGTAGATGATAGTTGATAAATATTAATTACAAAATAAATAAAAAGTAAATAATGGAAGCAAGAAAATAAGAGTGCTTATATATATATATATATATATGTGTGTGTGTGTGTGTGTGTGTGTGTCACTACTAGGAAAAACCTTATAGGCAGGACAATATCAGTAGCGGTGGAATGTAACAGGCGCTGCTGCTACTTACCAGTAGTGCTGGATTTAGGCAGTGCTACAAGTAAAGACTTAGCAATAGCGCTGGAAACATAAAGAGCGCTACTCATAAGCGGGACCCGTCGAGCCCACCGACACTATTTTTAGTAGCACCGCTGTCCAGAATACATCGCTACTACTAAGACTTTAGTAGTAGCGCTGTATTTTGTGGAACCGCTACTGCTAATGGGCCCCACTTAATAGTAGCGCTCTTTCTTGAAAGCGCTACTACTAAGTGTCATAGTAGTAGCGCGTTCTGGAAAACAGCGCTACTGCTAAGCGTGGCTGGTGCCACCTTTTCACCCCCCTCCCCCTCCTCCCCCTTTGCCCTCTCTCCCCCTCCTTTCCCCTCTCCCCTCACCATTGTTGCCCTTCTTCTCTCTTCCTCCTACCTCTCTTCTCTCCCCATTAATGCCCCCCTCCACCATAACTCTCCTCCATAAATGGCCTTCTCATCTCTAGCTAGCTCCATAAATGCCCCTACCTCATTTGTTTGGCTATCCCTCCATTCCATTAGATATAGATCTAGCTAGGTCATCTCTCTCCCTCTCCATTAGTTACCTAGAGTCATCTCTCCTCCCCAACAACTTGATCTAGCTAGCTATTGACACGTCCCCAACAACTAGATCTAGCTAGATCTAGCTAGATATAGGTGAGTAAAAAGTTGTTCATTTGAATAATGGGAATATGTGTGTGAATGGAAATATGTGTGTTTGGGATATGGAGAGATTTGTGCGAGTGACATGCCCCCGAGTTGCTTATGTTTTGCCAAAATGTCGATTTATTTCCGTTTCGGTGAATTTCGAGCAAACTCGATATGTCCTATTTTTAGGCAAGGTCATGCCAAATTTTTATATGACTTTGATGCATGCATGCATTTTGTTTATAACCCTTTTGCTTGTTATACTGTGCATGCAGTCGGTCATGAAGGTGAGTGGATGGAAGGTGGAGCGATACATGCAATCCGCGGTGATGGACATGCACGTAAATAATCGGACTAGGATTAGATGTCCGTGTACAAGATGCAAAGAAGGAGTCCTTTTGGACCCTTTTGATCGTGGCAGGTTGAAGGCGCACCTGCTGATGAATGGTTTCATGGATGGCTATACTCGGTGGATAAGTGAAGATGATGATGATGAGGACGTCCACATGGCAGGGAATAACGACATGGGGCTAGACGAAGAGATGACCGATCGACATGAAGACGATGGCGTCGGACATGGCGGCGGGGAAGAGTTAATTGACGGCGGTGGAGAAGATTCCGAACATGGCGGCGGAGAAGATTCCAGACACGGTGAAGAAGAGTCCGGTCATGGCGGAGAAGCAGAGGCGGCGGTCACGCCGCAGTATTCGACGCTACTAAGTGCAGTCGTGCAGGACTCTCATGTTCGAGACCTCCTTCGCAAGAGTTCGACTAGCGAGAGGGCTGCTTCTAGAGAGGAGGCCAAGCTGGCGCAACTTGAAGTAGACTCGAAGACTCCATTGTATGACGGTTGCGATCCCAAGGTGACCCGCTTGAGTTTCACGCTCAAACTTCTAAAGACGAAGGCCAAAAACAAATGGACAGACAAAAGCCTCGATGAGCATTTGAAGTATCTACATAATAAAGTTCTTACCGCGGGGAACCTGTGTCCTACTAGTGTCGATGAGGCCAAGAAAATCGTTTGCCCTTTTGATTTGCCGCACATTAGGTACCACGCATGCATCAATGATTGCATCATTTATCGGGGGGAGCACGCGGAAAAAACCAGCTGTCCAGTGTGCAATGCCTCTCGATACAAGAAGGCAGGAAAGAAAGCTCCTCAGAAAGTTGTATGGTACTTTCTGATCACTCCCCGTCTGTAGCGGTATTTCGTAGATCCTAAGGAAGCAAAGCTCATGCGCTGGCACGCGGAGAGGAAGAAGCCCGACGATGGAGATGATCCGAAGCTGAGACACCTCGTAGATGGTAGCCAGTGGAGAGCATTCAACACCATATATGGATTTGCTGCAGAAGATCCAAGGAACATCGTGCTTGGTGCGAGTACCGATGGCATGAATCCGTTTGGAAACCAAAACACCAACCACAACACATGGCCCGTCTTTGTATGGATGTACAACCTCCCCCCATGGAAGTGCATGAAGACAAAGTACATACACATGAGCATGCTGATTCAAGGGCCGAAACAACCGGGAAATAATATTAACCTGTATATGGGGCTTCTGAAAGAGGAGCTAGACACGTTATGGAAAACACCGGCATGGACATGGGACGCCAGCAAAGGAGAGTATTTCTATATAAGAGCCGCGCTGATGACGACGGTGCACGACTATCTCGGTTATGGGTACACCTCAGGCCAGGTGTGCCACGGATACTGCGGATGCACAAGGTGCATGGATGATACAACGTCTCAGCAGCTTACGTCAACGGAAGATGGCGGGTCCGGGAAAATCGTGTACATGGGGCATCGTAGATGGCTCGAGAAGGATGACCCGTGGAGAAAGCATGGAGATCTATTCAATGGGTTGGCTGAGCATCGAGGACCTCCACGTAAGAGGAGCGGCGCCGAAATCAACGAGCTGTTGAAAAACTGGGAACAGTGCCCCGCGCAGGGAACGATGAAAAAGGCGCCGGAGCCGCTACTGAAGGTATGGGAAACGAGGTTTGTTTTCTAGGACTTGGAGTACTGGCCCAATCACGACACGCCTCATTGCCTTGATCAAATGCATATCATGAAGAATGTCCTCGAGAGCTTGCTTGGCACACTGATGAACATGCCAGAGAAGACCAAGGATGGGCCGAACGCAAGGAAAGACTTGGAAGATTTGAAGATCAGGAAAGATCTCCACCGTAAAAAGTCGACGGAGGAGATGGAGACGGAGACGGAGGAGGGGGAAAGGGGCAGAAAAGTCAACAAGAAGGAGGAGAATTATTGCCCCCCTTCTTGCTTCACCTTAAGTGCGAAGGAGATCGATCAATTCATCAAGTGCCTTATGGGAATCAAAGTCAGTTCCGGTTACTATGGGAAGATAAGCAGATTTCTAGACCCCAAGAAGAAAAGGTTCAGCGGGATGAAGTCTCATGACTGTCACGTGATGATGACGTAGATACTCCCGGTTGCCATTAGAGGGATAATGGACAAGCACGTCCATGACACGCTTACTGGTCTCTGCAACTTCTTCGATGTTATCTCTCGAAAGTCCATAAGTGTGAAGCAGCTCCGAAGGCTACAGGAAGAGATCGTTGTCATACTATGTGAGCTTGAGATGTACTTCCCGCCCGCGTTCTTTGACATCATGGTGCATCTGTGTGTCCACATCGTGGACGACATCAACGACCTCAGGCCGACATTCCTTCACAGCATGATGCCGTTCGAGAGGATGAATGGGGTCATCAAAGGATTCGTTCGTAACATGTCCCGTCCCGATGGGAGCATCGTCCAGGGGTATCTGACGCATGAGTGCATCTCCTTTTGCGAGAATTATATAGGCGTCGGAGACCCTGTTGTTGGTTTGCCCGTCAAGAAGCATGATGGGAGGCTCGGAGGAGAAGGTCACAACAACGGTCGGAGGGAATTGCACGTGGACTACTCGGATCGACGGAACGACTTTGACAGGGCTAACTTAGTAGTGCTACAACACCTAGATGTGGTAGATGATTATGTGGCACGGCGTAAAGAAACCATCGCAAATAAGTACCGTGATAAGGGGATGCTCAAGACGGACGACGAAGTTACTGGAGAGCACAACGCCACTTTCTTGCGTTGGTTCAAAGAGCAAGTTCTTGAAAATCCCCCGGAAGAGGGCAGTTCGGACGGATTGCTCATACACGCCTTAGCACATGGCCCCGCGCCCAAACTCGCAACCTATCAGTCATACGATATCAACGGGTACACGTTCTACACGGAGGCCAAAGACATGGACAGTGATTACCAGATCTCCGGGGTGACGATTGAATGCGTGACCGACGCCAACGGTACAACTGAAAGATTCTACGGAAGGGTCGAAGAGATCTGGGAGCTTGACTATACTGGATTGCACGATGCGACGATGTTCCGTGTCAGATGGGCTAAGGACGTCGTAAGAGAAAACAAGTATTTCACTACCATGTCTATACCCGACGCGAAGAGCGCAACCGTGAACGTTAACGTCATCGCCAAAACTGAGCCATGGGTACACGCTAAGCACGTGACACAATGCTTCTTCATAACCGACACGACCAATCCCAGCCGTGTTGTCGTGAGGAGAGGCAAAAGGAGCATCGTCAGAATGGATGGAGTCGCCAACGAGGAAGACTACGACCAATACGGCAACCCGATGAGGGAAGATGACGATGACGATGAAGCATACGTGAAAAGAAGAATCAATACTACATTATGTAAGAAAGATCGTACTCCATGGTTCCGGAAAAGTCACAAGGAGGGGCTCAATTATTCGGCAACGAACAAGAAAGGGAAGAAGCTCAATGTGAAACGTCGTCGACGTAGCTGAGAAACCATCATTTATATATATGTATCTATTTTGTGTACGCACTTAAGTAACCGTTATCGGTCAACTGATATATATGTTACCACCACATGCATGGTTCCGGTGATATTCGCGCAGTGTGGGAGGGAGACGCCGTCGTAAACAGAAAGGAAGAAAGCAATACAAAAGAAATACAAAAGGGAGAAAGCAATACAGAAAAACAAAAACAAAAGGGAGAAAGCAATACAAAAGAAAAAGAAAAGTAAACAGAAAAGGAAAGGAAAATAATAAAAAGAAAAGAAAACTAAAAACTAGAAAAGGAAAATAATAAAAAGAAAAGAAACATAGCAGTAGCGCTGGATTGGAACCAGCGCTATAGCTAACTTAGCTATAGCGCTTGATCCTAATCCAGTGCTACTGCTATGTGTATTTTAGAATTAAAAAACCTAAAAATTGGAATATCTAGCAGTAGCGCTGGATTAGGACCCAGCGCTATAGCTAAGTTAGCTATAGCACTGGATCCTAGTCCAGCGCTACTACTATTTTTAGTTAACCCCCCGCCGCGCGGGCTCAAAATTTCACCAAGTCCTTTTCCCCCCTCTCCACCTCTGTCGCCGCCGTTGCCCTGCCCACCCTCGGCCTCGACGCCGGCCGCCGTCCTCTCCCCTCTCTCCCCCGAGCACGCCGTCGACCTCACGCCTCTCTCCCTCCTCTCCTCCCTCTCCTCTGTCGCCGCTGTCCGAGGCCGCCCTCGAACTCACGCCGCCGCCGCCCTCTCCACTCTCTCCCCCCTCTCCCCCCTCTCCTCTGTCGCCGCCGCCCGAGGCCTCCCCTGTCCGCCCTCGACCTCGCCGCCGGCCGCCCGAGCCCGCCTTCGACCTCACCGCCGCCGCCGCCCTTTTCCCTGCCTGCCCTAGACCTCGCCGCCGTAAGCCTCTCGCTCTCCTCTCTCCTGCCCTCCTCTCTCTTTAGCTAAGGCAAAAAAAAATTAGGAAATTAGCTAGGGCGATTTTTTTAGGAAATTTGCTAGGGCAAAAAACAGTAGCATTTAGTTTTCGTTGATGTTCATTATTGCTTGGTTAGCTAGGACAAAAAATTAGCCAGGACAAAAAATTAGTTAGGACAAAAACAGAATTGATGTTCATTGTTATATGATAAATGTCATTGATGTTCATTGTTGCTATATGTTCATTTGGATATTCCACTTTTTAGGAATGTAGTATGATATATGTTCATTGTTGTTCATTGTTGCTATATGATATATGATATATGTTCATTTGTTATATGATATATGTCATTGATGTTTTGCCAGAATGTCCGAGTGGCCTATGTTTTGCCGGAATGTTGATTCATTTCCGTTCCGGCAAATTTCAGGCGCTCCATATGTCCACTTTTTAGCAAAGGTCATGCCGAAAATTTCTGTGATTTTCGGCATGACTTGTGCTAGAAACTAGGACATGTGGAGTGCCTGGGATTTGCCGGAAGGGGAATGAATCAACATTTCGACCAAATATAGGCCCCTTTTTTCTCTTCATTATATCTTTTATTTACAATTGTTGAATAGGAAACATGTCTAGCCACGCCTCAGCCGGGGGTTCAGCTCGCCTCGAAGAAGACCCCATCAAGGCAGCAAATCACTATTTCGATTACCTGGACGAACACCAGATGGGGGTGCATGGTGGCGGCAGTGGCACCAACCCCGACGTCGACGCCGACACCGGCACCAGCACTGGCACCAGCACCGACACCACCCCCGAGACTGGCAACGATGCTGTCGTAGCCGGTAAAGCACCGAAGCAGAAGAGGTCGCGAAGATCAAACGAGCTCGGCATCGGACAAATTGTGGTCACGGAGATGCACCCCAAGAAATTAGAGCCAACAGCGTCGGATGAAGCGCGCTCGTGCTGGGGCAATCAACTAGGATGCATCCTCAGGGAAACCGCCAACTGTTGGAAATATGCCCTAGAGGCAATAATAGTTTAGTTATTATCATATTTCCTTGTTCATGATAATCGTTTATTATCCATGCTATAATTGTATTGATTGGAAACTCAAATACATGTGTGGGTACATAGACAACACTGTGTCCCTAGTATGCCTCTAATGAACTAGCTCGTTGATCAAAGATGGTCAAGGTTTCCTAGCCATGGACATGAGATGTCATTTGATAACGGGATCACATCATTAGGAGAATGATGTGATGGACAAGACCCAAACTATGAACATAGCATATGATCATGTCAGTTTATTGCTATTGTTTTCTGCATGTCAAGTATCTGTTCCTATGACCATGAGATCATGCAACTCACTGACACCGGAGGAATACCTTGTGTGTATCAAACGTCACAACGTAACTGGGTGACTATAAAGATGCTCTACAGGTATCTCCGAGGGTGTCTGTTGAATTGGCATGGATCAAGACTGGGATTTGTTACTCCGTGTGACGGAGAGGTATCTCAGGGCCCACTCGGTAATACAACATCACTATAAGCCTTGCAAGCAATGTGACTAAAGTGTTAGCCACGGGATCTTGTATTACGGAACGAGTAAAGAGACTTGCCGGTAACGAGATTGAACTAGGTATAGAGATACCGACGATCGAATCTCGGGCAAGTAACATACCGAAGAACAAAGGGAACATCATACGGGATTAACTGAATCCTTGACATAGAGGTTCAACCGATAAAGATCTTCATAGAATATGTGGGAACCAATATGGGCATCTAGGTCCCGCTATTGGTTATTGGCCGTAGAGGTGTCTCGGTCATGTCTACATAGTTCTCGAACCCGCAGGGTCTGCACACTTAAGGTTCGGTGACGTTTCGGTATAGTAGAGTTATGTATGGTGGTGACCGAAGGTTGTTCGGAGTCCCGGATGAGATCCCGGACGTCACGAGGAGCTCCGGAATGGTCCGGAGGTAAAGATTGATATATAGGAAGTCCCGTTTTGGTCACCGGAAAAGTTTCGGGTACTTCGGTAGTGTACCGGGAGTGCCGGGAGGGGTACCGGGGACCATCGGGAGGGGTATTTCGACCCAAGGGGCCTCATGGGCTGTGGGAGGAGTCAAGCCAGCCCTTAGTGGGCTGGCCAAGCCCCCCACTAAGGCCCATGTGGCTGGAGGTGGAAAAAACCCAAAGGTGGAAAGGTGGAAAGTGTTTCCAAGTGGAGAGGAGGAATCCTACTCCTAGTAGGATTGGAGTAGGACTCCTCCACCTCCAATTTCGGCCAGCCCTTGAGGGTTTGAGGCTGCCTCCTCCCCTCCCTCCCTCCTATATATACTAGAGGATTTAGAGGAGAAAAATAACCCTAATAGCCACGTGCTAGCCTCTCCTCTAGATCGCAGTTTCTCCTCTAGATCGTTTCAGCGGTGCTTAGGCGAAGCCCTGCTGGAATTAGTTCCACCACCATCGCCGCCATGCCGTCACGCTGCCGGAGAACTCTTCTCCCTCTCCGCCCCTATTGCTGGATCAAGAAGGCGGAGATCGTCATCGAGCTGTACATGTGCTGAACGCGGAGGTGCCGTCCGTTCGGCGCTAGATCGGAAGGACCGTGATCAAGATCGCGAGACGGTTCGTGATTTGATCGCGGGACGGATCGTGATGGGATTGTGGGACGGATCGAGATTGGATCGCGAGATGGATCGTGATGGGATCGCGGGACGCTCGGCGATTTGGATCGCGAAGACGTTCGACTACATCAACCGCGTTTCTTAACGCTTCCCGCTTAGCGATCTACAAGGGTATGTAGATCCACTCTCCCTCTCGTAGATGCTCATCACCATGGATAGATCTTGCGTGTGCGTAGGAAATTTTTTGTTTCCCATGCAACGTTCCCCAACAGTGGCATCATGAGCTAGGTCTATGTGTAGATGAGATCTCGAGTAGAACACAAAGGAGTTTGTTGGCGTTGATATTCAGATTGCTTCCTCCCTTGGTCTTTTCTTGATTCGGCGGTATTGTGGGATGAAGCGGCCCGGACCAACCTTACTCGTACGCTTACGAGAGACCGGTTCCATCGACTGACATGTAACTTCGTTGCATAAAGATGGCTGGCAGGTGTCTGTTTCTCCCACTTTAGTCGGATCGGATTTGACAAAGGCGGTCCTTGAGAAGGTTGAATAGCAGTTTTTGTATCACCGTTGTGGTTTTTGCGTAGGTAAGAATTGTGCTTGCTAGATACCCATAGCAGCCACGTAAAACTTGCAACAACAATTAGAGGACGTCTAACTTGTTTTTGCAGGGTATGTTGTGATGTGATATGGCCAATTACATGATGAGATATATGTGATGTATGAGATGATCATGTATTGTATCGAATATCAGGACTTGCATGTCGATGAGTACGGCAACCGGCAGGAGCCATAGGGTTGTCTTTAATTATTTTCACCGTTTTTGCTTTACTTTATCGCTATGAGTTAGCAATAGTCGTGGAAGCAACAGTCGGCGCGACAACCTCATGGCGACACATTGATGGAGATCAAGATGATGGAGATCATGGTGTCATGCCGGTGACGATGGAGATCATGCCGGTGCTTTGAAGATGGAGATCAAAAGCACAAGTTCATGGCCATATCATGTCACTTATGATTTGCATGTGATGTTAATCCTTTTATGCATCTTATTTTGCTTAGGACGACGGTAGCATTATAAGGTGATCCCTCACTTAAATTTCAAGATAAAATTGTGTTCTCCCCGAGTGTGCACCGTTGTGAAAGTTCGTCGTTTCGAGACACCACGTGATGATCGGGTGTGATAGACTCTACGTTTGCATACAATGGGTGCAAGCCAGTGTTGCACGTGCGGAACACTCGGGTTAAACTTGACGAGCCTAGCATGTACAGACATGGCCTCGGAACACAAGAGACCGAAAGGTCGAACATGAGTCATATAGTAGATATGATCAACATGAAGATGTTCACCATTGAAACCACCTCAACTCACGTGATGATCGGACTTGAGTTGGTGGATTTGGATCATGTGTCACTCGAATGACAGGAGGGATGTCAATTTGAGTGGGTGTTTTTTAAGTAATATGATTAACTAAACTCATTATCATGAACATAGTCAAAATGTCTTTGCAAATTATGTTGTAGATTACTAGCTCGCGTTGTAGCTCCCTTGAATTTTTATATGTTCCTAGAGAAATAGAGTTGAAAGATGATGGTAGCAATAATGCGGACTGGGTCCGTGATCTGAGGATTGTCCTCATTGCTGCACAGAAGGCTTATGTCCTTAATGCACCGCTCGGTGCGCCACCCCCTCAAGCGTCGTCTGTAGATGTTGTGAACATCTGACAGGCACGTTCTGATGACTACTTGATAGTTCAGTGCGTCATGCATTACGACTTAGAATTGAGGCTCCAAAACGTTTTGAACATCACGGAACATATGAGATGTTCTAAGAGCTGAAATTGGGATCTCAGGCTCGTGCCCGTGTTGAGAGGTATGAGACCTCCAACAAGATTCTTTGCCTGCAAGATGAAGGAGAATAGCTCAATCGGTGAGCATGTGCTCAGATTGTCTGGGTGCTACAATCGCTTGAATCGAGTGGGAGTTGATCTTCCTGATAAGATAGTGATTGATATAGTTCTCCAAGTCACTGTCACTAAGCTACTAGAGCCTCGTGATGAACTATAAAATGCCAGGGATAGAAATAATGATCCCTGAGCTATTCGCGATGTTTGACACCGCGAAGGTAGAAATCAAGAAGGAGCATCAAGTGTTGATGGTTAGTGAAACCACTAGTTTCGAGAAGGGCAAGGGCTAGGAGGGAAACTTCATGGATGGCAAGTCAGTTGCTGCTCCAGTGAAGAAACCCAAGGTTGAACCCAAACCCGAGACTAAGTGCTTCTATTATGAGGAGAACGGTCGCTGAAGCGGAACAACCCTAGATACTTGGTAGATAAGAAGGCTGGCAAAGTCGATAGAAGTATATTTGATATACGTGTTATTGATGTGTACCTTGCTAGTACTCCTAGTAGCACCTGGGTATTGGATACCGGTTCGGTTGCTAAATGTTAGTAACTCGAAATAAAAGCTACGGAATAAACGGAGGCTAGCTAAGGGTGAGGTGACGATGAGTGTTGGAAGTGTTTCCAAGGTTGATGTGATCACCATCGCACGCTCTCTCTACCTTCGGGATTAGTGATGAACATAAATAAATGTTATTTGGTGTTTGCGTTGAGCATGAACATGATTAGATCAGGTTTATTGCAATATGGTTATTCATTCAAGTTAGAGAATAATGGCTATTCTGTTTACATGAATAATACCTTCAATGGGCATGCACCCAATGAGAATGGTTTATTAAATCTTGATCGTAGTGATACACATGTTCATAATATTGATGCCAAAAGATACAAAGTTAATAATGATAGTACCACATACTTGTGGCACTGCCGCTAAATGTCATATTGGTGTAAAACGCATGAAGAAACTCCATGCTGATGGATCTTTGGACTCATTTGATTTCGAATCGGTTGAGACATGCGGACCATGCCTCATGGGCAAGATGACTAAGACCCCGTTTTCCGGTATGATGGAGCGGGCAAGTGACTTATTGGAAATGATACATGTTGATGTATTCGGTCCAATGAGTGTTGTAGCGTGCGGTGGATATCATTATTTTCCTACCTTCACTGATGATTTGAGTATATATGGGGATATTTACTTAATGAAACAAAAGTCTGAAACATTTGAAAAGTTCAAACAAATTCAGAGTGAAGTTTGAGATCATCGTGACAAGAAGATAAAATATCTACGATATGATCGTAGAGGTAAATGTCTGAGTTACGAGTTTGGTATACAACTTAAGACAATGTGGAAGTTGTTTCACAACTCACGCCACCTGGAACACCATAGTGTGATGGTGTGTCCGAACGTCGTAGTCGTGCTCTATTGGATATGGTGCGTACTATGATGTCTCTTATCGATTTGCCACTATCGTTTTGGGGTTATGCATTAGAGGCAACTACATTCACTTTAGAAGGGGGCACCATCTAAGTCCGTTGAGATGACACCGTATGAATTTTGGTTTGGCAGAAACCTAAGCTGTCATTTCTTAATGTTTGGGGCTGCGACGCTTATGTGGAAAAGGTTTTCAACCTGATGAGCTCGAACCCAAAGCGGACAAATGCATCTTCATAGAATACCCTAACTTAACAGTTGGGTAAACCTTCTATCTCAGATCCAAGCACAAAGTGTTTGTTGCTAAAACGGGTCCTTTCTCGAGAAAGAGTTTCTCTCGAAAGAATTGAGTGGGAGGAATATAGAACTTGATGAGGTTGTTGAACCTTTGTTTCAACCAGAGAGTAGCGCGGCGCAGAAAGTTGTTTCTGTGGAGCCTACATTAGTTGAAGAGGAAGTTAATGATGATGATCATAAAGCTTCGGATCAAGTTACTATCGAACCTCGTAGGTTGACAAGGACGCGTACTGCTCCTGAGTGGTACGGCAACCCTGTCTTAGAGGTCATGTTGTTGGACAACGATGAACCTACGAGCTATGGAGAAGCGATGATGGGTCCGAATTCCGAGAAATGGTTAGAGGCCATGAAATCCGAGATGGGATCCATGTAAGAAAACAAAGTATGGGCTTTGGAAGTATTACCTGAAGGGCGAAAGGCCATTCAGAACAAATGGATCTTTAAAAGGAAGACGGACGCGGACGGTAATGTCACCGTCTATAAAGCTCGACTTGTGGCAAAGGGTTTTTCACAAGTTCAAGGAGTTGACTACGATGAGACTTTCTCACCCGTAGCGATGCTAAAGTCTGTTGGAATTATGTTAGCAGTTGCTGCATTTTTCGATTATGAAATCTGGCAGATGGATGTCAAAACAGAGTTTCCTTAACGGTTTCCGTGAGGAAAGGTTGTATGTGATACAACCAGAAGGTTTTGTCAGTCCTAAGGATGCTAAAATGTATGCAAGTTCCAGCAATCCTTCTATGGACTGGAGCAAGCATCTCGGAGTTGGAATATACGCTTTGATGAGGTGATCAAAGTTTTTGAGTCTATACAAAGTTTATGAGAAACTTGTATTTACAATAAAGTGAGTGGGAGCACTATAGAATTTCTGATAAGTATATGTGGATGACATATTGTTGATCGGAAATGATGTAGAATTTCTGGAAAGCATAAAGGGTTGTTTGAAAAGGAGTTTTTCAAAGGAAAACCTGGAATGAAGCTACTTAAATGTTGGGCGTCAGGATCTATAGAGATAGATCAAGACGTTTGGTAAAACTTTCAATGAGTACATACCTTGACAAGATTTTGAAAGAGTTCAAAATGGATCAGTCAAAGAAAGAGTTCTTGCCTGATTTGTAAGGTGTGGAGTTGAGTGAGACTCAAAGCTCGACCACGGCAGAAGAAAGAGAAAGGACGAAGGTCGTCCCGTATGCCTTATCCATAGGCTCTGTAAAGTATGCCATGCTGTGTACCGCACCTAGTGTGTGCCTTGCCATGAGTCTGTCAAGGGGTACAAGAGTGGTCCAGGAGTGGATCACTGGACAACGGTCAAGATTATCCTTAGTAACTAGAGGACTAAGGAAATATTTCTCGATTATGGAGGTGATAAAGAGTTCGTCGTAAAGGGTTACGTCGATGCAAGCTTTGACACCTATCCGGACGACTCTGAGTAGCAATCAGGATAGATAAAGTGGAGCAACCATTTGGAATAGCTCCAAGTGGAGCGTCGTAGCATCTGCAGTATGACATATAGATTTGCAAAGAACACATGGATCTGAATGTTGCAGACCGTTGACTAAAGACCTCTCTCACATGCAAAGCATGATCGAACCCCAGAACTCATTGGGTGTTAGATTCATAACAATGTAAATCACATGGTGATGTGAACTAGATTATTGACTCTAGTGCAAGTGGGAGACTGTTGGAAATATACCCTAGAGGCAATAATAATTTAGTTATTATCATATTTCCTTGTTCATGATAATCGTTTATTATCCATGCTATAATTGTATTGATTGGAAACTCAAATACATGTGTGGGTACATAGACAACACTGTGTCCCTAGTATGCCTCTAATGAACTAGCTCGTTGATCAAAGATGGTCAAGGTTTCCTAGTCATGGACATGAGATGTCATTTGATAATGGGATCACATCATTAGGAGAATGATGTGATGGACAAGACCCAAACTATGAACATAGCAAATGATCATGTCAGTTTATTGCTATTGTTTTCTGCATGTCAAGTATCTGTTCCTATGACCATGAGATTATGCAACTCACTAACACCGGAGGAATACCTTGTGTGTATCAAACGTCACAACGTAACTGGGTGACTATAAAGATGCTCTACAGGTATCTCCGAGGGTGTCTGTTGAATTGGCATGGATCAAGACTGGGATTTGTTACTCCGTGTGACGGAGAGGTATCTCAGGGCCCACTCGGTAATACAACATCACTATAAGCCTTGCAAGCAATGTGACTAAAGTGTTAGCCACGGGATCTTGTATTACGGAACGAGTAAAGAGACTTTCCGGTAACGAGATTGACCTAGGTATAGAGATACCGACGATCGAATCTCGGGCAAGTAACATACCGAAGAACAAAGGGAACAGCATACGGGATTAACTGAATCCTTGACATAGAGGTTCAACCGATAAAGATCTTCGTAGAATATGTGGGAACCAATATGGGCATCCTGGTCCCGCTATTGGTTATTGTCCGTAGAGGTGTCTCGGTCATGTCTACATAGTTCTCGAACCCGCAGGGTCTGCACACTTAAGGTTCGGTGACGTTTCGGTATAGTAGAGTTATGTATGGTGGTGACCGAAGGTTGTTCGGAGTCCCGGATGAGATCCCGGACGTCACGAGGAGCTCCGGAATGGTCCGGAGGTAAAGATTGATATATAGGAAGTCCCGTTTTGGTCACCGGAAAAGTTTCGGGTACTTCGGTAGTGTACCGGGAGTGCCGGGAGGGGTACCGGGGACCATCGGGAGGGGTATTTCGACCCAAGGGGCCTCATGGGCTGTGGGAGGAGTCAAGCCAGCCCTTAGTGGGCTGGCTAAGCCCCCCACTAAGGCCCATGTGACTGGAGGTGGAAAAATCCCAAAGGTGGAAAGGTGGAAAGTGTTTCCAAGTGGAGAGGAGGAATCCTACTCCTAGTAGGATTGGAGTAGGACTCCTCCACCTCCAATTTTGGCCAGCCCTTTAGGGTTTGAGGCTGCCTCCTCCCCTCCCTCCCTCCTATATATACTAGAGGATTTAGAGGAGAAAAATAACCCTAATAGCCACGTGCTAGCCTCTCCTCTAGATCGCAGTTTCTCCTCTAGATCGTTTCAGCGGTGCTTAGGCGAAGCCCTGCTGGAATTAGTTCCACCACCATCGCCGCCACGCCGTCGCGCTGCCGGAGAACTCTTCTACCTCTCCGCCCCTATTTCTGGATCAAGAAGGCGGAGATCGTCATCGAGCTGTACGTGTGCTGAACGCGGAGGTGCCGTCCGTTCGGCGCTAGATCGGAAGGACCGTGATCAAGATCGCGAGACGGTTCGTGATTTGATCGCAGGACGGATCGTGATGGGATCGCGGGACGGATCGAGATTGGATCGCGAGATGGATCGTGATGGGATCGCGGGACGCTCGGCGATTTGGATCGCGAAGACGTTCAACTACATCAACCGCGTTTCTTAACGCTTCCCGCTTAGCGATCTACAAGGGTATGTAGATCCACTCTCCCTCTAGTAGATGCTCATCACCATGTATAGATCTTGCGTGTGCGTAGGAAATTTTTTGTTTCCCATGCAACGTTCCCCAAGACCAACATCAACGACGAGAAGTTGAAGAAGATACCACATATGGAGCACATGCTCCTAAAGAAGTTGCACAATAGGTTCCTGTTCCCCGGCCAAACAGAAAGCAAAGAACCGTGGGACGACGATGCCATGACAAAGATAAACAACAAGGCGATGGTGATGTTCACCAATGACTTGTCCGCCTGGAAAGTTCGGGTGAAAAAAGCGATTGATAAGAATGAACCGTGGTCCAAGATTCATGCTGACAATCCGTCACTTACGGAAGAGGACTTTGAAAAATTCAAGGAGACTTGCGCTAAAGATGAAACCAAGAAAAAGTCAGAGAAAATGAAGGTGCTCTAGGCCAGGAACACGCCTCCCCACCGCCTCGGAAGCAGTGGTTACGAGGGGAAGAGGCACGTATGGGCCAAGGAGGACGCCGAACGTGAAAATCACGGAATCCCAGACCCCTTGGCGGAGTTCACCGACCCGCTGGAGCGTGACTGGATCAGGGCCCGGTACAAGTGGGACCGCGTCAAGAAGACCTTTTACACGGACCCGAACACGAGGGAGTTCATGAGACTTCTGGTAATTGTTATATTACCACATTATCATATTAGCTTCCAATCAATTCGACTACAAGTTTTGTCACATTATTAGTAAACCATCGACGTTCCTTTTGCAGAAAGAGCAGCACCAAAAGGCAGCCGAAAGTGACGAGTCGTCATAGTCGTCGGCGAGGCCCAAGTGGGACACCCATTTCAACCGGGCCCTGAACATACTGAAAAAGGCCCCGGAGGACACACCGCTGTCCTATGGACGTGTGCATGGCGTCGGAGATGGTGCCTCGTGGAAGACGTGCTACCATGAGGAGCTAGAGGAAAGAAGGAAGAGAAAGTTGCTTACTCAACAGACCATCGACCAGAAGGTCGCACTTGCGATCAATAAGTCCAAAGCTGAGACCAAAGCAGAGTTTGAACAGATAGTCGATGCAAGGGTCAGTGCAGCGGTAGCTGGCCTCATGGCTGACTTCACTTCTTCCATTTCCAGCTTGCTTCCGTCATTTTTTGAATGGACGAAGAAAAATCCAGATAAAGGGCCAGCGGACTTTCCCCTTCCCAGCTACGTCGGGAGCAATTCAGTGAACATCGCACCACCAGCACCTGCTCACGCCACCGCACATGCTCCCGCTCCTGTTCATAGCAGCCCGTCCTCCGTCTCTGGACTACTCGGCGGGCCTTCGTCTATGGCTGAGCTCGACGCCCTCACAGTAATTACGCGTCATACCCTTTTCACCAGCATGTCTATATAGTCTTCCGTTTCAATTGCCTTTCGGATGTTTGATGTCGCAGACATGTCTTCGTAGGCCAACGATACCCCGTGCACCCTACTGTACGACATCAAGGGCCAGAAGGTGGCCGTGGGAAAGGCAACGATCGTGAAGCCGAAGGACCGCATGTTCCACAACCGAGAGATGCCCGATGGCGTCTTCAAGGTTAACGTGGCCAGTGTCTTATCGGGCTTCGAGGATTTGCCTCCTCTGGTACCAGTCGATGACGAGGAGACCCCTCAACGGATTGGAGCATGCAAGAGCTGGTTCTTGCCTTGGCCGAAGACTCTTCTTCGTGTCGAGGCGCCCGGTATCACACCAACGACAGCTTCTCAAGAAGGTATGAACACCACCCCACCTACCAAATTACCTGCACCTGTCATGGCGGGTGATAGCGGACGACGCAAGGGAGAGCCTCCATTAGTGCCAGATGACGTCGCCCCCGTTGTCGAAGAAGCAAATGCTGATGATGACATGGAGGAGGATGATGATGACCCAGACAAGTATTTCAATACCGCCTATGATGATGGAGGATTGATGGCTCAGGACGACGAAGACTCAGGCTTTGAGCGTGGAGATGATGACTTGATGCTGCCTGATTTGCAGGAGCCGGAACGTCCTAATAAGTAGGAATGCAAAAAGTCTCTCTTCAAGCGATCCTCACAGGAGACGCCTCCAGATGCCGCTTCTACCCAGCAACAACCCGAGGGCCGTCCACTGATTAGTCCCGACGACACTGGGGGTGACAGTTAGGGAAGGTATGGTGGGCTCACTACCGCCACCCGCCAAGAAGCAAAGGAGGAGACCGGGCAAGAAAGGCCCTAAAGGCGCCAGAGCTGCTTCAAGCAGCCAGCCGCCTCTGAAGCCCCGGGAGGTAGACAAAATACCTGTCGTAGGTGCGAAGCGTTTCCATGTCGCCGGCCACCCGATCCTACCTCAGAAAGCGCTAGAGGACATACTGAACAATGATCTAAGGAGACTTCATGATGATGTGCTGGCCAGAGAGAAAAGCCTTCTCATCTCGGGAAAACCAGGATACCCGCTTTACGCAGCTCAGGTGTCGGCTGGGAAGTTGTACGTCAAGGGATGGCCCGCGGATAAGTTCATCCTGCGATTTGACTACATCTACGACATGTTCCACATGACCAAGCTAGATTTCCAATTCATCCGCATGTATGCGCTGTATCTCAACTACATCATCAGGATTGAGAACATAAAATATATCTGCGTCGCGGACCCGTACTATATGCACGAGAGCTTCTTGGATGTCTGTAAAGAGCACCGTGACTATGCGAGCAAGTACATCGGCGGCTTCATGATCGCTAATAAGGACAAGGAAGCGATTCAACTGCCTTATCATCCCACGTAAGTCATCTGCGCATATCCTTTCGTAAGTGTTAATCATTCCTTTGCAAGCATGGAGGCTAATTTGAGGTGTACTTAATTTGCACAGCGGGGGGGGGGGGGGGGGGGGCGCCGTCCTCATCGTTCTGTACCCAGAATACTCCCATGCTATATACTTGGACTCATCGAAGAACATCAAGAAAAAGGATTACAAGCACATAAAGAGTGTTCTCGATAGTGCCCTGTTAACCTTCAGCATGTCTGGTGGATATATCAAGGTGAAAAAGTTCAGGAGGAACGGGCTGGTTTTCAGCCATAAGACCGACTTCTGCTGCATCCATCAACCGCACATCAGTAAGGCTGATGGATTCTACCTCATGCATCACCTGCTCGAGTTCAGAAGGGATAATCAACGCCTTGGCATGTCAGCTACTACCAACGATGCCGAGATTGTCAACTGGGCCACAAGCATAGGAAAGACACCGGATCATCGAATCCGAGCTGAGTTTTATCACGTGCAGTGTGAACTTGCCCAAGTGATCATGAAGCAGGTCCTCGAAACAACAGGGATGTTCTACCATGGATCAATCACGCGGGATGATGTCCGAGCACTGCTAATCGCTCAACGTCTGGACCTGAAGCCTTTCAAGAAGCTCGGGTGCTTCGTCCCTGACTATGAAGATTGGACCGAGGACTGATTGTCATTGACAATATATGTGTCACCAGCGTCCAGACGAAACTATGTGATGTAATTAAACCATGGTCCTGAACTAGCGTAGATCGCTCTAGTTAATTAGTTTGGGTATGAGGAACTTCGTCATTTATGTTTACTATAGGTTGCTTGTATTTTGCTAATTATGCCTCTTTGTGTTCTTAAGTACATTATGTTGCATATTATCGTTCACGATGCAGGTACATAGATCAGAGATGGCGAAGGGCTGCTATGTCGTGTTCGTTGGGAAGGTTCCAGGAGTCTACGACCACTGGCCAGACGCTCAGGCCCAGGTGTATAAGTACCCGGGTGCTAGCCACAGAGGGTTCGACAGCAAAGCCGAAGCGGAAAGTAGTTACTTGAGGTGGACGCTCCGGCAAGAGCGGGGGCGGAACCGCCGGTGCCTCAAGTACTACATAGTCGCGATCTTGCTCTTGCTGATCGCTCTTCTCTTCTACATCATGGTTTAGATAGAGATGATGAAACTTGTGTGTGTGCCATGACCATGCAGTTGCACTTATTCGAGACATGACATGACTTGTGTATCGCTATTTTCGAGATGTGATGATATTTGTGTTGAATGATGATGATGATGGTATGACGAGACTACTGTATGTTTATGATATGATGATAATAGTGTATGTTTATTGTGATCTGATGAAACTACCGTATAGAGCCTGTATAAATACATCACGAATACGTAGAGGGGGTATGAACCTGTGAAAGCAGGAATACTAGCAGCAGCGCTGGAAGGCATCTAGCAGCAGCGCTTGCCTTTCCACAGCGCTACAACTAAGTTGTAGCAGTAGCGCTGGTCAATGCAGCGCTACTGATAACCAGACTTAGCAGTAGCGCTGCACCAACCAGCGCTACCGCTACAACTTAGCTGTAGCGCGTTAGCAGTAGCGCTGGACCCAGCGCTACTACTATAGGTTTTTCAAGCGCTACTAGTAGGGTTTCTCCTAGTTGTGTGTGTGTGTGTGTGTGTGTGTTTGTTTGTGAATAGTCCCTGGGGCCATAGTGTTCGCTAGAGGCTTCTCTCTTGAATAAAGCATATCGTGGGTAAACAAATTACTGTTGGCCAATTGATAGAAAAGCGCATAGTTATGCAATATTTATTCACGGCAATGATCATGTGTATATAGGCATCACGTCCATAAACAAGTAGACCGACTCTGACCTGCATCTACTACTATTACTCTACCCATCGACCACTATCCAAAATGCATCTAGAGTATTAAGTGAAACAGAGTAATGCTTGGAGAATGATAACATGATGTATACAAAGTAAACTCAATTAATATGAATGAACCCCATCGTTTTATCCTTAGTGGAGCCAATACAAATATGTGTCTTGTCCCCTACTTTTTCACTCGGATATAGAGCACCACAAGATTGAACCCACTACAACGCACCTCTCCCACTGAAGATAAACCAATCTAGTTGGCCAAACTAAACCGATAGATCGGAGAGAATTATGAAGCTATAATGATCATGCAAATTATAATCAAATAAGTATTCAGAGGAGACTCAAATCTTTTTCATGAATAATCTGAACATAAACCCACAATCCATCGGATCCCAACAAACACACCGCAAAAGAAGATTACATCGAACAGATCACTGCGAAGATCGCGGTGAACTTTGTATTGAAGATCAAAGAGAGAGAAGAAGCCATATAAGTACTAGCTATGGACCCGTAGGTCTGTGGTGAACTACTCACAGATCACCATGGGAGCAGCAAGGATGATGTAGAGGCCCTCCATGATCGATCCCCCCTCTGACAGGGCACCGAAAAAGGGCTTCAGATGAGATCGCGGCGGAACAGAGACTCGCGGTGGCGGAAAAAGTGTTTTTGGGAGCTCCCTAGGGTTTTTTGGAATATATGTGAATTTTAGGCCAGAGTACAGGGCCAGGAGACGTGGGAGCGGCCACAAGCTAACAGGGCACAACCACCCTCCTGGGCGCGCCTTGTTGGCTTGTGGGGCCCCAGTGCGGCCTCCGGTCTTCTCCCGAAGCTTCCAGGTCTTCTTTCGGTCCAGAAAAAATCATCAAAAAGTTTCGGGGCAACTGGACTTCGTTTGGTACTGTAAACCTGAAAAGCCAAAAACATGCAGAAAACAACAACTGGCACTTGACACTGGGTTAATAGGTTGATGCTAGAAAATAATATGAATCAGCAAAGAAATGCCCAAAAAGTATCCTGGAATGATAATATTATAGCATGGAACAATAAAAAAATAGATACATTGGAGACGTATCAGCATCCCCAAGCTTAATTCATGCTCGTCCTCGAGTAGGTAAATGATAAGAACAATTTTTTTGATGTGACATGCTACCCAACATGTAATCTCTTGCATGTATGCTCATTGAGAAACGATGAATTAACAAACATCAACATAGTAATATTTATAAGCATAAGTAACACAATCATCAATCTTTTGAAATATACAATCCCCAAAGAATGTTTACCCCCATTAATTTTATCATATTAGTAAGGCATGGCTCCATCTTCATCACATTAATACAAATGTCAAGCACCACCGTGTCCAAGTCAGGCAATTGGATCGCACTTTTTAACGCGCTTCAGCTTTTTATTATTCACGCAATACATGAGCGTGAACCATGGATATAGCATATAGGTGGAATATAATATGGTGATAGAAATCAAAGGGGTAAAAGTGGAGAAGAAAATCTTGCACCAACTAGGCGTATCAATAGGCTAGGGAGATGCCCATCAATAGATATATGTGCGGGGAGTAGGGATTGCCATGCAACGGATGCACTAGAGCTATAAGTGTATGAAAGCTCAAGTGAAGCTAAGTGGGTGTGCATCCAACTTGCTTGCTCATGAAGACCTCGGGCATTTGAGGAAGCCCGTCATCGGAATATGTTGGAAATATACCCTAGGGGCAATAATAAAATGGTTATTATTATATTTCCTTGTTCGTGATAAATGTTTATTATCCATGCTATAATTGTATTGATTGGAAACTCAAATACATGTGTGGGTATATAGACAACAATGTGTCCCTAGTAAGCCTCTAATGGACCAGCTCGTTAATCAAAGATGGTTGTGGTTTCCTAGCCATGGACAAGAGTTGTCATTTGATAACGGGATCACATCATTAGGAGAATGATGTGATGGGCAAGACCCAAACTATGAACGTAGCATGTGATCGTGTCAGTTTATTGCTATTGTTTTCTGCATGTCAAGTATATGTTCCTATGACCATGAGATCATGTAACTCACTGACACCGGAGGAATACCTTGTGTGTATCAAACGTCACAACGTAACTGGGTGACTATAAAGATGCTCTACAAGTATCTCCGAGGGTGTCTGTTGAGTTGACATGGATCAAGACTGGGATTTGTTGTTCCGTGTGACGGAGAGGTATCTCAGGGCCCACTCGGTAATACAACATCACAATAAGCCTTGCAAGCAAAGTGACTAAAGAGTTAGCCAAGGGATCTTGTATTACGGAGCGAGTAAAGAGACTTGCCGGTAACGAGATTGAACTAGGTATGGAGATACCGACGATCAAACCTCGTGCAAGTAACATACCGATAAACAAAGGGAACAACGTACGGGATTAATTGAATCCTTGACATAGAGGTTCAACAGATAAAGATCTTCGTAGAATATGTAGGAACCAATATGGGCATCCAGATCCCGCTATTGGTTATTGGCCATAGAGGTGTCTCGGTCATGTCTACATAGTTCTCGAACCCGCAGGGTCTGCACACTTAACGTTCGGTGATGTTTCGGTATTATTGAGTTATGTATGTTGGTGACCGAAGGTTATTCGGAGTCCCGGATGAGATCCCGGACGTCACGAGGAGCTCCGGAATGGTCCGGAGGTAAAGATTTATATATAGGAAAGTGGTATTCGGGTTCCGGAAAAGTTTTGAGTGTTTTCGGTAGCGTACCGGGAGTGCCGAAAGGGTTCTGGGGGTCCACCGGGAGGGGCCCACCTACCCCGGGGGGCACATGGGCCCAAGAGGTGGGCCACCAGCCCCTGGTGGGCTGGGAAGCCGACCCCATAAGGGCCCATGCACCCAAAGGAAAGAAGAAAAAAAGGTGTTGGTGCCTTGGAGGGGAGGGACTCCTCCCTAGGGTTCCCACCTCCCTTGTGGGAGGAGGACTCCTCCCCCCAAGTCGGCCGAACCCCTCCTTGGAGGAGGGGCTAGGGCTGCACCCCACCTACCCCTTCCTCCTATAAATAGAGAGGGAGAGGGAGGGCAGCCACCACCCCAAGCCATTGTGCAGCCCTCCTCTCTCCCTAGATCTGTTTCTCCTCTAGATTGGTTCGGTAGTGCACGGCAAAGCCCTACCGGATCAGCTCCACCATCACCGCCACCACGCCGTTGTGCTGCCGGAGAACTCATCTACCTCTCCGCCCTCGCTTGCTGGATCAAGGAGGCGGAGATCATCATCGAGCTGTACGTGTGTTGAACGCGGAGGTGTCGTCCTTTCGGCGCTAGATCATGATTGGATCGCGGGACGGCTTGCGATTTGGATTGCGAAGACGTTCGACTACATCAACCGCGTTTCTTAACGCTTCCCGCTTAGCGATCTACAAGGGTATGTGGATCCGATCTCCCCTCTCGTAGATGCTCATCTCCATGGATAGATCTTGTGTGTGCGTAGGAAATTTTTTGTTTCCCATGCAACGTTCCCCAACAGTGGCATCATGAGCTAGGTCTATGCGTAGATGAGATCACGAGTAGAACACAAAGGAGTTTGTGGGAGTTGATATTCAGATTGCTTCCCTCCTTAGTCTTTTCTTGATTCAGCGGTATTGTGGGATGAAGCGGCTCGGACCAACCTTACTCGTCCACGTACGAGAGACCGGTTCCATCGACTGACATGTAACTTTGTTGCATAAGATGGCTGGCGGGTGTCTGTCTCTCCCACTTTAGTTGAATCGGATTCGACAGAGGCGGTCCTTGTAGAAGGTGAAATAGCAACTTGTATATCACCGTTGTGGTTTTGCGTAGGTAAGAATCGTTCTTGCTAGATACCCATAGCAGCCACGTAAAACATGCAACAACAAATTAGAGGACGTCTAACTTGTTTTTGCAGGGTGTGATGTGATATGATATGGCCAGAAACATGATGAGATATATGTGATGTATGAGATGATCATGGTTTGTATAGATTATCACGACTTGCATGTCGATGAGTACGGCAACCGGCAAGAGCCATAGGGTTGTCTTTAATTTATTTTCGCCTTTTTTGCTTTACTTTATCGCTATGAGTTAGCAATAGTTGTTGAAGCAATAGTTGGCGCGACAACCTCATGGCGACACGTTGATGGAGATCAAGATGATGGAGATCATGGTGTTATGCCGGTGACGATGGAGATCATGCCGGTGCTTTCAAGATGGAGATCAAAAGCACAAGATCATGGCCATATCATGTCACTTATGATTTGCATGTGATGTTAATCCTTTTATGCACCTTGTTTTGCTTAGGATGACGTTAGCATTATAAGGTGATCCCTCACTAAAATTTCAAGATAAAATTGTGTTCTCCCCGAGTGTGCACCGTTGCGAAAGTTCGTCGTTTCGAGACACCACGTGATGATCGGGTGTGATAGACTCTACGTTCGCATACAACGGGTGCAAGCCAGTGTTGCACATGCAGAACACTCGGGTTAAACTTGACGAGCCTAGCATGTACATACATGGCCTCGGAACACAAGAGACCGAAAGGTCGAACATGAGTCATATAGTAGATATGATCAGCATGGAGATGTTCACCATTGAAACCACCTCATCTCACGTGATGATCGGACTTGGGTTGGTGAATTTGGATCATGTAGCACTCGAATGACCGGAGGGATGTCAATTTGAGTGGGAGTTTTTAAAGTAATATGATTAACTAAACTCATTATCTTGAACAATAGTCTAAGTTGGCTTTGCAAATTTTATGTTGTAGATCAATGGCTCGCGCAGTAGTTCCCCTGAATTTCAATGCGTTCCTAGAGAAAGCTAAGCTGAAAGATGATGGAAGTAACTTTGTAGACTGGGCCCGTAATCTGAGGATTATCCTCACGGCTTCCCAAAAGGCTTATGTCCTTGATGCACCGCTTGGTGAACCACCCGCTCCAGTGTCGTCTACAGACGTGTTGAACGCATGGCAGTCACGTTCGGATGATTACTCAATAGTTCAGTGTGCTATGTTGTATGGCTTAGAACCGGGACTTCAAAGGCGTTTTGAACGTCATGGAGTATATGAGATGTTCCAGGAGTTGAAGTTTATCTTTGAGAAGAATGCCCGGATCGAGAGGTATGAGACCTCCGATATGTTCTATGCTTGCAAAATGGAGGAGAACGGGTCTGTCAGTGAACACATACTCAGAATGTCTGGGTATTCCAGCCGTCTGGCTGAGTTGGGAATTGCCCTCCCGCCGGAGGCGATGACTGACAGAGTTCTTCAATCACTGCCACCTAGCTACAAGAGCTTTGTGTTGAACTATAACATGCAAGGGATGAACAAGTCAGTCGCCGAGATGTTTGCGATGCTGAAAGTCGCTGAGTCTGAAATCTAGAAGGAGCATCAAGTGTTGATGGTCAATAAAACCACTAGTTTCAAGAAGAATGGCAAGGGCAAGAAGGGTAACTCCAAGAAGAGTGGCAAAGCAGTTGCCCCTCCGTGAAGAAACCCAAGGCTGGACCCAAGCCAGAAACTGAGTGCTTTCATTGCAAGGGAATTGGTCACTGGAAGCGGAACTGCCCCAAGTATTTGGCTGACAAGAAGGCGGCCAACAACAAACAAGGTATATATGATATACATGTTATTGATGTGTACCTTACCAACTCTCGTTGTAGTGCCTGGGCATTTGATACCGGTGCGGTTGCTCACATTTGCAACTCAAAACAGGAACTGCGGAATAGACGGAGGCTGGCAAAGGACGAAGTGACGATGCGCGTGGGAAATGGTTCCAAGGTTGATGTGATCGCCGTCGGCACGCTCGCTCTTCGATTACCATCGGGGTTAGTGATGAACCTGAATAATTGTTATTTAGTGCCTGCGTTAAGCATCAACATTATATCTGGATCTTGTTTATTGCGAGACAGTTACTCATTTAAATCAGAGAATAATGGTTGTTCTATTTATATGAGTAATATCTTTTATGGTCATGCACCCAATGTGAGGGGTTTATTCTTATTGAATCTCGATAGTGATGATACACATGTTCATAACATTGATGCCAAAAGATGTAGAATTGATAATGATAGTACCACTTTTTTGTGGCACTGCCGTTTAGGTCATATTGGTGTAAAACGCATGAAGAAGCTCCATGCTGATGGACGTTTGGAGTCACTTGATTTTGAATCACTTGACACATGTGAGCCATGCCTCATGGGCAAGATGACTAAGACCCCGTTCTCTGGAACAATGGAACGGGCAAGTGACTTATTGGAAATCATACATACTGATGTGTGCGGTCCGATGAGCATTGAGGCGCGCGGTGGATATCGTTATTTTCTCACCTTCACCGATGACTTAAGTAGGTATGGGTATATTTACTTAATGAAACATAAGTCTGAAACATTTGGAAAGTTCAAGCAATTTCAGAGTGAAGTTGAGAATCATCGTAACAAGAAGATTAAATTCCTACGATCTGATCGAGGAGGAGAATATCTGAGTTATGACTTTGGCAATCACTTAAGACAATGTGGAATTGTTTCACAGTTGATGCCACCTGGAACACCACAGCGTAATGGTGTGCCCGAACCTTATTGGATATGGTACAGTCTATGATGTCTCTTGCCGATTTGCCACTATCGTTTTGGGGTTATGCGTTAGAGACAGCTGCATTCACTTTAAATAGGGCACCATATAAATCCGTTGAGACGACACCGTATGAACTGTGGTTTGGTAAGAAACCAAAGTTGTCATTTCTTAAAGTTTGGGGATGCGATGCTTATGTCAAAAAGCTTCAGCCTAAAAAGCTGGAACCCAAAGCGGAGAAATGCGTCTTCATAGGATACCCAAAAGAGACGGTTGGGTACACCTTCTATCTCAGATCCGAAGGCAAAGTGTTTGTCGCTAAGAACGGGTCATTTCTCGAGAAAGAGTTTCTCTCGAAAGAATTGAGTGGGAGGAAAATAGAACTTGATGAGGTTGTTGAACATTCACTTCAACCAGAGAGTAGCGCAGCGCAGAAAGATGTTTCTGTGAAGCCTACATCACTTGAAGAGGAAGCTGATGATAGTGATCATGAAGCTTCAGATCAAGTTACTATTGAACCTTGTAGGTCGACAAGGTCACGTACTACTCCTGAGTGGTACGGTAACCCTGTCTTGGAGGTCATGTTGTTGGACAACGATGAACCTACGAGCTATGGAGAAGCGATGGTGGGCCCGGATTCCGACAAATGGTTAGAGGGCATGAAATCCGAGATAGGATCCATGTATGAAAACAAAGTGTGGACTTTGGAAGTATTACCTGAAGGACGAAAGGCCATTCAGAATAAATGGATCTTTAAGAGGAAGACGGACACAGACGGTAATGTCACCGTCTATAAAGTCGACTTGTGGCAAAGGGTTTTTCACAAGTTCAAGGAATTGACTGCGATGAGACTTTCTCTCCCGTAGTGATGCTTAAGTCCGTCAGAATCATGTTAGCAATAGCTGCATTTTTCGATTATGAAATTTGGCAGATGGATGTCAAAACAGCGTTCCTCAACGGTTTCCTCGAGGAAGAGTTGTATATGATGCAACCAAAAGGTTTTGTCGATCCAGAGAATGCTGACAAAGTTTGCAAGATCCAGCGATCCATTTATGGACTGGTGCAGGCATCTCGAAGTTGGAATAAGCGCTTTGATGTGGTGATCAAAGCGTTTGGGTTTATACAAGTTTACGGAGAAGCTTGTATTTACAAGAAAGTGAGTGGGAGCTCCATAGTGTTTCTAATATTATATGTGGATGACATATTGCTGATTGGAAACAGTATAGAATTTTTGGAAATCGTGAAGGAATATTTGAACAAGAGTTTTCCAATGAAGGACCTAGGAGAAGCTGCTTTCATATTAGGCATCAAGATCTATAGAGATAGATCAAGACGCTTAATAGGACTTTCATAGCGCACATACCTTGATAAAGTTTTGAAGAAGTTCAAAATGGATCAGTCCAAGAAAGGGTTCTTGCCTGTGTTACAAGGTGTGAAGTTGAGTAAGACTCAATGGCCAGTGACTGCAGAGGATAGAGAAAAGATGAGTGTCATCCCCTATGCTTCAGCCAGTGGCGGAGCCAGCTCAATATGATAGCCTGGGCAACATATGAAGGCTCCTAGTGACCGGCAGCTATTTGGCGATTTGCCCATGAAAAAGCTCAATTTTCTTCACGCTTGCTATTATTTTAAGGAAGAGAGTGCAAGCTGAGCCTGGGCAACTACCCGGGGTAGCTGGGCGGTGGCTCCGCCACTGGCTTCAGCCATAGGCTCTATCATGTATGCAATGCTGTGCACAAGACCAGACGTCAGCCTTGCCATAAGTATGGCCGGAAGGTTTCAAAGTAATCTAGGAGTGGATCACTGGACGACGGTCAAGAATATCCTAAAGTACCTGAAAAGGACTAAGGAAATGTTTCTCGTTTATGGAGGTGATCAAGAGCTCGTCGTAAAGGGTTACGTCGATGCAAGCTTTGACAGTGATCCGGATGACTCTAAGTCTCAAACCGGATACGTATTTATTATCAATGGAGGAGCGGTAAGCTGGTGCAGTTCCAAGCAAAGCGTGGTAGCTGATTCTACATGCGAAGCGGAGTACATAGCTGCCTCGGAGGTGGCGAAGGAAGGTGTCTAGATGAAGCAGTTCATGACGGATCTTGGAGTTGTACCCAGTGCACTGAACCCAATGACTCTATTCTGTGACAACACTGGTGCCATTGCTCTAGCCAAGGAACCAAGGTTTCACAAGAGGACCAGACACATAAAGCGACGCTTCAATTCCATCCGTGATTACATCGAGGGAGGAGACATAAATATTTGCAAAGTACACACAGATCAGAATGTTGCAGATCCGTTGACTAAGCCTCTTCCACAAGGGAAACATGATCAACACCAGAACTGTATGGGTGTTAGATTGATTACAATGTAAATCACATAGTGATGTGATCTAGATTATTGACTCTAGTTCAAGTGGGAGGCTGTTGGAAATATGCCCTAAAGGCAATAATAAAATGGTTATTATTATATTTCCTTGTTCATGATAAATGTTTATTATCCATGCTATAATTGTATTGATTGGAAACTCAAATACATGTGTGGGTATATAGACAACAATGTGTCCCTAGTAAGCCTCTAATGGACGAGCTCGTTAATCAAAGATGGCTGTGATTTCCTAGCCATGGACAAGAGTTGTCATTTGATAACGGGATCACATCATTAGGAGAATGATGTGATGGGCAAGACCCAAACTATGAACGTAGCATATGATCGTGTCAGTTTATTGATATTGTTTTCTGCATGTCAAGTATCTGTTCCTATGACCATGAGATCATGCAACTCACTGACACCGGAGGAATACCTTGTGTGCATCAAACGTCACAACGTAACTGGGTGACTATAAAGATGCTCTACAGATGTCTCTGAAGGTGTCTGTTGAGTTGGCATGGATCGAGACTGGGATTTGTTACTCCGTATGACGGAGAGGTATCTCAGGATCAAGGAGGCGGAGATCGTCATCGAGCTGTACGTCTGCTGAACGCGGAGGTGCCGTCCGTTCGGCGCTAGATCGTGATTGGATCGCGGGATGGCTTGCGATTTAGATTGCGAAGACGTTCGACTACATCAACCGCGTTTCTTAACGCTTCCCGCTTAGCGATCTACAAGGGTATGTGGATCCGATCTCCCCTCTCGTAGATTCTCATCTCCATGGATAGATCTTGTGTGTGCGTAGGAATTTTTTTGTTTCCCATGCAACGTTCCCCAACAAAATATACAAGCCAAGTTCTATAATGAAAAATTCCCACTAGCATATGGAAGTGAAAAAACATAAGACTCTCTATATGAAGAACATGGTGCTACTTTAAAGCACAAGTGTGGAAAAGGAGGTAGTAGCACTATCCCTTCTCTCTTTTCTCTCATTTGTTTCTTTTTTTCTTTCTTTCTTTTTCTATTTTTTCCTCACTGAGACAATGCCCTAATAATGAAAATCATCACACTTTTATTTACTCACAACTCAATATGAAAACTATGAAACAATATGAATGCCTTTGGCATTGTACCAGAATGTGCAATGATCTAGTGTAACATGTATGATAATGATGAACGGTGGCTTTGCCACAAATACTATGTCAGCTACATGATCATGCAAAGCAATATGACGATGAGTGTACTAGTCATATGATGTGATGGTGGAAGTTGCATGGCAGTATATCTCGGAATGGCTATGGAAATGCCATAATAGGTAGGTATGGTGGCTGTTTTGAGGAAGATATAAGGCGGCTTATGTTTAATAGAGCGTATCATGCTGCGGGGTGTGGATGCACCGACGAAGTTCGCACCGATCCTCGAAGTGAGAATGGGCATGCACGGTACCGGAGAGGCTAGCAAAATATGAGGAGGTGAGAGTGCGTATGTCCATGGATTCACATTTGTGATAAAGAACTCATATACTTATTGTAAAGTTTTATTAGCTTTCTCGAAGCAAAGTACTACGTACTCGCATGCCCCTTGGGAGGAGGTTGGGAGGAGTTAACCATCGCGCGCCTCCGACTCAAAACAACACTAGGATTTCAACAAGGAATAAGAATGCTCACACATCCCCGCCATGCCATAACCAATATTTAGACAAACGGGAAATTAACAACTTTTAATATCGATACTCTTACGAACCGATAACCATGCACTCACACCCTTTCACATTACCACATCCATATTATTAACCCACGGTTTCTCTTTTATGTGCTCTTGAATACCTATTATTTTTGGACTAGTCTTATAACCCATGCAAATTACCGTCACTATTTATTAACTCCCAAACAAATATAAGTGAAGAACTAGAGTGCAATTATTTCTATAAAATCTATACGCCACCGTGCTAAAAAAGATATAAGTGAAGTACTAGAGCAACTACTAAGCTGAAAAGATATAAGTGAAGCACATAGAGTATTCTAACAAATCATGGTAAAGGTGTGTCTCTCTCAAATAGGTGTGTCCAGCAAACAATGATTATGACAAAGTAAAGCAAAAACAAACAAAAGCAAACGACGCTCCAAGCAAAACTCATATCATGTGATGAATAAAAATATAGCTCCAAGTGACATACTGATGGATTGAGACGAAAGAGGGGATGCCTTACGGGGCATCCCCAAGCTTAGATGCTTGAGTCTTCCTAGAATTTGACTTGGGGTGCCTTGGGAATCCCCAAGCTTAGGCTCTTGCCGCTCCTTATTCCTTCATCCATCGTGATAACACCCAAAACTTGAAAATTTCAGCACACGAAACTCAACAAAACTTCGTGAGATCCATTAGTATAATAAACATATCAAATACTTTAGGTACAGTTATAAATTTATTCATATTTTATTATAGCATAAGGTACTGTATTGTAACTTCTCCATGGCTTATACTCCCACGACACAATCCATAGCATCATCAAAACAAGCAAACTATGCAAGCAAAAACAGAATCTGTCTAAAACAGAACAGTCTGTAATGATCTGTAGATAAACTATAATTCTGTAACTCCAAAAATTCTGAAAAAATGAGGACAACCCGGGGAATTTTTATCCAATACTGTGTAAAAAATTCAGATCAAAAAGACGTTCCAGTAAAATCAGAGAAATTCTGCACTAGACGCAAAAGTTTCTGTTTTTGCACCATATCAATTCTACTTATCATGCAAGTCATCCAAAGATATTTACTTGGCACAAACACTAATTTAAACATAAAAACACAATCATTACAGAGGCAATAATCATGTTATCACACACAAACAGAAAGTAAAAGCAAAAATTTAAGGATAACTATTGGGTTGCCTCCCAACAAGCGCTATTGTTTTATGCCCCTAGCTAGGCATAATACAAAGTATCAAGTGTTGTAGTAGTCATGAGGACGATCCATCATGCTATAATCATATTCCCTTTTCTCAGCAGCAATTTTTCTAATAGGTAAGCAAAAGTAATTGAAGGGACTAAACTTCACAACACAAGGGTCCGTGAGATCTATCTCGGGAGGAATAGAAGGCTCCTCCTTAGGCTTTTCATAAGTGATAGTCAACTCTTCATTGTACAAGTTTCAATAAAGGTATTTCCTTAATTCTCTCTCAAGCACGTGACCCAATCCAGGATTTGGTACCAACAAGGACATTAGGTGGAACCTTTTTTCTAAGGTTTTCATCATAAGCAACATAGTCTGTTGATCTTTATTTTCTTATTTCTTCCAAATCATAAAGAATCCCTTCTATTGGTGGGCACTCACCATTAACCCTATAATGAGCAAATATATCTCTAGCCTCTTGCATGATATGATTAAATTCATGAACGAGAAATATTGTGGCTATACGTTTAGTAGAGGCATCCTGAATATTAGCGAATTATAGAAACAACCATTGTATGAAAGGATGCATATGAACGAATTGTCTTTCCAATTCAACTATAAGCAAAGATATAGCATCCACATAATTAGTAGTTCTAGCAACAATAGATCCTCCTATCAAGGGTACGAGCCCGCTGATACGTCTCCAACGTATCTATAATTTTTGATTGTTCCATGCTATTATATTATCTGTTTTGGATGTTTTATATGCATTAATATGCTATTTTATATTATTTTTGGGACTAACCTATTAACCTAGTGCCCAGTGCCAGTTTCTGTTTTTTCCTTGTTTTTGAGTATTGCAGAAAAGGAATATCAAACGGAGTCCAAACGGAATAAAATTCTACGATGATTTTTCTTGGACCAGAAGGAACCCATGAGACTTGGAGAAGAGGCCAGAAGACCCACGGGTGGGCCACAAGCTACCTGGGCGCGCCCCTGGGGGGGCGCCCCCTGGCTTGTGGGCCCCCCCGTGGCTCCTCCAACCCTAATTCTCCGCCTATAAATTCAGGAATATTGCCCCAATACCAAAAAGAGCCACGATAATACTTTTCCGCCGCCGCAAGCCTCTGTTCCCGTGAGATCCCATCTTGGGGCCTTTTCCGGTAATCTGCCGGAGGGGGATTCGATTACGGAGGGCATCTACATCAACACCATTGCCCCTCCGATGATGCGTGAGTAGTTCACCTCAGACCTTCGGGTCCATAGCTAGTAGCTAGATGGCTTCTTCTTTCTCTATGTTCTTCAATACCATGTTCTCCATGATCTTCATGGAGATCTATCCGATGTAATACTCTTTTGCGGTGTGTTTGTCGAGATCCGATGAATTGTGGGTTTATAATCAGATTATCTATGAATATTATTTGAATCTTCTTTGAATTCTTATATGCATGATTTCATATCTTTGCAAGTCTCTTCGAGTTATTGGTTTGGTTTGGCCAACTAGATTGGTAATTCTTGCAATGGGAGAAGTGCTTAGTTTTGGGTTCAATCTTGCGGTGTCCTCACCCAGTGACAAAGTAGGGGTAGCGAGGCACGTATTTGTATTGTTGCCATCAAGGGTAAAAAGATGGGGTTCTCATCATATTGCTTGAGTTTACCCCTCTACATCATGTCATCTTACTTAATGCGTTACTCTGTTCTTCATGAACTTAATACTCTAGATGCAGGCAGGAATCGGTCGATGTGTGGAGTAATAGTAGTAGATGCAGAATCGTTTCGGTCTACTTGACATGGACGTGATGCCTATATGCATAATCATTGCCTTGGATATCGTCATAACTATGCGCTTTTCTATCAATTGCTCGACAGTAATTTGTTCACCCACCGTATTATTTTCCTTCAAGAGAGAAGCCTCTAGTGAAACCTATGGCCCCCGGGTCTATTTTCCATATTATATTTTCAGATCTATAAACCAAAAATACCAAAAATACTTTGCTGCAATCTACTTGCTTTTATTTTACTTTTCGTTTTAGTAATCTTTTATATCTATCTCCATCAGATCTCATCCTTGCAAGTAACCATGAAGGGATTGACAACCCCTTTATAGCGTTGGGTGCAAGTGTTTGATTGTTTGTGTAGGTGCAAAGATTGGGGCCTTACTTGTACCTCCTACTAGATTGATACCTTGGTTCTCAACAACTGAGGGAAATACTTATCTACTTTGCTGCATCACCCTTTCCTCTTCAAGGGAAAACCAACGCAAGCTCAAAAAGTAGCAAGAAGGATTTCTGGCGCCGTTGCCGGGGAGGATACATATCAAGTCAAGACCAAGTACCCATCATAAACTCATCTCTTGCATTTATATTATTTGCCATTTGCCTCTCGTTTTCCTCTCCCCCACTTCTAAAACGATTTTCAGAAAAAACCAAAAAGATTTGCCTTTTTATTCGCCCTTTTTTCGTTCGTCTTTTCGTTTGCTTTTTGTTCGCTTGTGTGCTAGATTGCTTGCTTTGTCACGATGACTCAAGAGAATACCAAGTTGTGTGACTTCTCCAATACTAATAATAATGATTTTATTAGTACTCCGATTGCTCCCGCCACTAGTGCGGAATCTTATGAAATTAATGTCGCTTTGCTTAATCTTGTTATGAAAGAACAATTTTCCGGCCTTCCTAGTGAAGATGCCGCATCCCATCTAAATACTTTCGTTGAGTTGTGTGATATGCAAAAGAACAAAGATGTGGATAATGATATTGTTAAATTGAAGCTATTTCCCTTCTCACTACGAGATCGTGCTAAAACTTGGTTTTCATCTTTGCCTAAAAATAGTATTGATTCATGGAATAAGTGTAAAGATGCTTTTATTTCCAAGTACTTTCCGCCAGCTAAGATCATCTCCCTTAGGAACGATATAATGAATTTTAAGCAACTTGATCATGAGCATGTTGCACAATCTTGGGAGAGGATGAAATTAATGATTAGAAATTGCCCCGCACATGGTTTGAGTTTATGGATGATTATACAATTTTTTTATGCGGGATTGAATTTTGCATCTAGAAATCTTTTAGATTTCGCCGCGGGTGGTACTTTTATGGAAATCACATTAGGAGAAGCTACTAAACTCCTAGATATTATTATGGCAAATTACTCTCAATGGCATACCGAAAGATCTCCTACTAGTAAAAAAGTGCATGCTATTGAAGAAATAAATACTTTGAGTGAAAAGATGGATGAATTAATGAAATTGTTTGCTAGTAAGAGTGCTCCTATTGATCCTAATGATATGCCTTTGTCTTCTTTGATAGGGAATAATAATGAATCTATGGATGTGAATTTTGTTGGTAGGAACAATTTTGGTAATAACGCATATAGAGGTAATTTCAACCCTAGGCCGTTTCCTAGTAATTCCTCTAATAATTATGGTAATTCCTACAACAATCCTTATGGAAATTATAATAAGATGCCCTCTGATCTTGAGAATAATACTAAAGAATTTATTAGTTCGCAAAAGGTTTTCAATGCTTCGATTGAAGAAAAATTGCTCAAGATTGATGATTTGGCTAGGAACGTTGATAGAATTTCGCTTGAGATTGATTCTTTGAAAATTAGATCTACTCCACCCAAGCGTGATATTAATGAGTCTTTAAAAGCTATGAGAACCTCTATTGATGAGTGTAAGGAAAGAACCGCTAGAATGCGTGCTAAGCGTGAATGGCTTGAAAAAGTGTGTTCTCATGATAATAATGATGAAGATCTTAAAGTGATTGATGTGACTCCTATTGAATCTTTGCTTTCTAATATAAATATTGATAAAGATGGGACTGGAGATAAGTCAACTTTAGTTAAAAGTCGTCCCAATGATTCGGAGTTTATAGATCTTAATGCTAAAATTGATAAAAGTGGGATTGAAGAGGTAAAAACTTTAAATAGCAATGAACCCACTCTTTTGGATTTCAAGGACTTTAATTATGATAGTTGTTCTTTGATTGATTGTATTTCCTTGTTGCAATCCATGTTGAATTCTCCGCATGCTTATAATCAAAATAAAGCTTTTACTAAACATATCGTTGATGCTATGATGAAATCTTCTGAAGAAAAACTCGAGTTGGAAGTTTCTATACCTAGAAAGCTTTATGATGAGTGGGAACCTACTATTAAGATTAAAATTAAATATTACAAGTGCCACGCTTTGTGTGATTTGGGTGCGAGCGTTTCCACAATTCCAAAAACTTTATGTGATGTGCTAGGTTTCCATGAACTTGATGATTGCTCTTTAAATTTGCATCTAGCGGATTCCACTATTAAGAAACCTATGGGAAGGATTAATGATGTTCTTATTGTTGCAAATAGGAATTATGTGCCCATAGATTTCATTGTTCTTTATATATATTGCAATCCTACATGTCCTATTATTCTTGGTAGACCTTTACTTAGAACGATCGGTGCAATTATTGATATGAAAGAAGGAAACATTAGATTCCAATTTCCATTAAGGAAAGGCATGGAACACTTTCCTAGAAAGAAAATTAAATTACCTTATGAATCTATTTTTTTTGAAAGCTACCTTATGAACAATCTATTATGAGAGCTACTTATGGATTGCATACCAAAGATGACAATACCTAGATCTATTGCGTTATGCCTAGCTAGGGGCGTTAAACAATAGCGCTTGTTGGGAGGCAACCCAATTTTCTTTTATGTTTTTTGTTTTTGTTTCTGTTTTTGAGTGCTTTACACATTATTACCTCTGTAGTAATTGTGTTTTAGTGTTTTAATTAGTGTTTGAGCCAAGTAAGACCTTTGGGATGGTCTACAGTGATTGTTGATTTGATTTTGCTGAAAAACAAAAACTTTTGCGCTCAGTCCAGGAATTTTATAAATTCACCAGAGCGTCGAATGAGTCTGAAATTTTTACACCAGATTGATATACAAATTTCCCAGATTTTCCTAATTTTTCAGAATGTTTGGAGGTACATAAGTATTAGAAGTTTACAGATTGCTACAGACTGTTCTTTTTTTGACAGATTCTGTTTTCTTTGTGTTGTTTGGTTATTTTGATGTATCTATGGGTTGTATCGGGGGGTATGAACCATGGAGAAGTTGGAATACAGTAGATATTACACCAATTTAAATAAAGAATGAGTTCACAACAGTACCTAAAGTGGTGATTTACTTTTCTTATACTAACGGATCTCACGAGTTTTCTGTTGAGTTTTGTGTTGTGAAGTTTTCAAGTTTTGGGTAAAGATTTGATGGACTATGGAATAAGGAGTGGCAAGAGCCTAAGCTCGGGGATGCCCAAGGCACCCCAAGACATATTCAAGGATACCAAAGATCCTAAGCTTGGGGATGCCCCGGAAGGTATCCCCTCTTTCGTCTTCAACCCATCGGTAAATTTACTTGAGGCTATATTTTTATTCACCACATGATATGTGTTTTGCTTGGAGCGTCTTGTATGATATGAGTCTTTTATTTTTAGTTTGCCACAATTATCCTTGCTGCACACATCTTTTGAGAGGGACATGCATGAATCGTGAATTTATTAGAATACTCTATGTGCTTCACTTATATCTTTTGAGCTAGGCAATTTTGCTCTAGTGCTTCACTTATGTCTTTTTAGAGCACGGTGGTGTTTTATTTTATAGAAATAATTGAACTCTCGTACCTCACTTATATTATTTTGAGAGTCTTTAAACAGCATGGTAATTGGTTTAGGTTATGAATTTAGTCCTAATATAATGGGCATCCAAGAGGGATATAATAAAAACTTTCATATAAAGTGCATTGAATACTATGAGAAGTTTGATACCTTGCATATAGTTTTGAGATATAAAGATGGTGATATGAGAGTCATGCTAGTGAGTAATTGTGGATTGGTAGAAATACTTGTGTTGAAAGTTTGTGATTCCCGTAGCATGCACGTATGGTGAACCGTTATGTAACGAAGTCGGAGCATGATTTGTTTATTGATTGTCATCCTTTGTGTGAGGGTCGGGAGCGCGCGATGGTTAACTCCTACCAACCTCTCCCCTAGGAGCATGCATCTAATACTTTGCTTCAATAACTAATAGACTTTTGCAATAAGTATGTGAGTTCTTTATGACTAATGTGAGTCCATGGATTATACGCACTCTCACCCTTCCACCATTGCTAGCCTCTCTAGTACCGCGCAACTTTCGCCGGTGCATTAAACCCACCATATACCCTTCCTCAAAACAGCCACCATACCTACCTATTATGGCATTTCCGTAGCCATTCCGAGATATATTGCCATGCAACTTCCACCGTTCCGTTTATTATGACACGCACCATCATTTTCATATTGCTTTGCATGATCGTAAGATAGCTAGCATGATGTTTTCATGGCTTGTCCATTTTTTGATGTCATTTGCTATGCTAGATCGTTGCACATCCCGGTACACTACCGGAGGCATTCATATAGAGTCATATTTTGTTCTAGGTTTCGAGTTGTAATTCTTGAGTTGTAAGTACATAAAAGTGTGATGATCATCATTATTAGAGCATTGTCCCATGAGAGGAAAGGATGATGGAAGCTATGATTCCCTCACAAGTTGGGATGAGTCTCCATACTTTACAAATAATAAAAGAGGCCAATGAAGCCCAAATAAAAAAAGAGGCCAAAGATGCCCACCAAAATAAAAAAAATGAGAGAAAAGAGAGAAGGGACAATGCTACTATCTTTTTTTTCCACACTTGTGCTTCAAAGTAGCACCATGATCTTCATTATAGAGAGTCTCCTATTTTGTCACTTTCATATACAAGTGGGAATTTTTCATTATAATGCACACCCACTTAGTTTCTTTTTGAGCTTTCATACACTTATAGCTCTAGTGCATCCGTTGCATGGCAATCCCTACTCACTCACATTGATATCTATTGATGGGCATCTCCATAGCCCGTTGATATGCCTAGTTGATGTGAGACTATCTTCTCCTTTTCCTCACAACCTCCACCATATTCTATTCCACCTATAGTGCTATATCCATGGCTCACGCTCATGTATTGCGTGAAAGTTGAAAAGGTTTGAGAACATAAAAGGTGTGAAACAATTGCTTGACTTGTCATCCGGGTCTATTTTCCATATTATATTTTCAGATCTATAAACCAAAAATACCAAAAATACTTTGCTGCAATCTACTTGCTTTTATTTTACTTTTCATTTTAGTAATCTTTTATATCTATCTCTATCATATCTCATCCTTGCAAGTAACCGTGAAGGGATTGACAACCCCTTTATAGCGTTGGGTGCAAGTGTTTGATTGTTTGTGTAGGTGCAAAGATTGGGGCCTTGCTTGTACCTCCTACTGGATTGATACCTTGGTTCTCAACAACTGAGGGAAATACTTATCTAGTTTGCTGCATCACCCTTTCCTCTTCAAGGGAAAACCAACACAAGCTCAAGAAGTAGCACCCGCACAAGTGAAAAAGTCTTGAACCACACTTTTTCAAATAATATTACCACTACCTATGCGGAATTTCTTTGTTTGCATAATAGTTTCTCCTTTAGAAGGATCATCATCCGCAAGGTTATATGGTTTTTCTCTAGCATCTTCATCAAAACTTCTTTTAGCATTCTCATTACACGGTGAAATTGGATATTCAGAAGTTTCCGCGCTAGAGGTAGAAGCACCACTAATTTCAAACTCAAGACATGATAGCAACTTCAAGCAAGCACACAAGCAAACAAGCAAACTAGCAAAGATAAATATTTTTGTATTTTTGTTTTTTATATCAAGAAAATATAACAGCAAATAAAAAGTAGAACAAGTTAATGATAATTTGTGCAAAGTTACTTGATAGTAAGTTGGTGATACTCCCCGGCAACGGCGCGAGAAATCCTTCCTTATACTTGTGATCTGTGTTGGGTTTTTCCCTGAAGAGGAGGGGATGATGCAACACAGTATAGATAAATATTTCCCTCAGTGAGAACCAAGGTTATCGAACCAATAGGAGGATCAGACAACTCCCGTCTTCAGCGCCTACACAAAAAAGAGAAAACACTTGCACCCAACGCGGGCAAGAGGGTTGTCAATCCCCTTGAACTCGTTACTTGCAAGCAAATGACTAGTGTAGATGATAGTTGCTAAATATTAATTACGCCCCTCAGACGTGGAGATGAGCTCTTGGACGTGGCGCTCCTGAAGCTCACGCTCCTCGCCCTCCAGGCCAGCCAGATCGGCAATGGTCGCCTGGGCGGCCCTCATGTTGTCGGCGGGCGTGTCGTAGGTGGGCAGGTTCCCACTGAGGATGGCGGCGACCATGCGACCGCGGTTGCGGACGTCCCCGCGCCGGCTGGGATTGACACTAGCCGGGGTGAGGCCGTAGGCGGAGTTGTATTCGCACTGGGCGGACTCCATTCGGCGGCGCGCAGTGGTGAGCGTTGTGGCCTTCACGAACAGCTGCTTGCGAGTTGCCTCCAGCTCAGTCCTAGCAGCAGCCGGTCAGCCGAAGGCGCGATGGGAGTGCGCAGGCCCTTCAGGGCGAAAAGCAGAGGGTCGGACTGCCCGGCCTGAACCGCGGCCGCCTTCGCCTCGGCCCTGCGGCGCCCAGAACTCACGGAAGAGCCCGCGGCCATTACCTCGACGTGCGCGTTGGCGCTGTCTGTGCCATCCGGGGTGTTGCAGCCAACGGACGATGGTGGGCCGGAAACGTCGAGTACCTCGCTGGGGTACTCATCGATGGCGGGTGCATCGGAGATGCGGAGCTTCGCGAAGAGTGCGCAGAGGTCGACTACGTCGCTAAGAGTCATGCTGTCAGAGGAAGGCGGCGGGCCGGCGATGACGAGTACCTCGCTGGTGGTACTCGCCGAGGGCCGGCGTGTCGCTGAGCCATAGCTTGCCAAAGCACGCGCAGAGGCCGTCGATGCCAGCGGAGTCACCATCGTGGCGTGGCTCGTCGGCGGCGGCAATGGCACCGGCTGCGAGGCAGGCGGGGTCAGGGCCGGGGGCCGTGACATCCTCCGCGGAGGCGGAAGCCGTGGGAGTGCCAGGTAGCCCGGGCGCGATGCGCTCGGTGGAGTCGGTGAAGGGTCCTGCCTGGAGCGTGGCTCCAGCCGACGTCGCGGCCGGCCCCACAGTGAGCGCCAACTATCGTCGTTTTGTCACGACAGATGCCATGGGGTGGCTTATCGAACATGGTTGGGGACGAATGGTCGTCGATGGACTCCGGAGACGGGATCGGGGACAAGCGGTGCGTGACACATGATGTACCCAGGTTCGGGGCCCTCTATGGGAGGTAACACCCCTAGTCCTGCTTGTCTAGTTGACAATGGAGAGGGTTTACAAGGTTGCTCCTTGAGCTGTTTGCTAAGGGAGGAAGAAGGGTCTTGCTACCTCCCTTTCCCTCTTTGTATGTGTGTGTGTGTGTGTGTGTGTGAAGAGCTCAGGGTCGACCCCTTGCATGGGGAGACACCAGGGGGTTTTATAGGCCAGCCCCTGGCTTACAATACGCATATATAAGGCGGGTGAGACCCGGCTGGCAGCCTCTCTAGCCGGTGAGGGGGCCCACCGGCTCGGAAGTCTTGTCACGTGCGGGGCCCACCGGCTGCAATGTCCCATCGGAAGTGGGGGCCCGCTGACTAGCCGTCGCCATTGGTGCGTGCCCGCCACGCCGCGACATGGGCTGTACTGTGCGGCGTCGCTTGGTCGCAGTCGGCCGCGGTCCGCTGTACGGCCGGCTCCACTGTATCCACGCGGGGCCAAGTCATGGAGTGGTTGGATGCGTGCCGCCACTGTGCCGCCTTGCCCAGTTGCAGTCGGCCAAAGTCAGCTATACGACCGGCTCCACTATAGCCACGCGTGCCCTGGTCAGCGGTACCAGGGGCACTATTGCCACGCCCTGCTGAATTATCACCGTCCCGTCATACAGGCCGATGGGAAAGGCGCTGACCCGCCGGCTGGCAGGTTGCCTTGGAGCAGGACCGCGGGGGGCCTTGCCCCGAGCCTGTCCCCGACGGGGAGCCGGTCTTGGGGAGCCGGCCCTCCAGGGACGTCGCTCGCCCGATAATGTTTTTCAAAGTGGTTGTGGCCCGCTTCAGCCTACCCCGGGGTTATCCCCCCGATAGAACCCCATCGTTTTATCCTTAGTGGCAACAATACAAATATGTGTCTTTTCCCCTACTTTGTCACTGGGATATAGAGCACCGCAAGATTGAACCCACTGCAACGCACCTCTCCCACTGAAGATAAACCAATCTAGTTGGCCAAACAAAACCGATAGGTCGGAGAGAATTACGAAGCTATAATGATCATGGAAATAAGAATCGAATAAGTATTCAGAGGAGACTCAAATCTTTTTCATGAATAATCTGAACATAAACCCACAAATCATCGGATCACAACAAACACACCGCAAAACAAGATCGCGGTGAACTTTGTATTGAAGATCAAAGAGAGAGAACAAGTCATCTAGGTAGTAGCTATGGACCCGTAGGTCTGTGGTGAACTACTCACACATCACCATGGGAGCCGCAAGGATGATTTAGAGGCCCTCCGTGATTGATCCCCCCTCCGGTAGGTCACTAGAAAAGGGCTCCAGATGAGATCGCGGCAGGACAGAGACTTGCAGTGGCAGAAAAAGTGTTTTCGAGAGCTCTCCTAGGGTTTTTCGAATATATGTGAATTTATAGGCCAGAGTACGGGGCCAGGAGACGTGGGAGAAGGCCACAAGCTAACAGGACGCGACCAGCCCCCCTGGGCGCGCCCTGGTGGCTTGTGGGGCCCCCGTGCGGCATCTGGTCTTCTCCCGAAGCTTCCAGGTCTTCTTTTGGGCCAGAAAAAATCATCAAAAAGTTTCGGGGCAATTGGACTTCGTTTGGTACTGTAAACCTGAAAAGCCAAAAAATATGCAGAAAATAACAACCTGCACATGGCACTGGGTTAATAGATTAGTGCTAAAAAACAATATGAATCAGCAAATAAATGCCCAAAAAGTATCCTAGAATGATAATATTATAGCATGGAACAATCAAAAATTATAGATACGTTAGAGACGTATCACTCCCCACGGCTTTGTCCACCTGTTTGCTAAATGGCACCCAGGGGCATCATATTTGGCATCTCAGCGGCCTGAGGCAAGGAGATCCTCTATCTCCATTTCTTTTCATCCTAGTTATGGATCCGATGTACCGTCTCCTGGCTGCAACGAAGCAGGGCTCCATCGCTCCTCTTCCGGGCAGGGGTATCTGTATGCGGACTAGCATGTACGTGGATAATGGTGTCATCTTCACCAACCCAGTCAGGCAAGAGGTGGACGCGATTCTCGGTTTCCTGCAGCACTTTGGAGAGGCGTCAGGGTTGAAGCTAAACCACGGTAGATGCGATCATATGTGAGGGGATGCACTTGTCAGATGTGCTACAGGGTTTCGGGGCAACCTGGTAAACTTTCTATTGACATACCCCGGACTTTTGATCTCAACGATGAGATTGAGGAGCGTGCACGTGCAATTCATCATCGACGGGATTAAGGCACGACTAGCAGGTTGGAAAGGAAAGTTGTTAAACATTGCATGAAGATGGGTTCTAGTCAGATGCGTGCTTACGGTGCTTCTGATCTATGCTCTGACAGTCCTAAGAGTGCAAAGTAAATTCTCAGAGAGGTGCGAAAGCAAGGGGGCGCTTCCTTTGGGATCAAGATGAGGAGATGCCCAATGACAAATGTAAAGTGGCCTGGAGCAAAGTTTGATCGCCTGTCGACATAGTAGGGCTAGGCATTCTCAACTTACCGCGGTTTAGTCAGGCTCTCAGACTGAGATGGCTATGGCTTGCATGGGAGCACCCACAACGGCCGTGGTGGGACTCCAAACACCATGCAATGAGGAGGATCAGAAAATGTTCGCCGATGCTACGGTGGTCACATTGGGAGGTGAAAAAACTACCCTCTTCTGGAAGAGCAAATGGATCTGGAATGCTACGCTAAAATCGGCATTTCCTAATCCCTTTAACCTGGCGTGCATAAAGAACATAACAGTGGCCGAGGCTTTGCATAATGATTGATGGGTAATGGACATAAGACACGGAAATCCATTGGATATAGTTCATGACTTTCTTAGGCTATGACGCATGCTGCATACCCGCGACACTCAGCTCAATGTGGAGGCAAGGTACAAGATTAGATGTATCAGGACATCTAGAGAGTGACAGCTTCAAGACGCTGGTCTGGAAGGTCAATGCCCCTGGAAAGGTAAAAATCTTTGCTTGTCTCTTGCATCATAACACACTTTGGTGCAACGGCCGGCTACACCGCAGAGGCTGGTCAAATGGGTATTTTTTCCCCTTTGTCTCAGAAGCCTGGAGTCATCGCTTCATCTCATCTAGGAATTCCCTTTCTCTAGATGCATCTCACAGGAGACCTCGAGATGTACATGCTGCTTTGCCTTGGCGCCATTGAATCGATTGCAACCTTCCTCGATAAAAAATGTTCAGGTTATGGTCAGGCTATCAACCGGTGAGCACAAGAAGGGGATCAAAACCATGATTTTCATGACCACCTGGAGACATGGAAGCTAAGAAATGAATGTGTCTTCAAAGCCAAGATGCCAAGGGGTAGTGAGCTTAGTGCGGCGATTAGATCAAACTTGGAACAATGGAGATTGGCGGGCATCAAGTGCATAGAGACCCCGTTCAGGGAAATTACCGCGAGATAGCAAGCTAGGAGACCCATGTTTCTTTTTGGTGCTTCACTGTACCTCTCCTTTCTTTACCACCGGATCACTTGATCAAATGTTTTCCATGTGCTCTCTGCAAAATCAATGAAGCCGGTGGAATATAGATCTTAAAAAAAGCCTCCTTAAGACCGGCCACAGTGGGAGTAACTTCAAAAGTAACATCGGGTCCAACTCAACAAATTTGTCTATGTGGCAATGAGTTAATGAGGAGAGAAATAAATTGAGTAACTTAGGTAGTTACTCATTCTATGAGTAACATCACACATACCAACACAAAATGAGTCTATAACCTAATAAATGAACCTTTGCATAACACTACACATATGTTACTACCCACTATGGAGGTAGTAACATAGTCTAGGATAGCGTGTATGTTAATAGTGTAAGTTACTATCCATTGTGACTAGTCTAATAGTTCTTGTATCTCTTGTATGGCTCGGGATACGGGCATACAAACACCTCAATCCGCGCCCCATATATGATTTGATCTCATCAATGACTTGAAACGACGTCCCAATTCACGTCACACCCTCAGTCGACAACAACTGCATTTAATATATCAAGCTTGCAAGTGAACACATGGATAGCGGACTGAAGAGTATCCATACATCTAGGGTGTAAACATGTGACATGAAAATACAAAGCGGTATGATATTGGCCAACAAAACGAGGCCAATATTTATGTCATTGGAAACAGACTACCGTCAATTAGAGTACTCCTTTCCTCTACTTTAGCAAACATGTGGATGCGTCTTGCGGATAGACGTGACAGACGCAATAAGTATATTATCGATACTATCTTGCGGTTTACATCATGCACACACAAGATATAAAAAGGGATCATGCAAACTGAGCGTATCTCACATGGTTTGCTTCCTTCACAAGGGTTCAAGTCCTAGACTTGACGTTGGCGGTCGCATTTTCCTGGGTTTATTTCAGGCCTTTTGATGATGTGTGTTTAGTGGGAAGAGACATTTCTGTCGACTATAGAGGCGTCTATGGTGACTTCGTCAATCTTAAACGATGTGCTGGCTCAGTCTCTCGGAGGTGCTCATAAAGGTAGGTGTGCGTGCGTGCGTTCATATGAGTGAGTGCATATGCGTATGTATGAGCGTCTCCATAACAAAGAAAGATATAAAAAGGGATCTGTCTCTCGATATGGTCTTGTTATTGCATATCTAATTGACCCAATCAAATATTAAAAGTAAAAGAAATATCGGCACAAATCTCTGTCTAAAATCAATGATATGAGACTTGATGTGTATTACTTAGGCCACACCTAGGTGTGCTTTAGCAAAAACGTATGAAAAAAATGTTTGAAAGGAGCCTCTAATTAGCGTATGAATAAGATGCTTTCGGAACCAGAAAAAGCATGTAAAAACTGTACAAAACAACATAGCTATGAGTAAAGAGACTTACAAATGAACAAGCCTTTATTCGGATGTTCAATTTGGTTCCAACAGTTCTTTCTACATCCTTTTGATCTCTCATGTCCTATCCAACATGGTGTGTACAGAAATGACTCTCTTATGTACTGGTCGTTCGACATAACTTCATAATAACTTGTTGGGTATATGTAACCTAGATCTTGAACCTTCGAGTCTTTCAAATGATAGGCTAGTGCCCTGTACAATGATACTTTTAGAAAGACAATCTTCTTATAGGGATGAAAACCGAGGATGCCCACACATCCGTAGTAACACTTGCCAGCCACATCTTTCTTATAAAAAATATCATCATTTTCAGAGTCCCATTCATACTCTTCTTCCAATAGCTCCTCCTTGCATGATGAGTTCAGAATAAATTTCTTTTGCATTAGAAATTCCATGTAGCCATCATGTTCATTATGCTCCTTATAATATCTAACATCCTCGTCAAAGTTAATGTCTTGCAGGACCCACGAGCCAAGTACAGGTTTATTATAATCTCGACATTGCAGTATAGATCTAAGACAAATGTTATATTTCAATACCCAATTCGTCTGGCCATGAGCTTCCTCAAGGATCCAAACCATAAGAAGACATGGAGTGTGAAGAGATGCAAGGTACACCCCGTTTTCCGACCGTCCTAGATGAAGTCCCGAACCATTGCATACTTCAGTCTCCGTCGGCGGTTTAATTAATTAATATGCACAATATGACAAAGATATCCTATAAAATATATAGTTAATAAATATGCAAACAATAAATTGTATGAGCAACAATAGTTTCATCATGTAGAAATCGGTATTTAAATGGTATGATGCCTCAAGAGTGACTACATACCTCATTGTAAAATCAGCTTCACACAGCACGAAAAGGTCACCCCTCCAGTATACGCCATATCATTTTTTGTCCCAACTCGAATGTGGCTGCACTACCGGAATCGCCCCTAGTCCCGACGGCCTGGATTATGCCAACGGCCCCCGTCAGCATAGACGGAGGTATGCCGATGGCCTAGGTGAAGTCGTTAGTGTAGAAAAGCCGTCGGCGTAGCTAGAGGTATGCCTACGGTAGCCGTCGACGTATCTAGGCCGTCGGCATATCGTGATATATGCCTACAGTCGCCATCGGCATAGATGTGGGCCCGGTGAGCCTTCCTCTAACGGGAGTTCGACGCCGTCATATCTACGCCGACGGCCCTGACGGCGGCCGTCGGCGTAGGAGTTGCCCACGTCACCGATCCGCGACGCGTGCCACATCATCGATCCAAGCCCCTCGTCGGTCCGTGGGGTGGCAGAGGAATGCCGACGGCCTTGCCGTCGGCATAGGCCTGGCCCATGGCCTCTGCCATGTCATCGATCCGCGTCCTATGCCACATCATCGATCCAGGGCTTCGCCGATCCGTGGGCATAGCTCTTTGCCGTCGGCATAGATTTGTGCTATTTTTTCCTATTTTGTTTGTTTTCTCTTTTTTATTTATTGTTCTTTTTTTCAAAACTAATTTGATTAACTTAAATGTGCCTTATCTAAACAAAAAACATAGCTCAATTATATATCGATTGCCCCCCCTCACGGACGTCGCTGCCGCCGTGTCACGGAGGGGGGAAACGGTCAACCTCGGGAAGTACCAAGAATGGTGCAAATCATCTACCAGCGGCTGCATAAACACACCCAAATTCTTCCCCGGGTATTCAGGCCCTGGAATGATGAGCGAAAAGAACATGGTCTTGCGTTGCATTAGGGCACCGGGAGGGAGATTGAGCGGAATAACAAACACGGGCCAACAGCTGTATGCATTGGACGACATACCATATGGATTGAACCCATCACCTGATATGGCAATTCCGACATTCCTAGCCTCGGCTGCTTCCTCGGGGTATTCTTCATCGAACGACTTCCATGCTTCTGCTTCCGATGGATGTACGATTTTATGCGGATGGTACCTTATACCTTGCTTGTGCCACTTCATCATTTTGGCAGACTCCTCCATGAGGAAAAGACGCTGCAGTCTTTCTATGAAATGGAGATACTGAAGAACCTTTGCGGGGATGGCTAGCTGCCTCTTCTCACCATCCTCACCGACCACCTCAAGGTACCGAGACGAACCGCACTCCCTACAGTACTTGTCATCCGCATACTCGTGCCTAAACAAAAGGCAATTCTTCGAACAAACATGTATTTTCTCATAATCCATAGAGAGTGCCTTCATGATTGTAGAAATACTATCGAGTTCTTGAGGAGCACAGGTCCATTGCCGACGAGATCGTGCTGCGCCAAGCCAGGAAAAAGGCCCGCCAGCTGTAGTACGAGGTGCGCTGGGTGGCCATCTCGCAATATTATCACGACACTCTTGGCGAGAAGATGACCAAGGAAGAGGCTCGGAGGCGGCATCTTACCTTGGAGAAGGAGCAGTACTTGATGGTAAGTACAACAGATTATTTCATTCCGACGTTTGTGGTAAATTTCATCGTTTCTTGTTGACATGCCATTATGCCTTCATTATGTAGGTGTGTCCTGGTTGGTGCTATGGAAAAGCCGATGGATGGGAGGCATTGGTGGATCTGTGGCTCGGTCAGGATGGAGAGTGGGCTGCTAAGAGCATGATAAACAGGGCTAACAGAGGGACCGAGGGAGTACATGCTCAGGGAAACCGGAACCACTTTGTCCACAAGAGACTTCAGGTATATCTAGGTACATTAAACATTCTTCTTCTATTTACCGTCACTTTCTTATGTATGACTAACCTCTGTTTGGTGGTGCAGGAGGAGAAACTGAAGCGGCCGCTCTCACACATGGAGGCGTGGGAGATCGCCCATACGCGGAGGAACCCCAAGGCTGGCGAGGGCAAGTACTACGGCAAGACCGCGCAGAAGAAGAAGGCCTACAGCGAGGAGTATTTGAGGTTACATCCTGGCACACCTGACCCCATGACGGCGGCTCTGGACGACAGGGTGGTGGTGGGCATGGGGCCGAGGCTTCATGGTCGGCAGCCGGTTTTGGATGCCGTGGTCACTCCTGCTATCTCCTACACACAGCTCCGAGCTACCGACCTGAGCCTGAGCCAGCGCACCTACACGACCACGACCAGTGCGCAGTCACACTCCCTCCTAGCCGAGCGGCACTCTGTAAGTATTTTCCCTCTTATCTTCATTGCTCACTTTATTTTCCGCATCGAGATGTTTTATGAGTTCCATCGTGTCATATTGCAGGGCTACATGGAGTACACACGCCAGGAGACCATGGCGTGGCAGGCGAAAGTTGCAGCACGCGAGGAACACAGCACTCGCATGATGGAGGTTAGTTTAGCCCCTTTCATTTCACTTCCATATTTGCACTTTCATTTCTTCTGACATTCGTGTTTGCTTTGTCAATTAACATGCAGCTGGTTTTTTAGAGCATGGCGGCCAGCACGGTTCCTGTAATGGAACCACAACCACCTAATCCTGGACCAGCTCCAGTGCTGCTTACCTTTGAGGAGTTTCTGGCACAGCACAAGGGGACCACGGTGGTTAGTACATCCCCAAACTATTCTACCACCGCTTACCGTTTATTCAACACAATCATATATCCCCTTAACATGTCTTTTCAAACATCCAGGGAATCGGTGGATCATCCGTTGGTGGTGGTGCTGGTCTTGGCATCACTCCCGAGTCACGGAGCCCGGTCACTCCGATCCACCGAGGAGGTGGCGGTGGTGGTAGCACTGCCGGTCTTGGCGGTAGCGCTGCCGCAAGCAGTGACGACCTCGGCTTTGGCGGTCTGGGCGGTAACGACCTTGGCGGTGGTAGTGCCCGTCGTTGATGATGTGTGATTGTGAGATACTTATGTTGTTGTGGTGATGATACTTATGATCGTACTCTTATGTTATTGTGGTGATAATATTGTGATTGTGATGATGATACTTATGTTGTTGTGATGTTGGAGGTGATGATGATATATATGTGCTGTGAATTTGCTGTGCATTTGATTATATATATGTGCTGTGAATTTGCTATGCATCTGAATTGAATTAAACAGGAAATTGTAAAAAACAAATCAGACAGGAGCTATGCCGACGGCATAACCGTCGGCATAGATAGCCGCCGTGCTACCAGATCACGCCACGTGTCATCTATGCCGACGGCTAAGCCGTCGGCATAGATCTAAACTATGCCGACGACTTAGCCGTCGGCATAGGTGACACGTGGCGTGATCTGGTGATTCGTGGGCAAACCATACGCCGACGGCTAGGCCGTCGGCATAGATTTAAAACTATGCCGACGGCTAAGCCGTCGGCGTACAGGCGCCACGCGTCGCCCTTCTACTGGTCAGAACTCGACGACGACGCCGTCAGCCGCCGTCATACGGGAAACTTTGCCGATGGCTATTCTATGCCGACGGGTGTACGGAGGCCGTCGGCATAGGCACATATGCGAACGGCTTTTCTACGCCGACGGCCTGGCCGAGATACGCCGACGTACGAGTTGCCGACAGCCCTATACCGACGGTAGCCGTCGGCATAGGCCTATCCCGACGGTTTTTGGGCCTATGCCGATGGCCCCGAGCCGTCGGCATAGATGGTGATTCCGGTAGTGCTGTCGCATTTCGGCGACACTGCCAACAGCCTTTCCATCTCGAATAAAACCCCTCTCCTCCCAATAGCCCGATTTTGAGGAGAACACGTGCAAATAAAGCACAGATGGTGGCCATTTAAATTTCTCTATCACCTCTGAATTGTTGTCGTGAAAATCTCCCATCAGTCTTTTGTAACGCAGTCGTGGGATTACAAACACATCATAGTGGGGTGATAACGTTGGATCAAACACGAGGTAGTCTTCATAAGTGAAATCTGCATCTATGTCCATAAACATTGGACGCGGTGGCAAGGATTCCCATTGTCGAGTGGCAGGGTTAACCATGTAGTCCTTAAATAAGAGGAGTCCATTGCAGTGATCTCGGATCCGACGGATATCTTGGAGAAAATGATACTCACCGGAGAATGGCAAGTAGTCTAATCTACCGGAGACTGAGGGCCTCGCCGAGGGACGGGAGAAAAAAATCCGGCAAAGGGAGCTCGTGGAAATTGATGAAGATGCCGGCGACCTTCAGCGGGAGGAGATCCGCACGTAGTAGGCAATGGTCGTCAATGATGCTCCGCAGGGCCTTGCAGACGCAGCGACATGCGGCGAGGCTACGCAGTGGAACAGACCGGAGGACGTCGGCGAGCACGTCCTGAGGTAGCAGCCGTGGCAGGTCCATCTGCATGATCCCGGCCGTCGTCCACTGTTTGTTTGCGATTCTCTTCCTCGGCACTGATGCTCCTATCTACGTTTGGGAACACAGGGGGAGCAGTTGATTGATCGACGTGTGCTCTGCTCCTACATATGTATGCGGCAAAACTCGGACGACGATGTGACCGAGTTGTTCTCGGAATCGAAGGGTCGGATAGTTTGGGAACTCGTATACGACGCTTATTGCATCCAACAACATCCGCACAGGACCAGCTGGGCCGCCGGCCCATTGGCGTTGTACTGAACAATAACTGCTACTATGTCTACTGTAGCGTGCGAAATATAGCCATGTTAAAAAAAACTATATCGATGATGTTTTGCTAAAAAAAACTATATCGATGATTTACTGTAGCGTGGGTACTGCAGTGGCCGGTTCGAAAAAACTACGAGCAAATTTTGAGAAAACAGAAGCTTTCTTGAAAACCCAAACGTTTTCAAGTTTGTGGACATTTTTTTTAGAACACGAACATATTTTCTAAAAGCAAACAATATTTGGGTATTTGAAATTTAAAACATTTTTCGCAAAAAAAAAAAGAAAAATATTAAAATTCGATTTTTAGAAAAATAGTGAAGATATTTTAAAATTATGACCATTTTTTGAAAAATGTGAAGAATTCTAGATCTTTTGATATTATTATGCAACTCCAAACCATTTTTTAAAAATCAGAAATATTTTTAAAATTCTCGATAAAAATGGTTCAGGAACCTTCTAGAATTTTCACAAAACCGGTAAAGCAAGATAGAAAGAGGTTCCTAAAACCGAGAGTCTGTATTGCATGTAACTACTGAAATGGGTTGGCCCAATATATCAGTCGCTCTTTCATAGCTGTGCGAAGGGTCGACTATTTGGCGCAGCGTGCGTCAAATAATAAACACTGGATAGATTGTTCCATACACGCACATGGATGGATTTCTGCTTATGGGCTTTGGGTCGGATAATTATTTCTCCCTCCATTTCCCTCAAAAGAGGGCGTATAACTTTCCTCTTTTTCTGCAAGAGCAAGGCATGTTGTTATTTGGACCAACTGCAAGCTAAAATGAGTAAGTGAACACTAGTATTGATGGATTTGGTACTACCCTTAGAGTGAGTGCTTACGTCCCCAGTCGGTGATCTTGCACCGCCGATGCAAGTTTTTTGTAAACCATCACCAAGTCGTTGCCTTCAACGCTTGAGCGAGGAGGGGGGCTAGTGATTTCCTTTTGGAGTTCGATCAGTGTGCAACGAGACCTAGCCATGGATGAAGATGTATCTAGCTCTTCCTTGGCGGTAGGGAGGGGTTGAGGTAGCTCTAGAGGATATGCTTAAACATATGTATAAGGACGATGAACTTGTAAAAGCGTGGTCCAGAAAGAAGAGGTTAATTTTTTTGAGCTTGATGCTAGATGGCTCCCGATCGATACGCTCAATATGGACAAGGCTTTTAGTTCGACTTTCTTATTTGATAGGACATCCTAGATCTAATATTCCGTGAAGCTGATGAGAATCTGTTCATCTTTCACATGTATTGCTTTCGAGATTGGAAAAAGGTTGCAAATGGAGGACGTTGGATCTTTAGGAGATATGGCATGATCCTAGAGGACCGATGCCGAGTTGATGGAAGTTCGATTGATGGAAGGACCGATGCCGAGTTGATTTCCCTTGATGGTTTATAAGTGTGGTCTCAAACTCATCATGTTTTCTTTTTTGCGAATACGCAATGGTTGTGAAAGTGCAACTGGCACTTAGTTGTGTTTTGGTGTGATGGCAATATGGTTTGAGGATCTAATATCAGTTGCTAGTTTATCTCAGGTGATTTGTTCTAGGCAGTTCTCTATGGAGGTGTGTGACCCCCCCCCCCCAATTCAAAAAGGTTAAAGGCGTGGTGTTCCCGGCGGCTCGAAGGTTTTCGTTTTGGTTCGATTTGAGTCATAGGGAATACCGCACTATTAAGAGGGGTCGTAGTGGACTTGTGTTGTCTAGGAATACCTCCAAGACTTTGCTTTAGCCTTCCTACCACTTCCTACATCCACTAGGGTCTGTTAGTATTGTGCCCGGATACTCAGTGTTGTTTCCAGAGATTTTCTAGACACCCCGTGTGCACGGGGTCTTTTGACCCCCGTGCGCACAGGGCACCCCGAAACTCCCTGAGTTGCCCGTGCGGACGGGGTCTTTTGACCCCCGTGCGCATGGGGTACCTCGAAACTCCCTGAGTAGCCCGTGCGCACGGGGCTGACATAGCCCGTGCGCACGGGGTCCAACAGTCAGATTTCCCCTCCCAGCCAAGAACACTATAAAAGGACCCTTCTGCCTCCTCCATCCCTAACCCTAATGTCTTGTTACGCTCCACCATTGCTACACCTCATTCTGCTCAATACTCTCAATCCCTCCACCCAAACTTGTTGATACTTTGGGGATTGGGAGAGCAAGACCCGATCTACACTTTGACCAAACCAAATTCGTGTTCCCCACAACATTTGTTCATCATTGATTTGTTACTCTTGGAGCTTGGGCTCCTAGGTGGTTAGACGTTCCTCCGGAAGCTTCCTTGCTTGTGGTGTGTTCTGGAGAAGTTTGTAAAGGTGTGGTGGTCTCCTTCAAGACCAACCCCGAGTGATTCGAGGCTCATCCGTTGGGGGTGACTCGAAACAGATACGGTGAGCCTTCCGTGGCGTTCCGCAAGCTTTGGCTCCGGCACTGCTCTAAACGGTGAGTAGCTCTTCCCCAAGGAAGAGTGAACTTCGGGATAAAATCTGCGTCCTCGTCTCACTTGTGGTTAATCCTTTCCCGCACTTTACCTTGCTTTGTATGCTTGTTGGCTTCTTAAGTTATATTATTGCCTAGCATATTTAGTACTACTTGTGTTTGTAATATAGGTTGTGTTCACCTAGTTGCATATCTAGTGAACCCTATTTATCCGCATATCCCTAAAATTGACAAACCAGTTTAGAATTTGTAGTCTCCTATTCACCCCCATCTAGTCGACCGTATTGATCCTTTCAATTGGTATCAGAGCCTCGTGCTCTTATATAAGGTTTTACAACCTTAGAGGATATGCCCGACGATCAAGTGGTGTGGGGTCACCCCGCAGCTGCGGGACTTGGTGAAAATCAAGGTCCTCTCGTAGCCGAGGTGGTAATACCTCAAGCCGCTACTCCTGTAGCTCCCAACCCGGTTGTCCCCTTAACCGCGGTGGATATCCTTTCAATGTTTGCGGATCTTAAAACCGCAATGTTGAGAGAAGTTCGTTCCTCGGTTAAGGAGGAAATTGATGCACGCTGAAAGCCATCATCATCCACATCAAAATCATTTAATCCTAATGAGGTCTTTGATGCAGATGACTAAAGGGAAAACCTTGCATCACCGATTCGCACCCAAGTTCCTAGGTACAATGCCACGGAACCTTTTTACTCACCACAACCCTTGCAACATCGTCGCATTAATCTTGTTGGGCCTCCACCCCCTTTGAAAGGTAATGCGTTTGCTAAGTGGAAGCTAGATATGGAGTCTCACATTCGAAGTGCATCTACGTAATTATGGTGGATTGTGGTTAACGGTTTGAATCCAAAAGACCCAACAAATCTCACTCCAAGGGAAGTTGTTGATGATCTACTCAATGCAACAGCCCACAACATCTTGCGTAATGTCGTGATCGAAGACTATAGTGACTCCATTGCTCTTCTCAAGAATTCAAGGGAAATCTGGGATTGCCTTGAGTAGGCTCTTGAGGGTGATGATGCAATTCGAAGATCTCGATTGGCCTTGCTCAAGCAAGAGGTAAAATTTTTCGTAAGAAATGATGGTGAGACCGTGGATGAAGTTTATCGAAGGTTGAAGTCTCTTGTGCTAAACCTGATAGCCTTCGGATGTGAATGGGCTAACGATGGGTTCATCAAGGACAAGTTCATTGATGCAATGGTTCTAACAGAACACACCATAGTGATGATGATCCATCAATGCCCGGACTACCACAAGTTGACAACAGCTCAAGTCATGTCTACCTACTCCACCCATGTGTTTTTGGAGACCAAGTCAAAGAGGACCTTTGCAACTGCTCAAGCCACCAAGAACTCAAATCTTGCCTTGAAGGCCAAGAAGGTAATTCCTCAAGCTAGAGAATAAGATGTGCTTGAACAGTGCGGTGAAGATGATGGTGACACTACTTGTCCGGCCAATGACTTTGCGGGAGACTTGGCTCTCTTAGTCTAAAATATTCAGGCACCATGGCCAACAAAGGAAAGAATCTTCAAGGAAGAAGTTTTGGGAGAATAAAGTGCTACAACTGTGATAGCCCAAGACACTTTGTGCATGATTGCCCGTATGAGAGACGTGAAGACAAGTCCGAGAAGCTTGTGCTTAAAAAGAAGAAATTCTCCAAGTTCACCAAGAGGAAAGATGACAAGGCTCTTGTTCATGAAGAATACATGTCAGGAGATGAGGATGACGGTGATGATGGCCAAGTGGGCACGGCTGCCATTGCCTTGCATGCCACTAACTCGTCCTCATCCATCGTCCTCTTCGACTCTCCAAATGAGGACAACCCCTTCACTCATCGATGCCTCATGGCCAATGAGGTAAAAACTAAGTCTAAATCTTCTATCCCCGCTAACCACACTCCCAATATATCTTGTACGATAGTGGAGGATGAGTGTGAGGCTAGCATGGACAATGATGAGGAATCCTTGATGAATTTCATGAAAAATCTTCATGGTGAAGCACGTGATTATTTTAGCGATCTCCTTAAGTCACTTGCCGAACACGATGACTTTATTGAGAATGTTGAAAACCTCCTCATAGAGGAAAAAGAGAGAGTCAAACTCCTCGAGCACGAACTACATGAAGAGAGTGCTATGAGAGCCTCGCTCGAGGAAGCCATGTCTTCCCATGACATTGAGTTTGTAAAAACCAATGATGCGTTACAAGTTTCTCTTGAGAACAAAGATGCCATTACTCTTAAATATAAGAAGCTTTTAGTTGATCACTTTTGGCTTAGTGAGGAACATGAGATCCTTGTGAAAAGTTCCAAGGTTGTCAAAGGTGACCTCATTGTCCTCACCGAGTCACATGCTCAACTCAAAGCTTCTACCATGAAGGCTCTTACTACCATATCTCGCATTGATTTAAATGATGAATCTTGTACGGCTAACTTTGTTCATCATTGCACCTCTCTTCAAGAAGAGAACAATAAGTCAAAAGCCCAAATAGAGAAAGGGCTTGTGTCATGCATTCAAGGAGAGAAAAAACTCAATGACCTCTTGAGCAACCAAAAGGAGTGTGTTGCAAAAGAGGGAATTGGGTTTGATCGCTCTCTCAAGGCAAAGAAGGCCAAGAAGAAGAACACGAAGAAGAAGATCGATTCCACTCCGTCTCCTCAATAAAAGGTAGTTTTCGTGCAAGAAGGGCACAAGGAGAAGGAGAAGGAAAAATGGGAAGATGGGAATGGCAAGGTCATTAGGGACAAGGCCATTCCTAAGGAGTATGCCGGCAAGAACAACCCATCCTATGTCCTCATGAGAGGAACGGATGGTTACACCTTTGCTAAATTCGTTGGAACCAATTATGATAATTATGGATGGACTATTTGGGTTCCTAAGACCCTTGTTGCTAACTCTCTAGGACACATTGCGAAATGGGTACCTAAACTCAAAGCTTGATTCATGTAGGACTATATCTCCGGTGGAACACAATGGGTGGTCGATAGTGGATGCACAAATCATATGACCGGAGATAGAGGAATGCTTGTGGAGTTCGTTGATTCCCTCAATGCCTCCTCAACCATTTTGTTTGGTGACAATAGCAAGGGCAAGATATTGGGATTGGGTAAAGTGGTAATCTCTAGTGATTCATCACTCACTAATGTCATGCATGTTCAATCCCTTCACTACACATTACTCTCAACGATTCAATTGGCAAGTGCTAGTTCTCATTTTGGTGAATTTCTGTGACCGTCTTTAAGAGGAGCAATCTCAATGTGGTCTTTGTTGGGCATGTTGAAGACAAACTTTACGTGGTTGATTTCTCAACAGACAAAACACATCTTCCAACATGCCTAATGACCAAGGCCGGCGTGCGGTGGATATGGCACCGACTGCTAGCCCGCGTGGGTATGAGAAATTCGCAAGCTCACTTAAAGGGGGAGCACATTCTTGGACTAACCAACGTGTATTTTGCCAAAGATCGTCCTTGTAGTGCTTGCATTGCCAGAAAGCTTCCTAAAAAAGCCCATAAAGTGAAGACTATCATTTCCACTTCAAGGCCCTTAGAGCTCCTTCACATGGATCTCTTTGGCCCCCCATCTTATGATAGCTTGGGAGGAAGAAGGTATTGTCTTTTCATTGTTGATGATTATACAAGATATACATGGGTATTCTTCCTCAAGTCAAAATATGAGACCCAAGAAACATTCATCAACTTTGCCAAAGAAGCTCAACGTCAAAATGATTGTGAGATCAAGGCAATTCGAAGTGATGATGGGACCGAGTTCAAAAACTATACCATGGATGAGTTCTTGATCGTTGAGGGGATCAAGCACCGATATGCCGCGGTTTATACTCCTCAACAAAATGGTGTTGTGGAAAGAAAGAACCAAACTCTTATTGAAATGTCTAGGACCATGCTTGACGAGTACAAGTCTCCATACAAGCTAGGGTCCGAAGCCATCAACACCGCGTGTCATGCATCAAACCGGCTTTATATCCGCAAGCTCAAGAACAAGACCCCATATGAACTTCTCATTGGGAGAAAACCCAACATCAAATACTTTCGAGGTTTTGGTTGTAAGTGTTTCATTCTAAACAAGAAATCCCGTTTAGCTAAATTTGAGTCTAAAACTTATGAGGGCATATTTGTTGGATATGCTTCAAATTCTCATGCTTACCGTGTTCTCAAAAAAATCCACCGGATGCATTGACGAGACGGTAAATGTGGAGTTTGATGAAGATAACGGTTCCCATGTGGAGCAAATGTTCCTAGTGTTGTAGGTGATGAGGCTTCTTCACAAGCTATGAGGACCATGGGGATAGGCCACATTCTTCCACAAGAAATACCCCAAGTCCAAGTAGAAGAAGGAGTAAGAGCCCCTCTTGTGGAATCCCCACAAGGGAAGTCATCACCGCCACTGCAAGTGCAAGATGCTTTTGGAGATCATGAACCTATCCAAGAACAAGAGCAAGTCCCTCATGTTCCCGAGCAAGATGAAGGACTAGCTCAACCAAGTGGTGATGAACCAAACATTGAGGTACAAGAAGTTGCTCAAAATGATGATCAAAATCAAGATCTAGCCCAAACTCAAGTGTCTTCTCCCATTCCACAACCATGTGTCCAACAAGTTGAAGTTGTGAAGAGAAGGGTGTCCGCAAGATTCAAACGCGCTCAAGGTCAAGTGTCTTCATCAAGTGCAACACCAAATGATGAAGAGCTCTTGTTAAAAGAGAAAAAAGTGGCCGCCAAGTTAAAGCATCTTCAACATCTCATCGATAATATTTATGGAAGCATCAAAAAGTGGGTAACTACTCGTAGATGTGTTGCAAACTTTTGTGATCATCACTCATTTGTCTATTGTATTGAACCTCTTAAGGTAGAAGATGCTCTTGATGACCCGGATTGGGTAAATGCTATGCATGAAGAACTCAACAATTTCACCCGCAACAAAGTATGGACTCTAGTGAAGAGGCCACAAGAACATCTCAATGTCATTGCGACCAAGTGGATCTTTAAGAACAAGCAAGATGAACATGTATAAGTCACAAGGAATAAGGCAAGGTTAGTGGCACAAGGTTTCACTCAAGTTGAAGTTTTGGACTTTGGTGAAACCTTTGCCCCCGTTGCCCGTCTTGAGTCCATTCATATTTTGCTTGCATATGCCTCTCATCATAATTTCAAGTTGTATCAAATGGATGTTAAGAGTGCTTTTCTTAATGGTCCTCTTAAAGAGTTAGTGTATGTCAAACAACCTCCCGGTTTCAAAGATCTCAATCACCCCTCTCACATCTATGAACTCCATAAGGCAATCTATGGACTTAAACAAGCACCTCGTGCTTGGTATGATCACCTTACGGCTTTCCTAGGCAAGAAGGGGTTTCAGATCGGGTTAATAGATTCCACTCTCTTCACAAAGAGGGTAAAATGGGAGTTGTTTGTGTGCAAAATTTATGTAGATGACATTATTTTTGGCTCCACTAACCATGCTATTAACGTTGAGTTTGAGAATCTTATGACAAAGGAATTTGCGATGAGCATGATGGGAGAGTTGAAGTTCTTCCTAGGATTTTAAGTGAAGCAATTGAGAGGAGGAACTTTCATCAATCAGTCCTTGTACATCCAAGACATGCTCAAGAAATTCAAGATGACATATGTCAAGCCCAAGAAGACACCCATGCCAACAAATGGTCAACTTAATATTGATCCCAATGGTAAAGCCGTGGATCAAAAGGTATACCGCTCCATGATCGGGTCTTTGCTTTACCTTTGTGCATCTAGACCGGATATTATGTTGAGTGTGTGCATGTGTGCAAGATTTCAATCCGCTCCCAAGGAGAGCCATTATATGGTGGTGAAAAGAATCCTTGGATATTTGGTTCATACCCCTGATGTCTACTACACAACCTTCTTCTTGTAGACTCGTGTTGGGCCTCCAAGCGCAGAGTTTTGTAGGACAGTAGCAAATTTCCCTCAAGTGGATGACCTAAGGTTTATCAATCCATGGGAGGCGTAGGATGAAGATGGTCTCTCTCAAGCAACCCTGCAATCAAATAACAAAGAGTCTCTTGTGTCCCCAACACACCCAATACAATGGTAAATTGTATAGGTGCACTAGTTCGGCGAAGAGATGGTGATACAAGTGTAATATGGATGGTAGATATAGGTTTTTGTAATCTGAAAATATAAAAACAGCAAGGGAACTAATGATAAAAGTGAGCACAAACGGTATTGCAATGCTTAGAAACAAGGCCTAGGGTTCATACTTTCACTAGTGCAAGTTCTCTCAACAATACTAACATAGTTGAATCATATGTAAACCCCTCACGTGCGACAAAGACTTCACTCCAAATCACAAATAGCGGAGAACAAATGAAGAAATTATTGTAGGGTACGAAACCACCTCAAAGTTATCTTTTCTGATCAATCTTATGAGCTATCCCTATAAGTGTCACGAACAGCCCTAGAGTTCGTACTAAAATAACACCTTAAGATACACATCAACCAAAACCCTAATGTCACCTAGATACTCCAATGTCACCACGAGTACCCATGGGCTTGATTATACGATATGCATCACACAATTTCGGATTCATCAAGTTCAACCCAACACAAAGAACTTCAAAGAGTGCCCTAAAGTTTCTACTGGAGAGTCAAGACGAAAACGTGTGCCAGCCGCTATGCATAGATTCCCAGGGTCACGGAACCCGCAAGTTGATCACCAAAACATACATCAAGTGGATCAATAGAACATCCCATTGTCACCACGGATATCCCATCGCAAGACATACATCAAGTGTTCTCAAATCCTTAAAGACTCAATCCGATAAGAAAACTTCAAAGGGAAAACCCAATTCATCACAAGAAGATAGAGAGGGGAAAACTCCATATGATTCATCTATATCAATAAAGCTCGCGGTACATCAAGATCGTGTCATCTCAAGAACACGAGAGAGAGAGATCAAACACATAGCTACTGGTACATACCCTCAGCCCCGAGGGTGAACTACTCCCTCCTCGCCATGGAGACCGCCGGGATGATGAAGATGGCCTCCAGTGATGGTTTCCCCCTCCGGCAGGGTGCCGGAACGGGCTCCCGATTGGTTTTTTGTGGCACTAGAGTCTTGCGGCGGCGGAACTCCCGATCTAGGTTTCTTTTTGGCGGTTTGGGTATTTATAGGAGTATATGGCGTTGGTCCCACATCTAGAAGGTTCCCAAAGAAGTCACAAGCCAGGGGGGCGCGCCCTGGGGGGGGGGCGCCCCTAGGCTTGTGGCCTCCTTGGCCTTCCTCTCCGGTGACTTTTCACTCCAGTATTTTTTATATTTTCCAAAAATATTCTCCGTAAATTTTCAGCTCATTCCGAGAACTTTTATTTCTGCACAAAAACAACACCACGGTAGTTCTGCTGAAAACAGTGTCAGTCCAGGTTAGTTCTAATAAAATCATACCAAAATCATATAAAATTATTGCAAACATGGCATGAATACTTCATAAATTATAGATATGTTGGAGACATATCAACCCCCAAACTTGGGCCTTTGGTATCCCAAAGGATCATCATTCAAGTTGATAGGGTATTCCGATTTAGATTGGGCCGGAGACAAGGTTGATCGCAAATCTACATCCAGTTCTTGTCAGTTCCTTGGAAGGTCCTTAGTAAGTTGGTCCTCAAAGAAGCAAAATTGTGTGTCTCTTTCAACCGCCGAAGCCGAGTATATTACCGCCGGAAGTTGTTGTGCACAATTATTATGGATGAGGCAAATTTTGATGGATTATGGTGTCGAATGTGACAAAGTGCCTCTTTTGTGTGACAATGAAAGTGCAATCAAGATTGTGGACAACCCCATGCAACACAACTATACCAAGCATATTGATATTCGTCATCATTTCATTCGGGATCATGTGGCAAGAAAGGACAATGAGTTATTCCATGTTAACACCGAGGTGCAACTTGCCGATATTTTCACCAAGCCACTTGATGAAGCAATATTCCGCGAGTTAAGGCATGAGCTAAATATCATGGATTTTAGTAACTTTGTTTGAGACCCTTGCATGCACTCACATACTCAACTTGTATCTTGTTTAGATGTAGGCACATATGTAGGGGGGAGCTAGCTCAACTCATGGGCTATCTTATCCTACTAGTGCATAAATTAAAGCAAATCTTTCACACTCGCCATTTCTTGATGGTACATGTGCTTCAAAGATGTGTATTGGTCTTGGGCCCAAGATTCATATCTCTGCGGTGCCATACCAAATAAACTCAAACATGGTGGCTACGACCACCGCCCTTGTTCCACAGTTGGTTTTTCATTTGACTTGATTTGGGTATTTTTAGACCTTGTGTTCAAAATTGGTTGTGTCATGTGCATGTTGGTTTTTCATCTAGTTCAAGTGCCCCTTTCTCTCTTCCTTTATCTTTTGTGTTGTATCCCTCTCGTGCGACGTTCTCCGGAACTAAGTCAGAACTGTACTGCGGTGTGGTAGTAAGGATATGGATCCAGCCCCACCCAAGTCTCTTCCTGCCTTTTTCCTGGATACCCCGTGCGCACGACCATGTACCATATGCACGGGGGCCCCATGCCCACAGGCTTGTACCGTGCGCACGGGGGTGTACGGTTCCAGGCAGTTTTAGGTGGGCACGGGGGGGGGGGGGGGTAGGGCTCATTCTATCCCATCGTCCTCCCCACACCCCTGCCGCCTCTGGAGCCGCCGCCATCGAATCGTGCCTCCTCCACCCCGTGTTCTTCCTCCTTTGGGAGTAAGGAGGATGGGCTCCTCCTCTGGTAAATGCCCTGCTCTTTCTCCCTTCCTTTTTACTCCATGTTTTGTGATCCCTTTTAGTTTTTAGGGTTCATCCTCTTTCTAGGTTTACTTGTTTTTTCTTTTGCAGTTAGTCTAGCTTTCTTCTTAGATCCCTGCTGTATCCCGTTGGCCCCTCCAATGCCCAGTGTTCGACCTGGTTTTCGGCCACCGCTGGGAGCACCCCGTGCCCACAGGCTTGTACCGTGTGCACGGGGCCCAGTGTCCATGGGCCCAGGCCCCATGCGCGTGGGGTTGGCAGTGTTCTCTAGTTTCTTCTACTAGCTTTGTTTTATTGATTTCCTTTATGGCACCTGGACTCATTCTTCTTGCACATGCTATTTTGGATGTATTGTTTCTCAAACTCCGCTGATAGGGTGGCTGCCGCTCGTAGCAAACGATCGAAGATAGGGGTTGCTAATGCTTAGTTCACTTTTGCTCGTCGTCAGCCTTCAGAGGGAGTTGGTCAAGGCTCCCAGAGTCGTGCTCGTCGTGCTGCTTCCAAGAAACCTGTGATTGAGGGTTCCGATGACTCTGAGGAGGAGTATGATTCTGTGGAGGATGAGCACTATGTCGCAGGAGAAGAGGCATAGGAGATTGCAGATGATGACGATGGTGAACAGGATGGTGGCTCTAGTCATGGTGAGCAGCCTATTGCTGGTGGTCCTAACCTTCAGAATATTCCTCTGTGTGATTGGCACAAACCAGAATTTTGGGAAGCTAGGTAGGCGGACCCCTATGTTCCTGCCACCGGTCCATACGTGGATCCTTGGTTCAAGAATGATTTTCAACACAAGATTTACTCGGAGTTCTCATGACCAAGGGCAAGAAGTTTGCTTCGCACAAGCAAGTTGATGTGGAGGCCCTCCGTGACAATGATCACATCTATCCCAGGGTCTCTGCTGCTCTTGGCAGGTTGAGTCTCATTCCGTTTGTCAGTTTCAACCATCCGTACAATGAAGAGCTTTTCATGCAGTTCTTTGCCACTGTTTTCTTCCATAATGACTCTGCCCGCACTCTCACCTGGATGTCTGGGACACGCCAATGTTCAACTTCTATGGCCAAGTTTTCTAAAATTATTCCATATCCGTTCTTTGAGGAGTAACATGGTGACTATGTTCGAGTTCGTGATGTTGGGCAGTGCCACAAGGATGAGATTGCATTTGCATATAAGCAAGAGAAGTCTTTTGTCACTGGCTCGATCAAGGACTTGCTCCCAGTATATTATACGGTGCGCTACATTATTTGGTACACTCTCACTCCCAAGGCCGGTGACTCCGATAATATAAGGAGCTCTATGTTGGATATGTTTGTGTATCTGCATAACAGGAAGAAGGTGGATGTTCTAAATTTCATGTTCTATGAGCTACGTCAGTGTGTGCAGGAGGTTAAGTCTTTGATCTATGCTCCATTTATCCAGGCCCTCATTGACTCTGTATGCCCTGCACGGTACATCTCTCAGTACAAGACTACTACTCCTAAGCGCAGCATTCGTTGGTCCCCCTCAAGGTCCTGCTCCTTATCAGGATCCTAAGAAAGGGCGCAACCCTAGAGCGGATGAGCGGGTTACCTTCACTCCGGGGTGCTCCTCCAATACCCGGATTCCTCGTGGTCCTAGCAAGATAAGTTCTGAGGCATGCTTTACTCATGATGAGAACAAGTCCTTGTTCAAGACTCTGCACAACATATTTAAGATGTGTCAGTCCGCTCAGCGCCGTCAGGTTAAGAAGACCAACAGGGGGAAACTTGTGTGTCGTCAGCAGAAGGTTGAGCATGCTGCTGCTGGTGATAAGGTTGGCCCAGGGTCTGAGGACAACGATAGTGTGGCGACGGCTCGTTCCTTCTCGATTGTAGGGTGGCGTTTTGATGATGATGATGCGTCGAGCGCGCCTCCCCTTGTCTGAGTGTTTTATTTGCATCGCCTTTTCCCTTTTTGTTGTCTTGATGACAAAGGGGGAGAAGTGGTTTAGGAGTTTGAGTTTCTGAGATCTCAAGGCCTCGTGTTCTTTGTGGTGTTTATTTGGCTTGAGATACTCTTATTTGTTATCATCGTGTGCTTGTGAGCTACCTTTATCTCTCTATGTGTGAGACAATGTCTTATGGATCATATATGCTGCTTTGGTCTATCTTATGATTATGATCTTAGTTATCATGTTTTGTCTCACCACTCCTGCTCACCACACTATGTGCATGTGTTCTAGGCACCGTATAGGTTATATTCTCTGTATGATCACATGCTCTTGACCTCATTGATCTAGGGGGAGCCTCTTATGTGTGTGCTTGATGCATACTCAAGCAAATCGTTATCCATGCACACATATAGGGGAGCTCCGATGATCAAGTGTTGTCTGGTTTCATGTCCTTAAAATTGATATATCTTTTTGCCATGTCCTAACCATGTTGTCATCAATGCACCAAAAAGGGGGAGATTGAAAGTGCAACTGGCACTTAGTTGTGTTTTGGTGTGATGGCAATATGGTTAGAGGATCTAATATCATCTGCTAGTTTATCTCAGGTGATTTGTTCCATGCAGTTCTCTATGGAGGTGTGTGACCCCCCCCTAATTCAAAAAGGTTAAAGGTGTGGTGTTCCCGGTGACTCGAAGGTTTTCGTTTTGGTTCGATTTGAGTCATAGGGAATACCACACTATTAAGAGGGGTCGTAGTGGACTTGTGTTGTGTGGTAATACCTCCAAGACTTTGCTTCAGCCTTCCTACCACTTCCTACATACACTAGGGTCCGTTAGTGTCGTGCCCGGGTACTCAGTGTTGTTTCCAGAGACTTTCTGGACACTCCGTGTGCACGGGGTCTTTTGACCCCCATGCGCACCGGGCACCCCGAAACTCCCTGAGTTGCCCGTGCGCACGGGGTCTTTTGACCCCTGTGCGCACGGGGTACCCCGAAACTCCCTGAGTAGCCCATGTGCACGGGGTCCAACAGTCAGATTTCCCCTGCCATCCAAGAACACTATTAAAGGACCATTTCTTCCTCCTCCATCCCTAACCCAAATGTCTTGTTAAGCTCCACCATTGCTACACCTCATTTTGCTCAATACTCTCAATCCCTCCACCCAAACTTGTTGATAGTTTGGGGATTGGGAGAGCAAGACCCGATCTACACTTTGACCAAACCAAATTCATGTTCCCCACAACATTTGTTCATCATTGATTTGTTACTCTTGGAGCTTGGGCTCCTAGGCGGTTAGAGGTTCCTATGGAAGCTTCCTTGCTTGTGGTGTGCTCCGGAGAAGTTTGTAAAGGTGTGGTGGTCGCCTTCAAGACCAACCCCGAGTGATTCGAGGCTCATCCGTTGGGGGTGACTCGAAAGAGATACGGTGAGCCTTTCGTGGCATTCCGCAAGCTTTGGCTCCGGCACCGCTATAAACGGAGAGTAGCTCTTCCCCGAGGAAGAGTGAACTTCGGGATAAAATCTGCGTCCTCGTCTCACTTGTGGTTAATCCTTTCCCACACTTTGACTTGCTTTGTATGCTTGTTGGCTTGTTAAGTTATCTTATTGCCTAGCATATTTAGTACTACTTGTGTTTTTCATATAGGTTGTGTTCACCTAGTTGCATATCTAGTGAACCCTATTTATCCGCATATCCCTAAAATTGACAAACAAGTTTATAATTTGTAGTCTTCTATACCGCCCCCCCCTCTAGTCGACCGTATCGATCCTTTCAAGTTGTGTATCTTTTCATTGATAGAAGGAGAGTTATAAGATGGAATTACATTCACTCACTAACCCATGTGCACATAGAGGCATGGTCGTGAGTGTGGAGCAAACATATAGGGGTTGCTCATCCCCGATACAACACAAGATAACTCTCCGAGATGATATTCTTGATCCCGGTGGCGTCGGCCTTAGCCCATAGGCGGACTTCGTCTTTGATGGTTACAGTGAGATGGCAGACCGATGGTCGATCACCGTCGAAGATGTACTCGTTCGGGTGCTTTCAAAGCCACCAGGCGGTGAGTATGATGAGAGAGGCCAAACCTTTGCAAGCGGATGAAGGTGCATGTTCGCCACAGTGTCTGTCTCCCGTTGATCTAGCCCAACCAAGGATCTCATGCCAAACCTGCCTAGAGAAGGACCAGCCCGCCAACAAGTGCTGCATTGTTTCCTCTCTTGATCACAGAAGGTGCAGGTGGTTGCTAATTGTCATAGACATTGGGATTTTTCCGAAGAGGAAGGTTCATGTAGTATACTAGCAAATAGTATTTTCCTCATTTAAGAATTTAGGTTTATCCAACCAATAGGAGAGCACACAAATGAACGGTCAGCAATACCTGCACACAATTAAATAAATACTTGTACCCAACGCGGGCAAGAGGGTTGCCAATCCCTTTGTGCTCGTTAATTGCAAGGATTAATTCTGATAGTGGTAGATAGATAAATTCAAAACAATAAAAGTAAATAAATTGCAGCAAGTAATTTAGGGTTTTAGTATATGAAGTGAATGGAACCGGGGGGCATAGCTTTCACTAGAGGCATCGCTCTCATGAACATTGTAACGGTGGGTAGACAAATTACTTTCGGGCAATTGAAAGAAAAGCGAATAATTATGAAGATACTCATGGCATGATCAATATATAGGCATTAAGTCCGAGACAAGTAGACCAAAATGATTTTGCATCTAATACTATTACTCCACCCCTCGATCGCTATCTAGCATGCATCTTATGGTATTAAGTTCATAACAAACAGAATAATGTAGACAAAGTAAGACCAAATAATATATTCGTACCCCATCGTTTTACCCTTAGTAGCAACAATGCAAATACGTGCCTCGCTACTCCTCCTGTCACAGAGTGAGGACACCGCAAGATTGTACCTACTACCAAGCACCTCTCCCACTGAAGATAAGTCATTCTAATTGACCAAATTACGGATAGGTCGGAGATAAATGCAAGGCTAAAAAAACACATAATAAATCTCAGAAAAGACTCAATACTTTCAATGATTAATCTGATCTTAAACCCATAATTCATCGGATTCCAGCAAACACGCCGTAAAGATTACATCGAATAGGTCTCCGAAGAGATCATTGTATTGAAAATCAAACGAGAGAGAGAGAGAGAGAGAGAGAGAGAGAGAGCGAGAGAGAGAGATAGAGATCTATAGCTACTGCTATGGACCTATAGGTCCTGTGGGAACTACTCACATATTATTGGGGAGGAAACAAGGTTGATGAAGATAGCCCCATGATGGATTCCCCCTCCGACAACGTACCGGAAAAGGCCTCCAGATGGGATCGGGGAAGAACAGAGGATTATGGTGGAAGAAGAACTATTTCGGATGCTCCCCTGAGGGTTTTTGAATGTATATGAATTTATAGGCCAGGAATTAGGGCAATCGAAGCAACAGGGGGCCCACAAGGGCGGCAGCCCCCCAGGTTGCCCCTTGCCTTGTCGTCTCCTCGTGAGGCTTATAGTCTACTCCCGAAGCTTCCAGGTTGTCTCCTCGTGCAGAAAAAAAACATCAAAAGTTTCGTCACGTTTGGACTCCGTTTGGTATTGTTTTTCTGTAAAACCAAAAACAAGCAGAAAACAGTAACTAGCACTAGACACTGGGTTAACATGTTAGCTCCCAAAAATTATATAAAATGGTGCGTAAATCATACAAGATTTATAATATAATAACATGAAACAATAAAAAGAATAGATATGTTGGAGACGTATCAACACCCCAAGCTTAATTCCTACTCGTCCTCGAGTATGTAAATCATAAAAACAGAATTGTTGATGTTGAATGCTACCTAACATGTCTGAATCATGTAATTCTTTTAGGTATGAATATTGAGAAACGATGACTTAGTAAATATCGAAACAATATAGATGAATACTAGCAAACCATTACTTTTCAAAATAACAATGCAAAAGAACGTTAGCCCCACTCATTTAATCATGTAAGCAATGACATAACCCGGTCTTACTTGCGTAAAGTATAAATCATGAACACCCAGTTTCCAAACCAAGCAATTGTATCATATATTCACGCGCTTTAGCATTTTCAACTTCACTCAATACCTAAGTGTGAGCCATGGACTTAGCACTTTAGGTGGAATAGAGAATGATGGTGGGTGTTCAAAAGGGAAGACATAAATAGAGAAAGTCTCGCATAAACTCGGTGGGTCGTTAGGCCATGGAGACGCCTTTCAATCGATATCGATGCGAGGAGTAGGTATTGTCAGGCAACATATGCACTAGAGCTATAAGTGTATGAAAGCTCTCTACTGAAACTAAGTGGGTGTGCATCCAACTTACTTGATCATGAAGACCTCGGACATTTGAGGAAAACTGTCTTCGGAATATGCAAGTCAAGTTCTATAATGTAAAAATTCTCACTGGTATATGAAAGTGACAAATCATGGAGACTCTCTCTATGAGGAAATGGTGCTACTTTGAAGCACAAGTGTGCTAAAGGATAGTAACATTGCCCCTTCTCTTCTTGTTTCTCATCATTTTTTCTTAGAAAAATATCATGAACCTCATCCCCAATTTTTCGAGGACTCATTAGTCACGATAATTCTTTTCCTCACTGGACAATGCTCTAATAATGATGATCATCACACTCTTATTTACTTACAACTCGATAAAACTGAATGATATGAGTACATATGAATGCCTCTGGCAGTGTACCATGATGTGCAATGATACTAGTGTAACATGTATACAATGATGCGCAGTGGCTTTGCCACAAATGGCATGTCAGCTCTATGATCATGCAAAGAAAAATGACAATGAATGCTCAAGTCATGTGAATTGTAACGATGGAAGTTGCATGAGAATATATCTCGGCATTGCTATGAAAATTCCATGATAGGTCGGTATTCTTTTTTTTATTCTAACTCCAAAAAGAATAATTTTTTGCAATGGATTCAAAACGAGAGTTTATTCTTAAGTAAATCAATTGCGAGATGATTTCTAAATTTATTTAGAAGTAATTCGTCAAGATCGTGCACCCTTTTCTTATTTATCTGAAAATACTAAAAAATATTATAAAGTGCAGCCGGATAGATCCAATCTATTCTTGAAATAGACAACTCGCACACACTCCCTTTCCAAAACTCCTGGACGCGAGGAGTAAAAATTATAAAAAAATCTTACAAATTGGATTTGTTCCGTACATTTATCTATGAGAAAATCCGAGTATCGGAATTCTTTCCAATTTAGCAGTTTTGAGGAAGATATAGTAAGGCTTATATGCGATAGAGGGTAACATATCACGGGGTTTGGATGCACCGGTGAAGTTTACATCAAATCTCGAAGTGAGAACGGGCAATGCACAGTACCGAAGAGGTTTGCAAAATATGGAAAGATAGAAGTGCATATAGTCCACAAACTCAGATTAGTCATAAAGAACTTCGATACTTATTGTGTCATTTATTAGCCCTCGAAGCAAAGTATTACCCACATGCTCCTAGGGAGGAGGTTGGGAGGAGTTAACCATCGCGCGCCCTCGGCCCGAACAATACAAAAAATATCAATCAAGGATACATAACACTCCAACATCGTGGTCATGCCACGACCGACACTTTAATGAAATAGTGAATTACAAACCTTAACACCACTATTCTTACTAATTAATGTTTACAAACTAGTGAGCTTCCTTATTACAACTTCAATACCATTGATCATACATTTCTTATTCAGTGATGTACATGAAAGTTTTTATGTTATTCCTCTTGTTTATCTATCATTTTTAGACTAAACATATAACCCGTGCAAATTACCACTTTCTATTTAAACTTTCAAAAAGTTATAAGTGAAGCATGAGAGTGCATGTGATTTCTATGAAATATAATTACCGTCATTCCCTAAAGATATAAGTGAAGCATATGAACAAACCTGCCTTGACCCAAAAGATATAAGTGGAGCATAGTGAGTATTCTAACAAATGACAACGAATGTGTGTCTCCCATAATATGTGTGTCCAGCAAATAATGATTGTGGCAAACTAAAAATTAAACAAAATAAAACTACATCACACAAAGCTCCAAACAAAACACATATCAAGTGACGAATAAAAATATAACTCTAAATAAAATTACAAATAGATTGAAGACGAACAAGGGGATGCCTTTCGGGGCATTCCCAAGCTTATGCTTGGGTCTTATTTGAATATTACCTTGGGGTGCCTTGGGCATCCCTAAGATTTGAGTTTTTGAAATTTTGCATTACGCACGTCCATGCTTATTAGTTTCGCTAAATTAATCATTTCCTAATATCTAGAATTTGCTTCCTAAGGTTTGTTTTACTTCCCAAAACAATAGATTAGTTTCCTCAAATCACGTGTTAGCCTGTTAGTAGTTTCCTCAAATCACGTAAGGAATCAACTCCCTGGCACGCACGTCCTATTGAGCGACCAGCCAGCTCCTAATCTTTAGACGACGGATGGATCGCTGGTCTTCCCTTCTCCTTCGTTAGCATGCAGTAGCAACTCGTACGGTGCGTGTGCAGCCACAAGCATCCATCCAAATCTTCCTGGCTTAATTCGATCTGTCACTGAGCGCGGTTTTCCTTTTCTTGATTCAACCGATTATCATGTAATTTGCCACAACGCTCACCATGTGCTCGACGAAATGCGCCTTGGTTTTCCGCAGGCCTGCGATGGCGGAAACGGACATGCTCCCACGCCGTGACAGGCTAAGCGCGCTTTCCGACGACCTCCCGCTCCGCGTCCTGGGGTTCCTGGACACGCGGCAGGCCGCTGGCCAGTGCAGCCTCCTGTCGCGCCGATGGTGCCATGTCTGGGCGTCCAGGCCCCGTGTCACCCTGTCTGGCCTTGCCTCCGAGCGGTTCGGGAACAACCTGCTCCTCCTCCGCGAGGACGCCAAGCTGGCCGAGTTCTGCCTCCACAACTACACCAACTTCCCGCACCAGCGCCGATGGCTCCGCCATGTCACAAGCCATGGCGTCTGCGTGCTCGACATCACGCTCGTCAGCGGCTATTGAATATATAAGCAAATTACTATGAGATTTAATCTGAATAAGCATTAAATAAATCAAGACGATAGAAACAGAGATTAAACTAATCATGCTTACTACCATAATAGACGAATAAATCAAATTTACGGCACAAATTAGACATAAGAGTTCTAGCATGATTTCAAACAGAGAGGTCAAGATCGCATACGGTGCAGCGGGAGCAGAACTGTCGGCGTTGATGTTATCGCCCATGTTGTTGGGGAAGAGGTTGCCGAGATCGGGGAACAAGTTGTCGTTGAGGAAATCATCGCTGCCAGCAGTCGCACGAGTGCGCTCCCCAAAAACCTGATCGCCTCTGTCCCATACAGGATCACGAGAGGTGGGGTTCCGGAGGCCTGCTGTCCGTTCTCGCGGTGCACACCGGAAGGAGGGATGGAGAAGACTTGGATGGCGGCACAATGATCTGGACCGGTGTGAAACCATATGTTGAGACGACGACTAGGGTTGGCAGGGACCTCGCGTGTATATATGCGCGGCGGGGTGGAGAGACGTGGAGTGGACCCACGTCCGAGTCGGTTACAGCCCAAGATCCGACGTCTCAGATCATGGCGCGTCTGTTATGAACTCTCCGTTCCCGACCGGCAAAAATAAGCGCATAGGTATGAGCTCGGCTCCGCTCAATCCCGCAACCCGCAACGCGTCGTGACGAGGCATGGCGTGGCGAGGCGAGCGAGGAGGAGGAATGCGCGAGGGCCTCTTGTCTTTTCATGCTTGTACAAGTGCTAGAAGAGCTCACCTTATAAAGTGGTGCAACTCTCTCCCAACTAGTAGTATGGTAGTAAACATTAGTCCCACTCACACCACACACACAGCCATGCAAGAATGGGCCATGAGAATTTCAAATTTTAGTTGGGCTTTGGGCCAAGGGCCTACTAGCAAAATCCAACAATCCGCCACAAAGTCTCATTGGCACATCACATCTCTTAGTTCCAAAACATTGTTTATATACCGATTCCTGATGGAGACTGTTAAGTTGAACTTCCATTTAGAATTCTATGCTACACTAGATCACAACTTGAACAGTGGACTATGCCTTGAACTATAAGCTTTCTGTGGGACTAGTTTCACACAAATCCTTGACCGATCCTGGGCTGCCGCAAGGCTTCCCCGCGGGTGGAGCGTATACGTCATACTCCAGGGCCTTTCATGAATTTATTAGAGAACATCCAATTCTCATAGACTGTGACGTTTAACAGTCAAATTCATATAGGTGTGTTCCTCAGGAGATGCTCCGCGGGACATCATCTCTGCTTAGAAAAATAAGCCACTTGGAACACATTAAGATAAGTATCAACCTGCCATGCAGATTATGAGAGTATTGCATCTTCACGGAGTGGGATTACAAATATAGGGATACTCTCCTTCCAGCTGCCCAACAGCTTGTCTCCCAATTCTACTGCACGGGATCTCCGATCACATAGAGTGGGTTACCACTATGGACAACTCATACGGTGGGTCTCAAACCCATCTCTATCGATGCATTTCCTATCACGTTACGTGATAAACCCTTTGTGAAGCGATCTGCCAAGTTTTTAGACGTTTGGATATAATCCAACGCAATAACTCTAGAGTTCTTCATTTTTCTGACAGATTTCAGTCTCCTCTTCATATGCCTTGAAGACTTCGTATTATCCTTAGAACTATTTATCTTTATGATCACAGTTTGATTACCACAGTTCATCAGGATAGCGGTTATTGGTTTTTCAACCACAGATAAGTCCATCAAGAGCTGACGAAGCCACTCTGCTTCAACAGTCACCGTGTCTAATGCTATGAGTTCTGCTTCCATAGTTGACCTCGTTAAGATGGTCTGCTTGCAAGACATGCAGGAAACAGCACCACCACCAAGTGTAAAAACATAACCACTTGTGGCCTTAATCTCTTCAGCATCAGATATCTAGTTTGAGTCACTATAACCCTTCAGTACCCTCGGGTACCCAGTATAGTGAATCCCATAGCTTGCAGTGCCTTTCAAATAACGCATAACTCTCTCAAGTGCATGCCAATTATCATCTCCCTGGTTTGATACAAACCGGCTTAGTTTGCTAATAGAAAACGAGATATCAGGCCTTGTGGCACTCGCCAAATACATAAGCGAGCCATAATCTAAGAATACCTCAGTTGATCTCTAGCAATCCGTCGATTCTTTCGAAGCAACACACTAGCATCATATGGAGTTGGAGAAGGCTTGCAGTCACTATACCAAAACGACTCAAGACCTTTTCCACATAGTGAGATTGAAGCAGTGTAATCCCACCATTCTCATCTCTCAGCAGCTTGATGTTCAGAATAACATCAGCTACTCCTAGATTCTTCATCTCAAAACGATGGGATAAGAAATCCTTAACCTCCTTGATTAAATCAAGGTTGGTTCCAAAGATCAGTATGTCATCGACTTACAAACAGAGAATAACTCCTTCGCCCCCACCATGGCGATAGTATACACACTTGTCAGCTTCGTTTACAACAAAGCCTGAAGCAATTAATGTTCTTTCGAACTTCTCATGCCACTGCTTAGGAGCTTGTTTAAGGCCATATAAAGACTTCAATAACTTGCACACCTTTCCTTCCTGACCAGGTACTACAAAACCGTCGGGTTGATCCATGTAAATTTTCTCATCCAACTCTCCATTGTGGAAAGCCGTCTTAACGTCCATTTGATGAACGAGAAGACCGTGTGAGGCAGCCAATGATAGTAGCACCCGAATAGTGGTCAGTCTAGCCACAGGTGAGTAAGTATCAAAAAAGTCTTCACCTTCTTTCTGGGTATAACCCTTGGCTACAAGCTATGCCTTGTACTTTTCAATTGTACCATCAGGTCTAAGCTTTTTCTTGAACACCCACTTACATCCCACTGGTTTGCACCCATAAGGAAGATCAGTGACTTCCCACATTCCATTAGCCAAGATGGAATCCATCTCACTACGGAAAGCTTCCTTCCAGTAGTCAGCATCAGAAGATGCATAGGCTTCTGAAAGAGTCCTGGGTGTGTCATCCACGAGGTACACAATGAAATCATCACCAAAGGACTTTGCAGTCCTTCGTCTCTTACTCCTTACAAGAGTTTCATTGTCATCCTCCTCAGGATTCTCAACGTGTTCCATCGCAGTGGTGGGTTCAGGAATTACAGCTAATTCCTGACTAGATAGAGTAGGTATCTCCTGATTTGATGAGTTAGGCATATCCTTCATAGGAAATATGTCCTCAAAGAAAGTCGCATCATTTGACTCCATAATCGTACCAACATGCATGTCGGGCACCTCAGATTTTATTATTAAAAATATATAACCAATGCTATGAAAAGCATAGCCCAGGAGAACGCAATCCACGGTTTTTGGTCCGAGCTTGCGCTTCTTGGGAATTGGTATATTGACTTTCGCCAAACAACCCCAAGTACGTAGGTAAGAGAGTTTCAGCCTTTTCCTTTCCCATTCCTCAAATGAACTAATGGTTTTATGCTTTGTGGGAACTCGGTTTAGGACATGACATGCAGTCATTAGCGCCTCCCCCCACCATGCCTTGGAGAGACCCGATGTGTCTAACATGGCGTTAACCAAATCAGTTAGAGTTCGGTTCTTTCTTTCGGCCACCCCATTTGACTGAGGTGAGTAGGGAGGTGTCCTCTCATGAATTATACCATGTTCCGCACAAAACAAATCAAATTCATTGAAAAATACTCTCCACCACAATCAGACCTAAGCCGTTTAATTTTCTGATCAAGTTGGTTCTCTGCTTCAGCTTTATAGTTTTTGAAGAAGTTTAAAGCCTCATCTTTTGATTTCAGAAGATACACAGAACAATATCTAGTGGAATCATCAATCAACGTCATGAAATATTTCTTTCCACCTTTTGTCAACATGCCATTCATCTCACAAAGATCAGAATGTATAAGCTCTAGTGGCGCCAGGTCTCTCGCCTCTGCAGTCTTATGAGACTTACGAGGTTGCTTAGCTTGCACACACACTTGGCACTTGGAGCCCTTGACAGTAGTGAATTTCGGAATTAAACTCATATTGGCTAGCCGCGTCATGCAACCAAAGTTAATATGACAAAGTCGAGAATGCCAAGTATTAGACTCATTATCATGGCAAACATTATTAATAACTTTAGTGCAAATATCTGACAAAGACAGGCGGAACATGCCTCCGCACTCATAGCCTTTTCCAACAAATTGTCCGTACTTAGAAATTACAACTTTATTAGACTCGAAAACCAACTTAAAACCGCCTCGACACAAACGGGAACCACTGACGAGATTTTTATTGATGGAGGGCACATGATGAACGTTCTTCAGGCGCACGATCTTCCCCGAAGTAAACTTCAGATCGACCGTACCGACACCTCGAACGATGGCATGTGACCCATTACCCATCAACACGGGAGAAGCCCTGTGACCTGATAAGAAGAAAACATGGAGGCATCAACGCAAACATGTACATTGGCACCGGTGTCAATTAACCAATCTGGAGAATGACAAACTGAAAGGATGGTAGGAAAAATACCGTACCCAGAATCATTCATATCAACATCACCGATGACAACATTAGCGGACTTGCCGCTCTTCCCAAGTTCGCGCTCCTCATAGCGGTTAGGACATCTCGGAGCCCAGTGATTAGGATCACCGCAAACATGGCATAGTCTCTTCCCCTTATTATGAGAATTCTTCTTGAAGTTGGTAGATTGTGACGGCTTGTTCTTTGCAACAAACTTGCCTTTGCCCTGATATTTGCTCTTGTTATTTTGGGGCTTGTTGAGATGGAAGTTCTTCTTCTGTACCATGTGGGAGCTAGAAGCTCCCTCAACAGTTCGAGCACGTCTGTCTTTTGCTCTCGCCTTCTCTTCAACATCAAGAGATCCAACGAGATCCGAAACGGAAAACTCTTGTCTCTTGTGTTTCAGAGAAGTAGCACAATTGTTCCATGAAGGTGGAAGCTTGGCAATGATGCCTCCGGCCACAAACTTGTCCGGCAACACACACTTGAAGTATTCAAGCTCCTTCACGAGAGACTGTATCTCATGAGCTTGTTGAACAACAGAGTGCTCATCAGTCATCTTGTAGTCATAGAATTGCTCCATGACGTACAACTCGCTGCCAGCGTCCGAGGCCCCAAACTTGGCCTCGAGCGGAGCCCACATATCCTTGCCGCTGTCATACGACGTATACGAATCCACAATGGAATCGTCAAGAACACCTAGAAGGTCGCCCTTGAAGAGGGTATCAATCTTCTCAAAAGATTCCTGCTGTGCAGGATTAAGATCGCCCTCAGGCTTGCCCTTGGTGGCGTCATCGCAGTACATGGTCTGAAACAAGTAGACTGCTCTCGTGCGCCACCTCTTATATTGCACCCCCTTGAAGGTGGGCGGCTTTAGATGCGCAGCAAAACCACTTGGAGTAAATTGCCTATAATCAGGTTTTTGGATTGTTAAATATATGAGCAAATTAGTATGAGATTTAATCTGAATAAGCATTAAATAAATCATGACGATTGAAATAGAGATTAAACTAATCATGCTTACTACCATAATAGACGAATAGATCGAATCTACGGCACAAACTAGACATAAGAATTCTAGCATGATTTCAAACAGAGAGGTCAAGATCGCATACGGTGCAGCGGGAGCAGAACCGTCAGCGTTGATGTTGTCGCCCATGTCCTTGCGGAAGAGGGTGCCGAGATCGGGGAAGAAGTCATCATTGAGGAAATCGTCGCTGCCAGCAGTCGCGCGAGTGTGATCCCCAAAAACCAGATCGCCTCTCTCCCATACAGGGTCACGAGAGGCAGGGTTCCGGAGGCCTGCTATCCCTTCTCGCGGTGCACGCCGGAAAGAGTGATGGAGAAGACTTGGATGGCGGCGCAATGATCTGGAATGGTGCAAAACCATATGTTGAGACGGCGGCTAGGGTTGGCAGGGACCTCACGTATATATATGCGCGACAGGGTGGAGAGACATGGAGTGGACCCACGTCCGAGTCGGTTACAGCACACGATCCGACGTCTCAGATCGTGGCGCGTCTGTTACGGACTCTTCGTTCCTGACCGGCAAAAATAAGCGCGTAGGTATGAGCTCGGCTCGGCTCAATCCCGCAACCCACGGCGCGGCACGGCGCGTCGTGACGAGGCGAGTGAGGAGGAGGAGAGCGCGAGGGCCTCTTCTCTTCTCATGCTCGTACAAGTGTTAGAAGAGCTCACCTTATAAAGTGGTGCAACTCTCTCCCCACTATTAGTATGATACTAAACATTAGTCCCACTCACACCGCACACATAGCCATGCAAGAATGGGCCATGAGAATATCAGATTTTAGTTGGTCTTTGGGCGAAAGGCCTACTAGCAAAATCCAACAGCGGCTACCATTTCGAGCTGCCCGACTATGTGTTCAACTGCGCGACTCTCGAGGAGATGACCGTGTCGGCGATGAAGCCTCACGAGGTTGTCGCACCCAAGTCTGGCTGCCTCCCACGCCTCAAGAAACTGCGCCTTAACGTTGTGCAGCTGTCCGATCTGTCCATGGCAGAGAAACTCAACTCTGGGTGCCCTGCTCTTGAAGACCTCAACTTATCCAGGTGCTCGCTCTGTCTATTCAGGATGTCGTCTGGCACGCTCAAGACATTGTCCGTCACCACCGGCGATTACTCGAAGATCCATGTTTCTGCACCCAACATTGTTTCCCTGAGGCTAACTGTTGCCGGAAGGGTTAAACTGGATGGCATGCCTTCTCTGCAGAATGTTGGGGTGTATGTTTCTAGCAATGGACTGAAGCCTCATGCAGTGGGCACACATGATTTTCTGGACGCTCTTGGCAATGCTCAACATCTTGAACTATTTAGGTTCGATTTGCTTCTCAAGGTAAGAAGCTCTTGCCAATGTTGCAGTGGTACTCTCTAAGAAAAGTCATTACCTAACTCAAATTCCTGTTAATTGTTGCGCGTAAATGATACGATGGACAAGCAAGCTACTGAAGGCCCAACCTTCTGCAAATTGAAGAGCGTGTATCATGGAGAATGGTCTGTCGCTGATTTCTTCCGTCCATTCGCTTATTTCCTTGACTGTGCTCCTAATCTGGCCACTCTTACTTTGGATCAGTGGAAGGTAAGCCCTGGCCTATATGCCATTTGTTGATTATTGATATAATTGTATTTCATAGTGCCATGAATAAAGAGCTTGCAAAGAATTATCTTTCCTTGTATAGTTATATCAAGAAAACAAATCTTGTTAGTCCATCTGGGAGAAACCTAATGACAGGCTGAATCTATCATATGCTCTATCCTCACACCTTGAGATGCTCCGTCTCAGAATCTCGAAAGGTGACGCCCAGGGAGAATTCAGCACACTCTGTAGACTGTTGAAGGATAAGACAAATCCTAAGGAGACGGAGGTCGTCTGGTTTTAGTCTTTTCATGTGGTCATTTTCTTCTAAAGTGTGATATTCTTAATTTTCCATATCAGAGTTTGCAATTGTGTTCTATACTGTGGTTCTCCTATGCTATTTTTGCATGGTGATTGTCTACTCTTTGACGTTGTTACCTCAAATTGTTTTATTTTCGAGAGTACGTCAAAGGCGTACCATATTTTTATAGAAGGCAGAAGACAATTACAAGAGACTATCACTCGTTGGGAACAACAAGTGTAGTTCAAACACCACACCCGAGCTAATTCGAAGAAAATCTTCCGCACACATTACAACCACAACGCAAAGGAACCTGCCCTAACTAGAGCAATGTGTCCACATCTCGACCCAACACCGATCACCCAAAGAGCAGCAACTTCCATCGAACTCCCCTTGTCAACGCACCAACCACCCATGATTACCGAAAAGAAGATGGCGAGTGGGTGGCGGGACTCAGATAGTCCCAAGAAAGCCACTGTCTTGTACTCACCGGTGTTGGCATACATAGCGCCCAAAAAACTCCACTCGGACCAGCGTCACGCACCGGAGAACCGACACATAGTACCTCCTAGCCATGTGTCCACACACGATGCTCCCAACAAAGGAACGACGACAAGACGCCGCCATCGCCGGTCCAAGACCTAGGATTTCAGGCGGAGACAACAACCCAAGCAAGAAGGGGAGATGCCGACACACATAAACGACGCCTTCAAAGAGGGGAACGACACCCATGGGGGTCGTCGTCGCGGCACCGACCGAAGACGGGCAGGATTTTCATCCTTAATATCGCGCACCTCCCACCCCTCGCGAAGGAATGATGCCACCCTGTTCTGCTAGATCACACCACCACCCCCATAGCACCTCGCCATCATGGTCATAGCGTCACAGAGCACCAAATACCCAGCACGTCAAGGCCACGCATTCCAGCTACCACCACCCTCACGACAGGGGAAGAACACCACCAGCACATCTCGCACACCCATCAAGGCCAGGAGCTGCAGCACCTCCTGGCGGAACACCGCAGTGGCCATAGCCTTGGAACCCACAGACGGAGAACCTGGACATGCCTCCAACACCGCAGCGGCCAACGTCCCGAGCCACGGATGCGCGCACCACAAAGTTCCACGTTGCGAGCCACCGGTCCGGGTGCAGACCGCCCACAACCGGCCCGCATCGCCACCTTCCTCTCCCAAGTCAGCACCTTTAGCTGCCTCGCCGATGTGGAGAGGAGGTAGACTGCCAACCCCGACCACCGTAGCAAATCCAGCACTCCGCCTGCGCAACCTCTCCTGGCACGGATTTGCCGCCTCCAGGGCCTGGGCGCGCAGCCCCTCCGGCCTCCGGCCTCCGACCGACGCCGTGAAGAAGACCATCGTGCACAACACCTCCACCTCGAGCCCTCGGCCGTGCTCCGTCTCACCAGACGCACCTCACTGTGTGCCGCCTCACCGGATATCCCCACCATGTCGCCCCCTTGACGCTGCTACCCCACGCGAGGGAGGCCCGTCGCTGCGCGCCGACCTCGCCCGACGTCTTTGGCAGCCAGGCGTTGTTGGGGAACGTTGCATGGGAAACAAAATTTCTCCTACGAACACCCAAGATCTATCTATGGAGATGCATAGCTACGAGAGGGAGAGTGTATCTACATACCCTTGTAGATCGCTAAGCGAAAGCGTATATAACGCGGTTGATGTAGTCGTACTCTTCACGATCCAATCGCGATCCGATCCAATCTAGCACCGAACGGACGGCACCTCCGCGTTCAGCACACGTGCAGCTCGATGACGTCTCCTCCTTCTTGTCCAGAAATTGAGGGAGGAGAAGTAGATGGGATCTCAACTAGCACGATGGCATGGTGGAGATGGTGGTGGAGCAATCCGGGCAGGGCTTCGCCAAGCGCTACTGTAGACGCGATATGAGGAAAATAGAGTAACGAGAGAGGGAGGGCTACCACCGGGGCGTAGGAATTGGTGTGTGCAGCCCTCCCCTCCCCTCCACTATATATAGGAGGCATAGGGGAGAGGGGAGGCGCAGCCTTGATCCCTCCTCCAAGGGAGGGGCCGGCGGCCAAGGGAGAGTCCTCCCTTTACAAGGAAGGGAGGAGTCCCCCTCCTCCAAGGCACCACCGGGGTGCCTTGTCCCTTTGGTACTCTTGCCCCCAAGCCTAATTCGCCTCTAGGGGCTGATGCACCTGGCCCATGATGGCTAGGGCGCTCCCCCTATGGCCCATGTGGGCCCACGGGGCAGGTGGACCCCCGGAACCCTTTTCGGCACCCCGGTACACTACCGGTAATGCCCGAAACTTTTCCGCCGACCAAAATAGGACTTCCCATATATAAATCTTTACCTCCAGACCATTCCGGAACTCCTCGTGACGTCCGGAATCTCATCCGGGACTCCGAACAACATTCGGTCACCAACATACATATCCCAATACTACTCTAGCGTCACCGAGCGTTAAGCGTGCGGACCCTGCGGGTTCGAGAATCATGAAGACATGACCGAGACACCTCTCTGGCCAATAACCAATAGCGGGACCTGGATGCCCATAGTGGTTCCTACATATTCCACAAAGATCTTCAACGGTCGAACCACGATGTCAAGGATTCAGTCAATCCCGTATGCAGTTCCCTTTGTCAAGCGGTATGTTACTTGCCCGAGATTCGATCGTCGATATCTCCATACCTAGTTCAATCTCGTTACCAGCAAGTCTATTTACTCGTTCCGTAATACAAGATCCCGTGACTAACTCCTTAGTCACATTGTTTGCAAGCTTCTTGTGATGTTGTATTACCGAGAGGGCCCAAAGATACCTCTCCGTCATACGGAGTGACAAATCCCAGTCTCGATCCATGCCAACCCAACAGTCACCCTTGGAGATACCTGTAGAGTACCTTTATAATCACCCAGTTACGAAGTGACGTTTGATACATACAAGGCATTCCTCCGGTGCCAGGGAGTTGCATGATCTCATGGTCTTAGGAACAGATACTTGACATGAAGAAAGCAGTAGCAATAAACTAATACGATCAAATGCTATGCTTACGGTTCGGTCTTGTCCATCACATCATTCTCCTAATGATGTGACCTCGTTATCAAATGACAACTCATGTCTATGGTTAGGAAACTTTAACCATCTTTGATCAACGAGCTAGTTTAGTAGAGGCCCACAAGGGAGACGGTGTTGTCTATGTATCCACACATGTATCTGAGTTTCCGATCAATACAATTCTAGCATGAATAATAGACGTTTATCATGAACATGGAAATATGATAATAACCAATTTATTATTGCCTCTAGGGCATATTTCCAACAGGCGTGGCCGCCACCGCCGGCGGCGGCGACGGCAGTGGCCGGGGAAGGGAGGAGGTCGGCCGCTCTGCTCGATCTAGGATTGAAGCCCCCGGAGTCGCTCGCACGAGCGACCCGGGAGGCAGAGGGAAAAAAAAGAAACCTTGTGCAGACTGAAGCCTTATTTCCACTAGAAGCTTCGTTGCCTCAAATTGTCAATGAGTAACGAAAGATTGTTTGATTTTCTAGGCATTGCCATGATCCTGTATTTACGGTATCGTCGGTATCGACCAGGCTGGGTTAAAGGTGTCATGGTTTACATGTATATGCGTATAACTCATGTCACCTTTAAGTGAACAAACATATTTACATAAAAATGGAGTTGCAACAGAGATGGACTACATAACATATGAATGATACAGGAATGTATCCTTGTATGTCGTTATGTTCAACAGACAACATATCTTGTGGCACTGAGCCTTAAATGATACGCGGTACTTACCAACATTAAAAACAAATGTAATTGGTTATGGAAAAAATGTTGATTTTCTTACTATTAAATGAAATAAAAGCAAATTTTTATGTGAATAGTGACTAAAAGCATCTACAAATGGAAGTATCTAATCCGGGCCCCTATACATCCGCAACAGGACGGGCATCAAAACTTGGCATTCACGATCCCTATTTTCAAAACACCAAATCTGTGCAAACACATGCACATCGGTCATTTTGAGCAAACATAGCTTTGGTGCACACAAATACAAATAGTTCATACTTAATAATACATGATCCTAACGTAGTTCAAACATAATTATTGTTCATAGTGCACAATTGATAAATTAGAGGCAAAGTTTACTGATTTCAAGTGTGGACCCACACAGGGGCGGATCCAGGATTGGGCCTCGCTCCGGGCCCCAAGCTTGCTACAGCGTCAGCACAGTACTAAACAATACTGGTGGCGCTACAGTATATGAAGAATTGCTCCTCATGCCTTGGGACCAGCCCCCCCCCCCCCCCCCCGCCGGCCTGGGTCATGGATCCTCCACTGGACCCACATATGCTCCACTAGATCATCTAGAAGTTGCATATGAACCTGTTGATCTCGCAGTTGTCGATGCATCTCTAGAAAGTTGGCAATACTCTCTGCCTCTTGTTCCGGGAGACGGACCTAAACACCATGCATGTGTGCTGCCCCTTCACCCTCGTCCCCGACAATCATGTTGTGCAAGATTACACAACATGTCATGAGCTATCAAAGTGTCTACGGTTCCCACATCATCGCAGCTCCAGAAATCAGTACCCCAACGAGCTTCGAGCACTCCCAACACCCTCTCCACATCCTTCCTAGCTGCCTCTTGCATTGTTGCAAAGCGGGTTTGTTTGTTGCCTTGGGGATCAGATATGGTCTTCGCAAACACCGCCCACTGAGGATAGATACCATCGGCAAGGTAGTACCCCATGGTGTAGTTGTGTCTGTTGACGGTATAATTGCATGGTGAAGCTTTCCCATCAAAGAGTCTCTTGAACAAAGGAGATTGTTCGAGCATATTGATGTCATTGTACGAATCTGGCATGCCAAAGAAAGCATGCCAAATACACAAGTCCTGCGATGCCACTGCTTCAAGTATAATGATGGCTTCTTGGACGTGACCTTGGTATTGCCCACACATACCTTTTGGGCAGTTCTTCCACTGTCAGTACATGCAATCAACTGAACCTAGTATACCAAGGAATCCTCTTGCTACTGTAATTGCCAACAATTTTTTTCGTGTCCTCAACAATTGGATCTCTCAGGTACTCTGGTCTGAGCATCTTCAACACAGTCCGTGCAAATTGCACCATGGTGTTGAAGACCGTGGTTTCCCCATCTGGATTTCTGCATCAATTGCATCTATTTCTTTAGCATAAGCAAGCATCCCGAGAGCAGTAGTGCATTTCTGCATAGGAGAGAAAGAAAGTTTTCCGCAACAATCCTTCCTCAGCTTGAAGTTGTCATCAACCTTCTCCACGCCTTTCACAGTTTCACTACCCACAAGAAAAAGTTTATGTTCATCTGGTAGAGACGACAAAAGAAAGTTTATTGAATGATGGGACAACTATGAAGTAGTCTGTGAATAGAAGTCGTGCACCAGCAATCCTATCGCGCGGTATCACTCTCTGTCCCTTGATGGAACCCTTGAAGTGGAGGATGTGCTCCTCTGCCTTCTCAAACTCATCTTGGATGCTCATCATCATCATCATCATTTCATCAACCTTATCGTCCAAATCGGACGACGCGATGAACTCGTTGAATATAAATTCTTCAAGGTCATCGTTTCCATAGCCATCATTCCACGATGAATCCAATAGTGACCTAGAAGTAATGGCCGAAAGAATAAAAAACAGGCTCGGACATTTCATCGAACACGTAGACCGCGAGTTGAAAATATGAGGGAGTTTGACTTACCGGTGCGGCGTCCGATGGATGCAACCTTGTCTGGTGGCGATTGGTCGGCGGCGGTATGCGTTGGGGCGTCCGGTGGCGAGGCCCTGAGTTGGGAATGGCAGCGGAGCACAGATACCAGCGAAAGTCCGGTGATGGCAGTGCGGAGGAGGGCGAACAAAGAAGAGAATAGTGTTGCAAGGGCAAGCAGAGGGGAGGCGGATATGACCGATTTTGCATGGACCACCAATGGCCAGTTCTACGTGGTGGGTGTTGAAAGCACATATGCCCCCTTGGAGGTTTTGATAATTCATGACAACATACATTGTCTCTTGGACTAATAGTTTTACCTACTTTATTTCACAAGAAGTCCACAGAAAAGATTGGCCATGGAATGTGTGGAGAATTCCCAATGAGAGAAGAAGAATAAATGGAATAGGATTGGCAAAATCAACAAGCTTGAAGACTCTACATTTTACATTTTGTGAGAAATCACTCTTTGAGTCCATAGAAAAGCCAATACTATTAAAATTGGATGAGGTGTCTATGATGATCTGGTTGCTCAAGTGCTTAGAGATTAGCCACAAAAATACACATGAAATTTTCCCACAAAATCTCTGTCTAAACCCCACCACTAAAATCGGTGCCATCAACTTCTCAAAATCAGCCCCACTGAGTTCTACCCTAGACAGATCCTAGCCAAAACCCTAATTCTCGGTGCCACCAACTTTCCACTTTGGTGCAACCGAAACCAGTGACCAACTCTCTGGTATCCTATTTTCAAGAGTCGGAATTTCCGAGTTTTGAAAATCGGTCTCACCAAGATTTGGAATCTTCCTAGGTCACCCATATCGATACCACCGAGATTTATATATCGGTCTAACCGAAAAGCCGGAAGTTGCCACATTTTGCACTAGTCGGTGCAACCGAGTTTTTACTCCGGTTTCACCGAGTTGGGCAATAATGTTGTAACGGTTGGATTTTTGGAGATGCCTATATATACCCTCCACCTTCTCTCACTCGAAGAGGAAGAACTCAGAACATACCTACACTTGCCCCATCCATTTTCTGAGAGAGAACCACCTACTCATGGGTTGAGATCAAGAGCTTCCACTCCAACCATATGAATCTTGATTTCTAGCCTCCCCAAGTTGCTTTCCACCAAATCAACCTCTTCTACCAAGCCAAATCTATGAGAGAGTGATTGTGTGTTGAGGAGACTATCTTTTGAAGCACAAGAGAAAGGAGTTCATCATTGTTACCACATCTATTACCTTTTGGAGGGTGGTGCCTCCTAGATTGGTTAGGTGTCGCTTGGGAACCTCCTTCTTCGTGTTGTGGAGCTGAACCAGGAAGTTTCTACAGGCAAGGAGATCGCCTACTTCGTGAAGATCTACCCATAGTGAGGCTAGTCCTTCGTGGACGGAAGCCGTGATGGAATAGACGAGGTTGCTACTTTGTGGACCCTAACGGGTGGAGCCCTCCGTGGACTCTCGGGACCGCTACCCTCCGTGGATTGAAGTCTCCATCAGCGTGGACGTATGATAGCACCACCTATCGGAACCACTGGAAAAATCTCCGTGTCTCCAATTGTGTTTGATCTTCCTACCTCTACTCTTTCTTACATATGTTTGTCTTTACTTTCCGCTGTTATACTTGTTCACTAGCATGTGTAGGGTGCACAAAACTTGTTAGGATTGCTAAAATCTGCCAACCATTAAATTTGGGAAAAGGTTGGATTTTTAATTTGTCAAGTAGTCTATTCACCCTCCCTCTAGACGTCCCTTCTCGATCCCACAATTGGTACCAGAGCTTTGGTCTCCATAGCTTTGGTTTTATCACCATTGGAGGAAGATGGATGTGTCTAGTTTTTGGAGTCTTAGTTGTAGAGTGCCCATTCTCGATGGGGAGTACTATAGTCAATGGAAATATGAGATGCTTATGCTATTCAATGAATTCTATTTGAGCAAGTATGTTAAGAGCTCTTATGTGCCTCCCATTGATCCCTTACATCCTTCACACGAAGAAGAAATTGACATGCTTCGTAATCTTAGAACTGTTAATCTTATCATTAGAGTATTGCCTAGAATTGTGTTTGATCAAATGAGAAACTTTGAGTGTGCTTATACTTTGTGGAGTGATTTAGAGAATAGATATTCAAATTACTCCTTGAAAAATCTTGATGTCATTCTCCATAAAACTATTGATTTTTACAAAATGAAGCCTAGTGATCCTAATTTTGACGATTATCTATTTGAGCTTAGAGATCTCATGTGTGCTAAAGGGGATGTCATAACTATCAACAGCATCATTGTTGAAGCGATTCACATTCATAATCTTGAACTTTGTCATGATCACAACTCTAACGAATCTCTTGTCTCTTATGACGAGGATATACCACTTGATGATGACGATGTGGAACATGGCTATTATGATGAAGATGAGCTGTTCGACATCAAGTATGAGAAGACTGTGAAGAATCTAAGTCTCATGGCAAACTTCAAGGATTACATGTCCGGAGGAAAAGAGTGGATTCTCGACACTGGATGCACCGATCACATGACCGGAGATAGAGACATGTTTCAAGAGATCACACCAAACCATGGACCGCGGAGGTATGTGTCTTTTGGAGACAACTCCAAGGGTAAGGTACTCGATCTTGTTAAGGTGGTCATATCTCATGATAGTTCCATTCAAAATGTCATGCTTGTTGAATCCCTTGGTTACAATCTTCTTTCCGTATCTAGACTAGCCGACTTTGGTTTTAATGTGCTATTTACTAAAGTTGATTGCCAAGTGTTTCGACAAGATAATCATAGCATGGTCTTTACCGGTTTTCGTAGGGGTGATCTATACACTGTTGACTTCACGAAGAGATAAAAACCTCGTACTTGTCTTAGTGCAAAATCTTCTAAAGGTTGGCTTTGGCATAGAAGGCCAAGACATGTTGGCATGCGTAATCTAGACAAGCTCATCAAAGGTGATCATATACTTGGTGTTAAATATGTTATCTTTAACAAACATAGACTTTGTAGTGCTTGTCAAGCTGGAAAAAAAGTGGGTGGAAGTCATCCCGTAAAGAACATCATGACTACTAGGAGACCACTCGAGTTGCTTCATATGGATCTTTTTGGTCCCAGTGCTTACAAGAGCCTCGGTGGAAATTCCTTTGGTCTAGTTATAGTTGATGATTTTTCCAAATTTACGTGGGTATTCTTTCTTGATGATAAGTCGCAAGTGCAAAAGATCTTCAAGAACTTCGCTCGCAAGGCTCAAAATCAATTTGAAGTGAAGATCAAGAAAGTTCGGAGTGACAACGGATCGGAGTTCAAGAACACCAATGTGGACACCTTTCTTGACGAAGAAGGGATTTCGCATGAGTTCTCGTCTACGTACACACCTCAAGAAAATGGAGTCGTTGAGAGGAAGAACCAGACTCTTATAGAGATGGCTAGAATGATGCTTGACAAATACAAGACACCAAGACACTTTTGGGCGGAAGCCGTGGAAACAGGTTGTCATGCTCCGAACCGACTCTGCCTACACAAGCTTCTCGGTAGAATGACATACGAGTTACTCACCGGTAACAAGCCCCAAGCTGGATATTTTTGGGTATTTGGCTCCAAGTGTTACATTCTTGATAAGCATCGTTGTTCTAAATTTGCTCCCAAATCTCATGAAGGTTACCTACTCGGTTACGGATCAAACTCTCACAGTTACCGTGTCTACAACAACTTCACAGGAAAAGTTGAAGAGACGGTAGATGTGAAGTTTGATTAATCTAATGATTCGCAAGTCGAACAATTTCCAAATGATGTAGGATATAAGGAACCTTTGGATGCCATCCAAGACCTGTCCATTGGCAAGATTCGTCTCATGGAGGTGAAGGAAAGCACTTCATCTACACAAGTGGAAGCTCCAACCTCGCGTCAAGGCAAACCTCAAAACGACATGGAAGCATCCACAAGTGGTACACGACAAGATGAAGAGGAGGAGGAAGTTCATCATGATGATCCACCACAACCACCTTCACCACCACCCCAAGGAAATGACACCTTCAACAACAATGAACAAGATGATGATGATGATCAGGAAGCTCCATCATCCAACAAGCAAAAGCTATCAAGAGTTTGAGCAAGAGTGAACAAAAATCATCCCTTAGAGCAAATCTTTGGTGACATACAAACCGGGAGAATAACTCGCTCTAAAACTCATTTGGCTAACTTTTATGAGCATTACTCATTTATCTCTAGCATTGAGCCTTTGAAGGTGGAAGAAGCGCTTGAAGACCCCGATTGGGTGAATGCCATGCACGAGGAGCAACACAACTTTGAGAGGAATGAAGTGTGGACACTAGTAGAGAAGCCCAAGAATGAGCAAAATATCATTGGAACAAAGTGGGTGTTTCGGAACAAGCAAGACAAATATGGTCAAGTGTTACGCAACAAGGCACGTCTCGTGGCTCAAGGCTACACTCAAGTCGAAGGTATGGACTATGGTGAGACCTATGCCCCCGTTGCTAGACTTGAGGCTATTCGTATACTTCTTGCTTATGCAAATCACCATGACATTACTCTTTATCAAATGGATATCAAAAGTGCATTTCTAAATGCTGAAATTGAAGAAGAGGTCTATGTTAAACAACCCCCTGGTTTTGTGAACCCTAAGAAACCTAATCATGTTTATAACCTTCGTAAAGCTCTCTATGGTCTTAAGCAAGCCCCACGAGCTTGGTACAAATATTTAACGAAGTTTCTTTTTGAAAAGGGTTTTGAAATCGGTAAAATTGACACGACCTTGTTCATTAGGAGAGTTAACAGTGAATTATTTGTGTGCCAAATCTATGTGGATGATATTATTTTTGGATCTACTAACCCACATTTTAGTGAGAAATTTGGAAGATTGATGTCCAAGAAATATGAGATGTCTATGATGTGCGAGCTGAAATTTTTCCTTGGTTTGTAAATCAAGCAAACGAGAGAAGGAACATTCATCTCTCAAACCAAGTATAGCAAGGACTTGATCAAGAAGTTCAACATGCAAGAGTGTAAAGGTATGAAAACTCCTATGCCTAATAGTAGACATGTTGACCTCATCAAGGAGGACAAACAGGTTGATCAAAAGGTATATCGATCGATGATTGGTTCATTGCTATATCCATGTGCCTCCCGACCCGATATCATGCTTAGTGTGTGCATGTGCGCTCGATATCAAGCCGCTCCTAAAGAGTGTCATCTTAAGGCCGTGAAAATAATTGTGAGATACTTGATACATACACCAAACTTTGGCATTTGGTATCCCAAGGGATCTTCTTTTAACCTTGTTGGCTATTCCGACTCGGACTATGCCGAAGATAAGGTTGATAGAAAATCCACCTCGGGTACATGTCAATTTCTTGGTAGATCTCTTGTGTCTTGGTCATCCAAGAAACAAAACTCAGTACCTCTATCAACCGCCGAAGCGAAATACATTGCCGTCGGCTCATGTTGTGCGCAATTACTATGGATGACTCAAACTCTTAAGGATTATGGAATCATGTGGGACATGTTCCATTGTTGTGTGACAATGAGGGTGCTATTAATATTTCTCATAATCCCGTGCAACATTCACGAACTAAACATATTCAAGTTCGTCATCATTTCATTCGTGGTCATGTTGCCAAAAGGGACATTAATCTCAAACATGTTCGCACCAACAAGCAATTGGCCGATATCTTTACTAAGCCACTTGATGAGAAAGTGTTTTGTCACTTGAAGAGTGAGTTGAACATCATTAATGCTTCAATCTTTAGCTAGACTCACTCAGATGCATGCAAGGGCATGGGCTTACATGACTATTCCTTGATACCTTTGACTTACTATCATATATGTTGGAAATCTATGCTCCCTTGTATTGCATCTAACCTTTGTAGGTACATGGATGAACTTCATTCCACAAGATTTCCAAAACTTCATATCAAAAGCAATCTTGTCTTGACCGTGTATCAACAACTCTTCATTGTGATGGAGGAAGAAGACAACACAAAACATATCCTTGACTTACATATGATGAAGATCTAATTCTTGTCATTTGGATATATTATGTACTTCCTTGCATGACTAACCCTTGTAGGAGGACCTAGCTTCAAATAAAAGAAGGATTTCTCCAAACCCAAGATGATCTTCATCAACTCCGAGCATCCACTACAAACCCTCCTACAAGCCATGTCATCTACATCACGCCAAGGTATGTGATCATATCCTTGAAGAAGCTTTACTCCAAGTCATGAGCTAAAGCAAATTAGGTGATATGAAAACATTAAAATACTTAAACTAAAAATGGTAACCCCATTTTGAACTTAATGTAGAGTATGACCTATGATCAAGTATTCTTGCTTGGCTCCTAAGTCAATATACTCTAATATAGGTGACCTAGTCACCAACCATCATCTAGATATAGCATCTTGTTTGGTTCATCTTTTAGTTGTATGTTTTCTTGGAACCACTCAATCTCTATCTTGATGAAAAATTCATTGCAATTTTTTTATTGAGACCTTCTGACAAACAACATTTGACAAAATGGCAAATAACATCTCTGCCAAGTTTCTGTTATGCATCTCGGATCCTCCGAACAAAGTAACTCGGTTTCACCGAGACTGTAGATAGGCTGCACAACCATTCATCGGTCCCACCGATTCATTTTGCCTCGGAGCCACCGATTTTGGTATCTTCTGTGTTCTTTGTCATATTCTTGATAATTTTCAGATACATTAAAGGGGGAGAAATTATCTTCAAGGATCCTTGTGTCTCAATGCACCCTTATTCTCTAGGATCCCTTACCCTCAGTTACCTTCTGATACTTTTTGGAAATTAATGCCAAAGGGGGAGAATACCAAAGCTTATACTTGATAAAGGGGGATAACATCAAAGGGGAAATAATATGAAGGGGGAGAACATTTATTAAGGGAGAGAGAGAAGACCACATTCATACTATCATTTTATGGAGAGAATGCATATGATCTTGTGTTAGACTTGTCTCACCCTACCCACTCCCATTATCTACATGCTAAGATTCAGGGGGAAAGGAAGACCTATAAATTTAGGGGGAGAAAGTTCTAAATGCTCTTGGAGTCATATCAACCTGAAGAATATCATTTTCTACATGTCTTCCATATCTTGGTACTGTTGAGTTCTATTGCATTTGGATATGTAGAATACTCTTGTGTTTCCTAACATTGTTTTCCCAAGTGTGTTTCTACTATTAGAATGCTCAAGAACTTCAAGGTAAGTATATGCGTCATATCCTTGGTCAAGATGATCTCTTGCTTCTTGCACATGTTTTTTGCAAGAGTGAAGTCTTGAACATGGAAACATCTCATTCATATCTGTTTGATGCATATAGTCAAGGTTCACATGACTCATCATATCCCTTCTACTATGTGTGTGCTCATGTATACCAAAGCAACTATCCTCTAAAAGGGATTTCACACATTTAGGGGGAGCATGTCTTAGTCATGTGTCTCTCAGAGCCTTCATATATTCTTGCATATCTCAATTTGAAACTTTGATTGTATGTTGTCATCTATTACCAAAAAGGGGGAGATTGAAAGCACATATGCCCCCTTGGAGGTTTTGATAATTCATGACAACATACATTGTCTCTCGGACTAATAGTTTTACCTAGTTTATTTCAGAAGAAGTCCACAGAGAAGATTGTCCATGGAATGTGTGGAGAATCCCCAAGGAGAGAAGAAGAAGAAATGGAATAGGATTGGAAAAATCAACAAGCTTGAAGACTCTACATTTTACATTTTGTGAGAAATCACTCTTTGAGTCCATAGAAAAGCCAATACTACTAAAAGGGGATGAGGTGTCTATGATGGTCTGGTTGCTCAAGTGCTTAGAGATTAGCCACCAAAATACACATGAAATTCTCCCACAAAATCTATGTCTAAACCCTACCACTAAAATCAGTGCCACCAACTTCTCGGAATCGGCCCCACCGAGTTCTACCCTAGACCGATCCTAGCTAAAACCCTAAGTATCGGTGCCACCAATTTTCCACTTTGGTGCCAAAACCAGTGACCAACTCCCTGGTATCCAATTTTCAAGAATCGGAATTTCCGAGTTTTGAAAATCAGTCTCACCGAGATTCGGAATGTGCCTAGGTCACTCATATCGGTACCACCGAGATTTATATATCGGTCTCACCGAAAAGCCGAAAGTTTCCACATTTTGCATTAGTCGATGCAACTGAGTTTTTACTCTAGTTTCACCGAGTTGGGCAATAATGTTGTAACGGTTGGATTTTTGGCGATGCCTATATATATCCCTTCACCTCCTCTCACTCGAAGAGGAAGCACTCAGAACATACCTACACTTGCCCCATCCATTTTCTGAGAGAGAACCACCTACTCATGTGTTGAGATCAAGAGCTTCCACTCCAACCATATGAATCTTGATTTCTAGCCTCCGCAAGTTGCTTTCCACCCAATCAACCTCTTCTACCAAGCCAAATCTGTGAAAGAGTGATTTGTGTTGAGGAGACTATCTTTTGAAGCACAAGAGTAAGGAGTTCATCATTTTTACCACATATATTACCTTTTGGAGGGTGGTGCCTCCTAGATTGGTTAGGTGTCGCTTGGGAGCCTCCTTGTTCGTGTTGTGGAGTTGAACCAAGAAGTTTGTACGGGCATGGAGATCGCCTACTTCGCGAAGATCTACCCATAGTGAGGCTAGTCCTTCGTGGACGGAAGCCGTGATGGAATAGACGAGGTTTCTACTTTATGGACCCTAACGGGTGGAGCCCTTCATGGACTCTCGCGACCGCTACCGTCCGTGGGTTGAAGTCTCCATCACCGTGGATGTACGATAGCACCACCTATCGGAACCACGGGAAAAATCTTCGTGTCTCCAATTGCATTTGATCTTCCTACCTCTACTCTTTCTTACATATGCTTATCTTTACTTTTCGCTACTATACTTGTTGACTAGCATGTGTAGGGTGCACTAGACTTGTTAGGATTGCTAAAATCTGCCACCCATTAAATTTGGGAAAAGGTTAGATTTTTAATTTGTCAAGTAGTCTATTCACCCCCCCTCTAGACGTCCCTTGTCGATCCCACATGTGTGCCCGGGTGCGTGCGGGCCTCCCATATCCACGCCAGAGTAGTGCCGGTCAGTCCGGCGATTTGAGCCGGATATGGGGGGAGGCCGCTTGGGTGGCATTTTTTGGTCCCGACACTGATCGGGCATCCCGTCTAGTAGTTTGGGAAACACATGGGGGGTCCGGTTCTAGATGCTCTAAGCCCTTTTGTTTTGGAATTTTCTCTCTTATTATTTAAAAGTTTAATTAAATTTTGATGTAACATTAATGACATACTAAACATTACTGAACATGTATACAAGCTTCCGGATCATCTATTGGTCGGGGCTTTTGCAACATTTGTCTCTTTAGCATGCATCGTGACACTATTAGCTTCCGCTTCTCGGCCTTTTTTCCACCTCACTTGACCTCCTCGAAGGTAGCCTCTCTCACCCAAAGTGTTAGTTCTGCTCTTGGGTGCAGATGCATCAAAATGTTCTGAAGTTTTTTTTTGTTGAGATAAATATTGTTGAATGTTTTACTAACACCCAAAGTTTCATGATGTAAAACATTTGTCGAAGTTAGGAACAAAAAAAAATGACCCAAAGTGTTTTTTTAAATGCCTTTCCTGAATATCACTTTTTTGCAAAGATATCCACGAATCAGTTTTCAACCCAAAGTTCTACATTTTGGTAAAACATTCAACAATGTTTGTCTAAAAAAACCTCATTTTCATTGAATTTTTGTTTCCTATTTAATCCATTTTATAGCTCACCCGAGTGCATATGTACCCAAGTGCAGAAACTCCACACCCCTCTCACCCCTTCTGTTCCACCGTTGCTTCTATCCCTCCAAGATGGATGGAGGTGAGGGGAGCACTTCACATCATATACCTTTGGTTGGATGATTTCTGCCTAGCCAGGTATGGTGGTGTTCTAGCTAATTTTAGTTTATGTTTCTTATTACGGAGAAAAACAAGAAAAGGGGGTGATGCTGGGAAAAACAATCCAGTCGACCTCAATAGAGAACATATTTTGTGACACGGAGATTAAAGATACATACCAACATTAAAACACATAGTGTACATGATTATGAAAAAATGTTGGTTTGCTCAGTGATATCTCTTGGCAATATTAAAAGATAATTCATGCGAATGGTCCCTCCATTTTTACTTCATCACTGCCACACCTCATTTCCCACTGTTGCTCCCGCACCCCTCTCTCGGCAACCAACATGCAGGTCACGGATCTCGTATGCATGGATGACCTCATGGTGGAGCTTGAGTTGGAGCCCAAAACACAACACATCACATTTCAGGGCTTGGAGTGGATGGTTCTGACCTCACCAGGTCCGGCGAAGGTGGTATTCTAACTAATCAAAATCAACTCTGGTACAATTCCGAAATCAATACATATTTGGAAAATTAAAGTGCCCTTAAAAATCAAAGTCATCATGTGGTTTGTTCACAATGAGGTGATTTTGACTAAGGATAACTTGGCAAAGCGTAGCTGGGAGGACAATAAACGATGTTGCTTTTGTGATTATGGTGAAACAATTAAACACCTCTTTCTCGAGTGCTCGTTGGCTACATTATTATGGCGTTCAGTTCATATAGCCTTTAATATTACGCCTCCAAAGAGTATTTACACGTTATTTGGGAAGTGGCTAAATGGGGTTGATCCAAATATGACGTCACATATTCGGATAGGAGTATGCACACTACTTTGCGCTATATGGAACTGCATAAATGATATGGTTTTTGAAACACAAACTTGGATTAATTTTTTACAGGTAATCTACAGGGCCACTACTTGGATACGTACGTGGTCGTTACTCACTCCTGCGGAAGCCAGTGAATATTTGGTTACTGGGTCCACCCGATGGGAGATGGTAGCTGAGGATATCTACAACCGGTTTGCATGGCGGTCCAATAATAGGCTAGGTGTTTAGTCATCACGTCCTATTTTTGCCGGTTGTGGCATTTTCGTCTTTACGTTTCATTCGATTCCATTTTAGCTCGGACAGAGTTTATGCTTGAGCTCGGAGATTGTTGGATTTTTGGCTTAATAATAGGATGCATGCACCATTCTGATGCAGAGGCCGGGGGATATCCTCTTTTTCAAAAAAAAAATGTTCTACTACAAAATCGGCCCAAAGAGAAAATGATAGTGAAATGTCACAGGTATTGGATTGTTGGTGTTGCAAGGTACTTGCAAAAGTGGTTGTGTTTATGTAGCAATTGTGTTGCATAGTGTTGTATGCATCTTTTGTTGCATATAAGTTCGTACCTATGTTGCATGTGTTGTGAATCTATTCTGAACGATTGGGATTTGCAGCATATGCAATTTTTCTATAAATATGGCCATGTTTTTGCACGAGCCTTTCAGTTCGCACCTCAACGAAACTTTCACCTCGCCTCTCTCCCTCGCTCCCTCCCCTCCCCTCCCCACCAAGAAGTTTCAAGAAACTCAAGAACCTCTCCTCCCATGGGGATGCCGCTGCTGGAGTCGAAGTGGCGGCCGTGGGCTGAACTCCCCGAGATGTACCTCCGCGGCATCATCCGCAACCTCCCGTGCATCCTCGACCACGCCCGCTTCTCCGTCGTCTGCATTAGGTGGCGCGAGACGGCGAGGATGAACCCGCCAAGGTTCCCGTTCCCGTGGCTGATGATGCCATCCACCGCCGCGACCTCCTTCTTCTGCGTCGCCTGCAGAGCCACCCACCACCGCCCCAGGCTCCCCGTGGACGCCCGCGCCGCGCGCTTCTGCAGCTCTTTCCCGGGCGGCTGGCTCGTCGCCGAGCTCCCGTGGTCGCGCGGCCACTACACCTTGCTCAATCTCCTCACCGGCGCGCGGATCCCCCTCCCGAGGCTCCTCGTCGTCCCCTGCCACGGTGGCGGCAAGATCTGCCCCGTCGTTCTCCACGCCGTCACCCTCTCCGCCGCGCCGTCCGTCGAGCCCGGCCCCGGCGGCGGCCAGCCCTACTACGCCGCCGCCATAGTGGCTGGCCAGTCCAATATCGCGTTCTGGTGCTCGCGCGCCGTGAACTGCTGGTTTCCACCGATCTTCTCGTCGGACGCCAGCGACGAATCGTGGCACGATTTCTTGCCCAAGGACAGGATCGAGGACGTGATATACTTCTCCGGCAACTACTTCGTGGGCTTCTACGTCCTCACCAACAAGGAGGACCTCCTGATGTTCTGGCCGGAGCCCGATGGCGACGGAGCGGCGCTCTCCACGTTCACGGTGCGCTACAGCTTCCCCGACCACCGCGCGGCCGAGCCGGCGCCGGGGCAGACGGTCTCCCGCTACCTCGTCGTGTCCAGGGGGGAGCTGCTGATGATCGTGAGGTTCGCCGGCCCCGAGCACCGCACCAGGTTCGACGTGCTCGCGCTGGAGGAGAAGGAGATCATCGGGGGAACGGACCACAACAACCCGCCCCGAGTCTTGGCTTCTTGGAGACGGTGCTGCAACGCGACGACTCTCAGCGGCCGGAGGATCTTCCTCGGGCGGGGCTGCTCCGTGGCCGTCGACGTGGGGTACCCCTTCCCGCTCTACATCTACTTCCTGGACGACGGCAGGAGGTCCCACGGCGCTCTTCCGACGGCCGGGAACCCGCCGTACCCCTGCAGCGAGACCGGCGGGTTCTGGTTCTTCAACAAGGTCATCGTGCGCTGCCTCCCACGAGAGCCTCCGTCGGACTGCTCGCCGTGGATTTGGTTCTTCCTGTCCGACGAGACATTCCGGGCCGGCGTGCCTCCGCCTGCAACTCCGGCTTGCGGCTGGGGGGTTGACACTGACAGTGAGTAGTGACGGCACATTCATTATCTGCAGCAGGACAGAATTCGAACTACGTACATGTAAATCTATACTGTTCCGTCAGTTCTTCATCCCTGCTTTGGTAAGGTCTCAAATGTTTGATTTGATTCTTCATCCTCGCCGTGGATTTGATTCATTGTGATCATACTGTTCCGTCAGTTCTTCATCATAAGAGATGCATGAACAAACGATTGTTTGCGGTTCAGCTAATGGTGGTGAACAGCTGAAACAAGTTCCTGAATAGTTGTGTGCTCCCTGTTAATATTTGGAAGTTCAGAGATATTCCTGACGCAGCAAGATTGTTTTGATGAATCTGTGGTAACGTTGCATTGATTGATACGTATCTCTGGTGAGCTCATATTTTATCTTGAATCTTTGCCAATGTGTGTGATACTGTGGTGATGGCATGAATGAACATATGAAACCAGCCTATTAGTGCCATCATTTCCTTTCCATGGGCACAAGTTTGTACGTAGTATCTTTTTTCTGCTGTAGACTATTGTGCAGGTGCAATTGAGGGTGACACTGAAGCCTTGATTCAGTTAATCTGCACACATGACCGTTGGGGTGGATCCTCCTACTGAGAAGTAGGCTCAGGCTGTTTCCTGTAGTTCCTTTGCTTTGCTGCCCATAAACAATGCACTTGCTGAAAATACGGTGTAACCACAGATTAAATCTCTGCATATATTGTTGTATGTCAATTGGGAAATAAAGCAGAATATCAGGGGTGGCTGCCATTCTGCGACACCCCGGCTTTGAAACCTCTTGACATCATGTCATAGAATGTCATCGTTCTTCCACCTAGCTGTCCGTGTTACTGCATATGTAGTTCTTCTATGTGTACTAGCAGGAGCAAGATGCACCCTCTTAAAAAGAAGGAAACCAAGAAGCAGCGGTAAGAATCATGCTCATGCACACTCATATCTCCTCACGCATCATATCGAAGATGGTCACACCTCCTCCTCATCCAGTGAAACATGTAGCAAGAAACATGTAGCAGAATCTGAATCACAGCACCGACGACCGCAGTAATGTTTGGCGCCTGTTGAGGGAGTCCTGGTTTAAGGGGTCTTCGGATAGCCGACCTGTTTCTCATGGGCCGGACTATACGGGCCGCTCGATGAGCATTAGAAGATCAGGGGCCCGGTCGCCCAGGAGGAAGGTTGAAGGAGCCATGGCGTGTCCTCCAAGATGTCGAGAGTAGATAGGCACGTTTTCTCCCTTTAATGTGCAACCGACTATGTGTAAGCCCTAGGTACCCCTGGCGTCTATATAAGCCGGAGGGTTTTAGGGTGTAGAGATAGAGAACTCATCTAGGGTTTAGTTACTTGATCTCGAGGTAGATCAACTCTGTAATCCCCATACAATCAATATAATTAAGCAGGACGTAGGGTATTACCTCCATAGGAGGGCCCGAACCTGGCTAAAACCTTGTCCCCTTCGTCTCTTGTTACCATCGACCCAAGTCTCACAGTTCGGGACCCCTTACCCGAGATCCGCCGGTTTTGACACCGACATTGGTGCTTTCATTGAGAGTTCCGCTGTGATCGCCAGAAGGAATTGATGGCTCGCCTTGTCATCAACAGCGAAACCTGTGCCCCGGGGACTCTTGCCCCGGGCCAGATCCGCGCGAGTGGCGACATCTCGTCGCGCGCTTACCCGATCGGCCATCCATGCCAGATCGGACACTTTCCCCCCGACCAAGGGATCAGGTTCGGAACCCTAGAGTTCTCAGCCGATTCCCGGGAGAACTCGTACTGACGGAATCCATGACCCTTACGGGGAAGCCCGCAGATCCCGACGCCTCGGCGCCGAAGACATTGGGCCTCGTCTCCGGAGATGAAGTTTCTATCTCCGGACCGTCTGGACCACCCGGTCCGGTTATCGCTACCGGATCTACTATGGTTGAACAGAATCCGAGAACGCTCTCACGCGACTCTGGAACTGCGACGCCGCATACCGACCCCACTCGCTTCAGCGACACGCATCCCACCATCGCCTCGTTTCTCAACGAGTTGTTTGATCGGATGGAGACTATGCGAATGGCCGACGACCAGACCCCGGTCTATGACCGGCTCGGGCTTAAACCCGACGACAGGGAAATTCACGTCCCCACGGTCACCCACCTTGTCGCCACCGTCGAGTGTCCGGCGGGGGGCTCGACCTCCCAGCTACCGGAATTAAAAATGGTTTATACCCCAATCTCCGATCACCGAGACCTTGCTTGCAACCCGGACTCTGGCGTTCGCTCCGGAAACAGTCCGGTGTCGGTCCCTGATCTGTCACACACTTCGGAATCCGCGATTCCGAACTCCCATCGTGGCGTGGAGTCAAACCTTCTCCCACCCACCTCCCAAGCCGATGACTCGAGCATCGCACCAGAGCCCAAGTCTTCGGACTTACCGGACATCGTACATTTATCAGGGGAGTCGGTCCATCATTACTGGGCCAGACTACTACTCACCCGAAACAAAGTACGGGGCCTTAGTGATCGAGATGTAATGGCAACCTTCAAACGTAACTGCCACGACAAGGGGATCCTCAATGCCCTGGCGCGGCGACACATTATTGACTTTGCCGAACTGTCAAACTTGGTACAGAAGTATTGTGCCATGGAAAGTGCTTGGCAAGCTGAGCGGCTATTTTCGGAACCAATCCCTACCGAATACCCTGGAGGAAATCGGTACAAGAGGATACCTCCGAACCGGCCAGCCAAACTTGAGCCCACCAAAAAGAGGAACAGGCCCCTTTCAGGGGTCAGTACTGTCCTGGACGGACTACTGGACAAGCCCTGCCCTATACACTCCGTTTTGCTGAACACAGCTCCGACTCACCGCCTTAGAACTTGCTGGGTCGTCACGCAGATCGCAAAAAGTGGTGAAGCCATTCTTGAGGCATCACCGTCTAATCGGCGCTCTACAACCCCATCGGAATATAACACCGAAGTCCTGACGATCTACGAAACATTCCCTTCAAGGAACAGGAGGAAAATAGCTCTTAAAGAACTCGAACAGGTATATCACGTGGCAGCAACAAGTGCATGGGCATATATACCCATCACCTTCGGAGATGCTGACCGACCAGCCATTCTTCCCGGTCATTCACCGGCCGCATTAGTCCTGAACCCCATCATTGATGGCTTCAGATTACACAAAGTGCTAATGGACGGCGGCAGTGGGTTAAACCTAATCTACGAGGATACTCTAGAAAAAATGCAGTTTGACCGATCTCGCGTCGAGCATAGCAACACAACTTTCCGAGGAATAATCCCGGGGAGGGAGGCGCGCTGTTCAGGATGTATCATCCTGGACGTAGTGTTCGGCACGCCCGATAACTACCGATCTGAAGAACTTCTCTTCCACATCGTGCCCTTCCCCAGTGGCTACCACGCCCTGTTGGGACGTGACGCCTTTGCAAAATTCCAGACTATACCACATTACGGGTATATGAAACTTAAGATGCCAGGACCAAACGGAGTAATCACAGCTGCTAGTGACCCGAACATAGCCTTGCGGGCCGAAAACAAAACAGCGGCGCTTGCCCTCGAGGCTCTAGCTGAGACCTTTGCTGCAGAGGAGCTGACCACACTCTGGTCAACAGTGGACAAAGATGATGTGACCCTCAGCAAGAGGCCCAAATCAACATCCTTTAAGCCGGCAAAGGAAATCATTAAATTTCAGGTACACCCGACGGACCCCAACAAGACAGCGTCCATCGGAGCTCAGCTCGATCCCGTAGTGGACGAAGCGTTGCGAGCTTTCTTACAAGAAAACTGGGACATCTTCGCCTGGCACCCTTCCGATATGCCCGGCACCCCACGACGGCTGGCAGAACATAGTCTGAACATCATTGCAGGCTTTAAGCTCGTAAAGCAGACTCTGTGCCACTTCTCCGAGCCCAAACGACAAGCTATGGGTGAAGAACTGGCTAAATTGCTAGAGGCCGGATTCATTCGGGACATTAAGCACCCCGAATGGTTGGCAAACCTGGTTATGGTACCAAAGAAAAATAAATCCTGGCGGCTATGTGTCGACTTTAAAGACCTCAACAAGGCCTGCCCCAAGGACCCTTTCCCTCTACCACGAATAGACCAGATTATTGACGCCACAGCCGGACACGACTCGTTGTGTTTCCTCGATGCTTATTCCGGGTACCATCAGATTAAAATGAAGGAATCCGATCAAGCGGCAACCGCATTCATCACCCCTTATGGGCTGTTTTGCTTCAACACAATGCCTTTCGGGCTAAAGAACGCTGGGGCTACATACCAGCACATGATCCAGACCTGTCTCGAAAAACAGGTTGGCAAAACAGTCGAGGCGTACGTGGACGATGTGGTCATTAAAACCAAACACGTTAGCAATCTGATCGACGATTTAAGGCAAACCTTTGCCAGCCTACGCAAATACGATATTCGGCTCAATCCGGAGAAGTGTGTATTCGGCGTTCCCGCTGGTAAATTGCTCGGATTCATCGTTTCCCATAGAGGAATAGAAGCGAATCCGGCCAAGATCCGCGCCTTATCCGAACTTGCTGTTCCTACAGAGCTAAAGCATGTCCAAAGATTGGCGGGCTGCGTGGCGGCATTAAGTCGCTTTATCTCCCGCCTCGGTGAAAAAGCCTTACCACTGTATAAGTTGCTGAAACGGACCAAGAATTTTGAATGGACCGACGAAGCAAAGGCTGCGTTAGAAGAAATTAAGACACTCCTGGCAAGCAACCCCATACTCACAGCACCAGGCGCTGGTGAGCCCATGTTATTATACATATCGGCCACCAACCAAGTCGTTAGCGCGGTGCTCGTCGTCGAACGAGAGGAGGAGGGGCACAAATTCCATATACAGAGGCCGGTCTATTACGTGTCAGAAGTACTAACGCAATGCAAGTCCCGATACCCGCACTATCAGAAGATAGCCTATACAGTATTTATGGCATCACGGAAGCTAAGACACTACTTCCAAGACTGTTCGGTTACGGTGGCATCCGAAGTATCCCTGAATGATATAATCAATAACAGGGACGCCACCGGCCGCATAGCCAAATAGGCGATCGAGCTCCTTCCTTTTGAGATTACCTACAAACCACGCCGAGCTATTAAATCTCAGGTATTAGCAAATTTCCTCGCCAAATGGACAGAAGCCGAACTCCCCAGAGAATATAGTACATACTCCCATTGGACGATGTGCTTTGATGGATCCAAAACTTTGGCCGGACTGGGGGCTGGAGTTGTTCTCACATCCCTCACAGGTGACAACGTTCGATACGTGTTACAGATCATGTATGCCGACTCCAACAATGCAGCCGAATACGAAGCCCTCTTGCATGGTCTTCGGATGGCAGCCTCAATGGGCATACATCGGCTGGAGGTACGGGGAGATTCCAATCTGGCCATCTCTCAAGTCAACGATGAGTTCGATGCTAAGAATCCAAAGATGGCGGCAGATAGAAACGTTGTCCTCAAGATATCCGCACGGTTCGAGGGGCTGGAATTTCACCACGTCGCTAGAGACGACAACCAAGCTGCCGATATACTGGCTCGCATAGGAGCCAAACGTGATCCTGTCCCACCAAACACTTTTCTGGAACGGCTCTTTAAGCCATCTGTGGTTTGGCCAGATCAAGAGGACGCCGATCCATCCAGTGCGGACAAGGTTGTTCCCCCTGTAAACGAACCAGACGATCAAATCATCGGCGGCTCCGTCATGGACGAAACGCCCTCTGCTCACGAGGTCATGGCAGTAATCGCGCCATGGACCGAGCCCTTCCTCGCCTACCTCCTTCGCAAAGAACTCCCCGACGATCAGACGGAGGCGCGGCGCATAGTTCGGCGCTCCAAAGCCTTCAAGGTACACGAAGGAGAGTTATACAAGAAGAGCACCACCGGAGTACTACAGCGGTGCATACCTGAGGAAGAAGGGCGGCAGCTATTAGCCAAAGTCCACGCAAGGATGGGCGGTCATCAAGCCGCAGCAAGAGCCTTAGTAAGCAAGGCCTTCCGGGCTGGGTTCTTTTGGCCTACAGCTCGGGCGGACGCCCAGTCACTTGTCAAATATTGAGTGGGGTGTCAACTTTTCGCAAACCAAAGTCACATGCCCCCAACAGCTCTTCGGACTATTCCGATCACCTGGCCCTTCGCGGTCTGGGGGCTGGACATGGTCGGACCACTTAAAGGGGGGACCAAGAAAAATAAATACTTGCTGGTCATGGTCGACAAGTTCACCAAATGGATAGAGGCTAAACCTGTGAAATCAGCCAAATCCGGACCAGTAATCGACTTTATATCCGGCGTGGTACACCGTTACGGTGTCCCGCACAGTATAATAACTGATAACGGATCCAATTTCACGGCCCAGGAGGTCAAAGACTGGTGCGCAAAGATGGGCATCAAGCTCGATTACGCATCGGTTTATCACCCGCAGACTAATGGACAAGTCGAACGAGCAAACGGCCTCATAATGAGCGGCATCAAGCCACGTTTGGTCCGGTCTCTTCAAGAGTCCGATTGTCATTGGGTAGAGGAGCTCAACTCCATTCTATGGGGCTTGCGCACCACCCCGAATAGATCAACGGGATACACACCGTTCTTCATGGTCTACGGGGCCGAAGCAGTCCTTCCTTGTGATATGATTCACGATGCACCAAGAGTGCGCATGTACGAGGAAAGAGAGGCCGAGTTAGATCGGCAGGACGACTTGGACGCCTTGGAAGAGGAGCGTGACATAGCTCGGGCCCGTTCTACCTTTTATCAACAGCAGGCTCGGCGCTACCAGAGCAGGGAGGTCAGGGCACAAGCATACAACGTGGGCGAACTAGTCTTACGACTCCCGGAGAAGCAGAAGCATAAATTCAAGCCCAAATGGGAAGGCCCCTTCATCATCGACGAGGTACTCACAGGAGGGGCTTACCGTCTTCGGAACCCGCAGGACAACCGCCTTGAACCAAACCCATGGAACGCAGCTCGTCTTCGGCGCTTCTACGGCTAGACCGGTGTTGTCATACTTTTTACCCTTCTCCTCTCTTTCTTTTCTTTGTTATTTCTTCTCCCTCCCACCTTGATTTATGGCAGGGTTGCATTCTTTTTCTTCCCAACTCTATGTTCGGTTCGACCGATCCTGTACTAATGCTTTTCGACCTACACCTTTAAGTGCTAAATCCGAACACAGTACCCGAGGGCTTCTTTTCCGAAGCCAATGCTTTTATGTTATAAGCACTTATGCGCATTTATTGTGTACGCATACTTTCCTTTTCGTTTTTTACGCCATCTTATGCATCAATTCGAACTAAGAATTTGCCAAGCTGGGTTGCCTTGCTCCTGTGCTTACCCTCTACGTTCCCGATTGTTCGGCTAGAGGGTAAAGGGAGCACCTCTGCGATTGTTATGACCGGGTTATCCGGATACGTACCTCAGACGGGTGAAGCCAAAAGCTAGCTATCTTCAGTAGACAATTGATCGGCTACGACGAATTCAACCATGGTCGTCATGACCATTATTCGGGCTTCTTCCCTCACACAAGCCCTTGGCCGCATACTAACAGTATACGGCCTTTTTTCTATGATTTACGTAGAACCCTGAAGAAAGGTATCGATAGGGGTACTATTTTCTTCGGAAGATGTTTCTTACGCTAAGCAGTAATATAACATATCTCCCTGTGTGCTTTCTGTCCATTCGCACCACATGGCCGGATTGCCTGGTTCCCCGAACATAATTCCCTCCCCTATGGTGATAGTTTACAAGGAACACTCCCAAGTTCTTAGTGCGGGAGGCTGAAGCCGATGGCCAGTTAAGACAAAGTTTACAACACAGATGGAGCAACCCTTCGATTATACAGTACATAGCTACATATGATCATACATCTAGCTGTCGATCGAGATTATCGATGATGGTATCCAGGGAGCAATCTTCTTGTGAGAGACGGGCGGCAGGCATCACCTGGTCGTAAACCAGGTGGAGCGGCACTTCTTGTCCGTCTGACCCTACTGGCCCAACCTGAGCCATACGCTCGGGGTCAAGTGCGGTATAGCGGGTCTTAGTCATCGCCCACGCCTCTCGCGCTCCCTCCCGACAAGCCGATGTCTTCCACAGCTCGAACATAGATCGGGCTCCCTTGAAGCAATCGATTAGTTCGGTCATCCCCTCCGGTGGTTGCTCGGCAGGCCATAGTGCCTTCACCATGCTTTTCACGGCCTTCCGAGCCCGCTCATGAAGGACGGACAGCTCCTTCAGCAGATTCCCTTGGTAGGATCCGATTTCCTCTTCGGGTCGCCCGAACAATAGACCTGCATATGAGTCACGGCATGCGTATCACACATCACTTATAAGAGATACTTTCCGATGTTAAAATCACACTTACCGAACATGCCTCTCTGTAGATTCTGGTTTTCTCCTTGGGCCTGGGCCAATTGAGCCTTTAAGCTCTCAATCTGTTCGGCTTGTTGTCTATTCTCCTCCTTCAGGCGGTTCTTCTCTTCAAGATGACGTTGTAAAACGCGATGGCCAGCTTCCAGCTGGGACTCAGCATATTGCTGAGATTCTCGGGCTACATCCAAATCTTTTTGCAATTGCCCTATTGATTCAGCTGTTACATCGTACCCTTGCGTAAGCATGGGGACATACTAAAAATCAGCAGAATATATATACTAACCGTGTGCCTCCCAAGTAAAGCTCTTCACTCGCTCCAGTTCGGCCTTCACAGATTCGACCTGTGTTCGGCTGGTTTCCAGTTCCTTGGCCAGTTGCTCGCACTGCTGCTTCGAGGCCTACATTACCAGTCAATTAGTACGGGGATCCTTAATTCGGTCGTACCGACCAATTTAAGGCTCGGGGGCTACTGAGTCTACACAAGTGTTCGGACTTTAACAAATAACTACTTACCTGCAGGATGGACGATATCAACTTTACAGCCTCCCCGAACCCAGCTCGAGCGGCCCCGAGGTGTGCATCCGCCGTGCGCAGAGCACCGAACTCTTGTTCGGAAAAGGCCGGATGAAGCAAGGCTTCTCGTCGCCGCCGATGATGCATAGCGCTCCCAACCTCTGATTTGGTGACAGATATGGCGTCACCAGAATCGGCTGGGACGGGATTGACGGTGGGGGCTCCCGTAGCAGGATCGGCATGGGCGGAAGGCCTGGAATCTTGAGCACCGCCGGACGTCCTGGCGACGTCCTCGGCAGGTGACGGCCGAACCCTTTGCCTAAATATTTTGGCAAAATGGTCTCTTGTCAGACCTTATCAAATCATGATACTAAATCAAGTGATTAAGTGAAATGCCTTTGGGATGAACTCGTAGGCGCACTCGCCCCCGCGACCGGCTCATTTGCCGGATCCTTGTTGCTTTCCAGTCCAGGCGCTGCCGCCGCTGCCGAAGTATGTCGCGCGGATCTACGGTGTTTGGGTGTAGAAGCCAGCGCGTTAGGGCCAGTGGAGGACACTTGCCTCTTGCGGAATGTTTTCTTCTTCTTGCTTGTCGCAGGAGAAGGGAAGGACCCGGGGTAATCGGCGATAATGGCCACCTTGGAGCCGTCAAGGCCCTCTTGGTAGAAAACCCCGTCTTCGAGTTCAATTGACAGGTCTGGGTCTTCATGATAGCCCGGATCGTCATCACGGGAATAGTCTTCGGGCTGAGGGGCCGGACAATTGACTGTCTCGATAAAGCTCCTCCATTCCTGTTTGCATGAAAATAAAAGACTTCGGTCAAGAAGGGACAAATTGAGAATCCGAACTATGGTCGCGGGATTGAAAGGCTCACCCATTCGATGGGATTATGGCTTGAGTATCCCTCTTTGGTCGATCGCTGAATGAAATCTTCTTGCTCTCCTTTGTATAGGTCGGCAAGTGCGGCGGCCAATGCCGTTTGATCGGCAGGACCCAGTCTTCGGGAGCGAGTAGTATCGCTTGTCCCATTGTAACACCACAAGGGGTGTATCCTCTGTTGAAGGGGTTGGACACACCGGGAGATGGCGGCGGCCATGACATCTATCATGGTCAGCTTATGATGGGCTAGTATCCTCACACGAGCTGCTAAGCGCTGCACCTCAACGCTGTCTTCTTGGGACAGGCTCTTCGGGCGCCAGTTGTACCTCTTCTTCAAGGGGGCATCGGAGTATTCGGGCAAGCCCCTCCGAGCTGGATCAAATAAGGGGACAGCCTCGATATAAAACCATTCCGAAGTCCATAGTTCGGATTCCTTTGGTGTCCCCACGGGGTATCCCGTCCCCGCTATACGGCATACTTCGGCCCCGCCGACCTCAAAAATTGTCTTGTCCCGAGTGCGAGGAACAAGACAAAAGTATTTTCTCCACAGCTCGAAGTGTGCCTCGCACCCTAAGAACATTTCGCAAAGGGCGACGAAGCCCGAGATATGCAGAATAGACCCTGGGGTGAGGTGGTGGAGTTGGATCCCATATTACACCAGTAACCCTCTCAGGAACGGATGAATGGGAAACCCGAGACCTCGCAGGAGGAATGGCACAAAACGTACGTGCTCCCCCTTACGCGGATGGGGGAAATTCTCCGCGAGAGCCTCGCCGTTGAATGACGTCAAACCGGCGCGGACGGCTGTCAGATCCGAGGAAGGAAGGTACCCTTGGGTCTCGAGGTTGCGGAGTCGAAAGAGCGACACGGAGAAGCTAGTCCAATCCCTGGGACGGGATCCGTAAGGATCCGAGGAGCAATTGGGGGCGCTCGTCATCTTTGGTGGAGACCTTTTCGCTGGAGAATTTTTCTGGTGGAGAAGAAGAAGGAGGTGTGGCTTGGACCGCGGCTCAGTTTGTTTAAATGGGCGGTGCCTCATTTGTGTTAAGGGTAGTTTTGTAAAAAGCCACTGAACTGCTCGTCTTCCCACGATGCGCGAAGTCCAAGAAACACTGTGAAACCGGTAATCCCGCGACGTTTGGGATTTCGACGATGATAGGATGGCTGCCGAACAAGAAGGATGGAGGGACTCGCCTCGCAAGCCGAAGACATACAAGACTGTCCGAATATACCTCGGCGTTGGAGGCTAGCCGGGGGCTACTGAGGGAGTCCTGGTTTAAGGGGTCTTCGGATAGCCGACCTGTTTCTCATGGGCCGGACTATACAGGCCGCTCGATGAGCATTAGAAGATCAGGGGCCCGGTCGCCCAGGAGGAAGGTTGAAGGAGCCATGGCATGTCCTCCAAGATGTCGACAGTAGATAGGCACGTTTTCTCCTTTTAATGTGCAACCGACTATGTGTAAGCCCTAGGTACCCCTGGCGTCTATATAAGACGGAGGATTTTAGGGTGTAGAGATAGATAACTTATCTAGGGTTTAGTTACTTGATCTCGAGGTAGATCAACTATGTAATCCCCATACAATCAATATAATCAAGAAGGACGTAGGGTATTACCTCCATAGGAGGGCCCGAACCTGGGTAAAACCTTGTCCCCTTCGTCTCTTGTTACCATCGATCCAAGTCTCACAGTTCGGGACCCCCTACCCGAGATCTGCCGGTTTTGACACCGACACCTGTTCACACGAACCAACATTAATATAGGCTGCTGTATTTTTAGATCACACACATATGTGTAGAAACTGGCAATGAAATGCTAAAGCATTCCTAGGATTTGCACTAAACTTTTTGATTATGACACCACGCACAAGAATGAATGATTCAGCCGCATATCACGTCGACACATCGGCCCAGTTAGCCGCGCTACGCACATGGATCTTTTAGGTGAAGCCGTTGCAAGTTTGCAACACACGTTCAAATTTTGGGAAAAACAAGTAACGTACCGCAATAGAGAGAAGAACCTTGCTACCAGCGCAGGCATAAGCTGTCCAAATTGCACCATTCACTAAGGACGCGAGAGGAACCGGCAATGGTGGCATGCACCGTATCTTCAAGGACTTGCAGGCGGCTGGCTGTGTAGCACATAGATACATGAATATGAGTGACATCACCAAGAACAATGAGCGCTCCAAATTGAAATGCATGCATGTGAGGTAAAGAAGCTCGCGATGTTAAGCAGCGGGGAAGCGGCCAGCACTATACCACTGAGAGCACACAGCACGTCGAACCAAGCTTTCCACTCCATGAAATAAAGAACAAGCAGAAATGCGTAAACGAGCAACATAGCAATACTACCTCCAATCCACCAACGGCGTTCGCCAGCCGTACAGTAGACGAGGAAGAAGGAAAGTAGAAAGCTTGGAAGCATGCCCCCACGATGCTGAGCCAGAAGCCAGAACACAAACTCATTGCCGGCGATCAGCCCACAGATAATCCAGACACCATAGTTGAAGAGAGCTGCAAGAAAGGGGAGAGGCTATCGCTCGCCAACTGACCCCTCCTTCCAGATATCTCTTAGGGTAGTGCAGCTGCCGAAAAACAATATGGGTCAGAATATAGTCAATCAAGCCAGGCCAATTGGTCATAAGGGAGACTGAGCCACATGTGGCGTCCCATTTCAAGAGAAGTAGCAAACTCACGCTGGCATGACCACAACGATCAAAGCGGAAAACTGGCCTACATATCCGAGAGCTTCTTGAGCTGAAGTGCTGAACCCATCACCTACGGAAAGGAAAAACAATTATCATAAGAAAAGTGAAGCGGTTTATTACTGCGGAACAGAAAAACAAAGATACGACAATATATGGCCACCCATTCAACTTTAAACATGAAAGCAACATTCTGAAGAAAAAAAATGGCAGCCTCTTCACCTTAAGAGAACCTAAAATAGATTCAAGAAAGACAAAAGCTGAACAAGCTCTAAGTGCATTCTAGGATGCTTATATAGTATGAGGAACCTGAAACTGATTCAAGAAAGACTTAAGGGAACCTGAAACTGATCCCTATGTCAAATTCCTCGTACAGTAGTATATAAGCATCCTGAAACTGATTCAAGAAAGCTGATCCCTATGTCAAATACCTCATACTCTTCACCTTAAGGGAACCTGAAACTGATCCAAGAAATTTCACTGATACGCTACAGCCTAAAGAGGTTGATCAAGAGTATATGTTAGGAATGCACCAAATAGGACTCAACTGCTAGAACGAACAGATTTCAGGACTCTAGTTTGGATCAAAACAGAAACAGTAACGCTGAATTAATTTACAAACGTTGGTGTTTGGTCGCCAAAAATAAGTTGGCACACAGCAGCAAAACCCACTGGGACATGCGCACACATGCAGCAAGAGACTTCCATACACTAGACACCAATACAATCCAATACAATCCAATCCAATCCAATCCATGCTACAACAGGAATCCTGATGTGATGAACAAAGCACCAACGAGAAGGGATGGCGAGATCCTGTTCATCCTGAATTCCTGATATGGAAGAAATAAACCGTCACAAAGCAAAAAAACAGCGGCAGCAGCAGCAGCGGGCATCAGGAACAGCGCAACGCCAGGAATCAGGATCAGGGCCGAAGAGCATCGTCACAAGCGCAAGCAGCAACACAGCATGCGTGCTCCGCTCAGCGCGACGCCAGGAATCACAAGCGCAACGCAACGCAACGCAGCATCCGTGCTCTGCCTCTCCCGAGTCCTGACCCGACCCCCTCGAATGGCACAAGAGCACGCAGAAACAATCGAGAACCGAGACAGCACCTGCATTCCACCGCGTACGTAGCAACGACGACGAGCAGCAGTAGCAACCCGCGGATTCAGCGCATGAGAAGAAGAGGGAGGGGAGGGGAGGGGAGGAGAGGAGATGACCAACCTCGCTCACCGTTTGCTTGGAGGAGGCCGAGGAAGGAGGGTTGCGTTTCTTCCTGCTCTGTTCTGCTGCCTGTGCTTGGGGGAGGGCGGAGGGCGGAGGAGGATCTGTTAGATAACTCTACGAGATCATGTTCGAGTCCATTAGGAAAACGAGATCATACCATATCGTGAGTTTACCATGTATAGTTCAGACCGACCTAGATTGACTTGTGATGCAAGTTTGTAAACGTATATATATACTCATCAATGTAACCATCGAGGTGTGCAGGTTCTGCAGCCCAAACATATTTTATTACATGGTATCAGACACCACCGATCCTCCTCCTCCAAAGCCAAACAAAACCTAAATTCTTTCAGATCGATCTCCCAGCCTAGCCCTCTTTCTTCACCATGTCGGCTGATGATCTCAAGAAGCTTGAAGCTGAACTAAAGGAACGTGAGTCTCTCCTACAGGCTCGTCGGGAAGATCTTGACCGCCGCCTCGCCGAGCTAGGCAAATCTCCCGTCACAACCCCAGCAGCCCCAAATCCCAGTCCCTCCACCTATGCCACCTCCATCAAACTCCATGTACCCATCACCCTCGACCTCACCGCCTCTAACTACACCAACTGGCGAGAGCTGTTTCTCGTCGCTCTTGGCCGATACGGCCTCACCTCTCATGTCATCGGCGACGCCGGTGCTACACTTTCCAATATCTCGCCAACATCAGATTGGGGCCGCGACGACTACACTGTCCTCTCATGGATCTACGGCTCCATCTCCGCCGACCTCCTCGGCATCGTCATGCGCCCGGGATCCACGGCGCGCACCATCTGGGACGCCATTGAGAATCTTTTCCGTGACAACAAAAAGCATCGGGCCATCCAGCTGGAGGCGGAGTTCAGGAACACTCCGCAAGGCGACATGACGATCAGCGACTACTGCGCCAAGCTCAAGTCCCTCGCTGATTCTCTTGTGGTTGTCGGTCAGACGATCAGCGACGAAACACTTGTGCTCACCCTCCTGCGCGGCCTCAATGACAGCTTCGCCCACCTACGCTCCTTCTTGCCGTTTCAAGTGCCTTTTCCCACGTTCCTCCAGACCCGCTCGGCACTGATCCTCGAAGAATCTCAGAAGAAAACTGACGCCAAGAACGCCGCCTCCACCGCCCTTTGGGCTAGCGGCAACAACATCATCCCGAGCGCGGGTGGTGAGCGTGCACCCCCATCCACCGGCTATGGAGGCGACCGCTACGGCGGGCGTGGAACAGGCTCCTCCTCCACCGGCTTTCAACCCTCGTTCAACCGCGGTGGCAGCGGTGGCGGACGAGGACGTGGCGGAGGACGTGGTGGCCGCGGGCGTGGCCGCAACAATCCGTGGCAGTTCAACCCGTGGACTGGTGCTCCTACGCGTGCTCATCTGATTCAGCAGCAGCAACCGACTCCATGGCAGCAGCAGCCCCCCTCCTGGCAGGCACGTCCATGGCAGGCTCCCACTCAAGGACTGCTTGGTCCTCGCCCCAACAATGCACCTCAGGCCTACACTGCATACGGCTCTCTACACAACAACACCAATATGCTACCGTCGTCTTCTTCAAGCCCGACAGTCGACCCAGCACTACTTGCGGCTCTCAACAATATGCAGCTCCCCGGTACACATGAGTGGTACATGGACTCTGGTGCATCCTCTCACATGGCATCCGATCATGGTAACTTCGATTCTCTCATACCATCTACTTCCTCTCAATCTGTCACTGTTGGTAATGGTGCTACTCTTCCAATTACACACATCGGTTCATATGCTCTAACTAGCACTTCTATTCCTCTCTATTTGCGCAAAATTCTAATTGTTCCGCAAATTATCAAAAATCTAGTCTCCGTTCGACAGTTCACCACTGATAATTCTTGTTCCGTTGAATTTGACCCTTATGGTTTTTCTGTGAAGGATCTTCTCACCGGGATCGTGATTCTTCGATGCAATAGCTCCGGTCCTCTTTACCCAGTTTTGCAACCCAACCATGAAGCCCATGTCACCACGTCTCCATCGGACATCTGGCATCGTCGTCTTGGTCATCCCGGCTCACACACCATGTCATGCCTCCATCAACTTCAGAAGATCCCCTACAATAAAGCCGACTCTCCTTTATGTCATGCTTGTCAATTAGGAAAACATGTTAGGTTACCGTTTTTTCCATCACAATCTAATACTGTTCGTCCGTTTGAGCGTCTCCATTGTGATATTTGGACATCTCCTATTCCAAGTTCCTCTGGCTATCGCTACTATTTAATTATCATGGATGATTTTACACATTATTTTTGGAGTTTTCCTCTTCACAAAAAGTCTGATGTTTATGCCACCTTTCTTACTTTTTATGCCTATGCCTCTACCCAATTTAACCTATCCATTCAATCAATCCAATGTGATAATGGCCGAGAATTTGACAACACCAAATTGGACATCTTTTGTAGTACCCACGGCATCCTTTTTCGCTTTTCATGCCCATATACATCTCAACAAAATGGCAAAGCTGAGCGAGCTATTCGCACTACCAACAACGTCGTTCGCACCCTCCTCTTCCAAGCCTCTCTACCATCCACTTTTTGGGCTGAAGCTTTACACACTGCCACTTATTTAATTAACATCCGACCCACCACTTCATCACCTTCTAATACACCTTTCTTTCTCCTACATGGCCACCATCCGCGATATACTGACCTTCGTGTCTTCGGGTGCTTATGCTATCCCAACACCTCTTCTACTTCACCACATAAACTAGCTCCTCGTTCCACTCGTTGCATATTCCTCGGCTATCCTTCTCGGCATCGTGGATATCGCTGCCTTGATCTAAACACTCGACGGATCATTATTTCTCGTCACGTCACCTTCGACGAGTCCACCTTTCCATACGCTCCATCTCCAAGCCCCACCATACCCCCTACCATCGACGTATTCGATCCTCTAACGCTTGACCCTACTCCTGTCGTCGCATCCCACCATCCTACCGCGTCACCAACTAATGTCGTAGTAGTGCCTAATCCTGCCATGACAACCAATTCCTATACCACGACAGCGCCCCCACCCGAACCACCATCTCCTTTGTCCTCCGGATCCCACACCTCTGTCGTCTCACCTCCAGTTACACCTGAGCCATCACCTACCACCAACAATCCTTTTTCTAGCCCCGCCCCACCAACCTCTCCTCCCGTACACCATACATGACGCACCACCGGCAAACTACCTCCGCCGATAGATCGTCTTAATCTTTCTGCCACCATAACCTCTCCTATTCCACATAATTACCTAGTCGCCCTTCGTGATACATCCTGGCGCCAAGCCATGCAAGATGAATATGACGCTCTAATGGCCAATGGCACTTGGACTCTTGTCCCTCCACCACCGGGTGCAAATATAGTTAGTGGCAAATGGATATTTCGCCATAAGTTTCATTCCGATGGTTCCCTTGCTCGTCACAAAGCTCGGTGGGTAGTGCGGGGATTCACACAACAACCCGGCATTGATTTTGACGAAACTTTCAGCCCCGTGGTCAAACCTGCCACCATACGGGTGGTTCTTTCTCTTGCTCTTTCTAAATCTTGGCCAATTCACCAACTAGATGTAAAAAATGCATTCTTACACGGAAATCTTAACGAAGAAGTCTACAGTCAACAACCTTCTGGATTTGTTGACACTCGTTTTCCTACGCATGTTTGTCGTCTCCAAAAATCTCTATATGGTCTCAAACAGGCTCCTCGCGCGTGGTTTCAACGTTTTGCTACTTATGCTCGTTCTATTGGCTTTGTTGAATCTAAGTCCGACGCTTCTCTCTTTGTCTTTCATCATGGGACAACTACAGCATACCTCCTTCTCTATGTCGATGATATTATTCTTACGGCTTCTTCTCCAACCACTCTTCAAAAAATTATTACTCAACTTAGCCATGAATTCTCCATGAAAGATCTTGGTCAGCTTCACCATTTTCTTGGCATCTCTGTCACTCGTACTCCCACTACTCTTCATCTATCTCAACGTCAGTATATTCTCGATATTCTCTCACGTGCAGGCATGATTGACTGTAATCCTTCTCCTACACCTATTGACACTAAATCTAAACTTTCTTCTAACGCTGGTTCGCCGGTTTCCGATCCTTTCCAGTACCGTAGTCTTGCTGGAGCACTTCAATATATAACTTTAACCAGACCAGAAATTTCATACGCCGTTCATCAAGTCTGTCTTCACATGCACGATCCTCGTGAACCTCATTTTCTTTTACTCAAACGAATTCTCCGTTATCTTAAAGGAACTCTTGATCTTGGTCTCATTCTTCATTCATCCTCAACACACAATCTAGTTGCCTATTCGGATGCTGATTGGGCTGGATGCCCGGATACTCGTCGCTCTACGTCTGGATTCTGTGTATTTTTGGGAGACAATTTAGTCTCGTGGTGTTCTCGCCGTCAACCGACAGTTTCTCGAAGCAGTACTGAAGCTGAATATCGCGCAGTCGCTACAGCCGTAGCTGAGACTTGTTGGCTGTGTCATTTGTTACTTGAGCTTCAATGCCCTCTCGACAGCGCCACTGTTGTTTATTGTGACAACATCTCTGCAGTTTACATGTCTGCCAACCCCGTGCAACATCGTCGTACTAAACACATTGAGTTGGATATACATTTTGTTCGGGAGAAGGTTGCAATTGGAGCTTTGCGGGTACTACATGTTCCTTCTTCATGTCAGTTTGCGGACATCTTTACCAAAGGACTGCCAACACCGTTGTTCCTGGACATCTTCACATCGGAGACGGTCTGTTCCTACGTTCAGACTGTGGGGGCGTGTTAGATAACTCTACGAGATCATGTTCGAGTCCATTAGGAAAACGAGATCATACCATATCGTGAGTTTACCATGTATAGTTCAGACCGACCTAGATTGACTTGTGATGCAAGTTTGTAAACGTATATATATACTCATCAATGTAACCATCGAGGTGTGCAGGTTCTGCAGCCCAAACATATTTTATTACAGGATCAAATCAAACTCAGCTCAAGTGCTGCAGCGTTTGCATTGCGGTGCGTGATGCACCAGCAACTCGCCTGCGCTGAGCTGGCTGGCAGGCCAAGGAAGGAAGGAGACTTTGCCTTTCTCTCCTGGGGCCACGGGCCGGGTGATGTGGCAGATCCGACGGTCCTGTCGCACCCCAGAGTCCCAGGGGCCAGCCGCGGCCGTCGGATCCGATTCCATATGCGCAGATGGGCCGTGGGCGAGACCTGTGTTGCTGACCCAGTCCGCCCGCACACCTCCCGCCGCCACCGCGGGGGGGGGGGGGAGGCAGTTTTTTCGGCATTGGTCGGCGGCCGCAGCTCTTGTCCCGCACGGCCTGCCCGCGCCCACCGTCACCGTCGGCTCCCTCTGCTACGGCTGACCAGACAAGGACCAGTCCCCTCAAACCAGCACTCGCCGGCGATCGACCTAATGCTCTTAACCCACGGCGCCCGCCGGTAGAGGCAAGCGGAGACGGTGACGGGCTCCCCGTGCACGCCGTCGCCGTGCTGACCACCCCCCATCCCGTAGCCTTTTTCGTTAGAGGACTCCCTCCCGCGCACAAGGCGGCTGCGGCGCGGGCTACTACCCTGGCCCCCTCCCTCGTAGTGCAGCATATGCACATCGCCCCCCGGAACCCCCGCTTCATACCGCCACCGGAAGGCGAGCAGACGCCCGGCTCCTACTAAGGGCGAGTTCTTTTGCTAGTAGAATAAGCTGAAATAAGCTGCGTCCTATCCAGCTTTTTTTAGAAGCCCAACCAATTTTATTTTTTTAAAAGCCTACTAAATAAGACTTTACTAATAGGCTTTTAAAAATATATTTTTAGTTGGGCTTCTAGAATAAGCTGGGTGGGGGCAGCTTATTCTAGAAGCCCCAAAAAGCTACGAAAAGAACTGGCCCTAAACGAAACAACACTTTTTCTTTCTTTTTTTCTTTTCTTTTCTATACAGTGGAGCCCACCAACGATAGGACGCAACATCGGAGGTGCTTATAGGGATAGAGTATGTACGTGAGTTTGTAGGGGTGAATGTGTGCGCATATATATGAGCGCTTGCGTCCGTATTATATTCATATAAAAATTGTAGGATGCAGCATCAACTTCTTTGACATGTATACATAATTTAGAGATGAAAGAAAAATACAATGAGTGTTTTTTTTAGTTTATAACTTTTGGAGTCAGTTTACATTTATATATCCTAATGGGTAACCCTTCACTAGAGTTTAGCGATTCCGGGGCGATCGTCCCACCTTCACCGTGGCAGCTCGGTCAGCCGGCCGACCGTGGAGCCGATCGATATTGTTTCCGCAGGCGACCAAGGGTCACCGTGTGGGCCTGTTGTGGCATTGTCCGCGTGTCTCTTGGGGGAACGCGTTAGCGGGCTCGTGAGGAGCTTGTCTGCAAGTCTAGATCAGATCCAGAAAGGAAAATGCAAGGTGTGTTGATGTCGGACTCTACGACGGGACGAACTAGAACTCCTCTGAGAGGTAGGGTTTGATACGTCTCCAACGTATCTATAATTTTTTCTTGTTCCATGCTGTTATATTATCATTCTTGGATGTTTTACAATCATTTTATTACAACTTTATATAATTTTTTGGGACAAACCTATTGACATAATGCCAAAGTGCCAGTTGCTGTTTTTGCTTGTTTTTTACTTCGTAGGAAATCAGTACCAAACGGAGATAAAACGCTGCGGGGATTTTTGTGGATTTTTTGCGGACCAGAAGAAACCAGATGGGCCAAAGAACACCAGAAGAGGGGGCCCAGGGTGGCCAGCACCCACCAGGGCGCGCCAGAGGCCCCCTGGCGCGGCCTGATGGGTGCTGGGCACCTCGGGCACCCCCTCAACCGACTATCGTGCCTATAAATTCCGTGGAAATTCAAAAACCCTAGGGGAGTCGACGAAACAAAATTTCAGCCGCCGCAAGTTCCAGAACCGCGAGATCCAATCTAAACACCATCACGGAGGGGTTCATCTTCCTCATAGGTGCCTCTCCGATGATGCGTGAGTAGTCCACCATAGACCTACGGGTCCGTAGGCAGTAGCTAGATGGCTTCTTCTCTCTCTCTCTCTTATGATTCTCAATACAATGGTTTCTTGGAGATCTATTTGATGTAAACTTTTGCGGTGTGTTTGTTGGGATCCGATGAATTTTGAGTTCATGATCAGTTTCTATCCATGAATATTATTTGAGTCTTCTTTGATCTCTTATATGCATGATTGCTTATAGCCTCGTATTTCTTCTTCGAATCTTTGGTTTAGTTAGGCCGACTAGATTGATTTTTCTTGCCATGGGAAGAGGTGCTTTGTGATGGGTTCGATCTTGCGGTGTTCTTTCCCAGTGACAGAAGGGACAGCAAGACACGCATGTATCGTTGCTATTAAGGATAACAAGATGGGGTCTATTCCTACATGAATAGATCTTGTCTACATCATGTCATCGTTCTTATTGCATTACTCCGTTTTTCCATGAACTTAATACACTAGATGCATGCTGGATAGCGGTCGATGTGTGGAGTAATAGAGGTAGATGCAGGCAGGAGTCGGTCTATCTATCTTGGACGTGATGCCTATATAATGATCATCACCTTGGATATCGTCATGACTATTCGATTTTCTATCAATTGCCCAACAGTAATTTGTTCACCCACCGTGCGCTATACTCATGAGAGAAGCCACTAGTGAACCCTACGGCCCCCGGGTCTACTTTTCCTATCATATTGCTTTCCGATCTACGTTTTTTGCAATCTTTGTTTTTAGATCTACAAAACAAAAAACCCAAAAATATCTTGCTGCTTATTTACTCTTTTTATTTGTGTTCTTGAGAGATCTATCTCTCCTATCTATCACTACCTAATGTATCTATTTACCGTAGAGAGATTGACAACCTCTCTTTCGCGTCAGGTTGCAAGTATTTATTGTTTGTGTGTAGGTGCTGCTTATTGGGTGGTGGTGATCCTCCTACTGGTTCGATAACCTTGGTTTCATAACTGAGGGAAATACTTACCGTCGCTGTGCTGCATCATCCCTTCCTCTTTGGGGAAATACCGACGCAGTCCAAGCCACGTCAGGGTTGCAGACCCAAAGGCAACATATAAGAGGTACCCGCAGGGTTTCCAGGAAGTCGCAAAATGATCTACGGTCGAAGAAGCCACCTGAACACGTTCCGCCCCAATCCAACCAAGGTGATATGCAAGTGCGCACGATGCAGATGTCACAAGCAATGAATTCTCCGGCCTCACTATCGATGCCTCCGATGGATAAGTTGTCGATTGATGGGGGCGAAATGGAACACCCGATGAGGGAGTCGCCCACCTGAAGCCAACCGGTGGTGGAACCCTGGACCAAGGTGCAGGAGCCCCAGACATGCAGGTCCTGGCGCTTGTTGACGTTGTCCTGGAATAAGGGTGTTAACCCGATGACCTGTCGTACATGGGACGGGCTGATGACCCGCCGACCACTGAAGGAATGACTACCAGAGCTATGGCCCTCGGCGTGAGCAAGATGGAAACTTCCAAAGACTTGGCTGTTAGGAAACGTAGTAGAAAACAAAAAAATCGCCCTATGATCAATCAGGAACACTATGAAGATACAATAACGGTTGGAAACAAGACGAGTTGGTGTAGATCGTTGATGAAGTCCCTCGAACCGCAGATGAAAGATCCCGCGAACCGCCCACGAATGATCCCTCGAACTGAAGACCGAAAACACGTCATCTTTACTTGGTTGCAAGTGTACGATCTTCATGATTTGTCAGCGCTTCGCCGTCCAGAGCTAATCGTCACCAAAAAATTAGAGGGAGGAGATTAGAACCACACTGGGCTTCTAATTATGACGATTAGAAGAACTAGGTCTAGCTCTAATTGACCAACTAGGATAAACTAGAACTAGAACTAGAGGACTAGAGGAGACTTCAAAAGGTGTGTGTCCAAAAGGGTGGAAAACCTCTAGCATGTATAGGTGGAGGGGAGACGAGGGGCTGCCAGCAAGGTGGGAAAGTCCCTCCTTGGGGCGCCGGCAAATAGTCCAATTCGCCCCCCACACAAGGAAAGGGGGCGGGGGGGCACCTCCACTTGGGCCCAAGTTGCCTTCCACCTTTTGGACCTTTAAAGCCCGCTGATATTAAATTAAATACAAAAGTCTCCTAACTATTTTAGAAGCCTTTTATTATTAATTTAACATCTCCAAAAATATTTCCCACCTATATATGTATCAGTAATATCCGGTATTCTCCAATAGTCTCTGAAACCCTTCCCGTGACCTCGAAACGGTTTCGGATCCTCTCGAAACTATCTCGAAAATTAATGAAACAATTTCACAAATATGTTCTAATTATTCTTGCACTATTAACACTCAGCAGATCGTGATTACCTTAATCTTGTGACCCTGTAGGTTCGGTAATTCATCGACACGAACGAAACCCCTTCGTTCAATGATCTATAGCGGAACAGTGGACGTCCATATCGATCCCTATTAGTACACGAATGATATTCAAGCGAACCATTGGTTACCATGTGGTATTCCCTTTGCTTCTCTATACTTTAAAAAACCCGAGAAACATCGGTATCCTCTTGAGTTATTCACATGCTCACTATACCATTATTCTCATTGCCGGTTTTGTTCTTCTTTCTCATTAATGTGTTCCGACATCCCTGTGACATAGTCACCTGTGTCTGGCAAGAAGATGATGGATGCCGTCACATCGAGAGGGCCCTAATAATATCTCTCCATCTTCGAAGGAGCAAATCCCACTCTCGAGCTACCTAGTCCCTTGTCAAACTTTCCGATGAACCTGTAAGTTGTCGTTATGATCACCTAGCTATAGATGACGTTTGAGCAATCCCAAAGCTCATTGTACGGTAAGAAGTGACTATGATACTCTCATGGTCTAAGGAACATTAAACACACGTTAACTCTCTATGTTATAACAATTGATATCAGACGATGTTATCTTAAAGTATAACAAACAAGTTTTGGGTCTATTCAATACGATCGTTCTTCTAACGTCATACTCTCAATGTTGTTTTAGGACTATCATTACACTTAATGATATCCTAAGATCCGGAAAACATGATCACTAACAACACTTGATCCAGTCTTAGAGGCAACTAGGAATCTCTATTTAACCGTTTATCATTCCACACTTGCATATCAGTTTTCCACTTAATCGCATATTCGAGAATCACAACAGTTATAGCATAGAATATAAACTCTTAATTATGAATATGGAAATATAATAATACAATATTATTGCCTCTAGGGAATATTTCCAACAGCCTCCCACTTGCACTAGAGTCAATAATCTAGTTTACATAGTCTCTCTAACACCTATGGCTATCCGGTGTTGCTCATGCTTCGCTCGTGGTAAAGCCTTCGTCATCTGGTCTGACACATTCAAATCGGCGTGAACCTTGAGAACCTTCACAAATCCTTTTTCGACATCTGTCGAATAATGTGATACTTGCGCTTGATGTGTGTGGTCTTCATGTGGGATCTTGGTTCCTTTGCTTGAGCAATGACATGATCACACACGACATGTCACCGTGTACCCTCGACGCCGGGAGTGATGCACCGCAGCTCACGTTGAAGGAGACCTGACCGGAAGCGCGGTATGCAAGCAATCCGGTGGGCACTTTTGTAAACCCGAAACAAGGTTAAGACATTTTGCGACTTGAGCCACCAAAAGAAGAGCCAAAGCTTCTGCTTGCAAAGGAGAAGCTGTAAGTGCACAAGAGGCTTGAATATGAATATTGATTTCCTTCATGCTTTGCTGGAAACAAAGGTATACTCCAATACATGTAGCTGTGATGGCTTGAGCTAACCCAGGGGTTTTTTTTGCATCCGAATGTTGCATTAGAGTAAATTCTTGGTCCTATAATCATAATATCAGATTTGATGGATTTCCGTGGAACAGGAATTTGGTCGGCCACATGTGCAATAGAAATCATATTATTTTGGTGAGAAGGAGACATATTTTGAGCCCATTCTACATCAAGAGCCTTAGCAATAATATGCACATGATGGGGAAGGCTCTTCTTTCTATTGAAAAGATGATCATTTCAAGCTTTCCATCAGGACCATATAAAGTTGAGAATACTAGTAATAGATGCGGAGGAATGATTTATGTGTAGAAGAGCAGGAATGACAACATGCATAGTAGGATTGATATGAATAAGAGCATCTGTTCTAATGCACCAAGGAGAGGAAAACCAAGCAGCTCTTGCAAAAGTCACAAAGGAAAAACAAATGCATCTCATCTTCTTGCTGGCCACACCTGCAATGAAATTGTGATATATGTATAGAATAGCGACCAACTCTCAAACCTGTGGGAAGGGACTTTCTAAGAAGTTTCCAAGAAAAAGTCTTTACTCTGGGAACCATCATTTTTTGTTTCCAAATCAGCCTTAGAAGGTCTTTAACCTACAAAGAAACTTGAGAAGGAGTAGTTCTAGGATTAGCATGAATATCCTGCAAGCACAACTTGTAAGTTGAACTGGAAGAACAATACCCATTAGGAGTTAGGTCCCAACAAAGAATATCTGGACAATCCTCTTGAATAATATCAGTTTGCATAATAGTATTAGCAAGAGGTTGTTGGAAAAGAGAAGAAATCAAATTAATGTTCCAAGATTTAGTACCAGGGAGCCAAAGATCCTTAACAAGAGAAGGATAGGAGTAACCTGAAGGCTGAATAGTAAGAAGATCATAAACAGAAGTCCAAAGTGTGCACCAGAGAGAACTCCATATAGAAATATTACCTTCAGTAAGCTGGTAGAAAGAATGGGCTTTAAGTTTAGGCAACATTATTAAAATAGCAGACCAGAAGGTTGATTTAGGAATGGAAGAGGTAGCTAGCCAAATTGAAGTATCATAGAAATATTTAGATTTGAGAAGCAAATGAAGATGAGAGAAAGGATCTTTGGCCAGCCTCCAAGCAGCAACAAGAATCAACCACTCGTTAACTGCTTTCAGATTTCTAATACCAAGCCCACCTTCTTGCTTTGAGTTGCAAATATCCTTCCAGGCCCTAAGACACAATGCCCTACCAGAATTATTATCTCTAACACCTGTCCACAAAAGTTCCTGATGATAGCAGTGATTTTGGCTAAAAATTTCTTAGAAAAAAGAATATTAACCATATAATAAACATGAATGGCAGAGAAAACAAATTTAATCAACTCAAGTCTAGTTGCATGAGAAGTCATGTTAGCCTTATAAACTTAGCTTATTCCTAAATTTGTTTAAACCAAAATTATAAGCAGTTGATCTGTTCTTGGCAGGAAGAATGAGAGGGTGCCCCAAGTGGGAAAAGTTAGCATCCATGTTAGAAAAAGGAAAGATCTTCTTAATCTGTTGAATAATAGCCTGATCAACATGAGAACTGAAAACAAGGGCAGATTTATACCAGTTTGGCGTTTGACCTGAAACAGAGCAAAAATGATGAATGATATGAGCCATAGTATTAGCCTCCAGAGCAGAAGCAATCCCGCAAACTAACAAGTCATCTGAAACAAGAGAAAGTGGGTGGGAGGGCTTTGGTCCAAGAGAAATACTGTGTAGATGATTAGCAGCAAGAGCATCATTAAGGGCAAGAGACAATTCATTAATAGCCAGAACAAACAAATAAGGGGACATAGGACAGCCTTGACGAATCCCCCTGGCACTAGTAAATTTTTGAGAAGGCTGGCCATTAATAGCAACATAGAAAGTGGGCGAGAAAATACCCTCATAGATCAAATTTATGAAATGACCATGCAACCCTTTACGTGCAAGAGCCGAAACTATGAAGCTCCATTCTAAACGATCAAAGGCTTTAGCAAGATCAATTTTAAGCATGAAAGCAGGTTTTTCTAGGATTTGAAAGCAAAGGAGTGTGTGATTTCCTATGCAATAATAATATTATCACTAATCCTTCTACCTTCAATAAAGGTTTTTTGGGCAGGGTCAATACAATCAGGAAGATGCAGCTTGAGCCTATTAGCCAAAGATTTCACAATGATTTTGTGAATGACATTACAAGGCCTTATAGGACGATAATCCATGGGAACCTGAGGAACCATCTTTTTAGGAATGAGAGCAATATTAGTGTCAGTAATGTGGGGTGGTAGAATACATGTCGGTGTCAAAACCGGCGGATCTCGGGTAGGGGGTCCCGAGCTGTGAGACTAGGATCGATGGTAACAAAGGGATGAAGGAGACGATGTTTACCCAGGTTCGGGCCCTCCTATGGAGGTAAAACCCTACGTCCTGCTTGATTATATTGATGATACGAAGGTTACAGAGTTGATCTACCTCGAGATCGACTAGCTAAAACCCTAGATGAGTTTCTCTGTCTTATGATCTAAAACCCTCCCAGTTTATATAGACACCGAGGGGTACTAGGGTTTACACATGGTGGGCCTCCTGCCGAGGATGGAGATAGCGATTTCCTCATCTTGACTTGGAGTGCATGTCGCGCCTTCGGGGCTTCCTTCCGGAAAGTGGAGTCTTGACATGTTTGGCCCTTCTACAGAGAATGGCCCATCGAGCCGGCCTATTGAGAGATAGGCCGGCAGCCCGAGGACCCCTTAGTCCGGAACTCCCTCAGTAGCCCCCGAACTAGCCCCCAACGCCAAGGGTCTCAGCTCCAGCTGCTTCGCATGATCAGAGTCTTCGGCTTGTGGGGTGAGTTCTTCTTCCCTTTCCATGATCGGCTGAGACTAGTTCGGCTTCCGATGACGCGTATTACTTCCGATCATATGATTGACCGAACACCATGAATTGCTTAGCCCCGAAGGCCAATCGCCAAAGTGTAAACAGTGTTTCCTGACACCCCCCTCTGACGAAGGGTCGTGGCCTACCATGACCACTGAACCAGTTACGAAAACTCGATTAGCGGTTCGGGGCCGTTTTTTCAGCGACACGACTTATCAATGCGCAGATCGTGCTCCGTTTCACATGGGATACGATTAATCTCCACACGCGCATAATGGCACGCATGTCTTGGGAAGCAGAGGGATTTGTGGCGCGGTGGGCGAAGCTAATCGGTGACACGTCCCATAAAAAGGGAAAAAAACCCCAAGGCCTATCCACGCTTCCCATTCGCATCCTCCGCCTCCTCAATCTCTCCAAGCTCCGAGAGCCCAGATCCAGTTCCTCCTCGCCCTTTCCTCCGAGCTTAGCAATGGCGGGTTCGGGCTCCAATGGCAAGTGGGAGGCCTCCACGGTCACCGACCAGGATATCCGGGACCTAAAGCAGGCCGGCTACCTCCCCGCCAACATCTTCCACCGCGCCCCAGAGAAGAACCAGGTGGTTCCCACGCCCAAAGCAGGCGAGAGGGTGGTGTTCGTCCCCCACTTTATCCGGGGACTGAGCTTTCCGCTCCACCCCTTTGTCAGGGGTCTCATGTTTTTCTATGGGCTGGACTTCCACGACCTCCCGCCGAACTCCTTTATGCACATATCGACGTTCATCATAATCTGCGAAGCCTTCCTGCAGGTCGAACCGCACTTCGGCTTGTGGCTCAAGGTCTTCAACGTCAAACCAAAGACCGTGGCTAGTGAGCACGCAGATTGCGGAGGGGCGGTAATTAGCAAGCTCCCCCGCGTCGAGTGGCCAACCGGCACCTTCATCGACACCATCAAGATCTGGCAAAAGGAGTGGTTGTACATCACCGAGCCAAGGGATGAGAGCTGGGCGGCGCCTGCCGAATTCAGATCCGGACCCCCAACGAGATTGACCTCGTGGCTCAGGAAGGGCCTTGATTGGGGGTCAGATGTCGAGGTGAAGCTACTACAAAAGCGCCTTACTTCGGTGATCGAGGTCAAGGTGGAGCTAGTCAACGTGGTCCAGGTAATGCTCCACCGCCGTATCCTCCCCTGCCAGCGTCGGGCATCCCCCATGTGGGCTTATCGTCCTGACGACGAGCCTACCGTGCGCCAATTCTTCCGCACCACCCCGGAGAAGCTGTGGAGGGCTTTGTTCAAGCCTCAGAAGAGCTGGCCGGCCAAGGAAGAGGATACGGGCCTAAGCACCGTCAACCCACCGACCAAGGTATGGTATAATTTCAATTCATTGACTCTGTTTCTTCGGCAAGAGGTCTGATCGCCCTTCTCCCTCACTCTCGCAGAAGTGGCTGAGCAAAGCCGCTAAGGTTAACTGCCCGGCTCCATAACCCGAAGACCCCAGGTCAGAGATGTTGGCGGCGATGCTTGTTGTGGCGCCGTACTCGGCGCCCGAGAAGAAGGAGAAGAAAAAGAAGGCCAGAGAGGGCCTCCGCATAAAGGACCAGCTGGACGCTGCGTCCGAGGAGACCCATGTCTCCTCTAGTCATGAGGAGGAGCACGAAGATGGGGGGGGAGGCATTTCCCCCCTCACAAGAAAGAGGGCAGCGTCATCGAACGCCGCGGAGGATGCGGTCCCTCCTGCCCAGAAGAAGGCTTGCCGGGCGAGGTTGATCTTGCCCGATGATAGCTCGAATTCTGATGCAGAATCCGAGGAGTTTGAGAGGGTTCCACGAAGGAGCCTGAGGGTCAAGCCCCCCGCTCAAAGGTATGAATCCGAAGACTCACCAAGTTATTTACGCAAAGTACGTAATAGTTTTTTAAACGCGTGGGCGCCTGTTGGTCTGTAGCCCCCCCGCGTGTTCTCCCCACCGATCAAATATCGGATGGGGAGTCCCCACCCGCCGAGCTAGCGGAGAGCGGGACTGCATCGCACCCCACACCTCCGGGGGCCGCGAAGGACGCCGCGGAGGTGTCATCCAGCCAGGCTCCGGTGGAGCCGAACATGGGCGGCGGGGGCGACCATGCCATGGCCGAGGCTAACGCCATGGACTGCCTCAATACCTAACTTATAAAAATTAACCACCAACTGGGTAACCTCATCACCTATGCAGTCCCACACCGCTAGATAGAACTCCACGTTGAATCCATAATCGACCGAACAGTACTCTACATACAAAATCCTAGTACTTCGAGCACAACTTTGGCCCTCGAGATGAGATCGGATGGGATGACCCAAACTTCAAATATGTACATGTCGACAATACATAACATTTTCATGTAGACCACTTCTTCATTTGAGGCCATCTTAATTAGGTTTTTGACCATGCCAAAATCTGGTGTCAACACGGCACCACTATTATCACAATAGAGTGTCATTGGGTGCATCGCACTTGGGACCACACTAAATTCTTCAAGAAACTTCTTGATCTAGACTACTTCCTTCGAAGCTTCTAAAGTCGCAATATACTCTGCCTCTGTTATAGAATCCGCAACAGTGCTCTCCTTGAAACTTGCCAGCTCGAAAGAGCCGAACGTGAAGACTAGCCCGACAAGAACTTGCCAATTCATTTTGATTTTTGCACCAGGTAAGCATCGTTTGTGCTTGGCACGTCAACCGATGAAAGTAAAATACTACCAGATCCCTCGGTAGGGTTCATGATGATGTCACAAGTACCAGGACAGAGTCTGGACACACAGTTTACCTAGGTTCGGGCCTCCGAAGAGTAATAGCCTACGTCTTGCTTCTTCTTGTTATTCATGGTGAGGGGATACCTCATGCAGAGTATTACAATGGTGTACGGGATTGTTACTGAGAGTTTGGATCCGAGATTGGATGATGATGAGATTCCTAGACCTCCCTCTATAAATGCAGTAGAGGTCTAGGGTTTACATGAGGATAGATGCGATCTAGGGCGTCACCGCCCTCTAATCTTGGAGAGCAAGAAGGTCGTCTCCTCCTCCTAGGGCTTTCTTCTTGTCTTGGGTCAGGCTCCCTTATATAAGCCACCCCTGGTACAGGACCCCGTCACCCACACTCCATGGGCTTGCCGCCACTCGTATGCATCTTGACACAAAAAAAATTGAGCCAGAGCCAGAAGTGGGGCTCGATCCAAAGGAATGCCTAGCAAAAATTAATGTAGCTGGCAATGTGAAGAACGGAGTTGGGGGAAAGATGGTGAAATTGGATGCCATGGCAATAAAGTAGACCTTAGAGAAAGGGTGGATCGGAAAGGTGTGACCTCAGAGGAGATGAAAGAGGAAGACGATGCACTCACCGGCGGGAGGCTCGGGAATCCAGACGAGTAGCGGCCCGTCAGTCCCTTGACGAGCGAAGAGCGGGCCAAGGCGACCTCGGCGCCAAGAAGTACCTGGCGTCCTTTAGGTCGACGATGACCCCCTTGTGCTAGTTGCCTTCTAGTTTTATACAGTTTCCTTATGACTCCCGCCAATAGCCGTATGGCCACCCTTTGAAGCCTTCACCGCCACGGAGGGGACACTTTCACCGCCCATCTCTTTGATGATGGAAGGAACAAGGAAGGATCTTGGGATTTTTCAGGCTCTAGGTCTATGGGTGCTGGAGCTTGAAGATGATGGAGGCAGGGAAGGTTTGTAAGCGTAAAGTTCAACTTCTCTCACCTTCGGCCTTTTATGTGTAATTTAGAATGCCGGTTCAGTGCGACACATGGCATTAATTTCACAGTTTCCCCTTGTGATGTGCGTTAAGTGTTGGAGGTATGCCCTAGAGACAATAATATCATCTATTATTTATCTCCAAGTTCGCAATTATGTTTGTACTCCATGCTATAACTGCAATGGTCCTTGAGTCCGTATATCCATAAAGTCACAGAGGGAAACCCATATGCACGTGTGGAATAATAAACGGTAAAATGTATTCCTAGTCGTGCATCTAATACTATCTCAAGTGTTGCAAGATGGTCACGTTTTCCTGATCATGGGCATGACTATGAGGACAATTTTGAGGACACAATGTTAGAAGAACACATGTGTTGAATCGACCTAAATTGATGTTATGCCATGAGATACATTTGTCACAAGTTAATTGTTTTATAACACAGATTTAGCATTTGCATAAATCCTTAGAACATGAGAGTATCGAGTTCTTTCATACTTGCTTCATGAACTTTGGGGTTAGTTAAATGTCATTCGTAACCGGGTGGCTAGTACGGCGGCTTCAGGTTTATGGAAAAGTATGACAAGGTACTTGATAGCTCAAGATTGGAATTTGCTCCTCGGGCGATGGAGAGATCTTCTTCGGGCCCTCTTGGTGTTATGGTATCCATCATCGTATGGCCAAACACAACGTGCTTTGATCATGGGGATGCCGGAACGCTGGAACAAGAAAATAGAACAACCGGTAACGAGAAAACTAGCATAGTGAACAAGTTGTTGATTCATGGGAATGCTGTTAAATCTCATCTAAGGTATTTGTAACATATCGCGAAGCAACAGGAACAACATTCGGTAATTACAGGTTCGCTCGAATATTCATTCGTGTGGGTATAGGGATCAATATGGATGTCCACGGTTCCGCTATTGATCATTGATCAAAAAGAGTTCCGGTCATGCCTATACTTCACCAATGATCTTTGCCAACGCTACTTCTGCTATGCTACGAGTTGTTAACGATCGGATCAAACCTTGTATGCATCTTCATAGTGGTCCTCGGCTGGTGTGTAGGTTAGATTGTTTTTGTTTTCTATTGCATTACCCTATATTAAGCCCGCGCAAGAATCGAGGGGTCTGTTGATGTGGCCGTTGCAAATCCGGAGCACGATCTCCTTGGTGATTTTACGTTCCAATGGTAGTGGCCTCGAACCGCGCCCATACATTATGATGACATCTGAAAAGACCACACTGTTGAACAGTACGTGGTGGCAGTTCGGTCAAGGTTGTCGAAGCAGTACTAAACAATCATCCTCATCTGAACAATGGAACGCTTCACCGCTTAGGAACCCTGTGTGGGAAAGGACCCTTGAATCCCCAAAAATCCCCGATAATGGACGCTTCTGTTAAAAAGGCGTTGGAAAAACTTCAGGAAGACTCCTGGAATGCTCGAGGTATATGACTCCTCGACCAAGATTTAATCACTTCGGAGAAGCATGTGGGAACTTGGTGAACCAGCTTACAAGACCGAAGACCAAAGAGGGAGCACAACACAGAGGAGCCGAGGAGCGTCCTCGACTTGAAGACCGGTTCAGGGGCTACTGCTGGTGTCTTGTACTAGGGGCTGCCAGCCACGTTGGCTCCCAGCCATATGGACTGCCCAAGGACCCCCTACCCCATGAAGATAAACCAAGTGGGCCTCGTTTGTTGAGCTCAGGAGAGTCAAGATGCAAGATTCTAAGGATTTGACGTGTACACCAAGGATTTAGAGGTAGTCTTCGGCACGATTGCCCTTAGATGCAACCGACCTATGTAAACCCTAGGCACCCCGAGGGGTGAGGACCGTAGACACCAACTCATACACACAGAATCCCGTGGTAGATCACTTGTACTATATACCCCCTCGAAATGAATACAACCAAAGAAGGACGTAAGGTAGTACCTCTTCGTGAGAGTCTGAACCTTGGTGACGTTCACATCAGCGCATACTTTTTCCCTACCCTAGCCGCCGCCACGAACCAGGCCTAGGGAGGCGATTTTCTTCCACCGATCTCCACCGGCGAGGGCGCTGGCCCCCTCTCCCTCCGACTGCTGCTCCGGCGGCAGGAGGGAGGGGGGGACCCCGTTCCTTCGCTATGTAGTTAGGGTTTGGATTTGTAGGTCGTGGTGCGCCGTTGGGGTGGTGGGAGCGGCGTCCGGACGAATAAATCTGCCTCAACTCCACTCCCACACCGGCGGTGTCCTTCATGACAGCGTCTCGGAGTTGTTGGCATCGTGTGTTTGCCGATCCTTCAGATCGGCGGCGTTAGGGTTCATGGATGGTGTCGGCGAGACGGCGGCGGCGGCTCCATTAGGTGTGTCTCTCCTTCTGCTCTGTCCCCGTTGCTGCGGTGTTGTCTCCGACGTCATGGTGGAGCAGGAAGGTTTTGTCGTCAAGGAGTACGCGCAGACGGTTGTCTACGCAAGTGACAGCTGGAAGATGGTGCATCTTGTGCTGGGTTTGTGGTTGGAGGCTGACAATTCTGGTTTCCTCCTCCGACGTCGTAGTCGTAAGGGGGTGTCAGTTCTGGAGTTCGATGGCGTGTCCGGGGACACGTTGCCCTGGTCTGATTCTTTCAACGGTAATGGTTTTGCTTCAGGCAAACTACTTTGGAGGTCCGTAAAGCTGTTGATCAGCGATGGAGCCGCGTCAAGCTCGGGTGAAGAGGTGATATGTCTCCTTTTCCTTAGTGGAGAGGGACAGGCGCTGGTTTCTTGCATAGGATTATCCTATTTTTTCAGTCCTGTAATATCGATGTTTACGTGGCTTGTAACTGAATTTTTATGTTATTAATGAGACACGTATTATTATGCAAAAAAAAAAAGTCTGAACCTTGGTAAACTCACGTGTCCTTGTTACCATCTTGCCAAGACTACCAGCTCGGGATCCCCTACCCGAGATTTGCTGGATTTCACTCCATCACTCCCTGCATATGAAAGCATGGATGCAATACCAGATAATTTCTTGTCCACTATGCATATGATTGGCGTGAGATCATCATTCCTAGGTCTAGTATCATCTATAGTTGTTAAAGAATTAGGACCGAATAAAAGGTAGTACAATGCCCATTATATTTAGTTCTCACAAGTTCCTATAGGTTGCTAGGACCGGACCAGAGCATGGGCCATAGGAATTACCTCAAATACTAGACCGCCAGGACTATATTTCGCTCGCATTGATTCCTATTAGGAATCGCCTACGGACGGGAGCATCCAGATTGGCCCAACATTGTAGCCGGACACGAGGCTTTTTCTGTTTTTTCTTTCTTTTGGTTTCTCCATTGTGTAGCATGGTTTTCCTATGGTTTTTCATTTTTCATTTTCCTTTCCTTTTTTCTTTGGTGCTCTTCCCTTTTCTTTTTTTTGTTTTCCATCGGTATTCTTTGTTTCTTTTTCAGTTTTTGCCTATTTCCTTCATTTTTTTCTTTTCCTTTTCTTTTTTCAACACATGTCTCTATTTTTCATACACCATTGTACATTTTTGTATCCATTATGCATATTTTTTATATATTTTTAACATTTTTAAAATTCATGATTATCATTTTTTCAAACATATGCTTTGATGTCTACTTTTTTCATACACGTCGTACATTTTTCGTATACATCTAAAACATTTTTTATAAACGGTTTTCACATTTTTCAAATAGATGATTAACGTTTTTTTCACAAAAAAACATGTTTTGAGCTTTTTTATGAATACATGTTAGACAATTGTCAAATACACATTGGAAAAAAAAACTTGTGATAAAAAATTAACCATGAAAACATTTTATTACATTGTACAAACATGTTTTGAAAATATCACTAACACATTTTTGAAACTTGTCAATATTTTTTCAAATGTAAAGTACATATTTTTTTTAAATACACAAATTTTAAAATTTCACGTAAATGTTTTGTGAAATACATGATATTTTTTAAATGTCCCAACCAGTTTGTGTACACGTGATTAACGTTTTCTACTTTTTAAATTCATATTGTTCCTTTTTTAAAGTATGATAAGCATTTTCAAATGCAAGTAAAAATATACAAAATTTTATGTAAAATGTTTTTGATAATATGCATTTACAATATTTCAAATAATAATCATAATTTACAGAATAAATCTAAAGAGGACCCCACTACGTAGCGGCGCCGCACCTGGGTCTTGCCGTGCGGCGGCCGAGCTAATGCAACATTAGTGCGCATGCAAAATTAGTGTGTCCCTCTAGTCGCTTACTCGCATTACTTCAAATAGGCATACTCGCATTACTTCAAATAGCTTGGACATGCGGCGGCAAATCCCCCCTCTCTACCAGGCATGCATGCAATGACGTCATCAAGATTCCCTTCAATGTTTGAATTTCAAAAGGTTTTATCTCTAAAACAGTTAATTTGATCGATGATCTGTTTTCACAATTGACTTTGTCGCGATGAGATCTTTGAAACTAGATCCCATATTGGCATGTTTTGGCAACTTTTTTTTTCTGTCCATATTTGCCACATTGTTGCACTTACTTGTCATATTTGTAAACACTTACTTGCCTGGTAAAATATAACTTAATTGCCATGTTTTACAATTGCATGTAAAAAATGACAACTTGCCATAATTAATCTAACAAGCATAAATACATTATTTTTAGCAATTGCATGTAAAAAATTGACAACTCATCATATTTAAAACTGAGAAGCACAACAAATCATTTTTTGGCAATTACATGTAAATATTTGGCAACTCATCATATTTAAAACTGGCAAGCACAACAAATCATTTTTTGACAATTACATATAAAAAATTGGCAACTCATCATATTTAAAACTGGCAAGCACAACAAATCATTTTTTTGTCAATTACATGTAAAATAACTGGCAACTCATTCTTTTTAAAGCTTCAAGCACAACGAATCATTATTGACAATCACATGTAAATATGACAAAATCATATAGTTAAACTAGGAAAGCACAACAAATCGTTTTTAGCAAATCATGTGTAAAAATGACAATTCGACATAGTTAAATTGGCAAGCACAACCTATGACATGGTATTGTATCATGTACAATATAAAAGCTACCTTTAATATGCATGCGGATTGAGATGTGATATTACAGTGTCTAACAAGGCAGCAGGTGAAAAACGACAAATTAAATACGGTCACTGTTAAAAAATTGCAGCTAGTTCAGATCCCTCACTTAGCAAAATACTATTATTAGTAAAGGACTGAAACACATCGTAGTTGAGCACTTTTTTTTTTTTTTTTTTTTTTTTAGAAAAGGAGTATGCACCCCCGGCCTCTGCATCTGGACGATGCATACGGCCACTTTATTAATTATTAAGCACAAAAGACCTTATAAAGTAGTACATCAGTAAGCCTGAAGCCACCATCTAGGCAACATCTGTCGCTACTCCTATCCCCTTGATGCAGTGGTGCCGAATGTCCGAACCTAATACCAAACAGACATCGCACCAAATCCTAACATCTAATGCCGGATGCCCCATCCTAGCCACATACCGGGACTGGGTCACACACCGGTCCGGCGCACTCACCGAGGCTGCCGCCGCCTTCTTCCACCAATCCATCTCCAGAGCAGGTACTGACGCACAGACCTTGCCAGGCCTGCCGTCGACGCCACCATGGCGCCAGACAGCTCGACCACCCTGCGCTCGTCCATCCAGCCGCATCCGTCGTCGATATGCAGCTGCACCATGCCGCCAACACTCGTCGTCAATGACGCGGTAGATACAACGCCGCACCACCTGGCAACCTCCACACCATCGCCACTGCTGGAGCTACTCGGAGCCCACCATCCACAACATCTCTCCCCCGAACAGCAGGTCCTCCCAAGACGGCGCCTCCATGGAGGATACGACGCGCAGGACGCCGCCGCCGCCCAATCCCGACTGAATTTTGGACTTTCGTCCGGGAGGGGTTCGGGGGTGGATAGGGGAGACCTCGGCTTCGCCTCCAGGGAGGGTAACGGCGTCGAGTGACGTCGCCGATGCCGGGCCGAACAAGCCGACCAAAGTTTCCTCCGGTCCCCATCCTATGCCACCAAACCTCCGTGTACTCCGGATCCGGCAAGCCACGATCCGAAACCCGCGAGGATGAAAGAGCCATGGGGCTCAACCCACCAGAAAGGAGGATCGAGAAGAACTACTCGTAGATCTCCAGACGCCAAATCTAACGATCCGACGTGGCCAGCGACGATCATCACCACCCCGCGGCGGCCGACGGAGTCCGAAGATAGGATCCAGATGGATCCGATCTGGATCCGGCGGCACCCGCGACCACCGGTCAGGCCAACGCAGCCACCACCTCACGACACGCAGGTCGCCACCGCCGCGCCGCGCACGACGCCGACGGGAGACCCGCCCACCGCGCCGCCGGACCCCACGTTCGCCCGGTGTTCCTCTGGATCCCGCTGTCCCACGCCAGCCAAGACGGAGAGGAAGGGGAGAAGCCCCGCCGCCGCCTAGCCGGCCAGGCTTCGCCCGGCGGCGCTGCGGACGACGGCGAGGAGGGAGAGAGGAGGAGGAGACTCGAAGGGCGGCGGCTAGGGTTTTCCCCCCGGGGAGCACTGTAGCACACAAGACGCATATGTTTGCATGACTTTTGTAGCGATTAGCAAAAGTACCGTAGCCACGACAGGGACGCATGCACGCATGCAGAAGTATAGTACTCCCTCCGTTTTTTTAGTCATATAAAGTTTGGTCAAAGTCAAGCTTTGTAAAGTTTGACTAACTTTATATTAAAAAATATCAACATTCATAATATGAAAATCAATATCATCAGATGCACCACGCAATGTATTTTTCATACTATATAGTTTTAGTATTGCGGATGTTCATATTTTTTAATACAAATTTGGTCAAACTTTGTGTAATTTGACTTTGACCAAATCTTATACGCTTAGTAAAAACAAAACGAAGGGAGTACGCGCGAGGCCTGGTGCCCGCATGCATTGCGCGCGCCCGCCGCACGGGAAGTCCGTTGTGCGGCGCTTCTAGTTAGATTTCCCCATCAAATATGAGAGTAAAAAAGAAAAAAAGTCATGCGATTACTGGGCCGGCCCAATACCTACTCCCCGCAGGCGAGCTGTGGTAGGACTTCCCCTCAAAAGAAAAGCTGTGGTTCCTCAAAAAAGAGAAAAAGCTGTGGTAGGACTCGCTGCAGGTGGGACATAGCCACGCCCATAGGAGACTCCACACGCACTACGACTTGCGGACAAGTCCGGTCCAGAAACGTTCGAGTTCACGAACGCGTGTTATGCAGCGATGCAACGAACCACAAAGTATAAAGGATACGGAAGGTGGCCTGATCGCTTAACAGGAGTATAGTTGGACCAAACATCGATATATATAATCCCGACGGCGGCTGCGGCAAGAGCGATGGATGGCGGCGACATCGAGAGCGGAGGCAGCGGCGGCGTTTGGATGGTGGAGGCGGAGACGGACAACTGTGGTCGGTTCAGGGTTACCTTTGCCGTGGGCCTAGTGACTCTGTCGATTGTGGCATTCTCCATATACCTAATGGGTGGTCCAGACGCGTTTAACCCTGACGCTCCAAAGCCAGCGAACATGTTTGTTTACGTCGCCGGCATTATATGCCTCGTAGTAGGGGTCTGTTTCTTCCTGCTCTTTGGAAGTCTCATCCAGGAGTGGGAGTTTGGCCATCCTGAGGGACGTAGACTTGTAGATAAGTTCATGATGTAAGAGCATCTACAACCGGATATGACAAATTCGGTCCCTCAAACGACCGCGGACGCGCCTATGACAAATCCGGTCCCTCAAACGCCCGGGGACGCGCCTGGACGCGTCCGCGGGCACTGACCGGGCACGCCTCAAATCCGCTCGTTCACATCCGTCTCCCTCATATTCGAACCCCTATTTCCATACTACCCATGCGACGTGGATCAAATTACGTTGATCAACCGCAGGACATATGAATCCGGACAGCAGATAGCATCACATTGCAACAAAACATCCACCAGTTCATACATACGACGGGCAAATTTAAAACTAAACTAATCTAACTAGTACTTGCGGGCCGGACCTTTCCCCTGGCGGTCGCCGGCGTAGCTGTAGCCGTCGGCGACGGGGGGCTGGTCGTCGTCGTTGGAGGAGGAGGAGCCGTCGTCGTCGTCGTCGGAGGAGTCGGAGACGATCACGAGGTCCTTCAGCCACTCCGCCGCCCGGTCCTGCCGGCGCTTGAGCTTGGCCAGCTTGGCCCGCTCCTTCGTCGTAACCGCCGCGAGCCGCTCGGACCCCTCAATGGCGATGCGGAGGGCCTTGGCGTTCTTGCGGCGTAGCCTTCTCGCGTCCGACTCCGTCGTCGTGAGTGACCGGCGGCAGACCCACGCGAGAAGGTGGTCCTCATCCAGATCCGCTAGAGCCCGCGCCCGCTCCTTCGCCGTCTCCGCGGCCTCCCTGTCCCTCCGCCGCTGCCTCTCGCGGCGGGCGGCGCGCGCCTCCAACTCCGGCGTGCGCGTCCGGGCCGGAGGGGCGGGCACAAGCACCCACTGCTGCCCCGCAGGGGGAGCAGCGGCGGGCGGAGGGAGGGCACGGCGGGAGGGAGCCCGCCCCGCCGGTGCGGACTGGGCTGGCCATCGGTCGCCGCTGCCCATGGCACGGGACGGGCCAGCGCCGGCATCCGAAATGCGCCGACGGGGAGCGGGCGGCTGCGAGGACGCTCCCGATCCGGAGCTGCCTCCGGTCTCCGCCTTCGACCGCTCCAAGGCGATGCGGAGAGCCAGCTTGTACTCCGGATCGGAGTCACCGGAGGCGCTGCCGGAGCTCGACATGCTCGTCGGCAGGGGAGAGGAGCGGGCGGAGAGGGGAGAGGAGCGGACGGAGCGAGAGCGAGTGAGCTAGGGTTTCGCCAGACGAGGGTTTTTAGTGGGACAGGGTGGGGTCGGGGTGGGCCGGGCTTGTCAGGCGGACGCGCCCGGGCCACCACATATCCACCCCATATTTGGGATGGATATGGGGGGTGCCGGACAGTCCGGACGTTTGAGGCCCGTTTGAGGGGTCCGTCTAGATCAAATTTTTTTTACCGGACACTGACCGGCAGCCCGCCCAGACGTATGAGGCGTGTTTAAGAGGTCCGGTTGTAGATGCTCTAACTGCACAAGTATACCTAGTACGTGTTGTGTTCTTTATCGATTAATTTTCACCCGGCCGGCTAGTATACTTGCCGTGTGTGTAATAAGATGTATGGTTCTTACTGGCTACTGGATGATAGAATTTGCAGTCGGTCATAATCTTGTGTTGTTCGAGACTGTTGAGCGTGCTATGTACACGTATATACACATGTACTTTAATCTCCTTTCATCTCATTAGCGTTTAGTCTTAGACGTGATGATTTCTTCATGTATATCTATATATTGGCACTAAACGCCTGTGAATATATGTGATTTGCATCCTATCAATCCTTTACATGATATCAGCCTAGCTCGACCTACCCTAGCGCCGCCGCTTCCTCCAAGCTACCTCCGCCTCTAACCTACCTCGTTGAGCCGCTGCTGCTTCTATCGCAGCCGCGCCGCTGCCCACCCTCCCAACCCACGCCGTTGTTGCCTTCCCTCGAGGCCGTGTTGTTGCCTCATCATTCCCCTCTGTCGTCGCTTCCGCCCGCACCCACCTCCTGCTGCACCACTCCTCTCCTACCCGCCCAACATGTCGCACCGCTGCTGCTGCTACTACCACCCACCCGACCGCTGTTGCACCCAAACCCTAAACCCCTCTCTAACCTTAGCAGCCTCAGAACCCAACTTGGTGGACTTCTCTGGCAACTCCTCCCTCTCCAGCAGTAGCAATCCCTTCGCCGTTCCACCCGCCCCATTGTCCGCTAGCATCCGGGATCTTCCAATCTTTGATCATATCCCGGTGAAACTCTCCTACACCGAGGCCATTTTGTACGCAAGGAGGACGTACTTCGGTCTTCTCTTCCACAAGAACAATCTCTGTGACCACGTCTGACGACACTGTTGGTTTTGTTAAAATATGGGGTGGGCTTTAGGCCCATCCAACAATTTCTGAAAATCTCTAAGGGCCCATGTAGGTGTCATGACAGGGGGATGGTGGGAAGTTTAGTACCACCCCGAAAGTTGGAGAGGAGTTGTTATTGGAGCTTGAGAAGAGAAGTGGCCCTCGCGCACTCCTCATCCGTCGCCCGCCTCGTCACGACGCGGGTTGCGGGAATGAGCTGAGCTCATACCTATGCGCTTATTTTTGCCGGTCAGGAACGGGGACTCCATAACAGACGCGCCACGATCTGAGACGTCGGATCGTGCGCTATTGCCGACTCGAACGTGGGTCTAGCCCACGTCTCTCCACCCAGACGTGCATATATGTGTGAGGCATCGGCCAACCCTTGCTACCACGGACAGATCACATCTACTTCACGCGCACCGCCCCTGTCGTTCCTTTCGCTGTCGTTGCCGCCGGATACTCCATCCCGTTCACCGCGTACATGGTTAACGGGAGAGCAGGCCTCCGAAACCCCGCCTCTCTATCCTGTACGGGAGAGGGGCGATTAGGTTTTTGGGGAGCGATCCTATGCGACTGCCCGCCTCCGTTCGACTACTTCCATTACGTCTGTGTCGTCGTCCTTATCATGTCTCAACCATCCGAAGCCGACCGTTTTGCCGCTGAGAAGGTCGAAGCCGACAAGAAGGCACCGAGGAAGCCATCGCCGCCGCTGCTGCTGCTATGGCCAACTGCCCTACTGGAGGGTATAACTCGCTTATCCCGCTCCTGCTTATTACTATGTTAGCCGGACTAGTGATCTGTGTAGATGTTTCTACTATCTGTCTAGTACGTGATAATATGATCAAATATCAGTATGTGCTTAGTACTGTTTGTGTAATACTCATGATTTATTTTTGGATTAATTTAATCAAAAAATTGCATATTTACTCAACAATCCAAAAACCTAATTTGTGTAGGCAATTCGGCCCATGGCTTTGTCGCTGCACTAAAAACGGATAAGTTTACCGGTACATACCTTAAGTGTTGGTATAGACCAAAACCACCTTATGGCTCACAGCTATGAACGAGTTCTGGGTCCCCGATGTTACTCCCGCGGGAACGATTGCTCCTTATAGGGAGAAGGCGTTCAGGGAGGCCACCGTCGCGTTTCTCGGAGCAGTTCTTAGTGTGATCGGAGATAAGTTGGTCGATGCATATTTACATATGCAGGTTACCAAGGAACTGCGGGAGGCACTCGAATCTAAATTTGGCACAACCGATGCTGGTAGCGAGAAGTATGCCATCGATAAGTTTCACGATAACAAAATGACCGAGAACCGTTCTGTATTGGAACAGGCTCATGAGATACAATGCATAGTTAAGGAGGTTGAGCTTCTTAAGTGTGTTTTACCGGGAAAAATTGTCACGGGTTGCATCATCGCTAAGCTCCCAAATTTCTGGTGGAACTTTGCTACAACTCTGAAACATCAGGGACGAGAATTCTCAGTTGAGGATGTCTTCGGTCATCTGAGTGTTGAGCAGAACTCGAGAGAAAAGGGCTCGCATGGAAAAGGGACCGATGGAACTTCTGTTGCCAATATGGTATGGAGGGGTTCCAACTTCCACAAGTTCAAGGGAAAGAACAGTGTCCAACAGAATACCGACTTTAAGAAGAAGGGTAAGAAGACCTTCAAGAAGGACAAGAAGAAAGGTGGATGCTTCACTTGTGGTTCGGAGGAACATTGGGACAACAAGTGCCCAAAGAAGTTCAAGAAGCAAGGACAGGACTCAAAGTCTGTCAACATGATCGTGGGCAACAATGTGAGTGGTGCATATGGGTACGGTAATTATTTTACTGTATTTTTAGTTTGCCAGTGTACTGATTGATGGGTTGAGACATGTGCAAATATTCATGTGTGTGCTGACATCTCACTGTTTTGTTCTTACCAGGCCACATGTCAAGGGTCTGTATTGATGGGGAATGGCGTGAGTGCTTCTGTTCGTGGTGTTGGCACGACCGATCTGAAGTTTACTTAGAGAAGGATCGTGCAGCTGAAGAATGTGCAACATGTCATCTCCATCATGAAGAATCTCGTTAGTGGCTCCCTTCTGTGTAGAGAAGGGTGTAAGTTTCTCTTCGAGTCTAATAAAGTAGTTGTTACAAAATATGGACTTTTTGTTGGAAAAGGTTATGAATGCGGAGGTCTGTTCCGCCTTTCCCTCGTGGGTTTTTGTAATAAAGTCATGAACAATATTCATTCGAGTGTTAATGAATCTGAAGTTTGGCATTCACGTCTTTGTCACATTAGTTTTGGTGTTATGACGCGGCCAGATAAGTTGAATTTAATCCCGAATTTCACTTTAGCCAGAGGTTATAAGTGTCATTCGTGTGTGCAAGCAAAACAACCTCACAAGACTCACAAGGCTGCAGAGGAGAGACACTTGGCGCCATTAGAACTCATACATTCTGATCTCTATGAGATAAATCGTATGTTGACTAAAGATGGAAAAAATATTTCATTACATTTATAGATGACTCCACTAGATATTGCTATGTGTATCTTTTAATACTAAAGATGAGTCTCTACACTACTTTAAAATCTATAAGGCAGAAGTTGAGAACCAACTTGAAAAGAAAATTAAATGAGTCCGGTCAGATTGTGGTGGAGAGTACTTCTCTAATGAATTTGATTGTTTCTGTGCGGAACATGGTATTATTCATGAGAGTATGCCTCCTTATCCCCCCTAGTCAAGCAAGGTTGCCGAATGAAAAAAATCGTACTCTAACGGATTTGGTTAATGACATGTTAGATACATCGGGTTTATCCAAGGCATAGTGGGGGGAGGCTATATTGACTTCATGTCATGTCGTGAATAAGATTCCGACAAAAGATAATGAGGTCACTCCCTATGAGCATTGGTCGAAGAAAAGGACGACACTCTCCTACTTACGCGCTTGGGGCTGTTTGGAGAAAGTCAATGTGCCGATCCCGAAAAAGCTCCAATTTCTTGGAATTTCTAGCTGTCTCTTCCTATTCCTAGCTTTAGGTGATCTGTATGGTGGGATTTCTAGTTGTCTCTTCCTATTCCTAGCTGTTCATGTAGCCTGATTCCCCCTCCCCTCCTGTTACAGTAAGGTATGTACTTGTTGTTAGATTGATTATTGCTAGATATTGTGGTACTTCTTAGAGCATCTCCAACAAGCGCCCAAAAAACGCCCCGCGCTGCAAAATTTCCTGTTTTAGCGCGCGCAGCGGAACTGGGCGCTCCAGCGGCCGCCCAAAAACCACGCGCGCGGCATAAGTGCTTCCGCGCACGGTGCGAAACGGCATCGCGCGCCGCTTATTTGGTGCGCCCGCTCCCGCGCGCGGAAGCACTCGAGCATTCACGCCTCGTCTCCCACCTCCCTCCACCCCAGCGCACGCGCCGCCGCCGCGCCACCCATTTGCTCCGGCGACCCGACGACGTTTCCCCGACCTATCCCGTGCCGCTGCAGCTTCCTCCCCTTCCCTCTAGTCGCCGCCGGCCCTTGCGCACGCCATTCCTGCGGCGAAAAGCGCTCGGCCGCCCATCGGCCCTCGGCGCCCACAAGGTGTTCGACAGAACGCCCACAAGGTATATATTGCTCAAACTACACATTTTTTACATTAATTTGATGCTTGTTGTTCGTAGTTTTTATAGACTAGTTTAAATTCAATATTGTAGATGAGTTCATCATATAATTCTTCCGAAGAAGAATTTGATATTGAAGAGGAAGAGGACCTTGCAATCATCGTAGCTATGCACATCAATAAAAAACCGAAGCATGATGGCTCGGTTATGGGTCGGCAGAAATTTTGGAGGGACAAGATCGATGCCGACAACAGATTGATGAGGCACTATTTTGTGGAGAATCCCACATACCCCGAGTCGTATTTCCGGCGCCGTTTTAGGATGAGCACCGGGTTGTTCAGGCGCATCGTAGAGAAACTAGCGAGCCATGATCGTTTTTTTCAGCAAAGGAGGAGTGCCGCCGGAAAACTCGGGCATAGCACCTTTCAAAAGGTGACAGCCGCTTTGCGTATGTTAGCATACGGTATTCCGACTGATCTAGTTGATGACCACTTGGCCATGGGTGAGAGTCAAGACATCATGTGTGTCAAGCGCTTTGAAGTCGGAATTGTGCAAGTGTTTGGCCCAGAGTATTTGAGATCTCCCAATGCTGAAGACGCCGCAAGGCTTTTGGAGATGAACAAAGCTCGCGGGTTCCCAGGTATGCTTGGCTCAATAGATTGCATGCATTGGAGTTAGAAGAACTGTCCTAAGGCATGGCATGGACAATTCCACGGCGCGAAAAATGGTTCCACTATAATCCTTGAAGCGGTGGCCGATCAAGAGACTTGGATTTGGCATGCTTTCTTTTGGAATGCCTGGATCTTTGAATGACATCAACGTTGTTAATCGGTCACCACTGATGAATAAGATTGCAAATGGTGATCTGCCACCGATACAGTTAGTAGCAAATGGCCATACATACAACTATGCCTACTATCTTGCGGATGGCATCTATCCAAAGTGGCAAACATTTGTGAAGCCGTTGAAAAAACCGCAAGGTAAGAAAAATCTAGATTTTCACAATGCTCAGGCGGCGGCTAGGAAAGATGTGGAGAGAGCATTTGAGATTTTGCAAGCACAATTTGCTATTGTGAGAGGACCGGCTAGATTTTGGGATCAAAAGATCCTTTGGTACATCATGCACGCTTGTGTGATCATGCATAATATGATCATCGAGAATGAACGTGGCCAAAATTTAGACTACTGTCAGTATGAGCTCTTGGGACATCCCATGCGAGTGCGGCGGAGTGCTGCGAGGGTGGCACGATTTGTTGTTGTAGGATCACTAGAAGTGTGTCTAGAGGCGGGAGGGTAAATAGACTACTAGCAGGAATTTAAAACCTAACCTTTTCCCAAGTTAATTGGTTGGCAGATTTTAACAATTATAGCAAGTCTAGCACACCCTACACATGCATGTCAACAAATATGGCAGCGGAAGGTAAAGACATTTCACGTGAAGTAAAGAGTTGAGATAGGGAGATCAAACGCATGAGGGACACGAAGATTTTTCCCGTGGTTCCGATAGGTGGTGCTATCGTACGTCCACGTTTATGGAGTCTTCAACCCACGGAGGGTAACGGTCGCGAGAGTCCACGAAGGGCTCCACCCATAAGGGTCCACGAAGTAGCAACCTTGACTATTCCATAACGGCTTCCGTCCACGAAGGACTAGCCTCACTATGGGTAGATCTTCACGAAGTAGGCGATCTCCTTGCCCTTACAAACTTCTTAGTTCAACTCCACAACACGAAGTAGGAGGCTCCCAAGTGACACCTAACCAATCTAGGAGGCACCACCCTCCAAAAGGTAATAAGCTCGGCAATGTCGATGAACTCCTTGCTCTTGTGCTTCAAGATGATAGACTCCTCAACACACAATCACTCTCTCATAGATTTGGCTATGGTGAAAGAGATTGATTTGGTGGAAAGCAACTTAGGGAGGCTAGAGGTCAAGATTCATATGGTTGGAGTGGAATAGCTTGATCTCAACACAAGGGTAGGTGGCTCTCTCTCAGAAAATATGATGGGGCAAGTATGGAATAGTTCTGAGTGCTTCTCTTTCGAGTGGGTGGTGGTGAAGGGGTATATATAGGCATCTCCAAAAATCCAACCATTACACCTAAAGTGACCAACTCGGTGACACCGATGTGTGAATCTCGGTGGTACCGAAGTGACCAAAAGGTGACGACTTTTGAATCTCGGTGAGACCGGTATATAAAACTCGGTTGCACCGATTAGGTGACCAACGGTCAGATTGCGCAACTCGGTGACGCTGATCCAACGAACTCGGTGGTACCGATTTTGTGAATCGAAGTAATAGAAAGTTGGCAATCCAAACTCGGTGGCACCGAAGTGGAATCGGTTGCACCGATGTGCTAGGGTTTGGCATGGGTCTGTCTGAGTTTGGGAATCGGTGGCACCGAGTGGAAAGTGTTGGTTGCACCGATTTTGGATATTTGACTTTGGACAGACTTTTGTGGAAGAGCTTGTGGGTGTCTTTGGTGACTATCACTTGTGCACGTGGAGCATCTTGTTCACCAACAGTACCTTACCCCCTTTTAATAGTATTGGCTTTCCTATGGACCCAAAGTGATTTCTCACAAAGTAAAATGTTGAGTCCTCTTGCTTGAAGCTTTGCCAATCCATTTCCTTGCATCTTGGGGTATTTCCACAATCTCCATTATCCTTTTGCCAACCCTCTATGTGGACTTCATCTGAAATACACTAGTTAAAAGTATTAGTCCAAGAGACAATGTATGTTGTCATGAATTATCAAAACCACCAAGGGAGCATGTTGTGCTTTCAATCTCCCCCTTTTTGGTAATTGATGACAACATACAATCAAAGCTTCAAATAAAGATGTGCATGGATATAATGAAGACTTTGAGAGACACATGACTTAGATTAGCTCCCCCTAAATGTGTGCAATCCCTTTAAAGGATAGTTGCTTTGAAATGCATGGACACACATATAGTAGAAGGGATATAATGAGTCATGTGTATCTTGGCTATATGCATCAAATGTATATGAATGAGATGTATCCTTGTTCAAGACTTCACTCTTGCAAACAATATGTGCAAGAAGCAAGAGATCATCTTGATCAAAGATATGATGCATATACTTACCTTGAGTTTTTGAGCATTCTTGTAGTAGAAATACACTTGAGAAAACAATGTTAGGAAACACAAGAGTATTCTACCAATCAAAAGCAATAGAGCTCAATAGTACCAAGATATAGAGAACATATAGAAAATAGTATTCCTTAAAATTGATATGTCTCCAAGATCATTTAGATCTTTCTCCCCTTGATATGAAATAGTAGGTCATCCTCTCCCTCTGAATCTTAGCATGTAGATATTGGGATTGGATAGGGTGAGACAAGTCTAACATGAGAAATCAAATAAGAGTATCAAATTAGAATAAGATTAGGCAAGAGAATAAACTTCTCCATAACAGAACTTCTCCCCCTACTTTGGTATTCTCCCCTTGTCTATATAAGTATAAACTTTGATACTCTCCCCCTTGATTATAGCCCCCCCTTTGCATAAGCATGTATCTCCCCCTTTAGTATTGAAACTTTGGTATTTCTCCCCCTTTGGCATTAATTTCCAAAAAGGTCATACATAGGGTCAGACACAGGGATCATTAATTAAGAAGGGATCCTTGAGAACAAGGGTCATTGAGTGTAGGGTTCACAGAAATGAGAATCATAGATAGCATTAAAAACCGAGGGAATCATGGAAAATAATTTCTCTTCCTTTGGCTGATCTGAGAGCTTGTAAGACTTCTCCTCCTTTGAGTTAGGGATCCTTGAATAAAGTTTCTCCCCCCTTTTTTTAATGAAGGGATCATCGAAGAATTGAATATATCACAATAGGATCTCTAAGGAAACAAGGTTTTGTAATTATGGACACAAATAAGAGAAGAAATCAATCGGTGACTCCGAGACAAACAAGTCGGTGGTACCGAGATGATGTTTTGCAGCTCATCTGCTAATTCGGTAGAACCGAGTTATTTGTATCGGCGGCTCCGAGGCTAAAACAGAAACTTGGCAATGTTTGAGAGACTTGCAAATAAATTTAGAAAACTTTTAACAAAGTGTCAAAAGAAATTTTCAAAGGGAATGCAAAGGACTTTACAAAGAGATATCAACTAGATAAGATTTGAGTGGTTCGAAGAAATCTTGCAAAATAGAGAATGAACCAACCAAGATTCTTAACTAGATGATGGGCGCTGACTAGGTCACCTATATTAGAGTATATTGACGTAGGAGCCAAGCAAGAATACTTGATCATAGGTCATACTCATCGTTAAGCTCAAAATGGGGTTACCATTTTTCGATTAAGCATTTTAATGTCTTCATATCACTTGAGTTGCTTTACCTCATGACTTGGAGTAAAGCCTTTTCAAGGATATGAGTACATACCTTAGAGTGATGTTGATGACATGCCTTGTAGGTGAACTTGTTGAGGATGCTCGAGGTTGATGAAGATCATCTTGAGTTGGGAGCAATCCTTCTCGTTTTAGTACACTTGTCACTTACATAGGTTAGTCAAGCAAGGAAGAACAATATATATCCATTTGACATGATATCAATTTAGAATTAGCGAATATGATCACATCAAATATATGTCAAGGATATGGTTGAGTTGTATTCTTTCTTCCATCATCAAGAGAGCTTGTGGATACTTGGTCATGACAAGATTGCTTATGATTGGAGTTTTTGGCAATCTTGTGGAATGAAGCTCTTCCAAGTACCTACAAAAGGTTAGATGCAATACAAGGGAGCATAAAATTCCATGGTATAAGATATCATGTTAAGAGTATCATGGAAGTATAAAGAAGGGTCATGCCCTTGCATGCATAACAGCGAGTCTTAGCTCAAGTTTGAAGCATCAATGATGTTCAACTCACTCCTCAAGTGACAAAATGTTTTCTCATCAAGTGGCTTAGTAAAGATATCAGCCAATTGCTTGTTAGTACGAACATGCTTAAGATCGATATCTCCTTTGGCAACATGATCACGAATGAAATGATGTCTAACTTGAATATGTTTAGTTCGAGAGTGTTGCACAGGATTATGACCAATTTTAATAGCACTTTCATTGTCACAAAGTAATGGAACATTTTTAACATGAATTCCATAATCCTTAAGCGTTTATGTCATCCATAGTAATTGTGCACAACATGATCCGGCAACTATATACTCAGCTTCGGCAGTAGATAGATATACCGAGTTTTGTTTCTTGGAGGACCAAGACACAAGAGATCTACCAAGAAATTGACAAGTACCCGAGGTGGATTTTCTATCAACCTTGTCACCGGCATAGTCCGAGTCGGAATAGCCAATAAGGTTAAAAGAAGATCCCTTGGGATACCAAATGCCAAAGTTTGGTGTTTGTATCAAATATCTCACAATACGTTTCACGGCCAAAAGATGACACTCTTTAGGTGCAGCTTGATATCTAGCACACATGCAAACACTAAGCATAATATCAGGACGGGAGGCACATAGATATAGCAATGAACCAATCATAGATCGATAGACTTTTTGATCAACCGGTTCATCCTCCTTGGTAAGATCAACATGTCCACTAGTAGGCATAGGAGTTTTCATACCTTTGCACTCTTGCATGTTGAACTTCTTGATCAAGTTCTTGGTATACTTAGTTTGAGAGATGAAAGTTCCTTCTCTTGTTTGCTTGATTTGCAAACCAAGAAAGAATTTCAGCTCACACATCATGGACATCTCATACTTATCGGACATCAACCTTCCAAATCTTTCACTAAATTGTGGGTTAGTAGATCCAAAGATAATATCATCCACATAGATTTGGCACACAAATAATTCACCATTAACTCTCTTAGTGAATAAGGTTGCGTCAATTTTACCAATTTCAAAACCCTTTTCAATAAGAAACTTCGTTAAGCATTTGTACCAAGCACGAGGGGCTTGTTTAAGACCATAAAGGGCTTTACGAAGCTTGTAAACATGATTAGGTTTCTTAGGATTCACAAAACCAGGTGGTTGCTTAACATAGACCTCTTCTTCAATCTCACCATTTAAAAATGCACTTTTAATATCCATTTGACAAAGTGTGATATCATGGTGATTAGCATAAGCAAGAAGAATGCGAATAGATTCAAGTCTAGCGACGGGGGCATAGGTCTCACTGTAGTCCATACCTTCGACTTGCGTATATCCTTGGGCTACGAGACGTGCCTTGTTGCGTACGACTTGACCAACTTCATCTTGCTTATTCCGAAACACCCATTTGGTTCCGATGATGTTGTGCTCATCCTCGGGCTTCTCCACGAGTGTCCACACTTCGTTCCTCTCGAAGTTGTGAAGCTCTTCATGCATTGCGTTCACCCAATCCGGGTCTTCAAGAGCTTGTTCTACCTTCAAGGGTTCAATGCTAGAGATGAAAGAATAATGCTCACAAAAGTTAGCTAGGCGAGTTTTAGAGCGAGTGATTCTCCCGGTTTGTATGTCACCAAAGATTTGGTTTAGGGGATGGTTCTTGGTCACTCTCGCTCGAACTTGGGGTAGCTTAGGCTTGTTGGATGGTGGAGCTTCTTCATCATCATCATCTTCATCTTCGTTGTTGTTGAAGGTGTCGTTCCCTTGAGGTGGTGGTGAAGGAGGTTGTGGTGGATCTTCATGGTGTACTTCCTCCTCTTCATCATCTTGTCGTGTACCACTTGTGGATGCCTCCATGTCGTGTTGAGGTTCACCTTGACGTGAAGTAGGGGCTTCCACTTGAGTTGACGAAGTACTTTCCTTCACCTCCATGGGACGAATCTTGCCGATGGACAAGTCTTGGATAGCTTTCGAAGGGTCCTTATCACCTACATCATTTGGCAATTGTTCGACTTGCGAACCATTAGATTCATCAAACTTCACATCTACCGTCTCTTCAACTTTTCGAGTGAAGTTGTTGTAGACACGGTAAGTGTGAGAGTTCGATCTGTAACCAAGTAGGAATCCTTCATGAGATTTAGGAGCAAATTTAGTACGACGATGCTTATCAAGAATGTAGCACTTTGAGCCGAATACCCGAAAGTATCCAACTTGGGGCTTGTTACCGGTGAGTAGCTCGTATGCCGTTTTATCGAGAAGCTTGTGCAAGTAAAGTCGGTTTGTGGCATGACATGCTATTTCCACGGCTTCTGCCCAAAAGTGTCTTGGCATCTTGTATTCGTCAAGCATCGTTCTTGCCATCTCAATAAGCGTTTGGTTCTTCCTCTCAACGACTCCATTTTGTTGAGGCGTGTACGTAGCCGAGAACTCATGTGAAACACCTTCTTCGTCAAGAAAGGTATCCACATGGGTGTTCTTGAACTCGGATCTGTTATCGCTTCGAACCTTCTTGATCTTCACTTCAAACTGATTTTGCGCTTTGCGAACGAAGTTCTTGAAGATCTTTTGCACCTGCGACTTATCATCAAGAAAGAATACCCACGTAAATCTGGAAAAATCATCAACTATAACTAGACCATAGGAATTTCCACCGAGGCTCTTGTAAACATTGGGACCAAAAAGATCCATGTGAAGTAACTCGAGTGGTCTCCTAGTAGTCATGATATTCTTTACGGGATGACCCACCTACTTGCTTTCCAGCTTGGCAAGCACTACAAAGTCTATCTTTGTCAAAGATAACATCTTTAACACCAAGTATATGATCACCTTTGATAAGTTTGTCTAGATTACGCATGCCAACATGTCCTAGTCTTCTATGCCAAAGCCAACCTTTAGAAGATTTTGCAATAAGACAAGTACGAGGTTTGGATCTCTTAGTGAAATCGACAATATATAGATCATCTCTACGGAAACCGGTAAAGACCATTTTATGATTATCTTGACGAAACACTTGGCAATCTACTTTCGTGAATAGCACATTAAAACCAAAGTCGGCAAGTCTAGATACGGAAAGAAGATTGTAGCCAAGAGATTCAACGAGCATAACATTTTGAATAGAGCTATCATGGGATATGGCCACCTTACCAAGACCAAGTACCTTACCGTTGGAGTTGTCTCCAAACGTTACGTACCTTCGCGGTCCATGGTTTGGTGTGATCTCTTCAAACATTTCTCTATCTCCGGTCATGTGATCGGTGCATCCGCTGTCGAGAATCCACTCTTTTCCTCCGGACATGTAATCCTTGAAGTTTGCCATGAGACTTAGATTCTTCATGATCTTCTCATACTCAATGTCAAACAACTCATCTTCATCATAGTAGCCATGTTCCACATTGTCATCATCAAGTGGGAAATCCTCGTCACAAAGAACAAGAGATTCGTTAGGGTTGTGATCATGACAATGTTCAAACTTGTGAATTCGAATGGCTTCTACAATGATGTTGCTGATGGTTATGACATCTCCTTTAGCACGCATGAGATCTCTAAGCTCAAATAGATAGTCATCAAACTTGGGATCACTAGGCGTCATTTTGTCAAAGGCAATAGTTTTATGAAGAATTTCATCAAGATTACTCAATGAATAACTTGGATATCGTTTCTCCAAGTCATTCCACAAAGTATAAGCACATTCAAAATTCTTCATTTGATTAAGAACATTTCTAGGCAATCCTATAACGATAAGATTAACGGTTCTAAGATTGCATAGCATATCAATTTCCTCTTCATGTGTGGGATGTAAAGGATCAATGGGAGGTACATAGGGGCTCTTAACATATTTGCTTAATTGAAATTCATTAAATAGCTCAAGCATCAAAGTTTTCCATTGACTATAGTACTCTCCATCAAGAATAGGCACTCTACAACTCAAACTCCCTATACTAAACACATCCATCTTCCTCCACGGTGATTAAACCGAAACAATGGAGACCAAAGCTCTGATACCACTTGTAGGATCACAAGAAGTGTGTCTAGAGGGGGGTGAATAGACTACTAGCTGGAATTTAAAACCTAACCTTTTCCCAAGTTAATTGGTTGGCAAATTTTAACAATTATAGCAAGTCTAGCACACCCTACACATGCATGTCAACAAATATGCCAGCGGAAAGTACAGACATTTCACGTGAAGTAAAGAGTTGAGATAGGGAGATCAAACGCATGAGGGACACGAAGATTTTTCCCGTGGTTCCGATAGGTGGTGCTATCATACGTCCACGTTTATGGAGTCTTCATCCCACGGAGGGTAACGGTCACGATAGTCCATGGAGGGCTGCACCCATAAGGGTCCACGAAGTAGCAACCTTGACTATTCCATAACGGCTTCCGTCCACGAAGGACTAGCCTCACTATGGGTAGATCTTCACGAAGTAGGCGATCTCCTTGCCCTTACAAACTTCTTGGTTCAACTCCACAACACGAAGTAGGAGGCTCCCAAGCGACACCTAACCAATCTAGGAGGCACCACCCTCCAAAAGGTAATAGGCTCGGCAATGTCGATGAACTCCTTGCTCTTGTGCTTCAAGATGATAGACTCCTCAACACACAATCACTCTCTCACAGATTTGGCTATGGTGAAAGAGATTGATTTGGTGGAAAGCAACTTGGGGAGGCTAGAGATCAAGATTCATATGGTTGGAGTGGAATAGCTTGATCTCAACACAAGGGTAGGTGGCTCTCTCTCAGAAAATATGATGGGGCAAGTATGGAATAGTTCTGAGTGCTTCTCTTTCGAGTGGGTGGTGGTGAAGGGGTATATATAGGCATCTCCAAAAATCCAACCGTTACACCTAAAGTGACCAACTCGGTGACACCGATGTGTGAATCTCGGTGGTACCGAAGTGACCAAAAGGTGACAACTTTTGAATCTCGGTGAGACCGGTATATAAAACTCGGTTGCACCGATTAGGTGACCAACGGTCAGATTGCGCAACTCGGTGACGCTGATCCAACGAACTCGGTGGTACCGATTTTGTGAATCAAAGTAACAGAAAGTTGGCAATCCAAATTCGGTGGCACCGAAGTGGAATCGGTTGCACCGATGTGCTAGGGTTTGGCATGGGTCTATCTGAGTTTGGGAATCGGTAGCACCGAGTGGAAAGTGTTGGTTGCACCGATTTTGGATATTTGACTTTGGACAGACTTTTGTGGAAGAGCTTGTGGGTGTCTTTGGTGACTATCACTTGTGCACGTGGAGCATCTTGTTCACCAACAGTACCTTACCCCCTTTTAATAGTATTTGCTTTCCTATGGACTCAAAGTGATTTCTCACAAAGTAAAATGTAGAGTCCTCTTGCTTGAAGCTTTGCCAATCCATTTCCTTGCATCTTGGGGTATTTTCACAATCTCCATAATCCTTTTGCCAACCCTTTCTGTGGACTTCATCTGAAATACACTAGTTAAAAGTATTAGTTCAAGAGACAATGTATGTTGTCATGAATTATCAAAACCACCAAGGGAGCATGTTGTGCTTTCAGTTGCCTCCTATCATGCTATTCGGCGTGCCGAAACGCATGATGATCTTCAGAACGATCTCGTCGAGGAGTTGTGGGAATGGAATGGCCGACAAAACGCATGATTTATTTGGTTGTTTGATGTTGTATTGTTGAACTATTTGTTGTACTAGATGATAAATTATTTGTTTGAGTTGTAATAAAATTGAACCTTTTATTATTGTTGATTTATTTCTATGTGTTTGATCTTTTGGTTTTGTTTTTGGAGTGCATATGTTGTTTTAGATGGGCCCGCGCGCCGTGTTTTTCAGCGCCTGCAGGAGCGTCGCGCGGGCGCTATATTTTGCGGCGGCCGCTGGAGCCAGCGCCCGCCGGCGCGCTAAAAACTTCTATTTGCGCGCGCTAAAACTGTTTTTTGGGCACCGCGCGTTGCGCGGCTGTTGGAGATGCTCTTAGCGAGGAGGTATTGTACAAGTTTAGTTTCTTTTTGAGGTTTCATTGTTTTTGAGATGGTTCACAATCCATGCTGAATGGTTCTTTTTGAGGTTTCAGTTCTCTACAATTTGCTGAGCTGATTTATCTGACTTTCATCGTTGTTTGAACTTGATTAATGGAACATTACACTGGATTTTACTTCTTCCATATCTTCTTTTTACAGTTAAAATGTATCAAGTTACAGTAATCAGAAATTAGTAAATTAAGTTGAAATTTCCATGTAATCTTGTTGCATATTTTTGGTCGGCACCAATTTCTGGAGTCCTCTGTAACAAACATGATTTACTATTTTTAGGCCACTGTAATGATGTAAATTTTGTTGGTATATCTTTCATACAGTTGTGATGATGTAGTGTTTCGGTAATTAGGCACCGTGTTTTCTGGTTCTTAGTTTAGTGATTTTTATGTATTGTTCAGTTCAAATGTATATGTGTTACCGTGATTTTTTTATTTTTTTTCTTTGGAACTGAAGTTTATTTCTGAACTTGTTTTCCTGCAGTGTTGCAAGCTACTCATGAGTTAGTGGTTGTGCTCGACTTGGGTTGGGATATTTGGATTTCTAGGGCTTTCTTAGTTGACGAAGTTTTCTGTTAGATTCCAACATCCGTTGTTGTCTTGATTATGTGGTGTCTTCAGTGTTGAATTTGTTTAGTTTTTACTGATTAATGTCACTGTAAAGTAGCTTGATCCAGGATTATGTGTTTATTGATACCAATTTTATAGCCTGGATCTTAGGCGAATATGTTTCCCCCCTTTTTACTGTGAGCTTAAAGGATTTTACTATGTTGGGTAATACCAAATTTCTAGTCTGCTCCTTAGGTTGTTTTCCTTTTTTACAGTGATCTTAAAGGCTTGTTACTGTGTAGGTGTCACTGTAAATGGCTTGATGCATGTATGCATATTAGGTAATACTAATTTTCTAGCCTGCTCCTCATGTTGTTTCTTTTTTTACAGTGAGCTATTCGATGCTTGCTTTCATTGTAGGTAGTTGTGCACATGACAATCAAATATTGTTAGTTGTATTGCTTTTGGAAAATAAACAAGGTGTCTGTTCTTTGCTTTTATAGTGAGTTTTTGTAAGATTTACAGTTTCATGGTCACGGTAATAGATAGTATTTTCATTTTGGTTCTCTTGTCTGGTTGTCCCTAGTGTTGTCCTAGCCCGCGTCTTAGGTGAGCTTGAATGCTATTTTTACTGTTTTCATGTCACTGTATACATTATTTTTCCTTTTTTTCATAGATCATTGATGTAATTTTACACGTTGGACTTTTCTATTGCGACTAGAGAAATTCTTATATCATGCTGTATTTCCAGCTCTTTGTACACTGCAATTTTCTTCGATCAATGTTTTAATTTTGACGAGCGATAGGCGCCGGCGGACCGGCTGAAATTTCGACCGGTCGCACCACGCACGTAGGATTAGCGTCGTAATGGCCACACGATGCCATGTCTTCCCTCAACTGCTTCGCTAAAACAAAGGAAAGCCATGGTGCATGTCTGCACCCCGTAATCCTCCCATTCGCCGAGCTAGCTCGCCGGCCGTCCTCGCCCCGGTTGCCTCGTTGCCGGCGCTCGCCACTGGTCGCCGCTCTCGTCGCCGGTGGTCGCCCTTGCAGCACTTGTCCTTGCCGGTTCCAGCAGTGCACTGTCGCCCTCGTAGCGAAAACACCACCGCCTTGTAGCACGCCCGATGGCTCAGTCATGGCAGCAACTACCCGTTGCCATTGTAGCACCGGCGTGTTGCCGGCCGCAGCTGTCGACGTCGCTGCTCACACTGTTGGCCGCGTCAGTTGAAGCTTTTTGTCACACCGGGTGAAGCTTTTTCACACGCCGATTAAAGCTTTTTTCATGGGTTGAAGCTTTTTATCTCTGCTTGAAGCTTTTTCCACCGTCGCTTGAAGCTTTTCCACTGCCGGTTGAAGCTTTTTCATGGTTGAAGCTTTCTTCCACGGCTTGAAAGTTTCCTCTCATGCCGGTTGAAGCTTTTTCCATCGCCGGTTGAAGCTTTTCCAACTTACGGTCGAAATCATCGATGACCGTTGTCGCCGGTTGCAGCACGGCCGCACATCGGTTGTAGCATCATCGTATGCTGCTTCCAGCACTGTAGGTCGCCTGTTGTAGCATTCCAGAATTGCCACTTGCAGTGCTTGTGACCGCCACTCACAAAAGCAACGCCCGGTCGCTGCGGCTCCCAGTAACCGTCAGGGTACGGATGCAGCTCCCAATCACAATCGCCCAAAGTCGCCGTTGCAGCATCGTGCCCCCCCCAGTCGCAGTCCCGGTCGTTGTCGAGCAATGGCAGATGGAGTTGAGAGAGAAAATCGAGGGGAGGGTGCTGGCTCGACGGTTGGTTTCATGGTGCTCACCGGGGAGAAGACATCGAGAGAGAGAGGAGGAGGAAGTCGCCCAGGCAGAGCAGAGAAAGATGAATTGGGGGTGTGGCTGAGAACGATTGTAAAGAAGATAAGGCAGGAGGATAGCGGTCACGGGACCCACAAAAAAGAAAAGCAGTGTGTGACGTTCCTGTCGAGTCGTACGATCTGCGTCCATCGTACGCACGCCGCGCGACCGGCCGAACGCTCGGTCGGTCCGCCGTATCTAAACGTTTCCCTTTAATTTTTCACTTTGGATTTCTACTGTATTTTTTCTAGTTCTTACATCAGCGCCCCCCTGTATTTCTAGCTCTTTCTTGTACTGACTTCCATAGATCAAGGTGTAATTTACACTTTCTATATTGCTGTAATAAAGCTTTGTAATCCCTGTTCTATGTCAAATAGACAGTTCCTTTCTTTGTTGTTTTGTTTCGCATTGTACTAGATCATTTATGGCGCGCGTTTCTGCACTCATATATTTTTGCACTATAATGTTAGAACTGATACAAATATATAGAGAGATTATATATTGTTTTAATATCTGCATGCGTTGTATATATATTAGTAATTTTTTGCGCTAATTTGGTCCATCCTCGTACACCTGATGGGCGGTCACTTGTTGTGATTGTGTTGCTTTATTTCATATTCCATCATATGGGAAAACAAAATAATAATATTTTTTACATCTTTTATAAATTTAAAGAGGCAATGCTACAAACTTGAAGTAATGTGATTTTAAATGTGACAGAAAAATAATAATGCATTCATTGGTTCAATGCTACAGACTTGGAAGTTATGTGATTACAAATGTGACTGGAAAGAAATATGTCAGTATTGTAATAAAGGCTATGTTGGATTGATTGCATCATTTTTTATGTCACATTTATAATCACATAATTTCGAGCCATTTACAAAGCTACTTCGTATTACCTGAAATCATTGTACCTCAGGTGCTTGATTACCTGAAATCATCCATGCTACTTCGTATTAGTTTGAAGAGAAGGTTCTAAACTGCAAAGCTAGAAAAAACATCACACTAAACACTTCGTGGACCTTTTGAAAAAAGCATCTGTAATTCATTATCTTAGGCACACACAAAAGAATACATAAAAATGAGAGAATAAGTAATGCTGTGGTGGGTGGGGGGGGGGCGTATCAGGGCATGGCCAATGCATAGCCTCAGGGTGATGCCTCGTATGCCATGTAGGATCAGATGGCAGAAAAAGTAGGTTCGGATGAGGAAGCGGGATCCTTTGCAGGAGGCAGGTGCTTGAAGAGAAAAAGTGTGGTCCGGTGTAAAAAGCTAAAAAAGTTAGAGTGGAAAGTAGAAATGCATGTGTACTAAAGTCTTTATTTTCTATTCTTTGACGAGGCCACTAGTGATAGCTTGCATTGGGAAGAAAAAATCAATATAGATGCCTCAAGCTACTTTTTGTCATGGGGCATCTGTATCCATATGCCACCATTGTACATGCCCTCACAACATGTTGAGGCCATGGAAAACAGTTGTAGCAGTGCGCTTACAGAGCAGCCAAATGGTGCGAAATCTGAATCCTCGGCAATTACACTATCAACAAGTTTGTTCACAACTAATGTTTTAGAATACAAAGAACAGGTAGATAATGCTAATTCTTCATGGGTATGCTCTAGAATGTGAACCGTTGACAGCAATGCTGGACAAGACACCTTGTACCATCAATTATAACATTGGAGCAGTCACAGCCTCGCCACGCAATCAGGAACAACAGGATGATGCTAGTTCGATATGGATGGATCTGCACAAGATGGAGGTCATAATTGATCTGACCTGCTGCGAGATGGCGACAAGGGTAGTGGAGAAGCTCCTCGCGCGGGACATCCGTCGTCGCCGTCGCCGTCGCCTGAGCCCCACCCTCGTCGTCGCCTCTCGTCAACTCCACCGGGCAAGTCGCCACGACCGCTGCCGCTGCGGCCTCACGCCCACCATGGTCGCTGGCTCTCCATAGATCCATCAGAGAAGATGAGCTCGAATCCGTCAGAACTCACAGCATCTGCATCCAGAGAGTAGAAACAACAGGATCAATAAATATGAGTTTCAGATTTGAGGAAGAAAGAACTGGGAGAGGAAGGAGCGGAGAAGATGAAGTAGCGGCATGCCGAAGTGACGAAACGGTAGGGAAGGAAGAACTGAGCAGATGGAGACACACATGGATTAAGAGAGAGCACAAATGGACATGGTAAATGACCTGCAATCACCCACCATTAAAGTCTGGCAACATTGATTTCTTCCTCAATCACCCGGTACGGGATTTCAATCGAGAGTGATGGTTCGCTGCTATCCCCGCTGCACCCTGGCGTCGCCCCGCAAGGTCACACAGACCAGGCATGCGCACGGTCGCACCCACCGCTCCGGAGATTGGAACTGGCCCAGGTGGCCCAAATAACAACAGATCGCTGATTTTGTTACCGGAGCATCGGCCATTCTATGTAGCGCCCCCAGCAGTCTTGAAGGTGCATCCAACGGCCAAGAGCATACAAAACAGCAGATCCGAGGGTTGAGAACGCTAATGGTCTGAGAGGGCTGGATTAGTGCTCGGTTGTAATGTTTCTAAATTTCCCAGTGGCGTTACCACTTCTCTACTACTAGTAGGGAGCATGGAGTCAATATAGAGGATTTAGTCGTGACTGAAGCTAAGTTTAATTTTCCAGTTCTCTTTAATGTACTTCACTGTTTTTAAATATTTTTGTAAAACTCTTATATTATTATTTTAGCCTAGTCAGCATATTCATATTAGTTGTTACAATTTTGTAAGACTAAGTACCAAAAATGCTATCATGTAAATAAGAAAAATGTAATATAAATCCAAGAAAAGAATATGATCTTTTGTACTTAAGTAGCATCAGTGCTTTCTATCAAATTACAACTCAATCGTTTCCTATTGACTTTCATCTCATGTAGACTACTTCATTTCCATTCGTCTCTTTAACTTTCTCTTCTCTGTTTTTGCTTTGCTTTCTTTCTCCATAATCTCTTGTTCTTCCTTCTGCGGGCTTCTCATGGTCCCCATTTGTAGGCTTGCCATGATCTTGTTTCTGCTACCTCTTCCTTCTTTATCCTGCTATTCCTTTGATTGTTTCCTTTGTAAACCTTCCCTCGAATCTAGATTTAGTTTTATTTCATTTCTGAAACCTAATGAACAACCACATTCATAGGATTTTCAGTGTAATTACACTTCTATTACATTGTAAATTGAAGGATAATTACACATTAATCATAGTGCAATTTTCAGTGTCAACGACATCGATTACACAGTAATTTTAGGTGTAATTACAGGGCAAACACAATACTAATTTTTACTGTAATTACAGTGTAATTTTAGGGGTGGTTACACTATATTTCTTTGAGGGGCAATCACTGTAAATCACTGGGAATTGTAATTTCAGGTGTAGTTATAGTGTAATTTAAGGGTATTTACACTGTAAGTTCAGGTAAAATACAGTATAGTTTTAGTTCAGTTTTACAGTGACTTTTACTGTAATTACACTGTAAATCACATCGCACTTACACTGCAAGTTCATAGCAGTTAAACTGTAATTTGTGGGAAGTTACAGTGTAATTTAAGCGTATACTTTCAGTGCAATTACCCTGGTTATTACAGTGTACATTGAGGGAAATTTCAGTTCAATTTGCAGTCTACTTTTCAGTGTAATTACACTCAGTCGTAGGGCAATCACTCTGTAATTTCAAGGTTATTAGAGTGTTTTCAGGGCAATTTTTTGTGGTTTGTCGGGGTTTGTCTTTGTTGGTTAGTATTTGTTCCTTTTTTTAGAACCGTTTATGTTGTTTTTCCATGTTGTGTGTAGCATTGCATCTAACTGTATTGCTATATACTGTCAATTTTGTATAAAAAATTTCGGTGGTAAACCCCAACCGTTGATTCTAGTTTTTTGTAAGATACTTCGTTGTGCACAGGAATTACTGCTTGGCTAGTATGTAATTTCAATGTTTCACTACTATAAATTTCAAGTTTCTTTTTGCCCGTAGTGCTTTTGAAATTGTTTTTTCTGTCAGTGTATATACTAGTTCATGTGGTAATATGCCAATTCTTTTCCCTTTTAAACAAAACTGACCATTTCTTTTGATTTTAACGGGAGTGCTATGTGGAAGAAACTGTGTGGATTGGAGAGTATGTGATCTATGCTTTCTATGTGGTGATTTTACAAGTTCTTGTATTTCAGACGGGGGAACTTCACTAGACCTGAGAAAAGGAGATGGAATTGAAGAATTTTCTAACATGTGGTTCTTCTCTTGTATGATCTTTCATGGTTGTCCCCCAATTTGTGAATGCAGGTAGTTCTCCTGTGTATACTTTTTCTTCCCCTTCCATGGTTTCACCCTCTTGTTGTGGTCGATGGTGGTGATAGTGGTTAGGTGAGATCCGTTTGTTCCTTTACCTTCTCCCCTTGTTGCTTTTGCTACCACAATTTTTGCCTCCCAAGTTCAGGTGGTTGTTCATTTTCGTTGTCCTACAATTGATTGCCTCCTGTTCGGGTTGAAGAAGGGGATGGACCCGTTAGTGGTTCTGTTACGATCTTTGCGGGTCCATTAGAGGGATAGCGGGCAGGTGGAAAACAAAGGGCAGGGACATGGGACACATGTCAAGTTGTGACAGGTCAAAAAATCTGACTGAAACCCAATTGAATTTCAGCTAGATGTCAATTAGATAGTCCCATAAACATTATAAAACTCACAAACATTTTTTAGAATTCATGAATAGTTTTTTTCACAATCGTGAAGATATTTTAAATTTATGAACATTGCTTAATGTTTTTAATATTTGTGAACATTTTTGGAAATTCACAAAAAATGAAATTACTGAATGTTTTTTTTTAAGATTCCTAATGCAATGTTGGTTCCGATATTGCCATGTGGAACCCACGACCCGATAAGACCCATACAGGCGGGTCCACTTTGAGGAAAAAACTTTGGAGCTCTCCTGAGCCTCTACTCCTAGGAATATATCTCATCATACACATCAACTCCCTTTTTTCCGGGAAATACACATCAACTCCCTCCACATATAAATATAAAGACAAATTGCATTTTTTCGGATAAACTAGCACATGATGGTAATTGCATATGGAAGCCACAAAGTGAGCAAACAACAAAAAATGTACACGCAGACACAAAAGCTAGCAAATTGATTTTTCTAAATAATTAATGCGCTGTTGCCTAAGTGCAACTCAACTGTTGTAACCGTTAAAGATTTTTTGTTGCGATCTCAAACATATTTTGCTGCAATGTTACATGGTCTTTGGAGAGTGCTTTTAGTTGCTGCGATTTTCATTTGTCAGCGAACTTTGATGTACAAATAATAAAAATAATCATGGATCGGGCAAACAAAAATAGAATTAGAAGAACCATCACTTGATTTGATCCACAGAAGAGGCTATAAATTGAAGACAAGCCTGACGGAGCCTCTGGCAGTGATGCTTCTCCGCTAAAGTCAACATGGTCACCACTGTGTTGGCCTCAATGGTCTTGGAGAGGGCGCTTTCACATATTAGCTTCAACCTTTGAATATCGTACCGGTCCGCAGCAGCAAGTAGATCCATGACAAGCTCCCTCTTACGGTCTCCGTCCACGAAGCGCATGGCGGCAGGGAGCGAATCCATGTAGATGTAGTAGAGGAGAGCGTCGAAGGCCTCAGGCTGCATGTCGTTGATGTCGACGCACCCGCCCGAGAACCCCAACCCCCCGCCACGCACGACGTCCGCCATGAACGCCGGCGACCTCATGGCCAGCACGGTCCGGTGGGCGCGGAAGCCCTGCCCTCCGACGAGGAAGCCGACGTCCGCCCCGGCCTGGGACTCGTACATCCTGGCGAGGTCGCGGTGCAGGTCCGAGGGCGGGTCCTCGTCCGGCGCGGCCGTCCGGGTGACGACGGTCGGGTACATGAAGACGGTGACGACGCACTCGATGAGGAGGCGGTCGCCGTGGACAAGCCCCAACGACGCCGCCTCCAGCTTGCTCCTCTTCACGAACTTGCTGGTGCTGGGCGCGAACCTGCTGAGGTCGGAGCTGAAGAGCATGGGCGGGGTGCGCGACACCAGGGAAGGGGCGCCGGGGCGCTGGCTGACGATGGTCAGGTCGCAGGACGCGCGCACGCGGGCGCCGGCGCTGAGGAGCTCCAGGTAGACGGACACGTATTTGGGCTTCAGGTACCCGCCGGGGTAGTATCGGATGTTCCAGTCGAAGCCGCCGACGGCGAAGGGGCCTGAGCTGATGTAGACGTTGGGGCCGAGGAGCTTGTGCTGGCTGTACCCGCGGATGTCGAACACGTGCTTCCGCTGCACCGTCTCCAGGGTGCATGTCGACGTCGCCGTCGCCGCCACCAGCACCGGCTTTGCGCTCGACGCCGGCATGATCGATCGGATCTAATAGACGCCGCTACGCGCGTACTCCTGTATAACGAAGTGCCTAACTGGATTCCTCTTACATCGGCCCGTGCTAAAGCTAAATAAAGAATGTCGTCAAGTCTCTTGGACCCGGAGTCCTAACAACCTACGGACTCAAATCACAATAAGTCTCTCTTTTTATCCTGAAAAAAAAAATTCTTTTTCTATAGGTATAGGTAAACGTTTTTTTTAAGCAACCATATATTTCATTAGACAATCTGTTCACAGAGATTACACATATGGTCACCATACAAGACACAAATACTTGTCAAGCAACTTTGCACAAAAAATTCCACAAGAAGTAAAACTACTATTCCACCCTCGTAGAAAATCGTGCCTTGTCGAAACGTAGTCCACAAACGTTCTCCGCCGTCACCATGGCAACACCGAAAAAAGATGAGAACAACTGCCATACCAAGATCTGGGAGAGCACCATCGCATACGAAGATGCTTTTTGAGCCGATGAAGCGGGTCGCCGCAAGCGACGAGACCGAGTCTTTGTGGCATGTAGGCCGGGGATCTTCCCCATGGTCAACTGATCTCGACGCCGTCAACATCATTCGATGTAGTCGAAGAAGAGGAACGTCGCCGCCTGCCGTCATCCACATGCCCAACTGCAAGACAGTAAACACAACTACAGCAGCCGACACGACCGCGACCCGTGTGAGCACCGCCGGCCGACTACCAGACACGAACCTCGCTAGATCCAGAGGTCGGCGAGACGACCGGCCCACCTGCTCCCCGATGCTACTGGTTACAATGACGTCGACATGGAGGAAGAGCAGAGGCAAATTATTTTGACGCGACGCTGCATCCTCCATGGAAACAATGCCTCAAGGAAACACTAGGCCAACCCTAACTACGGACTTGAACTGAAGCACCAGGGTCCCCACCGCCGCCGGAGCGGCAGACGGAGGAGGCAGGGACCGGACGCAGCGGCTTGGAGGCCGGTGAGGTTGGGACAGATGGGATCGCTCCCGATCCGCTTTTCTCGACGGAGGTGGTTCGTGGAGATTCCTTGTATAGGTAAACATTTAGAGATGGGGCGCCGGCCGAAGCTTCGGCTGGTCGGGCTGGCACCGCTCGATCAATCATGATCGTGCGCTCCGCAAGCTATTTTTTTATTTTGCTTACCTTATCCTCTCACAAATAGTTTTCCACCTTTCATTTTTTTATTCATCCAAACCAGCACTGTCTTCTTCTAGTTACGAAAAGGCGATGCTCGTACCTCGCCATGCACCCGGTGCTCTCCTCGACGGACTCGCCTTCTCTTTTTTATCTCACCATCTCCGGTGCCATGTAGGAACGGCGTTGCAACAGTGTTCGTCGGAGCTGTAGTCAGGTGACGCCGTCGTCGACGAATGCTACAACCATGTGTTGCAGGAGCTACAACTAGTTCGCGACAATGCTACAACCGCTTACGCTGGAGCTGCAACCGGAGATGCAAGCCCGCAACCACATGCACACACAGGACGACGAAGACGAGGCGGTGCTGCTCCTAGCGAAAAACTAGCGTCGCAATTTTTGCTACATGCTTCAATCGGCATAGATTTTGCTACAACCGGCATAACATTTTGCTACAAGCGGCGTCACGTTTTGCTACAACACATCGCCGGCGTCGCGGTTTTGCTACAACTAGCATCACTTTTTGCTGCAACCGGCATAACGTTTTGCTACATCCATCATGGTTGAGCTGCGACCCGTGACGGAGACGACGACTTTTTGCTGCAATCGTCGTAGGTTTTTGCTACGTCCGGCAATGACTTTTGTTACGTCCGTTCATTTTAGATGCAAATGCTGCTACCTGCAACGGCGAGCTACACCCAGCGAAGACAGCGATGACTTTTTTTGCTGCAACCATTGTCTCCGTTTTGCTACGACCGACAACCAAAAATGCTACAACGGGCAATTTTATTTGCTGGAACCAGTCAATCGTCGGCGAGGAGGAGCTGCATCCATGGCGTGCGTGGGCGACAAGGGCGGGATCCATCCATGGTGAGCGTGGGCGGCAAAGCTGCATCCATGGAGTGCGCGGGCGGCAAGGGCGGGATCCATCCATGGCGAGCGCGGGCGGCGGATCTGCATCCATGGCGAGCGCGGATCTTCGATAAGCACATGCTGCGGAGCTGCATCCATGGTGATGCTTCAAGCGGCGTACAGGGCGAGCCGTGCGGCGGCCGCTGATGCTTGAAGCGATAGACGACGGGAGTTGCAACCGACTTAGGCGAGCAGCGAGCAAGGAAGGTACTTCGGCGAGCACCTGTAGGATCCAAAGTATGTCTGGGGGGGGGGTGATTGGACTACTTGACCCAATAAAAATCTAGCCTTTTTCCAATTTTAGTTGTTGGCCAATTTTAACAATTGTAACAAGTCAAGTACATCCTACACATGCAAGTCTAAGAGTATAGCAGCGGAAAGTAAAGACATGCAAATGAAAGTAAATGTAGGGAGAGGAGAATCAAACGCAATTGAGGACACAAAGATTTTTCCCGTGGTTCCAATAGGTGGTGCTATCGTACGTCCATGCTGATGGAGACTTCAACCCACGGAGGGTAGCGGTCGCAAGAGTCCACGGAGGGCTCACACCGTTAGGGTCCACGAAGTAGAAACCTCGTCTATTCCATCACGGCTTCCGTCCACGAAGGACTAGCCTCACTATGGGTAGATCTTCACGAAGTAGGCGATCTCCTTGCCCATACAAACTTCTTGGTTTAACTCCACAATCACGAAGAAGGAGGCTCCCAACTGACACCTAACCAATATAGGAGGCACCACCCTCCAAAAGGTAATAGATGTGGTAGTATGATGAACTCCTTGCTCTGGTGCTTCAAAAGATAGTCTCCTCAACACTCAGCCACTCTCTAACAGAGTTGGCTTGGGTAGAAGAGATTGATTGGATGGAAAGCAACTTGGGGAGGCTAGAAATCAAGATTCATATGGTTGGAATGGAATGTCTTGATCTCAACACATGAGTAGGTGGCTCTCTCTTAGAAAAATGAATGGGGCAAGTGTAGATCTGTTCTGAGTGCTTCCTCTATGAATGAGAGGTGGTGGAGGGGTATATATAGGCATCTCCAAAAATCCAACCGTTACAACATTGTTGCCCAACTCGGTGAAACCGAAGTAAAAACTCGGTTGCATCGACTAGTGCAAAATGTGGCAACTTTGGCCTTTTCAGTGAGACCGATATATGAATCTCGGTGGTACCGATATGGGTGACCTAGGCAGTTACCACGACTCGGTGTCACCGATTCTTAAAACTCAGAAGTTCCGATTTGAAAAATATGTTAACAGAATGTTGGTCACTGGTTTCGGTTGCACCGAATGGAATGTTGGTAGTACCGAGATGCAAGGGTTTGGCTATGGTTCTGTCTGGTTTAAAACTCGATGGAACCAAATGGGAAAGTTGGTGTCACCGAATTTTATCTTTTGGCTTTGGAAAGAGGATATTTGTGAGAGAATGGGTGAGTGTTTTTGGTGGCTAATTGATACGTCCATTTTGCATCATGATTTCCTACTGTTATTTACTATGTTTTGTCGAATAATAATGTTGTAGGGAGTGATTCTAATGCCTTTTCTCTCTTAATATGCAAGGTTTACACAAAGAGGGAGAATACCGGCAGCTGGAATTCTCGACCTAAGAAAAGCACATCAGAGATACCTATTCTGCACAACTCCAATGAAGCTGAAACTTTACGGAGATTAGTTTTGTATTTAATAAAAAATACTAGAGCAGAAAACTACCGGAGGGGGCCAGCCAGGTGGCACAACCCACCAGGGCGCGCCAGACCCCCCTGGGCGTGCCCTGGTGTATCGTGGCCACCTCGGCCCACCTCCGGAGCCCATCTTTTGGTATATAGTCACATTTGACCTAGAAAAAATCAGAGGAGGACTTTCGGGACGAAGTACCGCCGCCTCGAGGCGGACCTTGGGCAGGAGCACTTTTGCCCTCTGGCGGAGCGATTCCGCCGGGGGAACTTCCCCCTCGGAGGGTGAAATCGAAGCTATCGTCATCACCAACACCCCTCTCATCTTTGGGAGGCCAATCTTCATCAACATCTTTAACAACACCATCTCCTCTCAAACCCTAGTTCATCTCTTGTGTTCAATCTTTCTACCGGAACCTCAGATTGCTACGTGTGGGTGACTAGTAGTGTTGATTACCTTACGTAGTTGATTACTATATGGTTTATTTGGTGGAAGATTATATGTTCAGATCCATCATGTTATTTAATACCCCTCTAATCTTGAGCATGATTATTATTTGTGAGTAGTTACGTTTGTTCTTGAGGTCACGGGAGAAGTCATGTTGCAAGTAATCATGTGAATTTGATATGTGTTCGATATTTTGATGATATGTATGTTGTGATTCCCTTAGTGGTGTCATGTGAACGTCGACTACATGACACTTCACCATTCATGGGCCTAAGGGAATGCATTGTGGAGTAGTTATTAGATGATGGGTTGCTAGAGTGACAAAAGCTTAAACCCTAGTTTATGCGCTACTTCGTAAGGGGCTGATTTGGATCCAAACGTTTAATGCTATGGTTAGATTTTATCTTAATACTTTTCTCGTAGTTGCGGATGCTTGCGAGGGGGTTAATCATAAGTGGGAGGTTGTTCAAGTAAGAACAACACCCAAGCACCGGTCCACCCACATATCAAATTATCAAAGTAGCGAACACAAATCAAACCAACATGATAAAAGTGACTAGACGAAATTCCCGTGTACCCTCAAGAACGCTTTGCCTATTACTAGAGATTGTTCTGGCCTGTCCTTCCACAAAAGAATTGGGCTACCTTGCTGCACCTTGTTTACCGTTACCGTTACTTGCTTGTTACCAACTATCTTGCTATCAAACTATCTGTTACCTACAATTTCAGTGCTTGCAGAAATTACCTTGCTGAAAACCGCTTGTCATTTCCTTCTGCTCCTCGTTGGGTTCGACACTCTTACTTATCGAAAGGACTACGATTGATCCCCTATACTTGTGGGTCATCAAGACTCTTTTCTGGCGCCGTTGCCGGGGAGTGAAGCACTCTTGGTAAGTGGAAATCGGTAAGGAAAAACTTATACTACGTGCTGAAATTTATTGCTACTTGCTACTATGGAAAACAATCCTTTGAGGGGTTTGTTCGGGGTATCTTCACCTCGACCGGAACCACAATTAGTTGCCCCTCAACCTACTGCACCTACTGAAAATATTACTTATGAAATTCCTTCGGGTATGGTAGAACAACTGCTTGCTAAACCTTATGCAGGAGATGGAACTGAACATCCTGATATGCACCTCTTATATGTGAACGAAATCTATGGATTATTTAAGCTTGCAGGTTTACCCGGATATGAAGTTAAGAAGAAGGTTTTCCCTTTATCTTTGAAGGGAAAGGCATTGGCATGCTATAGGCTATGTGATGATCTTGGATCGTGGAACTGGAATCGTTTGCAATTGGAATTCCACCAAAAGTTTTATCCCATGCATCTAGTTCATCGTGATCGGAATTATATATATAATTTTTGGCCTCGTGAAGGAGAAACCATCGCTCTAGCTTGGGGGAGACTTAAGTCAATGTTATATTCATGCCCCAATCATGACATTCCGAGAGAAGTTATCATTCAGAATTTTTATGCTCGGCTTTCTCATAATGATCAATCCATGCTCGATACTTCTTGTGCTGGTTCTTATATGAAGAAGACTATTGAATTCAAGTGGGATTTCTTCGAAAGAATTAAACGCAACTCTAAAGATTGGGAACTCGATGAAGGTAATGATTCAGGTATAAAACTTGAATTTGATTGCATTAAATCTTTTATGAATACCAATACTTTTCACAAGTTTAGCACTAATATGGACTTGACTCTGAGATAGTAGCCTCTTTCCACGAAGCATTTGCTACTCACGTTGACCTCCCTAAGGAGAAGTGGTTTAAATATCATCCCCTTATTAAAGAAGAAATTAAAGAACCGGTCATAGCTAAAGAAGAAACCATCTTTTACAATGTTGATCCAGTTGTGCCTACCGCTTATATTGAAAAACCACCTTTCCCTGTTAGGATAAAGGAACATGCTAAGGTATCAACTGTGGTCCGTAAGAGTAATATAAGAACACCTAAACCCCCTGAAAAAATTAAAGTAGAACCTAGTATTGCTATGGTTAAAGATCTCTTGGTAGAAAATATTGATGGGCATGTTATGTACTTCTGTGATGAAGCTGCTAGAATTGCTAAACCCAATGAAAAAGATAAACATAGACCCATAGAAGGCATGCCCGTTGTCTAAGTCAAAATAGGAGATCATTGCTATCATGGTTTATGTGATTTGGGTGCTAGTGTGAGTGCTATCCCTTCTACTCTATACCAAGAAATTATGGATGAAATAGCACCTGCTGAAATGGAAGACATTGATGTTACTATTGAACTTGCTAACAGAGACACAATCACACCACTTGGGATTGTTAGAGATGTTGAAGTCTTGTGTGGGAAAGTAAAATACCCTACTGATTTTCTAGTCCTTGGTTCCCCACAAGATGACTTTTGTCCCATTATCTTTGGTAGACCTTTCTTGAGCACCGTCAATGCTAAGATAGATTGTGAAAAACAAACTGTCGGTGTCAGTTTTGGTAGTGTGTCTCACGAGTTTAAATTTTCCAAGTTTAGTAGAGGACCTCGTGATAAAGCGTTATCTAGTAAGGATGAAATAATTGGTCTTGCTTCTATTGCTGTGCCTCCCACCGATCCATTAGAACAATATTTGCTTGACCATGAAAATGATATGCACTTGCGTGAAAGAAATGAAATAGATAAAAATTTCTTTGAACAACAACCTCTCCTGAAACACAATTTGACTATTGAAACTCTTGGAGGTCCTCCTCCACCTAAAGGTGATCCTGTGTTTGAATTGAAACAATTGCCTGACACTTTGAAGTATGCTTATCTTGATGAGAAAAAGATATATCATGTTATTATTACTGCTAACTTTTCAGAACATGAAGAAGAAAGATTATTGAAAGTTCTGAGGAAGCACCGGGCTGCTATTGGATATACTCTTGATGATCTTAAGGGCATTAGTCCCACTCTATGTCAGCACAAGATTAATATGGAACCTGATGCTAAACCCGTTGTTGATCACCAATGGCGTTTGAATCCTAAGATGAAGGAAGTGGTAAGAACGGAAATATTAAAGCTTCTAGAAGCAGGTATAATCTATCCCATAGCTGATAATAGATGGGTAAGTCCCGTTCATTGTGTCCCTAAGAAAGGAGGTATTACCGTTGTTCCTAACGATAAGAATGAACTCATTCCACAAAGAATTGTCACTGGCTATAGAATGGTAATTGATTTTAGAAAATTAAATAAAGCTACTAGGAAAGATCATTACCCTCTGCCTTTCATTGATCAAATGTTAGAAAGACTATCTAAGCACACACACTTTTGTTTCCTAGATGAATATTCTGGTTTCTCTCAAATACCCGTGTCACAATCCGATCAAGAGAAAACTACATTTACTTGCCCTTTTGGAACCTATGCTTATAGACGTATGCCTTTTGGTTTATGCAATGCACCTGCTACCTTTCAAAGATGTATGACTGCTATATTCTCTGATTTTTGTGAAAAGATTGTGGAGGTTTTCATGGATGATTTTTCCGTTTACGGGACTTCTTTTTATGATTGCTTAAGCAACCTTGATCGAGTTTTGCAGAGATGTGAACAAACTAATCTCATCTTGAATTGGGAGAAGTGCCACTTTATGGTTAATGAAGGCATTGTCTCGGGGCATAAAATATCTGAATTAGGTATTGAGGTGGATAAAGCTAAAGTTGATGCAATTGAGAAAATGCCATGTCCCAAAGATATTAAAGGCATTCGAAGTTTCCTTGGTCATGCTGGTTTTTATAGGAGGTTCATTAAAGACTTCTCTAAAATTTCTAGGCCTCTTACTAATCTTTTGCAAAAGGATATTCCTTTTGTTTTTGATGATGATTGTGTGGAAGCCTTTGAAACACTCAAGAAAGCCTTAACCTCTGCACCTATCGTACAACCACCTGATTGGAACTTGCCTTTTGAAATTATGTGTGATGCTAGTGATTTTTCTGTTGGTGCTTTCCTAGGACAAAGAGTTGATAAGAAATTGAATGTTATCCATTATGCTAGTAAAACTTTAGACTGTGCCCAATGAAATTATGCTACCACCGAAAAAGAATTCTTAGCAGTTGTGTTTGCTTGTGATAAATTTAGATCCTATATTGTTTATTCCAAAGTTATTGTTCACACCGATCATGCTGCTATAAAATACCTTATGGAAAAGAAAGATGCTAAACCTAGACTCATTAGGTGGGTTCTCTTGCTTCTAGAATTTGACTTACACATCGTTGATAGGAAGGGAGTTGAGAACCCAGTAGCTGATAACTTGTCTAGGTTAGAAAATATGCTTGATGACTCACTACCTATTGATGATAGTTTCCCTGAAAAACAGTTAGCTGCAATAAATGTTTCTCAAAACACACCTTGGTATGCTGATTATGCTAACTACATTGTCGCTAAGTATATACCACCTAGCTTCACATACCAACAAAAGATAAAAAAATTCTATGACTTGAGACATTACTTTTGGGATGACCGACATCTTTATAAAGAAGGAGTAGATGGTATTATTATACGTTGTGTATTTGAGCATGAACAGGAACAAATCCTACGGAAATGTCATTCCGAAGCTTATGGAGGACATCATGCGGGAGATAGAACTGCTCACCAGGTATTGCAATCAGGTTTTTATTGGCCTACTCTCTTCAAGGATGCCCGTAAGTTTGTCTTGTCTTGTGATGAATGTCAAAGAATTGGTAATATAGGTAAGCGTCAGGAAATGCCTATGAATTATTCACTTGTTGTTGAACCATTTGACGTTTGGGGTTCTGATTATATGAGTCATTTTCCTTCCTTTAACGGGTACACTCATATTTTGGTTGTTGTTGATTATGTCACTAAGTGGGTAGAAGCTATTCCAACTAGTAGTGCTGATCACCACACCTCCATTAAAATGCTTAAAGAGGTTATCTTCCCGACGATTGGAGTCCCTAGGTATTTAATGACCGATGGTGGTTCACACTTTATTCATGGTGCTTTCCGTAAGATGCTTGACAAGTATGATGTTAACCATAGAATTGCGTCACCCTATCATCCTCAATCTAGTGGTCAAGTAGAACTTAGCAATAGAGAAATAAAATTAATATTACAAAAAACTGTCAATAGGTCTCGTAAGAATTGGTCTAAGAAATTAGATGATGCACTTTGGGCCTATAGAACAGCTTATAAAAATCCTATGGGTATGTCTCCATACAAAATGGTATATGGGAAAGCTTGTCATTTGCCTCTAGAATTAGAACATGAGGCATTTTGGGCAAGTAAAGAACTTAACTATGATTTCAAACTTGCCGGTGAGAAGAGGCTATTTGATATTAGCTCACTAGATGAATGGAGAGCCCAAGCCTATGAAAATGCCAAACTATTCAAAGAAAAACTAAAAAGATGGCATGACAAAAGAATCCAAAAGTGTGAATTCAAAATAGGAGATTATGTTCTTTTGTTCAACTCTCGTTTAAGATTTTTTTCAGGAAAGCTTCTCTCCAAATGGGAAGGACCATATATTATCGAAGAGGTTTATCGATCTGGAGCTATCAAGATTAATAACGCCGAAGGTACTTGATACGTCTCTGTCGTTTCTATAATTTTTATTGTTTCATGCCAATATTCTACAACTTTCATATACTTTTGGCAACTTCTTATACTATTTTTGGGACTAACATATTGATCCAGTGCCCAGTGCTAGTTCCTGTTTGTTGCATGTTTTTTGTTTCGCAGAAAATCCATATCAAACGAAGTCCAAATGGGATAAAAACTTACGGATATTTTTTTTGGAATATATGTGAATTTTGGGAAGTGGAATCAACAGAAGGCGGTGCCCGAGGGGCCCACAAGCCATAGGGGCGCACCCTGGGGGGTAGGGCGCGCCAGGGTGGCTTGTGGTCACCCCATAAGGCGGTTTGCCACAAGAAAGCTAATATCCAGATAAAAATCATGTTAAAATTTCAGCCCAATCGGAGTTACGGATCTCTGGGAATTTAAGAAACGGTGAAAGGCCAGAATCTGGGGAGGCAGAAACAGAAGGAAACAGAGAGAGAGATCCAATCTCGGAGGGGCTCCCGCCCCTCCGCTGCCATGGAGACCAAGGACCAAAGGGGAAACCCTCCTCCCATCTAGGGGGGAGGTCAAGGAAGAAGAAGAAGGAGGGGGGCTCTCTCCCCCTCTCTCCCAGTGGCACCGGAACGCCGCCGGGGCCATCATCGTGACGGCGATCTACACCAACAACTTCGCCGCTGTCATCACCAACTCTCTCCCCCTCTATGCAGCGGTTCAACACCTCTTATCCCCGCTGTAATCTCTACTTAAACATGGTGCTCAACGCTATATATTATGTCCCAATGATGTATGGCTATCCTATGATGTTTGAGTAGATCCGTTTTGTCGTATGGGTTGATTGATGATCATGATTGGTTTGAGTTGCATGTTTTATTATTGGTGCTGTCCTATGGTGCTCTCCGTGTCGCGCAAGCATGAGGGATCCCCGCTGTAGGGTTTGCAATATGTTCATGAGTTGCTTATGGTGGGTGGCGTGAGTGACGGAAGCACATGCCCGAGTAAGTAGGTTGTTTACGTATGGGAGTAAAGAGGACTTGATACCTTATAATGCTATGGTTGGGTTTTACCTTAATGATCTTTAGTAGTTGCGGATGCTTGCTAGAGTTCCAATCATAAGTGCATATGATCCAAGTAGTGAAAGTATGTTAGCTTATGCCTCTCCCTCATATAAAATTGCAATAATGATTACCGGTCTAGTTATCAATTGCCTATAGGGACAAATAACTTTCTTGTGACAAAAAGCTCTCTACTAAGACTAACCTAGTTGTTTCTTCATCTAAACAGCCCCTAGATTTTATTTACGTGTTCTTTATTATCTTGCAAACCTATCCCGTTACACCTACAAAGTACTTCTAGTTTCATACTTGTTCTAGGTAAAGCGAACGTTAAGCGTGCGTAGAGTTGTATCGGTGGTCGATAGAACTTGAGGGAATATTTGTTCAACCTTTAGCTCCTCGTTGGGTTCGACACTCTTACTTATCGAAAGAGGCTACAACTGATCCCCTATACTTGTGGGTTATCAAGACCTTTTTCTGGCTCCATTGCCGGAGAGCAATAGCGTGGGGTGAATATTCTCGTGTGTGCTTGTTTGCTTTATCACTACGTATATTTTATTTGCTGTTCTAAGTTGTTCTCTATCTTTAGTTATGGATACGGAACACGAAATACCAAAAAAAATAGTTGAACCTACTACACCAATGGTTGAAGAACCACCCAAAATCTATCACACTGTTGAAGCTTTTTACTTGGATAATCTTCGATCCGTTTGTGCTCGTGCTGAAACCCCAACTAGCTTAGTTGAGCGAAAATCATTAAATGAGCATGCTTATTATGTGCGACACCACTTATCTCAAAAAGGGAAACTTTTATGGCATCATATTAATACTTTGCAATGCTATGCTTGGAATTTATGCGAAATTTATGATTTTACTTGTTGTTCTGAAGACCCTAAAAAACACCTTCCCTATCAATGTGAGTTTAAGGATAATGGAATTGTATCTTCTTATGCAAAGGGTGTTTATAATTACTATGATATTGAGCAAATGGAAGAATTTGTTGCTTTTAAGGGTGCTTATGAAATTGCTTCTTTGATTGAAAAGTATGATGCTACTCTTTACAAATCTGAAAGTTTTGCCATACTTAAATATTGCTATGAAAACTATGCTTCTAATGCTTATGTTAAGCCATATATTGAGGACTCCTCCGCTGTCCAAGAGGAGACTAATATTTTGCAGGAAACTATGTTAGAAGAAATTGATGACACTGTGAGCTCATTGGATGAAAAAGATGAGGAGGAGAGCGAAGAACAAAAGGAGGAAGAGCGGATTAGCTACCCGTGCCCACCTTCTAATGAGAGTAACTCTTCAACTCATACATTGTTTAATTTCCCTTCGTTCTTACCGAAGGATGAATGCTATGATAATTGCTATGATCCCTTGGATTCGTTTGAAATATCCCTTTTTGATAAACTTGATGCTTGCTATGCTTGTGGCCATGATGCCAATATGAATGATGCTTATGGAGATGAACTTGCTATAGTTCCTTATGTCAAATGTGAAATTGTTGCTATTGCACCCACACATGATAGTCCTATTATCTTTTTGAATTCTCCCAACTACACTATATCGGAGAAGTTTGCACTTATTAAGGATTATATAGATGGGTTGCCTTTTACTATTACACATGATAATTTTGATAGATATAATATGCATGTGCTTGCTGCTCCTACTTGCAATTATTATGAGAGAGGAACTACATCTCCACCTCTCTATGTTTCCAATATGATAAAATTGCAAGAAACTGTTTATACTATGCATTGGCCTTTACTTTGTGTGCATGAATTGTTCTTTTATGACATGCCGATGCATAGGAAGAGAGTTAGACTTCATTGTTGCATGATATATGTTACTTTGTGCTCACTACTAAATTGCAAATCATTGCTAATTAAAATTGGCTTTGATATACCTTGGGATCCGGGTGGATTAAGTACTTGAGCACTTTATGCCTAGCTTAATGGCTTTAAAGAAAGCGCTGCCAGGGAGACAACCCGGAAGTTTTAGAGAGTCATTTTATTCTGTTGTGTGCTTTTATATAGTTTAAAAAACAAAAAAATAAAGAGGGGAACCTAAAACTTTTTCAAAAAGAAAAGTGAAAGTGAGAGAGACGAGCATTGTTAAAATGGGAGCATGCCTTGAACTTTGTTCATGCCCATGGAAACCTTGTGAATCTTAATTACAGAAACTTTTCAACAAAAATAATTACCCCCTTGTATAAATCCATTGTATTATAAAAATAATGTGCCAAGATTTGCCTTTAGGATGATTAGATTGCTTGTTTGGTGTGTGCATTGCAAAAACAGAAACTTTGGATGTAGTGCGTGAATTTATATTTTTTACTGGAATGTCAAAAGTTTATGAAATTTTAACACAGTACTGCTATGCAAATTGTTTATTTTTTCCTAATTTTTCAGAATTTTTAGAGTTAGAGAAATATAGTAAATGTTCAGATTGCTACAGACTGTCCTGTTTAAGACAGATTCTGTTTTTGATGCATTGTTTTGCTAGTTTTGATGAAACTATCGATTTTATCGGTGGTATAAGCCATAAAGAAGTTATAATACAGTAGCTAAAATGCAAAAATAAAATGTTAAGGGGTTTGCAACGGTACTTAAAGTGGTAATTTGCTTTATTATACTAACGGATCTCACGAGGGTTTTGTTAAGTTTTGTGTGATTGAAGTTTTCAAGTTTTGGGTGAGATCACGATGGATGAAGGAATAAGGAGTGGAAAGAGACTAAGCTTGGGGATGCCCGAGGCACACCAAGGTAATATTCAAGGACTCCCAAGAAACTAAGCTTGGGGATGCCCCGGAAGGCATCCTCTCTTTCTTCTAACAACCATCGGTAATTTTACTTGGAGCTATATTTTTATTCGTCACATGATATGCGTAAATCTTGGAGCGTCGTGTGCTTTTTATTTTTCTTTTAATAATGCACCATGCTGGTATGAGAAAGTCCTTGGTTGATTTATAGAAGGCTCTTTGCGCCTCACTTATATCTTTTGAGTATGGCTTTGTAGAATGCTTCATGTGCTTCACTTATATCATTTGAAGTTTGGATTGCCTGTTTCTCTACACATAGAAAACCGCCATTTGTAGAATGTTCTTTTGCTTCACTTATATTTGGTAGAGCGTGGGCATATCTTTTGTAGAAAGAATTAAACTCTCATGCTTCACTTATATCTATTTAGAGAGTTAACAGGAGTTGGTCATTCACATAGTTAGTCATAAAATCCTACATAAAATTTGTAGATCACTGAATATGATATGTTTGATTCCTTGCAATAGTTTTGCGATATAAAGATGGTGATACTAGAGTCATGCTAGTGAGTAATTGTGGATTGGTAGAAATATTTGTGTTAAAGTTTGTGATTCCCATAGCATGCACGTATGGTGAACCGTTATGTGAAGAAGTCGGAGCATGATTTATTTATTGATTGTCATCCTTTGTGTGGAGGTCGGGATCGCGCGATGGTTAACTCCTACCAACCCTTCCCCTAGGAGCATGCGTGTAGTACTTTGTTTCGATGACTAATAAATTTTTGCAATAAGTATGTGAGTTCTTTAGGACTAGTGTTGAGTCCATGGATTATACGCACTCTCACCCTTCCACCATTGCTAGCCTCTCTAGTACCGCGCAACTTTCGCCGGTGCATTACACCCACCATATATCCTTCCTCAAAACAGCCACCATACCTACCTATTATGGCATTTCCATAGCCATTCCGAGATATATTGCCATGCAACTTCCACCGTTCCGTTTATTATGACACGCACCATCATTGTCATATTGCTTTGCATGATCGTAAGATAGCTAGCATGATGTTTTCATGGCTTGTCCGTTTTTTGATGTCATTGCTATGCTAGATTATTGCACATCCCGGTACACTGCCGGAGGCATTCATATAGAGTCATATTTTGTTCTAGTATCGAGTTGTAATTCTTGAGTTGTAAGTAAATAAAAGTGTGATGATCATCATTATTAGAGCATTGTCCCATGTGAGGAAAGGATGATGGAAGCTATGATTCCCTCACAAGTTGGGATGAGTCTCCGGACTTTACAAAAAAATACAAGAGGCCAAAGAAGCCCAAATAAAAAAAAGAGGCCAAAGAAGCCCACCAAAAAAAAATGAGAGAAAAGAGAGAAGGGGCAATGCTACTATTCCTTTTTTCCACACTTGTGCTTCAAAGTAGCACCATGATCTTCATGATAGAGAGTCTCCTATATTGTCACTTTCATATACTAGTGGGATTTTTTCATTATAGAACTTGGCTTGTATATTCCAATGATGGGCTTCCTCAAATTGCCCTAGGTCTTCGTGAGCAGGCAAGTTGGATGCACACCCACTTAGTTTTCAGTTTGAGCTTTCATACACTTATAGCTCTAGTGCATCCGTTGCATGGAAATCCCTACTCACTTGCACCGATATCGATTGATGGGCATCTCCATAGCCCATTAATTTGCCTAGTTGATGTGAGACTATCTCCTTCTTTTTGTCTTCTCCACAACCTCCACCATATTCTATTCCACCTATAGTGCTATATCCATGGCTCACGCTCATGTATTGCGTGAAAGTTGAAAAAGTTTGAGAATACTAAAGTATGAAACAATTGCTTGGCTAAAACCGGGGTTGTGCATGATTTAATACTTTGTGTGATGAAGATGGAGCATAGCCAGACTATATGATTTTGTAGGGATAACTTTCTTTTAGCCATGATATTTTGAGAAGACATGATTGCTTTATTAGTATGCTTGAAGTATTATTATCTTAATGTCAAATTATAGACTATTGTTTTGAATCACTCGTGTCTCAATATTCATGCCATGATTAGATTATATGATCAGGATTATGCTAGGTAGCATTCCACATAAAAAATAATCTTTTTTATCATTTACCTACTCGAGGACGAGTAGGAATTAAGCTTGGGGATGCTGATACGTCTCCGTCGTATCTATAATTTTTGATTGTTTCATGCCAATATTCTACAACTTTAATATACTTTTGGCAACTTTTTATACTATTTTTGGGACTAACATATTGATCCAGTGCCCAGTGCCAGTTCCTGTTTGTTGCATGTGTTTTGTTTCGCAAAAAATCCATATCAAAGGAAGTCCAAACGGGATAAAAACTTACGGAGATTTTTTTGGAATATATGTGAATTTTGGGAAGTGGAATCAACAGAAGGCGGAGCCCGAGGGGCCCACAAGCCATACGGGCGCGCCCTAGGGGGTAGGGCGCGCCAGGGTGGCTTGTGGTCACCCCGTAAGGAGGTTGGTGCCCTTCTTTCGCCGCAAGAAAGCTAATATCCGGATAAAAAATCATGTTAGAATTTCAGCCTAATTGGAATTACGGATCTCCGGGAATTTAAGAAACGGTGAAAGGCCAGAATCTGCGGAGGCAGAAACAGAAGGAAACAGAGAGAGAGATCCAATCTCGGAGGGGCTCCCGCCCCTCCGCTACCATGGAGGCCAAGGACCAGAGGGGAAACCCTCCTCCCATCTAGGGGGGAGGTCAAGGAAGAAGAAGAAGGAGGGGGGCTTTCTCCCCCTCTCTCCCGGTGGCACCGGAACGCCGCCGGGGCCATCATCGTGATGGCGATCTACACCAACAACTTTGCCGCCGTCATCACCAACTCTCTCCCCCTCTATGCAGCGGTTCAACACCTCTTCTCCCCGCTGTAATCTCTACTTAAACATGGTGCTCAACGCTATATATTATGTCCCAATGATGTATGGCTATCCTATGATGTTTGAGTAGATCCGTTTTGTCGTATGGGTTGATTGATGATCATGATTGGTTTGAGTTGCATGTTTTATTATTGGTGCTGTCCTACGGTGCTCTCCATGTCGCGCAAGCGTGAGGGATCCCCGCTGTAGGGTTTGCAATATGTTCATGATTCTCTTATGGTGGGTGGCATGAGTGACGGAAGCACAGACCCGAGTAAGTAGGTTGTTTACGTATGGGAGTAAAGAGGACTTGATACCTTATAATGCTATGGTTGGGTTTTACCTTAATGATCTTTAGTAGTTGCGGATGCTTGCTAGAGTTCCAATCATAAGTGCATATGATCCAAGTAGAGAAAGTATGTTAGCTTATGCCTCCCCCTCATATAAAATTGCAATAATGATTACCGGTCTAGTTATTGATTGCCTAGGGACAAATTACTTTCTTGTGACAAAAAGCTCTCTACTAAGACTAACCTAGTTGTTTCTTCATCTAAACAGCCCCTAGATTTTATTTACGTGTTCTTTATTATCTTGCAAACCTATCCCGTTACACCTACAAAGTACTTTTAGTTTCATACTTGTTCTAGGTAAAGCGAACGTTAAGCGTGCGTAGAGTTGTATCGGTGGTTGATAGAACTTGCGGGAATATTTGTTCTACCTTTAGCTCCTCGTTGGGTTCGACACTCTTACTTATCGAAAGAGGTTACAACTGATCCCCTATACTTGTGGGTTATCAGTACTAACCCAAAGGTGGTCAATGGACAAAGAATTAAGCACTATATCTCAGGTACGCCTATTAACGCTGAAAGCAATGTTATCCAAACCATGACACCGGAGGAACACATAAAAGAAACCTTCCGGAACACTCCAGAATTCTGAAAAAATAGGAGGTACGTGATACGGTAAGTAAATGGACTCCGAAAAATCCGCAAAAATATTTTTTGTCAGTTTTGGAATATTAGAAAATTTTGGAAATAAAAAATAAACCGGAAGGTGATCGAGGTGAGCACGATACACCAGGACGTGCGAGGAACCCCTGGGCACGCCCTGGTGGGTTGTGCCCACCTCGGATGCCTTCCCGACTCCGTTTTCCTTCCATATGCTTGTTTCCCAAGAATAAAAATTCTCTATATATACCCCCAACTGTTTTGACGACCGCATCGTAGAAAAAATCCTCTGTTCTTGTTCCTTGTTGTTTTCTCGTCAGATCTAGATCTCCATGGCTCCACCAAGCTCCTCCAAGGACAAGTTCTTCGAGAAGGTCATCAACCCGTACTTGCCGGAGTTGATGAAGCACCCTCAAGCCATTGAGATGCGTGAGGGGGTGCTCCACATCTGCGATGTTCAAGGACCCAAGAAGACCGGAAGCGTGGAGGCTAGGCTCGAGGCGGTGGAACAGGAAATCTTCAAGTGCTAGAAGATGGTGGATCGCGGACTTAGTGCCAATCACTCCATGATTACGGAATTCACCCGTAATCAGATGGTGGATGGCCGGTCTGTAAAGGACATCATCTCCACCCTCAACGAGCAAATTAATTTTCTGCAGAGCCAAGTTTATGATCTTCAAAATCAAGTCTTCGAATACGAAGCGAGATTTAAAGGTATGGGCTTAGCTGCCAGTTGCAGGACTCAGGGGACTCTCGCGTCAACCTTTGATGGGGAGCCCTTGCCCTGGAAGCTGGAGGATAAGCCTACTACATCATCACCACCACCTTCTTCATCACCACCACCAAAGGAGACTTGAGTACACGGGTATGGGCACTCCCCTTGGCTTGAGCCAAGCTTGGGGGAGGTGCCCCGGTATCGTATTACCACCACTTTTATTCACCTTTACCTATTTAGCTTGATCTTTAGTTTCCCTTTGCCTTAGTTGAATAAAAGTTTAGCATGATCTATTTTCGTGTGTTAGTTTCGTGGCCTATCTATCTATGTAATCGAGTGAGAGTTATATAATAAAGTTTAGTTTGAGTTTTTGCCTCTCTACTTTCTTGTTGCAATCAAAATAAAGGAAAGGAAAATAAATGAAAAGAATCATATGCTAATCTTATGGTGAGTAATGACATCACATAAGGAAAAGTATAAGTAGTAAAATTTATTGGAGATTTACAAACATAGCATTGGTCAATGATGCAATTCATGAAAGAATTAATAAGGGAAGAGAAGATTCACATGCAAATATACCATCTTGGACATCTTTTATGATTGTGAGCTCCCATCAAATATTATATGTCAAAATTGTTTACGTTGGACAAGGAAGACACCGTAATGATTTATGCTTGTTCATATCTACATAGAAGTTATATTGTCATAGATCCTTCAACATGTGGTGCTTGCTCAATATCTTTGCTAGCCAAAATTCCGCACTAAGTAGAGATACTACTTGTGCATCCAAAAACCCAAACCCAAATTCATTCTTTGAGTGTCCACCATACCTACCTATGGATCGAGAAAGATCCTTCAAGTAAGTTGTCATTGGTGCAATAAGGCAATAAAAATTGCTTCTAAAAGTGTTTGATAAATTAGTGTAAGAGAAAATTGAGTGCTATACGAACTTATGATGGCAAAATAATAAAAGCGACAGACTGCATAATAAAGCTTGCTATCATAGGGGGCAATGTAGCGTGATGTTCTTTTACATTAAGGGATTGGGCATACAAACCAATAAGCACATGACAACCTCCGCTTCCCTCTGCGAAGGGCCTATCTTTTACTTTCACGTATTTACTTTTATGCAATAGTCAAAGTAATCTTCCCTATTCCTTTTTTCTTTTTCTTTTTGCAAGCATCATGTGGTGAGGAAAGATCTAGGCACATATATCCAGTTGGATAAGAGTGGGCATGAGTTATTATTGTTGACATCACCCTTGAGGTGAATATGTTGGGAGGCGAAACTATAAGCCCCTATCTTCCTATGTGTCCGGTTGAAACTTTTTGTTCATGGGTATGCCGTGAGTGTTAGTAATCATAGAAGACTAAATGATGGTTGAGTATGTGGACTTGCCAAAAGGCTCCTACATGAGACCCTTCCTGAAAATATGATGAATTATAGTTGCAAAGTTGACTGAGAACACAGTTTGTTGGTTTTCAATAAGGTTTATGCTTCATACTTCTATGTTGTGATGAATTGTTACTTGTGCATAAGAAGTTATATGATGAAATTATGTTGAATAAATTCTATGATAGAGTTTGTTGCTGTTATACTAAGCATGATGCTTCTATGTCCGTATTTTGTTTTTATCGACACCTCTCTCTCTCTCAAACCATGTGGACATGCTTTTCAATATCGGCTTTCGCTTGAGGACAAGCGAGGTCTAAGCTTGGGGGAGTTGATACGTCCATTTTGCATCATGATTTCCTACTATTATTTACTATGTTTTGTTGAATAATAATGCTTTAGGGAGTGATTCTAATGCCTTTTCTCTCATAATATGCAAGGTTTACACAAAGAGGGAGAATACCGGCAGCTAGAATTCTGGACCTAAGAAAAGTACATCAGAGATACCTATTCTGCACAACTCCAATGAAGCTGAAACTTTATGGAGATTATTTTTGTATTTAATAAAAAATATTGGAGAAGAAAACTACTGGAAGGGGGCCAGCCAGGTGGGCACAACCCACCAGGGCGCGCCAGACCCCCCTGGGCGCGCCCTGGTGTATCGTGGCCACCTCGGCCCACCTCCGGAGCCCATCTTCTGGTATATAGTCATATTTGACCTAGAAAAAATCAGAGGAGGACTTTTGGGACGAAGCGCCGCCGCCTCGAGGCGGAACTTGGGCAGGAGCACTTTTGCCCTCCGGCGCAGCGATTCCGCTGGGGGAACTTCCCTCCCGGAGGGGGAAATCGAAGCTATCGTCATCACCAACACCCCTCTCATCTTCGGGAGGCCAATCTTCATCAACATCTTCAACAACACCATCTCCTCTCAAACCCTAGTTAATCTCTTGTGTTCAATCTTTGTACCGGAACCTCAGATTGGTACCTATGGGTGACTAGTAGTGTTGATTACCTTGCGTAGTTGATTACTATATGGTTTATTTGGTGGAAGATTATATGTTCAGATCCATCATGTTATTTAATATCCCTCTGATCTTGAGCATGATTATTATTTGTGAGTAGTTACCTTTGTTTTTGAGGTCACGGGAGAAGTCATGTTGCAAGTAATCATGTGAATTTGATATGTGTTCGATATTTTGATGATATGTATGTTGTGATTCCCTTAGTGGTGTCATGTGAACGTCGACTACATGAAACTTTACAATTCATGGGCCTAAGGGAATGCATTGTGGAGTAGTTATTAGATGATGGGTTTCTAGAGTGACAGAAGCTTAAACCCTAGTTTATGCGCTACTTCGTAAGGGGCTGATTTGGATCCAAACGTTTAATGCTATGGTTAGATTTTATCTTAATACTTTTCTCGTAGTTGCGGATGCTTGCGAGGGGGTTAATCATAAGTGGGAGGTTGTTCAATTAAGAACAGCACCCAAGCACCGGTCCACCCACATATCAAATTATCAAAGTAGCGAACACAAATCAAACCAACATGATAAAAGTGACTAGACAAAATTCCCGTGTACCCTCAAGAATGCTTTGCCTATTACTAGAGATTGTTCTGGCCTGTCCTTTGCCACAAAAGGATTGGGCTACCTTGCTGCACCTTGTTTACCGTTACCGTTACTTGCTTGTTACCAACTATCTTGCTATCAAACTATCTGTTACCTACAATTTCAGTGCTTGCAGAAATTACCTTGCTGAAAACCGCTTGTCATTTCCTTCTGCTCCTCGTTGGGTTCAACACTCTCTCTCAAAGCCCTATGATCTATAACTTCTCCCCCTTTTGCAACAAGTTACCAAAAAATTCAAAGTTGCAGTGGGGACTAGGCACTGCATCAACCTCCTGCTTCAGCTCAGTGACTCTCTTGGTAAGCTCATCCACCTTGTTGTCCAGAGCATGAAACTTTGTTTCCATGATCTGCACAATGCTCTTTTGGTTCTTAAGAATCTCAGCCACATTCTTCTCAATACCTTGGACATATTTGATGAGAAGTGCCATTTGATCACTCTTTGTCTTGGGCACTTGAGCACTAGTGGCTCTGGCTGCTTCTGCCTCTGCCTGTGCAGTAGCTGAAGTGGTATGAGAGGGGTCCATCACCACAACATTATCTTCAAAATCTGGCTGAAGTGGCATATGAGGACGATCAAGTGCATATACATTCTTCTCCAACTTGGAGTTGATGAGCATCTGAATGTAAGGTGCATATCCACATGATTGTTTCTGATTAGCAGCTGTCCTCTTGATTGTCTCTACAATCAAATCCATCACTCTGAAACTGGTATGGATGTCTATCTCATGCAGCATATTAATAGAGTACCCCCTGATCATCTTATCATCTCCAGACCTGGGCATCAATGTATGCCTCATGATGGTGTTGGTAGTGGGTAAACCAGCTTGCAGATAGTAGATTGACCCAAACTTGTGTGTCGTCACATAATCAGCATGGATGGTGTTGTACATGTTGGCCATGGTATTATGATTCATCTTGGCCTCAGAATAAACGTCAAGATCTCCCTCTTGTACCCGTGGGGCTCCTAAGATGGTAGCCCACTCATCAACAGTTGATTGGTACCTGATGTCTACTACGCAACTTTATTCTTGTAGGCTTTGTTGGGCCTCCAAGCGCAGAGTTTTGTAGGATAGTAGCAATTTTCCCTCAAGTGGATGACCTAAGGTTTATCAATCCGTGGGAGGTGTAGGATGAAGATGGTCTCTCTCAAACAACTCTGCAATCAAATACAAGAAATCTCTTGTGTCCCCAACACACCCAATACAATGGCAAATTGTATAGGTGCACTAGTTCGGCTAAGAGATGGTGATACAAGTGCAATATGGATGGTAGATGTAGGTTTTTGTAATCTGAAAAATATAAAAACAGCAAGGTAGCAAGTAACAAAAGTGAGCACAAACGGTATTGCAATGCTTGAAAACAAGGCCTAGGGTCCGTACTTTCGCTAGTGCAATCTCTCAACAATGCTAATATAATTGGATCACATAACCATCCCTCAATGTGCAACGAAGAATCACTCCAAAGTTCTTATCTAACGGAGAACATAAGAAGAAATTGTTTGTAGGGTACGAAACCACCTTAAAGTTATCCTTTCCGATCGATCTATCCAAGAGTTCGTACTAAAATAACACCCAGTTATCCTTTCCGATCGATCTATCTAAGAGTTCGTACTAGAATAACACCATATGATACACATCAACCAACTCTAATGTCACCTAGATACTTCAATGTCACCACAAGTATCCATGAGTTAATTATATGATACGCATCAAACAATTTCAGATTCATAATACTCAATCCAACACAAAGAACCTCAAAGAGTGCCCCAAGATTTATCGGAGAACAAGGCATGAAAACGTGCAATTAACCCCTATGCGTAGATCCCCAAGGTCACCGGAATCCGCAAGTTGACGCCATAACATATATCAAGTGAATCGCTTGAATACCCCAATGTCACTATGGGTATCCGCATGCAAGACATACATCAAGTGCTCTCAAATCAATAAAATTATTCAATCCGATAATAATAAAATCTCAAAGGGAAAACTCAATTCATCACAACAAGATAGAGAGGGGAAAACACCATATGATCCAACTATATTAACAAAGCCCGTGATACATCAAGATCGTGCCATATCAAGAACACGAGAGAGAGAGATTAAACATATAGATACCGGTACAAACCCTCAGTCCCAAGGTGGATTACTCACACATTATCATGGTGAGGAAGAGAGAGTTGTTGATGGAGAGGTGCAGCCCCAAAGAGATGGAGGCGATGGCGGCCACGGCCCCGGCGGCGGGCGGCGGCGGTGGCGACGGGCGGCAGCCCCTTGCCCCACCCCCTTCTTCCTTCGTCTTGGTGCTGCAATGGAGGAGCCTCTCCCCTTCTTGGCGGCTGCCAAGGGAGAGGCAAATTCGTGGCTTTTGCTGGCTCTCCCGAAATTAGGGTTTTTCTCCCCTTATATGTGCCTCTGTGGTGCTCTATGGCCCTCCGATGAATGGACCCTTGATCCAATGCCCCTTGGGCACCTCTAGAACCTTCCTAGGAACTCCTCACAGCCCTCATGAGTCCTCAAAGTCGTGGCTTGACCGAATACATCAGATATGGTAAGAGTTGCAGTCAATCACGTCATCAATTCTCGTAATCCCGTAATCAGATATTTTCCTTCAGTAAAACGGGTCTCCAGATCGCATCCGAACTCCGTTTTGGAAGAATTTGTAGTTCAGAATCATTGCCATAAAATTCCCCACACTTTACTAGTTTGAACTTTTTCAATGTGACACAATATTCGGGGGTCAAACTGATGATCTCTAAAAACTGTTCGTGGACAGATTTCAGGAAAGTCAGAGTCTTCCTACAACAAGGCTCCTTTTGCGTTTTTTCGATAATTTCCAATTAATTCCTACACATCAAAGTGTGAAACAAGAACTTGTGCAATTTTGCAATCATTAATAGGTTAGTCCCAATAAATCATGAAACAATAGTAAAAATATAGGCAAATATGACATGAATACTTCATAAATTATCGATACGTTGGGGACGTATCGATATCCCCAAGCTTAATTCGTACTCGTCCTCGGATAGGTAAACTATAAAAATAATAATTTATGAAGTGTGAATGCTATCATAGTATATAAGTGATCAATGATAATTCCAATCAATTTTTCTAGCATCATAGCAGCAACTTTTTCTCATAAAAATCATCATCATAGAGTAGCAATCAATTCACATGTCATGGTTCAAACAACGAATTCTCTTGAAACTTAACGACCTATGTTCTTAGTCACCAAACAATTGCAATTCAACTTATTCTCAACAAAATCTAAGTAAGAGCTCCACATACTCAATCAACATATAATCTTCTATGATTGCTAGTACTCAAAGCATATTTTTAGAAGAAACAACATCCATCGAACACATAGAAAGATGGGGACTTAATGTTTCGCCTCCCAACATACTTATCATAGAGATAATTGTCAACAATAATAAATCATGATCAAATATATTTGACTGGATATATATGTTTGGATCTTTCCCCACCACATGATGCTTGCCAGCTAATAGACTGAGGTTGGAATAAGAAGTTGACTCAACATGAATAGTAAATAACACGAAAGTAAATAGATTGTCCCTTCGGAGAGGGAAGCAGGGATTTGTAAAGGTGCCAAAGCTCATTGTTTAAAAAATATAGTTTTGGGAGGTGCACCCTTCCTGTCAACATTACGACCAAGAGTTATCAATATCTTCCATGTTAAACACATTAGTGGCGGTTCCCAAGCGGTAAAAGTAAAGGTTTACTCCCCCTCCACCAACAAACACACTCCACGGCTAGCCGAATCCACGGGTACCGTCCATACCAACAACATTCCTGGGGGAGTTTTGTTTAATTATTTGCGTTCTTTTATTTCGAGACTGGGAATCCCTATTACTGCCCCTCTCGTGTAAGGACGAGTGAATAAACACTCATCATGAGAATAACACGCTTAACATGGAAGATACTGATCGACCCCTGTCGCTCCATGAGCGGTCCAGGCACACAAAACATGTGTTCATTTGAAATTTTAGAGGTGGCATATGCAAATTTACTAGGAATGGCAGTGAAATACCATATATGGGTAGGTATGGTGGACTCTCATGGAAGAAACTTGGCTCAAGGGTTTGGATGCACAAGTAGTATCTCTACTTAGTACGAAGTTTTGACTAGCAAAAGGTTCTAAACAAGCACCACATGTTAGAGGATCCGTAACAATATAACTTCTATGCAAATATACCCAACCATAACTCATTACGTTGTCTTCCTTGTCCAACTTCAACTAATTTGCTCAAGTTTGAAAATAATTAATGGATATTCACAATAATAGAAGATGTCCAAGATAATATATTTGTATGTGAAAGTTCTCTTCCTTATACTAATCATTCACGAATTGCTTGTATGACCAATATTGTGATTGTTAAACTTCAATAGATTTTACTTTCTAAACCAAATGTGAACTTGCTACTAAGAATATAGTACATTGATAATTTCAGATTTATGATATTTCATTCATTCACAATTTACTCTTAGGATATAAGTGAAGCACAAGAGTAAACATCAAACTACTCTCAAAAGATATAAGTGAAGATCAATGAGTAGGTAAACAATTAAGTAGCTATGTGAGGACTCTCTCTCAATAAATATTTTCAGATCTGAGTATTTTATTAAACAGCAAGCAAAAGAAAAATAGCACTCCAAGAATAGCACGCATCAAGTGAACGAATAAAAAATTTAAGCTCAACATAGGCTAACCGATAATTGTTGATGAAGAGAGGTGGGATGCGTAGCATCCCCAAGCTTAGATACTTGAGACTTCTTGAAATATTTACTTTGGGTTCCTTGGGCATCCCCAAGCTTGAGCTTTTGTATCTCGTTCAATCCTCTCATATCATGGTTTCACCTATTCTCAAAAACTTCATCCACACAAAACTCGAAAAGAACTCGTGAGATAGGTTAGTAAACATAATAATAAATGAACTCTTCATGTACTGCCAAGACAAGTTGCACAATAATTTTCAAACATCATCTACTGTTTACTGTCATTTCCACAATTTATATCTACCAATATAGACTATGGAAACTATAGGATAAGTAGATAACAAAACTATGCCAGCAATCTGTCCAAACAGAACAGTCTGTAGAAATTTATGAAAACAGTGTACTTCTGTAACTTAAAAAAATATGAATATTTAGGACATGCTAAAAAAATTATATTAAAACACTGTGTAAAAATTTCAGAAACTTTCCATGTTCCAGTAAAATATGAAAATTCAAACACTACAGCAAAAGTTTCTGTTTTTACACAGCACACATCAAACATGCAATTCAAGCATCCTAAAAGCAATTCTTGGAAATTTTTATTGAATAACAAGATTATAAATAAAACCTAACAGAAAATAATAAAATATAATGAAGATCCAAGCAAAGCACATATTATGTGACGAATAAAAATATAGCTCCAAGTAAGATATACCGATAGTGTTGAAGACGAAAGAGGGGATGCCTTCCGGGGCATCCCCAAGCTTAGGCGCTTGAGTATTCCTTGTATATTACCTTGGGGGTGCCTTGGGCATACCCAAGCTTAGGTTCTTGTCACTCCTTATTCTCGTCATATCGGTGTCTCATCCAAAACTTGAAAACTTCAATCACACAAAACTTAACGGAACTTCGTGAGATGGGTTAGTATAATAAATAAAGATCATTCACTTAGGTACTGTCAAGACAAGATTCGTAATTGTTCTCACATAATACCTACTGTATTCTATCATTACCATAATTTATAACACTGAATATAAGTTATGGGAACACTAAAACAAGCAAACTATGCATGCAAAACAGAATCTGTCAAAAACAGAACAGTCTGTGAAGATCTGTAGTGTACCAATAATTCCCTATCTCTAAAAATTCTGTAAAATTAGGAAAACCTGAATAATTTATATATTAAGACTGTGTAAAAATTTCAGATCATTATCACTCTCCAGTAAAAATGAAAATTACTATACTGGAGTCAAAAGTTTCAGTTTTGGTTCAGCATCAATTCTACTCATCTTGTGAGTCATCCCAAAGGCTTTACTTGGCACTTTATTTAAATAAAAGGCACAAAACATTATTAATACAGTAGCTTAATCATGTGAACATATCAAAACAGAAAGTATAAGTGTTGGGTTGTCTCCCAACAAGCGCTTTTCTCTAATGCCTTTTAGCTAGGCATGATGATTTCAATGATGCTCACGTAAAAAGTAGTAATTGGAACATGCAAGAGAGCATCATGAATCACATGACAAGAACATTTAAGTCTAACCCACTTCCTATGCATAGGGATTTTGTGAGCAAACAATTTATGGGAGCAAGAATCAACTAGCATAGGAAGGCAAAACAAGCATAACTTCAAAACTTTGAACACATAGAGAGGAAACATGATATTATTGCAATTCCTACAAGCATATGTTCCTCTCTCATAATAATTTTCAGTAGCATCATGAAGGAATTTCACAATATAACTATCACATAAAGCATTCTTTTCATGATCTACAAGCATAGAAAATTTATTACTCTCCACATAAGCATATTTCTTATCATTCATAATAGTGGGAGCAAACTCAACAAAATAACTATCATGAGACACTTGATTGACATAACCACTTTGAATATTAAAATCATGATGACAAGTTTCATGGTTACTAGCACTCTTTATTGCATACATGTCATCACAATAATCATCATAGATAGGAAGCATGCCATCATCAAAATAAATTTGCTCGTCAAAACTTGGGGGACGAAAAATATCTTCTTCATCAAACATAGCATCCCCAAGCTTGTGGCTTTGAATATCATTAGCATCATGGAAATTCAGAGAATTCATACTAAAAAATTGCTATCATGCTCATCATTCAAGGGATTCTCATCAAGTATTTTCATAATTTCTTCCTCTAGCAATTGAGCACAATTTTCTGAATCCTTATTTTCATGAAAGACATTATAAAGACGAAACAAATTATGCAACCTAAACTCCATTTTTTGTAGTTTTCTTTTATAAACCAAACTAGTGATAAAACAAGAAACTAAAAGATTCAATTGCAAGATCTAAAGATATACCTTCAAGCACTCACCTTCCCGGCAACGGCGCCAGAAAAGATCTTGATGTCTACTATGCAACTTTATTCTTGTAGACTTTGTTGGGCCTCCAAGCGCAGAGTTTTGTAGGACAGTAGCAATTTTCCCTCAAGTGGATGACCTAAGGTTTATCAATCTGTGAGAGGTTTAGGATGAAGATGGTCTCTCTCAAACAACCCTGCAATCAAATACAAGAAATCTCTTGTGTCCCCAACGCACCCAATACAATGGCCAATTGTATAGGTGCACTAGTTCGGCGAAGAGATGGTGATACAAGTGCAATATGGATGGTAAATATAGGTTTTTGTAATCTGAAAATATAAAAACAGCAAGGTAGCAAGTAACAAAAGTGAGCACAAACGGTATTGCAATGCTTGAAAACAAGGCCCAGGGTCCGTACTTTCTCTAGTGCAATCTCTCAACAATCTTATATTTACTAATTGGACGCACTGTTCGAGCCTCCACGTTAATCCTATAAAACTCCCTATAATAACCATTGGATTTTGAATATACGTCTAAGATTAAAAGGAAACCAGCGTGCCTCTATTTTCCACAAGCTCTAGAGTCCTAAACGGCTACAACTTCCAAGTAATAGTATAACCATTCAAAAAAGTGATGGTACAGCTTTCAAAACTCAAGGAAAGGAAAGATGGAGTTTTCTATTGGCACGTCATAGACAATTAGCCATCGAGTCCATATATATTATACGTGGAAACATGCAACAAAAAATTCACACAAAGACTAATGCAATAGGCCATGCAAAACGCAGCCAACAGCCATGAGTCTATCAAATTTATTTTTTCTATATACCTACATATATCAGTGTATTTAAAAAAAATCATGAAGTACACAACAACCAATGCATAATTGTATCCATACATTACCAAGCTCCTTGATAAATCACACGTAGATATATAAGTGAGACTTACTTAATCAATGTCCTCCGAGAAACCGTATTAGACATGATATTAATCCTAAAAGTTAAAAAGTTATTTGTCCGCCACATTAATCGTGAAAGTTAAGAAAAAATATGTCCGACTAATGTATAATATGCATATAGCCGTTGGATGAAGCATGAGACGGGCTTCCTGACATGCGTACAAGAGTCGTACTTTTCTCTCAGCCGTACTCCCCTCAGTCTCTCTTCTTTGCCCCAGAGAAAATGAAAAAAAAATAATCATCATGTTACTTCATTTTTCTGGAAAATAAAAGAGGAAAAGGAGATCTGATCTTCTTCTCATCCCACATTTGGGGGAAAATAGTTGTTGGTATATTTGTCCATTTGACCCCAGGCCTTCCTTCGATTGATTGAGCCAGTGAATGGTACAGAGAAGCAGATTTATGCCTCTTGCCTCTTCGTGACATTTCTTCTAGGATAATTTAGGGTAGAGGAAAAAGTTAAAGTCGTTTCTTTTCCATTCTAGCAATGGGGAGCAATCCGATGAAATTGTCAACAATATTGGTAGAAGTGGGCGCTAGGAATGGAATCGGGTGTCTCCTGCACCGTTAGATAAATCTACTGTTCATCATATCATCAGATAAAAATGATACCAACACAAAAACACTTCACTAGCACCACATCCACTAAATATATTTGTGCCATAATATAGTAATGAACACGAACAGACTAACTTTGTTTGTGCATCGTTATTAGAAATCCCAAAAGACACAATAGTTTAAGCTAAAACATCATTACACGTACCCATATCAGTAATCACAAACTATACACCAGTGTGTGTAAATCTATTAGTAACTTCCCATCAATATTTTTCGATGTTTGCTCTTAACCACATCAGACTAAGCCCTTGCAATCAGTATGAGTGTGCCAATTAGCAGCAAGACTCATGAAGAACAATGTTTTCAGCCTTTAAAAAGGTTGCCGTCAAGATCAAGGACTAGCGCACAATTAATTATCTGTTGTACGTGGTGATGGAATAACAACTTGATGAACAAGGTTATAAAAATGAATTAAGTTCCTAGCCAGCGCAAGCGACACACAGATGCATGTTAATATATGGTGGAAAACTAAAATTGCACCAAGACCGCATGTGCAATTTAATTAGAGCGTGTGCAAAATATGATGCATCCTATTATTAAGTCAGCAGAAAAACACCAATGACATATTTGTGATTAGTAACAAACTTTTCTACATTTATGTCTATTAATTTGCCTTTTTTATCTTTTGCAACAATATTAAAAGACCATATGAAGTGCAACCTGTTTGTTCCCAGCCTTCAATAGCCCAAACGATTCAAAATAAATAAATAAACAAATCCCTCTTTTAAATTTGAAAAATTCATGATTAATTATTGCATGAATATGTTCATAGTGACATTTCATTACGAAATATTTTGATTTGCACGTGACAACTACAAAAAAAACTAAAAAAGACTATTGAGCATATCTAAAATATCAATAATAGATAAAATCGATGAACCCAATTGTCTTTCCACTAACATACAAATATTTTTCTCCCGTATAAAGTTATGAGGTAGACATCTGCACGTATTTTCTTCCGAAGGTTAAGAATGCAATCTCAATATTTTTTAATCGAGCTGAAAATATGCATTAAGATCTGCACAAAATATGATGATATATCAATGTCTGCGTTATATATAGTGAATTTTGCAAGCACGCAAGACTTTAACTTGCACTATTAACAAAAGAGAAAGATAGTGCATTTTATATGGATGGAAATATATTTCTCAATTTTAGAATAAGGTATGCTACCTAATTATTTTTCAATGATTAAGACAAAGCTTGGCGAGACTCGGTTTGTTAATACACAAATGAAGACGAATATTGTCATGTGTTTTGTGTACTAAGTTCCTTTCATTGATAGTGTGATCGAGTACCCATCTACCAACGATGGACAAGAAATATAACAAGATAATTTAGTGTTAGTGTAAAATAATTGGTAAAGCCTACATATATGTAAATTAGCCGATCATGAAATTATTAAAACAAAACATACTTTCTATCACATGGTAACAAATATGCATCATTGCATGTTATTAGTTGCACCCATCTATAATTATATTACAATTATTTTAATATTGAATAAATATTGCATATAATCAAATTTAATAGAAGTTCACTTATATTCAAGTACCTAAAATATGTAGCCCGTGCGGATGCATGGGTTGACGACTAGTGCTAATATAATTGGATCACATAACCATCCCTCAATTTGCAACAAAGAATCACTCCAAAGTTCTTATCTAGCGGAGAACATAAGAAGAAATTGTTTGTAGGGTACGAAACCACCTTAAAGTTATCCTTTCCGATCGATCTATCCAAGAGTTCGTACTAAAATAACACCAAGTTATCCTTTCCGATCGATCTATCTAAGAGTTCGTACTAGAGTAACACCATATGATACACATCAACCAACTCTAATGTCACCTAGATACTCCAATGTCACCACAAGTATCCATGAGTTAATTATACGATACGCATCAAACAATTTCAGATTCATAATACTCAATCCAACACAAAGAACCTCAAAGAGTGCCCCAAGATCTATCGGAGAACAAGGCATGAAAACGTGCAATCAACCCCTATGCGTAGATCCCCAAGGTCACCGGAATCCGCAAGTTGACGCCATAACATATATCAAGTGAATCACTTGAATACCCCAATGTCACTACGGGTATCCGCATGCAAGACATACATCAAGTGCTCTCAAATCAATAAAATTATTCAATCCGATAATAATAAAATCTCAAAGGGAAAACTCAATTCATCACAACAAGATAGAGAGGGGAAAATACCATATGATCCAACTATATTAACAAATCCCGTGATACATCAAGATCGTGTCATCTCAAGAACACGAGAGAGAGAGATTAAACATATAGCTACCGGTACAAACCCTCAGCCCCAAGGTGGATTACTCACACATTATCATGGTGAGGAAGAGAGAGTTGTTGATGGAGAGGTGCAGCCCCAAAGAGATGGAGGCGATGAAGGCCACGGCGCCGGCAATGGGTGGCGGCCCTTGCCCCCCCCTTATTCCTTGGTCTTGGTGCTGCAATGGAGGAGCCTCTCCCCTTCTTGGCGGCTGCCAAGGGAGAGGCAAATTTGTGGCTTTTGGTTGCTCTTCCGAAATTAGGGTTTTTCTCTCCTTATATGTGCCTCTGTGCTGCTCTATGGCCCTTCGATGGATGGACCCTTGATCCAATCGCCCTTGCACCGCTAGAACCTTCCTAGGGACTCCTCACATCCCTCGTGAGTCCTCAAAGTCATGGCTTGGCCGAATACATCAGATATGGTAAGAGTTGGAGTCAATCACGTCATCAATTCTCGTAATCCCGTAATCAGATATTTTCCTTCAGTAAAACGTCTCTCCAGATCGCATATGAACTCCGTTTTGGACGAATTTGTAGTCCAGAATCATTGCCATAAAATTCCCCACACTTTCCTAGGATTAACTTTTTCCATTTGATGCCATATTCAGGGGTCAAACGGATGATCTCTAAAAACTCTTCGTGCACAGATTTCAGGAAAGTCAGAGTCTTCCTCCAACAAGGCTCCTTTTGCGTTTTTTCGACAATTTCTAATTAATTCCTACACATCAAAGTATGAAACAAGAATTTGTGCAATTTTGCAACCATTAATAGGTTAGTCCCAATAAATCATAAAACAATAGTAAAAACATAGGCAAATATGACATGAATACTTCATAAATTATCGATACGTTGGAGACGTATCAGTACCTGATGCCTTAAGTCATCCAAAAAATCTTGCCATCTGGATAGAAGTGTGCTGTGGAATAGAATTGCATGATCATCTCATCGTTCCATGCAGTGAACTCTCTGCCAACAAAAGCATCTATGTCAATGGCCTTGAAGTTCTCCAGCACATGAGGAAAATAGTCTTCATTCTCCTTGATGTACTTATAGTCGACATATCTCATGTCACTGGGTGTTGGGCTCTTGTCCAATAGGACAGTCCCATAGAAATCTTGCTGCTCCTTGGTGTGGAAGCGAGCATCAACATCAATTCTCCTCCTGATAGAATATGGATCAGATGCTCTCCATGTCCCGAGCCCTGAATCCTTCCTCTTCTTCATATCCTTAGCAATTGGATGAGTGTCATTGTGATCAGGCAAATGAGGTCGCAGCTTCCTCAAAACTGTAATTTCATCCTCTTCTTCCATGGTGGAAGATCTCTTGTTCTTCTCAGAAGCTGGAATGTCTGTGGTTTTCTTCTTGGACTTAGTGGCAGCAGCTTTCTTGGGTCCATAGGGCTTCTTTGGAGCAGTTTGCTTGCTCTTGGATGGAGCTTGCTTGGGCATAGCATCTACAAGCAGCTTCTTCTTCGTGGAAGGAGGAGCTTTGGCAGCTGGCTCTTCTTCCTCTTCCTCTTCCTCTTCCTCTTCTGGATCTTCATACATAGAAGTGGGTCTGCCAACCACATGCACAATCCTCTTCCTAGCTCTTTTCTTGTCACCTGCCTTCTTAGGCATAGAGCGCTTGGAAGGCTCGGCAGAAATAGACATAGTTAGCTTAGCACTCTTAGGTGCTCTCATTGCTTCAGAACTAGCACATTCTTTCCTCACTGGCCTCTTGGCAGAAGTGGCCTCAGTGGCAGATTTCTTGGCAGCCTTCTCTAACTTGTCCTGCTGCTTCTTGGCAAGAATTTCCTCAGGCACAAAATCAGAGTCCTCTTCATTTGAATTCAATTTCCTTCTTGCCCTGGTGGCAGCCTTGGGCAGTCCATGGGAGCTGGGAGTGCTTGGGTCCTCAGAAGATGAGGAACTAGCATCTGTGCTAGTGACACCTTACACATCCACACTTGGTTCTCCGAAGTTGTTCTGGCTGTCATCTTACCCTGTGAATAAGGTATAGAGGAGCAGAGGGGATAAGAATCACAAAAATTCAGAAGGTTTTTGAAAAATTTGAACTCAAAAAAGTTTAACTTCTGCAAAAAGGATTTCGGTTCCACCGAGTCATAAATTTCGGAGCCACCGAGACACACAATCTCCTTAACATAAACTTGGCAGCCTCTTCGGTTTCACCGAATAGAGCCACTCGGTTTCACTGAGATTGTTCTCTGTGGCCCTAAAACCCAAATTGGTAGAACCGATTTTTCTGACTCGGTGACACCGAGATTCGATTTGCGGACGATTAAACCTAGAAATTCTTTGTTCTCTAATCTAATGGAGTTTCTAGAGGATGGAACTTTTTCATTCAGTGGGAAGATGAGGAAATTGATCTTTTGCACAAGAATAGGACGGGGAGAGCAAAGATTTGAGGCTTTACCCTAATTCGGTGATGGCCTCCTACGGCAGCGACGGCGGGGACGATTGCTGTCGACGGCGGGGATCTCCTGTGGTGCAGACGCACGAGAGCTAAGGGAGAAGTACGAAGACGCACGAGCGGCAACTAGGGTTTTGCGGGGACCACAATTTTGAAGAAATGATTTCAAAATCGGTTTCGCTGATTATATATACCCTTTAGCTGTTGGTGACACCGGTTCTAAAATATCGGTGCCACCGAGTTTCTCTAATGTCAGATGACAAGGAAACTCGGTGAAGCCGAGATTATGGAATCGGTGCTACCAAGGTTCTTAAAACCAGATCAACTCTAGGATTCGGTGGAATCGAGTTTTTCAAGTTGGTTACACCAAGTTGCACTGGGGAGGTTTTGGAAGTCAGCTGTTAACGAAACGGAACTCCGAGTTCTCCTCACATAGAGGGTTCAAGAAGTGCTTGCTAATTTTTTTGTGATGAAGCATGAATAGAATTTGAGACGAGAAATCATAGATAGCTAGAGGAGGGTACTTAGGCATTCTTGTATATCCAATTGGCCAAAGAAAAATAAAAGCCAAATAACAACAATTGGATATCCTCGAATGAGAAAAGATATGCATACCAACATGCTCGCATAATAAGATGTCAAATGAAATCATGGAAAACATGCAAAACCACTCTAGTATGTACCAAACACTTTGGCGATGACGGAGTCATCTATATATGAGTATATTGACTTAGGAGCCAAGCAAGAATACTTGATCATAGGTCATACTCATCGTTTAAGCACAAGTGGGGTTACCACTTCTACATAAAGTATTTAATGTGTTCACATCTTTAAGAGCTGCTTTAACTCAAGTCTTAGAGTAAAGCTCCCCCTTGATGTAACATCCCCCCTAAGAGGGATAAACTAACCTTGGGTTTTGTCGTAGAAGACTTCATGTGGGTGAGGTGGTAGTGGATGCTCGTTGTTGATGAAGATCATCTTGAGTTGGGAGCAATCCTCGTTGTTTCTTACTCTTCTACCTACATGAGTTAGTCCCACACAAGAGAAAAATACAAGGATATCTATGGACATGGAGTGCAATGCATACATTATGATGTCCATGGATTCATTTATTACCTTGTCCCTTGCTTACCTTTGAGGGAATTTGTGACTCCTTGAACTATTGCACAAGGTTGGAGTTGATTGCAAATAGTCCTTGCCAATAATGAATGTGAGTGAATTTGATTGGCGGAGTCACCCCTCAAGAAGTTCTCTAGTTCTTCTTCTTGGGGACCCACATCAAATTGATGGGGATCCTTGGAGTTGAAGTATCACTATTTGAAGTAGAACCTTGAGTAGCCTTGGGAACCCACTTGACCATGGCTAGGGATTCATATTCAAATGTGTCAATCTCCTCTTGAAGCTTGTCCTTGCTCTTGAACTTGTGGTCTTGTGGTGGAAGGTCATCTTAAGCTTTTGTTCCCTTGGGGATAGTATGATCATACTTCTCCCTTGGAGGAACAAACTTCGGCTTGGGGTATTGACCCTCTTCCCATTAAACTCCATTGGTGTTGAAGTAGCCAATGCCTTGGTTCTTCCGTTATCATCCATGCTTGCATATAATCTCTTTGAATTGCTTACATTCGGCAAGACTTTTGTAGATACCTTTTTCTATAATCCCTTTCAAAAGATCATTTTCTTGCTCAAGTGTAACTTGGCTAAGATAATCATTAGTGGAATCAATAGAACTACTAGAGGCAACATCATTAGGTTTAGCATTTTGATTGTTGCTACTAAATGAAGAACCTTTCTTGCCTTTGTTACTAGTTTGCTTAGTTTTAACTTGTGGAATGAATGTAGACAAGAGTAGTCGTTTGGCTAGATAAGAAGAACTCTTCTTTCGAAGATCGTCATTGATAGCTTTAAGAAACTCATGTTCTTGCTCTAAATTTAGCTTCATGAAGTGTAGCTTCTCATGAGTTCTTACAAGCTCTCTATGATCTTTTAGAGTAGATTCATGGGCTAACTTAAGAGTGTTTAATTCTTTAGTTAGACGCTCAATCTCCTTCTTATCATCATCACATGACTTATCATGATTAGCATGATTATTATCAAGTTCATTTTGACTAACATTACTAGTTTTATCAAAGAGCAAGTTATCATCTCCAAGCAAGTCATCCTCATCACTATTGAAGTCAATGTATTCGGGGTGTGATACCTTGGGGCCTTTATCCATGAAGCAACTTCCACTCCCTTCATTAGGTGAATCAAATATGTCATAGGAGTTGGAGGAAACGAGTGCAAGTCCGGCAACACCTTCATCTTGACTATAGTCGGAGTCGGAGTGATAGCTTCTCTCGGATTGGTTGTCGAAATCGGAGCTGGAAACCCATTCACCAACATGACCTTGATGTCTTCTTCTTGTGTAGCTCTTGGTGTACTTGTCCTTCTTCTCCGAGTCTTTACTTCTCCGGGAGGGTTGTCATTCATAACGATCATCTCTACTCCTTCTCTCTCTTCGAGGTGACTCATCTCTTGAGCTCTTTCTTCTAGGTGATTCTTCTCTTCTTTTGTGGGGGGCCGTGCACTCATTGGAGTAGTGTCCGGGCCTTCCACAATTGTAACAATTCCAGTCACGACTTGATGAACACTTCTCCTCATATCTTGAATTGGAGTTTCTCCCTTTGCCTCTACTCTTGTAGAACTTGTTGAATTTCTTGACCATGAGGCTTATCTCTTCATGGGTTAAAAGGTTGTCATTTGATGTAGCGGGAGTGTCACTTGAGGCTTTGTAAGCACCGCTTGACTTGTTATGAAGCTCTTCTTTGTCTTTGAGTGACATCTCATGAGCGACAATCCTTCCAATGACTTCCGTAGGCTTGAGATCTTTGTAGTTTGGCATCATTTGGATCAATGTGTACACCGTGTCATACTTTCCATCCAGTATCTTCTTGATGATGAACTTGTCGGTCATTTCTTCGCTTCCTAAGCCGGCAATCTCATTGGTGATGAGAGCAAGCCTAGAATACACTTCTGCAACTCCTTCACCATCCTTCATCTTGAACTTGTCAAGTTGACTTTGTAGCACATCCAACTTAGATTCCCTGATGGACTCGGCACCTTCGTGCATATCAACCAAAGTATCCCAAATTTCCTTTGCATTCTCAAAACGGCTAATCTTGTTGAATTTTTCGGGGCATAGGCAGTTGAATAGAATGTCACATGCTTCAGCGTTGTATTGCAACATTTTCAATTCTTCCACGGTCGCTTCACGATCCGGTACCTTTCCATCACCAAAGAATTCACCTTGCAAACCAACACGAACAACAGCCCATACGGCAGGGTTATGACCAAGAATATGCATTTTCATCTTATGCTTCCAACTAGAAAAGTTTGTGTCGGATTTCAGGCTCCGCAAAACCCAAGGAGGTTCGAACTCAGGGGCGTGTGCGAAGATCACAACCAGCTTTGGCCTCAAGATCACGGCTCCACAGCCTAGCCGAATCGAACTCACTCACTCGCGGGGAAGAAGGCTAACACACGGATTTACCCAGGTTCGGGCCGCTGCGAAGCGTAAAACCCTACTCCTGCTTTTGGTGGATTACCTCGCGAGGAGGTTTGTGGATGAACTGGTATAGTGGTGAGCGAGGGCGCTCAGGTGGTTTTGGTTCTGTCTCTACGGCGCAGCCTAGTCTCTATTTATAGTGGCCCGAGTCCTCTCCCCTTATCGCATAGGCGGTAGGGATCCCACAACGCCAATTTCGAAGGGGGACAAGGAGTACACCTTATCCTGACGAAAGGTGGTCTTCTCCTCCAAAGTAGCTGGTAGTGATGCAGAGGTGGGCTCGACGATGACGTCCGTCCTGCGTGGCTCACGGTCTTGGTCTTGTTGCGCCGGAATGGAAACCTTTGGGGGGATGCCTTGGGAACACGCATACGTCCGTGCCTCCTTTGCACCAAAGAGGAAACTGCTCCATCTGTGCCCGCTGGCGCCCGCCTGGCCCGGCTGGCGTCACCTCAGCCTCTCGAGGCCGAGCACCGCATAGAGATCTCCGCCCCTCGGGAGGGAGCCTAGAGAGGCCTCCTCCTTCCGGGGGTCTTGGTGTCGTCCTCCTCGCGAGGGCGGGACTCTCGCAAGGGCCTTGTCCTGGGCGATCCCACGTCGGGCCATACCAGGCTGTCGAAGTGGGCCACGCCCTGGATGCTTCAGCAGGCAGGTCTAGGTACCCCCGTTCCCAGAATGCCGACAGCAGCCCCCGGGCCCAAGGCGCGCTTGGGTTGGCTTCGGGGCAAAGCCGAAAGGGCCGACCTGAGTGCTGCGGGCCCCAATCGCCTGCGGGCCCAGCCTGATGCGTGGCGCGTAACGAGACGCGGATGCCTCCACTTCCCGAAGACTTCGGGAACCGCCCCGAGTCAAGATGACACGAAGCCTGCGCGCAACGCCGGCCATCATTGCCCTTCCTTGAATGTAGCCATCTCCTTGTGTCTTCTCTCCCCTCGACCCACGTGGATGTGACCCGACGAGGGTAGGCGAGGCGACGTGAAGCAGGGCTGCACGCCGGTCGAGTCGGGCACGTGGCGTTTGGGGAGCACGCGCCGCCTCCACTCCCCACGACTGTGGCGACCCCGACTCATAAGTCGTGATCACCGAATGCACGTGTACTGTGATCCCAAAGATCAATGCTCACTGAACACACAGAAGCTGAATAACAAGAGTCTTACATCCACATTTAGCGTCTTACACAAATAAAGACCATGAAGGTCATGTCTTACACAGGTAGGGCCATGAGAGGCCAAATAACAACATAACTAGCAGTGGAAATCTTGATCGAAAGCGTAGACCCATGCCATCTGCCTTAACCTACAGGCATTCTAACTGGGAAGTGTCCTAGATCGCATGTTCGTCATCATCGAACTCTTCACCATATTCCTGCTCTTCCATTCCTGGCCAATTAAATAACCAGTGGCAAGCCAATGAGTACTTTGAATGTACTCGCAAGCAACCCAAGTTTTGGAACAAGGCAATAACAATGCATGATATAGCACTAAGTAGGTAAGTTTTGCGGAAAGCTAATTTTATTGCAATGACATGATCAAGATAACTAGTAATAGCATGCATCATGAGGATACGACTATCCACAGAAACAGGTTAACGATATCAATATAACCAAAGTCTGAACATCTCATGTTCAATCATCATGACAAGTCATCTGACTTAACTCAAGTACCATCTTTGTCACCATCACACACACACACACACACACCAAATTTAGTAAACATTGGACGTAGCACAAGAGCGGTCGACCAACTGTCCTTGACCGTGGACACGGCTATTCGAATAGTTTGACACTCTACAGAGGTTGCACCCTTTACCCACAAGACTCCGGAAACTTCCGTGTCAAGCCACGACTCGAGGTATTGTCCATACCCGAGGTAAGTACCCGAACATTGTATTTCCCCTGACAATACCAAACAAAGATTCCACTCGATTGGTACCCAGCCCACATGATGTACATCACAAGTAACATCCATGCAGGGACCAACGGTGTGCCCAGTGCCTGTGAAGACAACGCATGATCATCCTTACTGGCACGACCCCGTATCAAGAGTGACCTCGTCATTCCCGCCACTAGTAATGCGGGCTCTATGCTAGTACCCATCAAAGTAATCAACAAAGCCTCGTCCCATAAGGGGTATCGTGGTTGTACATGTAAGGTTGGAATAACGGTCGCAACTTACACCAATCCATTTTCGAAAACCACACTCACTCACTTGCTCCGGTACACCACTTCTTTCTCAAGTGGTTACCCAACTCAACATCATCTCCCTCGGGCATTAGTGGCACCCGATGGGGTTTTCGAAAAGTCTTTGAAAACACTCTTGTTTCTAACACCATGCATATTCCCGTCCCATTTGCGTAGCATCTACTAAGCATCCTATCTACTCCCACTCGCACAACCCTCATAAGGAGGCAGGGTCATGCACGATGAAGTACCAACGGTACAGTATCGGAGGCCTCCCACCGAAGTGGTCACCATCTCAACATGATCATCATCACGGAAACAAGTGCTATATGACATGCAAATAAAGGGGTTCATAGTCATGGTCAAAGGGCTGCTTGCCTGGCTCAACAAAGTCTTCGGGGTCTTCCAAGTCTTCGGGTCCAACTCCCTCGTCAACAGCGCAATCTATCGTCGCGATAAATAACGATAATAATAAGCATCACAACAAAAACAAAGCACAAAACTCACTTCTAAAATGTTACCCTACTCTGATAAATACTACAAACTATTCTAAAAATATTTGCCTAAGGTTTTGTTGTGAAAAAGATTTTGAAAACTATTTAAACAGAGGCTAAAAATAATCAAAACTTGCTTTTAAATAAAATCAGTATATAAAATGTTTCCAAAAATTTACACAAGTGGCACTATAAAATTTTACAGAATATTACAAGATTTGTGGTGGAAAAATAATTGGAATTGGACAAGTATTTAATTCTGTGGGATTTTTGCAAATACTGCCAAAAAAAGAAAAAGAAAAAGGGCTCCAGTGCCCTGGGCCAGATCTGGCCGCAGCTGGGCCGTCCCAGAGGCCAGCCAGTCCAGGCGAACCGGGCATCCGCGCCGCGCCAGGTTTAAACCTGACGGGCGGGACCCATGGACCAGTGAGAGAGAGAGACGCGGGAGTGGCGCGGGAGGCTGACGAACGGGCCCCACTTGTCGGGGTCATCGTCAACCCCTCGCCAGAGGGCAGAGGAGCTCACCGTCGACGGTTCCGGCCACGGCGAGGCGAGCAGAGGACAGGAACGGGTTCCTTGCACTCCCGCCGTTCGGATGGTGGTCGGGGTGGTCGCCGGAGCGCAGGGAATCGCCGGCGGTGAGGTGGCCACGACGGAGGCGCTTCGGGAGGTGGTCGAAGTTGACGACTCTCACCGCAATCCGAGCGGAGAGGAGGGGGATGAGGACCGGGGGCCTGCTGCAGTCACGATGGAGGAGCGAAGAGAGCCGAAGCGTGCCTGTGTCCCGAGATCGACGGAGCCCCGACGCGGCGGCGCCTCGGTCGATCCTGAGCACTGGTGCTCCGGGAGGTTACTTGGGGGCGCAGGGGTTCAATTGGAAGGAGGAGGGGGTCAGCAGAGGGGAGAGAGAGAGGCTCGGGGTGCCTTTATATAGGCGGGGCGAGGTCCACCGAGCTCGGATGCACCGGTGAGCTCGGGGCCGAGCCAGAGGGAGAGGTAGCTCACGGGGGCTTGTCCGGGGAGATCCTGGGGTTGGTCTAGGCACGCGAGGGAGAAGAGAGAGAAGGGGAGCGCGCGCGTGCGAGCCCATGCATTGGCCGAAGGGGGCGGCGTCAGGCGTGCGCTAGGGGAGCCGTTGCAGGGAGAGAGAGGAGGGGGACAGGGGCGTGGCGTGTCCCTTACGCCGAGGCGCATCGACTGGCGCGAGGGGGAAGCTCGAGGTGGTCGGGTATTGGCAGGAGAGGGAGGTCAACCCTCTGGAGCGCGGCTGCGCGCTCCAGAGCGCGACTTTGGCCGGCATGTTTTTACGTGCTCTGGCGTGTCCACTTGTGTCCAGTAGCTGCAGGGGGGAGTAAACAAGTGGGAAAGGGGCATGGGATGCTCTGGAGTGGCCAGGAGTGAGAGGGGAAACTGAGAAGAGAGAGAAATGGGCTGTCTAGAGAGGGAAATGGGGCTTTTCCCCCATGCAATGATGGACTTGGGTGCCAGGAATTTTACTGGAGGTGATGGGGGTCTAGGTGGAGCTGTGGTAAAAATTTGGAGTGAAGGAGAATAGAGGAAGGGGCTCAATCATTGTTCTTTGCATCCCACCAGAAGGTGTTTGATGCTGGTTTGGGCAAGTTAATGGATTCTACTTGCCTTGATATTTACCAGGGTGATAATGCAGGTAAAATTAGAGTGGATCACCAAGTTTGAGCCCATTTGAAGAAAGTTCACAATGTAACTTTGTAAAACCCTAGAAATCAACAGAATCAGATTTCTGTAGATCTAGGCATGCATTTCATTTCCCCCAAATCCACCACTTGGTGTGGTATCATCATTTGGGGTTTAGCACATGCCCAGAAAGTTTGGAGTCAAGGGAAGAAACTTCAGAATGTAACGTTGTTCAAATTTGAATCTGGACATGAATGGTTTTGGAATATTTTGGTGAAGCAAATCAATTGGGATTGAGATGAAACTTTGTAAGATCATCTCATATAGCATGTGTGGCTTGCTGGAATTTTCCTGGATTTTATTGAAAATATTTCTTATAAAAATATTTCAAAAGCTTCATTTAAGCAGAAAGGGTTTTGAGGGGTTTTGCCCATTATTTTGAACATGACCATGTGTTGAAACTCATATATATGGAAAATATATGTCCACTGAGTTTCCCTAAATTTTCTCAAATATTTTTAAAGCATTTAAATATTTTTTTCCTATGAAAAACCATTTCTGGCCTTAAGAAAAAGCCTTTAAATAAAATAGCAAAATAATCTTTAAAATTAATATTTGGTGGTTTTGGGAAGTCTTATATATAGTAGGTTTCAAATAAAGTCTTTGTGGAAAAAGTATCCACCCAATTTGAGGACTTGTAGTACAAACCTCAATTCAGGGGTTTCTGGAAACCTAATTTGAATAAATCCTTTTTGGCCAAAATAATATTTGATAAAAATAGTTTTGGGTACTATTGACATGGCATGATCGTTGGGCAAGAAGTTTGGATCAAGGAAGATGAATATGGAGAGGAGTAGAACCTAAGAGTGCCAAACACATTCAACCAAACAAGCAAACAAGCAACAATTCAAACAAGCTCATGCACTGAAAAAGTTTTAATTGGTTCCAAATTTTGTAAATCCAAGCATAGCAAAGTGATACAACATAGGGTGTGACAACGACGCCTCACGGACCGCGGTTGCTCCTATAAACTCGCCCTGCCCGGGGGGGTCATGCCATCCTGACACGCCCTCTCGCTTCCCATCCTTCCCAAGATATCATTCTTTTCTCTTTCCTTCCCTTCCATGGCGTCTGGGGGAAGTGCAGTCGGTGTGGGGAGGCACACGGGGTCTCCGGATCCACCACCGCCCTCTGGAGGCAGCGGCAGGGGGCCTTCGAGGCCGGCCCAGGCACGCCGGCGCTGGACCGCCACCGACGAGTGAGTGTTCCGTCGCCCTCCTCCCTTTCTTGTGAACCATGCCCGACATGCCGGATCTGATCGCCTCCTCCTCTCAGGGCGCCCACGCCAAAGAGGCACAAGCTAGACGAATTCCAGGGGGAGGCGGACGCGCTCAAGTCCCAGCTAGCGGGCGCCGAGGCCGCCCTCCAGGCCGCGCTCAGAGGTGAGGAGGATGCCAAGGCAGAGCTGGCATCCCTCCAGGCCCAGATCAAGGGAGCAGCCAACGCCGTGCAGGCCGCCAAGGACGAGGCGGCACACGCGAGGATGCTGGAGGCGCAGCGCGCCAAGCAGTATCTGGACATCGCCCGCCGCGCGGTCGGTGCAGTTAGCCGGTTCGTCGGGGAAGCCTCCACGCTGCCGTGCGCACACGGGGACGGGGGTTATCTCAACTTCTTCGACAAGGTGGTGGATGCGCTGGAGGCTGGCGTCTCCCGCGTGGATGAAGACAACGAGTCCAGCGCGCGCGACCTTCTGTACATCGCGCTGACGCGCGTCTTCTCCAACTTGCGCCACCACGTCCCAGAGCTTGACCTCTCCCGCGTGATGGAGCCGGTGCCCGAGGAGCTCCAGAGGTCCCTCAGGGACGAGGTGCGCCGGCAAGTGGAGTCCCTGGTGGAGCGGTTCATCCAGGCGCCTTCCTCCGAAGAAGGCGGTGACTCCGGTGCCATGGCTGGCCGGGGTCACGATGGGGACAGCGCCTCCTCCGCCTGAGCTTCCCCTGTTCTCTTCCTTTTGGTTCCTGTTACATCAAGAAGCACCTGGCCCCTGGGGGCGTTAAACTCTTGTGTTATACCTTCGTTTTCCTTAAACCGGATATTGCTTGTTTTGTGCGGCGCGTCCTCATCTCTTCCGTGGGGTTTTGCGTCGCCGTTGGGGCGCCTCCGCACACCCCTTCATGCCTTCGCTTGCCTCGCTATGCCGTTGCTCCACGCGTGGCGCTCCTCGGGGGGCACGCGAGGGTATCGCGCAGTGTCCAGTGATAGCAGCCCGCCGGGACCTCACGAGGCGGGCACTCCTGAGGGGACGCGTGCCGCTCCAAGGCCGAGGTTTTAGCGGCGATGCCCAGAGAAGCCTACCTCCCTCCCTTGCGCCGTCCTTCCTGTATTCGGAGGCACAGGAGGCCCCATGGGGGCACGCAGTAAATCGTAGCGCCTGCACTCTCACGTTAGCGTTCCCGTCTCATACCCCAATATTTGGGTTGTCATTAAACCAAAAATTCCTGCTCGTCACGGTTGGGGTACTTAGCTTGGCAGGCCGTGGCGAGCTCGTGCGTTGTGAGTTGCAGCTGAAGCGCCTGGGGAGCTCGGGGATCTTGCCAGGGGGGCCTTCTTCCTTGCGAGCGAGGCGGTTTGGGAGCCCTCTTGGTGATCTGCTTCGGCAGGGCCCAGTCCCGCGCATACCTCGACCGCCGTTGGGGCGTCCGGATCACCAGGACGAGACCAAGGGGCGAGGGGCTATGTGACTAGTGAGGCTCCTGAGTCGCGTTGCTCAGGAGTCCTCCTTAACGCTCAAGCGGCTCCCTTACCTTTCCTAGCCAGCTCCTGCCTCGAGAGGTGCCCGAGCCTCCTGAGGGTCTATGATGGCGCGCCAAGCCATGGCTGGAGCCCCCGAGCGAGGGTCGATCGTCGCTGGTATGCTGAGTCGCGACGCTCAGCAAGGCCGGGAGATGGGTGCCCCTGAGGCAGCATGCATCTGTCGGCTCGCTCGAGAGCGCCGTGCGAGGACCAGGATGCCAAAGGCCTTGGCAAGGTGTGCACACCATGCCCGTGTAGCCCCCACTCGCGGGGTGCGTGAGGGGGAGACTGACAGGTGTCGATACAGAAAACGAGACTTCAAGACCAAAAAGATTGCAAGGAGAAAAAATTCCCACCCCCTTTTCAAATAAGGTTGCGAAACTAGGCTAATCTTCGTCTTCGTCTTCCCCCCAGCGCGGAGCGTAGGGCTTCCACTAGGCATGGGCATAGTCATTGGAGGACAGTGTCGTCCGCCAGCACGGAGCATGGGGCTTCCACTTGGACGTGGGTGGGAACCCCTCCGCGTCCTCGGGGGGCTCCGGGCGTATACAGCCCACTCATTATTACGTGAGAGTGTCACGGGTAGAACTTGCGGAGATGCTGGATGTTCCAGGCATTCTGGATGGGGACACCGTCCTGAGTCTCCAGGCGCACGGCGCCAGGCCTAGAGACGCGGGCGACCCTGAACGGGCCCTCCCACATGGGCCAGAGCTTGTTCAAGCCCTCCCTGGAAAGGACCCGCCTCAGGACGAGGTCTCTGACTTCGAGGGTCCCGGAGCGGACGCTACGGCAGTGGTAGCGCCGCAACGCCTGCTGGTACCTCGCAGCTCGGAGCGAGGCTTGGCGACGGGCTCCTCCCCAAGCACGAGATCTACCCCCCGCGAGGCATCCTGACACTCCTCGTCGATTGCCAAGACCCACGGGGACTGATGCTTGACCTTGTGCGGGAGGACGGCTTCAGCTCTGTAGACGAGGAAGAACGGGGTCTCGCCGGTGGGCTTAGTCGCAGTGATGCGGATGGACCACAACACGGACTAAAGCTCACCGAGCCAACCCCTGCCGCAGGCCTCAAGCTTCTTCTTGAAGCTCCTTGTCTTGAGACCCTGTAGGACCTCCGCGTTGGCGCGCTCGGCCTGGCCGTTGCTTCGTGGGTGCGCCACCAAAGCGTAGCATATCTGCGTTCCAAGGTTAGTACAGTATGTCCTGAAAAGGTTGCTTGTGAACTGTGAACCATTGTCAGTGATAATGCGGTTGGGGACGCCGAAGCGGCTCACGAGGCCCTTGATGAATTTAACGGCCGAGCCGGTGGGGATGGTGCGGACGGGCTCCACCTCCGCCCACTTGGTGAACTTGTCGATGGCGATGTAGAGGTAGCGGTATCCGCCGGCCGCTCGAGGAAAGGGCCCCAGTATATCTAGCCCCCAGACCGCGAAGGGCCAGGAGAGCGGGATAGTCTGGAGGCCCTGCGCGGGCTGATGAATCTGCTTGGCGTGGAACTGGCAAGCCTCGCAGGACCAGACCAGCTCGGTGGCGTCGTTGAGCGCCGTAGGCTAGTATAAGCCACTGCGGAACACCTTCGCCACAAGGGTGCGGGACGAGGAGTGGTGTCTGCAGTCTCCACCGTGGATGTCAGCCAGCAGCTCGTGCCCTTGTCCTTCGGATATGCACCGTAGCGCGACGTCGTTCGGACGCCTGCGGTATAGTTCGCCGTCCTGCAAACAATAGGCTGTGGCCTGACGAGCCACACGCTCTGCGTCTTCCTCCTTTCCTGGCAGGGTGCCATGGAGCAGGTACACCTTGAACTCCTGTGTCCAGTCGTCGGCCTGAGGCTCCAGCGCCAGGAGCAGTCGGGCTCCTGAGGCCGGGCCACAAGTCGGGGCTCCCGAGGGCGGCGCAGGGGGCAGTCCTTCATGTAGTGGCACCTGGTGCCCGGCTGGAGGTGCCGCGGACGGCTTGAAGAGCCTTTCCTCGAAGATGCCCGGCTCCTGAGGCTCGCGACACGACGCCCTCTTGGCGATGTCATCTGCTTTCTTGTTCCCGCTGCGCGGGATGTGCTGTAATTCCAAGCCCAGGAAACGCTTCTCAATTTTACGTACCTCTTCCAGGTATGCCTCCATGTGCTCGTCCTTCGGCTTGTATTCCTTATTGGAGAAGTTCACGAGGAGCTGGGAGTCGCCTTTGATGGTGAGGCGCTTAACCCCCAAGGCCGCTGCGGCCTTGAGGCCAGCGATCAAGCCCTCGTACTCCGTGATGTTGTTGGAGACCTTCTCGCTGTGTTGGAAGCAAAGCTGTACGGCATAGTAGAGCTTGTCCTCGGTCGGGGAGATGAGCACAACTCCAGCCCCCGCGCCCTGACGCGCGAAGGCCCCGTCGAAGTGCATGACCCAGCCGTCAGGTGCCTCGTCGCCGGGGGTGAGGGACTGGCCCTCGTCCAGCCCCCGGTTGGGAGCGTCCGTCCATTCTGCCAGGAAATCCGCCAGGGCTGCTCCCTTGATGACCCTGGTTGTACTGAACTCCAACTCGAAGGCCTGTAGCTCAATATTCCACTCTGTGACCTTCCCCGCGGCGTTGGGGTTGCGCAACACCTTCTCCAAGGGATATGCAGAGACGACCTTGATGGGGTGGCACTGAAAGTAATGGCGCAGCTTCCTTGAGGCGACGAGGAGCGTGAGCAGGAGCTTCTGCTGCACAGGGTAGCGCGAGCGCGCGTCCCGCAGTACGGTACTGACGTAGTACATCGGGTGCTCGATGAGGGACAAGCCATCCGTGTTGCCCCGCTCCACAGCGGGCACACGAGGTCCTGGTGTTTCGTGGGTCGTCGAGGCACCTGATGCCTCAGGAGTGCCATCTTGAGGGGGCGAGGGCTACGGGGCATCCTGTGAATCTCCTTGCTTCATGCCTGGGGACTCGCTGGCTCCTGGGGGTGTTGCGCGCACGCCGGCACATTCCTCCCGGACCGCCACGAGCGCAGCGCTGGCGGAGTGCGGGGTGGCAGCCAAGTATAGCACCAGGGGCTCACGAAGGCGGGGCGCCACCATCACCGTCGCTGCTTTGCAGGCGAAGACCAGGGGCCGGGCATGCTCTCAGTCAATGAAGGGAGCTGTGCGGCGGACGAGCCCCTGACGCCCAGCGTCGGGGATCGAAAGGGGAGGTGCAGGGCCCATGCCCTCCTGGCGATGGCGACCAGCTCAGTGATGTGGTCGGCCCAGGCGTCGAAGCCCCCGTCCGTCGGGCGATGACGAAGCAGCTCACTTGCCATCAGCAACGCGTCATGCGCGTTCAGATCCCCCACGTGGACACAGGGTGATGGCGGTCCCATGGGCGGTGCCACGAGGCAAGCACTCTTCCGCGGTGGCGGGTGTGCGGAGCTCGGAGGCGCCTGGCCGGCACGAGCAGCAACGGCGGTGGCAACGACGCTGGTGGCCTGGTAACGACCACCCAGCACCGAGCTGCCAGGGCGCGCGTCACGAGAGGTGGCGGCAAGGTTGGTGAAGGTTGAACCGCCAGGGCCGAAGGAAACTTGACGGGCGTCGGCCATCGAAGCGGCGGAGCGGAGAGGAAGCGAAGCTTGTGGAAGGATTCCGACACGCCCCTACCTGGCGTGCCAAATGTCGGATTTCGGGCTCCGCAAAACCCAAAGAGGTTTGAACTCAGGGGCGTGTGTGAAGATCCCAACCAACTTCGGCCTCAAGCTCACGGCTCCACATCCTAGCCGAATTGAACTCACTCACTCGCGGGGAAGAAGGCTAACATGCGGATTTACCCATGTTCGGGCCGCTGCGAAGCGTAAAACCCTACTCCTGCTTTTGGTGGATTGCCTCGCGAGGAGGTTTGTGGATGAACTGGTACAGTGGAGAGCAACCTCGCGAGGGCGCTCGGGTAGTTTTGGATCCGTCTCTATGGCGCAGCCTAGTCTCTGTTTATAGTGACCCGGGTCCTCTCCCCTTATCGCACAGGCTGGAAGGGATCCCACAACGCCAATTTCGAAGGGGGACAAGGAGTACACCTTATCCAGACGAAAGGTGGTCTTCGCCTGCGAAGTAGCTGGTAGTGATGCAGAGGTGGGATCGACGATGACGTCCATCCTGCGTGGATCACGGTCTTGGTCTTGTTGCGCCGGAATGGAAACCTTTGGGGGGATGCCTTGGGAACCCACGCACGTCCTTGCCTCCTTTGCACCAAAGAGGAAACTGCTCCTTCTATGCCCGCTGGCGCCCGCCTAGCCCGGCTGGCGTCACCTCAGCCTCTCGAGGCCGAGCACTGCATAGAGATCTCTGCCCCTCGGGAGGGAGCCTAGAGAGGCCTCCTCCTTCCAGGGGTCTTGGTGTCGTCTTCCTCGCGAGGGCCTTGTCCTGGGCGATCCCGCGTCAGGCCGTACCAGGCTGTCGAAGTGGGTCACGCCCTGGGCCGCAGGCAGGCAGGTCTGGGTACCCCCGTTCCCAGAATGCCGATAGTTTGTACCATCAAAATATGGACCTCTACGGTGATAATTTCCCTCACAAGACGCCATACTCTCATAGGTTGTGAAACCAATGCAATGGAGACCAATGCTCTGATACCACTTGTAGGATCCAAAGTATGTCTAGAGGGGGGGTGATTAGACTACTTGACCAAATAAAAATCTAGCCTTTTCCAAATTTTAGTTGTTGGCCAATTTTAACAATTGTAGCAAGGCAAGTACACCCTACACATGCAAGTCTATGAGTATAGCAGCGGAAAGTAAAGACATGCACATGAAAGTAAATGTAGGGAGAGGAGAATCAAACGCAATTGAAGACATGAAGATTTTTTCCGTGGTTCCGATTGGTGGTGCTATCATACGTCCACGCTGATGGAGACTTCAACCCATCGAGGGTAGCGGTCGCAAGAGTCCACGGAGGGCTCCAACCGTTAGGGTCCACGAAGTAGCAACCTCGTCTATTCCATCACGGCTTCCGTCCACGAAGGACTAGCCTCACTATGGGTTGATCTTCACGAAGTAGGCGATCTCCTTGCCTGCACAATCTTCTTGGTTCAGCTCCACAATCACGAAGAAGGAGGCTCCCAAGCGACACATAACCAATCTAGGAGGCACCAACCTCTAAAAGGTAATAGATGTGGTAGTATGATGAACTCCTTGCTCTTGTGCTTCAAAAGATAGTCTCCTCAACAATCAATCACTCTCTCACAGATTCGGCATGGGTAGAATAGATTGATTCGATGGAAAGCAACTTGGGGAGGCTAGAAATCAAGATTCATATGGTTGGAATGGAATGTCTTGATCTCAACACATGAGTAGGTGGCTCTCTCTTAGAAAAATGAATTGGGCAAGTGTAGATCTGTTCTGAGTGCTTCCTCTACGAATGAGAGGTGGTGGAGGGGTATATATAGGCATCTCCAAAAATCCAACCGTTACAGCATTATTGCCCAACTCGGTGAAACTGAAGTGAAAACTCGGTTGCACCGACTAGTGCAAAATGTGGCAACTTTGGCCTTTTCAGTGAGACCGATATATGAATCTCAGTGGTACCGATATGTGTGACCTAGGCAATTACCAAGACTCGGTGTCACCGATTCTTAAAATTCAGAAGTTCTGATTTTAAAAATTGGTTAACAGAATGTTGGTCACTGGTTTCGGTTGCACCGAATGGAATGTTGGTAGTACCGAGATTCAAGGGTTTGGCTAGGGTTCTATCTCGGTTAAAACTCGGTGGATCCAAATGGGAAAGTTGGTGTCACCGAATTTTATCTTTTGGCTTTGGATAGAGGATATTTGTGGGAGAATGGGTGAGTGTTTTTGGTGGCTAATATTTAAGCACTTGAGCAACCAGATCATCATAATTCCTCATCCCCTTTTAATAGTATTGGCTTTCCTATGGACTCAAAGTGATTTCTCTCAAAATATAAAATGTAGAGTCTTGTTGCTTGAAGCATGGCCCTATTCCTTACTTTCCTTGGGGAGGTTCTCCACACAATCCTTTAGCCATCATTGAACTTTTTCCTTATATGCACTTGGTGAAAACATTAGTTCAATGAAATATATGTTGTTGTTAATAACCAAAACCACCTAGGCAAAAGTTGTCCTTTCAGCAGCGGAGGACAGCGCTGTGAGGCTTCGGCTACGAGCGGCCGGCGGTTGTCATCGCCAGAGCCGCGTACGGGGGCTGAGTCGGGATTCACGAACCTGTTGCTGGTTTGTTGAGGAAGACATAGATTAAGTCAGACGGCTAATACTAACTTAATCATACGACTGCAAGCTGACCGGCCCAAATTTGGGCCGGCGGACCGGTGCAGAGTACTGCCCTTTTCTATAGCGCTAGCCGTCGATCGGGCCAACTTTTCACGGGTCGAACCCGCACCGTAGGATCGAATGAAGCACAACTACATGCAATGGAAAATCTACTAGAGGGCAAGACTTTTTTCACATAACTAGGGTTTCCCTTCTCCCAGCGGCGATTGTGCCATGTCGAGTTATTTTTTTCTGGCGTCGTTTATCCCTCCCTGACGAGCGTGGGCTAACTCGGGGTTGTCCCCGTGACTGCCACCCTATTGGAAATATGCCCTAGAGGCAATAATAAAATAGTTATTATCATATTTCCTTGTTCATGATAATCGTTTATTATCCATGCTATAATTGTATTGATTGGAAACTCAGATACATGTGTGGGTACATAGACAAAACTGTGTCCCTAGTAAGCATCTACTAGACTAGCTCGTTGATCAAAGAAGGTTAAGGTTTCCTGACCATGGACATGGGTTGTCATTTGATAACAGGATCACATCATTAGAAGAATGATGTGATGGTCAAAGACCCAACTGTAAGCATAGCATTTGATCGTTCTAGTTTATTGCTACTGCTTTATCCATGTCTAGTATCTGTTCCTACGACCATGAGATCATGCAACTCCCGGACACTTGAGGAATGGCTTGTGTGTATCAAACGTCACAACATAACTAGGTTACTATAAAGGTGCTCTACAGGTATCTCCAAGGTTGTCTGTTGGGCTGGCGTGAATCAAGACGGGGATTTGTCACTCCGTATGACAAAGAGGTATCTCTGGTCCCACTCGGTAATACAACATCACAATACACTTGCACGGAATGTGACTAAGGATTTATTTGCGGGATCTTGTATTACGGAACGAGTAAAGAGATTTGCCGGTAACGAGATTGAACTAGGTATGGAGATACCGACCATTGAATCTCGGGCAAGTAACATACCGATGGACAAAGGGAACTGTATACGGGATTAATTGAATCCTTGACATCGTGGTTCGACCAATAAAGATCTTTGTAAAATATGTGGGAATCAATATGGGAATCCAAGTCCCGCTATTGGTTATGGACCATAGATGTGTCTCAGTCATGTCTGCATAGTTCTCGAACCCGCAGGGTCTTCACACTTAATGTTAGGTGACGATTTTGTATTGTTGAGATGTATATGTTGGTGACTGAAAGTAGTTCAAAGTCCAGGATGAGATCCCGGACGTCACGACAAGTTCCGGAATGGTACGGAGGTAAAGATTGATATATAGGAAAGTGGTATTCGGGCACCGGAATAGTTTTGGGATTTGCCGGATTCCATCGGGAGTGCCGGAAGGAGTTTTGGGGGGTCCACCGGGGAGGGCCACCTGCCCCGGAAGGCCCCATGGGCTGAGAGGGAGGTGCACCATCCCCTGGTGGGCTGGGCGGCCAGCTTCCCAAGGGTGGCCGCCCCCCTTGCCTTGGGGCCAAGCCAGCCCCCTAGGCCGCTACGCCCAACCCTAGGGAAACCCTAGGGCGTCCAGCCCCTCCCCTTGCCCCTACATATATGAGAGAGGGAGGAGGGCAGCCGCACCCAAGCCACGCGCAGCCCTCTCTCTCTCCCTCTAGATCATTTTCTCTAGATTGGTTTCGGCGGTGCTTGGCGAAGCCCTGCCAGAATAGCTCCACCACCACCGCCACCACGCCGTCGTGCTGCCGGAGATCTCATCTACCTCTCTGCCCTCGCTTGCTGTATCAAGGAGGCGGAGACGTCATCGAGCTGTATGTGTGCTGAACGCGGAGGTGCCATCCGTTCGGCGCTTGATCGAAACGGAACAAGATTGGATCACGGGACGGATCGTGATTGGATCGCGAAGACGTTCGACTACACCAACCGCGTTTCTTAACGCTTCCCTCTTAGCGATCTACAATGGTACGTAGATGCACTCCCCCTCTCGTAGCTGTTGATCTCCATAGATAGATCTTGGGTGTTCGTAGGAAAAAATTTGTTTCCCATCCAACGTTCCCCAACAGTGGCATCATGAGCTAGGTCTATGCGTAGATAACATGCACGAGTAGAACACAAAAGAGTTTGTGGGTGTTGATGTTCAGATTGCTTACTTCCTTAGTCTTATCTTGATTCGGTGGTATTGTGGGATGAAGCGGCTCGGACCAACCTTACTCATCCACGTACGAGAGACCGGTTCCATCGACTGACATGCACTTGTTGCATAAAGATGGCTCGCAGGTATCTGTCTCTCCCACATTAGTTGAATCGGATTTGACAGAGGCGGTCCTTGTAGAAGGTAAAAAGGCAACTTGATTATCACCGTTGTGGCTTTGCGTAGGTAAGAACGGTTCTTACTAGTTGCCCATAGCAGCCACGTAAAAATTGCAATAACAAAGTAGAGGACGTCTAACTTGTTTTTGCAGGGCATGTTGTGATGTGATATGGCCAATGACATGATGTGATATATGTGATGTATGAGATGATCATGTTTTGTATAGATTATCACGACTTGCATGTCGATGAGTACGACAACCGGCAGGAGCCATAGGGTTGTCATTAATTTTTTTTGCCTTCTTTTGCTTTATTTTATCGCTATGAGTTAGCAATAGTTGTAGAAGCAATAGTTGACGCGACAACCACATGACGACACGATGATGGAGATCATGATGATGGAGATCATGGTGTCATGCCGGTGACGATGGAGATCATGCCGGTGCTTTGGAGATGGAGATCAAAAGCACAACATGATAATGGCCATATCATGTCACTTATATGATTTGCATGTGATGTTTATCCTTTTTATGCATCTTATTTTGCTTAGAACGGCGGTAGCATTATAAGATGACCTCTCACTAAAATTTCAAGATAAAATTGTGTTCTCCCCGAGTATGCACCGTTGCGAAGGTTCGTCATTTCGAAGCACCTCGTGATGATCGGGTGTGATAGACTCTACGTTCGCATACAACGGGTGTAAGCCAGATTTACACACGCAGAATACTTGGGTTAAACTTGACGAGCCTAGCATGTACAGACATGGCCTCGAAACACAGGAGACCAAAAGGTTGAACATGAGTCATATAGGAGATATGATCAACATGTGGATGTTCACCATTGAAGCCACCTCATCTCACGTGATGATCGGACTTGGGTTGGTGGATTTGGATCATGTTACACTTAGACAACCCGAGGGATGTTGATTTGAGTGGGAGTTCTTTAGTAATATGATTAATTGAACTCATTATCATGAACATAGTCTAAATTTTCTTTGCAAAATTATGTTGTAGATCAATGGCTCGCGCAGTAGCTCCACTGAATTTTAATGCGTTCCAAGAGAAAGCTATGTTGAAGTATGTTGGAAGTAACTATGCGGACTGGGTCCATAATCTGAGGATTATCCTCACGGCTTTGGCAAAGGCTTATGTCCTTGATGCGCCGCTTGGTGTGCCACCCCCTCCGGCGTCGGCTGTGGATGTTGTGAATGCCTGGCAGGCACGTTCTGATGACTAATCTATAGTTCATTGCGCCATGTTGTACGGCTTAGAATCAGGACTTCAAAAGTGTTTTGAATGCCATGGAGCATATGAGATGTTCCAGGAGTTGAAGTTAATATTTCAAGAAATGCCCGGATTGAGAGGTATGAGACCTCCGATAAGTTCTTCTCCTGCAAGATGGAGGAGAATAGTTCTGTTAGTGAACACATGCTCAGAATGTCTGGGTACTACAACCGTTTGAATGATTTGTGAGTTCAGCTTCCGCCCGAAATGGTCACTGACAGAATTCTCCAGTCACTGCCATCTAGCTACAAAGGTTTCGTGATGAACTATAATTTGCAAGGGATGGAAAAGTCTGTCGCCGAGCTGTTCGCGATGCTCAAAGTCATGGAAGTAGAAATCAAAAAGGAGCATCAAGTGTTGATGGTGAATAAAACCACTAGTTTCAAGAAAGGCAAGGGAAAGAAGAGAAACATCAAGAAGGGTGGTAAGCAAGTTGCCGCTCCCGTGAAGAAACCCAAGGCTGGACCCAAGCCTGAGACCGAGTGCTTCTATTGCAAGGGGACTGGCCACTGGAAGCGATTGCCCCAAGTACTTGGCTGATAAGAAGGCTGGCAACGTCAACAAAGGTATATTTGATATACATGTTATTGATGTGTACCTCACTAGCTCTCGTAGTAGTGCCTGGGTATTTGATACCGGTTCGGTTGCTCACATTTGTAACGGAAATAGGAACTACGGAATAAACAGAGGCTGGCGAAGGATGAAGTGACGATGCGCGTAGGAAATGGTTCCAAGGTTGATGTGATCGCCGTCGGCACGCTCGCTCTTCAATAACGATCGGATTAGTAGTAAACCTAAATAATTGTTATTTGGTGCCTGCGTTGAGCATGAACATTATATCTGGATTTTGTTTATGGCGAGACGGTTATTCATTTAAATCAGAGAATAATGGTTGTTCTATTTATATGAGTAACATCTTTTATGGGCATGCACCCAATGTGAATGGTTTATTCTTGTTGAATCTCGATAGTAGTGATACACACGTTCATAACATTGATGCCAAAAGATGCAAAGTTAATAATGATAGTACCACTTTCTTGTGGCACTGCCGCTTAGGTCATATTGGTGTAAAACGCATGAAGAAGCTCCATGCTGATGGACTTTTGGAATCACTTGATTTTGAATCGCTTGATACATGCGAACCATGCTTCTTGGGCAAGATGACGAAAACCCTATTCTCCGATACAATGGAGCGGGCAAGTGACTTGTTGGAAATCATACATACTGATGTGTGCGGTCCGATGAGTGTTGACGCGTGCGGTGGATATCGTTACTTTCTTACCTTCACTGATGATTTAAGTATATATGGGTATATTTACTTGATGAAGCACAAGTCTGAAACATTTGAAAAGTTCAAGGAATTTCAGAGTGAAGTAGAAAATCATTGTAACAAGAAGATAAAGTTTCTACGATCTGATCGTGGTGGAAAATATCTGAGTTATGAGTTTGGTATGCATTTGAGACAGTGTGGAATTTTTTCACAACTTACGCCACCTGGAACACCACAGCGTAATGGTGTGTCCGAGCGTCGTAATCGTACTCTATTAGATATGGTGCGATCTATAATGTCTCTCACTGATCTGCCACTATGATTTTGAGGTTATGTATTAGAGACAGCTGTATTCATTTTAAATAGGGCACCATCAAAGTCCGTTGAGACGACACCGTATGAATTATGGTTTGGCAAGAAACCTAAGCTATCATTTCTTAAAGTTTGGGGTTGTGACGCTTATGTGAAAAGACTTCAACCTGATAAGCTCGAACCCAAAGCGGACAAATGCGTCTTCATAGGTTACCCTAAGGAAACAGTTGGGTATACCTTCTATGTAACATCCCAAAATTTCATTTTGGAATGTTATGATTATAGCTATGCATCACATTATATTGTTTGCAAATGAATTGTGAGTGAAATGAAAAGTTGGAGTTTCTGGTTTGAATTGTTGAAAGCCATTTCAATATTTGCTTACTTTGATTTCCACAATTTGTGAAACCCCTGAAAAATATGAAAATAGAGAGGAGGAACATGACCCTCCATACCTGGGGTATATTTGTGAAACTTTTGAACCCTAATATCTAAGGGGTTATTTGAAAATTATTTGCAAAAAGAAATAAAACCAATTTAGGCTTTTCTGAAAAATATTTTTTTCAAAAGTATTAGTTTTGGCCGTGGAAAAATGTTCATCTTATTGCTTTTATTTTTCTGATAATTTTGGTATATAAAACTTCCTTATTTGAGTTTGATTTCCTTTTCCAAAACTAGTTTTACTTTCCTATTATTTATTAAAAGGAAAAATCTTCTTTAAAAGGAAAAACTGCGCACGTGTGCTAAGAAATATACGCGGCCCATTTGGAAGCCAATCAGCCCACGATCCCCTCGCCATATCCGAAAAGGATCCGGATCGGCCACCCCCCAACGCTTCGCCTCTCTCTCCCTCTTACGCGTCGGGCCCACCGCCCGACCGTATCCACGCCGTCGCCCTTCTCCTTCCTCCCCCTCTCCTCACTTTCCTTCGCCGGAGCCGCCTCGAACCCGACCGGATCTCCCGATTCCCTTGCCTATTCTTCCACCCGAGGCCGCCTATAAAAGCCCCCGCCTCCCCGCACCCCGTTCCGCTCCAAATCCCCTTGCCAACCTCGCCAGAATGCCGTAGCCACCACCACGCCGGAGTAGCCGCACCACCGGAGCTTCCCGAGCTTGTGCCACACGTTTCCAACCACCTCGACCGACGCCATCGCCACCAAACGTCGCCGGAGGGTCGTCTCCATCGCCTGGACTGATCCACCGTCGCCAGAGACCACCGGAGCCGAGCCCCTGATCTCCTCCTCGCTTCGGCCGCCGACGACCTCGCCGGGACTTCACCGACCACCGCGATGAGCACCATCCCCCCTGTCCACCGTCCGATCTAGATGGACGATCTAGATTAGATTAGTTTATAACGGCGAACCGATTTCTTCTAATTAGAGAGCGTTCGCTCTGTAGCCCCGCACGCGCACGCCCGCAACCAACCAAGATACGCCACGTGGCCACCTGTGCGTTAGGTTAGATTTCTTTTTCTGTTTTGTTGTTTCTGAAACAGAATAGAACCAGATTTTGTTTTGTGTTTATCTCCTAGGATATTTGGAGTTTTTAGGTGATTCTTTTTGTAGTAGCTCACAAATATTATGTAGTTTCTGCCTGTAGCTTTAGTTTTCAAATTTTGAACTATTAAATTTGAATTCAATTGAATTTTCTCAAATCACTAGAATTTGAATAACTTCATTTTAAAAACATATTTTTGAGTGTTTCTTTTTGCTGCTGGTTTGTATTAGTTAGTTTTATCACCCTGTTAAATTTGAAAAATTTAGTATATTTTTTATTAGGGTTTTATGCAAAACAGATTCTGTTTTCATTCTTTTTAGGTTATTTTCCTTTTTCTTTTGATTTAGTTTGTTTTATTTTGTTTTATTTTTACTTGCTGATATTTTCTAATTAGTTTCTGTTGACTAGTAAATAGAGTTTCTTTTGCTGTAAATTAATTTTATTTTATTTGTTTTGATCTTTGTTTTATTAGGAAACATTGTTTTCATCCTATGTGGAGTTTCAAAATAGGTTTTAAAGTATTTATTTTTTGCTTATAAACTTTTAGATGAAATACTTTCTGTTAATTTGATAAACCTTAGTTTTCTCTTTTTGTTAAGATTTTTACTTTTTGCTGAAAACTACTCTTAGGTTGTTCTACTTTAGTATAGGCTTTGTTATGAACTTTTGAATAGATCCTTTGTTGATATTGTTGTCTTTTCTTTGTTGGTGTTATTGATTGCTTTAGTGTTATTAGTTTTACTTGCTGTTATCATAAGTTGTGTTATGGTTATGCTTATTGTGTGCATTTTTTGATTCGTTAGATCATCCGGAGTGCGAGGCTTGCTATTTAGAGTCACTCGAGTTCGAAGATCGTAAGCAAGGCAAGTTCACATTGATCATGTTTTACCTATTGTTTTATTGCATTAGTTCTACCTTCCCCACCGTTGCATGCAAAGTAGGTACTTGGAAATTTGGTTCTTGAAGTAGTATCATGTGGTAGGCACCCCATAAACCCTGGTCACTTTGGCCCCGGGAAACGTTATTTTAATTTGCTATGCTTTTAGTAGAGGGGGTATGGTTGAGTGTTTATCATGAGAGTTGTGAGAATTTATTCATGACTAAGACCCCAAGACTTCAAGAATTTTTCAAGACCTCATGATGCAATACACCTCTGGGTGGAAGACGGTTGAATGACACCTTGGAGGACCCAGTGGTAGCCTAGGTGTTGCTGGAGAAGTGACAGTATTCACGCGGAAAGTTCCACCCACGCACGAAGAGATGGACAGATACTTCAAGACCCGAGGCTTACCTGCACAGCCACAAGCCATTATGGACTCTGGCTTGGTTGGACATCGTGGCGACTCTGGATGGACGGTGCTACGAGATGTAGAAGAACGATAGGATTGGATGGGCACCAGCAGTGGCTCAGAGGAACCCTTTGGAAGACCATGTTTTGATCATCCAGTTCTCAAAACACCCTGAAGTGCGAGGATGTCAATGGAGGCAATCAAATCTTGTGGGGAACGTGTGCAAAACTCTACAGAGTACCAAACCTAATCGATTAGCCGTGTCCACGGTTACGGACAACTTGAGCCAAAGGAACTGAAACTATCAGGAACTCTCAACACAAATAATGTTAATGATGTGGGTGTTATTGTTAACTTGGGTATCAGAAATGGTTGGTGGAACCATCTCATTAAATAACCAACAATGTAGTAATTATTTTGCTTTTGCCTCTCTCTTGTTGTAGGAAAAATGTGCTTTACGCAAAACTTAAACTTACAGCCCCACCTGCCATATATGCATATAGTCTAGATGATGATTTTATCAGCCCTCTCTTGTGACTTGCCAGCATATTCAATATGCTGACCTACACAGCCGCAACGTATCATGTTGCATAGTACTTTTCCGACCAGGAGTGAGGACACGTTCTACGCTTGGTGAGATGTCCTTGGAGTCAGATGGACTCAACTACCTTTGAAGCTTCCGCAAGATTTTGATTAGTTTTATCTCATGAGTTGGCGTTCAGCCACTTTATTGTAATCTTCATTGTAATAAAGGACTCCATATGAGATTTTGATTAATAAAGCAGTTGTGATTGAACCCTTGATATATACATTGATGTACTGTGTGTGCCAGCATTGATCTTGGGATGGTGCAAACACAGAGACTTGACCGTTTCGGGTCGGGTCGCTACGTTCTATCTCAGATCCGAGGGCAAAGTGTTTGTTGCTAAAAACGGGTCCTTTCTCAAGAAAGAGTTTTCTCTCGAAAGAATTGAGTGGGAGGTAGGTAGAACTTGATGAGGTTATTGAACCGTCGCTTCAGTTGTTTGGTAGTGCAACGCAGGAAGATGTTTCTGCCGCACCTACGCCAAATGAAGAGGAAGCCAATGATGATGATCATGAAACTTCAGATCAAGTTACTACTAAGCCTCGTAGGTCGATAAGGAATCGTACCGCCCCTGAGTGGTATGACAATCCTGTCTTGGAGGTCATGTTGTTAGACAACAGTGAACCTATGAGCTATGAAGAAGCAATGGTGGGCCCGGATTCTAACAAATGGCTAGAGGCAATGAAATCCGAGATAGGATCCATGTATGAGAACAAAGTGTGGACTTTGGAGGACTTACCATATGATCGTAAGGCCATACAGAATAAATGGATCTTTAAGAAAAAGATGGACGCAGAAGGTAATGTCACCGTCTATAAAGGTCGACTTGTTGCAAAAGGGTTTTCACAAGTTCAAGGAGTTGACTACGATGAGACTTTCTCTCCCGTAGCTATGCTTAAGTCCGTCAGGATCATGTTAGCAATAGCTGCATTTTTCGATTATGAGATCTGGCAGATGGATGTGAAAATAACGATCCTTAATGGTTTTCTTAAGGAAGAGTTGTATATGATGCAACCAGAAGGTTTTGTCGATCCTAAAAATGCTGACAAAGTGTGCAAGCTCCAGCGATCCATTTATGGACTAGTGCAGGCATCTCGGAGTTGGAATCTTCGCTTTGATGAGGTGATCAAAGCGTTTGGGTTCATACAAGTTTATGGAGAAGCTTGTATTTACAAGAAAATGAGTGGGAGCTCTATAGCGTTTCTAATATTATATGTGGATGACATATTGCTGATTGGAAACAATATAGAACTTTTAGAAAGCGTGAAGATATATTTGAACAAAAGTTTTTCAATGAAAGACCTTGGAGAAGCTTCTTACATATTAGGCATCAAGATCTATAGAGATATATCGAGACATTTAATAGGACTTTCACAAAGCACATATCTTGATAATGTTTTGAAGAAGTTCAAAATGGATCAGTCCAAGAAAGGGTTCTTGCCTGTCATACAAGGTGTGAAGTTGAGTAAGACTCAATGCCCAACGACTAAAGAGGATAGAGAAAAGATGAGTGTCATCCCCTATGCTTCATCCATATGCTCTATAATGTATGCGATGCTGTGCACAAGACTAGATGTCAGCCTTGCCATAAGTATGGTCGGAAGGTTTCAAAGTGATCCTGGAATGGAGCACTAGACAGCGGTCAAAAATATCCTTAAGTACTTGAAAAGGACTAAGGAAATGTTTCTCATTTATGGAGGTGATCAAGAGCTCGTCTTAAAGGGTTACGTCGATGCTAGCTTTGACAAAGATCCAAATGATTCTAAGTCTCAAACCGGATACGTATTTATTCTGAACGGTGGAGCGGTAAGCTGGTGCAGTTCCAAGCAAAGTGTGGTAGCAGATTCTACAAGTGAAGTAGAGTACATAGCTGCTTCGGAAGCAGCGAAAGAAAGTGTCTGGATGAAGAAGTTCATGACGGATCTTGGAGTTGTGCCCAGTGCACTGGACCCAATGACCCTCGTCTGTGACAACACTGGCGCCATTGCTCTAGCCAAGGAGCCTAGGTTTCACAAAAGGACCAGACACATAAAGTGCTGTTTCAATTCCATCCACGATTATATCAAGGAGGAGGACATAAGCATTTGCAAAGTACATATGGATCAGAATGTTGCAGACCCGTTGACTAAGCCTCTTCCACGAGCAAAACATGATCAGCAGCAGAACTGTATGGGTGTTAGATTCATTACAAAGTAAATCACATAGCGATGTGAACAAGCTTATTGACTCTAGTGCATGTGGGAGACTTTTGGAAATATGCCCTAGAGGCAATAATAAAATAGTTACTATCGTATTTCCTTGTTCATGATAATCATTTATTATCCATGCTATAATTGTATTGATTGGAAACTCAGATACATGTGTGGGTACATAGACAAAACTGTGTCCCTAGTAAGCCTCTACTAGACTAGCTCGTTGATCAAATATGGTTAAGGTTTCCTGACCATGGGCATGGGTTGTCATTTAATAATGGGATCACATCATTAGTAGAATGATGTGATGTACAAAGACCCAACCGTAAGCATAGCATTTGATTGTTCTAGTTTATTGCTACTGCTTTATCCATGTCAAGTATCTATTCCTACGACCATGAGATCATGCAACTCCCGAACACCAGAGGAATTCCTTGTGCGTATCAAATGTCACAACGTAACTGGGTGACTATAAAGGTGCTATGCAGGTATCTCCAAGGGTGTCTGTTGGGTTGGCGTGAATCGAGACGAGGATTTGTCACTCCGTATGACAGAGAGGTATCTCTGGGCCCACTTGGTAATACAGCATCACAAGACGCTTGTAAGAAATGTGACTAAGGAGTTAGTTCCGGGATCTTGTATTACGAAACGAGTAAAGGGGCTTGCCGATAACGAGATTTAACTAGGTATGGAGATACCGACGATCGAATCTAGTGCAAGTAACACACCGATGGACAAAGGGAACTGTATATGGGATTAATTGAATCCTTGACATCGTGGTTCGACGGATAAAGATCTTTATAGAATATCTGGGAATCAATATGGGCATCCAGGTGCCGCTATTGGTTATTGACCGTAGATGTGTCTCAGTCATGTCTGCATAGTTCTTAAACCCGTAGGGTCTGCACACTTAACGTTCGGTGATGATTTAGTATTTTTGAGATGTATATGTTGGTGACCAAAAGTAGTTCGGAGTCCCGGATGAGATTCCGAACATCACGAGGAGTTCCAGAATGGTCCAGAGGTAAAGATTGATATATAGGAAACTGGTATTCGGGCACCGGAATAGTTTCGGGGTTTGCCGAATTCCATCGGGAGTGCCGGAAGGAGTTCCGGGCGGTCCACCGGGGAGGGCCACCTGCCCCTGAAGGCCCCATGGGCTAAGAGGGAGGCGCACCAGCCCCTGGTGGGCTGGACACCCAGCCTCCAAAGGGCCCATGCGGCCGAGGGCAAGGGCTGGCCCTGGGGTGGCCGCCGCCCCCCTTGCCTTGGGGGCCAAGGCAGCCCCCCAGGCCGCCGCGCCCAACCCTAGGGAAACCCTAGGGCGGCCGGCCCCTCCCCTTGCCCCTATATATATGAGAGAGGGAGGAGGGCAGCCACACCCAAGCCACGGCGCAACCCTCTCTCTCTCCCTCTAGATCGTTTTCTCCTCTAGATTGGTTTCGGCGGTGTTTGGCGAAGCCCTGCCGGAACAGCTCCACCACCACCACCACCACGCCATCATGGTGTCAGAGATCTCATCTACCTCTATGCCCGCGCTTGCTGGATCAATGAGTCGGAGACGTCATCGAGCTGTACGTGTGCTAAACGTGGAGGTGCCGTCCATTCGGCGCTAGATCGGAACGGAACAAGATTAGATCGCGGAACAGATCGTGATTGGATCGCAAAAACATTCGACTACACCAACCGTGTTTCTTAACGCTTCCCGCTTAGCGATCTACAAGGGTATGTAGATGCACTCACCCTCTCGTAGCTGTTGATCTCCATAGATAGATCTTGGGTGTTCGTAGGATTTTTTTTGTTTCCCATGCAACGTTCCCCAACACACCCAGCTTTGGCTCTCTGTCCTGGGTAGGAACGACGATCTAAGGCTATCTCTAGGACCCCGTCATCAACTCAGGTTAGGGTTCCAAATGGCATTGACGGTTGATGCTTCAAGATCGGTCAGGGTCGATGAGACTGCAAGGCTAATGGAGGAGTTGGGATTGCGCAAAGAGGATTTGGACAACGTGGTGTCCGAGGAGGAGATGGCGTCACTGAAGGCTGCTAGGTTGATGGTGCTGGCAAGAGTTCACATGGACAAAACATATAGCCAAACATGCGAGCTCTGCTTGGGATGTGGCGCAGGACGTCAAGTTTCGGCCTTTGGAGGACAACCTGTTCATGTTGCAATTCTTTTGCCTCAGCAATTGGGAGTGTGTAATGAAAGATGGGCCATGGCACTTCCGTGGCAACGTTGTGATCATTTTCTTGTTTGACGAAATCAGTAAACATATCACTATACCACTCAACACCATCGACATCTGGATCTTGATCCATGATGTTCCAGACTTGTAAGCTCATCTTATCACCCCGCTAGCAGCGAAGGTGGCGAAGATCTCTTTGCTGAAACCCAGAGTCATCATTTCTTCAGTAATTTATTCCATGTTTGGGTAAGAATTGATGTTTTCCAGAAACTTAAAAATGTAGTATCAATGATCGCGACCTCAAATGGAAGATCTAAAAATCAAGTATGCACGCTTACGTGACTGGTGTGTGGTGTGTGGTCATCTTGGACATGTTTATAAAAAGCATGGAGACATTATACATCATTCGTCTACCCTTGCCTTCAAAGGTCTTAGAGATAGCTAATTCATGGGTCCATGACGTGGTTCTGGAGGTGGAAGAGGATGTCGCAGAACGACCAATAGAGGACGATGGAAGGACAATTGCAATCAAACAAGGGGTTACAGAGCGGATGGCAAGCGACCGGGCGATATGGAGAAAATGGATGATCTTGACCCGAATGCTATCATGCGAGATGTAGACCCCAACAGGAAATGGGGAGCTAAGCTGGAAATCCTTCAGGCTAGCAAGAGCCTTGCACTTTGCTACCCCGTAGGAGTTGTTGGCTTCCCGAAAGTGGAAGGGTGATGTAGCACAGCAGCAAAAAGTATTTCCCTCAGTTAAGAACCAAGGTTTATCAAACTAGTAGGAGTCAACAAGCTAACAATGTTATTAGTACCGCACACAAAGTAATTATTTATTCACCCAACAAAGGCAAGGGGGTCGTCACTCCCATTGTTCTTGCTAGTTACAAGACTATAAGCAAATAGTGATAGGAAAAGCGGCAAAATAGTAAAAGAATGTAAAAACTAAAGTGTAGGAGTTTTTGTATTGATGGAAAATAGACCCGAGGGCATAGGTTCACCAGTGGCATCTCTCTCGAAAGCATATAGTGGCACACTAGACAAATTACTGTTGGGCAATTGACAAAATAGAGCAAATTATAACTATGATCATTCATGGCATAATCTCACATAGGCATTACGTGTGTGATAAATAGGCCGTTAATTGATACGTCTCCAACGTATCTATAATTTTTTCTTGTTCCATGCTGCTATATTATCATTCTTGGATGTTTTACAATCATTTTACTACAACTTTATATTATTTTTGGGACTAACCTATTAACCTAGAGCCCAGTGCCAGTTCCTGTTTTTCCTTGTTTTTGAGTTTTACAGAAAAGGAATATCAAACGGAGTCCAAACGGAATAAAAATTTACGGTGTTTTTTTATGGACCAGAAGAGACCCACGGAGCATCGGAGTTGGGCCAGAAGACCCACGAGGCAGTCACAAGCCACAGGGGCGCCCCCCCTAGGGCGCGCCCCCTGGCTTGTGACTCCCTCGTGGCCCATCCTGACTTGTTTCCACCGCCATAAATTCCTATAAATATAGAAACCTCCGAAAAAACCTAGATCGGGAGTTCCGCCGGCGCAAGCCTCCAGAGCCACGAAAAACCAATCGGGAGCCTTTTCCGACACCCTACCGGAGGGGGAAACCATCACCGGAGGCCATCTTCATCATCCCGGCGGTCTCCATGAGGAGGAGGGAGTAGTTCACCCTCGGGGCTGAGCATATGTACCAGTAGCTATGTGTTTGAGCTCTCTCTCTCGTGTTCTTGAGACGGCACGATCTTGATGTACCGCGAGCTTTGTTAATATAGATGAATCATATGGAGTGTTTCCCCTCTCTATCTAGTTGTGATGAATTGAGTTTTCCCTTGGAAGTTTACTTATCGGATTGAGTCTTTAAGGATTTGAGAACACTTGATGTATGTCTTGCGATGGGATATCTGTGGTGACAATGGGATGTTCTATTGATCTACTTGATGTATGTTTTGGTGATCAACTTGCGGGTTCCATGACCTTGGGAATCTAGGCATAGGGGTTGGCACATGTTTTCGTCTTGATTCTCCGGTAGAAACTTTGGGGCACTCTTTGAAGTTCTTTGTGTTGGATTGAACATGATGAATCTGAAATTGTGTGATGCATATCGTATAATCAAGCCCATGGGTACTTGTGGTGACATTGGAGTATCTAGGTGACATTAGGGTTTTGGTTGATGTGTATCTTAAGGTGTTATTTTAGTACGAACTCTAGGGCTGTTTGTGACACTTATAGGGATAGCTCATACGATTGATCGGAAAAGATAACTTTGAGGTCGTTTCGTACCCTAAAATAATTTCTTCGTTTGTTCTCTGCTATTTGTGACTTTGGAGTGAACTCTTTATCGCACGTGAGGGATTTACATATGATTCAACTATGTTAGTATTGTTGAGAGAACTTGCACTAGTGAAAGTATGAACCCTAGGCCTTGTTTCTAAGCATTGCAATACCATTTGTGCTCACTTTTATCATTAGTTACCTTGCTGTTTTTATATTTTCAGATTACAAAAACCTATATCTACCATCCATATTGCACTTGTATCACCATCTCTTTGCCGAACTAGTGCACCTATACAATTTACCATTGTATTGGGTGTGTTGGGGACACAAGAGACTCTTTGTTATTTTGTTGCAGGGTTGTTTGAGAGAGACCATCTTCATCCTACGCCTCCCACGGATTGATAAACCTTAGGTCATCCACTTGAGGGAAATTTGCTACTGTCCTACAAAACTCTGCGCTTGGAGGCCCAACACGAGTCTACAAGAAGAAGGTTGCGTAGTAGACATCAAGATCTTTTCTGGCGACGTTGCCGGGGAGGCTAGGTAAGCGGCACTCACATCCCGTCAACGAAGCTCTTTTCTGGCGCCGTTGCCGGGGAGGTGAGTGCTTGAAGGTATATCTTTAGATCTTGCAATTGAATCTTTTAGTTTCTTGTTTTATCACTAGTTTGGTTTTATAAAAGAAAACTACAAAAAAAATGGAATTGAGGTTGCCTCATGTGCTTCATCTTTTTAATGTCTTTCGTGAAAATGATGGAAAGGAAAATTGTGCTCAAGTGTTAGAAGAAGAAGCTATTAAAATGTTTGGCACTAAATCTTTGAGTGATGAGCATGATTGCAATGTTGTTAGTATGAATTCTTTGAATATCCATAGTACTAATGATGATTGCACTAGTCATGATAAAAAGATTTCTTATAAGCATGTCAATTTTTGTGGAGTGCATAGAGTTTGCGTAGACATGCCTCAAAGGGAAGATAGATTTTTTAAGTGGCACAAGTATTTAGAAACTAAATGGTTGCAAGAGAGGCTATATGTTTGTGCTGAAAGACTTAATATTTCTCGCCGTCCTTGTGAACTTTGCAATGAACGTGGTCATTATAATTTCCAATGTGAATTATTTCATGATCGAATTGTGTCCAAAAATTGTGATAACCTCATTACCCTTAAGCATCATAATGAACTTAGTCTATTTTTGGGGTATGAAGAAATGAAACATGAAACTAAGGATGTTCCAGCATGGGCTCTTATGAAATGATTGATTTTGATCTAAATTAAATCTATATGTATTGCGTGGTAAATTGCATTGAGAATCCTTATATTGCCAATGACTTAAAGACAAGGAAACAAATAGAAGATGAAGAGAATACTAATGAAGGGGAAGAGATCTCCCAATATCCTCCTATTTTTTCTTATGATGAATCAGGTAACGAGGAGGAGCTTTTTATTCAACCAATCTCTTCGAAAAGAAGCTTGGAGAAATTAAATAAACCCTCACATAATGTGGTGAAGAAGAAGAAAAGAAGGAAAAGTGAAGGTAAAGAGGTATCTCACCCAAATAATGCCACCCCTTATAATCTTGAAAATCTTTTTGGCACCAACTTAGGAAATTGTGATAACAATTGCTATACTATTGGTGCTATTCATACTATTAATGAGGAGAGTGATTATGCTTATGTTATGCAAAGCCACGAGCTTGGGGATGCTATGTTTGATGAGAATGACATGTTTGAGAATTTATTTGCTGCAATTAATGTTTGTCCCAAGCTTGGGGATGCTATGTTTAATGAAGATGATGTTTTTAGTCCCCCAAGTTTTGATGAGCAAAACTATTATGATGATAGCATCCCCCCTATTTATGATGATTGCAATATTTATGAAAGTGGGTTTGGAAGAGTGTTAACTTTAGATAATAATTATCCCACTATTTTGGAGGGAGTTGAATCTTATTATAATGATAAAAGTGGATTTGGAGAGGTCACGACTTTATTTATTAATGATTCCACTATTCCGGAAGAGGTTTCAATTGACTATGATGAGAACAAAGTTCCTACTTATGATGATTATTGTGATGATACTTATGTTATAAAGAGTAGTGATAACTATTGTCATAATTTTGATTATCCTTTTACTGAACATTACTCTTTTAATGTGGAAACAATTTTTAGTATTCGAGCTTCATATGATACTCCCACTATTATGAATGAGAAGAAAATTGCTTATGTGGAGAGTGAAAAAATTTCTATGCTTGTGGATCATGAAGATAATGCTTTATGTTCTGGTTATATTGTGAAATTCATTGATGATGCTACTGAAAATTATTATGAGGGAGGAACATATGCTTGTAGGGATTGCAATAATATCAAGTTTCCTCTCTATGTGTTCAAAGTTTTGAAGTTATGCTTGTTTTGCCTTCCTATGCTAGTTGATTCTTGCTCCCATAAGTTGTTTGCTCACCAAATCCCTATGCATAGGAAGTGTGTTAGACTTAAATGTGATTGTCATGAGATTCATGATGCTATTTTGCATGTTATAATTATTATCCCTATGTGAGCATCATTGAAATCATCATGCCTAGCTAAAAGGCATTAAAGAAAAGCGCTTGTTGGGAGGCAACCCAACACTTTTACTTTCTGTTTTTGTGTGTTCACATGATTAAGCTACTGTATTAATCATGTTTTATAGCTTTTTTTTCAATAAAGTGCCAAGTAAAGCCTTTGGGATAGTGTGGATGATAGTTGACTTGATTCTGTGCAAAAACAGAAACTTTTGCTCTCAGTCCAGGAATTTTGTCAATTCACTGGAACGTGCTTTTGATATGATTTTTTTTTAAATTATTTATATACAAATTTTCTAGATTTTCCTAAATTTTCAGAATTTTTCGAGACAGGGAAGTATGGTTACACTACAGATCTTCACAGACTGTTCTGTTTTTGACAGATTCTGTTTTGCATGCATAGTTTGCTTGTTTTAGTATTTCCATAGCTTATATTGAATGATATAAATTATGGGAATGATAGAATACAGTAGGTACTATGTGAGAACAATTATGAATCTTGTCTTGACAGTACCTAAGTGAATGATCTTTATTTATTATACTAACCCATCTCACGAAGTTCCGTTAAGTTTTGTGTGATTGAAGTTTTCAAGTTTTGCGTGAGACACCGATATGAGGAGTATAAGGAGTGACAAGAACCTAAGCTTGGGGATGCCCAAGGCACCCCCAAGGCAATATCCAAGGAAGACTCAAGTACCTAAGCTTGGGGATGCCCCGGAAGCATCCCCTCTTTCGTCTTCAACACTATCGGTATATCTTACTTAGAGCTATATTTTTATTCGTCACACAATATGTGCTTTGCTTGGATCGTCATTATATTTTTTTACTTTATGTTAGGTGTTATTTATAATCTTGTTTTGCAATAAAAAGTTCCAATAATTGCCTTTAGGATGCTTGCATTGCATGTTTTGATGAGTGCTGTGTAAAAACAGAAACTTTGGTTGTAGTGTTTGAATTTTCATATTTTACTGGAACGTGGAAAGTTTCTGAAATTTTTACACAGTGTTGTCATATAAATTTTATAGCAACTCCTAAATTTTCATAATTTTTTGAGTTACACAAGTACAATTTGTTTCATAAATTGCTACAGTCTGTTCTTTTTAGGCAGATTGCTGTCATAGTTTCGTTATCTACTTATCCTATAGTTTCCATAGCCTATATTGGTAGATATAAATTGTGGAAATGATAGTATACAGTACCTAATGTTTGAAAATTATTATGCAACTTGTCTTTGCAGTACATAAAGAGTTGATTTATTATTATGTGTACTAACCTATCTCACGAGTTCTTTTCAAGTTTTGTGTGGAGGATGTTTTTGAGAATAGGTGAAACCATGATATGAGAGGATTGCACGAGATACAAAAACTCAAGCTTGGGGATGCCCAAGGCACCCCAAGTAAATATTTCAAGGTCTCAAGCATCTAAGCTTGGGGATGCTACGCATCCCACCTCTCTTCATCAAGAATTATCGGTTAGCCTATGTTGAGCCTAAATTTTTATTCGTTCACATGATATGTGCTATTCTTGGAGTGCTTTTTTTCTTTTGCTTGCTGTTGAATAAAATACTCAGACCTGAAAATATTTATTGAGGGAGAGAGAGTCCTCACATAGCTACTTAATTATTTGAATACTCATTAATCTTCACTTATATCTTTTGAGAGTAGCTTGTCATTTCCTCTCATGCTTCACTTATACCTTTTTGAGGGATGAAATCTTTATGCTCTTGTACTTCACTTAAATTTGTTTGAGCTTGCCAAAAAGCAATGGCAATATATGAAACTAGTCCCAAAGTGATAGATATCCAAGGAGGATATAATAAAAACTTTCATGAATTTCATGGGACAAATTAAACTTGATTCTTTGTAATAGTTTTGAAACATGATGATAGTAATATGTGAGTCATGTTAGTAAGTAATTATGCTTAGTAGGAATATTGGTGTTAAGGTTTGTGATTCCCTATGCATGCACGAAAGTCAATAGTTATGCAATGAAGTCATATCCTACTTGTGGTGCATTATTCGGTGTTAGTTATGACTCAATGCTCACTTATGTGATTTTTCGTTCCTTGGTTTGGTTGCTTCCCAATCTATTTGCTAGCCTTCATTTGTACTAAGTAGAAATACTACTTGTGCATCCAAAATCCTTAAACCAAGTTTTGCCTTATGAGTCCACCATACCTACCTATATGCGGTATTTCCATGCCGTTCCAAGCAAATTTGTATGTGCCATCTCTAAATCTTCAAAATAAATTTTCTCTTTTGTGTGCCCGTACCGCTCATGAAACGGTGGGGAGTATCCCATATTTTTCCATACTAGGTGTGTTATTCTCACGATATGTGTTGATTCACTATCATTCACGAGAAAGTGGCTGGTATTCGGGATGCCCAGTCCCATGCTCAAAATTCAAATAAAAAAAAATGAAACAAAACTCCCCCCGGAATGTTGTTGGTATGGACGGTACCCATGGATTCGGCTCGCCGTGGAGTGTGATTGATTGGTGGAGGGGGAGTAAAAACTTTTCCATTCTGTTTGGGAACCGCCTATAATATATCTAGCATGGAAAGTATTCTGAGCTACTTTGTCGTTTTCGTTGACAGGAAAAGCATGCCACTCAAAATATTTTTTCTCTCAATTTAAACCTTGAGCTCTCGCACCTCTACAAATCCCTACTTCCCTCTGCGAAGGGCCTATCTATTTAATTTATTCAATTTTTATTTTTGCTTTGAGTCTCCATCTCCTCTTATAAGCACCAACGAGGGGGCACTATGATCGTACTTGAGCATTGGGCATAGCTAATATTTGAGTGTGTTTCATGAATGGATCAATGATTGAGCATGATGGGCTAGGGATAACTTTCTTTAGTGTTGATATTTTGAAAGACATGGTTGCTTGTTGGCATGCTTGAGTATTGAAGTCATTATGTTAAAACTTGACTATTGCTTTGAATCATTTACAAGTCCAAATGTCCATATTATACAAAGAGGAAAAGAATATGATGAGCATGTTAGGCAGCATTCCACATCAAAAATTCTGTTTTTATCATTTACCTACTCGAGGACGAGCAGGAATTAAGCTTGGGGATGCTGATACGTCTCCAACGTATCTATAATTTTTGTTTGTTCCATGCTGCTATATTATCATTCTTGGATGTTTTACAATCATTTTACTACAACTTTATATTATTTTTGGGACTAACCTATTAACCTAGAGCCCTGTGCCAGTTCCTGTTTTTCCTTGTTTTTGAGTTTTACAGAAAAGGAATATCAAACGGAGTCCAAACGGAATAAAAATTTACGGTGATTTTTTATGGACCAGAAGAGACCCACGGAGCATCGGAGTTGGGCCAGATGACCCACGAGGCAGTCACAAGCCACAGGGGCGCCCCCCCTAGGGCGCGCCCCCCTGGCTTGTGACTCCCTCGTGGCCCATCCTGACTTGTTTCCACCGCCATAAATTCCTATAAGTATAGAAACCTCCGAAAAAAACCTAGATCGGGAGTTCCTCCACCGCAAGCCTCCAGAGCCACGAAAAACCAATCGGGAGCCTTTTCCGGCACCCTGCCGGAGGGGGGAACCATCACCGGAGGCCATCTTCATCATCCCGGCGGTCTCCATGACGAGGAGCGAGTAGTTCACCCTCGGGGCTCAGGGTATGTACCAGTAGCTATGTGTTTGAGCTCTCTCTCTCTCTCGTGTTCTTGAGATGGCACGATCCTGGTGTACCGCGAGCTTTGTTAATATAGATGAATCATATGGTGTGTTTCCCCTCTCTATCTAGTTGTGATGAATTGAGTTTTCCCTTTGAAGTTTACTTATCGGATTGAGTCTTTAAGGATTTGAGAACACTTGATGTATGTCTTGCGATGGGATATCTGTGGTGACAATGGGATGTTCTATTGATCTACTTGATGTATGTTTTGGTGATCAACTTGCGGGTTCCGTGACCTTGGGAATCTATGCATAGGGGTTGGCACATGTTTTCGTCTTGACTCTCCGGTAGAAACTTTGGGGCACTCTTTGAAGTTCTTTGTGTTGGATTGAACATGATGAATCTGAAATTGTGTGATGCATATCATATAATCAAGCCCATGGGTACTTGTGGTGACATTGGAGTATCTAGGTGACATTAGGGTTTTGGTTGATGTGTATCTTAAGGTGTTATTTTAGTACGAACTCTAGGGCTGTTCGTGACACTTATAGGGATAGCTCATACGATTGATCGGAAAAGATAACTTTGAGGTGGTTTCGTACCGTACAATAATTTCTTCGTTTGTTCTCCGCTATTTGTGACTTTGGGGTGAACTCTTTGTTGCACGTGAGGGATTTACATATGATTCAACTATGTTAGTATTGTTGAGAGAACTTGCACTAGTGAAAGTATGAACCCTAGGCCTTGTTCCTAAGCATTGCAATACCGTTTGTGCTCACTTTTATCATTAGTTACCTTGCTGTTTTTATATTTTCAGATTACAAAAATCTATATCTACCATCCATATTGCACTTGTATCACCATCTCTTCGCCGAACTAGTGCACCTATACAATTTACCATTGTATTGGGTGTGTTGGGGACACAAGAGACTCTTTGTTATTTGGTTGCAGGGTTGTTTGAGAGAGACCATCTTCATCCTACGCCTCCCACCGATTGATAAACCTTAGGTCATCCACTTGAGGGAAATTTGCTACTGTCCTACAAAACTCTGCGCTTGGAGGCCCAACACGAGTCTACAAGAAGAAAGTTGCCTAGTAGACATCATTAATCCAAATGCATCTACTACTATTACTCCACCTCAAGACCACTATCCAGTATGCATCTCAAAGTATTAGGTTCATAAAAAAAGAGTAACACAACAAGAAAGATGACATAATGTAGACATGAAGAGATCAAGCAATATGACCAAAACTCATAGTTTTATCCTTAGTGGCAATAACATAATACTTGCCTTTCTCCTTTCTGTCGTTGGACAATATCACTGTAAGATTGAACCCAATACTATGCACCACTCTCTGTGAAGATATACTTATCTATCCTGGCCCAAGAAAACTCATAGATTGGAAAGCATACGTAGCTATAAAATTACACAAAAGAGACTTCAAAGGAATCAATATAAATCAATGAACAATCTGATCATAAATCCACAATTCATCGAATCCCAGCAAACACACCACAAGAATTACATCAGATTGATCTCAGAGGAGATCATTGTATTGAAGATCAAAGAGAAAGAGAGAGAGAGTAAGAGAGAGAGAATCATCTATCTACTACTATGGACCCATAGGTCATGGTGGAACTACTCACACATCATCATGGAGGTAGAGTGTCGGAACAGGGCTCCAGATGGGATTGCATCGGGACAGAACCTTATGGCAGCGATAAAATTCTTTCGGATTCACTTATGTGGTTACGGAATATTTGTGTATTTAATAGGCCTAGAATTAGGTCAAACGGAGGCTGAGGGGGGGCACATGGCACCTGGCGCGGTCACCCCTGGCCGCGCCATCCGTCCATGTGGCTGCCTCATGGGTCCCCTTGGCCTCTCCCGAGACTTCTAGGGTTTCTAGTTTTTCAGGAAAATTGTCCAAAAGTTTCATCGTGTTTGGACTTCCGTAGGTATAGTTTTTCTACGAAACCAAAAACATGCAAAAAACAGGAACTGACACTAGGCACTAAATTAATAGGTTAGTAGAGAAAATAATATGAAATGACATATAAAGCATACAAAAGTGATAATATTATAGCGTTTAAGAATAAAAAATTATAGACACGTTTGAGACGTATCACACTTCCACCCTCTGCTTCGAATATTGCATTGGCTCTTATGCCGCCAGTAGTCCCACCCAGTCCATCATCGAAAGAAGACCTCAAGACACTACAAAAAAAAGACACATCCGTGACATTATGGCCCGAACGAAAATATTTTCTGTTATGGAAGTGACTCTTCCATGATGATAATTGTGACAAAAACACATATCATCATAGATATGGTGGGCTACTACTTCTATGACAAAAAATTATGACAAAAAATGGGGTTTTCAACCTGGGCGGGCCGGTGGCGGACCTGCATGATATTCTTTGGGCCGTCCATGACCTAAAAAATGTGGTTGAAGTGAGGGCGAGAAGTTTTTCGGGGATTTCCCGGTATACGGTGGGTGGGTGGGCCTGAACGATGCAGGGGGTGGTTGTGCGTTTCTCTGTACGCGCGCATGTGTGCAAGACCTTCGCTTATTGAATCCGATCGATCGATCGATCCCTCGCACAACACTGCACCCAAGCGGTCCCTCTCTTACTGACCCTCACACTTGATCCCTCGCACTACGTATGGAACCCGAGCGACACCTCGCACTACTACCGAACCCGAGTGATCCCTTCATGACTTACTGAACCCGAGTGATCCCTTCGCTCTTATTGAACACGATCGATGCGAGCGAGACTCGTGAGCATACATAATTTGCTGGCCCGATGGATCGATGTATTGCATCGAGTCCCCGCGCAAGATCTTAGTTGAATTAGCCGGTTGGTTGCCTCTCGATGAGCAATCTCCATTGCTGCTACTTGCGTGATACGTAAATCAAGTCGAGATCAAGTACACAAGGGAATATTATCAAGTTACTTTCACCGTGATTCATCGACTTCGTGTTCATTGCCTTGATAAGTGCTATGTGGGTGGACCGTACCTAAGGTACTGCTCTTACTTGAACAAACACATACTTATGATTATACCCTCCATGCAAGTGTTGGAGATATGCCCTAGAGGCAATCATGTATGATGATATTTCCTATGTGTTTATGAATAAAGATAGTCCTTGGACATTATCAATGATGTGCATTAACAAGTACGTGACTTGTTTATGAGACTATGCATTGTATGATGATTGTCCTAAATGGTCCCTAGTCGAAAGGACTATGTGGACGCGCAGCCTGTTAGACTAGCATATGACATGGCGGATGGTCCGGTCTCACTGACCATGTAGCATTGGATGCTAGCTGGATAATTTAGACTCAGAAAGAACTGGTCGGATTCGACATAGTCAGATCCGAGTTGAGATAAGGTCTGAGTTCGACAGACCCAACTATGAGACATAGCGATATGTCATCTGTGAGTCTCAAGTACAACATACGTTCTATGTCCTAATACCTGAGCTGGCACATGTACTCGGGGTGGTGATAGACCTACTTTGGGCTGACCAAACGCTACTTGGTAACTAGGTAGTTATAAAGGTATGTTTCGGTCTTGTCAAGACCCATGCTGCGAGACATGGTTGAGCAAGATGGGATTTGCCCCTCCGATCAGGAGAAATATACTCTAGGCCCCTCGTGTGATCCGACCAAGATAAGCATGGCCATGCGACAAGGATTATGAGATAATCTGATTTGTGGTCGGCATCACTAGAACGAGAAAGAGGTCGAGCTAACACAAGGATGACAGACTCGCCTTGAGCCCGACAACATATATTGTGTGGCAAAGGGAACAGAAGTATGAAGTACAGGTTCACCTAACCAGCTTCATCGAACACTTGGAGTTGGCACGCTTTGCTAGAGGCCGCTACCGACTAGTCGAGCCGGATGTGATCTGACTCGCGACCAAGTGAATGAGAACCTAAGGGGTCGCGCGCTTAAGGGAAGGAACACGTGGTCTTTAGGATCCGTGCGAGGCCTAGGAGTTGAGCCCGCGACGGATACCTATATATAGTGGAGGTGCGACACACTTATGAAGTTGATTGCTTCGACGCTGTCATTAGTGCTTTGCATGTGTTGCAACTAGCCACCTCCACTCGCCGCTGAACTGTTTGATCGGACCTATCAGTCCGCCACACGGTGTCCCTCCTGCACGTGCGGATACCATTAGAGGCGGTGCACTTGCGTCGCTCCGACGAGCCTGTATGTGGGATCCGACGGCCGACAGTTCGAGGGAGATCGGACCAGCTGTTCGATGGAGATCGGACGAGGAGGAGATGGACCTCGCGGACACGCTTCCCCAACTCTACTTCCGCTGCATGACACTACGCTTCTAGGGGTAACGATCTGTGATCCATCTCCGTAGCATGTTCTTGGTTGTTCTGTGCGTAGGAAAATTTTAATTTGCATGCGATGCACCTACGGTAGAACACAACAGTGTTATCAGAGCCTCTGTTATAGGATTTGGATTCAGATCGGATGCATATATGATATGTGGAGGCGGCAGATGAGATCTGTCATCGTTTATGAGATGGGCTATGTGCACGATTGATGAGATCAACTGCACATGGGGATCGTTGAGGCTATGTTTTGTGTCAATCGGAATCGATGAGGTCGTGACACAACCTACCCCTACCGGTCGGTATCCTCCATCGGGGTTAACAGTGAAACGTAAATCCGAATCGGGTTCGCGGGACCATCGTGTGCGTAGCGCCTTGTATTTCGTACACGATCACACAAACCGGTAGAATGCGATTCTAGGCATAACTTTGTTTTGCAGGTTTGATGTGAATAGTATGGCTCATATGTATGTGATGCATGTGTGTAATTTAACATGACCTGCGTGTCATGATTATCAGCCGGCAGGAGCCAAAGTGCTGTAATTATGTTGCATAACGACCTGTGTGTCGACTTGTGATTCTCTATAAATTCATTACTAGTTGTAGTAGTTGGAGAACAAACATCAAGTTCGAGGCTTTGGTGTCCCGGTGTGATGAACAAGATGGAGTTCCGCCTTGGTCATCGGAGTTGGAGCCGGCCTGGAAGGATGTCAATGAAGGAGCCATACTATTTCACATATTTATGTTGATATGTGATTGATATTGCTTCTTGTTTCTATGCATGTTAAAATGGTAAAAAGGTCCCTCGTTAATATGAAGCACATTGCCATTCTGGATGTTGCACCTTCGCACATCAAGTACGTCTAGTGGTGGGATCATAAAATTGAGGTGCCACTAGGTGTCCTTGAACTGGAGGGTTCGTGTCGGACACGGACATGCACTACATCAGGTTAACATGACAAGGCTATCAAAACGGTTTTGGGCCTTGTGGCAAAGAAGGTTGGGAGCTGGGGTATAAGATACCTACCCGACCGACAAGAGTCGTATAGAGATACGATTAGCAAGGAGTTGCTTACCGAATAGGCAATTTGGCTAGCAGTGATGCTAAAGCTCACTAGTCGCTTGCGCTAGTCGGATCCTTAATCACTGAGAGAATGTGGAAGGATGCTGACTTCAGTGGGAGTAGTTCTGTTTAAGGCTTGGATTACTCTACATAAACACATTGCTTAGTGATTGCATATTTTCTGTTGTAGATCAATGGCACCACCTACTCAACCTAACTTTGCATTGAAATCAATTCTGGAAGAGGATAAACTGAATGGAACAAACTTTACCACCTGGTATAGAAATTTGAGAATTGTTCTCAAGCACGATAAAAAGGAACATGTTCTAGAGGATCCACTTCCACATGAACCTGCCGAGAATGCTAGTGCCACAACCAAGAATGCCCACCAGAAACTCGTTGATGAATCAAACGAGATCACTTGTCTCGTGCTGGCTTGTATGGAGCACGATTTGCAACAACATTTCGAAAACATTGAGGCTTTCGAGATGATCGAGAGTCTCAATAGCATGTTTCAGGTGTAGGCTAGGACCAAAAGGTTCAACGTCTGGCTATCCTTGACGGATTGTAAGCTGAAAGAGGGTGATCCACTGAGCCCACATGTGATCAAAACGATCGGGTACATGCAAGCTTTGGATCGGTTAGGCTTCCTACTTGGGGACGAGCTGTCCACGGATGCAATTCTAGGTTCTCTTCCACCTAGCTATGGGACATTCATCTTGAACTATCATATGTATGGCATGGAAAAGAAGCTCACTGAATTGCATGGGATGCTCAAGGTGGCAGAGCAGGATATTAAGAAAGGCACCCATCAAGTGTTGATGGTGAAGAACTCGGCTATGTTCAAGAAGAGTTGGTCCAAGAAAAAGGCTAAGGGCACGGAGAAGGTTGTCTCTGCTGCGGAGCCAAAGTCGGGACCAAACTCAAATACCATATGCTTTCATTGCAAGGAACCTCGTCACTGGAAGAGGAACTGTAGCAAGTGGCTTGCCGAGCATGGCAAGAAGGCTGGAGGTACGACTTCGAGCAAAGGTACACTTGTTACATAGTTTATAGACATTTACCTTGCTGACATACCTAGTAGCTTTTGGGTATTTGATACCGGATCGATTGTTCATATTTGCAACTCGATGCAGGGGCTGGTAAGAACTAGGCATGTGGCACAAGGGGAGATTGACATAAGGGTCGGCAACAAAGCAAGAGTTGCTGCGTTGGAGGTCAGCACGATGCAGCTTTAGCTTCCTTCTGGATTCATTTTGGAATTGAATAATTGTTATTACATTCCTGCACTTAGTCGAAACATTATTTCTGTCTCATGTTTGATGAGTCAAGGTTATGAATTCAATTTAAAGGACAATGGTTGTTCATTTTATTTGAATGGAATGTTCCATGGTGTCAGGGATATAACCCCGCGATATAACCCGGCCGGAGTATAACCCGGCCAGGACTTGACGATTCACTGAAGACCCGGAAACCAGCTTGGCGGTTCATAGTCAAGACCCATAAGGTGGGCCAGAAGACGGAGATCAAACCACATGGCGGGTTACCAAGTGGGCCAAGAGGAAGACAAGACATGAAGACCAGGCCATATGGCGGCTTACCAGATGGGCTGAGGCCAAGGCCCAAGAGGCAGAAGGCGACTCATGGGCCAGAAGGTATAAGCCGGCATAAGATGACTTGTTCTATAAGACTAGGAAGTTGGAACCAGGATCGGTTACGTTGTATAAACCGACCCGGACTCTTGTAGGCCATCGGACCTCAGCCTATGTATATAAAGGCGAGACCTGGCGGCAAGTTAGACAGGTTAAGAAAGGCAGACAAGCCTTACGGCGAGAGAGATCAAGCAATTGAGAGTTAGGGCAAGCTAGCCGCCCCTTGTATTCGATATACCAGTTAATACAGCTTAAGCAGGACGTAGGCTTTCACCTCCACCGTGAGGGGCCGAACATGGGTAAAACCGTGTCCCTTGTCCCGCTTAACCCCTTTGAGTCCACTTCCATGGCATTGGCTCCGAACCTAAGCCTTCGGGCATCTGCCGTGACAAAACCACGACAGTTGGCACCCACCGTGGGGCAAGCGCTCGGTGGTGTTGAGTTCTCAAAGGGTTCTCTCTCTGGGAGCAAAGGGTACGTCAATGGTGAGATAACCAAGAGTCGCCATGGGAGACTCTACCTCGACGACGCCGGCTGGGGTCCTGAAGCCGACTCAATCGAGCATGGTTTCTGGGTCCCCTTCGGCAGAATCAACGTTTTCTTTGGCAAGACTGGCGGATCTAAACCCGGGCCGGACATCTGCACCGACATCGTCAAGCCGGCCCGGCACGAGCAACCCGCCCAAAGTGTGCAACCCGCCTGTGTTGACCCGGGCAGGGAGCACGTCTTCGTTGGCTTTACTCAAAGCATGGATCTTGAAGGTTCTATGTCACAGGAGGAAACTCTGGTCTACTCAGAGGAAGGATCCTCGAGTGGAGAGACGGAATCGATTTATCAGCTTCATAATGGTGGACTTGGGGGCTACGAGGAGCCTTACCCCGAGTCAGAGTATCATGAGCCGGAGGAGGATGAGCTGCCAAACCGCGCTGCCGTCTTTATGACGGGTTCCGCGGCGGCTCCGAGCGGTACAGCCGCCGGTGCGACCGGGTCTGGGGCTGGAAGGTCGCCAGCTCAGGTTCTTCTGGATCTGATGAACGAGTTTACAACCCTAATGGAGACTGAGGTCACTGTTGAAAACCAAGCGGCCCGTAACGCGGAAATCGCAAAGTTGAAGAATCAGATGGCCGGAGTCCAACAGGAGATCAATGAGCTGAAGGCTCAGATGGATGCGGAGGCAGAACGCCTTAAGGCGGAGGCTTTTCGTTTTGAGTTAGAACAACAGTCAGCAGCGGCGGTTTATCGCATGAGACATCAATCCCGCTTGCCAGAACAATATGAAGCTAGGAATCTTTTTAACACGCCAGGAACGGGATGGAATGTACCTTTGACCGTAACCCGGACGGCGGAAATACCTGGAAACCGGGCGGCGGCTCAGCGTCAGCAGCTAGACCCGCCCCGACGGAACCAAAACCCGCCACCTTTCTATCCAACGCCGCCAGGTCATTATGCTAACCCGGCGGAGAACATGGTGGCAGCGGCAACCAGGCTTGATACAATCCCAATCCCCGATGAGGCACCTTATGCAGAAGAGGTGCGGAATGCCATCGGATATCTGCGAACGGCGATAGCCCAGCAGGAGAAGTACACTTACAGCCGGAATCGCGTGCACTCAACCCCCATCCACAGCCGGCGTTATGAGTCGCCGGCGGTCTCTGGCAGTAACCCGCCGCAAGCTGATCGGGCGGTTCTGGATGTTCAAGCACGGGTGGAACAGGCAAAAGCACAGCAAGAGGCGGCGGCTCAGGCGACGACGACGGCTCATCAAGGAATGACCTCCAGGGCTGTGGGAGTGCCCTGTTTGGTGCCGACTCTGCGGGATAAACATCTGCCGAAAGATTTTAAGGGTCCTCGAAAGGTACCCAATTACACTGCCGACTTACCTCCAGAGGCTTGGGTTGAAAGCTATGAGCTAGCCATGGAGATGTTAGATGTCAGTGTTGCAGTATGCGCAAAGTATTTCACCATGATGCTGGAAGGACCGGCTCGCACATGGTTGAAGGGTTTGCCACCCAACACCATTAACTCCTGGGCCGAGTTAAGGGCGAAATTCATCAATTTTTTTAAAGGAACATGCAAGCAGCCCATGACGATTGTGGATTTGGACCAGTGTGTGCAGCGTGAGGACGAGTCGGCTCATCACTGGGTCCGGCGAGTCTCCGAAATCATCCACTCTTCTGAGCAGATTACGGCCTCTCAGGCGGTTTTGATTCTAGAGAAGAATTGTCACTTCACGCCTTTGAAGCAGAAACTTGGCCGGCTCAAACGCTCATGCCAAGACATGGGGGAGCTCATGGCGGCTCTCACCAAATACGCAGATTCTGATAACACGAAGGACCCGGACTCTGATAATGAGAAATCAGGTCAGGGGAAGAAAGGTAGCAATGGCAAGCGGAAGCACCCAGATGGCGGGTCAGAATTGGTGGCAAACACCAACGTCAGGAACAACCGTGCTAAGGGCAACGGGAACTTCGAGCAGTCTTTTAACAAGGGAAAAACTACTTTTAGCCTGGAGGAGAGGCTTAGCCAACCTTGTCCAGAGCACACCCGGCCGAATAAGCCGGCAAATCATCTATGGAGGGATTGTTATACTATGAGACAGTTCCGGAATTACAGCATTCAACAGCATCGTGATAACGGTGATGGCCTATCGGGCGGCTCAGGTCCGGGCGGCTCAGAAGCCGGCTTTGATGCTGGTGGCTCAGGGTCCGATTACCAGGGTCAAGGCAACCATGGGGGTCATAATCAACAGCCTCGCGGCGGAGGCCAGCGGCAGAATAACCAGTCAGGGTATCAGAGGAACCCGAAACGCCCTAACGAGGATTACTAAAACACCTCAAACGGGATCATTTATAACCCGCAATGGGCAACTTCAACCTTCAGTGGAGATTATTAAGCCGACTCCTCAAGTCATCTTAAAGACTTGGGGGCTATGACTCGGCAAAGATCGTTATTTCAAAGAAGATAAAACCAGGTCCTGGAGATTGCCGCCTACATTCCAACAGGTGACCCGTCGTCTCTTTGACAGTCAATCTATATGACCCTGAACTGTCAAGAGCCGGCTTATGATTTACGTCTCATTGACAGTCAATCGATATGACCCTGAACTGTCAAGAGCCGGCTTATGATTTACGTCTCTTTGACAGTCAATCTATGTGACCCTGAACTGTCAAGAGCCGGCTTATGATTTACGTCTCTTTGACAGTCAATCTATATGACCCTGAACTGTCAATAGCCGGCTTATGATTTACGTCTCTTGATGATCAATCGATATGACCCTGAACTGTCAAGAGCCGGATTATGATTTACGTCTCTTTCACAGTCAATCTATATGACCCTGAACTGTCAAGAGCCGGCTTATGATTTATGTCTCTTTGACAGTCAATCTATATGACCCTGAACTGTCAATAGCCGGCTTATGATTTACGTCTCTTGACAGTCAATTGATATGACCCTGAACTGTCAAGAGCCGGCTTATGGGTTACGTCTCTCTGACAGTCAATCTATATGACCCTGAACTGTCAAGAGCCGGCTTATGATTTACGTCTCTTTGACAGTCAATCTATGTGACCCTGAACTGTCAAGAGCCGGCTTATGATTTACGTCTCTTGACGGTCAATCGATATGACCCTGAACTGTCAAGAGCCGGCTTATGATTTACGTCTCTTTGACAGTCAATCTATGTGACCCTGAACTGTCAAGAGCCGGCTTATGATTTACGTCTCTTGACGGTCAATCTATATGACCCTAAACTATCAAGAGCCGGATTATGATTTACCTCTCTTTGACAGTCAATGTATAAGACACTGAACTTGTCAATAGTGTCGGTTTTATAAATTGTTGTACTCTTAAACAGTCTATCTTTAGAGACCCTGAACTTGTCTCTTGACAGTTAATCTCACAATAAGACCCTGAGCTGGTTAAAACGACGAATATGTGCCATATGAGAGCCGGCACATGAGTGGCAATCATGCCTAAGTCTTTACAAGATAAAGCCTGAGTTTTAAGCAAATTTGTGAGAGCAAATCAAGCCGCCCGCCATACCGGGTTACATCGTAACCTCTGCAAGCATAATAAAGACACTAAATAGCTGACATGGCTGGATATTCTTGAAGAGCCGCCCTCTTGATTATATTGCCGGGTCATTTAATTGACCGGTTCTTGGATTTCTTCAACCGGTGCTCTGTGGTATACTACATCACTCATGGATTTCTCAAGCATATATTTGCCGGGTTGCACCGCAACCATGAGCAGGGATTTTATTATTCATACCGGGTTACAACCACGGTCAAGGAGTTATATTAATCTTATACAGCCCCGAGTCGCCGCAGGCATGCAGCCCGGCGCTTGGGGGCTACATTATTCAAGTCCGGTTTATGTCAAGTACGCAAGTCCCGTGTCGCTGCAGGCATGCACCACGGCACTTGGGGGCTAATGCAAGCCGGTTTTCAAGTCAGTACATTATCAACAAGACCCTGTTATCTTAAGGAGATGAGCCAGCAGCGCTCAGATCAAATTCTCTAAAGTCCCAAGTCGCCACAGGCACGCGACCCGGAACTTGGGGGCTACAGTATTCAGCTGTTCAAGCAGACTATAAAGTTCCCATTGAAGACCCGGCCCATCACATGCTGAAGAGCCGGCTCTTGGGGGCTACACCAGTTGAAGCTTTAAGACAGTTATAAGTCCCAGGCTGCTGCAGGCGAGACAACCTGGTACTTGGGGGCTGCACAGTCAAAGATATTATTGCAAAGCGCCAAGTCATCATGGATACACTTGGAGCTTGGGGGCTACAGGTAATATGAATATATCAAAAAAGTTGAAAAGAGTTATCAAAGTCAGCTGGAGTCTGGTTATCTGACCCGGCGTCACCAACATTACATGACCCGGCGATTCAAATATTATAACCCGGCGGTGATAACCCACCGAGAGTATTGGAGGCCGATTCAATGGCATATGGGTGTTGTATTCCCAGAATTTTACTTCGAAGGACACTGACAAGCAAGATGGGCTATTTATTTTGAATCTGGAAACGGAACCAGTCTATAACATGAATGTCAAGAGGCATAAGCATAATGAGATAAATCCGACTTACTTCTGGCATTGCCGGCTTGGACATATTTGTCTGAAATGCATGAAGAAGCTCCATGATGATGGGCTCCTATCTTTGTCCGACTTTGGGTCGTTTGAGACATGCGAATCATGCATGCTCGGCAAGATGAGTAAGTCTCCTTTTGCAAAGAATTGTGAAAGGGCGTCCGAGCTGTTGGAGCTTATACACAGTGATGTGTGTGGTCCAATGAGCACAACGGTCAGAGGTGGCTATCAGTATTTCATGACTTTTACCGACGACTTGAGTAGATATGGATATATCTATTTGATGAGGCACAAGTCGGAAACTTTTGGAAAGTTCAAAGAGTTTCAAAACGAGGTTGAAAATCAGCTTGGCAAGATAATAAAGCTTCTACGATCAGATCGTGGAGTCGAGTACATGAGCCAGGAGTTTGATGATCTTTTGAAAAGCTGAGGTATAGTACCTCAGCTCACACCTCCAGGTACGGCGCAGAGAAACGGCGTGTTAGAACGAAGAAATCGAACCTGGTTGGACATGGTCCAATTGATGATGAGCAAATCAGATTTACCCTTGTCATTCTGGGGATACGTTCTAGAAACTGCATCTTTCACACTTAACAAGGTACCATCAAAATCCGTAGACAAGACACCACATGAGATGTGGACTGGGAAGAGTACTAGTTTGTCTTTTCTAAAGATTTGAGGTTGTGAAGCATTTGTCAAGCGACTCATGTCGGACAAGCTTACACCCAAATCGGATAAATGCATATTCGTGGAATATCCGAGGGAAACCTTAGGATACAACTTCTACAACCGGGAAGAGAACAAAGTGTTTGTTGCTCGGAACGGGGTTTTCCTAGAGAAAGAGTTCTCAGTCGGGAAGCCAGTGGGAGAACGGTGCGACTGGAAGAAATTCGAGACCTACTCGGGGACGACTCGGCTGGTGATGAGATCATACCAGAGTTGGTCAGGAAACCCGTAGTGGAATCGGCACCGGAGCCACGAAGGTCGGAAAGATGGCGTAGAGTGCACGATGTGTTGTTGCTAAAAAGCGACAAGCCGGCCACGTATGCGGAACCGATGGTGAGCCCAAATTCCGAGGCATGGCTAGAGGCTATGAGACCCGAGTTAAAGTCCATGGATGATAATCAAGTCTGGGACTTGGTTGATCCGCAACCTGGCGTAATTGCCATTTGGTTGTGAATGGGTCTTTAAGAAGAACCCGATGTGGATGGGAATGTTCAGATCCACAAAGCTCGGCTTGTCGCTAAAGGTTATGGACAAGTTCAAGGACTTCAGTACGACGAGACCTACTTGCCGGTAGCGATGCTAAAGTCGGTGAGGATCATACTAGCTATAGCTGCATATTTCGATTATGAGATATGGCAGATGGATGTCAAAACGGCTTTCCATCATGGAAATTTAAAGGAGGATGTATACATGATATAGCCTGAAGGTTTTGTCGATCCAAATAATGCTAGTAAAATATGCAAGCTCAAGAGATCCATTTATGGATTGAAGCAAGCAGCTCGGAGTTGGAACATTCGTTTTGATGAAGTCATCGTTGACCTTGGTTTCATCAAGAATGAAGAGGACTATTGTTTATACAAGAAGTCTATTGGGAGCTCAATAGTATTTTTGATCCTGTATGTGGATGACATACTATTGATCGGAAATGATGTTTCGATGCTGAACTCGGTCAAGGAATCATTGAATGGCAAGTTTTCAATGAAACACCTTGGATAAGCAGTATACATTTTAGGCATCAAGATCTATAGAGATAGATCGAAGAGGCCGCTCGGCTTAACCAGAGCACGCACATAGACAAAGTGTTGAAGCGGTTCAACATGAGTGAGGCCAAGAAAGGGTTTCTTGCCCATCTCACATGGTATAAGGCCAAGCAAGGCTCAGAGCCCTACGAATTTTGATGAGCGAAACCGGATGAGTAGGATTCGGTATGCTTCGGCAATAGGGTCTATCATGTTTGCAATGCTATGTACTTGACCTGATGTTGCCTATGCAATAAGCTTAACAAGCAGATACCAGGCTGACCCCGGTGAGAGTCACTGGGCAGTGGTGAAAACTATCTTGAAGTACCCAAAAAGGACTAAAGAGATGTTCCTAGTTTATGGAGGTGAGGAGGAGCTCTGCGTAAAGGGTTACACTGATGCTAGTTTCCAAACTGACACAGATGATTGTCGATCGCAAACTGGATTTGTGTATGTCATGAATGGAGGAGCAGTGAGCTGGACGAGTTCCAAGCATGATACGGTGGCCAACTCCACAACAGAGGCCGAATACATTGCGTCTTGTGAAGCCGCAAAGGAAGCTGTTTGGATTCGGAAGTTCCTGGAGGATCTTGGTGTGTTCCCGTGCTGGGAAAAACTGTTGAACCTGTATTGCGACAATTCATGTGCCATTGCACATGCCAAGGAGCCGAGACAACACCACAAGACCAGGCACATAGACCGAAAGTATCACCTTATACGAAAGCTCGTAAAGATTGGTGATATTAATTTATGCAAGATTCATACGGATGAAAATGTTGCAGATCCGTTAACTAAGTCGCTTCCACAACCCAAGCATGAGGGGCACATTAGAGCTATGGGTATTCGATGTCTATTTGATTGACTCTAGTGCAAGTGGGAGACTGTTGGACATATGCCCTAGAGGAAATCATGTATGGTGATATTTCCTATGTGTTTATGAATAAAGATAGTCCTTGGACATTATCAATGATGTGTATTAACAAGTACGTGATTTGTTTGCGAGACTATGCATTGTATGATGACTGTCCTAAATGGTCCCTAGTCGAAAGGGCTATGTGGACGCGCAACCAGTGAGACTAGCATATGACACGACGGATGGTCCGGTCTCACTAACCATGTAGCATTGGATGCTAGCCGGATAATATGGACTCAGAAAGATCTGGTTGGATTCGACGTAGTCGGATCCGAGTAGAGATAAGGTCTGAGTTGGAGAGACCCAACTATGAGACACATCGATATGTCATCTGTTAGTCTCTAGTACAACATACGTTCTATGTCCTAAGACCTGAGCTGGCACATGTACTTGGGATGGTGATAGACCTGCTTTGGGCTGACCAAATGCTACTCCTTAACTGCGTAGTTATAAAGGTAGGTTTTGGGCTTGTCCAGACCCATGTTGCGAGACATGGTAGAGCAATATGGGATTTGCACCTCCAATCAGGAGAGATATACTCTGGGCCCCTCGTGTGATCCGACCAAGATAAGCATGGACATGCGACAAGGATTATGAAATAATCTGATTTGTGGTCGGCATCACTAGAACGAGAAAGAGGTCGGGCTAACACAAGGATTACAGACTCGCCTTGAGCCCGACAACATATATCGTGTGGCAAAGGCAACAGAAGTATGAAGTACATGTTCGCCTAACCAGCTTCATCGGACACTTGTAGTCGGCATGCTTTTCTAGAGGACGCTACTGACTAGTCGAGCCGGATGTGATCTGACTTGCGGCCAAGTGAATGAGAACCTAAGGGGTCGCACGCTTAAGGGAAGGAACACGTGGGCTTTAGGATCCGTGCGAGGCCCAAGAGTTGATCCCGTGACAGATACCTATATATAGTGGAGGTGCGGCACACTTATGAAGTTGATCGCTTCGGCGCCGTCATTAGGGCTTTGCATGTGTTGCAACTAGCCACCTCCACTCGCCGCCGAACTATGTGATCGGACCTAGCAGTCCGCCGCACGTTGTTCCTTCTGCACGTGCGGATACCATTAGAGGCGGTGCACTTGCGCCGCTCCGGCGAACCTGTACGTGGGATCCGGCGGCCGGCAGTTCGAGGGAGATCGGACCAGCTGTTCGAGGTAGATCAGACGAGGAGGAGACAGACCTCTCAAACGCGCTACCCCAACTCTACTTCCACTGCACCGCACTGCGCATCTAGTGGTAACGATCCGTGATCCATCTCCGTGGCATGTTCTGGGCTGTTCTGCACGTAGGAAAATTTTAATTTGCATGTGATGCACCTACGGTAGCCATCATCTACAAACTAATTCCACGATGTCTAACCATAGCATTAAACATGTGGACCAAAAATAACCCTTCACGAAACATTCATAAACTGGGATTTAGTTTTCAGTCACTCCCGCAACCCATCATCTACAAACTAATTCCACGATGTCTTCCCCTAGGCCCAAAGATGGTGAAGTGCCATGTAGTCGACATTCACATAACACCACTAGAGGAAGAACAACAGAACATAATATCAAAACATTGAATGGTGATCAACTTCACATGATTACATGAAAGAGCATTTCTCTCTCTTATGGTTTTGGTGAAATTTGATAATACTATTTGCGGACTAACCGTGTGCATTGAGAATTTCAAATATTCTTATATATGTGTGGTATAAGACGGTTTTATTCCCCTCGGTGATAGATAGAGCAAATACGGGTTTCCAACATTTCTTTTTGGTTGATTTGAGTCGTAGGAAATTCGTACTATTAAGAGGGGGTCCGCTTTGGAAAGGTATGGGTGGAATCAACATGTACACAACCTCATATGCACACACATACCCTTCCTGCAACATGGAGTCCCACTATTGTCTTTGGGCAATTTGACAACACCCTAGCTGTAGTACCGCTCGGTACCAGGGTAGTACCATCGTGGACTATCATTGTTGGTACCGCTTGGAGAATTCTCTCTATGCAACATTTTGTTGCATGTTTCTAATTCGCGATACTAGAGCGGTAGTAGGGCGGTAGTACCGCTTGCGCGGTACTTCCGCATCCTACTACCGCACTCAGTACCGCTTGTGTAACGTGTGGCCGTGCTCGTTTCATTTGCATTAAGTTAGCTAGTTGGTAGTAGACCGGTACATGGATGGTAATACCGCTCTAGTACCACTCCACTACCGCCTACTCCTCTATAACCTGTAGTACTTAACGATAATACCGCTAGTATGGAAGGTAGTACTGCTCCGGCGTCACTACCACTCCAGTACAAGTGTACTCGTAGGTTACAAATGGAACTAGCGCATGAAGCGGTAGTACCGTTCCCCGGAGCGGTAGTACCACTCATGTCCGGACAGTGCAGAAAACTGTTGGATTTTTGCCCCCTATAGAAAGCGGGTCTTCTTCCCCAAGAAGACCTACCTCTTATGACCGATCTGTCTCCCTAGACATCAAAACTTGTTGATCTTCTAGGGCTTGGAGGAGAGGGCCTCGATCTACACTTCCACCAATAGATAATTTGATTCCCCCACTAATCCTTGCAGATCTTGTTACTCTTGGGTGTTTGGGCACCCTAGACGGAAGAGGTTACCTCGTAGCCAAATTTCATTGTGGTGAAGCTTGGTGGCGGTGTTGGGAGCCTCCAATTAAGTTGTGGAGATTGCCCCAACCTTGTTTGTGAAGATTCGGTTGCCGCCTTCAAGGGCACCACTAGCAAAATCACGGCATCTTGAATTGTGTGAGGGCGTGAGGAGAATACGGTGGCCCCAGTGCCTTCTTGGGGAGCTTTGTGCCTCCACACCGATTCAACGGAGATGTACCTCCCCCGGGAGGAACTTTGGTAACACATCCTTGTCTCCATCGACTCCACCTGTGGTTATTTCTATCCTTTAATTTGTGCAAGCTATATTGTGTTTGTATCTTGTGCTAGCTTATATTCTTGTTGTTGATCTCATCATATAGATTGTACACCTAGTTACATATCTAGACAACCTATTTTATTGTTTAGTGTAATTTATTAAAAGGAGCTAAAAATTGTTAGTTGCCTATTCACGCCCCCTCTAGTCGACCATATCGATCCTTACATTACTAATAACAAGACTTCTCCCATGTCCTAGAGAATATATAGAACTACTCACAACTCATCATATTGAACATGTTCAGTGGGTATAAATATGCAGTTAACAATCAAAACATAATGATATTCCACCAAGTAAACCAACTAGCATCAACTTCAAGATATAATCAACACTAATAGCACCCCCGGGTACCAATCAATGGTTTGATACAAAGATTGAACATAAGAGATGAACTAGGATTTTGAGATGAGATGGTGTTGGTGAAGTTGTTGATGAAATGAGCGTTGGTAATGACGATGGCTTCAGTTTCCCCCTCTCGGAGGAAAATTTCCCCCCAGAATCACTCTGCCGGATAGCAAAAGTGCTCCGCCTCTTGCCGCTCGAGACGGTTGCGGCTCTTCCCAAAAGTCTTCTCTTGATTTTTTTTCTAGGGTAAATGGCTTCATATAGGCGAAGGACATCGAGAGAGGAGCTCTGTGGGCCCCACAAGCCTGCATGGCACGACCTTGGGGGTAGTCATGCCTCCTTGGCTTGTGGGTCCACGGTTGGCCTTGCTTTACTTCTTTCTCTGTTGTAGCTTTTCCAGTCCAGAATTCCAGTTGCCGGTAATCCCTCTCCGTTGGCCTATCTTGCATTTTAAAAGAGAAAATGCATTAGAATTGCATCACAATACTGTCAGTAATTCCTCTCCGTTGGCCTATCTTGCATTTTAAAAGAGAAAAGGCATTAGAATTGCATCACAATATGAAAGACAACTTCAAAACAAGATTAATAGCAGTAAGAAAATATGATGCAAATGGACGCATCAGATACCCTTCTCGTGTTCGCCGACGAGGAGGGCGCGACCTCCTTCGGCTCAAGCTCCTCCATTGGTCGCTATTTGAAAGAGACATGGCTGACGGTAACAAGTGGAGAATGGGAGGCGGGTGGGACAAGGAGGGGGTGAGGGAGATGTTCGAGATGAGCCTTGTTATACGAAATGATCCACCAGCCATGACATGGAAACTTCTCACACATTAAGATCTGTGTGCTTTTGTGTTAAGAAAAAAGATTCGTCCGCTTGATTGAATGGTAAATGCAATGTTCACTGGGCCTCAGGAACGTCATCCAAATAGTATTTTCATTCATTTTTTCACTACATATGGACAAATAGCCAGGCAAACATGAAACAAAGCCATGTGAAGACCTATTACTTCTAGATCTTTGGCCATCCATGGAAAGAATGGAAATACAAATCGTGCATGCGCGCTCACGAGACGAGTTGAGCGGACGACCACGGACCACTCGACCGAGGCAGATCATGCATCCTGCATTAGCCAGATGTTCCTTCGTCGGTTTCTCCTGGCCGCAAGCCCCGCGCACCTGGTCCGGTGGCATCGCGTCGCGCGCCTCGTAGTTTTTTTGGTGGACCCCACCTGTCATTGATCCTATAGTGCGGTCGGTGGTGAACGACGATAGAGTATTGAGGGTCGGCAACTTCAAATTTCATGCCACTCCCCTCCCCCTGCCACGCCTCCATTTCCTTCTCTCCTGCATCCGCCCTCCCCTTCGCCTCCTTCTCCTCTCCCCATGCGATTCACCGGGGGCTCGCCATTGCAACCGTCGCTGAAGCGGATGCATGAAGGCCGAGGCATAGCGGGGACTACACCCGCTGCTCGTCATCAGCTCAGATACGGTCACCGCCTGCCCTCACAACTCATTCCCCTTGTTAGTTTTCCTAGCAGTTGCTATCCTTCATAGTGCTCGTCAATGGGGAAGTGGCAGTTCCCGCGGTAACCGGTGACATTGTTAGGCGGCGAGATGTTGCAGTCGTTTTTTGTAGATGCACCCAAGTTTGCCCCGTGTGATTCCGTTCTATTTTACGGTGATTTTGTCATGTGGTTTTGGCTGTTAGATCTCGTTTTGTAGGTAGGCGCATCTAGATCACGCTCATACGCCCGAGGTTTGATTTCGATCTAGGTTGATTTTGCTAAACCAAGCCTACCATCTGACTTATGTTGAGTTTATAGTTTCCCCCCGAACCCTAGTTAATGTTGCAACTCGATTTGGTAGCAAAATCAGCACCATTAGTGTTGCAACTTTACTTAGGTTGATTTTTGTTTGTTTTTTGATTTTTCCTGCCGACTTGCAAACCGAGGAGTATCGAGTTGGCAGTTGTGCAGGTAAGAGTTGCATAGGAACCCAAATGCGGTTGGCTCACCCGGCTTGGGGAAACTGACATTTTCAACTTGGTGTAATATGCATTTCTACATGCGTGTGTGTGCAACCCTGACATGTTTTGTGGTAAACTTGGAACCCTAATGTTGTAGTTTCCCCAAACCCTATTCACTGTTGTGATTTTTGTTTGTTTTTTATTATTGTTTGTTTACTTGCAAACTTAGCAGTTTCCAGTTGGCAGTTTCGGCTATAAGACCTGCACACAAATATAAATTGTTTATTTGTTTTCTACTTGCCAATCGAGTAGTATCTAGTTGGCACTTATATATGTAAGATTTGCACGCAACCCTAAAGGCATTTGGCTAATAATTGGGGAACTCATATTCAAACTAGTTGTACTATGTCTGTGTGCAACTGAAATCAATCTGTGCAATTTTTGAAATGGCTATTTTGTCTGTCTTTTTACTGTGTTTTCTTTTTTTATGTGTGCAACTACATACCTTGAGTGTGCGACTAGAAGAATTGATATGTGGAAAATGAGTTCACATGTGTGCAACCTGTGTTTTTCAGTGAAAATGGTTAAAGAGGGAGATGTCGGTGGAAGCGGAGGAGAGATATTGTTTCGCACAAAAGGCTTGAGCAAGCATGATCCAATATATGTGCTGTTTTTTTCATTCTTTTGCTTTTGGTTATGTTTTGTCCCATGCAGAGGAATGTACCATGAGCTAATCAGTGAAACAAGAAAAGGGTTGTTGAGCGGTCCCTTTGCTGTTCTTATGGTCCTCATGATGGTGAGGAAGTCGAGGTAAGGATTTTAGCACAAGCTAAGCAATTGTTTTTGTACTTGAAGGCAATGTACGATTTTTTTTTGAATATATACAAACAATTTCTAGCATATATGTTGGGACGTATATGCGTGCCTTCTCTTTGGCTTGTCTTGATTATTTTTGTCTCCGTATCATGCTTGTAGGTAGGGGATGGCGATCAATTCCGTCTTGTAAAGCGTGCAAGAAGGAAAGCTAAAGATGGCGCCTCCTCTACCACATCTACCGAGGTACCTTAATTTGAACATTGCCATATTTTTATTTTTATAGTTGCACATTGCACTGGTACTAGTTGGAACCTGTTCACTTTGTTGTTGCACATCAAATTTGTTTAGGTGGCACTACTTTTTATGAATGTTTTTCTACTCGGCGCATGTAGAATTTTATTTTGGTAATGGTTTTCTCCGAATCGCCTTATATACAGTATAGTTGTACCGTCCATAGATTTTTGTCGAATATCCTTAGTTACTTTGTTGAATGTGAAAGTTTTTTCGGTGAAGTTTGCATTCAGAAAATCCAAACTTTTTTTTCATATTACTCAAGTTTGAATTATACCTGGCACCCATTTTATATTCATTTGCACAAAAACCTATATGCAGTTGGCATATTTAATTTTTCCTGGTTTCCCCTTTTGTTTTTTCTCGGGAGAGTGAAGTTGGGGGTGAAGGAAATGAAGGAACTGCCCCCCAAGGACGTTCACACGCTGGGAGGATTAGGGCCTCACTAGGGAGGTTTGTGAAGATGAATGTGGATTTGGTGCCTGTTCGAAGGTCTTTCCTGTACGAGAAGATCTTAGGAGGATTAGTGAACTTAGCTAACATATTGCCTTCAAAGTTGACCAAATTTCTGGTCCAGTCGTAAAAACCAGGTAGTTCTTCTATGGTGTTTCCAGGAAGGAGCGCGATTTCAGTCGATGCTGTTAGTGTGCATAGAATTTTTGGTTTACCAGAAAAAATTCCATATCTAAAATACCCCATAGAAAGGAAGCGGTGGAGATATTCAATGAGATGTTCAGCCACACCGGGGCCCCATGGTCACCGAATTTTGCAAGATATCGAAAGCGATGAAGGGAGCAACTGATGACTAGTTCCTCACCGGGTAGCTTGCACTTGCTTTCAGCACCTTTTTAGCTCCTACCACCAGTCTTTCTCTGAGCCCACGCTGCTACAGGACTATGCTGGAGCCTGATTTGTTGTTGAAGAGCAATGTGTGCTTTTTTGTTGCTGAACACATAAATGAAGCATTTCATAGCATGGGCAAGTACAAACAAACAATATGCTGCTTCTTGTACCGACTAATGTTGAGTAAATTAAAAACATGGCCTTGATAGGCGTAGGTTTTCTGTACCTGGTGGGTTCGACCTTTCGGTCCTCCGTGTTCCGAGGCCATGTATGTACATGCTAGGCTAGTCAAGTTAACCAAAGTATTTCCACATGTGTAAATTGGAGTGCACCCGTTGTATGCAAATGAAGAGTATATCACACCCGATCATACCGAGGTGCTTCAAAACGATGAGCTTCTGCAATGGTGCATACTAAGGAGAACACTTTTATCTTTAGATTAAGTGGAGGGATAATACGCCGTCTCCAACGTATCTGTAATTTTTGATTGTTCCATGATATCATATTATCAATCAAGGATACTTTATATGCAATTATATGCTATTTTATATCATTTTTGGGAACTAACCTATTAACCCAGTGCCAAGTGTCAGTTGTTGTTTTTTTGCCTGTTTTTGGTTTTCCTGGAAATCTGTTTCAAACGAAGTCCAAACACTACAAAACTTTTTGACGATTTTTTCTAGACAAAAGAGACCTAGGAAGCTTCAGGAGGAGTTAGGATGCGAGACGAGGAGACGCCAAGGCAACAGGGCGCACCCTAATGCCTTGTGGGCCCCTCGTGGCTCCGTCTGACCTAGTTCCACCTCCATAAATTCTCGAAAATTGGGAAACCAACAAAGAGCCACTCGAAACACTCTTTCGGCCGCCGCAAGCCTCTGTTCCGATGGGAGGCCATTTGCAGACCTTTTTCGGTACTCTGACGGAGGGGGAATTGACCATGGAGGTCATCTACATCAACCTTGCTGCCTCCATGATGATGCTTGAGTAGTCCACCACAGACCTACGGGTTCATATCTAGTACCTATATGGCTTCTTCTTTCTCTTTGCTCTTCAATACAAAGTTCACCGCGATTCCCGCAGTGATCTATCCGATGTAATCTTCTTTTGCAGTGTGTTTGTTGGGATCCGATGAATTGTGGGTTTATGATCCTATTATTCTTTGAAGTATTTGAGTTTTTTCTGAATTCTATTATGCATGTTTATTATAGCTTCATATTTCTCTTCCATCTATCGGTTTGGTTTGACCAACTAGACTGATTTATCTTCAGCGGGAGTGGTGCGTTGTAGTGGGTTCAATATTGTGGTGCTCTATATCCTCGTGACAGAAGGGGACAAGACACATATTTGTATTGTTGTCATTAAGGACAAAACAATGGGATATGAACATATTGCTTGTCTTATTTTGTCTACATCATGTCACCTTGTGCCAAGCATTTTGTTATGAACATAATACCTGGAGAGGCAAGCATAGAAGCGCTCTCGTAGTGTAGTAATAATAGTAGATGCATAATCGTTTCGATCTAATTGTTTATGGACGTATGCCTATATACATGATCGTTGCCATGAATAACATTTCATAACTATGTGCAATTTTGTCAATTGCCCAACAGTAATTTGTCTACCCACTGTATGCTATTTTCAAGAGAGATGCCTGTAGCGAACACTATGGCCCCCCAAGTATACTTCAACATAAATACAAAATCTCCAAAAATATCTTGCTGCATAATATTTACTTTAATTTTATTTTGCTTTTACAATTTCTATTTCTATCAAGTCTTAATTCTTGCAAGTAACGAGCTCAAGGGGCTTGACAACCCTCTTGCCCCCGTTGGGTGCAAGTGTTTGGCATTGTATATGTAAGTGCTCTTGAAAGGAATGTGCTTGGTTCTCCTATTGGTTCGATAACCTTGGTTCTCACTAATGGAAATACTTATCTCTACTGTGCTGCCTCTCCTCTCCTCTTCGGGGAAAATCCCAACCCCGGTCACAAGTAGCAGGAAGAATTTCCGGCGCCGTTGCCGGGGAGACATCATCAAATTCTCGCTAGGTCCCTACACATAAATTATCTTTCACTTGTTCTACTTTTTGTTTGCTATTGTATTTTACTTTATATAAAAATAAAAAATAAAAAAATATTTCTATTTGCTTGTTTTCTTAGTTAGTTAGTTTACTCGTTTGCTTGCTAGTTTACTTGCGTTTTCACTATGTCTCCAGAAAATACCAAATTGTGTGGCTTTTGAAATACTAATAATAATGATTTTATAAGTACTGCAATACCATCCACCACTAGTGCAGAATCTTTTGATATAAATGCCGCTTTGCTGAATCTTGTTATGAAAGAACAATTTGCTAGAAGTTCTAATGAGGATGCTGCTTCACATCTTAATACTTTTGGTGAATTATGTGATATGCAAAAGAAAAAACATGTGGATAATGATGTGGTTAAACTGAAAATATTCCCTTTCTCACCAAGAGATAAAGACAAAACTTGTTTTTTATCTTTGTCTTGCAATAGTATTGGAACACGGGGTAAGTGTAAGGATGCTTTTATTGCCAAGTATTTCTCTCTACTAAGATTATATGTCTCTGAAACCAAATTATGAATTTAAAAGATGAGCAAGAATATGTTGCACAAGCATGGGAGAGAATGAAATTGATGATTAGAAATTGTCCCACTCATGGCTTAAATTTATGGATGATAATACAAAATTTCTATGCGGGACTAAACTTTGTATCGAGAAATCTTCTAGACTTTGTTGTAGGTGGTACATTTATGGAGATCACAATGAGATAAACTACTAAATTACTGGATAATATCATGTCAAATTATTCTCAATGGCACACCGAACGAGCTCCAGCAGGTAAGAAGGTAAATTTTGTTGAAGAAATCACTATTTTGAGTAATAAGTTGGATTCTCTTATGAATATGTTTGCAAATAGGAATGCTAAAGTTGATCCCAATGCTGTGACACTATCGGCTTTGATTGAGCAAAATAATGATGCTATTGATGTGAACTTTGTCTCTAGAAATAATTTCAATAACAATGCTTATAGAGGTAATTTCAATCCTAAACCGTATCTCTGTAATTCCTCTAATAGTTATGGCAATTCTTATGGTAATTCCTATGGTATTTCTTCCAGTAATAATAATAGGATGCCCTCTGATCTTGAGAACACAATTAAAGAATTTATTAGTTCTCAAAAGATTTGCAATACTATGGTAGAAGGAAAACTACATAAAGTTGACGATATGTTAGAAACATGGATAGGATTGCTCATGATGTGCAAACTCTTAAAAGTAAAACTTTTCCACCCAAGGATGATATTAGTGAGTCTATTAAATCAATCCAAATATCTATTAATGAAAGTAAGGAGAGAACCGCTAGGTTGAGAGCTAGGCGAGAATTCCTAGAAAAAGCGAGATCTCCCGAATTTATCGTAATTATGATTAAGATGTTAAAATGATCGGTATTTCTCCTATTGAATATTTATTTACTAATCTGATAACTGATGATAAAGGGACTGGAGATGAGTTAACTATAGCTAGAAGGCGTCCCGTTTGTTCGGAGGGTGATGATCTTATTGATAAAAATAAAAAAGTGGATTTGGAGAGGTCAATAATTTAAATAGTGATGCACACACTACTTTGGGTTACAAGGACTTTAATTATGAAAGTTTCTCTTTATTTGAATGTATCTCATTGTTGCAATCTATGATTAGCCCACCTAATCACTACTGGAATTCAGTTATTTGCCATCTGCCAGCTCTTTGCCGTCTGCCAGCTGATGGCAAAGAGGCTGTTTGCCGTCTGTCTTGCCAAAGCAGACGGCAAAGAACCAGCTGATGGCAAAGAGGGTCTTTGCCATCTGCACTTCTTTGCCGTCTGCCGGCAGACGGCAAAGACCAAAGTGGGCCCCATGGGGCACGGCAACTGGCTAGGTCAAGCTCTTTTCCATCTGCCACTTCTTTGCCGTCTGCTGGCAGATGGCAAAAATTTCTTTGCCGTCTGCCAGCAGACGGCAACGAGGTGAGGGTGGGGCCCACAATGTCACGGCGGGGGCGGGCTAACGGTCACCGTCTTTGCCGTCTGCTGGCAGACGGCAAAGAATTCTTTGCCGTCTGCCAGCAGACGGCAAAGAGGGGGGCTTAATTTTCGCCCCCGCGCCCAAAGCCTCTCTCTCTCTCTCACACACACACACATCTCTCTCTCCCTCTCTGTCTCAGCGCCGCCGCCCCGCCCTGCCCTGCCCTGCCCCCGCCGCCCCCGCCGCCGCCCCGCCCTGCCCTGCCCTGCCCCCGCCGCCGCCCCGCCCTGCCCCGCGCCGCCGCCCCGCGCCGCCGCCCCGCACCTCCGCTGCCCCGCGCCGCCGCCCCGCAGTCTGCCGCAGCGGCCACGCGCCGCCGCCCCGTCGAGCCCTCCCCGGCGGCACCCCCCGGCGAGCCCCCCCCGACGGCACCCCCTCGACGAGCCCTCCGGCGGCACCCCCTCCGGTGAGCTCCCCCACCTCTGCCCTTTTTTTTTCTTCTGTTTTTCTGTTTTTTTCCTTTTTTTAATATCATGATTATATATATATATAGATGCTACTGTTAGTAGATAGTAGATGCATCAATTAGGTTAATTAGTTAGATGTTGTTAATTAGGTTTTTTGAGTAGGTTGATTAGTTAGATGCTACTGGTTTCGACATCAATTAGGTTAATTAGGTTAGGAGGAGGAGAAGAAGAAAAAAGAGGAGAGGAGGAGAAGAAGAAGAGGAAAAAGGAAAGGAGGAAGAAGAAGAAGAAGAAGGAAAAAAAAGGAAGAAAATGAAGAAAAGGAAGAAGAGGAAGAAGAAGAAAAGAAAAAAAGAGGAAAAACCCCGACCCCGACCCCGACCCGACACCCCAACCCCGACCTCGACCCGACACCCCGACCCCGACCGCGACCCGACACCCCGACCCCTACACCCCGACCCCGACACCCCGACCCCGACCCGACACCCCGACACCGACACGGCACCCCGACCCCGACACCCCGACACCCCTGACACCCCGACACCACGACACCCAGACACGACACCCCCGACACCCCGACACCCCGACCCCGACACGACACTCCGACCCCGACACGACACCCCGACCCCGACACGACACCCCGACAATTAAATTAGGTATATATTCAATTTTTTAGGTATTCAATTTTTTATTATGTTCATGATGATGATACACTTAAATTATATACATATTATTCATGTCAGGTATTCATTCTTTTTATGTTGTACTAATTTCGTTTACTCTTTGTCATTGCAGGTGTTGACAGATGGTGGGCGCGGGTCGAGAGCGCTCCGAGGCTCCTACCTCGGCGCGTGGTGGGAGGGGTAGTTCCATTCCACCCCATAGCCTCCGGAGAGCACTGGATCTCAGTATGCAGACACCGCTGGCAGTCGCTTCTTCTTCGGCCGGGAGAGGTTGGGGGGGGGGGGAAGAAGGCTGGTAGAGGTGGACGTGGCGGCGGGAGAGGTAGGAAGGCTGCTACTACGCCTTCCTCGCCGCCACCCCGAGCTGATTCACCCGACCACAGGAGTGCTCCATCTGAGATGGTGCCGCCTGAGGTGGACCCGTCTCGGACTCCGGTCCACGAGCCTCGGGCCGACGAGCCTATGGCAGACGCGCCTACGGCCGACGAGCCTCGGGCCGACGAGCCTTCGTCCCACGAGACTCCGGAGCTCAGCAGGGATCACGCTGAGTCGCAGCGGAACTCGACGGAGTCGAGTGGCCGTGCTGAGGGTGGCTGTAGTTCTGATAGCTATAGCGAGGGTGAGTGGGTTGAGGGGCGCAAATTCTACCAGCGTGGTGGTACAAAGCTCCCGCCCACCCCGGCGACCCCCGACCAGAGGTGGTTGATTGCGCCTAACGGGGCCAAGTAAGTGCATTTACTCTTTTTTAACCTTTTGCCTTCACGTTTCTTCGAATATCTAATGCGTTGGCCTTGTCATACTGCAGGTCTTGGACACACGAGCCTCATGTCCGCAGGCCCAACAGTGTCCTTGGTGTGATTTGTCGCCAGAGCTTCCCGGGGTGGGTCACGTTGCCCGGTGAGGGCCGGGTTCCAGAGTTAGGAATGACCTGGGAGCACTACTTGGCTGCCCCGGCCCCGCCGGGGCATAGGATCGGCGATGTCGAGTGCCACAAGGTGGCCGACATTGTGATCCAGACGTTTTGGGTAATTTCTCCTTTGCCGTCTACGTTGTGTTTCCTTCTTTGATTGGCAACCCTAGTGATTGTACTAATCCGTGTTTTCTTGTTTTATTGCAGACCTTCTACAGGTGTGCTGAGGGACAGGAGGAGGCCGCGGCTCTGGTTATCGACAACGAGTGCAGGCGCCTACTTCAAAACTTTCGGCACGAGGCTCGGACGCAGGCTATTCGAGACTACTTCGCCTCGGCTGGTATTAGGAGGAAAAGAGAGAAGTGCCGCGAGAAGTTTTTGAGTGAGGAGAAGTACATGAAGGTAATTAGCTATTCTTAAGGCCTTGTACTTAGTTTCCTTGATTTGATTCGTAGGCGTAGCGCTCAAATTTCTCTTGCTTAACTTAGGTGCCCCCGAGATGGTGTGCGGATAGGATGGACTGTTGGGAGGCGTTGGTGGATGAGTGGTGCTCTCCCCAATGGCGCTCCACCCACGACACTGCAAAGGACAAGCGTGGCAAAATGAAAGGTGTCCCACACCATCTAGGCAGCGTCAACCTACATCAGTACGGGGAAAACTGGGTATGTGGTTTGCTTCATGATTCATGCAAATTTATTCTTCATGCTAGCTTGAGCCCTCAACTAATACTCTATTCCTCTCTTTGAGGCACGAGAGAACAAGGCTCCAGTGCCACAGCTGTTCGACCTCTATGCCATGTCCAATACTGCCTCATACAAGAAGGCCAAGGCATTCTCTGAGTCTGACCTCGATGATCCAAAGAAATTCACCAACCGCGCCTCCCACCACAAGCTTGTGAGGTACAGAGACGACGGGAAGGCGAGGAAAGGGCCGGACTTTAACCCGAGCCAGCAACCTCTTGATCCAGAGCTGGTGATGATATCTGGTGGCGGGAGGCCCCATGGCTCGTTAGCCATTGGGGATGGACTGATACGTTGTAGTAGCACTCTCTCGTAGATCAAGAAGCGCCAGACCGACTCCGATCCTGAGATATTGCCTCGTGCACGGCCAGTGGAGCTCGAATTCAAGGTTAGTTATACGGACTCAGATACCTTTCCTTCATTACATTGTGTGTGCGGCCGTCGATGATTACAATGCTAACGAGTGGTGTTGCAGGCTGCTATTGAGGCAGAGAGAGCGAAGACCCAGGCTGCTATTGAGGAAGAGAGAGCGAAGACCCAGGCGATTCTAGAGGAGAGGGATCGGTAGGCGGCGGAGAGGGAGAGGGAGCTTGAGGACAGGACGGCTAATGCGTTGGAGGAGGAGAGGAACCGGAGCATGATGGCTAACCGGGCCCTATACGAGATGTTCGCGGTAAGTTTCTTCTGCATATTAGCCAAATCATGCACGTAATGTTCCTTACAATAGTATCTAATATGACTGACTCGTCAAAACCAAATGTGCAGACCCTGTGCGAGAAGAGCGGTACGACCCCTCCGCCGATGCCAGTCATTGCTCCGGCGGGCACGGTGAGTTTTATTTGAATGTTCATTAGTTACTAGTCTTCACATTTGAGTTGCATCATGCTAACGATACATTGGAAATGATCTTTGGTGCAGCATAACTCCCGACAAGCATCGACCGATCCTCCTCCGTCAGCCAATGGCGCGACCGGTCCTACAACTACACCTACAACTACACCTCCGTGATGACGGTAAGTTTTCGCAAGTGTTTAGCATAACAAATGCGTACTTAGCTTAAGAAATGACATATTTATCTCCAAAATGCCGTATACTTAGCTTAGTTTCCTCGAAAATGACATTATAACCTTACTTAGCTCCAAAATGACCAATTTTACCACGGATAGCTCTCAAATGACCTATACTTAGCTTAGCTTAAGAAATGACATATTTAGCTCTAAAAGGACCTATTTAACCTAGGATAGCTCTAAAATGACCTATACTTAGCATTTATTCCTCCAAAATGACTTAATATGCTTAGCTAGCTCAAAAATGACATAATAACCTTAATTAGCTCAAAAATGACCTATTTAACCTAGGATAGCTCTAAAATGACATAATTAGCTTATTCGTTGCAAAAATGGCATAATAACCTTGGTTACCTAATAAATGTCATATACTTAGCTTATTATCCTCCAAAATGACATAATTACCTAAGTTAGCTCTAAAATGACATATACTTACCTAATTTAGCTCAAAAATGGCATAATTACCAAGGTAAGCACACATATGACCTATACTTACATAATTTTCCTAGGTTAGGACAAAAATGGCATACTTAGATAGGTTAACTCTAAAATGACACAAATAGTGAATAAGATGAAGAAAAACAAGGAAGAGGAGGAAAAGAAGGAATTGGAAGAAGAAGAAGAAGACCTCCTCCTCTTCTTCTTCTTCTTCATCTTCTTCTTCTTCTTCTTCTTCTTCTTCTTCTTCTTCTAATTTCTTACTCCCATTTTTGCAGGTTTGATTCACTTCATGGAAGGGCAGAATGCTACTGTTTACATGTTAGATGTTTGATGTATTGGATGTTTGTGAAACTATTGGATGTTTGTGAAACTATGTATATATGAATTGGATGTATGATGTTTGATGACGATGGTGAAACTATGTTTGATGTTTGAAACTATGTTTGATGTATGATGTTTGAAACTATGTGATTCTGAATATATATATATATATATATGTGTTTGAATTTCTGTGATAATGAATTGATATAACAAAAAACAGAAAAACAGGGGCTATATAGCCACTTTGCCGTCTGCTAGCAGACGGCAAAGATGTTTGCCGTCTGCTAGCAGACGGCAAATAGGCCACGTGGCAGCAGCCTGTGCAATCTGGGCTGGCCTATTTGCCCTGTTTGCCGTCTGCGAGCAGACGGCAAAGAGCTTTCTTCTTTGCCGTCTGCTGGCAGACGGCAAAGAGCCTGCGCTGGCCCAGTTGACGCCTGACGTCATCTGACGTCAGCTGCAGCTCTTTGCCGTCTGCTGGCAGACGGCAAAGAGCGCCGTTAGCCCCCTAACGGGGCTGGCACCTTTTGTCTGCCGTCCAGGGGCTTTGCCGTCTGCCAGCAGAAGGCAAAGTGGCCTTTACCGGCACCCATTCGGCCGGACTGTTCGCCGTCTGCTTGCGGACGGCAATGGCTTTGCCATCCGCCAGGCAGGCCTTTGCCGTCTGTTATGGCAGACGGCAAAGAAGCTGATTCCAGTAGTGAATGCTTATGAACAAAATAAAGCTTTTACTAAGCATATCGTAGAAGCTATGGTAAAAGCTCATGAGGAGAAACTTGAGTTAGAGGTTTCAATACCTAGAAATTTACATGATGAATGGGAAACTACTATTAAAATTAAGCTTAAACATTATGAATGCAATGCTTTGTGTGACCTAGTGCTAGCGTTTCTACAATACCAAAATCTCTATGTGATGTGCTAGGTCTCACCAATATAAATGAATGTTCCCTTAACTTGCATTTAGCATATTCCACTATTAAGAAACCATTGGGTAGAATAAATGATGTTCTTATTCTTGTTAATAGAAATTATGTGCCCATGGATGTCAGTGTGCTTGATATTGAATGCAATCTGTCTTGTCCTATTATACTCGTCAGGCCTTTCATACGAACTATATGTTCTATTATTGACATGAAAGAAGGTAATATAACATTCCAATTACCATTAAAAAAAGGGATAGAACAATTTCCTAGGAAGATAATTAAACCACCTTATGAATCTATTATGAGGGCAACCTATTCAAACAGTGTTAATGATGACAATACTTGATACTATGCATTATGCCTAGATAGGTGCATAAAACACTAGCGCTTGTTGGGAGGCAACCGAATAGTTATCTTTAAATTTTTGTTTTACTTTCTGTTTTGGTGTCTTGACATGATTATTTCTAATGTAATGATTGTGTTTTTATGTTTAAATTAGTGTTTGTACCAAGTTAAGCCTTTGGGATGATTTGGAAGATAGTAGAATTGAGACGGTGCAAAATCATAAACTTTTGCGTCCAGTGCAGAATTTCTCTGATTTAACTTGAACATATTTTTGATATGAAATTTTTACATAATATTGATATACAAATTTCCCAGGTTTTCCTAATGTTTCAGAATTTTAGGTGTTACATAAGTATGGATTTGCTACAGATCTTTATAGACTGTTCTGTTTTAGATAGATTCTGTTTTTTGCTTGCATAATTTGCTTGTTTTGATGATACTATGGATTGTATCGAGGGGTATAAGCCATGCAAAAGTTGGAATACAGTACCTATTATGCAATAATGAAATATGAATCAATTTATAATAGTACTGTCGGAGATTGGTTTTGTGCCTACGGGGAAACCTCTTCAGAACCCAGTTCGAACACTCGGGAGCTAAAGGCAACTACAACCTCGGCTCTACTATGACCGAGACATGCATACGGAGCACAACAAGGACACCGGAGTTACCGAGGTTCGTGCCACCTTGCGTTGTAAGACCCTACTCCTACCTTCTGTGTTTCTTTCTCTGTTGGGTTGCACCAGTGTTACAAGCTGCGTGGAAGAACAAGAGCTCTCTCTCCCTCACTCTGTTTGGGTCTCACAATTCTGCCGTCCTCTCTACAATGGTCATGGCTTGCCCCCCTTATCCTTGCCTCGGGGCTCTTTCCCCAAAACATGGCGGGAAAAGTACATCCACAGGGTGGCAATACAGAGGGGGATAAACGCGCAGTCCTCTCCCCTGACAAAAGGCGGTCTTCATCCTGCCAAAGGCGCCGTCCATAACACGCTCGTGGGTTCCCCGGTGACGTCCCTGGAAACCGGTGTCACAATGGTCTCCTTGCACCAAACGGGTAAGTGTTGGGACTTGCCTTTTGGGAGGACAGCTGCTTGCTACCCTTTTATCACAAAGGGGAAATATAATTCTGTGGCACCCGCTGGTGCCGTCCTTGCATTCTCCGCTCACGCTGCACATCACCCACATGGCGGCCGGACCGTTGCATGACCAGTGTTGAGTGGACCCTCAAAGCGAAAGTCTTCGTGGGAAGCAACCTCACGGGGGAGACCTTGCGAGGCCGCCTTTTGCTGGTAGACAAACGTCTGGTGGGTCCCTCTAGGAGAGAGACATGGCCTCCCGCAGCCGAGGGCTCGTGGGGTGGTCTTCAGAGTCTCCCAATGTGTTGGATACCGCACTGGGCCTTCTTCGCATAGTCCGAATGGGCCGACAGTAGATGGGCAGTGTCACCCTAGTTCCACTAGATCGACAGTAGCCCCTGGGCCCATGGCGCGCACGTTCCGCTAGTGAAGAACAAAACGGCATGGGTCGAAACACCCCGGGGCCTGGCAAACTGCCGGGCCTAGAGACGACGCGTGGCGGTGGCGATTGGACGGGACGCACCCACTTCTCCCACGATACCTCGGTAACCGCACGCCTCCCTTAAGACGGCCGCACATGCCGGAGAAGCACCATCATTGCTTGCCTTCGTCTAGACGCCTCCCCTATGTGCTGCTCCTCCTTCCTAGTGCACTCAACGCTCGCTGCTCTTCCTCTCCGCCTCCTTCTCCTCCATTGCCGCACCGCCGGCACCATGGCACCAAAGAAGAAGAGCGCCGCCGCCACCGATGCACAGGTGGAGCCAGCCGTGCTGCCCTCCACCATCAAGAACCAAGAGGGGCTGGAGAAGCTCGCCCATGTGACGGCCTCTGCTCACAATGAGCACGGGGCGACCAAGATCTGGCCGGACTTGAAGCTAGCTAGAGAGCTGGTGGCGACGACGTTCCCCTTCTTCTTCCATAGCATCTTTGGAGGTTTCCGCCCTCCCGTCTCTGATTTCTTCAGCGTCGTGCTGGAGCACTTTTAGATCCACGCGCTTCACCTCCACCCCAACTCCGTATTCCTCCTCGCCAGCTTCACCTTCCTCTTTGAGGCCTTCTTGGGCATGATGTCCTTGGTGGCCCTGTTTCACATCTTCAGCATGAGGTGCAAGCAGGGGTTGACCATGGGGTGCGCCTCCTTCCGCATGGTGGACCGTATGTCGGACCGATTCATCGATATGCTGACGCTCAAGAAGGTGGAGAACTTCCGAGCGCGTTGGGTGTACGTGGAGGTAGGCCAGTGCAGCCCCCCGCTTGCGCCTCCTACCAGACCTGGCCAAAGCTCGAGCCTGTCACTATCAGGTTGCTGGAGCTGCGAGCGATTGGGGTCACGATCGCCATGGTGGCTTGGGAGTTCCTGCGAAGCCACTTCTCTCCACTCTAGAGGCGTTCTCACCCTGTGTGGGAGTATGAGGGCCACATCGACTGGACCAGCCTCCGCACCGACGCCTTGCCGGAGGAGACACTGGAGGCGATCATGCGGATCCTCTTCGTGTACCCCACGCCGAAGGAGATGTCTGACGGGACGCTCCCTCTGCACCTCGGCGACGACGGGGAGAAGATACAGGCGGAGATGCCTGTGTTTGACTAGTGGGAACTGGTCCCCGAGGGCCAAGTGGGGCCTCGGGAGAACCCCATCCTTGTGGTGCCCACTTCCAGGGACTTCGAGAATGTCGGGCCCTCCTCCAGCATCGGCGCTGGCAGAAGTTGAGGGCGCATGCCGAGCCGCTGCCGGCTATTGTTGAGGGCCAGCGACGATGATGACAAGGTGGTGGTGGAGGTGGAGGACCCCTGCAAGGGGGCAACCCAGGGGGCTGACGAGCCTCTGAAGGAGACGGGCCGGCCTAGCAGGGCTGGCGTGGGCTCTAGCAGACCGCGCGGGGCGCCCTTCGGAGGGAGCTCAGGCGGACCTCTAGGGAGCGGCAGCCGTAGCAGCTCCAACCCTCTGTAGAAGAGGAAGCGCTCAGTTGCCAGGTATGTGAGTGCTTCTCTTTTCCCCTTTCTTCCGTTTTGTATGTTTTGCTTAAGGACCCAGGGGCTGAGTCATTGAATCACCAGGGAACCTGCTCACAAGGGCAGAGGACCGCGACATCCGTGGCGCTCTCACCCGCAGCGACTGCTGGAGGGGCCAGCGCGCCCCCGCCAGGCCCTACGGGCCTGATGATGTCGCCCGCCAGCAGAGCGCGAGGTGGTGGAGGAGTAGTGCGAGGTGCATCCTGCCCCACATGAGGACCTGCCTCCTCCCCCCGAGGAGGGCCAGCCTGCGGGGAAATCCCCTAAGGCGATGGAGGTGCCTCCGTAGGAGCCCAACACCAAGGGGGCCGCCTAGATGGAAGTGCATACCGGGGCGGACCCCCAGGCGAACTCTGCATCTGCTAAGGGGGTTGATGCCCACCGTGAGGCCGCGGTAGGCTCACCAGAGCCGCCGCAGGATGAGGAGGAGCCCGCGCGCAACCCCCAACACGCGGCTGGAGAGGAGGTCCTTCTCAAGGGCAAGGGGCCTGCGGAGGAGGAGGCATCCGCAGGGACTTCAGGGGCGGCCGCCTCAGGAGGTGGCGCCGGAGCGCGCCCATACCTGGTCCTTTAGAGGATCAACAGCAACACCTTGGTCAGGAGAGGGGCCTTCCAGAACGCCGTGCCGCCCTCGACACACTGGAGGCCGACCTCCAGGCGGAGGAGGCGCACCTGGTGGCTGAGCGCTTGGGCTTACCCGTTAGCTGGCATAAGCTCTAGGTGGCCGTCAAGCTGGGCCACCGGTAGGATGTGGCGGCCCAGGAGAAGAGAAACAAGACCACCCACGATGCTACGGATCTTTGGGAGACGTAGATGAGATTGGAACCAACATGACGGCGTGGTGGTGGTGGGGGCAGTGGAATGCTGGCAAGGCCTCGCCAAGCACCGACGAAACGAGGAGATGGAGGGAGATGGAGGGGGTAGCCACCATGGTGAAGGGATTGAGCTTCCCCTGTGTCTCCACTCTTTATATAGGCATGAGCGAGGGGTGCGACAACCCTAGCCCCTCCTCCAAAGAGGTGGCCGATGATACTTTTCCAACGTATCTATAATTTTTTATTGTTGTGTGATATTACATTATCAATCTTGGATACTTTTTATGCAATTATATGCTATTTTATATTGTAAGTGAATCTAATACCCCCTTAGTGGTTTTCGAATATTGACAACAAATGGGTTAAGGGACTAATGTGTTTGTGAGTGTACACATGTGATATAGTCCCTGAGGAGTTTGGTTTAACCGATGAAAGACGACCCCTAAAAATGTATTTCTTCAAATGAAGACTTTGAAGCTCTTATTGAGGAAATTGAAGTTCCGTATGGCTCTGAAGACATTGAAGCGAGGAATTTGAAGCATGAAGACTTTGTTTTCATAGTTTATTTTTCCCTTTTTGAGTCATAGGAAAATCTGTACTGTTAAAAGGGGTCGAGGTAATACTAAGGAGAAATTCCAAGTGATGCTCATCTCAAAACATACATATACCCATTCCTTCGAGGGAAGCCTTTGCAAATCTCGTACAGTGCAGTCAAAGTCCTTAGTGACAGAGACAAAGTTATTCTGGTCTCTAAGGAATTTGTTTTGACCGAGGAGTTAGGATTCCGCCAGTGCGATTTACCTATCATGAGGAAATTGACTGCTCTCGGGAAATTGAGAGTTCGAATTTCCAACCGCTTATGTGCTTTGCGCCAGCTGTCCTAAGGATCTTATCTAGATAATGGTCATACCATTAGGGGCTTTTATGTCTTATCATGTCGGGTTGCACCCTGGCTATAAATAGCCGCCCCCACAACCACTAGCCGGTTGGCTGCTCCGAGAGATATTGACAAGTGTCATTTAGAGCAACCCATCCTCCGACAATTTTGAGAGAAAATCATCAGTGAGTAAAACCGAAACCCAAACACCCAAAACCAAAAGTTATCGAGCAACACTGAAGATATTGTCGTGTGTGGAACCGACGCTTTTTACCTTTGAAGATTGTTTATCTTCCAGAGGGTTAGGCGTCATGGTCTAGAGCATCCTAGAGGAAATTGTGGATCGCCGGGTGTCCGAGTTTGTGAAGGTTTGGAAGTCTACCTTGAAGACTTACCACGAGTTATTGGGCAGAGTTTGTGTGACTTTAGCTCAAGGAGAATACGGTAAGGAATGTGTGTTCTGGGACCGTGTGTCCTTTGGTTTAAATACCAAGCCGCTCCAACTAGACGTACGACTGTCACATCAGTTGCAACTGGTCTAACAAATCATCGTCTTCACTGAGCAACTGGTTCTATTTCTTCAACCCTCTCATTTCCTCAGTTACTTGTTGATGAAACTGATCGTTATTGTTTGAAGACTTTGACAAAAGACTTTCTCAATTTCCTCAATCCAATTTCTTCAGTCACCTTGTTTTTTGCCTGCTTATCCTAATTACTCGTTACTTGTACCCCATGTATGCTTCATTTCATCATGATGATTTTTCTATTGCCATGTGATGCTTGCACTTGAGTACTTTTATCCGTTGCTAGTATTTCGACACTTAGCAAATTCCACAAGTAGTAATTCCTCAGTGACGAATTTGTAAAACTCTCATATTCACCCCTCCACTTGTTGATATAACGCACTTTGAATTGGTATCAGACGAAGGTACTCCCTTGTTCTGTGTTATTTTAGTTTAACCACCAAGAGTTTTAGTTATGTTGACTGCAGGTATGATGAAGGTCTCGGTTGGGTGTCCTACCTTTGATTTGACGGACTACCCCTACTAGAAGAACAAGATGCGCATGCATCTTGAGGCAATTGACAACGATCTCTGGTATGTTGTGGAAAATGGTGTTCCATCTGTCACTCCCACTATCAATGCTGCTGATGTGAAGAGATTCAAGCAACTCGATTCTCAAGCAAAGAATATCATTTGTGGCCATCTGAGCAAAGGACAGTATGGTAGAGTGAGTGCTTTGGAAACAGCAAAGCTCATCTGGGATAGGCTATCCAAAGTCAATGAAGGGGTTTCAACTCAACATGACTTCCAAGTTGATGTTCTTCGGAATCACTTCAACTGCTTGAAATGACTTGACAATGAAAATGTTCAGCAAACCTTCGATCGCCTCACCAATATCTCAAATGAGCTCTAGGCTCTCGGTGCCACTGATATCACTGAACATGAGGTAGTGAACAAAATGTTGAGGTCCCTTGATTCCTCATTTGACACACTAGATTTGATGATTCAAGAATGTGTAGACTACAAGTCACTAGATCCTCCTGATATTCTTGAGAGGCTCAATTCCAACAAGCTGAGAAAAGAGATCTATATGGCCCAAGCTATGGAAGATCTTGTGCATTGAAGCCAGAGGCCGTTTCCTCATCAGAAGAAGAATCTGATAGTAGTCTGGGTGAACCTGAAGAACTTGGCCATGAGCTAGCAATGCTCGTAAGGAAATTTCAGAAATTCTCCAGAAGAGGTTGGTTTGGAAAATCTTCAAGAGGTGATGTGAAGAAATCAGAATCTTCATCACGTGATTGATGACCCACAAGTATAGGGGATCAAACGTAGTCCTTTCGATAAGTAAGAGTGTCGAACCCAACGAGTAGCAGAAGGAAATGATAAGCTGTTTTCAGCAAGGTATTCTCTGCAAGTGCTATGAGTAACAGTGGTAGATAGTTTTGTAGCAAGATACTTCGTAACAAGTGACAAGTAACAATAGTAACAATGGTGCAGCAAGGTATCCCACTCCTTTTTGTAGCAAAGAACAGGCCTGGAAGTACTCTTATATTAAACAAGTGCTCCCAAGGACACAGGGGAATTTCTGTCTAGTCATGTTCATCATGTTGAGTTGATACACATTCGCTACTTTGATAATTTGATATGTGGGTGGACCGGTGCTAAGGTGTTGTTCTTACTTGAACTAACAACCTACTTATGATTAACCCCTCTCGCAAGCATCTGCAACTACAAGAAGAATTAAGATAAATCTAACCATAGCATGAAACATGTGGATCCAAATCAGCCCCTTACGAAGCAACGCATAAACTGGGGTTTAAGCTTCTGTCACTCTCGCAACCCATCATCAACTTGTTACTCCACAATGACTTTCCTTAGGACCATAACATGGTGAAGTGTCATGTAGTTGACGTTCACATGACACCACTAAGAGAAGTAACAACATACATATCATCAAAATATTGAACGCATACCAACTTCACAAGATTACTTATAAAAAGACTTCTCCCATGTCCTTAGGAACAATAGTAACTACTCACACATCATCAACATGTTCAAGATCAGAGGAGTAATAATGATAATTAAGGATCTGAACATAATCTCTTCCACCAAGTAATCCAACAAGCATCAACTACGAGATGTAATCAACACAACTAGTAACCCACAGGTACCAATCTGAGGTTTTGAGACAAACATTGAATACGAGAGATGAACTAGGTTTGGAGATGAGATGGTGTTTGTTAATAGGTTGATGAAGATTGGTCCTCCCACGAAGGAGGAAGCTTTGGTGATGATGATGGCTTCGATCTCCCCCTCTTGGGGAGGGACTTCCTCGCAAGAATCTGACTACCGGAGTGCAAAAGGGCCTCTGCCCAGGTCTCCGCCTCGAGACGGTGACGCTTCATCCCGAAAGGTTGCTTATGTTTTTTTCTAGGGTAAAACACACCATATAGGAGAAGAGGGGCATCGGAGGACCAGCAGGGGGCCCACAAGCCATCTGGCCATGCCCCCAGGGGGGGCACGACCTGTTGGCTTGTGGCCTGCTGGCAGCCCCTCTCCGGTATATTTTTGCTCCAGAAATTCTTAAATATTCCAAAAATATTCTCCTAATCACCAGTCTTAGAATGACCTGAAATTTTAGGAGAATATTTTTGGAATATTTAAGAATTTCTGGAGCAAAAATATACCGGAGAGGGGCTGCCAGCAAGTCACAAGCCAACAGGCTATGCCCCCAGGGGCAACAGAACTTGCTAAAATTTCAGGTCATTCTAAGACTGGTGATTTTCTGCCTTTTTCTCGGTTTTACGGTCCAGAATTCTAGTTTCCAGATATTTCCCTCCTTGTGATGTACCTTGCATATTCAGAGAGAATAAACATAAGAATTGTATGATAATGTGGAATAATGGACAAAAATAAGGTAGATAGTGGTAAGAAATCAGGATGCAAAATGGACGTATCAACTTCCCCAATCTTAGACCTCGCTTGTCCTCAAGCGAAAGCCGAACTCTAAAATAATGACCACATAATTTGAGAGAGAGGTGTCGATAAAAACAGAATACAGACATATGTGAGCATCATGAATATCATCATAGCAGCAAGTTTTCAATCATATAACCTCTCATGAACAAGTAACAATCTATTCACAATTGAAGAAATATGGGGCATAATCTTTATTGAGAACCAACAAGCAATGCAATTAGTTCTTGAGATAATCATAGATTTTGCAATCGAGAGAAGAGTTTATGTAAGAGCTTATATTTCTAGCAAGTTCACATATTCAACTATGATGTAACCTTCTCTGATTGCTAACATACATTGCATATTTTTATAACAAGTGACTCCGCGGGACACATAGGAAGATGGGGACTTTAATGTTCTTGCCACCCAACTTATTTACCTCAAGGATAATGTCAACAATAATGGAACATTATCATTTACATTCAGCTGGATATATTTGTTTGAATCTTTCCTCAACATATAATGCTTGCCACTAAATAGTTTGGAGAATTAGAACAAGGGAAATATTATTGACTCTTATATGAAAATGAAAGTTGTAAGAACGTAAAAGATTGGCCCTTCGTAGAGGGAAGAAGAGGTTGTCATGAGCTTTTATTTGTTTGATATGTTTAATCTCTTAACATAAACGAACATCACTTCATATTGCCCCTTGTGATAGCGAACTTTATTATGCATTCCGTCGCTTTGATTACTTCACCATCACAAGATCGCACAAAGCTTACTTTCCCTTACATTAAAAGATCTTACATGATTAGAGGCAATTTTTATTGCCTTGTGCAACAATGACAACTTACTTGAAGGATCTTATTCAATCCATAGGTAGGTATGCTGGACTCTCATGGCAAGAAACTGGGTTTAATGGTTATGGATGCACAAGTAGTATCTCTACTTAGTGCGAATGTTTGGGCTAGCAAAAGGTCCTAAGTAAGCATCACATGTTAAAGGATTCAATACCATATAACTTCTATGCAAATGTAGACAAACATGATCATTACGTTGTCTTCCATGTCCCACTTCAACACTTGATCATTATGTAATATTTTGATGGAAGCTCACAATCATAGAAGGTGTTCATGATAGTATATTTATATGTAAATCTCCTCTTCTCTACCACACTTTTGCATAGATCATATCAATTACTAACATTATGTTTGTTGGTTTCCAACACTTCTTATTGCTTATACCTCTTTTTCTATGTGAAGTCATTACTTCTCAAGAAATAGGCATATGATTTTTTTCTATTCTTTTTATTGCCTTGCTAAGATGAAGGGTGCAAGTGAAGAAGGGGCACACGATCTCAACTAACTTTATTATATAACTCTCACACTCGATTACAAGGATAGGTAGAACTCAAAGCAAAAAAACTCTAAACAAAGCAAATCTGAAATTTAACTTCCTAAATCACGAAAAACTAAAGATCGAACTAAGATAGATAGTGGTGGTAAAAAGTGATGGTGATACGATACCGGGACACCTCCCCCAAGCTAGGAACAATCCAAGGGTGGTGCCCATACCCATGTACTCAAGTGTTCTTCGGTGATGGTGGTGGTGTTGTAGTAATATTCTTCTTCTCCAATTTGTGCTTGAGGATGAAGTTTTTTCCCCTTAAATCGTCGTTCTCTTGTTCAAGCTTCAATATCCTCTTGCATAGAGCTGCCATGCTTTCCTGTAGAAATCGAGAAGGGATAAACTAGGTATTGGGTTTGTTCCCTCCATTAGGGAGGCTTGAATTCTTGAACTCCATGTGCATATCTCCAAGTTGAGGTAGTCACTACTAGGAAAAGGGCTATAGATGATATGGCTACTAATGGCGCACCAAACATGTGGTGCGCCACTACTATATAGTAATGGCGCACCATGAGTTGGTGCGCCATTAGTGTGGTAGACACTAATGGCGCACCAGACCCATGGTGCGCCATTAGTGACAAATGTTTTTTTTCATTTTTCCAAAAATACTAATGGCGCACCAGGGAAGAGTGCGCCATTACTAGTTTAACTAGTAATGGCGCACGTCCAACACAGTGCGCCACTCCTATTTTTTTTTTTTTTGCAAAACTACTAATGGCGCACCTCAAGCTGGTGCGCCATTAGTAACCAGGGTTACTAATGGCGCATATATGGGTGGTGCGCCATTAGTAACCTGGGACCAGCTAGATATTTTGGACAGCCACACCTACACACTCACTTTCCCCACTTCATTCTCTCCACCTCCTCCTCCAAGATTGTGTCGGCTGCCTCCTCCTCCTCACCTCATTTGCACCATAGATTCATCAAAATTAGGTGGTTAAATTACCTTTTTTTGATAGGTAAGTAAGGGGAAAGCTATCTTTATGTTGTAGATCTACTTTTTTTCTCTCCCTCGCTCCAACAACGTGCACATGCACTTTTTATGGCCTTGCTAGATCTATGTATGTTTGTGGTGTTGCATATGTTTGTGGTGTTGCATATATGTTTGTGTTTGCAGGTACCGGTATTTGAAATGCGATAGTTGCCAATATTTTGCCGGAATGTTGATTCATTTCCGTTTCGGCGAGAATTTTGGCACTATGCATTCTTTTTGGTCCTATTTTTAGGGAAAGTCATGCCAAATTTTTTCTTGGTTCTATAATATCGTTTTGCTCTACCCCGCAGGCGACCATGGTCCGCACGATGACCGAAGGCATCGTGAATAGGTTTTTGAGCTCCGCGAAGGCCGAGATGCTTCAAAAGAACGAGACGGAGATAAGATGTCCGTGTCGAAGATGCAAGCTGAAGAGCCTTATTGCGGACCCGGATTCCGGGCAGGTGCGGGACCACCTGCTCTTGCTGGTTTCATGGATGGCTATCGGTGGCAAGGTGATGAAGATGACTATGAAGTCGTCCATGGGGGCCGGGCAAGAAATGAGGAAGGGCAGCAAGACAACCACCGCGGCGAGGGCGGTCGAGAAGACGAAGAATCTCCAGGACATGATCACGACGGTGATGCTGTACACAGTCATCATGTAGAAGATGCCGGACATGATGATGAGGAAGATCAAGACGAAGGGCATGATCATGAAGATGAAGATGCCGGAGCAGACGACGATGGAGGCTGGGTGCAGGACCCTCATATTCAAGAGCTGCTTCTCAAGCAGACGGATAACGCAAGAGTTGCCGCCCGAGAGAAAGCCAAGCTAGATCAACTGGAGATAGACGCAGTTACTCCATTGTATGAAGGATGCAGGCCCGAGGATACCCGCCTGAAAGTAACGCTCATGGCTCTGGAGATGAAGGTAAAACACAAAATGACCGACGCATGCTTCGACGAGAACATGTCATTCTGGCACGAACGTCTTCCCAAGGGGAACAAGTGCCCGACCAGTTTCGAGGAGGCGAAGAAAATCGTGTGTCCTCTGGATTTACCGCACGTGAAATACCATGTGTGCATGAACAATTGCATCATTTATCGGGACGAGCACGCGGAGTCTACCATATGTCCGGTGTGCGGCGTCACTCGATACAAGAAGAGGAAGAAAGCTCCTCGAAAAGTGGTGTGGTACTTTCCGATCACTCCTTGTCTGCAGCGGTATTTCGCGGACCCTAAGGTAGCAAAGCTCCTGCGTTGGCACGCGGATAGGGAGGAGAAGAAGCGAGAAGATGACGGAAATGATCCGGAGATAAATAAAAAAGACAAGATGCTGAGTCACCCTAAGGATGCGAGCCAGTGGCAAGCGTTGAACTTCGAAGACCCAAAATTTGGGAACGATCCAAGGAACATCGTGCTGGGCGCGAGCACCGATGGAGTCAATCCGTTTGGCAGCCAGAGAAGCACACATAGCACCTGGCCTGTGTTTGTGTGGATGTACAATCTTCCCCCCTGGTTGTGCATGAAGAGGAAGTACATTCACATGAGTATGATAATTGAAGGGCCGAAACAACCAGGGAACGACATCAATCTGTATCTGGGGCTGCTGAAAGAGGAGCTAGACACGCTGTGGAAAATGCCAGCCAATACGTGGGACGCCGCAGAGAAAGAATATTTCCCTATGAGAGCCGCACTGCTCACGACGGTGCACGACTATCTCGGTTACGGATATCTCGCGGGGCAGGTGGTCCACGGATTTTCTGGATGCGTCAGGTGCATGGATGACACAACGTATCGCCAGCTAGATAGAGATCCTGGGTCTTCGAAAACCGTGTTCATGGGACATCGAAGGTGGCTTCGCGACGATGACCCGTGGAGAAAACGCAAGGATCTGTTCGATGGTGAAACCGAACCCCGAAGATGCCCGCGTACGAGGAGCGGCGAGGAAATAGACGAGCTGTTGAAAAATTGGAAAGATTGCCCACTGCCGGGAAAGAATCAAAAGGCGCCAGAGCCGGGAAAGAAGCGAAAGGCGCCAGAGCTGCTGCTGAAGGTATGGAAAACGTGGTCTGTTTTCTGGGACTTGCCGTACTGGAAGATCCACCGTGTGCCTCACAGCCTTGATGTCATGCATATCACGAAGAACGTGTGCGAGAGTCTGCTTGGTACCCTGCTCAACATGCCAGAGAGGACCAAAGATGGGCCGAAAGCAAGGGCAGACTTGAAATCAATGGGCATCAGGGAGGAGCTTCACGCTAATGATGATGATGATGAGGCGAAGCAGGACACAGAAAGTCGTCGCAAAGGCAAAAAGGCCAAGAAGACCGGAAATGACTACCCTCCCGCATGCTTCACTCTAAGTCAGGAGGAGATCGAGCAGTTTTTCACCTTCCTCGTAGGAGTAAAACTTCCTTACGGTTACGCGGGGAAGATAAGCAGATACCTAGACCCAGCGAAGCAGAAGTTCAGCGGGATGAAGTCTCACGACTGTCACGTGCTGATGACGCAGATACTTCCAGTTGCAATCCGTGGGATCATGAACGCGCACGTCCGTGAAACGCTATTTGGCCTATCCAACTTTTTCAACGTCATCTCTCGGAAGTCGGTTGGCGTGAGGCAACTCAGAAGGCTACAGGAAGAGATCGTGGTGATACTATGCGAGCTTGAGATGTACTTCCCGCCCGCATTCTTCGACGTTATGGTGCATCTGCTGGTCCATATCGTGGAGGATATCATCCAACTCGGGCCGACGTTCCTGCACAGCATGATGCCGTTCGAAAGGATGAATGGTGTCATCAAAGGATACGTTCGCAACATGTCACGTCCAGAGGGAAGCATAGCCAGGGGCTTTCTGACCGAAGAGTGCATCTCCTACTGCATGAATTATCTAGGCATCGAGAACCCCGTTGGTCTGCCCATCAACAGGCACCTCGGTAGGCTCGCTGGATGGGGTCACCGTGAGGGTCGGCGCGAAATGCATGTCGACTTCGAGGGTCGACTCGCCGACTTTGAAAGAGCAAACCTAGTCGCGCTACAACACATAGACGTGGTCGATCCTTGGGTGGTAGAGCACAAAACCTTTATTGAGAAGACGTACAATGACCGAGGCCAACAGAGGACGGACGGAGATATAATCAAAGAGCACAACTCATGTTTCACGCGTTGGTTCAAGCAGAAGCTTCTGTCGTACCCTTTACATGAGGATTCTTCCGCGGAAGAACAACTCATATTCGCCTTGTCACAGGGCGCCGAGCACAACCTGATGACCTATGAGGCGTATGATATCAACGGCTACACATTCTACACCGAGGACAAGGACATGAAGAGCGATGGTTATCAGAACTCCAGGGTAACGATGGAATCCTACACCGGTAACGACAAGGATAGATACTACGGAAGGATCGAGGAGATCTGGGAGCTGAGCTACGCTGGAGAGAAGGTCCCGATGTTCCGTGTCAGATGGGCCAAGAGCGTCCTAAAAGAAGACCGGTATTTCACCACCATGGTTATACCCGAAGCCAAATCGAAGACCGCGGGCGCAAACGTCACCGCGAAAAATGAGCCATGGGTACTGGCTTCCCAAGTGGACCAATGCTTCTTCATTACCGACCCGTCAAAGCCCAGTCGTGTTGTCGTGAGGAGAGGCAAAAGGAAGATCATCAGAATGGATGGAGTCGCCAATGAGCAAGACTTCGACAAGTACGGCGACCCGAAGATGGAACATGACGACGACGATGAAGTAGCAGCATACACCACAAGAAGAAGCAGGACCACCCTACCTAAAGGACGTCCGTTCCACAGAAGAACTCCATTTGCGAAAAAGAAGGGCAAGAAGATTGTGAACAGATAGCTAGCTAAGATCGATTGTATTTAAATCGTAGTCTTCATTTCTCGATTGTATTTCATGGGCACTTTTTGAACTCATGAATATTTTTAAATTTCATGGGCACTTTTTGAATTCATGAATATTTTTTCAAATTTGATGATATTTTTTCATATTCAATATGAAAAAATATTGAATATTCATGAGGACACTCGATCTCGATCCCCCTCCATCTCGATCGCTATCCCCCACCATCTCGATCTCGATCCCCCCCGCACCCTCCCCCGCTAGCTCCACCGCCGCCGACGACCCACCGCACCCTCCCCCGCTCCACCGCCGCCGCCGACCCCCGCACCCTCCCCGGCCCGCTCCACCGCCGCCGAGCACCCCCCGCACCCTCCCCCGCTCCACCGCCGCCGACGACCCACCGCACCCTCCGCCGCTCCACCGCCGCCGCCGAGCACCCCCATTTGATGATATTTTCAAATAACAAATTTGATGATATTTTTTCATATTAATAAAAAAATTATTACTGTTTTTATAAAAAATTATTACTGTTTTTATAAAAAAATATTAAAAAATAGCAACAAAAAATAATAATAAAAAAACATACTAATGGCGCACCGCTCGGGTAGTGCGCCATTGCTATCTAAAAAAAAAGCTTTCTAATGGCGCACCTCTAAGGAGTGCGCCATTGCTATCAAAAAAAAAGATTTCTAATGGCGCACCGCTCGGGGGTGCGCCATTAGTAAGCTTCCCCCTAGCTCTAACTCGCCCGACCCCTTCGTCCCTCCCTCTCGCCAGATCCACTTCCCCCCCGCGCGCTGCCCCGACCCACGACGCCGCCGCCCCTACGTGCGCCGCCGCCCCCGCGCCCTCCACCACTGCAGCTCCGCCATCGCCGACGCCTCCGCGACCTCGCCGTCGCCGACAGCCTCCCCGCGTCGGCCCCTTCCCTGCGCCGCCTCTACCTCAGTCCGGGCACGGGGTGCAGGACGACGACCGCTGCCGACCCGCGAAGCACGTGGCCGTCGGCCTCCCCACGACCAACCGAGGCGCCCAGGAGGACCGCCGCCGTCTTCTTCTTCGACTACGAGGACCCGGACGAGCTCGGACGCCCTCGAGCCATCCCTTCAACGCCGCCGCCGCCGACCCCGACCCCGACCACGACCCCTCCGGCGACCGGCCGCGCCCGCCCAGGTACCTCTCCTCCTTCCTCCTTCCTCTGCCCTCCTCCTCTGCAAGTTCTTGTATTTCTTTCTCTCCTTTTTCATGGTGAGTAGAGAACTCAGTATTATTGACTCTTCCTGTAATGCGTGTCTGTTTAAATGGAGCACCGGTCTGATGATTTGCCCGTACCGTGGTTCATGGATTGTGATACTCTCTGTTGTAATTTTGAGTAACTCTATACAAGATTTTAGACTCAGATGCCCCAGGTCTTGCTGGGAGGTACTATACTTGAGAAACTGTGAAGAGATTGGAAGATACAGTACAGTATTGCAAGAAGAATGCGTGTGAAATACTATGAAGAGCTAGTTTACTTAGCTCCACGACAGTCTCTGCTCATGCAAACAGTCTCTGCTCATGCAACCCTGATTCGTTTATGCAGTACTTGCCTGATGCTTACAATTGACTTCCTTCTTACTAAGCTCTGCTGCAAATTTAGAATACTGACAATAACCGAAACAATATACCACCTTTTCCTCTGAAACGTGCTTCAGTTGCCAGCCGCGACTGTTACGTTGGCACACATACAAATCCTGAAACAACTTGTTCTCAAAACCAGAGCATATGCTTTATTGGTTTCATCAGTTCACCACATGTGGCAAGCTACGAGCTCCCAGGATAAATGGCAAGAATTAAAATGAGCAATGCTCAGCCAGAACAGCCCAGAATTAAAATGGACTGGGTGCAAAGAAAAGGGCTTGCACATGATGCAGGTTAAAAATAATTTTATTTGATATTTAGAAAGCTTGGTTAAAAAAAATATATCTCCAGTCCTTCATTCCGCTTGGCATGGTAAACACTCGTACATGTCATGGAAATCTCTTGTAGAAAATGTGCAGGACTATAATCAATCCATGGTTCCTACTTGCTGAAGTTGGTCTTGGTTCGTAGGCTGATTAAGCTAACAATGTTCTATTCCATGCAGCAAAGGCAATTTTCATCTAAGTTGAGCTGATTTTGATTTCCGTATGTTATGGGGGGACAACAGATATTGCTATATGTTCATTCTTGAGGGTACAGACTTGCTAAACTATTGATGATTTTTTGTTGGGTGACCTATTAGATCTGGAATGGAAGCTCACATAAGTTGAGCTGATTTTTGTCCATATGAAAGCAGAGGACCATATGGTCTGTGGCCTTTTCATCCATATGAAAGTAGAGGCACATTGTGGTGCTAGTTTGCTGGGTTTTGTCTCCGACCATCGTGTCGTGATGATTTTGCAGGTACCCTGAGAGGCCCTTGAGTTTGCCGGAATGTCGATTAACTTCCGTTCCGGCAAATTCGGGTACTCCATATGTCCTATTTTCAGCAAAGGTCATGCTGAAATTTTCCGTGAATTTTAGCATGACTTTGCTAAAAATCGGACATATGGGGTACTTGCTACTAATGCATGGGCCGGGGTATCTTAGTACTTAATTAAGTAGCTTTTAGGGTGCCTCGGTGTCGATAAGAACCTAAATGATGAAAACTTAGGCTTTTAGGGTGCCTCGGCGTCGACAAACCCTAAATGATAAAAGCTTAGCTTTTAGGATGCCTCGGTGTCGACAAACCCTAAATGATGAGACCATGATCTTGTTCCTTGACAATAACCAACTTTTTGACCAAACTTTTTTCCTATTTAGAGCGAAACATGGCCCACAACGATGAGGTCGGTGGTTCGGGCGGCAAGCAATTCTGGGAGCTGTCCCAGGAGATGGAGGAACAACCTCACCGCTATGAGGACGCCGCGGAAGACACCGATCCTGACTACACAACCCCTAGTGGTGTCGGGGATGACACCACTGATGGTGCCGCCGAGGATGCCACCACTGATGGTGCCGCCGAGGATGCCACCACTGATGATGGCAGCGCACGCACAGATGGCAGCCAACCGAAGAGGCAACGGAAGGACTGGCGCCCGAACGTGCTCCGCACCGTCAAGGAGGAATTTACTCAAGTGGACTCCGACGGGCATCCAACGGAGCCCAAACAAATAGTCAAGGGGTACTCGGTTCAGCTCGGGTGCATTCTCCGGAGCACCGTCTCGATCAACACCGAGAACCTAAGGCATAAGGACCGAGGGAATTTGCGCAACCTCCTCTTCACGAAGCTGCACGAACGATACAAGTTCCCCGCTGAATTTGAAAACACACGCCTCTCAGGGAATAAAGTGAACAGTGCCGCCCTCACGAGGATGAGCACGGCCCTGTCCACTTGGAGAAGCGCGGTGAAAAGAATGATTGAGAAAGGTGATAGTTATGAGAAGATCAAGGCGAAAAATCCTTCGATCAGCGAAGATGACTACAAGGAGTTCAAGATCAAGTGCGAGAGCAGCGCAACCTCCGAATCAAGTCAGTGGGGGAAAGAAATGCGGGAGTTGAACTTAGGGAACACAAACTCGGTCCCGGCGGTTACAGAGTGGCGGAGCCTATATGGGACAAGGAGGACGCGGAGCGTGCCGAGCAAGGCCTACCGCCCCGCTTCGAGAAATACCGTGACAAGCAGACCAGGAACTATGTCAGGGCCCGGTACAAGGAGGACCCGGTAACAAAGGAGCTTACCACGGATCCGAAGACCAGGGCGCTTGAGCTTGTTCTGGCGCAGGAGACTGAAAGCAGTAGCGCGGGGTCGTCTCAGAGCATCCCTTGGGATAGCACTCTAAATAGGGCGTTGAACGTAATGAAAAACAAGGATAAGCTCAGTAAGCCGTCGTCAGCTGGTCGTGTGGCCGGCAAAGGCTTGTCCACAAAATGGTCGTCATACTATAACGCTGGTGGGCGAAAGGAGAGAAAGACCAGCTCGGAAAGCCAGTCGCGCGAGGTTCAAGAACTCAAGGCACAAGTGGCGCGGATTCTGGAGATTGTCCAAGAGCAAGTGCAACAACAACTGGGATCGACGCTCACCGGCATTATGCCTACCTTGAATCATGGGCTGACGACGTGGATTGCGAGCGGCCAACAGGGGCCGCCCCCGATTCCCAGCTTCACGGCCAGCAACTCGCACAACGCGCAGGCGGCGCCATTGGTGTCTCCGGCGGAGCTGGTATTGGTGTCTCCGACGCCGGCACGGGCATTGGAGCTTAATGCACCCGGGTGTACGCCGGCCGGCACCTCGGCAGCAAGCGGCCCCTTCGTCAATTGCACGCCCGCCGTTGGCGGTGCCTCGACATTAGCCGAGCTCGACGCCATCATCACGGTAACTAATTAAGCCTCTCGGCCGAGGACTTCATCTCCTTGCCTTTGACTGGGCATCCCTGACGCCCTACATGTTTTCGCAGGGCGCCGCCGACGTTCCGTGCACTCTCCTGCACTTCGTGAACAACGAGTTGGTCGATGTCGCCAAGGGCAAAATCGTTCAACCGGGCAACCCCGTGTTCCACGGTAATCCAATGCCACCCACCGTGTATAGGGTTCAACTGGTTCGGGTGCTGCCAGGCTGCGACGAGTTGTTACCTCCGATTCGACCCGCCGGGGCCGACGAAGATGATGTGATGACCCTCAGCGCCTGCCTAAGCTGGCCCCTGCTTTGGCCGAAGAGCCAGATTCGTTTGGGGGCGGGGGACACCACCCCAAAGACAACACCGCCAGTCGTGCCGGCGCCAAGCCATGGCAAGACCGCCACAACGCTACCGGACATGCCGGACATGCATATGGCACAGGATCCGGGCATGCATATGGCACAGGATCCAGACGACGACGACAACGACGACGGTACATTTACCAACGTCGATAAGTACTTCAACGAACATGGGTGCGATGACGAATTCATGGGGCCTCCTTCTCAAGAACCCAACCCTGCAAAAGACGATCGCGATCTAGCTGGTACCGCGGAGAAACCCAATTGCAACAGGCGTCGTCTGGCGTTCAGTTCTCAGGAGACGCCTCCAGCTGCCGACTTCACCGAGCCTTAGATAGCCGAGGTGCGAAATATTATCAGCCCCAGCACACTCAAGAAGGCGGTCTGTGAGCAGAACTCGGTCCCATTACAGCAGAAGAAGAAGGGACGGAAAAGAAAGAGTAACAAGGGTGCGAGCCAGCCGGCACCGAGTACGACCCGTGCTCAGGACGGGCCACCTTCACCTAAGGATATCTCGAGGAGGGTGCATGTTGCGGGTAGGCCGATGCTACCGACTAATATGCTCAATGCTGCAACCGGTGCTATGCGGAGTCTGCATGACAGTGTTCTTTCTTTGGAGAAGCGGCGTCTCCGAGAGAATGACGTGGCATACCCGGTTTTCGTGGCCAAGGTGCCAGAGGGCAAGGGCTTTGTGGATAGTGCCATCGGGGGTACGATCGTCCTGCGGTTTGATGACATCTTCGCTATGTTTAACCTTCATCCGCTGCACTACACCTTCGTTCGGCTATTTTCGCTGAGTATGGAGATGCGGATCATTAGAGACAAGACCCCGGACATCATGATAGTCGACCCCTTCTACATGCGTGCCAAGATCTTGGGCAGCGCTGGGGACCGGCAAGTCGCGAGTTCTTACCTCGAAGGCGTCATTCTGGCAAACCCAGATAAGGATAACTTCCTCGTGCCTTACTTTCCCGAGTAAGTCGTCCCCTCAACCGCCCCGTAACATATGATTTCTTAGATTTCGATCGTTTTTTTTAACATTCCGTGTTTTGTGCAGTGACACACATTGCACACTCATCCTCTTAAGCCCGAAATATTCCATGGCCACGTATTTCGACTCGGACCGTCAGTCGAAGAAAGACTACACAAATATCAAGAAAGTTCTTGATGATGTTCTCCCCGGCTACGCCAAATCTGGAGGCACCTTCACCAGGCCAGTTCGTAAGTACGGCAAGCACGTGTTCGCCCACAATACGACGTTCCCCTGCGTCAAGCAGCCACCTGGCGGTCAGAAGGATGCCTACTACGCCCTCCATCACATGCGGGCGATCGTACGGGACCATAATCACCTTCTGCTACCAAATAATCTCAAAGCTTGGGCCGCAAGCTTGTCGGCAATCCAGGACACGGACATCAGACAAGAATTCTTTCGCATCCAGTCGGAGTTTGCGGAAATCATCCATCAAGATGTCCTTCGTACCTCGGGGCAGTTCTACCTCAGAAATCAACCGTCCAACAGTGAGATAGACACAACACTACAAATGCAGGCTGACAACGCCCGCGATTTCATGACCATCACGATAGACGGCGGCTTCATCCACGCTCCGGTCCCTTGAGTCGAGTCAAAAGTAGTGATGCTATGTCTAGTTTTGAAACATCGATTGGCTCATGTTGTAATTAAACTTTGATGAACTTGTATGTCTCTTTGGTTTGGACAGTCGTTCAACTTAGATGTAATCGATGCTATTAATGTCTTGCTTTTCTCTTCCGATCCTTTTGTTGCATACTTATATATTGCTTATGTATTGTCTGTGAATTGGTACTAACGTTTTGTTTGGCTAGTGCATAGAGATGCCGTCGTATGTCGTGTACAAGGGTAGGGTTCCCGGAGTCTACGACGACTGGGAGGAGTGTCGGACACAGGTTCACCGTTTCAGCGGTAACAGTTACAAAGGGTACACCACTAGGGCGGAGGCGGAATCTAGATACGCGCGCTATCTAGCGGGAGAGAGGAGGGAGCGTTGGAGGAACCGGATGAAGACCAGTTTCATCGCGATTATGCTCATCGTGATGACCGCAGCTCTCTTCTATGTGATGGTAGTTTAGATGATCGATATCGACTTGTAATGTGAAGACAAACTCGCTACTCGCGGTTTCGAGACTTGTAATGTTCTAACTTTGTTCGGTATTTTAAATTCGGAGACTAATATGATGAATTGTATTCGGACACTAATCTTCTATTGTATTCGATGAATCTGCTATTGCTGTGTGGTGCTAGCTATATTCTGTCAAATAATATATTTTGTTACCTGTCAAAATATCAGAAACAAAAAAAAAAATCCTAATATTCATACTAGTGGCGCACCACCACATAGTGCGCCATTAGTAAGCCAGAGCACACTAATGGCGCATCATCCACCAGTGCGCCATTAGTATGCCAAATCACATGGGTAAATATGGCCCCTGGGAGGCATACTAATGGCGCACCGTGGGCTATACTAATGGCGCACTGCATGGTGCGCCATTAGTATACCAGATACTAATGGCGCACCAGTGGTGCGCCATTAGTAAAAAATTCTAATGGCGTGGTGCTAGTGGCGCACCTGTAGTGCGCCATTAGTAGCGAAAACAGGTGCGCCACTAGCAGCCCTTTTCCTAGTAGTGAGTGGAGCTTCATCTTCATCTGAGCTAGCATCCGGGCCAGCATCTTCTATTTCCTCCAAGTTGGTGTCTTCTTCCTCCTCCGAGGACCATAGATAGGGGTAAATATCCCCAAAGATCTTTCGATTGGCAAGATAATGGGATACATAGCTCTCTCCATCCGAATCTTGGGACGACATATTTTTCGATCTGCCAAAAAAATAGCTCGAAACAAGAACAAAGGAAAATCTCACGATGCGGAGGTCAAAACAGCCGAGAGTATATATAATGATTTTTCTAGGTCAGAATACGTGTTCCAGAAGAAATCGGAGTCCAGAAGCCACACGAGGGACCCACAAGCCATCTGGCCACGCCCCTAGGGGGGGTGCGCAGTCTGTTGGCTTGTGCCTCCCTCGTGGGTCCTTCCGACTCCATTTTATTTTTGTAATTTTTCTAAAATACCAAAAATGACAAAAAATATTTTTATGGAATTTTTGGAGTCGGTTTACTTACCGTACCACATACTTACCCCTTTTTCAGGTTTCTGGAGTGTTCCAGAAGACTTCCTTGATGTGTTCTTCCGGTGTGATGACTTGGATGACATTTGTTTCTTCATTAATGGATGCACCTGAAATATAATACTTAATTCTTTGCCCATTCACCACTCTCGGGTTCTTGCCTTCAAAGTTGTTGATTTTTATAGCACCGGAACAATAAACCTTCTCAACAACGTATGGGCCTTCCCATTTGGAGAGGAGTTTTCCTGCAAAAAATCTGAAACAAGAATTGTATAAAAGTTCTAAGTCTCCTACATCGAATTTTCATTTTTGAATCCTTTTGTCATGCCATCTTTTAACCTTCTCTTTAAATAAATTAGGATTTTCATAGGCTTGTGTTCTCCATTCATCAAGTGAGCTAATGTCAAATAACCTCTTCTCACCGGCAAGTTTAAAATCATAGTTAAGTTCTTTAATTGCCCAATAAGCTTTGTGTTCTAACTCAAGAGGTAAATGACAAGCCTTCCCATAGACCATTTTGTACGAAGACATACCCATAGGATTCTTATAAGTAATTCTATAAGCCCAGAGTGCATCATCTAGTTTCTTAGACCAATTCTTCCTAGATCTGTTAACAGTCTTTTGCAATATTAATTTTATTTCTCGATTACTCAATTCAACATGACCACTAGACTGGGGGATGATAAGGTGATGCAATCCTATGGTTAACATCATATTTAGCTAGAAGTTTACGGAAAGCACCATGAATAAAATGTGAACCACCATCAGTCATTAAATATCTAGGAACTCCAAACCTCGGGAAAATAATATCTTTAAGCATTTTAATAGAGGTGTTATGATCAAAACTACTAGTTAGAATAGCTTCAACCCATTTAGTAACGTAATCAATAGCAACTAGAATATGAGTGTACCCATTTGAGGAAGGAAAAGGTCCCATATAGTCCAAGCCCCAGACATCAAATGGTTCAATAGCAAGTGAATAATTCATAAGCATTTCTTGATGCTTACCGATGTTGCCAACTCTCTGGCATTCATTGCATGAAAGGACATACTTACGAGCATCTTTGAAAAGAGTAGGCCAATAGAAACCAGATTGTAATACCTTGTGTGCAGTTTGGTCACCGGCATGGTGTCCTCCATAAGCTTCGGAATGACACTTCCGAAGAATCTGTTCCTGTTCATGCTCAGGTACACATCGGCTAATATTACCGTCTACTCCCTCTTTGTAAAGATGTGGGTCATCCCAAAAGTAATGTCTTAGGTCATAAAATAATTTTTTCTTTTGTTGATATGTGAAACTAGGTGGAATGTATTTAGCAACAATATAATTAGCATAATCAGCATACCAAGGAGCACTACGTGAAGTATTTATAGAAGCAAGTTGTTCATCACGAAAGCTATCATCGATAGGAAGTGGGTCATCAAGAACATTTTCCATCCTAGACAAGTTATCTGCTACGGGATTTTCAGCTCATTTTCTATCAATGATATGCAAGTCAAACTCTTGAAGTAAAAGTACCCACCTAATAAGCCTAGGTTTAGCATCTTTCTTTTCCATAAGGTATTTAATAGCGGCATGATCAATATGAATAGTTACTTCGGAATCGACAATGTAGGGTCTAAACTTATAACAAGCAAAAACAACTGCTAAAAATTCCATTTCAGTGGTTGCATAATTCCTTTGAGCAGAATCTAGAGTTTAATAGCATAATGGATAACATTTAACTGCTTGTCTACTCTCTACCGTAGAACAGTGCCAACAGCATAATCACTAGCATCACACATAATTTCAAATGGTAGGTTCCAATCAGGTGGTTGAACAATAGGTGCAGAAATTAAACTATTCTTAAGTATTTCAAAAGCTTCTACACAATCATCATCAAAAACAAAAGGAACATATTTTTCAAGAAGATTGGTTAACGGCCTAGAAATCTTAGAGAAATCTTTAAGGAAACGCCTATAAAAACCAGCATGACCAAGGAAACTTCTTATACCTTTGATATCTCTTGGGCATGGCATTTTCTCTATCGCATCAACTTTAGCCTTGTCTACCTCAATGCCTCGTTCAAAAATATAATTCCAAGCACTATGCCTTCATTAACCATAAATTGGCACTTCTCCCAATTCAAGACAAGACTAGTTTCTTCACATCTCTGCAAAACATGATCAAGGTTGCTCAAGCAATCATCAAAATAAGTCCCATAGACAGAAAAATCATCCATAAAAACCTCAACAATGTTTTCACAAAAGTCAGAGAATATAGCAGTCATACATCTTTGAAACGTAGCAGGTGCATTGCATAAACCAAAAGGCATACGTTACAAAAGGACATGTAAAGGTAATTTTCTCATGATCTTCTTTTGACACAGGTATTTGAGAAAATCCAGAATATCCATCAATAAAACAAAAGTGGGTGTGCTTGGATAATCTTTCTAACATTTGATCAATAAAAGGCAAAGGGTAATGATCTTTCTTAGTAGCTTTATTTAATTTTCTAAAATCAATTACCATCCTATAACCAGTTACAATTCTTTGTGGAATAAGCTCATTCTTATCATTAGGGCAACAGTAATACCTACTTTCTTAGGAACACAATGAACAGGGCTTTCCCGCCTACTATCAGCAATAGGATAGATTATACCTGCCTCCAGAAGCTTTAGTATTTCAGTTCTTACCACTTCCTTCATCTTAGGATTTAAGAGGTGTTGATGATCAACAACAGGTTTAGCACCTAGTTCCATATTAATCTTGTGCTGACATAGAGTGCGGCTTATGCCCTTTAGATCATCGAGAGTATATCCAATAGCAGCCCTGTGCTTCCTCAGAGTTTTAAGTAATCTTCTTCCTTCATGCTCTGAAAGGTTAGCACTGATAATAACATGATATATCTTCTTTTCATCAAGATAAGCATAATTCAAAGTATTAGGTAAAGTCTTTAATTCAAACACGAGATCTCCTTTAGGTGGAGGAGGATCCCTAAAATATCAACTGGTAAGTTGTGTTTGAGAATAGGTGTTTGTTGGAGGATAATCTTATTTATTTCATTCCTTTCATTAATTCGCATATCATTCTCATGGTCTAACAAATATTGTTCTAGAGGATCGGTAGGAGGTACGACAAAAGAAGCAGGACCAATCATTTCATCTTTACTAGGTAATTCCTTCTCATGCGTTTGATTAGTAAACTTGGAGAAATTAAATTCATGAGACACATCACCAAATCTTACTTTAACCTTTTTAGTAGCACAATTGATTTCAGCATTAATAGTGTTCAAGAAAGGCCTACCGAATATAATGGCACAAAAGTTATCTTGTTTTGAACCAAGAACTAAGAAATCAGCGGGGTACTTGACCTTTCCACATAAAACTTCAACATCTCTAACAATCCCAAGTAGCAAAATAGTGTCTCAGTTTGCAAGTTTAATAGTAACATCAATATCTTCAATAGTAGAGGGTGCCATGTCATTCATAATTTCTTGATATAAGGTGAACGGTATAGCATTAACACTAGCACCTAAGTCACACAAGCCATGATAACAATGATCTCTAATTTTAACTGAGACAACAGGCATGCCTATGACTGGTTTATTCTTATCGAGCTCATCTCGCTCATTTCTAATAGGTTTTGCAATTCTAGAAGCTTCATCACAGAGGTAGATAACCTGACCGTCAATATTATCAACTAAGAGGTCCTTAATCATAGCAACTTTAGGTTCAACATTTATTTGTTCAGGAGGTGTAGATGTCCTAACATGACTTTTATTGACCACAGTTGTAACTTTAGCATGTTCCCGAATTCAAACAGGAAAAGGAGGTTTCTCAATGTAAGCAGTGGGAACAATAGGATCAACATGACTAACAATTATCTCTTCTTTCTACATTCTAATTGATTCCTCTAATGATGGTTAGATGGGGGGATGATATTTAAACCACTTTTCTTTGGGAAGATCAGCATGAGTAGCAAATGATTCACAGAAAGTAGCTACTATTTCAGAGTCGATACCATATTTGTTGCTAAACTCACGAAAGGTGTTGGTTTCCATAAAAGATTTAACACAATCAAAATTAAGTTTTATACCTGACTCGTTACCTTTGTCGAGCTCCCAATCTTCAGAGTTGCGTTTAATTCTTTCCAAAAGATCCCATCTGAATTCAATAGTTTTTGATCATCATGAGGAAGAAGATTCCAATAATTTTTTTATCATCATGAGAAAGTCGAGCATAAATTTTTTGTATAATCATTTCTCTTGGAAGCTCATGGTTGGGGCAAGTGTGCATCATAGATTTAAGCCTCCCCCAAGCTTTAGCGATGCTTTCTCCCTTGCGAGGCCAAATGTTATATATATATAATTCCGATCACAGTGAACTAGATGCATTGGGTAAAACTTCTGATGAAATTCCAGATTCAAGTGATTCCAATCCCATGATTCAATATTATCCAATAGCCTATACCACATTAATGCTTTTCCCTCCAAAGATAAAGGGAAAGCTTTCTTCTTAACTTCATCCCTAGACAAACCTGCAAGCTGAAATAATCCACAAACCTCATCGACGAATATCAAATGGAAATCGGGATGAGTCATACCATCATAAGGACCAGACAATAGTTTTTCAAGCATAACTGAAGGAATCTCATAATAAATATTTTCAGTAGGTGCAGTAGGTGGAGGAAAAAATTCCTCATCATCCATTCGGGGTGAAGATGCCCCGAACAAGCTACTCAAAGGGTGACTGCTCATAGTGACAAGCAACAGTAAATTTCAGCACGTATAGAAAATGTTTCTTACCAATTTCCACTTACCAAAGGCGCTTCACTCCCCGGCAACGGCGCCTGAAAAGAGTCTTGATGACCCATAAGTATAGGGAATCAATTGTAGTCCTTTCGATAAGTAAGAGTGTCAAACCAAACGAGGAGCGAAAAGAAATGATAAGCAGTTTTCAGCAAGGTATTCTCTGCAAGTGTTGTGAGTAACAGTGGTAGATAGTTTTATAGCAAGATAATTCGTAACAAGTGAAAAGTAAAAATAGTAAAAATGGTGCAGCAAGGTAGCCCAATCCTTTCTGTAGCAAAGGACAGGCATGAAAGTACTCTTATATTAAGCAAGTGCTCCCGAGGACACATGGGAATTTTTGTCTAGTCATGTTCATCATGTTGAGTTGATTCACGTTCGCTACTTTGATAATTTGATATGTGGGTGGACCGGTGCTAAGGTGCTATTCTTTCTTGAACTAACAACCTACTTATGATTAACCCCTCTCGCAAGCATTCGCAACTACGAAAGAAGAATTAAGATAAATCTAACCATAGCATGAAACATGTGGATCCAAATCAGCCCCTTATGAAGCAATGCATAAACTGGGGTTTAAGCTTCTGTCACTCTCGCAACCCATCATCTACTTGTTACTCCAGAATGACTTCCCTTAGGCCCATAACATGGTGAAGTGTCATGTAGTCGACGTTCACATGACACCACTAAGAGAAGTAACAACATACATATCATCAAAATATCGAACACATACCAACTTCACAAGATTACTTATAACAAGACTTCTCCCATGTCCTCAGGAACAATAGTAACTACTCACACATCATCAACATGTTCAGGATCAGAGGAGTAATTAATAATGATAATTAAGGATCTGAACATAATCTCTTCCAGCAAGTAATCCAACAAGCATCAACTACGAGATGTAATTAACACAACTAGTAACCCACAGGTACCAATCTAAGGTTTCGGGACAAAGATTGAATACAAGAGATGAACTAGGGTTGGAGCTGAGATGGTGCTGGTGAAGAGGTTGATGATGACTGGTCCTCCCACGAAGGAGGAAGCGTTGCTGATGACGATGGCTTCGATCTCCCCCTCCCGGAGAGGGATTTCCCTGGCAGAATCTTACTGCCAGAGTGCAAAAGGGCCTCTGCCTAGGTTTCTGCCTCGAGACGGCGGTGCTTCATCCCGAAAGCTTGCTTATGATTTGTTCTAGGGAAAACACACCATATAGGAGAAGAGGGGCATCGGAGGACCAGCAGGGGCCCACAAGCCATCTAGCCGTGTGGCCTGCTCCCAGCCCCTCTCCGGTTTATTTTTGCTCCAGAAATTCTTAAATATTCCAAAAATATTATGCATAAATTTTTAGGTCATTCTGAGACTGGTGATTTTTCTGCCTTTTTCTCGGTTTTACGGTCCAGAATTCCAGTTTCCAGATATTTCCCTCCTTGTGATGTACCTTGCATATTCAGAGAGAATAAACATAAGAATTGTATGATAATGTGGAATAATGCACAAAAACTGTTAAACAACAAAGTGCCATGCTAAGGATTAAAAAACTGTTAGACAAAAGCGATGACCTGTTCAATGAGGATATGAATTGTACTCAAACTCTGAATGACGATCTCCAAAGTCTTCAGTTAAAGTATGATGATCTTAAAAGTTGTCATGATTCTTTCTCAGTTAATCATGAGAAGATTCCTCATGAATTTCTTCAAAGAAAGATAGATCTTGAGAAACCGAGGGTGTCTCATGAAGATCTTCAAAAGGAAAATGATTCATTATTCTCTCAACAGACCAGTTCCGGTCAGGAAGATTTCTTCCCACCTTGTATAAAATGCATCGAACGTGAAATTGCAACTTCTTCAACTATTTCTGTGGTTACAAATTCCTCAACCGAGGAAACCACAAGTGTCACTGACGAAAATGCAGGGTTGAAGGAATTGTATGTGAAAGGCTTGTACAAAAGCCTCAACGGGCATCAAACACTTTGTGATGTGCTCAAGAAGCAGATTCTAAACAGGAACCCTATGAAAAAGGGTATTATATTTGAGAGGAAACTCAATGCTAATGGATCGTACTAGAAACCTGACCAGTATCCCAAAACCTTGTGGGTTACTGCAAAAGGACCTCATGTAGATCCATCCAATTTATTTGGTTTTAACTATGAATCTTCATATTCCGCTAATGAGTCACTTGAATCCAACTATAAATTGTTCAAAAATTAGAATGGTGAGGTTTTTGCCAGATATGTTGGAACTAACTACAGGAATGGTCCTCCCATGAAGAAAATCTGGGTTCCTAGAAGATGCCTTTAAAATCTTCAGGTGAATGTCGTCATGACACCACCTATGTAGAAAAGGAACCCTAGACCAAATTCTTCATATGGACCAAAGTGTTCATATGGACCAAATTTCTCATATGGTCATCAATCTACTCATGCTCATGCTAATGCCTCTGTTTCGCAAGAAAAATCTAAAGGTCATGAATATGTGCATTACTCTTCAAATCACTATGTTCATAAATCTTTGAAGAATTTCTCTGCTTATTCAAATGAGTACTCTAACCCCCCTGCTGTGAAACAAAGTGCATTAGCTTCAATGCCTAAATTCTCATATGGATCTTGTGGAATGATGAACTCTTTGACACCCCACCAAATGTGGGTGGTTAAGAAAATGAACTAATCTCTTATGCAGGTACTTGTCTCCCGACGAACTTGAATGTCTGAAGAATTTGCTGGAGACCAAAAAAACGCTTGAATGGACGCAAGCCAATCATGCAGAAATGAATTCCTCATTTCTCATGTCCTCAAATTTCTATACCTATTGTACTATTTGATGAAATTCTATATGACGAATTTGATGTCATATTCTTCACTGTGAAGTATATGAGTTAGTAAGTTGCACTAATTCGTCTGCAGGAAGAATTGCCTAAAGCTACTGAGTGAGTCCTTGACAGTGGATGCACCAATCATGACTGGTGACAAGAACTTATTGATGTACACAGCTCTATCTTCATCTCACCTGAAGCATATCACCCATGCTAATAAAGGAAAAAAAACAAGGTATTGGGTCTAAGTAGGGTTGCAATCTCAAACGATCGACACAAGGACAAAGTCATGCTAGTTGAATCCCTTGGATTCAACCTCATGTCAGTCTTAATGCTTTGTGATCTTGATATGGTTGTCCTCTTTGGCAAATATCATTGCATTGTACTCATGGAATCTGACAAATCCAAAGTCTTCGAAGGCTTTAGGAGAGGAGACTTGTATATTTTTGATTTCTCTGTAGGACCACAGCCTGCCACGTGTCTACTTGCAAAAGCTTCTGAAGGCTGGCTATGGCATCATCGACTTGGTCATGCTGGCATGAGGAACTTGCACACACTCGTGAAGAAAAAGCACGTCATCGACATTGAGGGTGTAAAATTCCTCAAGGATCACCTTTGCGGGACTTGTGAGTCTAGAAAGATGACCAGATCCAAGCATCCCTCAAAGACTATCTTGACTACCACTCATCCCTTTGAATTGCTTCACATGGACCTCTTTGGCCCCACTCATTATGCCACACTAACCAATGCCGCATAATTATTTGGCTTTGTAATTGTCTATGATTTCTCTCGTTACACTTGGGTGCATATTATCATGTACAAAACTGAAGTGCAGGAAGTCTTCAGACGATTTTCTTCAAGGGCCTAGATGAATTTTGGTCTCAAGATCAAGCACATTAGGATTGATAATGGGACCGAGTTCAAAAACACTAGTCTTGATGAACTTGGGATCACTCATGAGCTATCTGCCCCATACACTCCTCAGCAGAATGGCATCATGGAGCACAAGAACGGGACTCTTATTCAGATGGCTCGCACTATGCTTGATGACTACAAGACACCTCGTCATTTCTGGCCTGAGGCTCTTGATACAGCATGCCACATCATCAACAGGGTATATCTTCACAAATTCCTCAAGAAAACTTCATATGAGCTCCTCGCTGACAAGAAGCCCAATGCGAGTTATTTCAAAGTCTTCGGTGCTAAATGTTGAATTAGAGATCCTCCTCACAATTCTAAATTTGCAACGAAAGCACATGAAGGTTTTGTGCTTGGTTATGAAAAGGACACGCACACCTGCAGAGTCTTCAACACCTGTCACAATAAGGTTGTTGAAACAGTAGATGTGCAGTTCGATGAAACTAACGGCTCGCAAAGAGAGCACCTACCTCCTGTGCTAGATGAAATGCCTCATGGGGAATCCATTAGGATCAAGGCTACTGAAGATATCATACCCACTAAAGAACCTCAACAAGCTGAAGAAGTTATCTCGAATCATGAAGACTTTCATGCTGGTGCATTTGAGGAAAATGGAGCTGAAGAAAATGCTCAACCCCACAAAAGTCGTCAACCTGCACACCCAAGGGTGGCAAATGAAGTGCAGATTGACAAAATCCTCGACAACATAAATGCACCAGGTCCTCTCACTCGCTCAAAAGATTCACATCTATCTAAGTTTTGTGGGCACTTTGCTTTTGTCTCTATCAAAGAGCCCAGCAAAGTTGATGAAGCATTCATGGAGCCTGAGTGGATTCAAGCTATGCAAGAGGAATTGCATCAATTCAAGCTCAACAATGTGTGGGAACTTGTCAAGCGGCCAGATCCTCGCAAGCACAAGATCATAAGCACGAAGTGGATCTACCGCAACAAGCAAGACGAAAATGGGCAAGTGGTAATGAATAAAGCACGTCTTGTAGCTCAGGGCTGCACATAGGTTGAGGGAATTGACTTCGATGAAACTTTTGCACCTATTGCTAGACTTGAAGCTATTCGCATATTACATGCCTATGCTAACCATCATAAAATCATAATTTAACAAATGGATGTGAAAAGCGCATTCCTCATTGGTAAGCTTGAGGAAGAAGTATATGTTTCTCAACCCCCAGGTTTTGAAGATCCTAAGCATCCTGAAAAAGTCTTCAGACTCAACAAGGCCCTCTATGGCCTCAAGCAGGCCCCTCGGGCGTGGTATAATCGCTGAAGTAATTCCTCATGAAGAAAGGCTTCAAACCCGGTTCACTTGATCCAACTCTTTTCACGAAATCTTATGATGATGAATTATTTGTATGCCAAATATATATGGACGATATTATCTTTGGCTGTACTAACCAACGTTATAGTGACGAATTTGGCTACATGATGAGTGAGGAATATCAAATGTTCATGATGGGAGAGTTGAAATTCTTCTCTGGCCTTCAAATTCGTCAACAGTGCAATGACATATTCATCTCTCAAGAGAAATACCTCAAGGATGTCCTAAAGAAATTTGGCATGCATGACTGCAAAGGCACAAAAATTCCGATGCCGATAAATGGCCACCTCTACATTGACAAAAATGGTAAAGATTTCGATCAGAGGGTATATCACTATATGATTGGCTCTTTGTTGTACCTATGTGCATCTAGGCCAGATTTTATGCTTAGTGTTTCCATGTGTGCCCGATTTCAAGCAACACCGAAGGAATCACACCATAAGGCTATCAAACATATTCTTTGATATCTAGCTCACACACCAACTGTCGGGGGGATTACCCCCGGGTAGGCTCAAGGAGACGACTCAACATTTTAAAACACCAGGGGGGCCACCCCCGGCAAGACAGGCCTGACGAATCGACAAGACAAACGAAGAAGGTAGCTGATGACACTGTAGCTGGCGACACTGTAGCTGACGACACTGTAGCTGTCCGGCTCCTCCAGTCCGGCTGCTCCTGTCCGGCTCCTCCAGTCCGGCTGCTCCTGTCCGGCTCCTCCAGTCCGGCTGCTCCTGGCCGGCTCCTCCAGTCCGGCTCCTCCTGTCCGGCTCCTCCAGTCCGGCTGCTCCTGTCTGGCTGCTCCTGTCCGGCTCCTCCAGTCCGGCTGCTCCTGTCCGGCTGCTCCTGTCCGGCTCCTCCTGGCCGGCTGCCGGCTGCGGCCCGACGAAGTCAGCTCTAGGCGTCCCGTCAGACATGACCTGACGACCCTGTAGCTGACGGACTGTAGAGCCTGCCACCCCGCTACAGTAGGGCACTATTGGCGAATAGTGCCCCGCTGTGCACCCATCACCTGTCACTTCACTGCGTTCCAACAGTGGTGCACTATAGCCTGCATCACTTGTCATCTCCAATAGTAGATAGTTGGCTGGTGGGCCACCCCTTGTCCCCTGGGTCTCCCTATATATGAGGCACCAGGGGAGCCTCCAACAGGCAGCCACACACGCACCCACGGGAGGCAAGCTGTCCAAGCTCTCCCCCATTCCTCTCATTTCCCCTCTCACTCTCACACGTGAGGCCATGGAAAGGAGCAGCCAGCTCCCTCTTCCTCCTCAGATACAGCTCCAGGAACGACTCTGTACCAGATATACCACATATATACAGATATGCAGGAGTAGGGGTATTATCTCCCCGGAGAGCCCCGAACCTGGGTAAACCACTGCGTGCTATCCGCATACCCGTCCCGGATCATCCACGGCAGCCTAGCTCTCACCTCTCAAGCCATCCCATGGCATTTGCCGTCTCGGGTACCCCCGGTGAGAAAACGACGATAGTTGGCGCCCACCGTGGGGCAAGCTGCTGCTGGTTCCGCGGTCCGGGCGGGACCACCTTCGCCAGCTCCGCCGTGGCGTCGCCGTCGCCTCTCCGGCCGCGCTCGAGGGCTCGACATCAACTCGCCCCCGGGACGGCCGCGCGAGGCGGCGCGCCTTCGTCGTCGGCCTCGCCATCTTCGCCAGCTCCGCCGTGGCATCGCCGTCGCCTCTCCGGCCGCGCTCGAGGGCTCGACATCGACTCGCCCCCGGGGCGGCCGCGCGAGACGGCGCGCCTTCGTCGTCGGCCTTGCCATCTGCACCAGCTCCGCCGTGGCGTCGTTGTCGCCTCTCCGGCCACGCTCGAGGGCTCGACACCGGCACGCCCCCGGCGCGACCGTGCGGGGCGGCCCTCGTCTGCCACCGGTCCGCGTGCGCGTGCGCCGCCTCGGCGCGGCTCCGCTCCGCCTCCGTTCGCGCGCGTGCGCGCCCACACCTCCACTCCATCATCGCGCAACTCCTCGACGGCCTCCTTCTGCCGCGACGCCCCGCCGCCTCTCTGTCTGCCACTTGCTTCGCCTCCACGCGCGCTGCTGCTCTCGACAGCATGCCTTGGGGAGGGACGCTGGCAGCGGCATCTGCGGTGGTGCGTACGGCATCTCCAGGCCCGCGCCCTCCTCCATCAGCAATCCGTCGCGGCCAGACCGCCTCTCCAAGTCCCTTGCTGCCGTTGCTCTACTCTGTCGCGAAGACGACGAGCACCTGCTCGAGGGCGCCCGTGTACGCCTTGACCATGCCGAGACCCGCGCTAAATTCCTGCCTCGCCAGGAGCCTGCGGTTGGCCGCGCCACTCCTCGTGTGCGTGCAGCCGCGCCTTGGGCCGCCCCGCCACAACTCCCGTCGCCGTGGCCTCCTGCGCCGTCTTCGCGCTGGGCCTCCCGAGCCGCCCGCTCGCCGGCTCCGCCCCGGGCCTTCCGCGCCGTCTCCTCGCCGCTCCACCCATTGCCGGCGCGCACGCGGCGGCCGCCCTCGCACCAGTCGGCTCGCTGCGCCGTCCGGCTCCGCGCCCGGTCGCGCGCTCGCCTAGCTCCATCAGCCGGTTTCCGTGAGCCCGTACGGCTCGCCGGCCCCGCCCGCGTCGCTGCGTCGCACCTCGCCCCCCGGCCGCGCTGTCGCATCTCCCCCGACCCGGCTGGCTGCGCTGGCCGGCCTCTGGCTCCCCCGCCGTCAGCGCTCCCGGCCCGCACCGGCTCCGGGTCGCCACCCCGAGCCGGGCCGCGTCCGACCTCTCGCCCGCCCGACCTGGCTGGCTGCGCTGGCCGGCCTCCACTCCGTCCCCAAGCGCTCCCGCGGCCGGCCCCCTCCAGCCATGGCCGGCTCGGCCTCCGGCGCGCCAGCGTCCCGCCTCGCCCCTGCGTAGGGCCTCGCCGCCACAATCAACCCGCGCGCGCGACGACCCGTGCTCGGGCGCCGGCCGCCGCCCCGCGCGTTTCAGCGCCGGCTGCCGCTCTGTGGGCAGCGTCGGCCGCACCGCTCCTCCCGCTCACCGGCTCCCGCACGCCGTGCCTGCGCGCCAGTTCCGCGCCGGCCGCTCCACTCCGCGCTCCCGCGGCCGGCCCCCTCCAGCCACGGCCGGCTCGGCCTCCGGCGCGCCAGCGTCCTGCCTCGCCCCTGCGCGGGGTCTCGCCGCCGCAATCCACACCGCGCGCGCGACGACCCTGTCTCGGGCGCCGGGCGCCGCCCCGCACGTTTCAGCGCCGGCTGCCGCTCTGTGGGCAGCGTCGGCCGCACCGCTCCTCCCGCTCACCGGCTCCGGCACGCCGTGCCTGCGCGCTGGTTCCGCGCCGGCCGCTCCACTCCGCGCTCCCGCGGCCGGCCCCCTCCAGCCACGGCCGGCTCGGCCTTCGGCGCGCCAGCGTCCCGCCTCGCCCCTGCGTGGGGCCTCGCCGCCGTAATCCACCCGCGCGCGCGACGACCCGTGCTCGGGCGCCGGCCGCCACCCCGCGCGTTTCAGCGCCGGCTGCCGCTCTGTGGGCAGCGTCGGCCGCACCGCTCCTCCCGCTCACCGGCTCCCGCACGTCGTGCCTGCGTGCCGGTTCCGCGCCGGCCGCACCACTCGCCGCCTCGCCCGGCCACCTCCGCCCGCGGCCGCCTGCTCTGCCCGCTTGCACCCGCCCGCCGCCTGTGCTGTGCCGGCGCCACGCGCTCCCGCGCCGCCCGCCGCCTGCGCCGTGCCGGCTCCGCGCGTGCTCACGACGCCCGCCCGCCGGCTGCTCGCCTGCTCCTCCGAACGCCCTCGGGTCCGGCGTGAAAGAAAGAAAAGAGGTGGGGGCCAACGGAAAATAAAGAAAAGGAGAGATGGTGTGGCCGGCTGCCCAGCCGGCTGGAAGTCAACGGGCCGGCAAAAGAAAAAGCGTCCGGCTGTCCACAGCCGGCCAAAGAGAAGAGAAGAAAAAGACTTCTGTCTGCCCGTCCGCCTGCTTCGCCACTCGGACGGCCAGACACGACCCGGCCTGCCTGTCCGCGTCACCACACGGCCGGTTGGAGAGCCGCCCGACTACCCGTCCGCCTCGATGCCTGGTCGGTCGGGTCCGACCGGCCGGGACCCCCATTGAGCACCCAGAGGCTCGAAGGTCACCCCCAGCGGGTGCGCCGGCGCGCTCCGCAAGCACCAAGCCGCGCCGGCTGTCTTCGTCAACCTCCACCTCGCGCGCATCAGCCGGCGGACCCATTCCCCCTCTATGCCAAACTCAATCTAGTTTGTTCTCAAATTCTTCATATGCATTCTATTTGACACCCGTTCAAAGTCTTCACTCTATCCTTGTTAGCTGAAGAATTTGCAAATAAAACATTAAAATTTTCATATCAAATTTTGGTGGTTGCCGCTCAATCCTATCCCACTTCCACGTCTGGATTAAAATATTCACGCACGATCCCCCACGATCTCCACTACATTGTACGTGGGTGACACATGTCGATAGGATAGCAAGGGGCAGGGGTATCCAACAACTTTGGTCTCTTCAGTTTTCGACATCACTATAAATACCCCCTCTCATTCACCGTCTTCCATCTACTCGCTCGATCTCTTCCTCACTCCCATCGCTCTTGATCTCAAGACCTAGCGCCACTGCTAAAATTCATCATCGCCGGAGAAGAAGAGCTTCACTGCCTCGACTTCTTCGACATCGTACTCGCGCTGACTGCAGATTTCTTCACTCCACCGCCGCCGTAGGTGTATTCCTCCGCCAAGTTATGGTGTGGGAGATCTGAACTTACACCTTCCTATTTCTCTCTGTTGAGTTCGTTGTGTTCTTCATAATGGGTAATTAAAATCTAATTTTACTACCCTATTTGATCTTTATCTTGCCACAAAATCTTCTAAATCTATTTATTATTCGTAAATCCCTCTCTTGAGTACTTTCAATCTGCCTAGTCTTGCTTTATTTCTCTAAGTTATGTTTTTTCTAAATATTCCTCAATTGTGTTAATTGTTTAAATCTGCGCAACTCTGGAACCTAACTCAAGAACACTTAGTGAAATTCTTCAAGATGAAAATGGTCAAATTCCTCAACTTGAGATACTTTTGAAAAACTTTTGAGAACGCATATGAACTCTCCAAATTCTTCGCAACTATACTATGTTCACAGGTACACATGTCTACTGACGAATCTCTAGGTTCTCTTCAGCTTAATTCATTTACAACATTTCTTGAAGAAAACTTGTGCCCTTCCTCAGAATCCTCAAAAGTTCAAATTCCTAAAGTTAAGAAAATGGCAGATGGCAAAAGGCCTCAGAAAGGAGGAAAGAAGAGGGAAATCCACACAACTTTTGAAATTCCTGATGACATCTACGATGAATATTGCACTCCAGATGAAGCAACTGACGGCAAGGAAACAAAGGAGCAGCGCAAAATGCGCATGCAGAGAATTGAAAGGAGATGGGCCTAGGAATGGAAGGAATATCGATATGTAACTCCCAAATACATGAAGAAATTTTCCGTAAATCCTCCATGCCACAGGCCTCCTCTGGGTGAAGGTCAAGTAGCTGATCCCACCAGCCTAAAGTGTGGTTAGGATTTTCCCATTAAATGGGCAAGGCGCCAGGCAAAACTGCAAAAACAAGCAGCTGAAGCAGTTGCAAAATTTAATCAAGATGCTCAAGCTACTGCTCAAACCTCTGCAAGTAGCAAAACGCCTAAGAAGGCTATGCCAAAGAAATTGGCTCTGAAAGCAAAGCCCTCAACATCAATGCCCTCACGGCCAATTTCCTTAGCTGTAAAGTCCTCAGCTCCAATTCCTCAAGCTCATTCTTCAAGGACTGCTCAAATGCCGTTTGTGGCTAAAACCTCATCTGTCGCTTCCACAGAGTCCTCAAAACCAGTGCATCTTGCAACATGTCAATGGACAGCTGGCTTTTCAATTGCCTCAGGAGCATCTGCATTAGCCTGAGCAAGTGCACTTACCTCATCTAGTGGTACTGTGCTAAAGACTAAAGCTACTGACAAGGTTCACGACCAGGTCCTCACAAGAAATTGGTCATCAAGGTTCCCTCTGAATTAGAGGGTGATGAAGTTGATAATGAAGAACTTGAAGAAATCATCAGGGACAAGCAACAGAGGGTTGCAAAAGATAAGGGCTCATCTATCCCGCTCCTTCTGGACCCAAGGATTTTCCTCAACTACATTGACATCTGGCATCAAGATCCAAAGACACCACTTGATGATTTGAATCTACCTCCTGGTCCGGATCATGCTCTGAGGGCTTTCATCATGGAAGAGAAGTGGAAATATGAACAAGCCAGCAAAGCCAAGACAGCTCAGTACAAGAAAGAGCGATTTCTGAAGAACAACATTCTCAACTTGTCTTCTGAGCAGTTTGTTGCTATGCAGGCTGAGATCAAAAGCCTCACCTATGGATTTGATCGATACTCTGCTAACTGGAAAGGACCTAAGGTCAGATTTGTCAACAAGGCGAATGCTGTCATAAAGGATCATAACTCAAGGGTTGCAACTAGATTGCAACCACAAATTCCTCAAGCTAGCTCATCTGCAAAATCCGCTGAGGAATCTGCCAGGGCAGCTGAAGACATTGTTGCTCGTGAAGAAATTACCAGGGCAACACCCAATGTTGCGCCTGAAAACCAACTTGGCCAGCTAAAGAATCTGTTGTGCTTGAAGAAACTGAGACCACCAGGGCAACATCTTAGGTTGCGCCTGAAGAATCTGCCAGGGTGACTACATCAGTCGTGCCTGAAGAAACTACGCCACCTTCATCTTCCACTGTTGCTGCAGCTAAATCCTCAAAGGTGAAGACAGTCACACTTCCTGCTGCATCAGAAGCGAAGAAAACCAAGGCAGCAGAAAAGGAGGCTGCCAAGAAGAGAAAGGCATCAGAATCTGCAGAAACCTCAACTGCGAAGAAACTGAGGATTATGCCAGTTACCTCAACTGAACCCATTGATGCAACCCCAATCTCTGTTTTGCCTGCTTTTGAGATGGTTCCATTTAGTGAAGACTATGTCTTGCCAAATGATGAGGATTAAGAAACCCACTCTGCTGCTTCCTCGGAGCAGGTGGATGAAGAAATTGAGGTTGAAGCATATGCTTCAACTCGTCAGGTATCATCGCCACAACATCAGTTGACTATTGAAGATGTTGGAGTTGAAGAAATGGAGGAGGATATGGACATTGGATCTACCACTCCCTTGATAACAGATGAATATAGGTAAGCTGCTCACCCAAATTCTCCAATCACCACTCCCCTCACTCAATTTCCTCAGTCCCTAGCTCAGACTAGAGAAATTATGACTGGCTCTAAAGGCATCCCACTCCCCTCAAGACCATTCCTGAAGAAATTCCACATGTATCAGCTGAAGAACCTGTTGTTGAAGAACCTGCTGTTCAAACTCCTCAGGCTGAAGGCTCTATCCAGTCCACTGACACTAAAATGGTACCAATTGCGACTGCCGAAGAAATTGCTAAGTCTGATGTAATTACACATAAGAATGACTCAACTAGCTCTCCCAAGCCTATCCTTGATGTAAGGCCTCATAAAGTAAATCTCAGCCAAAGCCCTCATTGCCATACAAAGGTACTAGAAGGCCCAAGTTCAACAAAGATGTTTTCTTTGCTGAGAAGAATTTCTTCACTAGCGAATCACCATATGACTCAGCAAGAATCATGCGCAAGCGCTTTGGGACTTCAATGCAAATCAACTTCTATTCCTCATTGTTGTTTGAAAAGAACAAAGTCTTCCAGCATCATCACATTCCTCATGTGGATATGGAGTCTATTCCTTGTTTCACACCTATGCTCTATGTTCTTTATGAAGATGGGCTCCTGCCATTCTACGCTGATATCTCCGATTAGAATGAGGAGCTAATTCTTTAGTTCTATGCTACCCTGCATCTCTCTGGTGAAGCTGAAGACATCAATTCCTGGATTCTGGACTGGATGACCGAGGACACTCATTACAAAGCACCAACCTGTGAATCGCTTCAAGCTTTTCCTGTTACTCCTCCTCAGGAAAATGCTAAACGCATATATGAGGAACCTGAGCTCCCAGATCACATGATGCAAGTGCCGATGAAGCCTTTGGCAGAAGGAGAAACTCCAAGAACCACCTTCCTAGTGAAGGATATATTGTATGTACCTCGGACTATTTATCACATTATGACCAAAACTCTCAGACCTGTCAAAGGCCACAACTCTGACGAAGAAGATATTGTTGGGATCATGAAGAATCTGATATTCTATATTATCCATGGCATTCCCATTAATATTCATGACTTTTCTTGAGGACTTTGGCAAATGTTGCATAGTCACCTTTTGAGTTTGGTTTAACCGACGAAATACGCCCCCTAAAAATGTATTTGTTCAAATGAAGACTTTGAAGCTCTTCTTGAGGAAATTGAAGTGAAGATTTCCGATGACTCTGAAGACATTGAAGCGAGGAATTTGAAGCATGAAGACTTTGTTTTCATAGTTTCTTTTTCCCTTTTTGAGTCATAGGAAAATCCATACTATTAAAGGGGGTCGAGGTAATACTAAGGAAAAATTCCAAGTGATGCTCATCTCAAAACATACATATACCCATTCCTTCGAGTGAAGCGTTTGGAAATCTCTTAGAGTGCAGTCAAAGTCCTAAGTGACAGAGACGAAGTTCTTCTGGTCTCTGAGGAATTTGTTCTGACTGGGGAGTTAGGATTTCGCTAGTGTGATTTACCTATCATGAGGAAATTGACTGCCCTGAGGAAATTGAGAGTTCAAATTTCCGACCATTGTTGTGCTTTGCACCAGCTGTCCTAAGGATGTTATCCAGATAACGGTCATATCATCAGGGGCATTTATGTCTTATCATGTCGGGTTGCACCCTGGCTATAAATAGCCGCCCCCACAACCACTAGCCGGCTGGCTGCTCCGAGAGATATTGACAAGTGTCATTTAGAGCAACCCATCCTCCGGCGACGTTGAGAGATAATCTTAAGTGAGGAAAATCCCAAAACCCAGACACCCAAAACCAAAAGTGATTCACTACTGGAATCAGCAACTTTGTCGTCCGCCATGGCTGACGGCAAAGGCATGCTTTGCGGACGGCAAAGGTCTTTGCCGTCAGCCATCAGACGGCAACACGTCCGGCTGAACAAGCTCCGGTAAAGGCCACTTTGCCGTCTGCTGGCCGACGGCAAAGATGCAAAGATCTTTGCCGTCTGCCAGCAGACGGCAAAGGGCATGGACGGCACACGTGGCAGTTTAGGTCCGTTAAGGGGCTAACGGCGTGCTTTGCCGTCTGCTGGCTGACGGCAAAGATGCAAAGGTCTTTGCCGTCAGCCAGCAGACGGCAAAGCTTCCAAATAGGCCAGCCCAAAGCTCTTTGCCATCTGCCAGCAGATGGCAAAGTGCCTATATTGCCCCATTTAATTCTGTTTTTTCTTATATCAATTCATTTTCACAGAAAATCTAACACAGATATATATATATGACCAATATAGCATATCCAACACATATTACCAATAGTCATGAACACATATATATCCAACACATGTTACCAATAGTAGCAAGTTTCATCCATACATATACATAGTTTCATCAATATTACACAGTTTCATCCATAGGTAGCAAGTTTCACAAAGTCAAAACAAAAACTAAAGACAAGCACTCCATATCTGAAATTGCAAGAAATGACCTAAAACTAAATATCTATTTTCCTAAAAACTATCTTATTACTAAGATCTTCTCTGGATCTTCTTCTTTTCTTCCAACCTGCATAACAAAAACACTAAGAAAGAGAGAATGGGTTAGGAGTAGAAATGTAGCATTTCCCTTGGTGAAATGCAATGCTGTAGGAGCCATCACTTGAGGTCAAGACAATCTTAGTTAAGATCCTGATTTTCAAAGTGATCTTAATTAGAAAGCCAAATAGAGTAAACCAATACCATAGAGCCAAAGGAGAGAACCAGCCAAGGACCCAATCAAGAAGCCACCACAATTAGTAGTAAGTTAAATGCCAACACAAAGACCACTATCAGTACTAGCTCCAGGAATTAAGCCAACTAAAAACTAGTGATTAAAGCCAAGGATTAGACTTCATCACCACAATCAGTTTTGTCCAGTGACAATAGGTTCATGTCACTGTGCAACGCCAAAAACAAAGCTCCAGGAGGAGATATACATCACAACCAGCCGACCAGACCAAGTCCCAACACATCCAGCCACCAGCAGCTTAGAAGAGATAACTATCAAGGAGAGCTTGACACAGCAAGCAGCTGCTGTTAACACCACAATCACCAAAGCCACCCGTGAGGACAGCACAAAGACACACACAGTTTAGTCACACCATTCAGGCCAGTATAAATGGGGCAGCCAACCGTAGAGTAGGGTCTGTTAGACACTTGGTGTCCAAAACATCAAACAGGACTGGGCCCAAAACCATATCTGTGAGATAGTGTGAAGCAGCTAGGAGGAGCAGGCTGTCCACAAGAAGCAGGTTTACCAGAATCCACAAGACCAAGCTACAGAAGACCTCAAGGTATACTTGAGGGATTATGTGCTCAGACAGCCTGGAAGTGCCAGGGCTAGTTCATCACAGCACAGGGATAGCCACATGTAAATTAAGCCTAAGAGAGGGGGGCTCAGACCAGCATCACTGCCCAAATCAGATGTAGTATCTGTCTTATCAGTAGAAAACTAGGAAAGTAACAGCCAAAACCAAGTATAGCACCTGTTCATAGGCTATTAGAAAGAGACCAATAGGAATAGCCAAACCAAGTGGTATCTGTTCATATCAGTATTAGAAGTAAAACAACTAAGAACAAGTGAGTATCTGTTCATGAGTAAAGTAACTATAGCATAGAAGAAATAGCAGGGTAGCACCCCAAATGATTATCTGCTTTTGCAGAACACAGCACCACACTTGCACCTGGTATTTTTCTGCAATTAGGGCACTGCACCCACAAGCACAGGGGGCTAGTACCATTATAAACTGCTACTGCAAGTAATAGCAGCAGCAGCAAATAACAACAGAAGTGATAACTAATTTCCAAAGTTTAAACAGACCAATGGAAAAGAAAATGTAACACTAGAGATTCAGTTAACTGAATTAAGTAACAACTCCAGGAGCAACTACACAGAACGGAGCAGTACATGAGCATATATACTTCACAAATACACATAGATGGCCACTGACCAAAACCCTGACACAGCAAGAATCCATCACAGAGAGCTCCAACACAAGTTGATGCTCATCTACAACAGCTAACCACAGCTAATAGAGCCTCACATCCAACAAGATCAAGAGCTAGAGCTATGCATTAGAGAGATCAGAGGAGGGGAGCAAGGAGAAGCTCACCAAGAGGAGTTGTAGCCGAAGCAGGATGCAGCCACACCATCACTATGGTGTGACCAGCAGCACAACCAACACCACCACAGCACGCCGGAGCTCGCCAGAGAGCACCACAACGGCGGCGCCAGCGAGAGCACGGGCACGGAGGCGACCACCCAGGGGCACCGCAGCACGGAGGCGCCACCCAGGGGCACCACTGCGCCACGGCACATCCAGCACCGCCGGAGGATCCTCACGGCGACCGGACCATCATCGGAGCACCACGGCCGAACCACCACCAGCACCGAAATCCTAATGGGGAGAAACCGAAGGGGACGACCGCAGGAGGCAGAGAAAAGCAGATCGATGCGGAGGAATCGATAGAGCTTGTCGAGAGAAAGCAGTAGAGGGCCACGGCGTCGCCGGAGACAGCCGGAGCGGCCGGAAATCGGCCGGCGTCTCGGCGTGCTAGATCTGGGAGGGAGAGGAGACGTGACGTGACGCGGTGAGAAAGAGAGGGATGGATGTGACGAGGAGGAGTGAAGGGACTCACCTGAGTCACCGGAGGAACGCCGGAGCCACGCCGGCGACGTGGTGGCCGAAACCCTAGCCGCAGGGGAGGGTTGCGCGTGGTCGCAGGAGGACGCGCGCGTCGGATCTGGTCGGAGGGGATGGAGGAGCGGGGCGAGGGGGTCACGTGGGTGTGCTGGGCGCCGTCGAATCCCGCCGGAGCTCGCGGGTGAGGTGAGGGCCGGGAGAGAGAGAGAGGGGCGGCGGCGCGGGTGAGGTGAGGGCCGGGAGAGAGAGAGAGAGAGAGGGGGGTGGGGCGCGGGCTCCGGCCCATTTTCAGTTAGGTCACAGCTCTTTGTCGTCTGCTAGCAGACGGCAAAGAGCCTAGCTAGTGGGGTGGGGCCAGGGGGAAACAGCCGTTAAAACGGCTACTTTCTTTGCCGTCTGCTGGCGGACGGCAAAGAAGCTTTGCCGTCCGCCAGCAGACGGCAAAGAAAGTGGCCGTTAGGTTGTTCTCGTTAGTAGGCCACCCACCCTCTTTGCCTTCTGCTAGCAGACGACAAAGCTTCTATGCCGTCAGCTAGCTGACGGCAAAGAGGTGGCTGATGGCAAAGAGCTTCTTTGCCGTCAGCTAGTTCTTTGCCGTCGGTTTTCTAGAAACGGATGGCAAAGAGCTTCTTTGCCGTCCGCCAGCTGACGGCAAAGAACTAGCTGACGGCAAATTTGCTGATTCCAGTAGTGATTGAGCATCACTGAAGAGATTGTCCTATGTGGAGCCGATGCTTTTTTACCTTTGAAGACTATGTACCTTCCATACGGTTAGGCGTCATGGTCTAGAACATCCAAGAGGAAATTGTGGATTGCCGGGTGACCGACTTTGTGAAGGTTTGGAAGTCTACCTTGAAGACTTACCACAAGGAGAATACAGCAAGGACTATGTGTTCTGGGACTGTGTGTCCTCTGGTTTAAATACCAAGCCGCTCCAACCAGACATACGGCTGTCACAGTAGTTGGAAATGGTCTACCAAATCATTGTCTTCACCGAGCAAGTGGTTCTATTTCCTCAACCCTCTCATTTCTTCAGTTACTTGTTGATGAAATTGATCGTTACTATTTGAAGACTTTGGCTAAAGACTTTCTCAATTTCCTCAATCCAATTTCATCGGTCACCTTGTTTTTCGCCTGCTTATCCTTATTACTCGCTACTTGTACCCTGTGTATATATGCTTCATTTTATCACGACGATTCTGCTATTGCCATGTTATGCTTGCACTTGAGTACTTTTATCCACTGCTAGTATTTCGCCACTTAGCAAATTCCTCAAGTGTTAATTCCTCAGTGACAAATTTGTAAAAATCACCTATTCACCCCCCTCTAGTCGATAGAATGCACTTTCATATATCATTCTTTGGGACTAACCTATTGACCCAGTGCTCAGTGCCAGTTCATGTTCTTTGTGAGTTTTTCACATTTCAATACCAAATGAAGTCCAAACACGATGAAACTTTACGGTGATTTTTTCTGGACCAAAAGCGACCCTAGGAGGTTCGGGAGGAGGACAGGAGACGTACGGGAGAGCTCACAGGGCGTGCCCTGGGGATAGGGCACACCCGACGAGCTCGTGACTCCCCCATACACCATTTTCACCTAATTCGACCTCTATATATTTTCAAATATTCCCAAAGCAATAGAGAGACACCTGAAATATTTTTCCGCCGCTGCAAGCCTCTGTTATTTCGTGATCCCATTCGGAGGCCTTTTTTGGTACTCTGCGGGAGGGGAAATCAATCACGGAGGTCATCTACATCAACCTTGCTGCCTCCATGATGATGCAGGAGTAGTTCACCACACACCTACGGGTCCATGGCTAGTAGCTAGATGGCTTGTTCTCTCTATTTGATCTTCAATACCATGTTTTCCTCGATCTTCTTGGAGTTCTAGCCGATGTAATCTTCTTTTGTGGTGTGTTTGTTGGGAAACGATGAATTGTGGATTTATGATAAAATTATTCATTGAAATTAATTGAGACTTTTCTGAACTTTATCATGCATGATTATTATAGCTATGCATTTATTTTCTATCTATCCGTTTGGTTTGGCCAACTAGATCGATTTATATTTAGTGGGAGTAGTGCTTTGTAGTGGGTTCAATCTTACGGTGCTCTATATCCCAGTGATAGTAAGGAACAAGACACATACTTGTATTTTTGCCATTAAGGTTAAAATGACGAGGTCTGAACATATCGCTTGTCTTACTTTGTCTACATCATGTAATCTTGCTTAAACTGTTGCTTAGTTTGTCATGAATTTAATACCATAGATGGAGGCAGGAGTCGGTCGATTGGTGCAGTAATAGTAGTAGATGCAAAATTGTTTCGGTCTACTTGTCACGGACTTGATGCCTATATAAAAGATCATTACCATGAATAACATCATAACTATGCGCCTTTCTATCAATTGTCCAACAATAATCTGTGTGCGCAACGTATGCTATGCGTTCAAGAGAGAAGCCTCTAGTGAAAACTCTGCCACCTCGGGTCTATTTAATTATATTGCTAAAAACCAAAAATACCTTGTTGTAATTTATTTAATTTATTTTTTACTTTTCTTTTTTATATATCTATCACTATCAGAATTAATCCTTGCAAGTAACGAGTTCAAAGCGATTGACAACCCTCTTGCCTGCATTGGGTGCAAGTGTTTGCTTTTGTGTGTAGGTGTTGACAACGAGAGTTTGCGTGGTTCTCCTACTGGTTTGATAACCTTGATTCTCATCGAGGGAAATACTTATGGCTACTATATTGAATTCACCCTTCCTCTTGAGGAAAAATCCCAATGCATCTCACAAGTAGCAGAAAGAATTTTGCGCTGGTGCTGGGGAGACATCATCAAATTCTCAGCGGGTTCCTAAACACACACTATCATTTACTTGTTCACTTTCTACTTCCCTGTTAAGCTATCCTTATCTTTGACACACAAGAACAGAAAGTAAAAACAAAAATCTAAGTTATATGGATCCTCATCCTGTTTCTAATCTTTTTAGAAAATCCATTTAAGATGAATCAATTGCTAGTATGTTGAGTGCACTTGATTATCTTTATGAACTTTTGCTTGATAATCATGAATCTGGAAATTGTGATGAAGTGTTAAAAGCAATTTATAAATTTATTAATTATAGCTCCTTAAATGAAAAGCATGATTGCAATGATGTTATTATAAATTCTATTAATTACAATTGTTTTAATGATATGCAAAACTACAAGCTTGGTGATGATGGTTTTGTTATATCCACTACTCATTGTAATGATCATGATTGGGTTGATGCTTTTTATGATCTTGAAAATTTATTTAAGCCTCATGATGAATATGTTATTGATAATAATGTTTGAAATAATATTGAAAGTGGGATTGGAAGAGTGTCAACTTTAGGTAAGAATCCCTCACTTTTGGAGAGTGTTCAATCTTATGAAACTTTTGATAAACGTGGGTCTCGAGAGGTCGTGACTTTAGTTGATGATAATCCCACTGTCTTGGAAGATTAAAAATATTTTATGCAAATTGATCATGGAGAGAATATTTTATATGATAGCTATATTTTTTAATTTCATTATGATCTGACATGTAACTATTATGAGAGAGGCAAATATGGTTATAGGAATCTTCATGTCGCTAAATTACCTTTCTTTGTGTTGAAATTATTAATGCTTAATTCGTAATACTTGCATATGCTAGAGTATTCTTGTCTTTATAATTTGTTTACTTATTAAATTCCTTTGAATAGGAAGTATATTAGATTTAAATGTGTTTGTCACATGATTTATGATGTTGTCTTTGTACTTCAGTTCTTGTCTTTTATGTGAGCATCATTATTATCCCCAGCCTATCTTAATGGCTATAAAGAAAGAGCTTGTTAAGAGACAACTCAATATTTTATTTGGGAGATGACATTATTATTGCAACTGTAATGATTGTATTTTTATGTTTTAGTTAGTGTTTGTGCCAAGTAAAACCTTTGGGATGATTTGGATGATAGTAATATCGATTCTGTGAAAAAATATAAACTTTTGCGCCCAGTATTGAACTTATCTAATTTGCTGGAGTGTATTTTTGATCTGAATTTTTTACACATTATTTCTATACAAATTTCCCAGGTTTTCCTTATTTTTCATAAATGTTTGAGTTATAGAAGTACGGTTTTACTACAGATCATTAAAGACTGTTCTGTTTTAGACAGATTCTGTTTTTGCTTGCATAGTTTGCTTGTTTTAATGATGCTATGGATTATATCGGGGGGTATACGTCATGGAGAAGTTAGAATACAGTAGATATTATGCAATAATTAAATATGAACCTATTTACAACAATACCTAAAGTTTATGATATGTCTATTATACTAACGGATCTCACGATGTTTCTGTTAAGTTTTGTGTGCTGAAGTTTTCAAGTTTTGGGTGAGGCAATGATGGACGAAGGAATAAGGAGCAGCAAAACCCTATGCTTTGGGATGCCCCTGGCACCCCATGGTAATATTCAAGGAACACCCAAGCATCTAAGCTTGGGGATGCCTCGGATGACATCCCCTCTTTCGTCTACAATCTATCGGTATATCACTTGGAGCTTCATTTTTATTCATCACATGATATGAGTTTTGCTTGGAGCATTGTGTATTATAGTTCTTTTAGTATGCCACAATAATTGTTTGTTGGACACACCTTTTTGGAGAGACACATAATTATCATGATTTGTTAGAATACTCTATGTGCTTCACTTATATCTTTTGAGGTGGGCAGTTGCTCTACTTCTTCACTTATATCTTTTAGAGCACGTCGGTGGTTATATTTTATAGAAATGATTGCACTCTCATGATTCACTTAAATATTTTTGAGAGTCTAATAAATAGGAATGGCAATATGCATGTGTTATAAGACTACTCCAAAAAGGATAGGTATTCAAGCGGGTATAATATTTTTTTTCATGTAGATCACTAAATACAAAATGTATGGTTATTCATATTTATGTAGTAATATGAAAGGATATTGGTTCATGATCATTGGTTATTAGAAATATCGGTATTAAAGCTTGTTATTAACTTCTCATGTAAGTATTGGTCATGGCATGCTGATGAGGTGTGAGCATTTTTATGTGTCAAATGAAATCCATGAGTGCTATTATAATCGGGTGTGCGCGGTCGTTAACTCCTACCAACCAATTCCCTAGGGGCATGCGAGTAGTACTTTGCTTCGAGGGCAAATAGACTTTCACATAAGTATATGAGTTCTATATGACTAATGTGATCCATGGATTATACGCACTCTCACCTTTCCTGCTAACCTCTCTGGTACCGGGCATTGCCCTTTCTCATCTCAACAGTTGGTGCAAACTTCATCGGTGGATCCACACCCCATGATATGATACGCTCTATCACACATAAGCCTCCCTGTATCTTCCTCAAAACAGCCATCATACGTACCTATTATGTCATTTCCATAGACATTCTGAGATATATTTCCATGCAACTTCCATCGTTCCGTCACATGACTTGTGTGTTCATCATCGTATTGCTTTGCATGATCATGTAGATCTGACATGATATTTATGGCAAAGCCACCATTCACTATTGTTATACAAGTTACGCTAGATCATTGCACATCCAGGTACAAAGCCAGAGGGACTCATATAGAGTCATCTTTTATAGTTTTTATCGAGTTGTAAGTAAATAAAAGTGTGATGATCATCATTATTAGAGCATTGTCCCAGTGGGGAAAGGATGATGGAGACTATGATTCCCCCACAAGTAGGGATGAGACTCCGGGCAAAAAAAAGGGAGAGAGGCCAAAAGAGCCCAACAAAAAAATGAGAGAAAAGAGAGAAGGGGCAATGCTACTATATTTTTACCACACTTGTGCTTCAAAGTAGCACCATGTTCTTCATATGGAGAGTCTCCTGAGTTGTCACTCTCATATACTAGTGTGAATTTTTCATTATAGAACTTGGATTGTATATTCGGATGATGGGCTTCCTCAAATGCCCGAGGTATTCATGAGCAAGCAAGTTGGATGCACACCCACTTAGTTTCCGTTGAGCTTTCATACCTTATAGCTCTTAGTGCATCTGTTGCATGGAAATCCCTACTCCTCGCATTGGTATCAATCGATGGGCATCTCCATAGCCTATTGATACACCTAGTTGATGCGAGACTTTCTTCCTTTTTGACTTCCCTTTGATCTCTACCACCACATTCTATTCCACCTATATGATATATCCATGGCTCACGCTCATGTATTGAGTGAAATTGAAAATGTTGAAGCGCATTAGAAGTACGATCCAATTGCCTGGTTTAACACCGGGGTGCTCATGATTTATACTTATGAGGTGAAGACGGAGACATATCATTCTAATATGATTTAATGAGTTGGGTCTTATGTTTTGAAAAATTAATGATTATGATTCTTATGTTCATGGATATTATTACATTGATATCAATTACTTCTTTGTTTCTCAATATTTATACTGAAAAGAGATTACATGATACACATGCTAGGTAGCATTCAACATCAAAAATTATGTTTTTATCATTTACCTACTCGAGGACGAGCATGAATTAAGCTTGGGGATGCTGATAAATCTTCCACGTATCTATAATTTTTTATTGTTGCGTGCTATTATAATATCAATCTTGGATACTTTCTATGCAATTATATGTTATTTTATATCATTTTTTGGGACTAACCTATGAACCCAATGCCTAGTGCCAGATCATGTTTTTGTGTGTTTTTTGACTTTTCAATACGAAACGAAGTCCAAACACGATGAAACTTTACGGTGATTTTTTCTCGACCAAAAGAGAACCTAGAATGTTTGGGAGGAGGCCAGAAGACATATGGGAGAGCGACGAGCTCACTGGGCCGCCCCCTGATATCATGAGTCCCTCGTACATCGTTTTGACCTAATTCCACCTCTATATATTCTCAAATATTCCCAAACCAATGGATATACACCGAAACACTTTTTCCACCACCGCAAGCCTATGTTCTTCCGTGATCCCATCTAGAGGCCTTTTTCGGTACTCTGCCGAACGGGGAATCAATCACGGAGGCCATCTACATCAACCTTGCCGACTCCATGATGATGCAGGAGTAGTTCACCATAGACCAACGGGTCCATGGCTAGTATCTAGATGGATTCTTCTCTCACTTTGATCTTCAATACCATGTTCTCCTCGATCTTCTTGGCGTTCAATATGTTGTAATCTTGTTTTGCGGTGTGTTTGTTGGGATCTGATGAATTGTGGGTTTATGATCAGATTATTCGTTGAAAGTAATTGAGTCTTTTCTGAACTTTATTATGCATGACTGTTATAGCTTTCTATTTCTCTCTGATCTATTTGTTTGGTTTGGCCAACTAGGTCGATTTATCTTTAGTGGGAGAGGTGCTTTGTAGTGGTTTTAGTCCCGCGGTGCTTTATATCCAAGTGACACTAGGACACAAGACACGTATTTGTATTGTTGTCATTAAGGATAAAACGACAGGGTCAGAACATATGCGTGTCTTACTTTGTCTACATCATGTCATCTTGCTTAAAGCATTGCTTAGCTTGTCATGAATTTAATACCATAGATGCAGGCAGGAGTCGGTTGTTTGGTGGAGTAATAGTAGTAGATGCAGAATCATTTTGGTCTACTTGTCATTGACATGATGACTATATACATGATCATTGCCATGAATAACATCATAACTATGCAATTTTCTATCAATTGCCCAACAGTAATATGTTTACCCACCGAATGCTACGTGTTCAAGAGAGAAGCCTCTAGTGAAAACTATGGCCTCCGGGTCTATTTAATCATATTGCTAAAAGCCAAAAATACCTTGCTGCAATTTATTTACTTTCTTTTTACTTTTATTTTTTATATATATATCACTATTAGAATTAATCCTTGCAAGTAATGAGTTCAAGGGGATTGACAACCCTCTTGCCCGTGTTGGGTGCAAGTGTTTGCTTTTGTGTGTGTAGGTGATGACGACGAAAGTTTGCATGGTTCTCCTATTGGTTCGATAACCTTGGTTCTCACTGATGGAAATACTTATTGATACTATATTGCTTCACCCTTCCTCTTCGGGGAAAATCCCAATGCAGACCACAAGTAGCAGCCGACGGCCAGGGGGAGGGAACTTGCCTCCCAAGGCAAGATGGTTGCCCTCCCCTCTTGGGTTTCCCACCCCAAGCCGCATGGGCCTGAAGGAGGTTGGTGCGCCTGGCCCATTAAGGCTAGGGCGCCTCCCCTTAGCCCATGTTGGCCTTTGGGACATGGTGGAACCCTCGTGGACTTCCGTACCCCTCCGTACCCCTTCGGAACCTTCCGGAATCTTCCCGGTAAAATACCGGAAAAAACTAAACTTTTTCCAGAACCCTGCAAACAACTTTCCATATATAAATCTTTACCTCCGGACCATTCCGGACGTTCGGGATCTCATACGAGACTGCAAAAAACATTTGGTTCGTACCATTACCAATATCTCAATACTACCCTAGTGTTACCAAACATTAAGTGTGTGACCCCACGTGTTCAAGAACATGTAGACATGACTGAAACTCCTCTCTGATCAATGCCCAATAGCGGGACTGAGATGTCCATATTGACTGCTACATATTCAATCAAGATCTTTATCGGCTTGAACCACTATGTCGAGGATTCAATTAATCACGTATACAATTCCCTTTGTCCTGCCATATGTTACTTGCCCAAGATTTGATTGTCGGTATCGTCATACCTAATTCAATCTCGTTACCGGCAAGTCTCTTTACTCGTTCCGTAAAATAATATCACCATGACTAAACTCATTAGTCACATGCTTGCAAGCTACTTTGGATATCGTGTTACCGAGAGGGACCAAAGATATCTGTCCATCATACGGAGTGACAAATTCTAGTCTCAATCCATGCAACCCAACAAACACTTTCTGAGATACATGTAGAGCACCTTTATGATCACCTAGTTACGAAGTGACGTTTGGATACACACAAAGAATTCTTATGATGTCTGGGAGTTGCACAATCCCATGGTCTAAGGAACAAATACTTGACATGAAGAAAGTTGTAGTAATTGAACTAAGTTTTACGATCATTCTCCTAATGATTTGATCCCGTTATCAAATGATAACTCATGTCTATGTTTAGGAAATCTTAAATATCTTTGGTCAACGAGCTAGTCTAGTAGAGGCTTACTAGGGACACAATATTGATTTTTGTATCCACACATTTATTTAGTTTCCATTCAATAAAATTCAAGCATGGATAATAAACATTTACCATGAACAAGGAAATATGATAATAACATCTTTATTATTGCCTCTAGGGCATATTGCCAACATTTGTTTGATATATACAGGCGAAGGCATATAACGTGTGTTTGGTCAGATTGTTTTTTTGGTTCTCAAACAAAAGAAGTTCTGGCAAGTTGCACCACACAAAACATGGGTTCCATCAGTAGGGCCACAAGTTGCAACATTTTTAGCATTTTTAATGTCACATCATTTTTTACCCATTTTTCAGTTGAAGAAGCAAGGGGACCAAGTCTAAATCAATAATGAGCTGTCTTTTTTGCAGCAATGAATTTGGGGTGTTCATGGTATTCAATGCTACCACCTGGAATGGCAGACCGTTGCCAAACTGCGACCCAAAAGAGTGTTTAAGCATAAGAAGTGTATTAAGCCACAAATTGGTGGACAGTGAACACAACAAAGCCCCGTGAAAGGAGGTCTAAAGTACAAAGAGTAGGTTATTTTCCTAGGTTCCCACCATTTGTTTTAAATTTTGACCCATGTGTTCATTATAGTTGCACAGTTGATGTTATTCGGTTGCACAGTTCTTCATGTTTAGTTGCACAACTGTCTTTTTTTTCCAGTTGAACAAGTTAATTGTTTTAATTATCAATTTACCAAGAGGCACAATTTCCTTTTTCTCTTTTTCTTTCTCTTTTATTTTCTTTTATTTTTAGTACCGGGGGAAGGGTCAACTAGAGCATATGTAGAGAAAAAATTGCATAGGTTGGGTGTTGTTGTTGGTGGTAGTTGCACGTATACAACAGACATTTTGCACATTAGGTCTCATTGAAGTTGCATGAGTGACAAATATAGATTTGGCTATCTAAAATTCATTATCGTGGTGCACCATACATTGTATCTTTCTTTTGAAGTTAAGTTGCACACAATAATGTTCATTTATCCCAACACAGCTACTAATAGGGGTTGTTTTACACATAGCCAGATGATAAGTTGGTGGTAGTTGCACATCTAGAGCAGACATTTGCACATGAGTTCTCATTAAGTTGCACAATGTCAAATACAAATTTGTCTATCTAAAATTCATTCTCGCGGGGCAGCATACATACTATCTTCCACTTAAGTAGCACACAACACTATTCAAATTTCCCAATAGAGTTATAAATAGGTAGTTTTACACATAGCAGAATAATAGTCTTTTTTTGCCTCTCAACTTACGTGAATACAAATGGTATGTAGAACAAGCATAGAAAAGTTTAAAAAAGAAGTATACAAAGTGCTTTGGTGCTGGTTTCTTCGTTTCTTCATTTCTCAACCAAACAGGGAAGAATGTTTGTTTTGTCTTGTATTTTATCTTCTTTGTATCTCACCAAGTTGTCACGCCAATTTTGTAGTGCAACTCAAGGCATTGCGCTTATCTGAGTTGCAGTAGCTGGACCTATTTTTTCCTTTTTGGATGTAGCTCAAGAGCTGGATGATAGCGTTTAGTCCTGGCCCTTCCTTTTGTGGTTGACTTAGGAGGATCCCAAGGAATTGCATTTACATTGTCGTAGCTCATAGGGGGTATTTTCTCAGTGCGGTTAGCATGGCCTAATGTAGCAGGTTGTTGAGCATGATCCATAGGAGGAGGCGGTGGAGGATGACCCATCAGGGTGTCTAGTGCGGCACGACCCATTGGAGGAGGAGGTGCATTACAACCCGTGGGAGAAGGCGGTGCACCACAACCTATGGGAGGAGGTGGTGGACCATAACCAGCACAATGGAAGGAGGCGCTGCTCCACGACCAATAGGGACATTTGGAGTAGGCCCTGTAGGTGCAGGCGGGGCGCGGGGATCTTGGTTGTTGCCGCCACCGGATGGTCTTGCAGATCTAGCACCTTTTTTTCTTCTGGACTTATTCACTTGCACAATCCCTTTTCGTGTTGCATGCATGTGCTTGACAACAATGTCTTTTGCTGCGTCAAATCCACTAGAAAACATCACTAGTTTCTGGAAATTTGCATTCATGTTCACATGCCTCGTTTCCTTTTGAGATTGAGGTGGCATTACATCAGGCTATTGGCTAGTTGTTACGGGTACACTTGGGACAACAGTTGGTGTCCACCGCTACAACATGTGCTGCTATGGTATGACATCAAGCCCAATGTGTGTGAACACTTTTAGTATGTGGCAACAAAGGATGCCATCCTCTCCATTTTGCAACATTCACCAAGTAGTTCCTAGAACCATGCATCGCAATCCAATCCCCATTCAACCACAGCTCAAACAATTCTGCACCAACTTGGTATGCATTATACCTTCCAATCATCTCAAACCGTCACGGAACTTGGAGTAAAGTCTCTAGTGTACGTGTTGTAGGTCTGCTTCTATATTGAGAATGGTGACCACATTTCACCATCAAGATGTTCTGTCCTATAGTCATTCCAGCCTTCCTTGACAAGGATGTGCGTTTGTATCCTCTCGTATTGTTTCACAAATTTCAAAATTGAGTTGCGAGGGTTCACATCTCACTTTAGGACTGCGTTAAACCCCTCACTTCGTTGTGTAGACCGGAGGAACGGGAAAAACCTATGCCCAAAGTAGCATGGCACCCAAGTGGGCCGGTATTCATAAAGCTTCTCAAAGTGTGTGTGCATAATTCCCTCATATTTCATCATCAATGCAGCCCAGTTGTGCTGAAACTCATCTCGTGTGAAGGTGAAATCAACGCAAAGGTTTAAATCGTCAGATAAGCCCGGGTTCCGACCTAGCAGCCAACCAACTTTCTCTTGAGATTTTTTCATGATGTGCCATCGACAACATGGGTGCATGGTTGTCGGAAAGATGTTCTCTATGGGCTCTTTCATTGCCACATCCTGGTCCGTTATGAAGTTATCTGGTGCATTGCCATTCACAGCCTCTAGGAAAGTTGCAAACACCTAATAAAAGTTGGTCTTTATCTCTTGCCTCACAAACGTGCACCCCAACATGAAAGATTGCCCATGACGATTGATCCCAATGAATGGACCAAAAGGTATGTCGTACATATGGGTCATGTAGGTTGTGCCAAAAGACATGCGATCATGATATGCCTCGGCATAACCCTTCGGCGCCAAGCCATCCACCCCCAAAATGTTTTCAATCCTTCCTTCTAGTTCATATTTTATCTTATGGAAAAAATATGGTTCATATTTTTGAAAATCTTTAAAATGACCTCTCATCTCAATAATGTCACCCTCCATTGTTGCATCTTTACGGAAGCCTGCACAAAGGTTGGTTATTGCCTTCGTACCATGTGGGACATTTTGCTCCGAGCCTTAACTCTTTGACATGATGTGCATCATACGAGTTGCACAAAACAGTAAAGGGAGGAATAAAACTAGTTAGTTGCATTGTGTACACTGAACAGTTGCAGAGATATGAACAATACTTGCAGAACAAACATTCTGGAGTTGCCATAGAAATCCTTTTTTTCTGGTATAAAACAATTCAGCTGAAAAAAGCTATAAATAATTGTAGATATGGTGAGAATAGTTGTACAACTAACTTTCTGGAGTTGCCATAGAAATCCTTTTTAAGGTGTGAAATAATTCAGTAAGAAAAAGCTATCAACAGTTGGAGTGATTGGGACAGTAGTTGCACAACAAACTTAATGGACTTGCATAGGGGTTGGGGTACCTTTCCTCCACCACCCTCCTCCCCCACCCTTTGTACTGGGGTGAAAGGAAAACAACTACATAAGGCATCTGCTAACTAGGTGTAAATCTACCTTTTTTCAATCAACAAGTAGTTCAACCATTTTTATTTGGGGGGTAAGTTTGCACAACTAGCCAAGAATGGTTTGCACAACATACTAGATGTACTTGCACAGTTTCCTCCTTTTAGTTGCACACAGAATAAAGTAGGAACAAAAATTGTAGTGTTCTTCACGGGAGGAGAAAGGGCACATACCTGAACTCAAATTATAGTTGTATAGGATATGTAGAAACCTATTCTCTTCCGGCGGTATCCCCTTGTGGGATCACAGGTATCGGGAGAACGATGGTTTGGTGACCAAAGGACGTGTATGATCATGAACAAAGTGGGTTACCTCCCATCGTTTATCCTTAAACTTAACCAACATTTTAGCCTTACATTATGTTTGCTTTATTTATTCTCTTTTCCGCTTCTTCTTCCTCTTATTTTGATCACTCTCTTCTCCACGAAATAATTGCACTTCATCTTTTTCATCTTCTTCACCCAAAGGTTTGGGGTCTGGTACAGGATCTAACAAAGGTGGTAACTCAGCCCCTCCATCATCAACTTTTGTCTTCCTAAGCTTGTTGCAAGCAAATTGATGTTTCCCCAATAGGTTTGTATAAGCAGACCTCCTCGATGTGTTCACCTTAATAGAGAAACCCATTCTTAGGGCATATGAGTTGTAATGATCCCTAGAACCTTTTAGGCTATCAAAACACATCCCAACAAACGGCACCATTGGATGGGATCCAGCCCCATCTTCTTCCACACTATTCTGATCAATACTAACAGCCCTTGCCCTTAGTTTTGTTTCGGTAGGTCCATACACTTTGGTATCTATTTCATCTAGAGTGTTACTATCTAATTACAAAGTAACACGAACATCATTCACTGGAACATGTTTTGGATTTGGTTGCGTGAAAAACCCTAGCTGCACAAACTCAGCATCATTAACACGCAACTCGTTGAGATCGGAAGGTAACTCATTGAGCTCTATCATCCTTAAACATTGATGCAACATGAATTTTTTCACCAAAATAAGGGGAAACAAATACATCAACAATCTTTTTTGGCACTTCATTCGAAACTAATTTTCAAGGATATCAAACAACATAGATGGAAGCCAAATTAACCACAAAACAACATAAATGCAGTCATTTTTGTTTTGTTTTGGCAATTACAAGTAGTCACTTTCATTTTGCAAACATTACTTTTTAATTTGCACACAGGGACAAGAAAGTTGCACAACTACACCGAATTGGTCTTGAATGCTCAACGTTGCACACATTCTTAGTTTCTCTAACTTGCAACTTTGCACATATTAGTAATAACCTAGTGCAAGCAATCAGGTGCTTGCAGTCATACAAATTAGAAGAAGAAATAAGCTATTCGCTAGTTGCACAGAGTAGTTATAGTGGTTGTACATAGGGGTTGTACACAAGTTGCACAAAAGTAGCATATAAGTTGCACAAATAGACTTTTCATGAAATAGGTACATCTCTTTTTTCTCAAGATTTCTTGTATGTACCATGTGCAGGTCTCAGAGGGGGAGGGGGACATGAGATGGCAGATCAATGCAAGTGAACATACTAAGTCAGGTCTACCGCTACATTGAAAAGATGAAAGCAAAAACATATGGTAACTATATTTGTATAGCTAATTGTTAGGTTGCATAGTTACAACAACGGTTTGTCCTTTTTTTCACGTGTTTTTTTATCATGGTAGTGTGTGAACCCAGAACTTATTAAGACCTCTATTCTACCTATCTTATATTGAATCTATTTGTCCACTTTTATCTTGCAAAGGGTTTCTCAGTGTTTGACATAGTTGGCTGCTACAACTGTTTTAGTTGCACAAAAGCTGCTTAAAGTTGCATATCTTTTTGTTGCACAGAATTATTGCACACAGTGTGGTTATATTTGGCTGTTAGAACTAATTTAGTTGCATGAAAGCAACTTAAATTTGCGTATCGTTCATTGCACACAACTTTTGTGGATATCTTTTCTGTCTTCTTATTTTTGCACACAGTGCGCCTATAGTTGGCTGCTAGAATTTTTTCTACTTGCACGCTTCATGCAAGAAAATTAGAAGAAGCCAAGTCTGGAGGTAACTCGAATGGGCAATTGGAAAGGTGAAGAGAATTCTCACCTTGTGTTTTCTCCTCCTGGTACATTTTTCCTCTTCTCTTCTGCTTTTTCTGATATTCTTCCTCCTTCCTAAGATATCTTTCCTCTATTCCCCTCTATTTTAAGTTCTTTGGAGCCGCCATGGCTTTTCCCTAGACATGGATGATTTCACCCCTAGTGGGATCCCTCTTTCGTGGAGAAGAAGAAGATGTTGTGGTGCAGTTGGATGGATCAGAAAAAGTTATAGGGGGTGGGGAGGGGGATGGTCGCGCTGCACGCAATCCCCACGGCCAGCTGGCGTGCACAGGACCCCGTGGTTGGTGGCAACGGTTTCGGGCGGGGAGTGACTGGCCACTTTCCTTTTAAGGACGAGCGGGACCAGGTGCTTTCCTTCTTGGTCGGTCGTTTCCTATCTATCCTAGGTGCCGAATAGACACGTCATGGAAAGAAACACTCTAAATCCTCCCTCCATGCAATTCTTTCCTTTTTAACATCTCTCCTTTACCTCCCAACTACTATATATATGAAGCAAATATTGTCGTCTTCCATTTGCAGATCTACAGAGCTGAAATCGCCCCGCCACCACCTCCAGCAGAACGACATCTGTCCAGGTACAACAACACAGATGTCAATCGCTCGTATTGCTACATGCCAATGATCCTAGCTACAACGTATATATTTGTCATGGGCATTCTTTCCAATGACCCACTTTGCTTGTGTTTGCTTGTATACAAATAGAGAGCAGCACCATCATCGATGGACATGAGGTTCGGTCATGAGGCGGCAACGTCGAAGTGACGCACCCCGGCGTGGCTTGGGCCACTTCTCAGCATGGAATTCTTAAAGCCGTGCAAAGCTCACCCTTATCTGGTCAAGAACGAGTGCAACCATTACTGCTTCGAATGTGCGAGGGAGGACTATGCCGTTTGCTGCACCCTGTGTGTCGCCGCCCACCGCCAGCACCACGTCATCCAGGTACGTAACGTGCATAGGCTATAGAGCATCACGTGCGCAGCATACAATATTCATGTCTCTGGCAGGCGCTAAAGACGGAATCGGCGGCGTTGGGGATGGATGCAATTTCAGATTCAAAAGTCGTCATACCGGGAAGTAATCCGGGTGGCGGAGCTGAAGGTAGTAGCAGGCATCTCACTAGTGTAGACGTACGTCATCAACTATGATAGGTTGGTCTTCCTTAACCGGAGGTCTCTAGGGCCGCAACACGATGTCAAGTGTGTCGGCCCCGCAGGCGCATACCTAGAGTGCGGCTGGGGACTCGTGGACGCCAACTTCCGCTTCTTCTCATTGAGCTGCTAGGTACATGCATGCAGTCTATCCTCGCCTATGGTGTGCTTAGTAACCTTCCATCTTTGTAAGTTTGCGGCGATGGCACCATGTGGCTCAATACTATCACTTAACTGAAATCGATCGCTTATTTGGATGGATAGGATCTAATGTTAGAAGGTAACATAACTTTGTTGTGAAATGTAGCACCACATGCCTGGATGAATAGGGCAGTAAATGTTGTGGATGATAGGTGCCTATCTTTTTGGAAACAAATACATGTTTTGCTATATCTCATGTGCTTGAAATAAACATCGCATTAGTCACTTCTTCTAGTTCATCCTGAGCTCGCTGAAGAAGAAAGGGCCTCGCTGGAGATAACCATAGCCACACTCTCTATCTTAGGGGGAAGCGATGGCCTCACTTGGGAGGAGTCACGACCCCATTATCTATCTTAGGGGTGGGCTGATTGCAGGAGATCGCCGGTGGTTTTCTTCCATCGTGCGGGGGAGGTTGAGGGGTGGGCGGGGCGGTGAGGTGGTGCATGGTAGCTCCCGCCGGGGGTGAAGGCAGGCAGATGGGGCGGGCTGGGCTACAGGGAAGGAGAAACTGCCGTCGGGAGGGAAAAATGGTGAGAAAGAAGATGAACAATCTGCGACATGATTGAGGCCGTTGGATATTGATCTGATGGTGAGGAAAGAAAGCAGCTGATGATAACATTTTTTCAGGCACCTGCCATAGGGTTTTGCTACATCTACGTAATCATTCTAGGCAAACCTACATAAGAGATGGCTTCTCATGATTTTACTAGAAGAAAGAATTGCCTGGGCCTTACCCCGTGAAATTCAGGGGGTGAGAGAATTTGATTAGGAAGTTTTAGTAAAAGTAGGTAGGAAGGTTACGTAGGTGTAGAATTATTGCCTGTCAAATAGATGGTCCCAAGAAATACTAGATGATACCACCAGGATGCAAACCTGATTGATGGCCTTCACGCCACCCTGTTTACGATGGGTAGATCTAAAAAACCATTATGATCTCGCACACTCCAGGCTCTCCCATGTATTAGCTCGCACACGATCGATCACGCGATTCTTTTGCCCGCATTGTTCTTCTTTATCCTCATGTCGCCCCACTCCATCAGCACCAGTCGATCGCCACCCGCCTGCACCTGCCATACCATGAGTGCGTTGCCGCTCATCCTACTCGGGTTGCCCTCCCCATTCCTCTAAGGCCCTCCTTCTCCGGCACCAGGAATACCCCACACCATTCACAATGCTAAGTTCGAGAAACATTTGTGGTGATTTCATCAACATTTAAAACGTCACTTGTCTTGCTAGGCTCCGCATTATGGATGTGTGATGATGAGGTGTGTTGGTGTAGGTGTTTGTTGGTTTCACTGGATGATGTTCGAAAAAAAAGAAATGTGGAATGAAATGTGATAGCACGAGCAATACTTAGTAAAGTAGCCGTATTTCTAAATCCAAGACTCTCTACTTAGCTCACTCATTATTTTTCCAGGATGGGGATATTGTGGGAGAAGGTTTTTCTTTCAAAAGATATTGGGAAAGAACTTCACAACACACACATTCTATGCAAAAATATGATTGTATGACAAAATGCATACGAATAAACACATGGACTATCCATGCTTGAAGTTCTATATACTAGTTTTTCTCTTATTTCTGCGGATTCAGAGCCATCTCTTACTACCAAATTAGCATTTAAATGTCACCACTTATTTTGAAATGATGTATATACAAAAACCAATCAATTTATTATATACCTTTTATATATAAAAATAAAAATATTCAGTATGGGTAGACATCCACCCCAGTGATAAAAATGCATTACATTCATGGAGTAGCTTAGTTTTATCTTATCTGCTTCACTACAGGAATCAGGCACTTTGCCGTCTGCCATGGCAGATGGCAAAGGGCACAACGGCGGACGTCACAATTTTGGGCCGAACGAACTCTGGCAAAGGGGTTCTTTGCCGTATGCTTCGGCCCAGTGGACGGCAAAGATTCTTTGCTGTGAGCTTGCAGACGGCAAAGGACCTGGACGGCGTACTACCGACGGCGCCACCGTTAGGTGGCTAACGGACCCCCACCCCTTTGTCGTCTGCCGCCCGCCCCCCCTTTGCCGTCTGCCGCGGCCGCCCCCCCCCCTTTGCCGTCCGCCGCCCGCCCCCCCCCCCCCCCTTTGCCGTCTGCCACGGCCGCCCACCCCCCTTTGCCGTCTGCCGCCTGCCCCCCCCCCTTTGTCGTCTGCCGCTCGCCCCCCCTCCCCGCCCCCTTTGTCGCCAGCCGAGTCCCACGCCCCCCCTTTACCGTCTGCTCCCGACGACAAAGAGGCCATATGTCCCCAGCCTGGCTTTCCCAGGTTTCACAGGCGGCCGCCATGTGGCAGCTTTGCCGACGGTGGCCGTCGGCATAGCGGTCTTTGCCGTCCGGGGCAGATGGCAAAGAGGCTGTATTGCCGCTTTTTTTTGTTACATTCAACAATTTTCAAATAAACAATATATGATATATACATAAATATTTCACAGAATCAATGTGCAACAGCCATATATGATCAACCAACAATTATACCAAATTAAAAGTATCAAATGCCACATTGTTCGCCATATTACAATATAGGTTCATCCATACATACATATAGTCTCATCGATACATGAAAACAGAAAGTAAAGCTAGCACTACATCAAAGCATGCTGCCGTGAACTCGTCTCAAATCTGCAAAATTGGAAATAAGAAAGTTAGAAAAATAATACTAGAATTAAGAAGTAGAAGAAGATCTAGAATTAGAAGAAGATGAAGAAGATGAAGGGGCTGTTTGGTTTCAAGACACAACTAGCCACACTTTGCCACAACTCAACTTAGGCAAGTTTGACCATGTTAGGTGTGTGTTTGTTTCTTTCCACAACTAAGGCAAGATTTTTTTTATTAGCACTAAGACCCACATGTCATAGATAGAAAAAGTGTGGCAAGATTCCCTTAGGCAAGCCAAAGTGTGGCTAACTATTTGAGCACCTCAAGTAAGGCAAGTGTGGTAAAATTGTGGCTAGCCAAAGTGTGGTAAAATTGTGGCAAGCCAAATTGTGGCTAACTATTTGAGAACCTCAAGCCAAAGTGTGGCAAGCCAAAGTGTGGCAAGATTCTCTCTCTGTCTCCTCTTGTTTTTCTTCTTCTTATTGCTTATTTGTGTCATTTTAGAGCTAACCTAGGTAATTATCACATTTGTGTCATTTTGCAAGAAAATAAGCTAATTATATGGCATCTATGAGGTTACCAAGTCTATTATGTCATTTTTGAGTTAACTAAGCTTATTATGTCAGTGTGGAGGAAACAATGCTAAATATAGGTCATTTTAGAGCTAACTTAGGTACAATATGTCATTTAGGAGGCTTCGGATTATGCAAATGACGATTCTTGGCTTCGTAGTGTGCTGTCACGAAGTTTGCCGCCTCCTCAGTAATGAATGCCTCGGCCATCGATGCTTCAATTCTATGTTTATTTTTACATTTTGCTCGAAGCGTCTTCTGCATCCTCTCAGTTGCAAAGCACCAATGATTTTGCATGGCCCCCCCAATCTTGCGTCGGTTGGGAGATGAAAAATCAAATGTTGCATTGGATTAAAGAAGCCCGGTGGAAAGATCTTTTCTAACTTGCAGATCAACTCCGGCGCCAACTCTTCCAGTTCATCTAGCACGTCAGGCGATAGTTCTTTCGCACAAAGAGCGCGGAAGAAATAGCTCAGCTCTGCCAGTACTTGCCATTCATCCTCAGGGATAAAGCCACGCAACATCACCGGCATTACCCGCTCAAGCCATATGTGCCAATCATGACTCTTGAGACCAAATATTTTCAATTTGTCAAGACTCGCTCCCCTCTTTAGATTCACTGCATACCCATCGGGGAACATCAACTGCATTTTCACCCACAAGAGCATTTCCCTCATAGCTGGCCTTCCAAGATTGAACCATGCATTTGGCTTCCTCCAGTTCTTCTTTCCTTTCGGTTGTCGCATGTTTCGTAACGGTCTATCACATATTGCCTCCTGATCGACTCTAGACTTAGGGTTATCCTTTATCTTTCCATCTATGCCGAACAATGTACCAAAAAGGGCCTCGGCGATATTCTTTTTAGTGTGCATCACGTCGATGTTGTGTGGGCAAAGGAGGTCTTTAAAGTAAGGCAGATCCCACAAGCATGTCTTGTGAGTCCAGGCGTGTTTCAAATTATACCCTTTGAAATACCCTGGACGATTTGGATCTGGCTCGAGAGCGTTTATCTGATCCAGGGTCTGTTGGCCTGTCAATGCAGGTGGTGCAGAGTTTTTGACAACTCTACCTTTCATGAAATTCTTCTTGTCTTTTCTGAACTTATGGCGAGGATCCAGAAACTGTCTATGCAAGTCGAAGCAAGAATACTTGCGACCCGCCTGCAGCCAACGGAACTCAAGAGCTGCCTTGCATGTCGGGCACGGGAACCTTCCATACACACACCAGCCAATGAATAGCGCATACGCCGGCAAGTCATGCGTCGAGTACATGTACCACACATGCATTTTGAAGTTCTTTTTTGTAGCGGCGTCATATGTCTTGATCCCATTATCCCAAGCTTCTTGCAATTCATCCTTAAGCGGCTGCATGTACACATTCATATTCTTCCCCGGATAGTTGGGCCCTGGAATTATCAACATCAAGAAAATGTTCTTTCTTTTCATAATCTCTCCGGGGGGAAGATTGAGTGGAATGACAAATACGGGCCAGCAACTGTATTGGGTTGCCATCATACCAAACACATTGAACCCATCCGTGCTGATGGCGACTTGAGGATGCCTTGGATCTGCCGCTTTATCCTTATGTAATGCATCGAAGTGCTTCCACGCAAAAGCGTCTGAAGTGTGTCCCAACATCGGATTCCCATCTACATCTAGTTCGGTTCTTTTGCCCAATTTATGCCACGTCATCTGTCTGGCCGTCTCTTCGACCATGAAAAGACGTTGAAGTCTTGGTATGATTGGCATATACCGAAGAACATTAACTGGGATTTTTGTCTGACTCTTCTCACCCATACCGTTGTCTACCACAACATACCTGGAAGACTTGCAAATGGGACAATAGTTCAAGCCCGCATACTCAAGCCTAAATAAGGCACATCCATTCTCACAGGCATCTATCTTCTCATAGGGCATCTTAAGCACACGTAGGATTTTGTCCGACTGGTACAGGTTTGCTGGCAATACATGGCCTTTGGGTAGAAAGCATCCAAATATCGTCATCATCGCGTCGTAGCATTCTCTGCATAGGTTGAACTGAGCCTTCAGAGCCACTACTTGCGCGATGGCATCCAACTGACAAAGCTCAGTGTGCTCGTGGAGAGGACGTTTGGAAGACTCCAACATTTCATAGAAGTCCTTTGCAGATTCCTCCATCTCATCGTCCGAATCCCGAGCATCATCAAAGTGTTGCACCATGTCTTCGATCCTGGTACCATGCTCGTTGGTGCGACGACGAACAACCTCAGCTCTGGCACGTTGGGCAGACTCACCATGAAATCTCCACACTGTATAATCAGGCGTAAAACCCCACTTCAGCAAGTGTTTACCCATTTCATCCCGTGTCCACTTTTTATGGTTGTCGCAACGGACACAGGGGACCAGGTTATTTCCTGGCCATTTGCAAATGCGGCGCTCAGAAACCCCTTGGTTTTTGTTAACCATTCAATGGTCATTTCTTTCTGACTAGGTTGACCGGTGTACATCCAAGCACGATCACTCATCTTGCCTACCTACTAAACACACAAGAAATATATATATAATTCATCATCTATATTCATCCGTTAATCAAGTTTGTCAGTTTTATTACGTCCATGCAACCTACACGCTAATAGGTAGAGATAGGTCCTAATCCCACCCGAGTATGTGTAGGTTGGGTTCGTTTTCCCATGCTCTGCTCCGGATCCGACGCAGAATTTCGGCAGCACCTCCCCGCTATTCTCCTGATACAAGTCTCGGCAATAAGCAGAGAGGATGTGTACCCGGAGAACAATAGGGAGGCACTGACAAAATTCCACATCGGATCCGAAGCAGAGCATACGGGAAAACGAACCCAATCTACACATACTCGGGCTGTCCATGGATAACGTTGGACAATTCAAAAGGATGGCGGTTATAAATATGCAAAGACATGCATATTTATAGATGCCGCCCTTTCGAACGGGAGACGCATACTGTTCACGCATACTGATGATTGAAGACACCTATAGCTAGCAAGTTTCATCGGCACGAAGACCGCAACCGAGCAAATTAAGGGGGCCGAGGGAGGAGATGTCATTTGTGCTCACCCACGAACGCAGCAGGGGAGCTCATCCAACGCACGGGGAGGTCGTCGAACAGCAGACCCTCGCAGCGACGAAACAACTGCACATTGAAATGAAACTCGATCAACACAAATATGATGTTTTTCATAACAAAATCGGAAAATATATGACCTAACACATAATTTAAAAAACTATGACCCCATCGGCCTCTGGAAGGCCGAATAGGTGTCGGGGGTCGGGGGTTAGTTGTGTTGGGGGCGGCGTATTAACAGCTGCGCGGGGGTGTGGTGCTGTGGTGTCGCCGGGGTGTCGCTGGGGTGTCGAGAATGGGGCTCACCGGAGGGGTGTCGACGGGGGTGTCGTGTCGGGGTGTCGTGCCGGGGGTGTCGTGCCGGGGTGTCATACCGGGGTGTCGTGCCGGGGGTGTCGTGCAGGGGGCTCACCGCAGAATTCTTCTTCTTCTTCTTTTGCTTTTTCTTTTTTTCTTCTAGGTTTTTCTTTTCTTATTTTTCTTCAAGTTTTTTATTTTCTATCTAAGTTCTACTAGGTTTTTCTTCTCCTCCTCTCCTCTTTCTTCTTATTCTTCTTCTTCTTCTTCTTCTTCTTCTTCTTCTTCTTCTTCTCCTTCTCCTCTTCTTCTTCTTCTTTTCCTTCTTCTTTTCTTTTTTTTTTCTTCTAGTTTTTTATTTTCATCTTTTTCTTCTAAGTTTTTTATTTTCTACTCCCTCCGTTCCTAAATATAAGTCTTTGTAGACATTTCAATAGGAGAGTACGTACGGAGCAAAATGAATGAACCTATACTCTAAAATATGTCTATATACATCCGTATGTAGTTCAATGGTGAAATCTCTAAAAAAGACTTATATTTAGGAATGGAGGGAGTATCTAAGTTTTTCTACCTAATAAACTAATTAACTAATTCAACAGAAGAAAAAACAAAAAAACAAAAAATGTTGGTGGCCGGGGATGGGGGGCTCACCGGAGACGGCGGGGGCGGTCGGGGCGTCGGGGGGCGTTGGGGGCGTGGCGTCCGGGGGCGGGGGCGGCCGACGGCGAGGAGAGGAGGCGGCCGGATGGGGCGGGGGTGGCGGCGTTGCATCGGGGTCGGACGGGGCGTCGAGGGCGGTCGGGCCGCGGGGGACGACGGGGGCGTGGCGTCCGGTGGCGGGGGCGGGGGCGGAGGCGGCCGGACGGGGTGGAGTGGCGGCAGGGGGCGGCGAAGGCGGGGGCGGTGGGGGGCGGCGGGGGCGGGGGCGGTGGGGGGCGGCGGGGGCGTGGCGTACGGTGGCGGGGGCGGGGGCGGCGGCGGCCGGCAGTGAGGAGAGGAGGCGGCCGGGGCGGTGGGGAGACGACGGAGGCGGCCGGCGGTGGGCGTCGGGGAGAGAGGGAACTGGGAGTGGGTGATAGTGAGAGAGAGGGGCCGGGGTGGGGGCGGGTCGGCCGTTAGTACCCATTAGAGCATTCCCGTCTGCTAGCGGACGGCAAAGAGGCTAGCCTCTTTGCCGTCTGCTTTAGGACTCTTTGCCGTCCGCTAGCAGACGGCAAAGAAGTCGCCAAGTTTAACCTAGGCACCACGCGGTCAAGTGGGGCCCAGCTGTGGCTTTGCCGTCTGCTGTGCGCCTCTTTGCCGTCCACTCGCCGACGGCAAAGAGCTGACTGACGGCAAAGAAGCTCTGTGCCATCAGCCATCTATTTGCCGTCTGCCAGCTGACAGCTGACGGCAAAGACCCTCTTTGCCATCTGCCAGCCGACGGCAAAGAGCCGACAGACGGCAAATAACTGAATTCCAGTAGTGCTTGACTCTTCTAAAAAATCGTCTACCATCTTTTGGTCGTTATGACAATATGTATATCGAACGAAAAATATATTCTTTCAGTAGTTCTATTTATTAAATATATATGTATTCAATGTTGGGTTGACATCTAGAAAGTCATAAAAATGCATTTCGTCTAGCATTTGAATTTACAAATTGTTGCCTCTGTCATTGCATTTCATCTAGCATTTGAGTTTTCTTTTGATCACTAAGTACATCGGTACAACCCACATACAGGTGCGAGAGCTGAGCGCACTACGTATCTACCCAAACACATGGATGATTACAACTGAATACAAATATTTAGTGATTTTATAAGTTCTTAAGTGCTGCAAAATCTATTGACATGGAATCGCCTCCTAACTGGTCATACCCCATTCCCGGCGAGCAGAACATATTTTGACCCAAAAAATATGAATATAAGCTTTGGAGTTTCTTTGTTGTTTTTGGTCGTACCCCATTCCTCGCGAGCAGAAGTAATATGAGCTCGAAGATCCACTACCAAAGAATACATATGCAGTCTTAGGCATTTGATTGTTCGGACATGAAACTTTGCTAAACAATTTTTCTTTCTTTCATTAACTTGGACTTATCGGGGTGTATATGAGCCTCATGATCAATTATGTTTGACAAATTAGCATGCACAAGCATGGTAGTTTATATACTTCACTGATGCAAAAAATTGTTTCTTGTGGATGTCAGCTCGATGGAATTGTTTATGATCCCAATCTAATGTTCATTGTTCATCCAAGACTCAATCGGGAAGACTCGGGCTTAGAAATAGAAGAATAAGACAAGGGCGACAATTATCTACTCGGGCTTAGCAACCGTTAGCCGGGATGGATTAACTACCGCCGTCGGCCCCGGAAGCATGTCCCTGAACGGGCACCCTTCAATTGATCTTGGTTATTTTGGTTGGTTTTCACCAATTTCGACGTGGTTTTGTTTCTTCATTAACTACATTTGTTATTAGAGATTTTTTTATCTTTTACCTCTCATGGAGATGGGTAAAGACTGATATTCCAATTGGTTCAATAATGGTGAGGTAGCTACCTCTAAAATACATTATGCATGTTGTAATCTTGTAGCGATAGTGTTTGGTACTTATTTATAATATTGTGGATGCTCTATTGTAATATCTTGGTAATCTTATTTTATTGTGGATGCTATAATATTGTGTTTGATATTTCAGATAAAAAATTATTTTCACCTAAAATATTGTTTTTGTTTTTCTTCAAACAAAATTTGACCTCACTTTACTCTTTTAATTAGAATAGTCCCGTATCGCTGCTCCCCTCGCCCTCCTCCACCATATAATTTGTATGAATAAATGCTTTCAAGATGCAACAAAACTATCGAATTAACTTATATAAGTTGTCATGTAAAGTTAACAAGGGTTCTTTTGCTAAAAATATGGTCATTTGCAATGGTGCAAAAAATTTAACATATTTGATTTTTTTCTTTTTGATAGATTGTAAATAGCTACATTTTGTTACCAAAATCTACAATGAAATACTTGAGGCTGTAACTTACATGTAGGATTTAAGTTCGGACTTTTGTAAAATATTTGTTACCAAATTCTGAATAGTCTTATATCTCTGCGATTTTGTTACCAAATTCTGCTCTTCCAAAAACCACCAGTGGGGCTAAAGTGCCCCAAGATGTGATAGTTGATATGACAAACTGAACTAAACAATTGGGGACAAAATGAACGAAATAATAGTTTAGTAGGAGTGTTCTATTTTATTTTTAAATTAGTTGTATTGGGACTATAATTCTAGTGATTGATAAACCTCTTTCATTAATTGTAATACAACTAATTCACACTCTTTAGTTTAGCCAAAGAGGGGCATTCCGGAGGAGGTGTCTTCTTGTAGTACTGCTAGCTTTTGGTTGGTTACGTCTGTTGTCAACATGGTGTGTTCCATAAGTTGCATGAATAAAGGTTCATAGTCCAAACCTAGTTTTGCCTTTTTTCAATTCGATTTATTTAGCACAGGGTGATACCTCAATCTATTGGATGTAGATAAAAACATATTCTATAACGTGCTAACATGCCTCTCTTATAGGATTGCTTTTTAGACACATGCACAAGGAGCGCCCGACTTTAAATTAATAAAACAACAACGACCAACGAAACCAAGAGTTATTTCCGAAACAAAAATGAACGATATAATCAGGATACAACTTGCAACTCAAAAGTGAGCACTACACGACTAGAGATAAGACTAATTAAAAGCTAATGTGGAACTAATGGCGATGTTGATCATCTAGAGCACTTCCGCCACTGCATCACTGTCTTCCCTCTTCCCTAGAGGTCTCCACTATAGGAAAAAGAAAGCACATTTAATGATACAATTAGCTGAGTGGGAAGGAATAATTCCTTCGATTGCCATTTTGTTATTAGAGATCCATAGCGCCCAAGCCATGGGCCCAAAGATTCTTAATCTATATCTATCATCTACTACTTTAAAAAATCATTAAAAAGAATAATGTTCCCTCTCTCGTGAAAATTCGTTTTGCCCATCCGGTTCATTTGCCACTCCAATGGACAACCCTGATACATCTCCAACGTATCTATATATGAAGTATTCATGCTATATTTACATAAATTATTTATGGTTTTGGTGAACATTTATATTATCTTTATGAACTAACACATTAATCTTGTGTCGAGTGCTAGTTGCTATTTTGTGGTTGTTTTTGGCTCTCTAATTAAATCCATAGCAAACAAAGTCCAAACACGACGAAACTTTTTGATGATTTTTTCTGGAAGGAAAGAGACTCAGGAAACTTCGAGGGGGCAGGAGGGGGCACCATAAGACCCACAGGGGGCCACAAGGCGACGGGCGCACCATGGTGCCTTGTGGGGCCCCCGTGACCCCTCCTCGCGTGATTCCAACGCTAAATATTCTTATATACATACATATATATATATATATATATATATATATATATATATATATATATCCCAAAACAACCGAAATTTAACCGAGAACTTTTACTCCGCCGCTGCAAGGCTATGTTCTGAAGAGATCTCTTTTAGAGCCCTTTCTCGATGCCCTGTCGGAGGGGGGAAGCCATCACGGGAGACCATCTTCATCATCCTTGCGGCCTCCATTCTGAGGAGGGAGTAGTTCACCCTTGGGGATGATGGTATGTACCAGTAGCTATGTGTTTAATCTCTCACCCTCGTGATCTTGATAGGGCACGAATCTTGATGTACCACAAGGTTTCTTAATATAGTTGGATCAAATGGTGTTCTTCCCTCTGTATCTTTTTTGTGACGAATTGGGTCCTGCTCTTTGAAGTTCTTTATGTTGGATTGAATATTATGAATCTAAGATTTTTTTGATGCATATATTGAATAATTAACTCATGGAGATTCGATGTGACAATGGGGTTCTCTAGGTGACACTAGAGTTTATTGATGTGTATCATATGGTGTTATCGCAGTATGATCTCTAGGGCTATTCTTGACACTTAGGGGTGACTCAATAGATTGATTCGAAAGATAACTTTGAGGTAGTTTTGCTACCTACAACAATTTCATCTTATGTTCTCCTCTATAGATAGGAACTTTGGAGTGATCCTTTATCACACGTTGAGGGATTATCTTATGATTCAATAATGTTAGTGATGTTTAGAGATTGCACTAGTGAAAGTATGAACCCTAGGCCTTGTTTCTAAGCATTGATACACCGTTTTACTTGATTTTTATCACTTGTTACCTTGATGTTTTTAGTTTTTCAGATTACAAAATCCTATATCTACTATCCATACTACACTTGTATCACCATCTCTTTGACGAACTAGTGCATCTATACAATTTACCATTGTATTGGGTGTGTTGTGGACACAAGAGATTGCTTGTATTTGATTGTAGGGTTGTTTGACAGAGACCATCTTCATCCTACAACACGGATTTATAAACCTTAGGTCATCCACTTGAGATATATTTGTTGTTTTCCTACAAAACTCTATGCTTTGGAGGCCCAACAAAGTCTATAAGGATAAAGTTGTGTAGTAGCATCAAGCTATTTGTGGCGGTGTTGTCGGGGAGGTGAGTGCTTGAATATATCACTTTAAATCTTGCAATTGAATATTTTAGTTTCTTGTTTTATTCACTAGTTTGGTTTATAAAATTAAACTACAAAGAAAGGAATTGAAGTTGCATCAAATTCTTCATCTTTATGATGTCTTTCTTGAAAATGATGAATCTGAAAATTGTGATAAATTGCAACAAGAAGAACTTAACAAAATGTTTAATGTTATACCTTGATTGATAGACATCATTGCAATGTTGTTAGTATGATTTCTATGAATACCCATAATATTGATGATGATTGCACTAGTCATGATAAAATTTCTGAAAAAACGGTTTCTTATAAGTATGTCAATTATTTTGGAGAGGATAGACCTTGTGAAGACAAGCCAATTAGGGATGGTAAATTTTGTAAGAAGCATAAACATGACAAAACTAAATGGTGTCTTAAGGTAATAGATAATTATTTTAGAAAATTATGTTCTCTTCATCCCATTACTTGTGAGCTTTCTAAAATAGTTGTCCGCATGCATTTTCATGATCAAATCTTGGCCAAATATTGTAATCACATGACCCCCTTGAACATTATATTTAACATAGTCTATTTACAGGGTGTGAAGAATTGACACATAAAAATAGTTGGTTTGAAGCATTTATTTTGGATATGGAAATTAATCTAAGATAAATCTACATGTTCTGTGTGGTAAATTGCAATGAGAATGCTTATATATATCCAATTATACAAAGACAGGAAAACCAATAGAATATAAAAAGAATACAAATGAAAGGAAAAATATTTCCCAATTCCCTCCTATTGTTTATCATGATGAATTAGGTGATGACGTGCATCTCCCACTACTGCAGGATGGTCCAAAGACAACACATAAATCAGAGAGCCTTCGACGAAACTGTGTGCAATGCATTAATCGCAAACAGTATAGTTCAAGCTCCGTCGCCAATAATGTGAACTGTGTGCGATGGGTGGCCCATCAAGCACAATTCAGAAAAGAGTTGCGTGTGCGATCTGTGGCATAAAGTTGACATATATGAAATGTTTGCGATGAGGCAAAATAACAGAAACGTCTAACCAAATACGAATGTGTGCGATGTACGACATACAATTAACTCACATAAACTATTTAAGATGATTCAATATAACACAAATGATTACCTAGATCATTATGTGTGCAATATACGGCATACATGTCACTCGGATGAACTGTTTGTGATGAGATAAAATAACACAAACGGTTACCCTTAAGATGTGTGCGATAGACTGCAGACAGGTCACTCTGATGAATTGTTTGCGATGAGAAAAATTAACATAAACGGTTACCCAGATCAAGATGTGTGCGATGGACTACATACAGGTCACTCGGGTGAACTGTTTGTGATGAGCCAAAATGACACAAACGGTTGCACAGATCAAGATGTGTGTGACAGACGGCATACCGTGCGCTCGGATGAACTGTGCGCGATGAGCCAAAATAACACAAACAATTCGGCGTAACAAGATGTGTGTGATACCCAGCAAACATGTCAGTAATGTAAATTGTGTGGAAAGACTGAAAATAACACAGACAGATAATAACACAGACGATTCCTGCTAATAAGCACCTGATTCAGAAAATGATTGCACAAATTATCGTTCGTACTCCTACATAATCAACTAAACAACATAATAGCGACATTACATATCAGCAAGGTTCAGAAAACAATAAAATAGAAATAGCTACTCGTTGACGTTGTTGCGGGGCTGGCCTGTTGGTTCGACAATGTTGAAATATTGTCTGCACTCATGCAACATCCTCTCTCGGGAGGAAGGATCCACATTCGGGTCGGCGATGACCATGTCCTTGAACACTTTACAGGCCCGGCCATTCCTCTGCTCCTCCTCCATCATAGTAGCTCTGGTCTAATGGAAAAATCCATACATGGCCAAATGCGGGCATGCGACGCTCCCATGACGGATATTTTCCAAGCGGCCATAAACATTAAAGCCATAAGATGCACGCTCTGCTAGAGCGGTAGCATAATCTAATGAGGTTGCTGCCCTTACCGCGGCCAAATCCACGCGAGACACCAAGTCAATGGTGACCTCATCGGTGTGTGCTACCCTTGCGAAGGCCCAAACCGCGCGTTCCGGGTACAGAACCATGCTTGCCTGCAACAGATCTGATGCAACCTCCATCTTTTCCGCACTTGCCACCAAGGCCTCCGCACCCTCATCAGTGCGTACCGTCGCCGCCGCCGCCATGGGCTCCTGCACACGTATGAGCTGCGTCAACCCCGTGCCTTCCGCGATGTAGAGGGGGGTTCCAGATTCTGACGACATGTGTAATGTTGAGGATTTTGTGGAGGCGAGGACAGTGAGGAGAAAAATGTCAGATTTGGGGAGGCCTTGGGGGGAAAGAGACGATGGATAGCGAAGAGTGATGATACTTATTAATGTCCCTATACACGATTGTAGACAGTTACTGCATTTTTTCCGTGTGCGATTATGTGTGCACCGAAAAGAATTCAAAAACTGTGAAAATGTTGGGTATTGTGTGATCTAACGGGCACAAAGTTTAAGTAAAAGCAACGTGGGCGATAATAATAAAAGAGCATGCATTGTTGATGGAACAAGACGTGTGCTACCCAGAAACCGGCCACAACACCCCGGTGCATAAATTAATGATGTTATATGCATGTCCCGCAAACCGTATGCCATGCAGAATAGATATATCACACCCGGGTGTAGAATACGAAGCGCCTGTAATGAGTCATGCAACCACATACGGGTGTAATGTAACAAATGTGTTCCATGACTTGCCGCCCGTCGTCGCCTATGCGCTCAGCGGCTGGTCGCTGCTCATGGCCTTCTCGCCCTCCAGCCAAGGCTTCCCGCGTAAGCGCAAGCACCATCAACAGCGGTAAATTGTAAAATCCCCAATCCCCTTGCCAACATCTAGCAATAAATAACCACAATGATGGTCGGCGGGGTCGAGTCACTGATCCTCTGGCTACCTGATGACCCACAAGTATAGGGGATCAATCGTAGTCCTTTCGATAAGTAAGAGTGTCGAACCCAACGAGGAGCAGAAGGAAATGACAAGCGGTTTTCAGCAAGGTAATTTCTGTAATCCCTGAAATTGTAGGTAACAGATAGTTTGATAGCAAGATAATTGGTAACGAGAAAGTAACGGTAACGGTAAATAAGGTGCAGCAAGGTAGCCCAATCCATTTGTGGCAAAGGACAGGCCAGAATGATCTCTAGTAATAGGCAAAGTGATCTTGAGGGTACACGGGAATTTCATCTAGTCACTTTTATCATGTTGGTTTGATTCGTGTTCGCTACTTTGATAATTTGATATGTGGGTGGACCGATGCTTGGGTGTTGTTCTTACTTGAACAACCTCCCACTTATGGTTAACCCCCTCGCAAGCATCCGCAACTACGAGAAAAGTATTAAGATAAATTCTAACCATAGCATTAAATGTTTGGATCCAAATCAGCCCCTTATGAAGCAGCGCATAAACTAGGGTTTAAGCTTCTGTCACTCTAGCAACCCATCATCTAATAACTACTCCACAATGCATTCCCTTAGGCCCATGAATGGTGAAGTGTCATGTAGTCGACGTTCACATGACACCACTAAGGGAATCACTACATACATATCATCAAAATATCGAACACATATCAAATTCACATGATTACTTGCAACATGACTTCTCCCGTGACCTCAAGAACAAAAGTAACTACTCACAAATAATAATCATGCTCAAGATCAGAGGGGTATTGAATAGCATAATGGATCTGAACATATAATCTTCCACCAAATAAACCATATAGTAATCAACACTACTAGTCACCCACAGGTACCAATCTGAGGTTCCGGTACAAAGATTGATCACAAGAGATGAACTAGGGTTTGAGAGGTGATGGTGATGTTGAAGATGTTGATGAAGATTGCCCTCCCAAAGATGAGAGGGGTGTTGGTGATGACGATGGCTTCGATTTCCCCCTCCGAGAGGGAAGTTCCCCCGGCGGAATCGCTCCACCGGAGGGCAAAAGTGCTCCTGCCATAGTTCCGCCTCGAGGCGGCAGCGCTTCGTCTCGAGAGTCCTCTGATTTTTTCTAGGTCAAATGTGACTATATACCAGAAGATGGGCACCGGAGTTGGGCCGAGGAGGCCACAACCCATCAGGGCTCGCCCAGGGGGGCCTGGCGCGCCCTGGTGTGTTGTGCCCACCAAGCTTGCCCCCTCCGGTAGTTTTCTGCTCCAGTATTTTTTATTTATTCCAAAAATAATCTCCGTAAAATTTCAGCTTCATTGGAGTTGTGCAGAATAGGTATCTCTGATGTGCTTTTCTTGGGTCCAGAATAACAGCTGTCGGTATTCTCCCTCTTTGTGTAAACCTTGCATATTATGAGAGAAAAGGCATTAGAATCACTCCTTAAAGCATTATTATTTGACAAAACATAATAAATAACAGTAGGAAATCATGATGCAAAATGGACGTATCAACTCCCCCAAGCTTAGACCTCGCTTGTCCTCAAGCGAAAGCCGATATTGAAAAGCATGTCCACATGGTTTGAGAGAGAGGCGTCGATAAAAACAAAATACGGACATAGAAGCATCATGCTTATTAATATAACAGCAACAAACTCTATCATAAAATTTATTCAATACATTTTTATCATATAGCATCTTATGAACAAGTAACAATTCATCACAACATAGAAGTATGAAGCATAAACCTTATTGAAAACCAACAAACTATGTTCTTGGTCAACTTTGCAACTACAATTCATCATATTTTCAAGAAGGGTCTCATGTCAGAGCCTTTTGGCAAGTCCACATACTCAACCATCATTTAGTCTTCTATGATTGCTAACACTCACGGCATACCCATGAACAAAAAGTTTCAACCGGACACATAGGAAGATAGGGGCTTATAGTTTCGCCTCCCAACGTATTCACCTCAAGGGTGATGTCAACAATAATAACTCATGCCCACTCATATCCAACTGGATATATGTGCCTAGATATTTCCTCGCCACATGATGCTTGCAAAAAGAAAAAGTAAAAAGGAATAGGGAAGAATACTTTGACTCTTGCATAAAAGTAAATACATAAAAGTAAAAGATAGTCCCTTCGCAGAGGGAAGCAGAGGTTGTCATGCGCTTATTGGTTTGTATGCCCAATCCCTTAATGTAAAAGAACGTCACACTATATTACCCCTATGATAGCAACCTTTATTATGCAGTCCATCGCTTTTATTACTTTGCCATCATAAGTTCGTATAGCGCTCAATTTTCTCTTACACTAATTGATCAAAACACTTTTAGAAGCAATTTTTATTGCCTTATTGCACCAATGACAACTTACTTGAAGGATCTTTCTCGATCCATAGGTAGGTATGGTGGACACTCAAAGAATGAATTTGGGTTTTGGTTTTTGGATGCACAAGTAGTATCTATACCTAGTGCTGAATTTTTGGCTAGCAGAGATATTGAGCAAGCACCACATGTTGAAGGATCTATGACAATATAACTTCTATGTGGATATGAACAAACATAAATCATTACGTTGTCTTCCTTGTCCAACGTCAACAATTTTGACATATAATATTTGATGGGGGCTCACAATCATAAAAGATGTCCAAGATAGTGTATTTGCATGTGAATCTTCTCTTCCCTTATTAATTCTTTCATGAATTGCATTATTGACCAATGCTATGTTTGTCAATCTCCAATAAATTTTACTACTTACACTTTTCCTTATGTGATGTCATTACTCACCATAAGATTAGCATATGATTCTTTTCATTTGTTTCTTTTTCCTTTATTTTGATTACAACAATAAAGTAGAGAGGCAAAAACTCAAACTAAACTTTATTATATAACTCTCACTCGATTACATAGATAGATAGGCCACAAAACTAACACACGAAAATAGATCATGCTAAACTTTTATTCAACTAAAGCAAAGGGAAACTAAAGATCGAACTAAAATAGGTAAAGATGAATAAAAGTAGTGGTGATACGATACCGGGGCACCTCCCCCAAGGTTGGCTCAAGCCAAGGGGAGTGCCCATACCCGTGTGCTCAAGTCTCCTTAGGTGGTGGTGATGAAGAAGGTGGTGGTGATGATACAACCTTCTTCTTCAACTTATATTTAAGCATAAAATTTTCCTCCCTTAGATCATCATTCTCCAACTCAAGCTTTAATATATTTTTGCATAATGTCGCCTTGCTCTCCTGCAGAAAATGAGATGGGATAAATTGGACCTCAGGTTTATATCTTCTAGGGAGGCTTGACTTTTTGAATTCCACATGCATGTCTCCAGGTTGAGGTAATGGATCATCCTCTTCCTCAGAGCTATCATCTTTTATTTCTTTCTTGGTAGCGCCTTCCTCCTCCTCTAAGGTCCAGAGATAGGGGTAAATTTCCCTATAGATCTTTGGGTCTGCAACATAGTGATCAACATGGCTCTCCCCCTCTGAATCTTGAGACGACATATTTTTGGATCTGTCAGGAAAACAGCGAGAAACAAGAACAAAGGATTTTTCTGCGATGCGGTTGTCAAAATAGTAGAGGGTATATATAGAGAATTTTTATTCTCGGGAAACAAGCGTACGGAAGGAAAACGGAGTCGGGAAGGTGTCCGAGGTGGGCACAACCCACCAGGGCACGCCGAGGGGTGCCTGGCGCGCCCTAGTGTATCGTGCTCACCTCGATCACCTTCCGGTTTATTTCTTTATTTCCAAAATTTTCTAAGATTCCAAAACTGACAAAAAATATTTTTGCGGATTTTTTGGAGTCCGTTTACTTACCGTATCATGTACCTCCTATTTTTCAGAGTTCTGGAGGGTTCCAGAAGGTCTCTTTTATGTGTTCCTCCGGTGTCATGGTTTGGATAACACTGCTTTCAACGTTAATAGGCGTACCTAATATATAATGCTTAATTCGTTGTCCATTGACCACCTTCGGTTTAGTACCTTCGGCGTTGTTAATCTTGATAGCTCCAGAAACGATAAACCTCTTCGATAATATATGGTCCTTCCCATTTGGAGAGAAGCTTACCTACAAAAAATCTTAAACGAGAGTTGACCAAAATAACATAGTCTCCTTTTGAATTCCCGCTTTTGGATTCTTTTGTCATGCCATCTTTTCCCTTTTTCTTTGAATAGTTTGGCATTTTCATAGGCTTGGGTTCTCCATTCATCTAGTGAGCTAATATCAAATAGCCTCTTCTCACCGGCAAGTTTGAAATTATAGTTAAGTTCTTTAATTGCCCAAAATGGCTTATGTTCTAATTCTAGAGGCAAATGACAAGCTTTTCCATACACCATTTTGTATGGAGACATACCCATAGGATTTTTATAAGCTGTTTTATAGGCCAAAAGTGCATCATCTAATTTCTTAGACCAATTTTTACGAGACCTATTGACGGTTTTTCGTAATATTAATTTTATTTCTCTATTGCTAATCTCAACTTGACCACTAGATTGAGGATGATAGGGTGATGCAATTATATGGTTAACATCATATTTAGCAAGCATCTTACGGAAAGCACCATGAATAAAGTGTGAACCAACATCAGTCATTAAATATCTAGGGACTCCAAACCTCGGGAAGATAACCTCTTTAAGCATTTTAATGGAGGTGTGGTGATCAGCACTACTAGTTGGAATAGCTTCTACCCACTTAGTGACATAATCAACAGCAACCAAAATATGAGTGTACCTGTTAGAGGAAGGAAAAGGCCCCATATAATCGAAACCCCAAACATCAAATGGCTCAACAACAAGTGAATAATTCATAGGCATTTCCTGACGCTTACCGATATTACCAATTCTTTGACATTCATCACAAGACAAGACAAACTTACCGGTATCCTTGAAGAGAGTAGGCCAATAAAAACCAAATTGCAATACCTTGTGAACAGTTCTAGCTCCCGTATGATGTCCTCCATAAGCTTCGGAATGACATTTCCATAGGATTTATACCTGTTCATGCTCGGGTACACAGCGTCTAATAATACCATCTACTCCTTTATAAAGATGTGGGTCATCCCAAAAGTAATGTCTCAAGTCATAGATTTTTTTTCTCTTTTGTTGGTATGTGAAGCTAGGTGGTATATATTTAGCGACAATGTAGTTAGCATAATCAGCATACCAAGGGTTGTTTTGTGAAACACTTATTGCAGCTAAATGTTCGTCAGGGAAACTATCATCAATAGGTAGTGGGTCATCAAGAATATTTTCTAACCTAGACAAGTTATCAGCTACTGGGTTCTCAACTCCTTTCCTATCAAAGATGTGTAAGTCAAATTCTTGAAGCCAGAGAACCCATCTAATGAGTCTAGGTTAAGCATCTTTCTTTTCCATAAGGTATTTTATAGCAGCATGATCGGTGTGAACAATAACTTTGGAATCAACAATATAGGATCTAAATTTATCACAGGCAAACACAACTGCTAAAAATTCCTTCTCAGTAGTAGCATAGTTTCGTTGGGCACTGTCTAGAGTTTTACTAGTATAATGGATAACATTCAATTTCTTACACTACTGCAGGATGCTGCTAACGCGACACTGCAATCAGAGACCCTTCGACGAAACTGTGTGCGATGCATGAATCGCAAACGGTATAGTTCAAGCTCCGTCACCAATGACACGAACTGTGTGCGATGTAGGATCCATCAAATACGATTCAGAAAATATTTGCGTGTGCGATCTACGGCAGACAGTTGACTTTTAAGAACTATTTGTGATGAGGCGAAATGGCACACACGGTTAATCAAATATAGATGTGTGTGATGTACGGCATATAGGTCCCTCATATGAATTGTTTGCGATGATACGTAAGAACACAAACGGTGCAGCGTAACAAGGTGTGTGTGATAGGCTGCAAACAGTTCGATAATCAGAACTGTGTGCTATAATTCTAGACAACGTATACGATTTGTTGTTCTGAATTGTGTGCTCGACATGGCACACAATTCAAGAAACCAAATGTGTGCGATATTGTGAATGATCACTGACGAATTTGTATTCTTAACCGTTTGCAATGAGATCGAGAAGGTAGACAGAGTTAAGGAATAAATATGAGCAAACGACAACAGGTTTAAGGATTACGGTCTGTTTTACTTCTTCTTGTTGTTAGATGGCCCCGCGCCATCGTCTTGACGTGGACGCTTCTTGCCGCTAACCACTGGATTTTCATCGCCATCGTCGTTGATATCCTCGTCGTCGTTCTCCTTGTTCGACCATTCCTCCTCCTCATCATCGTCGTCGTCTTCTTCGTCCTTTGGAGGCTCCTCGGCGTCCTCCTCCTTGTCCGAACATTCCTACTCCTCATCATCATTTTCGTCTTCTTCGTCCTTCGGTGGCTCCTCGTCCGTCTGGTCATCATCTGATGACTCCGGCGGCGGCGGCCCCTCCATGAGCCGGATAAAATGGAGGTCAGGGCTTGATGCCGGACTCATGGAAGACGAGCACGATGATTCTGTGGTTGACCCCAGACTGGAGGAACTGTCGTCCTCGCTATCGCTCGACATTGCAGAGTGCGTGGAAGTGTAGAGTGGCCGGCCGGGACGATGAAGATGGTGGCAACTGAAGCGCGGTGTGAAGACAAGAGGAATGGCTATTGAAGCGGGGGATTGACGGATTATATTGGCGCCTTGGCAGGCGGTTAGAATTCCGATATAATCAACCGCAATTGTGTGCACCCGGTCTGTCGCTCTAAATTCCCGCTATTGTGCAGTTCTCAATATGCCAAATGTTTCACATGTGTACATTTTAGGAGTTCACACGGTTCGCTAGATGCATTGTTTAACTACACACACGCCTATATGAAACACAACGGGTGTGAAATAGTAAGCATTTAACATAGGACAGTTGGTAAGCAATAGATGAGTTCTGCTTATTGATGTAGCGACTAATAATCAAACAAAACCCCTAATGATCATTGCAAATAGCGCATAGAAGATGGCTAATGCTGCAACTACAACTACACATGCTAGTTCCTTCTTGTCTCTTGCTTTCATCTGTTGCCTCTGATTGATTCTTTCTTGCTTCATCGTAGTGATTGTACACTCCAGATTAGGCAGTTTCTTCTTCAGCTTTACGTTATCTTCTGCAAGCTTGGTGATAACACTCCGAGCCCTACCATGCCATTCATCATCCAGCCAGTTAACAAAGGCACAAGCCTCATATCCCTGCGAATGTTAAATAATCAGGATGAGTGGGGGCATTAACTGAACTTAAGGGATGAACTTATCACTAACCTCTAAGGGGCAACCGAGAAACCATCTGCCAATGTCGAATCCCTCCATGCATACACGTCGAGCGGGAGTGTGTCCGTGCACACAACTCAGCTTTTGGTACTTCTCAGAGGCGCAAAACTCGGAATCGAACTCATGTTGTGGGAGTCTACTGGAGTCAAACTCTGGATCTGGCATTTGATCGATTTCCTGTGTGTGTCATGCTAAAAAGATGAGGAATGATTGGGACCTGAGAAGACGATTCGGATCTGTAGTACACCGGCCTCCTGGTGACCTTAGGCAAGTGCTCGGCGGTGACCGCCGTCGTGGTTGCGCCGCCAATGGCGCTGCCAAGAGCGACTGCACGAAATGGTGCAGCTGCACTGAAACCATCAGCACCACTGGTCCGCATTTCCCCAATGTCAGATCCATGCTAGGGAATTTGGGAGCTAGGGATTTTGAAGCTATTTAGGGATTTGGGGAAGACGGGGAAACTATGGGGATCTGATGATAACGGTCGGGTGAACTATTTATCCCATTCTGTTGTATATGGCACACAGTTTCCCAAATCAAATCGTGTGAGATAGAACGTGCGTGATACACGGTTTTCGTAACATGACCGTTTGTGATGTGCTTCCTGGTACATATGGGTGCGGTAAACAGCCGCTCTCCGGAACCCCCCCCCCCCCAAAAAACGTTATGCTCATAGAGATGTCGGCGGCGACAGAGGCAGCGGGTGACGGATAGGAGGTCAATCCGGTGTCGGCGTTATAGGGAGTCCATCCTCGGCCGGTCGGCGATGGCGGCATTACAGGAGGTCAATCCTCGGTCGGCGGTGGGAGCGTGATAGGAGGTCTATCCTCGGTCGGCGGCGGGAGATATAGGAGGAGGTCAATCCTCGTGGTCCGCTCCGACATGACTGGAGCACGTCCCTCGCGGTCGTAGGCGGGATAATGGAGCCCGGACTACAGGCAGGTGCCCTGCTAAGCTCTGCTCCTCGACCCTCCTATCTCGCCGTGCCGCTGCTAATTAATTAAGGTATTAAATTCATATAATGGCAGTACCGACGATGCGTATAAATTGACTGGTTGATTAGTGTCATTGCACGGCTGGATAACATTATGCAGCGCCCTCCATAAATTATGAAAATAAAATCTTCTGATTTATTCACCCATCTAATGGATGCAACGTGTGCAGATGGAACGATCTGAATGGGTGGGGGATCGGTCAAGCTCAAGGTATAGGGATGGCGTGAAGGAGTTCATGGCTTTGGCTGAACGGACAAAGTAGAGAATTTGCAAACAATATTACGTCCTCTGTCCATGCAAGGATTGTGGCAATACGATGTCTTTTCCAATTGATGAGGTCGAGTTACACTTATACAAAAGGGGATTCATGGGTGGATACACAAGATGGACTAAACATGGAGAAGAGCCGATTATGGATGAATGTAATAACCTGCCAGTCGGCGAGGTGCCAAACCCCGATCAGGGTCGCATGGGTGATGAATTTAACCTCGGGGCTCAGACGTCAAGCTACAGACAAAAGACTGGCATGCCAAAAAACCCAAAGAAAAACCAAGAGTGTGAAGCAGACAACACCGACCTTGATGATATGCCAGATTTTTCTGCTATGAATGCAGATTTCCAGGGCCCAGCGAAAGATTTAGCCGGGTACAAGGAGCTGCCAAGCATTGCTGCGGCCTCCAAGAAAGATTTGTGTCCAGGTTGCAAAAAGAAACATTCCAAGTTGAGTGTCACACTGGCGCTTCTCAGATTTAAAGCAGAAAGCGGTCTATGAAACAAGGCCTTCACATAGTTGTTGAGTCTTTTCAAAGACATTCTTCCAGAAGATAGTGTGCTCCCCAAAAGCATGAACGAAGCAAAGAAAATTGTTTGTCCATTGGAACTTGAAGTCCAGAAGATACACGCTTGTGTGAATGATTGTATGTTGTACCGCGGTGATTACAAAGATTTGCGTTCATGCCGCATATGCAAGCATGCACGATACAAGCACAGGAGAGCACAGGACAAGTACAAATTGGACGAAGCGATCAAGACAGGAATCCCGTTCAAGGTTGTTTGGTACTTACCTATAATTCCAAGGTTGAGGCGTTTGTTTGCAAACCCTAGAGAGGCAAAGAGGTTGCGGTGGCACCATGATGAGCGAACTGTGGATAAGTATATGAGGCACCCGAAAGACGAGGCTCAGTGGGAACAAATCGCTGAAAGGTTTAAAGATTTTGCAAAGGATCCTGGAAATATATGGCTAGGGGAGTGTACTGATGGATTTAATCCATTTGGCGATATGAACACCAAACACAGCACTTGGTCGGTGCTTCTGTGCATATATATAACCTTCCTCCTTGGTTGTGTATGAAGAAAAAATACATCATGATGTCGATGATTATCCAAGGCCCGAAGCAACCTGGAAATGATATCGACATTTACTTTGAGCTACTGGTAGAAGAACTGAAGACATTGTGGACGTCTAGTGTGAACTCTTATGATGCCAACGCAAAGGAGTTTTTCCGGCTACATGCATTGCTGCTGCACACCATTCAAGATATGCCGGCATTAGGCAACAGTTCGGGGTAGAAAACAAAGGGACCAGTAGGATGTGTCACATGCATGGATAGGACCGAGAGTAGATCTCTTTCCAACTCGCGCAAAACCGTGTATTTGCGTCATCGTAGGTTCTTAAGGAGAAATCACCCTTACCGAAAAATGACTATTGAATTTGATGGTACGGTAGAGAAAGGAACGGGCCCAAGACCCTATGATGGGAAAGAAGTCCACAACATGGTTAAAGGAATTAATGTTGTGCTTGGCAAGGGATCCGGTTCGACGTCAAAAATAACACCCAGGGACCAAGTGTTTAAGAAGAAATCAGTGTTTTGGGAATTACCTTACTGGGAGTTCCTAAGTGTACGTCATTGCATTGATGTCATGCGCGTAGAGAAGAATGTCTGTGAAAGCATCATTGGTACTCTGCTCAAGATTAAAGGCAAAAGAAAGGATGGTGACGGTGCACGACTCGATATGCTTGGTGATCAATCACAACGCATGGATGAAGCAGAAGATGATGACAAATTGCTCCACCAACACCAGAGTTACAATTTAACTGCAGCAGAAGTAAAAGAGTTCTTCGCATTTTTGTTGTCAATTAAGACACCCTCTTCCTACTCCGCAAACATCAGAAGTCTCGTGGATGACAGCTTAGGTAAAAAGAAGTTGTCTCACATGAAGTCACATGATTGCCACGTAATGTTGACACAAATCCTCCCGGTGGCCATAAGGAATATGATGGACACATACATAAGAAACACATTGATTGATCTCTGTGATTTCTTCAACAAACTATGGCAGAAGGTGGTAGATGTTGAAGAGCTGGATAATATGCAAGCTGATATTGCAAGGATATTGTCAAACTTAGAGATGTTCTTCCCACCGTCATTCTTTGATGTCATGGTCCATCTCATCGTGCACCTTGTGGACGAGATAAAGTATTGTGGTCCTGTGTTTCTTCGCAACATGTATCCCTTCGAGCGGTACATGGGAATATTGAAGCGCTATTGTCGGAACCGATGTCATCCAGAGGCAAGCATCCTACAAGGTTATACCGCGGAGGAGGTGGTTGAGTTTTGCACCGAATACATGAAACTTAGACCTATAGGTGTGCCCCTCTCTCGCCATGAGGGAAGGCTGGCTGGTAAGCCGGTCCTTGCTGGCAATAAGACTCTTGCACCTAGAGATATGTACGATCAAGCCCATTTGACGGTACTGTTAACAGCCCGGTACTCGACGTTTATGCTGCAGAACACATGGAGGAGATACGACAAAGCAACTTACCCAATGTGCTGCCACCAGCTGCCGAGACAAATGCACACAATAGGGACTATATAAGATGGCTGAAGGATCGTTTGGCAAACGGACCCCAAGAAGACCTTGCAACGTGGTTGGCACAAAAGCCATCAATGACGATTATGAAGTACCAAGCATACGACATAAATGGCAACACGTTCTACACTGAGGAACGTGATGCTAAGACCTCGTATCAGAACAACTCTGTTCGAATAGAATGACTAACTTTAGAGGAAGGTGATAAACAGGTGCACTATGGAACCATTGAAGAGATTTGGGAGCTTTACTATGTGGAAATGAAGGTGGCATTATTCAAGTGCAGATGGGTCCCTTTTAGTAGCGTAAAGGTTGATGCTTGCAGCAGGAAGACATATGTTGACCGCAGAGTTATGGCATATTACAAGGACCCATTTATTCTTGCCAATGATGCTACCCAGATTTTCTTTGTGCCAGACCTCTAGCATACGCACTGCCATGTAGTGATGTATGGGAAGACGAGGGTACTAGGCATCGAGAAAGTTGGTGATGAGGAGGAGTACAATCAATATGATGAGTTGCCACCTCAAGGGTCACGCGAAATAACAGAGGAGAAGCGTAAAATCATCAAAAATCCTAAGTTCATTAGGGGTCAACCTAATGATCGCGATCACAACATGTACATGGGAATTGATTTAAAATAGTAGTTATTATGTCAACCGTACTGAATTGTTGCATGTACTAAATTGTGAGGGATATGTACTGAGTTCGTTCTATTATAAGTTTAGCATGTACTGTATTGCGAGGTATGCATGGCCTTATGTTCATCTGGATTAATATGTTGTCATCTGTAGCAATGAATTTGAAATGTTCATGATAATTTACTTTATAGGTAGAACAATCAGTTCATCTCACTCCGGTACGTACGAACTGAACATGCGCAGTTTGGTTTACACATAGCACACGGTTTGTTAACTAGAACAGTGTGCTTTCTAAACCGCGGCCTATGAAACCTAGTGCGCGCAACGTGAGTCCTGCTTTCTGATTGGACAAAACCCAAACCACACGGATCGTGCGTCTACAATTTAAGATTCACCCAGATCGAACGGCGGTCCTTATACCTCTCGTCAACAATCGCTGTTGTAGTTGGGATTTGGGTTGTATGCAATAAATGCCCCGTAAATGATAAAAAATGCTGAAAAATATCGAACGAGCCCAAAAATGCGCCAGAAAATCAACCTTGGCGTATAATTATGATTGACTACCGTGGGATAAAATTTGGACGAGAGGCGATGAAGACACCGTCGATTGGAGTTCGATTTCCCACTTCTCCCCTTGGAACTATGATCCTTCTACTCAGATGCCATGGTTTCCAATTAGCGATCATTGTAGCTTGTGCCAAATTTTACCAAATTTTTTCCATGGTGTCTTGAGATCACGCCACGATGACACACCAATTTTCGTGATTTTCTGAGTCCGTCAGTATTTCCTGTAATTAAATTACTGACATTTATTTAGGTGGACACATGTCCCGTCCGAAATGCTTCACAATTCTTCTCATTCGTTGCACAATGAAGAAAACCACGCAAAGTGACACACAAATAATTTGTAAGAGATTCTCTGCCACCATCCACACGTAATTCATGTTGTGATGTTTTATTTGTAAGAACTAATTAACATGGTAACTGCAAAAATATGACTTAGATATAGCAAACGAGACATGTAATCCACCAGAAGATAATTATTAGGAGTACAATGATGTTTGCATACCATGGAAAAAACCAAGGTGAAAGCATGAGATTGACACCGATTGGAGTCCGAAATGCCAACTCTACTTTTCGTAACCATATGATCCTTTGTGCGAGATGCATTCGTTTTCAAAGGGCAGGCCATCACAACTTCCGCCACACATTACCAATTTTTTCACACGGGGTCTTCACATCATGCCACGGTGACACACCCATTTTTGTAATATTCGTAATACATCTGCATTTCCTCCAATTAAATTACTAACAAGCCCCATGTTGGTGGAAAAAATGTCTTCAAATTAGCAAACAAGTCATGAAATGCGGCCGGAAATCAATACATGGGCTAATAGTTGATTGTCTTCGGATGAAAATAATTCGAGGCGAAATGATGTATACCAAATTCATTTGAAATGAAAATTTGACTGTTCTGCATGGACAAATAGCACACGGTTCGTTAACTAGAACCGTGTGCTTTCTAAACCGCGGCCTATGAAACCTAGTGCGCGCAACGTGAGTCCTGCTTTCTGATTGGACAAAACCCAAACCACACGGATCGTGCGTCTACACCGTAGGATTCACCCAGATCGAACGGCGGTCCTTATACCTCTCGTCAACAATTGCTGTTGTAGTTGGGATTTGGTTTGTATGCAATAAATGCCCCGTAAATGATAAAAAATGCTGAAAAATATCTAGCGAGCCCAAAAATGCGCAAGAAAATCAACCCTGGCGTATAATTATGATTGACTACCATGGGATAAAATTTGGAGGAGAGGGGATGAAGACACCGTCGATTGGAGTTCGATTTGCCACTTCTCCCTTTGGAACTATGATCCTTCTACTCATATGCCATGGTTTCCAATTAGCGATCATTGTAGCTTGTGCCAAATTTTACCAAATTTTTTCCACGGTGTCTCAAGATCACGCCCGATGACACACCGATTTTTGTGATTTTCCGAGTCCGCGTGCATTTCCTGTAATTACATTACTGACATTTATTTAGGTGGACACATGTCTCATCTGAAATGCTTGACAATTCTTCTCATTTGTTGTACAATGACGAAAAGCACGCAAAGTGACACACAAATGATTTGTAAGAGATTCTTTGCCACCATCCACACGTAATTCATGTTGTGATGTTTTATTTGTAAGAACTAATTAACATGGTAACTGCAAAAATATGACTTAGATATAGCAAACGAGACATGTAATCCACCAGAAGATCAATATTAGGAGTACAATGATGTTGGCATACCATGGAAAAAACCAAGGCGAAAGGATGAGATTGACACCGATTGGAGTCCGAAATGCCAACTCTACTTTTCGTAAACCATATGATCCTTTGTGCGAGATGCATTCGTTTTCAAAGGGCAAGCCATCACAACTTCCGCCAGACATTACCAATTTTCTCGCACGGGGTCTTCACATAATGCCATGGTGACACACCTATTTTTTGTAATATTCGTAATACATCTGCATTTCCTCCAATTAAATTACTAACAAGCCCCATGTTGGTGGAAAAAATGTCTTCAAATTAGCAAACAAGTCATGAAATGCGGCCGAAAATCAATACATGGGCTAATAGTTGATTGTCTGCGGATGAAAATAATTCGAGGCAAATGATGGTGTCCCAAATTCATTAGAAATGAAAATTTGACTGTTCTGCATGGACAAATAGCACACGGTTCGTTAACTAGAACCGTGTGCTTTCTTAACCGCGGCCTATGAAACCTAGTGCGTGCAACGTGAGTCCTGCTTTCTGATTGGACAAAACCCAAACCACACGGATCGTGCGTTTGCACCATAGGATTCACCCAGATCGAACGGCGGTCCTTATACCTCTCGTCAACAATCGCTGTTGTAGTTGGGATTTGGTTTGTATGCAATAAATGCCCCGTAAGTGATAAAAAATGCTAAAAAATATTGAACAAGCCCAAAAATGCGCCAGAAAATCAACCCTAGCGTATAATTATGATTGACTACCATGGGACAAAATTTGGAGGAGAGGCGATGAAGACACCGTCGATTGGAGTTCGATTTGCCACTTCTCCCCTTGGAACTATGATCCTTCTACTCAGATGCCATGGTTTCCAATTAGCGATCATTGTAGCTTGTGCCAAATTTTACCAATTTTTTTGCACGGTGACTCGAGATCACGCCATGATGACACACCGATTTTCGTGATTTTCTGAGTCCGTCTGCATTTCCCGTAATTAAATTACTGACATTTATTTAGGTGGACACATGTCCCATCTGAAATGCCTGACAATTCTTCTCATTCGTTGCACAATGACAAAAACCACGCAAAGTGACACACAAATAATTTGTAAGAGATTCTTTGCCACCATCCACATGTAATTCATGTTGTGATGTTTTATTTGTAAGAACTAATTAACATGGTAACTGCAAAAATATGACTTAGATATAGCAAACGAGACATGTAATCCACCAGAAGATCAATATTAGGAGTACAATGATGTTTGCATACCATGGAAAAAACCAAGGCGAAAGGATGAGATTGACACCGATTGGAGTCCGAAATGCCAACTCTACTTTTCGTAAACCATATGATCCTTTGTGCGTGATGCATTCGTTTTCAAAGGGCAGGCCATCACAACTTCCGCTAGACATTACCAATTTTCTTTCACGGGGTCTTCACATCATGCCATGGTGACACGCCTATTTTTGTAATATTCGTAATACATATGCATTTTCTCTAATTAAATTACTAACAAGCCCCATGTTGGTGGAAAAAATGTCTTCAAATTAGCAAACAAGTCATGAAATGCGGCCGGAAATCAATACATGGGCTAATAGTTGATTGTCTGCGGATGAAAATAATTCGAGGCGAAATGATGGTGTCCCAAATTCATTTGAAATGAAAATTTGACTGTTCTGCATGGACAAATAGCACACGGTTCGTTAACTAGAACCGTGTGCTTTCTAAACCATGGCCTATGAAACCTAGTGCGCGCAACGTGAGGCCTGCTTTCTGATTGGACAAAACCCAAACCACACGGATCATGCGTCTGCACCGTAGGATTCACCCAGATCGAACGGCGGTCCTTATACCTCTTGTCAACAATCGCTGTTGTAGTTGGGATTTGGTTTGTATGCAGTAAATGCCCCGTAAATGATAAAAAATGCCTTAAATATAGCGGGCGAGCCTAGAAATGTGCCAGAAAATCAATATTGGGGTACAACGATAGTTGCGGACTGTGGGAAAAATTTCGAGACAAAACGACGAGGTCACGTCTACATTTCAAAGTTTTCAGGTTTTCATTTCGAACAGATTTGTGTTGCTTGTGCACACGGGTTACTATATGAAACAGTTTGCAAAGTTTTTTCCGCGGGCGCAGGGCGATCTTTTTTCACCCTTTTCACCGAAGCCGCCAACATGCCCCCCTCCCCTCAAACCCACGCCCTCCCCCGTTTCGCTCATTTTTCCGCGTATTCTACACAAACTCCATCGACAGCTAGCTCCCTCCCCCTCCCGTCCCCCAGATCCACACCAGAACCCTTTCCAGCCCCGTCGTGCTCAACCCAGCCGTGTACCCGCTTCCCAGCGTCAACCCTACCCTTCACTGCCGCTCCGAACACGTGGTTGTCCACGCCTCGCCTTCTTCATTTGCTCGCTAGCCGCCGTCGAGCATATCGATCCTGTACCCTCGCCTCTCCTGCCGGATTTGCACAGAAAAAAACGGTGAGTTGTTGCCATTCATCGCGGTGAGGTCTATTATGTTGCGACCCCTTTTCCTATTTGGTTCGGTTTGTCCCCAAAATGATTATAAAATAATGGTGATCGTATTTATGTTCATCATCTACCTTCTAACATATAAGCCATATTTGTTCCAATTAATTATTGTCGAATTACATATCATGTGCGCACGAGTCACACTAAATGAACAGATTAGCCGTACATTTCCAAATGATCACATGCCATGTTTAGACAGCTAGCTTCCAAGCTGTTACATTTTTTATGATTATCACCCTTTTCTGAATTTCGCATGTATACTCTGTAGATGTCTATTAGCAGCGACGACAGTCATACTTCTGGCGATGTATCTTCATCTGAGTCTGAAGCCGACATGTCTACAACAGATGATCGTGTACCAAGAAATGATGAACGGGATAGAGCTGCCACAATCACCCATCCGGTCAAGAGACGGAAGAGTGCTCCAAGAAAGCCCACACACTAGCCTAAAGGTGTATACGAAGTAACTAGCATCGATTTGAAGTCTTGGGCTCCAACTAAACCTGATAAATCACGCACGAGGTTCAGGAGTGTGTGTGGATTTGTTGGCAGGGCAAGGCTCAACATTAATCTGCCATGGTTTCGGAAGGCTGGTACAGAAACACGGCATAGGATAGTCCGTGAGATCATGGCGCACTTCAATGTTCTTGAGGAGTGGAGAGAGCAGGTGGAACACGCTGCACTGAAGAAGGCCAGGGATGCTTGGAGAAACTGGAAGCATGTGTTGTACAAGAAGTTCTTGAGTCAAGGCAAGGACCCAATCCCCTCGTACCCCCAAATCACAAAGGAAGATTGGACAGAATTCAAAAGGGCCAGGGCCAGTGAAGATTGGACAGAATGCAATCGGAACTTCAAAAGAACAACACACACACCCACCGTATGGGTGTGGCAGGATACTATGGCATGAAACCGATATGGGAGCAGGAGGACAAAGAAGCAGTAGCTGTGGGTGGCAAACCGGCCTTCAGTGAAATTAGGGGCACTCGTGTTAGGGACTACTTGCGGGCACGTGAGAGGCATGGAGATGGTTCTTATTACTTTGAAAACTCAGTAGATCAAGAACTGTATGATGTGATGGCAAAGGCTTCCAAAAACACTGGAAGGGTGTACAGGAACTCAGGGCCATGTGACATTCTGTCCGAGGCTCTGACTACCAAAGAGCCCCCTGGCCGTGCTAGGGGTATTGGTGTCAATGTCCCACACAAGAGGGCTTTATCACTAAGCAAAGAAGAGAGGCTCAACATGAAAAAAGCTAGGAGTGATTATAGGCAGAGAGACTTGTGCGAAAAGATCAAGAGGGACATGTATCATGTAGTTCGGAAGGAAGTTGAGGAGTCATATATGCAGGAGAAGACACTAATGCTGAGAGATAGCTGGGAGACGCAAAGGGGTGTCGGCATGGATGATGCCACCTATTGTATGGCAACACCGCACAAGAGTAGCTATGCATCAGCTGACCCCAGCAACAATGATGCTGCAGCTAGACATGATGGTGCTATATCTGATCTATATGGACAGGGGGAGAGAGTGAGAGCCGTGCTTACACATTATGATGGTTCTTTAAAATGTGCAACAGCGTGGGTTTACAACCCTGACTTTGAAGGGGGCCGCTTGTTGGACAATGTGCCATTGAAGGAGGGTTGTGTGAAGTGCTACGTGACTGAAATAAAGCTTGGATTCAATGAATTTCCCCTGAAGAATGTCCTTCAGGACCCTGATGAGCAGAGGACCTTGCAAGAAACACGGTTAAATCATATCCAGTGGCCACGGAAATAAATATACTTCCTGGATGAGCCCCCTCCAGCCCCTCAAAAGCAACCAATGTCGCCCACGAACCGGTGACTGTCATCTCGCCATAGCAGATCTTGTGTGATTCCCCTGATGAACATACTCTTGGGAATCAGATGCCCGAGGCATCAACCTGTGATCAGCCCGGCCGACTTCCTGCCATAGATGCCAGGTCATCGTCCCATTCTGAGCAGCCTGTGGCAAGGCCTACAATTGCTGAAGACGTATCATCGGTTCAGATGCCGGCCACTGAAGCAGAAAGTGCACACACATCGACACTGCATGCTCACCAGATAAACCCGATCGAACCGCGTGCTAAGGAGTCTGAATGTCTGGAACCGCCTGCTAAGAACGCCGAAAGTCCGGGACCGCCTGCTAAGCACTCCGAAAGTCAGGAACCACCTGCTCATCAGTCCAGTGGTTTGTAGCAGCCTGATAAGCATACCGATGTGTCGGCACTTCCTGCTCAGCAAACCAACACGCTGTCACAGCCGCATCAACACACCGACACGTTGGCACCAGCTTCAACGGGTGCTCATCAGTCCGTCGACTCTGACACTACAGCTCAGCAGTCCGCCACAGCGGCATCATCTGTTCAGCAGTCCATCGTACCTTCACACGCTTCTCAGCAGCATGTCGTTGATGAAACCATACGTCAAACAAGAAGTGCTTCAGCTAAGAAGACACAAGCGGGCAGGGTTGCACACAGGAAGTTGGGCCCCCAAAGTGCGAGGAGGGATAGGACCAAGAGCCTCATTCTACAAGGAATCATCGGCCGTACCCAAATTAACAATAAGGTTTTTGAAGGGCTGGATAATCCCGGTTCTGACCACATGGCTGAAGCAGATCTTCAAAAGCATCTTGCTAGTACGGAAGTAGACACATATGAGAAACGCGAGTACAAACATGGCCAACCATTCCTTGTTGGCGTTTTCTGGGAGGAGTACAGTTCTAGTGCTCGCAAGTTACATAAATATTGCATGGACAGAATGTCGGAAGGAAAAGATACTAACATTGTGGAATTGCACTATGACAAATGGCATTTCTCTCACGTTCCAGGTACCATCAGTGTGGAATTCGAGGACTTTCATCTCTTCTTCAACTTCGGTGAGCTTGCTGCCACTCTTGTCAAATGCTTGATGTTGTAAGTACTTCACAAACTCTGATCAACTTCTTCATACAAGGATGTAAATGACAAAAAAGCTAATTGTACTGTATTCCTCCAGGGGATTGACGACACAGAGAAAATCAAGGGTGCATGCGTATTTCATAGATCATGATTTAGCAAACGGCGTTTTGTTAAAAAAATAATGACTTATGCACGGCTTCCATTGCTCATGTCGCCAAGATCTTGTTCGACTTATCGATAGGAGAATTCTTCATGTGGCCATATCATGAATAGCAAGTATAAATATACAACCACGCATACATTGATCGTCTTTCAGTTTTAGACATAGTTCGTACGTTCCTGGTTTTCTTAACTGTAGAGGTCACTGGATCTTGATGGTCATTGTTCCAAAACGCAACACAGTTTACTACATGGATTCTCTCAGAGAGTCAAATGCGCCTGAGGATCTGAGTCATCTTCAGGATTTCATGGATAGGTATTGAATTCTTTGATGATAATGCGTTGTTTTCATATCTGGTTCCAGAATTGAGTGTGTGAAAATTCATCTTCATTTGCAGTGTATTGTCAAAGAACATAACTTTCGGGGGGAATAGGTTTGGCAGCCAACTACCTCTACAGCACGTGATCGTTTCTCCGGTAAGACAACGAAATCCGTTATTTTCATAAAATGCTAGTCAGATGTTCAAGTTTCTAAGTAAACCTCTTTCTATTTCTCTCCATAGAGAAAAAACAACTTACACTGGTTAGGTTGTTCCTAACAGGGCAAATACATGACTAATACTATACAAAGAATTTCAGTGTCCTCAGCAACAACAAGGTACCAGCCTATGTGGATACTACGTTTGTGCACACATGATCAACCTATACAGACATGCTGCATGTGGTGTCGATGCTGACAAGATAAAACCAGCAAGTCTGCTTTTTAATTACTATCTTCTACTCCACACGTATGTCACATTCTAATCTAAAAGTCCTGCAGGTGATCTTCAAACCGATGACCTCTTCACCGCTCGACGCAGATGAATTGATGTCTGTTAGGAAATTTATCAGCACATTCTTTGTGAAACAGTACATCAAGCCCTCTAAAGACGACGAAGATTTCCGGAATCAAATCTCCTAAAAATAAGTATGCATTCATATAGTGTTATCAGCTAAACATATACACATGGATGCATTATTTTCCATGTGATCATGTCTTTGTATTTCGTACACTATGATTATGTACTGTATATATCGGTTTAACAGCTGTGGAATTTAGCTATCATTTTCTCAATTGCATATTGTCGTGAATTATGATGAATCCTCTCCTTGTGGACACTATTCGTTCAATTGCATATTGTGGCGAATTATGATGAATGTTCTTCATGTGGACACTATTTGTCGATTGCATATTGTGGCGAATTTGCTATTTGCAGGGTGAATTAAATGCGATATTTTACAATAACCTGGCAATTTCAGCGCACACGGTTCAAGCAACTAAGCATGTGCGGTCCAGAAAGGAAAGCACACGCAACTCGTAGCGCAACCGCCTGTGGTCCACAGGAAAAGCACATGAGATATAATCTAAAACATTTGTGATACATAAGAAATTGCAAACGGTTTGCAACACTTGTACATGTGCGTAGGACACTACTGGAATCAGCTAATTTGCCGTCTGCCAGTTCTTTGCCGTCAGCTGGTGGACGGCAAAGAAGCTCTTTGCCATCCGTTTCCAGAAAACAGATGGCAAAGAACTAGCTGACGGCAAAGAAGCTCTTTGCCATCAGCCGCTTCTTTGCCATCTGCTAGCAGACGGCAAAGGAGGTTTGCCGTCAGCTAGCGGACGGCAAAGAGGGAGGTGGCCCATGAACGAGCTGCTTACAAAAAAACCTAATGGCCCCCCTCTTTGCTGTCTGCTAGCAGACGGCAAAGAGCAAAAAGGCAGACGGCAAAGAATTGAGTTAACTAACGGCCGCGCCCACCCCGCCCCTCTCTCTCTGTTTCTCTCCCTCTCCTCCACCCGCCGCCGCCCCGCCCCTCTCTCTCTCTGTTTCTCTCCCCGACGACCACCGCACGCGCGTCGCCCCCACCACCCGCCGCCGCCCCACCACCCCGCCCCTCTCTCTCTCCCCGGCGCCCCCGACGCCCCACCGCCACCGCCCCCGCCGCGCCACCTGCCGCCCCCGACGCCCCACCGCCCCGTCCACCATCCCCTCTCTCTCCACTACTCTCTTGCGTGCGCCGCCGTCCCCATCTCGCGCCGCCACCCCGCCCCGTGCCGCCATCCCCGTCCGCCGGCGCCACCCCGTCCCCGCGCGTCGCCCTCCTCCAACGCCGCCACCCCCTGCCTCCTCCATCCCACCGCCGCCGCCGCCGGCCTCCTCCACCTACACCGCCGGCGTCGTCCTCCTCCACCTCCACCAACGCCGGCCTCCACCTCCCCCACTCCGGTGAGCTCCCTCCCCCTCTATATGTTTTCATTTTTTATCTGTTTTAGTAATTTTTGTGTTCTGTTTTAGTATTAGTTAAATCTAGTTTAGTTGTAGTTAGGTTAATTAGTTGTAGTTAGTTGTAGAAGATGTAAAAAATGTAGTTTAGTTGTAGTTAGTAAGATTTTAGGAATTAGGGTTACTTAGCTTATTTAGTTAGGTCTAGCATTAGTTAAATTTTAGGTCTACTATTAGTTAAATTTTGTTAGGTTAGTTAGGTGAAAGAAGTAGAAGATGTAGAAAATTTAGTTAGGTTAAAGGAAAAATAAAATGTTAATGTAAAAAAAACCCAGAAGAAAAAAAAAGAAGAAAAGAAGAAGGAAAAAAGGAAAAAGAAAAAAGGAAAAGAACAAAAAATAAGAAGAAGAAGAAGAAGAAGAAGAATAAGAAAAAGAAGAAGAGGAGGAGGAGAAGAGAAAAGAAGAAGAAGAAGAAGAAGAAGAAGAAGAAAAGAGGAGAGGAGGAGAAGAAGAAGAGAAGGAGGAGAAGAAAAAAAGAAGAAGAAGAAGAAGAAGAAGAAGAAGAAGAAGAAGAAGAAGAAGAAGAAAAAAGAGGAGAGGAGGAGGAGGAGAAGAAGAAGAAGAAGAAGAAGAAGAAGAAGAAGAAGAAGAAGAAGAAGAAGAAGAAGAAGAAGAAAAGGAAGAAAAGGAAGAAGAGGAAGAAGAAGAAAAGGAAAAAGAGGAAAAAAGAAGAAGAGGGGAAGAAGAAGAAAACGACACTCCGAAACCCCGACCCGACCCCGACACAGCACCCCGACCCCGACACGGCACCCCGACACCCCAACAGCCCGACCCTGACACCCCGACCCCGACACGGCACCCCGACCCCGACACAGCACCCCGACACCCCGACAGCCCGACACCCCGAAACCCCGACACCTCGACACCCCTACACCACGACACCCAGACACGACACCCCCGACACGACACCCCGACCCCGACACGACACCCCGACACCACGACACCCAGACACGACACCCCCGACACCTCTTCGGCCTCCTGTTGACCGAAAAGGTGCTATTCGGCCTGTGCGTTGGACGAGCTCCGCCCCTGCGTTCGTGGGTGAGCACAAATGACATCTCCTCCCCCCCCTTAATTTTCTCTGTTCCGGTCTTCGTGCCGATGAAACTTGCTAGCTATAGGTGTCTTCAATCATCAGTATGCGTGACCAGTATGCGTCTCCCGTTCGAAAGGGCGGCATCTATAAATATGCATGTCTTTGCATATTTATAACCGCCATCCTTTCGAATTGTCCAACGTTACCCATGGACAGCCCGAGTATGTGTAGATTGGGTTCGTTTTCCCTTATGCTCTGCTCCGGATCCGATGCGGAATTTCGTCAGCGCCTCCCTGTTGTTCTCCGGGTACACATCCTCTCTGCTTATTGTCGAGACGTGTATCAGGAGAACAATGGGGAGGTGCTGCCGAAATTCTGCGTTGGATCCGGAGCAGAGCATGGGAAAACGAACCCAATCTACACATACTCGGGTGGGATTAGGACCTATCTGTACCTATTAGCATGTAGGTTGCATGGACGTAATAAAACCGACAAACTTGATTAACAGATGAATATAGATGATGAATTATATATATATTTTTTGTGTGTTTAGTTGGTAGGCAAGATGAGTGATCGTGCGTGGATGTACACCGGTCACACTAGTCAGAAAGAAATGACCATTGAATGGTTAACAAAAACCAAGGGGTTTCTAAGCGCCGCATTTGCAAATGGCCAGGAAATAACCTGGTGCCCCTGTGTCCGGTGCGACAACCATAAAAAGTGGACACGGGAGGAAATGGGTAAACACTTGCAGAAGTGGGGTTTTACGCCTGATTATACGGTGTGGAGATTTCATGGTGAGTCTGCCCAACGTGTCGGAGCTGAGGTGGTTCGTCGTCGCACCGACGAGCATGGTACCGGGATCGAAGACATGGTGCAAGACTTTGATGATGCTAGGGATTCGGACGATGAGATGGAGGAATCTGCAAAGGCCTTCTATGAAATGTTGGAGTCTTCAAAACGTCCTCTCCACGAGCACACTGAGCTTTGTCAGCTGGATGCCATCGCGCAAGTAATGGCTCTGAAGGCTCAGTTCAACCTGGGCAGAGAATGCTACGACGCGATGATGACGATATTTGGACGCTTTCTACCCAAAGGCCATGTATTGCCAGCAAACCTGTACCAGTCGGACAAAATCCAACATGCGCTTAAGATGCCCTATGAGAAGATAGATGCCTGTGAGAATGGATGTGCCTTATTTAGGCTTGAGTATGCGGGCTTCAACTATTGTCCCATTTGCAAGTCTTCCAGGTATGTTGTGGTAGACAACGGTATGGGTGAGAAGAGTCAGACCAAAATCCCAGTTAATGTTCTTCGGTATATGCCAATCATACCAAGACTTCAACGTCTTTTCATGGTCGAACAGACGGCCAGACAGATGACGTGGCATAAATTGGGCAAAAGAACCGAACTAGATGCAGATGGGAATCCGATGTTGGGACACACTTCAGATGCTTTTGCGTGGAAGGACTTCGATGCATTACATAAGGACAAAGCGGCAGATCCAAGGTATCCTCGAGTCACCATCAGCACAGATGGGTTCCAAGTGTTTGGTATGACGGCAACCCAATATAGTTGCTGGCCTGTATTTGTCATTCCACTCAATCTCCCCCCCCCGGAGAGATTATGAAAAGAAAGAACATTTTCTTGACGTTGATAATTCCAGGGCCCAACTATTCGGGGAAGAATATGAATGTGTACATGCAGCCGCTTAAGGATGAATTGAAAGAAGCTTGGGATAATGGGATCAAGACATATGACGCCGCTACAAAACAAAACTTCAAAATGCATGTGTGGTACATGTACTCGACGCATGACTTGCCGGCGTATGCGCTATTCGTTGGCTGGTGTGTGCATGGAAGGTTCCCGTGCCCCACATGCAAGGCAGCTCTTCAGTTCCATTGGCTGCAGGCGGGTCGCAAGTATTCTTGCTTCGACTTGCATAGACAGTTCCTGGATCCTGGCCATAAGTTCAGAAAAGACAAGAAAAATTTCATGAAAGGTAGAGTTGTCAAAAACTCTGCACCACCTGCATTGACAGGCCAACAGACCCTGGATCAGATAAACGCTCTCGAGCCTGATCCACAGCGTCCAGGATATTTCAAAGGGTATAATTCGGAACACGCCTGGACTCACAAGATATGCTTGTGGGATCTGCCTTACTTTAAAGACCTCCTTTGCCCACACAACGTCGACGTGATGCACACTAAAAAGAATATCGCCGAGGCCCTTTTTGGTACATTGTTCGGCATAGAGGGGAAGTCGAAGGATAATCCTAAGGCTAGAGTCGATCAGGAGGCTCTATGTGATAGACCGTTACAAAACATGCGACAACCGAAAGGAAAGAAGAACTGGAGGAAGCCAAAGGCATGGTTCAATCTTGGAAGGCCAGCTATGAGGGAAATGATCTTGTGGGTGAAAATGCAGTTGATGTTCCCCGATGGGTATGCAGCGAATCTAAAGAGGGGAGCGAGTCTTGACAAATTGAAAATATTTGGTCTCAAGAGTCATGATTGGCACATATGGCTTGAGCGGGTAATGCCGGTGATGTTGCGTGGCTTTATCCCTGAGGATGAATGGCTAGTACTGGCAGAGCTGAGCTATTTCTTCCGTGCTCTTTGTGCGAAAGAACTATCGCCTGACGTGCTAGACGAACTGGAAGAGTTGGCGCCGGAGTTGATCTACAAGTTAGAAAAGATCTTTCCACCGGGATTCTTTAATCCAATGCAGCATTTGATTTTGCATCTCCCGACCGAGGCAAGATTGGGGGGGCCCGTGCAAAATCGTTGGTGCTACGCAACTGAGAGGATGCAGAAGACGCTTCGAGGAAAATGTAAAAATAAACGTCGAATTGAAGCATCGATGGCCGAGGCATTCATTACTGAGGAGGCGGCAAACTTCGTGACAGCACACTACGAAGCCAAAAATCGTAATTTGCATAATCCGAAGCCTTGGTACAATGCTGGCGACCGTAAAAAGCATGGATCCAACGTCAGCCTATTCAAAGGGAAGCTCGCACCAGTCGGTGCTTATACTTCCTTATCGTTGGATGTCGACGAATGGCAGACCATTACGTTGTATATCTTGAACAACCTAACAGAAGTGCGGCCGTACATCGAGTAAGTTCTCGGTACATTGTTTCGCAACCTCTAATTCCTTTGAACTGCTCTTATTCCCGGATATTTGATATAGTCGATACGTCGCCAAATTCTCGTATGGACCGGTGATCCAAAAGGATTTCGTCGAAGAGTATGAGCTTCTGGCAATGCATGGAGGCGGTTATCCCGGTTTCATCTCTTGGTTCAAACAAACGGTAATTTCCATTAGACCATTTCATTTCTTCGTCTAATTTGCGGCTAATGCAACAATCCTTTCGTATTAAACTTGTAGGCTAGTTCAGAGTCTATGGACGCCGAATTGAGACAAGTCGCTAATGGTTTTGACTATAAGGTCCGTTCATTTGACAAATACGACATCAACGGGTATCGCTTTCGTACCTATGGCAAAGAGCTATCTATGGCCGACCGAAAGCCTACAAATTGTTGTGTCTCTGCTATTGGCGAAGGAGGTACCGAGTATTATGGAAGAGTTGAAGAAATTTATGAACTTCTATTCTATGGTGCAAACCCACCGAACGTCGTAGTCTTCAAATATTATTGGTTCCAGCCGAAGGAGACTAGAAAGACTCATGAACATCTTGGGCTAGTCGAAATCAAACAAAGCACCCATTTGGATGTTCCCGATGTCTATATTACGGCTCAACAGGTGACCCAAGTTTTCTATCTACCGTGGGCCTGCCAAAGTGATCCAAATCTCAATGGTTGGGATGTCATTTATGAAGTGCCACCACATTTTAGACCACCTCCCCCCAATGAAGAGGATTATGAACCTCACATTAACCCAGACACATATGAAGGAGAATTCTTCCAAGAAACACGTGTTTCCAAAAAACGTTTCAAGAACCGCTCTACTTCACCCCAGAACATTAAAGTAGACAGCAGCAGTGAATCCGACTTCACCCCTGAGCCGGAACAAGAAGAGACGGAAGAAGAAGAGGTTACTGCTGCGGATGACCTGTCAATGCTTGACCGATTACATAAAGGAGGCCTTCCACATGTTGATGCATTTATTGATGATGCTGATGAGCACGGCATTACTGATAGTGATGATGATTATGCATTTATTGATCCCGGAGCATATATAGACGATGAAGATTAATATTAGTAATGTCAGGTATTCAATTATTATTATGTACATATATATTATTAATTAGTTCATGTTATTAGGTATTCAATTTTTTTATGTTGTACTAATTTCATTTACTCTTTGTCATTGCAGGTGTTGATAGATGGTGGGCGCGGGTCGAGAGCGCTCCGAGCCTCCTTCCTTGGCGCGTGCTGGGAGGGGTGCTATTATTCCACCCCAGCACCTCCAGAGAGCGCTAGAACACAGTATGCAGACACCGGCGGGCGCTTCTTCTTCGTCCGGGAGAGGTCGGGGGAAGACGAAGAGGGGTGCTAGAGGTGGACGTGGCGGCTGGAGAGGTAGGCAGGCTGCTGCGCCTTCCTCGCCGCCACCCCCAGTTGATTCTCCCGACCACAGGAGTGCTCCGTCTCAGGTGGACCCGTCTGACTTCGACCCGTCTCGGACTCCGGTCCACGAGCCTCGGGCCGACGAGCCTCGGGTCGCCGTGCCTTCGTCCCAGGAGACTCCGGTCCCAGAGTCTTCGTCCCAGGAGACTCCGGTCCCAGAGTCTTCGTCCCACGTGACTCCGGAGGCTAGTGGCCATGCTGATGGTGGTGAGGACAGCTTTTCTGAGGATAGCTATAGCGAGGGCGAGCTGGTTGAGGAGGGCAAGAAGGTCTACCAGCGTGGTGGTACAAAGCTCCCGCCCGTGCCGGCGACCCGCGATCAGAGGTGGTTGATTGTGCCTAATGGGGAGAAGTAAGTGCATTTACTCTTTTTTAACCTTTTCCCTTCATGTTTCTTCAAATTAATATCTAATGTGTTGGCCTTGTCATACTGCAGGGGTTGGAAACACGCCCCTGCTGTCCGCAGGCCCAACCAGATCCTTGGTGTGCTTCTCCGGCACCACTTCCCGGGGTGGGTCAAGTTGCCCGGTGAGGGTGAGGTTCCACAGCTAGCACTGACCTGGGAGCTGTACGTGGCTGCCCCGGCCCCGCCGGAGGAGAGGGTCGATGGTGTCTTGTGCGAGACGGTGGCCGACATTGTGATCCGGCGGTTTTGGGTAATTTCTCCTTTACAGAATTAAAAATCAACAGCACCTAGTGATTGTACTAATCAGTGTTGTCTTGTTTGATTGCAGACCTTCTACTGGTGTCTTGAGGAACACGAGGCGGACGCGGCTATTGTTCTCGTAGCCGAGTGCAAGCGCCTATTTCAGAACTTACGGCACGAGGCTCGGGTGCAGGCTGTTCGAGACTACTACGCCTCGACTAACATTAAGAGGGCCAAGAAGAAGTGCCGCGCCAAGTTTCTGAGTAAGGAGAAGTACATGAAGGTAATTACCTATTCTTAAGGCCTTGTACTTAGTTTCCTTGATTTGATTCGTAGGCGTAGCGCTGAAATTTCTCTTGTCTAGCTTAGGTGCCCCCGAGATGGTGTGCGGATAGGATGGACTATTAGGAGGCGTTGGTGGATGAGTGGTGCTCTCCCCAATGGGTAGCCGTCCATGACAAGGCCAAGGATAAGCGTGCCCAAATGAAAGGTGTGCCACACCATCAAGGGAGCTCCAACCTGTTTGAGTTCGGGGATCACTGGGTATGTGGTTTGCTTCATGATTCATGCAATTTCATTCTTCATGCTAGCTTGAGCCCTTAACTAATATTTTGTTCCTCTCTTTTAGGCGCGACACAACAAGAAGGAGGTGCCACCGCAGTTTGACCTCTATGCCATGGCCCATACTGCCCCGTACAAGAAGGCCAAGGCATTCTCTGAGGATGACCTCGATCATCCAGAGAGCTTCAGCAACATCTCCTCCCACAACAAGCTCGTGAGGTACAGAGATGAGGGGAAGAGGAAGAAAGGGGAGGACTTCAACCCGAGCCAGAGTCCTTTTGATCCAGAGCTCGTGATGATATCTGGTGGCGGGAGGCCCCATGGCTCGATAGCCATTGGGGATGGACTGATACGTTGTCCTAGAACTCTCCCGGAGATCAAGAAGCGCCAGACGAGCTCCGATCCTGAGATAAGGCCTCGTCCACGGCCAATGGAGCTCGCCATCGAGGCTAGGGCCCAGGAGCTTCTGGCGGAGGCAAACAGGCAGGCGGCGGCAAGGGAGAGGGACATGGAGGAGAGGACGGCTAGGCTGGTGGAGGAGGAGAGGAACCGGAACGACGCGTCTCACCGGGCCCTATATGAGCTCCTCGTGGTAAGTTTCTCCTGCATATTAGCCAAATCATGCACGTAATGTTCGCTTCATCACTAACTAATATGACTGACTCGTGAAAACAAAATGTGCAGACCGTGTGCCAGAACAACGGTCAAACCCCTCCGCCGATGCCCCAGATTGGTATAGCGCCCACGGTGAGTTTCATTTGAATGGTCATTAGTTACTAGTATTCACATTTGAGTTGCATCGTGCTAACGAGACATTGCAAATGATCTTTGGTGCAGCATGCCTCCCGACAAGCATCGACCGATCCTTCTGCGTCTGCCGCAACCCCAACCGGTCCTTCTCCGTCTCACACTATTGCTGGCCCGACCGGTCCTTCACCTCCGTGATGATGGTAAGTTTTCCCAAGTCTTTTGCTTAACAAATGCATACTTAGCTTAAGAAATGACCTACTTAGCTCCAAAATGACCTATACTTAGCTTATTTTCCTCGAAAATGACATAATAACCTTAGTTAGCTCCAAAATGACATATTTTACCTAGGATAGCTATAAAATGACCTATACTTAGCATTTTTTCCTCCAAAATGACTTGATATGCTTAGTTAGCTAAAAAATGGCATAACTACCTAGGATAGCTCAATAATGATCTATACTTAGCTTAGCTAGTTCATTTATGACATAATTAGCTCACTTAGGTAAAACATGGCATAATAACCTTGGTTTAGCTCCAAAATGACCTATACTTAGCTTATTTTCCTCGAAAATGACATAATAACCTTACTTAGCTCCAAACTGACATACTTTACCTAGGATAGCTATAAATATGCTTAGTTAGCTCAAAAATGGCATAACTACCTAGGTTAGCTCAAAAATGGCATAACTACCTAGCTTAGCTCTAAAATGACCTACACTTAGCATTTTTACCTAGCTTAGCTAAAAAATGGCATTTTTACCTACCATAGTTAGAAGAAGAAGAAGATAAAGAAGAGGAGAGGAGAAAAAGAAAGAGAAGAAAATTTCTTCTTCTTCTTCTTCTTCTTCTTATTCTTCTTCTTTTTCTTCTTCTTTTTCTTCTTCTTCTTCTAGCTAGTCTTCTTCTTCTTCTTCTTCTTCTAACTTTCTTCTTTCCCAATTTGCAGATTTGCTTTAGATGAGGAAGCTTGCGTTGATGGAGTCTACTCTTCTCCTTGTGCTTCCTTTTTGTTTTGATTTTGTACGATGAACTTTGTTGTTGGATATGTTGTTGGAAACTTGTTGTTGGATATGTTATTGGAAACTTGTTGTTGGATATGTGTTGGTATGCTTGTTGAAAGTATTTTCAAATGTGTATATATATATATATCTATGAAATTCTGTGAAATTGAATGAATTTAAGAAAAAACAGAAAAACAGGGGCTATACAGGCTCTTTGCCGTCTGCTGGCAGACGGCAAAGAGCTTTGCCATCAGCCAGCAGACGGCAAAGCTGCCACGTGGCAGCTACCTGTGCAACCTGGGGGGCACTGGGCTGGCCTATGTGGCTGCTTTGCCGTCTGCTGGCAGACGGCAAAGAACTTTGCATCTTTGCCGTCTGCTAGCAGACGGCATAGCGAGCCACGTGGCAGCTACCTGGGGGAACCTGGGCTGGCCTATTTGGCCACTTTGCCGTCTGCTAGTAGACGGCAAAGCACGCCGTTAACCCCTTAACGGACCTAGTGTGCCGTCCATGCCCTTTGCCATCTGCCAGCAGACGGCAAAGTGCCCTTTACCGTGGCTTGTTCAGCCGGATGTGGTGCCGTCTGCTGGCTGACGGCAAAGACCTTTGCCGTCCGCTATGCATGCCTTTGCCGTCAGCCATGGCAGACAGCAAAGATCCTGATTCCAGTAGTGGGAGCTACTCAATCGTTTGCGATAGCACCGTATCTCACACGTGAGCCAACAGGAAACCGTGCCCGATGCAAAGGCGATCCCACGCGTACATTTTTCGGGAAACGTGTCCGATGATGTTATATATGGTACACGGTTCCTAGAGAAATCTCGTGTGCGATGATGAAGATATCACACACAGTGTCTACAATGGCCCGTGTGGATTACTTAATGTTTCGCAAATGGTCAAAGGTCAAACTCCATTTGTTTTCCATGAGCAATTAGACGCGTTTCACTCGTCTTGGACGTGTGTGATTGAACCCAAATCCCACACGTACGCCCAAAAGATTATGTGTGCGATCTGTTCCTACACCGCACACGATTATATTTGGAGATCGTTTGCGTTCGTTGGCCACCATCGCCAACGGTTTTGCGGTGTCATGTGGGATGGACCCCTCCCCATCGCCCACACATGCAAGGCGACGGTTTGGAACTACGTCGCGGAAAGGGGTTAAAAACCGTTTGTATAGCACGTCGCTGCACCAATGTTATCAACTCTTTTTCCTAGAATAGCACCAACAGCATAACCACTAGGATCACACATAATTTCAAAAGGCAAGTTCCAATCAGGTGGTTGAACGATAGGTGCAGAAGTTAAGGCTTTCTTGAGTGTTTCAAAGGCTTCCACACAATCATCATAAAAAACAAAAGGAATATCCTTTTGCAAAAGATTAGTAAGAGGCCTAGAAATTTTAGAGAAGTCTTTAATGAACCTCCTATAAAAACCAGCATGACCAAGGAAACTTCGAATACCTTTAATACATGACATTTTCTCAATTGCATCAACTTTAGCTTTATCCACCTCAATACCCCGTTCAGATATTTTATGCCCCAAGACAATGCCTTCATTAACCATAAAGTGGCACTTCTCCCAATTCAAGACGAGATTGGTTTGTTCACATCTCTGCAAAACTCGATCAAGGTTGCTTAAGCAATCATCAAAAGAAGTTCCGTAAACGGAAAAATCATCCATGAAAACCTCCACAATCTTTTCACAAAAATCAGAGAATATAGCAGGCATACATCTTTGAAAGGTAACAGGTGCATTGCATAAACCAAAAGGCATACGTCTATAAGCATAGGTTCCAAAAGGGCAAGTAAAGGTAGTTTTCTCTTGATCGGATTGTGACACAGGTATTTGAGAAAAACCAGAATATCCATCTAGGAAACAAAAGTGTGTGTGCTTAGATAGTCTTTCTAGCATTTGATCAATGAAAGGCAAAGGGTTATGATCTTTCCTAGTAGCTTTATTTAATTTTCTAAAATCAATTACCATTCTATAGCCAGTGACAATTCTTTGTGGAATGAGTTCATTCTTATCATTGGGAACAACGGTAATACCTCCTTCCTTAGGGACACAATGAACGTGACTTACCCATCTACTATCAGCTATGGGATAGATTATACCTGCTTCCAGAAGCTTTAATATTTCAGTTCTTACCACTTCTTTCATCTTAGGATTCAACCGACGTTGGTGATCAACAACGGGTTTAGCATCAGGTTCCATATTAATCTTGTGCTGACATAGAGTGGGACTAATGCCCTTAAGATCATCCAAAGTATATCCAATAGCAGCCCGGTGCTTCCTTAGAATTTTTAATAATCTTTCTTCTTCATGTTCTAAAAGGTTAGCACTAATAATAACAGGATATATCTTTTTCTCATCAAGATAAGCATACTTCAAAGTGTCAGCCAATTTTTTAATTCAAACACAGGATCACCTTTAGGTGGAGGAGGACCTCCAAGAGTTTCAATAGGCAAATTGTGTTTCAGAAGAGGTTGCTATTCAAAGAAAATTTGATCTATTTCGTTTCTTTCACGCAAGTGCATATCATTTTCATGGTCAAGCAAAACTGACACTGATAGTTTGTTTTTCACAATCTATCTTAGCATTGACGGTGCTCAAGAAAGGTCTACCAAAGATAATGGGACAAAAGTCGTCTTGTGGGGAACCAAGGACTAGAAAATTAGTAGGGTATTTCACTTTCCCACACAAGACTTCAACATCTCTAACAATCCCAAGTGGTGTAATTGCATCTCTATTAGCAAGCTTAATAGTAACATCAATGTCTTCCATTTCAGCAGGTGCTATTTCATCCATAATTTCTTGGTATAAGGGAAATGGGATAGCACTCACACTAGCACCCAAATCACATAAACCATGATAGCAATGATCTCCTATTTTGACTGAGACAACATGCATGCCTTCTATGGGTCTATGTTTATCTTTTTCAGCGGTTTTAGCAATTCTAGCAGCATCATCACTGAAGTAGATAACATGCCCATAAATATTTTCTACCAAGAGATCTTTAACTATAGCAACACTAGGTTCTACTTTAATTTGCTCAGGGGGTTTAGGTGTTCTTATGTTACTCTTACGAACCACAGTTGATACCTTAGCATGTTCCTTTATCCTAACAGGGAAAGGTGGTTTTTCAATATAAGCGGTTGGCACAACTGGATCAACATTGTAAAAGATGGTTTCTTCTTTAGCTATGACTGGTTCTTTAATTTCTTGTTTAATAGGGGGATGATATTTAAACCACTTCTCCTTAGGGAGGTCAACGTGAGCAGCAAATGCTTCACAGAAAGAGGCTAGTATCTCAGAGTCAAGTCCATATTTACTGCTAAACTTGTGAAAAGTATCGGTATTCATAAAAGATTTAACACTGTCAGAATCGGGGCTCCGCAGACCCAAGAAGGTTCGAACTCTGGGGCGTGTGCGAAGATCCCAACCAGCTTGGGTCTCAAGCCTGCCGCTCCACAGCTTGACCTTGCCGAAGATGCGTGAGAGCACAAGAAGATGGACACCGAGATTTACCCAGGTTCGGGCCACCTTGCGGTGTAAGAACCTACTCCTTCTTTGGTGGATTGGCCTCACGAGGGGGCTTGTGGATGAACGAGTACAGTGGTGAGTGACCTCGCGAGGCCTCTCGGGCGTGAGTGGTTCGGTCCCTCTCTACGGTGGAGGCTAGCCCCTCTTTATAGTGGCCTTGGTCCTCTTCCTTTATCGCACAGGCTGGAAGGGATCCCACAATAGCCAAATTTGAAAGGGGACAGGAGGTACAACTTATCCTGACTAAAGGTGGTCTTTGCCTGCAAAGCAACTGGGCGTGACGCAGAGGTGGGCTCGACGATGACATCCGTCCTGGTGAGCTCGTGGTCTTGGTCTTGTTGCACCGGAAAGGAAACCTTTGGGGGGTTCCTTGGGAACCCGCGCTCGTCCTTGCCTCCTTAGCACAAAAGAGGAAATTGTCTCTGCTATGCCCGCTGCCGCCCGCCTGCCTTGGTCGTCATGGCTAACATCATCACAGCCTCTTGAGGCCAGGCACTGCATAGGAATCTCCGCTCCTCGGGAGGCAGCCTGGGGAGGCCGCTCCCCTGGAGGTCTTGGTGTCGTTCCCCTCGCGAGGCTGGGGCCCTCACGAAGGTCTTCCCTTGAGGGGTTTGTCGCCAGGCCGTACCAAGCCATCGAGGTGGGCCACGTGCTGGGCCGCAGGCAGGTAGGTCTGGGTACCCCCGAACCCAGAACGCCGACAGTAGCCCACGGGCCCAAGGCGCGCTCGGGTTGGCTTCGGGGCGAAGCCCAGGAAGGAAGGCCGAAGCGCCGCGGGCCCCAATCGCCTGCGGGCCAGGCTTGATGCGCGGCGCACGACGGGGCGCGGACGCCTCCACTTCCCCATGTCGCCTCGGTGACCGCCCCGACTAGCAAGGCCTGGCGCGTGCTGTGGGGCCATCATTGCCCGGAATGCGGAGGGACACCGGTTGGCCTCCGATCTACTATAAGTGGGCGAGGGGGGCAGAGCCCCCCTAGCCCATCTTCATCTTCTCACCTCTTCACACCACTCCGCCGCTTCCACGACAATGGCACCAGTGAGGAGGCTCTCTACTACCGAGAAGGGGAAGGGCTGCCTGGAGGGACCGGACTCGCCGCCGCCCAAGAGGGGTCGCGGTCGTCCCCGCAAGTACACCGCGACACCGGCGGTGGCCCCCCTAGGGCGCGGGCGTACTCCCGTGCGGGCCGGCGCTGCCTCCGGCAGCCGCGGGAAAGCTCCCTCCCGCGCAGGTGGCAGCGGTAGCCGTGGCGCTCGCGGCCGAGGGGGGAAGCTCGCGGAGGGCACCCGGCCGCCCCGCCCACGATCTCACTCGGCCAACGCAGTCCAAGAGTTCGTGGTGTGGGAGGAGAGGCCGGACATCACCTGGCTCCAGCTCTCGCGCTTCTTCACAGGGGCACTGCCAGTGGGAGGGCCTTCCGGCCTATGGTTGCAGGCCGATGGTTGCTGCAGCGAAGCCTCGTCGGTGGTGGTCGAAGTCACTCCGGCGGGCTACATGTTCCTGAACCACGGGTGGCAGACGTTCGCCTGCGCTCGCGGCCTGCAGGGGAGGTGTACCCTCCACTTCAAGTACGACGGGGCGGCGACGCTCTTCGTCAAGATCTTCGGGGAAGACGGTAGGCGCTTGGGGTGCTGCCCGGAGGGCGACGGCGGCGACAGCGACCACTTCTCCGCCGACGATGATCATCGCGGCGGCGGCGTCCTCGGCGGTGAGCTTGCCCTTGGTGACGGACGCAGCACCTCCAGTAGCAGCGACGCCTCCTCCGGGGGAAGGTTGAGCAACGATGACTACGACGAGCCACCACACGGGTGGGCCCGGACCAAGGAGGGCGGCGAGCCGCCGCGGCGCCGTTCCCCTGCCCCGGAGGCCGTCAAGCCGCCATGCCACCCTGCCACCGTCAAGGAGGAGGAGGACTCCGACTGAGCGCGGGCAGCACCGGGGCCAGGCCTCAGGAGTAGCGGCCTTTGGGAGGCCATCTTTTGTTGTTTGTTTTTTTACTTCTTGTGGCGGGTTCCTGCGTTGCGAGGTGTAGCTGGGGCGCCGGGGCAGCTTGGAGGTCTTGCCGAGGGGGCCTCTTCCTTGCGGACCAGGCAGCTTTGCAGCTTCGAGAGGTGCCCGCCGCTAGCGAGGCTCCTGGGGGGTGACGAGGAGTCAGGGCCTCCGGAGGTGCTTCCTCATGGCACCGCCTCCCACGAAGGTGCTGAAAAGTGCTTTATGTAGGGTTAGAATTCCTTGATAACGAGCCAAATCGTGACATGTCTTCCTCCCAGCAACCATTTTCAGTTACAGCCCCCGAGCGACGGTCGATCGTCGCTGGTATGTCGGGTCACGATGCCCGGCAAGACTTGGAGATGAGCGCTCCCGAGGACGGGGGCCTGAGGCAATATGCGCCTGCTGGCTCGCTCAAGAGCGTCGCACGAGGATTTGAACGCCAAAGCTTTGGCGAGGTGCACACCGTGTCCAGCCCCCACTCGCGGGGTGCAAGAGAGAGAGAAACTAGCAGGTGCCAAACCTTTTAAAACGGGACATCAAAACAAGAAACGCTGCAAAGAAGAAAAATTCCCACCCCTTTTTTCGAATAAGACGCGAAAACTTCAACTTCATTCCAAAAAGTGGAAAATTCGGGTACAAAAAGGAGCAAGGAATAGCCACGTCTGGCACCTAAGCTAGTCTTCGTCTTCCCCCAGCGCGGAGCATAGGGCTTCGACTAGGCGTGGGCATAGTCATTGGAGGACCGTGTCGTCCGCCAGCACGGAGCATGGGGCTTCCACTTGGGTGTGGGTGGGGGCCCCTCCGCGTCCTCGGGGGACCCCGGGCATATACAACCCACTCATTATTACGTGAGAGTGTCACGGGTAGAGTCTGGGGGGCATAGGGTGCTCCACGCCTCTGGGGCGCAGACCCCATCCCTTGTCCCCAGGCGTGCGGCAGCGGGCCCGGGGCACGTCAGGCCCCGAACGGATCCTCCTGCGGGGCAGGAGCCCACGGGCGCCCTTTTTGGGGAGGACCTGCTCCGGGACGAGGTCTTCTACTCCCGAGGGCCTAGAGGCAGACGCTGCTGCTGTGGTAGCGCCGCGACCCCTTGCGGCACGGACGGGGCCCGGTGCCGGACCCGCTCGTTATGCGCAAGGCTGACCCCCGGGGCGTCACCCGGTGCGCCTTGCCGGGGTGTCTTGGTGTCTCGCTCGGGCACTCGTCCCTCCGTCTCCAAGCAGGCAGCGCCTGGCCTGGAGACGTGAACGAGTGCTCCAGCTTCTGTCCCCAAGCAGGCAACGCCCAGAACAAAGACATGGGCGTGTGTTCCACCCTCCGTCTCTAGGCAGGCAGCGCCCGGCCTGGAGACATGGGCGTGTGTTCCACCCTCCGTATCCAGGCAGGCAGCGCCCGGCCCGGAGACATGGGCGTGTGTTCCACCCTCCGTCTCCAGGCAGGCAGCGCCTGGCCCGGAGACATGGGCGTGTGTTCCACCCTCCGTCTCCAGGCAGGCAGTGCCCGGCCCGAGGACACGTGCACCTGTTTGTGATGGCGCCTGGCCTGATCACGTGCCTCGCGAGGTTGCTCGCGCCGGGCAACCTCACAAGGCCGACTACGCCAGCTCTCCCCACGAGGCTGCTCTCGGCAGGCCTGGAGGAGGCCGCCCGCGGTGACGTGGCCGCTCCACGGGGTGTCGACATAGACATGCAGCCCGCCGCCCATGTCAGGGGCGGTAGCCGCAAAGGGCAGTGCAGGGCATCGCCCGCCGCGCATTGCCCGCAGCTCGCAAAGCTCCTTGACTGTGCTGGTGATGAACCCTCTCGAGCCTGGTGCCTCACGCCATGCTCCTTGCTCGTGAGGGCGTGCATCGAAACGCGCCTCCAAGCGGTGCCCGAGCACCTCTCTCGTCGTTCCCGTCAGGTTTGGAGCTCTCCAGGCGGAAGCCCCTGAGCCCGCCCCGGAGGAGAGTGCCAAGGCCTCATCGGTGGCATTGACGGGCTCGGCGACGCGTACCAGCTAGTCGCCATAGCGATTGTTCGCGGGGCGGTAATGCAGCAGCTCGCGCGCCGCGAGCAGCGCGGTCTACGCATTAACCGGCCTCTGGCGAACGCGGAAGGATGACACCGCGGCGAGGGCGAGGGCCGGAGTAGCGGCACGGCTGTCGCGCCGCATGGTGTGCAGCGGCAATAGGTCTTGCTGCCCATGAGCAGACGGGTTGGCGGAAGCATTAGCTGTAGGAGGGACGGAGCGGCGTGGAAAACCGCGGCCCACTGGTGCCGTCCGGGCGACGCGGGCAGCTCGGTGCTCGGCGCGAACTCGGCGGGCGTCGGCCATGGGAGCGACGGAGCGGAGATGAAGTGGAACTGGAGGAAGGATTCTGTCACGCCCCTACCTGGCGCGCCAAATGTCGGAATCGGGGCTCCGCGGACCCAAGAAGGTTCGAACTCTAGGGCGTGTGCGGAGATCCCAACCAGCTCGAGTCTCAAGCCTGCCGCTCCACAGCCAGACCTTGCCGAAGATGCGCGAGAGTGCAAGAAGATGGACACCGAGATTTACCCAGGTTCGGGCCACCTTGCGGTGTAAGACCCTACTCCTACTTTGGTGGATTGGCCTCACGAGGGGGCTTGTGGATGAACGAGTACAGTGGTGAGCTACCTCACGAGGGCTCTCGGGCGTGAGTGGTTCGGTCCCTCTCTACGGTGGAGGCTAGCCCCTATTTATAGTGTCCTTGGTCCTCTTCCCTTATCGCCCAGGCAGGAAGGGAGACCACAATGGCCAAATTTGAAAGGGGACAGGAGGTACAGCCTATCCTGACTAAAGGTGGTCTTCGCCTGCAAACCAACTGGGCATGACGCAAAGGTGGGCTCAACGATGACATCCGTCCACCTAAGCTCGTGTTCTTGGTCTTGTTGCACCGGAAAGGAAACCTTTGGGGGGTTCCTTGGGAACCCGCGCTCGTCCTTGCCTCCTTAGCACAAAAGAGGAAATTGTCTCTGCTGTGCCCACTGGCGCCCGCCTGCCTTGGTTGTCATGGCTCACGTCATCGCAGCCTCTTCAGGCCGGGAACTGCATAGGAATCTCCGCTCCTCGGGAGGCAGCCTGGGGAGGCCGCTCCCCTGGAGGTCTTGGCGCCGTTCCCCTCGCGAGGTTGGGGCCCTTGCGAGGGTCTTGCCTTGAGGGGTTTGTCGCCAGGCCGTACCGGGCCGCCGAGGTGGGCCACACGCTGGGCCGCAGACAGGTAGGTCTGGGTACCCCCGATCCCAGAACGCCGACAAACACAATCAAACTCAAGCTTTATACCTGACTCATTACCTTCGTCGAGTTACGAATCTTCAGAGTTGCGTTTAATTCTTTCTAAGAGATCCCACTTGAATGCAATAGTCTTCTTCATATAAGAACCAGCACAAGAAGTATCGAGCATGGATTGATCATTATGAGAAAGCCGAGCATAAAAATTCTGAATGATAACTTCTCTCAGAATGTCCTCATTGGGGCATGAATATAACATTGATTTAAGCCTCCTCCAAGCTAGAGCGATGCTTTCTCCTTCACAAGGCCAAAATATATATATATAATTCCGATCACGATGAACAAGATGCATGGGATAAAACTTTTGGTGGAATTCCAATTGCAAACGATTCCAGTTCCACGATCCAAGATCATCACATAGCCTATACAATGTCAATGCTTTTCCCTTCAAAGATAAAGGGAAAACCTTCTTCTTAACTTCATCTCCGAGTAAACTTGCAATCTTAAATAATCCACAAATTTCGTTCACATATAATAGGTGCATATAAGGATGTTCAGTTCCATCTTCTGCATAAGGTTTAGCAAGCAGTTGTTCTACCATACCCGAAGGAATTTCATAACCAATATTTTCAGTAGGTGCAGTAGGTTGAGGGGCAACTAATTGCGGTTCCGGTCGAGGTGAAGATTGTTGGAAATATGCCCTAGAGGCAATAATAAATTGGTTATTATTATATTTCCTTGTTCATGATAATCGTTTATTATCCATGCTATAATTGTATTGATTGGAAACTCAAATACATGTGTGGGTACATAGACAACACTGTGTCCCTAGTAAGCCTCTAGTTGACTAGCTCGTTGATCAAAGATGGTTAAGGTTTCCTAGCCATTGACATGAGATGTCATTTGATAACGGGATCACATCATTAGGAGAATGATGTGATGGACAAGACCCAAACTGTAAACGTAGCATTTGATCGTGTCAGTTTATTGCTATTGTTTTCTGCATGTCAAGTATTTGTTCCTTTGACCATGAGATCATGCAACTCACTGACACCGGAGGAATACCTTGTGTGTATCAAACGTCGCAACGTAACTGGGTGACTATAAAGGTGCTCTACAGGTATCTCCGAGGGTGTCTGTTGGGTTGGCATGGATCAAGACTGGGATTTGTTACTCCGTATAACGGAGAGGTATCTCAGGGCCCACTCGGTAATACAACATCACAATGAGCCTTGCAAGCAATGTGACTAAAGTGTTAGCCACGAGATCTTGTATTACGGAACGAGTAAAGAGACTTGCCGGTAACGAGATTGAACTAGGTATAGTGATACCGACGATCGAATCTCGGGCAAGTAACATACCGAAGAACAAAGGGAACAGCATACGGGATTAACTGAATCCTTGACATAGAGGTTCGACCGATAAAGATCTTCGTAGAATATGTAGGAGCCAATATGGGCATCCAGGTCCCGCTATTGGTTATTGGCCGTAGAGGTGTCTCGGTCATGTCTACATAGTTCTCGAACCCGCAGGGTCTACACACTTAACGTTTGGTGACGATTAGTATAATTGAGTTATTATGTTGGTGACCGAAAGTTGTTCGGAGTCCCGGATAAGATCCCGGACATGACGAGGATCTCCGGAATAGTCAGGAGGTAAAGATTGATATATGTGATAATAGTGTTTTGATCTCTGGAAGGGTTCCGGAGTTCACCGGAAGGGATTCCGGATGTTTACCGAAGTGTTCGGGTGCAGCAACACTTTATATGAGCCAAAGGGATAAAGCCCACAAGGTATTGGAAAGTGCAAAAGTAGTTTTGCTGCCGCGTAAGCGGTACTACCGCTTGGTGAAGCGGTACTACCGCCGGAGCGGTACTACCGCTTGTGTGAAGCGGTACTACCGCCCAAGCGGTACTACCGCTTGTGTGAAGCGGTACTACCGCTTGTGCGCGGCTGTGCACGATTCGGCAGGGTCCGAATTGGACTCTTTTCCTGCGGGCCAAACCGACCTTGTGCGGGCAAAACCAACCCGGAGGAGGCTTTTACTCCAAGTTTAGACCCCAAGGCTCAACATATAAATAGAGGGGCAGGGCTAGCACACGGGACACATCAGGATTTCCCAAGCCGTGTGCCGGCAACCCTAGCCCTCTAGTTCCTCCGTCATAATCTCCGTAGTGCTTGGCGAAGCCCTGCAGAGATTGTTCCTCACCACCATCACCACGCCGTCGTGCTGCTGGAACTCAACCACTACTTCACCATCGCTCGCTGGATCGAGGAGGTGAAGGCGTCATCAAGCCGTACGTGTGTTGAACGCGGAGGTGCCGTCCGTTCGGCACTAGATCGGAAGGATCGTGATTGGATCGCGGGACGCTCGGCGATTTGGATCGCGAAGACGTTCGACTACATCAACCGCGTTTATTAACGCTTCCGCTTAGCGATCTACAAGGGTATGTAGATTCACTCTCCCTCTCGTAGATGCTCATCACCATGGATAGATCTTATGTGTGCGTAGGAAAATTTTTGTTTCCCATGCAACGTTCCCCAACAGTGGCATCATGAGCCAGGTCTATGCGTAGATGAGATCTCGAGTAGAACACAAACGAGTTGTGGGCGTGGGTGTATACATATTGCTTGCCGTTACTAGTTGATACTTGATTCAGCGGCATTGTGAGATGAAGCGGCCCGGACCGACATTACGCGTACGCTTACGCGAGACTGGTTTTACCGCTGCGTGCACTTGTTGCATAAAGGTGACTGGCGGGTGTCTGTCTCTCTCACTTTAGTTGAATCGGTTCAATGAAGAGGGTTCTTTTAGAAGATCAAAAAGCAATCACTACACCACGTTGTGGTTTTGCGTAGGTAAGAACGGTTCTTGCAAACCCGTAGCAGCCACGTAAAATTTGCAACAACAATTAGAGGACGTCTAACTTGTTTTTGCAGGGTATGTTGTGATGTGATATGGCCAATTACATGATGAGATATATGTGATGTATGAGATGATCATGTGATGTATAGAATATCACGACTTGCATGTCGATGAGTACGGCAACTGGCAGGAGCCATAGAGTTGTCTTTAATTATTGTATGACCTGCGTGTCAATCATTAAGCGCTATGTAATGCTTTACTTTATCGCTAAACGTTAGCTATAGTCGTGGAAGCAACAGTCAGCGCGACAACCTTATGGCGACACGTTGATGGAGATCAAGATGATGGAGATCATGGTGTCATGCCGGTGACGATGGAGATCATGCCGGTGCTTTGGAGATGGAGATCAAAAGCACAAGTTCATGGCCATATCATGTCACTTATGATTTGCATGTGATGTTAATCCTTTTATGCATCTTATTTTGCTTAGGACGACGGTAGCATTATAAGGTGATCCCTCACTTAAATTTCAAGATAAATTGTGTTCTCCCCAAGTGTGCACCGTTGCGAAAGTTCGTCGTTTCGAGACACGCCGTGATGATCGGGTGTGATAGACTCTACGTTCGCATACAACGGGTGTAAGCCATGTTACACGTGCGGAACACTCGGGTTAAACTTGACGAGCCTAGCATGTACAGACATGGCCTCGGAACACAAGAGACCGAAAGGTCGAACATGAGTCATATAGTAGATATGATCAACATGAAGATGTTCACCATTGAAACCACCTCAACTCACGTGATGATCGGACTTGAGTTGGTGGATTTGGATCATGTTACACTCGAATGATCGGAGGGATGTCAATTTGAGTGGGAGTTTTTAAGTAATATGATTAACTAAACTCATTATCTAAGAACAATAGTCTAAGTTGTCTTTGCAATATTTATGTTGTAGATCATGGCTCGCGCAGTAGCACCCCTGAATTTTAATGCGTTCCTAGAGAAAGCTAAGTTGAAAGATGATGGAAGTAACTTTGTGGACTGGGCCCGTAATCTAAGGATTATCCTTACGGCTTCCCAGAAGGCTTATGTCCTTGATGCACCGCTTGGTGATCCACCCGCTCCAGTTGAGTCTCTAGACGTTGTGAACGCCTGGCAGGCTCGTTCTGATGATTACTCAATAGTTCAATGTGCAATGTTGTATGGCTTAGAACCAGGACTTCAAAGACGTTTTGAACGTCATGGAGCATATGAGATGTTCCAGGAGTTGAAGTTTATCTTTCAGAAGAATGCCCGGATCGAGAGATATGAGATCTCCGATAAGTTCTATGCTTGCAAGATGGAGGAGAACGGGTCTATCAGTGATCACGTGCTCAGAATGTCTGGGTACTCCACCCGTCTGGCTGAGTTAGGGATGCCCCTTCCGCCAGAGGCTATCACTGACAGAGTTCTTCAATCATTGCCACCTAGCTACAAGAGCTTCGTGTTGAACTATAACATGCACGGGATGAACAAGTCAGTCGCCGAGCTGTTTGCGATGCTGAAAATCGCTGAGTCTGAAATTCAGAAGGAGTATCAAGTGTTGATGGTCAATAAAACCACTAGTTTCAAGAAAAATGGCAAGGGTAAGAAGGGTAACTCCAAGCAGAGTGGCAAAGCAGTTGCTCCTCTCGTGAAGAAACCCAAGGCTGGACCCAAACCAGAAACTGTGTGTTTTCATTGCAAGGGAACTGGACACTGGAAGCGGAATTGCCCCAAGTATTTGGCTGACAAGAAGGCGGCCAACAACAAACAAGGTATATATGATATACATGTTATTGATGTGTACCTTACCAACTCTCGTTGTAGTGCCTGGGTATTTGATACCGGTGCGGTTGCTCATATTTGCAACTCAAAACAGGAACTGCGGAATAGACGGAGGCTGGCAAAGGACGAAGTGACGATGCGCGTGGGAAATGGTTCCAAGGTTGATGTGATCGCCGTTGGCACGCTCGCTCTTCGATTACCGTCGGGATTAGTGATGAACCTAAATAAGTGTTATTTGGTGCCTGCGTTAAGCATGAACATTATATCTGGATCTTGTTTATTGCGAGACGGTTACTCATTTAAATCAGAGAATAATGGTTGTTCTATTTATATGAGTAATATCTTTTATGGTCATGCACCCGATGTGAGGGGTTTATTCTTATTGAATCTCGATAGTAATGATACACATGTTCATAACATTGATGCCAAAAGATGTAGAATTGATAATGATAATACCACTTTCTTGTGGCACTGCCGTTTAGGTCATATTGGCGTAAAACGCATGAGGAAGCTCCATGCTGATGGACTTTTGGAGTCACTTGATTTTGAATCACTTGACACATGTGAGCCATGCCTCATGGGCAAGATGACTAAAACGCCGTTCTCTGGAATAATGGAACGGGCAAGTGACTTATTGGAAATCATACATACTGATGTGTGCGGTCCGATGAGTATTGAGGCGCGCGGTGGTTATCGTTACTTTCTCACCTTCACTGATGACTTAAGTAGATATGGGTATATTTACTTAATGAAACACAAGTCTGAAACATTTGAAAAGTTCAAACAATTTCAGAGTGAAGTTGAGAATCATCGTAACAAGAAGATTAAATTCCTACGATCTGATCGAGGAGGAGAATATCTGAGTTATGAGTTTGGCAGTCACTTAAGACAGTGTGGAATTGTTTCACAATTGACACCGCCTGGAACACCACAGCGTAATGGTGTGTCCGAACGTCGTAATCGAACTTTATTGGATATGGTGCGATCTATGATGTCTCTTGCCGATTTGCCACTATCGTTTTGGGGTTATGCATTAGAGACAGCTGCATTCACTTTAAATAGGGCACCATCGAAATCCGTTGAGACGACGCCATATGAACTTTGGTTTGGCAAGAAGCCAAAGCTGTCGTTTCTTAAAGTTTGGGGATGTGATGCTTATGTCAAAAAGCTTCAGCCTGAAAAGCTGGAACCCAAAGCGGAGAAATGCGTCTTCATAGGATACCCAAAAGAGACAGTTGGGTATACCTTCTACCTCAGATCCGAAGGCAAAGTGTTTGTCGCTAAAAACGGAACATTTCTTGAGAAAGAGTTTCTCTCGAAAGAATTGAGTGGGAGGAAGATAGAACTTGATGAGGTTATTGAACCTTTACTTCAACATAAGAGTAGCGCAACGCAGAAAGTTGTTTCTGTCGAGCCTACATTAGCTGAAGAGGAAGTTAATGATGATGATCATGAAGCTTTGGATCAAGTTGCTATCGAACCTCGTAGGTCGACAAGGACGCGTACTGCTCCTGAGTGGTACGGCAACCCTGTCTTAGAGGTCATGTTGTTAAACAACGATGAACCTACGAGCTATGGAGAAGCGATGATGGGCCCGGATTCCGAGAAGTGGTTAGAGGCCATGAAATCCGAGATGGGATCCATGTATGAAAACAAAGTATGGACTTTGGAAGTATTACCTGAAGGGCGTAAGGCCATTCAGAACAAATGGATCTTTAAGAGGAAGACGGACGCGGACGGCAATGTCACCGTCTATAAAGCTCGACTTGTGGCAAAGGGTTTTTCACAAGTTCAAGGAGTTGACTACGATGAGACCTTCTCACCCGTAGCGATGCTTAAGTCCGTCAGAATCATGTTTGCAAACTCCAGCGATCCATTTATGGACTGGTGCAAGCATCTCGGAGTTGGAATCTTCGCTTTGATGAAGTGATCAAAGCGTTCGAGTTTATACAAGTTTACGGAGAAGCTTGTATTTACAAGAAAGTGAGTGGGAGCTCTATAGCGTTTCTAATATTATATGTGGATGACATATTGCTGATTGGAAACAATATAGAAATGCTGGAAAGCGTAAAGGAATATTTGAACAAGAGTTTTTCAATGAAGGACCTAGGAGAAGCTGCTTTCATATTAGGCATCAAGATCTATAGAGATAGATCAAGACGCTTAATAGGACTTTCACAAAGCACATACCTTGATAAGATTTTGAAGAAGTTCAAAATGGATCAGTCCAAGAAGGGGTTCTTGCCTGTTTTGCAAGGTGTGAAGTTGAGTAAGACTCAATGCTCAGTGACTGCAGAAGATAGAGAAAAGATGAGTGTCATCCCCTATGCTTCGGCCATAGGCTCTATCATGTATGCAATGCTGTGCACAAGACCCGATGTCAGCCTTGCCATAAGTATGGTCGGAAGGTTTCAAAGTGATCCAGGAATGGAACACTGGACGGCGGTCAAGAATATCCTGAAGTACCTGAAAAGGACTAAGGACATGTTTCTCGTTTATGGAGGTGATCAAGAGCTCGTCGTAAAGGGTTACGTCGATGCAAGCTTTGACACTGATCCGGATGACTCTAAGTCGCAAACCGGATACGTATTTATTCTTAATGGGGGTGCGGTTAGCTGGTGCAGTTCCAAGCAAAGCGTGGTAGCAGATTCTACATGCGAAGCGGAGTACATCGCTGCCTCGGAGGCGGCGAAGGAAGGTGTCTGGATGAAGGAGTTCATGACAGATCTTGGAGTAGTGCCTAGTGCACTTAACCCAATGACTCTGTTTTGTGATAATACTGGTGCCATTGCTCTAGCCAAGGAACCAAGATTTCACAAGAGGACCAGACACATAAAGCGACGTTTCAATTCCATCCGCGATTACATCAAGGAGGACGACATAAATATTTGCAAAGTACACACGGATCTAAATGTTGCAGATCCGTTGACTAAACCTCTTCCAAGGGCTAAACATGAACAACACCAGAACTGCATGGGTGTTCGATTCATTACAATGTAAATCACATAGTGATGTGAACTAGATTATTGACTCTAGTGCAAGTGGGAGACTGTTGGAAATATGCCCTAGAGGCAATAATAAATTGGTTATTATTATATTTCCTTGTTCATGATAATCGTTTATTATCCATGCTATAATTGTATTGATTGGAAACTCAAATACATGTGTGGGTACATAGACAACACTGTGTCCCTAGTAAGCCTCTAGTTGACTAGCTCGTTGATCAAAGATGGTTAAGGTTTCCTAGCCATTGACATGAGATGTCATTTGATAACGGGATCACATCATTAGGAGAATGATGTGATGGACAAGACCCAAACTGTAAATGTAGCATTTGATCGTGTCAGTTTATTGCTATTGTTTTCTGCATGTCAAGTATTTGTTCCTTTGACCATGAGATCATGCAACTCACTGACACCGGAGGAATACCTTGTGTGTATCAAACGTCGCAACGTAACTGGGTGACTATAAAGGTGCTCTACAGGTATCTCCGAGGGTGTCTGTTGGGTTGGCATGGATCAAGACTGGGATTTGTTACTCCGTATAACGGAGAGGTATCTCAGGGCCCACTCGGTAATACAACATCACAATGAGCCTTGCAAGCAATGTGACTAAAGTGTTAGCCACGAGATCTTGTATTACGGAACGAGTAAAGAGACTTGCCGGTAACGAGATTGAACTAGGTATAGTGATACCGACGATCGAATCTCGGGCAAGTAACATACCGAAGAACAAAGGGAACAGCATACGGGATTAACTGAATCCTTGACATAGAGGTTCGACCGATAAAGATCTTCGTAGAATATGTAGGAGCCAATATGGGCATCCAGGTCCCGCTATTGGTTATTGGCCGTAGAGGTGTCTCGGTCATGTCTACATAGTTCTCGAACCCGCAGGGTCTACACACTTAACGTTTGGTGACGATTAGTATAATTGAGTTATTATGTTGGTGACCGAAAGTTGTTCGGAGTCCCGGATAAGATCCCGGACATGACGAGGATCTCCGGAATAGTCCGGAGGTAAAGATTGATATATGTGATAATAGTGTTTTGATCTCTGGAAGGGTTCCGGAGTTCACCGGAAGGGATTCCGGATGTTTACCGAAGTGTTCGGGTGCAGCAACACTTTATATGAGCCAAAGGGATAAAGCCCACAAGGTATTGGAAAGTGCAAAAGTAGTTTTGCTGCCGCGTAAGCGGTACTACCGCTTGGTGAAGCGGTACTACCGCCGGAGCGGTACTACCGCTTGTGTGAAGCGGTACTACCGCTTGTGTGAAGCGGTACTACCGCTTGTGCGCGGCTGTGCACGATTCGGCAGGGTCCGAATTGGACTCTTTTCCTGCGGGCCAAACCGACCTTGTGCGGGCAAAACCGACCCGGAGGAGGCTTTTACTCCAAGTTTAGACCCCAAGGCTCAACATATAAATAGAGGGGCAGGGCTAGCACACGGGACACATCAGGATTTCCCAAGCCGTGTGCCGGCAACCCTAGCCCTCTAGTTCCTCCGTCATAATCTCCGTAGTGCTTGGCGAAGCCCTGCAGAGATTGTTCCTCACCACCATCACCACGCCGTCGTGCTGCTGGAACTCAACCACTACTTCACCATCGCTCGCTGGATCGAGGAGGTGAAGGCGTCATCAAGCCGTACGTGTGTTGAACGCGGAGGTGCCGTCCGTTCGGCACTAGATCGGAAGGATCGTGATTGGATCGCGGGACGCTCGGCGATTTGGATCGCGAAGACGTTCGACTACATCAACCGCGTTTATTAACGCTTCCGCTTAGCGATCTACAAGGGTATGTAGATTCACTCTCCCTCTCGTAGATGCTCATCACCATGGATAGATCTTATGTGTGCGTAGGAAAATTTTTGTTTCCCATGCAACGTTCCCCAACAGTGGCATCATGAGCCAGGTCTATGCGTAGATGAGATCTCGAGTAGAACACAAACGAGTTGTGGGCGTGGGTGTATACATATTGCTTGCCGTTACTAGTTGATACTTGATTCAGCGGCATTGTGAGATGAAGCGGCCCGGACCGACATTACGCGTACGCTTACGCGAGACTGGTTTTACCGCTGCGTGCACTTGTTGCATAAAGGTGACTGGCGGGTGTCTGTCTCTCTCACTTTAGTTGAATCGGTTCAATGAAGAGGGTTCTTTTAGAAGATCAAAAAGCAATCACTACACCACGTTGTGGTTTTGCGTAGGTAAGAACGGTTCTTGCAAACCCGTAGCAGCCACGTAAAATTTGCAACAACAATTAGAGGACGTCTAACTTGTTTTTGCAGGGTATGTTGTGATGTGATATGGCCAATTACATGATGAGATATATGTGATGTATGAGATGATCATGTGATGTATAGAATATCACGACTTGCATGTCGATGAGTACGGCAACTGGCAGGAGCCATAGAGTTGTCTTTAATTATTGTATGACCTGCGTGTCAATCATTAAGCGCTATGTAATGCTTTACTTTATCGCTAAACGTTAGCTATAGTCGTGGAAGCAACAGTCAGCGCGACAACCTTATGGCGACACGTTGATGGAGATCAAGATGATGGAGATCATGGTGTCATGCCGGTGACGATGGAGATCATGCCGGTGCTTTGGAGATGGAGATCAAAAGCACAAGTTCATGGCCATATCATGTCACTTATGATTTGCATGTGATGTTAATCCTTTTATGCATCTTATTTTGCTTAGGACGACGGTAGCATTATAAGGTGATCCCTCACTTAAATTTCAAGATAAATTGTGTTCTCCCCAAGTGTGCACCGTTGCGAAAGTTCGTCGTTTCGAGACACGCCGTGATGATCGGGTGTGATAGACTCTACGTTCGCATACAACGGGTGTAAGCCATGTTACACGTGCGGAACACTCGGGTTAAACTTGACGAGCCTAGCATGTACAGACATGGCCTCGGAACACAAGAGACCGAAAGGTCGAACATGAGTCATATAGTAGATATGATCAACATGAAGATGTTCACCATTGAAACCACCTCAACTCACGTGATGATCGGACTTGAGTTGGTGGATTTGGATCATGTTACACTCGAATGATCGGAGGGATGTCAATTTGAGTGGGAGTTTTTAAGTAATATGATTAACTAAACTCATTATCTAAGAACAATAGTCTAAGTTGTCTTTGCAATATTTATGTTGTAGATCATGGCTCGCGCAGTAGCACCCCTGAATTTTAATGCGTTCCTAGAGAAAGCTAAGTTGAAAGATGATGGAAGTAACTTTGTGGACTGGGCCCGTAATCTAAGGATTATCCTTACGGCTTCCCAGAAGGCTTATGTCCTTGATGCACCGCTTGGTGATCCACCCGCTCCAGTTGAGTCTCTAGACGTTGTGAACGCCTGGCAGGCTCGTTCTGATGATTACTCAATAGTTCAATGTGCAATGTTGTATGGCTTAGAACCAGGACTTCAAAGACGTTTTGAACGTCATGGAGCATATGAGATGTTCCAGGAGTTGAAGTTTATCTTTCAGAAGAATGCCCGGATCGAGAGATATGAGATCTCCGATAAGTTCTATGCTTGCAAGATGGAGGAGAACGGGTCTATCAGTGATCACGTGCTCAGAATGTCTGGGTACTCCACCCGTCTGGCTGAGTTAGGGATGCCCCTTCCGCCAGAGGCTATCACTGACAGAGTTCTTCAATCATTGCCACCTAGCTACAAGAGCTTCGTGTTGAACTATAACATGCACGGGATGAACAAGTCAGTCGCCGAGCTGTTTGCGATGCTGAAAATCGCTGAGTCTGAAATTCAGAAGGAGTATCAAGTGTTGATGGTCAATAAAACCACTAGTTTCAAGAAAAATGGCAAGGGTAAGAAGGGTAACTCCAAGCAGAGTGGCAAAGCAGTTGCTCCTCTCGTGAAGAAACCCAAGGCTGGACCCAAACCAGAAACTGTGTGTTTTCATTGCAAGGGAACTGGACACTGGAAGCGGAATTGCCCCAAGTATTTGGCTGACAAGAAGGCGGCCAACAACAAACAAGGTATATATGATATACATGTTATTGATGTGTACCTTACCAACTCTCGTTGTAGTGCCTGGGTATTTGATACCGGTGCGGTTGCTCATATTTGCAACTCAAAACAGGAACTGCGGAATAGACGGAGGCTGGCAAAGGACGAAGTGACGATGCGCGTGGGAAATGGTTCCAAGGTTGATGTGATCGCCGTTGGCACGCTCGCTCTTCGATTACCGTCGGGATTAGTGATGAACCTAAATAAGTGTTATTTGGTGCCTGCGTTAAGCATGAACATTATATCTGGATCTTGTTTATTGCGAGACGGTTACTCATTTAAATCAGAGAATAATGGTTGTTCTATTTATATGAGTAATATCTTTTATGGTCATGCACCCGATGTGAGGGGTTTATTCTTATTGAATCTCGATAGTAATGATACACATGTTCATAACATTGATGCCAAAAGATGTAGAATTGATAATGATAATACCACTTTCTTGTGGCACTGCCGTTTAGGTCATATTGGCGTAAAACGCATGAGGAAGCTCCATGCTGATGGACTTTTGGAGTCACTTGATTTTGAATCACTTGACACATGTGAGCCATGCCTCATGGGCAAGATGACTAAAACGCCGTTCTCTGGAATAATGGAACGGGCAAGTGACTTATTGGAAATCATACATACTGATGTGTGCGGTCCGATGAGTATTGAGGCGCGCGGTGGTTATCGTTACTTTCTCACCTTCACTGATGACTTAAGTAGATATGGGTATATTTACTTAATGAAACACAAGTCTGAAACATTTGAAAAGTTCAAACAATTTCAGAGTGAAGTTGAGAATCATCGTAACAAGAAGATTAAATTCCTACGATCTGATCGAGGAGGAGAATATCTGAGTTATGAGTTTGGCAGTCACTTAAGACAGTGTGGAATTGTTTCACAATTGACACCGCCTGGAACACCACAGCGTAATGGTGTGTCCGAACGTCGTAATCGAACTTTATTGGATATGGTGCGATCTATGATGTCTCTTGCCGATTTGCCACTATCGTTTTGGGGTTATGCATTAGAGACAGCTGCATTCACTTTAAATAGGGCACCATCGAAATCCGTTGAGACGACGCCATATGAACTTTGGTTTGGCAAGAAGCCAAAGCTGTCGTTTCTTAAAGTTTGGGGATGTGATGCTTATGTCAAAAAGCTTCAGCCTGAAAAGCTGGAACCCAAAGCGGAGAAATGCGTCTTCATAGGATACCCAAAAGAGACAGTTGGGTATACCTTCTACCTCAGATCCGAAGGCAAAGTGTTTGTCGCTAAAAACGGAACATTTCTTGAGAAAGAGTTTCTCTCGAAAGAATTGAGTGGGAGGAAGATAGAACTTGATGAGGTTATTGAACCTTTACTTCAACCTAAGAGTAGCGCAACGCAGAAAGTTGTTTCTGTCGAGCCTACATTAGCTGAAGAGGAAGTTAATGATGATGATCATGAAGCTTTGGATCAAGTTGCTATCGAACCTCGTAGGTCGACAAGGACGCGTACTGCTCCTGAGTGGTACGGCAACCCTGTCTTAGAGGTCATGTTGTTAAACAACGATGAACCTACGAGCTATGGAGAAGCGATGATGGGCCCGGATTCCGAGAAGTGGTTAGAGGCCATGAAATCCGAGATGGGATCCATGTATGAAAACAAAGTATGGACTTTGGAAGTATTACCTGAAGGGCGTAAGGCCATTCAGAACAAATGGATCTTTAAGAGGAAGACGGACGCGGACGGCAATGTCACCGTCTATAAAGCTCGACTTGTGGCAAAGGGTTTTTCACAAGTTCAAGGAGTTGACTACGATGAGACCTTCTCACCCGTAGCGATGCTTAAGTCCGTCAGAATCATGTTTGCAAACTCCAGCGATCCATTTATGGACTGGTGCAAGCATCTCGGAGTTGGAATCTTCGCTTTGATGAAGTGATCAAAGCGTTCGAGTTTATACAAGTTTACGGAGAAGCTTGTATTTACAAGAAAGTGAGTGGGAGCTCTATAGCGTTTCTAATATTATATGTGGATGACATATTGCTGATTGGAAACAATATAGAAATGCTGGAAAGCGTAAAGGAATATTTGAACAAGAGTTTTTCAATGAAGGACCTAGGAGAAGCTGCTTTCATATTAGGCATCAAGATCTATAGAGATAGATCAAGACGCTTAATAGGACTTTCACAAAGCACATACCTTGATAAGATTTTGAAGAAGTTCAAAATGGATCAGTCCAAGAAGGGGTTCTTGCCTGTTTTGCAAGGTGTGAAGTTGAGTAAGACTCAATGCTCAGTGACTGCAGAAGATAGAGAAAAGATGAGTGTCATCCCCTATGCTTCGGCCATAGGCTCTATCATGTATGCAATGCTGTGCACAAGACCCGATGTCAGCCTTGCCATAAGTATGGTCGGAAGGTTTCAAAGTGATCCAGGAATGGAACACTGGACGGCGGTCAAGAATATCCTGAAGTACCTGAAAAGGACTAAGGACATGTTTCTCGTTTATGGAGGTGATCAAGAGCTCGTCGTAAAGGGTTACGTCGATGCAAGCTTTGACACTGATCCGGATGACTCTAAGTCGCAAACCGGATACGTATTTATTCTTAATGGGGGTGCGGTTAGCTGGTGCAGTTCCAAGCAAAGCGTGGTAGCAGATTCTACATGCGAAGCGGAGTACATCGCTGCCTCGGAGGCGGCGAAGGAAGGTGTCTGGATGAAGGAGTTCATGACAGATCTTGGAGTAGTGCCTAGTGCACTTAACCCAATGACTCTGTTTTGTGATAATACTGGTGCCATTGCTCTAGCCAAGGAACCAAGATTTCACAAGAGGACCAGACACATAAAGCGACGTTTCAATTCCATCCGCGATTACATCAAGGAGGACGACATAAATATTTGCAAAGTACACACGGATCTAAATGTTGCAGATCCGTTGACTAAACCTCTTCCAAGGGCTAAACATGAACAACACCAGAACTGCATGGGTGTTCGATTCATTACAATGTAAATCACATAGTGATGTGAACTAGATTATTGACTCTAGTGCAAGTGGGAGACTGTTGGAAATATGCCCTAGAGGCAATAATAAATTGGTTATTATTATATTTCCTTGTTCATGATAATCGTTTATTATCCATGCTATAATTGTATTGATTGGAAACTCAAATACATGTGTGGGTACATAGACAACACTGTGTCCCTAGTAAGCCTCTAGTTGACTAGCTCGTTGATCAAAGATGGTTAAGGTTTCCTAGCCATTGACATGAGATGTCATTTGATAACGGGATCACATCATTAGGAGAATGATGTGATGGACAAGACCCAAACTGTAAACGTAGCATTTGATCGTGTCAGTTTATTGCTATTGTTTTCTGCATGTCAAGTATTTGTTCCTTTGACCATGAGATCATGCAACTCACTGACACCGGAGGAATACCTTGTGTGTATCAAACGTCGCAACGTAACTGGGTGACTATAAAGGTGCTCTACAGGTATCTCCGAGGGTGTCTGTTGGGTTGGCATGGATCAAGACTGGGATTTGTTACTCCGTATAACGGAGAGGTATCTCAGGGCCCACTCGGTAATACAACATCACAATGAGCCTTGCAAGCAATGTGACTAAAGTGTTAGCCACGAGATCTTGTATTACGGAACGAGTAAAGAGACTTGCCGGTAACGAGATTGAACTAGGTATAGTGATACCGACGATCGAATCTCGGGCAAGTAACATACCGAAGAACAAAGGGAACAGCATACGGGATTAACTGAATCCTTGACATAGAGGTTCGACCGATAAAGATCTTCGTAGAATATGTAGGAGCCAATATGGGCATCCAGGTCCCGCTATTGGTTATTGGCCGTAGAGGTGTCTCGGTCATGTCTACATAGTTCTCGAACCCGCAGGGTCTACACACTTAACGTTTGGTGACGATTAGTATAATTGAGTTATTATGTTGGTGACCGAAAGTTGTTCGGAGTCCCGGATAAGATCCCGGACATGACGAGGATCTCCGGAATAGTCAGGAGGTAAAGATTGATATATGTGATAATAGTGTTTTGATCTCTGGAAGGGTTCCGGAGTTCACCGGAAGGGATTCCGGATGTTTACCGAAGTGTTCGGGTGCAGCAACACTTTATATGAGCCAAAGGGATAAAGCCCACAAGGTATTGGAAAGTGCAAAAGTAGTTTTGCTGCCGCGTAAGCGGTACTACCGCTTGGTGAAGCGGTACTACCGCCGGAGCGGTACTACCGCTTGTGTGAAGCGGTACTACCGCCCAAGCGGTACTACCGCTTGTGTGAAGCGGTACTACCGCTTGTGCGCGGCTGTGCACGATTCGGCAGGGTCCGAATTGGACTCTTTTCCTGCGGGCCAAACCGACCTTGTGCGGGCAAAACCGACCCGGAGGAGGCTTTTACTCCAAGTTTAGACCCCAAGGCTCAACATATAAATAGAGGGGCAGGGCTAGCACACGGGACACATCAGGATTTCCCAAGCCGTGTGCCGGCAACCCTAGCCCTCTAGTTCCTCCGTCATAATCTCCGTAGTGCTTGGCGAAGCCCTGCAGAGATTGTTCCTCACCACCATCACCACGCCGTCGTGCTGCTGGAACTCAACCACTACTTCACCATCGCTCGCTGGATCGAGGAGGTGAAGGCGTCATCAAGCCGTACGTGTGTTGAACGCGGAGGTGCCGTCCGTTCGGCACTAGATCGGAAGGATCGTGATTGGATCGCGGGACGCTCGGCGATTTGGATCGCGAAGACGTTCGACTACATCAACCGCGTTTATTAACGCTTCCGCTTAGCGATCTACAAGGGTATGTAGATTCACTCTCCCTCTCGTAGATGCTCATCACCATGGATAGATCTTATGTGTGCGTAGGAAAATTTTTGTTTCCCATGCAACGTTCCCCAACAAAGATACCCCGAACAAACCCCTCAAAGGATTGTTTTCTATAGTAGCAAGTAGCAATAAATTTCAGCACGTAGTATAACCTTTTCCTTACCGATTTCCAGTTACCAAGAGCGCTTCACTCCCCGGTAACGGCGCTAGAAAAGAGTCTTGACGGCACACAAGTATAGGGGATCAATCGTAGTCATTTAGATAAGTAAGAGTGTCGAACCCAACGAGGAGCAGAAGGAAACGACAAGCGTTTTTCAGCAAGGTAATTTATGCAAGCACTGAAATTGTTGGTAACAGATAGTTTGATAGCAAGATAATTGGTAAAGAGCAAGTAACGGTAATGGTAAATAACGATAAATAGGCAAAGTGTTCTTGAGGGTACATGAGAATTTCATCTAGTCACTTTTATCATGTTGGTTTGATTCGTGTTCGCTACTGTGATAATTTGATATGTGGGTGGACTGGTGCTTGGGCACTGTTCTTACCTGAACAACCTCCCACTTATGATTAGCCCCCTCGCAAGCATCCACAACTACGAGAAAAGTATTAAGATAAAATCTAACCATAGCATTAAACGTTTGGATCCAAATCAGCACCTTAGGAAGTAGCGCATAAACTAGGGTTTAAGCTTCAGTCACTCTAGAAACCCATCATCTAATAACTACTCCACAATGCATTCCCTTAGGCCCATGAATGGTGAAGTGTCATGTAGTCCAGGTTCACATGACACCACTAAGGGAATCACAACATACATATCATCAAAATATCGAACACATATCAAATTCACATGATTACTTGCAACATGACTTCTCCCGTGACCTCAAGAACAAAAGTAACTACTCACAAATATTAAACATGCTCAAGATCAGAGGGGTATTGAATAGCATAATGGATCTGAACATATAATCTTCCACCAAATAAACCATATAGTAATCAACTACGCAAGGTAAGCAACACTACTAGTCACCCACAGGTACCAATCTGAGGTTCCGGTACAAAGATTGAACACAAGAGATGAACTAGGGTTTGAGAGGAGATGGTGTTGTTGAAGTTGTTTATGAAGATTGCCCTCCCAAAGATGAGAGGGGTGTTGGTGATGACGATGGCTTTGATTTCCCCCTCCGGGAGGGAAGTTCCCCTGACGGAATCGCTCCGCCGGAGGGCAAAAGTGCTCCTGCCCAAGTTCCGCCTCGAGGCGGCGGCGCTTCGTCCCGAAAGTCCTCCTCTGATTTTTATTTCTAGGTCAAATGTGACTATATACCAGAAGATGGGCACCGGAGGTGGGCCCAGGAGGCCACAACCCATCAAGGCGTGCCTAGGGGGGCCTGGCGCGCCCTGCACTACTGGAATCAGGCACTTTGCCGTCTGCCATGGCAGACGGCAAAGGATAGGACTACGGACGGCAAACCTCTTTGCCGTCAGCCGGCAGACGGCCACAGTTTCGGCATTGTGAACACCGGTGAAGGAGTTCTTTGCCGTCTGCCTGGGCTCACCGGACGGCAAAGATTTTTTGCCGTCAGGGGGCAGACGGCAAAGAGGCTCGACGGTGTAGCACTGACGTTAGCCCTGTTAGGTGGCTAACGGCACACTTTGCCGTCTACCCCCCACTCCTTTCTCGTCCGCCCCCTTTCCCATCTGCCCCCCCCTTGCCGTCGGCCCCCTTTGCCGTCTGCCCCCAACCGCTTTGTTGTCTGCCCCCGGACGGCAAAGGGGACAAATGGCGCCAGGCCTGGTGTTCCCAGGTTGCACAGGCGGCTGCCATGTGTCACCTTTGCCGTCGGTGGCAGACGGCAAAGCCCCCTTTGCCGTCGGTGGCAGACGGCAAAGTGACCATATTGCCTCTTTTATATTTATTTTTGATATATCCAAGCATTTTCACAAGCAAAATGTATGATATACATATATATTTCACAAAACCCATATCCATGCCATATGAATATGATCATCCAACAAACATATCAAATCAAAATTGCAAGTTTCACCATATTACAATAGTTTCATCCATACATACATAGTTTCATCCATATTACAATAGTTTCATCCATAGGTAGAAAGTTTCACATAAGTTCATCGATACAAAATGAAAATAGAAAGTAAACACTAGCACTACATCAAAGCAAGCTGCCGTGAAGTGAATCAAATCTGCAAAATTGGAAATGAGAAAGTTAGAAGAAGAATACTAGAAGAAGTAGAAGAAGATCTAGAAGAAGAAGAAGATGATGATGAAGAAGAAGCGTTTTTCTTCTCTTTCTCTTTCTCCTCTTGTTTTTCTTCTTCTTATTGCTTATTTGTGTCATTTTAGAGCTAACCTAGGTAATTATGCCATTTTTCACCTAACTAAGCTTATTGTGTCATTTTACAAGATAATAAGCTAAATATATGGCATTTATGAGGTTACCAAGGCTATTGTGCCATTTTTGAGTTAACTAAGCTTATTATGTCATTGTGGAGGAAACAAAGCTAAGTATATGTCATTTTAGAGCTAACCTAGGTAAAATAGGTCATTTCGGAGCTAATTAGCTAAGTAAGCTTACAATGTCATTTTGGAGAAAACAATGCTAAATATAGGTCATTTTAGAGCTAACTTAGGTAAAATATGTCATTTTGGAGGTAAGTAAGCTTACTATGTCATTTTAGAGGAAACAAAGCTAACTTAGGTAAAATATGACATTTATGAGCTAACTAAGGTTATTATGCCATTTGTTGAGCTTGACTTTCGGTCTTTCAAGGTTTTCCTTAGAAAAACTCTCATGCCTCATGGTGTGTATGGTGCGCACTCACTCACACTCATATGGTGGTGTATGTTGGTGGACACTACCTAACACTAATATTTCGACCGTCAGTGATGGTCGTTTCCCCTTCTCCTCTCCCGCAATATACCAAGGTATATATCAAGAGAAGGAGAAGAAGAAACGACCCCCGCGACAACAGTCGGGATTCCTCCATCAAGAAGAGACATGAAACTCTCACAAGGAGCTCCGACAGACCGAAAGTACGTAATTTTGTCTAAGTGCTAAGTTTGTCTTTCTTTGAGAAAAAGAGCCAAGTAAGTGGCATATTAGGGCTTACCGTCCTCGTCATCATGGAGGTGAAGCACCGGGGTTGCACGGGCCTAGAGAAGGATGCCCTGGAGAAGGGTCATGCGATGCGGCTCAGGAGTTATGCTGCACCAAAGATCATTTGCAAAGTCTCGTTAGCATGATGACACTGAAATGTTAAGACTAGTAACTAATGACCATTCAAATGAAACTCACCGTTCCCACCGTGGTAATGACTGGCATCGGCGGATGGGTTTGGCCGTTCTTCTCGTAGAGAGACTGTACATTTGGTTTTGACAAGTCAATCATATTGGTTATTAATGAAATAAACCTATAGTGCATGATTTGTCTAATATGAAGAAGAAACTTACCACGATGAGCTCGTACATGGCACGGTTAGATGCATCATTCCGTGCCCTCTCCTCCTCCAACAACTTAGTCGTCCTCTCCTCCAAATCCCTCTTCTCCTCCGCCGCCTGCCGGGCCTGTTCTTTCAGAAGCGCCTGGGTTACCTCTCTCTCTCTCTTTGCAGAGCAGCCTGCAACACAACTCCTCGTTAGCATTGTAATCATCTTTGTTCGCACACACAATGTAATGGAGGAAAGCTATCTGAGTCCGTATGACTAACCTCAATGGCGAGCTTGACTGACCGTGGACGAGGCCTTATCTCAGGACAGGAGCTCGTTTGGCGCGCCTTGATCTCCCGGAGAGTGCGAGAAGACCGTATAAGTCCATCTCCGATGGCTATCGAGCCATGGGGCCTCCCGCCGCCAGCCATCATCACCAGCTCTGGATCAATAGGATGCTGGCTCGGGTTGAAGTCCTCCCCATTCACCTCCTTCCCTACATCTCTGTACCTCACGAGCTTGTGGTGGGAGGAGATGTTGGTGAAGTTCTCGGGATGATCGAGGTCAGACTCAGAGAATGCTTTCGCCTTCTTGTACGAGGCAGTATGGGCCATGGGATAGAGGTCGTACATCCCTGGCACCTCCGTGTTATTGTGATGCGCCTAAAAAAGAGAGAGAGGAACAAAGTATTAGTAAAGAGCTCAAGCAAGCATCAAGAATGAATTGCATGCATAATGAAGCAAACCACATACCCAGTTCTCCCCGAACTGATATAGGTCGGCGCTGCCTTGATGGTGTGGCACACCAGCCATTTTGGCACGCCGGTCCTTGGCGTTGTTGTGGACGGCTCGCCATTGCTCTGGGCACCACTCATCCGCCAACGCCTCCCAACAATCCATCTTATCCGCACACCATCTCGGGGGCACCTATGTGAGTAAAGATTAATTTGAGCACTACGCCTATGAGTCAAATCAAGGAAACTAAGTACAAGGCCTTAAGAAAAGGTAATTACCTTCATATACTGCTCCTTCTCCAGAAACTTTCCGTGGAACTTCGTATTTTCCTTCTTAACTTTCAGCGAGGCGTAGTAGTCTCGAACAGCCTGCGGTCAAGCCTCGTGCCGTAAGTTCTGTAGTAGGCGCTTGCACTCGCCATCGATAACCTTTGCCACGGCCTCTTCGTACCCCTCCTCACACCTGTAGAAGGTCTGCAATCAAACGAGACAACACTGATTAGTACAATAAATAGCTATTGTTGATTTTTAATTGTGTAAAGGAAAAATTACCCAAAACTGTCTGATCACCATGTCGGCCCTCATGTGGCATGAGACACCGTCAATCCTCGTCTCCGACGGGGCCGGGGCAGCCAAGTAGTGCTCCCAGGTCAATCCTATCTCTCGAACCTGGCCCTCACCGGGCAACATGACAAACCTCGGAAAGTTGTGCCGACAAATCACACCAAGGACGGAGTTGGGCCTGCGGGCACCCTTGGCATGAGTCCAACCCCTGCAGTATGATAAAGCCAACGCATTAGATATTTGAAGAAACGTGAAGGCAAAAGGTTAAAAAAGAGTAAATGCTCTTACATCTCCCCCTTAGGCCTAATCAAGCACCTCTGCTCGCGGGTCGCCGACACGGGGGGGGGGGGGAGCCGTGTACCACCATGCTGGTAGACCTTCCCCCCCCCCCTCAACAACCTCGTCCTCGCTATCAGAAAACCCATCCCCGCCACAATCAGCATGGCCACTCAGCTCCGGCCAGCTATCCCATTGGGTCTGCTGGGACGTACCCTGATCCCTGCTCTACCCCGGAGTTTCGTGGGATGAAGCCTGTGGGACAGGAGTCTCGTGGGACGAAGGCTCGTCGACCCTAGGCTCGTGGACCGGAGTTCGCCTAGCCTCCTCCTCAGACGGGTCCACCCTAGGCTCGTGGACCGAAGTCCGCGTAGCCCCCTCCTCAGACGGGTCCACCCTAGCAGTCCTATGCTCGGGTGAATCAGCTAGGGGTGGTGGCGAGGAAGGCGTAGCAGCCTTCCTACCTCTCCCAGCACGGGCACGTGTACCTCTCTTCTTCCCCCGTCCTCCTCTCCCAGTGGGCAACGACGCCGACGAAGAAGCTCCCGCCTGTGTCTGCATACAGTCGAGCAACGCTCTCCGGAGATGCTGTGGTGGAATGGAAGTACCCCTCCCACCACGCGCCGACCAAGACTGAGTCGCGGAACGCTCTGGACCCGTGCCCACCATCTTTCAACACCTGCCATGACAAAGAGTGAACGAAATTAGTACAACATAAAAAATTTGAATACCAACATGAATAATAAAAATTGAATACCGACATGTATATAATTTAAGTGTATCATCATCATGTATATAATAAAAATTGAATACCGACATGTATATAATTTAAGTGTATCATCATCATGTATATAATAAAAATTGAATACCTGACATGAAATAATAATAATCTTGATCGTCTATATATGCTCCGGGATCATCATCATCACTATCATCAATAAATGCATCATCATCATCACTATCGGGAACAACATGTGGAAGGCCTCCTTTATGTAATCGGTCAAGCATTGACAGGTCATCTGCAGCAGTAACCTCTTCTTTTTCTGGCTCAGGGGTGAAGTCAGATTCACAGTCGCTGTCTACTTCAATGTTCTGAGGTGAAGTAGAGCGGTTCTTGAAATGTTTTTTGGAAAGACGTGTTTCTTGGAAGAATTCTCCTTCATATGTGTCTGTGTTAATGTGAGTTTCATAATCCTCTTCATTGAGGGGAGGTGGTCTAAAATGTGGCGGCACTTCATAAACGACATCCCAACCATTCAGATTTGGATCAGTTTGGCAGGCCCACGGTAGATAGAAAACTTGGGTCGCCTGTTGAGCCGTAATATAGACATCGGGAACATCTAAATGGGTGCTTTGTTTGATTTCGACTAGCCCTATATGTTCATGAGTCCTTCTAGTCTCCTTCGGCTGGAACCAATAGCATTTGAAGATTACGACGTTCGGTGGGTTTTCACCATAGAATAGAAGTTCATAAATTGCTTCAACTCTTCCATAATACTCGATACCTCCTTCGCTGATAGCAGAGACACAACAATTTGTAGAATTTCGGTCAGCCATAGATAGCTCTTTGCGAAAGGTACGAAAGCGATACCCGTTGATGTCGTATTTGTCAAATGAACGGACCTTATAGTCAAAACCATTAGCGACTTGTCTCAATTCGGCGTCCATAGACTCTAAATTAGCCTACAAGTTTAATACGAAGGGATTGTTGAATTAGCCACAAATTAGATGAAGAAATGAAATGGTCTAATGGAAATTACCGTTCGTTTGAACCAAGAGATGAAACCGGGATAACCGCCTCCATGCTTTGCCAGAAGCTCATACTCTTCGATGGAATCCTTTTGGATCACCGCTCCATCCGAGAATTTGGCGACGTATCGACTGTATTAAATATCCGCTAATAAGAGCAGTTCAAAGGAATTAGAAGTTGCAAAACAATGTACCGAGAACTTACTCAATGTACGGCCGCACTTCTGTTAGGTTGTTGAAGATATACAACGAAATGGTCCGCCATTCTTCAACATCCAACGCTATTCCTTTCGAAGCACCGGCTGGTGCGTGCTTCCCTTTGAATAGGCTGAGGTTGGATCGACATTTTTTAGGGTCGCCATCATTGTACCGAGGCTTCGGATTATGCAAATGACGATTTTTGGCTTCGTAGTGTGCTGTCACGAAGTTTGACGCCTCCTTAGTAATGAATGCCTCGGCCATCGATGCTTCAATTCGACGTTTATTTTTACATTTTGCTCGAAGCGTCTTCTGCATCCTCTCAGTTGCGAAGCACCAACGATTTTGCACGCCCCCCCCCCAATCTTGCCTCAGTTGGGAGATGCAAAATCAAATGCAGCATTGGATTAAAGAAGCTCGGTGGAAAGATCTTCTCTAACTTGCATATCAACTCCGGCGCCAACTCTTCCATTTCAGATAGCACAACAGGCGATAGTTCTTTTGCACAAAGAGAACGGAAGAAATAACTTAGCTCTGCCAGTACTAGTCATTCATCATCAGGGATAAAGCCACGCAATATCACCGGCAGTACCCGCTCAAGACATATGTGCCAATCATGACTCTTGAGACCAAATATTTTCAGTTTGTCAAGACTCGCTCCCCTCTTTAGATTTGCTGCATACCCATCGGGGAACATCAACTGCATTTTCAACCACAAGATCATTCCCCTCATAGCTGGCCTTCCAAGATTGAACCATGCCTTTGGCTTTGTCCAGTTCTGCTTTCCTTTAGGTTGTCGCATGTTTTGTAACGGTCTATCACATAGAGCCTCCTGATCGACTCTAGCCTTAGGATTATCCTTTGACTTCCCCTCTATGCCGAACAATGTACCAAAAAGGGCCTCGGCGATATTCTTTTCAGTGTGCATGACGTCGATGTTGTGTGGGCAAAGGTGGTCTTTGAAGTAAGGCAGATCCCATAAGCATGTCTTTTGAGTCCAGGCATGTTGCGAATTATACCCTTTGAAACACCCTGGACGCTCTGGATCAGGCTCGAGAGCGTTTATCTGATCCAGGCTCTGTTGGCCTGTCAACGCAGGTGGTGCAGAGTTTTTGACAACTCTACCTTTGATGAAATTCTTCTTGTCTTTTCTGAACTTATGGCGAGGATCCAGGAACTGTCTATGCAAGTCGAAGCAAGAAAACTTGCGACCCGCCTGCAGCCAACGGAACTGAAGAGCTGCCTTGCATGTGGGGCACGGGAACCTTCCATGCACACACCAGCCAACGAATAGCGCATACGCCGGCAAGTCATACATCGAGTACATGTACCACACATGCATCATTAAGTTTTGTTTTGTAGCGGTGTCGTATGTCTTGATCCCATTATCCCAAGCTTCTTGCAATTCATTCTTAAGCGGCTGCATGTACACATTCATATTCTTCCCCGGATAGTTGGGCCCTGGAATTATCAACGTCAGGAAAATGTTCTTTCTTTTCATAATCTCTCCGGGGGGGAGATTGAGTGGAATGACAAATACAGGGCAACAACTGTATTGGGTTGCCGTCATACCAAACACATTGAACCCATCAGTGCTGATGGCGACTCGAGGATGCCTTGGATCTGGCGCTTTATCCTTATGTAATGCATCGAAGTGCTTCCAGGAAAAAGCGTCTGAAGTGTGTACCAACATCTGATTCCCATCTGCATCTAGTTCGGTTCTTTTGCCCAATTTGTGCCATGTCATCTATCTGGCCATCTCTTCGACCATGAAAAGACGTTGAAGTCATGGTACGATTGGCATATAGTGAAGAACATTAACGGGGATTTTGGTCTGAATCTTCTCACCCATACCGTTGTCTACCACAACATACCTGGAAGACTTGCAAATGGGACAATAGTTCAAGTCCGCATACTCAAGCCTAAATAAGGCACATCCATTCTCACAGGCATCTATCTTCTCATAGGGCATCTTAAGTACACGGAGGATTTTGTCCGACTGGTACAGGTTTGCAGGCAGTACATGGCCTTTGGGTAGAAAGCATCCAAATATTGTCATCATCGCGTCGTAGCATTCTTTTCCCAGGCTGAATTGAGCCTTCAGAGCCATTACTTGTGCAATGCCATCCAGCTGACAAAGCTCAGTGTGCTCATGGAGAGGACGTTTTGAAGACTCCAACATTTCATAGAATGCCTTCGCAGATTCCTCCATCTCATCGTCTGACTCCCGAGCATCATGAAAGTCTTGCATCATGTCTTCGATCCCGGTACCATGCTCGTCGGTGCGACGACGAACCACCTCAGCTCTGGCACGTTGGGCAGGCTCACCATGAAAAGTCCACACCGTATAATTAGGCGTAGAACCCCACTTCTGTAGGTGTTTACCCATTTCACCCTCTGTCTGCTTTTTAAAGTTGTCGCACCGGAGACAGGGGCACCATGTTTTATCCTGACCATTTGCAAATGCGGCTCTCACAAACCCCTTGTTATTTGTTAACCATTCTTTGGTCATGTCTTCCGGACTAGTGTGACCGGTTGATGACCCACAAGTATAGGGGATCTATCATAGTCCTTTCGATAAGTAAGAGTGTCGAACCCAACGAGGAGCAAAAGGAAATGACAAGCAGTTTTCAATAAAGTATTCTCTGCAAGCACTGAAATTATCGGTAACAGATAGTTTTGTGATAAGATAATTCGTAATGGGTAGCAAGTAACAATTGTAGCAAAGGTGCAGTAAGGTGGCCCAATCCTTTTTGTAGCAAAGGACAAGCCTGGACAAACTCTTATATAAAGCAAAGTGCTCCCGAGGACACATGGGAATTTCTGTCAAGCTAGTTTTCATCATGCTCATATGATTCGCGTTCGTTACTTTGATAATTTGATATGTGGGTGGACCGGTGCTTGGGTGATGCCCTTACTTGGACAAGCCTCCCACTTATGATTAACCTCTCTCGCAAGCATCTGCAACTATGAAAGAAGTATTAAGATAAATCTAACCATAACATGAAACAAATTGATCCAAATCAGCCCCTTACGAAGCAACGCAAAAACTAGGGTTTAAGCTTCTGCCACTCTAGCAACGCATCATCTACTTATTACTTCCCAATGCCTTCCCCTAGGCCCAAATAATGGTGAAGTGTCATGTAGTCGACGTTCACATAACACCACTAGAGGAAAGACAACATACATCTCATCAAAATATCGAACGAATACCAAATTCACATGATTACTTATAACAAGACTTATCCCATGTCCCCAGGAACAAACGTAACTACTCACAAAGCATATTCATGTTCATAATCAGAGGAGTATTAATTATCATTAAGGATATGAACATATGATCTTCCACCAAGTAAACCAACTAGCATCAACTACAAGGAGTAATCAACACTACTAGCAACCCACAGGTACCAATCTGAGGTTTTGAGACAAAGATCGGATACAAGAGATGAACTAGGGTTTGGAGAGGAAATGGTGCTGGTGAAGATGTTGATGCAGATTGACCCCCTCTCGATGAGAGGATCGTTGGTGATGACTATGGCTTCGATTTCCCCCTCCGGGAGGGAAGTTTCCCCGGCAGAACAGCTCCGCCGGAGCCCTAGATTGGTTCTTCCCAAGTTACGCCTCGAGACGGCGGCGCTTCGTCCCGAAAGCTCTCTTCTAATTTTTTTCAGGTCAAAACGCTTCATATAGCAGAAGAGGGGCACCGGAGGCCAGCCAGGGGGCCCACAAGCCACTAGGGCGCGCCCTCCAGGCTTGTGGCTTCCTGGTGGGTCCCCTCTGGTATTTTCTTTGCCCAGTATTTTTTATATATTCCGAAATAATTCTCCGTAAATTTTTAGGACTTTTGGAGTTGTGCAGAATAGGTATCTCAGATTTGCTCCTTTTCCAGTCCAGAATTCCAGCTGCCGGCATTCTCCCTCTTCATGTAAACCTTGTAAAATAAGAGTGAAAAGGCATGAGTATTGTACCATAATGTGTAATAACAGCCCATAATGCAATAAAGATCAATATAAAAGCATGATGCAAAATGGACGTATCAACTCCCCCAAGCTTAGACCTCGATTGTCCTCAAGCGAAAACCGAAATCGATAAATATGTCCACATATTAGAGATAGAGGTGTCGATAAAATAAAATACGGACATGAGAGCATCATGATCATCTTTAGAACAGCAATACTTATTGATATATAATTTCTTATACTAGAGTAACAATTCATTCACAAGGTAAAGTATGAATCAAGAACTCTATTGAGAACCAACAAACTATGATCTCAGTCATTGAAGCAATTGCAATTTATCATAACATTGGAAAGAGTCAATATAAGAGCTTGTAAAGCAAATCCACATACTCAATCATCTTTTAGTCTTTCATAATTGCTAACACTCACGCGATACTTATGAGGTCAAAGCTTTAATTGGACACAGAGAAAGATAGGGGCTTATAGTTTTGCCTCCCAACTATTTACCTCAAGGGTAATGTCAACAAAAATAACTCATGATCACCCACTTCCGAGTGGATATATGTGTCTAGATCTTTCCCCAACACATGAGGCTTGCCAAGAGAGAAAGGCGAAATAAAGGAAGTGGTGAAGATCACCACGACTCTTGCATAAAGGTAAGAACTAGAAAGTAAAAGTAACAGATAGGCCCTTCGCAGAGGGAAGGAGAGGTTGTCATGCGCTTTTATAGTTGGATGCGCAATCTCTTAATGCAAAAGAACGTCACTTTATATTGCCGCTTGTGATAAAGAACTTTATTATGCAGTCTGTCGCTTTTATTTCTTCCATAACACAAGTTCGTATAAAGTTTGTTTTCCTCACACTAATAGATCATACATATTTAGGGAGCAAATTTTTATTGCTTCCACCGATGACAACTTACTTGAAGGATCTTACTCAATCCATAGGTAGGTATGGTGGACTCTCATGGCAAAACTGGTTTAAGGGTGTTTGGATGCACAAGTAGTATCTCTACTTGGTGCGGAAGTTTTGGCTAATATGGGGTGGAAGCAAGCGTCACATGTTAAAGGATCTATAACCATATAACTTCTATTCGGAAATAAGCAAACATAACCCATTATGTTGTCTTCCTTGTCCAACATCAACTTCTTAACATATAATATTTTAATGAGTGCTCACAATCATAAAAGATGTCCAAGATAATATATTTACATGTGAACCTCTCTTTCTTTATTACTTCCTTTTAATTGCAACAATGACCAATCGCTATGTTTGTCAACTCACAACAAATTTCAATCGACATACTTCTTATATGTGAAGTCATCACTCCCCAGAAGATCATCATATATACTCTTTGCTTTTATTATATACTTCTTTCTATTTCTTTTTCTCAAGATCATAGCAAGCAAGCAAAGCCCTCAACTCAAAACTACTTTTTATTATATAGCTCTCGGACTTGCTTACATAGGGGGAACATAAAGCAAAACTCAAAACTAGATCACACTAATAACTTTAATCTACGAGATCAAGATATAACCAAAAGGATCGAACTAAGAAAAACGATAAAAGTAAAATATGTGATGGTGATACGATACCGGGGCACCTCCCCCAAGCTTGGCACAAGCCAAGGGGAGTGCCCATACCCATGTGTTTAGTTGTCTTTCTTCGGAGGTGGTGATGTTGGAGTTGTTGATGAGGTTGAAAGCTTGTTCAGTTTCCTCTTAAGCATAAAATTATGTTCCCTCAGATCGTCTACTTCCTGCTCGAGCTTCAATATCCTTTGACATAATTCTTGCTTGCTCTCCTGCAGAAAACGAGAAGGGATAAATAGAACCTTGGGTTTTCTCCTTGGGTTTGGGAGGCTCGATTTCTTGAACTCCACGTGCATATCTCCTGGTTGAGGCAGGGGGATCTCTTCTTCATCCGAGTTTTCTTCCTCATACTTGCCCTCTTGTTCCTCCTCCGAGAACAATCCATAAGGATCTAAGGCCCCATAGAGCTTGGGATTGGCAAGATAATGCGATACATAGCTCTCCCCATCGGAATCTTGGGACGACATATTGCTCTAAATCTGTTGCAGAAACAGCTCAAAACGAAAACATGAGGTATTGCCGTGATACGAAGGTCAAATCCTTCGGGAGATTATATAATGAATTTTTACCGACCTAAAGGAGTATACCACAAGAAAACAGAGTCCGGAGGGTACACGGGGTGGCCACAAGCCACTAGGGCGCGCCAGGGGGGTAGGGCGCACCCTCCTGGCTTGTCGCCTCCTCGTGCACTTTTCGGTCTACTTTAAATTTTCCTAATTATTAAATATTCCAAAACGGAGAAAAAATGCTATTGGAAAGGTTTTGGAGTCGGTTTGCTTACCGTACCACATACCTATTCCTTTTCGGAGTCTGAAACGTTCTGGTAGGTCTCCCTAATGTACTCCTCCGGAGTTATGGTATTGATAATATTGGTTTCAACATTTATAGGAGTACCTGAGATATAATGTTTGATTCTTTGCCCGTTTACCACCTTCGGGTTTGTGCCTTCTGCGTTGTTGATATTGATGGCAGTGGAACGATACACTTCCTCGATAATGTAAGGCCCTTCCCATTTAGAGAGAAGTTTTCCTGCAAAAAATCTTAAACGAGAATTGTATAGCAAGACATGGTCACCTACATTGAATTCACGCTTTGGTATCCTTTTATCATGCCATCTCTTAACTTTTTCTTTAAACAACTTGGCATTCTCATAGGCCTGGGTTCTCCATTCATCAAGTGAGCTAATGTCAAATAACCTCTTCTCACCAGCAAGTTTGAAATCATAGTTGAGCTCTTTGATTGCCCAATAAGTTTTATGTTCTAATTCTAGAGGTAAGTGACATGTTTTACCATAAACAATTTTATACGGAGACATACCCATAGGGTTTTTGTAAGCAGTTCTATAAGCCCATAATGCATCATCAAGTTTCTTAGACCAATTCTTTCTAGATCTATTAAAGTCTTTTGCAAGATCAATTTAATTTCTCTATTGCTTAATTATACTTGACCACTAGACTGAGGATGATAAGGAGATGCAATTCTATGATTAACATCATACTTAGCAAGCAATTTACGGAAAGCACCATGAATAAAGTGTGAACCACCATTAGTCATTAAATATCTAGGGACTACAAATCTAGGGAAAATAACTTCTTTAAGCATTTTAATAGAAGTGTTATGATCAGCGCTACTAGTTGGAATAGCTTCTGACCACTTAGTAACATAATCAACAGCAACTAGAATATGAGTATACCCGTTGGATTTTGGAAAAGGTCCCATATAATCAAAACCCCAAACATCAAATAGTTCAATAACAAGAGAGTAATTCATAGGCATTTCCTGACGTCTACTAATATTACCAATTCTTTGACATTCATCACAAGACGAGACAAACTTACGAGCATCCTTGAAGAGAGTAGGCCAATAAAAACCAGATTGTAATACCTTGTGTGCAGTTCTATCTCCAGCGTGGTGTCCTCCGTAGGCCTCGGAGTGACACTTGTGTAGGATCTGTTCCTGTTCATGCTCAGGTACACAACGTCTAATAACACCGTCTACTCCTTCTTTATAAAGGTGTGGATCATCCCAAAAGTAATGTCTTAAATCATAGAAGAACTTTTTCTTTTGTTGGTATGTGAAACTAGGTGGTATAAATTTAGCAACAATGTAATTAGCATAATCAGCATACCATGGAGCATTACGTGAAGCATTTATGACAGCTAATTGTTCATCGGGAAAGCTATCATCAATAGGTAGTGGGTCATCAAGAACATTCTCTAACCTAGACAAGTTATCTGCTACGGGGTTCTCAGCAACCTTTCTATCAACAATATGCAAGTCAAATTCTTGTAGCAAGAGAACCCATCTAATAAGTCTAGGGTTAGCATCTTTCTTTTCCATAAGATATTTAATAGCAGCATGATCAGTGTGAACAGTTACTTTGGAATGAACAATATAAGGTCTGAACTTATCACAACCAAAGACAACTGCTAAAAATTCCTTTTCAGTGGTAGCATAGTTTCTTTGAGCACTGTCTAGAGTTTTACTAGCATAATGGATAACATTTAATTTCTTATCAACTCTTTGTCCTAGAACAGCACCAACGGCATAATCACTAGCATCACACATAATTTCAAAGGGTAGGTTCCAATCAGGTGGTTGAACAACAGGTGCAGAAATCAAGGCTTTCTTAAGAATTTCAAATGCTTCTACACAATCATCATCAAAAACGAATGGAACATCTTTTTGCAAAAGATTAGTGAGAGGCCTAGAAATCTTTGAGAAGTCTTTAATAAACCTCCTATAGAAACTAGCATGACCAAGGAAACTTCTTATACCTCTGATATCCGTAGGACACGGCATTTTTTCAATAGCATCAACTTTAGCTTTATCAACTTCAATACCTCTTTCGGAGATTTTGTGCCCCAAGACAATACCTTCATTAACCATAAAGTGGCACTTTTCCCAATTCAAGACAAGTTAGTTTCTTCACATCTCTACAAAACTCGATCAAGGTTGCTCAAGCAATCATCAAAAGAAGTTTCGTAAACGGAGAAATCATCCATGAAAACCTCAACAATCTTTTCACAAAAGTCAGAGAATATAGCAGTCATACATCTTTGAAAGGTAGCAGGTGCATTGCATAAACCAAAAGGCATACGTCTATAAGCAAAGGTACCGAAAGGACAAGTAAAGGTGGTATTCTCTTGGTCCTCTTTTGACACAGGTATTTGGGAAAAACCAGAATAACCATCTAGAAAGCAAAAGTGTGTGTGTTTGGATAGTATTTCTAGCATTTGATCAATAAAAGGTAGAGGGTAATGATCTTTCCTAGTAGCTTTATTTAATTTACTAAAATCAATTACCATTCTATATCCTGTAACAATTCTTTGCGGGATCAATTCATTTTTATCATTAAGAACAACGGTAATACCTCCCTTCTTAGGGACACAATGAACGGGACTAACCCATCTACTATCAGCAATAGGATAAATTATACCTACCTCCAAAAGCTTTAATATTTCATTTCTTACCACTTCTTCCATTTTAGGATTTAACCGTCGTTGGTGATCAACAACTGGTTTAGCATCAGGCTCCATATTAATTTTATGCTGACATAGGGTGGGACTAATGCCCTTAAGATCATCAAGAGTATATCCAATAGCAGCACGGTGCTTCCTCAAAGTTTTCAATAATCTCTTTTCTTCATGCTCTGAAAGGTTAGCACTAATAATAACATGATATATCTTCATTTCATCAAGATAAGCGTATTTCAGAGTATCCAGTAATTGTTTAAGCTCAAACACGGGATCACCCTTGGGTGGAGGAGGATCCCTAAGTATTTCATAAGGCAGGTTGTGTTTCAAAATAGGATGTTGATCAAAGAAAATCTTATCTATTTCATTCCTTTCATTCATATGCATATCGTTCTCATGGTCTAGCAAATATTGTTCTAAGGGATCAGTAGGTGGCACAGCAATAGAAGCAAGACCAATAATTTATCATGGGGTTGTCTACGAAATTTAGAGAAATTAAACTCATGGGACACATCCCCAAAACTTACAGTAACAGTTTCTTTCTCACAATCTATCTTAGCATTAACAGTATTCAAGAAAGGTCTACCAAATATAATGGGACAAAAATCATCTTGTGGGGAACCAAGGACAAGAAAATCAGTACGATATTTTATTTTCCCACACAAGACTTCAACATCTCTAACAATCCCAAATGGTAACATCAATTTCTTCTAATTCAGCTAGTGCAATATCATTCATAATTTCTTGGTATAAGGTAAAGGGAATTGCACTCACACTAGCACCCACATCACATAAGCCATGATAACAATGATCTCCTATTTTAACAGAAACAACAGGCATGCCAACAATAGGTCTATGTTTATCTTTAGTATCAGGTCTAGCAATTCTAGCAGCTTCATCACAGAAATGAATAACATGCCCATCAATATTATCAACCAAGAGATCTTTAACCATAGCAATACTAGGTTCAACTTTGATTTGTTCAGGGGGTGTAGGTGTTCTAGCATAACTCTTACGAACCACAGTTGAAGCTTTAGCATGTTCCTTTATTCTAACAGGGAAAGGTGGTTTCTCAATATAAGCAGCAGGAATAACAGGATCAACATTATAAATAATAGTTTCTTCTTGAACTTTAATAGGTTCAACTACTTTCACTTCAATGGGAGGATGATATTTAAACCACTTCTCCTTAGGGAGATCAACATGAGCAGCAAAAGTTTCACAGAAAGAAGCTACTATCTCCGAGTCAAGTCCATATTTAGTGCTAAATTCACGAAAAGCATCGGTGTCTATAAAGGATTTAACACAATCAAACTTAAGGTTTATACCTGACTCCTTACCTTCGTCGAGTTCCCAATCTTCAGAGTTGCGTTTAATTCTTTGCAATAAGTCCCATTTGAATTCAATATCTTTCTTCATAAAGGAACCAGTACAAGAAGTATCGAGCATGGTTTGATCATTACGAGAAAGCCGAGCATGAAAATTCTGAATAATAATTTCTCTTGAGAGCTCATGATTGGGGCATGAATATAACATTGACTTAAGCCTCCCCAAGCTTGAGCGATACTTTCTCCTTCACGAGACCAAAAATTATAAATATAATTCCGATCACGATGAACCAGATGCATAGGATAAAACTTCTGATGAAATTCCAATTTCAAACGGTTGTAGTTCCATGATCCAATATCATCACATAGCCTATACCATGTCAATGCCTTATCCTTCAAAGATAAAGGAAAGACCTTCTTCTTGACATCATCCTTGGGCAAACCTGCAAGCTTAAATAATCCACAAACATCATACACATAGATTAGATGCAAATCAGGATGTAGTGTTCCATCTCCTGCATAAGGATTAGCTAGCAGTTTCTCTATCATACCCGAAGGAATTTCATAATAGATATTTTCAGTAGGTTCAGTAGGTTGAGGAGCAACTCTTTGTGCTTCCGGTCGAGGTGAAGATACCCCGAACAAGCCCTTCAAAGTATTACTTTCCATAGTAACAAGTGACAGTAAATTTCAGCACACTATATAACATTTTCCTTACCAAATTCCACTCACCAACGGCGCTTCACTCCCCGGCAACGGCGCCAGAAAAGAGTCTTGATGACCCACAAGTATAGGGGATCTATCATAGTCCTTTCGATAAGTAAGAGTGTCGAACCCAACGAGGAGCAGAAGGAAATGACAAGCGGTTTTCAATAAGGTATTCTCTGCAAGCACTGAAATTATCGGTAAAAGATAGTTTTGTGATAAGATAATTCGTAACGGGTAGCAAGTAACAAATGTAGCGAAGGTTCAGAAAGGTGGCCCAATCCTTTTTGTAGCAAAGGACAAGCCTGGATAAACTCTTATATAAAGCAAAGCGCTCCCGAGGACACATGGGAATTTCTGTCAAGCTAGTTTTCATCATGCTCATATGATTCGCGTTCGTTACTTTGATAATTTGATATGTGGGTGGACCGGTGCTTGGGTGCTGCCCTTACTTGGACAAGCCTCCCACTTATGATTAACCTCTCTCGCAAGCATCCGCAACTACGAAAGAAGTATTAAGATAAATCTAACCATAGCATGAAACATATGGATCCAAATCAGACCCTTACGAAGCAACGCATAAACTAGGGTTTAAGCTTCTATCACTCTAGCAACCAATCATCTACTTATTACTTCCCAATGCCTTCCCCTAGGCCCAAATAATGGTGAAGTGTCATGTAGTCGACATTCACATAACACCACTAGAGGAAAGACAACATACATCTCATCAAAATATCGAATGAATACCAAATTCAAATGATTACTTATAACAAGACTTATCCCATGTCCTCAGGAACAAACGTAACTACTCACAAAGCATATTCATGTTCATAATCAGAGGAGTATTAATTATCATTAAGGATCTGAACATATGATCTTCCACCAAGTAAACCAACTAGCATCAACTACAAGGAGTAATCAACACTACTAGTAACCCACAGGCACCAATCTGAGGTTTTGAGACAAAGATCGGATACAAGAGATGAACTAGGGTTTGGAGAGGAGATGGTGCTGGTGAAGATGTTGATGGAGATTGACCCCCTCTCGATGAGAGGATCATTGGTGATGACGATGGCTTCGATTTCCCCCTCCGGAAGGGAAGTTTCCCCGACAGAACAGCTCCGCCGGAGCCCTAGATTGGTTCTGCCCAAGTTCCGCCTCAAGACGGCGGTGCTTCGTCCCGAAAGCTCTCTTCTGATTTTTTTCAGGTCAAAATGCTTCATATAGCAGAAGAGGGGCACCGGAGGCCAGCCAGGGGGCCCACAAGCCACTAGGGCGCGCCCTGGGGGGTAGGGCGCGCCCTCCAGGCTTGTGGCTGCCTGGTGGGTCCCCTCTGGTATTTTCTTCGCCCAGTATTTTTAATATATTCCAAAATAATTCTTCGTAAATTTTCAGGACTTTTGGAGTTGTGCAGAATAGGTATCTCAGATTTGCTCCTTTTCCAGTCCAGAATTCCAGCTGCCGGCATTCTCCCTCTTCATGTAAACCTTGTAAAATAAGAGAGAAAAGGCATAAGTATTGTACCATAATGTGTAATAACAGCCCATAATGCAATAAAGATCAATATAAAAGCATGATGCAAAATGGACGTATCACCGGTGTACATCCACGCACGATCACTCATCTTGCGTAGCTACTAGACACACATGAAATATATATATATAATTCAGCATATATATTCATCAGTTAATCAAGTTTGTCAGTTTTATTACGTCCATGCAACCTAGACGCTAATAGGTTAAGATAGGTCCTAATCCCACCCAAGTATGTGTAGATTGGGTTTGTTTTCCCATGCTCTGCTCCGGATCCGACGCAGAATTTCGGCAGCACCTCCCCGCTGTTCTCCTGATACACGTCTCGGCAATAAGCGGAGAGGATGTGTACCTGGAGAACAACAGGGAGGCACTAACGAAATTCCACATCGGATCCGGAGCAGAGCATACGGGAAAACGAACCCAATCTACACATACTCGGGCTGTCCATGGATAACGTTGGATAATTCGAAAGGATGGCGGTTATAAATATGCAAATACATGCATATTTATAGATGCCGCCCTTTCGAACGGGAGACGCATACTGGTCATGCATACTGTTGAATTGAAGACACCTATAGCTAGCAAGTTTCATCGGCACGAAGACCGGAACATAGCAAATTAAGGGGGGGGGAGGAGATGTCATTTGTGCTCACCCACAAACGCAGCAGGGGAGCTCGTCCAATGCACGGGGTAGGTCGTCAAACACCAGACCCTCGCAGCGATGAAACAACTGCACATTGAAATCCACCCGATCAACACAAATATTCAATCCCGATAGAAAAATCTCTCTATATATAACTACTTTTCCACTTCTATTTTATTATTTTTCTCCTATATTTCTTCTTATTCTGCTTCTTCTTCTTCTTCTTTTCTTCTCCTCTTCTTCTTCTTCTCTTTTTCTTCGTCTTTCTCCTCCTCTTCTATTTTTCCTCTTCTTCTTCTCCTCTTCTCCTCTTTTTCTTCTTCTTCTTCTTCTTCTTCTTCTTCTTCTTCTTCTTCTTCTTCTTCTTCTTCTTCTTCTTCTTCCTCCTCCTCCTCCTCCTCTTCTTCTTGTTCTTGTTCCTTCTTTTCATTTTTCCTATTCTTCTTCTCCTCTTCTCCTCTTCTCCTCTTTTCTTATTTTTCTTCTTCTTATTCTTCTTCTTCTTCTTCTTCTTCTTTTTCTTCTTCTTTTCTTCTTCTTCTCCTCCTCTTCTTCTTCTTCTTCCTTTTTTCCTTTATCCTCTTCTTCTACTTATTCTTCGTTTCTTCTTTTTTTTTGCACTAACCTAATTAACCTAAACTAACAGTAACCTAATTAACACTAACATAATTACCACTAACAATAACCTAAACTAACATATATATGCAATGAAATGAAAAAAAAGAACAAAAAAATAAAGAAGATGAACATGCAACTTATCGGAGGAGGGCCGGCGCAAGGGAGGGGTGGCTCGCCGCGGTGGGAGGGAGGAGGTGGGGCGCCGCGGGGAGGGGGCGCTCGCCGCGGGGGAGAGGCTGGCTCCAGCGGCGGGGCTGGCTCCGGCGGCGGGGCCGCAGGGAGGGAGGAGGTGTGGTGGGGGGATAGAGAGAGAGGGGGCCGCGGGGAGGGGGGCTCGCCGCGGGGCGGCGGGACGGCGGGGCGGCGGGACGGCGGGGCGTCCGGTGCGTGTGGGCGGCGGCCGGTGGGCGTCGGGGAGCGGCGGGAAGGAGGGAGAGGGAGGGAGCTGAGGGAGGGAGAGAGAGAGGGGTCGGGGCAGGGGACGACCGTTAGTAGGCCGTGCGCTTTGCCGTCTGCTAGTAGACCGCAAAGAAACTTTGCCGTCTGCTAGCAGACGGCAAAGAAGGCACCCATTTGACCTAGCCAGGTCCAGGGCCTAGTGGGCCCAGCTGGGTCCTTTGCCCTCTGCTTTTGGGCTTTTTGCCGTCCGCTAGCAGACGACAAAGGAAGGACTGATGGCAAATACCTTATTTGCCATCAGTCCTTCCTTTGCCGTCTATTTTCTGGAAGCTGATGGCAAGGACTTTCTTTGTCGTCTGCCAGCAGACGACAAAGAACTGGCAGACGGGAAATGCTCTGATTCCAGTAGTGCTGGTGGATTGTGCCCACCAGGCTTGCCCCCTCCGGTAGTTTTCTGCTCCAGTATTTTTTATTTATTCCAAAAATAATCTCCGTAAAGTTTCAGCTTCATTGGAGTTTTGCAGAATAGGTATCCCTGACTTGGCTTAGTGGTACCAACAGGCAAACCGTGAAGGGAAGAGTACCAACTTTGCATGCAACAGAAGCAGCCAGCCTCTGCAACTCTTCTTGGTTCACATTGATAGGGATCATAGCAGATTTGTGATAATTGATGTGAAGTCCAGTGGACTGAGAAAACATGAGGAGCATGGCCTTCAGATCCAGCAGTTGTGACTCCATAGCAGGCATGATAATAAGAGTGTCATTCTGCATACTGTTAAATTGGGAAGTCCTTATCATGGCAGGGGATTGGGAGCTCAATCTTACCTTTCATAAGCATGTCATTAACTAGAGTCTGGAGAAAGTCTGCAGCAATGGCAAACAGGAGTGGTGACATAGGATCACCCTGTCTGACCCCCTTCTTGCACATAAATTTCTTGCCAGGGACTCCATTTAGTAGAACAGATGAGGAGCCAAAGGAAAGGAACTGCTTGACCCAAAGAATCCATTTAACATTGAAACCCTTGTGTTTTAAAACTTGGTAAAGAAATTCATGCTCAAGGGAATCAAAAGCTTTTTCAAAATCCAGCTTCAGGATAACAATTGGCCTCTTGGATTGATGACACTGGTGCAGGTACTCCAAAGGCCAACCCACACAATCCTAAATAGTCTTGGTTTTACTGAAACCATACTGATTCTTGTGAATGCACTTCATGATTTGCAGCTGAAACCTATTGGCAGTCATCTTGGAGAGAAATTTCAAGCCCATCCCAGTTAATGAGATTGGTCTGAAATCTCCAACCTGCTCAGGTGAGCCCTTTTTTGGAACAAGTGTGATATATGAGGAATTCATATTTTCAAGCAGGGCAGAGCCATCATGAAAAACATTTGCAAGGGAATAAAAATCCTCACAGATAACATGCCAGCATTTCTTAAAGAACAGACCATTGAAACCATCAGGGCCTGGAGCCTTATCAATGGGCATTTCCTTGACAGTCCTATCCATCTCCTCTTTTGTAAAAGACATAGTAAGATCTTCCAAACCCTCGACCTTATTCAGCAAAGATGGCAGGTCAAAAACAAGATTGATTCCCTGTGAATGTCCCATCCTGCCTTTGAAAGCTGACCAAAAAGCTCCAGCAATTTGTTCATGATCAGTGGTAAAAGATCCATCCTCCAACTTCAGAGAGGAAATAGAATTTCTTCTATACCTTTCAGTGGCCATTGCATGGAAAAATTTAGTGTTCTCCCCTCCCACTTTAATTTTCCTGATGGTTGCCCTTTTCTTCCAGTATAGGAACTACAAGTGAAGCAGGTGTTCTAAGTGCAGCTATACAATCACCCTGAAGTTTGCCTCAGGCGTAAACAGTGGTCTTAACTCCTCAAGATTATCAAGCAGCAAAACCACCTGATTGCATTTAGCTATGAGTATCTTGATTCTTGATAATCCTGTTTGCTATTTCTTGAGTGCCTGCCTCAAGGACTTGAACTTATCCATAATAACTACAATTATATGACCTTTCCTGGAGGGGACCTTCCAAGAACTCTCCACACACTCAAGAAAACCATCAAGCTCAACCCAATAATTTTCAAAACGAAAAAGATTGCTCGTAGGGATGGTGGTGTTGATGGCCACCACACATGGTACGTGGTCTGATGCAGTTTTGGCCAAAGGCAACACCTGTGACAGTGGATAGCAAGATATCCAATTAGCAGAGGTGAAACACCAATCCAATTGCTCCAATACAGGTGTATCCTGCATGTTCGACCATGTAAATGATCTTCCTTTAAGGAGCAGCTCAAGGAGTCCAAGATGGCCAATTATCTCATTGAAAATGAAAATATCATTAACATCTGCTCCAGGGAGATTTCTGTTTGAAGTGAATCTGATAAAATTAAAATCCCCAAGCAGTAACCAGTTTTCATCAACTGGTATATTCAGGTTATATAACCAACTAACAAAAAGGTCCCTGGCTTCACCTTGGTAGGGACCGTACACATTTACCACTGTCCACTTTTCTGAATTGTGCTTCGATGTGAAAGAAATAATCAGGCCAAAACGCTGCGAGTCCAGCAACACACAATCAAAAAAGGAGGAGTTCCATAGCACAATTAGACCACCCGAGGCCCCTATTGAGGGGGAATAAGCAAAGCAATCAAAGCGTCTGGGGCAGAAATTACGAATGCACCTATGGTCAATATTCTGCATTTTTGTTTCTTGGAGACAAATGACCGAGGCCGAACTTTCATCAATTTTGTTGCTTACAACTCTCTAACGCGCTTCCAAGTTGAGTCCCCGCACATTCCAACATAGAACACACCAACTTCTAGTCGATCGACAATCCATAACAACTTAGGATAAACATAGCAAAAGCACAGTCACATAGCGACTGGCACATGGCAAGTTTCGAAGTTATGATTACATTAAACTGAAGCCAACAGGAAATACCAAAAGGTTTTAGACATAAACTAGCGAAAACTGGGTTTATCATGGAAACCCCCAGAGCCAATTAAGGGCGTTCATCTTAATCATCATTGTCTTTCTTGGATGATGCAGATGGATCTTCCATAAGAAGCTCCACCGTTAACTTTTCCGGTGCAATACCCAAACTCTGACCAACAGTTGGGCGTAGCAGGTGGAGTCTCCCTAGGAACTTGATCTGCACTGGATGGTTCCGTCTCCTTGTAGTTTTTCTCTGGCTCCACCATTGGCTTAGCCCTTGGCCTCCTCTTCTTGGGCAGCGGTAGCGGAAGCTCCTGTAGGATTGGCTTAAAACCATCCCGTTTGACAGAGCTGTGGGTACACCTGTGAAATGCAGTGTCCACAATAGGGGTCGCCTTCTTCCGCAAGGTTTTCTTCCTGTTGCACTACACAGAGAAGGAAAACTGCTCATCAGGAGCAAGTACTGGAGCCACATTCCTGGCATCCGAGAAAAGAACGTGAGCTACTGGGCGGGGCCTGAGCGGCGACACAGGAGCAGAACTGCTATCAGACAGAAAAACCATCTTGGAGACCCAGTTGACATCATCAAATGCAATAGACCATGAGCATTTTGAGAGCACCAGCGGCTCAGCAGGTACCAGGTGGAGGGGCCTAGGAATCACTTGGGGCGTGAAGACATCCATGAGCATCTCAAAGGTCCTCTTCCAAGCAATGACAGGGGGGAGTGTGGGGGCCATCGACCACCCTGACCATGGCAATCATCAAATTCACCGGCTGAATGATAGGCTGTTGACATGGGACAATTGCCAGTTGATTTTGCTCTGGAGGAGGGTTCTGATCTACTTGAACCTCATTGGGGACTTGTTGATTCTGAACACCAATAACCTGAACTGAACTAGCAGAGCTCGGCTGATCAATGACCACTAATTCTTGGTCCTGGACTGGTGCCTCTGGTTGAACAGCTGGCTCCTCAGCATGCCAACCCCAGCCATTGGCGTCGTGCTGATCTTGCGGACCCTCATGGTGGTCTGGCATCGGCGACAGTGGCGCATCGTTCCAACCCAAATCCGTATAGGGAGGAAGCGCAAACAACAGATTGTTAGGTACCAAATGCCCCGGCAGTGGATGTGGGTTACCATCAAGTGGCATGGGGTCTTCTTCCTGAGGTAGTTGCTCTGCAAAAGTAGCACCAAGAATATATACCGGTGCTGTCCAAGAAACCCTCGCCCCTCCCCATGTAGCATACTCGGAGAAAACCACACTGCGGGGCACTAGAGCATCCTCTGGAAAAGAAGCAAAGACCACATATAGCACTAGATATGGGTCATCACTGACCCAATGATGGAACTCTCCTAAGGTGTTGACCGCGGCCTCAAATCTTCAGTGTTGCGCAGGTCAAGAGGAACCTCCAGGAACATGATACATCCTTGGCGAAAACTAGCAGCAGCACGAAAACCCTCTCCTTCATTATATTTCATAAAACGGACGAAAGAATCGTTCCCAAGGTCTTGCGGAACCATCTGAACCGCGGCAAAACGCTCGCCAGCATCCCGCAGTTCAAAGAGACCCACACCCGCAATCCATGGCTGCGCCAAGCGCACATGAAAACCCCAATTGTTAAGCAACTCGACAACTTGCTGTCGTACCTGTCCAATCTGATTGACCGGCAGCGCAGGCATGACTTCCGCCACTAGATATTGCTCATGACGATGAGCAATGGGCGTCGCCGGAGTGACAAAGGTCCGAGGAAGACAATGAGGGCCGCCGTCGACGATTTGGTGACCAGTTGGAACATAGCGCTCCGGGTCAAGCTCGAAGCTGGCCATCGGAGGTGGGGATGCTGGCGGTGGAGGTGTCAGTGGAGGTGGATCCAATGGAGGTGTAGGGCTTGGAGAGATTGAATGCGATGGGACGGGGCAGGGCGGCGCAGCAGCTTGCACGTTTTCGTCGAGCCAAGAAGGAGTTCCCGAGAAATCCGAAACAGGGGTGAGACTCTTCCTTTTCCAAATAAGATTATTTTCCAAGGCAAAAGAGGCACACCCTGATTTGGTGTGGCCCACCCGGCAGCACGAGGAGCAGGTCTCCATAGATGGACAATTAGCAGCTAGATGACCGTGACGGTTGCAAACAGTACAAGTCAAGACCCTGGTAACCATATCATTGACCATAATCTCAAAATCATCTCGAGCCTCCTGGGAGGAGGGAATGAGCGGCCCATGGTCAGAGACTAACTCAGGAGGCCCAAAAGGGAGAGATTTGTCCGAGGCCGGCCCATTAGAGTGGGCCGCCGCATTCTGAAAATTCGAAGGTCCTGGATTCCGGCTCGTTTCACCCTCCAATCCGAAACTAATCAAGGGAGGCTGCGAAGATTGAGGAACTGTCCCGAAAGTGATGTGCGGCGAGGCCACCGTCCACTGGAGTTTCGCCGGCGATGAGGGATGGATGATAACGCGCTCATGCGGTGTCAAATTATACCTAGCGTATTGAAGAGCAACAATCTCATCTTGCGAGGCAGGACATCGATACCGTTTGCAGACATCATACTGTTGTAGGGTTGCAAACGATAGCTTCTTAAGAGCTGAAGGGCCAGATTTAATGGCAGATTTGAGGGGTCTGGAATGCATTGCCATCAGACCTAAAGCAGAACGTCTCTTTGAGGGACTAACCAGAATCCACTCAGCATCACACTGCTTCTTCCACAATTTGAACTCACGCCACCAATTCGGACCACCATTGCCCCAGAGATGAAAATAACACTTAAAAGTAGAACATTTGTAAGAATGCAGATCAAGGACATGAAACCCAACTTGCTTGCATGAAACCCTAAAAGAGAAAATCTTGTCCTTAATGCATTCAACCATAAGATCAATACCTGACCCACTGATCGCCGATTCCAGGGCGGCAGCAACAGAATCATCAGTTAATCAGAAGGCATGTCTACTAAAAGAGACTGCCATGATGAAAGGCCGCCGATGATCCATAGGATGTACTAAGAGACCAGATTGCCAAAATACGTCATCCGCAAAAGCCGTGCCATGAGAAAAATCTAGATCCAAGGTTGAGCCAGTACCAGATCCCATTGAGAGGATATGCCCGGAGTCAGGAGAGGTCACCTGAGTTGATGGCCGCAAAGGTGTGGAAGATGGTCGGCTAGAAATCCAGATCGCCATGGAGTTGCCGGTGGGGTGGGTGGTAGGGTGGAATCGCCATCCCTATTGATGTTGCTGGGAGTGGTGCGTTGTAGTAGGTTCAACCTGACGAGTTTCTATATCCTAGTGACAAAAGGGGACAAGTTGCGTCTTTCTGTTGTTGCTACTAAGGATAAAATGATGGGTTTTATTCATATTAGGTGAGTTTACTTTGTCTACATCATGTCATCATTCTCCAAGCATTACTCCGTTTTTCATGAACTTAATACGTAGAGAGGCAAGCATAGAAGCGCTCTTGAAGTGGAGTAATAGTAGTAGGTGCAGGCAGGAGTCGTCCTATTTGCTTATGGACGTGATGCCTATATACACATGATCATTGCCGTGAACATCGTATAATTATTCGCTTTTCTATCAATTGCCCAACAGTAATTTGTTTACCCACCGTATGCTTTGCTTATGAGAGATGCCATTTGAGAACTCTACGCCCCCCGGGTCCATTCACTTATATATTCACAAACGCTATCATTACCTTGCTATTATTTATTACCTTTTATTTTATTTTGCACTTTACTATTATCTACACAACTCACTTCCTTGCAAATAATGAGATCAAGGGGATTGACAACCCTCTTGCCGGTGTTGGGTGCAAGTTGTTTGTTCTTTTGTGTGCAGCCGTTGAAGACGATTGAGGATAGGTATTCCTATTGGTTCGATAAACCTTGGTTTCATAACTGAGGGAAATACTTACCAACTTTGTGCTACGATTACCCATTCCTCCTATCGGAAAACCCAACACAGATCACGAGTATCAGACCCTACGGGCCAGCCCACGCAGATCCCCGGGTGGAGCCACGAGAAGCTCACCGACCCGAGGGTGGAGCCCGTCCTGGAGCGCATCGCCGCACACAGGGACACCCAGCTGACAGGGGCGATGGTCATCAAGGAATTCTAGGGGCAGCGTATCGCGCCGCTCCAGACACACTCGCGGTGCGTGTGGGAGCTCACTGGCGCAAACGACCCGATGAGGCTGCACGTCAGTGGCCTGACGCATGATGAGCTGGATGGGGCCATGGGGGCTCTGCTCGTCTACAACCCCGAGGCCCTTCCGGAGGCTGTGCCGCCGCTGTACGGCTGTGCTGACATGGAGGAGCTGGTCGCGGAGATGCCCGCTTTTGACGAGTAGGGGCTCGTTGGGTCGCGCAGGAACTCCTCCATCCCAGTGGTGTCCTCCAGTGAGGGCGGCAACGACAAGGACTCAGAGGCGATGGAAGGAGAGGAGGGCTCCCGTCGGGTGCCATCGCCCAGTCTCCACACGTCCATGCGCGGCCTCGGGGATGATGATGATGCCACAGATGAGCCACGTTGGGCTACTCCCCCCAGGACCGCGGTCATGGAAGGGGGAACGGGGTCAGGCCCCGCGACCACTCCTGCGCCAGCGGGGGGATCCCACGTCGAAGGCGCGGCGACCACTCTAGCGGCGGCAGCACCTCCTCAGGGGGCCTCCCAAGCCCCCGGGGAAGAGGGGAGCTAGGCCGGACTCGCCAGGGACAGCGCCGAGCGCCCCTTGGGTGGCGTCGAGACGGCGCGCGGGGGTAGCAAGGACGCGCCATCCGTCACTGAGAGGAAGAGGAAGTGGGCCACCGGGGACGAGTAAGTGCCTTAATCCTTTTCCATGCTTCATATCTATTACCGGTTTGCTCAAGCTAACCCCTCGCCGGCGCAGGTGTCCCAGCGGCAGCGAGGAGAAGAAGAAGAAGGCAGCCGCCGGGGCAAAGGTGATGCACATCCCGAAGGCGGACTCGGCCCTGGGCCGAAGCATCGGCGGGCGCGGGGGCAGTTTGCGTCAGCCCGGTGCCGTGCTTGGTCGTGCAGGCGCCACGGCGGCAGCCAGCGCCTCCCCGATGCAGTGAGGGGGCTCAAGCGCCAAGGCCGCGACGGTCCAGCCCCCGGCACCACTTGCCAAGGCCGCGGAGATCTAGCCTCCAACGCCACCCGCCAAGGCAGCGCAAGTCCAGCCGCCTGCCAAGGATGCGGCTTCTCAGCCCGCGGGGATGGGAGGGGCGCCTCAACCTCCGCTGGTCGTCCTGACCCCCGCAGCCAGCTATGGCGCGAAGCTCGACTCGGGCCGCCCTCAAGCTATGGTCACCTCCGGGGCCCCGGAGGTCGGTGCGACAGCTTTTCCAGGTGGACCGCGGGAGCCAAACGTGGAGGGGGACCCGGAGCCCCCAGCGTCTCAAGCGAAGGACGTCGAGGCCCCTCTGGTTACGGCAGCGGCAAGCATCGGGACGTCAGTCCCCCAACGGGCTCTCGCCCTGGTGGACCAGAGCGGCTTGCTTAGGTGTAGGTGTGGGGCCGTGACCAACGCCCAGGACGCGCTCGACCGGCTAGAGGCAGGCTTCCGGGACGTGCTCAACCTGCTCAGGGCAGACTTCTGGGATGCTGGCACGTCTCGCTGCAGAGCGCCTAAGGGTCGCCACGGGGTGGTGCCAGCTCGACGCCTTCGCCAAAGAGGCTCTCGGTAGGGCCGAGGTCGCCCTTGTGGAAGGCAAGAACGAGGCCGCCGAAGCAAAGGCCGCTTGCGAGAGTGCTCTCGTCAAGAACACATCACTCTCCAAGCGCTGTGAGGAAGCGAAGGCCGGCCTGAGGGCGCTTCGAGAATAGGTCGCGCAAACGCGACAACTCTAGCTATGGGAGGAAGACATCAAGGCCCATGAGGCGAGGCTCGCAGACCGCGATTCTGAGCTTGCGAAGGTGACAGCCAAATAGGCCACAGAGCGTGGGCGCCTGGAGACGCTATAACGCGAGGAGGCCGAGTCCCAAGAAGCTCACGCCAAACAAGTCTCTGAGGCCAACGCCAAGCTGGACGCCTGGGAGAAGGAGATTCAGGCCGCTGCTGACGCGAGGGCGGTAGTGGACCACGTCGCGCTTTCCTCTCTCGGACTCAGGGCCCGCAAGGCCTTGGGCTCTATTTGCAGGTTGAGTTTCGAGGCTCCTCTTGTCCCTCAGGGCGCCAGCTATGTCGAGCTCTCCTCTGAGCTTGTGAGGGAGCTCAAGGGTGCATTCCAGAAGATGGATGGCATCTTGGAGGAGGAAAGCCACGATCTCTTTTCCGTGGCGATGACACGCGTCTTCAACCATCTCCTCCTTCGCGATCACGACTTCAACTTCGACAAGTTGACTGGACCCGTGCCCGAAGAATCTCGCGGCAACCTGGCGACAGCTCTGGAAGGCCACATGAACGCATTGCTTGAGAAGTTCTTCTGCTATGACAATGGCAAAGAGTCTGGCGGCGAGCCCCCTTTTATCGTCCTGCAATAAATTGATTCTGCCTTGAGGAGGCGTAAGATGACAGTTTCATCATGGGGAATACTTTGAATTTTCTAATAATTGATTGTGATCTGTGATTTCCTTCCCATGCTTGGTTTCTCTCTTGCTTGCATTTGTGCTCTGCGTCAGCAGGGCCCAGCCCGCGCATGCCTCAGCCGTCGCTGCAACGATAGGTCGCGATACCTGAACAGAACCCGGAGGTGAGGGCCTACGGGCGCTAGTGAAGGCCCCTGAGGCGCGATGCTCAATAGCCCCCCTTTGATGCGCAAGCGACCCACTCGAGAGCCCTCGTGCTCTAGGTCGGCAGGGCCCATCCCTACACATACCTCAGTCGTCGCTGGAACGCAAGGTCGCGATGCCTGAAGAGAACCAGGAGGTGAGGGGCTACAGGCGCTAGTGAAGGCTCCTGAGGCGCGATGCTCAAGAGCCCCCCTTTGACGTGCAAGCAGCTCATGTGAGGAAGGATCCTGCGTAAAGAGAACTATATTTGGAGCGTCGCGCCCTTGCCGGTTTACACTTGGGTGTCACAAGAGGAAACTAGACACCAAGGGCCTTGGTGGGGTGACGTGCGCGGGGGCAGGCCCGCGAGCCAGAGCCCGGTCCCTTGGGTTTTTCAGCGCTACTGGGACTAACCCGAGCACAGGCACCCTGTCCAGCCCACTCTCGCGCGAGGTACAAGAGGAAATTGGTGAGCATGGAGCTCGGTCGATCCTCCGCCAGCATGGAGCATGGGGCTTCGACTTGGACGTGGGCATGATCGCGGTTCGATCGTTTCCACCAGCGCGGAGCATGTGGCTTCAACTTGGGCGAGGGCGGGAGTCCTCCCGAGTCCAAGGGGTGGCCCTATGGCAGGCTCCGGGGCATGTACAGCCCCAACCTCATTATTAGGTGAGAGGGTCACGGGCAGCGATTATAGAGGTGTCGGATGCTCGAGGCACATGGCTCAGGAGCTCCTTCCTCAGTCTTCAGGCGGGTTGCGCCTCACTCTTTATGCAGCTGCGTGCGCATGAAACCTGTGGCATGGGGGTGACGCGCGTCGGGTGGCCATCCCGAGGCCACCGCACGAACAGGTTGGACACCGAGGACTCCAGGAGGTGACGTGTACGGGGGTGGCCCGTCAGACAGAGCTCGGTCACTCGGGGTTAGCGACGCTACAGGGACGAACCCGAGCACAGACGCCATGTCGGGTTCCTTCATGAAATGAACAGGGGAAAGCCACCCGATGGATGGCGCCCGAGGTGACGAAACACCAAACTGGGGGTCATACACATCGAGCTACGCCCTGACTCACCTACTCTCGGCAATCTCCTAAAGGGGCGAGACACCAAGGACCTCAAGAGGTGACGTGCACGAGAACAAGCCCACGAGACAGATCTTGATCGCTTGGATTTATCAACTCTGTAGGGATGGACAAGAGGACAGACACCGTGTCTAGCACCAGCCGAGGGACATTCGAAAGACGGGTCATGGGAGCGCAGCGATTTCCAATGGTGACGAGGCACTGACGTGGCTGGAGACCACGTCGGTATTTCCCCAAAGAGGAAGGGAAGATGCAGCACAGTGACGGTAAGTATTTCCCTCATTTATGAAACCAAGGTTTCAATCCGTAGAGGAAGATCACGCACCCGACGTGAAAGAGAGGTCGTCAAGCTCTCGACGGTAATAAGATAGATTAGGTAATGATAGTTTTTAAAAATAGATTTCGCAATAACACAAACTAAAATAAATAAATAAAAAGTGCAGCAAGGTATTTTTGGGGTTTTTCGATTAATAGATCTGAAAACAAAAGATGCAAATAGTAGATCGGAAAGCAATATGTTGGAAAAGTAGACCCGGGGGCCGTAGGTTTCACTAGTGGCTTCTCTCTTGAGTATAGCGCACGGTGGGTGAACAAATTACTATTGGGCAATTGATAGAAGATCAAATAATCATGACGATATCCACGCAATGATCATTATATAGGCATCACGTCCAATATAAGTAGACCGAAACGATTCTTCATCTACTTCTATTACTCCACACATCGACCGCTATCCAGCATGCATCTAGTGTATTAAGTTCATGGGAAAATAGAGTAATGCAATAAGAACGGTGACATGATGTAGACAAGATCTATTCATGTAAGAATAGACCCCATCTTGTTATCCTTAATGGCAACGATACATGCGTGTCTTGCTGCCCCTTCTGTCACTGCGAAAGAACACCGCAAGATCGAACCCATCACAAAGCACATCTTCCCATGCAAATAAGATTCGAAGAAGAAATATGATGCTATAAGTATTGATGCAAATAAGAGATCAAAGAAGACTCAAATCATATTCATGGATAGAAACTGATCATGAACTCAAAATTCATCGGATCCCAACAAGCACACCGCAAAAGTCATTATATCAAATAGATCTCTAAGAGACCATTGTATTGAGAATCATAGAGAGAGAGAGAGGAAGCCATCTAGCTACTGCCTACGGACCCATAGGTCTATGGTGGACTACTCACGCATCATCGGAGAGGCACCTATGAAGAAGATGAACCCCTCCGTGATGGTGCTAGATTGGATCTCGAGGTTCTGGAACTTGCGGTGGCTGGAATTGTGTTTTGTCGACTCCCCTATGGTTTTCTGATTTTCTGGGAATTTATAGGCTCGATAGTCGGTTAGGAGGACTCCCGAGGTGCCCACCCTCTACCAGGCCGCGCCAGGGGCCTCTAGCGCGCCCTGGTGGAGGGTGGCCACCCTGGGCACCCTCTTCTGGTGATCTTTGGCCCATCTTGGCTCTTCTGGTCCATCAAAATTCTCCAAAAATTCCCGTAGCATTTGGGCTCCGTTTGGTACTGATTTTCTGCGAAGTAAAAAACAAGCAAAAACAGCAACTGGCACTTTGGCACTATGTCAATAGGTTAGTCCCAAAAAATGATATAAAGTTGCTATAAAATGATTGTAAAACATCCAAGATTGATAATATAACATCATGGAACAAGCAAAAAATTATAGATACGTTGGAGACGTATGAGCATCCCCAAGCTTAATTCCTACTCGTCCGCGAGTAGGTAAATGATAAAAATGGAATTTTTGATGTGGAATGCTGCCTAACATGTTCATCACATATTCTTTTCTTTGTAGCATGGACATTTGGACTTTTAAATGGTTCAAAGCAATATTCTAGTTTTGACATGAAAACTTTAATACTCAAGCATATCAACAAGCAACCATGTCTTTCAAAATATCAACGCTAAAGCAAGTTATCCCTAGACCATCATGCTCAATCATTGATCCATTCACAATACACACTCAAATTTTAGCTACACCTAATGCTCAAGTACGATCATAGTGCCTCCTAGTTGGTGCTTTATAAGAGAAGATGGAGACTCAAATTGAAAAATAAAAATTGCATAAAGTAAATAGATAGGCCCTTCGCAGAGGGAAGTAAGGATTTGTAGAGGTGCCAGAGCTCAAGTGTTTAAATTGATAGAGAAAAATATTTTGGGTGGCATGCCTTTCCTGTCAACGAAAACGACTGAGAGATTTCAATATCTTTCCACGCTAGATACATCATAGGCGGTTCCCAAACAAAAAATAAAGTTTATTCCTTTTTCCACCGTACTTTCACTTTCCATGGCTAGCCGAATCCACGGTTTCCTTCCATACCAACACTTTCCAAGGAATTTATTATTTGACAACATAAAGTAAATATTTTTTTCATTTTGGGACTGGGTATCCCTATTACCACCGTACTCTCATGCAATGACAAGTGAATAAACACTCATCTTGAGAATGACACATCTAGCATCGAAAAATATCGGTCACCCCCTACGATTTCATGAGCGGTACGTGCACACAAAAAGGAAAATTTATTTTGAAAGTTTAGAGATGGCACATAGAAATTTGCTTGGAATGGCATGGAAATACCGTATATAGGTAGGTATGGTGGACTCATATGGCAAAACTTGGTTTAAGGATTTTGGATGCACAAGTAGTATTTCTACTTAGTACAAGCGAGGGCTAGCAAGAGATTGAGAAGCATCCAACCAAGAAACGAAAAATCACATAAGCGAGCATTAAACATAACTAACACCAAATAATGCACCATAAGTAGTATGTAATTTCGTAGCACAACTATTGACTTTCGTGCTTGCATAGGGAATCACAAACCTTAACATCAATATTCTTACTAAGCATAATTACTCACCAACATAACTCACATATCACTATTGCCATGTCTCAAAACAATTACAAGTAATCAAGTTTAATTTGTCAAATGATCTTCACGAAAGTTTTTATTATATTCCTCTTGAATATCTATCACTTTGAGACTAGTTTCAAATATTGCAATCGCTTTTGACAAGCTCACATGCATATAAGTGAAGAACATGAGCATACAAGTTTCATCTCTCAAAAAAATATAAGTGGAGCATGAGAGGATTTCTTCAAAATTACTAACTCTCACATTAATATAAGTGAAGCATGAGAGTATTTCTTCATACATGTAAAAGCATGTCATGCTCAAAAAGATATAAGTGAAGCATAAGAGCAATTCCTTCGCTCAATAGATTTAAGTGAAGCATAAAGAGCAATTCTAGCAAATCATAGCATAATTTTGGCTCTCTCAAATAGGTGTGTGCAGCAAGGATAAAAGCAAATAAATCAAAGATACAAGATGCTCCAAGCAAAACTCATGATATGTGACGAATAAAAATATAGTTCCAAGTAAAATACCGATGGTTGTTAGAAGAAAGAGGGGATGCCACTCGGGGCATCCCCAAGCTTAGTTGCTTGTTACTCTTTGGATATTACCTTGGGGTGCTGTAGCATCCCCAAGCTTAGGCTCTTCTTACTCCTTATTCCTTTATCCATCGTGATCTCACCCAAAACTTGAAAACTTCAATCACACAAAACTTGACAAAATTCTCGTGAGATCCATTAGTATAATAAAGCAAATTACCACTTTAGGTACTGTTGTAAACCCATTCATATTTTATTATTGCATTATACCTACTGTATTCTAACTTTACCATGCCTTATACCCCCCCTGATATAAGCCATAGATTCATCAAAACAAGCACACAATGCAATGAAAACAGAATCTGTTTCAGACAGAACATTTTGTAGTAATCTGTACTCTACCCATACTTTTGGAACTCTAAAAATTCTGCAAAATTAAAAAACGTAAAGAATTTGTATAGAAATACTGTGTTAAAATTTCAGCTCAATATCACGTTCCAGCAAAAAATGAAAATTCGTGCACTTGGAGCAAAGTTTCTGCTTCAGATTCAGCATTGTTTCTACTCATCTTATGGATCATCCTAAAGGCATTACTTAGCACAAACACTAAATAAAACATAAAAACACAATCATAACAGAATCATAATTGTGCAAAACACTCAAAAACAGAAAGGAAAAGATAAAAATAATTTATTCATTGGGTTGCCTCCCAACAAGCGCCATCGTTTTACGCCCCTAGCTAGGCATAACGCATAGTTTCAAGTAATTTCACCCTTCTTCTTTTTCTTCATATATGAGTTTTCATCAAATGGCTTTGTAAATGCAAATTGGAACACATTATCCATAGAAATTTTGGGACTATCAAGTTGTCCATCTATGTATCCTCTTTGATTACCGGCTACAATCCAAGAGTATTGTTCATTAACATCATTAAAAGTTTGTTGGATCATATCTAAAACGGGAACTTCCTTTCTAAGATTTTCATCAAAAATTTGATTATTCCCAAGAAAATGTCTCAACATGTAATCGCTTTCATAAAGGATTTCATCTAATACCATTTTTTCATGGCTCTTACCAAAATGATCAAAAATTTCCCTAGCTTCTCGTACTATGTGATCAAATTCATTCATGAGAACAAGGGTAGCTAACTTTTTTGCTTTAGGATCTTTTAAAACAGGTAGCTCATAAAACAATCTTTGTAAGGTAGGATGAGTGCGGATAAATCTATTTTCAAGTTTTAGAACTAATGTTGAGATAGCTTCCGCACAAATTTTAGTTCTTTTAAGTATATGAGCATCATCAAGAGTCAAGTTTCCAACACAATTGAAAAATTCCTGGATAGTTCCCTTTCCTATAACGTTCCCTTGCCCCAAAACAAAAGTTTTAGAATCTAGATTACCAAAACGTCCAATTTTAGGAGTCCTGCCATCATCTATTTCTGCCATACCAAAATCACTCATGATGACAAGCCAACAAGAGATCTGACGAGAAAAAGGCAAACGAAAAATAGAGGGCGAATGAAACGGCATATTTGTGAAGTGGGGGAGAGGAAAATGAGGGGCAAATGGCAAATAATGTAACTGCAAGGAGATGAGATTTGTGATTAGGAACCTGGTAGATGAGATTGCTTCCTCCCCGGCAACGACGCCAGAAATTCCTTTGACGTGGCTTGAGACTGCGTCGGTATTTCCCCAAAGAGGAAGGGATGATGCAGCACAGCGACGGTAAGTATTTCCCTCAGTTATGAAACTAAGGTATCAATCCATAGAGGAAGATCACGCACCCACGTAAACAACACCTGCACACAAATAACAAATACTTGCAACCCGATGCGAAGGAGAGGTTGTCAAGCTCTCTACGGTAATAAGATAGATTAGGTAATGATAGTTTTGGCAAATAGATCTTGCAAGAACACAAACTAAAATAAATAAATAAAAAGTGCAGCAAGGTATTTTTGGGGTTTTTTGGATTAGTAGATCTGGAAACAAAAGATGCAAATAGTAGATCAGAAAGCAATATGTTGGAAAAGTGGACCCGGGGGCCGTAGGTTTCACTAGTGGCTTCTCTCATGAGTATAGCACACAGTGCGTGAACAAATTACTGTTGGGCAATTGATAGAAGATCAAATAATCATGACGATATCCAGGCAATGATCGTTACATAGGCATCACGTCCAAGATAATTAGACCGAAACGATTCTGCATCTACTTCTATTACTCCACACATCGACCGCTATCCAGCATGCATCTAGTGTATTAAGTTCATGGGAGAACGGAGTAATGCAATAAGAACGGTGACATGATGTAGATGGGATCTATTCATGTAGGAATAGACCCCATCTTGCTATCCTTAATGGCAACGATACATGCGTGTCTTGCTGCCCCTTCTGTCACTGCGAAAGAACACCGCAAGATCGAACCCATCACAAAGCACCTCTTCCCATGGCAAGAAAAATTGATCTAGTTGGCCTAACTAAACCAAAGATTTGAAGAAGAAATACGAGGCTATAAGTAATCATGCAAATAAGAGATCAAAGAAGACTCAAATCATATTCATGGATAGAAACTAATCATGAACTCAAAATTCATCGGATCCCAACAAGCACACCGCAAAAGTCATTATATCAAATAGATCTCCAAGAGACCATTGTATTGAGAATCATAGAGAGAGAGAGGAAGCCATCTAGATACTGCCTACGGACCCATAGATCTATGGTGGACTACTCACGCATCATTGGAGAGGCACCTATGAAGAAGATGAACCCCTCCGTGATGGTGCTAGATTGGATCTCGAGGTTCTGGAACTTGCGGTGGCTGGAATTGTGTTTTGTCGACTCCCCTAGGGTTTTCTGATTTTCTGGGAATTTATAGGCTCGATAATCAGTTAGGGGGACTCCCGAGGTGCCCACCCTCTACCAGGCCGCGCCAGGGGCCTCTAGCGCGCCCTGGTGGAGGGTGGCCACCCTGGGCCCCCTCTTCTGGTGATCTTTGGCCCATCTTGGCTCTTCTGGTGCATCAAAATTCTCCAAAAATTCCCGTAGCGTTTGGGCTCCGTTTGGTACTAATTTTCTGCGAAGTAAAAAACAAGCAAAAACAACAACTGGCACTTTGGCACTATGTCAATAGGTTAGTCCCAAAAAATGAAATAAAGTTGCTATAAAATGATTGTAAAACATCCAAGATTGATAATATAACAGTATGGAACAAGCAAAAATTATAAACACGTTGGAGACATATCAGGCACCGAACACAAGGCTTAAGCAAATAACATAAACTCCGAAAGAGATAACAAGGTTTGCTACACAACCAAAAAGCGAGAATGCTGTAGGGACGGGCCCATGCCAGCCTAAGGATACCGCGGCCTGAAGGGCGCCCTCAATTCGAACAAACCAAAAAGTCACCTGGTAATTGTGTTGCTGCGGAAGCGTCAGGTCGTCTGACGAAGCATGCCGCGGAGGCTCGCTCCTCAGGGACCGGCTGGCTCTTAAGGCCTTAGAGGCCCGCGAGTCCCTGGCGCCGCGCGAGGCGCCATCGTGAGCTATGCCAGCCTTTAGAATGTGATGCTGGCGCTCACCAAGCCAAAATGCATGTGGAGGTAGTTGGTGGCGACGCGTGAGGGCCGAAAGAGGCCCTGGGCCCGTCCCTGTTAAGGCCCGCGATGTCGACGCACATGCGCTCCTTGCTACTCCTCCTAGGGGTGACAGTCTAGCTGTCGAGGCGTTCCGGCTGACGCTTCTCCCTTAGATTGTTGATCCCTTGGTCGATGAACTCTTGTGACCCTGGCGTCAGGCGCCATGCTCCTTGCTCGAGGGGGCGCGTGTTGAGGCATGCCTCCAAGTGGTGCCCGAGCACCTCCCTCGTCATACCGGCCAAGTCAGACGCTTTCTAGGTGGAAGCCCCCGAGCCTAGCCCGAGGGAGGCGTCGGGCGTGCCTTCCTATGCCGGGAAGTGGCCGGCGTCGGCAAAGGGCACGGGACTTGTGTTGTCGGCGTCAGGCTCTACATGCTTCGTCTTGGTGAGACCTGGGATGGGCAGCAGTTGCTTTTTCCTTGGGGGCGCGGCCTCGCGAGGCCCAGCATCCCCTGTGTAATCGAAATGCTCCGCCGCGGTAGCCTTGTAGGCGCGCTCGAGGGAGCAGACCGCGTCCTTCTTGTCGCAGGCGATGGTGATGACACCGCTGCAACCCAGCATCTTGAGGACATTGTAGCCATGGTGCGTTGCCGTCATGAACTTGGCAAGCACGGGGTAGCCCAAGATCGCGTTGTATGGGAGGCCGATGTGTGCCACGTCGAAGTCAATGAGCTCAGTGTGGTAGTTGTCGCGCATGACGAAGGTGACCGGGAGGCGGATCTGCCCCAGCGAAGTGGTGGAGCCGTCGGTCACCCAGAGAGCGGCCTAGTCGGCATCAACTAGTCATAGGGCACATGGAGTGCCTCGAAGGTCTCCACAGAGAGCACGTTGAGGCCCGCGCCTCCGTCGATGAGAGTCTTGGTGACCAGGACATTGCTGATGGTGGGGGTGCACATCATGGGGAGCGCACTGTTGGGGAACGTTGCATGGGAAACAAAAAAATTCCTACGCACACGCAAGATCTATCCATGGTGATGAGCACCTACGAGAGGGAGAGTGGATCTACATACCCTTGTAGATCGCTAAGCGGGAAGCGTTAAGAAACGCGGTTGATGTAGTCGAACGTCTTCGCGATCCAAATCGCCGAGCGTCCCACCATCCAATCATGATCCGTCTCGTGATCCAATCACGATCCGTCCCGCGATCAAATCACGAACCGTCTCGCGATCCTGATCACGGTCCTTCCGATCTAGCGCCGAGCGTCCCACGATCCAATCATGATCCGTCTCGCGATCCAATCACGATCCGTCCCGTGATCCCATCACGATCCGTCCCGCGATAAAATCACGAACCGTCTCGCGATCCTGATCACGGTCCTTCCGATCTAGCGCCGAACGGACGGCACCTCCTCGCTCAGCACACGTACAGCTCGATCACGATCTCCGCCTTCTTGATCCAGCAAGAGGGATTGGAGAGGTAGAAGAGTTCTCAGGCGGCGCAACGGCGCGGCGGCGATGGTGGTGGAACAATTCCGGCAGGGCTTCGCCTAAGCACCACTGAAACTAGACTAAAGGAGAAACCGATCTAGATGAAGTAGAGGGAGCACGTGGCAATTAGGGTTAGCTCTTCCCTCTAAGTCCTCTAGTATATATAGGAGGAAGGGAGGGGAGGAGGCAGCCTCAAACCCTCAAGGTTTGGCCGAAATTGGAGGTGGAGGAGTCCTACTCCAATCCTATTAGGAGTAGGATTCCTCCTCTCCACTTGGAAACCCTTTCCACCTTTCCTCCTTTGGATTTTTTCCACCCAAAGCCACATGGGCCTTAGTGGGGGGGGGGGGTTAGGCCAGCCCACTAGGGGCTGGTTTGACTCCTCCCACAGCCCATGAGGCCCTTTGGGTCGAGACACCCCTCCCGATGGTCCCCGGTACCCCTCCCGGCACTCCCGGTACACTACCGAAATACCCGAAACTTTTCCAGTGACCATAACGGGACTTCCTATATATCAATCTTTACCTCCGGACCATTCCGGAGCTCCTCGTGACATCCAGGATCTCATCCGGGACTCCGAACAACCTTCGGTCACCACCATACATAACTCTACTATACCGAAACGTCACCGAACCTTAAGTGTGCAGACCCTGCGGGTTCGAGAACTATGTAGACATGACCGAGACACCTCTACGGTCAATAACCAATAGCGGGACCTGGATTCCCATAATGGTTCCTAAATATTCTACGATGATCTTTATCGGTTGAACCTCTATGTCAAGGATTCAGTTAATCCCGTATGTTGTTCCCTCTGTTCTTCAGTATGTTACTTGCCCGAGATTCGATCGTCGGTATCTCTATACCTAGTTCAATCTCGTTACCGGCAGGTCTCTTTACTCGTTCCGTTATACAAGATCCAGTGGCTAACAATTTAGTCACATTGCTTGCAAGGCTTGTTGTGATGTTGTATTACCGAGTGGGCCCTGAGATACCTCTCCGTCACACGGAGTAACAAATCCCAGTCTTGATCCATGCCAGCTCAATAGACACCCTCGGAGATACCTGTAGAGCATGTTTATAGTCACCTAGTTACGTTGCGACATTTGATACACACAAGGTATTCCTCCGGTGTCAGTGAGTTGCATGATCTCATGGTCATAGGAACAAATACTTGACATGCAGAAAACAATAGCAATAAACTGACACGATCATATGCTATGTTCATAGTTTGGGTCTTGTCCATCACATCATTCTCCTAATGATGTGATCCCGTTATCAAATTACATCTCATGTCTATGGCTAGGAAACCTTGACCATCTTTGATCAACAAGCTAGTCTATTTGAGGCATACTAGGGACACAGTGTTGTCTATGTACCCACACATGTATTTGAGTTTCCAATCAATACAATTATAGCATGGATAATAAACGATTATCATGAACAAGGAAATATGATAATAACTAAATTATTATTGCCTCTAGGGCATATTTCCAATAGTCTCCCACTTGCACTAGAGTCAATAATCTAGTTCACATCACCATGTGATTTACATTGCTATGAATCTAACACCCAATGAGTTCTAGGGTTCGATCATGCTTTGCATGTGAGAGAGGTCTTTAGTCAACGGTCTGCAACTTTCAGATCCGTGTGTTCTTTGCAAATCTATATGTCATACTGCAGATGCTACCACGCTCCGCTTGGAGCTATTCCAAATGGTTGCTCCACTATACGTATCCTGACTGCTACTCAGAGTCGTCCGGATAGGTGTCAAAGCTTGCATCGACGTAGCCCTTTACGACGAACTCTTTATCACCTCCATAATCGAGAAATATTTCCTTAGTCCTCTAGCTACTAAGGATAATCTTGACCGTTGTCCAGTGATCCACTCCTGGATCACTCTTGTACCCCTTGACTGACTCATGGCAAGGCACACATAGGCGTAGTACACAGCATGGCATACTATACAGAGCCTATGGATAAAGCATAGGGGACGACCTTCGTCCTTTCTCTTTCTTCTGCCGTGGTCGAGCTTTGAGTCTCACTCAACTCCACACCTTACAAATCAGGCAAGAACTCTTTCTTTGACTGATCCATTCTGAACTCTTTCAAAATCTTGTCAAGGTATGTACTCATTGAAAGTCTTATCAGACGTCTTGATCTATCCCTATAGATCCTGATGCCCAATATTTAAGTAGCTTCTATCCAAGTTTTCCTTTGAAAAACTCCTTTTCAAACAGCCCTTTATGCTTTCCAGAAATTCTACATCATTTCCGATCAACAATATGTCATCCACATATACTTATCAGAAATTCTATAGTGCTCCCACTCACTTTATTGTAAATACAAGTTTCTCATAAACTTTGTATAGACTCAAAAACTTTGATCACCTCATCAAAGTGTATATTCCAACTCCAAGATGCTTGCTCCAGTCGATAGAAGGATCGCTGGAGCTTGCATACGATTTAGCATCCTCAGGACTGACAAAACCTTCCTGTTGTATCACATACAACCTTTCCTCACGGATACCGTTAAGGAAATGATGTTTTGACATCCATCTGCCAGATTTCATAATCGAAAAATGCAGCAACTGCTAACATAATTCCAACAGACTTTAGCATCGCTACGGGTGAGAAAGTCTCATCATAGTCAACTCCTTAAACTTGTGAAAAACCCTTTGCCACAAGTCGAGCTTTATAGACGGTGACATTACCATCCGCGTCCGTCTTCCTTTTAAAGATCCATTTGTTTTGTATGGCCTTTCACCCTTCAGGTAATACTTCCAAAGCCCATACTTTGTTTTCTTACATGGATCCCATCTCGGATTGCATGGCCTCTAACCATTTCTCGGAATCCGGCCCCATCATCGCTTCTCCATAGCTCGTAGGTTCATCGTTGTCCAACAACATGACCTCTAAGACAGGGTTGCCGTACCACTCAGGAGCAGTACGCGTCCTTGTCGACCTACGAGGTTCGATAGTAACTTGATCCGAAGCTTTATGATCATCATCATTAACTTCCTCTTCAACTAACGTAGGCTCCACAGAAACAGCTTTCTGCGCTGCGCTACTCTCTGGTTGAAACAAAGGTTCAACAACCTCATCAAGTTCTATCTTCCTCCCACTCAATTCTTTCGAGAGAAACTCTTTCTCGAGAAAGGACCCGTTTTAGCAACAAACACTTTGTTCTTGGATCTGAGGTAGAAGGTTTACCCAACTGTTACATTAGGGTATTCTATGAAGATGCATTTGTCCGCTTTGGGTTCGAGCTCATCAGGTTGAAAACCTTTTCCACATAAGCATCGCAGCCCCAAACATTAAGAAATGACTGCTTAGGTTTCTGCCAAACCAAAATTCGTACGGTGTCATCTCAACGGACTTAGATGGGGCCCCTTTTAAAGTGAATGTGGTTGTCTCTAATGCATAACCCTAAAAACGATAGTGGTAAATCGATAAGAGACATCATAGTTTGCACCATATCCAATAGAGCACGACTACGACGTTTGGACACACCATCACACTATGGTGTTCCAGGTGGCGTGAGTTGTGAAACAACTTCTACATTGTCTTAAGTTGTATACCAAACTCGTAACTCCGATATTCACCTCCACGATCATATCGTAGACATTTTACCTTCTTGTCACGGTGATCTCAAACTTCACACTGATTTTGTTTGAACTTTTCAAACGTTACAGACTTGTGTTTCATTAAGTAAATATCCCCATATCAACTCAAATCATCAATGAAGGTAGGAAAATAACGATATCCACCGCACGCTACAACACTCATTGGGCCGAATACATCAACATGTATTATTTCCAATAAGTTACTTGCCCGCTCCATCATACCGGAAAACGGGGTCTTAGTCATCTTGCCCATGAGGCATGGTCCGCATGTCTCAACCGATTCGAAATCGAATGAGTCCAAAGATCCATCAGCATGGAGTTTCTTCATGCGTTTTACACCAATATGACATTTAGCGGCAGTGCCACAAGTATGTGGTACTATCATTATTAACTTTGTATCTTTTGGCATCAATATTATGAACATGTGTATCACTACGATCAAGATTCAATAAACCATTCTCATTGGGTGCATGACCATTGAAGGTATTATTCATGTAAACAGAATAACCATTATTCTCTAACTTGAATGAATAACCGTATTGCAATAAACATGATCTAATCACGTTCATGCTCAATGCAAACACCAAATAACATTTATTTAGGTTCATCGCTAATCCCGAAGGTAGAGAGAGTGTGCGATGGTGATCACATCAACCTTGGAAACACTTCCAACACTCATCGTCACCTCACCCTTAGCTAGCCTCCGTTTATTCCGTAGCTTTTATTTCGAATTACTAACATTTAGCAACCGAACCGGTATCCAATACCCAGGTCCTACTAGGGGTACTAGCAAGGTACACATCAATAACATGTATATCAAATATACTTCTATCGACGTTGCCAGCCTTCTTATCTACCAAGTATCTAGGGTTGTTCCGCTTCAGCGACTGTTCTCCTCATAATAGAAGCACTTAGTCTCGGGTTTGGGTTCAACCTTGGGTTTCTTCACTGGAGCAGCAACTGACTTGCCATCCATGAAGTTTCCCTCCTAGCCCTTGCCCTTCTCAAAACTAGTGGTTTCACTAACCATCAACACTTTATGCTCCTTCTTGATTTCTACCTTCGCGGTGTCAAACATCGCGAATAGCTCAGGATCATTATTTCTATCCCTGGCATTTTATAGTTCATCACGAGGCTCTAGTAGCTTAGTGACAGTGACTTGGAGAACTATATCAATCACTATCTTATCTGGAAGATCAACTCCCACTCGATTCAAATGATTGAAGCACCCAGACAATCTGAGCACATGCTCACCGATTGAGCTATTCTCCTTCATCTTGCAGGCAAAGAATCTTGTTGGAGGTCTCATACTTCTCAACACGGGCACGAGCCTGAGATCCCAATTTCAGCTCTTAGAACATCTCATATGTTCCGTGACGTTCAAAATGTTTTGGAGCCTCAATTCTAAGCCGTAATGCATGACGCACTGAACTATCAAGTAGTCATCAGAACATGCCTGTCAGATGTTCACAACATCTACAGACGATGCTTGAGGGGGTGGCGCACCGAGCAGTGCATTAAGAACATAAGCCTTCTGTGCAGCAATGAGGACAATCCTCAGATCACGGACCCAGTCCGCATTATTGCTACCATCATCTTTCAACTCTATTTCTCTAGATGTCACGGACCCAACCGTCATGACAACCCTATGGCTCCTGCCGGTTGCCGTACTCATCGACATGCAAGTCGTGATATTCTATACAATACATGATCATCTCATACATCACATATATCTCATCATGTAATTGGCCTTATCACATCACAACATACCCTGCAAAAACAAGTTAGACGTCCTCTAATACTTGTTGCAAGTTTTACGTGGCTGCTACGGGTATCTAGCAAGAACAATTCTTACCTGCGCGAAAACCACAACGGTGATACAAAAATTGCTATTCAACCTTCTCAAGGACCGCCTTTGTCAAATCCGATCCGACTAAAGTGGGAGAAACAGACACCCACCAGCCATCTTTATGCAACGAAGTTACATGTCAGTTGATGGAACCGGTCTCTCGTAAGCATACGAGTAATGTTGGTCCGGGCCGCTTCATCCCACAATACCGCCGAATCAAGAAAAGACCAAGGGAGGAAGCAATCTGAATATCAACGCCCACAAACTCCTTTGTGTTCTACTCGAGATCTCATCTACACATAGACCTAGCTCTGATACCACTGTTGGGGAACGTTGCATGGGAAACAAAAAATTTCCTACGCACACGCAAGATCTATCCATGGTGATGAGCATCTACGAGAGGGAGAGTGGATCTACATACCCTTGTAGATCGCTAAGCGGGAAGCGTTAAGAAACGCGGTTGATGTAATCGAACGTCTTTGCGATCCAAATCGCCGAGCGTCCCACGATCCAATCATGATCCGTCTCGCGATCCAATCACGATCTGTCCCACGATCCCATCATGATCCGTCCCGCGATCAAATCACGAACCGTCTCGCGATCCTGATCACGGTCCTTCTGATCTAGCGCCGAACGGACGGCACCTCCGCGTTCAGCACACGTACAGCTCGATGACGATCTCCGCCTTCTTGATCCAGCAAGAGGGAGCGGAGAGGTAGAAGAGTTCTCCGGCGGCGCGACGGCGCGGCGGCGATGGTGGTGGAACAATTCCGGCAGGGCTTTGCCTAAGCACTGCTGAAACTAGACTAGAGGAGAAACCGATCTAGATGAAGTAGAGGGAGCACGTGGCAATTAGGGTTAGCTCTTCCCTCCAAATCCTCTAGTATATATAGGAGGGAGGGAGGGGAGGAGTCAGCCTCAAACCCTCAAGGTTTGACCGAAATTGGAGGTGGAGGAGTCCTACTCCAATCCTATTAGGAGTAGGATTCCTCCTCTCCACTTGGAAACCCTTTCCACCTTTCCTCCTTTGGATTTTTTCCACCCAAAGCCACATGGGCCTTAGTGGGGGAGTAGGCCAGCCCACTAGGGGCTGGTTTGACTCCTCCCACAGCCCATGAGGTCCTTTGGGTCGAGACACCCCTCCTGATGGTCCCCGGTACCCCTCCCGGCACTCCCGGTACACTACTGAAATACTCGAAACTTTTCCGGTGACCAAAACGGGACTTCCTATATATCAATATTTACCTCCGGACCATTCCGGAGCTCCTCGTGACGTCCAGGATCTCATCCGGGACTCCGAACAACCTTCGGTCACCACCATACATAACTCTACTATACTGAAACGTCACCGAACCTTAAGTGTGCAGACCCTGCGGGTTCGAGAACTATGTAGACATGACCGAGACACCTCTACGGTCAATAACCAATAGCGGGACCTGGATGCCCATAATGGTTCCTACATATTCTACGAAGATCATTATCGGTTGAACCTCTATGTCAAGAATTCAGTTAATCCCGTATGTTGTTCCCTTTGTTCTTCGGTATGTTACTTGCCCGAGATTCGATCGTCGGTATCTCTATACCTAGTTCAATCTCGTTACCGGCAAGTCTCTTTACTCGTTCCGTAATACCAGATCCCATGGCTAACACTTTAGTCACATTGCTTGCAAGGCTTGTTGTGATGTTGTATTACCGAGTGGGCCCTGAGATACCTCTCCGTCACACGGAGTAACAAATCCCAGTCTTGATCCATGCCAGCTCAACAGACACCCTCAGAGATACCTGTAGAGCATCTTTGTAGTCACCCAGTTACGTTGCGACATTTGATACACACAAGGTATTCCTCCGGTGTCAGTGAGTTGCATGATCTCATGGTCATAGGAACAAATTCTTGACATGCAGAAAACAATAGCAATAAACTGACACGATCATATGCTATGTTCATAGTTTGGGTCTTGTCCATCACATCATTCTCCTAATGATGTGATCCCGTTATCAAATGACATCTCATGTCTATGGCTAGGAAACCTTGACCATCTTTGATCAACGAGCTAGTCTATTTGAGGTATACTAGGGACACAGTGTTGTCTATGTACCCACACATGTATTTCAGTTTCCAATCAATACAATTATAGCATGGATAATAAACGATTATCATGAACAAGGAAATATGATAATAACTAAATTATTATTGCCTCTAGGGCATATTTCCAACACGCACCCGCGGCGGCCATGGATTTGAGGTTGTTCCTGGAGTCGAAGGAGATGGCGTACTGGGACCCCTTGAGGGGCTTCGCGGCCTCCAGCCTCGGGTGGGCGGTCTTCACCTCATGAGAGAATTGCCTAAACCGGCGGTTCAACAAAGGGTCATGGGCTCCTCCAAGGATGCAGGCCACCGGGCGAGGCTCTTGGTAGCCCCCGGCCCCCTCATCACATTGGTTGTCGTCGTTCCTCCTCGGTGGCGGCAACAGCGGTGGGAGCGCAGCGTTCTCCCGAGGGCGCACCTCACGAGGCTGATTGCGCCAGCCCTCGTCACGAGGCTGCTCGTGCCAGCCCTGGAGGGGGTTGCCGCCGCGGCCATCCCACCTACCACCGCTGCGGCTGCCGTCGCCCCCGCAGCCAGCACCACGATCGTTGCACTCCAGGCGCCGGCCAACATGCTTGTCTCGGAGGATCTTGAATTCTTGGCAGTCTTCCATGTTGTGAGTACGCACGTCGTGGTAGATGCAGAATGGGTGGTGGTCCTTCTCGGGTGCGCCATGGTCGCGGCCGCGCTTCTGCTCAGATTCCGCCGTGAGCACGGTAGGGCCCTTGCGCTTGACTTCCTTGCCCTTGGCCTTGCCGTCGTCAGGAGCGGCGTCGGGGTCGTCGTCGATGAACAGGCGGCCCTCCTCAGCTTTGGCGCATTTGTCGGCGATGTTGAGCAGATCCAAAGCCAAGCTCAGGTTGTCGTTGATGGCGAGCTTTTCATACATCTTGAGGTCCTTGACACCGTTGGTGAACGCCATGATGACGGCTTCATCCATAGCGCATGGGGTCTTTTTGCGCACGTTGTTGAACCGCTGGATGTACTTGCGCAGGGTTTCCCCGGGACGCTGCTGCACTCATCGCAGGTCGTTGACGGAGAGGGGGCGGTCGTGCGTGCCCTTGAAGTTGGCGACGAACAGCTCGCAGAGGTCGCTCCATGAAGAGACCAAGCCCTCGGGTAGATTCAGGAGCCAGGATCGCGCGCCGTCCTTTACGGCCATCGGGAGCCAGTTCGCCATGACCTTGTCGTCGCCGCCCGCCGCCTCGACGCTCAGCATGTAGAGCTGGAGGAACTCTGTGGGGTCGAGGGAGCCATCGTAGAGCTGGGGCAGTTCGGGCTTGAACTTGGTAGGCCAAACCACCCTGCGCAGCTCGCGAGTGAAGGCCCGGCAGCCCAAGGTGCTTGAGAGACCGCTGCGCGCGAGGGCAGCCCGGTTCTGGCGCCTGGTTGCTGCCACATCCTGGATGACCCGGTCCTTACGCTGGCGCTACTGCTCGAGGATCACCCGCGCGTCGGGCGGTGCGCATCGAATGATCTGGCAGCTGGCCTCGTCTTGGTCACACGGGGGCGCTTCATGAGGCTGGTCGCACGGGTGCGCGTCACGCGCGGGGATCTGCCGGATCACCGTGCAAGGGAGGGGGCAGAGGCGCTCCATGAGCCACATCCCCCGAGCGAGACGCCGGGGGGCGAAGCGAGCGAGAGGGCGTCGGAGACTCCCTGGCGGCGGTGATGAGCTTAGTGATGCGGCCCAGCCACGCGTCATAGCCTGCGTCCGCGGGGCGGTAGCGAAGCTGCTCGCGCACCATGAGCAGCGCTGCCTGCGCGTTCACCCGCTCGATACGGGCGTGGGAGGAGGAAGCCGTGGTGGTGCGGCCTTCCCTTTGCATGGAAGGGTGCGAACAGGAGTCCTGCTGCTCGTGGGTAGCAGGGTCGGTGGCCGCGGAGTCCTTGGCGTCAACGGAGTGGCCGCGACGACCTCAGCCAATGGGCGCTTTCTGAACAACCCGGGCCACCCTGCACTTGGCGCGCACGCGGCGAGCATCGGCCATGGGGTCGGTGAAGCTAGAGCCGAAACAGAGCTGGAAAATGTCGGAATCGGGATCCGCGGACCCAGAATGGTTCGAACTCTGGAGTGCGCTTGCTCTTCTGCCCTACTCTGCCTCACGACCTCATGGCGACTCTCCAGCGACTCGAGCTAAGGAAGACGAACAAAGGACACCATAGTTTACCTAGGTTCGGGCCACCTCACGGTGTAAGACCCTACTCCTGCTTGCCTGGATTGCTTGGGGGAGAGGATGAGTACAAGGTGTGTTCTTGCCAACCAAAGGTCGATGCCTCCTGCGGTTGTCGGTTCGCTCCCCTTATACTGGCCTGGTCCTCTTCCCCCGAAAACACAAGGCGGGAAGGGTTGCCACAACGGCCAGTTTGAAGGGGGACAAGACTGCGGCCTATCCTGACAAAAGTAGTCTTCACCTGCCAAAGCTCCCCTCCGTGACGCGCCTGTGGGCTCGGGGTGACCTCCGTCCCGCCGAGCCCCCGGTCTTGGTCCTCTTGCACCAGAAGGGAAACCTTTGGGGATTTCATTGGGAACCCACGAGCTTGCATTGCTCCTCTATCACCAAAGAGGAAAGCCTCTCTGTCTGTGCCTGCTGGTACGACTCTACGGGCCGCCCTGTGCGGGCCGCGTTAGCCACGTGAAGGGGCACGGCTGCGTAACCCCGCCGTGCCGTAGTTGGTTAATACGCCCCGTGCATGCCCCCACGGGCAGCCTCAGGAGAGGGTGTCACGATGGGGCTTCAGGAGGCGGCCTCGAGGGGGAACTCCACTGGCCTCCTGATGGCATTCGTCGGCGTGCGCCTTGCGAGGACGGGGCCCTCGCGAGGGTACGATTCCTGGGGCTTGGCAAGGAACCTCTCCGAGCCCACGAGCTACACCGTGCCTTGGGCCGCGGGCAGACGGACATGGGTACCCCCAGTCGCACAGGCCCAACTGGATCAATCGTAGTCCTTTCGATAAGTAAGAGTGTCAAACCCAATGAGGAGCAGAAGGAAATGATAAGTAGTTTTCAGCAAGGTATTCTCTGAAAGTGATGTGAGTAACAGTAGTAGATAGTTTTGTAGCAAGATAATTCATAACAAGTAACTAGTGACAATAGTAACAAAGGTGCAGCAAGGTAGCCCAATCCTTTTTGTAACAAAGGATAGGCCTGAAAGTACTCTTATATTAAGCAAGTGCTCCCAAGGACACATGGGAATTTCTGTCTAGTCATGTTCATCATGTTGAGTTGATTCGCGTTCGCTACTTTGATAATTTGATATGTGGGTGGACCGGTGCTAAGGTGTTGTTCTTACTTGAACTAACAATCCACTTATGATTACCCCCTCTCGCAAGCATCCGCAACTACGGAAGAAGAACTAAGATAAATCTAACCATAGCATGAAACATGTGGATCCAAATCAGCCCCTAATGAAGCAACGCATAAACTAGGGTTTAAGCTTATGTCACTCTCGCAACCCATCATCTACTTGTTACTCCACAATGACTTCCCTTAGGCCCATATCATGGTGAAGTGTCATGTAGTCGACGTTCACATGACACCACTAAGAGAATTAAAACATACATATCATCAAAATATTGAACGCATACAAACTTCACAAGATTACTTGTAACAAGACTTCTCCCATGTCCCCGGGAACAATAGTAACTACTCACACATCAACAACATGTTCAAGATGAGAGGTATAATAATGATAATTAAGGATCTGAACATAATCTCTTCCACCAAGTAATCCAACAAGCATCAACTACGAGATGTAATCAACACAACTAGTAACCCACATGTACCAATCTGTGGTTTTGGGACAAAGATTGAATACAAGAGATGAAGTAGAGTTGGAGATGAGATGGTGCTGGTGAGGATGTTGATGAAGATTGGTCCTCCCACGAAGGAGGAAGCGTTGGTGATGATGATGGCTTCGACCTCCCCCTCCCGGAGAGGGATTTCCCCGGCAGAATCTGGCTGCCAGAGTGCAAAAGGGTCTCTGCCCAGGTTTCCGCCTCGAGACGTCGGCACTTCATCCCGAAAGGATGCTTATGATTTTTCTAGGGTAAAACACACCATATAGGAGAAGTGGAGCGTCGGAGGACCAGCAAGGGGACCACAAGCCATCAGGGCGCGCGCCCTGTTGGCTTGTGCCCTATTGGTGGTCCCCATCTAGTATATTTTTGTTCCAGAAATTCTTAAATATTCCAAAAATATTCTCCGTGAAGTTTCAGGTCATTTGGAGTCTGGTGATTTTTCTGCCTTTTTCTCGGTTTTCTCGTCCAGAATTCCAGTTTCCAAATATTTCCCTCCTTGTGGTGTACCTTGCATATTAAGAGAGAAAAGGCATAAGAATTGTATAATAATGTGGAATAATGGACAAGAATGAAGTAAATAGTAATAAGAATTCATGATGCAAAATGGACATATCACTTACTTTCAAAGTGCTAAAGGTGTTTGCCAGGGGGACCCACACTCCCCTTTTTTGTTTAATCTAGCTGGTGATTGTCTCACAAAAATGATCACTAATGCACAGGAAAACAACCTGGCGGTTGGTCTCGCCGTGGATCTCATTCCAATTGGGGTGGTTGTGCTGCAATACGTATTTGATACAATCATTTGCTTAGAGCACGATGTTGACAAGGCCGTTAACCTGAAGTTGATGTTGTACATGTTTGAGATTATGTCTAGATTCAAAGTTAACTTTCAGAAAAGTGAAATCTTCATGGTTGGTGGGGATGAGAATGTGATTAAAGATTATGCTACCCTATTCAATTGTGACATAGGGAGATTCCCTATCAAATATCTAGGCATGCTTGTGAGCTATTCAAACCTAAGGAATTCAGACTAGGAGTTTATCCTTGATAAATACTTAAGTATTTTGAGGCCTGGACTGGTAATGTTGCCTCTATGGGAGGTAGGCTTACCTTGCTATACTCGGTTGTCACCTAGATTTCCCTGTACCGTATGTCTATGTGGCTTATGAACAAAACTTTTATTGAAAAACTTGATAAACCTAGAAGGAGGTTTTTCTGGCAAGGGTGTAACAAGAAGAGAACATATTACCTGGTTAAATGGGGCAGGATTTGTAGATTGAGGGACAAAGAGGGTCGAGGTGTCAGAGACCTTATAAAACAAAATATTAGCTTGATGGTCAAGTGGTGGTGGAAGCTTGAAACACAAGAGGGCTTGTTGCAAGATATTGTGCGTGCGAGGTACTTAAAAAATAAATATGTGGCCTCTGTGGTGCCCAGAATTTCAAATTCCCCGTCTTGGAAAGCTCTTTTAAAGGTTAAAAACATTTATATGGTGGGTAGGAAGATTGATATTGGGTTTGGAAATATCACAAGAGTCTGGAATGATCCTATTAATGGCTTGCCTCCTTTCCAAGACCAATAACCCCTGCTATTGGATATTTGCCATGCTCAGGATTGCACTGTGGAGAAGTTCAATCAAACTGACAACACTTTATTCAGGAGGAGATTGACTCCTGAGTTGCAAAAACAGCAGGGATATATGTGTAAGATCATCTGTGACATCCAGGTGACTGAGGCTGGTGATAGAGTGTTTTGGGGGCTTAGTAAAAATGGCAAATTTTCCACCAAATCTGTGTATAGATGGCTAGAGAGTCCTCTCAGTGGGTGCCACTATAGGTGGATCTGGAAAGCAAAAATTCCTCTCAAGATCAAAATTTTCCTGTGGCAAATCTATTAGGATGCAGTGCTCACCAGAAAAGTCATGAAAAAAGGAAGGTATCCTGGGAATCCAAGTTGCTCCTTTTGTAGTAATGTGGAAACCTCTAAGCATTTGTTCTTTACTTGTCCAGTGGCCAGAGTTGTTTTGCGATATGTTGGGGTGGTTCTGGGTACCCATCGATGCCCAAACAAGTACTGGCAATATTTTGTGTGGTGCCATACGTTCCTCCCTGGTGGTGAGAAGTACTATACAGTTGGCAAGGCAGCTGCTTGTTGGGCAATTTGGCTTGCTCGTAACCGTGTAACTTTTGAGAAAAAAATTGATCAGAACCCCTTTTGAAATTGTCTTTTCTATGTGCTCTTTCTTACGCTACTGGGCAGGGTGATACGTTTCCATCGTATCTACTTTTCCTAACGCTTTTGTTCTTGTTTTGGACTCTAATTTGCATGATTTCAATGAAACTAACCCGGACTGACGATGTTTTCATCAGAACTACCATGGTGTTGTTTTTGTGCAGAAATAAAAGTTCTCGGAACGGAACGGAACTTTTTGGAGAATTATTTCAGAATATTTGAGGAATATTGGAGCCAAAAGCAACCAGAATATTTGGCGCGGCCTGGTGAGTGGTGCTCACCTCGTGGGGGCCCCGACCCTAATTCTAGCGCTATAAAATCCTATTTTTCTAGAAAAAACACAGGGAGTAAGTTTCATCGCATTTCACAATACGGAGCCGCCGCCACCTCCTGTTCTTCATCGGGAGGCCAGATCTGGAGTCCGTTTGGGGCTCCAGAGAGGGGAATCTTCGGTCTTCGTCATCATCAACCCTCCTTCATCGCCAATTTCATGATGCTCCCCACAGGGAGTGAGTAATTCCTTCGTAGGCTTGCTGGTCGGTGAGGAGTTGGATGAGATTCATCATGTAATCGAGTTAGTTTTGTTAGGGCTTGATCCCTAGTATCCACTATGTTCTAAGATTGATGTTGCTATGACTTTGCGATGCTTAATGCTTGTCACTAGGGCCCGAGTGCCATGATTTCAGATCTGAACCGTTTATGTTATCATCATTATATCTATGTTCTTGGTCCGATCTTGCCTAGTCATATGCACCTATTACGTGTTATGATCCGTCAACCCCATAGTGACAATATTTGGGATACTTCACGGTGATGACCGTAGTTTGAGGAGTTCATGTATTCACTATGTGTTAATGCATTGTTCCGGTTCTCTATTAAAAGGAGGCCTTAATATCCCTTAGTTTCCTTATGGACCCCGCTGCCACGGGAGCGTAGGACAAAAGATGTCATGCAAGTTCTTTTCCATAAGCACGTATGACTATTTACGGAATACATGCCTACATTACATTGACGAACTGGAGCTAGTTCTGTGTCGCCCCTAGGTTATGACTGTTATATGATGAATATCATCCAACGAATACACCGATCCAGTGCCTAAGAGTTTTCAACTTATTGTTCTGGCTAAGTTACTACTACTGTTGTCATTGTTGCACTTTCTACAAAATCACAACTGGTACTGTTACCGCTACTATTACTGTTACTACTGCTATCAAACTATCATATTACTGTGCTACTGATCACTTTGCTGCAGATATTTATCTCTAGGTGTGGTTGAATTGACAACTCAACTGCTAATACTCTCAAATATTCTTTGGCTCCCCTTGTGTCGAATCTATAAATTTGGGTTGAATACTCTACCCTTGTAAACTGTTGCGATCCCCTATACTTGTGGGTTATCACAAGGCTTCAACACGGGGATGCTGCTGGAGATGTGCGCACTGACGCGGAGATGATCGGATCGAGCATGATGCATTTGATGAAGCTGTGCAATAACATGCAGCGATCGATCATGGGGGGGGTGACTGTGCCTATCCTTTGATGAAGCTGGAGATTGTTCTTTTAGCTTTAATGCTTTTCAAAACTGTTGCCTTTTGTGTTAGACTATAATAAGTAGTCTAGCCCCTGGTGTTTGTTATAGTGCAGACAAGTTTTCATCTCATGATGTTCATCACGATGTCAGGCGAACATAGTGGGTTTCCTGGCAGTGATCGAACTCGCTTCCCCTTCCCCTCTCTGAATGTTTCTGGAACTGTGTATTTCCATTCATCTGCAATGGAAAGGGGAATAGCCCGGTTCGAAAAAAAGGTGCTCGCGCGGAAGCAGCACAATCACGCCCAAAAGAAACAAAGGAGAAAGTATGAAAGAAACAAATGCCGACAATGACGGATCAAGAAAAATGAAGAAGCCTCACGATCGTTGCACCCACCAGGGATCTCTCACGAAGCTCCTATGCTCCAAAACGTTGGTACCCATCAGCACCTCCAAGAAGGGACGCAACAATGATGACGTTGCTGCCAAGGATTTCTCCCCGTACGCGACAAGGAGAAAGGAAGGGTAGCACCCAACGCCCTCCAGGAAGGTCCAGCGGCACCCATAGGCACCATCACGTCGGTGTTGGACATGCCAATAGGGATTTCTCCTGATCCCAACCATCACCTCGGGCACTCCAGAGCACACCACCATACCGTCCACCACCCTACGCCATCACGGTCTTGATGCCTCCCATGTTGTGTTACCACGACACCGCGAAATGGGACCTGCAAATCAAAGAGGAGGAGCCGGGACTAGGAGCTGCAACACCGTCAGCACGCGGGACGGCCCAACCTCCACCGTCAACAACAGTAACCGGCCGGACATCGCAGCAGGAGCATACCAGGCCGGTGGCCCCAAAGGCCCAGTCGGGCGCTCAGATGCCCATAAACCTTCCGCCTCCATGCCAAAGAAGGCATGCCATCGACGTCGCCGTCCCCGGTTCGAGACGCTCCCCCACCTCACCACGCAAGAGGCATCGTGGCCGCACCGGAGTCGGCCCGCTAGGACCAAATTGATATTGTTAGATACATATGTTATTATATCAATTTTTAACACATTATTAGATCTATTTTTAAGGACTATTGGATCTATTTTTGGTATTGTAGTTGTTGATAGTTTTCCTTACAAGCATGATCAAACTATGCACCGTTTGACTTCATAGAAAATTTATAAGGCATTTTTATGAGACGAGGGGAGTACTACACTACCGAGAAATGCCATAAGCCGGTTTTATAGATAATAAAGCATCAACCGATACAAAGATACCATATAAATGCACACCAACACCATTGGGGATACCAGTTATACAATCAAAGCTCACAATGGCGAACTGGAAACTAAAACATGGACAAAGCAAAGCTAAATGAAGCACAAAACCAAATGAACTTGCTTGATCCTAGCAATGAGCTCATGTTTCCTGAAGCGCCACGACTATTCATCAATTAGCCATCGCTCCCCCGGCACACTCCAAATGAGACGGCGATGTAGGAAGCAACCATCAGCTTGAAGGAGGACGGGTCCAATAGACGACGCTTCCAAGGAAGAGCACGGCATCCGCGGACATCTTCGTCGTCTGCCTGACCAAGGTCAAGCACGACATTTGCTGGCACCCCACCAGCCAAGCCTAGATCCCCATAATGGCCACCAACCATCACACCAATGCACCTTGGCTAAAGGAGACCACCGACAGCCTGCCGGCATGACACCGATCCCGACAACCCCCGGTCCCGGGATGACCTCGCATGCGTAGAAGACGGCTGTCTAAAAGAGGTCGATGACACGTCGAAGTAAATCACTAGCGACAAGAATGGCCATGAGCAACCTTGGTATTAACATACACCGACTGACACCAATGAAGGCGACCCGAGGAAGAGTGATCGGAACAGCCCAGAACCCTGCCTCACCACCAGTCAAGGAGACATCTGATGGGAATAACCACAACCATGGGAGGGAGTAGACGGCCACCACCCCGCTCGCTCACCAGCACCCACACCACCACCCGTGATCTGGGAGGGTGAAGGCAACCCAGGCAGCACGCCCCCAGCCCAAGGCTTGGCAAGGTGGCCACTAGCACTCCAGGCTGTGACGACATCGCGGGGAACACGACGACCATCACCCCATGGCAAGGCCATGCGTCAAGCCAGCAAGCACGGTCTAGCCCCAGATCTGGGCCACACCGGACTAGCGGGGTGCCTCCCGGTCCATCCAGACTGCGAGCAGCAGCACCCCAGGCAGATCCCACCATGACGCAATGTTGCAACTCCACCAACGATGACCAGGTCCACCGCAGCCCACGGCAAGGATCCACCCGATCCAAATCTAGGGACCAACGGGGTCATAGGGGGCCAAACTGAAAGCACATATGCTCCCTTGGTGGTTTTGATAATTCATGACAAGATACATTGTCTCTTGGACTAATAGTTCTACCTAGTTTATTTCAGGTTTAGTCCACGGAGAGGATTGGCTAAGGATTATGAGGAGAATTCCCAAGAAGAAGAAGAAGGGAAGGAATAGGATCGGCCAAGCTCCAAGCTTCAAGCTACAAGACTCTACATTTTATATTTTGTGGGAAATCACTTTTGAGTCCATAGGAAAGCCAATACTATTAGAAGGGGATGAGGAATTATGATGATCTAGTTGCTCAAGTGCTTAGAGATTAGCCACCAAAAATACTCACCCATTCTCCCACAAATATTCTCTGTCCAAAGCCCAAAGTCTAAAATTGGTGACACCAACTTTTCCCATTCGGTCCCACCGTGTTTTGCCCTAGACAGAACCTAAGCCAAACCCTAGCATCTCGGTGACACGAAGTTTCCATTCGGTGAAACCGAAACCAGTGACCAACCTTCTGTTGTCCTGTTTCTTAAAATCAGAATTTCTGAGTTTTAAGAATCGGAGACACCGAGTCTTGGTAACTGCCTAGGACACCCATATCGGTACCACCGAGATTTATATATCGGTCTCACCGGAGAGGCCAAAGTTGCCACATTTTGCACTAGTCGGTGCAACCGAGTTTTTACTTCGGTTTCACCGAGTTGGGCAATAATGTTGTAATGGTTGGATTTTTTGAGATGCCTATATATACCCCTCCACCACCTCTCATTCGTACAGGAAGCACTCAGAACATACAACCACTTGCCATATCCAATTTTCTGAGAGAGAGCCACCTACTCATGTGTTGAGATCAAGATCATCCACTCCTACCATATGGATCTTGATTTCTAGCCTCCCCAAGTTGCTTTCCATCCAATCAATCTCTTCTACCCATGCCAAATCTATGAGAGAGTGATTGAGTGTTCAGGAGACTATCTTTTGAAGCACAAGAGCAAGGAGTTCATCATACTTACCACATCTATTACCTTTTGGAGGGTGGTGCCTCCTAGATTGGTTAGGTGTCGCTTGGAAGCCTCCTACTTCGTGTTGTGGAGTTGAACCAAGAAGTTTGTAAGGGCAAGGAGGTCACCTACTTCGTGAAGATCTACCTCGAGTAAGGCTAGTCCTCCGGGGACGAAGGCCATGATGGCATAGAGAAGGTTGCTTCCCCATGGACCCTTTGTGGGTGGAGCCCTTTGTGGACTCTCGCGGCCGCTACCCTCCGTGGGTTGAAGTCTCCATCAATGTGGACGTACGATAGCACCACCTATCGGAACCACGCCAAAAATCTTCGTGTCAACTTTGCGTTCAATCTTCCTATCTCAACTCTCTTACATATGCTTGTCTTTACTTTCCGCTGCCATACTTGTTGACTAGCATGTGTAGGGTGCACTAGACTTGTTAGAATTGCTAAAATCTGCCAGCCAATTAATTTGGGAAAATGTTAGGTTTTAATTTCATCAAGTAGTCTATTCACCCCCCTTCTAGACGCCTCTTCTAGTGATCCCACACAAACCCGCACAACTCTCCATGTCGTTGCACCACGCCAGCGACAATGCCTCGAGGCCCATTACCGCGCCGCCGCTGCTCGACACCACCTACCCACGAAGGCCACCACCGAGCAGTGGGAGAAAAGTCCCCGCCACCACCGATGACGGACAGGCTTTGCCCGGCGACCCCCTTCGACGATGGCGATCAGGAGGGGAGGGCAAGGAAGGCCTAGGCCCAGTGGCGCTAGCTTTGAAAGTGCAACTAATCCCCGAGTGGTTTTGGAAATTGATAGCAACATATACATCATTGACCTAATACCTATTCAAAGATTATTTCAGAAAAAATCAATGTGGGTATGGCAAGGGCATGTGAATTGTGACACCTCACAATGCAAAGGACACGGATTGGAAAAAGCTTCAAGACTCTACGGCTAAGTGATCCAAGATCACATTGAGTCCATAGGAAATCCAATACTATTAAAAGGGGATGAGGTTTTGATCATGAGTCATTTGCTCAAAGTGCTTGAAAATATTGCTCCGAAACCCTCAAGCACACTCTGACGGTCCAATCTATCCAAAACCCTAAGGTTATTATCAGTCCCACCGAAACACTCTCACCTAGTCCCACCGAGATACATTAGACAGTGCCACAACCTAAACCCTAGAAACTCGGTTTCACCAAGAAGGCATTCGGTCCCACCAAAGTGCAAGTGTCACGTTTCTTTAACCCATAGTTTTCACATCGGAGCTCTGAGTGAAACTAATCAGAATTACCTAAATGAGAAAATTGCTTGGGTCATCACAAATTGGTCCCACCGAGTGGATTCACCCGGTCCCACCGAAAGGCCTAACGTTTGAATCTTTTACACGAGTTGTGCATAAAGGTGTGTAACGGCTAGATCTTTGGTGAAGGCTATATATACACGACCCACTCCACCTACTCTCAGAGAGAGCAACCAGGACGAAGCAAACACTTTCCATATCCATTTTCTGAGAGAGAACCACCTACAATTGTGTTGAGATCAAGGCATTCCACTCCAACCATATGATTTTTGATTTCTAGCCTCCTCAAGTTGCTTTCCATGCCAATCCTTCTCCTACTACCAAGACAAATCCGTGAAAGAGTGATTGAGTATTGAGGAGACACTTTTGAAGCACAAGAGTAAGGTCATCATCATCAACAGTATATATTACCTTTTGGAGAGTGGTGTCTCCTAGATTAGTCAGATGTCACTTGGGAGCCTCCAAACCTTGTGGATTTGAACTAAAGGGTTGTAAGCCCAAGGAGATCGACTACTTCGTGAGGATCTATCCCGAGTGGGGCTAGTCCTTCGCAGACGTAAGCCATGGTGGAATAGACAAGGTTGCTTCTTCGTGGACCATTCATGGGGGGACCCCTCCATGGGTTGAAGTCTCAATCAACGTGGACGTACGGTAGAACCACCTATCAGAACTACACCAAAAATCACAGTATCTTCATTGGTTTGATTTCTCCGATCCCTCCTTTACGTTCATATATGCAATGATTCTACTTTCCAATGACTAGTATTTAGACTTGCATGTGTAGGGTGTTACTTGACTCGTGTGAGTCTCTAAAACTTGCCGTAAACCAAAACTGCAAAAAAGGTTAGGTTTTTATTTGGTTAAGTAGTTTAACGATCACCCCTCTAGACCTACTTGTGATCCTACAAGGGTTTGCCCCTCGGGTGGCTAGCGGGAGCGACACATGGGGGGGTGTAATCACCTCCTCGAGAGTACTACACTACAGTAGTAGGAAGGAATGATGCTTACTTTTTACGCTCCAAAATATTACACACGAATGGAGTGCATATTAGATTTTTGTGAACTTTGAATATATAGAATATCAAAGCAATACAATCAGATTTATCATGAAATATATTTTCATATGTTATCTAGAATATGAAAGCAATACAATCAGATTTATTATGACATAAATTTTCATATTGTATATATTTGGGACGCGTATTTTTCGCTCTCGGGGGAATATGCTCCCTAATGAACTCTAAAATCAAAATAAATAGAAAATGATTTTTCAAAATTCTGATTTTGTTTGTAGATGTTCATATTAGTGTATTAAGTGTGCTTGACAATTTTCATGCCATATGGATAGCAGTGCTTCGTCGGTGAAAAAAACATAATTTATGTAATATTTGGAGGTAACATCTCGCGTTCGCCTTTTTTTGCACGGGTCAAAATGCTTAAGACCTGCAGGAGCATGTACTCACTAGAGCCAAAATGAATTTCCGATATATTTGATATCATATAGTTTACACCCAGGGAAGTATTTTACGGCCATGTCCATTTGAACCTTTGTTATTTCCTTGTGATCAATGGAGGAGGTGAGGGCGGGGAGGGTGCTTTAGCCGCCCTGATCTTCTAAGAAAAGAAGTGTTTTCAATATAGTATATATATTTGACATTATAGATATATAGGATTTACCTCGCAAAAAAGACATATATACATGGCTTAGACATTACAGTTTTGCGCTTTCTTAACAAAAGTATCAAAATACCCCGAAAGCAAACAGATGCCTTAGGCGGTACTCAAACCAACTAGCGCCTAGCAGATATTACGTATACCCTGCTTCCCTGGCCATCGTCTCTTTTGGCCAAACCAGCATCCTCTCTCTTGGCCACACCATCATCCTCTCTCTTGCCTAAACCAACAGACATTCTTGCACCATCCTATTTTGCCAGAACAGGAGGTTCATCAGGGCACTAAACAAGAAGAATAGCACTTCAATAACATTACTAAGAAGTACCAATCGTGTAAGATATGAACATTACCTTGTATATACGTCTTATCTCAGCCTCCTCACCCGCCAGCCTGTCGTCCTCATTCTGGATGTATGCAGGTGCACCATGGTCAGGAACATGCCGCTCTGGAACGACACCACACTATAGTTTGAATGGACGAGAATGGTGACCTTCATATTTATCAGCATTGACAGGGTGCTTCAAATCAACATTTCCGTAACTCATACAACCATAGCATCGGCCTTAGGCAAAAAAGAAAACATGTGTACACAGTAGCTTCATATGGCACGAAATATCTTAGGTATTAAAACTACAGTAAAACTCAAGGATAGTAGATGAGATTAAGGGAAATATGACACTAGGAGCAACCAAACGATGCCAGACAGAGAAATGTGACCCCAAATTGTATGAACATAACTTAGTCTAATGCGAAAGAAATACCATTGTCATTAGGTTTCACCATACAGAAACAATTGAGCACATATTCTTCATTTTCTCCTTCTATTTGTGCAACTTCGGCAAAAAATAGATTGTTTATGCCACCGTGAAAATCATAAGCTCCTTTAGTCTTTGTTGTTAAATTGATATGATAGTACATATTGAGGCAGCCCTCCTCCAAACAGGCTTTCGCCCTGCTTTTATAGATAAAGCAACGGTCCATACAACCCACATACAAGTTCAACCATAGATAGCAGCCGGGGCGATGGCACATTCTAGCCCCAAGAAAATAAAAGAAATGAAAAAAAGGCACCTAGTGGCGGGAGAGCATCGGCCCTATAGGGAGGCAAGACGTCGCGCCGTCGCCTGAAGCGCATCCAACATGGCATCCAGACCCTTCCGGTCTCGCTCCCTAGAGAGTGGGTGCCAATGCTACATAAAAGCAAGGAATTTGAAGGAGTCAGACACCTGCCTTGGAAAGATCCTCTCTATCACCATCTTATTGCGAGTCGTCCAGAGGGTTCACGCCATAGCGGCAAAGATCAGCCAGAATAGGCGACAGTGCCGCCCAGTCTGGTTGGCCCTGAATTGGAGGAACTCCACGAGGTCCTGAGCCTCCCAGTCGGGTCCAAGAGCCTCAGGAATGAATTCCCACATGGCCCTCGCCGCCGTGCACGTGAAGATTATGTGTGTTGCCGTCTCTGGTACCGCGCATAGGGGGCACGTGCCGTCTCCCGGTTCGTGCCGCTTACGCACCTCCGTCCCCGAGGGAATACGGTTATGGAGCAACTGCCACACACAAATTTTGATCTTCAGGGGTAGGGGCGCCTTCTATAACGACGAGAGCCATGGTATGATGGGGAAGCGGCAGAGCGCATGATATGCCGAACTAACCGAAAATTCCCTAGATGGGGATAGACGCCAAGCCACCGTATCCGGGTAATGCAGGAGCACCGGTGGCAAGGCGTCTAGCAGGAGGTTCCACTCGACCGTTTCTATCGGTCCGAATGAGCGCCTGAACCTAATAACCCATTGAGGCAGCCCATCTCCCCCATATAAAATTCTCGGAAGATCACAACAGCGTCAAGTTCATATGCAAGATCCTAAAAGGAGGCATGGATTGTATCATCAATTAGTACATGAATATAACACAAGGCTAGTTTTAACATCATCCCTCTCACCTCCTCTTCTCACATGGGAGATAAGAAGGTAGGAGTTACTAAAACCACTACTATGAATCAACGGCTTTGATCTATTATATACTCGTACCTCTCAAGTGAAAAGAGAAGGTAAGAGGGGCCATGTTAAAAATGCTCATAAACAATTAAAACAGTGAGAGAGTGAGTGAGTGAGTGAGTGAGTGAGTGGGAGAGAGAGAGAGAGAGAGAGCAAACCTTGAAAAAATAGTGATCTTCATTGTACTTGCCCAGTAAAGCTTGAACCAATAGGTCGATATTCCTATGGTCCGAATTGCCTTTGGAAGACTTCTTCCTTGTTCCATCAAGCCAGTAAAGATCATGTCGGATACCAATCTCCGCATCCGAAAGCCCATCTGTGCACCTAGTTCAAGTAAGAGCATTATAAATTTTAGTAGGTTGTAATCTCTGTTATTACAAAAATCCATGACAAAGTTGAGACAATTCACATTATTGGAGAGCGCAGGTCATCAAGATGGCTAATGATAGCATTCTCAGGTTTCTGCAATCTCTGGAATTGCCCACCCATACTAGGATACTAGTGGAAAGAACCCCCAACATCTTTTCTGATGAAAAATTGTATATGCCAACCAGAAGAATTACGAGCAAAAATAGGTGGAGACGACTGCCCTGACGTTGGCGGCATGTCATGAGTCACCACGTCTGCCTTCATGGAGGAAGAGTAAATGTTGGTGTTGTTTTGCTCTCGCACCGGTGATTTCAACAGCGCAGGCACATCATGATAAGGGTGCTCACGCCTAAAGTGAAACACTGTCAGAAGATTAGTGGACAACAAATTTCAATTTGCGGAGATTGAATAATCCATATTACAATGGAATAGAGGCCCATACCGTGGAGGCAACGACAGATTGCGGGAAGCCTGGGTTTTCTCCATGGAACAGGACATTTGAGTGTGGGGAATATACGTTTTTGCATATGCCGCTTGCTCACGTCTGAAGTGGAACACAAGCTCGATCAGTTGAGGAATACCTTATCTATCAATTTACCAACCATCCGCTTAATATGGCAACCAGCATAGCAGAGTAGCAGACACAAGTAGTAGAAAGCTAGTGGTAGATCATGATTAGGAAATGATAGCTGAGGATTGCACACTGCTACTCTGTGTAGATGTGGTAACTCCAAGTGAAGACAAGGTTCTAGAATTTGAAGTTGGTTCAGGTACAGTACAATTACTCGTACAAAAATAGACAAGCGAGAGATGGGCGAGGTATGAAGTTCATACCGTGGAGGATGCCGCCGATCGTGGGGCCTCGTCTGGACGCCGGAGCGGGGGATGTCCACGTATACATCTGCTACGCGCCGAGATATCCCGTCCACGTCCACGAAGGGTTGTCCATCACCGCCAGCGTCGACACTGTCAGCGTTCTGGGAACGGGGTTCCCAGACCTGCCGGCCTGCGGCCCAGGGCGCTGCCCCCTCCAATGGTCAGGGACGGCCCGGCGCGGACCCACTCAAGCCAAGGCCCTCGCGAGAGCCCCAGGCTCGCGAGGGAAGCAGCGCCAAGACCCGCAGGGAGGATGGGCCTCCCCAGGCCCCCTCCTGAGTGGCGTAGATCTCTATGCAACACTTGGCCTCAGGAGACCAAGGATGACGCAAGGCGGGCCAGGCGGGTGCCAGCGCACCAGACCGAACAGTTTCCTCTTTGGTGCAAAGGAGGCAAGGACGTACGCAGGTTGCCAAAGCGCCCCCAAAGGTTTCCATTCCGGTGCAACAAGACCAAGACCACGAACCCTGCAGGACGGATGTCATCGCCGAGCCCACCACTGCATCACCAACAGCTACTTTGCAGGCGAAGACCACCTTTCGTCAGGATAAGGATGTACTCCTTGTCCCCCTTTGAATTTGGCTGTTGTGGGATCCCTTCCCGCCACAGCGATATGGGAAGAGGACCCAGGCCACTATAAATAGAGGGTAGGCAGCTCCATAGGGGGGGGGGACAAGAGAAGAAGCAAGGCCACCAGACCGCCCTCGCGAGACAACTCACCACTGTACTAGTTCATCCACAAACCTCCTCGTGAGGCAATCCACCAAAGCAGGAGTAGGGTTTTACGCTTCGCAGCGGCCCGAACCTGGATAAATCCTTCTGTGCCATCTTCTTCCTCGTCATCGTGCGAGCTCATCAAACTAGGCTACCGGGTTGTGAGCAAGGAGGGGCGAAGCTGTTGGGGATCTTCACACACGCCCCTGAGTTCGAACTCTCTTGGGTTTTGCGGAGCCCGAAATCCGACATTTGGCGCGCCAGGTAGGGGGCGTGTCGGAATCCTCGCACAAGCCTCGCCTCGCCTCCACTCGCTGTATCCATGGCCAAAGGGCACCGAGCCCGTGCTGAACGGCGCGCCACTCGCGTGGCACGGGCGGCGCGAGCGGGCCTTGGCATCCAGCGTCGCCCTGCCTCCCTGTTAGCGGGCGCCATCGCCAGCCAGGCCCTAGGCAGACGCCGGGGGCTGCCGCCTTCACCAACCGCACGGTATGTTCTCGCCGCCCCGGCCCTTCCCCGCGTCCGGGCCGTGTCGTCGCCCACCCGAGTTTGCCAAGACCCAACGCATAGGCATGGCGCACTTCTCGTGGCCCATGAACTACGGCGTCTCCACATTGTGCGCGGTCGCTGCAACGACTGGGCACGACGCGCGCCCAGGTGCGCCATCACCACCGGCGAGACCCAGGCGCATCCCTACGGGATAAGCCTGGGGGCTCGCGCCCGAGGACTCGTTCAACCGACCGGCACAACACAGGGGTCACGCGGGCGCGCTTGGGAGGCGCGTCGCAACCCGCATCCGTTGGGGGCGTGGCCCGGTTCGTCAGGGATGCAGGAGTTGGCCCCAGATGCGGACGAGGACCGGTGGGGGGTGCTGGCCGCGCGAGGTGGGTGCCGCCTCGCGCCTCCCAGCACGCCCACCGAGCCCAGGGCGGACGCCCAGAGGCTCGTCCACGTCGGCGCCCGGGGGCTCGAGCAACTCTACAACGACCATGTTGACGAGCGCCCGGGCCGCGAAGGAAGCAACACCGGCTACCACGACAACAGGAGGAGCGAACGCGACCTCGCGAGCGGCTCTCGTTCGGGCTGGTATGCACAGCCTTGCGAGGGCAGCTTACGGGGTTGGTCTCGCGAGGGTGCCCAATGCTGGCAACCTCGTGAGGCATACTCGCTGGTAGGGAGCTGTCCTGAATAGACACCTGGGTCTGTGGACCGAGGGTCGCTTGCCTGGGGATGGAGGGTGGAACACACGCCCATGTCCCCGGGTCGGGCGACCCCAGCCTAGAGACGGAGGGTGGAACACATGCCCATGTCCCCGGGCCAGGTGATCCCAACCTGGAGACTAAGGGTGGAACACACGCCCATGTCTCCAGGGCGCGCGTCTCCTGCTTGGAGACGGAGGGCTGAACACACGCCCATGTCTCCGGGTCAGGCTTCGTTCGACCACCAGCGGGGGATCACGTACTCTCCCATGTCCACGGGTCCGGCTCGGTCCGCCTGGGGACGGGGCATCGGGTACTTGGGTGAGGCCCTCGGACATCCCAGCGAGGCACGTTGGGGCACCGCCCTGGGCGTTGGCCTTGCGCGTAGCGGAAGGGCCCCACCAGGCCCTGCCCGTAGCACAAGGGGTTGCGGCATTGCCACGACGACGGCATCCGACCTCGGGCTCTGGAACGCCCGAGGCCCTGTTCCGAGGCGGGCCTTCCCTGCAGAGAACGCGAGGTGCTCCCCCCGCGCTCGAGGGCCTGTCCGGAGCCGACCCCATTTTGTCACGCCAAGCCTGGGGGCGGGAAGTGAGGTTCATGTCCGAGAGGCATGGAGCTCCATGTACACCCCCAGGACCAACCTGTGACACTCTCACGTAATAATGAGTGGGTTGTATATGCCCGGAGCCCCCCGAGGACGCGGAGGGGTGCCATCCCACGCCCAAGTGGAAGCCCCATGCTCCGTGCTGGTGGACAACACTGCCCTCCAATGTCTATGCCCATGCAACATGGATGCCCTACGCTCCGCGCTGGGGGAAGACGAAGACGAAGACGAAAACTAGCCTAGGCGCCGGACGCGGATGTTGCTTCTTCCTTTTTGTATTCGGATTTGCCATTTTTTGGAATGAAATTTGCTGATCTTGCGTTTTTCTTCTAAAAGAAGGGGTGTCGCTCTCTTTAGTAGCAATTTCCGTTTTGCATCCCACTTTCCTTGGGGAGTTTGGCAATGGTGGCTCCTCCCTTTCCCGCGAGCGACTGGAAAACAGAGGCAGGACGCGGGGGATGCGCTATCGTGCACACCCGACCAAGGCCTAGGCACCCAGACGCTCGTGCGGCATGGTCGTTTGGATCGGCAGGAACTCCTGGCAAATGGGAGCACGGCGCTATACATCACGTCATGCGGGAGCACCCTCAAAGGTCTTTTCAAAATACATTAGAGTCGCCACTAGGCCACATTCATAACCCTGGCAGGTAAACAAGAAGACCACTCATGGGGACATGTCGTCGTCGTCGCTCTCGTCATCATCACCACCACCGGCCTCGTGCTCTCCGGCTCCAGCATGGTCCTCCGGTTCATCAGAAGAAAGCTCCGCTATCAAGTCATCCACATGGTCCTCTACCCACTCGGCAAGGGCATCTCGAATCACTTCGGGCACAGGGGCAATCACCGCCTCGAAGTCGAAGTGCGGGTCAAAGCGAAGGAGATGGCTGAAGACGCGCGAGGCTGCCTGCGCGAGGAAGTCGCGGCGCTTCTCCTCCACGAGCTCATTGATCTTCTCCGCACCCCCTTCAAGGCGCTCCACGACCCTGGAAAAGAAGCCCAGGTACCCGGCGTCGTCAGGAACGAGGGGGCTCGTGACGCTCTCGCTGTAGATGTCACTTAAGGCCTGGTGGGCCCTCTTCTTGAGGGACTGGAACATCTTGGAGTGTGTGTGCTGAAGGCCGCCGGCACGGTTCGCCTCGTCCGAAGCCTTCTCCACGAGGGAAGTGACGCAATTCACCTGCTTGTCGAGGAAAGACAGCTCGGCCTCGACAGCCGCTTGGGCATCCATCGCGGCTTTTTGACGTTGCTCCGCTTGCACTAACCTCCTCCTAAGGTCGTCGGCCTCGCTTTTCAGCTGGTCGCGTCGCCTGTAGAAAGGAGATTCCTGAAGCTTCAACTTGGCGTGATAATCCTGCAGAAGGGAGCTCGAACCTCCGTCACCTTGTCATCGATCTCCTCCTGAACCCGCACCTCGCGGGTGGCGAGGGATTCCTCGGCAAACGACACCTGATGCTCCCTTACCTCCAGCCTCTCATGGTCCAGGCTCTGCTCCAGCGCCTCCATCTCCAACATGTCTTCGGGCACAGGGGTCCGCACTGCCAGTGGGGAACTCGATCGCCGAGTCATCAAGTGCGGCCCTCCGCGCCTGGATTCGCCTTTCAAGGGCGGCATTGAAGGCTTGAAGCTCCTCCAAGCGCTCCTCTGAGGCCTTGCGTCGGCTGCCAGCAGCTTGGGCCTCAGCAAGGGCGCGTTCACGAGCCTCCACCGCCGCGGCAAGGGACCCCTCGGCATCTGCACGGGCGCGCTCGCGTTGAAGGCGGCCGAGATTTATAGCGACCCAAAGATGGTGCCATTCCTGCGCGAGGCGCTAGCGCTCCACCTCCAGGCGGGTGTCGGTGTCGGCAAGCTCCACCCCTAGGCGCCCCAGCGCATTCACCGCGGCTTGGAGTAGACCACGCCACACAGCGCTCTGGTCACTTGCGAGCTCGAGGGCACAGCCGGGATCACCGCCTTCCCCCGAATGGGCGGGGAAGGCGTGCGAGGGGCTGGTCGATCTCGATGCATGCCCGGGGGCTGGGGGCTCTCACCTTTCCTCCCCAAGAGGAGGTCGCGTATCCCGGGGCCCCGCATCTTCGCTCGAGGAGGGCCCATGGGCACGGCGTAGCATGTCCCCAGGGAAGGCCATCAGCGGGGGGTGCAGCATCTCCCCCGGGAGTTGAAGGCCACGTATGAAGAAGGTTATGGGAAGCTCGCACTCGAAGCCACCTGAGGGTCGCGCGAGCTCAGGTGCGGGCGCCCTTCCGCATAGTGTTCCGCAGCCTACGGAAGACGGGGCCACGATGGGCCCGGCGGCCTCAGGAGGCGGCGGCGATGGCACGGCCCTTCCTTCATCGGTGGGGAGCCTGCAGAACAGAGATTCAGAAGGAGTGCACCAAGAGAAAGTTGAGGGGGCACAGGCGCTTACTCATCCACGGCGACCCATTTCCTCTTCATCGGCACCCATGGCGCCGGGGAGCGGCTGCCCCCGGGCACCTTCCTCTTCTGGCGAGCGCGGGGGACGGAGGACGGCGTGTCGGCGACCGACACCTGGCACCCTGCAGCGGAGGTGAAGGCCTCCATCATCGACGGGGTGTCGACCTCACCTCCGGGCTGGGCCGCAGCAACAACCTGGGGGTCAGGAGCCGAAGGACGCCCCACCTCAGCCAAGGAAGGAGCCGCGGCCTCAGGACCCCCAAGACCCTCCATGGGGGATCACCCTAGAGATGCGCTCCCTCCGGAGGAAGAAACCCCCACTCATCGAAGCGCGGCATCTCCCGGGCGAGGGCTTCCGCGCTCTTGTAGTTATACAAGGGAAGGCCGTCCCGGGGGAGCTCGTCCAGTTCCCCGCCGGTCAGGCGACGGAGCAGCTCACGCAGCACGCTGGAAGAAAGAGACGGGACCTGGATCCTCATGGAGTCGTGAGGGCCCGCGAAAGCCCACATCGGGCGGGAATGGCGCTGGAGAGGAGCAATTCCATCGCCATTGTCACACCTGCCTTTTTCAGCTCTGCCAGCCTGACCAAAACCTGCGCGAGCCGCGGGTCGACAAGCTCCTCGTGCTCCCACCCGGGATTCGGCACTGCGGGAACCAATGGGATTTGGAACAGGGGGCCGGCCTCAGCAACATCAACGTACACCCACTGCCTCCGGAACCCTTCTGAGTTCGGGGAGAGTCGGGCGTCGAGGGCCCCATCAGCCGATGCATCGACCACTCTTAGGGACACGCATCCAGAGCATTGTCCCCCTGGGTTCAACTCGAGGGAGAAGAAGTGGCAAAGCAGGGCCACGGAAGGGGGGACGCCGACGAAGGCCTCGCATAGAAACGCGAAGGCAGAAAGGAGGACGAGGGATCCAGGGTCAAGATGGAGCATGTGAACCTGATAATGCGAGAGCACGGTGGAAAGGAAGTCCGAGACCGGTGGCAGCAAGCCCGAGAGGAGGGCATGGAGATGAAGAGGAATGACGGTGGCCACCGGCCAACTCAAGGGCCACGAGCCCAACCGAATCTTGGTCGCCCCAAACTCGTTGGAGCTGGCGGCGACCACCAGTCGAACCTTCTTCAACCCCTCGAGATTCACCATCGAGGACCGGTCCAACGCGGGCTCTGGCGCCGACGAAGTCCCCGGCATCTTTGGGCCCTCGCCCCCTCTCCTCTTGGGGTCTATGGCTAGCGGCCAGGTCGGAGCGGGCACAAGATTTGGCGGAGAAGGCGGAAGCCACGGGAGAGGGAAAAACAGACGGCGAGACCGATGAGGAACAGAGACAGCTTGGTGGCATGCCGAGCAATTTGACAGCCCGAACAGTTGCCAAGGCGACGAGAAGAAGTGGAGGCATCGGCCTCTCGGAGAGTGCCGCATGTCAGGCCTGGTCCACAGGCGGTTGGGGCCCACGGCGCTTCGGGCCATCTTCAATGGCTTCGCCTAGAAGCCAACACGAACGCGCCTTGGGCCCGGGGTCTACTGTCGGTGTTCTGGGAACGGGGGTACCCAGACCTGCCGGCCTGCGGCCTAGGGCGCGGCCCACTCTGACGGTCAAGGACGGCCCGGCGCGGTCCCACTCAAGCCAAGGCCCTCGCGAGAGCCCCAGGCTCGCGAGGGAAGCAGCGCCAAGACCCGTAGGGGGATGGGCCTCCCCAGGCCCCCTCCTGAGCGGCGGAGATCTCTATTCAATGCTTGGCCTCGGGAGGCCAAGGATGACGCAAGGCGGGCCAGGCGGGCGCCAGCGTGCCAGACCGGACAGTTTCCTCTTTGGTGCAAAGGAAGCAAGGACGTACGCAGGTTCCCAATGCGCCCCCCAAAGGTTTCCATTCCGGTGCAACAAGACCAAGACCACGAGCCTTGCAGGACGGATGTCATCGTCGAGCCCACCACTGCATCACCAATAGCTACTTTGCAGGCGAAGACCACCTTTCGTCAGGATAAGGATGTACTCCTTGTCCCCTTTGAATTTGGCCGTTGTGGGATCCCTTCCCACCACAGCGATAAGGGAAGAGGACCCGGGCCACTATAAATAGAGGGTAGGCAGCTCCATAGGGGGGAGACAAGACAAGAAGCAAGGCCACCAGAGCGCCTTCGCGAGGCAACTCACCATTGTACTAGTTCATCCACAAACCTCCTCGTAAGGCAATCCACCAAAGCAGGAGTAGGGTTTTACGCTTCGCAACGGCCCGAACCTGGATAAATCCTTGTGTGCCATCTTCTTCCTCGTCATCGTGCGAGTTCATCAAACTAGGCTACCGGGTTGTGAGCAAGGAGGGGTGAAGCTGTTGGGGATCTTCACACACACCCCTGAGTTCGAACTCTCTTGGGTTTTGTGGAGCCCGAAATCTGACAGGCACCGACGTAGTGGCCGTCGAAACGACATGTCGCACGAGCGCGGCGGCGAGGCATGACCAGACCAGGTTGGTGGCGGGGCCCGTTAAGAGGTCGGAGAGGACTTGTCGTCGTCCGGGTGGGAGACGAGGGGAAGGAAGAGGGGAGCTACGCCTACGGTGCCCCCAACGCACGCGTATCACCTCCGTTTATAACGTGTAGATCGAGGGAACTCTTAATGTAGCATGTATCCTAAACGGATTACTAATACATGTTAGGAAAAAACTTTAGGATTAACTTAAATAGGAACTTGATCTCTTAATAGAACACCACTTAATGCTGGAGATTTGGGACTAACTATGATTGTCAGAGGCCATCAGGTCTGTGTAGACCATGCAGCTGTCCTGACCCTCCAGGGGTGAGGAGCTTGGCTGGGGAAGAAGGGCAGCTGCACCTGCACAGACGTGATTAGCAGCAGTAACGCCGCCGGCACTCCCTTCCCGGTGGCCGACAACCTTCTGATCACCTTGAGTGCCTTGTTTTGAGGATCGGTTGTTAGGAGTTGGGATGTTTCCGTATGTATGTGTGTCTCTCAGATGGGCACGACCTCCTCCTCTTATATATGTCGCGCTACGTGGATCAGTGACCGAAACCAAAACTGTTGGTGTGCTTTCCAAAACATAATACTTCATGGAAGTTGGTTTATATGATGGTCCTAATTTTCAGGATCAAAAAGGATTTCCTAACCCATGCCAGCAACATTAACATAAACGGGTAAATGGTAAGCCTTAGTAAGCGGAACCGTGAAAAATTTATAAATCAAACATCATAGGTTTGATCCTAGACTTTATATTTCACAACAGAGACATAATGTCAATGGTTTTGGCAATGCCAATTGACTTGTTGTTACTCACATAGAGAACTGCGTGTTCATACTCGCAGTAAGTGATTGAACAATTCTGTCTACCACTTTCAATTTCGGGGATACAACTTCTTTGACATACAAGCTGCACAATAATCTTTTAACATGCCACATAATAAATTGCATCATTATTGATGCAATCAAAAATCATATTGGAGCTTTTCCACGACATAGCTCCATAAGCTAGAGTGACGATGTAACATAACATGGAAACTTAATATCTAGGTATCTCGCGGAAACAACGTCTGAATAACCTTCGATATCGAGGTTACCATACTTCTTATTTGTGAGCATGTAAACTTTATTGCCTTGCAGTTATCACAAGACCTTTCGGTGGCCTTTTAAGTGGTCTATTTTTGACTTACTTATACATTTTCCAATTATCCTGATCATAAATAGGGCGTGTTCATGCTTGAATACTTATATATTGCTTGTGACAGATAAAGCATAAAGAACTAACATTATATGATCAGTTCATAATGGTTTCTTGGACACTAAAATGTCCACCTTTATTTCCCTTGACTTTAGTTGCAGGTGCGATAGAGTACTACCACATAACATTTTATTTCGTACTTTGCTGACGTATGTCGTCATTATAGAACTTATACTCGTTTTGGAGCTATATCTTGGCGAAACTCGATACAAACAAAGTATAAGGCATCACTGTCGGTGTCAAATCCGACATATCTCGTAGTAGGGGTCCTAAGCTAGGCGTCTTGGAGCGATGGTAACATGGACACGCGATTTTACCCATGTTTGGGCTCTCTCAAGGAGATAATACCCTACGTCCTGCTTTTGATTGTATTGATATGGGGATAGTACATAGTACAGGTATCTACCATGAGATTGTTGTAATGAATATGAGATTGTCTATTGACTTACCTGGCCTCGGTTTATATAATGTACCGTAGGCCTAGGGTTTAGAGGAGTCCTTGTCTTGTGCGCCAAGTCTTGTGGAATCTCCCTTGTATGCATCATGGGCTGCCCGAAGTGGCCCATTAGTGAATCATCATGGGGGTCCTCGGCCCAACCCATTGGTCGGGGGACGACGTGGTGAGTACCCCCTAGTCCAAGACACCGTCAGTAGCCCCCTGAACCAGCCTTCAAGCTGAGGATGCTCCTCGGTTCTTCCGAAAAGTTCTTTGTCTTCGATCGTCGGTCTTGAAAACTGGTTCAACAAATTTTCCCATCTTCGATCTTGAGGATCGTCGAGCTGAATCCGAAGAGTTCACACGTCGGGCATCTGAGGAGCCCTTTAATTTTTTGGCTTTTATCAATGCCTTGTTATTTTTTACGCCACACCTCGGGTTTGAAGTGTTTCCCGTGCGACGGTGTGTTCTTGTGTCCGAGCTCCAACGCCGAACTGCATCCGAGGTGTCTTTTTGTAGCCGAGCTCCAACACTGGTCGGCATCCGAGGTGTCATAGATTACCTCGGTCTCTAAAAATTTGAAGGAGTCCATCCGAGCTTAAATGCCAGAATAGTCTTTTATGGAGCCAGCCATTCGCATCCGAGCTTTATGTCGGAGTGTTTCTAGAGTGTATTTTCGCAGCCGAGCTCTAACGTTGATCAGCATCCGAGGTATCATAGATGACCTCGATCTGGAAAAAAATTAAGGATTTCAACCGAGCATAATGCCGGAAAAGTCCCCTAGGGAGCCAGCCACTCGCATCCGAGCTTTATGCCGGACTGCTTCCGAGGTGGTGTACCAATGTTGGTCTCGGGCTGTTTTTTGCGGAATTTATTTCCGATCCCCGTAGATAATTTACTACGGAGATGTATAGCCAGTAGCCCTCAAGATGTGTGTCGGTCTAAAGCTCGAATTAAGGATCGATATTTGATTGACACAAACTTTGTTACGTTTGACACAATTTATGTGTAATGATTCTATGTATCCAAGTACTTTACATCATTAACGCCTGGATCCGCATTGTACACAACTTTGTTGACCGACCATCGGCTTCAACCTCCTCAGCCAGTAGCCGAGGAGTGTTTGTCCCACTTTATAAAGCCTTTATAAGGGCAAGGATTTAGGGAAAACAAGGCAATCCGGCCATAAGGTTTTATAAACAAAGGTACGTGGAGCGATATGTTATATTACTATTTATCGTAATAAACATCTTCTGGGAAAAATAGTTCATTTATAAGTTCCTTTTCCCAGGATATCATGCTGACCATGATCGTGAAACCTCAACTCCGATCAATGTGGGAGGAAAATATTGAGGATTTAGTTCGGGGAATGTTCCTGAACTCTGTGGTCTTTACTGAACCGAAATTTTCACTTCCGTCGTTGCCGACCAATTATATTCTTAAGATGGCTAGCTTTTGGCTTCACCCAGTCTGAGGTACTAACCCGGATGACCTGGAAGTAACAATCACAGAGGTGCTCCATTTACCCCCTAGCCGAACAACTGGGAACGTAGGGGGTAAGCACAGGATCCAGGCAATCCATCTTGGCGAAAATCTTAAGTCAAATTGATGCATATTTATGGCTTTATAACGATTACTATGGAAGACAATGTTTGTATATTGAATACAAATGTTGATAATATGCTATCTTGACTCCTTTGTGACCGTTTATCATTTGAGAGTGGCCATCGTCGGCTTCTACGCCTTTGTAGATGCTACGTAGGGTGTTTCCGCAGTAACAACACAACCCTTAGCCAACGTCTCGGTGCCAGGAGGCGGTTGAGTTAGCGGAAACGAGGCAATCATATATCTAGTCTTTATAACTTTCACTTAGTCATAAGAGCTTAAAGTTTGGGAGGCCATTTATTAGCCCCCGGTAAGTGTTCGACGTCAGCCAAGGTTGAGCCCTTAACACTTCTGCCAATTTTATGAAAGGCTCACGGGGTAACCTCTATCGGTCTATAGTTTAACACAGTCATCGGATCGCCGACCAGTTTACGCCTATCATGACGGTCAGTCTTCGGCTTCCCCATTAAGGTACTTAACCAGTCGAGATGGAAATACAATCGCAATGGTTCTCCCTTTACACCCTTGGCCGAACAATGCGGAACGTAAGGGGCAAGCACGGGAGCCGGGCAACCCAACTATTGACCAAAGACATGATTCGAAACTGATGCATATAAGGCAATATCCGAGACGCCGAGGTGCGGGTCGATAGGGAAGATACCGAACTATGGGTCGGCAATTCTTTCCCCGGCTGAATTATTCCGTCTGGCACCTCAGTCAAGAGGGGACTCCCTCAACACCGAGGTCCAGCTCGGCAGGAAAGATGCCGAACTATGGGTCGGAAAATATTTCCCAAGCAGACCCACCATGCAGATCACCTCGAACAAGAGGATGTCCGGTCTCCCGAAAGGAAAACATAAAAATAGATTAAAGGTGCCATAAGCTAGGCGATACCAAAAAAACTTTAGCAAAAACTTTACGTCCGAACTAAATCAAGTTTCTTGGTGCCAATCCGAAAATTGGTCTTAAAATTAATATGTGCTTTGGTCGTGCTTTAACACTATACATCTGGTCTCCAGACCTCAAGCAGATGAGCCTTCGGCTTCAACCTCCATATCCCAAAGGCGGGGTGGTTCTCTGAGGCCTGTTTAGCAAACTAAACTTGAGCGGCTTTAGAAAGAAACCAGGCTACCCGGCTATTGACCACACACTCGCGTCGAAAAAAGGAGTAGTAGAAAAAGACTTTGCAATGGCCAACAAGAAATAACTTATTATAAAGCAACACATATAAATTTAAGAGCCCCCAGTTAACATGGGAAAAAGGAAGTGTTTTCAACAAACAATGCTTTTATCAAGCTAAGTTTTTTAACAAGCAACTTTTTCGTTTAACACACATATAATGCTTGGTTGAATCTGAGGGATCACTAGAAGAGTGTCTAGAGGGGGGTGAATAGACTACTAGCGGGAATTTAAAACCTAAACTTTTCCCAAGTTAATTGGTTGGCAGATTTTAACAGTTTTAGCAAGTCTAGCAAGTCTAAATACCCTACACATGCATGTCAACAAATATGGCAGCGGAAAGTAAAGACATTGCACATGAAGTAAAGAGTTGAGATATGGAGATCAAACGCAATTGGAGACACAAGGATTTTTCCCGTGGTTCCGATAGGTGGTGCTATCGTACATCCATGTTTATGGAGTCTTCAACCCATGGAGGGTAACGGTCGCGAGAGTCCACGGAGGGCTCCACCCATAAGGGTCCACGAAGTAGCAACCTTGACTATTCCATAACGGCTTCCGTCCACGAAGGACTAGCCTCACTATGGGTAGATCTTCACGAAGTAGGCGATCTCCTTGCCCTTACAAACTTCTTGGTTCACTCCACAACACAAAGTAGGAGGCTCCCAAGCGACACCTAACCAATCTAGGAGGCACCACCCTCCAAAAGGTAATAGGCTCGGTAATGACGATGAACTCCTTGTTCTTGTGCTTCAAGATGATAGACTCCTCAACACACAATCACTCTCTCACAGATTTGGCTTGGTGGAAGAGATGGGATTGGTGGAAAGCAACTTGGGGAGGCTAGAAATCAAGATCCATATGGTTGGAGTGGAAGATTTTGACCTCAACACAAGGGTAGGTGGTTCTCTCTCAGAAAACTGGATGGGGCAAGTATGGAATAGTTCTGAGTGCTTCTCATTCAAGTAGGTGGTGGTGAAGGGGTATATATAGGCATCCCCAAAAATCCAACCGTTACACACAAAATGACCAACTCGGTGACACCGATGTGTAAATCTCGGTGGTACCGAAGTGACCAAAAGGTGGCAACTTTTGAATCTCGGTGAGACCGATATAGGAAACTCGGTTGCACCGATAAGGTGACCAACGGTCAGATTGCCATTCTCAGTGACGCCGATCCAACAATCTCGGTGGTACCGATATTGTGAATTTGCGTAACAGAAAGTTGGCAGCCCAAACTTGGTGGCACCGAAATGGAATCGGTTGCACCGAAGTGGCTAGGGTTTGGCTGAGTCTGTCTGAGGTTGAGAATCGGTGGCACCGAGTGGTAAGTGTTGGTTGCACCGATTTTGGATATTTGGCTTTGACAGACTTTTTGTGGAGGAGCTTGTGGGTGTTTTTGGTGACTATCACTTGTGCACGTATGAGCATTTGTTCACCAACAAGACCTTACCCCCTTTTAATACTATTGGCTTTCCTATGGACTCAAAGTGATTTCTCACAAATGTAAAATGTAGAGTCCTCTTGCTTGAAGCTTGGCCAACCTATTTCCTTGCATCTTGGGGTATTCCACAATCCTTTTGCCAACCCAACTCTCCATGGACTTTCTCTAAAGTACACTAGGTAAAAGTATTAGTCCAAGAGACAATGTATGTTGTCATGAATTATCAAAACCACCAAGGGAGCATGTTGTGCTTTCCATCTCCCCTTTTTGGTAATTGATGACAACATACAATCAAAGCTTCAAATAAAGATATGCATGGATATAATGAAGACTTTGAGAGACACATGACTTAGATTTGCTCCCCCTAAATGTGTGCGATCCCCTTTAAAGGATAGTTGCCTTGGAATGCATGGACACACATGTAGTAGAAGGGATATAATGAGTCATGTGTATCTTGGCTATATGCATCAAAATATATATATGAATGAGATGTGTCCTTGTTCAAGACTTCACTCTTGCAAACAATATGTGCAAGAAGCAAGAGATCATCTTGACCAAGGGTATGATGCATATACTTACCTTGAGTTCTTGAGCATTCTAGTAGTAGAGATACACTTGAGAAAATAATGTTAGGGAACACAAGAGTATTCTACTAATTCAAAGGCAATAGAACTCAAAAGTACCAAGATATGGAGAACATATAAAAGATAATATTCTTTTAAGATTGATATGTCTCCAAGATCATTTAGAACTTTCTCCCCTTAGATATGAAAATAGTAGTTCATCCTCTCCCCCTGAATCTTAGCATGTAGATATTGGGATTGGATAGGGTAAGAAAAATCTAAAGTGAACAGTCAAATAAAATAAGCATATTATTCTCCAAAACATGTTTTTTCTCCCCCCACTTTGGTATTCTCACTTTGTTTATATAAGTAAGGGCTTGATATCTGCTCTCCCCCTTAATCATATCTCCCCCTTTGCATAAGCATGTAACTCTCCCTTTAGCATGAAGCTTTGTTATTCTCCCCCTTTGGCATTAATTTCCAAAAAGGTCTAATTTAGGAGTAGGTACAGGGTTCATTGACAAGGAAGGGATCCTGGAGAACAAGGGTCACTGAAAGTAGGGTTCATAGAAAAGAACTGAGGGAATCATTGAAGGTAATTTCTCTCCCTTTGGCATATAGAAATGAGATCTTGTTAAGTCTTCTCCTCCTTTGAGTTAGGGATCCTTGAATAAAAAATGTCTCCCCCTAGGAGTTTTTTTTAAATAAGAAGGGATCATCGAAGAAACAGAAGGATACAAATTGAGGGATCACTAAGGAAACTCAGATATAGAGAAGAAATCAAATCGGTAGCTCCGAGACAAACTAATCGGTGATACCGAGATTTTGTGGTGCAGCTCATCTGCAAATTCGGTAGAACCGAGATGTTTGTACCGGCGGCTCCGAATAAGGGACCAAGTTTCTGTTTGCAAGGAGTTAAAAAAATATTTTCAAAGGGAATGTGAAGTTTTTACAAAGGACATCAACTAGAGAAGATTTGAGTGGTTACGAGAGATCATGCAATTAGAGAATAAACCACACAAGATTCTTGACTAGATGATGGGCGGTGACCAGGTCACCTATATTAGAGTATATTGACTTAGGAGCCAAGCAAGAATACTTGATCATAGGTCATACTCTACGTTAAGCTCAAAATGGGGTTACCATTTTTCGATTAAGCATTTTAATGTCTTCATATCACTTGAGTTGCTTTAGCTCATTACTTGGAGTAAAGCCTTTTCAAGGATATGAGTTCATACCTTTGAGTGATATTGATGACGTTGCTCGTAGGTGAACTTGTTGAGGATGCTCGAGGTTGATGAAGATCATCTTGAGTTGGGAGCAATCCTTCTCGTTCTAGTACACTAGTCACCTACAAAGGTTAGTCATGCAAGGAAGAACAATAGATATATCCATTTGACATGATACCAATTGAGATTTTGCAATTATGATCAAGTATATGTCAAGGATATGTTTTTGTTGTCTTCTTCCTTCCATCATCAAGAGGGGCTGTGGATACTTGGTCAAGACAAGATTGCTTATGATTGGAGTTGGTTGCAATCTTGTGGAATGAAGTTCTTCCAAGTACCTACAAAAGGTTAGATCCAATACAAGGGAGAATAGAATTCCATGGCATAAGATAACATGTTAGGAATATCATGGAAGTATCAAGAAAGCTCATGCCCTTGCATGCATCCGAGTGAGTCTAGCTCAAGTTTGAAGCATCAATGATGTTCAACTCACTCCTCAAGTGACAAAATGTTTTCTCATCAAGTGGCTTAGTAAAGATATCGGCCAATTGCTTGTTAGTGCGAACATGCTTGAGATTAATATCTCCTTTGGCAACATGATCACGAATGAAATGATGTCGAACTTGAATATGCTTAGTTCGAGAATGCTGCACAGGATTATGACCAATTTTAATAGCACTTTCATTGTCACAAAGTAATGGAACATTTTTAACATGGATTCCATAATCCTTAAGCGTTTGTGTCATCCATAGTAATTGTGCACAACAAGATCCAGCAGCAATATACTCAGCTTCAGTTGTAGATAGAGATACCGAGTTTTGTTTCTTGGAGGACCAAGACACAAGAGATCTACCCAAAAATTGACAAGTACCCGAGTTGGATTTTCTATCAACCTTGTCACCGGCATAGTCCGAATCGGAATAGCCAACAAGGTTAAAAGAAGATCCCTTGGGATACCAAATGCCAAAGTTTGGTGTTAGTATCAAGTATCTCACAATACGTTTCACGGCCAAAAGATGACACTCTTTAGGTGCAGCTTGATATCTAGCACACATGCAAACACTAAGCATAATATCGGGACGAGATGCACATAGATATAGCAATGAACCAATCATAGATCGATAAACCTTTTGATCAACCGGTTCATCCTCCTTGGTAAGGTCAACATGTCCACTAGTTGGCATGGGAGTTTTCATACCTTTGCACTCCTGCATGGTGAACTTCTTGATCAAGTCCTTGGTATACTTAGTTTGAGAGATGAAAGTTCCTTCTCTTGATTGCTTGATTTGCAAACCAAGAAAGAATTTCAGCTCACACATCATGGACATCTCATACTTCTCGGACACCAACCTTCCAAATCTTTCACTAAATTGAGGGTTAGTGGAACCAAAGATAATATCATCCACATAGATTTGGCACACAAATAATTCACCATTAACTCTCTTAGTGAACAATGTTGCATCAATTTTACCAATTTCAAAACCCTTTTCAATAAGAAACTTCGTTAAGCATTTGTACCAAGAACGAGGGGCTTGCTTAAGACCATAAAGAGCTTTACGAAGCTTGTAAATATGATTAGGTTTCTTAGGATTCACAAAACCAGGTGGTTGCTTAACATAAACCTCTTCTTCAATTTCACCATTTAAAAAAACACTTTTAATGTCCATTTGATAAAGCGTGATATCATGGTGATTAGCATAGGCAAGAAGAATGCGAATAGCTTCAAGTCTAGCAACGGGGCCATAGGTCTCACCGTAGTCCATACCATCGACTTGAGTATATCCTTGGGCCACGAGACGTGCCTTGTTGCGTACGACTTGACCGTCTTCGTCTTGCTTGTTTCGAAACACCCATTTGGTTCCGATGATGTTTTGCTCATCCTTGGGCTTCTCCACGAGTGTCCACACTTTGTTCCTCTCGAAGTTGTGAATCTCTTCATGCATGGCGTTCACCCAATCCGCGTCCTCAAGAGCTTGTTCTACCTTCAAGGGCTCAATGCTAGAGATGAAAGAATAATGCTCACAAAAGTTAGCTAGACGAGTTTTAGAGCGAGTGATTCTCCCGGTTTGGATGTCACCAAAGATTTGGTTTAGGGGATGGTTCTTGGTCACTTGTGCTCGAACTCGGGGTAGCTTGGGCTGATTAGATGGTGGAGCTTCTTCTTCTTCATCATCATCTCCTTCATCTTCGTTGTTGTTGACGGTGTCGTTCCCTTGAGGTGGTGGTGAAGGAGGTTGTGGTGGATCTTCATGATGCACTTCCTCCTCTTCATCATCTTGTCGTGTGCCGCTTGTGGATGCCTCCATGTCATGTTGCGGTTCACCATGACGTGAAGTAGGGGCTTCCACTTGAGTTGATGAAGTACTTTCCTTCACCTCCATGGGACGAATCTTGCCGATGGGTAAATCTAGGATAGCTTCCGAAGGGTCCTTATCACCTACATCATTTGGCAATTGTTTGACTTGCGAACCATTAGATTCATCAAAATTCACATCTACCGTCTCTTCAACTTTTCGAGTGAAGTTGTTGTAGACACGGTAAGTGTGAAAGTTCGATCCGTAACCAAGTAGGTATCCTTCATGAGATTTAGGAGCAAATTTAGTACGACGATGCTTATCGAGAATGTAGCACTTTGAGCCGAATACCCGAAAGTATCCAACTTGGGGTTTGTTACCGGTGAGTAGCTCGTATGCCGTTTTACCGAGAAGCTTGTGCAAGTAAAGTCGGTTTGTGGCATGACATGCTGTTTCCACGGATTCTGCCCAAAAGTGTCTTGGCGTCTTGTATTCGTCAAGCATCGTTCTTGCCATCTCAACGAGCGTCCGGTTCTTCCTCTCAACAACTCCATTTTTTGAGGTGTGTACGTAGCCGAGAACTCATGTGAAACACCTTCTTCATCAAGAAAGGTATCCACATGGGTGTTCTTGAACTCCGATCCGTTATCGCTCCAAACCTTCTTGATCTTCACTTCAAACTGATTTTTTGAATCTCGACTTATCATCAAGAAAGAATACCCACGTAAATCTGGAAAAATCATCAACTATAACTAGACCATAGGAATTTCCACTGAGACTCTTATAAGCATTGGGACCAAAAAGATCCATGTGAAGTAACTCGAGTGGTCTCCTAGTAGTCATGATATTCTTAACAGGATGACTTCCACCTACTTGCTTTCCAGCTTGACAAGCACTACGAAGTCTATCTTTGTCAAAGATAACATCTTTAACACCAAGTATATGATCACCTTTGATGAGCTTGTCTAGATTACGCATGCCAACATGTCCTAATCTTCTATGCCAAAGCCAACCTTTAGAAGATTTAGCAATTAAAAGTGCGAGGTTTGGATCTCTTAGTGAAATCAACAATGTATAGATCACCTCTACGGAAACCGGTAAAGACCATTTTATGATTATCTTGACGAAACACTTGGCAATCTACTTTCGTGAATAGCACATTAAAACCAAAGTCGGCAAGTCTAGACACGGAAAGAAGATTGTAGCCAAGAGATTCAACAAGCATAACATTTTGAATAGAGCTATCATGGGATATGGCCACCTTACCAAGACCAAGTACCTTACCCTTGGAGTTGTCTCCAAACGTTACGTACCTTCGTGGTCCATGGTTTGGTGTGATCTCTTCAAACATTTCTCTATCTCCGGTCATATGATCGGTACATCCGCTATAGAGAATCTACTCTTTTCCTACTGACATGTAATCCTTGAAGTTTGCCATGAGACTTAGATTCTTCATGATCTTCTCATACTCGATGTCGAACAGCTCATCTTCATCATAGTAGCCATGTTCCACATTGTCATCATCAAGTGGGAAATCCTCATCATAAAGAACAAGAGATTCGTTAGGATGGTGATCATGACAATGTTCAAGTTTATGAATGTGAAGGGCCTCTATAATGATATTGTTGATAGTTGTGACATCTCCTTTAGCACGCATGAGATCTCTAAGCTCAAATAGACAATCATCAAACTTAGGATCACTAGGCGTCATTTTGTGGAAGGCAATAGTTTTATGAAGAATTTCATCAAGATTACTCAATGAATAATTTGGATATCGTTTCTCCAAATCATTCCACAAAGTGTAAGCACATGCAAAATTCTTCATTTGGTTGAGCGCATTTCTAGGCAAAGCTCTAACAATGAGATTAATAGTTCTAAGATTGCATAGCATATCAATTTCCTCTTCGTGTGTGGGATGCAAGGGATCAGTAGGAGGTACATAGGGGCTCTTAACAAATTTGCTCAATTGAAATTCATTAAATAGCTCAAGCATCAAAGTTTTCCATTGACTATAGTACTCTCCATCAAGAATGGGCACTCTACAACTCAAACTCCCTATACTAGACACATCCATCTTCCTCCTCAGTGATTAAACCGAAGCAATGGACACCTCGCTCTGATACCAATTGAGGGATCACTAGAAGAGTGTCTAGAGGGGGGGTGAATAGACTACTAGCAGGAATTTAAAACCTAACATTTTCCCAAGTTAATTGGTTGGCAGATTTTAACAGTTTTAGCAAGTCTAGCAAGTCTAAATACCCTACACATGCATGTTAACAAATATGGCAGCGGAATGTAAAGACATTGCACATGAAGTAAAGAGTTGAGATATGGAGATCAAACGCAATTGGAGACGCAAGGATTTTTTCCGTGGTTCCGATAGGTGGTGCTATCGTACATCCACGTTTATGGAGTCTTCAACCCACGGAGGGTAACGGTCGCGAGAGTCCACGGAGGGCTCCACCCATAAGGGTCCACGAAGTAGCAACCTTGACTATTCCATAACGGCTTCCGTCCACGAAGGACTAGCCTCACAATGGGTAGATCTTCACGAAGTAGGCGATCTCCTTGCCCTTACAAACTTCTTGGTTCACTCCACAACACGAAGTAGGAGGCTCCCAAGCGACACCTAACCAATCTAGGAGGCACCACCCTCCAAAAGGTAATAGGCTCGGTAATGACGATGAACTCCTTGTTCTTGTGCTTCAAGATGATAGACTCCTCAACACACAATCACTCTCTCACAGATTTGGCTTGGTGGAAGAGATGGGATTGGTGGAAAGCAACTTGGGGAGGCTAGAAATCAAGATCCATATGGTTGGAGTGGAAGATCTTGACCTCAACACAAGGGTAAGTGGTTCTCTCTCAGAAAACTGGATGGGGCAAGTATGGAATAGTTCTGAGTGCTTCACATTTGAGTAGGTGGTGGTGAAGGGGTATATATAGGCATCCCCAAAAATCCAACCGTTACACACAAAATGACCAACTCGGTGACACCGATGTGTAAATCTCGGTGGTACCGAAGTGACCAAAAGGTGGCAACTTTTGAATCTCGGTGAGACCGATATAGGAAACTCGGTTGCACCGATAAGGTGACCAACGGTCAGATTGCCATTCTCGGTGACACCGATCCAACAATCTCGGTGGTACCGATATTGTGAATTTGCATAGCAGAAAGTTGGCAACCCAAACTCGGTGGCACCGAAATGGAATCGGTTGCACCGAAGTGGCTAGGGTTTGGCTGAGTCTGTCTGAGGTTGAGAATCGGTGGCACCGAGTGGGAAGTGTTGGTTGCACCGATTTTGAATATTTGGCTTTGACAGACTTTTTGTGGAGGAGCTTTTGGGTGTTTTTGGTGACTATCACTTGTGCACGTATGAGCATTTGTTCACCAACAAGACCTTACCCCCTTTTAATAGTATTGGCTTTCCTATGGACTCAAAGTGATTTCTCACAAATGTAAAATGTAGAGTCCTCTTGCTTGAAGCTTGGCCAACCTATTTCCTTGCATCTTGGGGTATTCCACAATCCTTTTGCCAACCCAACTCTCCATGGACTTTCTCTGATGTACACTAGGTAAAAGTATTAGTCCAAGAGACAATGTATGTTGTCATGAATTATCAAAACCACCAAGGGAGCATGTTGTGCTTTCAGAAGCACACGGAAATTAAAAATGAAAAAAGGTAGAGCATGAAAGCGACTTAGCTGGTTAATGTGTTCGGTGGGTTAATGTCGGTGTTGATGACACGGTTCGAGCTACGGCGGGACAAGGTCCCAGCCCCCAAGCCGGTCGCGAGGTAGCCTACGAAGAGCTCGGCTTGATGTAGTGACAACACAACACTTCCGAAGGCCCGAGGAGAAACCCCTAGTCCAGCCGAGGAGACAGAGTAGTTCGAAAGCGTGACGGCGAAGCCCCCATGTCAGTCGACGACACAATTTGGTTGATGGAGGCGGGACGACGATGTAGGCACGCCAACGTGACCGCGTGACACAGCCGAAGTCGATTACCTACACGCATGAAGTATCACGAGCCAGATAACAATAATAAAATAAATAAAAAATTATTTAAAAAATTATTTATGCGAAATAAATTATTTAGAAGAGATGTAGCCTGGCGTGATGCCGATGTCGACATACGGCGTCGGCGTGGCGAGGTGACAAAATCCGAATTCGCAGGGTCACCCAAATTCATGCTAGGGTGACGACAGAATTTGGTCAACGGCGGCGGGACAATCAAGTTGGTACACCGGGGTGGCAATGCCATCCGATCTAAATCATTTACCTGCACACATAAAAGAAGTGCACGCCGGAGATAATAATAATATTTTTTACATAATCATTTTACGCAGAGTATGAATAATAAAACAAATATGGCCTCTGTGCAGCATAAGTAGCATTGACATCATGTGGATGTCAATGCGGATCAGAGTCCATCGGCTCAACACAGATAACCTGCGCACAAAATTATACAAATTCCAAGTACAAAGATTTTTTATAGTACTAATAAGAACGAACAAATTTAATAGGAGAAATAGCAACTAATTGTTCGTAGTGGTCGAAGTTAGCTGATCTCTCGTAACTTGAGGGTCTTGTGTCTGCTGTCGCGGTGCGAGATCAGACTCTGCCAAATTGCATTGACAAAGCCAGTTGCCGATCTTGTAGCAGGTCAAGGTCCCGACCCCAAAGCCGGTCCCGAGGTGACCGAGCGAGGAGCTCGGCTTGATGAAGTGGCGACGCAACACGTTTGCTGCGGTGAGGCGAAGCGCCGGGTCAAACTAACATGACGAAGTTGGTCGGCTGGTGACGCCAAAGTCCCCAAAGCAGGTTGATGAAGAGATCGCGAGGGGATGCCGACACAGGGCAGATGACACAATTCGGTCGACGGAGACGAGACGACGACGTCAGCGCGCCCAGGTGACCGCATTACACAGTCGAAGTTAATTACATGCGCACATATAATAGTGTAAGCCAAAAGTAATAACAAATAAACATAATAATATATTAAAAGAATTCTACTACTTAATTAATTTAAGTGAAGTAAATAATTAGAAAAAATATGGCCTGAGCGCCGAGGCAGGCAAAGGTGGGACGACGACATCGGCTCGCCGAGGTAGCGACGTTGCGTAGTCGAGGTTCATTATCCGACACGAAGTCAATATCGATATAGGTCAGAAATCCGCAAGAGGTTGGCCAGACCGACGTCACACACGAACATTGATAGAATATCTCTGGAAAAATAATGCAGCAGAAACCAACAAAAAATATTCTGTGCGTAATGATTTTATGTGCTAAGAGATTAATTAGGAAAAATAAAACCTGAAATTATTCTGCAAGTAGCGGACCGAAGAGAAAAAAAATTGTAGAACCCAGGTGACCTAGTATTAAACTAGACCGGTCTCCACGAGAAGTTGCAACGCAATTGACGAAGAACAACCAAAATCAAACATTAGGTCTAGGCTTCACGTAAATTAGTAAGGCAAAGCTAAGGCGTACTATGCATAGATTCTATCTTGAAAATCATGTAGCACTTAGGTACTAATTAATAATATAATTGACTTTCCTGATGCTTCTCGTGAAGAGGAACTAGCACGAACTCAGTCAATCCCATGAGAAGAGCGGATCCCATCAGTAGCAGCGTACAGCGCACGCCAATTCAATTTGATCTCACCGCAGAGGGCCGAAATCACTGTTTTGACCTTGACAGCGAAGTTCGTCACACACCGGACTCGATCCGAAAATATTTCACGATCTGACCTTTCTAGCAACGCCAGAGACCGCGGCGTTTCCACTGGACATAGAAACGCCGACCCAGCCCGCGTTTCCACTGGACATAGAAACGCCGACCCATGCTGCGTTACTGCCCTAGCCCACTGCCAGGCGGAGCACGCGTTGCCTGGTGACGTGGCGGACCGGAAACGCCGAGTCGTGCTGCGTTTCCAGCAATGCTAGGGACCCTGGCATTTCTTGTCCAGATATTTTAGGTGCCCGTGGGGCTCTCATCCACCACTCACCACTCACTCTCTTCTCCCCCATTGGCCTATCCCGAGCTGCCTCTCTTTTCTCCCTTTGTTTCCCTCACTATCCCCCTCTCAAATCCTTGGAAATTGATTGGGTTTCTCCGTGGATCCGGTGTCTTTTCCGTTCCTTGAGGTAACCTCCTCCATCTCACAAAATTTTATTGGTTGAATTTGTCTATTTGGATTGTTTTATTCATGAGGTAACCCTAGTTTTGAACATTGTGGTTGTTATATGATGTTCATGAGTATTGTTATTTCAAAAGTGTGGCATTGTGATAAGATTTAGGGTTAGGGTCTAATGTTAAAATTTAGGGTTAGGGTTATGTCTTATGTTAAGATTTAGGGTTAGGGTTTGGGTAATGCTTAATTTGGATGGACAAAGTTGTTTTTAGTGGTTTTGTTAGCAATGTGGTGCATTTCTTGTACTTATGTTTGTAGTTTTTAGATGGAAAAAATTGTGAATATTCATTATGTTGACAAAGAGGCATTCATGAATGTTGATATTGTTGACAAGTATGAGGAAGTGTTGATATTTCTTGAGAGACCTAGTTATGAAGAGGTTGTGGAAGAAATACGGACAAGATTAAAGTGGGTGGATGCAAGTGACCAAGTTGAATTAGTAGGAAGATATGATGTTGGATCGGCACACAAGTGTCGAATGAAGACAATGCCTATCAGGTCCAATTTGCATTGGGTTGCATATAAGGAGGTTGTTGCATCATCGACAATCAAGTCACTCGAAGTGTTTGCAAGTAAGGTGGTCAAGGCTCCTCTCTTTGAAGTTGACTTGAACCAAACCTTGATAGAAGATGTTGAGCATGAAGTTGAAGTGGAAGCCAATGAGTATCCCAAATATGAGTTCGGAGGTAGTGCACCGATCAATGATGATGATCATGACTTCGAGGAAGAGTATGAGAGGCAACACAACATTGTTGGTGACGTAGAGGCTCAAGTAAGGCATAAGGACATGGATCCTGACATTATCTATCAGCGTGCTTGTGTGGATGACTCGGATGATGAAGGCCCGATGAATGAGTTGGATGAGGATGGGTTCACTGAGAAAGAAGCAGCGTGGTACACAAAAATCACCGCTAGGGATCACAAAGTTCCCTTGTTTTGTGATGTTAGCCTTGCAGATAAGGCTATAGTGGACGGTGGCATGAGCAAGAAAATTGAGGCTAGACAGTTCCCAAGTAGTACACCCGACGAGATTTTGATGTCTTACCTAAGGAAAGGTTTGTTGTTCGAGCACATGCTAGAATTCAGGATGTGGTTGTGTGAGTATGCTGTCAAACACCACAGGCCACTGGTGCAGCGATGTAGTTCCAAACCGTCGTCTTGCATGTGTGGGCGATAGGGGGGTCCATCCCACATGACACTGCAAAACCATTGGCGATGGTGGACAACGAACGCAAACGATCTCCAAATATAATCGTGTGCGGTGCAGGAAAAAATTGCACACATAATCTTTTGGGCGTACGTGTGGGATTTGGGTTCAATCACACACGTCCAAGACGAGTGAAACGCGTCTAATTGCTCATGGAAAACAAACGGAGTTTGACCTTTGACCGTTTGCGAAACATTAAGTAAGCCACACGGGCCATTGTAGACACTGTGTGTGATATCTTCATCATCGCACACGAGATTTCTCTGGGAACCGTGTACCATATATAACATCATCGGACACGTTTCCCGAAAAATGTACGCGTGGGATCGTCTTTGCATCGGGCACGGTTTCCTGTTGGCTCACGTGTGAGATACGGTGCTATCGCAAATGATTGAGTAGCTCCTACACACACGTACAAGTGTTGTAAACCGTTTGCGATTTCTTATGTATCACCAATGTTTTAGATTATATCTCGTGTGGTTTTCCTGTGTATCACAGGCGGTTGCGCTACGAGTTGCGTGTGCTTTCTGTTCTGGACCGCACACGCTTAGTTGCTTGAACCGTGTGCATTGAAATTGCCAGGTTATTGTATAATATCGCATTTAATTCACCTTGCAAATAGCAAATTCGCCACAATATGCAATCGACAAATATTTTCCACATGAAGAACATTCATCATAATTCGCCACAATATGCAATTGAACGAATAGTGTCAACAAGCAGAGGATTCATCATAATTCACGACAATATGCAATTGAGAAAATGCTAGCTAAATTCCACGGCTGTCAAACCAACATATCCAGTACATAATCATAGTGTACGAAATACGAAGACATGATCACATGGAAAATAATGCATCCATTTGTATATGTTTAGCTGATAACACTATATGAATGCGTACTTATTTTTAGGAGATTTGATTCTGGAAATCTGCGTCGTCTTTAGAGGGCTTGATGTAGTGTTTCACAAAGAAGGTGCTAATAAATTTCCTAACAGGCAACAATTCATCGGCGGCGAGCGGTTCAGAAGTCATCGGTGCGAAGATCAGCTGCATGACTTTTAGATCAGAATGTGACATACGTGTGGAGTAGAAGATAGTAATTAAGAAGCAGACTTACTGGGATTATCGTGTCAGCATCGACACCACATTCAGCATGTCTGCATAGGTTCATCATGTGTGCACAAACGTAGTATCCACATAGGTTGGTACCTTGTTGTTGCTGCGGACACTGAAATTTTGTGTACAGTATTAGTCATGTATTTGCCCTGTTAGGAACAACCTAACCGGTGTAAGTTGTTTTTTTTCTATGGAGATAAATAGAAAGAGGTTTACTTAGAAACTTAAACATATGACTAGCATTTTCTGAAAATAACGGATTTCGTTGTCTTACCGGAGAAACGATCACGTGCTGTAGAGGTAGTTGGCAGTCGAACCTATTCCCCCCTAAAGTTATCTTCTTTGACAATACATTGCAAATGAAGACGAATTTTCACACACTCAATTCTGGAACCAGATATGAACACAACGCATTAACATCAAAGAATTCAATACCTATCCATGAAATCCTGAAGATGACTCAGATCCTGAGACGCATTTGACTCTCTGGGAGAATCCACGTAGTAAGCTGTGTTGCGTTTTGGAACAATGACCATGAAGATCCAGTGACCTCTACAGTTTAAGAAAACAATGAACGTACGAACTATGTCTAAAACTGAAAGACGATCAATGCATGCGTGGTTGTATATGTATACTTACTCTTCATGATATGGCCACATGAAGAATTCTCCTATCGATAAGTCAAACAAGATCTTGGCGACACAATCAATGGAAGCCTTGCGTGAGCAATAATTTTTTAACAAAACGCCATTTGCTAAATCAGGATCTATGAAATATGCATGCGTCCTTGGTTTTCTCTGCGTCATCAATCCCCTGAAAGGAATACAGTACAATTAGCTTTTTTGTGATTTACAGCCTTGTATGGAGAAGTTGATCAGAGTTTGTGAAGTACTTACAACATCAAGCATTTGACAAGAGTGGCAGCAAGCTCATCGAAGTTGAAGAAGAGATGAAAGTCCTCGAATTCCACACTTATGGTACCTGGAACATGACAGAAATGATGACGGTCGTACTGCAATTCCACAATGTTATGATCTTCTCCTTTTGACATTATGTCCATGCAATATTAATGTAACTTGCGTCAACTGGAACTGCACTCATCAAAGTATTCGCCAACAAGAAATGGCTGGCCATGCTTGTACTTGCGTGCTTCAAATGGGTCTTCATCAGAACCGGGATTACATGGGTATTCATCGGCAATGCCATGGTTTTGCTCGAAGAGTCTTCGTAGTAGGATGCTCTGGTACTCGTCCCTCCTCTGTTTCTGTCATGGGTAATAACAAATTGCCAATTTTGCCAGGAAGCTAAACATAAATGCAACAGTCTTTGTAGTACAGGACGCACATCGGCAGTGTTTGAATGAAAACAAATTAATAGTGACAGCTATGTACATTCTGCGGTCAAACATTCCAATCTGTTAAAAACTACTGTCTTGCACCATGTTTTTCTTAACTAAGTCTGAGAATCTGTTTATTTCAGATTACCATGTTGTGTTGATGCTAGCCATGTTTCTGTGCATAATTAGACCTTGCTCGTGCTGAACGAAATGAAGTGCTCCATGTGTACTACCTTTCATTAATTTTTCATGCAATGATAAGTCATCTCACATATAGTTTTCTTGCTATCAATATGCCTTCAGGTTAAAACTATGACAGTGTCTTAATCACATCCAGAATCAAATAGCACACGGGAAGTCTGAATCACAACTAATATAACAAATGATTTCTAACAATGAGAGTTAGGCTTACCTTCTTTGCACGTCGTGGAAACTTCCCCCCATTGTACAAAGATTCAAAAGCTCGTAACTTCACGGATTGAAATCGATGTTGAGCATGAACAGGCAGGTCTTCAGCTACCCCGCTCCATTCATTGGAAGTGATTGTCCTAGGGAGCTACAAGAGAAAAAATGGCGCAAATGGACCTGCCGCTTTAAAATCCCCAATTCCAAAACAAAACCCTAAGCCTAGTTGAGCCAGAGAGAAGAGAGACGAATACCTGACTGGTGAGAGATTCGTCTTCGTCGGAGATACCGCTTGAGTGGTCACTCGAGGAGACCATGGCATGTCCGCGGTGGTCGGATGCTAGAAGGAGAGATATGGGCGGCGGCGGCGAGGGGGTGGAGGGGTTGCAGGGGAAATGTGGCCCTTTGGCAGGGGGGAGGCAGATATTTCGGCGGTCGGCGAAATGTTTCGCTCGTTGGAGGGAATCTTGGCGCGCAAAGATTCATCAGACACGGTCTTTCATCTTTTATCGTGTGCGATGATTCAGAACATACAAAAATTCGCCCCTCCCCACGTATTCCCTGGTTATAGTGCACATACATGTCATTGCATAATGTAACATCAACTGCTAACTTGGGTATAGAAAATAGCGGACACACATAGCTCACAGTTACTAAACTGAACAAGTTCACTAAATAATCAATCTTCTTGAACTAGACATAGATCTTACAAAAGACCGGCTCTCTGAACAAAGGCTATTTGTAGTAATACGCATAATTTTAACAAAGACGTCGATGAGCAGCCGCCCTATGCCTCACCGCTGTTCGATGAGATGTCGACGACTTGTTCGGGCGACATTCCGCCGATGCTGGACTCCGCATCCCCCATGCTGACTTTGACCGCGGTGACGTGCTCATCCTCGGTGTTGTCCTCGTCATCAGTGTCACCCTCATCTTCGTAGTACTCGTAGTAGTGGTGCCGCCATAGCTCGCGTTGGTACTCCACCGCCGATTCCTCGATGGACAGGCGCTTCTCGACCTCCTCCTGAGCCACGCGCAACTCCTCCCAGCACTCGGTGCTCTCGGACGGCTCCCGCATCTCTAGCTCTCGCTCGGAGATCTCGTGCGGAAGGGGCTCCATGGCCTCCGTGGCCGCATCATCGGCATTCATCTCGGCATCCACAGCAGCCGCCTCTTCAGAAGTGTGGTGCATGCTGGATTCCGACGCAGCTTGGAGTATCTTCGCGTTGGCGTTCTCGATGATATAGGCCTGGATGGCCTCGACCCGGGCCAGGGCGGCCTCCGTGGCACAGCACGCTGCTCGAGCGCTCTTGGTGTTTGCAGCCACCATCTTAGCAGTTGCAGCTGCCGTCTCCGCGGCTACAGACGCCCTTTTGGCCGCCGCAGAGGCCCTTTCGGCGGATAAGGCCACGCTTAAGGCGGATGCGGCTGCGCTCTCGGCCGAGGCGGCCGCGTTCTCGGCAGAGGCGGGAGCGCTCGGGGGCCGAGGGGGCAGTCCTACGCACCCTTACGAAGCGTTCCCATGGCGTCATTCTTTGCACAGAGTGTTTGTTGGGGAATGGGGGTCGAGGGTGAACGAAATCCGAGCTAGACGAAGCCGACGAAGCTTCCCTCGTAAGACATAAATAGATTCGTGAATTTTCATTGCAAACGGTTTCCGTATGGAACCGTGTGTACGCAGTTCACTATTTGTATTGAATTGTAAAACTATTTTTGGGTACAGCGGTAACGGATATTGTTTTATTTGTAAGAAAAAGATCCCTACCGTCAAAATCCACTGACGGCATCCTAAAATTAGGAAATATTCGGGGTACAATTGGCATTTTTATACATTAGTAACACACGGTTCCATATTTATGTACAGATTTTACGGCCATAATTCAAATTTGTAACACACGAACATGCAAGATGAAGCAAAAACTGTTGAAAAAATGATATTTATGTACTACGTACTTCCCTATATATGCCGCTTGCAATAATTTTTTAAGGAGTTCCAAATGTCTTGGGTAACGGTTTGCACACACGTGCACGCATTGGGGATCTAGGTTTTAAAATTCTAAAAATGAAAAAAATCTCTGAAGTACATGATAATAATCTGCATGATTTCCCGAAATGGGGCCAAGATGTCGTGGTCAAAGTAACGGCTTGTTCGAGATAAGCTTTGAGACATGCCTCTCACAAAACGTAGCATCACACGAAGGGTCATGGTTCCCAGAGGGGACATGAGCCTTGTTTGATGATGAGCCGCTAGTCGTTGTCTTATTTGGCCTACCTTTTTTGAATTCGTTACAATGCATGAATACGTCCGGCAACTTGAAATTTGGACATTTTCGGGGTTCAATGAGCATTTTTGTACATGAAGTTAGTTTCTAGATATCTAGTGGCCATAATTAAAAACTAAAGCACATGGACATGTTCAAGATGAAGCAAAAACTGTAGGAGAAATCATTTCTAAATATGTACTAGTGCTTCCGTCTATATACCGCGTGCAATAAATTTGAAGGAGTTCCAGACATCTTGAGTAACGGTTTGGACATAAGCATTGAGAATATTCTAGGTTTTTAAATAAAAAAATAAAAAAAATGCTATGAAGTACATGAAAATCAGCATGATTTCCCGACATGGGGCCAAGATGTCGTGGTCAAAGTGACGGCTTGTTCGAGATAAGCTTTCACACATGCCTCTCACAAACCGGAGCACCACGAGCATGCTCGCATAGTTCCGAGAGGGGATGTGGGGGTGTTGTGTGATGACGAAACGGATCACTGCCTCATTTGGCCTACTTTTTTTCATCGATGCAATGTACGAATACGACCGTAATCCTGAAATCAGAAAAAAAATATGGCATTCAATTGGCATTTTTATAGATGAAGTTAGTTTCCAGAAATTTGATGGCCATAGTTCAAAGCTGAAATAGTTTAACAAGCAAGATAAAGCACCACTTGAAAATCATATTGATGTACTACTTGCTTCCGTATATATGCCACATGCAATAAATTTGAAGGAGTGTTCCAAACATCTTGAGTGACGGTTTTGACACAAAAGCATCGGGAATCTAGGTTTTTAAAGTCAAAAGTTGAAAAATGCTCCGAAGTACATGAAAATATGCATGATTTCCCGACATGGGGCCAAGATGTCATGATCAAAGTAACGGCTTGTTCGAGATAAGCTTTGACACATGTCAAAGCTAGCAATGCATGGTTAACTGTTACATGCGTCCCCATGGGTAATTACTCTATTAGGGCACAGGTACGAGCTTGAATGCCCATCTGGAAGTTGGTGGGTCAAATAACTTACGTACCGAGCGTGCAGGACGGGGATGAGGATGGGATAGCATTACCCGCCTTACCGATGAATTGAAGTACTCCCTCCGTCTCGGTGTATAAGTCATCTTACGAAAACCAAATAATACCGAAACACATAGGCGTGGTGCATTAACTTTCACCTCCTTTCTTGTTTTTTGACATGAATAAAGGAATCAACCAGTAAGAGATATGGGGCATGTATTTTTTAAATGACTTGAGACAAAATAGCACGACATGCAGTGGTCAATTCATTGCATGCAATGATATTAATTAGCAAATTAACATTAAATTCTCTCGTTTTCTTCTTCGTCTTGGTCACGGTGCACAACCTAAGATGAATTATACACCGAGACGGAGGGAGAGTACTTACATGTGTGGGCTCTGAAATTAGTAGACCCATGTAATTTGGGGCCCTCGGTCACCCAAATTTACACACATCCCACCCCATTGGCCCAAAATTTCCTAAGAAATCACAAACCTAGCCACAACATATTTTTTATTGCGTTGAAATACTATTATTGTACTGAAATACGTGAAGGTTGTTCTTAAATGAATGTGTGAGTTTCCCCACGGTGATAAAGAACTCGGTGGGGACATGGATGGGAAACTTTTTATCCCCGCGCACGGGTACGTACACGGGGACGGGGATGGGAGGGATGTTATGGGGACGGGGATGGGACTCCAATACTCGCCTAAGAAATCCCTAGCTTTAGACACTAGCCTCTCACAAAATGAAGGCGCGTGGTTCTGAGGGGGAACGTGGGGCATGTGTGATGACAAACCGCCAATCGCTATCTCATTCGACCTAGTTTTTTTTTCATCGATACAATGCACGAAAACGACCGGCATCCTATTTTTTAATGGCGTTCTATTGGCAATTTTATACATTAAGTTAGTTTATAGAAATTTAACTGCCATATTTCAAAACTGAAACACATGAACAAGCAAGATGAAGCAAAAACCGCTCGAAAATCATATTTATGTACTACTTGCCTACATATATATGCAACGTGCAATAAATTTGAAGGAGTTCCAAACATCTTGAGTGACGGTTTGGACACAAAAGCATTAAGAATGTAGGTTCTAAATTCAATAACAATAATAATAAATTCTCTGATTTCTGAAGTACATGAAAATATGCATGATTTCCCGCCATGGGGCCAAGATGTCGTGGTTACTGCTCTCGGGCTTGCTTCCGTAACACAAATGGCAGGCATGCATTACATTTGGATAGAAAATGTAAATATTTGGCAAAACAAACGGCTCCCACATGATTGGCGCCCTGTTTCACATTTCGAGTTTTGAAAGCCAATTTTCGCGAGCTATTAATCACATGCGGTCATGCATTGGAAACCGTCGGTGATGTTAATTCACACACGTTTGTTGAGTAGGAAATCGTTTGCAATCACTGCTGGCGTCGATCAAGATTCCAGCCGCCTATAAATGCTGCCCCTCGAGACCGTCATCCCACCTGCATTCTCTCGTCTCTCTATCCCACCCCTCTAACAAAACTCTGCCATGGCGCGGCCAGTCTGTGCACAAGCAGAGGAGGAGGCGTCATCCCGCGAGGACATGGCGAAATGCAGCGACGAGGAGGACCCCTTCGCGCCCCCAGACGAGGTCGCACTAGACCCCCCAACTGAAGATTGGTTTTGGGGCCAGTACAATCTGGCTTTGTGGAAGGCGCTGCCACCGGCTGAGAGAGCCAGGCAGGTGGCGTTCAAGAAGGAGTGTGCTGAGGAGCGCGCCAGGAACCTCGCGGACTGATATGCCCTTAGTGCCGCAAGGGAAAGGAGGAGCTGCGGCTTTGGTGATGGGCGAGTCGACGAGCGGTCGAGGTGTACGAAGATGGCCGGTACCACGCAATGAAAGCAAGAGGCGCTAGGCGCCTCACCGCTGCGTGGGCGTGGGACGATAAGCTCGAGCGTGCCACCGCCAAAGAGCTCCAGTGGGCGCCCAGTGAACTGTCCTGCATGGTCGCGTGCCTCCGCCAGGAAGAGGCTGATCGGCACGTCGAACGCTGCGAGGCGGAGGAGGCGGTGAACTCCCTCCGCGTTGGGAAGCCACCGCGCACCAGGGAGCTGATAGAGAGAGGCTGCCATTTTACTGCTCCCTGCTCAAGGAGGGGTTATTATTAGTTTACTTTTTATTCATTATACGTATTAGTTAAGTACTATCATCACGTATATGTGACGATATATACTGTATATGTATCATGTTTTCAATGAGCTATTCAACAATTAATATATATTATTAGTTTCTCATTTCTATATATCTTTTTTCATACCGATTTTCTGGCTCTAACTGTTAGCCTTTTACACATATTGAAACATAACAATAGAACATAAATCATTCACACATCGAAACATATCAATATTGCGATTGTTGTCCAGACATTGGGATCGACATCTAAACAGTTCAACAAAATAAAACGCGTCCATGACTAGTTGACTACACCCTATCCTACGGAAGCTCTTGGATGTGCTTGAACTCGGTCACGCATTCGTACATGCGGTTTACACGCTCGCGGTACAGCTGGAGCGCGATCTCGAGCTCCAAGCTGGCTATTTCATCGGAGATTACCATCTCGAGGATGCGACGGCCATTTTCTTCTACCGTTCCCTGCTGGACATCTAGGCCAAGGAGGCGCTCGAGCCTACCGATGGGCCCGTCAGCATCGAGGGGGCCGCGGACAAGGCGAACGGCATGACCCATGCGAACGGCGCGGCCGGCGTCCGGGGCAAGCACGGTGCGGTCGGGCTCTGGTGCAAATACGGCGCAGACCACCGCTGCTCATTCCTGGCGAGAAATAGGGCTACTCACGTGCCTTGGACACAGCTGCAATGTCATGACGGGTGGGATAGCAGGCAAGCAGGGATGGAACCGCTCTTGCTCTGCCGCGTGCCGCGCCTCTCGCTCTGCGGCCCTCCATCGGTCTTGCTGTGCGGCGCGCCTTGCCCTCTCGGCATGGACGCGCATGTTTTGCTATACGGAGCACCACCGATGATCTTCTTGTGCGGCGTGCTGCAGCCTCTCGGCAGTGAGGCGGCTATGCTGCTCGGCGGCGCTGCCGCGCCCGGCTCCAAGGGTCTGCTCAACCCTTGTGATGATGCGCAGCACAGCATTGTCCGGCGCGTCGCCGGACACGCCATCGGCCTCGACAGGCCGTTGCGCCTGCACCGGATCGTTTCCGTCGTCGAGGAGGTTGATGGAAGAGGTGGAGCTTGGTCAGATTGGCATGCTTCGTAGATGGGCTAGGCTGCAATACGTGTGCATCCGCGTGTGAACACGCGCACTGGCTCTTATGCTCATTAGCTTCTGGCGGGAAACCGATGGGGAAGCTTGCACGGGAACATGCGCGGTTTCGTGCGGGAACGTGGCCAAAAGAAACGCCGGTGCGGTGCTGAAGCGTGCACTAGAATCCTCGGGCGAAAATGCGGTGACAAGACATGAGAGAGGAAGAAGAGGTGATGCCTAGTCAGACGGGTAATAATAATAAAACGTCTGCGATATTAATACGGGCAAATGGCACTTCTGTACGTACCGTCGGTAATGATTTCATCAATTGCTGACAATTGTTTGGCAGCAACCGTCTGCCCACAACACACACAACTTGTCTGGATGAATCGTTTCGGTTATTATTGGTCTTCCCACACAATTCTGTTGAATGAACCAATTGCTACGGATCACACACACCTTCTTACGCTAACCCGTTTGTGTTCTACTGGATGAGTGCAAACAGTTTATCCGAGTGAACTGTGTGCCCTACTTCGCACGCGTACTTAGTTTTGTTAACTATTTCTGTTATCTTATCTAATCACAAACGGTCCATAAGAATAAACTGCCTGTCATGGATCGCACACGCAACGACTTTCTGAATCGTATTTGATTGATACGTCATCGCACACGGTTCGTGTCATTGGCGATGGAGGTTGAACTATAACATTTGCGATGCATGCATCGCACACAGTTTCGTCAAAGGGTCTCTGATTGCTGTGTCGCGTTAGCAGCATCCTGCAGTAGTGGGCCTTTCATAGTTGTTCACTCGGACTGCAACAAGTGATACACCGTGAAATGTGAGGTAGAAAGATGCAAATGGACAGTGAATGGAAGACTCACGAAAGATGATTGGTGGAAGATAACAAGTTGCAAAGCCACTCACCAATGCACACTGCCAGCCATAGAAGCACGAAGGACACACCATCAGCTAACCTCGGAATTCATCTGTTATAAATACCAGAAACATATATCCGAGGATCCAACCATTAAAGTGAGGTTGTTGATGAGTTGGGTTTATGATAAGTTTGGGTATAAGGTCAAGTACGGGAAGACATGGAAAGCCAAGCAAGTAGCTCTTAGAATGTTGTATGGTGGATGGGAAGAGGCGTACAATATGCTACACAAGTTGTTGGGAGCGATGTCCTATAGAAACCCAGGAATGTACCACTATGTCCAAGATATTGAAGGAGTGTTTCATCGTGCCTTTTGGACGTTTGGCCCATGCATTGCAGCTTTCGAGCATTGTCATCCAGTTTTGTCTGTAGATGGAACATTTTTGACAGGCAAATACAAGGGCACACTCATGATAGCAATGGCACATGATGCTAATGATCAGGTGTTGCCTGTGGCATTTGCTTTGGTGTCTGTGGAGAACCAAGACAATTGGGAATGGTTCATGAGACTTGTGAGGACCACGGTCATTCCTCCGAATAGGGAGGTATGCATCATATCCGATTGGCACCAAGGCATATTGAAGGCCGTGGATATTCACATTCCAGGGCATGTGAGGCTTCACCACCGTTGGTTTATGAGGCACTTCGTTGCAAACTTTTACAGGGCTTGTAAGAACAAGGATCTTTGTAAGGATCTTAACTCCGCATGTGTAGCCTTCTCTGTTGAGTCGTTTAAGACACGCTTGGACAAAATCTATGAGAAGGCAAATGAAGGTGGGAAAGATTTCCTACAAAGGAATATTGATGAGAGACACAAGTGGTCACGGGCATGTGACGAAGGAGGCATTAGATATGGTGACATGACAAGCAATCTTGTTGAGTGCTTCAACTTTGTCTTGAAGGGTGCCCGTCAGTTGCCGGTGACAGCAATAGTGCAATATACTTTTCACAAGCTAAATGAGTATTTTTTGAAGCACTCCGATGAAATCGACAAGTTAATTGGTGATAGTGAGAAGCCTCCCAATGAGATTTATCCGAAGAAGGTTGCCGAGTGGCTAGAGTTTCAAAAAGACAAGTCAGTCATCCAACGAGCCACTTGTTTCGATAATGTTGAAATGAAATACCAAGTGGATGAGCCAGGTGGGACAACGAGAGATGGACAATCATATGGGGGTTGCTCTTTTAAGGTGGCTCTTCGAACACGACATTGCACTTGTGAGCGGCCTAGTAAGTACCACTGGCCATGCTCGCACATGATTACGGCGGCTCGCACGAGGAATTTTCCCGTCTCTGATGGAGTAGTTGTGAGGTTGAATGAATTCAACTTGCAAACTCATAAGTTGACATGGGCGTCTAGATTCCACCCTTTTCTGGACGCATCACAATGGCCAGAGTATCACGGCCCTAACATTAGGCCGGATCCAGAGATGATGGTACAACCCAAGGGTAGAAAGAGAACGAAGCGATACAGGAATGATATGGATGAACTCATGAGCACAAGAGAGTTTGGTAGTGGACATTTCATGGAGCCACGCAATACTAACCAATGTGGTGGTTGCAATGAAATGACACACAACAAGAGGACTTGCAAAGCAAACAAAACTTCAAAAGGGCACAATGCTTCTACTACTGTTGCCGGTAGCAGAGGTGGTTCCAGTGGTGGTGGTGGTAGAGGTTGCGGTGGTGATCCTCTTGGTGGACGCGGTTCTGGTGGTGGACTTGATGGTGGTCGCGATTCCGGTGGTGGACTTGATGGTGGTCGCGGTACCGATGGTGGACTTGATGGTGGCCGCGGTACCGGTGGTGGACTTGCTGGTGGCCGCCGTTCCGGTGGTGGACTTGATGGTGGCCGTGGTTCACGAGGATCATCTCATAAGGAAAAGGGAGGAGGAGGAGGAAGAAGAAGAGAGGAAGAAAAAGAAGGGAAAGGGGCCTTGCTCTACACAATAGAACAATGTGGTTCTCACCATGCACTTCTCGCCTATGAGTAGCTGCCTTATGAGCTTTGAACAATAGATTATGAGCTTTGAACTCCATTATGTGTACTCATCTATGTGTACTCTTAATTGCTACGAACTCCATTATGTGTATTCCTCTATGTGCACTCTTAATTGGTATGAACTTCATTATGTTGTGTGTATTTCATATTTTGCTATGTGTTGGGCAATTTCTGTTCTATGGAAAACGCAAAAGATCTTAAGTGAGTACTTGGTGGACAGTCTGTTCTGCATGAAACGCCAAAGATGATGGCATTTCCATGTGTTCCCCCAACGCCAACTACGCTGGCGTTTCCTGTCCATATGGAAACGCCAAATGTCTCCTTGGCGTTCCTGTCAGACATAACCTGCGATAGCGACGACGGGAGAACGTTTCCATGTGGCCTTCCAACGCCAAGGATCCCCGGCGTTTCTTCTCCACATTGAAACGCCAAACTACCTGGCGTTTCTGGCATACTAGGTCACCTACAGAATACACATGAAACATAACAATTTGACAAGATATGTTTTGACACATAACAATTTCACCTACGGCATATGTTGACACCATAATTTTAAAACATAACAACTTCACAAGAAACATAACAAGTTCACAAGAAACATAACAAGTTCACAAGAAACATAACAAGTTCACAACATACATGACAAGTTCATTAGACAAACAGCTACTTGACAAGTTCACCCGTCATAAAGCTTAGCTACATAAAGCATACATCAGTTCACTTCCTCCCTCTTTTCGCAGTGAGCTTCCCCTTGTTGATGTAGCCCTCTGGAGTGTTCTGCCATATTGGACATCGGGTGGCTCGTGAGCCAGCTCGTCGTGCTTGTTGTGACGTCTGAGATGGTTGAGTTGGCTGCAGAGCATCTTCCATTTGCGAAGCATTGAGATCAATGTAGTCCGAATCCGTTTCTTCATCCGTCTCCTCTTCCTCTTCCTCTTTGTGTTCTTTTTCCTCAATCCGTGCTCGACTCGAAGAAGCACGAGCTCGACTCGAAAAATCATGAGCTCGACTCGAAGATGCACGAGCCGAAGAAAGCACATCCATTGTAAACTGAGCACGTGCCCGCGCATCCGTGGATAAACCACCATGGCAAGAGAGTAAAGCGGCTAGGGTGCGGCAACGATTCACGACCCTCTGCACAAGGGAAAGACATTGACATGTTAATATGCCACATCACTCATGAAGAAACAATGTACCACAACAAGGCATCTAACCTGCAGAGTACTCCTGACAAGTCCGTCCGTTTGTGGACCAGGGGCACGACCAAGCACCACATTATTGTCATTGATACATCTCCATAGCTTCGTGCCCTGAATAAAACATATGTGCCACATCACTCACGAATAAACGACAAATGTTCATTAGAATGAAAAGAGACATACCACTCGATCATGCAGAGGGCCATAATCTAAGTGCGCTCCAATGGTTTCCCTAATAGAGTTGTTGAATGCACCATCAGCAGCCTCACTTGGCATTAGGTCCAAGCAATCGGCACGAGTCCACGCACCCTTGTGGATAACTCTGTACTCTTTGCGAAGCCACTCCAAATGCCTTAAATATGCCTCCTCGTCGTTGCCGGGTGTGTGATCATTTTCAATTCGAGCATTCCTATGGGCATTCCACATGTCCACCCACATAAGGTGGTGATCCTCCCAATTCGTGACATTCTTGTTGTTTTGTCGGCTCGTCCTACAAAGCATGACAAGAATACATCAATTGCATTTTTTCGTGTTTGACATTGATAAGCATGTGTTACCAAAAACTCTCACCTATGTAGCAGCACACTTGTCTCAACGTATTCCGGCGGGGTGCCTTGTTGTAGTCCAAATTGCTTTGAAACACGATGTGGAAGATGCCACTCGATCGCAAAAAAAGCATATCATGGGGCACCGCACACACCATAAATGTTGGTCACGAAAGCACATATTGCTCAAAGGGAACTGCCTAAGTACCATGTATGGCCTCCAATTGACCTACATCAGTACGTTTCACTCGCTCGTGCAAAAAAAACCACAAGAATGGAAAAGCATCTGGATAATTACCTAATTATAAGTTAGCATGTCAAGCTCGCTTATGTATGCCTTGTACCACCCCATGGCGGCGATACAAGACACTTGCACATTAGCCCATGTGTGTGCGATAGTGGGGTACCGCTCCTCATCCCCGTCAAAAGGCCACTCCCAAGGTTCATCCGGAGCAATGGTGACGTTACGGCCTACAGGGATACGCTCCCACATCCAAATCTGTAGGGCCCAAACAAAACCACCAAGACTCGATGTCGGCTTACTCCTCATACATGCTCCGTCCAACTGCACATTTGTTCAAATGTTAAACGATCACACGCAAACATCTATTTTAAATAATGAAATGCATCTTACTAAGCATTACCTGATGGTACAAGAAAGCTAGTGCCGCCGACCCCCCAACTCCACTTAACATCCCAGTTACGAAGAGGGGCCAAGAACATCCATGAGGCTGTGTCCCCCGTGCCATCCAGAAACACCACTTGGGTCAAAAGATTCCATAAGTAAGCCCTGGCGTGCATCTCCACAACAGCCGGACTGGCATCCTCTAGGCACTCATAAAAAAGTTCCCCTAGCCACGAGAACAACACACCGGATGGTCTAGGATCCTTCTTGGTTTCATGAATCCACGGTGTTGGTTCAACACCAACCAATCCTGCAACCTGTTGTTGCCACCCCTCAGACTTCACCTTCCCGGTAAGAGCCCTGCCCTCGATCGGTAGCCCGGAGATCATCGCAATATCCTCTAAAGTGATGGTCATCTCACCAAGAGCAAGGTGGAAAGAGTGCGTCTCTGGCCACCAACGGTCCGTAAGTGCGGTAATGGCCGTCGAGTTCAGCCATGGTGGTGTGCCTTTAAAGTTGAGCACAAACTGAAGAAGATCCATTCTTCTAAAATAAGGCTCGTAGCGAGGGTCATATAAAAGAGATTCACGCGGGTTGTGGACCCTCAAACGAAGAACCGGTGGAACCTAAAAAAACAAACACACAATTTAGTTACTTCTCTCAACTTGTCACAAAATGGAAATCAAACAATGTAGATACATAATTACCTCCCCTCTTTCCACTAGCACAGCACGATGCTTCTTCTCGTAATAATCATCAAGTCCGGGATATTTATCCGGCTCAAACATCCTACATAATAAATTTACCAACAAATAATTTTAGGCTTCAACATAACACATTTTTTACTATATCTATATCTAATACTACATTACTATCCTAACAAATACTTCAACACAATAATATATTCTTCAAACAAATCAGAAACCAACAATTTTAGGGTTCCACCATCTTTCAAAAAATACATCTACAATATTGAATATTGACTGGAAAAAATTGGAGGAGTGGAAGGAGAATACCTCAAGCAACTTGGGGCCGGTCACATCTACTACTTTTGATAGAAAAAACAGAAGATTGAGACGGGATTTGGTGGAGAAGGAGAGAGGGGCGGAAGTTCTTCCGCCGGGTGAGGAAGAAAGGGCTGGGCTGAGTCCCAGCTGCGGCCCCGCACGGCTGACTTAATGCACCCGAGAAACGCCAGGGTCCCTGGTGTTGCTGGAAATGCAGCACGGCTCGGCGTTTCCGGTCCGCCACGTCACCAGGCAATGCGTGCTCCGCCTGGCAGTGGGCCAGGGCAGCAACGCGGCATGGGTCGGCGTTTCTATGTCCAGTGGAAACGCGGACTGGGTCGGCGTTTCTATGTCTAGTGGAAACGTCGCGGTCTCTGGCGTTGCTAGAAGGGTCAGATCATGAAATATTTTCCGATCGAGTCCGGTGTGTGACGAACATCACTGTCAAGGTCAAAAGAGTGATTTCGGCCGCCGCAGAGCTCGGCCGCCATACGTTCTGCCACTGTTGCCTTAGGCGCGCCAGCATACCCATGTGCGCCTCCTGCGCTGACAGCCTGGCACAAAGTTCGGCCACCAGCCCTCATGTCACCGTTGTTCTAGCGTGCTTCGCCATCTGACCCGATATCCCTTGGTACGCTTCCATCCTTGATAGGCTGTACGCGCGGAACCGAATCCGATCTGTGAAAAGAAAAGCGCAGGACGGCAGAAACACTTTTACACAAAGAATTGATCTATGTAAAACAAAATAAATAGAAACTTTGACAACTGATTTGGCATCCGTTGAAGATCCATTGCACCGCGGCAATTGCCCAGCAGGCTCTCAATGAAAGCACCAATGTCGGTGTCAAATCCAACATATCTCGTAGTAGGGGTCCTAAGCTAGGCGTCTTGGAGCGATGGTAACATGGACACGCGATTTTACCCAAGTTCGGGCTCTCTCAAGGAGATAATACCCTACGTCCTGCTTTTGATTGTATTGATATGCGGATAGTACATAGTATAGGTATCTACCACGAGATTGTTGTAATGAATATGAGATTGTCCATTGACGTACATGGCCTCGGTTTATATAATGTACCGTAGGCCTAGGGTTTAGAGCAACTACAACGGGCCGACCCAAACGGACAGCAGATTTGTCCGCTTTTTGTCCGTTTGGGTCGGCCGCCTACGCCGCGTCCGCCCTCTTTAACATTTGGGTCGGCTGTGCGCCCAACGCGTGGACCCATATATGCTGGCATGGCCCGTCCGTTTGGGTCGACCGCCCGCGCCGCGTCCGCCCTCTTTAACATTTGGGTCGGCTGTGCGCCCAACGCGCGACCCATATATGCCGGCGTGGCCGGCTGGCCGCCCTTTTTGAACACATAGCACAAATTTTGCATTGCTACACACACATATATTGCATTAATTTCACAAAGCAAACATATAGTCCACAACAAAATAAATAGCATGGTTTCAACCAAATAAATAACGTAGTTTTACAAGCCGAATAAAAATAAAATAGTCTCACATAGTTTTGCAAGACGAATTAAAGAGATACATCTATTGGTTGCCAACATGAGCCCACATATGCTCAACCAAATCATTTTGGAATTGCATGTGAGTTTCCCAATCACACATGTCATGATGAAATTGGGCGAACTGTTCAAACGTTGCCGCTCCTCCATGCTCAGGCACAACATTCTAACCCTGATACTGAAACCCTTGATCGTAGAGACGTTCCGGGCGCTCATCTTCTACGACCATATTGTGCATGATCACACAAGCAGTCATCACCTCCCATAGTTTCTTCGTGCTCCAAGTTTTTGCAGGATACCGAACGATGCCCCATCGAGATTGCAAAACACCAAAGGCACGCTCGACGTCTTTCCTAGCACTCTCTTGCTCTTGGGCAATTCTTTTCCTCTTCTCTCCGACAGCATTGGGGATTGTCTTCACAATAGTGGTCCATTGAGGATAAATACCATCACCCAGGTACTATCCTTTGTCGTAGTTGTGGCCGTTGATGGTAAAATTAACCGGTGGGTTGTTGCCTTCGGCAGGCCTAGCAAACACCGGCGAGCGCTGAAGCATGTTGATATCATTGTGTGATCCGGCCATGCCAAAGAAAGAGTGCCAGATCCAGAGATCTTGAGATGCCACGGCCTCAAGTATGACAGTGCAAGCCCTGACATGGCCCTTATACTGCCCTTGCCAAGCAGAAGAGCAGTTCGTCCACTCCCAGTGCATGCAGTCTATGCTACCAAGCATCCTTGGGCAGCCCCTGCTGGCATTCATCGCCAACAAATGGGTTGTATCTTCAGGAGTCGGCTCTCTCAAGTACTCAGGGCCAAACACAGCAATAACAGCCTTGCAAAACTTATACAGGGAGTCTAGGCAAGTAGACTCGCTCATACGGACGTACTCGTCAATGAGATCACCGGGCACTCCGTATGCAAGCATTCGGATGGCTGCAGTGCATTTCTGATAAGAGGAGAAGCCAATCTTTCCAACGGCATCCTCTTTGCACTCGAAATAGTTCTCATAGCCGACCACTCCCTCTCTAATACGGTTGAAAAGATGCCTACTCATACGGAAACGGCGATGAAATTTCTGATGTTTGAACAACAGATTCGTTGTGTCAAAGTAGTCTTTCCAAACAAGGAAATGCCCACTCTCTCGGTTGCGATTCAATGACGGAAGGTGCCCCATAATGGAGCCACGGAACAACGGCCGTTGGCTATTGATGTGGTAATGGACCAACACGGCAGCCAAGATCTCCTCCTCATCATCGGAGTCGCAAAGAAAATTGTGAAAGAAGAACTCGTCGGCGGAGTCCATTTTTGTACCTTGGCAAACTGTCGAACAGCTTGCGGGCGTCGATGAAGGAGCCGGCCGGCGAAGGGAGTTGCGCCGCCCTCGGACCAGGTAGCTGCCCTGGCGGCATCAGACGAGTGTGCCGGCGTCCGACGAACGTGTCGATGTCAAGACGAAGGAACTGGCCGAGGGCGGCGAGGCGGCTTCTTGGCCGCGGCCTCGGTTGTGTCGGGGGAGTGGGGGCGGGAAGCTTTCGGTTCCCCGATGGCAAGACGGCGGGGAGCGGGGCGACGTGGGAGGTGGCGGCATTGCAGGTGACGGTACCGATAGCTGGCACCGGCACCGGAAAAATGGGCGGTGGCGTCGGCGACGAAGGAGGAGGGTTTGTTGCTGGAATGGGAGAGGATGGCCAATGTGCCACCGACCAGCGGGCCAGGGGGAATAGGCGGGCGCGCGTGCGCATCCGTCTCGTGTCCGCGCCCACGCAAATTCGGCTCAAAAATGGGCCGGGAATGGGTCGGCAGGCGGACGAAAAGTGGACGCGCGTCCGTTGGGGTCGGCGCGTTGGGCCGACTTTTCTGTCCGCGCCGACCCAAACGGACGCGCGCAGACCAAATGGGTCGCCGCGTTGGAGTTGCTCTTAGAGGAGTCCTTGTCTTGTGCGCCAAGTCTTGTGGAATCTCCCTTGTATGCATCAAGGGCTACCCGAAGTGGCCCATTATTGAATCATCATGGGGGTCCTCGGCCCGACCCACTGGTCGGGGGATGACGTGGTGAGTACCCCCTAGTCCAGGACACCGTCAATCACCAAGATCCTTTATGTCATAAATAGAAGATAGAAATTTTCTTGACACGCCAAAAATGTTCCATCTTTACAAGGTCGTTAACTTACTCCCCTTGGTTTTATGGTATCAATGTCCCAACGCTCGTCTTATTTCATAATTGAATTTCTTGAGAGCATACACTGGTGCAGCGACGTGCTATACAAACGGTTTTTAACCCCTTTCCGCGATGTAGTTCTAAACCGTCGCCTTGCATGTGTGGGCGATAGGGGGGATCCATCCCACATAACATGGCAAACTCGTCGGCGATGGTGGACAATGAACGCAAACGGTTGGCAAAACTAAGCATATGGGATGTCCGCACCTATCACAAACGAGGGTCACCGGATAATCCTTTGAGATATGTGTATTTCCCATACAGATCATCCTTGCAACTCGTGTGAGATCACACTAACATCGCACGCGCTATTCTGTGAAGCGCCGTTTACGATGTGCACCGAATCGCAAACAGTTCACGATTATAAAGCATGTACGATAAGGAGACAATCACACACATTTAGTTCCACTATGACCGTCTGTGATATGATATAAGAGTGCATACGTTTATCATTGTAAAACCGTATGCGAAGGTTGAATATATCCCACACGCGGGGTTTCTGACAAACGTTTGTGATTTATAAAACGTCCCAAACGTGTGATCCATAGTTCTCAAACGTGTCATCCAGAATAATTGTGTCAGATGAAGGCCTATCGCACGCTGTCTTCTTTGACCAACATTTATGATGGTACACAGTTCAAAATACGAAATCGTGTGTGATAAGGAGACTAGCACAAATGCTGGTGTTGTTAATCTCGCATGTTCTTTCTCGTCTGACCGTGTGCAAAGACGAGATTCATCACACACGCCTCGAATGGAGAAACGTGTGTGATGTTGGAGTTGATCGCAGACGTTTTGCTTTCTCAAACTGTGTGCATTGTAATGGCCTGCAGAGCAGGATTTGCCCCTAATTAAATACTTTTGTTCATAATTCACATAATTTAAATTCAAAAGTAGGAATTCATGTATTTCATATCGAATCATGTTTAGGTTTAAGAACAAATGCATAATTTGATTCACATGTACATATACTCAAGAACTACATAAGTATCAATTCTCAAAAAAAAAAGGAAAACTACAGAAGGGACAAATAAAGAATGATGGAAGCATGGTTGTACTAAAGAGGGTAAAGAGAGAGCCGAAAGACATTTTGTATGCTGGAGAAGGTGAAGCGAAATGCCCATATTGTGCCCTCCTCCATGCCTAACGCATGAACAACTCTAGGCCAGCCCCTAGTGATGGCCGTCCGCCCATCCTTCATTGTCTTCATTACGACTTTTCGATGCTCATTGTAGTCTTGATGGTATATTTTAACCTTCATTGCATGTCCAGCAATCATGTACTTTGCGGGGTAATCTCGAGTAAACTGCTTTGGGAACCACTGCAAAAGAAAACGATTCAAACATTGTTGTGTGACAACTCATTATGGGCAGTACTCATGGAAGCCTATAGAGTTCATAGTTACCATCCTACAGCTCACTGTTGTGTTGGATAGAGCGTAAACAAATAGTCTAATTGGCATTGTTCGTCTCTTTTCCCTAACAATCATTTTCAGTTTCCTCACTTGATGCTGGTTCATGAATATTTCATTACCCCACACGCAAAAAGGGTCCAGGAATGGATCTTTACCTAAGCCATATGTACCTACAAGCAAGAAGCCAATATTAGAAGCTAAAATGCAGTTGTAAAATTGTGTAATATATTACTCCATCAGTTCCACAATGTGTTGCATATAAACATTTTGAGAAGTCAACATTTACTTACTTTGACCAAGTTTGTAGAGAAAAATATTTACATCTAGAATTGCAATTCCATTTCATTAGATACATCACAAAAATTTACATTGTATACATTTTAGATGGTATATGTAGATACATCACAAAAATCTATATGCACTACATGATGGAACGGATGGAGTATAAGCGGAGGGATGAAAAGAACCTCGGTGGAAAACGTTGGCCACTCCCATTGTTGTCCGGTGCAAGTACATGTAAAGTCATGATAAGTACATCAGGCTTAACATCAACCAAGTATACGAGGTATCTGCTTGAAATAAACAAGGCATATATGCTCACTATAACAACCAAATATAGCCATTTGATACTGGTAAAATGCTCAATGGAACCAACCTAACAACCAGATAACGAAAAGCAAGGCGTTTGCTTGAAAACTAGACAAATGCTCACTGCAATCAACCTAACAACCAGATACAGAAAAGCAAGGCATCTGCTTGAAAACTACAAAAATGCTCACTGCAACCAACCTGGCAACCAAATTCAGAGAAACAAGGCATAAATGTTTAAAGCGGGAGTTAAGGGCACAGGTTAACTGTGACGCCCCCATTCTTGTCCGTACACTAATCATGCACACAAGGCATACGACCAAGATTAGGGACTCACTGATTGATACCACAACACGACAAAAGACACAAATACAACGTCATACAGCTTCATATTACAAGCCAGGGGCCTCGAGGGCTCGAATACAAAGCTCGACATAAACATGAGTCAGCAGAAGCAAATATATAACCATAGACCTATCGAAGACTAGCATCTTCACAATCTTGCAGCATTAGAAGAGAGTAGACTTGCAGCTCATATATAATCATATTGTTGTAGCAATTTTATTTAGTAAACACGCCCAGAAATCCTTCCTCGACTCCCTGCGAGGAAGCAATCTCGGAGCCACAATTCATTTTAATTAGTTTATGATTATAGTTGTAGTAGGTCAAAGCACAACTCCAAGTCGTCCTGTTACCGTGGACACGGCTATTCGAATAGTTTACTTCCTTGCAGGGGTGCACCACATTTCCCAACACGCTCGATAAGCTCCGGCCGGATACAATTTTCTGGTCATACCCGGCCTCGGCCGATCGACATGACGTAGTCCTACCTAGGCTCAACAGAGAGGCCAGCACGCCAGTCTACATCCTAATGGCTCGGGGTCTTGGGCCATCGCCCTCGCCATCCTGCACGTTACGCCCTCGGCCGGGACCAGTCCTAGCATGCCTTAGTAACAAACGCCATGCGTTCCAGACCACCCGGGCGCGAGTCGAATCTCGTGGCATCTGAAGAGCTTTCGGGAGAATGTACGGCGTAGAGCAGCCCATACTGATTACCCCGCGTGGTGGTTAGTGCGCATTAGGCCAACGACCTAACTCAGATCAAATACTCAACCCATTAGCAATTTATTAGTGCGGGGCAAGCGCGAACCATAAAGTGTAGTCCGTCGCCCCGCCAATAACACTCGGGTGCCTTACGGCGCACCCTACCAAGTCTCCGGATGCCTTGCGGCGCATCCCACCAAATCTTTCTCACACGGGTACCCTTGGGGCCGACCCGTCTCAGAACTGTCGGGAACTCAGGTCCACCTCAACAGAGTGGTACCGCCTATCCCTTCAGTCCCGTCATGTTAGCACAGTGTCAAGTCAATAGTAACTGTGTGGTTATACGCCGAGTGGATACTCGAGGAATCACCCTCGATGAGTCCCCACTCGAGGTAGGTGCATGACAAGAGTCGCTATCGATAAGTGGGGAGGAGGAATCACCCTCGATACCCATGATCGATTAGCTACGCTACAGAATTAACATCGGAAGTGCTAAGTGAGGTATCACCCTCGGCACTCGATAGTAGCTCTGCAGTGCCATACTTAAGGGGTGTGCGGTGATGTGAGGGGTTTGGCTTGTCAGTCATGACGACTGATTCTTCTGTCTTCAAGTCTTCGGTGTCGTCGATGAAAGCAGGGGCAACTAGGACTAGGGGGGTCTCAGGGGTTCACTGATCAACCTATGCTAAGCAGTTGGTATGATTGCAGGTAAAGTAACAGTTCATCCAAAAACAGGCTATGCATCAGAATAGGAGCTATCTAATACAGTAGCAAAATCTAATGCAAGCATAAGAGGGAGAGAGATGGGTGATATCGGAATGCTCAAGGGGGTTTTTGCTTGCCTTGCTGCTCTGCGGAAAAAGGCTGAACGTCGACGGGGTAGTCGTATCCGGCAGCACCGTCAGTCTCGGGGTCTACCAGAGAGAAGAGGGGGAAGAAACAATAAATATAAAGCAGACAATCGTAACACAAAGTATGACATGGCGATACGCAGTGCTGGGTGTGTCCTAACGCAGTGTTACACGATACCGAGAAAGGGGGAACCCATCGGGGAAAGTTTTCCCGGTTCCGGACAAATGCCGGACAGATGACCGGAGGGGAAACCAGGTTTGCGGTGTTAGAGGCATGGGACAGCTAGGGTGCAGTGCAGGGTTGCCTAAAATCATGTCTAAACCTTTGCAGCTATTTTAGGATTAAAGTTGGAATTAATTGTCGGAAGTTATACACTATTCATCTGCCGGAAACAGGCGAAAAGTTGCGGGTTCACCTACGTAGAGGGTCCCGACATGGAAACAGGTAGCACGGTTAGATTCGTGGGATTTTTCTGAGCAACTTTCATGTATAAAGTTTTTCGATCTGAGCTACGGTTTAAAAGATATGATTTTCTAAAAGTTTACTGATTTTCTGGAATTATTTTAATTAATTAAATCCAACATTATCCAGAATAGTGAATGATGACGTCAGCATGACATCACCATGACATCAGCAGGTCAACTCTGGCTGACCAGAGTCAAATCTGACCAGTGGGTCCCACTGGTCAGCCTCTGTGACTTAGCAGAATTTAATTAAATCTAAACAAAAATTAATTAGTCAGTAGGCCCCACCTGTCAGTGTCTAATTAACTTAACTAATTAACTTTTATTTATAAAAATGTTTAATTAGCTAATTAACAGAGGGAGGCCCACATGTCAGTCTCATTGGGCTGCCCAGTCAGCACGTTGACTGGGTCAACCCAGTCAACGGGGCCCCCAGGGCCCACTGGCAGTGACCCAGGGATGAGCCCCAGGTGTGCCACGCAGGTGGCGGCGCCGGAGAGCGCTCCGGCTAGCTCCTCGCGGCGGCCGAACGCCGGCGACGTTCGGGTTTCGCGTACGGGTCACCGTTTCGCACGTTTTTTGGCTCTATCGAACGAGCGAGCAACGCCGCATCCAACGCGGGTGGTCACGTGAGCTGTGAAGGTCGGAGGCGACACCGGCGACGAGTGGAGGCGGCGGCGGCTTCGGGTGCTCGTCGGGGTAGGTACTAGGGGCCACGGGAGGGGGCGTGCGTGTGTGCGTTGTGCTCGTGGGGAGGAGTTGAGCACGTCTACGTGCTCAGACGAGCATGACAGCAACTAGGACGACGGCGACGAGCTTCGCGGCGGAGCATGGCTCGGGCAGTCATGGCGCGGCGGCTACGGGCGACTAGCGGCAGCGCAGAGAGAGGGAAAAGGAGGGGAGGCTAATCGAGGGGGCGCAAGGAGGCCCGGCGATGGCTTAGGAGCAGCAGACGAGCTCGGATTCGAGCGGCGGAGCAACGGCGACCGGAGAAGGGGATGAGGGAGATCCGGTGCTGCAGGGCCTCCCAGCTCCAACGACGAGTACCGGCCGTCGAGGCAGACCACAGCGGAGCGGACTGACAGGGTCAGCGGGCACGGGGCCGCCGGTGGCCGTGGGAACGACGGAGGTGTGGCGGCGGCAGCGCTCGGGCAGAGAGGGGAGGGAGCGAGCGAACGTGAGGGGAGGAGAGGTGGCCAGAGGGAGGAGTGCGGGCGAGGCGATCAGGGGGGAGGCTCGGGGGCGAGCCTTATCCCCAGCCACGTGCTCCCGCCGCCGTGGCGAGCGGTGGCCGGCGCGGGCGCTCAGCCGCGGGCGAGGCGACACGGAGGGGGAGCAGGTAGACGAACAGTGACATGGGCCGGTTGGGCCGGCCTGTCTGGGCCACGGCCCAGTAGGCCGGGGGGGTCTTTTCCTTTTCTTTTTAGTTTCCTTTTCTTTTTCTGCTATTTCTTTTAGCTGCTGTTTGTATTTAATTAAGTGGTCAAATGACTTTTGCTAAATATGATACTTGCTAAAATAAATACTATGCAATGTTTACCACTGTTAGAAAAAGGTTTGGAGTCCATATGTTTCCATTTGGATTTTATTTAAATTAAAAGGTATTAAATAATGCTGTTTGCTACTGTTCTTGTTGGTTGAGTTGCCTAGTGATTTTTAGTGATGTTGTTTTCCTCAACAGAATTAGTTATGGATTATTTTCTATTAAGTGAACATTTTAGTTTTCATTTTTGAACAACATTTATTTCTACTTTGTATTTGAATTTAAATTTGAATTGGAATTTGAAAGGAGAAAAGATCCCAATGATGATTAAGCATTGTTACTCACGGTGACCTCGCATTATCATGTGGGATTACTGTAGCTTAATTACATAGATTACTGTAGCTTAATTATCCGGGCGTCACATTAACAACACCAGGCATAACAGGTGGTATTGATGAAATTGAACTACACGGTTCATACTTGCACATAATGAACATCAGATTGTGAATAACTGAAAGAAACAAGGCATTCATGCTCACTATAACAACCAACTATAGCCATTGAAAACTGGACAAATACTCAATTCAACCAACCTAACAACCAGATACATAAAATCAAGGCATCTGCTTGACAATTGGACAAATGCTCAATTAAACACTGCATGATTATCGCATGGCAAAAGCTACTACAATAATGGGTATGAGACGGCTAGCTATAAAAGGTATGATTTGCTCACGGGATGTTGCCTCACTTGTCATGGATGGGCTCCTTCCACTTGGGATATGAGGTGCCCAGGGTGCGCTCCCTGATGTCGCAGATGGCACGTTTCCCCTTGTAACAGCCATAGTGTGTGTCATTATCTTGGTGGATGAGATCTGACTTTGGAGCTAAGGATCCCAAGCCACCGCCGTAGAACGTTTCCTTCAGAAATGACAAAAGGGGCTCGATGGCGTAGAAGGATCGCAAATCCATGACCGCGAGGCGGAGGAGATCAGCGGCGGGGCCTTTGGAGAGATTGATGGCGGTTGAACCAGAGGCGTTGCCGGTGGACCACTTAACTTGTGACATGGACCGGGTGAAGCCGGTGATGTTGACGAGCTTGATGTCATAGCTGTCTCTCCTGAGATACGGGAACACGCGTTCCCGCCGACTTGAAGCCTTCGGCATGGCAACGTAGGCAGCGTTCTCACCGGCTCCCGCGGCGAGGTGTTCGTCCGGGATCGAAGGGTCGGCGTGAACGGCGCCCACCTCGCCAGTGTATGGCGGAGAGGCCATGATAGACCTCTTTTTGCTCGTACACTCCTCGAGGTCCACGGGATTAGGATGTGACTCTCTGGAGTACGGGATGGGGATCTGGGGGGAAAGGGACACCGCCGGCCTCATCTAAAAACTCAGGGCGGCGATGGTGTATGTGGATCGGTGGGGACCCTGAACTTGTTTAGCTATGAGGCACGGGCAGACCGGCTGAGGTTGGTGGTGGGGGGCGGCGGCGGCGGCGAGCTAGGGTTCAAGCGGGGGAGGAAGGGGGAGGGGGTGCTGTGCGGACGGGGGGTGTTTGCGGATGTGCCGCTGGTGCTGAAAATTTTAGTAGTAATGGTGTGGGTGGAGATGGTGGTGGACGAGGGATGGCGACGGTTCAAATGCCTCGGCAGCTAAAATTTTACTATAGGGTCGGTGCGGTGGACAAGGAAAGGCGGCATGCGGTTGAAATACCACTTCCAATTAAATTTTGGCAAACGAACTGGGCGGGAGCAACCAAGATCGCACACGGTCCAAACATAATAAAGCGTGTACGCTCTACGCTGTAACGAAATGTCGTGCCGCGAAACCATGAATTTTTGCATCGCAGACGTTTCTGGTAGTACACACACACACACACAGACAGAGAGAGAGAGAGAGACGCACACATGCACACGCACACACCGTCACCCATCCTTGGCCTTCCAACGTTGTCAGTAAAAGGCATGACAAACTCTAAGGGCCGTCGGAAACCGCACAATGTAGGCACATGGTCCACACACAGGCATGGGTTCACACACGCACACGCGCACCCCCCCCACACACACACACACCATCACCCATCCTTTGCCTTCCATCATTGTCAATAAAAGGCATGACACACCCTAAGGGCCCACTGATAGGTTTGTCGTCGAAAACCGCACAATGTAGACACATGGTCCACACACAAGCATATGGGTTCACACACACACACACACACACACACATCGTCTCCCATCCTTGGCCTTCCAGCGTTGTCAGTAAAAGGCATGGCAGACCCTAAGGGCCCACCAATAGGTTTGTCATCAGAAACCGCACAATGCAGGCACATGGTCCACACACAGGCATTTGTATACACAGACACACTCACACACACACTCGATCCTTGACATTTTCGAAACAGCAAAAGAAGCAAAAGAAAACCGTGGATATTTTCAAAACAAGGATCTCAAGATTTATTTAGCCGGAATGACATATCACACACACACACACACACACACACTCGATCCTTGACATTTTCAAAACAGCAAAAGAAGCAAAAGAAAATCATGAATATTTTCAAAACAAGGATCTCAAGATTTATTTAGCCGGAATGACATATCACTATAGGCATTTTATTTATGCCTATAGTGATCATATCACACCGCCTCAATGAACCTTGAAATCTAGCAACTTCCCAGCCGGTCACCCATCCTTGACTACTCCACCGAAAGCATACTTAACTTCCGAGTTCCATTCGAATGGGTTACGGGCTGGAAAGCCGCGTCTTGCTGGTAACGGTTGCCTCCTATCATTTACAAGGCGTGCCCCGATGGGCACTGATACGTCTCCAACGTATCTATAATTTTTGATTGTTCCATGCTATTATATTATCTGTTTTGAATGTTTTATATTGATTAATATGCTATTTTATATTATTTTTGGGACTAACTTATTAATCTAGAGCCTAGTGCCAGTTTCTGTTTTTTCCTTGTTTTTGACTATTGTAGAAAAGGAATATTAAACGGAGTCCAAATGGAATAAAATCTTCGGAATGATTTTTCTTGGACTAGAAGAAACCTGCCAGACTTGCAGACGAAGGCAGGAGACCTACCGGGAAGTCACAAGTCACCAGGGCGCGCCCTGGGGGGAGCGCCCCCCTGGCTTGTGGCCCCCCAGCAGCTCTCCTAACCCTATTCTTCGGCCTATAAATTCCCAAATATTCCCCCAATACAAAAAAGAGCCATGAAAATACTTTTCCGCCGCCGAAAGCCTCTGTTCCCGTGAGATCCCATCTTGGAGCCTTTTTCGGTAATCTGCCGGAGGGGGATTCGATCACGGAGGGCATCTACATCAACTCCATTGCCCCTCCGATGATGTGTGAGTAGTTCACCATAGACCTTCGGGTCCATAGCTAGTAGCTAGATGGCTTCTTCTCTCTCTTTGTTCTTCAATACCATGTTCTTCATGATCTTCATTGAGATCTATCCGATGTAATACTCTTTTGCGGTGTGTTTGTCGAGATCCGATGAATTGTGGGTTTATGTTCAGATTATCTATGAATATTATTCGAATCTTCTCTGAATTCTTATATGCATGATTTCATATCTTTGCAAGTCTCTTCGAGTTATTGGTTTGGTTTGGCCAACTAGATTGGTAATTCTTGCAATGGGAGAAGTGCTTAGTTTTGGGTTCAATCTTGCGGTGTCCTCACCTAGTGACAAAGTAGGGGTAGCAAGGCACGTATTTTTATTGTTGCCATCGAGGATAAAAAGATGGAGTTTTCATCATATTGCTTGAGTTTATCCCTCTACATCATGTCATCTTACCTAATGCGTTACTCTGTTCTTCATGAACTTAATACTCTAGATGCAGGCAGGATCGGTCGATGTGTGGAGTAATAGTAGTAGATGCAGAATCGTTTCGGTCTACTTGACACGGATGTGATGCCTATATGCATAATCATTGCCTTGGATATCTTCATAATTATTCGCTTTTCTATCAATTGCTCGACAGTAATTTGTTCACCCACCATATTATTTTCCTTCATGAGAGAAGCCTCTAGTGAAACCTATGGTCCCCGGGTCTATTTTCCATATTATATTTTCAGTTCTATAAATCAAAAATACTTAGCTGCAATCTTTTTACTTTTGTTTTACTTTTCGTTTTAGCAATCTTCTATATCTATCTCTATCAGATCTCATCCTTGCAAGTAACCGTGAAGGGATTGACAACCCCTTTATAGCGTTGGGTGCAAGTGTTTGATTATTTGTGTAGGTACATCTATTGGGGACTTGCTTGTATTTCCTACTGGATTGATACCTTGGTTCTCAACAACTGAGGGAAATACTTATCTACTTTGCTGCATCACCCTTTCCTCTTCAAGGGAAAACCAACGCATGCTCAAGAAGTAGCAAGAAGGATTTCTGGCGACGTTGCCGGGGAGATCTACATCAAGCCTACCAAGTACCCATCACAAACTCATCTCTTGCATTTACATTATTTGCCATTTTCCTCTCGTTTTCCTCTCCCCCACTTCACCAATTTGCCGTTTTAATCGCCTTTTTCTCGCCGGATCTCTTTTTGTTTGCTTGTGTTGCCATGTGCCTTCTATTTGCTTGCATCTTCACTTGCTAAAAATCTATTGATATGGATCCTCATCCACTTGGTAATATTTTCAAAAGGACAAATTATGATGAACCAATTGCTAGTGAGTTTAGTGCACTTGATTATCTCTATGAAGTTTTGTTTGAAAATCATGAATCTGAAAATTTTGATGAAGTGTTGAAAGAAGAAAATTATAAGGTGATTCATGATAGATCCTTGATTGAAAAGCATGATTGCAATGTTGCTAGTATGAATTCTCTAAATATCCATGGTACTAATGATATGCAAAGCCACAAGCTTGGGGATGCTATGTTTCATGAAGATGATATTTTTTGTTCCCCAAGTTTTGATGAGCAAATTCATTATGATGATTGCATGCTCGTGCATCATGAAAAGAATGATTTATGTGACAGTTATATTGTTGAGTTCCTTCATGATGCTTCTGAAATTTATTATGAGGGAGGAACATATGCTTGTAAGAATTGCAATAATATCAAGTTTCCTCTCTATGTGTTCAAAGTTCTGAAGTTATGCTTGTTTTGCCTTCCTATGCTAGTTGATTCTTGTTCCCATAAATTGTTTGCTCACAAAATCCCTATGCATAGGAAGTGGGTTAGACTTAAATGTGCTTGTCATGATATTCATGATGTTTTCTTGCATATTTCAATTACTACTTTTTATGTGAGCATCATTGAAATCGTTATGCCTAGCTAGGGGCGTTAAACAATAGCGCTTGTTGGGAGGCAACCCAATTTTATGTTTTGTGCTTTTGTTTTTGCTTCTGTTTTTGAGTGCTTTACACATTATTACCTCTGTAGTAATTGTGTTTTCTTGTTTTAATTAGTGTTTGAGCCAAGTAAGACCTTTGGGATGGTCTACGGTGATTGTGATTTGATTTTTCTGAAAAAACAGAAAATTTTGCGCTCAGTTCAGGAATTTTATAAATTCACCAGAGTGTCGAATGAGTCTGAAATTTTTACACAAGATTTATATACAAATTTCCCTGATTGTAATAATTTTTCAGAATTTTTGGAGTTACAGAAGTATTCGAAGTCTATAGATTTCTATAGACTGTTCTGTTTTAGACAGATTCTGTTTTCTTTGTGTTGTTTGCTTATTTTGATGTATCTATGGGTTGTATCGGGGGTATGAACCATGGAGAAGTTGGAATACAGTAGATATTACACCATTATAAATAAGGAATGAGTTCACAACAGTACCTAAAGTGGTGATTTATTTTTCTTATACTAACGGATCTCACGAGTTTTCTGTTGAGTTTTGTGTTGTCAAGTTTTCAAGTTTTGGGTAAAGATTTGATGGACTATGGAATAAGGAGTTGAAAGAGCCTAAGCTTGGAGATGCCCAAGGCACCCCAAGACATATTCAAGGATACCGAAAATCCTAAGCTTGGGGATGCCCCGGAAGGCATCCCCTCTTTCGTCTTCAATCCATCGGTAAATTTACTTGAGGCTATATTTTTATTCACCACATGATATGTGTTTTGCTTGGAGCGTCTTGTATGATATGAGTCTTTGCTTTTTAGTTTTCCACAATCATCCTTGCTTCACACATCTTTTTGAGAGAGACACGCGTTAATCGTGAATTTATTAGAATACTCTATGCGCTTCACTTATATCTTTTGAGCTAGGCAATGCTGCTCTAGTGCTTCACTTATTTCTTTTTAGAGCACGGTGGTGTTTGATTTTATAGAAATTATTAAACTCTCGTACCTCACTTATATTATTTTGAGAGTCTTTAAACAGCATGGTAATTGGTTTAGGTTATGAATTTTGTCCTAATATAATGGGCATCCAAGAGGGATATAATAAAAACTTTCATATAAAGTGCATTGAATACTATGAGAAGTTTGATTCCTTGCATATAGTTTTGAGATATAGAGATGGCGATATGAGAGTCATGCTAGTAAGTAATTGTGAAATGGTAGAAATACTTGTGTTGAAGTTTGTGATTCCCGTAGCATGCACGTATGGTGAACCGTTATGTAACGAAGTCGGAGCATGATTTGGTTAACGATTGTCATCCTTTGTGTGAGGGTCGGGAGCGCGCGATGGTTAACTCCTACCAACCTCTCCCCTAGGAGCATGCGTCTAACACTTTGTTTCGATAACTAATAGACTTTTGCAATAAGTATGTGAGTTCTTTATGACTAATGTTGAGGCCATGGATTATACGCACTCTCACCCTTCCACCTTTGCTAGCCTCTCTAGTACCGCGCAACTTTCGTCGGTGCATTAAACCCACCTTCCTCAAAACAGCCACCATATACTTTCCTCAAAACAGCCATCATACCTACCTATTATGGCATTTCCATAGCCATTACGAGATATATTGCCATGCAACTTCCACCGTTCCGTTTTTCATGACACGCACCATCACTTTCATATTGCTTTGCATGATCGTAAGACAGCTAGCATGGTGTTTTCATGGCTTGTCCATTTTTTTGATGTCATTTTCTATGCTAGATCATTGCACATCCCGGTGTATCACCGGAAGCATTCATATAGAGTCATATTTTGTTCTAGGTATCGAGTTGTACGTAAATAAAAGTGTGATGATCTTCATTATTAGAGCATTGTCCCGTGAGAGAAAAGGATGATGGAAGCTATGATTCCCTCACAAGTTGGGATGAGTCTCCGGACTTTACAAATAATAAAAGAGGCCAATGAAGCCCAAATAAAAAAAAGAGGCCAAAGATGCCCACCAAAATAAAAAAAGGAAAAAAGGAAAAAATGAGAGAAAGAGAGAAGGGACAATGCTACTATCTTTTTCCACACTTGTGCTTCAAAGTAGCACCATGATCTTCATGATAGAGAGTCTCCTATTTTGTCATTTTCATATAACTAGTGGAATTTTTCATCATTTTTGCACAACCACTTAGTTTCTTTTTGAGCTTTCATACACTTATAGCTCTAGTGCATTCGTTTCATGGCAATCCCTACTCACTCACATTGATATCTATTGATGGGCATCCCCATAGCCCGTTGATACGCCTAGTTGATGTGAGACTATCTTCTCCTTTTTCCTCACAACCTCCACCATATTCTATTCCACCTATAGTGCTATATCCATGGCTCATGCTCATGTATTGCGTGAGAGTTGAAAAGGTTTGAGAACATAAAAGGTGTGAAACAATTGCTTGACTTGTCATCGGGGTTGTGCATGATTTAAAAACTTTGTGTGGGGAAAATGGAGCATAGCCAGACCATATGATTTTGTAGGGATAGCTTTCTAAGGCCATGTTATTTCGAAAGGACAAAATTGCCTTGTTAGTATGCTTGAAGTATTATTGTTGTTGTGTCAACATTAAACTTTTGTTTTGAATCTTACGGATCTGAATATTCATGCCACAATAAAGAATATTACATGGATAAATATGTTAGGTAGCATTCCACATCAAAAATTCTGTTTTTATCATTTACCTACTCGAGGACGAGCAGGAATTAAGCTTGGGGATGCTTGATACGTCTCCAACGTATCTATAATTTTTGATTGTTCAATGCTATTATATTATCTGTTTTGGATGTTTTATATGCATTAATATGCTATTTTATATTATTTTTTGGACTAACTTATTAATCTAGAGCCTAGTGTCAGTTTCTGTTTTTTCCTTGTTTTTGAGTATTGTAGATAAGGAATAATAAACGGAGTCCAAACGGAATAAAATCTTCGGAATGATTTTTCTTTGACCAGAAGAAACCTGGCAGACTTGGAGGCGAAGGCAGGAGACCTGCCGGGAAGTCACAAGCCACCAGGGCGTGCCCTACGGGGGGGCTGGCTTGTGGCCCCCCAGCAGCTCTCCTAACCCTATTCTTCGGCCTATAAATTCCGAAATATTCCCCCAATACCAAAAGGAGCCACGAAAATACTTTTCCACCACTGGAAGCCTCTTTTCCCATCAGACCCATCTTGGAGCCTTTTCCGGTAATCTGTCGGAGGGGGATTCGATCACGGAGGGCATCTACATCAACTCCATTGACCCTCCGATGATGCGTGAGTAGTTCACCACAGACCTTCGGGTCCATAACTAGTAGCTAGATGGCTTCTTCTCTCTCTTTGTTCTTCAATACCATGTTCTTCATGATCTTCATGGAGATCTATCCGATGTAATACTCTTTTGCGGTGTGTTTGTCGAGATACGATGAATTGTGGGTTTATGTTCATATTATCTATGAATATTATTTGAATCTTATTTGAATTCTTATATGCATGATTTCATATCTTTGCAAGTCTCTTCGAGTTATTGGTTTGGTTTGGCCAACTAGATTGGTAATTCTTGCAATGGGAGAAGTGCTTAGTTTTGGGTTCAATCTTGCGGTGTCCTCACCCAGTGACAAAGTAGGGGTAGCGAGGCACGTATTTGTATTGTTGCCATCGAGGATAAAAAGATGGGGTTTTCATCATATTGCTTGAGTTTATCCCTCTACATCATGTCATCTTACCTAATGCGTTACTCTGTTCTTCATGAACTTAATACTCTAGATGCAGGCAGGAGTCGGTCGATGTGTGGAGTAATAGTAGTAGATGCAGAATCGTTTCGGTCTACTTGACACGGACGTGATGCCTATATGCATAATCATTGCCTTGGATATCTTCATAATTATTCGCTTTTCTATCAATTGCTCGACAGTAATTTGTTCACCCACCGTATTATTTTCTTTCATGCGAGAAGCCTCTAGTGAAACCTATGGTCCCCGGGTCTATTTTCCATATTATATTTTCAGTTCTATAAACCAAAAATACCAAAAATACTTAGCTGCAATCTTTTTACTTTTCGTTTTAGCAAACTTCTATATCTATCTCTATTAGATCTCATCCTTGAAAGTAACCGTAAAGGGATTGACAAGCCCTTTATAGCGTTGGGTGCAAGTGTTTGATTATTTGTGTAGGTACATCTATTGGGGACTTGCTTGTATCTCCTACTGGATTGATACTTTGGTTCTCAACAACTGAGGGAAATACTTATCTACTTTGCTGCATCACCCTTTCCTCTTCAAGAGAAACCCAACGCATGCTCAAGAAGTAGCAGGCACCTGGTGGGACCAGACATGCATCGCAGACGTTTCTGGTAGTACTGGTAACCGTGTGCGATGGTGGCATGGGGGCTGATGATGACGTCTTGCTCATGCTCGATGGCGTGATGCTTCTTTTGCCTGCTCTCCGGCCTGCTCCGTCTCATCCTCCTCGTCCAGGAGGTTGATGACGGGGCCGGCGCTTCGGCGGGAAACCGATTGGGGGAGTGGCGGGAGACCGATTGGGGGAGTGGCGGGAGACCGATTGGGGGAGTGGCGGGAGAAGCGTGTTTGGATAGAACATCATTTTAATAGAAATTGGATAACTTCTCAAAGAAGGAAGCTCGAGCTAGCACGACACACGCGCACCGTGCTTACACACGCACGAGCTTCATACGGGCGTATAGAATTGCTTTAAATTATTCATGGTTCGTTAACTTTTTGTATACCGCACTAATCAAGTTTGTAGAGATTTAATGTGCATAATTCAAATTTGAACTAAAAGAACATGCTTCGTGTCACCAAAATGTGTTGAAAAAAGCTATTTGTGTCCTTGGGTTCCTTGTTTAGGTCCCATGTAATGAACGTGAATGGATTGCAAACATCTCGAAGTCATGACGAGGCCACAAACATTGAGAAACTTGGCTATTAAATCATCATAAATCCACAACTCATCTAAAATTCTTGAAACTTACCCCGGTGTCATGACACGGCACTTATACGACATGATAATTATTTGTCCAATGTGGGACAAGTCTCTTGCACACCAAAACTTCTCTCAAGAATCATCGTGGTTTCGATACGGAACATGTCACCTCTATGGAGGGAAGGGCATTCGATGTCTCTTCTTGCGTTGATATTTTTTCTACATGCAACATAGGCTAATACAACTGCAATGCTAAAATGTGAAATTATTGAAACTGGTGTGTCGACAGGACACTTATAGGACATGGTATATAAGTTTTGGGATAAACCTCTTACAAATTGGAGCTTCCCATGACAAGCATGGTGGTTTCGATATGGAACATGTCACCTTTGTGGTCGAAACGACATTTGAGTTTTCTAGGCATGCACCTAATGTGAAGAACTCAAGTTTGAATTACAAGCACGGGCTCCAGCGCACCAAAATGGATTAAAAACCATTTTGTGTCATTGGGTCCATGTTTACATCCCATGCACTGATGGTCACTGAATTACAAACATCTCGGTGTCGTGACTAGACCGCAAATATTGATAATCTTGGTTTCAAAGTCCGAGAGAACCCAAAGCTCTCCATGAATTCAGGAAACTTACACAGTGTCATGCCACGGCACATCTACGGTGTGCATTTTGTTTTGTGACGAATTCGGGACAAATATTGGGACATGCATCTTAGAAGCCAAAGCTCGCCATGATAGGGAACATGTGACCTTTGTTGGTGAAACTACATTCAATGAGTCGTTAGTCCATCGGATCGGACCCTTTTATACATTAATTGAGTTTTCTAGGGATTTAATATGCGTAGTTCAAATTTTGAACTAGAGGCACATGCTCTGACCTCGTGGTTTCGATAGGGACCATGTCACCTTTTCTGACGAAACTACATTCAACGTGTCCTCTAGTGCACCAATTTGGCCCATTTTATATATCAATTGAGTTTTCTAGGGCCCTTTTCATACGAATGTGAATGAATTAGAAACATTTAGGCATGATAGCTCGACCGCAATCATTGATAATATTGGTTTATTGAATTCATGTACATACAAAACTTGTATGATAACCATTTGGTGCCACGTGTCCATTTTTTTACTCCCTCCATTTCTTTTTACTTCGCATATAGGATGTGGTCAAAGTCAAGTTAAACATAGTTTGACTAAATTTATACAAAAAAACACATCAACGTCTACAATGCTAAGGTTATATAGTATGAAAGTTAATTTGACGATGCATCTAATAATGTTGATTTTAAATTATAAATATTTATTTATTTTTCTATAAAACTAGACAAACTTTACCAATTTTGAATTTGACCAAATTTTATATGCTAACTAAAAAGAAACGGAGGGAGTACTTGATATGGGGGAGCCGTGCGTGTACCTGCAGGTTGATGACAGGACGCATGTGAGCTTTCCGCCGCGTAGGCTCGACGGGACGCGTGCGAGCTGTCCGCCGCACAGGCTTGACAGAATGCGTGAGAGCTATCTGCCGTGCATGCTCGACGGGACGCATGAGAGTCTACTGCGCATGCACATCAGGAAGCGATACTTTGACCTCCACCCTCCCCCCCCCCCCCCCCCCCGCGCGCTCGCCTCGCTCCCAACTTCTGAATTAATGGCGTCCTACCCGCTGTTTATCATGTGGTTAATGCGTCTGGACGAAGGGACTAGTTTGCTTGTGATCACTGTTTTGTTCGTGCCTAGTCGAGAACTTTGACGGTTCGTCTGTTTTCGACTCGTACACAAGTACAAACGAACGAAATAATATAACAACAAATTAGCACCGGCAAAGATAATAATTTTTTTACATATGCATGATAATAAAAAATGCCACATATGGCAACTCCCCAAAGACACAGGGGCAAAAGAAGAAGGAAGACAAAGAAAACAATCTGGTCTGCTGCTATCTAATTCTTCATGGATTGCTGGGCGTGGAGTTCCTCAATCTCCTTCTACATTGCCTCCACGACCTCCATCTCCTGTCGCCTCTCATCCGACATCTTCCGCATTGCGGCCATGGCGCGGGCTCTTTGCTCGAGAGCGTCGATAGCCTGCGTCGCGTACGCATGAAGTTCCTTCACACGCTCCATGGATTCCTTCACCAGCCCCTCCCGCTCGATGTGGAGCTTCGCCAAGTCTTCCAAAAGTTCCTCGACGATTTCTTTCAGCCTCCCCTCCGAGGCACTTTTCTTCTCGAGCAGTTTCTTCCAGGCGTCGTTCTCCTCCATAAGTTTCTCCACGAGGCCAGTCGCCCTGTCAACCGAGGCATCGCTCTTCTCCATCAGCTTCACCAGGTCATCGATCATGGCGTCCTTCCTATCGAGCTCAGCGCGCATGTCGTCGCTGGCTGAGGAATCAAAAACTACCAAATCGTCCAGTTCGCCTCCGAGGCGAATGCGCTTGTGACTTTGAGAGCCGTCGCCTCTCCGCGAAAGATCCGCCTGGGCGTCCACGGCGCCACCGGACATCTCTTTTGTAGCCAAAGCGGTGTGGCTGGAGCTCTCTAGCACTTCCGCGGCGCGGCGACGGGACCTCTCGGTTGCTTCTGCGGCTTTGGTCTTTCTTCCCTGGTTATATCTCGACCCAGAACCCCCCCCCCCTACCGGCCATGGCAGACGGAATGAAGGACTAACAAAGAAAGGCTTGCTTTTTTGGTGACGGGGGTGAAGAATGTGCGGTAATTTTCGAGTACGAGTTTGTGTTTTTATATCCTACTACAGTAAACAGCTTCTAAGTGAGAACACATTTAGGTTTGGTAGGTCTGAACTGATTTGTGAAAAAAAATGCACGTGGTAATTTGGAATGTGAAAGGAAACAAGCTCAATATTTATTGATGGTTTTAGTTCCCAAGCACGGAACACTTTATGCTTTTTAGAAACTGTTTGGGAACGGGCTCATCGAGCAGACGCGTGGCCCTGCCTCTATGAGAGGTGGGCCCTGCCTGTGCTATGGGTGCAGGTTTGATTAGACGGGACGCGTGCGAGGAGTCCGCCGCGCAGGCTCAAAGGGATGCGTGCGAGCAGTCCGCTGCGTAGGCGCAGCTGGCTCACCAGGAATCAAGCCCTTAGACCTCGGACTTCCACCCACAGCCCTATTCTCTCCCAAGTTCTCCATTAGTGCTACACCTTCTCCTCCGGTCTTATCTATTTGGGCTGCCGCCGCGGATCGCCTCCTTTTTCAATGGACGACGAGGCGGCCAACAAGCGGGGGCGGGTGGAGGCTGAACCACATGAGCCTCCGGTGAGCGTGGACTTCATCAGCAGCATCCCCGATGAGATGTTGGTAACCATCATGTCCCTCCTCCCCATCAAATCTGCCGTGCAGACCACCATCCTCTCCAGGCAGTGGCGCCCCCTATGGCACTCCAACCCCATTGACCTCGTCGATGACGACGAGCTTTGCAGTGGGGATCGCAAACGCTTGGACGCATTGTCCCACATCCTCGCCACGCACACTGCGCCCGTCAGACGCCTTGCCATCGGCACTTTCCGTTCAAACTACAAGGCCGAACCCAAGTTTCACAACTGGTTCTTATCCGCCGCCCTAGATCAGCTCGAGGAGCTCAACTTTGTTGCTGGACATGGGCGCTCGCTGCCTCCGTCCGTCCTCCGCCTCGCGCCCACGCTGCGCCGTGCTACGTTCATGCGGTGCCATTTCCCTAAGATTAATGTCGCACACGCTCTTCATCTTCCTAAACTGAAGCACCTCGAGCTCATTGGCGTCAGCATCTCGAAGTCGGATTTGGAGCGCCTGCTCGGCGGCTGTACAATGCTCGAGTACCTTCGTCTTCATATGATGTTTGGGTTCAGTAGCCTCCACATCACTACGACGAATCTCCGTACGATTTATGTGCATGGTTGGTGCTGCAACACGCTATCACTTGGGGAGTTTCATGATATGGTCATTGAGAATGCGCCTTTCTTAGAGAGATTGTTTGTACTTGATAAAGAAGGTCGAACAAGAATCAGGGTCATTGGCGCACCAAAATTGATAGTGTTGGGGTATTCGTGTGCTGAATTCTCTGAACTTGTTACAGCTGGATCCATACCCTTTCAGGTACAACAATCTTCTTCTCATTCTTATTATTGTACATCACATTTTATCTAGTTTTTGTTGATCTATGTTCGGTTGTCATTCAGAAAATGATTCCCACAAGCCTCGCATTGTCTCTACGCACAGTGAAGATCTTGGTACTACAATCTACCGGCCCCAATCTGGATGAAGTTGTTAAGTTCCTTATGTGCTTTTCGTGCACGGAGAAGCTATACGTCGAGGTGATGTTCCTTTCCTGTTAATTCTTAACCACAACGGAGTTCAATTTGTTCCTACTTTTACCCATGCTTACAATGAATTGTGTAGTATACATTTTTTTTGAGATGTTAATCATGGACGATCGAAGATGGCATGTCAATCTATTAGTGTATTTTATAAATCATGCAAATCAAAGAGGCCCGAAGTGTTCAATACTGCATCTAAGCACTGATATGTTGTCTTCGTTTGTAGATACAAGCAGGAGTTGGAGTTGAAAAGGTGGCGCAATATAACAATCCCATCGAATGCCTTGAATTTCCTCTCACGGAAATTACTTTGAACGAGTACCGAGGCACCAATCCAGAGATTCAATTTGCCAGTTTCTTTGTTCAGAAAGCAAGGGTGCTCAAGGTAATGAGGTTTGTACTATATTTAGTGCGCCACAATGGATGGTTTACTGACCAGCGGAGGCATCTACAGCGGAATGGAAAAGAATCTGTAGAAGCTAATTTTCACTTTGGAAGTTCATATGACAGATTATGCAGAAGTGATTCTATCGAGCCGATATATGACTTCTCGGCGGATGATCCCTTCGCAGAAATATTTCATCCCATGGATCCTGAAGATTGGATTTAATTTCTAATGTCAGTTTTTACCTTGTAATCTTTGAATTTGGGCCTCGTTATGCTGGAATTTGAACCTTGTAATATTGCTGGTATTTGTGATACAATATTTGAAATTGCATTGTGTTCTTTTTTGTTTATGCAATCATGTTCTTATAAGTACATATGTTGTTGTTCTGTAGGCGCAGCATTGATGTTGTGCAGACCGAGCAAATCACAGTACACACGGACTAAACTACGAAACCCGTCGGTGATGATTTCATCAATAGCTGACAGTTGTATACCAGCAAACGTTTCCCCACAACACACACAGGTTATTAGCACCAATCGTCTGTGTTATATCTGGTGTTCGCACACGATTCTCATTACTCATCTGTTTGATGTATATCGCACACATCTTGTTATGCCAAATCGTGTGTGTTCTGCTGTATCAGCCCACATAGTTTATCCGAGTGAACTGTATGTCGTACTTCGCACACGTATGTAGTTTTGGTAAACGTTTCTGTTATCTTCTCTAATCACAAATGGTTCATAAGAACAAACTGTCTGCCGTAGATCGCACATGCAACTACTTTCTGAATCGTATTTGATGGATCCACCTTCGCACATAGTTCGTGTCATTAGCGACGGAGCTTGCACTATACCGTTTGTGATTCATGCATCACACACAGTTTCGTCGAAGGGTCTCTGATTGATGTGTCGTGTTTGGACCATTCTGTAGTAGTGATACCTTATGTTAACTTCACCTATTTGACGGACCTTACGGTTGAGTCATACATACATTCTTAACTTATTCAACACAAGAGCATGTTACAATAATAACACGAATGTCATAACAACTCACTAAGGAAACTCTATTGAGTTCCATACATCATTAGAGCTCACTATCACACAAACCTCTAAGATGATTATTCACACTATTATCAATCACTTGGAAATTATTAAGTCTCAACACTAAGTGTTGCAATAGGTATTTCCTCTCAACTTACCTGATGCATATGAACAAAGATCTAATGGAGATATCCTTAAGTTTCATGTTCATATGCTCCAGGTTCTGTGATGATCACTTTATTAAAAAGATGGAAAAGATATACAAAATCTTGATAATAATCATTTCAATTCTAAACCACAACACCGTTGGGCTGAAGATGGAAAAGAACTTTAACGAATTGTGACAAATGATTATAAACGACGTTAGTTAGAAATATAACCACGAGCCACATGATACTGACAAGCTTACCACTTAAGTGAAGTGTGAGAGATGATTATAAAAGTCGTTGGTCACATATATAATCAACATGTTACATCATGATGGTCATAAGAGTAGCAAGCTTGCCACTTTAGCATTCATGTGTGATTCATAATGCTCATTGGTACGTCTCCAACGTATCTACTTTTCCTACCACTTTAGCTCTTGTTTTGGATTCCAATTTGCATGATTTGAATGAAACTAACCCGGACTGACGTTATTTTCAGCAGAACTACCATGGTGTTGTTTTTTGTGCAGAAATAAAAGTTCTCGGAATGGAACGAAATTTTTTGGAAAATTATTTTGGAATATATGAGAAATTTTGGAGCCATAAGCCACCAGAGAGGGGGCCCAGGGTGGCCACCCTCCACCAGGGCGCGCCAGACCCCCCTAGCGCGGCCTAGTGAAGCGTGCCCACCTCATGGGCCCTCCTACCCTAATTCCAGCGATATAAATGCCTAAATTTAGAGAGAAAAATTAGAGAGAAAGTTTCATCGCGTTTTACGATACGGAGCCGCTGCCACCTCCTGTTCTTCATCGGGAGGCCAGATCTGGAGTCCGTTTGGGGCTCCGGAGAGGGGAATCTTCGGTCTTCGTCATCACCAACCCTTCTCCATCGCCAATTTCATGATGCTCCCCACCGGGAGTGAGTAATTCCTTCGTAGGCTTGCTGGTTGGTGAGGAGTTGGATGAGATTCATCATGTAATCGAGTTAGTTTTGTTAGGGCTTGATCCCTAGTATCCACTATGTTCAAAGATTGATGTTGCTATGACTTTGCCATGCTTAATGCTTGTCACTAGGGCCCGAGTGCCATGATTTCAGATCTAAACCATTTATGTTATCATCATTATATCTATGTTCTTGATACGATCTTGCCTAGTCATATGCACCTATTACGTGTTATGATCCATCAACCCCGGGGTGACAGAAATCGGGATACTTCACGGTGATGACCGTAGTTTGAGGAGTTCATGTATTCACTAAGTGTTAATGCTTTGTTCCGGTTCTCTATTAAAAAGAGGCCTTAATATCCCTTAGTTTCCTTATGGACCCCACTGCCACGGGAGGGTAGGACAAAAGACGTCATGCAAGTTCTTTTCCATAAGCACGTATGACTATATACGGAATACACACTACAGGGATCAGCCACTTTGCCATCTGCCATGGCAGACGGCAAAGGGTAGGCCTGCGGACGGCAAACTCCTTTGTCGTCTGCCAGCAGACGGCCCCACGTCCGGCACAGAAAGCTACGGTAAAAGGGCTCTTTGACATCTGCTTTTGGGCAGCGGACGACAAAGATGTTTGCCATCAGCCATGTAGGCCATGCAGACGGGAAAGCGTGTGGACGGCACAGGCACCAGGTTAGCCCCATTAGGTGGCTAACGGCAGCCTTTGCCGTCTGCCCGCAGACGACAAAGGGAGCAGCTCCTTTGCCGTCTGCCATAGACGGCAAAGAGGCAGGCCTTGCCAGCCGGACAGATGCAGTCTTTGTCGTTTGCCCACAGACGGCAAAGGGAGCAGCTCCTTTGCCATCTGCCAGCAGACGGCAAAGAGACCAAATGGTGTAGACCTGGGGCTCCTAGGTTGCACAGGATGCTACCACGTGCCCCCTTTGCCGTCTGTGGCAGACGGCAAAGTGACTATATTGCCTATTTTTATTCTGTTTTTGATATATCCAAGCATTTTCACAAACAAATGTATGATATATATATATATATATATATATATATATATATATATATATATATTTCACAGAAACTATATCCATGCCATATGGATATGATCATCCAACAAACATATCAAATCAAAAGTGCAAGTTTCACCATATTACAATAGTTTCGTCCATACATACATAGTTTCATCCATAGGTAGCAAGTTTCACATAAGTTCATCGATACAAAATCAAAACAAAAAGTAAACACGAGCACTCCATCAATGCAAATTGCCGTGAAGTGAATCAAATCTGCAAAATTGGAAATAAGAAAGTTAGAAGAAGAATACTAGAAGAAGTAGAAGAAGAAGAAGATCTAGAAGAAGAAGAAGAAGAAGAAGAAGATCTAGAAGAAGAAGAAGCGTTTTTCTTCTCTTTCTCTTTCTCCTCTTGTTTTTCTTCTTCTTATTGCTTATTTGTGTCATTTTAGAGCTAACCTATGTAATTATGCCATTTTTGACCTAACTAAGCTTATTGTGTTATTTTGCAAGAAAATAAGCTAAGTATATGGCATTTATGAGGTTACCAAGGTTATATGCCATTTTTGAGTTAACTAAGCTTATTATCTCATTGTGGAGGAAACAAAGCTAAGTATAGACCATTTTAGAGCTAACCTAGGTAAAATAGGTCATTCTGGAGCTAAGTAAGCTTATTTTCTCATTTTGTAGGAAACAAAGCTAAGTATAGGTCATTTTAGAGCTAACTTAGGTAAAATAGGTCATTTTGGATGTATGTGATGTCTACTACACAACCTTCTTCTTGTAGACTCGTGTTGGGCCTCCAAGCGCAGAGTTTTGTAGGACAGTAGCAAATTTCCCTCAAGTGGATGACCTAAGGTTTATCAATCCGTGGGAGGCGTAGGATGAAGATGGTCTCTCTCAAACAACCCTGCAACCAAATAACAAAGAGTCTCTTGTGTCCCCAACACACCCAATACAATGGTAAATTGTATAGGTGCACTAGTTCGGCGAAGAGATGGTGATACAAGTGCAATATGGATGGTAAATATAGGTTTTTGTAATCTGAAAATATAAAAACAGCAAGGTAGCAAGTAACAAAAGTGAGCAAAAACGGTATTGCAATGCTTGAAAACAAGGCCTAGGGTTCATACTTTCACTAGTGCAAGTTCTCTCAACAATACTAACATAGTTGAATCATATGTAAATCCCTCACGTGCGACAAAGAGTTCACTCCAAAGTCACAAATAGCGGAGAACAAGCGAAGAAATTATTGTAGGGTACGAAACCGCCTCAAAGTTATCTTTTCCGATCAATCTTATGAGCTATCCCTATAAGTGTCACGAACAGCCCTAGAGTTCGTACTAAAATAACACCTTAAGATACACATCAACCAAAACCCTAATGTCACCTAGATACTCCAATGTCACCACAAGTATCCATGGGCTTCATCATACGATATGCATCACATAATTTCAGATTCATCATGTTCAATCCAACACAAAGAACTTCAAAGAGTGCCCCAAAGTTTCTACCAGAGAGTCAAGACGAAAACATGTGTCAACCCTTATGCATAGATTCCCATGGTCACGGAACCCGCAAGTTGATCACCAAAACATACATCAAGTGGATCAATAGAACATCCCATTGTCACCACAGATATCCCATCGCAAGACATACATCAAGTGTTCTCAAATCCTTAAAGATTCAATCCGATAAGAAAACTTCAAAGGGAATACTCAATTCATCACAAGAAGATAGAGGGGGGTAACTCCATATGATTCATCTATATTAATAAAGCTCGCGGTACATCAAGATCATGTCATCTCAAGAACACGAGAGAGAGAGAGATCAAACACATAGCTACTGGTACATACCCTCGGCCCCGAGGGTGAACTACTCCCTCCTCGTCATGGAGACCGCCGAGATGATGAAGATGGCCTCCGGTGATGGTTTCCCCCTCCGACAGGGTGCCGGAACAGGCTCCCGATTGGTTTTTCGTGGCTCTGGAGGCTTGCGGCGGCGGAACTCCCGATCTAGGTTTATTTTTGGAGGTTTCTGTATTTATAGGAATTTATGGCGGTGGAAACAAGTCATGGGGGGCCACGAGGGAGTCACAAGCCAGGGGGGCGCGCCCTTGGGGGGGGGCTGTGGCTTGTGATCTCCTCGTGGCTCTTCTGGCCCAACTCCGATGCCCCGTGGGTCTCTTCTGGTCCATAAAAAAATCAACGTAAATTTTTATTCCGTTTGTACTCCGTTTGATATTCCTTTTCTGTAAAACTCAAAAACAAGGAAAAAAACATAAACTGGCACTGGGCTCTAGGTTAATAGGTTAGTCCCAAAAAATAATATAAAGTTGTAGTAAAATGATTGTAAAACATCCAAGAATGATAATATAACAACATGGAACAAGCAAAAATTATAGATACGTTGGAGACATATCAGCATCCCCAAGCTTAATTCCTGCTCGTCCTCGAGTAGGTAAATGATAAAAACAGAACTTTTTATGTGGAATGCTGCCTAACATGTTCATCATATTCTTTTCTTCTATGTATAGCATGGACATTTGCACTTGTAAATGATTCAAAGCAATAGTCTAGTTTTAACATAATGACTTCAATACTCAAGCATGTCAACAAGCAACCATGTCTTTCAAAATATCAACACTAAAGAAAGTTATCCCTAGCCCATCATGTTCAATCATTGATCCATTCATGAAACACACTCAAATATTATCTATGCCCAATGCTCAAGTACGATCATAGTGCCCCCTAGTTGGTGCTTATAAGAGAAGATGGAGACTCAAAACAAAAATAAAAATTGCATAAAGTAAGTAGATAGGCCCTTCGCAGAGGGAAGTAGGGATTTGTAGAGGTGCCAGAGCTCAAGGTTTAAATTGAGAGAGAAAAATATTTTGAGTGGCATGCTTTTCCTGTCAACGAAAACGACGAAGTAGCTTACAATATTTTCCATGCTAGATACATTATAGGCGGTTCCCAAACAGAATAGTAAAGTTTTTACTCCCCCTCCACCAATCAATCACACTCCATGGCGAGCCGAATCCACGGGTACCGTCCATACCAACAACATTCCTGGGGGGAGTTTTGTTTCATTATATTTTGATTTGATTTTTGAGCATGGGACTGGGCATCCCGAATACCAGCCACTTTCTCGTGAATGATAGTGAATCAACACATATCGTGAGAATAACACACCTAGCATGGAAAAATATTGGATACTCCCCACCGTTTCATGAGCGGTACGGGCACACAAAAGAGAAAATTTATTTTGAAATTTTAGAGATGGCACATACAAATTTGCTTGGAACGACATGGAAATACCGCATATAGGTAGCTATGGTGGAATCATAAGGCAAAACTTGGTTTAAGGATTTTGGATGCACAAGTAGTATTTCTACTTAGTACAAATGAAGGCTAGCAAATAGATTGGGAAGCAACCAAACAAAGAAACGAAAAATCACATAAGTGAGCATTGAGTCATAACTAACACCGAATAATGCACCACAAGTAGGATGTAACTTCATTGCATAACTATTGACTTTCGTGCATGCATAGGGAATCACAAACCTTAACACCAATATTTCTACTAAGCATAATTACTCACTAACATGACTCACATATTACTATCATCATGTTTCAAAACTATTACAGGGAATCAAGTTTAATTTGTCCAATGATCTTCATGAAAGTTTTTATTATATCCTCCTTGGATATCTATCACTTTGGGACTAGTTTCCTATATTGCCATTTCTTTTTGGCAGGCTCAAACAAATTTAAATGAAGCACATGAGCATAAAGATTTCATCCCTCAAAAAGGTATAAGTGAAGCATGAGAGGAAATGACAAGCTACTCACAAAAGATATAAGTGAAGATCAATGAGTAGTCAAACAATTAAGTACCTATGTGAGGACTCTCTCTCTCTCAATAAATATTTTCAGATCTGAGTAATTTATTAAACAGCAAGCAAAAGAAAAAATAGCACTCCAAGAATAGCACGCATCATGTGAACGAATAAAAATTTAGGCTCAACATAGGCTAACCGATAATTGTTGATGAAGAGAGGTGGGATGCGTAGCATCCCCAAGCTTAGATGCTTGAGACTTCTTGAAATATTTACTTGGGGTGCCTTGGGCATCCCCAAGCTTGAGCTTTTGTATCTCATTCAATCCTCTCATATCCCGGTTTCACCTATTCTCAAAAACTTCATCCACACAAAACTTGAAAAGAACTCGTGAGATAGGTTAGTACACATAATAATAAATCAACTCTTTATGTACTGTCAAGACAAGTTGCATAATAATTTTCAAACATTATGTACTGTATACTATCATTTTCACAATTTATATCTATCAATATAGGCTATGGAAACTATAGGATAAGTAGATAACAAAACTATGACAGCAATCTGTCCAAACAGAACAGTCTGTAGCAATCTATTAAACCAATGTACTTCTGTAACTCAAACAATTATGAAAATTTAGGAAATGCTATAAAATTTATATTAAATCACTGTGTAAAAATTTCAGAAACTTTTCATGTTCCAGTAAAATATGAAAATTCAAACACTACAGCCAAAGTTTCTGTTTTTACACAGCACTCATCAAACATGCAATGCAAGCATCCTAAAGGCAATTCTTGGAACTTTTTATTGAAAAACAAGATTATAAATAACACCTAACAGAAAGTAACAAAATATAATGATGATCCAAGCAAATCACATATTGTGTGACGAATAAAAATATAGCTCCAAGTAAGATATACCGATAGTGTTGAAGACGAAAGAGGGGATGCCTTCCGGGGCATCCCCAAGCTTAGGTGCTTGAGTCTTCCTTGGATATTACCTTGGGGGTGCCTTGGGCATCCCCAAGCTTAGGTTCTTGTCACTCCTTATTCTCCTCATATCGGTGTCTCACCCAAAACTTGAAAACTTCAATCACATAAAACTTAACGGAACTTCGTGAGATGGGTTAGTATAATAAATAAAGATCATTCACTTAGGTACTGTCAAGACAAGATTCATAATTGTTCTCACATAATACCTACTGTATTCTATCATTCCCATAATTTATACCATTAAATATAAGCTATGGAAACACTAAAACAAGCAAACTATGCATGCAAAACAGAATCTGTCAAAAACAGAACAGTCTGTGAAGATCTGTAGCGTAACCATACTTCCCTGTCTCTACAAATTATGAAAAATTAGGAAAATCTAGGAAATTTGTATATTAATCATGTGTAAAAAATTCAGATCAAAAGCACGTTCCAATGAATTTACAAAATTCCTGGACTGAGAGCAAAAGTTTCTGTTTTTGCACAGAATCAAGTCAACTATCATCCACACTATCCCAAAGGCTTTACTTGGCACTTTATTGAAACAAAAGCCATAAAACATGATTAATACAGTAGCTTAATCATGTGGACACACACAAACAGAAAGGAAAAGTGTTGGGTTGTCTCCCAACAAGCGCTTTTCTTTAATGCCTTTTAGCTACGCATGATGATTTCAATGATGCTCACATAGGGATAATAATTATAACATGCAAAAGAGCATCATGAATCTCATGGCAAGCACATTTAAGTCTAACCCACTTCCTATGCATAGGGATTTTGCGAGCAAACAATTTGTGGGAGCAAGAATCAACTAGCATAGGAGAGCAAAACAAGCATAACTTCAAAACTTTGAACACATAGAGAGGAAACTTGATATTATTGCAATTCCTACAAGCATATATTCCTCCCTCATAATAATTTTCAGTAGCATCATGAAGGAATTTCACAATATAACCAGCACATAAAGCATTATATTCATGATCCACAAGCATAGAAAATTTGTCACTCTCCACATAAGCAAATTTATTCTCATCAATAGTAGTGGGAGCAAACTCAACAAAATAACTATCATGTGAAGCATAATCCAATTGAAAATTAAAATCATGATGACAAGTTTCATGGTTATCATTATTATTTATAGCATACATGTCATCACAATAATAATCATAAATAGGAGGCATGCTTTCATCATAATAAATTTGCTCATCAAAACTTGGGGGACTAAACATATCATCTTCATCAAACATAGCATCCCCAAGCTTGTAGCTTTGCATATCATTAGCATCATGAATATTCAAGGAATTCATACTAACAATATTTCTATCATGCTCATCACTCAAAGATTTAGTGCCAAACATTTTAATAACTTCTTCATCTAACACTTGAGCACAATTTTCCTTTCCATCATTTTCACGAAAGACATTAAAAAGATGAAGCATATGAGGCAACCTCAATTCCATATTTTTTTGTAGTTTTCTTTTATAGACTAAACTAGTGATAAAACAAGAAACTAAAAGATTTAATTTCAAGATCTAAAGATATACCTTCAAGCACTCACCTCCCCGGCAACAGTGCCAGAAAAGAGCTTCGTTGACGGGATGTGAGTGCCGCTTACCTAGCCTCCCCGGCAACGGCGCCAGAAAAGAGCTTGATGTCTACTACACAACCTTCTTCTTGTAGACTCGTGTTGGGCCTCCAAGCGCAGAGTTTTGTAGGACAGTAGCAAATTTCCCTCAAGTGGATGACCTAAGGTTTATCAATCCGTGGGAGGCATAGGATGAAGATGGTCTCTCTCAAACAACCCTGCAACCAAATAACAAAGAGTCTCTTGTGTCCCCAACACACCCAATACAATGGTAAATTGTATAGGTGCACTAGTTCGGCGAAGAGATGGTGATACAAGTGCAATATGGATGGTAAATATAGGTTTTTGTAATCTGAAAATATAAAAACAGCAAGGTAGAAAGTAACAAAAGTGAGCAAAAACGGTATTGCAATGCTTGAAAACAAGGCCTAGGGTTCATACTTTCACTAGTGCAAGTTCTCTCAACAATACTAACATAGTTGAATCATATGTAAACCCCTCACGTGCGACAAAGAGTTCACTCCAAAGTCACAAATAGCGGAGAACAAACGAAGAAATTATTGTAGGGTACGAAACCACCTCAAAGTTATCTTTTCCGATCAATCTTATGAGCTATCCCTATAAGTGTCACGAACAGCCCTAGAGTTCGTACTAAAATAACACCTTAAGATACACATCAACCAAAACCCTAATGTCACCTAGATACTCCAATGAAACCACAAGTATCCATGGGCTTGATCATACGATATGCATCACATAATTTCAGATTCATCATGTTCAATCGAACACAAAGAACTTCAAAGAGTGCCCCAAAGTTTCTACCGGAGAGTCAAGACGAAAACATGTGCCAACCCTTATGCATAGATTCCCATGGTCACGGAACCCGCAAGTTGATCACCAAAACATACATCAAGTGGATCAATAGAACATCCCATTGTCACCACAGATATCCCATCGCAAGACATACATCAAGTGTTCTCAAATCCTTAAAGATTCAATCCGATAAGAAAACTTCAAAGGGAATACTCAATTCATCACAAGAAGATAGAGGGGGGTAACTCCATATGATTCATCTATATTAATAAAGCTCGCGGTACATCAAGATCATGTCATCTCAAGAACACGAGAGAGAGAGAGATCAAACACATAGCTACTGGTACATACCCTCAGCCCCGAGGGTGAACTACTCCCTCCTCGTCATGGAGACCGCCGGGATGATGAAGATGGCCTCCGGTGATGGTTTCCCCCTCCGACAGGGTGCCGGAACGGGCTCCCGATTGGTTTTTCGTGGCTCTGGAGGCTTGCGGTGGCGGAACTCCCGATCTAGGTTTATTTTTGGAGGTTTCTGTATTTATAGGAATTTATGGCGGTAGAAACTGGTCCTGGGGGGCCACGAGGGAGTCACAAGCCAGGGGGCGCGCTATAGGGGGGGCGCGCCCCTGTGGCTTGTGATCTCCTCATGGCTCTTCTGGCCCAACTCTGATGCCCCGTGGGTCTCTTCTGGTCCATAAAAAAATCACCGTAAAATTTTATTCCGTTTGGACTCCATTTGATATTCCTTTTCTGTAAAACTCAAAAACAAGGAAAAAACAGAAATTGGCACTGGGCTCTAGGTTAATAGGTTAGTCCCAAAAATAATACAAAGTTGTAGTAAAATGATTGTAAAACATCCAAGAATGATAATATAACAGCATGGAACAAGCAAAAATTATAGATACGTTGGAGACGTATCAGTATGTAAGCTTATTATGTCATTTTGGAGGAAACAAAGCTAAGTATAGGTCATTTATGAGCTAACCAAGGTAAACTAGATCATTTTGGGGCTAAGTAAGATTATTATGTCCCTTTGGAGGAAAATAAGCTAAGTATAGGTCATTTATGAGCTAACCAAGGTAAACTTGGTCATTTTGGAGCTAAGTAAGATTATTATGTCCCTTTGGAGGAAAATAAGCTAAGCATATGACATTTATGAGCTAACCATGGTTATTATGCCATTTTTTACCTAAGTAAGCTAATTATGTCATAAATGAGCTAAATAAGCTAAGTATAGGTCATTATGCATTTGTTAAGCAAAACACTAGAGAAAACTTACCGTCCTCGTCATTACGGAGGTGAAGCACCAGGGTTGCTCGGGCCGGTGTCACCTGGAGAAGGATGCCCTGGAGAAGGGTCGTGCGATGCGGCTTGGGAGTTATGCCGCACCAAAGATCATTTGCAAAGTCTCGTTAGCATGATGACACTGAAATGTTAAGACTAGTAACTAATGACCATTCAAATGAAACTCACCGTTCCCGCCATGGTAATGACTGGCATCAACGGAGGGGTCTGGCCGGTCTTCTTGCACATAGACTGCACATTTGGTTTTGACAAGTCAGTCATATTGGTTATTAATGAAACGAACTTGTAGTGCATGATTTGGCTAATATGAAGAAGAAACTTACCACGATCAGCTCGTACATGGTCCGGTGAGACGCATCGTTCTGTGCCCTCTCCTCCTCCAACAATCTAGCCGTCCTCTCCTCCAACTCCCTCTCCTTCTCCGCCGCCTGCCGGTCCCTACCCTCCAGAAGCGCCCGGGTTGCCTCTCTCTCTCTTTCTGAATAGCAGCCTACAACACAACTCCTCGTTAGCATTGTAATCATCTTTGTTTGCACACACAACGTAATGGAGGAAATATATCTGATTCTGTATAACTAACCTCGATGGCGAGCTTGACTGGCCATGGATGAGGCCTTATCTCAGGACAAGAGCTCGTTTGGCGTGCCTTGATCTCCCCGAGAGTGCTACGACAACGTATAAGTCCATCTCCAATGGCTATCGAGCCATGGGGCCTCCCGCCGCCAGCTATCATCACCAGCTCTGGATCAATAGGATGCAGGCTCGGGTTAAAGCCCTCCCCATTAAACGCGTTCCCCACATCTTTGTACCTCACGAGCTTGTGGTGGGAGGATATGTTGGTGAAGTTCTCGGGATGATCGAGGTCAGACTCAGAGAATGCCTTCGCCTTCTTGTACGAGGCAGTATGGGCCATGGCATAGAGGTCGTACACCTCTGGCACCTCCGTGTTATAGTGATGCACCTAAAAGAGAGAGAGAGAGAGAGAGAGAGAGAGAGAGAGAGAGAGAGAAACCAAGTATTAGTAAAGGGCTCAAGCTAGCATCAGAATGAATTGCATGAATCACGAAGCAAACCACATACCCAGTTCTGCCCGAACTGATATAAGTTGGCGCTGCCTTGATGGTGTGGCACACCAGCCATTTTGGCACGCCGGTCCTTGGCGTTGTTGTGGACGGCTAGACATTGCTCTGAGCACCACTCATCCACCAACGCCTCCCAACAATCCATCTTATCTGCACACCATCTCGGCGGCACCTAAGTGAGTAAAGAAAAATTTGAGCGCTATGCCTACAAATCAAATCAAGGACACTAAGTACAAGGCCTTAAGAAAAGGTAATTACCTTCATGTACTGCTCCTTCTCCAGAAACTTTCCGCGGCATGTAGACTTTTCCTTCTTAACTTTCCGCGAGGCGTAGTAGTCTCGAACAGCCTGCGGTCGAGCCTCGTGCCGTAAGTTCTGTAGTAGGCGCCTGCACTCGGCATCGATAACCTTTGCCGCGGCCTCCTCGTATACCTCCTCACACATGTAGAAGGTCTGCAATCAAACGAGACAACACTGATTAGTACAATAAATATTGTTGATTTTTAATTGTGTAAAGGAGAAATTACCCAAAACTGTCTGCTCACCATCTCGGCCCTCATGTGGCACAAGACACCGTCGATCCTCTCCTCCGGCGGGGCCGGGGCAGCCAAGTAGTGCTCCCAGGTCAATCCTAGCTCTCGAACCTGGCCCTCACCGGGCAACGTGAAAACCCCCGGAAAGTTTTGCCGGCAAATCACACCAAGGACGGAGTTGGGCCTGCGGGCATCCTTGGCGTGAATCCAACCCCTGTAGTATGACAAAGCCAATGCATTAGATATTTGAGGAAACGTGAAAGCAAAAGGTTAAAAAAGAGTAAATACACCTACTTCTCCCCATTAGGCCTAATCAACCACCTCTGCTCGCGGGTCACCGGCACGGGCGGGAGCCGTGTACTACCACGCTGGTAGACGGTGGCCCCCTCAACCACCTCGTCCTCGCTATCAGAAAACCCATGCCCACCACCATCAGCATGGCCACTCGGCTCCGGCCAGCTATCCCATTGGGTCTGCTGGGACGTACCCTAATCCCTGCTCTGCTCCGGAGTCTCGTGGGACGAAGCCTGTGGGACAGGAGTCTCGTGGGACGAAGGCTCGTCTACCCGAGGCTCGTGGATCGGAGTCCGCGTAGCCTCCTCCTCAGACGAGTCCACCCTAGCAGTCCTGTGCTCGGGTGAATCAGCTGGGGGTGGTGGCGAGGAAGGCGTAGCAGCCTGCCTACCTCTCCCACCATGGCCATTGTACCTCTACTACCTCTCTTCTTCCCCCGACCTCCTCTCCCGGTGGGCAACGACGCCGACGAAGAAGCGCCCGTCTCTGTCTGCATACAGTCGAGCAACGCTCTCCGGAGATGCTGGGGTGGAATGGAAGTAACCCTCCCATCACGCGCAAACGAAGAAGGAGCCGCGGAACGCTCTGGACCCGCGCCCACCATCTTTCAATACCTGCCATGACAAAGAGTAAACGAAATTAGTACAACATAAAAAAATTGAATACCGACATGAATAATAAAAATTGAATACCGACATGTGTATAATTTATGTGTATCATCATCATGTATATAATAAAAATTGAATACCTAACATGAACTAATAATAATCTTGATCATTTATATATGCTCCGGGATCAATAAATGCATCATCATCATCACTATCATCAATAAATGCATCATCATCACTATCGGGAACAACATGTGGAAGGCCTCCTTTATGTAATCGGTCAAGCATTGACAGGTCATCTGCAGTAGTAACCTCTTCTTGTTCCGGATCTTCTTGTTCCGGCTCAGGGGTGAAGTCGGATTCACAGTCGCTGTCTACTTCAATGTTCTGGGGTGAAGTAGAGCGGTTCTTGAAACGTTTTGTGGAAAGATGTGTTTCTTCGAAGAATTCTCCTTCATATGTGTCTGCGTTAATGTGAGGTTCATAATCCTCTTCATTGAGGGGAGGTGGTCTAAAATGTGGCGGCACTTCATAAACGACATCCCAACCATTCAGATTTGGATCAGTTTGGCAGGCCCACGGTAGATAGAAAACTTGGGTCGCATGTTGAGCCGTAATATAGACATCGGGAACATCTAAATGGGTGCTTTGTTTGATTTCGATTAGCCCTATATGTTCATGAGTCCTTCTAGTCTCCTTCGGCTGGAACCAATAGCATTTGAAGACTACGACGTTCGGTGGGTTTTCACCATAAAATAGAAGTTCATAAATTGCTTCAACTCTTCCATAATACTCGGTACCTCCTTCGCCGATAGCAGAGACACAACAATTTGTAGACTTTCGGTCGGCCATACATAGCTCTTTTCCAAAGTTACGAAAGCGATACCCGTTGATGTCGTATTTGTCAAATGAACGGACCTTATAGTCAAAACCATTAGTGACTTGTCTCAGTTCGGCGTCCATAGACTCTGAATTAGCCTACAAGTTTAATACGAAGGGATTGTTGCATTAGTCGCAAATTAGATGAAGAAATGAAATGGTCTAATGGAAATTACCGTTTGTTTGAACCAAGAGATGAAACCGGGATAGCCGCCTCCATGCTTTGCCAGAAGCTCATACTCTTCGATGGATTCCCTTTGGATCACCGCTCCGTCCGAGAATTTGGTCACGTATCGACTGTATCAAATATCCGTGAATAAGAGCAGTTCAAAGGAATTAGAAGTTGAGAAACAATGTACCGAGAACTTACTCAATGTACAGCCGCACTTCTGTTAGGTTGTTGAAGATATACAACGAAATGGTCCGCCATTCTTTGACATCCAACGCTATTGCTTTCGAAGCACCGGCTGGTGCGAGCTTCCCTTTGAATAGGCTGAGGTTGGATCGACCTTTTTTAGGGTCGCCATCATTATACCGAGGCTTCGGGTTATGCAAATGATGATTTTTGGCTTTGTAGTGTGATGTCACGAAGTTTGCCACCTCCTCAGTAATGAATGCCTCGGCCATTGATGCTTCAATTCTATGTTTATTTTTACATTTTGCTCGAAGAGTCTTCTGCATCCTCTTAGTTGCGAAGCACCAACGATTTTCCACGCCCCCCCCAATCTTGCCTCGGTCGGGAGATGCAAAATCAAATGCTGCATTGGATTAAAGAAGCCCGGTGGAAAGATCTTCTCTAACTTGCAGATCAACTCCGGCGCCAACTCTTACATTTCATCTAGCACGCCAAGCGATAGTTCTTTTGCACAAAGAGAACGGAAGAAATAGCTCAGCTCTGCCAGTACTAGCCATTCATCCTCAGGGATAAAGCCACGCGACATCACCGGCATTACCCACTCAAGCCATATGTGCCAATCATGACTCTTGAGACCAAATATTTTCAATTTGTCAAGACTCGCTCCCCTCTTTAGATTCGTTGCATACCCATCGGGGAACATCAACTACATTTTCACCCACAAGATCATTTCCCTCATAGCTGGCCTTCCAAGATTGAACCATGCCTTTGGCTTCATCCAGTTCTGCTTTCCTTTCGGTTGTCGCATGTTTTGTAACGGTCTATCACATAGAGCCTCCTGATCAACTCTAGCCATAGGATTATCCTTTGACTTCCCCTCTATGCCGAACAATGTACCAAAAAGGGCCTCGGCAATATTCTTTTCAGTGTGCATGACGTCGATGTTGTGTGGGCAAAGGAGGTCTTTGAAGTAAGTCAGATCCCATAAGCATGTCTTTTGAGTCCAGGCGTGTTGCGAATTATACCCTTTGAAATACCCTGGACGCTCTGGATCAGACTCGAGAGCGTTTAACTGATCCAGGGTCTGTTGGCCTGTCAACGCAGGTGGTGCAGAGTTTTTGACAACTCTACCTTTGATGAAATTCTTCGTGACTTTTCTGAACTTATGGCAAGGATCCAGGAACTGTCTATGCAAGTCGAAGCAAGAAAACTTGCGACCCGCCTGCAGCCAACGGAACTGAAGAGTTGCCTTGCATGTGGGGCACGGGAACCTTCCATGCACACACCAGCCAACGAATAGCGCATACGCCGGCAAGTCATGCATCGAGTACATGTACCACACATGCATCATGAAGTTTTGTTTTGTAGCGGCGTCATGTGTCTTGATCCCATTATCCCAAGCTTCTTGCAATTCATCCTTAAGCGGTTGCATGTACACATTCATATTCTTCCCCGGATAGTTGGGCCCTGGAATTATCAACGTCAGGAAAATGTTCTTTCTTTGCATAATCTGTCCGGGGGAGATTGAGTGGAATGACAAATACAGGCCAACAACTGTATTGGGTTGCCGTCATACCAAACACATTGAACCCATCCGTGTTGATGGCGACTCGAGGATGCCTTGGATCTGCCGGTTTATCCTTATGTAATGCATCGAAGTGCTTCCACGCAAAAACGTCTGATGTGTGTACCAACATCTGATTCCCATCTGCATCTAGTTTGGTTCTTTTGCCCAATTTGTGCCATGTCATCTGCTTGGCCGTCTCTTCGACCATAAAAAGACGTTGAAGTCTTGGTACGATTGGCATATACCAAAGAACATTAACGGGGATTTTGGTCTGAATCTTCTCACCCATAACATTGTCTACCACAATATACCTGGAAGACTTGCAAATGGGACAATAGTTCAAGTCCGCATACTCAAGCCTAAATAAGGCACATCCATTCTCACAGGCATCTATCTTCTCATAGGGCATCTTAAGTACACGGAGGATTTTCTTCGACTGGTACAGGTTTGCAGGCATTACGTGGCCTTTGGGTAGAAAGCGTCCAAATATTGTCATCATCGCGTCGTAGCATTCTCTTCCCAGGTTGAATTGAGCCTTCAGAGTCATTACTTGCACAATGGCATCCAGCTGACAAAGCTCGGTGTGCTCGTGGAGAGGATGTTTTGAAGACTCCAACATTTCATAGAAGGCCTTTGCAGATTCCTCCATCTCATCCTCTGAATCTCGAGCATCATCAAAGTCTTGCACCATGTCTTTGATCCCGGTACCATGCTCGTCGGTGTGACGACGAACCACCTCAGCTCTAGCACGTTGGGCAGACTCACCATGAAAAGTCCAAACCGTATAATCATGCGTAAAACCCCACTTCTGCAGGTGTTTACCCATTTCACCCTCTGTCCTATTTTTAAAGTTGTCGCGCCAGACACAGGGGCACCAGGTTCTTTCCTGGCCATTTGCAAATGCAGCTCTCATAAACCCCTTGGTTTTTGTAAACCATTCATTGGTCATGTCTTTCTGACTAGTGTGACCGGTGTACATCCACACACGATCACTCATCTTGCCTAGCTACTGGACACACAAGAAATATATATATATAATTCAGCATATATATTCATCAGTTAATCAAGTTTGTCAGTTTTATTACGTCCATGCAACCTACACGCTAATAGGTAAAGATAGGTCCTAATCCCACCCGAGTATGTGTAGATTGGGTTTGTTTTCCCATGGTCTGCTCCGGATCCGACGCAGAATTTCGGCAGCACCTCCCCGCTATTCTTCTGATACACGTCTTGGCAATAAACAGAGAGGGTGTGTACCAGGAGAACAATAGGGAGGCACTGGCGAAATTATGCATCGGATCCAGAGCAGAGCATATGGGAAAATGAACCCAATCTACACATACTCGGGCTGTCCATGGATAACATTGGACAATTCGAAAGGATCGCGGTTATAAATATGCAAAGACATGCATATTTATAGATGTCACCCTTTCAAACGGGAGACGCGTAATGGTCACGCATACTGATGATTGAAGACATCTATAGCTAGCAAGTTTCATTGGCACGAAGACCGTAATAGAGAAAATTAAGGGGGGAGGAGGAGAAGTCATTTGTGCTCACCCACGAACGCAGGGGCGGAGCTCGTCCAACGCATAGGGAGGTCGTCGAACAACTGCACATTGAAATCCACCCGATCAACACAAATATGATGTTTTTATAACAAAATTGGAAAATATATGACCTAACTCATAATTTACAAAACTATGACCCCGTCGGCCTCTGGAAGGCCGAAGAGCACCTTTTTGGTCAACAGGAGGCAGAAGAGGTGTCGGGGGTCGGGGGTCAGTGGCGTCGGGAGTGAGTGGCGTCGGGGGTCAGTGGCGTCGGGGGTCGGGGGTCAGTGGCGGCGGGAGTCAGTGGCGTCGGGGGTCAGTGGCGTCGGGGGTCGGGGGTCAGTGGCGTCGAGGGTCGGGGGTTAGTGGCTTTTTCTTCCTCTTCTTCTTTTTTTCCTCTTCATCCTTTTCTTCTTCCTCCTCTTCTTCCTTTTCTTCCTTTTCTTCTTCTTCTTTTCTTCTTCTTCTTCTTCTTCTTCTTCTTCTTCTCTTCTCTTCTTCTTCTTCTTCTTTTCCTTTTTCCTCTTCTTCTTCTCCTCCTCTCCTCTTTTTTCTTCTTCTTCTTCTTCTTCTTCATTCTTCTCCTCCTCCTCCTCTTCTTCTTCTTCTTCTCCTTCTCCTTCTTCTTTTCCTTCTTCTTCTTTTCCTTCTTCTTCTTTTCCTTCTTCTTCTTCTTATTCTTTTCTTCTTTTCCTTTTTCCTTTTTCATTTTTTCCTTCTTTTTTTCTTCTAACCTAACTATCTAACCTAACTAACTAACCTAATTAACCTAACTAATTTAACAGAAAAAAACAAAAAACAAAAAACAAAAAAATGGGGCGGACGGCGGGGGCGGCGCGGGCGGCGTGGGTGGCTGGGCGCCGGGGCGGCGGGTGGCGAGGACAATGGGGCGCCGGGACGGCGGGGACAACGGGCGCGGTGGGGCGGCAGCGCGACGGAGGGGGGAGCGCAACGGGGGCTGTGGGGCGGCGGCAAGGACGTCGACGGGGGCGGCCGCGAGAGGGAGAGGGAGAGAGGCCGGGGGCGCGAGGAGAGGAGGAGCGGGGCGATGGCTGGGGTGGGGAGTGGGGAGACGGCGCGGGGCGGCGGCGACGGCGGAGGCGGCGGCGAGAGGGAGAGGGAGAGAGAGATGAGCGCGGGAGGTGGGAGAGAGATGAGCGAATGGTGGGGCGTGGGGCAACCGTTAAGGATGCCCTCTTTGCCGACGGCAAAGAGGGTCGTCCGTTAGGTGCCCCCCTCCCATCTTTGTCGGCTGCCTTGGCCTTCTTTGTCGTCTACTAGCGGACGACAAAGAGGTAGCAGATGGCAAAGAGATGACCTAGCCAACGCCGTGCTCCAGTGGGGCCCACCATCCTCTTTGTCATCTGTCGTTGGCCTCTTTGTCGTCAGCTAGCAGACGGCAAAGAAAGGACTGACGACATAGTTGAATTATGCCATGAGTCATTTCTTTGTCGTCTGCTTTCCCAAAGCTGACGGCAAAGCCAGACTTTGCCGTCAGCTGGCACACGGCAAAGAGGCAGCAGATGGCAAATTACCAGATTCCAGTAGTGACATGCCTACATTACATTGACAAACTGGAGCTAGTTCTGTGTCGCCCTAGGTTATGACTGTTATATGATGAATATCATCCAACGAATACACCGATCCAGTGCCTACGAGCTTTCCACTTATTGTTCTTGCTAAGTTACTACTACTTATGTTACTATTGCACTTGCTACAAAATCACTACTACTACTGTTACCACTACTGTTACTGTTACTACTACTATCAAACTATCATATTACTGTGCTACTGATCACTTTGCTGCAGATATTTATCTCCACGTGTGGTTGAATTGACAACTCAACTGCTAATACTCTCAAATATTCTTTGGCTCCCCTTGTGTTGAATCTATAAATTTGGGTTAAATACTCTACCCTCGAAAACTGTTGCGATCCCCTATACTTGTGGGTTATCAAGACCATTTTCTGGCGTCGTTGTCAGGGAGCATAGCTATATTTGTTGAGTCACTTGGGGTTTATATCAATTGATCACTACGAATAATCTGAAGGATACTAAAACCAATATTTTTCCCTCTACTACGAGGGGAGGTAAGGAACTGCCATCTAGCTCTGCACTTGATTCACCTTCTGTTATGAGTAAGTTTGCAACACCACCACATGATATTAATCCTGATTTGATGATGCTACTTCTACTATGAATGATGCTTATGATGATACTAGTACCATGCTTGATGATAATGTGCCACTAGGTGAATTTCTTGATGAACAAATTGCTAGAGCTAGAGAGGATGAAATTATTGAAACTGATGAAACTGCTGAAACTGATGAGATCTTCGAAATTGATGATTATGAAACACCTATTAGGCCTAGCTCTCCTAGATTTGAAATGCCTAAGATACCTGAAGGCTATGCTTTGGATGGAGAAATAGCTAGAGAGATTCTTTCTTGTAAGGATAGAGATGATCTTAAGAAACTACTATGCAAGTATAAGGAAAAGACTTTGAATGCTAAAATGAAATGTGATCCTAAGTTTGCTACTTCACCTATCTTTGTTACCGATAAGGATTATGAATTCTCTGTCAACCTAGAGTTAATTACTTTGGTTGAATCCGATCCTTTTCATGGCTATGAAACTGAAACTGTAGTAGCAACCTTACTAAGCTGAATGATATAGCCACCCTATTTGCTCATGATGAGAAGATTCGCTACTACTATATTCTCAAATTATTTCCGTTCTAATTAAAGGGTGATGCTAAGATATGGTACAATACTCTTACTCTTGGTTGTGTGCGTAGTCCCCAGGATATGATTTACTACTTCTCTGAAAAATATTTTCCTGCTCATAAGAAACAAGCTGCCTTACTGGAAATATTTAACTTTGTGCAAATTGAAGAAGAGAGTCTCCCACAAGCTTGGGGGAGGCTTCTCCAATTGCTTAATGCTTTGCCTAATCATCCTCTTAAGAAAAATGAAATACTTGATATCTTCTATAATGGACTAACTAATGCTTCTAGGGACTTCCTAGATAGTTGTGCTGGTTGTGTTTTCAGGGAACGAACTGTTGAACAAGCTGAGGAACTATTGAATAATATATTGAAGAACTATGATGTTTGGATTCTGCCTGAACCACCAATTGAACCCACTCCAAAGAAGAGGGGTATCTTATTTCTCAGTCCTGAAGATATGCAAGAGGCAAAGAAATGTATGAAGGAAAAAGGTATTAAAGCTGAGGATGTTAAGAATTTACAACCTATTGAAGAAATTCATGGACTCAACACACCACCACCTCCACAGGTGGTAGAGGTAAATTATTTATTAAAGTTTGATGAAGGTGATATCCCTTACAATAAACATCCTAGTCGATGCTTATATGAGTTTGATAACTACATTATGAAACAAGAGCACTTCAATGCAAATGTTTTGAAACACTTGAAATATAATTCTGATATGATTGCCCGCTTGAGTGACTTGTTATTTAGAATCAGTAATGATGTTAGAGGTGTAGGAAAACTTGTCTCCATGGTTCAAACTCAGTTAGAACAAGTTGCTAAATCTCAAAAAGAATTGCTTGCTGAAATGAATAATAATAAGAATGATCATGCTATTAGAGTAGTGACTAGAGGAGGTAGAATGACCCAAGAACCTCTTTATCCTGAAGGTCATCCTAAAAGAATTGAACAAGAATCTCAAGGAATTAATGCTGATACACCTAGTCCTTCTAAGAAGAAAAAGAAAAAGAAAAATGATAGGACTTTGCATGCTTCTAGTGAACCTGAGATAGAAAAACCTCCTGATGATACTAATGATGTTTCTATTTCTGATGTTGAAACTCAATCTGGTAATGAACATCCACCTAGTTATAATGATAATGATAGTGATGTTCCTGAGGATACCCAATCTAGTAATGATAAAGAACCAGATAATGATGTAGAAATAGAACCTGCTGCTGATCTTGATAACCCACAACCTAAAAATAAACGATATGATAAAAAAGACTTTGTGGCTAGAAAACATGGTAAAGAAACCCATGCCCTTTCCACCTAAACCATCTAAGAAAAAGGATGATGAGGAATTTGAAAGCTTTGCTGAAATGATTAGGCCAGTCTTTTTGCGTACCCGCTTAACTGATATCTTAAAGATGCCTCCTTATGCTAAGTACATGAAAGACATCATCACTAATAAAAGAAAGATACCTGAAGTTGAAATCTCCACCATGCTTGCTAATTATTCTTTTAAGGATGGAGTGCCTAAGAAACTTGCAGATCCTGGAATACCAACTATACCTTGCTCCATTAAAAGAAATTATGTCAAAACTGCTTTATGTGACTTGGGAGCTGGTGTTAGTGTTATGCCTTTCTCTTTATATAAAAGACTTTATTTGAATAAACTCACACCTACTGAAATATCATTGCAAATGGCTGACAAATCAACGGCCATACCTATCAGTATTTGTGAGGATGTGCCTGTTGTTGTTGCAAATGTTACTATCTTAACGGACTTTGTTATTCTTGAGATGCCCGAGGATGACAACATGTCGATTATCCTTGGTAGACCCTTTTTGAATACTGCAGGGGCTGTTATTGATTGCAATAAAAGCAAGGTCCTTTTTCATATCAATGGTAATGAGCATACGGTGCACTTTCCAAAGAAACAATTCCAAGTGAATGGTGTGAATGTTACTGAAAATTTCTCGACACTCATTATTGGAAGCTTTCAATTACCTCTACCTACTATCAAAAAGAAATATGATATTATTATGGTTGGGGATATACCTATCCCCATTGACGTAACCTAGTGTTATATGAAAGTTGTTCGGTTTCATGCTAATTGAAAGTGGTTGTTAGTAAGACTTGATCAACCTTATTAATGAATCATTTTCGAGAGGTATGAAGTTGATGAATTTAGTAGACACAACTCTCTGTATCCACTTTTCTTGTTTTCTGTTTTTCCTAGTTAAATAAAATAAAATGCCATGTTTATCCTGGTTTCTGTTTTTCCCGTGCAATAAAAAATGACCCAAGAATAAAAGTTCTCAGAATGTCCTGAAAATTTAACATGAATTTTTTCTGATTATTTATGAATTACTGGAACAAATAACACCAGAGGGGGGTGCACCTGGTGGCCACCCTCCACCAGGGCGCGCCAGACCCCCCTGGCGTGGCCTAGTAGAGGGTGGGCCCTAGGTGGGTCCCCCCACTTATCCCTTTAGCCCATGACATCTCTTACCTCTAGAAAAAATTCACCATTGCTCTCTCCCTCGTGTTCTTGCTCAAGAACCTGTGGATTTCGATCTCTTTGCTCGAAGCTCTATTTCCGAAACTATTTTAGGGGATTGCTTCTTGGTATGTAACTCCCTCATTGCTCCAATTAGTTTTTGATTTAGTGGTTTTTTTAGAATAATTAGGTACTCTTGGTGCTGTTGTAGATGAGCTTGCATGTTGAATTCTTAGAGTTCTAAGTAGTTTGAATGCTTGATATGGCCTCTATGCATCCCTAGGAGTAGTTACTATCAATCTTATTTCGTTTTGTTAACAAAATTTTGTGTCACAAAAAACTTTCAGAAATTGTTCGCAAACAAAATGCAATTCTTCACGAGTTCTTTGAGGAGGAGATCCTCAGGGGCATCATCAAGTGAAAATTCCATACGACAATCTTATGTTGAGCCTAGTGCAAGCTCGATTCGGGATGCTGAAACCAAATCATGCCTTTGGCCATGTAATACCTTCATGGAAGGTGCAGGTATTAAGAAAGAATTTGAACAGTATGTTCGCAATGCCGATCTGGTTCCCTTCATCGAAGATAAGTGCACTCAACACCTCACTCTCACGGAGACATTTACTAAGAAATTCAAATACTTCCCTCGAGAGTCTAGAGTTTCATTTAGTCTTTATAATAATGCTTTCACCATGCCCTTAGAAGCATTTTGCGATGCGTGTAAAATTCCGTATTGGGGTTCGCTAGACGAACCAACAAAACCTGAGTATGAGCCATTATTGAGAAATCTTTGTTGCGGTGAAATTAGAGGGATGACACAAGGCAGAATAAAAAGCATCCATTTTCCGTCTAGTCAGTACCTTGCACTCTTTAATGGCAAATGCATCGTAGGCAAGCAGGATTGTAGCACGCTTTGTGCCCATGATTTGAGTCTTATATACACTGCTTTAACTAGAATTAAAGACTACAACTTAGGAGCAATTGTTGCTCGGAGACTGACTCTCAATGCTTCTAACGGTAATTTCTATGGAGGGATTTATGCCTCTCGCCTCGCTACGAGGTTGGGAGTGTCCCCTTGGCCTAATGATCCTATCTTACCTAACCAGTACTTAGACTTTGATGCCATGAAACACCATCGATTCCTCACAGGCACAGTTAATAACTATACTTACAACTTGAGGTTTGATAACGGTCCCATTGTGCCTATTGTACTGCCTGCTCCTGCTCTATTTGATTTTAACAGCAAGGGAAGATACTGCGTCCTTTAGAGCGAGACCCGCGCGTACAATGCAGAGGTTGAAGCTACCAGGAGGGCTGAGGTGGTTGCACCAAGAGCCTCTGTAGGCTATTACTCAGACCATTATCCGGGGCACGGATGGTGATTACCAAGCTAGGCCAAAAGCCTAGGCTTGGGGGAGTACGTCTTTCCACCGACATTACGTTCATATTCACACATTTCATTCCAGTTGTCGGTGTTCACACTTTTTCATTGTATTATCCATGTTAGATTTATTTCCTCGTTTTCTTCTTGTGTGTTTGAAAAACTTTGAGAAAATCCAAAAATACTTCTTGCTTCTTTTCGGTTTTTCTTTTCAGTTTAGTTAGTTGTAGTATTAAAAGAAAACCCAAAAAGATTTCTCTTTTCTTATTTTGCTTGTTGGGAGCTCTCCTGTGTAAATAGTTTTCCTCGTTTTTGTTTTTCCTTCTCTTATTTGCTTTCTTCAAGAAAAACTAAAAACTCCAAAATATTTTAGTGTGTTTCTCTGAAATTCTTTTTCTTTTATCTAGTCATACCAAGGAGAAGACCACCATGAAATTTTGAGTGGTTCTCATATGCATTATTCTTGATCTAACAAAGAGCCCATATTACCTTGTCTTCTCCTCTTGAATAAAATGCTTGCACATTCCAGCTTAGTCCATGGCACTCTTACACTATTATTATTTCCTTATCATTCGTTGGTGCAAGTGAAAGGCAATAATGACGATATTTGATGAATTGGGTGTGGTAGAGAAAAGCGGGTATGAACTCAACTTGTTCTTGTTTTTGTAAATATGTTTAACCTAGTATCCATGATTCAGCATATTATGATTGAACATGTTTGCAATGACAATTAGAGATTATAGTGGTTCATGCCATGCTCAAGTAGCTAGGAGTGGATAATGATTTATCTTAGATGTCAACATGCATTAAAATAGTTGTGATGTAGTATGATGATATGGTATCCTCCTCTGAATGTTTCAAGTGGCTTGACTTGGCACATTTTCACACATGTAGTTGAATCAAAACCAACATAGCCTTCATGATATTTATGTTCATGGTGTCCATATCCTACTCATGATAGCATTCAATGTTTATTATTCGTAATGCATGTTTATGACCATATTCGCTCTCTAGCTGACCGCTTCTCAATCTATTTGCTAGCCTTCACCTGTACTAAGTGGGAATTCTGCTTGTGCATCAAAAATCCTCAAACCAAAGTTATTCCAGATGAGTCCACCATATCTACCTATATATGTATTACCCTGCCGTTCCAAGTAAATTTGCATGTGCCACCTCTAAAATTTAAAATGAACATCTGTTTTGTGTGACTGGACCGCTCATGGAATCGATGGTGTTTTTGGATAGAAATAGATATAGAAGATTGCTAAAATGAAAAGTAAAACAAAAGTAAAAAGATTGCAGCAAAGTAATTTTGGTATTTTTGGTTTATAGATCTGAAAATATAATATGGAAAATAGACCCGAGGGCCATAGATTTCACTAGAGGCTTCTCTCATGAAGGAAATAATACGGTGGGTGAACAAATTACTATCGAGCAATTGATAGAAAAGCGAATAATTATGAAGATATCCAAGGCAATGATTATGCATATAGGCATCACATCTGTGTCAAGTAGACCGAAATGATTCTGCATCTACTACTATTACTCCACACATCGACCGACTCCTGCCTTCATCTAGAGTATTAGGTTCATGAAGAACAGAGTAACGCATTCGGTAAGATGACATGATGTAGATGGATAAACTCAATGTGGGGACCCCGACTCATAAGTCGTGATCACCGAATGCACGTGTACAGTGATCCCAGAGATCAATGCTCACTGAACACACAGAAGCTGAATAACAAGAGTCTTACATCCACATTTAGCGTCTTACACAAATAAAGACCATGAAGGTCTAGTCTTACATAGATAGGGCCACAAGGGCCAAACACTTAAACATAACAAGCAGCAGAAATCTTGATCGAAAGCATGAACCCATGCCATCTGCCTTAAACCTACAGGCATTCTGACTGGGAAGCGTCCTAGTTCGCATGTTCGTCACCAACGAACTCTTCGCCATATTCCTGCTCTTCCATGCCTGCCAATTAAATAACCAGTGGCAAGCCAATGAGTACTTTGAATGTACTCGCAAGCAACCCAAGTTGTGGAACAAGGTATAACAATGCATGATATAGCACTAAGTAGGTAAGTTTTGCAGAAAGCTGATTTTTAAATGCAATGACATGATCAAGTAACTTGAGTAAGCATGCATCAACTGTTAACAGGTACTTATGTGAACAAGTCTCAGTTATCATTATAAGAAGGGGTTGAACATCTCATGTTCATCATCATGCCAAGTCATCGGACTTAGCTCAAGTGTCACCTTTATCATCAACACACACACACACACACACACACACACACACACACACACACACACACACACACACACACACACACACACTGGTTTAGAAACCATGGACGTAGCACAAGAGCGGTCATCCAACTGTCCTTGACCGTGGACATGGCTATTCGAATAGTTTTACACTCTGCAGAGGTTGCACACTTTACCCACAAGACTCGGGAAACTTCCGTGTCATGCCACGACTCGCAGTATTGTCCATACCCGAGGTAAGTACCCGAACATTGCCTTTCCCCTAGCGATACTAAACAAAGAGTCCACTCGTTGGTGCCATCCCTCATGATATACATCACACGTATCATCCATGAGGGCACGCAACAGTGTGCCTGGTGCCTGTGAAGACAGCGCATGATCGTCCATTCCGGTACGACCCCGTATCGAGAGTGACCACTTCACTCCCGCCACTAGTAATGCGGGCTCTATGCTAGTACCCACCAAGGTAATCAACAAAGCCCCGTCCCATAAGGGGTATCGTGGTTGTACATGTAAGGTTGGAGTAACGGTTGCAACTTACACCAATCCGTTTTCGAAAACCACACACACTCACTTGCTTCGGTACACCACTTCTTTATCAAGTGGCTACCTAGCTCATCATCATCTCCCTCGGGCATTAGTGACACCCAACGGGGTTTTCGAAAAGTCTTTGAAATCATTTTGTTTCCATCACCATGCATATTCCATCCCACTTTGCGTAGCAACTACTTAGCATCCTAACTACTCCCACCCGCATAACCCTCATAAGGAGGTAGGGTCATGCACGATGCAAGTATCAACAAGAAAGTATCGGAGGCATCCCACCAAAGTGGTCACCACATCATCATGATCAATAAAATGAAATAAAATGCAATAAAAGGGTTTCATAGTCATGGTCAAAGGGCTGCTTGCCTGGCTCAACAAAGTCTTTGGGGTCTTCAAAGTCTTCGGGTCCAACTCCCTCGTCAACAGCGCAATCTATCGTCGCGATAAATAACGGTAAAAAAAATAAGCATCACACAAAAACAGAGCACAATCTTTACTTCTAAAATGTTGCCCCACTCTGCTAAATACTACAAACTATTCTAAAAACATCTATCTATAGTTTTGTTGTGAGAAACATTTTTTAAACTATTTAAACAAAGGCTAACAATATTAAAAACTAGGTTTTAATTAAAATCATTAAATAAAACATTCACACAAAAATGCACAAGTGGCACTGTTAAATTCTACATAATATTCTAAGATTTACGGTGGAAAAATATTTCGCATTGGATTTTTATTTAATCCAGTGGAATTTTTGGAAAACCTACTGAAAAAGAAAAAGAAAAAGGCCTCGATGCCTTGGGCCAAATGCCCAGCCGTACCAGGCCCAACCGGCCAGGCCGGCCGAGCTGAGCTGCGGGCGCGCGCGCGCGGCCAGGCTTGAACTTGACGCGCGGGCCCCAGCGTCAGCGAGAGCGAGGGAGAGGGAGGGAGGTGTGGGGATGACAGGGGGGTCCCACCTGTCATCTCCCACCTCCGGACAGGGGGCGGCGATGCTCACCGGCGACGGTGTGGGGCACGGCGTCGGCAGGCGAGTGCGGGAATGGGCTCGGGGTTGAGTCGCCGATCTCCTGGAGGTGGAGGGAAGCACCGGAGAGCAAGGGGTCGCCGGCGACGAGGTAGCCGCGACGAAGGGATTCGGGAGGAGATCGCCGGGGCCGCCCCGTGCAGCAAAATGGACGGGGAAGAGGGGGAAATGACTCAGTGGAGTGAGGGAGGAGCAACCGAAGAAGAATGAGGGTTGGAGGGGCTTCCTACCGCGTGAATTCCGGTGACCCGATGCAGCGGAGCTCCGGGTCGATCTCGAGCTCGGGTGGCTCTGAGGAGGAGTGGTGGAGCAGGGGGGCGATTGAGGAGTGAGGGAAGCCAGCAGAGGGGAGAGAGAGACCCGGGAGGGGCCATTTATAGGGGCGCGGCAGTCCACAGCTCGGTGGTGCGCCGGCAAGGTCGTGGCCGAGGCCAGAGGCCATGGGAGAGAGAGTGGGTGTGCCTGGGGTGTTCCTGGGAGGGGTCTAGGTGCTAGGAAGGCAAGAGAGAGAGGGGGGAGTGCGCGCGTGTGGAGCTGCGGGTTGACCGAGCCGGGCGGCGTCGGGCACGCGCGAGGGAGGCCGCCGGAGAGATAAGGAGGAGGGGGCGACAGCTTGGAGGGACGCGAACGTCGAGGGCATCTTGAGGGACACAAGGGGGAGGCCCAAGGTTGTCGGGAGCAGCCATTGGGCGGCGGCTACAGTGCGGGAGCGCACTGTAGCGCGCTCTGGAGTGCCCGTTTGGCATGCCATGGCATGCCAACGGCGTCTTGTGCGCGGCCACTAGTGTCTAGGGGGTCTAGGGGGATCTAGGCTAGGGGACACTGGCATTGGATGCCCTGGGAGGTTGATAGAATAAGAGGGGAGGGGAGAGAGAGGGAGATTCCTGCTGTCCAGGGGGTAAAAATGGAGTTTTACTCCACCTAACCATGGACCTGAGGTTTGAAATTTTTACTAGGGGTGAGCAGCAATGCTAGTAAGCTGTGGTAAAAAATTCAAGTGAAGGAGAATAGCAGAAGGGGGTCAAACAAGGCTTTTTACAGCATAAGCAAAAGTGTTTGATGATGGTTTGGTAAGCAAATCGGGTTTGCTTGCCATGAGATTTAACAGGATGAAAATATAGGTAGAAATAGAGAGGATCACCAAGTTTGAGGAGTTTTGAAGAGAGTCCACAATGTAACTTTGTGAAACCCTAGAAATCAATAGAATCAGATTTCTGTAGATCTAAGCATGCATTTCACTTCCCACAAATCCACCACTTGGTGTGGTATCATTATTTGGGGTTTAGCACATGCCCACAAAGTTTGGGGTCAAGGGAAGGAACTTCATAATGTAAAGTTGTTCAAATTTGGCTCTGGACAGGAATGGTTTTGGAATATTTTGATGAATCAAATCAATTGGGATTGAGATGAAACTTTGCAAGATCATCACATATTACATTTGTGACTTGATGGAATTTTCTTGGAATTTATTGAGAATATTTCTTATAGAAATATTTCAAAAGCTTGATTTGGACAAAAAGGGTTTTGAGGGGTTTTGCCCATGTTTTTGAACATGACCATGTGTTGAAACTCATATATATGGAAAATATATGTCCACTGAGTTTCCCTAAATTTTGTCAAATATTTTGAAAGCATTTAAATAATTTTTCCCTATGAAAAAACATTTCTGGCTTAAAAAAAGCCTTTAAATGAAATAGCAAAATAATCTTTAAAATTAATATTAGGTGGTTTTGGGAAGTCATATATATAGTAGGTTCCAAATAAAGTCTTTGGGGAAAAAGGAACCACCCAATTTGAGGACTTGTAGTACAAACCTCAATTCAGGGGCTTTTGAAAACCTAATTTGAATAAATCCTTTTTGGCCAAAATAATATTTGATAAAAATAGTTTTGGGTACTATTCACATGGCATGATCATTGGGCAAGAAGTTTGGATCTAGGAAGATGAATATGGAGAGGAGTAGAACCTAAGAGTGCCATACACAAACAAGCAAACAAGCAACAGTTCAAACAAGCATGAGCACTCAAAAGTTTTAATTGGTTCCAAATTTTGTAAATCCAAGCATAGCAAGGTGATACAAACACAGGGTGTGACAGACCTACCCCCCTTACAAGAATCTCGTCCCCGAGATTCCTAGGCTAAGCGCTAAAAAGATAAGGGAACTCAGATCTAAGATAGTCTTCACGCTCCCAGGTTGCTTCAGCTTCAGTGTGGTTGCTCCATTGGACCTGGAAGTACTTGATGGTGCGGCTTCGGGTGCAATGTTTAGCTTCCTCCAAAATGCGAACTGGCCTCTCACGATAAGTGAGGTCTGGCTGAAGGTCGATGGCTTGATGGTTGATGTCCTTGTAGAGGTCGGGGCGGTTGGGAACTTGAAGACACTTTCGGAGCTGTGACACGTGGAACACGTTGTGCACGTCTGATAGCTCGGAAGGTAGTTCTAGCTGGTAAGCAACTTCTCCTCGTCTGTCGGTGATCTTGAAGGGGCCGATGTATCTTGGTGCAAGCTTCCCCTTGACGTGAAAACGCTTGGTTCCTTTGAGAGGCGTGACTCGGAGATAAACATGGTCTCCAACACGGAAGCTCATGTCCCGACGGTGGGAATTAGCGTAGCTCTTCTGTCGGGTCTTGGCAGTCTCGAGATGCTCTCGGACGAGTTGAACTTGCTCTTCTGCTTCGCGGAGGATGTCTGGTCCAAAGACTAGTCCTTCTCCGGTTTCTGACCAGTTGAGGGGAGTACGGCACTTGCGTCCATACAACACCTCAAATGGTGCCATCTGAAGACTCGACTGATAGCTGTTGTTGTAGGAGAACTCGGCGAATGGTAGGCAATCTTCCCACTTGGCTCCATATGCCAAAACACAAGCACGGAGCATATCTTCAAGTATCTGATTTACTCGCTCTGTCTGCCCACCGGTCTGGGGGTGAAAAGCAGTGCTGAAGGAAAGCTTGGTTCCCAAGGCTTCTTGGAACCTATTCCTGAACTTTGAGGTGAACTGGGTGCCTCGGTCCGATACAATCTCCTTAGGAACTCCATGGAGGCTCACGATCCGGATGATGTAGAGGTTGGCCAGTTGGTTCCCATTGTAGGTCGTCTTGACGGGAATGAAGTGGGCTACCTTGGTCAGGTGATCGACAATGACCCAGATGGAATCATGTCCTTTGCTTGACCTTGGTAATCCGGTGATGAAGTCCATCCCGATTTTGTCCCACTTCCATTCAGGCACTTTGAGAGGTTGCAACAATCCAGCGGGTCACTGATGCTCAGCTTTGACTCTCTGGCATATGTCACATTTAGCAACAAATGTGCCTATTTCCCGTTTCATGCCATGCCACCAGAATCTTGCCTAGAGGTCTTGGTACATCTTGGTCCATCCAGGATGGATGGAATACGGAGTGTCATGAGCTTCTTGCAAGATCAAGTTCTTGAGCTCTTCTTTGTTGGGTACGCAGATGCGATTCCCGAACCATACAACTCCTTGCTCATCCACTGAGAATCCTGGGGCCTTTCCTGCCTTGGCCTTCCTCTTGATGCCTTCAATGCTCTCGTGTCCCTTCTGAGCTTCCTTAATATCATCCATCAAGGTAGGCTTTACTTCGAGGCTGCCTAGGAATCCAGGTGCAACTAGTTCCAAGCCGAAGCTTTCAAGCTCTTCATACAGGGCGGGTAGCCTTTCCTTAATCATAGCATTCAAGGAACAAGCCTTTCTGCTTAAGGCATCAGCTACCACGTTAGCCTTTCCAGGGTGGTATTGAACACTGAGGTCATAGTCCTTGATCAACTCCAACCATCTTCGCTGCCTCATGTTCAATTCTCTTTGGGTGAAAATATACTTCAAACTCTTGTGGTCTGTGTATATCTCACATCGCTTCCCTAGAAGGTAATGTCGCCATGTCTTCAAGGCATGAACTACGGCTGCCAACTCAAGATCATGAGTAGCGTAGTTCTCTTCATGAGGACGTAGCTGTCTGGATAGATATGCTACGACTCTGCCTTCTTGCATCAGAACACCTCCAAGCCCGGTTCTCGATGCATCACAATATATCACAAACTCCTTGTGAATATCGGGGGTGGCCAAAACTGGGGCTATGGTCAATCTCTTCTTGAGCTCTTGGAAGCTTTCTTCACACTTCTCCGTCCATTCGAACTTCTTGTCCTTCTTCAAAAGCTGAGTCATGGGTCGGGCAATGCTCGAAAATCCTTCAATGAACTTGTGGTAATATCCCGCGAGTCCGAGGAAGCTCTTGACTTCCTTCACATTAGTTGGGGATTGCCATTCAGTCACGGCTTCAATCTTGGCAGGATCCACTGACAATCCTTCTGTAGTCAACACATGACCCAAGAATCCAACTTCATGCAGCCAGAATTCACACTTGTTAAATTTTGCATAAAGCTGGTGCTCTCGAAGCTTGTCTAGGACCAATCTCAAGTGTTGCTCATGCTCTTCTTCAGACTTGGAGAAGACAAGTATGTCATCAATGAAGACGACAACAAACTTGTCCAAGTACTCCATGAAGACTTTGTTCATGAGGTACATGAAGTAGGCAGGGGCATTGGTCAATCCAAATGACATGACCGTGTACTCATATAGGCCATACCGGGTTACAAACGCCGTCTTCGGAATGTCTTGGGGCTATGGTAGTACCCTGACCTGAGGTCGATCTTGGAAAACACCTTCGCTCCATTTAGCTGATCGAACAGGTCTTCAATCTTAGGGAGTGGGTACTTGTTCTTTATTGTGACTTCATTGAGAGAACGGTAATCGGCACAGAGTCGGATAGGTCCGTCCCTCTTTGACACAAACAGAACAGGTGATCCCCTAGGAGAGGCACTAGGGCGAATTAATCCTTTTCTGAGCTGCTCTGCCAGTTGCTTCTTCAATTCCGCCAACTCTTCGGATCCCATCCTATAGGGCTTCTTATAGATGGGTCCTGCTTCGGGCATTAGCTCAATGATGAACTCAATGTCGCAGTCAGGAGGCATTCCGGGCAGCTCATCAGGAAATACATCCAGGTATTCACATACTACTAACACTTGATCCAACTCAATTCCTGATAGACAGTTAACCTGAGGGGCTTGAGTGGAGGCACAGCTGGGGACATACTTGACTTCCACTCCTTGGCTATTGGTTATGGTGACGGTCCTCTTGGCACAGTCCAAGTAGCCTTGGTTCTTGATTAACCAGTCCATGCCTAGGATAACATCCAAGCCTTCTGACTTCAGGATGATAAGGTCTCCTAGGAAGTCTACCCCGTTGATGTTAATCTCAACTCCTTTACAACCTATCCCGGACTTCATAACTGATCCCGGGGTTTGTATCAACATACGACTACCCAGGGGTGTAGGCTTCATGCCACTCTCTAGCGCAAACTATTGAGTGAAAAAAGAATGTGAAGCTCCACAATCAAATAGTACAGTTGCTGGGGTTGAGTTGACGAGGAACGTACCCAGTATGACGTCCGGGTCTTCCTGGGCTTCCTCAGCGGTGACGTGATTCACACGACCTTTGCCATTGTTGGGCTGGTTGCGGGGAGCGGGGTTCCTTGGTGGTGCTCCATGGCCTTGACCTTGGTTTGGCGCATTGGGGCGCGGTTCATCTGGCTTCTTGTTGGGGCACTGCTTAGAGATGTGTCCAGGCTGACCACACCCAAAGCAAGTGACCTGACCGTAGTAGTTGTTGTTGTTGTTCCTGCCGCCGTTGTTGTAATTGGGGTTGTTGTAGGCTGGCCTGGGATTGGCATACTGCTAAGGCTGGTAGCTCGGACGAGGTGCAGGAGGTCTAGCCTGCTGCGGCTGATAGGTTGGCTTGGCTGGGGTTGGCTGCCAGGGGCGAGGCTTCTGGTTGCTGGAACTACCCTTGCTAATCATCTTGCGCTTGCGAGTGTCATCTATGGAACGACACTTGTCTTCCAGCATGAGGGCCTTGTTCACCAGGTCGAAGAAGGCCCGACAGTCGCAGACAATGAGCTGATACTACAGGGTCTGCTGAAGTCCTTCCATGAAGCACTCCATCTTAGCAGCCTCCGTGTTGACATCTTCAGGTGCATACCTTGACAGCAGGTTGAACTTCTGCATGTACTCCTTGACAGAGCCACTTCCTTGCTTCAGCGCTCGGAATTCTCTCTTCTTGATATCCATGATCCCAGAAGGAATGTGGGCGGTGCGGAATCCTTCCTTGAAGTTATCCCAGGTGATCACACGATCGACTTGCATGACCTTGAATCCATCCCACCAAGCTCGGGCGGTACCTCCGAGGCAGTGAGAGGCATACAGCACCTTCTCACGATCCTCATTGCAATTGACCAATGCAAGGAGGTCCTCAATGGTGCGGATCCAGTCATCGGCATCCAGTGGTTCAGCAGTCTCGGTGAAGGTTGGGGGCGAATTCCTCATGAACTCAGACAGAGTGGAACGACCATTGCCGTTCCTGCCTTGCTGTTGGTTATTCACAAGGACTTGGGCCATCTGCTAGATGGCAGCAGTGTTGGCTTGGCGTTCCTCCCGGAGAACTTGGAGAAACTGAGCTATGCTCATGTTCTCCGGTGGAGGTGGTGGCGGGGGAATGTCGCCTTGTGGCTGCTCCTGGTGTCCTCCAGCCTGAGCAGTCCCACTAGCTCCATGTTGCTGGCTGGAGTTGCCGGCTTCAGGGTTGGTGAAGAAGCTGTTGCGGGTTGCAGTCACCATCCTGTTTGGAGCAACCAAGTCAAATAACTGGGATAAACGAGAGGGAAAGCAGTACTGGAGAAAGCGCGCCTAAGGGGGTTGGTATAGTGCAAGTGTGGTAAAACGAAGGTCAAAAGACCGATACATATATTAAGATAAGATAGACAATGGAGTCGCTTACACGTTGCCTAAGGCAAAAGCGCGACTTGCATCGGAACACAAACAACAAGCACACATGGTTTCATATGAACCATTACATGGACTCGACTTCGCATGAGGGGTTCATGACTGATCCTACCCTAGGGGTTCTCGGACTCAGGTGGTGCAGTGCTCGGTCTCGTAGTCTCGCTCCTCTGGGTCTCCCTCCTGTTCATCATCCGAACGGGCATCGTTTCCGATCGAAGGGGTCGAAGAACGAGGAGGTCCATCACGACGACACTTCATCGGTGGGTCAGTGAAGAGCTCACAGTACTCCTTCGCACTCATGCGACGATGACGTGTGGGTGCATCTCTAGCTGGGGATACTCCTCCTCGATAAGCGATAGCTAGTCGTCCCTCAGGAGCTCCATCCTTCTTGATCCTGTCTGGCTTCGTCTTGGCTTGACGAAGTAGCTCTCAGGTGTGGTGAAGTTCTTCGCGAAGCTTTATGGACTCCTTAATCAAGTTGTGAACCATACTATCGGCGGAGAGGCTGAAGTAGGCCTGGAACCTGAGTGGTGTGCCATCCTCCTTGGATGGAATCAACATCCAACTCTCGCCAAGATCATCCTTTCTGAAAGGTAGGTAGCGAGTAGCTGGTTCGTCAGCCATCTCTGGAATGATATCTCGAAGGTGTAGGAGTGCCTTGCGTGCAGCTGTCTCGACTGCAAGTGCTATGGTCTCCATCTGTGGTCCTTCAAAGAACCAACTAGTCGGGGAGTCGTTTGCCTTCACGACCACGTCCACGTGGTACTCCTTCGTGACGGCATCGACCCAGTGCTCGTGGTAGAGGAAAACGGGTGGTTGGCGAAACTGGAACTTCTCCAGGCTATCAACAAGGAGTAAGGGAAAGCCGGATGTCAGGAAGGCTTAGGGTACGACGGCCATCTACAAAGGTTTGAAGGGAGGAGAGTCAGTAGATTGCTGTGTGAAGAATAGAAGAGGTAATAAGTGCAGGAACTCCAAAGTATAGGTGCTAGGTGCGTAGTTTTGAAAACGGTTTCATCCTAACTAACGTCCATGCTACTAAGGGCTTCCTACAGTCAGGATGGTCTGATACCAGCTCTGCGGGGACCCCGACTCATAAGTCATGATCACCGAATGCACGTGTACAGTGATCCCAGAGATCAATGCTCACTGAACACACAGAAGCTGAATAACAAGAGTCTTACATCCACATTTAGCGTCTTACACAAATAAAGACCATGAAGGTCTAGTCTTACATAGATAGGGCCACAAGGGCCAAACACTTAAACATAACAAGCATCGGAAATCTTGATCGAAAGCGTGAACCCATGCCAGCTGCCTTAAACCTACACACATTCTGACTGGGAAGCGTCCTAGTTCGCATGTTCGTCACCAACGAACTCTTCGCCATATTTCTGCTCTTCCATGCCTGGCCAATTAAATAACTAGTGGCAAGCCAATGAGTACTTTGAATGTACTCGCAAGCAACCCAAGTTATGGAACAAGGTATAACAATGCATGATATAGCACTAAGTAGGTAAGTTTTGCAGAAAGCTGATTTTTAAATGCAATGATATGATCAAGTAACTTGAGTAAGCATGCATCAACTGTTAACATGTACTTATGTGAACAAGTCTTAGTTATCATTATAAGAAGGGGTTGAACATCTCATGTTCATCATCATGCCAAGTCATCAGACTTAGCTCAAGTGTCACCTTTATCATCAACACACACACACGCACCGGTTTAGAAACCATGGACGTAGCACAAGAGCGGTCATCCAACTGTCCTTGACCATGGACACGGCTATTCGAATAGTTTTACACTCTGCAGAGGTTGCACACTTTACCCACAAGACTCGGGAAACTTCCGTGTCAAGCCACAACTCGCGGTATTGTCCATACCCGAGGTAAGTACCTGAACATTGCCTTTCCCCTAGCGATACTATACAAAGAGTCCACTCGTTGGTGCCATCCCTCATGATATACATCACACGTATCATCCATGAGGTTATGCAACAGTGTGCCTGGTGCCTGTGAAGACAGCGCATGATCGTCTGTTCCGATACGACCCCGTATCGAGAGTGACCACTTCACTCCCGCCACTAGTAATGCGGGCTCTATGCTAGTACCCACCAAGGTAATCAACAAAGCCCCGTCCCATAAGGGGTATCGTGGTTGTACATGTAAGGTTGGAGTAACGGTCGCAACTTACACCAATCCGTTTTCGAAAACCACACACACTCACTTGCTCCGGTACACCACTTCTTTATCAAGTGGCTACCTAGCTCATCATCATCTCCCTCGGACATTAGTGGTACCCGACGGGGTTTTCGAAAAGTCTTTGAAATCATTTTGTTTCCATCACCATGCATATCCCATCCCACTTTGCGTAGCAACTACTTAGCATCCTAACTACTCCCACCAGCATAACCCTCATAAGGAGGTAGGGTCATGCACGATGCAAGTATCAACCAGAAAGTATCGAAGGCATCCCACCAAAGTGGTCACCACATCATCATGATCAATACAACGAAATAAAGTGCTATATGCCATGCAATAAAAGGGTTTCATAGTCATGGTCAAAGGGCTGCTTGTCTGGCTCAACAAAGTCTTCGGGGTCTTCAAAGTCTTCGGGTCCAACTCCCTCGTCAACAGCGCAATCTATCGTCGCGATAAATAACGGTAAAAAATAAGCATCACACAAAAATAGAGCACAATCTTTACTTCTGAAATGTTGCCCCACTCTGATAAATACTACAAACTATTCTAAAAACATCTATCTATAGTTTTGTTGTGAGAAACATTTTTAAAACTATTTAAACAGAGGCTAACAATATTAAAAACTAGGTTTTAATTAAAATCATTACATAAAATATTCACACAAAAATGCACAAGTGGCACTGTTAAATTCGACCAAATATTCTAAGATTTATGGTGGAAAATATTTGGCATTGGACTTTTATTTAATCCAGTGGGATTTTTGGAAAACCTACTGAAAAAGAAAAAGAAAAAGGCCTCGGTGCCTTGGGCCAAATGCCCAGCCGTACCGGGCCCAACCGGCCAGGCCGGCCCAGCTGAGCTGCGGGTGCGCGCGCGCGGCCAGGCTTGAACCTGACGCGCGGGCCCCAGCGTCAGCGAGAGCGAGGGAGAGGGTGGGAGGTGTGGGGATGACAGGGGGGTCCCACCTGTCATCTCCCACCTCTGGACAGGGGGCGGCGATGCTCACCGGCGACGGTGTGGGACACGGCGTCGGCAGGCGAGTACGGGAATGGGCTCGGGGTTGAGTCGCCGATCTCCTGGAGGTGCAGGGAAGCGCCGGAGAGCAAGGGGTCGCCGGCAACGAGGTAGCCGCGGAGGAGGGATTCGGGAGGAGATCGCCGGGGCTGTCCCGTGCTGCAAAATGGACGGGGAGGAGGGGAAACGACTCAGTGGAGTGAGGGAGGAGCAACCGAAGAAGAATGAGGGTTGGAGGGGCTTCCTACCGCGCGAATTCCGGTTACCCGATGCAGCGGAGCTCAGGGTCGATCTCGAGCTCGGGCGGCTCTGAGGAGGAGTGGTGGAGCAGGGGGCGATTGAGGAGTGAGGGAAGCTAGCAGAGGGGAGAGAGAGACCCGGGAGGGGCCATTTATAGGGGCGCGGTGGTCCACAGCTCGGTGGTGCGCCGGCGAGGTCGTGGCCGAGGCCAGAGGCCACGGGAGAGAGAGTGGGTGTGCCTGGGGTGTTCCTGGGAGGGGTCTAGGTGCGAGGGAGGCAAGAGAGAGAGGGGAGTGCACGCGTGTGGAGCTGCGGGTTGGCCGAGCCGGGCAGCGACAGGCACGCGCGGGGGAGGCCGCCGGAGAGAGAAGGAGGAGGGTGGCGACAGCTTGGAGGGACGCGGACGTCGAGGGCATCTCAGGGGACACAAGGGGGAGGCCCAAGGTTGTCGGGAGCAGCCATTGGGTGGCGGCTACAGTGCGGGAGCGCACTGTAGCGTGCTCTGGAGTGCCCGTTTGGCATGCAATGGCATGCCAACGGCATCTTGTGCGCGGCCACTAGTGTCTAGGGGGTCTAGGGGGATCTAGGCTAGGGGACACTGGCATTGGATGCCCTAGGAGGTTGATAGAATAAGAGGGGAGGGGAGAGAAAGGGAGATTCCTGCTGTCCAGGGGGTAAAAATGGAGTTTTACCCCACCTAACCATGGAGCTGAGGCTTAAAAGTTTTACTGGGGGTGAGGTGCAATGCTAGTAAGCTATGGTAAAAAATTTAAGTGAAGGAGAATAACAGAAGGGGGTCAAACAAGGCTTTTTACAACATAAGCAAAAGTGTTTGATGATGGTTTGGCTAAGCAAATGGGGTTTGCTTGACATGATATTTAACAGGAGAAAATATAGGTAGAAATAGAGAGGATCACCAAGTTTGAGGAGTTTTGAAGAGAGTCCACAATGTAACTTTGTGAAACCATAGAAATCAGCAGAATCAGATTTCTGTAGATATAGGCATGCATTTCACTTCCCACAAATCCACCACTTGGTGTGGTATCAATATTTGCGGTTTAGCACATGCCCACAAAGTTTGGGGTCAAGGGAAGGAACTTCATAATGTAAAGTTGTTCAAATTTGGCTCTGGACAGGAATGGTTTTGGAATATTTTGATGAAGCAAATCAATTGGGATTGAGATGAAACTTTGCAAGATCATCACATATTACATTTCTGACTTGCTAGAACTTTCTTGGAATTTATTGAGAATATTTATTATAGAAATATTTCAAAAGCTTGATTATGACAGAAAGGGCTTTGAGGGGTTTTGCCCATGTTTTTGAACATGATCATGTGTTGAAACTCATATATATGGAAACTATATGTTCACTGAGTTTCCCTAAATTTTGTCAAATATTTTGAAAGCATTTAAATAAATTTTCCCTATGAAAAACCATTTTTGGCTTTTAAAAAAAGCCTTTAAATGAAATAGCAAAATAATCTTTAAAATTAATATTAGGTGGTTTTGGAAAGTCATATATGTAGTAGGTTCCAAATAAAGTCTTTGGGGGAAAAGGAACCACCCAATTTGAGGACTTGTAGTACAAACCTCAATTCAGGGGCTTTTGAAAACCTAATTTGAATAAATCCTTTTTGGCCAAAATAATATTTGATAAAAATAGTTTTGAGTACTATTCACATGGCATGATCATTGGGCAAGAAGTTTGGATCAAGTAAGATGAATATGGAGAGGAGTAGAACCTAAGAGTGCCATACACAAACAACCAAACAAGCAAACAAGCAACATTTCAAACAAGCATGAGCACTCAAAAGTAATAATTGGTTCCAAATTTTGTAAATCCAAGCATAGCAAGGTGATACAAACACAGGGTGTGACACTCAAGCAATATGATGAAAACCCCATCTTTTTATCCTTGATGGCAACAATACAAATGCGTGCCTCGCTACCCCTACTGTCACTGGGTGAGGACACCGCAAGATTGAACCCAAAACTAAGCACTTCTCCCATTGCAAGAATTACCAATCTAGTTGGCCAAACCAAACCAATAACTCAAAGAGACTTGCAAAGATATGAAATCATGCATATAAGAATTCAAAGAAGATTCAAATAATATTTATAGATAATCTGAACATAAACCCACAATTCATCGGATCTCGACAAACACACCGCAAAAGAGTATTACATCGGATAGATCTACATGAAGATCATGAAGAACATGGTATTGAAGAACATAGAGAGAGAAGAAGCCATCTAGCTACTAGCTATGAACCCCGAAGGTCTGTGGTGAACTACTCACGCATCATCGGAGGGGCAATGGAGTTGATGTAGATCCGTGATCGAATCCCCCTCCGGCAGATTACCGGAAAAGGCTCCAAGATTGGATCTCACGGGAACAGAGGCTTCCGGCAGCGGAAAAGTATTTTTGTGGCTCTTTTTGGTATTGGGGGAATATTTGGGAATTTATAGGCCGAAGAATAGGGTTAGGAGATCTGCTGGGGGCCACAAGTCAGGGGGGCGCCCCCCCCTAGGGTGCGCTCTGGTGGCTTGTGACTCCACGGCAGGTCTCCTGCCTTCGTCTCCAAGTCTGGCAGGTTTCTTCTGGTCCAAGAAAAATCATTCCGAAGATTTTATTCTGTTTGGACTCCGTTTAATATTCCTTATCTGCAATACTCAAAATCAAGGAACAAATAGAAACTGACACTAGGCTCTAGATTAATAGGTTAGTCCCAAAAATAATATAAAATAGCATAATAATGCATATAAAACATCCAAAACAGATAATATAATAGCATGGAACAATCAAAAATTATAGATACGTTGGAGACGTATCAAGCATCCCCAAGCTTAATTCCTGCTCGTCCTCGAGTAGGTAAATGATAAAAACAGAATTTTTGATGTGGAATGCTACCTATCATATTTATCGATGTAATATTCTTTATTGTGGCATGAATATTCAGATCCATAAGATTCAAAACAAAAGCTCAATATTGACATAAAATCATTAATACTTCAAGCATACTAACAAGCAATTGTGTCCTTTCAAAATAACATGGCCCCGGAAAGCTATCCCTACAAAATCATATGGTCTGGCTATGCTCCATCTTCCCCACACAAAGTATCTAAATCATGCACACCCCCGATGACAAGTCAAGCAATTGTTTCACACCTTTTATGTTCTCAAGACTTTTCAACTCTCACGCAATACATGAGCGTGAGCCATGGATATAGCACTATAGGTGAAATAGAATATGGTGGAGGTTATGTGGAAAAAGGAGAAGATAGTCTCACATCAACTAGGCGTATCAACGGGCTATGGAGATGCCCATCAATAGATATCAATGTGAGTGAGTAGGGATTGCCATGCAACGGATGCACTAGAGCTATAAGTGTATGAAAGCTCAAAAAGAAACTAAGTGGACGTGCATCATGATGAAAAATTTCACTAGCTATATGAAAGTGACAAAATAGGAGACTCTCTATCATAAAGATCATGGTGCTACTTTGAAGCACAAGTGTGGAAAAAGATAGTAGCATTGTCCCTTCTCTCTTTCTCTCATTTTTTTATTTTATTTTGGTGGGCATCTTTGGCCTCTTTTTTTTATTTGGGCTTCATTGGCCTCTGTTATTATTTGTAAAGTCCGGAGACTCATCCCAACTTGTGAGGGAATCATAGCTTCCATCATCATTTTCTCTCACGGGACAATGCTCTAATAGTAATGATCATCACACTTTTATTTACTTACAACTCAATACCTAGAACAAAATATGACTCTATATGAATGCTTCCGGTGGGACACCGGGATGTGCAACGATCTAGCATAGCAAATGACATCAAAAAACAGACAAGCCATGAAAACATCATGCTAGTTGTCTTACGATCATGCAAAGCAATATGAAAGTGATGGTGCGTGTCATGAAAAAAAAAGAAACGGTGGAAGTTGCATGGAAATATATCTCGGAATGGCTATGGAAATGCCATAATAGGTAGGCATGGTGGCTGTTTTGAGGAAAGTATATGGTGGCTGTTTTGAGGAAGGTGGGTTTAATGCACCGGCGAAAGTTGCGCGGTACTAGAGAGGCTAGCAAAGGTGGAAGGGTGAGTGTGCGTATAATCCATGGACTCAACATTAGTCATAAATAACTCACATACTTATTGCAAAAGTCTATTAGTTATTGAAGCAAAGTATTAGACGCATGCTCCTAGGGGAGAGGTTGGTAGGAGTTAACCAACGCGCGCTCCCGACCCTCACACAAAGGATGACAATCATTAAACAAATCATGCTCCGACTTCGTTACATAATGGGTCACCATACGTGCATGCTACGGGAATCACAAACTTTAACACAAGTATTTCTACGATTCCACAATTACTCACTAGCATGACTCTAATATCACCATCTCTATATCTCAAAACTATATGCAAGGAATCAAACTTCTCATAGTATTCAATGCACTTTATATGAAAGTTTTTATTATATCCCTCTTGGATGCCCATAATAGTAGGACTAAATTCATAACCTAAACCAATTACCATGCTGTTTAAAGAACTCTCAAAATAATATAAATGAGGCATGAGAGTTTAATTATTTCTATAAAATAAAACACCACCGTGCTCTAAAAAGATATAAGTGAAGCACTAGAGCAACATTGCCTAGCTCAAAAGATATAAGTGAAGCACATAGAGTATTCTAATAAATTCACGATTAACGCGTGTCTATCTCAAAAAGATGTGTGCAGCAAGGATGATTGTGGAAAACTAAAAAGCAAAGACTCATATCATACAAGACGCTCCAAGCAAAACACATATCATGTGGTGAATAAAAATATAGCCTCAAGTAAATTTACCGATGGATTGAAGACGAAAGAGGGGATGCCTTTCGGGGCATCCCCAAGCTTAGGATTTTTGGTATCCTTGAATATGGCTTGGGGTGCCTTGGGCATCCCCAAGCTTAGGCTCTTGCCACTCCTTATTCCATAGTCCATCAAATCTTTACCCAAAACTTGAAAACTTCACAACACAAAACTCAACAGAAAACTCATGAGATCCGTTAGTATAAGGAAAATAAATCACCACTTTAGGTACTGTTGTGAACTCATTATTTATTTATATTGGTGTAATATCTACTGTATTCTAACTTCTCCATGGTTCATACCCCCCGATACAACCCATAGATACATCAAAATAAGCAAACAACACAAAGAAAACAGAATCTGTCTAAAACAGAACCGTCTGTAGCAATCTATAGACTTCGAATAATTATGTAACTCCAAAAATTCTGAAAAATTAGTACAATCAGGGAAATTTGTATATCAATCTTGTGTAAAAATTTCAGACTCATTCGACGCTCTGGTGAATTTATAAAATTCCTGGACTGAGCGCAAAAGTTTCTGTTTTTCAGCAGAATCAAATCACAAACACCGTAGACCATCCCAAAGGTCTTACTTGGCTCAAACACTAATTAAAACAAGAAAACAAAATTAATACAGAGGTAATAATTTGTAAAGCACTCAAAAACAGAAGCAAAAAAGTATAAAAATAAAATTGGGTTGCCTCCCAACAAGCGCTATTGTTTAACGCCCCTAGCTAGGCATAACGCAATAGATCTAGGTGTTGTCATATTTGGTATGCAATCCATACTTGATCAAACCATCAATAGGTTTTCTAAATATATCTATCCTTTCCTTTATTTCTCTCCTAGTAGTCGAACTTAATTCATGAAAAGAACTTTGACTAGTAATTTTAACATTCATAAACCCGTAATTTGGATCATCACCATAGATATCATCGTATAAAACACGTATCTTATTTCTAACGGGTTCCCTAGCCATCTTTTCCAACCAATCATGCTTATACCCTATGAAAATTCCCCTTGTTAACCAATCAAATTCATCATAAGTCTCAAGATACAATGTTTGAGTGACTTTCGCGTAGGGAACTCTCCTCCTAAGATTTTCACTATAAGATTGCTAGTCTCTAGAGTCAAGACTACGCAAGATTTCTTTATCATGGAGAATTTCTTCAATTGGAGGGTGTTCAACATTTTTATTATAGAAAGCAAAAATCTCCCTAGCTTCTTGCACGATAAATCAAATTCACGCATAAGGATGATAGTAGCAATCTTTTTAGCTTTAGGATGATTAATATTGGGAAGTTCATAAAACACCTTTTGCAAAGCGGGATGAATGTGCACAAATTTTCTTTCCAATTTTTCAACGAGCATGAAAATAGCATCCGCATAACAATTTGTGCTAAGAAGAATAGATCTATTATTCATAGGCATCACTCCCGTACAATCAAAGAATTCTTGGATAACACTCTTCCCAATAATATTTCCGTCTCCCACTTGAAAAGTTTTAGCTTTATAATTAGGAGGAGGTTCAGTTTCATGATCTAGAGAGCAAGATCCAAAATTTTCCTCAAGATTATTACTATCCTTTTCAATGAAAACCTCCCCAGATTCAGACATGGTGTCAACGAATCGATCTAGCACACAAGCAAGCAAAAAGCAAATGGAAAGACGAACGGAAGAAGGGCGAATAAAAAGGCAAATCTTTTTGGTATTTTCTGAAAATCGTTTTAGAAGTGGGGGAGAGGAAAACGAGAGGAAAATGGCAAACAATGTAAATGCAAGAGATGATTTTGTGATGGGTACTTGGTGGGCTTGATGTAGATCTCCCCGGCAACAGCGCCAGAAATCCTTCTTGCTACTTCTTGAGCATGCGTTGGTTTTCCCTTGAAGAGGAAAGGATGATGTAGCAAAGTAGATAAGTATTCCCCTCAGTTGTTGAGAACCAAGGTATCAATCCAGTAGGAGATACAAGCAAGTCCCCAATAGATGCACCTACACAAATAATCAAACACTTGCACCCAACGCTATAAAGGGGTTGTCAATCCCTTCACGGTTATTTGCAAGGATGAGATCTGATAGAGATAGATATAGAAGATTGCTAAAACGAAAAGTAAAACAAAAGTAAAAAGATTGCAGCAAAGTATTTTTTGTTTATAGATCTGAAAACATAATATGGAAATAGACCCAGGTGCCATAGATTTCACTAGAGGCTTCTCTCATGAAGGAAAATAATACGGTGGGTGAACAAATTACTGTCGAGCAATTGATAGAAAAGCGAATAATTATGAAGATATCCAAGGCAATGATTATGCATATAGGCATCATGTCCGTGTCAAGTAGACCGAAACGATTCTGCATCTACTACTATTACTCCACACATCGACCGACTCCTGCCTGCATCTAGAGTATTAAGTTCATGAAGAACAGAGTAACGCATTAGGTAAGATGACATGGTGTAGAGGGATAAACTCAAGCAATATGATGAAAACCCCATCTTTTTATCCTTGATGGCAACAATATAAATACATGCCTCGCTACCCCTACTGTCACTGGGTGAGGACACCGCACGATTGAACCCAAAACTAAGCACTTCTCCCATTGCAAGAATTACCAATCTAGTTGGCCAAACCAAACCAATAACTCGAAGAGACTTGCAAAGATATGAAATCATGCATATAAGAATTCAAAGAAGATTCAAATAATATTCATAGATAATTTGAACATAAACCCACAATTCATTGGATCTCGACAAACATACCGCAAAAGAGTATTACATCGGATAGATCTACATGAAGATCATGAAGAACATGGTATTGAAGAACATAGAGAGAGAAGAAGCCATCTAGCTACTAGCTATGGACCCGAAGGTCTGTGGTGAACTACTCACGCATCATCGAAGGGGCAATGGAGTTGATGTAGATGCCCTTCGTGATCGAATCCCCCTCCGGCAGATTACCGGAAAAGGCTCCAAGATTGGATCTCACGAGAACAGAGGCTTCCGGCGGCGGAAAAGTATTTTCGTGGCTGTTTTTGGTATTGGGGGAATATTTGGGAATTTATAGGCCAAAGAATAGGGTTCGGAGATCTGCTGGGGGGCCACAAGCCAGGGGGGCGCCCCCCTAGGGCACGCCCTGGTGGCTTGTGACTCCACGGCAGGTCTCCTGCCTTCGTCTCCATGTCTGGCAGGTTTCTTCTGGTCCAAGAAAAATCATTCCGAAGATTTTATTCTGTTTGGACTCCGTTTAATATTCCTTATCTGCAATACTCAAAATCAAGGGAAAAATAGAAACTGGCACTAGGCTCTAGATGAATAGGTTAGTCCCAAAAATAATATAAAATAGCATAATAATGCATATAAAACATCCAACACAGATAATATAATAGCATGTAATAATCAAAAATTATAGATACGTTGGAGACGTATCAACGGCTGGCGAGGCCGGTCATAGGCCGGCGGTACCCCGCAGAAGGGGAAAGGAGCCAATGGAGCCTGACGACAGGTATGACCTGCGACGCGACCTGGATGAGAGAACAGGCCGCACGAGATCCATCTACGGATCTAGAGGGTACTCCCCTAGCAGAAGGGATGAGTACCGGCCCTGGCTCGATCGAACCAATAGAGTTCGGGACCAAAACCGGGGCAGAACAGACGCCGACTACCGGCGTGATATAGCCCGGGTCAGAGGTGCTGCCCACCCGCTCTGCTTCACTAACGAGGTGATGCAGCATCAGTTCCCTGAAGGGTTTAAACCCGTGAACATCGAGCAATACGACGGAACAACTGACCCCGCAGTGTGGATCGAGGATTTCCTCCTCCACATTCACATGGCACGAGGAGACGACCTCCACGCCATCAAATACCTACCCCTCAAACTTAAGGGGCCAGCTCGGCACTGGTTAAACAGTCTCCCCGAAAATTCTATCGGGAGCTGGGAGGACCTCGAGGATGCATTCCGATCTAAGTTCCAGGGCACCTATGTACGGCCCCCGGACTCCTCCGACCTAAGCAATGTCGTGCAAAAGGCAGGAGAGTCCGCTCGAAAATTCTGGAACCGGTTCTTGACCAAGAAAAACCAGATCGTCGATTGCCCAGATGCCGAAGCCATAGCCTCTTTCAGGCACAATATTCGGGACGAGTGGCTGGCTTGCCAGCTCGGTCGGGATAAACCCAGGACCATGTCCGCCCTCACATCACTCATGACCCGCTTTTGCGCGGGCGAGGATAACTGACTAGCAAGGCGAAGCCACAACCCCGAAGCCCCCGGTACTTCCGAAGTCCAGGATGGAAGCGGGAAATCAAAACGCAACAAAAACAAACGCCGGCACAGCATTAGCGATGCCGATGACACGGCCGTTAATGCCGGTTTCCGCAACCCAAGATCCGGGCAGCGGAAGAAGCCTCCTAAAGGCAATCGCGACGGCCCTACCCCGTTGGACAAGATCATGGAGAGGCCTTGCCAGATCCATGGAACTCTGGACAAGCCCGCCAACCACACCAACCGTAACTGTTGGGTGTTCAAATAGGCCGGCAAACTCGCAGCCGAGGAGCAGAGTAAAGGCCCACGCAGCGAGGACGAAGAGGAGCCCCGCGGTCCGAGCAATGGAGGTCAGAAGCAGTTCCCTCCAGAATTAAAAAACTATGAACATGATATACGCCACTCATATACCCAAAAAGGAGAGGAAGCGTGCCCTTCGGGAGGTCTACGTCGTAGAGCCTGTTGCCCCGAAGTTTAACCCATGGTCGGCCTACCCAATCACCTTTGATCGGCGAGATCACCCGACCAGTATCCGTCATGGAGGTTCGACGGCCCTCGTCCTAGACCCCATTATCGATGGGTATCACCTCACTAAAGTCTTAATGGACGGAGGAAGTAGCCTAAATCTGATTTACTCAGATACGGTAAAAAAGACGGGCATAGATCCATCAAGGATAAAGCCTAGCAACACTACCTTTAAAGGAGTGATCCCAGGAGTCGAAGCCCGGTGCATAGGCTCTGTTAGCCTGGAAGTAGTGTTTGGCTCGCCCGATAACTTCTGCAGCGAGAACTTGATCTTCGACATCGTACCTTTCCGCAGTGGCTATCATGCCCTGCTCGGCCGTACAGCGTTCGCTCACTTTAATACCGTCCCACATTACGCATACCTCAAGCTCAAGATGCTGGTCCCAAGGGGGTTATCACCGTCAACGGCAACACAGAGCGTTCCCTCCGAACCGAGGAGCATGCATTGGCCCTGGCGGCCGAATTCCATTATGAGGACGATCGGCAAACACCCAAATCGGCCATAAAGGCCCGTAAGGTCAACAAACGAGTTCGGTTTCAATCCGAACTCTCAGACTATTCAGCTCCCCAGAAATAGGGATACGCCCCCCATTGCACAGCCCTAACGACCGCCAAACACGTGCCAAGAAGGCACAACTTCGCGCTCAAGATTCCATGGGTAGCAGTGGGGAACAACCATCAAACGGTAAGTGTTCGGCTGGACCGACCAATACCAATAAACGTCTTTGGATAAAACACAGGTACCATCAAGGACCTGCTAAAGGCATAAAGCTCATCCACACTTCGGCGACTTATCAAGACCTTCTTCCCAAGGTCCGCTCAGCGACATCATCACTCTTAAAAGGATGCAATCCCCTAGAGGAATATGAACGGACAGGCGACAAGGCACATCGAAGACGTCATGTCATCAATCGAAGACTCCTGGTACAGCCTCCCCTCTGTAAATTTTATATTTCACATACCTGTAAACAGTTGCTTTGGCAATCCAAGTTATAAGAATTATTGAGCAAGTACAAAACCATTATATATGGTCACTTCGTTGTCTTTTATACATCCTCTGTTCTTCCCTTGGTAACACTTCTTGCGAAAACTGTTCGGTATATACTATGATGCAACCGGCTAATAGACCGGGGGCTCGAATTTAAAATCGCCTTGAACTTTACAACTGGTTATGTGTTCGGCGTCTTGGGTTTTGCTTTATATGCATCGGATCCGAACTATGTCTTGGGTCAAAAGTTGGGTTGCCCGGCTCCTGTGCTTGCCCTCTTACATTCCGCTCCTTCAGCTAAAAGGGCAAAGGGAGAACCCCTGCGATTGTGCTTCCAGCTCGTCTGGTCAAGCACCTCAGGGGAGAAAGCCGAAAACTAACCTTCATAGTAAGCGAGAACCGGTCTGCGAATCCGAGCATAAGTGTCATACTAAAAAACTGATAGTGGTTATTCCGTATTATACGATGGGTGTTGTGCTAGTACAAATCATGTGATGCTGGCTTCGATCCCGATACATCGGAACATCACAAAACACTGGGGGCTTGTCATCGGCCCCCGGCTTTTTCTACACTCCCACGGCTAAGTGAAAGCGATAGAGCACCATAGTCCGATTGCCTTGTCCCGCTCGCACTACCGCCTTCGGGCACCGATACATCAGCTAAGGGTAAAAGTGCGGATACAGAGACACCCCGCATAGTATCTATGTGGGGGCTGAAGCCGACGACTCGCTGCTTTCAGATGAACCAACCACATAGGAGTCTAAATAAACATAAACTATTTAAAAGAAATGATAAACCATGCAACATTAATTATAAAGCGTTAAAGTCTTCAGACACATTACATCGTGCTCATTCATACAAAACATCTTTGGAGCATTGGGACTCTATTGCCCGAGCACCCTCCATTACTTGGGGGAAGTACAGCTTGGGGCACCTATGACTCTTGTCAGGTGGCGGAGGTGCGGTGGCCATCTTGAGCGGCTGGAGCTTCGGCCAGTGCACCATGGTCCTTGCAAAGGCCATCCGCGCACCCTCGATGCATGTAGAGCATTTTAGCACATCGACCCGAGGTGCATCATCACATAGCTTCTACACCAGGCCGAAGTAGCTACTCGGCAACGGCTCACCGGGCCACAGACGGATGCAGTGGTCCTTCATGACCGGCTCCGCCACTCTGTGCATCTCCATTAGTTGCTTCATTTGCTCGATGAGGAGAGGAGCGCGCTCGGGGGACTCAAACTGCGCCCAGAATAGCCGGGCCTCATCATCCTCCGCCCGCGAAGCATAAAGCTTGTTCGCGTCCGTTGCACTCTTCTGGAGATCCGCACAGATGCCTAAGGAACGCCACACCTGGGTGAGCAAAGCAAATTTGCTACCACCAAAGGCGCATTGTAGTGAATACGGCTTACCATCGATGACAACCCTGATTTGGCGAAGTTCCTCTTCGAAGGACCGCCTGTCCACCCGCTCCTTCTAGAGCTCGGACTTCAGCGTGGCTAGCTCGGCGGCTTGTTCTTTGCATTTCTGCTCAAGGACCTCGCACTTCATGCCGGCATCCTTGAGCTCTTGCTGCACCTCCTCCACCCGGGCCTCATACTTGGCGCCTGCAGCCTTCAAAATGGAAAGCGCGGCCGCTGCTTGTTCGACAGCCGTCTTCTCCTCCGCGGCCTCCTGCTTCATTTTCTGGAGCTCGACCTTGAGTTTTTCGACCTCCGCAGCTGAAGCTGTGGAAGCAATGGACAAACGGTCACACTAGGTTACTAGTGCAGATCATTACCGATATATAGCTCGGAAATTACAATTCAGCTTACCTTGTGCCTCATCAAACCTATTGTTCAGGCTCTCAAGCTCCTCTTCGGAGACCTTGAGCTTCCGATTTAGCTCAGTAAGTTCAGCAACATTCACGGCCGTCGCCGATGACGAGGCCTGCAAAAAACAAACAAATATGCATCTAGTTATGCGCGTTCAAACCCCCAAACTATGAAGGGTATGACTCCCTGTTCGGTCCTTTCAAGGACTTTTCCGAACATTGCAGGACCAAATGGCGCCTTATGCATCATTGTTCATTCCTCACTATTGGACCCCCAGATGCATTTTTGCATACCCATCCAGGGCTCGGGGGCTAGTACATATATAAAGATAGCACAAAACTTAAAATTAGCATTGTTCGGGAAAAGGGTATTACTTGACTCACCTTGAAGCCCGCTAATAGACCTATGAAGGCCTCCTTCAGTCTGTTATCAACGGACTGAATTCCTTGCAAAACTGCACCCATAAGAGTGCGGTGATCCTCGGAGATGGGGGCGCCTACTAGCGCCTCCTCCATAACCGGCCACCCAGCCGTTGGTGGCATCGGTGGTGACCGGGAGGTCCGATCTTTGATCGGGGACTGAGCCGGTAACTCCGGAGGCATAGAGTGCTCCGGAGACTTCCTCGGAGGGGATGGGGCATTTCTTTGCCCTTCCTCTTCGGCAACCAGGGGAGCATTCTCCCTCTGGTCCTCAGCAGCCTGGGGAGTTTTCTCTCCCTGGCCTTCGTCAGCCCCGGCGTCAGCTTCAGCCATGGCGTGGTTGCCCCCTCCGCCTGTGTTCGGCTCCAAAAGAGCCTGGCTGGATGACACCTCCGCGGTATCCTTCGCGGCCCCTGGAGGTGTAGGGTGCGATGCGGTCCCACTCTCTGCCAGCTCGGCGGGTGGAGACTCCCCATCCGATATTTGGTCGGTAGGGAGGACACACGGTGGGCTGCGAGGCATTTCTTTCACTTAAAACGTTGAAGGCTTTGCATAAATAACCCAGGGAGTCTTCGGATTCATACCTTTGAGCTGGGGGCTTGACTCTTAGGGTCCTTCGGGGAACCCTCTCGAAGTCCTCGGAATCTGCATCAGAGTCCGAGCTGTCGTCGGCCAGGATCAACCTCGGCCGACGCGCCCTCTTTGGGTCGGGAGGAGGTACATCCTCCGCGGCGTCCTGCGACGCCGCCCTCTTCCTTGTGAGGGGGAAACGCCCTCCCCCCGTCTTCCTGCTCCTCCTCGTGACTGGAGGAGGCGTGGGTTTCCTCAGACGTGGCGTCCGGCTGGTCCTTGATGCGGAGGCCCTCTCTGGCCTTCTTCTTCTTCTCCTTCTTCTCGGGCGCCGATTACGGCGCCACAACGAGCATCGCCGCCAACAGCTCCGACCTGGGGTCTTCGCGCAGTGGGACCGGGCAGTTAACCTTCGCGGCTTTGCTCAACCACTTCTGCGAAAGTAGGGGAGGAGGTGTTCAGACCTTTTTGCCAAAGAAACAGAATCAATGAACTAAAGTGGTACCATACCTTGGTCGGTGGGTTATCGGCGCTTAGGCCCGTATCCTCTTCTTTGGCTGGCCTACTCTTCTGAGGCATGAACAAAGCCCTCCATAGCTTCTCAAGGGTGGTGCGGAAGAATTGGCGCACGGTGGGCACGTCGACAGGACGGTAAGCCCACATGGGGAGTGCCCGGCGCTGGCAGGGCAGGATACGGCGGTGGAGCATGACCTGGACCACGTTGACCAGCTCCACCTTGGCCTCGATCACCGAAGTAATGCGCTTTTGCAGCAGCTTCACCTCAGCATCCGAACCCTAGTCAAGGCCCTTCCTGAGCCACGAGGTCAATCTCGTTGGGGGTCTAGATCTGAATTCGGCGGGCACCGCCCAGCCCTCATCCCTTGGCTCGGTGATGTAAAACCACTCCTTTTGCCAGATCTTGATTGTGTCGATGAAGGTGCCGGTAGGCCACTCGACACGAGGGAGCTTGCTGATGACTGCCCCTCCACAGTCTGCGTGCTCACTGGCCACAGTCTTCGGCTTGACATTGAAGACCTTGAGCCACAGGCCGAAGTGCGGTTTGACCCGCAGAAAGGCTTCGTAGATGATGATGAATGCCGATATGTGCATGAAGGAGTTCGGCGGAAGGTCGTGGAAGTCTAGCCCGTAGAAAAACATGAGACCCCTGACAAAGGGGTGGAGCGGAAAGCTCAGTACCCGGATAAAGTGGGGGACGAACACCACCCTCTCGCCTGCTTTGGGGGTGGGAACCACCTGGTTCTTCTCCGGGGCGCGGTGGAAGACGTTGGCAGGGAGGTAGCCGGCCTGCTTTAGGTCCCGGATATCCTGGTCGGTGACCGTGGAGGCCTCCCACTTGCCGATGGAGCCAGAACCCGCCATGGCTAAGCTCGGAGGAAAGGGCGAGGAGAAACTGGATCTGGGCTCTTGGAGCTTGGAGAGATTGAGGAGGCGGAGGATGCGAATGGGAAGCGTGAATAGGCATTGGGGTTTTTTCCTTTTATGGGACGTGTCACCGATTAGCTTCGCTTATCGTGCCGCAAATCCCTCCGCCTCCCAAGAAATGCGTGCCATTATGCGCGTGTGGAGATTAATCATATCCCGTGTAAAACGGAGCACGATCTGCATTGATAAGTCGTGTCGCTGTAAAGACGGCCTCGAACCGCGAATCAAGTTTTTGTAACTGGTTTAGTGGTCGTGGTAGGCCACGACCTTTCGTCAGAAGGGGGTGTCAGAAAACACTATTTACACTTTGGCGATTGTCCTTCGGGGCTAAGCAATCCATGGTGTTCGGTCAATCATATGATCGGAACGAATACGTGTCATCGGAAACCGAACTAGTCTCAGCCGATCTTGGAAAGGGAAGAAGAACTCACTCCGCAAGCCAAAGACTCTGATCATACTAAGTAGCTGGAGCTGAGACCCTTGGCGTTGGGGGCTAGTTCAGGGGCTACTGAGGGAGTCCCGGACTAAGGGGTCCTCGGGCTGCCGACTCATCTCTCAATAGGCCGGCTCGATGGGCCATTCTCTGAGGAAGGGCCGGACACATCAAGACTCCACGTTCCAGAAGGGAGCCCCGAAGGCGCGTCGTGCACTCCAAGTAAAGATGAGGAAACCGCCATCTCCATCCTCGGCAGGAGGCCCACCATGTGTTAACCCTAGTACCCCCCGGTGCCTATATAAACCGGGAGGGTTTTAGATCATAGGACACAGAAACTCATCTAGGGTTTTAGCTAGACGATCTCGAGGTAGATCAACTCTGTAACCTTCATACCATCAATATAATCAAGCAGGACGTAGGGTTTTACCTCCATAGGAGGGCCCGAACCTGGGTAAACATCGTCTCCTTCGTCCCTTTGTTACCTTCGATCCTAGTCTCACAGCTCGGGACCCCTACCCGAGATCCGCCGGTTTTGACACCGACACCTTCCGCCGAGTCGGAATCCATCTTCGTGCATGTGGATCCTGCCGGCTCGTCCACCAGCACGGGGACTCTGCCGGCTCCTCCCGCGCCGCCGCCTTCGACGAGTTCCGCCTCCGCGGCGGCCGGCTTCACCATCACCGTCTTGATGACGCTCGACTCGCCGTCTACGGCCCTAGTCCCGAGGACTGACGGCTCAGTCCTGGGGGCTGACGGCTCGGCCCCGAGGGCTTCGGCTGCTGGCCCGGGGGCTCCGGCCGCCTACGGTCCTCAGCCAGTGCCAGAGCCAGCATCCGTCTAGGCCCCCACATGGGCCCAGCCCATCCTGGCTTTCCTCCTTCGTGGCGAGCTTCCTCCCGACGAGGCCACGACCCGGCAAATCCAGCGCCGGCCCCCTGCCTATGCTATCATCAACCATGAACTAGTTCAGCGCAGCGCGACCGGCGTTTTCCAGCGTTGCGTCGAGCCGGAAAGGGGAAAATAGATCCTCCGTGACATCCAACAGGGCGAGTGCGGGCACCACGCCGCCTCAAGGACCCTGGTGGCCAAGGCTTTCCGCCACGGCTTCTACTAGTCGACTGCCCTGGAAGAGGCGACGCAACTCGTCGACAGGTGCGAGGGCTGCCAACACTTCAGCATGCAAAGCCACTTGCTGGACGCAGCCCTCAAGACCATCCCCCTTTCATGGCCGTTCGCGGTCTGGGGGCTCGACATGGTGGGGCCGTTCAAGACCGCTCGAGGCGGCATGACGTAGCTGCTGGTAGCCGTCGACAAGTTCACCAAATGGATCGAGGCCAGACCCATCAAGAAGCTGGACGACCCACGGCCATCCGGTTCATCGAGGACATCACGATCCGCTACGGCGTCCCGCACAACATCATCACCGACAATGGCACCAATTTCGCCAAAGGCGCGATGGCGCACTTCTGCGCCAAACAAGGCATCCGGCTCGACCTCGCATCAATTGCCCACCCATAGTCGAATGGCTAAGCAGAGAGAGCAAACGGCTTGATCCTGGCCGGCATCAAGCCCCGACTCGTGGCTCTGCTCATTCAATCAGCCGGCTGCTGGATCGAAGAGCTGTCGGCCGTCCTATGGAGCCTCAGAACCATACCCAACCGCTCGACCGGCTTCACGCCCTTCTTCCTCATGTACTGGTCCGAGGCGGTCATCCCCACGGACATTGAGTTCGACTCGCCTCATGTCACCCTGTACATGGAGACGGACACAAGGGAGGCAAGAGAAGACGGTGTCGACCTGCTCGAGGAGGCGCGCGAGCTAGCCCTGAGCCGGTCGACCATCTGCCAACAGAAGCTCCGGCACTACCACAGCAAGCGGATCCGGCCCCTCTCCTTCTGCGAGGGGGGCCTGGTGCTCAGACGGGTCCAGCGAACCGCCGGCCAGCACAAGCTGTCCTCCCCATGGGAGGGCCCGTTCATCGTCAGCAAGGCGCTGCACAACAAGGCGTACTATCTGATAGACGCCCAGAAGCCGCAGAAGTGCAAGAGAGACGCCTCCGGCGAGGAGACGGAGCACCCGTGGAACGCGGCGCTCCTTCGTCCGTTTTACTGCTAAGAAGAACCAGTGTATGTATGTATCCTCCCTTTTGGGCTTATGAATGCAACGGGTGCCCCGAGCCAGCTCTTGGGGCACACCACTTTCATTTCCTTCCAAAGCAGTTTGCCCCGCGCACCGGCTCCCGGATCCGGTCCCTCGGTCCCGGGGGCTCGCCGGCTAAGCCCTGGCGTTGCTCCTCGAAGCCGGTTAAGTAATGTGAACTAAGCAAAAAAAAACCTCCCACCCCTCCCAGCTACAGATCGACTCCCGGCTGTCCGGCTGATGGGTTCTCGGGATGGAAACTTAGCGCACACGAAGACCGGCCATAGGAGGGTCGCCGGCTAGGGCTAGCCGAATCTCTTTTCTTGGCCTCTGCCGAACTCACCTTTGCTAGGCGTCCTCGCGACTCCTAACCTCACGACCGACTCCCCTGAGGCAGACGTCCTGTCCCAGCTACAGACCGGCTCCCGGCTGTCCGGCAGGCGGGGCCGAAGCCGGAGGTGACAAGGTTTTGGGCGGTAGGAGTCAAAGGGACAAAGAGCTAGGGCCGAGTCGGCACGCATAAAAATCTCAACAAACCAAAAGCATGAACTTATATACAAAAACATAAAGGCCCACGACCACATGTTCATTACATTACACCCCGAGTGGGTGGAACTGCAGACTAATCGGATAAAGCAGGAAAAGGCCCTAACTACTGGAAGCGCCGTCTTCGGCCCCCGCGCGCTCCATGTCGGCTAAAGTTGAGGCCACGTCCTTGGCCGCGGCGCGCTCCGGAGCCTGAGCCGGCTCGACGTCGGCGTAGTCATCAGTGCTGGATATGGCGTCGTCGCCGCCCGACTCGCCAGCGCTGCCCTCCGGGTCGTAGATGGCAAGCCCGTAGTGGTCCTCCGGGATCACCGCGCCGTCTGCAGCCCGGTCCGGGACGTACTCGTCCCACGGGGCGAAGGACACAAGGTCACTAGCCCGCACGACTAGTGCATCGGCGGCCGCCTCCAGCTCCGCGTCCGTGCCGGCGCGCTGGGTCGCGAGCAGCCCCAAGTCCAGCTTGGAGTACCAAGACTTGGCGACGCGGAGCGCCATGGCCGCTCCAGCCCGCGCCGCGGAGGCCCTCCACGCATTCACCCGCCCAGTCCCTGCCTCCAACCACCGCGACAGCCGGCTCACGGTGGCCGACTCCACCGCACCCGGCCAAAGGGTGTGAACCAGCGCCATGCCGGCCTTCTGGAGCCTCTCCATGGCCCGGACCGCCTTGTTCAGACGCACCTTGGCAGCAATACCCACCTCGTCCACGGTCCAGGCAGCAAGCTGCCCGACGTGGACTCCCGACGGGCGCTGATCCTCGCGGTGGGCCTCCACGGCCGCCTCCGCGACCTCTTGCATGTCCGGAAAGAGCTCTGAGGAGGAGGAAAGGGGCATGCAGAGTAAGACAAGGGAAAGATCGACTCCAAAACCAAAGCACAAAGAAAAAACAACGGCGAAGGCTAACCTGCCAGAAGGCGATCCACCGCTTGCGCCTCCTCCTGCAGCGCTGCCTCCCTCGCCGACCACTCCTGGATTCGGCATTCGTGCTCGACCTGCGCCGCCTGCGCATCTTTGGCCGCCTTCGCCAGCGAAGCGTCCTTGGCCTCCAGCTCCCGGCGATGGGTCGCCTCCCGCTCCTCCAACTCCCGACGATGGGCCGCCTCGCGCTCATCCTTCTCCACCTACGCCTGGTACGATGCCTGGCGGAGCCGGTCGCACTCCGCAGACTGGAGGCTGATGTCTACAACGCAACCTTCTTCTTGTAGACTCGTGTTGGGCCTCCAAGCGCAGAGTTTTGTAGGATAGTAGCAAATTTTCCTCAAGTGGATGACCTAAGGTTTATCAATCCGTGGGAGGTGTAGGATGAAGATGGTCTCTCTCAAACAACCCTGCAATCAAATACAAGAAATCTGTTGTGTCCCCAACACACCCAATACAATGGCAAATTTTATAGGTGCACTACTTCGGCAAAGAGATGGTGATACAAGTGCAATATGGATGGTAGATATACGTTTTTGTAATCTGAAAATATAAAAACAGCAAGGTAACTAATGGTAAAAGTGAACACAAACGGTATTGCAATGCTTAGAAACAAGGCCTAGGGTTCATACTTTCACTAGTGCAAGTTCTCTCAACAATAATGACATAGTTGAATCATATGTAAATCCCTCACGTGCGACAAAGAGTTCACTCCAAAGTCACAAATAGCGGAGAACAAACAAAGAAATTATTGTAGGGTACGAAACCACCTCAAAGTTATCTTTTCCAATCAATCTTATGAGCTATCCCTATAAGTGTCACGAACAGCCCTAGAGTTCGTACTAAAACAACACCTTAAGATACACATCAACCAAAACCCTAATGTCACCTAGGCACTCCAATGTTACCACGAGTACTCATGGGCTTGATTATACAATATGCATCACACAATTTCAGATTCATCATGTTCAATCCAACACAAAGAACTTCAAAGAGTGCCCCAAAGTTTCTACCGGAGAGTCAAGACGAAAACGTGTGCCAACCCCTATGCATAGATTCCCAAGGTCACGGAACCCGCAAGTTGATCACCAAAACATACATCAAGTGGATCAATAGAACATCCCATTGCCACCACGGATATCCCATCGCAAGACATACATCAAGTGTTCTCAAATCCTTTAAAGACTCAATCCGATAAGAAAACTTCAAAGGGAAAACTCAATTCATCACAAGAGGATAGAGAGGGGAAAACTCCATATGATTCATCTATATTAATAAAGCTCGCGGTACATCAAGATCCTGCCATCTCAAGAACACGAGAGAGAAAGAGAGATCAAACACATAGCTACTGGTACATACCCTCAGCCCCGAGGGTGAACTACTCCCTCCTCGTCATGGAGACCGCCGGGATAATGAAGATGGCCTCCGGTGATGGTTTCCCCCTCCGGCAGGGTGCCGGAACGGGTTCCCGATTGGTTTTTCGTGGCTACAGAGGCTTGCGGCTGCGGAACTCCCGATCTAGGTTTTTTCTTGGGGTTTTGGTATTTATAGGAATTTTTGGCGTCGGTCTCACGTCAAGGAGACTCCCGAGGGACCCACAAGCCAGGGGGCGCGCCCTAGGGGGGGCGCCCCCAGGCTTGTGGCTGCCTCGGGACTCCTCTCCGGTATATTTTTGCTCCAGTATTTTTTATATTTTTCAAAAATATTCTCCATAAATTTTCAGCCTATTCCGAGAACTTTTACTTCTGCACAAAAAACGACACCACGGTAGTTCTGCTGAAAACAGCGTCAGTCCGGGTTAGTTCTAATAAAATCATACCAAAATCAATTAAAATTATTGTAAACATGGCATGAATACTTCATAAATTATAGGTAGGTTGGAGACATATCAGCATCCCCAAGCTTAATTCCTGCTCGTCCTCGAGTAGGTAAATGAGAAAAGAAATCATTTATGAAGTGTGAATGCTAGCAAGTGCATAAATTTGATCAATGATAATTCCAATCACTTTTTCTAGCATCCTTATAAACCATAAATAGTAGCTCATCTCATAAAACTTCTCATGATCAAGTAACAAGCTATTCACATGTTAAAGTATAGACCAGAAAGTTTCTTGAAAACTAACAAACCATATTCCAAGTCATCGAACAATTGCAATTCATCTTATTTTCAGGAAGGGTCTATGTAAGAGCTTTGATTTAGCAAATTCCACATACTCAACTATCATATAGTCTTCCATGATTATTGACACTCAAAGCATACTTTTAGAACAAATAGCATTATAGAACACAGAGAAAGATAGGGGCTGAATGTTTCGCCTCCCAACTTATTTATCATAAAGATAATTGTCAAGAATAATGATTCGTGATCAAATATATTTGTTTGGATATATATGTCTAGATCATTCCCGAACACATGACGTTTGCCAAGAGAAAAAGGCGGAATACAGGAAGTGGTGAAGATCACCATGACTCTTGCATAAAGGTAAGTACCAGAAAGTAAAAGATATGCCCTTCGCAGAGGGAAGCATTGATTTGCAAATGTGCTAGAGCTCGAGCTTTTAAAACAGAGATGAATAATAATTTTGAGCGGTATGCTTTCATTGTCAACATAACAACCGAGAGATCTCGGTATCTTCCATGCTAGATACATTATAGGCGGTTCCCAAACAGAATGGTTAGGTTTTTACTCCCCCTCCACCAATCAATCACAATCCACGGCGAGCCGAATCCACGGGTACCGTCCATACAAACAACAATCCTGGGGGAGTTTTGTTTCATTATGTTTTGTTTTGATTTTTTAGCATTGAACTGGGCATCCCGAATACCAGCCACTTTCTCGTGAATGATAGTGAATCAACACATATCGTGAGAATAACCCACCTAGCATGGAAGATACTGACAGCCCCTAGTCACTATATGAGCAATTCGGGCATACAAAACAGAATATTATTTGAAGGTTTAGAGTTTGGCACATGCAAATTTACTTGGAACGGGAGGTAAATACCGCATATAGGTAGGTATGGTGGACTCATATGGAACAACTTTGGGTTTAAGGGTGTTTGGATGCACAAGTAGTATTTCTACTTGGTGCGGAAGTTTTGGCTAGTATGAGGTGGAAGCAAGCACCACATGTTGGAGGATCCATAACAATATAACTTCTATACAAACATACCCAAACATAACTCATTAAGTTGTCTTCTTTGTCCAATTTTAACTAATTTTCTCGAGTTTGAAAATAATTAATGAGCTCACAATCATAGAAGATGTCCAAGATAGTATATTTATATGTGGAATATCTCTTCCTTCAATATTCTTTCATGAATTGTTCAAGTGACCAATGCGGTGTTTGCTAACTTTCAATAAATTTTACCACCTATACTTATTATGTGTGAAGTCATTACTCCCCATGGGATAAGTATATGAAACATATTTAATTTCAGATTTATGATATTCAATTCATTCAACCATTTACTCAAAGGATATAAGTGAAGCACGAGAGTGAATGACAAACTAGTCCAACAATATATAAGTGAAGATTAATGAGTAGGTAAACAATCAAGTAGCTATGTGAGGGCTCTCTCTCAATAAATATTTTCAGATATGAGTATTTTATTTAAACAGCAAACAAAAGAAAAATAACACACCAAGAATAGGACGCATCATGTGAACGAATAAAAATTTAGGCTCAACATAGGCTAACCGATAATTGTTGATGAAGAGAGGTGGGATGCGTAGCATCCCCAAGCTTAGATGCTTGAGACTTCTTGAAATATTTACTTGGGGTGCCTTGGGCATCCCCAAGATCGAGCTTTTGTATCTCGTTCAATCCTCTCATATCCCGGTTTCACCTGTTCTCAAAAACTTCATCCACACAAAACTTGAAAAGAACTCGTGAGATAGGTTAGTGCACATAATTATAAATCAACTCTTTATGTACTGCCAAGACAAGTTGCACAATAATTATCAAACATCATCTACTGTTTACTATCATTTCCACAATTTATATCTACCAATATAGGCTATGGAAACTATAGGATAAGTAGATAACAAAACTATGACAGCAATCTGTCCAAAAAGAACAGTCTGTAGCAATCTATTAAACCAGTGTACTTCTGTAACTCAAAAAATTATGAAAATTTAGGACAAGCTAAAAACTTTATTTGACAACACTGTGTAAAAATTTCAGAAAGTTTCCACGTTCCAGTAAAATATGAAAATTCAAGCACTACAGAAAAAGTTTCTGTTTTTTTACACAGCACACATCAAACATGCAATGCAAGCATCCTAAGGCAATTCTTGGAACTTTTTATTGAAAAAAAAGATTATAAATAACACCTAACAGAAAATAATAAAATAAAATGACGCTCCAAGCAAAACTCATATTATGTGATGAATAAAAATATAGCTCCAAGTAAGATATACCGATTGTGTTGAAGACAAAAGATGGGATGCCTTCCGGGGCATCCCCAAGCTTAGGCGCTTGAGTCTTCCTTGGATATTACCTTGGGGATGCCTTGGGAATCCCCAATCTTAGGTTCTTTTCACTCCTTGTTCTCCTCATATCGGTGTCTCACCCAAAACATGAAAACTTCAATCACATAAAACTTAACGGAACTTCGTGAGATGGGTTAGTATAATAAAGGTAGATCATTCACTTAGGTACTGTCAAGACAAGATTCATAATTGTTCCCACATGATACCTACTGTATTATATCATTCCCATAATTTATATCACTGAATATAAGCTATGGGAACACTAAAACAAGCAAACTATGCATGCAAAACAGAATCTGTCAAAAACAGAACAGTCTATGAAGATCTGTAGTGTAACCTTACTTCCCTGTCTCTAAAAATTCTGAAACATTAGGAAAACCTGAATAATTTGTATATCAAGACTGTGTAAAAATTTCAGATAATTATCATGCTCCAGTAAAAAATGAAAATTCCTGTCCTAGAGTCAAAAATTTCTGTGTTGGTTCAGCATCAATTCTACTCATCTTGTGAGTCATCCCAAAGGTTTTACTTGGCACTTTATTGAAAGAAAATACACAAAACATGATTAATACAGTAGCTTAATCATGTGAACACACAAAAACAGAAAGGAAAAGTGTTGGGTTGTCTCCCAACAAGCGCTTTTCTTTAATGCCTTTTAGCTAGGCATGATGATTTCAATGATGCTCACATAAAAGATAAGAATTGAAACATAACAGGAGCATCATGAAGCATATGACTAGCACATTTAAGTCTAACCCACTTCCTATGCATAGGGATTTTGTGAGCAAAAAATTTATGGGAGCAAGAATCAACTAGCATAGGAAGGCAAAACAAGCATAACTTCAAAACTTTGAACACATAGAGAGGAAACTTGATATTATAGCAATTCCTACAAGCATATGTTCCTCCCTCATAATAATTTTCAGTAGCATCATGAAGGAATTTCACAACATAACTATCACATAAAGCATTATCTTCATGATCCACAAGCATAGAAAATTTTTCACTCTCCACATAAGCAATTTTCTTCTCATTCATAGTAGTGGGAGCAAACTCAACAAAATAACTATCATGAGATACTTGATTGACATAACCACTTTGAATATTAAAATCATGATGACAAGTTTCATGGTTACTATAACTCTTTATAGCATACATGTCATCATCATAATCCTCATAGATAGTAGGCATGTCATTATCATAACAAATTTGCTCATCAAAACTTGGGGGACTAAAAATATCATCTTCACCAAACATAGCATCCCCAAGCTTGTGGGTTTGCATATCATTAGCATCATGGATATTCAGAGAATTCATACTAGCAATATTGCAATCATGCTCATCATTCAAGGAATTCTCATTAAGTATTTTCATAAATTCTTCCTCTACCGATTGAGCATAATTTTCCAAACCATCATTTTCACGAAAGACATTATAAAGACGATACAAATGATGCAACCTAAACTCCATTTTTTTGTAGTTTTCTTTATAAAACCAAACTAGTAAAAAACAAGAAACTAAAAGATTTAATTGCAAGATCTAAAGATATACCTTCAAGCATTCACGTCCCCGGCAAAGGCGTCAGAAAAGAGCTTGATGTCTACTACGCAACCTTCTTCTTGTAGACTCGTGTTGGGTCTCCAAGCGCAGAGTTTTGTAGGACAGTAGCAAATTTCCCTCAAGTGGATGACCTAAGGTTTATCAATCCATGGGAGGTGTAGGATGAAGATAGTCTCTCTCAAACAACCCTGCAATCAAATATAAGAAATCTCTTGTGTCCCCAACACACCCAATACAATTGCAAATTGTATAGGTGCACTACTTCGGCGAGGAGATGGTGATACAAGTGCAATATGGATGGTAGATATAGGTTTTTGTAATCTGAAAATATAAAAACAGCAAGGTAACTAATGGTAAAAGTGAGCACAAACGGTATTGCAATACTTAGAAACAAGGCCTAGGGTTCATACTTTCACTAGTGCAAGTTCTCTCAACAATACTGACATAGTTGAATCATATGTAAATCCCTCACGTGCGACAAAGAGTTCACTCCAAAGTCATAAATAGAGGAGAACAAACGAAGAAATTATTGTAGGGTACAAAACCACCTCAAAGTTATCTTTTCCGATCAATCTTATGAGCTATCCCTATAAGTGTCACGAACAGCCCTAGAGTTCGTACTAAAATAACACCTTAAGATACACATCAACCAAAACCCTAATGTCACCTAGATACTCCAATGTCATCACGACTACCCATGGTCTTGATTATACGATATGCATCACACAATTTCAGATTCATCATGTTCAATCCAACACAAAGAACTTCAAAGAGTGCCCCAAAGTTTCTACCGGAGAGTCAAGACGAAAACATGTGCCAACCCCTATGCATAGATTCCCAAAGTCATGGAACCCGCAAGTTGATCACCAAAACATACATCAAGTGGATCAATAGAACATCCCATTGTCACCACGGATATACCATCGCAAGACATACATCAAGTGTTCTCAAATCCTTTAAAGACTCAATCCGATAAGAAAACTTCAAAGGGAAAACTCAATTCATCACAAGAAGATAGAGAGGGGAAAACTCCATATGATTCATCTATATTAATAAAGCTCGTGGTACATCAAGATCGTGTCATCTCAAGAACACAAGAGAGAGAGAGATCAAACACATAGCTACTGGTACATACCCTCAGCCCCGAGGGTGAACTACTCCCTCCTCGTCATGGAGACCGCCGGGATGATGAAGATGGTCTCTGGTGATAGTTTCCCCCTCCGGCATGGTGCCGGAACGGGCTCCCGATTGGTTTTCTCATGGCTACAGAGGCTTGCGGCTGCGGAACTCCCGATCTATGTTTGTTTCTGGGGGTTTTGGTATTTATAGGACTTTTTGGCGTCGGTCTCACGTCAAGGAGACTCCCGAGGGACCCACAAGCCATGGAGCGCGCCCTAGGCGGGGCGCCCCCCAGGCTTGTGGCTGCCTCGGGACTCCTCTCCGGTATCTTTTTGCTCCAGTATTTTTTATATTTTCCAAAAATATTCTCCGTAAATTTCAGCCCATTCCGAGAACTTTTATTTCTGGACACAAAACGACACCATGGTAGTTCTGCTGAAAACAGTGTCAGCACGGGTTTGTTCTAATAAAATCATACCAAAATCATATACAATTATTGTAAACATGGCATGAATACTTCATAAATTATAGATACGTTGGAGACGTATCAGAGGTCCCGCTGCTCGCCAAGTTGCACCACCTGGCAGCGGAGGCAGACCGTCTCGGCATGAGTGGTTGCGCAGCACGAAGACACCTCCGTCAGAAAGGAAGCAAAAGAAAGGGATTCAGCCTGCCTGCGGAGCAGCCGGCCTGAATCCCGGGGGCTACACCCAGTGGGTGCGCTCGCGTGCCCCCACTGAAAGTTCACAATGCACATACCTTTTAGGTCCGCTGACACGACGGCCAACCGGCTCTCGGCCTCCCAATACAGGCCTAGCAGCGCGTTGTACACGGTCACCCGACGGTCGTGGACGGCCTGCGAAGATCAAAAGCACCGCGGTTAGACTCGACCCGGCTGCTCTCCAACCGGCCCGAGTCTCGGGGGCTACACTCAGTGGGTGCGCTAGCGCGCCCCCACTAGAAGAAGCTCAGGCGAGAACGGTGCCACGAGACGAAAGAAAAGCAAGAAAAGCAAAAAAAATGGACGTCGAGCCCTTACCGCGACGGACCGATCGAGGTGCGTCAGCCGGCTCCTTGCTGCCTGGGCCTCCAGCACCGCCTGGGTGCGGCAGTCGGCGAACTCGGCGACAAGGGCGGCCACCGCGGCCCCAAGAATGGTTGGCGCGCACCCTCCGGGCGCGCCACCGGCCGCGGTCCAGGACTCCTGCGGCTGGTTCCCGCTGGCAGAGCCAGACGGTCCCCGCGCTGCAATGACTAGGGGACCCGCCCCTCCCTGTGACGCGACTCCAAGCGCTCCAGCGGACGGACCAGCCACCCCCGCTGACGAGCCGGCGGTGGTGGCTCCCTCTGGCGTCACGATCCCGACTCCCGGCTCGTCCCTTCTGGCAGCACCATCCCCGTCTGCCTCCGGAGCTGGGGCCTTGGGCACCATGGCGTCGACCTCCGGCGGCGCTCGTCGGCCCCCGGTGGAGTGCTGCTGCGATCTGGGGTCGCCTCCGTGGCGGCTTTCGCTGCACTCGTAGCCGCGCGCGCCCTCTCTTCAGCCAGCGCGTTGGCCTCCGCCCACCGCGCGGTGTCGTGCACGTTCTTGAACCTCCTCTCCTTGGTGGGGGGGGGACGGGTCCTAGGACTGGTCCGCCGCCTCCACGCGGGCCCTCTTTGGCGCCTGCTTCTGCGCCGCCTCCTCCCATGGGTGGCGCTCCTCCTCAAGCCGCTCCCGCTTGGCCGCCTCCCGGTCGCGCCACGCCTCATGCTCCCTCTCCCCGGCGGCGGCCTTGCGGGTTGCCTCCGCGGCATCGTCGCCCACGGCTCCTCCTGAAGGGGTCGTCCTCCCCAAAGCTCGTGGCTCCCTGGAAAACGGGATGAGAAGAAGAAGACAAAAAGAAGATCCGAAGAAGCATGAAGAGTACTTACCTGACGCTGGTGGGGACTGCCCGTCGGAGGGGACCTTCCGGAGCGACCCGCGGTCTCTTCGCGCCGCCTCCACGGCCGCCGCTTGGCTGCCCGCTGGCTGCTCGCTTGGGAGCCGATCAGGAGCCAGCCGGCTGTTTCCCACGACCGACCGTGCCCATGTCCTCCCGCCTCGGCTCGCGGTCGGCTCTGAGGATGCGTCTCCTCGGCGCGGTGACGTCACCTCCCGAGGCCTCGAGGTCCTTCGGAGCCACTGCACCGCGCACCTCCCCTGGCTCAGCGTCGTCGTCAGACTAGTCTTGCAATAACAACTGGGGGAGAAACTCACCAATCGGCCAGGTCCTGTCCGTCTCCGCTCCACCGGCTCCCGACATGCCGGCTCACTCCGAGTCGGCCAGCTCCACGTCATTGGCATCCTCAACCTCTTCGGGGTCCGAGTCCGCAACATCGGCCACGGGTTTGCCATAATCCTGCAACGCAGGAAAAACCTGCATGCGGCGGGGCCCTCGCGTCGTCGGGCTCGGGGGAATACGTTGACAACAAAAGAAAAAGGAAAGGAGCACCCGGCTCATCACGTACCCGGGGAGCTGGTCGGTCCCGGCTGTATGGGGCCTTGCCCCATTGCCACCCATCTTCGCTCATCTTGGCAGCGGAGATGGAATTCACCCGCCTCGCCACCTGCACTGCCTTCAGCTCCTTTGTGGAGAGCCGGCACAGATCGTGCCGCCCGCCCATCTGGCAGATGAGGTGCGGCCGGCGCTGCAGGGGCAGCATCCGGCGAGCCACCATCGTGGCGAGCAGGTCCTCCGACCCAGTCATCACGTCCAGCCGTGCACAGAGCCGGTCCGCCGTCTCGACCGGCTAGGGCGGAGGCGTCCTCCAGTTCTTCATCGCGTTCGGCGGCTCGTTGACGAACGCGGGCAGGTTGATGTAGTCCTCGTTCGTCTTCACGTTCTTCACGTAGAAGAACCCCTTCTGCCAACTCTTGACAGAGTCCTGCAGTGGGAGCTTTGGGAAACCGCCTCCCGTGCGGTGGTGAATGAGGGCGGCTCCGTAGGCGGTCATGACCTTCCCCCCCGTCGCCGCTGAAAGCACATTTGCTCCCTTGGTGGTTTTGGTAATTTATAACAACATATAAGTCATTGAACTAATGTTTCCACTAAGTATATTTCAGGAAAAGTTCAATGATAGGATTGGCAAAAGGATTGTGGAGATTGTGGAATACCCCAAGATGCAAGGAAATAGGTTGGCAAAGCTTCAAGGAAGAGGACTCTACATTTTATATTTGTGAGAAATCACTTTGAGTCCATAGGAAAGCCAATACTATTAAAAGGGGGTAAGGTTTTGTTGGTGAACAAAATGCTCATACGTGCACAAGTGATAGTCACCAAAAACACCCACAAGTTCTCCCACCAAAGTCTGTCATAGCCAAATACTCAAAATCGGTGCAACCAACATTTCCATCCCGGTGCCACCGATTATCAACCATTGACAGACTCAGCCAAACCCTAGCCACTTCGGTGCAACCGATTCCATACCGGTGCCACCGAGTTTAGGTTGCCAACTTTCTGTTACGCAAATTCACAATATCGGTACCACCGAGATTGTTGGATCGGCATCACCGAGAATGTCAATCTAACCGTTGGTCACCTTATCGGTGCAACCGAGTTTCCTATATCGGTCTCACCGAGATTCAAAAGTTGCCACCTTTTGGTCACTTCGGTACCACCGAGATTAACACATCGGTGTCACCGAGTTGGTCATTTTGTGTGTAATGGTTGGATTTTTGTGGATGCCTATATATACCCCTCCACCACCACCTACTCGAGAGAGAAGCACTCAGAACTATTCCATACTTGCCGCATCCAGTTTTCTGAGAGAGAACCACCTACCCTTGTGTTGAGGTCAAGATCATCCACTCCAACCATATGGATCTTGATTTCTAGCCTCCCCAAGTTGCTTTCCACCAATCCCATCTCTTCCACCAAGCCAAATCAGTGAGAGAGTGATTGTGTGTTGAGGAGTCTATCATCTTGAAGCACAAGAGCAAGGAGTTCATCGTCATTACCGAGCCTATTACCTTTTGGAGGGTGGTGCCTCCTAGATTGGTTAGGTGTCGCTTGGGAGCCTCCTACTTCGTGTTGTGGAGTGAACCAATAAGTTTGTAAGGGCAAGGAGATCGCCTACTTCGTGAAGATCTACCCATAGTGAGGCTAGTCCTTCGTGGACGGAAGCCGTTATGGAATAGTCAAGGTTGCTACTTCGTGGACCCTTATGGGTGGAGCCCTCCATGGACTCTCGCAAACGTTACCCTCCGTGGGTTGAAGACTCCATAAATGTGGATGTACGATAGCACCACCTATCGGAACCATGGGAAAAATCATCGTGTCCACAACTGCGTTTGATCCTCCTACTCTATCCTTTCTATACATGCTTGTTGTTACTTTCCGCTGCTATACTCTTAGACTTGCATGTGTAGGGTGTACTTGACTTGCCATGAATGCTAAAACTGCTAACACTAAAATTTGGGAAGAGGCAAAACTTTTATTTGGTCAAGTAGTCTAATCACCCCCCTCTAGACATACTTTCGGTCCTACAAGTGATATCAGAGCTTTGGTCTCCATTGCATTGGTCTCACAACCTAGGAGATTATGGCGTCTAGTGAGGGTAATTATCACCGTAGAGGTCCGTACTTTGATGGCACTAATTTTGCTAGTTGGAAGCACAAAATGAAAATGCATATTCTTGGTCATAACCCCGCCGTTTGGGCTGTTGTTCGTGTTGGCTTGCAAGGTGAATTCTTTACGGATGGAAAGGAACCGGATCGTGAAGCGACCGCGGATGAATTGAAGATGTTGCAATACAACGCTCAAGCATGCGACATTCTATTCAACTGCCTATGCCCAGAAGAATTCAACAAAATCAGCCGTCTTGAGAATGCAAAAGAGATTTGGGATACTTTGGTTGATATGCACGAAGGAACCGAGTCCGTGAGGGAATCCAAGTTGGATGTTCTTCAAGGTTAGCTTGACAAGTTCAAGATGAAGGATGGTGAAGGAGTCGCGGAGATGTACTCTAGGCTAGCTCTCATCACAAATGAGATTGCCGGCTTAGGAAGCGAAGAAATGACCGACAAATTCATCATCAAGAAGATACTTAGAGCTTTGGATGAGAGATACGACACCGTGTGCACATTGATCCAAATGATTCCCAACTACAAATATCTCAAGCCTACGGAAGTCATTGGAAGGATTGTTGCTCATGAGATGACACTCAAAGACAAAGAAGAGCTTCATCACAAGTCTAGCGGTGCTTACAAAGCCACAAGTGATGCTCCCGCAACTTCAAGCAACAATCTTGTCACCAATGAAGAGATAAGCCTCATGGTCAAGAAATTCAACAAGTTCTACAAGAATAGAGGCAAAGAAAGAAGCTCCAACTCAAGATATGATGAGAAGCGTTCGTCAAGTCGTGACCACAATTGCTACAATTGTGGGAAGCCCGGACACTACTCCAATGAGTGCACGGCTCCCTACAAACGAAGAGAAGAGTCACCTCGAAGACAAAGCTCAAGGAATGAACCACCTCAAAGAGAGAGAAGGAGTAGAGATGATCGTTATGAACGAAGACACTCAAGGAGAAGTAGAGATTCGAAGAAGAAGGACAAGTACACCAAGAGCTACACAAGAAGAAAACATCAAGCTCATGTTGGTGAATGGGTTTCCGGCTCCGACTCCGACGACAACTCCGAGAGAAGCTACCACTCCGATTCCGACTATAGTCAAGATGATGGTGTTGCCGGAATTTCTCTAGTGACTACCAACTCCTATGATCTATTTGATTCACCAAATGAAGGGAGTGGAAGTTGCTTCATGGCTAGAGGCCCCAAGGTATCACACCCCGAGTATCTTGATTTTGATAGTGATGAAGATGACTTGCTTTGTGATGATGACTTGCTCTTTGATAAAACTAGTAATGTTAGTCAAAATGATCTTGATAATTCTCATGCTAGTCAAGATAAGTCAATTGATGATGATAAGATGAGAATAGAAGAACTAACTAAAGAACTAAACACTCTTAAGTTAGCTCATGAATCTACTCTCGAAGATCATAGAGAGCTTGTGAGAACTCATGAGAAGCTACGCTTCGAGAAGCTCAACTTGGAGCAAGAACATGAGTTTCTTAAAGCTATCAATGACGATCTCCGAAAGAAGACTTCATCTTATCTAGCCAAACGACTACTCTTGTCTACATTCATGCCTCAAGTTAAAACTAAGCAATCTAGTAACAAAGGCAAGAAAGGTTCTTCATCTAGTAGCAACAATAAAAATGCTAAACCTAATGATGTTGCTCCTAGTAGTTCTATTGATTCCACTAATGATGATTCTCTTAGCCAAGTTACACTTGAGCAAGAAAATGCTTTATTGAAAGGAATTATAGAGAAAGGTATCTACAAGAGTCTTGCCGGGTGTAAGCAATTTGAGGAAATTGTACGCAAGCACGGAGGATACCGGAAGAATCGTGGTGTTGGCTACTTCAACGCAAATGGAGTTGAATGGGAAGAAGGTCAATACCCCGAGCCAAAGTTTGTTCCTCAAAAGGAGAAGTATGAAAATACTCTTCCCAAGAGAACAAGCACTCAAGATGACCTTCCACCACAAGACCACAAGCTCAAGGGCAAGAACAAGCTTCAAGAGGACATTGACTCATATGAAGATGAATCCCTAGCTTTGGTGGAGTGGGTTCCCAAGGCTACGTCAAGCTCAACTTTTACAAAGGCTACTACAACACCAAGGATCCCCATCAACTTGATGTGGGTCCCCAAGAAGAAGAACTAGTAAGTTCTTGAGGGGTGACTCCGCCAATGAAATCCACTCACATTCATTATTGGCAAGAACTATTTGCAATCAACATCAACTCTATGCAATAGTTCAAGGAGTCACACATTCCCTCAAAGGTAAGCAAGGGACAAGGTAATCAACAAATCAATGATAATCATAACACACGTTTTGCACTCCATGTCCATAGATATCCTTGTATTTGTCTCTTGTATGTTGGGACGAACCCATGTAGGTGAGAAGAGTAAGGAAACAACAAGGATGCTCCCAACTCTTGGTGATCTTCATCAACCTTGAGCATCCACCACTACCTCACCAACATGAAGTCTTCATCGACAAAACCCAAGGTTAGTTTATCCCTCTTATGGGGGATGTCACATCAAGGGGGAGCTTTACTCTAAGACTTGAGTTAAAGCATCTCTTAGTATGTGACAACATTAAATGCTTTATGAAAAAGTGGTAACCCCACTTGTGCTTAAACGATGAGTATGACCTATGATCAGGTATTCTTACTTGGCTCCTAAGTCAAATACTCATATATAGAGGACTTCGTCATCGCCCAAGTGCTTGTTAGATGCTAGTGTGTATGTGCATGTTTGTCATGATTTCATTTGACATCTTATTGTGTGAGCATGTTGGTCTGCATTTATTTTCTCATTCGAGGACATCCAATTGTTGCTATTTGGTTTTTGATTTATCTTTTGCCAATTGGATGGACAAGAATGCCTAGGACCCCTCTTTAGCTATCTATGCTTTCTCACCTCATATTCCATTCACGCTGCATCACAAAATTTGAACAAGTACTTTTCGATCCCTCTGTGTGTGGAGCACTCGGAGTTCCGTATCGACAAGGACTGACCATTAAAACCTCCCAAGTGCATCTCGGTGGAACCAACCCCAATTCTCGGTCTCACCGAATGCCTAGGGTTGATCTGGTTTTCTATCTCGGTACTACCGATTCCATATTCTCGGTTACACCAAGTTTCCCTATCAGCTGACAGTTGAGGAACTCGGCGACACCGAAAATTTAGACTCGGTATCACCGATAGTGAAGGGTATATAATCTGTGGTCCCGACGGTTCGAAATTTCAATCTTCAATCGTCGCGCCCCAAACCCTAAGCTGCCGCAAAAGGACCCCCTGGTCATCGCCTTGCCTCCCCGTGCGTCTCCGCCGCTGGGAATCTCACCGTCGACGGGCATCTTCGCCGCCGTCGCCGCCGTAGCGGATCCGTCACCGAGCTAGGGTACGGATTCTATCTTTCTTGCGCTCCCCCTCTGATTCTTGCGCAATAAAGTTGATTTTCTCTATAAGCCACAGTTTGCACAGCTTTCTATCCATAAGAAAACTCCCTAGATTAGAGAACCATCGATTTTCTAGGGTTTGCCTTCCGCCCGATGAAACTCGGTAGAACCGAAGTGAACAAATCGGTACCACCGATTTGTCTGTCTGTGTTGCTGAGAACTGTCTCGGTGAAACCGAGTACTTCTTTTCGGTCTCACCGATAAGAGTGCCAAGTTTCTGTTAATGAGATAGTCAGTCTCGGTAGCACCGAAAACTTTGCTTCGGCTGTACCGATTTTCATGTGACAGAATGCAAAATCTTGAAAATCTTTTGTTCAATCTTTCAAAAACCAGCCTCATTTTGTGATGACTCATCTTCTTCTGCTCCTCTATACTCTATTCACAGGGTTAGTATGTCAGATACTGAGGACAGTTAGAATGATCTTCGAGAACAGAGTGTTGAGATGGATTTAGGCACTAGTCCTGAGTCTAGTTCATCTTCAGATCCAGGCACTCCCAGTTCTCATGGGTTGCCCAAGGCTGCTACAAGGGCCAGGAAGAAGCTGAATTCAGATGAAGAGGATTCAGACTTTGTGCCAGATGAGGTTCTTGCTAAGAAGCAAGAGAAGGCTGCCAAGAAGTCTGCAAATGAAGCTACTTCTTCCAGGAGAGTTGTTGGCAAAGTCTATGCTAGCTCTGAAGCTGTGAGAGCACCTGAGGGTGCTAGGGCAAGAATGGCTCTTCACCTTGAGTCACCCCCAAAGAAATCATTGCCTAAGAAGGCAGGGGAGAAGAAGAGAGCCAGAAAGAGGATTATTCATGTTATTGGTAGGAAGACCTCCATGTTTGAGGACCCTGAGGAGGCTACTGGTGCTGCTGCTAAGGAGGAGGAAGAACATGTTGAGAAGGCCCCTCCCAAGAAGAAAAGAAGCTTATGGCTGATGCTATGCCACAGACTGGCACTTCCAAGAACACCAAGTTTGCCCCCAAGAAGCCTGCTGCTGAGAAGCCCAAGAGATTGTCAAGGCAAATTCCAGCTTCTGAGAAGAACAAAGGAACCACCTCCAGAGTTGAGGATGAGGATGCTATGTCTGCTTTGATGAAGCTTAGGCCACACCTTCCAGTACATAATGCCAGCTACCCACTTGCTGAGGATATGAAGAAGATGAAGGACTCTAGCTTGAGGGCTTGGAGAGCTGCTGATCCATATGCCCAAAGGAAGAAGACAGCTGTGGACTACAGATTCTATACCAAAGAGCAACATGATTTCTATGAGACTGTGCTTTTTGACAAGAGTCCAGCTGTAAGTGATATGAGGTATGTGGACTGGAAATTCATCAAGGAGAATGAAGACTTCCTTCCAAGTGTCCAAGACAATTTCCACTGCATTGGTTTGGATGAATTTGTTGGCAGAGAGTTCACTGCTTGGAATGATGAGATGATCATGCAATTCTACTCCACTGCACATTTCTATGGAGATGGTAGAATTGTATGGATGACTGAAGGTGCAAGATATGAGTCCACTGTTGAGGAATGGGCAGAAATCTTAGGAGTCCCAGAGGTACAGGATGGTGACTTGGATGTCTACTCAGAATCCAAGGCAAACCATAATGCTATGGCCAACATGTACAATGAGATCCCTGCTGCTAACGTGAAGTCTCACAGGCTAGGATCCATCTACTTTCTTCAGGCTGGCCTCCGTACCATGAACACCATTCTGAGGCATACTTTGATGCCCAAGTCAGGAGATGACAAGATGATCCGAGGCTACTCCATCAACATGTTGATCCACCTTGACAGACACACCAGGATCAGAGTCATGGACTTGATTGTTGAGACAGTCAAGAGGGTTGCTGCTGATCAGAAGCGCTCATGCTGTTATGCACCCTATATCCAGATGCTCATCAACTCAAAGTTGGAGAAGCACATATTTGCTCTGGACAGACCCCACTTGCCCCTACAGCCAGATCTCAAGGACAACGTCGTGGAGATGAACCCAGATCATCCCACTTCAGCTGCTACTCAAGCAGAAGCAGAGGCAGCTAGAGCCACTAGTGCTTAGGTCCCTAGATCCAGGAACGAGCAAATGGATCTTTTGATCTCATCAGTACAGGCAATGAAGAAGGACATTAAGGGGATTCTGGACAACCAGAACAGTCTTGTGAGGATCTTCGAAAACAGGATCAAGACCCTTAATGATAAGGTGGATGGGCTGACTAAGATAGTCAATGAGCTCAAGAAGGAAGTTGACTCAGTGCCTCTTCCTCAGACTTCTTTAGATGATGATGATGATGAGGAGGATGGATCACCTCTCAGGACAGTCACACAGTTTCCTACTCAGGCCAGATCAGCCACTGTGCCAGCTCTAGACTTGAGGCCCTCTTCATCAGCTCCTGCTGCTGTCACCTCAGCTCCTGCTCCATCAGTTCAGTTCCTCCAGTTGCCACTCCAACTCCATCCACGACATCTGCAGAGATCTTCGCCGACACTGTTCTCTCGACTCCTTCATCAACAACCGGAGGAGATCAGCCCAAGAACTCTTAGATATATGCCTTTGAACTTTTTGGTAACTTGTTGCCAAAGGGGGAGAAGTGTATATAGATCTTTAGGCTTCGAGTGAGAGAGCGTTTGGTTTTTATCGCTTTTTCAAAAACACTTGATCTTTTGGTTGCTTGTGATACACTTCATGTGTGCTGTGTTACTATTTCCTATCATCTTAATGCTTATGAGATGATCATTACCATTGTTTGATTGTGTTGTGCTATGATGTTCATTCTAATTATTCTCGCACACCACCAAGTTGTATGTGACATGGAAGAAGTGCCCCATGTTCCTAATCGATTGTGCATTTGCATTCAAACGCAAATTTAAAATAATGCACAAATTTAGGGGGAGCTCTTGCTTATCACATACTTCTCAAAGCGATGATTATATTCATTGATTATATCATATGTCGAAGCTTTGATCTATATGTTGTCATCAATTACCAAAAAGGGGGAGATTGAAAGCACATTTTCTCCCTTGGTGGTTTTGGTAATTTATAACAACATATAAGTCATTGAACTAATGTTCAGACCCTTCAAAATCACTTACAAGCGTCTATATTTCTCACCTCTCCTAAATTTTCAAAGGAAGCGAAGGTTTCTGCCTTCGCACTTCCACCCTCATTCTCTCGACTCCCCTCGTTTGCTTTTTCAAAACTTTGCAAATGGTTGCTACTACCCTTGTGCCCCTGACCACTGGATTCCTTGTAATCCTCATGGGTAACCTGGAAGGGAGCCACCTTGCTAGACATTTGCCCACATATCTTGGACACAAGTTGGCGACACCAGACAAGGAGCTACCATCAGAAGATACCTTCTCAAAGGATGAGGATGTCAAGACGTGGATGATGGTGACACCCTCGACACTGCCCCAAGATGATGCAACCTTGGCCTACAATGATCAGGGCGCAAGATATGCAAGATCATGATATGCATCGCTAATAGAGAAATCCTATCATTCTCGATGTTGTGTCGGCAACCACCGGTGGATGAGAACCTCGCCATTTGGTCCGCCTCACTATAGTGAGCAGGAAAATGGTTCTCATCATCCCCCGCTCTTGGTGTCGATGATATCATCAACGTGATCGGCAGGATATAACTCTACCATGCCTTGTTAATGTCATTGCATAAAAGATTGCCTACCTGGAACCCTCGACGTCTCGGAAGACAATAAGGGATTGACACAATTACGAAGCCTCCAGAAGACCCGGTTAACGGTAGCCGTGAGGAACCACCTTCATAGTCAACTCACCCGATGCGAAGTTGTCAAGGACATTTCACGCACAACCAGGATCGTTTCGAAGAACAACAACAAGAGACATAGTGACACCTGAAGAAGACCCAGAAGACTGAGCGGACTCCTCTCCAAGACACGAAGCAAGCACGACTACTGAGTCAGAGAACCCCTAGGGTAGGGTAGGTCGTGTGTCCCCTATGCGAAGTCGAGTCCGTATGATGGTTCAAATGGAACCATGATGTGTGTTGCTTGTTTTGCTTGTTGTGCTTTGGTGGAAGTCGCACTTTTGCCCTAGGCAACAAGTACGCGACGGTATCACCTACCTTACCTTAATGTTTGTGTTTGGCCTTTTCGGCACTTGTTTGATTGCACTTGCCCTACACCACCCCCTTAGGCGCTTCCTCTATGCTAGTTTCCCTCTTCCCCTCCCGTCAACTGAAGACCAGCAAGACAAGATGCACTAAGGATCCACCTCGACGGACAGCTAGCACTGAAGACTTCGACTACAACATAGAGCTATGCTTTTCCCTCAAGATTGGAAACCCTCCCTAGACCAACCTAGACCTCACGAACTTCCCCAGCTCAAGCCTATGATCATGTGTTTAATACACGGAATTGCCAGAGCACCCGTTGAGCTTCAATAACCCCTGCTTAGCACTGGGTTCATTATGTAACTAGTGATCACAGTGAGCAGACACATTGCATCCCTACGCCAGCACTTGAGCTGACAATGCCATAGGTAAGATTGTCTCGAGGATATATAATTAGTCAACTAATGATTTGACATGGTCGTAATAGATGTCTTGAGGAAGTAGTTGAGACCCTTTGGTGGATTACGAGGCTTAATAGTGGTAGACGAACTTGGTGGGTCAAGATTGATAGAGTAGCATAACATACTTCTCCCGTGAGTAAATTGGATTTACTAGGACAATTATGATCACAAGCTGAGATTTTTTGAGGAACAAGTAGGAATTCTTAGTGGACATGAGGTTTGGATTTAAATAGGTAATCCTAATAGAGTGTTGGTATTAATCAAGACTACATGCTTCAGAGTAATTTGGATTTAGTCCAATGATCTTGATCATGATACCATGTTTCTCGGTGGATGATAAGATAAAATTTGAGTCGACAGAGCTAATTTAAGGATCTATATGAGCTTGACCTTGGAGTTAGTTGGTCATTCTAAGTTCGTGGATATACTGTGATAATAGTCCTTGCAATGACATGTGGATTATATGAACTCTTGGAGATTACGTGGGACACCATCAATGCTGGATTGTAGCAGTAATGGATCATGTAATAGTGGATGATATTCGTGGATCGATTAATTGGATTCGTAGGAAGGAAACAAGATCTTGGATTGGTTTATTACGTATTTCCACAGCATATAGTTGCAACACCTTAGACATTGGATACATTAGCTGAACACTTAGATTTGTAGTGTCACAATCAAGCTTAGCGGCTTGTATGCTTTCCCGAGGATTTTTACATAGGGATATAGATGCGTATCTATAGTATATGTATGAGAGTATGGGTCGTCCTCCTCTTAAAGCCATGGGGATATGCGCATCATGGGTGTTGTTGGAGATGACTTATATGAGATGATACCCTCAATACTATAGGATGATTTTGTTTGGAGAAATAGGAAGGACTATTGGCATCTAAAGAATTGTGCTCGAGGATAAGATGTTAGACGTTCACTCACATCCTAAGCTCCTTGAAACCCTGAAGCTTTACCGAGCCATGATATGGTCGGATTATGACCATAGGTCTTGGCTCTCAGTCATTAGACTATGGCCAATACTCCACCTCAACCACCACCAAACCTGTCCATAGGGAAGGTGGACACGAAGAACTAGATTGTGTTCGATCACAAACCCCTAGACTAGTGATCATCCGGAACAAATGCCCGCTCCTCTCACATATCCCATGAGCAATGTGTTTATGTGATACTTGGAGGAATAGTCTGTTGTCCTCCAAGATGACGAACTTATAAGAGAAGGAACACCTTAGTCCTATTTGGACCAGCCCCAGGAACACCAATTAGCATGCCTCTCAAGTATAGGGTTTCACCTTGAAAAAGTTAGACTCCTTGAAGTACCCTCCCTCCAGCGGAAGACCTTCTTGCCCAAGCAAGATGAAGAACCACTACAATTGAGAAGCCACGACAAAGAAGAAGAAGAAGTAAGAGAAGTTAACCACCGCTCCTCTGCCAGCTATAGCAGCTAGACTGTACCAAGAAGCACCGACATTCAAGCATGATGAAGCCCTTGGACACCAAGAGAAATAGAGCGCCCCCTGTTTTAGGTAGGTACCTATCAGTTCCTGACTAAGAAAGAACCGATAAGTTGATAGTGCCCCTCACTCCACTACTTTGATGGTATACGATGAGCATGATGTCCCTACTCCCTCCAGATGCCTGGAACGGAGTGAAACGACTGTCATGACCTCATTATTAGCCCCTTTTTGGTCCAATCAAGCGCATGAATCCTGACTGGATCATGCTGAAACACCCGTCAGAGGTAGTTCACCCCGCTTGCCAAGCCTCAGACCTTGGGGATTAGATGGTTGTTCTATACTCTGGATAGTCAGCTTATTTAGAACCCCTCAGAAACCTTCCAGATGGTAGAGCCCTTTTTGACACCAAGTCTCTAAGCCTAGTCCTAAGGACGAGACTCAGCGCAAACCTTGCCACACATGGCTACGGAGAGACAAGTAGACCAAACACTCGAAGACCTACGAGGAACGTGCGTCTGTGACGACGAAGAAAAATAGCCAAAGACGAATGAAGAACCTACCTGGCCAACTTATTCCAGCAGAAGTTCTCGATGCAAAGCCTGCGATGAGCGCTTCAATACTCTCAAGGATGAAGACCACCTGTGACCGAGGACCTCCTGCTTAAGGAAGACAAGGACTTCCTCGTCGACAACAAGCTACACCAAGACTCAACCCTTCTATTCTAACGTGAGACATCTAGATGTCACTAACAACCCCAGGACCAACACGCAGACACACTACTTTGCCATGTATTCCGACTTTGGAATACACACGCAAGCCAGGCCCTTGCCAGGACCTCGTTCACGAAACCCTTAACCATTTAGGCAAGCCTAGCATATTGCAAGAACCCCGTTCACCCTTAGACGAAGTCAATGATGCACTCGAAGCTATATCGTCAAGAACTTCAAGATCCAATGGAGCAACCACACCAAAGCAAGAACAACATGGAACGTGAAGACTACATCGCCTCTGAATTTCCGCATTTTTTTACGCCTAGCCTAGGAACCTCGGGGACGAGATTCTTGTAAGGGGGGTAGGTCTGTCACACCCTGTGTTTTACCTCAAGTTAGCATAGCTCAAAAATTAGGGCCAAAAAAACTTTTTGTGTGCTTGTGATGCTTGACTTGATTGTTGATTGCTTGTTTGCTTGCTTGTGCTCTATATTCATAAAATCCCTCCTACTCTCAAAACTCATCCCCTTGCTCCAAATCTTTGCTCAATGATCATGGCATGTGTATAGGACCTAAAACTATTTTTTATAAAATATTACTTTGACCATAAAGCATTTTTTAATTTAGGTTTGCAAAACCCCATGAGTTGAGGCTTGAACAACAAGTCCTCAAATTAGGGTATTTAAATTCTTTCAAAAACCATATTTGAAACCTAATGTATATAAGACTTCCCAAAACCACAAAATATTAATTTTAAAAATTATTTTTCCTATTTTATTTAAAGGCTTTTTCTTAAGGCGAGAAATGGTCTTTTATTAGGAAAAAATATTTTTATCACATGGTCATGTTCAAAATATTGGACAAAACCCTTCAAAAGCATTTCTGCCTAGTTTGAGCATTTGAAATATTTCTATAAGAAATATTCTCAAATAAATACAGGAGAATTCTAGCATATCACATATGACATATGTGATCATCTTGCCAAGTTTCATCTCAAACCCAATTCTTTTGGTTCACCAAAATATCCCAAAACCCTCTCTGTACAAATCCAAAATTGAGCAACTCTACATTGCCAACTGTCTCCTATTAAGCTCAAACTTTGTGGACATGTTCTAATACTCTAATAATGCATCCACACCAAGTGGTGCATCAAGGAGAACAGATCGACTTGTCCAAATCCCCCCAAACCCATTTTGCTGATTTCAAGAATTGGAAATGGTTGCATTGTCACGTTTCTTTATTTGATCCCAAACTTTTTGGGCATGCTCTAATACCCAAATAATGCCACCACACAAAGTGGTGAATTAAGGAGAATATAATTGCATGGGTAGATCTATAGAAATCAGTTTCTGCCCATCTATAGGGGTTACAGAGTTTGTATTGGCAACTTTCATATTGTAATTCCAAATTTGGTGAACAACCTCAGTTCTATCTATCACTCACTCATGTTAAGTTTCATAGCCCGGAGAACAAGTTAGCTAGCTCAAACTTGCATCAAACACCTTCTGGACATTTCTAAAAGCTATTGTTTTCACCAGTTTCACTATTCCCCTTGCTCTCAATTTTTTACCACAGCTCCACCAAGACCCACAGCATCTCCAGTAGCAACCCCAATGGCTAGCTCCATGATTGAGGGGTGGAATCCCCATTTGCACCCCCTGTACATGCATTTTCTCCCTCTCTCTCAGCTTTCCCCCTCTCCTATCCAGCACCCAGGGCATCCAAGGCTAGTGGAACGTTGTTTATACCCCCTAGATGCCCTAGACACCAATGGTCGTGCCCCATATGCCAAAGACATGCCTTGGCATGCAAGGTTCGCGCTCTGGAGCACGCTACAGTGCAATCCCGCACTGTAGCTTGCCCAATCAGAGGCTCCCGACAACCTAAGGCAATGGGATCGTGTCTCCCGAGGTCCACTTGGCGTCCTAGACACTCCACCCTGCCATGCGCATCCTCCCTTGCCCTCCTCCTTCTCCGACAGTGCTTGCCCGAGCGCCGCCCGTGGACTCTGTCCACGCTGCACCTCGACCTAGCCATATAAGGCGCCCCCGAGCTCACTCTCGCGCATGATCGGCTACTCTCTCTTCCTCGGAGCCCATGGACCAGCCCCCCTCTCTCCGCGGCGGCCAAAAACCACCCCATGGCCGAAGCCCCGACAACGGCTTCCACTCGAATTCGACCACGGTGGCCTCTCCCAGCCCTTTTGAACCTCACCGGAGCTCCTCCCGCGTCACTACGAGCCTCCCCACCGCTCCATTCTCTCTCTTCCGTGCCCGCGGTGCCCTGCCCATCACGGCCGGCACCGTGCCCCGCCATGGTCGATGCTGCGCTCGGGCACGGCCTTCCCAGGGCGCAGAGACCACCTAGGCATGTGCGGCAAACCGCCCCGATCCCACCGGTGGCCGGAGCATCGCCGGAGGTGGCCGAACCCACCGGGGCGGCCGCCGGCGCATGCTCGGTCGGGATCCTCTGCCGCTCCCATGCTTTGGCGGGAGGAGGGAGGAGAACCTGCCAGTGGGGCCCGCCGGTCAGTGGGTAAGCCCCACCCCCGTTAAGTGGACACGGCTCTCGCCGAAGTACGCTTCCCAGCGGCGGAAACGGCTTCAGGCGAGTACACCTTCGATGTGGCTCATGCACAGGCGTGGCTGAGCCACTGGGCCCGCCCAGTGGCTATTCAATGCCCAATGCGCTGTTCTGGCCTTTTTGGGTAAAATACTTCTCCTTTTCCTTTTTCTAGAGAATTGAAAAATCCATATTATATTCATTTAAACTCCAAATTTGGTGATTCAAATTCCTACAGATTCCTAAAATCATGTTCTATCCAAAAATGTGGTTTGCACATTTTTCCTGCAAAAGTTTCTGTAGAGTTCAAATTCAAATTTGAATTTGAACTATGAAATGCCCCACTTGTAAAATCCATAGAAGATTCAAATCAACTCCAAATGGAGTGATTCAAATTTATAGAAGCTCTAATTGTCATGCCCTAATTGTCTAGCCATGTTGAACATTTTTACCATGCACCTATTCTGTTGGATCTAATAAATGGGCCATTTTCCATTTATTTCATCTTAAGAAATTCATAGGGAAATCATCCCAACTCCAAATCCAGTGAAACCACTTCCTAAAATCTTCTAAAATCATTACCTATTTGTTGGGTCCATCCACTCATTTTTACAAAAACATTTTCTGTGGACATCTTATAGGATCATCATTTCCTTCATTTCCACCATTCAAGACTCCCCCTTGACCCACATCCATTAAAACCTCCTTGGTTATTTTTCTCATGACCAAAGGTGTCCAAGAAAAATACAACTCCTATTTATAGAGCACTTTTATTTCTCCGCTTGTTGTGTTGCTTATTGCGGTTGTTTCCGGTGATAGTTGACGAAGTAGATGAAGTGCTCGGAGTGGACGAGAAGCGTGTGAAGACCTCGAAGACTTTGCTGAGCCAGGCATGCATCCCTTTGACCATGACTATGAAACCTTTTATTGCATGGCATATAGCACTTTATTTCGTGATGATGATCATGTTGATGTGGTGACCACTATGGTGGGATGCCTCCGATACTTTTACCATTGATACTTGCATCGTGCATGACCCTACCTCTTTATGAGGGTTGTGCAGGTGGGAGTAGATAGGATGCTTAGTAGATGCTATGCAAGTGGGATAGGGAATATGCATGGTGATGGAAACTAAAGTGATTTTAAAGACTTTTCGAAAACCCCGTCGGGTGCCACTAATGCCCGAGCGAGATGATGATGAGCTAGGTAGCCACTTGATAAAGAAGTGGTGTACCGGAGCAAGTGAGTGTGCGTGGTTTTCGAAAACGGATTGGTGTAAGTTGCGACCGTTATTCCAACCTTACATGTACAACCACGATACCCCATATGGGACGGGGCTTTGTTGATTACCTTGGTGGGTACTAGCAAAGAGCCCGCATTACTAGTGGCGGGAGTGACGTGGTCACTCTCGATACGGGGTCGTACCAGAAAGGACGATCATGCGCTGTCTTCACAGGCACCAGGCACACCGTTGCATGCCCTCATGGATGATAAGTGTGATGTATATCATGAGGGATGGCACCAACGAGTGACTCTTTGTTTAGTATCACTAGGGGATGACAATTCTCGGGTGCTTACCTCGGGTATGTTATATACCGTGAGTCGTGGACGTCACGGAAGTTCCTCGAGTCTTGTGCGTAAAGTGTGCAACCTCTGCAGAGTGTAAAACTATTCGAATAGCCATGTCCACGGTCAAGGACAGTTGGATGACTATCTTGTGCTACGTCCAGTGTTTACTAAACTTGGTGTGTGTGTGTGTGTGTGTGTGTGTGTGTGTGTGTGTGTGTTGGTGACAAAGATGATACTTGAGCTAAGTCCGATGACTTGACATGATGACTGAACATGAGATGTTCAACCCCTGCTTATGATGATATCTGTGACTTGCTCATATGGATATTCGCAACCTGTTGATGCATACTTTTACAAGTTGATTGACCATGTCATTGCACTCAAACTAGCTTTCCGCAAATTACCTATTAGTACTATATCATGCTCTGTTGAACTTTGTTCCAAACATGGGTTGCTTGCGAGTACAGTCAAAGTACTCATTGGCTTGCCACTGGTTATTTTATTGGCCAGGCATGAATGAACAGGATACGATGAAGAATACCTTGGTGACGAACATGCGAGCTAGGACGCTTTCCAGTCAGAATGCCTGTAGGGTTAAGGCAGATGGCTATGGGTTCACGCTATCGTTGAAGATTTCCGCTGCAATCATATGAAGACTTGGCCATAAATGCCATATTTGAGTACATACGGTATGTAATGGATGTAAGAATCTTATTATTCAGTTTCTGTGTGTTCAGTGAGCATTGATCTCTGGGATCACTGTGCACGTACATTCGGTGATCACGACTTATGAGTCGGGGTCCCCACAAGGCATCACGCCCAAGATAAGTAGACCGAAATGATTCTCATCTACTTCTATTACTCCACACATCGACCGCTATCCAGCATGCATCTAGTGTATTAAGTTCATGAAAAAATGGAGTAATGCAATAAGAACTGTGACATGATGTAGACAAGATCTATTCATGTAGGAATAGACCCCATCTTGTTATCCTTAATGGCAACGATACATGCGTGCCTTCCTGCCCCTTCTGTCACTGGGCAAGAACACCGCAAGATGGAACCCATCACAAAGCACCTCTTCCCATGGCAAGAAAAATCGATCTAGTTGGCCTAACTAAACCAAAGATTCCAAGAAGAAATACGAGGCTATAAGTAATCATGCAAATAAGAGATCAAAGAAGACTCAAATAATATTCATGGATAGAAACTGATCTTGAACTCAAAATTCATTGGATCCCAACAAACACACCGCAAAAGTCATTACATCAAATAGATCTCCAAGAGACCATTGTATTGAGAATCATAAGAGAGAGAGGAAGCCATCTAGCTACTGCCTACGGACCCGTAGGTATATGGTGGAATACTCACGCATCATCGGAGAGGCACCTATGATGAAGATGAACCCCTCCGTGATGGTGTTAGATTGGATCTCGAGGTTCTGGAACTTGCGGCTGCTGGAATTGTGTTTCGTCGACTCCCCTAGGGTTTTCCGAATATTTGAGACTTTATAGAGGCGATAGTCAGTGGAGGGGGTCCCGAGGTGGGCACCACCCACCAGGCCACGCCAGGGGCCTCTGGCACGTGTTCCCCACCTCGTCCTTCCTCTCCGACACTTCTCTAGCCCATCTGGTGTCTTCTGTCCCAAAATAATTCTCCAAAAAATTTCACGGTGTTTGGGCTTCGTCTGGTACTGATTTGCTGCGAAGTAAAAAACAAGCAAAAATAGCAACTGGCACTTTGGCACTATGTCAATAGGTTATCCCAAAAAATGATATAAAGTTGCTATAAAATGATTGTAAAACATCCAAGATTGATAATATAAAAGCATGGAACAAGCAAAAATTATAGATACGTTGGAGACGTATCAGCATCCCCAAGCTTAATTCCTACTCGTCCTCGAGTAGGTAAATGATAAAAACAGAATTTTTGATGTGGAATGCTGCCTAACATGTTCATCACATATTCTTTTCTTTGTAGCATGGACATTTGGACTTTTAGATGGTTCAAAGCAATAGTCTAGTTTTGACATGAAAACTTTAATACTCAAGCATATCAACAAGCAACCATGTCTTTCAAAATATCAACACTAAAGCAAGTTATCCCTAGCCCATCATGCTCAATCATTGATCCATTCATGGTACACACTCAAATATTAGCTACACCTAATGCTCAAGTACGATTATAGTGCCTCCTAGTTGGTGCTTTATAAGAGACTCAAATTGAAAATAAAAATTGCATAAAGTAAATAGATAGGCCCTTCGCAGAGGGAAGTAGGGATTTGTAGAGGTGCCAGAGCTCAAGGTTTAAAGTGATAGAGAAAAATATTTTGGGTGGCATGCCTTTCCTGTCAACGAAAACTACCGAGAGATTTCAATATCTTTCCATTCTAGATACATCATAAGCGGTTCCCAAACAAAAAATAAAGTTTATTTCTTTTTCCACCATACTTTCACTTTCCATGGCTAGCCGAATCCACGATTGCCTTCCATACCAACACTTTCCAAGGAATTTGTTATTTGACAACATAAAGTAAAAATAATTTCTCTCTTTTCATTTCGGGACTAGGCATCCCTATTACCGACATACTCTCGTGCAATGACAAGTGAATAAACACTCATCTTGAGAATAACACATCTAGCATGGAAAAATATCGATCACCCCCTACCGTTTCATGAGCGGTACAAGCACACAAAAAGGAAAATTTATTTTGAAAATTAGAGATGGCACACACAAATTTGCTTGGAACGGCATGGAAATACTGCATATAGGTAGGTATGGTGGACTCATATGGCAAAACTGGGTTTAAGGATTTTGGATGCACAAGTAGTATTTCTACTTAGTACAAGTGAAGGCTAGCAAATAGATTGAGAAGCATCCAACCAAGAAACGAAAAATCACATAAGCGAGCATTAAGCATAACTAACACTGAATAATGCACCATAAGTACGATGTAATTTCGTAGCACAACTATTGACTTTCGTTCTTGCATAGGGAATCAAAAACCTTAACATCAATATTCTTACTAAGCATAATTACTCACTAACATAACTCACATATTACTATCGTCATGCCTCAAAACTATTACAAAGAATCAAGTTTAATTTGTCCAATGATCTTCATGAAAGTTTTTATTATATCCCTCTTGAATATCTATCACTTTGGGACTAGTTTCATATATTGCCATTGCTTTTGACAAGCACACATGCATATAAGTGAAGATCATGAGCATAAAAGTTTCATCTCTCAAAATAATATAATTGAAGCATGAGAGAATTTCTTCAAAATTAATAACTCTCAAATTAATATAAGTGAAGCGTGAGAGAATTTCTTAAAAATTACTAACTCTCAAATTAATATAAGTGAAGCATGAGAGCATTTCTTCAAACAAGTAAAAGCTCGTCGTGCTCAAAATGATATAAGTGAAGCAATAGAGCAATTACATTGCTCAATAGATTTAAGTGAAGCATATAGAGCAATTCTAACAACTCATAGCATAATTTTGGCTCTCTCAAAGGTGTGTGCAACAAGGATAAAAAGCAAAACAAACAAAGATACAAGACACTCCAAGCAAAACTCATGATATGTGACGAATAAAAATATAGCTCCAAGTAAAATACTGATGGTTGTTAGAAGAAAGACGGGATGCCACTCGTGGCATCCCCAAGCTTAGTTGCTTGTTACTCTTTGGATATTATCTTGGGGTTCTGTAGCATCCCCAAGCTTAGGCTATTCTTACTCCTTATTCCTTAATCCATCGTGATCTCACCCAAAACTTGAAAACTTCAATCACACAAAACTTGACAAAATTCTCGTGAGATCCGTTAGTATAATAAAGCAAATTACCACTCTAAGTACTGTTGAAAACCCATTCATATTTTATTATTGCATTATATCTACTGTATTATAACTTTACCATGACTTATACCCTCCAATAGAAGCCATAGATTCATCAAAACAAGCACACAATGCAACGAAAACAGAATATGTTTCAGACAGAACAGTCTGTAGTAATCTGTACTCTAACCATACTTCTGTAACTCTAAAAATTCTGGAAAAAATAGGAAAACGTAAATAATTTGTATAGAAATACTGTGTCAAAAGTTCAGATCATTATCACGTTCCATTAAAAAAATTAAATTCGTGCACTGGAGACAAAGTTTCTGTTTCAGATTCAGCATTGTTTCTACTCATCTTATGAATCATCCTAAAGGCTTTACTTGGCACAAACACTAAATAAAACATAAAAAAACAATCATAACAAAAGCATAATTGTGTAAACACTCAAAAATATAAAGAAAAAGATAAAAATAATTTATTCATTGGGTTGCCTCCCAACAAGCTCTTTCTTTATAGCCATTAAGATTGGCTTGCGATTTCAATGATGCTCACATGAAAGATAGTAGTTAAAGCACAAAGATAGCATCATAAGACATGTGACAAACATATTTAAGTCTAAAATACTTCCTATGCATAGGGATTTTATAAGCAAACAATCTATGGGAGCAAGAATCAACTAGCATAGGATGGCAAAACAAGCATAACTTCGAAACTTTGAACACATAGGGAGGAAACTTGATATTATTGCAATGCCACCAAGCATATGTTCCTCCCTCATAATAATTTTCAGTAGCATCATGAAGGAATCTCACAATATAAGTATCACATAAATCATTATTTTCATGATCTACAAGCATAGAAAATTTATCACTCTTCACATAAGCAAACTCCTTTTCATTCATGGTAGTGGGAGCAAACTCAACAAAATAACTATCATGTGACACTTGATTGTCATAACCAAATTGAATATTAAAATAATGATGACAAGTTTCATGGTTATCATTACCAATTATAGCATATGTGTCATCACCAAATCTTGGGAAACAAAAAATATCATCTTCATCAAGCATAGCATCCCCAAGCTTGTGGTTTTGCATATCATTATCATCATGGATATTCAGAGAATTCATACTAACAACATGGCAATCATGCTTTTCATTCAAGGAACTATCATGAATCACCTTATAAATTTCTTCTTTCAACACTTCATCACAATTTCCAGATTCATGATTTTCAAACAAAACTTCATAGAGATAATCAAGTGCACTCAACTCACTAGCAATTGGTTCATAATAATTTGGTGTTTTGAAAAGATTAGCAAGTAGATGAGGATCCATATAAATAGATTTTTAGCAAGCGAAGATGCAAGCAAATAGAAGCCACATGGCAACACAAGCAAACATAGCAAACAAGTAAAAAGGCAAACGGAAAAAGAGGGCGAATATAACGGCAAATTTGTGAAGTGGGGGAGAGGAAAACGAGAGGCAAATGGCAAATAATGTAAATTGCAAGGAGATGAGATTTGTGATTAGGAACCTGGTAGATGTTGATGATGTCTCCCCGGCGCCCAAGATTGGCACGCTAGAGATATTGCTTCCTTCCCGACAACGGCGCCAGAAATTCCTTTGACGTGGCTTGAGTGCGCGTCGGTATTTTCCCAAAGAGGAAGGGATGATGCAGCACATCGACAATAAGTATTTCCCTCAGTTATGAAACCAAGTTATCAATCCGTAGAGGAAGATCAAGCACCTACGTAAACAGCACCTGCACACAAATAACAAATACGTGCAACCCGACGCGTGAGAGAGGTTGTCAAGCTCTCAACGATAAAAATATAGATTAGGTAGTGATAGTTTTGGCAAATAGATCTCGCAGGAACACAAAATAAAATAGGTAAACAAAAAGTGCAGCAAGATATTTTAGGTTTTTTGGATTAATATATCTGAAAACAAAACGGCAAAATAGTAGATCGGAAAGCAATATGTTGGAAAAGTAGACCTGGGGGCCGTAGGTTTCACTAGTGGCTTCTCTCATGAGTATAGCGCATGGTGGGTGAACAAATTACTGTTGGACAATTGATAGAAGATCAAATAATCATGACGATATCCATGCAATGATCATTATATAGGCATCACGTCCAAGATAAGTAGACCGAAACGATTCTGCGTCTACTTCTATTACTCCGCACATCGACCGCTATCCAGCATGCATCTAGTGTATTAAGTTCATGGAAAACGGAGTAATGCAATAAGAACGGTGACATGATGTAGACAAGATCTATTCATGTAGGAATACACCCCATCTTGTTATCCTTAATGGCAACGATACAAGCGTGCCTTGCTGCCCCATTTGTCACTGGGAAAGAACACCGCAAGATCAAACCCATCACAAAGCACCTCTTCCCATGGAAAGAAAAATTGATCTAGTTGGCCTAACTAAACCAAAGATTCAAAGAAGAAATACGAGGATATAAGTAATCATGCAAAAAAAATCAAAGAAGACTCAAATCATATTCATGGATAGAAATTGATCATGAACTCAAAATTCGTGAGATCCCAACAAACACACCACAAAAGTCATTACATCAAATAGATCTCTAAGAGACCATTGTATTGAGAATCATAAGAGAGAGAGAGAGAGGAAGCCATCTAGCTACTGCCTACGTACCCGTAGGTCTATGGTGGACTACTCACGCATCATCGGAGAGGCACCTATGATGAAGATGAACCCCTCCATGATGGTGTTAGATTGGATCTTGAGATTCTGGAACTTGCGGCGGCTGGAATTGTGTTTCGACAACTCCCCTAGGGTTTTCCGAATATTTGAGAATTTATAGAGGTGATAGTCGGTGGAGGGGGGTCCCGAGGTGGGCACCACCCACCAGGCCACGTGAGGGGCCTCTAGCGCGCCCTGGTGGGTGTTCCCCACCTTGGCCTTCCTCTCTGGCACTTCTCTGGCCCAAAAAAATTCTCCAAAAAATTTCACGTCGTTTGGGCTTCATTTGGTACTAATTTTCTGCGATGTAAAAAACAAGCAAAAACAGGAACTCGCACTTTGGCACTATGTCAATAGGTTAGTCCCAAAAAATGATATAAAGTTGCTATAAAATGATTGTAAAACATCCAAGATTGATAATATAACAGCATGGAACAAGCAAAAATTATAAATACATTGGAGACTTACCACTCGCGCTGCTGGCAAACCACATGCTCGGTAGGGCGCTCTTCCCCCTCACGCAAACCACATTCGTGGGCATCGTGGTACGCCGCTTCGAACTCTCATCCCCAGCTGGTGCCACGCGCATCTTCTCCAGGTCTGCCATGTCGACGACAACCACCGGAGATGCCATTGCCCGCCGCATCGACAAATGCCTAGGTCCATGCCTTACCCTCTGCCCCCCTCCATCCCTTTACTCACCAACGAGCAGCACGAGGATGCAGCAGCATGCTTAGACCAAAGTCAACTATTCGTACATCTCCCTCTCTCTGTATGTGGATAAATGGGAGGATGGATTATGCGTGGATGCGTATTTGGACGGTTGTAATATATGGTTAGATAATTTTCTAGGATCCTGTGGATACGTTGTTGATACTCGTGATCTGCGTTGGGTTTTCCGTGAAGAGGAACGGGTTATCGCAGCACAAAGTGGGTAAGTATTTCCCTCAGTTATGAAACCAAGGTTTATCGAACCAATAGGAATACCAATCCTCAACCGTCTTCAACGGCTGCACACAAAAGAACAAACAACTTGCACCCAACTTCGGCAAGAGGGTTGTCAATCCCCTTGATCTCGTTATTTGCAAGCAAGTGAGTTGTGTAGATAATTGTAGATAATAGTAAAGTGAAAAATAAAATAAAAGGTAATAAATAACAGCAAGGTAATGATAGCGTTTGTGAATATATAAGTCAATAGACCCGGGGGCCATAGAGTTCTCTAGTGGCATCTCTCATAAGCAAAGCATACAATGGGTAAACAAATTACTGTTGGGCAATCGATAGAAAAGCGAATAGTTGTGCAATTTTCACAGCAATGATCATGTGTATATAGGCACCTATTACTATTACTCCACCCATCGACCGCTATCCAGCATGCATCTAGAGTATTAAGTAAAACAGAGTAATGCTTGGATAACATTGACATGATGTAGACAAAGTAAACTCAATCAATATGAATTAACCCCATCGTTTTATCCTTAGCAGCAGCAACACAAAGACGCAACTTGTCCCCTTCTGTCACTGGGATATAGAAACTCGCTAGGTTGAGTCTACTACAACGCACCACTCCCACAAAGAAATATCAATCTAGTTGGCCAAACTATCTCAATAGATCAGAGAGCATTACGAAGCTATGATCATCATGCAAATAAGAATCATAGTATTCAGATTTGACTCAAATACTTTTCATGAATAATCTAAACATAAACTCACAATTCAACGGATCCCAACAAACACACCATACAAAGGGATTACATCGGATAAATCAAGGCAAAGATGTGATGAACATTGTATTAAAGATCGAGAGAGAGAGAGAGAGAGAGAGAGATTTCCATCTAGGTACTACCTACGGACCCGTAAGTCTGTGGTGAACTACTCACACATCATGGTGAGGCCAGCAAGGTTGATGAATAAGCCCTCCGTGATCAATCTCCCCTCTGGCAGGGTGCCGGAACGGAGGTGTAGATGGCCTCCCATCGGAACAGGGACTTGCGATGGCCGAAAAAGTGTTTCGGGAGCGCTCCTAGTGGTTTTAGGGTGGATGTGAATTTATAGGCCAGAGAACGACGTCGGGAGATAGTTGAGGGGGCCACCACATATCAGGGCACGCCCCCGTGGTGGAGTGCCCTGTTGTGTGGTGGTCCCCTCATGCACCTCCTGGCCTCCTTTCGAAGCTTCTAGGTCTTGTATTTGTCCAGAAAAAATCGTCAAAAACTTTCGTGGCAATTGGACTTCGTTTGGTATTGTAACTCTGAAAAGGCAAAAACACGCGGAAAACAGGAAGTGGCACTGGGCACTGGGTCAATAGGTTAGTGCTCAAAAATATTATAAATTGGTAAATAAATACCCAAAAAGTATCCTAGAATAATAATATATTAGCATGGAACAATAAAAAATTATAGATACGCTGGATACGTATCAGCATCCCCAAGCTTAATTCATGCTCGTCCTCGATTAGGTAAATTATAAAAATATAATTTTTGATTTGACATGCTACCCATTATGTAATCTTTGGTATGTATGCTCATTGAGAAATGATGAATTAACAAACAGCAACATGGTAATATTTATAAGTATAGGAAACAAAATCATTGATTTTTCAAAGTATACGATCCTAAAAGAATGTTTACCCCTATTCATCTTATTATATTAGCAAGGCATGACTCTGTCTTCACCACATATATACAAATGTTAAGGACCACGGTGTCCAAGTCAGGCAATTGGATCGTACTTTTTCAATATGCATCAACTTTTTATTCTTCACGCAATACATGAGCGTGAACCATTGGACATAGCCTATAGGTGGAATAGAATATGGTGGTAGGTATCAAAGGGGTAAAAAGTGGAGACGATAGTCTCACATCAACTATGCGTACCAACGAGCTATGGAGATGCTCATTGATAGATGTCAATCCAAGGAGTAGGAATTGTCATGCAAATGATGCACTAGAGCTATAAGTGTATGAAAGCTCAACTGAAGCTAAGTGGGTGTGCATCCAACTTGCTTGCTCATGAAGATCGCGGGCATTTGAGGAAGCCCATCATCGGAATATACAAGCCAAGTTTATTATATGAAAAGGTAATTCCCACTAGCATGTGGAAGTTTCAACATAGGAGACTCTCTATATGAAGAATACCGTGCCACATTGAGGCAAAAGTGTGGTAAAGGATAGTAGCAAAGTCCCTTCTCTCTTTTCTCTCATTTATTTTTTTTATTTTTTTATGGTGGGCTTTTCTCTTCTTTTTTTTGCCTCTCTCATTTTCTCTTTTTTATATGGTGGGCTCATTTGGCCTCCCCCATTTTTATTTCATTTTTCGTCCGGAGTCTCATCCTGACTTGTGGGGGGATCATAGCCTCCATCATCCTTTACACACTGGGACAATGCTCTAATAATGATGATCATCACACTTTTATTTACTTACAACTCAACATGAAGGACTGATAGGAAGATATGACTCTGTATGAATGCCTCTGGCAGTGTACCAGAATGTGCAATGATCTAGCGTGACATGTATCAAAAATATGAAGAACAGTGGCTTTGCCAAAAATACTATGTCAGCTCTATATGATCATGCAAAGCATTATGATCATGAACCACCTAGTCATGTGGAGTGATGATGGAATTTGCATGGCAATATATATCGGACTGGCTATGGAAATGCCATAATAGGTAGCTATATATGGTGGCTGTTTCGAGGAAGATATAATGAGGCTTAGGTGCAACAGAGCGTATCATGTCACGGGGTTTGGATGCACCGGCGAATATTTGCACTGATCCTCGAGGTGAGAATGGGATATGCAGGGTACCGAAGAGGCTAGCAAATATGAGAAGGTGAAGATGTGTATGTCCATGGTGTCACATTAGTCATAAAGAACTCACATACTTATTGCAAAGTTTTATTAGTTTTATCACAATCAAAGTACTCCTCGCATGCCCCGAGGGACGAGGTCGGTAGGAGTTAACCATCGCGCTCCCCCGACTCGAAACAACACTAGGATTTCAACAAGGAATATAAATGCTCACACATCATCACCATGCCTCTTTAATTTTTAGATGAATAACAAGTTAACACCTCTTAATCTCGATACTTCTACGAATCAACAATTTTGGACTCACACCTTTTTCATATTACTACATCAATGTCATCAACCCACAACTTCTCTATATGTGCTACACGATGGTTTTGATTATCATTCATTGAATACCTAATATTCTTGGACTAGTCTTATGACCCTGATGTCTACTACGCAACCTTCTTCTTGTAGACTTGTGTTGGGCCTCCAAGCGCAGAGTTTTCTAGGACAGTAGCAAATTTCCCTCAAGTGGATGACCTAAGGTTTATCAATCCGTGGGAGGCGTAGGATGAAGATGGTCTCTCTCAAACAACCCTGCAACCAAATAACAAAAAGTCTCTTGTATCCCCAACACACCCAATACAATGGTAAATTGTATAGGTGCACTAGTTCGGCGAAGAGATGGTGATACAAGTGTAATATGTACTGTAGAAATAGGTTTTTGTAATCTGAAACTACAAAAACAGCAAGGTACTAATGATAAAAGTGAGCACAAACAGTATTGCAATGCTTAGAAACAAGGCCTAGGGTTCATACTTTCACTAGTGCAAGTTCTCTCAACAATACTGACATAGTTGAATCATATGTAAATCCCTCACGTGCGACAAAGAGTTCACTCCAAAGTCACAAATAGCGGAGAACAAACGAAGAAATTATTGTAGGGTACGAAACCACCTCAAAGTTATCTTTTCCGATCAATCTTATGAGCTATCCCTATAAGTGTCACGAAAAGCCCTAGAACTCGTACTAAAATAACACCTTAAGATACACATCAACCAAAACCCTAATGTCACCTAGATACTCCAATGTCACCACAAGTACCCATGGGCTTGATTATATGATATGCATCACACAATTTCAGATTCATCATGTTCAATCCAACACAAAGAACTTCAAAGAGTGCCCCAAAGTTTCTACCGGAGAGTCAAGACAAAAACATGTGCCAACCCCTATGCATAGATTCCCAAGGTCACGGAACCCGCAAGTTGATCACCAAAACATACATCAAGTGGATCAATAGAACATCCCATTGTCACCACGGATATCCCATCGCAAGACATACATCAAGTGTTCTCAAATCCTTAAAGACTCAATCCGATAAGAAAACTTCAAAGGGAAAACTCAATTCATCACAAGAAGATAGAGAGGGGAAAACTCCATATGATTCATCTATATTAATAAAGCTCGCGGTACATCAAGATCGTGCCATCTCAAGAACACGAGAGAGAGAGAGAGAGATCAAACACATAGCTACTGGTACATACCCTCGGCCCCGAGGGTGAACTACTCCCTCCTCATCATGGAGACCGCCGTGATGATGAAGATGGCCTCCGGTGATGGTTTCCCCCTCCGGCAGGGTGCCGGAACGGGCTCCCAATTGGTTTTCGTGGCTACAGAGGCTTGCGGAGGAGGGACTCCCGATCTAGGTTTCTTTCTGGGGGTTTTAGTATTTATAGGAATTGTTGGCGTCGGTCTCACGTCAAGGGGGTGCTCGAGGAGTCCACAAGCCAGGGGGCTCACCCTAGTGGGGGGCGCCCCCCAGGCTTGTGACCTCCTCGGTCACTTCCTGGCCTAGCTCTGGTGCTTCGGGGGTCTCTTTTGGTCCATAAAAAATCACCGTAAATTTTCAGCCCATTCCGAGAACTTTATTTCTGCACAAAAAAATGACACCATGGTAGTTCTGCTGAAAACAGCGTCAGTCCGGGTTAGTTCTAATAAAATCATACCAAGATCATATAGAATTATGGTAAACATGTTATGAATACTTCATAAATTATAGATACGTTGGAGACGTATCAGCATCCCCAAGCTTAATTCCTGCTCGTCCTCGAGTAGGTAAATGATAAAAGAAATAATTTATGAAGTGTGAATGCTAGCATAGTGCATAAATTTGATCAATGATAGTTCCAAACACTTTTTCTAGCATCATTATAAACCATAAACAGTAGCTCATCTCATAAAACTTCTCATGATCAAGTAACAAGCTATTCACATGTTAAAGTATAGACCAGAAAGTTTCTTGAAAACTAACAAACCATATTCCTTGTCATCGAACAATTGCAATTCATCTTATTTTCAGGAAGGGTCTATGTAAGAGCTTTGATTTAGCAAATTCCACATACTCAACTATCATATACTCTTCCATGATTATTGACACTCAAAGTATATTTTTAGAACAAATAGCATCCATCGAACACAGAGAAAGATAGGGGCTTAATGTTTCGCCTCCCAACTTATTTATCATATAGATAATTGTCAACAATAATAATTCATGAACAAATATATTTGTGTGGATATATATGTCTAGATCATTCCCCAACACATGACGCTTGCCAAGAGAAAAAGGCGGAATATAGGAAGTGGTGAAGACAACCATGACTCTTGCATAAACGTAAGTACTAGAAAGTAAAAGATAGGCCCTTCGCAGAGGGAAGCATTGATTTGGAAAGGTGCCAGAGCTCGAGCTTTTAAAACAAAGATGAATAATAATTTTGAGCGGTATGCTTTCATTGTCAACATAACAACCGAGAGATCTCGGTATCTTCCATGCTAGATACATTATAGGCGGTTCCCAAATAGAATGGTAAAGTTTTTACCCCCCCCCCTCCACCAATCAATCACACTCCACGGCGAGCCGAATCCACGGGTACCGTCCATACAAACAACAATCTTGGGGGAGTTTTGTTTCATTATGTTTTGTTTTGATTTTTGAGCATGGAACTAGGCATCCCGAATACCAGCCACTTTCTCGTGAATGATAGCGAATCAACACATATCATGAGAATAACCCACCTAGCATGGAAGATACTGACAACCCCTAGTCACTATATGAGCGATTCGGGCATACAAAACAGAATATTATTTGAAGGTTTAGAGTTTGGCACATGCAAATTTACTTGGAACGGCAGGTAAATACCGCATATAGGTAGGTATGGTGGACTCATATGGAACAACTTTGGGTTTAAGGGTGTTTGGATGCACAAGTATTATTTCTACTTGGTGCGGAAGTTTTGGCTAGTATAAGGTGGAAGCAAGCACCACATGTTGGAGGATCCATAACAATATAACTTCTATACAAATATACCCAAACGTAACTCATTAAGTTGTCTTCCTTGTCCAATTTTAACTAATTTGCTCGAGTTTTAAAATAATTAATGAGCTCACAATCATAGAATATGTCCAAGATAGTATATTTATATGTGGAATCTCTCTTCCTTCAATATTCTTTCATGAATTGTTCAAGTGACCAATGCGGTGTTTGCTAACTTTGAATAAATTTTACCACCTATACTTATTATGTGTGAAGTCATTACTCCCCAGGGGATAAGTATATGAAGCATATTTAATTTCATATTTATGATATTCAATTCATTCAACAATTTACTCATATGATATAAGTGAAGCACGAGAGTGAATGACAAACTACTCCAAAAAGATATAAGTGAAGATCAATGAGTAGCCAACAATTAAATAACTATGTGAGGACTCTCTCATCTAAGAATTTCAGATCTTAAGAATTTTATTAAACAGCAAGAAAAATAAAAATAGCACTCCAAAAATAGCACGCATCATGTGAACGAATAAAAATTTAGGCTCAACATAGGCTAACCGATAATTGTTGATGAAGAGAGGTGGGATGCGTAGCATCCCCAAGCTTAGATGCTTGAGACTTATTGAAATATTTACTTGGGGTGCCTTGGGCATCCCCAAGCTTGAGCTTTTGTATCTCGTTCAATCCTCTCATGTCATGGTTTCACCTATTCTCAAAAACTTCATCCACACAAAACTCAAAAAGAACTCGTGAGATAGGTTAGTACACATAAGAATAAATAAACACTTCATGTACTGCCAAGACAGGTTGCACAATAATTTTCAAACATCATCTACTGTTCACTATCATTTCCACCATTTATATCTACCAATATAGGCTATGGAAGCTATAGGATACGTAGATAACAAAATTATGACAGCAATCTGTCCAAACAGAACAGTCTATAGCAATTTATGAAAACAGTGTACTTATGTAACTCAAACAATTATGAAACTTTAGGACATGCTAAATAATTTATATGGTAATACTGTGTAAAAATTTCAGAAACTTACCACATTCCAGTAAAATATGAAAATTCAAACACTACAGCATAAGTTTCTTTTTTTACACAGCACACATCAAACATGCAATGCAAGCATCCTAAGGCAATTCTTGGAACTTTTTATTGAAAAACAAGATCATAAATAACATCTAACAGAAAACAACAAAATAAAATGATGCTCCAAGCAAAACTCATATTATGTGACGAATAAAAATATAGCTCCAAGTAAGATATACCGATAGTGTTGAAGACGAAAGAGCGGATGCCTTCCGGGGCATCCCCAAGCTTAGGCACTTGAGTCTTCCATGGATATTACCTTGGGTGTACCTTGGGCATCCCCAATCTTAGGTTCTTATCACTCCTTATTCTCCTCATATAGGTGTCTCACCCAAAACTTGAAAACTTCAATCACACAAAACTTAACGGAACTTCGTGAGAAGGGTTAGTATAATAAAGGTAGATCATTCACTTAGGTACTGTCAAGACAAGATTAATAATTGTTCCCACATGATACCTACTGTATTATATCACTCCCATAATTTATACCACTAAATATAAGCTATGGAAACACTAAAACAAGCAAACTATTCATGCAAAATTGAATCTGTCAAAAACAGAACAGTCTGTGAAGATCTGTAGTGTAACCATACTTCCATGTCTTTAAAAATTCTGAAACATTAGGAAAACCTGAAAAATTTGTATATCAAGACTGTATAAAAATTTCAGATCATTATCATGCTCCAGTAAAAAATGAAAATTCCTGTACTGGAGTCAAAAGTTTCTGTTTTGGTTCAGTATCAATTCTACTCATCTTGTGAGTCATCCCAAAGGCTTTACTTCGCACTTTATTGAAATAAAAGGCACAAAACATTATTACCACAGTAGCTTAATCATGTTAACACACCAAAACAGAAGGTAAAAGTATTGGGTTGTCTCCCAACAAGCGCTTTTCTTTAATGCCTTTTAGCTAGGCAAGATGATTTCAATGATGCTCACAAAGGAATAATAATTGAAACATGCAAAAGAGCATCATGAATCTCATGACAAGCACATTTAAGTCTAACCCACTTCCTATGCATAGGGATTTTGTGAGCAAACAATTTATGGGAGCAAGAATCAACTAGCATAGGAAGGCAAAGCAAGCATAACTTCCAAACTTTGAACACATAGAGAGGAAACTTGATATTATTGCAATTACTACAAGCATATGTTCCTCCCTCATAATAATTTTCAGTAGCATCATGAAGGAATTTCACAACATAACCATCACATAAAACATTATCTTCATGATCCACAAGCATATAAAATTTGTCACTCTCCACATAAGCAATTTTCTTCTCATTCATAATAGTGGGAGCAAACTCAACAAAATAACTATCATGAGATACTTGATTGACATAACCACATTGAATATTAAAATCATGACAAGTTTCATGGTTACTATCACTCTTTATAGCATACATGTCATCATCATAATCATCATAGATAGTAGGCATGTCATTGTCATAACAAATTTGCTCATCAAAACATGGGGGACTAAAAATATCATCTTCATCAAACATAGCATCCCCAAGATTGTGGGTTTGCATATCATTAGCATCATGGATATTCAGAGAATTCATACTAACAACATTGCAATCATGCTCATCACTCAAAGATTTAGTGCCAAACATTTTAATAACTTCATCTTCTAACACTCTAGCACAATTTTCCTTTCCATCATTTTCACGAAAGACATTAAAAAGATGAAGCATATGAGGCAACCTCAATTCCATATATTTTTTGTAGTTTTCTTTTATAGGGCAAACTAGTGAAAAACAAGAAACTAAAAGATTTAATTGCAAGATCTAAAGATATACCTTCAAGCACTCACCTCCCCGGCAACGGCGCCAGAAAAGATCTTGATGTCTACTACGCAACCTTCTTCTTGTAGACTTGTGTTGGGCCTCCAAGCGCAGAGTTTTGTAGGATAGTAGCAAATTTCCCTCAAGTGGATGACCGAAGGTTTATCAATCCATGGGAGGCGTAGGATGAAGATGGTCTCTCTCAAACAACCCTGCAACCAAATAACAAAGAGTCTCTTGTGTCCCCAACACACCCAATACAATGGTAAATTGTATAGGTGCACTAGTTCGGCGAAGAGATGGTGATACAAGTGTAATATGGATGGTAGAAATAGGTTTTTGTAATCTGAAAATATAAAAACAGCAAGGTAACTAATGATAAAAGTGAGCACAAACGGTATTGCAATGCTTAGAAACAAGGCCTAGGGTGCATACTTTCACTAGTGCAAGTTCTCTCAACAATACTGACATAGTTGAATCATATGTAAATCCCTCACGTGCGACAAAGAGTTCACTCCAAAGTCACAAATAGTGGAGAACAAACGAAGAAATTATTATAGGGTACGAAACCACCTCAAAGTTATTTTTTCCGATCAATCTTATGAGCTATCCCTATAAGTGTCACGAACAGCCCTAGAGTTCGTACTAAAATAACACCTTAAGATACACATCCACCAAAACCCTAATGTCACCTAGATACTCCAATGTCACCACAAGTACCCATGCGCTTGATTATACGATATGCATCACACAATTTCAGATTCATCATGTTCAATCCAACACAAAGAACTTCAAAGAGTGCCCCAAAGTTTCTACCGGAGAGTCAAGACGAAAACATGTGCGCCAACCCCTATGCATAGATTCCCAAGGTCACGGAACCCGCAAGTTGATCACCAAAACATACATCAAGTGGATCAATAGAACATCCCATTGTCACCACGGATATCCCATCGCAAGACATACATCAAGTGTTCTCAAATCCTTAAAGACTCAATCCGATAAGAAAACTTCAAAGGGAAAACTCAATTCATCACAAGAAGATAGAGAGGGGAAAACTCCATATGATTCATCTATATTAATAAAGCTCGCGGTACATCATGATCGTGCCATCTCAAGAACACGAGAGAGAGAGAGATCAAACACATATCTACTGGTACATACCCTCAGTCCCGTGGGTGAACTACTCCCTCCTCGTCATGGAGACCACCGGGATGATGAAGATGGCCTCCGGTGATGGTTTCCCCCTCCGACAGGGTGCCGGAACGGGCTCCCGATTGGTTTTTCGTGGCTACAGAGGCTTGTGGCGGCGGAACTCCCGATCTAGGTTTCTTTCTGGGGGTTTTAGTATTTATAGGAATTTTTTGCGTCGGTCTCACGTCAATGGGGTGCTCGAGGAGTCCACAAGCCAGGGGGCCGCACCCTAGGGGGGGCGCGCCCCCCAGGCTTGTGACCTCCTCGGTCACTTCCTGGCCCAGCTCCGGTGCTTCGGGGGTCTCTTTTGGTCCATAAAAATCACCGTAAATTTTCAGCCCATTCCGAGAACTTTTATTTCTGCACAAAAAAACGACACCATGGTAGTTCTGCTGAAAACAGCGTCAGTCCGGGTTAGTTCTAATAAAATCATACCAAAATCATATAGAATTATTGTAAACATGGCATGAATACTTTATGAATTATAGATACGTTGGAGACGTATCTGACCCATGCAAATTACCATCACTATTTATTCAGCTCTCAAACAAATATAAGTGAAGAACAAGATCATATCATTTCTATAAAATCTACACGTCACCGTGCTCAAAAAGATATCAGTGAAGTACTAGAGCAACTGCCAAGCTCAAAAGAATAAGTGAAGCACATAGAGTATTATATCAAATTATCATGAAGGTGTGTCTCTCTCAAATAGGTGTGTCCAGCAAATGACGATTGTGACAAACTGAAAGTAAAAGCAAACCAAAGCAAACGACGCTCCAAGCAAAACACATATCATGTGATGAATAAAAATATAGCTCCAAGTGACATATCGATGGATTGAGACGAAAGAGGGGATGCCTTCCGGGGCATCCCCAAGCTTAGATGCTTGAGTATCCTTATAATTATACTTGGGGCGCCTTGGGTATCCCCAATCTTAGGCTCTTGCTACTCCTTATTCCGTAGTCCATCGTGATCACACCCAAAACTTGAAAACTTCAATCACACAAAACTCAACAAAACTTTGTGAGATCCGTTAGTATAAGAAACATATTGCATACTTGAGGTACTGTGATGAATTGATTGAAATTCATTTTTGCATAATAGGTACTATATTCTAACTTCTCCATGGGTTACACCCCCCGATATAGTCCATGGCATAATTAAAACAAGCAAACTATGCAAGCAAAACAGAATCTGTTTAAAACAGAACGGTCTGTAGCAATCTGTAAACAGCCCATACTTCTGTAACTCTAAAAATTCTGAAAAACTAGGACAACGTAAAGATTTGTATGGCAATACTGTGTTAAAATTTCAGATCATTATCACGCTTCAATAAAAAATAAAAATTCCTGCACTGGAGTCAAAGTTTATGTTATGTTTCAGCTTCGTTTCTACTCATCTTTTGGGTCATCCCAAAGGCTTTACTTGGCACAAACACTAATTAAAAAATAAAAACATAATCATTACAGAGGCAACAATCATTTTATCACAAAATAACAGAAAGTATTGGGTTGTCTCCCAACAAGCTCTTTCTTTATAGCCATTAAGATAGGCTTGAAATTTCAATGATGCTCACATAAAAGATAAGAATTGAAGCACAAAGAGAGCATCATATAGCATGTGACAAACTCATTTAAGTCTAACATACTTCCTATGCATAGGAATTTTATAGGAAAACAAATTATCAAGACAAGAAATATCTAGCACATGCAAATAGGAAGAGTGAAGCATTAATAATTTCAACTCAAAGAGAGATAATTGAATAACATGCAAATTCCTATAACCATATTTGCCTATCTCACAATAATTACATGTAGGTTCATAATCAGACTCAACAATATAACTATCATGTAAAACATTCTATTTATGATCCATATGCATACAAGTCTTATAATCATCCAAGGTAGTGGGATCATTATTACCTAAAGTTGATGCTCTTTCAAACCCACTTTTAGTAGTGTTGCAAATATCATAATCAATAACAAATTCATCACGAAGCTCAGAATTATCATAAGAAATATCATGATTCTCACCCCAATCATGATCATTAGCACAATTGACATTCAGCAAACCAACCAGTGGTTGGATGGTTAGAGGGACAGTGGTATCCCCATCCCACCAGGGTTCAAATCCTGGTGCTTGCATTATTCCTAGATTTATTTCAGGATTTCTGGCTATGCGCATTCAGTGGGAGGAGACGTTCCCGTCAACGACGAGGCGCCTACGGTGACTTCGTAAATCTCAAGATGATATGTTGGCTCAGTCTCTCGGAAGTGCTCATAGGGGCTGGGTGTGTGTGTATGTGTGTGTGTGTGTGTGTGTGTGTGCATTCATAGGGGTGAGTGTATGCGCGTGTATATGAGCGCTTGCATCTGCACTGTGTTAAAAAAAGCACAATTGACATTCATAGAATTTATACTAACAAAATTGCAATCATGCTTTTCATTCAAGGAACTATCATGAATCACTTTATAAGTTTCTTTTAACACTTCATCACAATTTTTAGATTCATGATTTTCAAGCAAGACCACATAAAGATAATCTAGTTAATTCTCACTAGCAATTGTTTGAACATAATCGGGTCTTTTGAACATATTAGCAAGTGGATGGGGATCCATTTATCTTAAATTTTGCATTTACTTTCTGTTTTGGTGTGACAAAGATAAGGATAACATAACTGGGCAAGCAAGCAAATAGAATTTTTTTTTTTTTTTTATGAGACAAACTAAATATAACACAAAAAATAAAGAACAAGTGAATGCAAATTTGTGCAAAGTTACTTGATAGTTGGTGATGGTATTCCCCGGCAATGGCGCCAGAAATCCTTCCTGATACTCGTGATCTGCGTTGGGTTTTCCGTGAAGAGGAACGGGTTATCGCAGCACAAAGTGGGTAAGTATTTCCCTCAGTTATGAAACCAAGGTTTATCGAACCAATAGGAATACCAATCCTCAACCGTCTTCAGCGGCTGCACACAAAAGAACAAACAACTTGCACCCAACACCGGCAAGAGGGTTGTCAATCCCCTTGTTCTCGTTATTTGCAAGCAAGTGAGTTGTGTAGATAATTGTAAAGTGAAAAATAAAATAAAAGGTAATAAATGACAGCAAGGTAGTGATAGCGTTTGTGAATATATAAGTGAATAGACCCGGGGGCCGTAGAGTTCTCTAGTGGCATCTCTCATAAGCAAATCATACGGTGGGTAAACAAATTATTGTTGGGCAATTGATAGAAAAGCGAATAGTTATGCGATTTTCATGGCAATGATCATGTGTATATAGGCATCACGTTCATAAGCAAATAGGCCGACTCCCGCCTGCACCTATTACTATTACTCCACCCATCGACTGCTATCCAACATGCATCTAGAGTATTAAGTAAAACAGAGTAATGCTTGGAGAACATTGACCTTATGTAGACAAAGTAAACTCAATCAATATGAATTAACCCCATCGTTTTATCCTTAGTAGCAGCAACACAAATACGCAACTTGTCCCCATCTGTCATGGGATATAGAAACTCGCCGGGTTGAACCTACTACAACGGGCCACTCCCACCGAAGAAATATCAATCTAGTTGGCCAACTATCTCAATAGATCAGAGAGCATTACAAAGCTATGATGATCATGCAAATAAGAATCATAGTATTCAGATTTGACTCAAATACTTTTCATGAATAATATGAACATAAACTCACAATTCATAGGATCCCAACAAACACACCATAGAAAGGGATTACATCGGATAGATCAAGGCAAAGATGCGATGAACATTGTATTGAAGAGAGAGAGAGAGAGAGAGAGAGAGAGAGAGAGAGAGAGATTGACATCTAGGTACTACCTACGGACCCGTAGGTCTGTGGTGAACTACTCATACATCATGGTGAGGGAAGCAAGGTTGATGAAGAAGCCCTCCGTGATCAATCTCCCCTCCGGCAGGGTGCCGAACAGAGGTGTAGATGGCCTCCCATCGGAACAGAGACTTGTGGCAACGGAAAAAGTGTTTCGGAAGTGCTCCTGGTATTTTAGGGTAGATGTGAATTTATAGGCCAGAGAACGACGTCGGGAGGCAGCCGAGGGGGCCACCACATATCAGGGTGCGCCCCCTGGTGGCGCGCCCTCTTGCGTGGTGGTCCCCTCGTGCACCTCCTGGCCTCCTTCCAAGGCTTCTAGGTCTTGTATTTGTCCAGAAAAAATCATCAAAAAGTTTCGTGGCAATTGGACTTCGTTTGGTTCTATAACTCTTAAAAGGCAAAAACATGCCAAAAACAGGAACTGGCACTGGGCACTGGATCAATAGGTTAGTGCTCAAAAATATTATAAATTGGTAAATAAATACCCAAACAGTATCCTAGAATGATAATATATTAGCATGGAATAATCAAAAATTATATATATGTTGGAGACGTATCAGTTGTTCACTATATAGATCTAAGATAGAACACTTTCAGATGCTGTTTAGACTGCACAACACATGCATCACAACATCTATGGTCCTGCATAAAATATATTTCTTCATGTAAGTGTATCACTAGTGGAAAACATACCTTTCGTGTGGAGCATTAGTCCCGGTTGGGTTTGGGACCGGGACTAATGTAATCAGTAGTCCCGGTTCCAACGGCTCGAAGCGGACGGGGGCAGGGCCACCTCTAGTCCAGGCTCATGAGAGACCTCTAGTCCCGGTTGGTGATACCAACCGGGACTAAAGGGTTGTGGCAGGGTTGCAGCAGGCTGGGCCCCCTGCGAGCCCCTTTAGTCCCGGTTGGTATCACCAACCGGGACTAGACATAGACCTTTAGTCCTGGTTGGTATTAGCAACCGGGACTAAAGATATCCCTATATATATAAATATGCTTCTTCCACCCCAAGCCCAAGCTTTCCTTTCTCTCGTCCCTTGATACGTCCATTTTGCATCATGCTTTTATATTGATATTTATTGCATTATGGGCTGTTATTACACATTATGGTACAATACTTATGCCTTTTCTCTCTTATTTTACAAGGTTTACATGAAGAGGGAGAATGCCGGCAGCTGGAATTCTGGACTGGAAAAGGAGCAAATCTGAGATACCTATTCTGCACAACTCCAAAAGTCTTGAAAACTTACGGAGAATTATTTTGGAATATATAAAAAATACTAGGCGGAAGAAATACCAGAGGGGGCCCACCAGGCAGTCACAAGCCAGGGGGGCGCGCCCTACCCCCCTGGGCGCGCCCCTGTGGCTTGTGGCCCACCTGGCAGCCCTCTGGTGCCCATCTTCTGCTATATGGAGGGTTTTGACCTGAAAAAAATCATAACAGAGCTTTCGGGGCGAAGCACCGCCGTCTCGAGGCGGAACTTGGGCAGAACCAATCTAGGGCTCCGGCGGAGCTGTTCTGCCGGGGAAACTTCCCTCCCGGAGGGGGAAATCGAAGCCATCGTCATCACCAACGATCCTCTCATCGAGAGGGGGTCAATCTCCATCAACATCTTCACCAGCACCATCTCCTCTTAAACCCTAATTCATCTCTTGTATCCGATCTTTGTCTCAAAACCTCAGAATTGTACCTGTGGGTTGCTAGTAGTGTTGATTACTCCTTGTAGTTGATGCTAGTTGGTTTATTTGGTGGACGATCATATGTTCAGATCCTTAATGATAATTAATACTCCTCTGATTATGAACATGAATATGCTTTGTGAGTAGTTACGTTTGTTCCTGAGAACATGGATGAAGTCTGGTTATAAGTAATCATGTGAATTTGGTATTCGTTCGATATTTTGATGAGATGTATGTTGTCTCTCCTCTAGTGGTGTTATGTGAACGTCGACTACATGACACTTCACCATTGTTTGGGCCTAGAGGAAGGCATTGGGAAGTAATAAGTAGATGATGGGTTCCTAGAGTGACAGAAGCTTAAACCCTAGTTTATGCGTTGCTTCGTAAGGGGCTGATTTGGATCCACATGTTTCATGCTATGGTTAGATTTATCTTAATTCTTCTTTCGTAGTTGTGGATGCTTGCGAGAGGGGTTAATCATAAGTGGGAGGCTTGTCCAAGTAAGGGCAGCACCCAAGCACCGGTCCACCCACATATCAAATTATCAAAGTAACGAACGCGAATCATATGAGCATGATGAAAACTAGCTTGACAGAAATTCCCATGTGTCCTCGGGAGCGCTTTGCTTTATATAAGAGTTTGTCCAGGCTTGTCCCTTGCTACAAAATGGATTGGGCCACCTTGCTGCACCTTTGTTACAATTGTTACTTGCTACCCGTTACGAATTATCTTATCACAAAACTATCTGTTACTGATAATTTCAGTGCTTGCAGAGACTACCTTACTGAAAACCGCTTGTCATTTCCTTCTGCTCCTCGTTGGGTTCGACACTCTTACTTATCGAAAGGACTACGATAGATCCCCTATACTTGTGGGTCATCATCCCTGTTTCCTTCCCTATAGCTCAAGCTCGTCATCCATTTTTGCCAAGATTTGTCAACATATTGGAGGCACCCCATCTCTCCAAGGGTTTTACAAGGTTAGCAACTTCATCCTTTCATCTCTCATTGCTAGTTTAGCTCGTTTCATGCTCTATAAGTATAGTGAATTGTGGGTTTTAGTTTGGGAGTAATTATGTGGGAGTTTATTTAATTTATATGCAATTTGAGCTCAAATTAACTTCTTAGTTTGCATATGTGTAGGTGTCGTTTACTTAGTGCCTTCCCGTCCCCGTCCTCGCCCTCACCGCCGTCGATCGCCCGTGCCGTCCCGTCGCCGGCAGCACATTGGTGAGCCTCTTGTTCTTATCCTTTTTGTAAAAAAACTTATTTAGATAGTTACGTGTATAATTTTCTTAGTTGTATGATTGTTTGTTATATATAGTGCCATGGTTTTGATATCCGTCCCCGTCGGCCCTCGTCCGGTTTATGATTCGGATGTGGTATATTATCTTTTATAACTATTTTGTTTCATTTCGTGTTTATGACAATTATGCCCATCAAGTTGACATAGATATTTTTATCTAGGAGGTATGTGAACCAGAAATTGCGACCGACCCTCTTGTCGAGAAGCTAAATTTAGTTGAAAAAGAAAGCGATTATTTGAAAGAAAAATTGAAAAGAATTGAAGAAGAGAAGATGAAATTGGAGTTGTAAGTTGCCAATGTCGTCGATGATCGCAAGATCAAGATGGATGCAGTGCTCTTGAAGATTAGAAAGATTAGAAAATATGCGATGTTGGATCAATTATTACCTTAGTTGCGATTTTGATCGCATTTGTTGTTGCATTTAAATGCTTTAGCTAGATAGTTGTATCTTGTTTTATGAGAATACATGTGTATGAACTTGTATTAATTTGGTCACTTTGGTGTTCTGTCATGAAGATGAGCAGGCAATGGATGTACGATGACCGACGCTCTCCCCAGTTCATTAATGACATGCATAGTTTTCTACGTGCGCCTGAGGCAAACAAGCGGAAAGGTTTTATGTGTTGTCCATGTGGTGTCTGTAAGAATGATAGGAATTAATCTACCTCAAAATTCCTTCACAGCCACCTGCTTCAGTCCGGTTTCATGTCCGACTATAACTGTTGGACCAAGCACGGAGAAAGAGGGGTTATAATGGAAGACAATGAAGAAGAAGAGGATGATGACAACTATCCTGGGTTCCCTGAATATGATGGTACTACAATGGGGGAAGAAGCTGAAGAAGAGGCATCATATGAGCCCGCTGATGATCTTGGTCAGGCCATTGTTGATGCAAAAAGAAACTGCGCAAGTGAAAAGGAGAAGTTGAACTTGCAGCGCATATTAGAGGATCACAAAAATTTGTTGTACCCAAATTGCGAAGATCACAAGAAAAAGTTGGGTACCACACTGGAATTGCTGCAATGGAAGGCACATAATGGTGTATCTAACAAGGGATTTGAAAAGTTGCTGAAAATGTTAAAGAAGATGCTTCCAAAGGACAACGAATTGCCCGACGGTACGTATGAAGCAAAGAAGGTTGTCTGCCCTCTAGGATTAGAGGTGTAGAAGATACATGCATGCACTAATGATTGCATCCTCTATCACGGTGAGTACGAGAATTTGAATGCATGCCCAGTATGCGGTGCATTGCGCTATAAGATCAGCCGCGATGATTCTGGTGATGTTGAGGGCGAGCGCCCCAGGAAGAGGATTCCTGCCAAGGTGATGTGGTATGCTCCTATAATACCATGGTTGAAACGTTTGTTCCAAAACAAAGAGCATGCCAAGTTGTTGCGATGGCAGAAAGGAGACCGTAAGAAAGACGAGATGTTGAGAGTACCCGATGATGGTTTGCAGATGATGCAAGGAACTTATGGTTTGGTATAAGTGCAGATGGCATTAATCCTTTTGGGGAGCAAAGCAGCAATCATAGCACCTGGACTATGACTCTATGTATCTATAACCTTCCTCCTTGGTTGTGCATGAAGCGGAAGTTCATTATGATGACAGTGCTCATCCAAAGCCCTAAGCAACCCGGCAACGACATTGATGTGTACCTAAGGCCATTGGTTGAAGAACTTTTACAGTTGTGGGATTTAAAAGAGTACGTGTGTGGGATGGGCACAAACAGGAGGAAATTGACCTACGAGCATTGTTGTTTGTAACCATCAATGATTGGCCTGCTCTTAGTAACCTTTCAGGACAGACAAACAAGGGATATAATGCATGCATGCACTGTTTAGATGAGACTGAAAGTATATATTTGGATAAATGTAAGAAGAATGTGTACCCAGGACATCGTCAATTTTTTCCGGTCAGGCATCTCTTAAGAAAGAAAGGCAAGCATTTCAAAGGTGATGCAGATCACCGGAAGAAGCCTGACCACCATACTAGTGATCATATACTTGATATGGTCAAGGATTTAAAAGTAATCTTTGGAAAGGGTCCTGGAGGACAATCTGTTCCGAATGACGTTGACGGACACGCACCCATGTGGAAGAAGAAATCTATATTTTGGGACCTCTCCTATTGGAAAGTCCTAGAGGTCCGCTCTGCAATCGACGTGATGCACGTGACGAAGAATCTTTGCGTGAACCTGCTAGGCTTCTTGGGCGTGTATGGGAAGACAAAAGATACACCGGAGGCACAGCAGGACCAGCAACGTATGAACGAAAAATATGGCATGCATCCAAAGCAGTATCAAGGTCCTGCTAGCTACGCTCTTACCAAAGAAGAGAAGGAAATCTTTTTTGAATGCTTGCTCAGTATGAAGGTCCCGTCTGGCTTCTCGTCAAATATAAAGGGAATAATAAATATGGCAGAGAAAAAAATTCCAAAACCTAAATTATCATGGCTGCCATGTTATTATGACGCAATTACTTCCGGTTGCATTGAGGGGGCTTCTACCGGAAAATGTTCGATTAGCCATTGTGAAGCTATGTGCATTCCTCAATGCAATTTCTCAGAAGGTAATCGATCCAGAAATCCTACCAAGGTTACAGAATGATTTGGTCCAATGTCTTGTCAGTTTTGAGTTGGTGTTCCCACCATCCTTCTTCAATATTATGACGCACGTCCTAGTTCACCTAGTCGAAGAGATTACCATTCTGGGTCCTATATTTCTACACATTATGTTCCCCTTTAAGAGGTTCATGGGAGTCTTAAAGAAATATGTTCATAACTGTGCTACGCCAGAAGGAAGCATCTCCAAGTGCGATGAAACAGAGGAGGTTATTGAGTTTTGTGTTGACTTTATTCCTGACCTTAAGCCGATTGGTGTTCCTGAATCGCGGCATGAGGGGAGACTGAGTGGAAAAGGCACGCTTGGAAAGAAAGCAGTAATATGTATGGACGGGCATTCTTTCACTGAAGCACACTACACAGTTCTACAAAATTCCACCTTGGTGGCTCGGTATATCGAGGAACACATGGATATTGTATGCTCGAAGAACCCGGAGTAGTCAGATCCCTAGATTAAACGTACACACAAGGCGATTTTCGGCACTTGGTTGCAAACACATCTCATGAATAACAACATTGTTGGAGATGAGCTGTATTTGTTGGCCAGGACACCATCTTCGACTGTATTGACTTTCCAAGGGTACGAGATAAATGGGAATACATTTTACACGATCTTCCAAGATAAAAAGAGCACCAACCAAAATAGTGGTGTCCGCTTTGATGCAACAAACAACAATCGGGAAAAGGACACATATTATGGTTACATAGACGAGATATGGGAACTTGACTATGGACGTGATTTTAAGGTCCCTTTGTTTCGGTGCAAATGCGTCAATCTGACAGGAGGCGGGGTAAAGGTAGACCCGTACTACGGAATGAAAACAGTGGATCTCAACAATCTTGGGTACACAAAGCAACCATTCATCCTAGCCAATGATGTGGTGCAGGTTTTCTATGTGACGGACATGTCTAGCAAACCGAGAAAAAGAAAAGATAAGGAAGCGAATACATCATATGATGCGCCAAAGTGCTACATAGTTATTTTAGGGAAAAGAAACATCGTGGGGTGGAGGACAAGACAGGCATGTCAGAAGATTATGAAAAGTTTGATGAAATTCCTCCCTTCACAGTGAAGACTGACCCAAGCATCTTGTTAAATGATGAAGATTCTCCATCGTTGCAGCGCAATCATAATCAAGGGACACACGCGAAGAAAAAAAATTATACCGCAGGATCACAATCTAGGATGTGACTGGCTTCACTGTCATCACTTTCTCTCTAGTGAGTTTCCGGACTTATAGCTGGAAAGTCCCACTTCCGACAAACCAGAGGGAATCTTTGTAAGAGCTAGGGCATTTTGGCATTTGAAACATGATTTTTGAATAATTATTTATGAAGTTATGAATTTTCAATTATTCCTATTCTTTTAGTATTTTAATTATACCGAGGAGTTAATCAAGTAACTGTTCAGCATATACAAGATTCTGAATAATTTGCACCGTTGATTCTGGGTTGAAAGCCATAGTTATGGGAGACAACTATTCTGATAATGGCTTTGATATAGAATTCAGGAAAGGGTTAAAAGGGGAAGTTGATGATATGTTGAGGGCTGAGAAATCATAGAATCCTATGAGAATAGTCTATTGTTTTGGCATATCTCATGAACATCCAGGCACCTTTATATTATCTTACATCAGGAGTACAAACCCACATCATGAGTATGTTGGGTTATACCCAAAGGGCTTTAGATTCCGAAAGAAATATTTTGACAGCATTAATCGCCTTGTGTCATATTTTCAAAAACATATTGACAAACCACCACCTGATGCTGGCCCTTCAATGCAAAATGTTGTGGCAATGGTACCTATGAAACATTTCATTCATATAAGCATTCGCTCGAGCAAGCACTCTAGCAATCAAAATACAATCAATGAATAAAGCAATACAGAAAACAATAAGAAAAAACAAACAGAAAGCAAATCAAAACTTCAAGGAAATCCAAATAAAAACTCCTAAGGGAACTGTAGGACTTAACTACAAATAACAAAAATAGTTTTTGTCCTAAATAAAACTTAGCATCAAAGAAAAATACTAAACTAATAACTTAACAGAAAAGAAAATATAACATTATTAGGTTAGCAAAAAGTATTTTCTAATATTCTTCAATAGCAAAAAGAATCAACTAAACGTTTTTATAAAACTCTAGTTATGATCAAAATAATATTAACTTAGAATTAAATAAAATTTATCCAACTAAAAAACTCTAAATATTGCCTGTAAGTAGAAACAAACGTAAAAAAATAAAGCAAAAAACAAAAACAGACATGAAAAACACCTTTAGTCCCGGTTGCCACCACGAGCTGAGACTAAAGGTCCCCCTCCCGTGCGTATTTTGGGCCGCCGAAAATGACCTTTAGTCCCGGTGCGTGGCTGGAACCGGGACTACATTTAGTCCCGGTTCCAGCCACGCACCGGGACTAAAAGGAACCGGGACTAAAGGTCCAACCTTTAGTCCCGGTTCCAGCCACGCACCGGGACTAAAAGTACCTTTAGTCCCGGTGCGTGGCTGGAACCGGGACTAAAGGTCTCGCGTATATAAGTGGTGTCCCGGGGCCAGCCACCGCCCGGAACAGATCGAGACACCATGTCGCTAGGCCGCTCTTCTTCAACCTCCAACCGCCGGAGATCGTTGATGTCGTCCCGCTCGCTCCGGCACCTCCCCGAGCTCGCTGAGCATCGCGTCGACCTCGTCGAGCCCGCTGTGAGCCCCTCCCCTCCCTCGAAGCCCCCTCCTTGAGCCTCGGAACCCCTTCCCGTCCTCCATTGCCGCCATGGTCGTCGCCGTCCTCGGCCTAAATTCGGGCAAGACCGAGCCCATTCCCCCACTTAGCCACCACCGGATGCCCCCTATACGCCCGAGAGTCGCCGCCCCGTCCATCTCCGGCATAGGAGCCCTGTCGGTGCCGCAAGGCCTCATCGCCGGTGCACACACACACACACCCACTCATTGTTAATTAGTTCAAATAACCAGAAATTGTTATACCTAGCTATTTCAAATAATTAGCTACTAGTGTTATACGTTTCTAGTGAGATCGATTAATTAGTGTCGTATACATTGTTACTTAGTTTAGCACAAGTTAGTCCGGTTTCGCACGTAGCTACTTAGATTTTCTATGGAGACATGTTTTATATAATATCTTTTTGTGAGAAAAAAGAATTTGTTCTCATATTTCTAAGAAGATAACCAGAAAGTAAAACATTAAACGATAAGAAAATGTTACAAAAACATAATAAAGGTAAAAGAAAAGGGTGGAGAAGAAAATGAAAAGTAAATTGAAAAGAAAGAAAGACAGAAAAGATGGTATCCAATCCCCCTTTACCGGTATCGTGTAGTACTGCGATAGGTCACCGATTACTATATAGTTGTAAAAGTTTATTAAATATGAGTAGCATAATAAAATGAAAATTATTGCATAGGAATTTGTTTTCATAGGACGCCAAGTTCTCCAATACCAGGCAGTTTCTTCAGGGATCTCACCCGAGCTATGATCATGTGATGGTTCCTTCTCTTTGGGTGTCCACCGCCCATGGCTCAGGAACCACGAGCCAACTGGATTATTCGATAATATTCGAGTTGTATTAGTGATATTATATGATAATATTCGAGATGTGTTAGTGATAATATTCGATAATATTCGATGATGCATTAACTGGATTATTCGATATGTATTAGTGATGTTATATGACAATATTATATGATCATATTGTTGCATTGCTGTGTATTGATTGCATCTCCGGTATTGTGCTTCCCGATATATATTAACGAATCTTTCTTCTTTTAGCCCTCCGGTTCGAGCAAATCTTCTACAAGGGTACGAGGCCAGGCCAAAAAGTAGCTCGATGGTATAAAGTACAATATGTCACAGCCCTAGCTAGCCATTGCTTGTCATTGCATTTCATGCATGCATTTTTGAATTCAAATGAATTTGAATTGAGGAATGATCAAGCCTCACAAAAAAAATTGTAAAATCAAATAACTCCAAGAAAATATTCCTGGTATTCTAAGAAAATATTGGCAAGAGGTAAAATTCAAACCAATATTTTTGGAATCACGGAATTATTTTTTTGGGCATTTGAGTTAATTAAAATATTATTTGTATTGGAATTATATTTGTTATATATTAAATATAATTCCAACAATTCTGAAACTTTTTATGTGGCATTGGTTATTTTCATCAAGCTCGCATGACAATTTCCAGAATTTACCAAAATGGTTTGGTATTTGTTTCAAACCAGAACAAGTGTCAGAAAGTATAAAAGAAAACAAATAAAAGAAAGAGGCAAACCTGGGCCACTTACCTGGCACGCAGCCCACCTGGAGGCCCAGCCCACCAGGAGCTCCCTGTTGTCTTCCTCCTCCGCCAGGAGGACGAGCGTGTGGCCAGTGCGCGCCGGCACGCGCCACGGCCATGTCCTGCTTGTTGCCGACCGCCTGGAGGTGGATAGGGATGCCGAGACCCCTCCCGTGCACGTCTCCTCTCCCCCCTCGAGACTCTTCTCCTCCCATGTCTCTCTCGCACGCACACAACCGAGCGCTGCCATCGTCGCCGCTCGCTGCATGTGTAGCCACCGCCGCTGTCCCACGGTTATATAGGGCCCCTTGGGTCCGCGTCGACCCGCTACCCGCCCCCCTAGCCGAAGGAATCAGGCCCGGGAGCTCCTCATCGTCGTCACCGTCGCCGTTCCCACTACCGGGCACCGAAGGCCGCCGGCCGTCGATTCTCAGCAACCGAAGCGCCCCCGAGCCCGCTGATTCCCCCTGCAGCCTCCCGGTGAGCCACCGCGTCGTTTCCCCCTCTCCCCGGCTCCTCGCGCGTGCTCTAGGCCGTTGCGCCATCGTGGCTGAGCTCCTCGCCACCGACAATGGTGTGGCCATGGCCACAGCCACTGCGACCCTCGTCCGAGGATGCCAACGTGCTCAGGGTGCCCTCTAGGAAGCCGTAAATGCCATCAGATTCCTTCCCCGTGCCTGGTAGCGCCCCGCGCGCTTCGCCCGAGCTCCGGCCGCCGTGGATGTGCTTGCCGGCGAGCACTCCGGTGACCCCGAGCCCTCTAACCAGTCTTGCTCGATGCAGTTGATACGTCTCCAACGTATCTATAATTTATGAAGTATTCATGCCATGTTTACAATAATTTTATATGATTTTGGTATGATTTTATTAGAACTAACCCGGACTGACGTTGTTTTCAGCAGAACTACCATGGTGTCATTTTTTGTGCATAAATAAAAGTACTCGGAATGGGCTGAAAATTTACGGAGAATATTTTTGGAAAATATAAAAAATACTGGAGCAAAAAGATACCGGAGAGGAGTCCCGAGGCAACCACAAGCCTAGCACCCCCCTAGGGCGCGCCCCCTGGCTTGTGGGTCCCTCGGGAGTTTCCTTGACGTGAGACCGACGCCAAAAATTCCTATAAATACCAAAAACCCCAGAAACAAACCTAGATCGGGAGTTCCGCCGCCGCAAGCCTCTGTAGCCACTAAAAACCAATCGGGAGCCCGTTCCGGCACCCTGCCGGAGGGGGAAACCATCACCGGAGGCCATCTTCATCATCCCGGCGGTCTCCATGACGAGGAGGGAGTAGTTCACCCTCGGGGCTGAGGGTATGTACCAGTAGCTATGTGTTTGATCTCTCTCTCTCGTGTTCTTGAGATGACATGATCTTGATGTACCGCGAGCTTTATTAATATAGATGAATCATATGGAGTTTACCCCTCTCTATCTTCTTGTGATGAATTGAGTTTTCCCTTTGAAGTTTTCTTATCGGATTGAATCTTTAAGGATTTGAGAACACTTGATGTATGTCTTGCGATGGGATATCCGTGGTGACAATGGGATGTTCTATTGATCCACTTGATGTATGTTTTGGTGATCAACTTGCGAGTTCCGTGACCTTGGGAATCTATGCATAGGGGTTGGCACATGTTTTAGTCTTGACTCTCCGGTAGAAACTTTGGGGCACTCTTTGAAGTTCTTTGTGTTGGATTGAACATGATGAATCTGAAATTTTGTGATGCATATCGTGTAATCAAGCCCATGGGTACTCGTGGTGACATTGGAGTATCTAGGTGACATTAGGGTTTTGGTTGATGTGTATCTTAAGGTGTTATTTTAGTTCGAGCTCTAGGGCTGTTCGTGACACTTATATGGATAGCTCATACGATTGATCGGAAAAGATAACTTTGAGGTGGTTTCGTACCCTACAATATTTTCTTCGTTTGTTCTCCGCTATTCGTGACTTTGGAGTGAACTCTTTGTTGCACGTGAGGGATTTACATATGATTCAACTATGTCAGTATTGTTGAGAGAACTTGCACTAGTGAAAGTATGAACCCTAGGCCTTGTTTCTAAGCATTGCAATACCGTTTGTGCTCACTTTTATCATTAGTTACCTTGCTGTTTTTATATTTTCAGATTACAAAAACATATATCTACCATCCATATTGCACTTGTATCACCATCTCTTCGCCGAACTAGTGCACCTATACAATTTGCCATTGTGTTGGGTGTGTTGGGAACACAAGAGATTTCTTGTATTTGATTGCAGGGTTATTTGAGAGAGACCATCTTCATCCTACACCTCCCACGGATTGATAAACCTTAGGTCATCAACTTGAGGGAAATTTGCTACTGTCCTACAAAACTCTGCGCTTGGAGGCCCAACACGAGTCTACAAGAATAAGGTTGCGTAGTAGACATCAAGCTCTTTTCTGGCACCATTGCCGGGGAGGTGAGTGCTTGAAGGTATATCTTTAGATCTTGCAATTAAATCTTTTAGTTTCTTGTTTTTCACTAGTTTGGTTTTATAAAATAAAACTACAAAAAAATGGAGTTTAGGTTGCATCAATTGGTTCGTCTTTTTAATGTCTTTCGTGAAAATGATGGTTCGGAAAATTGTGCTCAATTGGTAGAGGAAGAATTTATGAAAATACTTGATGAAAATTCCTTGAATGATGAGCATGATAGAAATATTGTTAGTATGAATTCTCTGAATATTCATGATGCTAATGATATGCAAACCCACAAGCTTGGGGATGCTATGTTTGATGAAGATGATATTTTTAGTCCCCCAAGTTTTGATGAGCAAATTTGTTATGATAATGACATGCCTACTATCTATGATGATGACATGTATGCTATAAAGAGTGATAGTAAACATGAAACTTGTCATCATGATTTTAATATTCAAAGTGGTTATGTCAATCAAGTATCTCATGATAGTTATTTTGGTGAGTTTGGTCCCATTATTATGTATGAGAAGAAAATTGCTTATGTGGAGAGTGACAAATTTTCTATGCTTGTGGATCATGAAGATAATGCTTTATGTGATAGTTATGTTGTGAAATTCCTTCATGATGCTACTGAAAATTATTATGAGGGAGGAACATATGCTTGTAGGAACTGCAATAATATCAAGTATCCTCTCTATGTGCTCAAAGTTTTGATGTTATGCTTGTTGTGCCTTCCTATGCTAGTTGATTCTTGCTCCCATAAATTGTTTGCTCACAAAATCCCTATGCATAGGAAGTGGGTTAGACTTAAATTTGCTTGTCATGAGATTCATGATGCTCTTTTGCATGTTTCAATTATTATTCCTATGTGAGCATCATTGAAATCATCATGCCTAGCTAAAAGGCATTAAAGAAAAGCGCTTGTTGGGAGATAACCCAACACTTTTACTTTCTATTTTGATGTGTTCACATGATTAAGCTACTGTATTAATCATGTTTTGTGCCTTTTATTTCAATAAAGTGCCAAGTAAAGCCTTTGGGATAGTGTGGATGATAGTTCACTTGATTCTGTGCAAAAACAGAAACTTTTTTCTCTCAGTCCAGAAATTTTGTAAATTCACTGGAACGTGCTTTTATTCTGAATTTTGGACACATGATTGATATACAAATTTCCTAGATTTTCCTAATTTGTCAGAATTTTTAGAGACAGGGAAATATGGTTACACTACAGATCTTCACAGACTGTTCTGTTTTTGATAGATTCGGTTTTGCATGCATAGTTTGCTTGTTTTAGTGTTTCCATAGCTTATATTTAGTGGTATAAATTATGGGAATGATAGAATACAGTAGGTATCATGTGGGAACAATTATGAATCTTGTCTTGACAGTACCTAAGTGAATGATCTACCTTTATTGTACTAACCCATCTCACGAAGTTCCGTTAAGTTTATGTGATTGAAGTTTTCAAGTTTTGGGTGAGACACCGATATGAGGAGAATAAGGAGTGACAAGAACCTAAGCTTGGGGATGGCCAAGGCACCCCCAAGGTAATATCCAAGGAATACTCAAGCGCCTAAGCTTGGGGATGCCCCGGAAGGCATCCCCTCTTTCGTCTTCAACACTATCGGTATATCTTACTTGGAGCTATATTTTTATTCGTCACATAATATGAGTTTTGCTTGGAGCGTCATTTTATTTTTTTGTTCTCTGTTAGGTGTTATTTATAATCTTATTTTTCAATAAAAAGTTCCAAGAATTGCCTAGGGATGCTTGCATTGCATGTTTGATGTGTGCTGTTTAAAAAACAGAAACTTTTGCTGTAGTGTTTGAATTTTCATATTTTACTGGAACGTAGAAAGCTTCTGAAATTTTTACACAGTATTGTCATATAAATTATTTAGCATGTGCTAAATTTTCATAATTGTTTGAGTTACATAAGTACACTGTTTTCATAAATTGCTACAGACTGTTCTGTTTGGACAGATTGCTGTCATAGTTTTGTTATCTATTTATCCTCTAGCTTCCATAGCCTATATTGGTAGATATAAATTGCAGAAATGATAGTAAACAGTAGATGATGTTTGAAAATTATTGTGCAACTTGTCTTGGCAGTACATGAAGTGTTGATTTATTCTTATGTGTACTAACCTATCTCACGAGTTCTTTTCGAGTTTTGTGTGGATGAAGTTTTTGAGAATAGGTGAAACCGGGATATGAGAGGATTGAACAAGATACAAAAGCTCAAGCTTGGGGATGCCCAAGGCACCCCAAGTAAATATTTCAAGAAGTCTCAAGTATCTAAGCTTGGGGATGCTACGCATCCCATCTCTCTTCGTCAACTATCGGTTAGCCTATGTTGAGCCTAAATTTTTATTCGTTCACATGATATGTGCTATCCTTGGAATGTCATTTTATTTTGTTTTGCTGTTTGAATAAAGTACCTAAGATCTGAAATTCCTAGATGAGAGAGTCTTCACATAGTTATTTAAATTTTTGACTACTCATTGATCTTCACTTATATCTTTTTGGAGTAGTTTGTCATTCACTTTCGTGCTTCACTTATATCCTATGAGTAAATGGTTGAATGAATTGAATATCATAAATCTGAAATTACATATGCTTCATATACTTATCCCATGGGGAGTAATGATTTCACACATAATAAGTATAGGTGGTAAAATTTATTGAAAGTTAGCAAACACCGCATTGGTCACTTGAACAATTCATGAAAGAATGTTGAAGGAAGAGAGATTCCACATATAAATATACTATCTTGGACATCTTCTATGATTGTGAGCATATTAATTATTTTCAAACTCGAGAAAATTAGTTAAAATTGGACAAGGAAGACAACTTAATGAGTTATGTTTGGGTATATTTGTATAGAAGTTATATTGTTATGGATCCTCCAACATGTGGTGCTTGCTTCCACCTCATACTAGCCAAAACTTCCGCACCATGTAGAAATACTACTTGTGCATCCAAACACATTTAAACCCAAAGTTGTTCCATATGAGTCCACCATACCTACCTATATGCGGTATTTACCTGCCGTTCCAAGTAAATTTGCATGTGCCAAACTCTAAACCTTCAAATAATATTCCGTTTTGTATGCCCAAATCGCTCATATAGTGACTAGGGGCTATCAGTATCTTCCATGCTAGGTGGGTTATTCTCACGATATGTGTTGATTCACTATCATTCACGAGAAAGTGGCTGGTATTCGGGATGCCCAGTTCCATGCTCAAAAATCAAAACAAAACATAATGAAACAAAACTCCCCCGGGATTGTTGTTTGTATGGACGGTACCCATGGATTCGGCTCGTCGTGGAGTGTGATTGATTGGTGGAGGGGGAGTAAAAACTTTACCATTCTGTTTGGGAACCGCCTATGATGTATCTAGCATGGAAGATACCGAGATCTCTCGGTTGTTATGTTGACAATGAAAGCATACCGCTCAAAATTATTATTCTTCTCTGTTTTAAAAGCTCGAGCTCTGGCACCTTTGCAAATCAATGCTTCCCTCTGCGAAGGGCCTATCTTTTACTTTCTAGTACTTACCTTTATGCAAGAGTCATGGTGATCTTCACCACTTCCTACATTTCGCCTTTTTCTCTTGGCAAGTGTCATGTGTTGGGGAATGATCTAGACATATATAGCCAAACAAATATATTTGATCATGAATTATTATTGTTGACAATTATCTATATGATAAATAAGTTGGGAGGCGAAACATTAAGCCCCTATCTTTCTCTGTGTTCGATGGATGCTATTTGTTCTAAAAATATGTGGAATTTGCTAAATCAAAGCTCTTACATAGACCCTTCCTGAAAATAAGATGAATTGCAATTGCTCGATGACTAGGAATATGGTTTGTTAGTTTTCAAGAAACTTTCTGGTCTATACTTTAACATGTGAATAGCTTGTTACTTGATCATGAGAAGTTTTATGAGATGAGCTACTGTTTATATTGATGCTAGACAAAGTTATTGGAATTATCATTGATCAAACTTGTGCACTTGCTAGCATTCACACTTCATAAATTATTTCTTTTATCATTTACCTACTCGAGGACGAGTAGGAATTAAGCTTGGGGATGCTGATACGTCTCCAACGTATCTATAATTTATGAAGTATTCATGCCATGTTTATAATAATTTTATATGATTTTGGTATGATTTTATTAGAACTAACCCAGACTAACACTGTTTTCAGCAGAACTACCATGGTGTCGTTTTTTGTTCAGAAATAATAGTTCTCGGAATGGGTTGAAAATTTACGGAGAATATTTTTGGAAAATATAAAAAATACTGGAGCAAAAAGATACCGGAGAGGAGTCCCGAGGCAGCCACAAGCCTAGGGGGCGCCCCCCCTAGGGCGCGCCCCCTGGCTTGTGGGTCCCTCGGGAGTCTCCTTGATGTGAGACCGACGCCAAAAATTCCAATAAATACCAAAACCCCCAGAAACAAACCTAGATTGGGAGTTCTGCCGCCACAAGCCTCTGTAGCCACGAAAAACCAATCGGGAGCCTATTCCAGCACCCTGTCGGAGGGCAAAACCATCGCCGGAGGCCATCTTCATCATCCCGGCGGTCTACATGATGAGGAGGGAGTAGTTCACCCTCGGGGCTGAGGGTATGTACCAGTAGCTATGTGTTTGATCTCTCTCTCTCTCTCTCGTGTTCTTGAGATGACACGATCTTGATGTACCGCGAGCTTTATTAATATAGATGAATCATATGGAGTTTTCCCCTCTCTATCTTCTTGTGATGAATTGAGTTTTCCCTTTGAAGTTTTCTTATCGGATTGAATCTTTAAGGATTTGAGAACACTTGATGTATGTCTTGCGATGGGATATCCGTGGTGACAATGGGATGTTCTATTGATCCACTTGATGTATGTTTTGGTGATCAACTTGCGGGTTCCGTGACCTTGGGAATCTATGCATAGGGGTTGGCACATGTTTTCGTCTTGACTCTTCGGTAGAAACTTTGGGACACTCTTTGAAGTTCTTTGTGTTCGATTGAACATGATGAATCTGAAATTGTGTGATGCATATCGTATAATCAAGCCCATGGGTACTCGTGGTGACATTGGAGTATCTAGGTGACATTAGGGTTTTGGTTGATGTGTATCTTAAGGTGTTATTTTAGTATGAACTTTAGGGCTGTTCGTGACACTTGTAGGGATAGCTCATACGATTGATCGGAAAAGATAACTTTGACGTCGTTTCGTACCCTACAATAATTTATTTGTTTGTTCTCTGCTATTTGTGACTTTGGAGTGAACTCTTTGTCGCACGTGAGGGATTTACATATGATTCAACTATGTCAGTACTGTTGAGAAAACTTGCACTAGTGAAAGTATGAACCCTAGGCCTTGTTTCTAAGCATTGCAATACCATTTTGCTCACTTTTATCATTAGTTACCTTGCTGTTTTTATATTTTCAGATTACAAAAATCTATATCTACCATCCATATTGCACTTGTATCACCATCTGTTCGCCGAACTAGTGCACCTATACAATTTGCCATTGTATTGGGTGTGTTGGGGACACAAGAGATTTCTTGTATTTGATAGCAGGGTTGTTTGAGAGAGACCATCTTCATCCTACTCCTCCCACAGATTGATAAACCTTAGGTCATCCACTAGAGGGAAATTTGCTACTGTCCTACAAAACTCTGCGCTTGGAGGCCCAACACGAGTCTACAAGAAGAAGGTTGCGTAGTAGACATCAGCGGTCGAGCACGGGCTACCTCCCGGTCCTCTCAGCAGATTTCGACGAGCCTCCGCCAGGTCTGATGGTCGCCGGCGGTCTCACCCCGGCCGGTGCTGACCTGGCCCGATCATTAGGGCGTAAGCAGCCACTAATTAGGCCCCTTAGAGGCTGACTGTGGGCCCCATGAGCGGTCAAACCCCTGGTCAGCGCGGGTTTAGCCCTAGGCCACTGACTAGTGGACCCCACTAGTCAGGTTTGACCTGGGCCGGCGCTGCTAACTTGCTGACGCAAGCATGACACAGTGCTGACGCAGTATTTTTTTCTGAGTTTAATAATTCCAGAAAATGCTTTAAACTTCAAAAATCCATAGCAAATAATCTGTAAGTCAGATGAAAATAATTTATATATGAAAAATGATCATAAAAATCCAATGAATCTGTTTATGCCATGATCATGCATGTTTGAGCAAGCTAACATCATCAACTAGGACAAATGATGATTAGGGCAAATTTGATAAATAGTTTGGAGTTGGAATTTGATGTCCATTTGAATTCCAATCCAATTAATATGACTAAATATTATACTAGGTAAATTCAGTACCTTAAAATGCCATATCATGCATCATGTTTGTTGCATCACATTGAATGTGTTCCTTTCTTGTTGTCGGTGATGTTCCGTCTCGGTAGACGTTGTTCCGACGTTGAGATCGATGTCACTGATGAAGACTCACTGTTATCCTCAGAAGTGTCAGGCAAGCAACCCCCCTTGAGCATTTCTATGCAATCCCACTCTCTCGATCTTGCTCTCATTTCAATGCATTAGGACAAATGATTCAACTGTTACTTGTGTTCCGGTAGCTAAACCCACTCCTTTGCATGACCTGTCATTGTCACAGTAAATAGCTAAACCAAGCAACCTAGCATACCTGGTAGATGCTTGAGCCATGTTGTGCCGTAACCCTATTATGCTTGCTTTGCTTAGAGTTGTGTCTGGTCTGATTCATCTGGGTGATGAACCGGAGTGAAATGGATTTGTCCTGATGACGAGGGTTAAGTGTTGGACCTGTTTTGGTAAAGGTAGCGATGAGAGGCCATGTAGGAGTACATGGTGGGTTGTCTCATTGAAGCCGCTCATAGGAACTGGGTTTCGTGTTTGTGTTCCAAGACTAGCTACTACCGCACATTGGGCCCAAAACCAATGGACCCTCTCGGCCTATTAACCCACCCTGTTCTCAGTCCAGCAGTCGCAGTAGTTCGAAACATTGATAGGTGTGGCATGGCCTACGAAGTGGATGAATGGCCCAATCGGGGCCGGCTTGGGGCCCTACTCGCAATGTTTGAAGCCATGTTGGAAACCTCGGCCGGACTTCCTTTATGGGTTCCAACTCAGATAGGCGACTGCCTTGGACGTGGGTCGTTGTAAGTTAACGTCCGTGGCCGACTCCCTCGTTGGGCTTCCACTTGAAGATTGCTGAGGTGCCTTTTTACGTGCACATGGCGATAAGTGGCGGGAGCATGTGTGACGAAGTACACCCCTGCAGGGTAATCTATCTATTCGAATAGCCGCGTCCGCGGATATGGACTACTTGAAGACTTGCATTGTTCATAGATAACTTTAATGGATACTCTAAAATGCTCCAGATAAGGGTGAGTGAAATGAATGGCTTCTCGTAGGAAGACGAGATAGGATCCATAGTGGCGTATTGATGTGGTGAATATGTGGACTCGTGTGCGATATGCCACCTCAAACAAAGTACTCATAGTCATAGTACAGGTTAGACAAGAGTCAAAGTTGGCCTGCTGCAATAAACTCCACAACCCCCTTCTTTGATACTGATGCATATGTAGATAGATCTGATGTAAGTCTTGTTGAGTACCTTTGTACTCACGTTTGCTTATTTATGTTTTTGCAGATGAGACTTCAGTCTCATTAGTGATTCTTACGACGTGAAGTTCGATGTTGACTGGATTAGCTTGGGAATCCCAGAGAGAGGTCTGGTTCCTTTGGTAGGTGTGGCACCCCGGCTCAGAGAAGACCGGAACGCCCCGTATTCCAGCCCAAGGACAAGTCTTCTGGAATACGGCACTGTTGGCATAGAACAAATCAGCTCTTTATTACTATGGATAAAATTATAAGGGTACCTGGATTACATCCACACTGCGATACTACGCCTACCTAGGTTAGCTCTATGCTAACAGCGGAACAATCCGAAGAAGCGGAGTACTCTTGGCAGTGGAACAACGACTGCGGTGATGGACTCCACTCCGCGGGGACTCTGGCTGGAACGCTTATCCTAGCTCGCAAACTCGACATCCACGACAAGCAAGCAATCATGGCATGACCTGCAAACTGGCATGATACGCCAGGTGAGTACTTTGAATGTACTCGCAAGCTCACGACAACCAAACAATGCAGCAAACAATAGCATGGCAAATATCATATTAAATACGTAAGTGCTTCACTTACTGTTACCAGTCATCAACTTACTCTCAATCGGGTTGTCCCACAACCCTCGGAATACTCATAAGCCATCGAGTACTTCCGATCATACGAAGAGTTCTTCCAACATTACTAACATTGATACAGTTGACCATCTACTGAGGTCTGGACGGGCTGTCCAATACCGTGGACGCGGCTATTCGAATAGATTTCTACACTCTACAGAGGTTGCGCACTTTACCCACACCATGAAGCACCTGGCCCTGGCCTCGAGATCCCACTCGGGTGGACCAGCGTTGCTTCAACATAACCTGCCTGACCCGTGACTCTTTCATCGTACCACCGGCACTCTTCCTCCCCCGGAGGTCAGCCTTGGGTGGCCCCTGTGTCCTCATGACACCTGCCACCATCGTGGCCAAACTCTGTAGACCCAAACGGGGCCTACTGTCCCAAACGGGGACTCCCGGGCTAAACAACTCAACTGGGCTCACAAGGTTATCGCCGCCTACCGGGCCAGGGTAGCGCGCGCGCATAACCTTCCCTCTTTGGAGGTACCGGTGAAAGAGCACGCGATCAGACCAAGTCAAGACCGTCCCATACCGGCAAATGTGGTTACACGAGTATGCCCGGACAGGTGACTCAAGATCAACCACTAAGTTCATTTAGCCAATATAGTAGTTTATCCCCGTACTAGGATGGCAGCAATTGGGCATTTAAATTAATTACTATGAATTATCATATAGCAAGTAAATGAAAGTAATTCATTTGTAATTGCAAGCAATTCAATTAAATATGTAACGCTATTGAAATACTACATGGAATGGGTGTCCTGGCTTGCCTGGGATGAAGGATCCACCGGAAAGGAGTGCGGAAAGGCCGCGGAGGGATTGCCGGAAACAGTTCTCTCTCGGAGGGGGATTGTTTACGGACAAGGGCAAAGTGGTCATTTCCACTATGTCAAGGCATTATGGAAATGGTACCACCATGACAGGCTCGAGGAGACGAAGAAGTGGGCTTTGGAATCACCTCGATCGGAGTTACAGAGAAAAAGATATAGGGTTTGACTGCCAGGGACTAATCTGAAAATAAATATTTACACCCAGGTCCCTGAGCAGTGCGGCTGGGCAGAGGGCGAAAGCGTATTTTAGAAAATATGCCTTCGGTGAATGGGAAGCGCACTTCAGGGAGTGCGTTTCCACTTAACCCAGCTGGCACCCCTTTCTCTCACCGACAGGTGGGTCCCGCACCCCTTCTCTCTCCTCCCTCCATCTCCTTCTTCCTCCTTCTCTCACGCGCCGACCGGAGACAGGGGGCTCACCCCGACGGCGACTGCCGGCGATTCCGGCCGTCTCCCGCGGCGTGCGACCTACCCACACGTTCAGCGGGACGAGTTGCGTCGGTGGGTGAGGGCCTCCATCGCCGAGGAGCTTCGGAACGGCGGCGTCTGCGCCCGCGGCGGAGGACGGCGTCGGTCGCTGGTGTGCTCACGGCTAGAGGCCACCGAAGGAAGGGAGGGATGCCGGGTGGCTCCAGGGTGGAGGTGGAGGCCTCAGGCGGCGGTAGGGCGGAGAGAAGAGGCCGGCCGAGCTCAAATTTTGGAGAGGGTCGCCGGCGACCATGGTGGCAATGGAGGACGAGGAGGGCTCCGGGAGCTCGGGAGCAAAGCTGGGAAGGGGAATAGGAGAGCGGCAAGGGCGATGAGCCGCTCGGGAGGGACTCGGGGCCTTTAAATAGGCGGGGCAACGCCGGGCTCGGCCACGGCCGCGGCGACGCGTGCACCGTGCGCCGGAGCTTCAGGAGTCCGCCTGGAGGAGGGGAGAGGCTTCCCGAGAGATCACGGAGGGGAAGAGAGAGCTCAGGCGAGGCTGGGAAGGATCGGGAGGGCTTGGGATGGCGCAGGCAACCGGACACGGCGGTGGCAGAACCGGCCATGTCACGGGCGCGGTTACTACACCACGCAGGAGGGGACTTGAGAGGGGGAGAGGGGTCCAGGCGAAGGAAGACGACACGGGGAAGCTGCTGGACATGGCTAGACGTCGACGGGGAGAAGAAACCGACAAAACCGAGGGCTCCACTTGCCAGAGCGCGCATATGGCTTGTCTGCCCCGTGGTCACCACGCATATGGCGTGCTGTCGAAGTCATCTGCCCGTCTGAGCTTGTCAAACAGCTCCCTCACTACTCAAATGGATGAGACATGCGACTGGAAGAAGCTAGATGGCTCTGGGATGAGAGAGACTTGCAAGAGAGGATCCTGACAGCAAGGTGTTTGGAGTGGGGGGGAGATTCAGCCGGGGATTGACTCTGATATTTGGCTGAGGGAGATCACAGACTAAGATGATCTCTACTGCAAATTTTCAGCTCATCTAGATAAGTGTAAGTGGCACTTGTTGTAGAATGCACCCCACCGGGCAGAAATGCAAACCATGAAGTGGCACTCACACATCTGCTTGGACTGAGCTGAATTTTGTAAGAGATGATTTATTTAGGCATATGAAGATGCTGTATAAGTTTCATACCATTTGAGTGAACCAAAATGGTACTTCCTTCACACAGCATCCTATTGGCCAGAATCTTAGAAAAATTCTAGGGATTTATTGGGCATATGACATGAGCCCAAATTTGGTGGAGATAGATTATATGGGTAGGGGAATGCTCTGGTAAATTTCCAGCAATTATGAAGCAATATAAAATATAGTTGCTTCACAACAGGGAAATATGACCAGAAACAAAGATTTGATGCTGAGGTCACATAGAAGATGGGATGATGCTCAAATCTTGAGGAGAGTCATTATTTGAGCATATGGAGATGCCTGCAAAATTCCAACTCATTGGCATACTCTTAGCTAGCACTTGCTTCACAAAGCTTCCTCTGGATCAGAAACTTTGGAAATTTGCCAAGAAATATTTGCTAGCCAATTTGAGTTGAATTTTGTCATGTGGCAATGATCTGGATAGGAAAAAGTTCCCAAAAAGTTTGGGAGCAAGAAAGCAAAGATAAATGGCACTTGCTTCACAAAATGCCATCTGGGCAGAATAGGAAAAGGAATATTTGAGGAATATTTTTGAACATGGAAAGGATAGGTTTTGACAGATTTGAGGAAGGTATGACCCAAACAATTTATGAGAATTATTTGGGAATTTTTGGAATGATAGAAATGTGGGTTGCTTCACAACCCAAGGCAGATAGGGTTATTCCTTTGATAGAAAAAGGAATATTCCCAAGAAAAAGAATATTAGGATTGGCTCAAGATGGAGATGACAAGGTCTTGGGATGGGTTTGGAGGTTTGCAAGCCACTAGGGAAGAGAAATCAAGGGTGATCCTTCCAGGTTCCAAGACTACCAGCCCACGGAAAAGCAAAACCAGACCAAAATCAAAAGAAAAAGAAATGGGCAAAAATCCAGGGTGTTACAGTAGGGTCATTGTAGTTTTTCAGGCTCCTCTAGCCACTTTTAGTAGACGTATGTACCCAGGCATGTTTTGCTTCCTCTTGTTGCTTGTATGACTTGAGTGTTGGGTCATGTGACCCCTGTTTGTAATACCACACTATGTTGGCTCTTATGAGTCTTTAATAAATACTTGAGTCATAGAGTTATGTTGTGATGCCAGGTTGTATCTACGCATATCGTGCATATTGTGTGTATGTTTGAAATGCATTGGTATGTGTGGGATTTGACACCTAGTCATATGCCTATGGTAGCCTTCTTTATAGGGAAATGCCTCTATGTGCTTTCGTTGAGCCCTGGTAGCTTGCTACTGCTCCGGACACATTGATTGACCGGCATGTATCCTTCTTTGCTGTTGTGTCTGTCCCTTTGGGGAAATGTCACGCGGTGTAATGGAGTCCATGTAGCTTGCTACGACTCGTCTACACACGTTGATGACTGAGACCTGCACTTCTAGGTTATGTATGCCTGTCCCTGTACGGTTGTGCCACTTGGGTCTATAACTAGTCATGTCGACCCGGGTTCTTTGACATATGATTGCTAGCGACATATTCATATACGTGAGCCAAAAGGCGCAAACAGTCCCGGCCAAGGTAAGGTGGCAGCCGTACGGATTACCATGCGTGAGGCCGCAAAGTGATATGATGTGTTACATCCTAGACTTGTATGGCTTAGGATCGGGGTCCCGACACAATATCGATGAAGTCAAAGTAGATGGCGAACCGATTGCTCCTGAAAACAATGTCCGTAAATTTATAAATCAATGCGGAGTTATTTTTAGGGACAACATCCCGATCACCGTTCAAGAATGGAATAAGCCAAAGGAAGATCGAGGAGTTTCTTATGTCGACGAAAGATCGAAAGATTTTCTTTGGGATACGCTAATGTCAAATTTCAACCTACCAGAGGGTTTCACAGATGGCAAACAGTTGGAAGTCAAGAAGTGGGCTCTTAAGAAGATGGCTACACAATTCCAGACCTGGAAGAAAAGAATATACAACGACTATGTCAAGGCAGAAAGGAAGACTCCAGAATTCACTGGAGCACTAGAGAAGGTAAAAGATCACTGGAACGCATTTGTGAAGTACAAGGAATCAGATGAAGCTAAGGAAAGATCGAGAAAAAAATAAGATAAATGCTGCGAAAAACGAGTATCACCATGTCCTGGGCACATGTGGCTACAAGAAAGGCATGCCTAAGTGGGAAGCATCTAAGGCCAAGATGCTTGCTGAAGGGGTCATTCCAAAAACAAAGAATTGGCCCGAGAGGTCCAGGAATTGGTTTTATGCGCATGGGGGAAAGTTGGACCCAAAAACAGGGGACATTATTGAAAAGGCATCTCTTAAAACAGCGTCAGACGCTTTACTTCAAGCAATAGAAGATGCTCAAAAGGGGTTGTTCCACCCTAAGAGAGAGAACGAAGAGCTTACACGCGCCCTCGGGAATCCTGAACACGGAGGACGAACACAAGGAAAAGGCGTTGTTCCGTGGGTTCAGGGGTTTCGGAGTGGAACGACACTTACAGAAGCCGTCAGACGAAAAAGAAGCAGGATGCAGACCGGCTTCGGAATTTAGAAAGAAAGAACGCGGAGTTGGAACGCATGTATAAGCGGCATGACGAGCAACTGGGCATAATTAGCCAGCAAAGGGCGTCTACGCGGCAGGAGCAAGCAGATCCACCATTGGATAGTACCATCCCATCTTTGTAGAAAAGCAGCGTGGGTTCCACGGGGGTCCCGGCCGATGATGCACTGCTAGCTCGATACCCCGTGGATGATATCAAAGAGAGGACAAGTTGTGAGCTACACATGAAAATGAAGAACATATCCCTAAAGGTGGTGGTCGCCTTTGCTTTACCGAATGCACCTGAAGCAACCATCCATGGCAATCCGATTCCAGCTGGCTATGCTCGTGTCGGGGTGGATGAAGTTCTGTCGGGATATGACTCACTAGAGCTTGACTTCCCTGGAGGTGAAGGGGAGCAGACACTGGGAGAAGTCACACGTGGTGTCATTGTATGGATAAAGGAATGCATCGTGTTTCCAAACTCGGCGCCAAGGTCATCGAATCCTCTGAGTAGCAATACACCTCTAAGTCCATCGCGTCAGCCGACTCCATCCCAACTCGATACGGAGCCCAGCGCGAGTCCGCCGCGTCAGCCGACTCCACCCCTTATGTCCCAGCAGCAGGGCCAAAAGCGGAACTGAGCAACAAACAAGAAACCCGAGCCTCCTGCCAAAAAGAAGTTAGCTTACGAGATGAATGAGGAGGAAACAAGAGCGGCCGTGGATGCCGAAGTGAAGTCCCATTTTGCACCGAAGTCGGTCCCGCCACCAAAGGAGAAAATACCTGCTCCAACCGTACAACACTTTATGGATCTTCTAGAGCGACCCCCGGCACACGTACAAAATAGGCCTTCAGACTATGAACGCTCTATTAGCAAGTCATATCATGAACAAATGCAGCACTCATCGAGAAATACAAGTACTAATAAAAGCGGGAAAACAGTTCCTCAGCTCGGAGAACAGGCAGTGCAATCAACCCCCCCCGCTCAAGGTGAGTACCGATATGGTAACTGGCATTGCTGTAGGATCGAAAGTAGGTCTAGATGGGGGCGATTAGACTACTTGACCAAATAAAAGTTCTACCTTTTCCCAATTTTAGTTGTGGGCAGATTTTAGCAAAGATAGCACATCAAGCACACCCTACACATGCATGTCTACGAGTATAGCAGTGGGAAGTAAAGACGAGCATATGTAATAGATCTAAGGGTTAGAAGATCAAACACAATTGTAGACACGAAGATTTTTCCCGTGGTTCCGATAGGTGGCGCTATCGTACATCCATGTTTATGGAGTCTTCAACCCACGGAGGATACCGGTCGCGAGAGTCCACGGAGGGCTCCACCTATAAGGGTCCACGAAGTAGCAACCTTGACTATTCCATAACGACTTCCGTCCACGAAGGACTAGCCTCACTATGGGTAGATCTTCACGAAGTAGGCGATCTCCTTGCCCGTACAAACTTCTTGGTTCAACTCCACAACACGAAGTAGGAGGCTCCCAAGCAACACCTAACCAATCTAGGAGGCACCACCCTCCAAAAGGTGATAGGCTTCATAGTGGTGATGAACTCCTTGCTCTTGTGCTTCAAGATGATAGACTCCTCAACACTCAATCACTCTCTCACAGATTTGGCTTGGTAGAAGAGATTGATTGGGTGGAAAGCAACTTGGGAGGCTAGAAATCAAGATCCATATGGTTGGAGTGGATGATCTTGATCTCAACACAAGGGTAGGTGGTTCTCTCTCAGAAATTTGGATATGGGAAGTGAGGAACTGTTCTGAGTGCTTCTATTGCGAGTGGGATGTGGTGGAGGGGTATATATAGGCATCTCCAAAAATCCAACCGTTACAACATTATTGACCATCTCGGTGAAACCGATGCAAAACTCGGTTGTACCGATCTGTTCAAAATGTGGCAACTTTCGGAATCTCGGTGAGACCGATATATGATTCTCGGTGGCACCGAAGTCAGTGGCTGAGGCAGTTTCCAAAACTCGGTGAGACCGAAGCATAAACTCGGAATTTCCGATTCTATGACAACATATAGATCAAAACTTCGACATATGATATAATCAATGAATAGAGTCCTTTGAGAAGTATGTGATAAGCAAGAGCTCCCCATAAATTTATGCATTATTTTGAATTTGCGTTTGAATGCAAATGCACAATCTATTAGGTTCATGGGGCACTCTTTCATGTCACATACAGCTTGGTGGTGTGCGAGAATAATACGAATGAATAACATAGCACAACACATCAAGCAAGAAGTGAATGATCATCTCATAAGCATCTCAAAAGATTGGACGTAGTAGCAACACATAAGAAGTGCATGATCAAAAACCAACAAGTTTAACACAAATGAACAACCAAAAGATTTTAAAGTTTTGGAGAGTGATAAAAAAGCAACACTCTTTCTCTCGAAGCCCTATTGATCTATACAACTTCTCCCCCTTTGGCAACAAGTTACGAAAAAGTTCAAATGTATAGGTCTAATCGTCTCTCTGGAGTTGATCTCCTCCGGTTGTTGATGTAGGAGTCGAGAGAACCGCATCCGCGAAGACTTCTACCGATGTCATGGAAAGGGTTGGTGTAGACACTAGAGGTACTGATGGAGCTGGTGGGACTGAAGAAGCTGCAGCAGGAGCTAATGTAGATGGTCTCTTCTCAGAAGCTGGCACTGACAAAGATCTGGCATGTGTCTTGAACTGTGTGCTAGGCTGGAGTGGGTGACCTTTATCATCATCATCCTCCTCTGAGGTGTGGGGAAGGGGTACTGAGTCCACCTCCTTCTTGAGCTCATCAACTGTCTTAGTCAGCCCATCCACCTTGTTGTTCAAAGTATGAAAGTTGTCTTCAACAATCCTTTCCAGACTCTTTTGGTTCTTGAGAATCTCCGTGATGTCATTCTGCATGCCTTGGATAGAGCTAAGAATGAGATCCATCTGCTCATTTCTTGTCCTTGGCACTGGAGCACTAGTGGCTCTGGCTGCCTCAGCTGCTCCATGTGCAGTAGATGAAGTGGGATGATCTGGGTCCATCACCACAACACTGTCCTCAAACTCAGGCTGGAGAGGCATGTGGGGTCTATCAAGAGCATATACATTCTTCTCGAGTTTGGAGTTGATCAGCATCTGAATGTATGGAGCATATCCACATGACCTCTTTCGGTTAGCAGCTGTCCTCTTCACAGTCTCTACAAGCAAGTCCATGACCCTGAATCTGATGTGAAGGTGATGTGACGGTGACCCGATCTTTCAATGAGAGTCGGGATAACTATTGATTTGGTGGATTTTGACCTTGACGATCCGGCTATACCGTACCCAACGATACGCCTCGACAATCGCTAAACCAATCTTCGATGGTTTTGACCTTGCCGTAGGCACGATCAACCTGAACAACGGGTTCGAGTTCCTGCAAGCAACGGAAGAACCAGCAAGAACAATGGTGATTGCAATCTGAAATTGTGGATAATAAATTGAGCACACAAACTAGATGAAAAGTTGGGGTTCCACTGTGGATCTGACAAGGCAGTAGTCCTACACGTCTCGTAGATGCAATTTGTAGCAATAGCTAGACAATACAATAAAACCCGAGTCTAAACCCTAACATAGAGTAGCTATTTATTAAAGATCAGTCACAGCCGAGTCGGTTCGGTGTTCCAGCCGGACGGCAACTGCCGTACACGTATGGGCTAGCAGAGGCCAAAACGTCTACGAATCATTATCTTGAGGATCATCTGGCGCATCCGAATATACTAGCGCCCACCTTCGTTACTGATTATAGTATGCCTTTTTGTCCTGGGCCCTTGCTCCTGTATGGGTGAATGCATGTATGGATGGCTCGATGCAAGGCATGCATGCAAGGACGTTGGAGGGCATGCAAGCAATGAGTGTTGCTTTGATTGATTTGTAGGCATGGTAGTTCCTCTGATTGATTGTTTGACTCCTTCGTTCCTTAGTACAATTAAATCAGAAAATGAGTATAACATTATATTCTCGTTAGTTAAATCGTATGTACAGAGGAGCAATAGTACCTGGCCATTTATTTGTCTCGCACGCGCTCTAGTAATAGGTCCAGATAGAATGACTGATGTAGGAGTCATTGCGGGTGTAACTGCGATGGAGATGTCCTCATCATCCCCCCTTCTTGAATCGAAGTCGCCCTCGACGGGATCTCTTCGTCCTCACCCAAGTAAGGCTTTAAATCTGCAGTGTTAAATGTGGGACTAACCCCAAAATCGGCAGGCAGATCAAGCTTATATGCATTGTCAATAATTTTTTCGAGCACTTTAAAAGGTCCATCCGCACGAGGCATTAATTTGGACTTGCGTAAATCAGGAAAACATTCTTTTCTCAAGTGCAACCAAACTAAATCACCTGGTTCAAACAAAAGTTGCTTCCTTCCCTTACTACCAGCAAGTTTATACTTGACATTCATGCGTTTTATATTCTCCTTAGTTGTCTTATGCATCTTTAGTATTAATTTCGCATGTTGTTTAGCATCAAAGTTTACCTTTTCCGAAGATGGAATGGGTAATAAATCAATAGGTGCATGAGGTATAAATCCATAAACAATCTGAAAAGGGCATAACTTTGTGGTAGAATGAACCGAACGATTATAAGCAAACTCTATATGAGGCAAACATTCTTCCCATATTTTTACATTCTTTTTCAAAACTGCCTTGAGCATAGTAGACAATGTACGATTAACCACTTCAGTTTGACCATCAGTCTGAGGATGACATGTTGTACTAAATAAAAGCTTAGTCCCCAATTTTGTCCATAACACCCTCCAAAAGTGGCTAAGAAATTTTGTGTCACGATCAGAAACAATTGTATTTGGCACACCATGTAGACGAACAACTTCTCTAAAGAACAAATCAGCAATGTGAGTAGCGTCATGATACGTCTCCAACGTATCGATAATTTATGAAGTATTCATGTCATATTTGCCTATGTTTTTACTATTGTTTTATGATTTATTGGGACTAACCTATGAATGGTTGAAAAATTGCACAAGTTCTTGTTTCACACTTCGATGTGTAGGAACTAATTGGAAATTGTCGAAAAAACACAAAAGGAGCCTTGTTGGAGGACTCTGACTTTCCTGAAATCTGTTCACAAACAGTTTTTGAAGATCGTCAGTTTGACCCCCGAAGATGGCGTTAAATGGAAACGGTTAAAAATAGGAAAGTGTGAGGAATTTTATGGAAATGATTCTGGAGTACAAATTCGTCCAAAACGGAGTTCGGATGCGATCTGGAGACCCATTTTACTGAAGGAAAATATCTGATTACGGGATCACGAGAATTGATGACGTGATTGAGTCCAACTCTTACCATATCTGATATATTCGGCCAAGCCATGACTTTGGGGACTCGTGAGGGCTGTGAGGAGCCCTAGGAAGGTTCTAGAGGTGCCCGAGAGCCATTGGATCAAGGGTCCATCCATCGGAGGGCCATAGAGCACCACGGAGGCACATATAAGGAGAGGAAAACCCTAATTTCGAAGAGCCACCAAGAGCCACGAATTTGCCTCTCCCTTGGCAGCCGCCAAGAAGGGGAGAGGCTCCTCCATTGCAGCACCAAGACCAAGGAAGAAGGAGGGGCAAGAGGCCGCCGCCTATCGCCACCGCCCGTCGCCGGCGTCGTGGCCGCCATCGCCTCCATCTCTTCGGGGCCGCACCTCTCCATCAACAAATCTCTCTTCTCACCATGATAATGTGTGAGTAATCCTCCTCGGGGCTGAGGGTATGTACTAGTAGCTATGTGTTCAATCTCTCTCTCTCTCTCTCGTGTTCTTGAGATGTCACGATCTTGATGTATGACGGGCTTTGTTAATATAGTCGGATCATATGATGTGTTTCCCTCTCTATCTAGTTGTGATCAATTGAGTTTTCCCTTTGAGATTTCGTTATCGGATTGAATACTTTTATGGATTTGAGAACACTTGATATATGTCTTTCATGCGGATACCCGTGGTGACAATGGGGTGTTCTATTGATTCACTTGATATATGTTTTGGTACTCAACTTGCGGATTCCCGCGGTGACATTGGGGTAATCTATGCATAGGGGTTGATACACGTTCTTGTCCTACTTTCTCCGATAGAAATCTTGGGGCACTCTTTGAGGTTCTTTGTGTGGATTGAGTATTGTGAATCTGAAATTGTTTGATGTGTATCATATAATTAACTCATGGATACTTGTGGTGACATTGGAGTATCTAGGTGACATTAGAGTTGGTTGATGCGTATCATATGGTGTTATTCTAGTATGAACTCTTGAATAGATCGATCGGAAAGAATAACTTTAAGGTGGTTTCGTACCCTACAAACAATTTCTTCTTATGTTCTCTGCTAGATAAGAACTTTGGAGTGGTTCTTCATTACACGTTGAGGGATGGTTATGTGATCCAATTATATTAGCATTGTTGAGAGATTGCACTAGCGAAAGTACGAACCCTAGGCCTTGTTTTCAAGCATTGCAATACCGTTTGTGCTCACTTTTGTTACTTGCCACCTTGCTGTTTTTATATTTTTAGATTACAAAAACCTATATCTATCATCCATATTGCACTTGTATCACCATCTCTTTGCCGAACTAGTGCACCTATACAATTTGCCATTGTATTGGGTGTGTTGGGGACACAGGAGATTTCTTGTATTTGATTGCAGGGTTGTTTGAGAGAGACCATCTTCATCCTACACCTCCCACGGATTGATGAGCCTTAGGTCATCCACTTGAGGGAAAATTGCTACTGTCCTACAAAACTCTACGCTTGGAGGCCCAACATGAGTCTACAAGAATAAAGTTGCGTAGTAGACATCACGTCATCACTTTTATGACATGGTATAAAATGTGCCATCTTAGAAAATCGATCGACAACCACAAATATACTATCCCGCCCCCGTCGTGTCCTAGGCAGTCCTAATATAAAGTCCATAGAAATATCTTCCCAAGGAGTGCTAGGAACAGGAAGAGGCATATACAAACCATGTGGGTTCAATCGTGACTTAGCTCTTTGGCATGTTGTGCAGCGTGCAACATATCTCTCCACATCCCTTCTCATTTTCGGCCAGAAGAAATGACCAGCTAGGATGTCTTCTGTTTTCTTGACACCGAAATGTCCCATAAGTCCTCCTCCATGCGCCTCCTGTAACAACAAAAGACGAACAGAGCTATCTGGGATGCATAGCTTATTAGCACGAAAAATAAATCCGTCATTAACGACAAACTTGTTCCAAGTTCTACCATCTTTTCAATTGAGCAATATATCTCTAAAATCAACATCATTAGCGTATTGCTCTTTTATAGTTTCACGTCCAAAAAATTTAAACTCAAGTTGTGATAACATGGTATAGCGTCTAGACAATGCATCGGCAATAACATTCTCCTTCCCTTTCTTGTGCTTAATAACATAAGGAAAAGATTCAATAAATTCAACCCATCTTGCATGTCTATGATTCAGTTTACTTTGACTTCGAATATGCTTGAGTGATTCATGATCAGAATGTATGACAAACTCCTTAGGCCATAAATAATGTTGCCATGTCTCCAAAGTCCGAACTAGTGCGTAAAGTTCTTTATCATATGTCGAATAATTCAGACTAGGCCCACTGAGTTTTTCACTAAAGTATGCTACTGGTTTGCCTTCTTGCAATAAAACACCGCCTAAACCAATGCCACTAGCATAACATTCTAATTCAAACATCTTATTGAAATCAGGTAATTGCAGCAAAGGAGTGTGTGTGAGCTTATCTTTAAGAATATTGAAGGCTTCCTCTTGTGCGTCGCTCCAAACAAATGGTACATTTTTCTTTGTGAGCTCGTTGAGTTGCGCTGCGATGGTACTAAAATCCTTCACGAACCTCCGGTAGAACCCAGCAAGCCCGAGAAAACTTCGTACTGTGTAACCGAGTTAGGGGTCGTCCAACTCTGGATCGCTTCAACCTTGGTTTTATCAACTTCAATTCCCTGCGTTGTCACAACGTAGCCAAGAAAAGCGACTCGATCCGTACAAAAAGTGCACTTCTCGATATTACCAAATAAACGTGCATCACGCAGAGCAGAAAAACCAGCACGCAAATGGTCTAAGTGTTCCTCTAGTGACTTACTATAAATCAGAATATCATCGAAGTGTACTACCACAAATCGTCCAATAAAAGCTCGCAAAACTTCATTCATTAGTCTCATGAAAGTACTGGGTGCATTAGTCAATCCAAAAGGCATAACTAACAACTCATATAAACCAAATTTAGTTTTAAAAGCCGTTTTCCATTCATCACCTAGTTTCATACGAATTTGATGGTAGCCACTACGCAAGTCCACTATAGAAAACACAACTGAGCCACTAAGTTCATCAAGCATTTCATCTAATCTAGGAATGGGATGACGATATTGAATCGTAATAGTATTAATGGCTCTACAATCAACACACATACGTGAAGTACCGTCTTTTTTGGGAACAAGTAAAATGAGTACAGCACATGGACTTAGGGATTCATGAATGTAACCTTTGTCGGGTAGTTCTTGAATTTGTCGCTGAATCTCCTTGGTCTCCTCTGGATTAGTCCGGTACGGTGCATGATTGGGAAGTGATGCACCAAGTATCAAGTTAATTTGGTGTTCAATTCCCCTCATAGGTGGTAGTCCCAGTGGTACTTCCTTTGGGAAAACATCACGATACTCCTGCAAAAGGTTAGCGACAACAGGAGGCAACAAAGAAGGCATATCCTCAAATGAAAACAAAACTTCTTTGCAAATAAGAGCATAACATTCATCAGTGTGAGCATCTAACTCAAAAATTTCAACACGTGTAGCTAAGAAAGAAACACCTTTCAATTTAATTTCTTTAGATGTACTAGGATCAGATTCATGCATCTTATTAAATTGTTCTAAATCATCAACAACTTGCTGATTTTCAAATTTAGTACGCATATTTGTATTTCTACTAGCCCTAGCAAGATCATCTTTTAAAATTTGCTCAGGAGACATAGGGTGTAGAATGATCTTCTTCCCTTTATGTGTAAGAGTGTACTTATTAGTTCTACCATCATGTAAACATTGTTTATCATACTGCCATGGCCTTCCTAGTAACATAGAACAAGCTTGCATAGGCACAATATCACAGTCAACAGTATCATGGTATGAACCTAAAGAAAAAGGAACTCTCACCATGCGTGTTACCTTCACTTTGCCACCATCATTAAACCATTGAATATAGTAAGGATGTGGATGCTATCGGGAAGGTATGGATAGCTTCTCCATCATGTCAATGCTTGCTAAAGTGTTACAACTCCCTCCATCAATGATTATGCGAACGGAACGCTCCTTGACGACTCCTTTGATGTGGAAGAGGTTGTGACGTTGATCCTTCTTTGCTTTGACAATCTGAGCACTAAGTACACGATGTGATATAAGACTCATGTACTTATCGGCGTCTTCGGCGGTCACATGTTCTTCCTCTTGCACCGATCTTGTGTCGTCGTCTTCATGTGCAGCGAGCAAAGCATATGTTTCCTCATCAAAATCACTAGCGGAGTCGTACTCGTCGTCTTCACGAATGATCAATACACGCTTACTAGGGCACTCCTTCATGACATGGCCAAATCCCTTACAAGTGTGGCACTGGATATCCTTTGTTCTTTTGGACGAAGCAGATGATGATGACAAACTTTTTGTTGGAGTTGATGTAATACTTTTCATTGGTGCTGAAACGCGTGATGCGGAAGTTGATGAAGTAGGCCCCGGTAGAGAGGTTGTAGGTGTTGTTGTAGAGGTGTGAGTGGATGGGGCAGCAGGGGTGTGTGGCGCCCATGTGGAAGTACGACCTGCAGAAAAATTAGAACTCATTCTCGAACGACCCTGCACTTCATGTTCAGCATATATAGCAAGCTGGAATAAACGGGTCATTGAATTGTAATCCTTATAAGCAAGTATGTCATAAATTTCTCTATTCAAACCACCCAAGAACCTAGCCATAGAAGCTTCCTCGGTCTCAACTAAACCACAACGTAACATGCCCATTTGCAATTCTTGATAATAGTCTTCCACAGATTTAGATCCTTGGTTCAAGCGTTGTAGTTTATTTAACAAGTCACGTTCATAATATCCAGGAACAAACCGGTGACGCATTATTAATTTCAAAGCTTCCCAAGTGGTAGGAATATTATTAGGATGTTTGCGACAATGTTCTCTCCACCAAACAGAAGCAAAATCACTAAACTCACTAGTGGCAGCCCTAACTCTTTTATCAGCGGAAAAATCATGGCAAGCAAATTTTTGATCAACTAATAATTCCCAGTCAAGATAAATATCTGGGTCATATTTTCCGTCAAAAGGAGGCATCACAAATTTAATTCTACCTAAAGAGTCATCATGGCCACGTACCTCAGGACGACGGTGTCGTCCCATACCTTGTTGATTATTGCGTTGTCGACGATGATCATGATCATTGTTATAGTTAACTCCATCTGGATCCTCAGAATCACCATCATAGTTGTCATCTTGGATCTCCTCATGGGGGGCGGCTACCGAGTTGGTGTTGCGAGGACGGGGCTGGTCGACGACGTCAGTGTATGAAAGAGGGTGGCTCGGGTCCCCTGGGAGCACCAGACAAGCTTGTTGTAGATCTGTGTTGGTGGCTGGAACACGCGGAGCGACGATGGGGGCGGCGCCTAGTCGAGCATCCTGAGCATCGAGACGTTCCATAATAGCGGCAAGTGTTTGATTGAAAGTCTCATTGCTATCCTCGATCGACTTGAAACGCTTATCAAGTGCGCCCTCGAATGCCGTGAACCGCTCAGTATATGCACGGACATCCTCCTCAAGGCGTGCCACGGTGGCTTTCACATTGTCTTCGTCACATGCCATGGTTAGGATGGAGAAAGAACAAAATCACAAGTATATTGCTCCTACAATAACTACGGTGAGGCGGCGGAAAATGTCTCTCCACTCGCTAGCAATGACCAAGCTCTTACCAGTTCTTACCGTGCTGCAGTGGTTGTCGGCCGTTGGCGATGTCAAAAGTTATCAAAAGATTGATATAGCGATTACCAAGTGACCGAACAAGGTACAATATAGGAAGTGGAGCTTGGTGAAGGTTTCCTCAACTCACAATATGTGGCACAATTAAGCAAAAAGTAATGCAAGCTGAATAATTGCTCAACCTCCTAGCTAGTGCTGGCAGTAGACTAGTAAGAGATAAAACAATCTAAGCCTAGATACTGAAGCAAGTGAGTGGAACCGGGTGGGGGGAAATGTGATAATCGAAGTAGCGAGAGACACGAGGATGTATGACAAAATCTCAAACGGATATAGATGATATGATGTGATGGTGGTAGCACCAAATATTGTCCTGAATATCAATCACAAAAGATTAGTCTCAACAGATGTAGGCGGCCTGGTTTTCTTTTCACCTTTTTTTTTCTTTCTTATTTTTTTTCTTTTTTTTCTTTTTTTCTTTTTTCTTTTTTTCTTTTTTTCAGGCTGGGTGCTAGTAGAAGTCACGGACACAAATTACACAAGAGAGAAAAACAAAAAACAAAAGCTACTGGACAAGGTGTTACGTGAGCTAGCTAGCAGTGCTTCGGGATGAGCTAGAACTAGTACTAAAGTACAGGCCGGCGGAGATTATTGGTGTTGACACGAGGAGGCAGACAAAACCTGTGAGGTGTCTGGCGTCTCGCGAAACGCAAAGTCTGGTGGATGGTAAACACGCGTAGCGTCAGGCACAGATGGCTGGGAGTCTGGTCGATCGCGTAACGCCTGCGTTGGTCGCTCGCGTGCGCGAGCGTACAGTAATATGGAAAGCGATCATATCAACGCTTGATAAATAAGCAGAGAAATATAAAGGCTTCTCAAAGCGTTGCGGCAAACATGCTATGGGTGGACAAAAACAAATGGATCCAGTAGATCAGTTGCTCCCCGACTAATCTAAACCAGCACTAATTATAGGATGAATGCAACCAACAATTCAACTAGGCAAATACTAGATGCTAAAATTGCTGAAGGCTAAAAAGATAGGTGTAAAGGATGAACTAATCTATTTTTTTTGGCTTTTCGTGGGTTATAGGACAGAAAATAAACTAATCTAAGAAAACTATAAATCTCTCACCGATGAACCTGAAAACTGATACCACTTGATGTGACGGTGACCCGATCTTTCGATGAGAGTGGGGATAACTATCGATTTGGTGGATTTTGACCTTGACGATACGGCTATACCGTACCCGACGATATGCCTAGACAATCGCTAAACCAATCTCCGATGGTTATTGACCTTGCCGTAGGCACGATCAACCTGAACAACGAGGTTCGAGTTCCTACAAGCAACCGAAGAACTAGCAAGAACAATGGTGATTGCAATCTGAAATTACGGATAATAAATTGAGCACACAAACTAGATGAAAAGTTGGGGTTCCACTGTGGATCTGACAAGGCGGTAGTCCTACACGACTCGTAGATGCGATTTGTAGCAATAGCTAGATAATACAATAAAACCCGAGTCTAAACCCTAACATAGAGTAGCTATTTATTAAAGATCAGTTGCGATCGAGTCGGTTCGGTGTTCCAGCCAGACGGCAACTGTCGTACACGTATGGGCCAGCAGAGGCCAAAACGTCTAAGAATCATTATCTTGAGGATCATCTGGCGCATCCGAATATACTAGTGCTCACCTTCGTTACTGATTATATTATGCCTTTTTGTCCTGGGCCCTTGCTCCTGTATGGGTGAATGCATGCATGGATGGCTCGATGCAAGGCATGCATGCAAGGACGTTGGAGGGCATGCATGCAATGAGTGTTGCTCTGATTGCTTTGTAGGCATGGTAGTTTCTCTGATTGATTGTTTGACTCCTTCGTTCCTTGGTACAGTTAAATCAGAAAATGAGTGTAACATTATATTCTCGTTAGTTAAGTCGTATGTACAGAGGAGCGATAATACATGTCCATTTATTTGTCTCGCATGCGCTCTAGTAGTAGGTCCAGATGGAATGACTGATGTAGGAGTCATTGCGGGTGTAACTGCGATGGAGATGTCCTCATCAGAAGGTCAATGTGATGCAGCATGTTGATGGAGAATCCTCTGATCATCTTCTCATCTCCTGACTTGGGCATCAAGGTGTACCTGAGAATGGTGTTGGTGGTTTGCAAGCCTGCCTGTGGATAGTACACGGAGCCAAACTTATGTGAATGCACATAGTCAACAGGGATCACCTTGTACATATTAGCCATGGAATTGTGATTCATCTTGGCCTCTGAGTACACATCCAAGTCACCAGCCTATACTTGTGGAGCTCCTAAGATGGTAGCCCACTGTTCCACTGAAGATTCATATCTGGTGCCCTCAGTCATCCACACTATCCTGCCATCTGGATAGAAGTGTGCAGTGGAATAGAACTACATGATCATCTCATCATTCCAGGGGGTCATCTGCCTACCAACAAAAGCATCAATACCAACAGCTTCAAAGTTATCTAGCACATGGGGGAAGTAGTCCTCATTTTCCTTAATGTAGCCCCAGTCTACATATATCATGTCACTCACAGGAGGGCTCTTATTAAGCAGAAGAGTCTCATAGAAATCCTGCTGCTCCTTAGTGTAGAATATGTAGTCTACAGCTGTTTTTCTCCTCTGAGAATAAGGATCTATGGCTCCCCACTCTCTCAGCACTGAATCCTTCCTCTTCTTCATATCCTCAACAAGTGGATAGTTGTCATTGTGTTCTGGGAGGTGAGGTCTAAGCTTCCTCAAGACTGTCATATCCTCATCTTCAGCGGCAGCTCTGGAGGAGGATCCCTTGTTCTTGGCTGCAGTTGGAACATCCTTTGTAGTCCTCTTGGACTTAGGAGCTGTGGACTTCTTGGGAGGAGGAGTTGCCTTGCCTTTGGGAGGGGCCTGAGAAGTCATGGCATCAGCAAGCAGCTTCTTCTTTTTCTTAGGAGGAGCCTGATCAGCTGGTTCTTCCTCTCCCTCAACATCTGTTGGGTCTTCATACATGGAAGTTGGTCTTCCAACAACATGCACTATCCTTTTCCTACTTCTCTTCTTGTCAGCAGGTTTCTTGGGCATAGAGCTTCTAGCTGGCTCTATTTGCATGGAAGCCCTAGCACTCTCTGGTGCTCTCATGCCTCTGAGATGGCATACTCCTTCCTGACAGGCCTCCTAGATTAGGTTGCCTCAGATGCAGACTTCTTGGCAGCTTTGTCTGCTTTGTCCTGCTTTTGCTTGGCAAGGACCTCATCTGGCACAAAGTCAGAATCCTCTTCATCTGAGTTTAACTTCCTCCTTGCTCTAGTTGTAGCCTTGGGCAAACTGTGAGAGCTAGGTGTGCCTGGATCTTCTGATGATGAGCTGGGGTCAGGACTAGTGCCTGGATCTGCATCAATGCTAGCCTCTCTGGAGTCATTCTGACTTTCACCTGAAGCTGGCATACTGTCCCCGTGAATGGAGTATAGAAGAGCAGAAAAGTTGAGTATCACAAAAACACAGACATTTTCAAAAACAAACTCAGAAACTATGGGTATGAACTACTGCAAGATAAATTTCGGTAGCACCGGGTTGATGTTTTTGGAGTCACGAGACTGACCACTGCCTTAACAATAACTTGGCGGCCATTTTCGGTGTAACCGAAAAAGACTACTCGGTCTCACCAAAGTGGTTCTCAGAAACCCTAAACACAGAATCGGTGGAACCGATTCTTCCAACTCGGTGTCACCGAGATGTATTCTGCGGGAGTTCAGATCCAAAATTCCATCGTTTTCTAATCTACGGACTGTTTTTGTGGGATAGGAAGATTGCACATGTGGAACAAGATGAAATCATCCTAATGCATTAGAATCGTACATGGAATGCAAGAGGAATTCGGAGCCATACCCTAACTTGGCAGTGGTCCGACTACGGTGGCGACAGCGGGGAAGATTTCCGTCGGCGGCGTGAATCCCAACGGTGAAGGGCGCTCGGGGAGGCAAAGGCGACGACCGAGGGGTCTGGTTTCGGCAGCTTAGGGTTGGGGATGAGATGTTTGAAGATTGAATTTCAAAGCGTCGGGTCCGCCGGCTTAAGTACCCTTCACTGTCGGTGTCACCAACACTAGAATTTCGGTGTCACCGAGTTCCTCTACTGTTAGTTGACAGGGAAACTCGGTGCAACCGAGATTATGGAATCAGTGGTACCGAGGTGCAAAATCAGATCAACCCTAGGCATTCGGTGGAACCGAGATTTTCTGGTTGGTCACACCGAGTTGCACTTTAGGGAGGTTTTGGAGGTCAGCCTTGACGAAACGGTACTCCGAGTGCTCCTCACACAAAGGGTTCATCAAGTGCTTGTTCAAGTTTTTGTGATATAGCATGAATAGAACTTGAGGTGAGAAAGCATAGATAGCTAGAAGGGGTCCTAGGCATTCTTGTATATCCAATTGGCAAAAGAAAAAGAAAAGCCAAATAGTTACAATTGGATATCCTCGAATGAGTAAAGATATGCAGACCAACATGCTCACACAATAAGATATCAAATGAAATCATGGCAAATATGCACAAACATTCTAGCATCTATCAAGCACTTTGGCGATGATGTAGTCATCTATATATGAGTATATTGACTTAGGAGCCAAGTAAGAATACTTGATCATAGGTCATACTCATCGTTTAAGCACAAGTGGGGTTACCGCTTTTACATAAAGCTTGTTGATGTTGTCACATTCTAAGAGATACTTTGACTCAAGTCTTAGAGTAAAGCTCCCCCTTGATGTGACATCCCCCCTAAAAGGGATAAACTAACCTTGGGTTTTGTCGTAGAAGACTTCGTGTGGGTGATGTAGTAGTGGATGCTCATAGTTGATGAAGATCATCTTGAGTTGGGAGCAATCCTCTTTGTTTCTTACTCTCCTCACCTCATGGGTTAGTCCCAAACACAAGAGACAAACACAAGGATATCTATGTACATGGAGTGTAAAGCATACATGATGATGTCCATGGATTCATTAATTACCTTGTCCCTTCACTACTACAGAATGGTCCAAACACGACACATCAATCAGAGACCCTTCGACGAAACTGTGTGCGATGCATGAATCGCAAACGGTATAGTGCAAGCTCCGTCGCTAATGGCACGAACTGTGTGCGAAGGTGGATCCATCAAATACGATTCAGAAAGTAGTTACGTGTGCGATCTACGGTAGACAGTTTGTTCTTATGAATCGTTTGTGATTAGAGAAGATAACAGAAGCGGTTACCAAAACTACATACGTGTGCGAAGTACGGCATACAGTTCACTCGGATAAACTGTGTGCGCTGATACAGCAGAACACAAACAACTCGGCATAACACGATGTGTGCGATATACAGCAAACAGGTGAGTAATGAGAATCATGTGCGAACACCAGAAATAACACAGACGATTCATACTAACAAGCTGTGTGTGTTGTGGGCAGATGGTTGCTGCCAAATAATTGTCAGCGATGGATGAAATCATTACAGACGCTACGTTGGGAAGTGTCGTTTGCCTGTATTAATATCGCAGATGTTTTATTATTTTAACTCCGCATCAGTCTGTCCTCCTCTCTCACGTCTTGTCACTGCGTTGCCGCCCGAGTATTCCAGTGCACGCTTCGGCACCGCTTTTGGGTTTTGGCCATGCGCCCGCTCGATGATCCCGTTCCCGCTCAGAACCGCGCAGGTTCCCGTGCGCAAAACCGTGCTATGGCTCTAGCTTCCCACCATGCTCGGTGAAATCCCCAATGCTTGTCGGCCTGCTATATAAATCCGCACGGCCGGTGACTCCACATTGCCTTCATCCCCCCTCCCCGTAGCTTGTCTAGTTTGCTTCTCCCCCAATTGCCAATGGCACCGGCCGTTCGTCATCGCCCAGCCACTCCGCCAGAGGACAGTTCCAGCTGGGAGGCTTCACCGCATCGGCGCGGCAGCCCTGTGAAGCGTGTAGTGCACATGGCGTCTGATGTCTACTATGCAACTTTATTCTTGTAGACTCGTGTTGGGCCTCCAAGCGCAGAGTTTTGTAGGACAGTAGCAATTTTCCCTCAAGTGGATGACCAAAGGTTTATCAATCCATGGGAAGTGTAGGATGAAGATGGTCTCTCTCAAACAACCCTGCAATCAAATACAAGAAATCTCTTATGTCCCCAACACACCCAATACAATGTCAAATTGTATAGGTGCACTAGTTGGGCGAAGAGATGGTGATACAAGTGTAGTAATGATAGTAGATATTGATTTTTCTAATCTGAAAATATAAAAACAGCAAGGTAGCAAGTGGCAAAAGTGAGCACAAACGGTATTGCAATGCTTGAAAACAAGGCCTACGGTCCGTACTTTCGCTAGTGCAATCTCTCAACAATGCTAATATAATTGGATCACATAACCATCCCTCAAAGTGCAACGAATATTTACTACAAAGTTCTTATCTAGCGAAGAGCATAAAAAGAAATTGTTTGTAGGGTATGAAACCACCTTAAAGTTATCCTTTCCGATCGATCTATCCAAGAGTTCGTACTAAAATAACCAAGTTATCCTTTCCGATCGATCTATCTAAGAGTTCGTACTAGAATAACACCATATGATACGCATCAACCAACTCTAATGTCACCTAGATACTCCAATGTCACCACAAGTATCCATGAGTTAATTATACGATACGCATCAAACAATTTTAGATTCATAATACTCAATCCAACACAAAGAACCTCAAAAAGTGCCCCAAGATTTCTACCGGAGAAGCTAGGACAAGAACGTGTATCAACCCCTATGCATAGATTACCCTAATGTCACCTTGGGAATCCGCAAGTTGAGTACCAAGACATAGATCAAGTGAATCACTTGAATACCCCAATGTCACTACGGGTATCCGCATTCAAGACATATATCAAGTGTTCTCAAATCTAATATTCAATCCAACATAACGAAATCTCAAAGGGAAAACTCAATTCATCACAACAGGATAGAGAGGGGAAAACACCATGTGATCCAACTATATTAACAAACCCGTGATACATCAAGATCATGCCATCTCAAGAACACGAGAGAGAGAGATTAAACACATAGCTACTAGTACATACCCTCAGCCCCGAGGAGGATTACTCACACATTATCATGGTGAGAAAGAGAGATTTGTTGATGGAGAGGTGCAGCCCCGAAGAGATGGAGGCGATGGCGGCCACGGCGCCAGCGACGGGCGGCGGCTCCTTGCCCTTCCTTCTTACTTGGTCTTGGTTCTGCAATGGAAGAGTCTCTCCCCTTCTTGGCGGCTGCCAAGGGAGAGGCAAATTCGTGGCTCTTGGGTGGCTCTTCGAAATTAGGGTTTTCCTCTCCTTATATGTCCCTATGTGGTGCTCTATGGCCCTCCATGGCTCTTGGGAACCTCTAGAACCTTCCTAGGGGCTCCTCACAGCCCTCATGAGTCCCCAAAGTCGTGGCTTGGCCGAATATATCAGATATGGTAAGAGTTGGACTCAATCACGTCATCAATTCTCGTGATCCCGTAATCAGATATTTTCCTTCAGTAAAACGGGTCTCCAGATCGCATCCGGACTCCGTTTTGGATGAATTTGTAGTCCAGAATCATTGCCATAAAATTCCCCACACTTTCCTAGGTTTAACGTTTTCCATGTGAGGCCATCTTCAGGGGTCAAACTGGCGATCTTTAAAAACTTTTTGTGGATAGATTTCAGGAAAGTCAGAGTCCTCCTCCAACAAGGCTCCTTTTGCGTTTTTTCGCCAATTTCCAATTAATTCCTACACATCAAAGTGTGAAACAAGAACTTGTGCACTTTTGCAACTATTAATAGGTTAGTCCCAATAAATCATAAAACCATAGTAAAAACATAGGTAAATATGACATAAATACTTCATAAATTATCGATACGTTGGAGACGTATCAGCATCCCCAAGCTTAATTCCTACTCGTCCTCGAGTAGGCAAATGATAAAAGAAATAATTTATGAAGTGTGAATGCTAGCTTAGTGCATAAGTTTGATCATATATCTAATCATGGCATGAATATTAAGACATGAGAGATTCAAAGCAATAGTCTATAATTTGGCATAAAGACATTAATACTCAGGCATCCCAACAAACAATCATGTCTTTCAAAATATCAAGGCTAAAGAACGCTATACCTACAAAACCATATAGCCTTGTCATGCTCTGTCTTCTTAACACAAAGTATAAATCATGTACTACCCCGGTGTCTGTCGGATTCGGGGCTCCGCCAAACCCTCAAGGTTCGAACACTGGGGCGTGTGCGAGGATCTAAACCGGCTCAAAGTCTCAATCTTGTCACCCTACGGCCTAGCTACGACGAGCGAATGCAAGCGAGGGAGAAGGTGGACTCGGAGATTTACCCAGGTTCGGGCCACCTTGCGGTGTAAAACCCTACTCCTGCTTTGTGGTGGATTGGCCTCACGAGGAGGCTAAGGATGAACTAGTACAGTGGTGGAGTGGCCTCGCGAGGGCCTTTGGTGGTGATGAACTAGCTCTACCCAACCTGCCTTCTACGATGGGAGTGGGTGGCTATTTATAGAGGCCACGGTCCTCTTCCCTCATTGCACATGCGGGAAGTGATCCACAATGGCCAAATTTCAAAGGGGACAGTAGGTACATCTTATCCTGACTAAAGGTGGTCTTCGCCTGCAAAGCTTCAGGGGGTGACGCAGTGGTGGGCTCGGTGATGACATCCCTCCTGTCGTGCTTGTGGTCTCGGTCTCGTTGCACCGGAAAGGAAACCTTTGGGAGATTCCTTGGGAACCCGCGTATGCCTTTGTCTCCTTAGCACCAAAGAGGAAACTGTCCTCCTCCTGCGCCTGCTGGCGCCCGCCTGGTTTCATCATCAGAACCCACGTCATCCCATCCTCGGGAGGTTGGGCACTTGCATAGGAATCTCGGCTCCTCCGGAGCAGCCTAGGGGGATACTACTCTCCGGAGGTCTTGACGTCATTCTCCCCGCGAGGCGGGGGGCCTCGCGAGGGTCTTGACTAGAGTAACTTTTCGCTGGGCCGTATCGGGCCACGGTGGTGGGCCACGCGCTGGGCTGCAGGCGGGCGAGTCTGGGTACCCCCCATCCCAGAATGCCGACAGTAGCCCCCGGGCCCAAGGCGTGCTGACCCTGGCTTCGAAACGAAGGAGAGGGGCGAAGGGTGAAGCGCCGCGAGACCCCAATCGCCTGCAGGCCAGGCTCGACACGTGGCGCGCGACGTGGAGCGGACGGCCCTGCCCCTAATCGCCTCGGCAACTATTCAGGCTGAAAAAAGCCAAGCACCCACTGCGGAGCCATCATTACCCTTCTTCTCCGCACCTTGCTCCCTTGCTTAGATCCCCTTTTCGCCGCGAGAAATTCCTCCAAGTCTTGACGCAGAATCATCCTTCCTCTTTCTCTCCTGCATCCGGGATCCTGCGGATGGTGCCTGCCGGGAAGACGAATCCCGAGGCTTAAGCCTCGGCCCCCTCTTCTCCCTCTCCGTCTCTCACGGCATCCGCCATTGCCAAGGAGGGGGACCTCGCTCCGGTGCTCCCGCTGACTGTGATAGATACCAACGAGTGAGGGAGACCTTGATCTGGTGCGGCTCTGCGGAGCATCGCACCCTAGCAAAGACGGTCTACCCCTTCTTCCTCCACAGCATCTTCTGCGGGCTCGTTCCGCCCTTCTCCGGGTTCTTCTCCGCCATCCTTGCGCACTACGGGATCCAGGCTCTCCACCTTCAGCCCAACTCCATCTTGCTCCTGTCGATCTTCGCTTTCTACTGCGAGGTCTTCGTGGGCGTGAGGCCTTCCCTGGCCCTCTTCCGCCATTACTTCAGCATGTGGCTTCATGATAGCGTGCAGCGATCGGGGTGCGCCTCCATCATCGCGGTTTAGAGCGGCAACGTGCTCCTGAAGGCCGGGAAGAAGGTGGTGGGATACAGGCATTGTTGGGTCTTCTTGGATGTCAAGGGGGGTCGACCCGCATCTGGAGCTTCCGACGAGACTGCCCGAGAAGACTCTCGGGTGGGCCTCCGCGAAGCTCACCGACCCTCGGGCGGCGCCCTTCTTGAGGCGGATCTCCTCGGACATGGACGCCAGGAAGCTGACCGGGGCGATGATGGTGAAGGAATTCGTGATGCAGCGCCTGGCACCGCTCCAGCAGCACTTGAAGCCCATGTGGGAGTACACAGGCAGGGGGGACGACATCAGGCTTGGATCCGCCGACCTGATAGGCGAGGAGCGGGACAGGGCCATGAACATCCTGCTCAACGGAGATCTCGGGGATCTTCCCGAGGCCTACGCCCCACTGTACTGCCGCGATGATGGTGCGGCTCTGGCTGCCGCTATGCCAGACTTTGACGACTTGGGACTCACGCCGCCTGAGCATCTCAATCCCCCGGTGCTGGTGTCCTCCTGTGACACCAGTGGCGAGGGGGATTCGGAGGAGACCGTAGACGACAGAGAGGAGGCGTCCCTCCCGACGCAGAGCATGCTCCTCCGCAATCTTGACGATGACGACGGTGATGAGCCCCCGGCCGCTGGCTTCCATCGCCTTGCCAGGGTGCCCAGGGGGTCGGGGCCTTCCCCCAAGGCCGCCCGGTCGTCCGACCGGGCAACCCCGAAGAAGCGCGTGGATGCATCCCCTCCGGAGGACTCCTCGCATCCCAGCCAAGCGACCGAGACGCTGGGCTCGCCCCAGCCCGCGCTGCCATCGGGAGGCAAGGCGGCCGCCGCCAGGACCGGCACGGGCTCGCCGATCGCGGATTCCCAGGGCGCCCTCCACACTTCTCCGGCCCGTGGCACCGCACCGGGGGTTGGTGCGTAGCACCTAGTACGCCCTCTGGGCACAGCCAGGACCGCGCTGAAGGGGAGCGGGGGTGTCCCAACCCGCGCCGAGGTGGATATGAAGAGGAAGTGGGTTGCATGCGAGGAGTAAGTAGCCTTTCCTTGCTTCTGGTTGATCTTTGAACTGTGGATTTTCTCACGGTCCTCCCCCTCTTGACGGCCAGGGTCAGGGTAGAGCCGAAGAGGAGGAAGGCGAGTGCTAAACCGAAGGAGCCCCCTGTCCTGGGGGCGGCCCGACTCGGGCCGCGATGGAGGTGCGCACCAGCCTGGTGCGCCTCTTGGAGGACTGGTTGCCGGGGGCGCGGAGACTCACGAGGCGGCACCCCCTGCCGCAGTCGCAGCGACCCCAACGTCGGTGGAGGAGGCGGTTCTCTGCCCCCTGCAGGGGGGATCCGCTCCTGAGGGCGCATCGGTGCAGCCTCGGGAGGATCCAGCCCCCGCTGGCCAGCCGGCCGTGAAGTCGCCTGCGCTTGTCACGACGGAGGAGAACCTGGAGCCCACGGCTCCTCAAAACAGTCATGTCGTCCGATCTTTAGACACTGCGCCTGCCGATGCGTCGGCATCATCTCCCGGTCCCGCCCTCGCGCTCATGCGCTGCGGTCCTTTAATCAGGTCCGGTGCCTTGGCCGAGGCCTACACCATGCTTGATCGGCTCCAGGCCGACCTCCAAGACGCCGAGATTCACCTCACAAGGGAACGCCTGGGACTCGTGTCTGGGTGGTCCCAGGCCGAGCGGGCCATCCGGAAGGCTTGGGACCGAGCCCAGGCTGCTATCGCGAAGAGCGAGGAGGAGGCCGCTAAAGCCAAGGCGGCCGGAGACGCAACACGGGTCGAGATGGAGTCTTCCAGGAAGCGCTTTGGTGAGGCGGAGGCCAGCCTGAAGGCCTTCCAGGAGGAGCAGACCGCGCTCGCGCAATGGCTCCACGAGCAGGAGGAGGCCCTCAAGGCCCGCGAGGCGAAGCTTGCCATCCGCGATTCCGAGCTGTCCCGCATGACCGATGCTCAAGCCAAGGAGAGCAAGCGCCTGACCAAGCTGAAGGGGGAGGTGGAAGAAGCTCAGGCGTCCCACGCCCGGCACGCTTCTGAGGTGGAGACTCAGCTAGAGGCCAGGGAGAGGACCCTCGCCGCTGCTGAGGAGAAGGCGGCCGCGGGGCGCGACGCCTTCCCCTTCCATGAACTCAATCTTCACGGGTCATTGCGCTCCATCTGCAGGGGGGATTCCGGGAGCCTTTGGCGACTCCCGAGACCGACTACGCAGGGCTTTCCTTCAAGCTTGCCGAGGTTCTTGAGGATGCCTCCACCAGGGTGGACACCATTCTGGAGGACGAATGCTGCGACCTCCTCGCCACGGCCGCAACGTGGGTCTTCAGCCAGCTCTACCTTCGTGAGCCCGGGTTCAGCTTCGATGCGGTGCTCGTCCCGGTTGCTCCTGAGTCCTGCGCCGCTGCGGAGGCGGCCGTGAAGGATCCGGTGGACGCGCTGGTGGAGAAGTTCACCTGCATTGCCACCGCCAAGCCCCCGGTGCGGGAGACAGCCGGTGGCAATGACGGTGACAGTGATGTTGATGACGAGCTTGCCGTGGCCAGGACAACCAGTGACGACGGCCACGGTAGCGGCGGCCCCTCCTCCTAGGTCTTTCCCTGTAACATTTATCGTGCCTCGCGGAGGCGTAAGACTTTGAATTCGCAAGACATTCAGTGCCTATAATAATTGCTCGAATTTTCTTTGAATTTCATGATTTCCTGCCGCGCCCTACTTCCTTCCTGTTTGCTTTTGCGCTCTGCGTTGGCAGGGCCCAATCCCGTGCAAACCTCGACCGCCGTTGGGTCGTCCGGATCGCCAGGACGAGACCAAGGGGCGAGGGGCTACATGACCAGTGAGGCCCCTGGGTCGCGATGCCCAGGGGTCCCCCTTGACGTGCGAGCAGCAATCACGAAGGAAACATGGCGACGCCAGGACAAATTTTTGGGCGCCTTAGTGCTCTGCGTCAGCGGGGCCCAATCCCGCGCATACCTCGACCACCATTGGGTCGTCTGGATCGCCAGGACGAGACCAAGGGGCGAGGGGCTACATGACCAGTGAGGCCCCTGAGTCGCGATGCTCAGGGGTCCCCCTTGACGTACGAGCGGCGTCCGTGAGGTGAGTTCGTACCTTTCCTTGCCAGCTTTCACCTAGGAGGGACGCGAGAAGACCAGGTGCCAGAACCTGGTGAGGTGGCTCACGCCAGGCCCGCCCTGGGCGTAGCCCCTGGCCAACCCCCTCTCGCGTGCATTCTGGGGAAACGCTACATGACGGGGCTGTGCGAAGAGCCGAGAGGCCATCCTGAGGTTGGTGCAACCGCTAGGTCGCCCTCAGTTGTTTATCCCCCAGCGCAGAGCATGGGGCTTCCACTGGGCGTGGGCATAGCCGCTGAGCGATAGTGTTGTCCGCCAGCGCGGAGCATGAGGCTTCCACTTGGGCGTGGGCATAGCCACTGAGCGACAGTGTCGTCCACCTGCGCGGAGCATGGGGCTTCCACTTGGGTGTGGGAAGGGAGCTCTATGTGAGAGTCTCCGGGCGTGTACAGCCCAATAAGTTCGCACTCGTGGCTTGCACGGCTGAACTAGGAGGTGTATCTAGGCACTCGTGAGCCAGCGCGGGACTCACGAGTCCCTACCTCAAAGGCGGTTTGCGCCTGAATTTATAGCACGGGGCGCTCTTCTGATCTCTTGTTGCGCGAGGCGCTCTTGTGAACTCTTGTAGCGCAAGGCGCTCTTCTGAAGTTATGTAGCGCGGGGCGCTCTTGCAGGACCTGTGGGGTGTGGGTAACCTGCGCCGAATGAATCTCCAGAGGCCATCGCATGAGAAGGCCGAACACCAACGACCCCAGGAGGTGACGTGCGCGGGGCCAGGCCGCCAGGCAGAGCTCAGTCGTTGGGTTTATCGACGCTGCATGGACGGACCCGAGCACAGACGCCGTGCCCAGTCTTCTCATGAGACCATCCTGAGGAAAAACATCCGGCGCGCGGCTCCCGCGACGGCGAAGCGCCGATCAGCAGTTATTGGAACTGGGTCGCGCGCCCTGACTCACCCACATTCGATTAGCTCACGTGAGGACAAGCAGCAAGGGCCTCGACGAGGTGACGTACACGGGGCTGGCCCGCGAGACAGAGCTCAGCCGCTTGGGTTTATTAGCGCTGCAGGGACGGACCCGAGCACAGACGCCATGCGAGCCCTTAATCATGAGGCGGTCGAAGCCGAGATCGTAAGGGCGCGGCGACATTCATGGTGACGAAGCACCGGGCATGCAGTTGGAATACTTAGGAAATTCAATGGATGCAAAATAAGTCTAGTGCATGCGCAAAACGATATAGCTGCGGGGATGGGTGATGACCCACAAGTATAGGGGATCTATCGTAGTCCTTTCGATAAGTAAGAGTGTCGAACCCAACGAGGAGCTAAAGGAAATGACAAGCGGTTTTCAGTAAGGTAGTCTCTGCAAGCACTGAAATTATCGGTAACAGATAGTTTTGTGATAAGATAATTCGTAACGGGTAGCAAGTAACAATTGTAACAAAGGTGCAGCAAGGTGGCCCAATCCCTTTTGTAGCAAGGGACAAGCCTGGACAAACTTTTATATAAAGCAAAGCGCTCCCGAGGACACATGGGAATTTCTGTCAAGCTAGTTTTCATCATGCTCATATGATTCGCGTTCGTTACTTTGATAATTTGATATGTGGGTGGACCGGTGCTTGGGTGCTGCCCTTACTTGGACAAGCCTCCCACTTATGATTAACCCCTCTCGCAAGCATCCGCAACTATGAAAGAAGAATTAAGATAAATCTAACCATAGCATGAAACATGTGGATCCAAATCAGCCCCTTACGAAGAAACACATAAACTAGGGTTTAAGCTTCTGTCACTCTAGCAACCCATCATCTACCTATTACTTCCCAATGCCTTACTCTAGTCCCAAACAATGGTGAAGTGTCATGTAGTCGACGTTCACATAACACCACTAGAGGAGAAACAACATACATCTCATCAAAATATCGAACGAATACCAAATTCACATGATTACTTATAACCAGACTTCTCCCATGTCCTCAGGAACAAACATAACTACTCATAAAGCATATTCATGTTCATAATCAGAGGAATATTAATTATCATTAAGGATCTGAACATATGATCTTCCACCAAATAAACCAACTATCATCAACTACAAGGAGTAATCAACACTACTAGCAACCCACAGGTACCAATCTGAGGTTTTGAGACAAAGATCAGATACAAGAGATGAACTAGGGTTTAAGAGGAGATGGTGCTGGTGAAGATGTTGATGGAGATTGACCCCCTCTCGATGAGAGGATCGGTGGTGATGACGATGGCTTCGATTTCCCCCTCCGGGAGGGAAGTTTCCCCGGCAGAACAGCTCCGCCGGAGCCCTAGATTGGTTCTGCCCAAGTTCCGCCTCGAGACGGCGGCGCTTCGCCCCGAAAGCTCTGTTATGATTTTTTTTAGGTCAAAACCCTCCATATAGCAGAAGATGGGCACCGAAGGGCTGCCAGGTGGGCCACAAGCCACAGGGGTGCGCCCAGGGGGGTAGGGCGCGCCCCCTGGCTTGTGACTGCCTCGTGGGCCCCCTCTGGTATTTCTTCCACCCAGTATTTTTTATATATTCCAAAATAATTCTCCGTAAGTTTTCAGGACTTTTGGAGTTGTGCAGAATAGGTATCTCAGATTTGCTCCTTTTCCAGTCCAGAATTCCAGCTGCCGGCATTCTCCCTCTTCATGTAAACCTTGTAAAATAAGAGAGAAAAGGCATAAGTATTGTACCATAATGTGTAATAACAGCCCATAATGCAATAAATATCAATATAAAAGCTTGATGCAAAATGGACGTATCAACTCCCCCAAGCTTAGACCTCGCTTGTCCTCAAGCGAAAGACGAAATCGATAAATATGCCCACATGTTTAGAGATAGAGGTGTCGATAAAATAAAATACGGACATGAGGACATCATGATCATCTTTAGAACAGCAACATATATTGACATATAATTTCTTATGCTGAAGTAACAATTCATTCACAAGGTAAAGTATGAATCAAGAACTCTATTGAGAACCAACAAACTATGATCTTAGTCATTGAAGCAATTCCAATTTATCATAACGTAGGAAAGAGTCAATATAAGAGCTTGTAAAGCAAATCCACATACTCAATCATCTTTTAGTCTTTCATAATTGCTAACACTCACGAGGTACCTATGAGGTCAAAGCTTCAATCGGACACAGAGAAAGATAGGGGCTTATAGTATTGCCTCCCAACTATTTACCTCAAGGGTAATGTCAACAGTAATAACTCATGCTCGTCCACTTCCGAGTGGATATATGTGCCTAGATCATTCCCCAACACATGACGCTTGCCAAGAGATAAAGGCGAAATAAAGGAAGTGATGTAGATCACCACGACTCTTGCATAAAGGTAAGTACTAGAAAATAAAAGTAACAGATAATCCCTTCGCAGAGGGAAGCAGAGGTTGTCATGCGCTTTATAGTTGGATGCACAATCCCTTAATGCAAAAGAACGTCACTTTATATTGCCCCTTGTGATAGAGAACTTTATTATGCAGTCCGTCGCTTTTATTTCTTCCCTATCACAAGTTCGTATAAAGCTTATTTTCCTCACACTAATAGATCACACAATATTTAGAGAGCAATTTTTATTGCTTGCACCGATGACAACTTACTTGAAGGATCTTACTCAATCCATAGGTAGGTATGGTGGACTCTCATGGCAAAACTGGGTTAAGGGTGTTTGGATGCACAAGTAGTATCTCTACTTGGTGCGGAAGTTTTGGCTGATATGAGGTGGAAACAAGCGACACATGTTGGAGGATCTAAAACAATATAACTTCTATTCGGAAATAAGCAAACATAACTCATTATGTTGTCTTCCTTGTCCAACATCAACTTCTTAACATATAATATTTTAATGAGTGCTCACAATCATAAAAGATGTCCAAGATAATATATTTATATGTGAACCTCTCTTTCTTTATTACTTCCTTTTAATTGCCACAATGACCAATAGCTATGTTTGTCAACTCACAATAAGTTTCCATCGACATACTTCTTATATGTGAAGTCATCACTCCCCATAAGATCATCATATATACTCTTTGCTTTTATTCTATATTTCTTTCTATTTCTTTTTCTCAAGATCATAGCAAACAAGCAAATCCCTCAACTCAAAACTACTCTTTATTATATAACTCTCGGACTTGCTTACATGGGGGGAATATAAAGCAAAACTCAAAACAAGATCACACTAAAAAAATTATTCTACTAGATCAAGATATAACCAAAAGGATTGAACTAAGAAAAACGATAAAAGTAAAAAAATAAAAGGTGTGATGGTCATACGATATCGGGGCACCTCCCCCAAGCTTGGCACAAGCCAAGGGGAGTGCCCATACCCATGTGTTTAGTTGTCTTGCTTCGGAGACGTTGATGTTATATTCTTGGTGATGATGCCCTTCAGGATGCGATTCTCCTCCTCAAGCTTATTATTTTGCCGTCTGAGATCCATTATTTCCTTGCGAAGTTTTTCAGTGATGGTTAGAGCTCCCTTAACCCATGGATGTCTCATTGCTGCGGGGGAAGAAGCAACACTCTTTTTCATATTTTCATAAGTAAGAAATTTAGCATTGGAAGGGATAACCGAGTTCGGGATTGCTGAGCTCTGAAGTTCTTCCAGCATGGCTCCAGGTTGTGGATGAGAGGTAACTTCTTGGTCTTCCTCCACGGCATCTATCCTTTTCAAGTCGGCCTCCATCTCTTCCTCCGTAGCCTGCCCGAAACGGTTCTCCCCGACCGACTCTTGCGAAGACATCTTGCTCTAAATCTGCTGCAGAAACAGCTTAAAGAGAAAACAGGAGGTATTGTCATGATACGAGAGTCAAAACCTTCAGGATATTATATAATGAATTTTTACCGACCCGAAGGAGTATACCACAAGAAAACGGAGTCCGGATGGTATACGAGGTGGCCACAAGCCACAGGGGCCCGCCCAGGGGGGTAGGGCGCGCCCCCTGGCTTGTTGCCTACTCGTGCACTATTCGGACTACTTTTAATTTTCCTAATTTTCTAAATATTCCAAAACGGATAAAATTTGCGATTGAAAAAGTTTTGGAGTCGGTTTACTTACCGTACCACATACCTATTCCTTTTCGGAGTCTGAAACGTTCTGGTAGGTCTCCCTAATGTACTCCTCTCGGGTTATGGTATTGATAGTATTGGTTTCAACATTTATGGGAGTACTTGAGATATAATGTTTGATTCTTTAACCGTTCACCACCCTCGGGTTTGTGCCTTCGGCGTTGTTGATCTTGATGGCACCGGAACGGTATACTTCCTCGATAACGTAAGGACCTTCCCATTTAGAGAGAAGTTTTCCTGCAAAAAATCTTAAACAAGAATGGTATAGCAAGACATGATCACCTACATTGAATTCACGCTTTTGTATCCTTCTATCATGCCATCTCTTAACCTTTTCTTTAAACAACTTCGCATTCTCATAGGCTTGGGTTCTCCATTCATCAAGTGAGCTAATGTCAAATAACCTCTTCTCACCAACAAGTTTGAAATCATAATTGAGCTCTTTAATTGCCCAATAAGCTTTATGCTCTAGCTCAAGAGGTAAGTGACAAGCTTTACCATAAACCATTTTATATGGAGACATACCCATAGGGTTTTTGTAAGTAGTTCTATAAGCCCATAATGCATCATCAAGTTTCTTAGACCAATTCTTCCTAGATCTATTAACAGTCTTCTGCAAAATCAATTTAATTTCTCGATTGCTCAATTCTACTTGACCACTAGACTGAGGATGATAAGGAGATGCAATTCTATGATTAACATCATATTTAGCAAGCAATTTATGGAAAGCACCATGGATAAAGTGTGAACCACCATCAGTCATTAAATATCTAGGGACTCCAAATCTAGGGAAAATAACTTCCTTAAGCATTTTAATAGAAGTGTTATGATCAGCGCTACTAGTTGGAATAGCTTCTACCCACTTAGTAACATAATCAACAGCAACTAGAATATGAGTATACCCGTTAGATTGTGGAAAAGGTCCCATATAATCAAAACCCCAAACATCAAATGGTTCAATAACGAGAGAGTAATTCATAGGCATTTCCTGACGTCTACTAATATTACCAATTCTTTGACATTCATCACAAGACAAGACAAACTTACGAGCATCCTTGAAGAGAGTAGGCCAATAAAAACCAGATTGTAGTACCTTATGTGCAGTTCTATCTCCAGCGTGGTGTCCTCCGTAGGCCTCGGAGTGACACTTGCGTAAGATTTGTTCCTGTTCATGCTCAGGTACACAACGTCTAATAATACCATCCACTCCTTCTTTATAAAGGTGTGGATCATCCCAAAAGTAATGCCTTAAATCATAGAAGAACTTTTTCTTTTGTTGGTATGTGAAACTAGGCGGTATAAATTTAGCAACAATGTAATTAGCATAATCAGCATACCATGGAGCATTATGTGAAGCACTTATGACAGCTAATTGTTCATCAGGAAAGCTGTCATCAATAGGTAGTGGGTCATCAAGAACATTTCCTAACCTAGACAAGTTGTCTGCTACAGGGTTATCAGCACCCTTTCTATCAATAATATGCAAATCAAATTCTTGTAGCAGAAGAACCCATCTAATAAGTCTAGGTTTAGCATCCTTCTTTTCCATAAGGTACTTAATAGCAGCATGATCGGTGTGAACAGTTACTTTGGAATCAACAATATAAGGTTTGAACTTATCACAAGCAAACACAACCGCTAAAAATTCCTTTTCAGTAGTAGCATAATTTCTTTGAGCACTGTCTAGAGTTTTACTGGCATAATGGATACCATTTAATTTCTTATCAACTCTTTGTCCTAGAACAGCACGAACAGCGTAATCACTAGCATCACACATAATTTCAAAGGGTAGATTCCAATAAGGTGGTTGAACAACAGGTGCGGTAATCAAGGCATTCTTAAGAATTTCAAATGCTTCTACACATTCATCATCAAAAACGAATGGAATATCTTTTTGCAAAAGATTGGTAAGAGGCCTAGAAATCTTAGAGAAGTCTTTAATAAACCTCCTATAGAAACCAGCATGACCAAGGAAACTTCTTATACCTCTTATGTCCGTGGGACGCGGCATTTTTTCAATAGCATCAACTTTAGCTTTATCAACTTCAATACCTCTTTCGGAGATTTTGTGCCCCAAGACAATGCCTTCATTAACCATAAAGTGGCACTTTTCCCAATTCAAGACAAGATTAGTTTCTTCGCATCTCTGCAAAACTCGATCAAGGTTGCTCAAGCAATCATCAAAAGAAGTTCCGTAAACGGAAAAATCATCCATGAAAACCTCAAGAATCTTTTCACAAAAGTCAGAGAATATAGCCATCATACATCTTTGAAAGGTAGCAGGTGCATTGCATAAACCAAAAGGCATACGTCTATAAGCAAAGGTACCGAAAGGGCAAGTAAAAGTGGTTTTTTCTTGATCCTCTCTTGATACAGGTATTTGAGAGAAACCAGAGTAACCATCTAGAAAGCAAAAATGAGTATGTTTGGATAGTCTTTCTAGCATTTGATCAATAAAACGTAGAGGGTAGTGATCCTTCTTAGTAGCTTTGTTTAATTTCCTAAAATCAATCACCATTCTATAACCTGTAACAATTCTTTGCGGGATCAATTCATTTTTATCATTAGGAACAACGGTAATACCTCCCTTCTTAGGGACACAATGAACGGGACTAACCCATGTACTATCAGCAACAGGATAAATTATACCTGCCTCCAGAAGCTTTAGTATTTCTTTTCTTACCACTTCTTTCATCTTAGGATTCAACCGTCGTTGGTGATCAATAACTGGTTTGGCATCAGGCTCCATATTAATTTTATGCTGACATAGAGTGGGACTAATGCCCTTAAGATCATCAAGAGTATATCCAATAGCAGCACGGTGCTTCCTCAGAGTTTTCAATAATCTCTTTTCTTCATGCTTTGAAAGGTTAGCACTAATAATAACAGGATATATCTCCTTTTCATCAAGATAAGCATATTTCAAAGTACCGGGTAATTGTTTAAGCTCAAACACGGGATCACCCTTGGGTGGAGGGGGATACCCAAGTATTTCAACAGGTAAGTTGTGTTTCAAAATAGGTTGTTGATTAAAGAAAATCTTATCTATTTCATTCCTTTCATTCATATGCATATCATTTTCATGGTCTAGCAAATATTGTTCCAATGGATCAGTAGGAGGCACAGCAATAGAAGCAAGACCAATAATTTCATCTTTACTAGGCAATTCTTTGTCATGGGGTTGTCTACGAAATTTAGAGAAATTGAACTCATGAGACACATCCCCAAAACTCACAGTAACTGTTTCTTTCTCACAATCAATCCTAGCATTTACAGTATTCAAGAAGGGTCTACCAAATATAATGGAACAAAAATCATCTTGTGGGGAACCAAGAACAAGAAAATAAGTAGGATATTTTATTTTCCCACACAAGAATTCAACATCCCTAACAATTCCCATTCGTGCAATAGTATCTCTATTAGCAAGCTTAATGGTAACATCAATTTCCTCTAGTTCAACTGGTGCAATATCATGCATAATTTCTTTGTATAAGGAAAAAGGAATTGCTCTCACACTAGCACCCATATCACACAAGCCATGATAACAATGATCTCCTATTTTAATAGAAACAACAGGCACACCAACAACAGGTCTATGTTTACTCTTAGTATCAGGTCTAGCAATTCTAGCAGCTTCATCACAGAAATGAATAACATGCCCATCAATATTATCAACCAAGAGATCTTTAACTATAGCAATACTAGGTTCAACTTTAATTTGTTCAGGGGGTGTAGGTGTTCTAATACAACTCTTACGAACCACGGTTGAAGCTTTAGCATGTTCTTTTATCCTAATAGGAAAGGGTGGTTTCTCAATATAAGCAGTAGGAATAACAGGATCAACATTATAAATAATAGTTTCCTCTTCAACTTTAATAGGTTCAACTACTTTCACTTCAATGGGAGGATGATATTTAAACCACTTCTCCTTAGGGAGATCAACATGAGTAGCAAAAGATTCACAGAAAGAAGCTACTATCTCAGAGTCAAGCCCATATTTAGTGCTAAATTCACGAAAAGCATCGGTGTCTATAAAAGATTTAACACAATCAAACTTAAGGTTTATACCTGACTCCTTACCTTCGTCGAGTTCCCAATCTTCAGAGTTGCGTTTAATTCTTTCCAATAAGTCCCATTTGAATTCAATATCCTTCTTCATAAAGGAACCACCACAAGAAGTGTCGAGCATGGATCGATCATTATGAGAAAGCCGAGCATAAAAATTCTGAATAATAATATCTCTTGAGAGCTCATGGTTGGGGCATGAGTATAACATTGACTTAAGCCTCCCCCAAGCTTGAGCGATTCTTTCTCCTTCACGAGGCCAAAAATTATAAATATAATTCCGATCACGATGAACCAGATGCATAGGATAAAACTTCTGATGAAATTCCAATTTCAATCGGTTGTAGTTCCATGATCCAATATCATCACATAGCCTATACCATGTCAATGCCTTCTCCTTAAAAGATAAAGGAAAGACCTTCTTCTTGACAACATCCCCGGGCAAACCTGCAAGCTTAAATAATCCACAAACTTCATCCACATAGATTAGATGCAAATCAGGATGTAGTGTTCCATCTCCTGCATAAGGATTAGCTAGCAGTTTCTCTATCATACCCGAAGGAATTTCATAATAAATATTTTCAGTAGGTTCGGTAGGTTGAGGGGCAACTCTTTGTGCTTCTGGTCGAGGTGAAGATACCCCGAACAAGCCCCTCAAAGGATTACTTTCCATAGTAACAAGTGACAGTAAATTTCAGCACAGTATATAAATTTTTCCTTACCAAGTTCCACTCACCAAAGGCGCTTCACTCCCCGGCAATGGCGCCAGAAAAGAGTCTTGATGACCCACAAGTATAGGGGATCTATCGTAGTCCTTTCGATAAGTAAGAGTGTCGAACCCAACGAGGAGCAGAAGGAAATGACAAGCGGTTTTCAGTAAGGTAGTCTCTGCAAGCACTGAAATTATCAGTAACAGATAGTTTTGTGATAAGATAATTCGTAACGGGTAGCAAGTAACAATTGTAACAAAGGTGTAGCAAGGTGGCCCAATCCCTTTTGTAGCAAGGGACAAGCCTGTACAAACTCTTATATAAAGCAAAGCGCTCCCGAGGACACATGGAATTTCTGTCAAGCTAGTTTTCATCATGCTCATATGATTCGCGTTCGTTACTTTGATAATTTGATATGTGGGTGGACCGGTGCTTGGGTGCTGCCCTTACTTGGACAAGCCTCCCACTTATGATTAACCCCTCTCGCAAGCATCCGCAACTACGAAAGAAGAATTAAGATAAATCTAACCATAGCATGAAACATGTGGATCCAAATCAGCCCCTTACGAAGCAACGCATAAATTAGGGTTTAAGCTTCTGTCTCTCTAGCAACCCATCATCTACTTATTACTTCCCAATGCCTTCCTCTAGGCCCAAACAATGGTGAAGTGTCATGTAGTCGACGTTCACATAACACCACTAGAGGAGAGACAAAATACATCTCATCAAAATATCGAACGAATACCAAATTCACATGATTACTTATAACCAGACTTCTCCCATTTCCTCAGGAACAAACGTAACTACTCACAAAGCATATTCATGTTCATAATCAGAGGAGTATTAATTATCATTAAGGATCTGAACATATGATCTTCCACCAAATAAACCAACTAGCATCAACTACAAGGAGTAATCAACACTACTAGCAACCCACAGGTACCAATCTGAGGTTTTGAGACAAAGATCGGATACAAGAGATGAACTAGGGTTTAAGAGGAGATGGTGCTGGTGAAGATGTTGATGGAGATTGACCCCCTCTCGATGAGAGGATCGTTGGTGATGACGATGGCTTCGATTTCCCTCTCCGGGAGGGAAGTTTCCCCGGCAGAACAGCTCCGCCGGAGCCCTAGATTGTTTCTGCCCAAGTTCCGCCTCGAGACGGCGGCGCTTCACCCCGAAAGCTCTGTTATGATTTTTTTTCAGGTCAAAACCCTCCATATAGCAGAAGATGGGCACCGGAGGGCTGCTAGGTGGGCCACAAGCCACAGGGGCCCGCCCAGGGGGGTAGGGCGCGCCCCCTGGCTTGTGACTGCCTGGTGGGCCCCCTCTGATATTTCTTCCGCCCAGTATTTTTTATATATTCCAAAATAATTCTCCGTAAGTTTTTAGGACTTTTGGAGTTGTGCAGAATAGGTATCTCAGATTTGCTCCTTTTCCAGTCCAGAATTCCAGCTGCCGACATTCTCCCTCTTCATGTAAACCTTGTAAAATAAGAGAGAAAAGGCATAAGTATTGTACCATAATGTGTAATAATAGCCCATAATGCAATAAATATCAATATAAAAGCATGATGCAAAATGGACGTATCAATGGGCCCTAGCAGCCTGAGGATAATGCAGCCTGAGGGGCGCCCTCAACTGAACAAACCAAAAGTCACCTGATGCCGGCGATGTCGAAGCGTCGGGGAAGTCATCGAGGCTGGATCATCATGAGCTGGAGTGCTCTAGAGGCTCGAGGGGCTCGCGAGGGCCCGGGACCTCCTGAAGAACCGCGCGTTGTCGGGCCTCATGAGACGTGTGGGCGGTCTGCATGAGGCCCTGGTATGAAGCGCCCACGTTCACGATGCCGAATGGCATGCGGATGTAGCTGCAGGGGAAGCCCCCACTGTGTCCGACACGGGACGGCCAGAGTAGGCCATGTGACGAGGCCCTGGCAAGTCCCGGCATGTCCACGCAGACGCACAGCCTGCCGTCGGGGACGGTTGCCGCTCTGGGTGGTGCAGGACGGTGTTCACTGCGCATGGCCTGCGCCTCCTGAATCTCCTTGATCGCGTTGGTGATGAACTTTCTTGCTCCTGGCGCCTCGCGCCTTGTTTCCTGCTTGCGGGGGCGCGTCTCGAAGCACACCTTCAGGTTGTGCCCGAGCTCCTCCCCCGTTGCTCCGGTCACACCTGAGGCCCCCCGGTGGAAGCCCCCAAGCCTGCCCTGAGGAGGGCGCCAGGCACGCCTTCCTATGCGAGAGGGGGAGGTGCCCCAGCAGCGGGCGCAGGGCCTGGTACGCCAGCGGTGGAGGTCCCAGCCCCTAGGCAAGTTTTCGGGAGGAGCTGCTTCAGCTTCTTGCGGGTGTCCTCGGGAGGCAGGACGTCGCGCTTGTCGTCAGAGTTCGCGGCTGCCGTGACCTGGTAGGCACGCTCAAGGGAGCAGACTGCATCCTTCTCGTCGCAGGCGACCGTGATGATGCCGTTGCACCCTGGCATCTTGAGAACATTGTAGCCATGGTGAACGGCTGCCATGAACTTGGCGAGGGCAGGGTACCCGAGGATGGTGTTGTACGGGAGGCCGATGTGGGCGACGCCGAAGTCAATGAGCTCGGTGCGGTAGTTCTCACGCTTGCCGAAGGTGACCGGGAGGCGCACCTGCCCCAGCGGTGTGGTGGAACCGTCGGTCACCCCTGGGAAGGGCCTGGTCGGCATGAGCTGGTCGTAGGGCACCTGGAGCATCTCGAATGTCTTGATGGAGAGGACATTGAGTCCTGCACCGCCGTCGATGAGGGTCTTGCTGACGAGGACATTGATGATGACGGGTGTGCAGAGCAAAGGGAGAGCGCACGCTATAGTTGACCACTTGAGCGGACGGGTGGCCTCAAGCTTCGGGGGGAGGGGGGTAGCGTTCACCTCGCAAGAGAACTGCTTGAAGATGCGGTTGGAGGCTGGGGCCAGAGCGCCGCCCAGGATGCAGGCGACCGCACGAAGCTCCTGGAAGCCCCCGGCCCCGTCATCCCTTCAGTCCTCGTTGTTCCTCCTTGGTGGCGGCGGTAGCGGAGGAAGGCTGGTCCTGTCCTGAGGACGGGCCTCCCGAGGTTGATCACGCCAGGGTCCGTCGCGTCGCTCGTCACGGCAGCAATCCTCGCGAGGCTGGTCACGCCAGTGGTCCTCACGAGGCTGGTCACGCCAGCCCTGCCACGAGTCGCGGTTGTCCTGACGGCCTCTGCCGCGGCCTCCTCCACGGCCGTAGCCACGGCCACCGCACTCGGGGCGGTGACCGAGGCGTTCGTCGCGGAGCTCCCTGAGCTCTTGGCAGTCATTGGTGTTGTGGGGGTCGGTGTAGTGGAAAATGCAGTACGGGCGGTTGCTCTTGGGAGGTTCTTCTTGGTCTCGACCATGCTTCGTCTCGGGCTTGGCTGCCAACACGATGGGGTTCTTGCACTTCACCTCCTTGGACTTGGCCTTCTTGTCCTCGGGGTCTGCCTCCGGAAGCTCGCGAAGAGAGAGGCGGCCCGCCTCGGCCTTCGCGCACTTGCTCGCCAGGTTGAACATCTCCAGAGATGAGCACAGGTCATCGTGGATGGCGAGCTCCTCTCTCATCCTGAGGTCCCTAACGCCGTCGATGAACGCCGAGATGATGGCTTCATCCAATGCCTTTGGAATCTTGAGGCAGACGCTTTTGAAGCGCTGTATGTACTTGTGCAAGGTCTCTCCTTCCTCTTGCTTCACGCACCGCAGATCGTTCACCGTCGGAGGGCGGTCTCGGGTGCCTTGGAAGTTGGCGGTGAAGCGCTCGCGAAGCCCTTCCCAAGAGGAGATCGACTCCTTCGGGAGGTTGAGGAGCCAGGAACGTGCGTCGTCCTTCAGTGCCATAAGGAACCAGTTCGCCATCACCTTGTCACCGCCGCCTGCCGCCTTGATGCTCAATGAGTAGAGCTGAAGGAACTCTATGGGGTCGCCGGTGCCGTCGTAGCGCGGAGGCAGGTTCGGCTTGAACTTGTTGGGCCAGACAACACGCCACAGCTCCGAGGTGAAGGCGCGGCAGGCCGAGTCGCTCTCCGGCACAGCGTGGACCGGGCGAGCCTGGTCTTGTTGCCCGTCAGCCGCCACCTCCAGCGGTGCGCGGCCTTGGCACTGGCGCTGCGGTGTGCGGAGCGTGCGCGCGTCACCTTGCGGCCGAGGCACCACTTGGCAGCTCGCCTCCTCTCGCGCGCGCGCTGGTGATGCGCTCGGCGGGTCGCGGGGGCGCGCTTCGCGCCAGGGATCGAGGTCGGTGCTTTGCAGGGACGGAGGAGGAGGCACGTCGTGGGCCGCGTCGGCCGCTTGGAAGGGTTGGGGACGAAGCGAGTTGGAGGGCGTTGGGGCCTCGTAGGCCGCGTCGACGAGCTCGGCGATACGGCCTAGCCAGTCTTCATAGCAGTCGTTGGTGGGGCGGTAACGTAGCAGCTCGCGCGCCATGAGCGGCGCAGTTGGTGAGTTCGCCGGTCCACGGCGGGAGTGGGAGGACGACGCCATGGCAGGGACAGGGGGCAGAGTGGTGGTGTAGCCGTCGCGCTGCACAGAAGGCGGCAGCGACGAGTCCTGCTGCTCTTGTGCAGCCGGGCCGGTAGCATCGTTGGCTGCCGGGGAGATGGAACGGGGTGTGGCGCCGCAGCCCACAGGCGTCGTCTGGGCGACGCGAGTGGCCCTGCACTTGGCATGAACTCGGCGGGCGTCGGCCATGGGAGCGAGCGGAGACGGGGTTGAACCGGAGAAGATTTCGACACGCCCCTACCTGGCGCGCCAAATGTTGGATTCAGGGCTCTGCAAAACCCTCAAGGTTCGAACACTGGAGCGTGTTCGAGGATCTAAACCGGCTCAAAGTCTCAAGCTTCTCACCCTACGGCCTAGCTACGATGAGCGAATGTAAGCGAGGGAGAAGGTGGACTCGGAGATTTACTCAGGTTCGGGCCACCTTGCGGTGTAAAACCCTACTCCTGCTTTGTGGTGGATTGGCCTCACGAGGAGGCTAAGGATGAACTAGTACAGTGGTGGAGTGGCCTCGCGAGGGCCTTTGGTGGTGATGAACTAGCTCTACCCAACCTGCCTTCTACGATGGGAGTGGGTGGCTATTTGTAGAGGCCACGGTCCTCTTCCCTCATTGCACAGGTGGGAAGGGATCCACAACGGCCAAATTTGAAAGGGGACAGGAGGTACAACTTATCCTGACTAAAGGTGGTCTTCACCTGCAAAGCTTCGGGGCGTGACGCGGTGGTGGGCTCGGCGATGACATCCGTCCTGCCGTGCTCGTGGTCTCGGTCTCGTTGCACCGGGAAGGAAACCTTTGGGGGATTCCTTGGGAACCCATGTATGCCTTTGTCTCATTAGCACCAAAGAGGAAACTGTCCTCCTCCTGCGCCTGCTGGCGCCCGCCTGGCTTCATCGTCAGAACCCACGTCATCCCGTCCTCGGGAGGTTGGGCATTTGCATATGAATCTCCGCTCCTCCGGAGGCAGCCTGGGGGGATACTACTTTCTTGAGGTCTTGACGTCGTTCTCCTCGCGAGGCAGGGGCCCTCGCGAGGGTCTTGACTGGAGGAACTTGTCACTAGGCCGTATCGGGCCACGGTGGTGGGCCACGCGCTGGGCCGCAGGCAGGCGAGTCTGGGTACCCCCGATCCCAGAACGCCGATAGTGTCAACCAAGCAATTGGTTCATACTTTTTAACGCGCTTCAGAATTTTCAACCCTCACGCAATACATGAGCGCAAGCCATGGATATAGCACTATGTGTGGAATAGAATATGATGATAGGGGTAAATATAGAGAAGACAAAAAGGTAAGAAAATCTCACATTGATGCAGCTAACCAACGGGCTATGGAGATGCCTATCAATTGATATCAATGTGAGGAGTAGGGATTGCCATGCAACGGATGCACTAAGAGCTATAAGTGTAAGAAAGCTCAATATGAAAACTAAGTGGGTGTGCATCTAACTCTATAATGAAAAATTCCCACTAGTATATGAAAGTGACAACATAGGAGACTCTCTATATGAAAAACATGGTGCTACTTTGAAGCACAAGTGTGGAATTGGCATGCCCCTTCTACTTCTTTCATTTTTTTCATTATTTATTTATTTTTTTCCTTTTTTTCTTTATCTCCTTTATTTTCTCTTTTTTTTCTTTTTTTTCTTTGTCCGGAGCCTCATCCCGACTTGTGGGGGAATCATAGTTTCCATCATCCTTTCCTAACTGGGACATGCTCTAACAATGAATAATGACGATCATCACACTTCTATTTACTTATAACTCAATATTACAACTCGATACCTAGAACAAAATATGACTCTATATGAATGTTGTGCAATGATCTAGCGTAGCAAAGATATCAAAAACGGAAAAGCCATGAAAACATCATGCTAGCTATCTTACGATCATGTAAAGCAATATGACAATGAATGCTCAAGTCATCAAAACGGAAACCGTGAAAGTTGCATGGCAATATATCTCGGAATGGCTATGGAAATGCCATAATAGGTAGGTATGGTGGCTGTTTTGAGGAAGATATAATAAGGCTTATGTGTGATAGAGTGTATCATATCACGGGGTTTGGATGCACCGGCGAAGTTTGCATCGACTCTCGAGGTGAGAAAGGGCAATGCGCGGTGCCGTAGAGGCTAGCAAATTGCGGAAAGGTAAGAGTGTGTATAATCCATGGACTCACATTAGTCATAAAGAACTCACATACTTACTGCAAAAGTTTATTAGCCCTCGAAGCAAAGTACTACTACGCATGCTCCTAGGGGGGAAGTTGGTAGGAGTTAACCATCGCGCGCCCCCGACCTTCACACAAAGATAGACAATCAAGGATAAATTGCGCTCCAACTTTCATCGCATAACGGGAGACTATACGTGCATGCTTCGGGAATCACAAACCTTAACGACAATATTCTTACTAATCAACAACCGTTTACTTAGTACCTCCATCATATTATCATCTCTATATCGCAAAACTATTGCAAGGAATCAAACATATCATATTCAGTGATCCATAAGTTTTATGTAGGATTTTATGACTAACCATGCAAATGAACAATTCATGTTGACTCTCTAAATAGATATAAGTGAAGCAAGAGAGTTTAATTATTTCTATAAAATACCATGCTCTAATAAATATAAGTGAAGCAAAAGAGCAAACAATCAAACTACTCTCAAAAGATATAAGTGAAGATCAATGAGTAGGTAAACAATCAAGTAGCTATGTGAGGGCTCTCTCTCTCAATAAAGATTTTCAGATCTGAGTTTTTTATTTAAACAGCAAGCAAAATAAAAATAGCACTCCAAGAATAGCACATATCATGTGGACAAATAAAAATTTAGGCTCAACATAGGCTAACTGATAGTTGTTGATGAAGAGAGGTGGGATGCGTAGCATCCCCAAGCATAGATGCTTGAGACTTCTTGAAATATTTACTTGGGGTGCCTTGGCTATCCCCAAGCTTGAGCTTTTGTATCCCGTTCAATCCTCTCACATCCCGGTCTCACCTATTCTGAAAAACTTCCTCCACACAAAACTTGAAAAGAACTCGTGAGATAGGTTAGTGCACATAATAATAAATAAACTCTTTATGTACTGCCAAGACAAGTTGCATAAGAATTTTCAAACATCATCTACTGTTTACAATCATTTCCACGATTTATATCTACCAATATAGGCTATGGAAACTATAGGAAAAGTAGATAATAAAACTATGACAGCAATCTGTCCAACAGAACAGTCTGTAGCAATCTATTAAACCAGTGTACCTCTGTCACTCAAAAAATTGTGAAAATTTAGGACGTGCTAAAGAATTTATATGAAAACACTGTGTAAAAATTTTAGAAACTTTACACATTCCGGTAAAATATGAAAATTCAAACACTACAGCAAAAGTTTCTATTTTTATACAGCACATAGCAAAACATGCAATGCAAGCATCCTAATGCAATTCTTGGAACTTTTTATTGAAAAACAAGATTATAAATAACATCTAACAGAGAAGAACAAATTATAATGACGCTCCAAGCAAAACACATATCATGTGACGAATAAAAATATAGCTCCAAGTAAGATGTACCGATAATGTTGGAGACGAAAGAGGGGATGCCTTCCGGGGCATCCCCAAGCTTAGACGCTTGAGTCTTCTTTGGATATTACCTTGGGGGTGCCTTGGGCATCCCCAAGCTTATTTGCTTGCTGCTCCTTATTCACCTCATATCGGTATCTCACCCAAAACTTGAAAACTTCAATCACACAAAACTTAACGGAACTTCGTGAGATGGGTTAGTATAGTAAATATAGATCATTCACTTAGGTACTGTCAATACAAGATTCATAATTGTTCTCACATAATACCTACCGTATTCCATCATTCCCACAATTTATATCACCAAATATAAGCTATGGAAACACTTGAAACAAGCAAACTATGCATGCAAAAAAAATCTGTCAAAAACAGAATAGTCTGTAAAGATCTGAATGATCACCGTACTTCCCTGACTCTAAAAATTCTGAAAAAATTAGTACAGTGCTTTTACGCTCTAGTAAAATCAGATAATTCTTATACTAGACGCAAAACTTTCTGTTTTTGCATAGAATCAAACAAACAAGTTTCCACACTATCCCAAAGGCTTTACTTGGCACTTTATTGAAATAAAAGACGCAAAACATGATTACTACAGTAGATTAATAATGTGAACATATAAAAACAGAAAGGGAAAGTTTTGGGTTGTCTCCCAACAAGCGCTTTTCTTGAATGCCTTTTAGCTAGACATGATGATTTCAATGATGCTCGTATAGGAAATAGTATTTGAGACATGCAAAAGAGCATCATGAATCACATGACAAGCACATTTAAGTCTAACCCACTTCCTATGCATAGGGATTTTGTGAGCAAACAATTCATGGGATCAAGAATCAACTTGCATAGGAAGGCAAAACAAGCGTATCTTCAAAAATTTAAACACATAGAGAGGAAACTTGATATTATTGCAATTCCTACAAGCATAAGTTCCTCCCTCATAATAGTTTTCAGTAGCATCATGAAGGAATTCAACAATATAGCTATCACATGCAGCATTCTTTTCATGATTCACAAGCATAGAATTTTTATTACTACCCACATACGCAAACTTCTTCTCATTCTTCATAGTGGGAGCATCAAATGAGACTCGAATACTATAAATTGTTTCCACATTAAAAGAGTAATGTTCAGTAAAAGGATATTCAAATTATGACAATAATCATCACTACTTTTTATAACATAAGTATCATCACAATAATCATCATAAGTAGCAACTTTTTCTCATCATAGTCAAGTGAAACCTCTTCCGAAATAGTGGAATAATTACTAAATAAAGTCATGACCTCTCCAAATCCACTTTTATCATTATAATAAAGTTCAACACTCTCCAAAATAGTGGGCTAATAATTATCTAAAGTTGACACTCTTCCAAACTCACTTTCATAAATATCGCAATCATCATAAATAGGAGGCGTGCAATCATCATAACAAATTTGACCATTCAAAGTAGGGGAACTAAAAAGATCATCTTCATTAAGCATAGCATCCCCAAGCTTGGGACAAACATTAATTGCAGCAAATAAATTCTCAAACATGTCATTCTCATCAAACATAGCATCCCCAACCTTGTGGCTTGACATATCATAAGCATAATCACTCTCATCATTAATAGTATGAATAGCATATAACAATTATTATCATCATAATTTACCAAGTTGGTGCCAAAAATATTTTCAAGATTATAAGAAGTATCATTATCTTCCCAATCATAGTCATCAAAACAAGCAATAGGCATAACAAAATCATCATCAAGTGTATCATCTTCCATAATTATTTTTGATTCATCCTCGTGAGGCACAACAATAATAGGAGCAACATCATTTGGGAGAGATACCCATTTACCTTTACTCTTTATTCTTCTCTTCTTCTTCACCACATAATCTGTGGGTTTAATTAATCTTTTCGAGCTTCTTATTGATGAGATTGATTGAATAGGGAGCTCCTCCTCGTCACCTATTACATCATGAGAGACAATAGGAGGGAAAGTGGAAACCTTTACCCTTTCATTAGTATCCATTTTATATTTTATTGGTTTTCCCAACTTTCTATAGTTGGCAATATAAGCATTCTCATTGCAATTTACCATGCAAAATATATAGATATTCTTTAGTTTAATTTCACTGTCGTCCGTGAGAATGAATACTTCAAACCAACTATTTTTATGTGTCAATTCTTCACTCCCCAAAAATAGAGAAAGCTCATTATAAAGTTCAAGGGTGATCAAGTCATTACAATATTTGGCCATGATTTGATCATGAAAAAGTTTGCATTGGAAATTAAGATGACCAACTTTATTGCAAAGTTCACAAGTAATAGGACAAAGAGAGCATAATTTTGTAGCAAGTTCATTTATCACTTTGAGCAAAAAATTGGTTCTATCATGATTATGCTTCTTACAAAATCTATCCTCCATATAAGGCACGTCTTCACAAACTTTATGCACTCCACAAAAATTGACATGCTTATAAGAAACATTTTTATCATGACTAGTGCAATCATCATTAGTATTTTGGATATTCATAGAATTCATACTAACAATATTTCTATCATGCTCATCATTCAAGGAATTCTCATCAAATATTTTCATAAAATCTTCCTCTACCAATTGAGCACAATTTTCCGAACCATCATTTTCACGAATGACATTAAAAAGACGAAACAATTGATGCAACCTAAACTCCATTTTTTGTAGTTTTCTTTTAAAAAACCAAACTAGTGAAAAAACAAGAAACTAAAAGGTTTGATTGCAAGATCTAAAGATATACCTTCAAGCACTCACCTCCCCGACAATGGCGCCAGAAAAGAGCTTGATGTCTACTACGCAACTTTATTCTTGTAGACTCGTGTTGGGCCTCCAAGCGCAGAGTTTTGTAGGACAGTAGCAATTTTCCCTCAAGTGGATGACCTAAGGTTTATCAATCCGTGGGAGGTGTAGGATGAAGATGGTCTCTCTCAAAGAACCCTGCAATCAAATACAAAAAATCTCTTGTGTCCCCAACACACCCAATACAATGTCAAATTGTATAGGTGCACTAGTTCGGCGAAGAGATGGTGATACAAGTGTAGTAATGATAGTAGATATTGAATTTTGTAATCTGAAAATATAAAAACAGCAAGGTAGCAAGTGGCAAAAGTGAGCACAAACGATATTGCAATGCTTGAAAACAAGGTCTACGGTCCGTACTTTCGCTAGTGCAATCTCTCAACAATGCTAATATAATTGGATCACATAACCATCCCTCAAAGTGCAACAAATAATCACTCCAAAGTTCTTATCTAGCGGACAGCATAAGAAGAAATTGTTTGTAGGGTATGAAACCACCTTAAAGTTATCCTTTCCGATCGATCTATCCAAGAGTTCGTACTAAAATAACCAAGTTATCCTTTCCGATCGATCTATCTAAGAGTTCGTACTAGAATAACTCCATATGATACGCATCAACCAACTCTAATGTCACCTAGATACTCCAATGTCACCACATGTATCCATGAGTTAATTATACGATACGCATCAAACAATTTTAGATTCATAATACTCAATCCAACAGAAAGAACCTCAAAGAGTGCCCCAAGATTTCTACCGAAGAAGCTAGGACAAGAACGTGTATCAACCCCTATGCATAGATTACCCCAATGTCACCTCGGGAATCCACAAGTTGAGTACCAAGACATAGATCAAGTGAATCACTTGAATACCCCAATGTCACTACGGGTATCCGCATGCAATACATATATCAAGTGTTCTCAAATCCAATATTCAATCTAACATAACGAAATCTCAAAGGGAAAACTCAATTCATCACAACAAGATAGAGAGGGGAAAACACCATGTGATCCAACTATATTAACAAAGCCCGTGATACATCAAGATCGTGCCATCTCAAGAACACGAGAGAGAGAGATTGAACACATAGCTACTAGTACATACCCTCAGCCCCGAGGAGGATTACTCACACATTATCATGGTGAGAAAGAGAGATTTGTTGATGGAGAGGTGCAGCCCCGAAGAGATGGAGGCGATGACAGCCACGGCACCGGCGACGGGCGGCGGCGGTGGCGACAGGCGGCGGCCCCTTGCCCCTCCTACTTTCTTGGTCTTGGTGCTGAAATGGAGGATCCTCTCCCCTTCTTGGTGGCTGCCAAGGGAGAAGCAAATTCGTGGCTCTCCGAAATTAGGGTTTTCCTCTCCTTATATGTGCCTCTGTGGTGCTCTATGGCCCTTCGATGGATGGACCCTTGATCCAATGGCTCTTGGGCACCTCTAGAACCTTCCTAGGGGCTCATCACAGCCCTCATGAGTCCCCAAAGCCATGGCTTGGCCGAATATCTCAGATATGGTAAGAGTTGAACTCAATCACGTCATCAATTCTCGTGATCCCGTAATCAGATATTTTCCTTCAGTAAAACGGGTCTCCAGATCGCATCCGGACTCCGTTTTGGATGAATTTGTAGTCCAGAATCATTGCCATAAAATTCCCCACAATTTTATAGTTTTAACTTTTTCCATTTGACGCCATCTTCGGGGGTCAAACTGACGATCTCTAAAAACTGTTTGTGGATAGATTTCAGGAAAGTCAGAGTCCTCCTCCAACAAGGCTCATTTTGCGTTTTTTTCGCCAATTTCCAATTAATTCCTACACATCAATGTGTGAAACAAGAACTTGTGCACTTTTGCAAATATTAATAGGTTAGTCCCAATAAATCATAAAACCATAGTAAAAACATATGTAAATATGACATGAATACTTCATAAATTATCGATACGTTGGAGACGTATCAGCGTCCCTGGTGGGTGTGCGCACGCCACCAACTACACGCTCCACCACCGCTGCCCGAAGGCAGATGCTGCCGGTGGCCGCCATGGCCGCCGCCGGGGCCGCCACCCCACCGTCGTCCGTCTTTGCCACGACACCGCCGTCAGGCTGCGGGGTCATAATCTGCGCCGCCACCAAGGCCCGAATCCGGGAGGTGGAGTCCGCCAAAGGCCCGCCGCCGGGCTTCTGTGTCGCAACCCTTGCGCGCTACATCTACTTCCTAGAGAAGGAGGTGGAGCGCCAGGTCGTGCACGCGAAGAAGCTCACTGACGCCATGGCCGGAGGAGAAGCCGCAGCGGCGGCGCGGAATGTCGAGATCTACGCAGAGTCCCGTCGCTTCGAGGAGGGGCGTCTTGAGTGTCGGAGGGAAGCACTGGCAGGCAACGAACACGTCTCCGCCAACTCGTCGGCAGGCTCCTCCTCCACTTGCTCTTACTGAGCGCGCTCGATTCTGCTGGAAGTAGTACAAAGCCCCTCCGTAGAACTAATATTTAGGGGCTATTTTGTTCAGTTCATCTAACTATAGATATGGTTGAACTGTACCACATACTTTAATTAGCTAGTATATAGTTGAACTAACTAATTCAGTACGTGGTTGGCAACAATTGAGGAAAAGTTTGTTCGGTTCAGCTGTCGAGTTGAACTGTATTGTACAAAGACCAGTGTTTAATGTATGAATGAAATCCATGTTTAAAGTGAATTTTAGTTGCAAAATTACACCCTAATTGTGATTTTGTTTCTGCAATACTTGACAAATGCTAGTGCTACAATGTTGACAAATGCCAGTGTTACTAGATCGATAGATGCCAACGTTTCTGATTTGACACATGGCAATTTACCTAGTATGATAGATGCAAATCTTCCCGGATTGTATGTACTAGGCACACGGATCATATTCGAGAAACGTTTGCGATGATGCATTGGACCAATCCTTCGCGCCAATATTTTGACTTGGCTTACGGGCGAAGATAGTTGTCGATCTTCAAACGGGTATTCAGCCTGAACCGTTTGTGATGTGTGTTCATTCAGATAAAACTATGATGTTTTTTGTTTGCTACGTGAATTCAGAGATAAATACTTAGTTCATCAAACCATAGATTTCATTCAGTCAAGCTTTCACCTTACATCGAGATACAATATAAAGAAAACTAGTTGCGGCGGCGGTGGCGGCGGCGTTCTCGTGCTCCGGGGTACAGTTGTACAGTTCTTCAACCGAGGCCAGAATGTTATGGACTTCACAATCAAAGAGCCGGTCGTCGTGCTATCGACGGGGGCGGGGCCGGGGCGGCGATTAGCGGCGCTGCGAGAAAGTTGTCGACGGCGGCAGCCCAATCTGCTGAGGGGGGCGTGAAGGGTGCAGGCGCGCGCACGGACACGGGCGCGGTGGGTGCAGGCGCGCGCAAGGGGTCGGGTGCCGTCGGTGCGGGCACGCGCACTGGGACTGGTGTGCCGTGTGCAAGGGCGTGCACGAGCATGGGGGCAGGAGGAGGCGCTGGCGCTTGCACGTACACGAGCTCACGAAGGTCGGCGGGGACCTCCCTGACGCCTGCGGTTTCCAGCGTTGCGATGATGCTGGGTGACCAGCCCGTCAATGCCACGGGGATGGTGGCTGGCGCGGGTGATGTCTACTATGCAACCTTCTTCTTGTAGACTCGTGTTGGGCCTCCAAGCGCAGAGTTTTGTAGGACAGTAGCAAATTTCCCTCAAGTGGATGACCTAAGGTTTATCAATCCGTGGGAGGCGTAGGATGAAGATGGTCTCTCTCAAACAACCCTGCAACCAAATAACAAAGAGTCTCTTGTGTCCCTAACACACCCAATACAATGGTAAATTGTATAGGTGCACTAGTTCGGCGAAGAGATGGTGATACAAGTGTAATATGGATGGTAGATATAGGTTTTTGTAACCTGAAAATATAAAAACAGCAAGGTAACTAATGATAAAAGTGAGCACAAACGGTATTGCAATGCTTAGAAACAAGGCCTAGGGTTCATACTTTCACTAGTGCAAGTTCTCTCAACAATACTACCATAGTTGAATCATATGTAAATACCTCACGTGCGACAAAGAGTTCACTCCAAAATCACAAATAGTGGAGAACAAACGAAGAAATTATTGTAGGGTACGAAACCACCTCAAAGTTATCTTTTCCGATCAATCGTATGAGCTATCCCTATAAGTGTCACGAACAGCCCTAGAGTTCGTACTAAAATAACACCTTAAGATACACATCAACCAAAACCCTAATGTCACCTAGATACTCCAATGTCACCACAAGTACCCATGGGCTTGATTATACGATATGCATCACATAATTTCAGATTCATCATGTTCAATCCAACACAAAGAACTTCAAAGAGTGCCCCAAAGTTTCTACCGGAGAGTCAAGACAAAAACGTGTGCCAACCCCTATGCATAGATTCCCAAGGTCACAGAACCTGCAAGTTGATCACCAAAACATACATCAAGTAGATCAATAGAACATCCCATTGTCACCACGGATATCCCATCGCAAGACATACGTCAAGTGTTCTCAAATCCTTAAAGACTCAATCCGATAAGTAAACTTCAAAGGGAAAACTCAATTCATCACAAGGAGATAGAGAGGGGAAAACTCCATATGATTCATCTATATCAATAAAGCTCGCGGTACATCAAGATCGTGCCATCTCAAGAACACGAGAGAGAGATCAAACACATAGCTACTGGTACATACCCTCAGCCCCGAGGGTGAACTACTCCCTCCTCGTCATGGAGACCGTCGGGATGATGAAGATGGCCTTCGGTGATGGTTTCCCCCTCCGGCAGGGTGCCGGAACGGGCTCCCGATTGGTTTTTCGTGGCTCTGGAGGCTTGCGGTGGCGGAACTCCCGATCTAGGTTTCCTTCTGGAGGTTTCTCGATTTATAGGAGTACTTGGCGTTGGAATCACGTCACGGGAGTTCTCGAGGGGCCCACAAGCCAGGGGGCGTGCCCTAGGAGGGGCGCCCCCTAGGCTTGTGGCCTCCTCGGGACTCTTCTCCGGTATCTTTTTGCTCCGGTATTTTTATATTTTCCAAAAATATTCTCCGTAAATTTTCAGCCCATTCCGAGAACTTTTATTTCTGCACAAAAACAACACCACGGTAGCTCTGCTGAAAACAGCGTCAGTCCGGGTTAGTTCTAATCAAATCATACCAAAATCATATAAAATTATTGTAAACATGGCATGAATACTTCATAAATTATAGATACGTTGGAGACATATCAGCATCCCCAAGCTTAATTCCTGCTCGTCCTCGAGTAGGTAAATGATAAAAGAAATAATTTATGAAGTGTGAATGCTACCTAACATGTTCATCATATTCTTTTCTTCTTTGTATAGCATGGACATTTGGACTTGTAAATGATTCAAAGCAATAGTCTAGTTTTAGCATAATGACTTCAATACTCAAGCATGTCAACAAGCAACCATGTCTTTCAAAATATCAACACTAAAGAAAGTTATCCCTAGCCCGTCATGCTCAATCATTGATCCATTCATGAAACACACTCAAATATTAGTTATGCCCAATGCTCAAGTACGATCATAGTGCCCCCTAGTTGGTGCTTATAAGAGAAGATGGAGACTCAAAGCAAAAATAAAAATTGCAAAAAGTAAATAGATAGGCCCTTCGCAGAGGGAAGTAGGGATTTGTAGAGGTGCCAGAGCTCAAGGTTTAAATTGAGAGAGAAAAATATTTTGAGTGGCATGCTTTTCCTGTCAACGAAAACGACAAAGTAGCTCACAATACTTTCCATGCTAGATACATTATAGGCAGTTCCCAAACAGAATGGTAAAGTTTTTACTCCCCCTCCACCAATCAATCACACTCCACGGGGAGCCGAATCCACGGGTACCGTCCATACAAACAACAATCCTGGGGGAGTTTTGTTTCATTATATTTTGATTTGATTTTTGAGCATGGAACTGGGCATCCCGAATACCAGCCACTTTCTCGTGAATGATAGTGAATCAACACATATCGTGAGAATAAAATACCTAGCATGGAAAAATATTGGATACTCCCCACCGTTTCATGAGCGGTACGGGCACACAAAAGAGAAGATTTATTTTGAAAATTTAGAGATGGCACATACAAATTTGCTTGGAACGGCATGGAAATACCGCATATAGGTAGGTATGGTGGACTCATAAGGAAAAACTTGGTTTAAGGATTTTGGATGCACAAGTAGTATTTCTACTTAGTACAAATGGAGGCTAGCAAATAGATTGGGAAGCAACCAAACCAAGAAACGAAAATTCACATAAGTGAGCATTGAACATAACTAACACCGAATAATGCACCACAAGTAGGATGTAACTTCATTGCATAACTATTGACTTTCGTACTTGCATAGGGAATCTCAAACCTTAACACCAATATTCCTACTAAAGCATAATTACTCACTAACATGACTCACATATTACTATCATCATATTTCAAAACTATTACAAAGAATCAAGTTTAATTTATCCCATGATCTTCATGAAAGTTTTTATTATATCCTCCTTGGATATCTATCACTTTCGGACTAGTTTCATATATTGCCATTGCTTTTTTTGACAAGCTCAAACAATTTTAAATGATGCACATGAGCATAAAGATTTCCTCCATCAAAAAGGTATAAGTGAAGCATGAGAGGAAATGACAAGCTACTCTCAAAAGATATATGTGAAGATCAATGAGTAGTCAAACAATTAAGTAGCCATGTGAGGACTCTCTCTCTCTCTCTCTCTCAATAAATATTTTCAGATCTGAGTATTTTATTAAATAGCAAGCAAAAGAAAAATAGCACTCCAAGAATAGCACGCAGCATGTGAACGAATAAAAATTTAGGCTCAACATAGGCTAACCGATAATTGTTGATGAAGAGAGGTGGGATGCGTAGCATCCCCAAGCTTAGATGCTTGAGACTTCTTGAAATATTTACTTGGGGTGCCTTGGGAATCCCCAAGCTTGAGCTTTTGTATCTCGTTCAATCCTCTCATATTCCGGTTTCACCTATTCTCAAAAACATCTTCCACACAAAACTCAAAAAGAACTCGTGAGATAGGTTAGTACACATAAGAATAAATCAACACTTCATGTACTGCCAAGATAAGTTGCATAATAATTTTCAAACATCATCTACTATTTACTATCATTTCCACAATTTATATCTACCAATATAGGCTATGGAAACTATAGGATAAGTAGATAACGAAACTATGACAACAATCTGTCCAAACAGAACAGTCTGTAGAAATTTATGAAAACAGTGTACTTCTGTAACTCAAAAATTTATGAAAATTTAGGACATGCTAAAAACTTTATATGAAAACACTGTGTAAAAATTTCAGAAAGTTTCCACGTTCCAGTAAAATATGAAAATTCAAACACTACAGCAAAAGTTTCTGTTTTTACACCGCACTCATCAAAACATGCAATGCAAGCATCCTAAGGCAATTCTTGGAACTTTTTATTAAAAAACAAGATTATAAATAACACCTAACAGAAAACAAGAAAATAAAATGACGCTCCAAGCAAAACTCATATTATGTGACGAATAAAAATATAGCTCCAAGCAAGATATACCGATAGTGTTGAAGATGAAAGAGGGGATGCCTTCCGGGGCATCCCCAAGCTTAGGCGCTTGAGTCTTCCTTGGATATTACCTTGGGGTGCCTTGGGCATCCCCAAGCTTAGGTTCTTTCCACTCCGTATTCTCCTCATATCGGTGTCTCGCCCAAAACTTGAAAACTTCAATCACACAAAACTTAACGGAACTTCGTGAGATGGGTTAGTATAATAAACAAAGATCATTCACTTAGCTACTATCAAGACAAGATTAATAATTGTTTCCACATGATACCTGCTGTATTCTATTATTCCCATAATTTATACCACTAAATTTAAGCTATGGAAACACTAAAACAAGCAAACTATGCATGCAAAACAGAATCTGTCAAAAACAGAACAGTCTGTGAAGATCTGTAGCGTAACCATACTTCCTTGTCTCTAAAAATTCTGAAAAAATAGGACAATCTAGGCAATTTGTATATAAATCATGTGTAAACAATTCAGATCAAAAGCATGTTCCAGTGAATTTACAAAATTCCTGGACTGAGAGAAAAAGTTTTGGTTTTTGCACAGAATCAAGTCAACTATCATCCACACTATCCCAAAGGCTTTACTTGGCACTTTATTGAAACAAAAGCTATAAAACATGATTATATAGTAGCTTAATCATGTGGACACACACAAACGGAAAGTAAAATTGTTGGGTTGTCTCCCAACAAGCGCTTTTCTTTAATGCATTTTAGCTAGGCATGATGATTTCAATGATGCTCACATAGGAATAATAATTGAAACATGCAAAAGAGCATCATGAATCTCATGACAAGCACATTTAAGTCTAACCCACTTCCTATGCATAGGGATTTTGTGAGCAAACAATTCATGGGAGCAAGAATCAACTAGCATAGGAAGGCAAAACAAGCATAACTTCAAAACTTTGAACACATAGAGAGGAAACTTGATATTATTGCAATTCATACAAGCATATGTTCCTCCCTCATAATAATTTTCAGTAGCATCATGAAGGAATTTCACAATATAACCAGCACATAAAGCATTCTTTTCATGATCTACAAGCATAGAAATTTTGTCACTCTCCACATAAGCAATTTTCTTCTCATTCATAATAGTGGGAGCAAACTCAACAAAATAACTATCATGAGCCACTTGATTGACATAACCACTTTGAATATTAAAATCATGATGACAAGTTTCATGGTTACTATCACTCTTTATAGCATACATGTCATCATCCTAATCATCATAGTTAGGAGGCATGTCATCATCATAATAAATTTGCTCATCAAAACTTGGGGGACTAAAAATATCATCTTCATCAAACATAGCATCCCCAAGCTTGTAGCTTTGCATATCATTAGCATCATGAATAATCAAGGAATTCATACTAACAACATTGCAATCATGCTCATCACTCAAAGATTTAGTGCCAAACATTTTAATAACTTCTTCTTCTAACACTTGAGCACAATTTTCCTTTCCATCATTTTCACAAAAGACATTAAAAAGATGAAGCATATGAGGCAACCTCAATTCCATTTTTTGTAGTTTTCTTTTATAAAACCAAACTAGTGATAAAACAAGAAACTAAAAGATTCAATTGCAAGATCTAAAGATATACCTTCAAGCAGTCACCTCCCCCGCAACGGCGCCAGAAAAGAGCTTGATGTCTACTACGCAACCTTCTTCTTGTAGACTCGTGTTGGGCCTCCAAGCGCAGAGTTTTGTAGGACAGTAGCAAATTTCCCTCAAGTGGATGACCTAAGGTTTATCAATCCGTGGGAGGCGTAGGATGAAGATGGTCTCTCTCAAACAACCCTGCAACCAAATAACAAAGAGTCTCTTGTGTCCCCAACACACCCAATACAATGGTAAATTGTATAGGTGCACTAGTTCAGCGAAGAGATGGTGATACAAGTGTAATATGGATGGTAGATATAGGTTTTTGTAACCTGAAAATATAAAAACAGCAAGGTAACTAATGATAAAAGTGAGCACAAACGGTATTGCAATGCTTAGAAACAAGGCCTAGGGTTCATACTTTCACTAGTGCAAGTTCTCTCAACAATACTACCATAGTTGAATCATATGTAAATACCTCACGTGCGACAAAGAGTTCACTCCAAAATCACAAATAGTGGAGAACAAACGAAGAAATTATTGTAGGGTACGAAACCACCTCAAAGTTATCTTTTCCGATCAATCGTATGAGCTATCCCTATAAGTGTCACGAACAGCCCTAGAGTTCGTACTAAAATAACACCTTAAGATACACATCAACCAAAACCCTAATGTCACCTAGATACTCCAATGTCACCACAAGTACCCATGGGCTTGATTATACGATATGCATCACATAATTTCAGATTCATCATGTTCAATCCAACACAAAGAACTTCAAAGAGTGCCCCAAAGTTTCTACCGGAGAGTCAAGACAAAAACGTATGCCAACCCCTATGCATAGATTCCCAAGGTCACGGAACCCGCAAGTTGATCACCAAAACATACATCAAGTGGATCAATAGAACATCCCATTGTCACCACGGATATCCCATCGCAAGACATACGTCAAGTGTTCTCAAATCCTTAAAGACTCAATCCGATAAGTAAACTTCAAAGGGAAAACTCAATTCATCACAAGGAGATAGAGAGGGGAAAACTCCATATGATTCATCTATATCAATAAAGCTCGCGGTACATCAAGATCGTGCCATCTCAAGAACACGAGAGAGAGATCAAACACATAGCTACTGGTACATACCCTCAGCCCCGAGGGTGAACTACTCCCTCCTCGTCATGGAGACCGTCGGGATGATGAAGATGGCCTTCGGTGATGGTTTCCCCCTCCGGCAGGGTGCCGGAACGGGCTCCCGATTGGTTTTTCATGGCTCTGGAGGCTTGCGGTGGCGGAACTCCCGATCTAGGTTTCCTTCTGGAGGTTTCTCGATTTATAGGAGTACTTGGCGTTGGAATCACGTCACGGGAGTGCTCGAGGGGCCCACAAGCCAGGGGGCGTGCCCTAGGGGGGGCGCCCCCTAGGCTTGTGGCCTCCTCGGGACTCTTTTCCGGTATCTTTTTGCTCCGGTATTTTTATATTTTCCAAAAATATTCTCCGTAAATTTTCAGCCCATTCCGAGAACTTTTATTTCTGCACAAAAACAACACCACGGTAGCTCTGCTGAAAACAGCGTCAGTCCGGGTTAGTTCTAATCAAATCATACCAAAATCATATAAAATTATTGTAAACATGGCATGAATACTTCATAAATTATAGATACGTTGGAGACGTATCAGCGGGCGCGGTGATGGCTGATGGCGAGTGCGTCGGGGCAGCATCCGCTGCGGCATGCAGCTCTTCCGGAGCCATGTCCATGGCGTCGCATTCGTCTTTATGTTCAATGTCTTCCGGCTCGATGTCAACTTCACCAAACCGGAAGACTAGTGGCATATGATCCTTCTGCACCATGGCGTAGGTCGCCGTGGAGGTCTGAAGATGGAGGGGAATGTGAGGCAAAGATATATGGAGGATTGTGAGTGAGTGGGCAGTAAAGCCCCCTATTAAATAGCGTCTCAGGCGCCATTGATGGACAGGTTGGAAGCGAGGAGGGCGGATACGGAGGTCAAAGGTCTTGATTCCCGGTGAGTCTTCGGCGTACTGTCCGCACGCCTCCCGGTGAGCCTGCGCGGCGAATGCCAGCTCGCACGCCTCCTGTCAACTCAAGCAGCTGCTCGCACGGCACCTCCTAAGCCCTAGCCAATAAAAGAGTGCAACTCTTGGCAGCACGTAAAGGGCAGTAGAACGTCAACGGTTTGAAAATAATGCAACCGTTTGCATTGAAACGTGAGAGTTCTTTGTTCCAAAAAGCTTTTGTTTGCTATTAATGACACGAATAATACCACAGCATATTTGTGCTATATAATGACGCCATGCCAAATTTCTTGAATTTTGTGTGAGTTCTAGATTTACTATAATTTAACTAATATTCTCAATGTTGGCTCTAAAAGAAAATATATATTAAAAACGAGTATCAGATAGGAAAACAAAATGCTATGACGCCTTTATGTGCCATGTTCATGAAACAATGCCATGTTTCATGAATCTCCTGATGAGTTTTTGATTTACATGATTTAAAACCCTAGTTTCTCAATGTTTCTGTGGACGAGCGAAGACCCCGAGATGTTTGAAATTCATTCACATGTCTTGCATGGGACCTAAAGATGCATGCACACTATTATGGTTTTCAACCCATTTTGATGCACCGGACCTTCTGATTGTAGTTCGGATTTAAATTGTGTACGTTAAATAATGCATATAAAAGTCAATTAATGTATAAAAAGGCCAAACGAACCATGTATATTTTCATATTTTGGCACAACACTCTCATTTCGGTATATGTTGCCTATATAAATAGTTCAAGACGAGAAGAGGCGGCGGATGTCGATTCGCCCAGATAAGGTGACACATTCCATATCAAAACAACAAAGCTTCACGTGATAATTAATCTTTGGTTTGTGCGGGGCTTGTGCCAAAACTTGTCCCAAATTGGATATTATTTTACCAGGTCACATATGGGCCATGCATGTTATGACACCATGCCAAGTTTCATGAATTTTCTGACTAGTTTTTAATTTACACATGATTTAAAACCCGAGTTTCTCAATGTTTCTGTGGTCGAGCCAAGACCGCGAGATGTTTGAAATTCATTCCCATATATTGCATGGGATCCTAAAGATGCATGTACACTTATACGGTTTTCAACCCATTTAGATGCACTGGACCTTCTGATTGTAGTTCAAATTTGAATTATGCACGTTAAATAATGCATATAAAATTCGATTAATGTATAAAAAGGCCAAATGAACCATGTATAATTTCATATTTTGGCACGATACTCTCATTTTGGTATATGTTGCCTATAAAAATAGGTCAAGACGAGAAGAGGCAGCGGATGTCGATTCGCCCACATAAGGTGACACATTCCATATCGAAGCAACAAAGCTTTGCGTGATAATTAATCTTTGGTTTGTGCGCGGTTTGAGCCAAAACTTGTCCCAAATTGGACATTATTTTACCAGGGCGCATATGAGCCATGCATGTTATGACACCATGCCAAGTTTCATGAATTTTCTGACTAGTTTTTGATTTACACATGATTTAAAACCCGTGTTTCTTAGTGTTTGTATGGCCGAGCCAGGACCGGAAGATGTTTGAAATTCATTCCCATATATTGCATGGTATCCTAAAGATGCATGTCCACTTATACGGTTTTCCACCCATTTTGATGCACCGTACCTTGTGAATGTAGTTAAAATTTGAATTATGCACGTTAAATAATGCATATAAAAGTCAATTAATGTATAAAAAGCCCAAACGAACCATGTATAATTTCATATTTTGGAACGACGCTCATTTTGGTATATGTTGCCTCTAGAAATATATAGTTCAAGACGAGAAGGGGCGGCGGATGTCGATTCGCCCACATAAGGTGACGCGTTCCTTATCGAAACCACAAAAGCTAGCTTCTCATGAGTAGCTGAGGTTTGTAAGGGCTTGTGCCAAACCTTGTCCCAAATCGGACAATTTATCATCAGGACACATATGAGCCATGCCATGACACCATGCCAAGTTTCCTGATTTTCTGACGAGTTTTTGATTTATACATGAATGTAAAACCAAGTTTCTCAATGTATGTGGCCGAGTCAAGACCCCAAGATGTTTGAAATCCATTCCCATATCTTGCATGGGGCCCAAAGTAGCCATGGACACTTATATGATTTTCAACCCATTGTGATGCACCGGACCTTGTGATTTTAGTTCAAATTTTAATTATCCACATTGTATGCCTAGAGAACTCAATTAACGTATGAAAATGAGAAAAGAACCCTGAATAATTCCATATTTTAGCAAGACACTCTTACTGGTGTGAGTTGCCTCTAACAAAAGTTCATGGCGAGAAGATGAGCGGATGTCATTTTGCCTACGTAAGGTGACGCTTTCCTTATCGGGACCTCAAAGATTGAAGTGAGAAGCTCTGCTTTGTAAGGGACTTGTGGCTAAAATTGTCCCATGTTGGACAATTTTTTTACCATGGCACATATGTGCCATGTCATGACAACATTCCAAGTTTTTTGAATTTCTGACGCGTTTCGGATTTACAGTAATTTAAAAACCAAGTTTCACAACGTTTGTGCCCGAGCCAAGATGCCGAGATGTTTGAAGTTCATTCCCATTTATTGCCCGTGACCTAAAGTTGAATTATACACAATTAAATGTCTAGAAAACTCAATTAATTTATAAAAATGCCAAACAGACCCTGAATAATTCCATATTTTAGCACGACACAGCTATTGGTCAGTGTTCACTGCACATAAATCTTATTGCAATCCGAACACCGTCCTTTGTCGAATTAACCTCATTTTTTGTTTTAAAAACATTTTGAAAATTAAGTCTTTCACAAACAGTTGACGTTCATGAATCGTTTGTGATGCAGTACAAAATATCTTGGGCCAATCCTCGTAATGAATGGCTTAGGCTTGAAGTTTCGTCGTCTGTAGTACACTGCCGTGCAGTTTACCGCACTGACTCCTCGGACCATTTTACTTTTCAATCGTCGCCGGTGAAAGATGGGGACGTGGATCCCTGTCGTGAGGGCAACTTCGGCAACCGACTCCGGCCCGAGCGCGGCCGCATCAGCCATGAGCGTGCTCTCAACATGCTTGAACGCGCCCGCTACCTCCGACAGAGCAGCTGCAGCAACCGAAAGGACAGCTGCTGCAGCTGAGAGGGCGGCAGCAACAACCGCGACGGGGATAGCAAATGGGGAGAACGACACATCAACTGTCAGTTCCTCGGCGGTCGCCGTAGCCCTGATGGCAGATGCCCAGTCCCATCTCGAGGCCGCCCATGCCCATCTCGTGACGGTCGCTACACAAATCACATCTGCCTTCTCCGACACCGGTCGACAACCCACCTCTGTTGAGTTGGTAATCGTTGAGTGTGCTCTAGCAGGCGTCCGTTCGTCGATGGCCTCCCTAGCCAAGATTGTGGCCGTCCATGCCCGGAGCAAGGCCGCCCACGCCCGGCTCATGGCGGCCTTATCCAAAGAGATGGTGCACGAAGACTGCGAGATGCTGGAGTATGTGGCGATGGATCCCATGGATCTCCATTCCCCGGAGTTCGTCGGGCAGGAGCTGGTCATCGAGGAGGCGGCGGAGATCGACGAATGCCAGGTGAAATATTAGTCTCTGTCTAGAGCGATGGTGTTTTGTTAGAGTAATGTTTAAGTCAATTAACTAATGTTTATTAGTTGCTCGATTAAGTAAGTGCGGGCAGTGTTGTAGGCTCTTTTGTGTAGTACTCAAATTTGCAAGTGTTGTTAAACTAAGCAATGACCAATGTAACGAGGGAAATTGGGACCAAAATTTGCCGCCGTATCCCCATTTTCTCTTCCAAATGAACATGAAATGCAAGTACCATGTGCAATGTAGTATCCGATATCTTACGCCGGAAGCTTGGAGACCAAAATTTCCACGTTCAGTCTCATCACACACGGGATAAACTATTGGATACGTTTGTGTTGTTGAATATCACACACAGTTATGGTAATGGTACTGTGTCCGATGTGACTGTGCGCGCTACTTTTTCGCCGCACCGAACAAAATTTTGGGCTGCCACGCAAATATCTACCTCCCCCGCCCCTCGTACCAACCAAAAGCCACATTTCCCATTCCCCCTGCTCCCCCTTCATTTCCTAAGTTCAAACCTTCACTGCTTTCTTGCAGCGCCGCCTCCTCGCCGGCGACGCTCCTTCCTGCTGCTCGGCCTCATCGTGCTAGTCATAGTCAGGTAATCCAAACCTTCCCCATACCCCCTCCCCCTCCACCCCCTCCTCCTCCATTCCACATGGCCCGACCGCCGGCATGACACATTCCACCAAAATCACCGGCCCACCCCCCACATAATCGCCGCCGAAAGACATGGTGCACGCAGTATAGCCAGGATCTCAGGGAGCACCTGGCAGCGGAGAAGCAAATCGCGACCGCATGCGCGGATGAGGCCGCGATGGCTGCCATGCATGCTGACACCCAGATCTTGGAGCAACATCTAGACGTCGAGGCCACCGTTGACGCCTCGCGCGCGGACGCCGCCGCATGGTTGGCTGCTTTGAACAACATCTCGTTGTGTTTTCTCCAGGGCTCCGTTGTTGCCTTCGACGACGACTCCGAGTTGTTTTCTCAGCGTGCCCGTGCTTTCCTCAACTCCATAGCAGGCAGGTTGGTGCCCGGACAGGCTGAGGCAACTCACCACTACGAGGAGGGCACCCACGATGTGGAGGCCTCGCCCTCGTCCAAGCCTAGCGTTATCGATATCTCCAACGACGAGGAATATCTTGTTTTTTAAGCTTAATTACTAATGACCTGTGTTCAGCTAGCTACGCTTGTTACGCATGTTTATTTTACATGCTACATGTGCTGCTCATGCGTTCCCTTAAGAAACTCTAGTGAAATATGCAATGTAATGCTAGTATGCAATCTGACCTTCTACTACTATGTTGTATTGTGCAATGTGATGCTCAGTTAACTATTTGGTTCAGTTGTTTTGGTGATCATCTGCAATGTGATGTTCAATTATTGTTGGTACAATTTTGTTTTGTTATGCACATGAAACCTACAATTGCTATATTTCATAGTTCTTAGCACGCTTGGCTTTTCCATGTGGCTTGAATTCATATGTTGGATATGCAATGCGTTTATCTTTCATTCATAGATTTTACCGATCAATATCTATTCTTAAACACGTTACAGGGGGGACAATGGGAGACACAGAGGTTTACCATCTAGGTTTGCACTTTCATGATCCTTTGGCTAATAGCACATTATTGTGCAATTGCATAACCATTCTAATATTTAGGTTTCTAACAATAATTTGGTCTTGCACATGTAGGTCCTGCCTTAAGAGGTTTAGACCCACTGTTCAACCCATTTTGCATGTGGGGAATGATGTGTTCATGAATATCAGTCAAATCAAGAAACTCAGAAAGATTGTTAAGATAAAGAAACTTGCGACAAAAAACAACAACCTGTTTGTCTGCACAATGAAGAAGACATCAGTGAACTATAGGATGGTACTATCTCTTCTACCTTGTCTTTTTTCCCTTTGTGACATTTCAATTTTTAGAAACGCAATTTACGCATATCTTTGTTTCCAGTCCTTTCCAAAGCAGTTCATCGATGAGTACGTCTCAAACCACCTGTATGGTCAAGAGGCGAGGAAGGTATTCATACAGCACCCACGGTATAATCTTGAAGTCTTCCTCAAGAGGATGAAGGAGGGGCGGGCAACCATCCACAGGCACTGGCATAAAGTTGCAAGAACCTTCGACATCAGTGAAGGCTCAATATTTGCCTTCCGCTTCAATAGTTTTCTAGACGAGATTCATCTGTCTATTTACCACATATGATGATATTTTCCAAAGGTTTTAGATGTTGCATGTGAAACTCGGTCCTGTCGTGTAATTGGGTAGCTAGGTAGTATATGCCTATATGATGTTGTACTCTGATGTATTTCAATTATGAAATCCTGGTTGCCGTAATACGAAATGAAATATATTGTGTGCTTGATATGAAGTATCAATTTGTTTACTAGCTGGATTATAAATAATAGAGCAATTAGCCTGATTATTGGGGTTTCATATTGCAGACGGTTTGTCATAGAACACCGTCAGCGATGACGTCAACAAACCCACACGCTTGCTGGAAAATTGGCGTGTTGGATCAGTGAACAATCACACACAATTTCCGGGCGCAAACTGTGTGCGTTAGAACACTCATTCGCAAATGTTTTCACATAAAACGTGTGTGTGATGGACAGCCCTATGCCAAACTGTTTCTTCTAGGCACCGTGCGTGATGGCCACCCCTAACACAAACGATGTTAAGCAGAAAATTGTGTGTGATGTACAATACGAACGGAAACGTATGTTTGGGATTCACTGTGTGGGATGGTATGCACATCTCACACGATTTCTCCTAAATACCTGTTTGGGATAGTCTTTCCAATCGCACACGACATAATTTTGCCTATCGTGTGTGACTGGGAGCAGGCATCGCCAATGGGTTTTTTCGGATCGTGTGCGATAGCCCACCCCCCCCCCCCCCCTATCGCCCACACATGCAAGGCGACGGTTTGAGACTACGTCACGGAAAGGGTTAAAAACCGTTTGTATAGCAGGCGCCTACACTAGTGCTTGCTTACCTTTGAGGGAATGTGTGACTCCTTGAACTATTGCATAATGTTGATGTTGATTGCAACTAGTTCTTGCCAACAATGAATATGAGTGAATTTCATTGGCGGAATCACCCCTCAAGAACTACTCTAGTTCTTCTTCCTGGGGACCCACATCAAGTTGATGGGAATCCTTGGTGTTGAAGTGGCACTTGTAGAAGTTGAACTTGTAGAAGCCTTGGGAACCCACTTGACCAAAGCTTGGGATTCATCTTCATATGAGTCAATCTCCTCTTGAAGCTTGTCCTTGCCCTTGAGCTTGTGATCTTGTTGTAACAGCCCGGGACCGACGCTCCAGAAGATTCCCCTTTTTTTCCATTGTTGTCATGTGATTCGTCTGGTTGTCGCATTCATCATTGCATCATTCGCATCATCTACATAGCATCATCACTCGTTTTTGAAAACTTGCATCCGTTCGTAGCTGCCGGTTCTCTCCGTTCGTGTCATCGACCGTTTCGAGACCAGCCACACACGCACGCGCCCGCGACATCGATAAAATATTGTTTTTAAAAGTGCGTGAAAAATATTCTTGGATTGGGTCGAAAGTTGGCATGCGGTCTTGTTATATTGTAGGTAGACCGCCTGCCAAGTTTCGTCGCAATCAGAGTCCGTTTGACCCCCCAACGTTCAACTGTAGCGTCGTCGTCATCAGTTTATGATCGGACGTTTTCGGTGTTTTAAAAATCTGCCACGGGCATCAATCTCCCTCTCTCTTCATCCCACAACCCCTCTCCACAGCCCACTAGCCCACCTAACACCTACCCCTCCGACCGGACCATCCGATCACGATCGGAGGGTCGAGAAACCATCCCTGGACCCAAACCCTAGGCAAAACTGCTATATATGGACACCCCCATGTCCAGAATTGGCCTTCTCCCCCTCCTTCATCGAAATCCGCGCCCCACCACCCTGCCGCCGCCACTTGTCACCGCCAGCTCCACCCCAGCGTCGCCGCAGCCGCCCTCGTAGCCAACGGGAGGGCGCCACGTCGCCTCCCCGCATCGCCCCTGTCTCCCTCCCTCCGGCCGAGGCCCGCCGAGGCCCAGGCGTGGCCCGCTCCGGGCCTCCCCGGGCCCGAATCGGCCGCGCGCACCGCCGCCCGTGCGCCCAGCCCCGCTCTCCTCCCGAGTTGCGACACCGAGAAGGTTCGCCGCCGGCGCGCTTCACCGCCACCGCGCAGGGGCCTCGTGACCCTGCCTCCCGCCGCCAGAAGCTCCGCCACCGCCGCCGAGCAGCTCCGCCAGAGCCCCGCGGCTCCCCCGCGCGCGCCTGCGCATCGCCGGAGCGCCGCCATCCATGCCCGTCGCCGCCCCGAGCTCTCGGAGTCCATCTATCGCCGCCGTTGCCTGGATCCGGCCACACGGGGCTAGATCCGGCCATCCCCGTCGACCTCCGCCCTAGCCCAGCCGTCGGAGTGTGGCGGCGCCGCCGAAGTTCGTCTCGCCGTCGTTGCGTTGACCTTCGCTGCCCCTGCGTCGCAGGAGGACGAGCGGTCGAGCGCGTGCCCGCTCGCGCCCTGTTGGGCCGCCTCCCATGGCCGCGTGGCCCAACCGCTGGCCTCCCAAGGCCCAGTCGTCGCCCCTCCACCGACCGGCCCACGGGCCCAATGTGAGCGACCGCCTGCCTATCTGTCGCCCTTGAGCACCTTATAATATGTTGCGCTCGATCTGTTGCTTAGCCCGTTAGACAGATTTGGCCCAATTCGTTTTTTTCCTGTATGGTTTTCTATTTAACCAGTGCATTTAGGAATTTCAGAAGAAAAAACCTATTTTAAAATGTCAATAAGTAATCAACCGTGCACCGGATCCAAATATTTTGTATATGAAAAATGACTAGAATTTTGTGTAGAGTAACAATATCCCACTTTCATAAATGTTTAAAACATTTAAATGCCATTTTTCTGATAATTTGCTTGTATGTCATGTTTGTTGCATTGTGCATAATTATTGAATCGTGCATCCGATTTAATCAAACCTTGCATGTAAAATGTGTAGATTATGTATATCACATTTTCATGCATGCTAAAAATGTTTGATATGATGTTTGCATTTTATTTGCATAAATTACTTGCTAAATCGGTTTATGTCCTATTCTCGCATATATGTTGTGTCATTTGTTTTATAGTGAAAACCCACATATTATATATGTTTTTGGAGTAGAAAAATCCATAGAATTTATTTGTGCAATTAGTTTTGTCATGTGAGCATTTTTTGTGTGCATGTTATTTTGCTAGGATGCCCTTTTATTTATTTTGTGTGATTTAATCCATGCATGATATGAAATAATTTTGAACATGAGATATGCCCTTTGACATGTGCACTAGCCCCTGGTCTTTTTGTTTGCCATGATAATCCATGTTTAGATGTTGTTTTCTTGCTGCCATCATGTCTTGAAAATATTGCTGTTTTGAGATGCTAAAATACTTCTAAGTCTGAAATCTGTTATTTTGTTGTCATGTTGCCATGTGATTTGCTATTGATCTAGGAGTCTTTTGTGATTGCCACCAAAGAGTCTTTTGTTAAGCATGTTGTTGCCTATCATGTTGTGCCAATAGTTTGCATGAATAGGTTTAGCATCATAATTAATTCTGTTGTTCAATATATCAATCTGTTAAAAACTGCTGCACATGTCTACTCTAATTTTCACCAAGTCTGGGAATCTGTTTTCTTCATAATGCCATGTTGTGATGATGCTAGCCACGTTTCTATGCATAATTAGACCTTGCCGCCATGGAATGATTTGTAGTGCATCATGTCTACTACCATGCTGTTAATTTTAATGCCATAATATGCATTGTAGCATATAGTTTTGCTGCTGCCAATATGCCTTCGTGAAAAACTGCTATGCTGAAAACTGTGATTTTTACTAAGTCCTAATCTGCTATATTTTGTTGCCATGTTGTGAGCTTCCTACCATGTGCTCCATGACTCTTTTGAGTATGTTATGTGAAGATGAAATGAAGTGTGTGTTATATGCTACTGCCCCATGCTTAGTTTGTGCATTTTTTAATCTTGTAGCTTATTGTTTTCATGCGTGCAATATGCTATCTTGCTGTTTTGGGCAGATTTCAACTAAAACTTGTATTGGTGATTGTGGTTGAACCGTAGCTCCGTTTTGGGCATGCCATATGTCGTCGTTTTCTCACCGGGGGTACCCCGAGACGGCAGATGCCATGGGATGGCTTGAGAGGTGAGAGCAAGGCTGCCGTGGAAGATCCGGGACGGGTATGCGGATAGCACGCGGTGGTTTACCCAGGTTCGGGGCTCTCCGGAGAGATAATACCCCTACTCCTGCATGTCTGTATATATATGGTGTATATGTAGTACAGGGTTGCTCCTGGAGCTGTATCTGAGGAGGAAGAGGGAGCTGTGAGCTCCTTTCCATGGCCTCCCGTGTGAGAGAGGAATGGGGGAGAGCTTGGGCAGCTTGCCTCCCGTGGGTGCGTGTGTGGCTGCCTCTTGGAGGCTCCCCTGGTGCCTCTTATATAGGGAGGCCCAGGGGACAAGGGGTCGCCCACCTGGCCTAACTACACTGTTGGAGGTGACAAGTGATGCAGGCTACAGTGCGCCACTATTGGAGATGACAAGTGATGCAGGCTACAGTGCGCCATTGTTGGAGCACAGTGAAGTGACGGGTGCACAGCGGGGCACTATTCGCCAATAGTGCCCGTCTGTAGCGGGGTGGCAGGCTCTGCAGTCCGTCAGCCATAGTGTCGTTAGCTCGTGTCCGACGGGACGCCTGGAGCTGACTTCGTCGGGCCGCAGCCGGCAGTCGGCCAGGAGGAGCCAGACAGGAGGAGCCAGACAGGAGCAACCGGACTGGAGGAGCCGGACAGGAGCAGCCGGACAGGAGCAGCCGGACTGGAGGAGCCGGACAGGAGCAGCCGGACAGGAGGAGCCGGACTGGAGGAGCCGGACAGGAGCAGCCGGACTGGAGGAGCCGGACAGGAGCAGCCGGACTGGAGGAGCCGGACAGCTACAGTGTCGTCAGCTACCTTCTTCGTTTGTCTTGTCGATTCGTCAGGCCTGGCTTACCGGGGGTGGCCCCCCTGGTGCTTTAAAATGTTGAGTCGTCTCCTTGAGCCTACCCGGGGGTAATCCCCCCGACAGTAGCCTTCGAGCCTCCGGGTGACTTGGAGAGTCGGGCGGAGGGTTTTTGCCGTTGTTGTTGTTGCAGAAGTTGTCGATGACGGTTGATCGCGGGCCGGGGACGGCGCAGCTTGCTTCCAGCGGGGGCGCGCCAGCGCACCCGCTGGGTGTAGCCTCCGAGCCTCCGGGCGACTCGAAGAGTCGGACGGAGGGTCTTTGCTGTTTGCCGAAGTAGACGGTGGCGTCGAGGACGCCGGGCGCGGCCGGGGGCGAATGCGGAGTCCACCGGCTAGCGGTTTCCAGCGGGGGCGCGCCAGCGCACCCGCTGGGTGTAGCCTCCGAGCCTCCGGGCGACTCGAAGAGTCGGGCGGAGGGTCTCTGCTGCTGCGGAGGCAGATAGTGGCATCGAGGACGCCGGGCGAGGATGCGGGGTCCGCCAGCTGATGGGCGCGGAGCCCTGCCGAAGGCGGACGCGGGGTCCACCGGCTGTCGAGCGCGGGGGCCTTGCCGGGCGTGGACGTGGAGTCCGCCGGCTGGCTGCTTCCAGTGGGGGCGCGCCAGCGCACCCGCTGGGTGTAGCCTCCGAGCCTCCGGGCGACTCGAAGAGTCGGGCAGAGGGTCCTTGCTGTTGCTGAAGCAGATAGTGGCATCGAGGACGCCGGGCGAGGACGCGGGGTCCGCCAGCTGATGGGCGTGGAGCCCTGCCGAAGACGGACGCGGGGTCCGCCGGCTGTCGAGCGCGAGGCGCTGCCGAGGGTGGACGCGGGGTCTGCCGGCTGATAAGCGCGAGGCGATGCCGAGGGCGAACGCGGGGTTCGCCGGCTGATGAGCGCGAGGCGATGCCGAGGGCGAACGCGGGGTCCGCCGGCTGATAAGCGCGAGGCGACGCCGAGAGCGAACGCGGGGTTCGCCGGCTGATGAGCGCTGGGCGATGCCGAGGGCGAATGCGGGGTCCGCCGGCTGATAAGCGTGAGGCGATGCCGAGGCCAAACGCGGGGTTCGCCGGCTAATGAGCGCGGGGCGATGCCGAGGGCGGACGCGGGGTCCGCCGGCTGATGAGCGCGGGGCGATGCCGAGGGCGGACGCGGGGTCCGCCGGCTGATGAGCGCGAGGCGCTGCCGAAGGCGGACGCGGGGTCCACCGGCTGATGAGCACGAGGCGATGCCGAGGGCGGACGCAGGGTCCGCCGGCTGATGAGCACGAGGCGATGCCGAGGGCGAACGCGGGGTTCACCGGCTGATGAGCGCGGGGCGATGCCGAGGGCGGACGCGGGGTCCGCCGGCTGATGAGCGCGGGGCGATGCCGAGGGCGGACGCGGGGTCCGCCGGCTGATGAGCGCGAGGCGATGCCGAGGGCGGACGCAGGGTCCGCCGGCTGATGAGCACGAGGCGATGCCGAGGGCGAACGCGGGGTTCGCCGGCTGATGAGCGCGGGGCGATGCCGAGGGCGGACGCGGGGTCCGCCGGCTGATGAGCGCGAGGCACTGCCGTAGGCGGACGCGGGGTCCGCCGGCTGATGAGCGCGAGGCGATGCCGAGGGCGGACGCGGGGTCCGCCGGCTGATGAGCGGGAGGCGCTGCCGAGGGCGGACGCCGTGTCCGCCGGCTGATGAGCGCGAGGCGCTGCCGAAGGCGGACGCGGGGTCCGCCGGCTGATGAGCGTGAGGCGCTGCCGAGGGCGGACGGGGGGTCCGCCGGCTGTTGGGCGCGAGGCGCTGCTGAGGGCGGACGCGGGGTCCGCCGGCTGATGAGCGCGAGGTGCTACCGTGGGCGGACGCGGGGTCCGCCGGCTGAATAGCGCGAGGCGCTGCCGAGGGCGGACGCGGGGTCCGCCGGCTGATGGGTGCGGGGCCCTGCCGGGAGTAGCCTCCGAGCGAGGAGGTTTCTCATGGAAATGATCGTGCAAAAAGACAAGTTTAGTCAATGCAGATATATCAAATATTTGATTTTGGTAGCGCAAGTTTATGCAGAGGGTGCCGACTCGGTTTTGTCCGAGCCCTCTTTAGTCTTTTTCATGTGCTCTCCGCTCTTTGGCTTTTGCTCTTGCCAGCCGGACAGCCGGGAGCCGGTCTGTGGCTGAGGCGAAGAGTGGGCCGCGGAGTGGAGCGTACAGTACTCGGACTCTGGGAGCAGACTCGACCGAGCAGATACGCACAAATGAATGACCAGAACGCCCAAGCCGTTTTCTCCTCAGACGCTTTTCGCGTGTGATGACCGCCAGCTTGTGCTCTCGCTAGCCGGACAGTCGCGGTGCGATCTATAGCTGAGACAAAGAGTGGGCCTTCGGTACCGTGCACGCTACTAAACCGTCTCGTGGAACGCACGAATGGGGCCGAGCGGCCAGCCCCGGGCCGAGACTAGCTGGTGTCGGGGTAAACAGTAAAGTTGCTGAAGTAAATGCGGGGTTTGCCCCCGAGGGACGCTCGGGGTATCCGTTGTTTGTGTGTGGCACGAGGGTATGTGGGTGGAGATCTCACATTACTTTTTGGTGCCGGCGAGGCGGTTTTTGTCGATGTCGGCCAGCGTGGCTTGCAGCCGACGTGGTCCGACTGATGCGCGCGAGGCGCCGTCGGGCGCGGAGTTGGAGTCCGCCGGCTGATGGGCGCGAAGCCCTGCCGGGCGTGGACGCGGGGTCCACCGACGGGTGGTTTCCAGCGGAGGCGCGCCGGCGCACCCGCTGGGTGTAGCCTTCGAGCCTCCGGGCGACCCGAAGAGTCGGGCGGAGGGTCTTTGCTGTTGCTGAAGCAGGCAATGGCGTTGGGGACGCCGGGTGCGGACGCGGGGTCCGACGACCGATGGGCGCGGGGCCCTGCCGGGTGCAGATGCGTGGTCCACCGGCTGGTGTGCGCGGGGCGCTGCCGAGGGCGGACGCGGGGTCCTCCGACTGATGTGCGCGCGGCGCTGCCGAGGGCGGACGCGGGGTCCGCCGGCTGTTGAGCGCGAGGCGCTGCCGAGGGCGAACGCGGGGTCCTCCGGCTGATGCGTGCGAGGCGCTGCCGAGGGCGGACGAGGGGTCCGCCGGCTGTTGAGCGCGAGGCGCTGCCGAGGGCGAACGCGGGGTCCGTCGGCTGTTGAGTGCGGGGCGCCGTCGGGAGTGGCTTTCAAGCCTCCGGGCGAGGGGGTTCATTAGTTTTTTGACGCCGACGAGGTGGTTGTTGTTGTAGACAGGCGGCGCGGCTTGGCGCTTGCGGAGCGCGCCGACGCACCCGCCGGGGCGCCGGGGCGAACAGTGATGCAAATTGCTTTGACGCAGACGAGGCGGAGGGCGCCGAAGACAGCCGACACGGCTCGGCGCTTGCGGAGCGCGCCGGCACACCCGCTGGGTGTATCCTTCGAGCCTCCGGGTGCTCGAAGGGGGGTCCAACCGGTCGGGCCCGACCGGCCGAGCGGCGAGACGGTACGCGGCCGAGCCGGCCCGGCACAGCCGGCCAGGCGTCGAGGCGGGCTTGACCGTCGGCGGAGCAGCGTCGCGGGCGGATGGAGGCGTCGGGCAGCCTTTTTCTTTCTTTCTTTTTTTTCTTTTTTTTTTACAGCAGCAGGGTAGTCGGACCTTTTTTACTAACTCTTTTTCTGCCCTCAAGCAGGCACGGGAGGACGGGCGAGCCGCCAGCCGGCTGCCCAGCCGGCGGGCAGGACGTGGGAGCAGCCGGCGCGGGCGCGTGGAGCGAGCCGGCGGCCGGGACGCGAGAGGGGGCGGCAGGCGGAGCCGGTGTGTGCGGCGGCGGCGAGCCGGCGCGGACAGAGGCGCGCGCGCAGGCAGCCGGGGCGCGGAGGCCGGCCGGGAGGCGGAGCGCAGGGGCCAGAGGCCAGAGGAGGCCTAAGCGGCGCAACGGAGGAGCCGGGCGCCACCGGGCCCTGTGGGGCGTCACGGGCGGAGCCGGCGGCAGCGCACGGCGACGGGCGGAGCCGAGGCGAGGCGTGCGGCGGTGGGCGGAGCGGCGTGGGGCCGAGGAGTGGCGCAGCGCGGCCGAGGAGCGCGCGGCCGGGCGTGGGGGAGGCCGGATGCGCGCGGCGCGAGGGCCGTCGTGGGCGCCCGCTGGAGGCGCGGACGAGGCGGAGGAGCCGGCGCAGGGCGGCGGGCGGCGCACGCGGGAGGAGCCGGCGCGGAGTGGAGCCGGACACGCGTCCAGGCACGCGAGCGCTCGTGCGAGGCGGAGTAGCGGAGCGGGGAGCGCGACGCGGCTGGCTGGACGGGGCCGGACGCGGGCGACCGGCTGGACAGTGGGTCAGGCAGCAGCCGGCCATGCACGCTGCAGCCGGCGACGGACGTTGTGGGGCAACCGGCCATGCATGCCGCCGTGCATGCGGCCCGGGCATGCATTCACGTACGTACGAAGCATGTACGTATACGTTTCTCCTTCTTTTTTTTCAGCCGGCCCGTCTTTTCTCTTGTGGCTGCCGGCACACGGGGGCGAAGCCGGAGGCGGGGCAGCGAGGGAGCAGCCGGCCGGGGCGGGGCGCAGCCGGCCGCCGGCGCGCGCGGCCCAGCCGGTAGGGGCGCAGCCCTGGCGGGGCAGAGCCGGCGAGCGGGCGGAGCACCCGGCCGCGGTCGGAGGCGTAGCAGGTCGGCGCAGTTGGCAGCGGAGTAGGCGACGAGGGCCGAGCGGCGGTCGGCCGCGGGGTGCGGTGACGGCCATGAGCACGCGGGATGGCGCGGGCTCGCACTCGGCGAGCGGCGCGAACGCGCGGCGACAGAGCCGGTGGGCACGGGCGCGCGGGACCCAGAGCTGAGAACCAGGCGCGGCCGGCGCGCGAGACGGCGCGAGGCGGACGCGACCGTAGCGCCCCCACGATTCCAGCCGGCGCGGGCGCGCGGAGGAGCCGGCGCGGGAGGCGCCGCGGCCAGAGCGGCCGGATGTGAGACGGCGCGAGGCAGACGAGCGCGGGAGGCGGCCGGCGCGCCGAGCCGGAGCAGTGAGGAGGTGGAGCTAGCAGGCGGCCGGCTCGGCCGTGGTGGTGCGGGCGGCGAGCCGGCGAACTCGCGGGGAAGATGCGCGCGGAGGCAGGGCACGCTTCTTGCCCGCGTCGTGCCGCACGCACGGGACGGACGTGGGAGCGGAGGCGCCGCTAGGACGAGGAGGAGGCGCACGGCGGGAGCTCCAGTGGCGCAGGTGGCTCACCGTCGTGTAGAGGTTCCCGGGAAGGAGCTCGGGCACGAGCTTCTCGCGGCTGCGGTGGGGACCGCAAGTGCACGCGCGACGGGCGGAGATCTGACCGCGGGACATCGGGCGCCTGCGTCCTGGACGAAGCAGAGGAGGCGGCGGCGGGGAAATTTTGGCAGCTTGAGATGTGGATCGAGCGGAGCTCTCTCCTGGCGATGCGAGGTGGAGGAGCAGACCGACTGCGAGTCGCAGCGGCGTGAGGGCCGCGGGCCAGCGGCCGGAGCAACGACGAGGCGGACGGCAGCGGCTGTGGGCGTGGACGAGCGGCAGGGAGCCGCGGGCGCATGGCCGGGGCGGCCGTGGGACGCGCGGACGACCGCACCGGAACGAGACGCGGCGCAGGGCACGCGGCCCCGGGGCCGAACGCCGGCGGAGGGACGGCGGAGACGCCGCGGTGGTGGAGACGAAAAGAGTCCCGCCCGGACCACGATTCCAGCAGCAACAGGCCCCACGGTGGGCGCCAACTGTCGTCGTTTTCTCACCGGGGGTACCCCGAGACGGCAGATGCCATGGGATGGCTTGAGAGGTGAGAGCAAGGCTGCGGTGGAAGATCCGGGACGGGTATGCGGATAGCACGTGGTGGTTTACCCAGGTTCGGGGCTCTCCGGAGAGATAATACCCCTACTCCTGCATGTCTGTATATATGTGGTGTATATGTAGTACAGGGTTGCTCCTGGAGCTGTATCTGAGGAGGAAGAGGGAGCTGTGAGCTCCTTTCCATGGCCTCCCGTGTGAGAGAGGAATGGGGGAGAGCTTGGGCAGCTTGCCTCCCGTGGGTGCGTGTGTGGTTGCCTCTTGGAGGCTCCCCTGGTGCCTCTTATATAGGGAGGCCCAGGGGACAAAGGGTGGCCCACCTGGCCTAACTACACTGTTGGAGGTGACAAGTGATGCAGGCTACAGTGCGCCACTGTTGGAGATGACAAGTGATGCAGGCTACAGTGCGCCATTGTTGGAGCGCAGTGAAGTGACGGGTGCACAGCGGGGCACTATTCGCCAATAGTGCCCGTCTGTAGCGGGGTGGCAGGCTCTGCAGTCCGTCAGCCACAGTGTCGTCAGCTCGTGTCCGACGGGACGCCTGGAGCTGACTTCGTCGGGCCGCAGCCGGCAGCCGACCAGGAGGAGCCGGACAGGAGGAGCCAGACAGGAGGAGCCGGACAGGAGCAGCCGGACTGGAGGAGCCGGACAGGAGCAGCCGAACAGGAGCAGCCGGACTGGAGGAGCCGGACAGGAGCAGCCGGACTGGAGGAGCCGGACAGGAGGAGCCGGACTGAAGGAGCCGGACAGGATCAGCCGGACTGGAGGAGCCGGACAGGAGCAGCCGGACTGGAGGAGCCGGACAGGAGGAGCCGGACAGGAGCAGCCGGACTGGAGGAGCCGGACAGGAGCAGCCGAACAGGAGCAGCTGGACTGGAGGAGCCGGACAGCTACAGTGTCGTCAGCTACCTTCTTCGTTTGTCTTGTCGATTCGTCATGCCTGGCTTACCGGGGGTGGACCCCCCTGTTGCTTTAAAATGTTGAGTCGTCTCCTTGAGCCTACCCTGGGGTAATCCCCCCGACACCATATATGAAACTTGCTTAGAATCCCATGTAGTTTCATAATATCTTGTTGCATTCATGATTTGAAATGTTTTGGTTGTCATTTTCATGCATTTTGCATTCATGTCATGTTCATCTTGTGTAGGTCATATCTTTTAGACCGTAGCTCCGTTTGAGATGTTCCATATATGTAAATCGACTAGAATGATGCGTAGAATCACATGGTCCTCTTTATTTCCTTGTTTAATAAATATAAAACCTGTTCAGTTCAGATCTGGACCAATTTCGAAATTAACATATGGGGTCATTTCGAAAATGCTATATGTTGTTTTCGGCCTCATTTAAACTTGCCTAAATGTGTAGTTTACTTATGTTTCACCTCTTGCCATGTTTAACAACATTTAATATTGTCGTGTACCTAAACGAGAGCGAACTAAGTAATTCAAATATGGAGTTTCGTCAATATGCAACTCGTTGCATATTGAGCTTCACTTAATGTGTAGTATTTGTTGTGTGCTTCGTAATGCCTAGCATAATCGTATGGACATGCATCATAGTTCCATAATTGAGCGCTCCTAACATGCTCGGGGTTGTTATGAGGACCCCCTTGATTTTCGTTTTAGGATAAAACTTGTCTGGCAAGGCCCAACATTGGTACTACATTTGTCTAATAACTAATTAACCTGCATAGGGAGTAATTAACCCGAGGATCTTTAATCAACAACCCGGGCCAGTGCTCCTCATGAGTGTTGGTCCAAACTAAAGCCGTGTGCGGGGCCAACCCGGGGCAACTCGGGAGATGTCTATCAGGCCATTGTATGCCGTGCTTATCCGTCGTGTCCTGAGAACGAGATACGCGGCTCCTATCGGGTTCGTCGACACGTTGGGCGGTCTTGCTGGACTTGTTTTACCTTTCTCGAACGTCTTGTGCGAGGAATTCCGAGAATACTTCAGGCTATCTCGAGGTTGCGGTTTTCCAGTGGAATTGCCTAGGAAGATCACGAGATTCATGGTCGAGGTTATTCCCGCGGCGTGTGGTTAGTTTGTGATGGATGAGTTGGAGCACCCCTGCAGGGTTAAATCTTTCGGAAAGCCGTGCCCGTGGTTACGTGGCAACCTGGAAACTTTGTTTAACACCCGGTCATAGCAAACTTGAAGTAAACTCAAATAAAATACACCAATTGTGTGCGTAATCGTGACTGTCTCTTCTCGTGAATTTCTGATCCGAGAGAGAACACGGTGGGGTTATGCTTGTTTGTAAGTAGGTGTTCAGGATCTCTTAGAGATCATTACTAGTTCACGTCTGTTTATGCGACAATCATCCCCCCTTATTCTTGTACTCGTAAGTTAGCCACTCAAATAAATGCTTAGTGCCTGCTGCAGCCTCACCACTTAACCATACCTCACCCATTAAGCTTTAATAGTCTTGATACCCATGGAAATGAGATTGCTGAGTCCCCGTGGCTCACAGATTACTACAACAACAGTTGCAGGTACAGGTAATGCGATGATTTGACGTGAGCGCGATGCTTGTTTGATTTGGAGTTCTTCTTCTTCTTCTTCTTCTTCTTCTTCGATCTAGGATGGGTTCCAGGCGGCAGCCTGGGATAGCAAGGATGGATGTCATTTTATCGTTTGTTTTCGTCCGTAGTCGAACCCTGCTCTTCTGTATGATGTTTGGATATGTTGTTGTATTGATGTGATATTGATGTAGCTTGTGGCGAGTGTAAGCCAATTCCATATACTCATCTCTTCTTTACATGTATTTGTAATGATATCCATTCTTGCGAAACGACGAGATGCGCTTCTATCCCTGTTGAGGCCCTCGTGCCAAAATAAGGATAGGATCGCATCTTGGGCGTTACACTTGTGGTGGAAGGTCATCTTGAGCTTTTGTTCCCTTGGGAAGAGTATGTTCATACTTCTCCCTTTGAGGAACAAACTTGGGATTAGGGTATGGACCTTCTTCCCATTCAACTCCATTTGCGTTGAAGTAGCCAATGCCATGGTTCTTCCGGTATCCTCCGTGCTTGCGTACAATTTTCTCAAATTGCTTACACCCGGCAAGACTTTTGTAGATACCTTTCTCTATAATCCCTTTCAATAGTTCATTTTCTTGCTCAAGTGTAACTTGGCTAAGAGAGTCGTTAGTGGGATCAATAGAACTACTAGAAGCAATATCATTGGATTTATCATTTTTATTGCTACTAGTTGAAGAACCTTTCTTGCCTTTGTTACTAGTTTGCTTAGCCTTAACTTGTGGAATGAATGTAGACAAGAGAAGTCGTTTGGCTAGATAAGAGGAAGTCTTCTTTCGAAGATCGTCATTGATAGCTTTAAGGAATTCATGCTCTTGCTCCAAATTGAGCTTCTCGAAGCGGAGCTTCTCATGTGTCATTACAAGCTCTCTATGATCTTGTAGAGTTGACTCATGGGCTAACTTAAGAGTGTTTAGTTCTTGAGTTAGTCGCTCTATTTCCAACTTATCATCATCACACGACTTATCTTCACTAGAGTGATTACTAACAAGTTCATTTTGACTAGTATCACTAGATTTGTCAAATAGCAAGTCATCATCTCCTAGTAGGTCATCCTCATCACTATTGAAATCAAGATACTCGGGGTGTGATACCTTGGGGCACTTAGCCATGAAGCAATTTCCACTCCCTTCATTTGGTGAGTCAAATATGTCGTAGGAGTTGGAGGAAACGAGTGCAAGTCCGGCAACACCTTCATCCTGACTATATTCGGAGTCGGAGTGATAGCTTCTCTCGGAGTGGTGGTCAGATTCGGAGCCGGAAACCCATTCACAAACATGAGCTTGATGTCTTCTTCTTGAAGGCTCTTGGTGTACTTGTACTTCTTCTCCGAGTCCCTACTTCTCCTTGAGGGTCTTCGTTCATAACGATCATCTCTACTCATTCTCTCTCTTCGAGGTGACTCATCTCTTGAGCTCTTTTTTCTAGGTGACTCTTCCCTTCTTTTGTGGGGGGTGTGCACTCATTGGAGTAGTGTCCGGGCCTTTCACAATTGTAACAATTCCGGTCACGACTAGATGGACGCTTTTCTTCATATCTTGAGTTGGAGTTCCTCTCTTTGCCTCTACTCTTATAGAACTTGTTGAATTTCTTGACCATGAGGCTTATCTCTTCATTGGTAACAAGGTTGTCGCTTGAAGTAGCGGGAGCATCACTTGTGGCTTTCTAAGCACCGCTAGACTTGTTGTGAAGCTCTTCCTTGTCTTTGAGTGACATCTCATGAGCAACAATCCTTCCAATCACTTCCGTAGGCTTGAGATCTTTGTAGTTTGGCATCATTTGGATTAAGGTGCACACGGTGTCATACTTTCCATCCAGAGCTCTAAGTATCTTCTTGATGATGAATTTGTCGGTCATTTCTTCGCTTCCTAAGTCGGCAATCTCATTGGTAATGAGAGCTAGCCTAGAGTACATCTCTACGACTCCTTCACCATCCTTCATCTTGAACTTGTCAAGCTGACTTTGAAGCACATCCAACTTAGATTCTCTGACGGAATCGGTACCTTCGTGCATATACTAAAGTACCCAAATTTCCTTTGCATTCTCAAGACGGCTGATTTTGTTGAATTCTTCGGGGCATAGGCAGTTGAAAAGAATGTCACATGCTTGGGCATTGTATTGCAACATCTTCAATTCTTCCGTTGTCGCTTCACGATCCGGTTCCTTTCCATCACCAAAGAATTCACCTTGCAAGCCAACACAAACAACAGCCCAAACGACGGGGTTATGACCAAGAATATGCATTTTTATCTTATGCTTCCAACTAGCAAAATTTGTACCATCAAAGTAAGGACCTCTACGGTGATAATTTCCCTCGCTAGACGCCATACTCTCCTAGGTCGTGAAACCAATTCAATGGAGACCAAATCTCTGATACCACTTGTAGGATCGAAAGTAGGTCTAGAGGGGGGGTGATTAGACTACTTGACCAAATAAAAGTTCTACATTTTCCCAATTTTAGTTGTGGGCAGATTTTAGCAAAGATAGCACGTTAAGCACACCCTACACATGCATGTCTACGAGTATAGCAGCGGAAAGTAAAGACAAGCATATGTAATAGAGGTAAGGGTTAGAAGATCAAACACAATTGTAGACACGAAGATTTTTCCCGTGGTTTCGATAGGTGGCGCCATCGCACATCCACGTTTATGGAGTCTTCAACCCACGGAGGGTAACAGTCGCGAGAGTCCACGGAGGGCTCCACCCATAAGGGTCCACGAAGTAGCAACCTTGACTATTCCATAACGGCTTCCGTCCACGAAGGACTAGCCTCACTATGGGTAGATCTTCACGAAGTAGGCGATCTCCTTGCCCGTACAAACTTCTTGGTTCAACTCCACAACACGAAGTAGGAGGCTCCCAAGCAACACCTAACCAATCTAGGAGGCACCACCCTCCAAAAAGTGATAGGCTTGATAGTGATGATGAACTCCTTGCTCTTGTGCTTCAAGATGATAGACTCCTCAATACTCAATCACTCTCTCACATATTTGGCTTGGTAGAAGAGATTGATTGCGTGGAAAGCAACTTGGGGAGGCTAGAAATCAAGATCCATATGGTTGGAGTGGATGATCTCGATCTCAACACAAGGGTATGTGGTTCTCTCTCAGAAATTTGGATATGGGAAGTGAGGAACTGTTCTGAGTGCTTCTCTTGCGAGTGGGATGTGGTGGAGGGGTATATATAGGCATCTTCAAAAATCCAACTGTTACAACATTATTGACCATCTCGGTGAAACCGATGCAAAACTCGGTTGTACCGATCTGTTCAAAATGTGGCAACTTTCAGAATCTCGGTGAGACCGATATATGACTCTCGGTGGCACCGAAGTCAGTGGCCGAGGTAGTTTCCAAAACTCGGTGAGACCGAAGCATAAACTCGAAATTTCCGATTCTATGAAAACAGTTAACCGAATCGTGGTCACCAATTCTCGGTTGCACCGATGCAAACTCGGTTGTACCGAAAAGCTAGGGTTTGGCTAGGGTTCTGTCTTGGGTAAAAAATCGGTAGAGCCGGATGAAAACTTGGTGGCACCGATTTTGTGAAGTTGGGTTTAGACAGAGTATTTGTGGGAGAGCTTGTGGGTGTTTTGGTAGCTAGCACTTGTGCACATGGAGCAACTTGTTCACCAACAATACCTTACCCCCTTTTAATAGTATTGGCTTTCCTATGGACTCAAAGTGATTTCTCACAAAGTAAAAAGAGAGTCTTCTAGCTTGAAGCTTTGCCAATCCATTCCTTGCATCTTGGGGAATCTCCTCACAATTTATAGCCATCCCATCATTGGACTTTTCCTGAAATATGCTTAGTGAAAACATGAGTCCAATGATATATATGTTGTTATTAATTACCAAAACCACCAAGGGAGCAAATGTGCTTTCAGTTGCTAAAGAATTTGGTATCAGTGTTGATCAACTCTTAGACACCGAGGAATTCCCCATGGCTGAATTAGCATGGAAATATGTCCCCGGGAACCCTCTGGTCAGACCTGAGCAGGTCCCGCTTCTATCAACACAAATACGAAGATTGCATGAGTGGTACATGACAGAAGTAAAGAACGGGCGACAGGTGCTTAGGGTGAAAGACAAGGAAGAGCATTACTTCTATGATTCAGAGATAATCATTGAGCTTTCAGAAATTTTTCAGTTATACAATCAAGACTCACTCGACAAATCTATCTTCAATTGCTATTGTCTGTAAGTGATTTCTTTCTGTAATTTAAATCTCTAGCTCAGCTCGTTCATTGCCTGTAATTATCCTCACTATATTCTTTTGTACGCTATTATGCAGAATGAAGATTCTCGAATGCCAAAAAGAGGGAATCTTTGACATTTGGTTCATTGACCCATATATCATTAATGAAATAATGATAAAAGACTTCCCCGATGAGACAGAGGCTAACTTGTTAAGGTTTTTTAAGGCACAAAATACCAAAACAGACATACTATTTCCTTACAACTTCAAGTGATGTGTTATTGTCTTGTACTACAAATTCTATTTTGCTTACTCGATGTTAAGTGTAGTTGAGTTATGCATGCCTACTTATATAAACGTATGTGCAGGTTCCACTGGATCCTGCTAGACATTAAAGTTGACGCTGGAACTGTTGAAGTCATTGACTCACTAGGTAAAGACCCTCAATAATACACCAACGTGATTAAGATGCTCGACAGGTAATTTCAATTAGTATCCCATTATTTTGGCTTCTTTCGTTCATTTCCTGATATCAAGTAATTAATAACTCCTTTATTCATTGTTTTGCCAGGCAGGTTGTCGGTGAATGGAAACAGAAGCTAACATGGCGACGGACCAAGGTAATTTAGTAGTACTAGCTAGGTCCGCGCACATCTTTAATTCTAGTATCAATACCATTATCATGCTTGGTTATTATCTGATTCAATTATATTCGCAAAGTGCATGAGGTAGGAACAGGAGAATAATTTATGTGCATACTACGTTTGCTAGAACATTCGCATGACGACCGAATGGCGCAGAAATGTAAGACAACTTCGAGTACGTAAACACTATTCACATTTTTTTATCATGATCTAATATATATACACACAACTAATATATCCATATTGATCTCCTTCTTTAAAGATGCAAGAGATGCGGGATAGGCTCCTACCACAGAACCGCATACGAGCAATTCAAGAGGAATTTGCGGGACTTTTTATTAAGGAGGTCATATCTGAGAGCGGAGAATACCATTGCACCTAATGCCTGCATGTAATGATCTGCAAACTGTAGGAAAAATTGTATATACAAAATTATATATATATGTGTGTATGCATGGTCGTACGAAAAATTATATGATATATGTATGGTCATATGAGAAATTATCCAAGTTGTTAGATTGGGAGAAGAAATGGAGCCTTCTCAGGCCATCTGCATTTTCAGCCGTCCGATTGTGCTTCCAAACGAATCCTGGCCCTCAGATCTTCGGGCGAAATGATCCCGGCCGTTGGATCGGGTTTGATCCCTGTAGCAATGAATAGTGCCTTGTGTTTTACACCCTGGTTTTTTCGTTTGTTACCATGACAGGCGAGCCCTAAGCGAGGTGGGCCCCAGCGTCAGTGACTGCGGAGGGTGCTGCTGCCGGTGCTGGTTTTTATGTGCGCGGAGGGCGTGCCACCGCCTGTAGTTTTCGGTGCCCACCGGGGGTAGTTAAGGGATTTCACATACTTGGCGTGCCGTGGCGTGCTACGGTTGCACGGTTTCATCCCCAATTGGTGAGAGGCTAGGGTTTGTCTCATCCCAGTCTCTCTTCTCGCTTCCCAGCCGCCTCCACGCCCTTTCTCCTCCTCCCGTGTTCCTCTCCGCCCTCCCGGTCGCCGTGCCCGCGCTGCTCAGCCTCCGCCACCCCATCGGCTTCCTACGCTGCCGCCACCGCCCCTCCCCTCGCGTCGCCGCCTCTCTGCGTTCTCCCCTCCTATCTCCCACCCTCCTCGCCCTGCCCCGTCCCTCTTCCTCCTCACCTGCCGCTCATCGTGCACGACGGCTGGTCCGGATCCATCTCCTCCAGTCGTGATCCATGCGCGGTGACAGGACGAGCTCCGCCTCCTTCACCCAAGTGACGAAGGACGAGGAGCGACTGGAGGCGGAGGCCTGGGAGATGGGGTCTCAGCTGAATCCGGCGCCGTCTAGGCCACCACTCTAGGTGAGCTCTTTCCGCTGATCTTACGTGGCTGCTGCACTCCTTCCCTTACTGCCTCTCCTCTCACTGGCTGGCAGGAGGCTAGGATGACTATGGCGTTCGACGACGGGTAGCCGCAGATGTTCGTCACTCCTCGCCGAGATCCTCGATTGCATCTGGATACTAGCCTTGCCCCGCCATGTCAGGTGCGCTTCCTGTCAGGCTGTCACTCGCTTCCATCCCCTCGTCGCCGAGTTCAACAAGAAAATTTTAAGGATATTGCATTTTCTTAGCCCTCTTTCTGGGCGTGGGTCTCATGTTCCTGAGGCAGGACGCGGGCAAATAGCTATTGTGTGGGCGTGCTGCTGGCCATGCCCGTGGACAGGGGCATGGTTCATGAAAATACAGGTGATGTGCTTGCATGCGACTGAAAGGAATGACCCAGGTTGGTATGTAGGCACAAATGGTTCCATTGGGACATTAGTTTTGGCCATGTCAGGGATGATCCAGGTTCATTTCAGGGCTTGGACTGAAAAGACTGCTATCATTGGTACATACCAATCACCAATTTACGCTCAGGATCATTGGTACAGAAGTAGAGGTTCTCACTTTGCATCCTTTTGACTCAATATTCATTTGTACATACCTCCCAGCCTTGCTCTTTGAGTTATCGGAGAACAATTACTATATCACTATGGTAACTGGTGCAAATGGTGGAAGTCTTATACTGATCATATATTCATGTCAAACCGAAATTCAGACAACCATGGATGAATATTATTTCCTGTTCTAAGTGTATTTGATTAGTGATTTATGAATTGTGAGGATATGGTCATGGAAAAATGATACAACTAACTACCTCCGAATGAATTGTATCAACTAATTCACATAAACATTACTCCTCGCTACTCACCTGCTACTCGTGTGCTATCTCTTCCAAACAATCACCAGGGGACTCACCTGCTTTATATTGATGGTGTGACCAAAACCGGATTATCTTCTCTAATGTTAGTACTGAACTGTTATTTGCATTGGCATCTACCTTTTGTAATATTAGTACTGGACTGTTATTTGTACTGGGGTATGTTGAAAGTACTGGGGTAGGGTGTGACCAAAACCGGATTACCTTCTCTAATGTTAGCCACGCCCGGTTCACCACGCGGGATGCTTGTTGCCTTCAATCTCATCGTCTTGCCTTTCCTTGCAGGTCACAACAGTCGTCGAGCCGCGGATGTAGTCCAGATCGCTGCCAAATTCAAGTTCCAAGAGGCTTTTATGCTGGGGCTGCAGGTTCGTGTTCTTGGGAAAAAAAACCTTTGTTTGTCTCCTATATTGGTGATGCAGGTGAGCTGATTTGGGCCTTTTCATCTTGGTCTTTGCAGAATTGGAGCCTTTCAAGATTTTAATGGATGGTACGGTTCATCTTAGGTGAGTGTGAATCTGCAGCATCCCTCTCATGTCGCTGTTGGGAAGATGCTTTTAATTGTTTTATCGATGATATCAATTTTGGTAGCAGCCTTTGAGTGGTGGCAAGATTATGTGCATAGTATACTTTCAGTACTCGCATATCCTTGGTTCCTCGCTTGATGTGGGATATAAGAACTTTTTGTTTTACGTTCTTTAGATGCACAAGTAGCAGAAGTCGAATTTCCTCCTTGTGTATGTCTAATTTATAGGAAGGGTCTGCCCGTTGCATTGTGTAATACTATCTGTTATACAGATCTTTCTGAATTAGTATACTCTGTTTGAAGCCAAGCAAAAAAGAACCCCAAGAGGTCCTGGTATTTATGGGAAGTGGATCTCATGTTCCTTCTTTTGTTTCTTCTTGCTGAAAGGAGGATTTTGAAAACCAGCCTACACTGTTACTTTATCGGAGACAATACGGCGAACACCCACTTTATTATATAGTTTAAATAGTGTAATCCTTATGTTTCCACCTACAGGCATGTTTCCTCATTACAAGCATAAAATACCCGGCAATTATGCAGGTTTTTGTACTGCCCTTGCTATCGATGAATCTTCAGTTCTCTTATTTCAGATCATCTGGCCTGCTTTCTTTTCTTCTACTCCTTCTGTAAAGAAATATAAGATAGTTTAGATCACTACTTTAGTGCAAAAGTATCACTCTGTAGATGAATTGTATGATGGGTTACAAACTTTACTTATAAGACTACGTTCTGCTAATTATTTTATCTTCTAATAAAAGATGGTCTACTCTAATCTCTACCTGGTTTGTGTCATGTTGGGAGGTGGATGGGAGGCCATTCCAAAGGATTAAAGTATATATGGTATTTTCATATTCTTGGTCAGGTGTAAAATACATTGTCTAATAGGATTAGTTTTTGTGAACTTTTGGTGGATAAAGTGTTTTGTATCTCAAACAAATTTCATCATTGTATTTTTCTGAGACATGAGACATGAATCTCTTCTAATGATGGTTGTTGAGCTCTATATTTGTTTTACCTGATATAATGTTCAGTTTGCTTATTGGTAGCTGGTGTTACAGTATGCATTTTAGTAAGGAAGACCATTATTTTTTGTGTGTGCTTATACATTTAATTATGTGTTTTCACGAAAATGTTAGATTGGCATAATTGCATTATGCTTCAAAATAGTTCATGACTTCTTTGGCTTACTAGGGTTTAGTGAACCGGAGGTACCAACTCTTCTTACTCTTTCTTGGTGAATGTATGTTTATTGACCCACGTTTTATGTGATGAATTGATGATTGAGGTACAAGGCTAGCTGGACCTATGGATCAAAGGTGTGATGATGTACTTTATTGTTCTTTTTTTCATTTTGTTTCATCGTATTTGTTTGTGTCATTTAGTTTAGTTATTTTGTTTGCTCTGCAATTTGACTTTGTGTCTCTGGTTAAGCTAGCGAAGGTTGGGGTTTTGATTTCCAGTGGAGTACGAATCTTCTAATCTCCGTAGACTGATCAAGAAAGACAAAACTAACTCATGCTTCAAGTACCAAGAAGATATTTTCTTGCAAGATAAGGCAAAGTGGTAAGCCTCTCCATTTGTATATCCATGTTTATTTTCCTTAGAAATGATGGCTATGTATGTTATCATGTTTGAAAGATAGCTATAGATTAGTTTTACTCCATGGCCATGGTTCCATTGGTGAAATAAACGTGGTATTTTACTGAAAAAGCATGGTATTGTAGCCTGGTGTTCTGAAACCTGCAAATAAACATGGTTATGGTTGTTAGGTCAATCAATAGCGGAAATTTTAGCCTGGAGTTCTACTCTGTAGAAAAATACAACACTATTATTATTGATGAAATCCCATTTTCTGCTCAGTGTGGCCTTGGCTCATGTTTGACCCTGTTTCAATTTGTCTTCTTCTCTAACAAATTCATTGTCGTTTCCCCTGCTAATCTCTGTGGACAAGTAAACCCCTTAATCCCAAAATTAGTTCCCTTCTCTTGCCCTTGCAGGTGTTGTGTCCCTTGGCGAATGCAGCGATGGACCGGTCTTCAGCACCTCTCAGTCGACCAGGTAATATCCATCCCAGACCTTACCAGCTACATACACATGTATCTAAATGTCTCCATTTGTGCATGTTTAGTTTTAATGTTTCTATATTTTTCTTAGAAAAAATGGTTGCTTATGTTCTCGTTCCCCTTCTTCTGCTGCACTTTTCATTTGTTTCAGCATCATTAATAAATTTGAGGCATGTTATGATACAATAAAGCCATGAAATGATGCTCCACCTGCTGAAGGGGGAGACTGAGGCAAAGCCAGAACCTGAGAAGGCTGAAAATTTAGAGGTTTAATTTTGTTTTGAAATTTGTGAGCCCTTAAGATAGGTATCTAGAATATGCATTAAGGGATGCTCTTGCAAGATAAGACATTTGTTTAGAGTGCATTTGTGAACCATATCACGAACACTAGCTGTACATATGCTTCCTATTTGTACCGGGCCTGCCTACATCTGTAGTATCTGCAGTGGCGGAGGACGGATATAATTTGAGGTGTGGCGGACTCAAGTAGTCCATGAAAAATGGCCACTAACAAGTAACTCGATTTTTATTGTTGTTAAATCTGTAACTCAAATCATAGAAAAACTACTAATATCAGTTGGTTGTATATTGCTGCTCCCTCTGTTAACAAACGTAAGATGGAGGGTGTAATATCTTACGACACAATTGATGTAGAAATTTCACAAATTTATACCAGTCTCATTTCCATTCCTTGTACATCAATTGTATGTTCTTCCTTTACCGGTAATGTTGCTGCGCCACCAGCCATCGTCAACGCAGCTGCACCTCCGTGGTGCGCTTGCGCCCCTTCAGCCTGATCAGGTGCATCACCAATGTCATTACGGGCCGAGGGGCTAAATAATGCAGCTCACGTGTGATTGATATCAGGCTATGACACTGCCTTTCTTTCTCCTTTTCTTTTTTCCAACGAGGCAACGATGAATTCACGAAACAGCCAGCTAGCTGAACGAACCATGTAATATAGTTGAGTTGTTAACCTGTCACATAACCATTCAATCTTTTGGATTAACCAGTATGATTGGGTTCTCTATTTTACATTATCAGAAAAATCTCCCTGGTGGTCCATCCTAAACTTAATTTTCATATATTAATTTACAGAGATAATATTGTATTACTGATCCTTTAATACTTAATTTTAAATTGCGATATGCAAATATACTGTTATGTATGAGGTGTAGAAATATGTTTTATTTTGGTTTCTGCTTTTTTCATGAGTTCTTTGTAGTTTGATAGTTTTGCTACTGGGCTTTACTAAGTAATAATTTCTGTTTTTCTTTACTATTCTTTATGTTTATAATTGAACTGGCAACTTTTGTCTACCACCTATTGAGTATTCTATGCAAAATGTGTTTCCAAGTAGCTGACGGGGCATCTTGCACAAATGGATTGAGAATCAGATGTACTCCCTCCGTCCCAAAATAAGTGACTCAACTTTGTACTGACTTTGTACTAAAGTTAGTATAAAGTTGACTTTGTACTAAAGTTAGTATAAAGTTGAGTCATTTATTTCGGGACGGAGGGAGTACATCCATTTTCCATACCAGTTGATTTTTTTAGTTTTGTTCTATTTCAAATGTTCGTCTCATACTAGCAGGGACGCGTCAGTTATTTGTTGACGAACTGTGGGATGCTTAGTTTAGTTTAAAATATCATGCCATGTGGCTTTCACTGTTTATGGCTGCGTTAAGGATCAAACAGGACCTGTCTTTTAGTTTGTTGGCATGTTCTTTCTAAGCCTGCACAAATTCCACTCTCTTGCATTTCCCACTAGGTACTTGCTACTTGTGATGCCCATTTTCTCCTAATACATGTTCTGCTGTTATTATTCCATTAAATACAGATGCGTCATATGTGGACTAAATAATGTTCACTACTTCTACTAGTTTAGGTGGCCTCTTTTTAAGAAAGCTTCCCAGGTTCTCTATCTACACTGTGCATTGAAGTATAGTGAATTTCTTGAAGAATTCCACGAGAAGCAGGAACAGGTTGGTTCCACGGCTATCTTGATTAATGTCGACCTTTTAAAACTAGAATCAATATGAAATTGTTGGGCACCTTCCAGTTGTATGCAAACTCATGAAAAAAGGTAACGAACTATATAATTACTGTATTCCTATGTCCTAAGTTGAGTAATGTTGTTTCATAACTGGACTAGATCCATTCTTTATAGAGAACGTGCAAAAAGCTTTTGTATATCTTTTCATTAAGTGGAGAAACAACATATATATACAAGTGTTTGGGGCAGAATAGTCCACTGCCACTGCATGCACACAAACACATGTGAAACAACACACCAACACAAACGAGGTAGGCCCATTTGGTTAGCACAAGTTATAATAGCAGTAGCGTTCGTACAAAAGAAGCGGCAATAGGTGAAGGAGGAACAAATATGTGCTTGAAAATAGGAGAGAATATAGGGCATCCATTTTGTATCCAGTGAATTGGATTCGGTATAATTACTGATAGACTTTAACTTGGGATTTATTTCCATGCCACTCAAAAAAACAAAAATTAGGCCCAGCCTGCAGGCGCTGTCAACTTGATGGATGATGGTGATTTAGGCCCTGTTCGGCAACCCTCCACGCCTTCAGTACGGAGCGGAGCGGGCAGAGCGCCCTTTCAGCCACTCCCCAAATTATAACTGGATGCTGCTCCGCTCCGGAGCGGAGTTGAAGAGCGGAGAGAGTCCGAACAGGGCCTTAATAGCCAAGGGGCTTCCACAGGTTATAACTAAGCCATGCATATGTCTAAAATTTACTAATGGTAACATGCCCAGTTAACCTAATAGATTCTTTTACCTTTTCAATGAATGTAGCTCTCTGCTATTTGTGTTTACTATCAGCAGAAGGTATATGCTCGAAGAAGCTATCGAATGGATCGGCGGTACAATTCATGCATTTGAACTTGCTGATGCTAATGACGCCACAGTAATGGCATCGGTGAAAATCGATCTCCGACCCCACAACAAAAGCATATTTACCTATGATATGGTGGTATGTAATGACAAGGAAGTCGAGGACTACATAATTTCTACTCCGTATGGATGTTGTTTAACTATATATTTGTTGGTGATTGTTTCTTAAATAGTTAGCGTATGTCTAAAATTTACTAAGCCATACGTATGTCTAAAATTTACTAATGGTAACATGCCCAATTAACCTAATATATTCTTTTACCTTTTCAATGAATGTACTCTCTTCTATTTGTGTTACTATCAGCAGAAGGTATGTATATGCTTGAAGAAGCTATCGAACGGATCGGCGGTACAATTCGTGCATTCGAACTTGCTGATGCTGATGACACCACAATAATGGCACCGGTGAAAATCGATCTCCGACCCCACAACAAAAGCATATTAACCATATGGTATGTAATGACAAGGAAGTCGAGGACTACATAATTTCTACTCCGTATGGATGTTGTCTAACTATATATTTGTTGGTGGCTGTTTCTTAAATGGTTAGTTGGTCCCTGCTGTGTAATCTGTTGAGCCTTTTGATGCTCTCTTCGATTTCCGATCCATTCTGTGTCGGATTGAGCTTACAAATGCTGCTACCAAATACTTATGTACATGGCCACTCAGAGTTTTATAACTATCTAAATTTCATAAGACTGGAAGGTGCAATGTTAAACGACTGTAAATTTGATTGGTAAACACAACTCTATATTGCTATTTTTTATATTTACAATGCTTCAACGAATGTATTACCGGGTTAGATAAGGGTATACCCGGCAGGCCGGGTGCGGCAAGCCGCACTTCCTACCTAGTATTATACTAGTCGTCAACCTGTGCAGGCGTACGGGCTAGCTTAATCTCAAATAGCAAACATCCTATAAAATTATTCGAAAGTTGTCTATGCTTGGAGATATTATTTGTTATGCTTTCTCATGGTTACCACCTACGGGAAAAATGTGAGATAAATTCATTGAAGGTTAATCTCAAATAGAAACCTACATATAAATTGTTATAAAGTTGTTTGCTCTAAAGAAAAATTAGAGTTAAGTTAAATTAAAATTTGGAGCTTAAAATTAGATTGTTAAAATGTAAATGTATGGTCCTGAAATTTTATATAAACTTAGTTGATCTAATGCGATAGTTCCATATTGAATTGATAAAAAGAACATGTGCATAGTTTTTCCATTTCAGAGTTAATTTGATTATCGATAGTTCTATATTGAATTGATAAAAAGAACATGTGCATAGTTTTTCCATTTCAGAGTTAATTTGATTATCATTTAGACTTTTAAATGCATTTAAACAGATTTAGTAAGTTTATTCCTCACATTATCATTTTTACAGCAGATTTGACTACAATTATATTCCAGAACAATCTGCAGATATTTCTTTTAGAAGCTATATTGTCGATAGAAGCCTCAGAAGCTAATTGATCTCTTGTTCTCATTAAGAATAAGAAATATGATCTGATACGGAAAGATTGGGCCCGATCTTTCACCGCAAGAACCACCTGATAGTAAATCTTCTAATCACGGGAGCAATCCACGCAACCTGAAGAAGAGGAACGAATCCAGCCAGCAACGTGATGAAGATCACCACGCCTCAAAACCAAAGCACGATAATCCTTGATGAAAACAAGAACCCTCGCAGCAATCTTTATTCGATAAACGGCATCGCCGTCCCCGGAGGGATGCTTCACCAAGAGACACACACGATAGTGTTTAAAACCTAAAACTTCTGAACTCCCCTAACTAACCCTAGCCGACGGGTATTTATAGTCTAAGAAAATAACGAAGAGGTACACGGGCTGCAAAGCCCAAAATCTGCGCGCAGGCAGCGCGGTACTACCGCTTATGGCAAGCGGTACTACCGCTTCAAGCGGTACTACCGCTTATGGGAATGGTACTACCGCTCGGATGTCCAGTACCGATTTTGTAAGCGGCAGTAGGACGGTAGTAAGCGGCGGTAGTACCGTATAGCGGTACTACCGCCTATGTAAGCAGTACTACCGCCTAGTTTGGTGGAGTCCTGAAAGTGGGCTTCACCTCCTCTGTCGTGCCCGTATCATCCTCCCCCCCTTCAAAACGCGTTGTCCGCAACGCGTGAGGGTCTGCTCGAAAAGGTGGCGGGATATCAACAATAGCTCTGGGGCCTTGACTGGAATCTGCACTTGGCGCCTCCTTTCTTCTCCACATGAGCTTGGACTTCGGCGCCACCACCTTCTGCTTTGCAACTATTGATGGAGCCCGTTGTTGCTGAACACGAACCGTCTTTGGACGACCCTGCAAAAGATGAGTAATGCCTGGGCCACACAACTGACGAACATGTCCATCCTTGCCTTTGTGCATCCGCACTGCTGCTCCAACAAAACGCCTCACAGGTGTATTAACAAAACTGCGCTTGTCGCCCCGCGGCACCACATGCACTGGGACATGATCAACACAACTATCATCGGTCTGGACACCTGTGTCAACACAAACTAGCTTTGTAACACATGCTGCAACATCCTTCCTCTCATCAGTAAGAGGCTGTACTTCAACTGGCTTGGCACTAACAAGAACAACTGGCTTGTCATCTACAGGCATAGCTGAAGCAATATCATCAGTAACGCGCCGTGCATCAGGCTCCTCGCACTGCACCTTAGCTAACCTTGGCGGCTTAGCTTTGCGCAACTCCTCCTTGTGTACCACCAACTCCACATCAGACTTTATTTGATCATTCTGCATAGGTTTCAAAGTCCGTTGTTTGCCATCATGCACAAAAGAATATGTATTTGCTCTCCCCGCATGTGTAACATTGCGATCATACTGCCATGGACGTCCAAGTAACAACCCACATACCTCCAATGGCAACACATCACACTCTACCTCATCAACATAGTTACCTACTGTAAATGGCACACGCACCTTATGGGTAACTTTCAGCATACCGCAGCTATTCAACCACTGTATATGCTTAGGTTCAGGAATACGCCATGTGGATAACCCCAATGATGCCACCATTGCCTTGCTTATGCCATTAGTACAGCTACCACCATCAATCATCAACTTGCATGCTTTGCCTTTAATCATACACTGAGTCTGAAATAAACTCCACCGCTGACCCTTGTCAACTGGTTTGCAAGCTTCATCATGTACCCTCTTGAGTTGCATATTCAGCCCACTCAATGGTTCTGCTTCCTCCACTGTAACTTTAGTGCACACAACAACCTTGTCAACAGCAGGTGTCATCTCTTCAGAAATTGGTACAACTGCGTTGCTGACCGTTTGCACTGGAACAACCTTCTTGTCCTCCGTTGCATGAGACGGAATAGACAGCGCTGCAACTTGCTTGGGTAATAATTGTGGCTGCTTGAAAACATCACCCAACAGCTGCATACCCCTGGGCGACTGCTTGATTGCCTTCACGGCCCTGGTACAAGATACCTTACGACGAGAAGACATAAAACAACCACGCAAAAAATTACTGAAATCATACCACGTTGCATCTATAATATCCTTCTCACACATCTCTTCATCCCACCAACGAGCTACCTCCTCATCCACACGTCGCAGGGCAAGAACCAAACGTGTAGAATCGGCCAAATGCTCGTATGTATTACATCTGTAGAAACCCTGTAGCATAAGATGTTCCCACGATGCATATTCAGCATCCGTGGATAAGTAGTTCAGCCGCCACTTGATTTTATGACATGCCACACCGTACAAGATGTCTAGATAGTCATTGAATACATCACCAGACTTCTCCCCAGAAAGACACCGTTTGCCATAAAAATCTCCCGGAAAAGTTTTGAAAAATCTGGCCATATCTTGTATTTTCACGGAAGTCACAGAAGCGGTACTACCGCGATGGAAGCGGTACTACCGTTGGACACGGTACTACCGCGCTGGCCGCGGTACTACCGCCCTGATGATCGGATCTTGATCCTCCTACTGGCGCTGCTGCCAATCCTGCCGCGCGGCAGAGAAGAATCTGCGGCGCGTTCTCCTTCCTTCCTTCAACCTTTAGTAGCCTCCTCGCAAATCAATCCGACGGAACCAATCTGCACAAACACAGCAGCAATCTGCAGCCTCTATGCACAATCACCTCCAAGCAAATCAATCTGCACAAGAGCCTCCAAGCAAACTCTTCCCAGTCAACCGATCTAGATGAGAGCGATCAACACAACCTCGCGGTGATCAACCTGAAAATCTGATACCAAATGATACGGAAAGATTGGGCCCGATCTTTCACCGCAAGAACCACCTGATGGTAAATCTTCTAATCACGGGAGCAATCCACGCAACCTGAAGAAGAGGAACGAATCCAGCCAGCAACGTGATGAAGATCACCACGCCTCAAAACCAAAGCACGATAATCCTTGATGAAAACAAGAACCCTCGCAGCAATCTTTATTCGATAAACGGCATCGCCGTCCCCGGAGGGATGCTTCACCAAGAGACACACACGATAGTGTTTAAAACCTAAAACTTCTGAACTCCCCTAACTAACCCTAGCCGATGGGTATTTATAGTCTAAGAAAATAACGAAGAGGTACACGGGCTGCAAAGCCCAAAATCTGCGCGCAGGCAGCGCGGTACTACCGCTTATGGCAAGCGGTACTACCGCTTATGGGAATGGTACTACCGCTCGGATGTCCAGTACCGATTTTGTAAGCGGCAGTAGGACGGTAGTAAGCGGCGGTAGTACCGTATAGCGGTACTACCGCCTATGTAAGCGGTACTACCGCCTAGTTTGGTGGAGTCCTGAAAGTGGGCTTCACCTCCTCTGTCATGCCCGTATCATGATCACTAAAAGATATGATAGTGGGCAGAAACATTTCCTTCTATTGTTATACTTATAAGAAAATTTTGCAGTAATGTACATTCTAGTAAAACCGGACCTAAGACCACCTACCCATGTCAACACTTCAGTAACTGCCTTTTCAAAATCTTACTACCAAGTCTGTAGCAGCATGACTTTTTTCCTTGCAATTGAAACCCGTGTATGATTTGAAAATAGAACCAAAAAACAATCACAAATATAAGCTTATTTTTGTAGCATATAGAATTATAATCCCTTTTGGAAGTCCAACTAATAAGGTAGCAGGGCATTATTCCCAGCATGCTTTTCGTTGGTTTTATTTTCGCCAAAAATGTTTCTGCTCAATAAAAAAAGTACATTAAGATAAGCAAAAGTGGATAGATACCAAGGCACATACCTTATAGAATAGAAATCAGATGCAGCGATGGTATAACGCATTAGTAATGTCCTAAAAAGCATGGGATAATGGACATGCACAGGATACGTGGAAACGACCGGTTAAAAATGAGTGAATTATCCATAAAGAAACATTCAAGTGAATACATCTTCCATCATTAGGACCGCAGACATCATGGAGTCAATTGTAAAACAGAGAAAAGTGCATTAGTACATCAGAATCGGAGAGCCTGCATAGTGGAAGGTATTTATTTGTTATTCAAATGAAGTATGATTTCCTAAAGGTGAAGACAAATGCAAGAACATCTTTACTTTTTTTTCAGTTGGACTTTCTTGCTACTTCACAAATGAGTAAATGAGACATACCCTTTGGGATTATGGTACAGAAACAAAGTAAAATCAAACTTTCTTCATGGAAAAGGATGACTCCAACAGAATTTTAGGCCCCTGCTATGGAACCATCATAATGTGCAATATCAAAAGCATACCAAAATTATTGGAGGGGGTACCCTAGCGAGCTAGATAAAGCAAACTTGAAGGTAACTGCATATTTTATTTGTACGGAAGAAGTTCAAGCTCGTACCTTTGATACTAATAGTCCATCACAGGGGAATCATTTTATATAGTTAATTATTTATTTCTCCCATAAGAAACGGGGGCAGAATTTTGCTTGCCCTTTCATGTAAAGAAAAGTAACTGAAGGTGTCGAACAAAGCACTTTGTCATCATAACTGAAAAATGAAAACTCATTCCAGATCGTGTAATTGAATGGTGTCTTCGTATTATAAATTTGTTTGCAACTGATTCTTCTGTTTTTCCAAATGTTTACGACATTACTACATTATTAAGATCAACTGGATTGAGTTTGGCAAGTAATAATAAGGAGCTATTACCCAAAATTGGCAAGAATAAGTAGGGGTTGTCTCTCATTACAATGAAGAGCATTTCTATGATTAAATAAGAGCATGTGTTGATGTCTCGGCTGCAATGATCTAAGCATATAGGCGACAACAATGTAAAGCATGTAATTGGTGCAATGTATGATAACTTAGTACTAATAATCTAATTCGCCAGAGACGTAGAGTAAATCCAATTGGGTAATCTTGGCTCGAATCCGCAAGGTAAGATGGCGGCATAATTGAAAAAGGGATTCCAAAAGAAGGAAGATGGAAAAGATTACAATACAATGAATATATACACAGATGCAAAATATTGATATGTCTAGCCAAGTTTAGTATATTTGATACACAAACATACCTTACGGGTTTGATCCAAAGATCACGCACCCATGTTATATTTCCGGAATTAGCAGTATCAAATTTCAGAATTGATATAAATAAACCAATGTATATTTACTTGAACCGGCAAAACAAAATCGAACATTAATTACAAAGATGAAAAGGGACTCTCTACAATGAGGGTATTTGTGAAACAAAGTGCTTTATTTCTTCTATATGGAGATATGGACATGCACATTATCTTTGTGAAGTTTTTCAAACGACCTCACAGTGAGACATGCACCAGATCTTTGTGAAGTTAGGAACACAATTTCAAATTTGAGGTATGATATTGACGAACCAATGCCTGAAGACGCAAATAATCTGCATGAGTACTCAAAGTCAACGAATGGAACCCACATGATCAGGCATTTACATTAAATGGACTGGGAACCCATCTAATATTGAGCAATTGAAAAGAAAAAATCAGCTGGAATTGCACTAATCATACCTGCAGCATGCGGTGCACTATAAATACATGCAGGGGTAGAGAACAATGCATAAGATCAGTTATCGAGAAAATAAAGGAAATAGAAAAGCTAACTACACCACATATGTTTTACTTGAGAGACCAATCGCTGGATAACCCATGCTCCTGCATTGCAAATCATAGTTAGATCTACACAAACAGTAAGGAGTAGTAATACAAAGCCGTGAAGCACTATTTATCTCCAATCAAAAGCACGAAATAATCATACAGGACCAAGGCTTCTTAAGGAGACAAAAGATGATGTCATTCTCTATATATGTTTGAAAGTTGAAACATTACGCTGGTACGTATGAGCAGTGAAATTGCTTCAAAATATTATTAGGGAGTGGCTAGTGACCTTTTCACCTGAGGTGAAAATTTGGGTGACCGAAATTTGTGGTAACAACACGTCGATCTCCGCATGCCGACTCCTCCTTTCGACGCACCATCATAGGCAACACCGGAACCGCAAGCGGTCGCCCTCCTTTCTGTCCTCTGCGTGTTGTGTTTGATGTATCCCTTCTTTCTTCTGATTAGATTGTTCCTGATGCAATCTGTGTAGTCTGCTGCCGTGAGCTGTTCGTGGCCGTAGCTCCCTCTCCAATTCAAATCTATGTTTCTTTGATTGCTGGCTACATCAAACGCAGGCCGCGCAGCTACCGAAAGCAGGCACAAGCGGCTCAAAAATCACAGGTAGCTGCGCGTACACGTAACAGCAGGTTGACGGCTGGAGCAGCTACCATCGTATGAGGAGAGGAGCTCATAGAGGTAGAACTTGGTGGCGGACGGCGAACAGCAGCAGCATCCGGCGGGCGGGGTGCAGGCGTGCAGCACATCCATGTTTTCTGGAATCAAGCGGATGCAAGCAAGGGCTGCCGGATCGAAGTCGTCCCGCTAGATTGATTTTTTTTTTAACAGGGCGATAGGATGTTTTTCTCGACCGGCAGGGATAGAAGTTTAATTAAACGTGAGAGAGTTAAGAGTTTGGGGCCGTGACTTCCCTTTTTCTGTTCTACTAGTGAATGTGAAAAAAATAATCATTAACAAGGTGATGATTCGAACAATGTAATGATACACAAATAGTTAACTTACTTACGGATAGAAGAGAAGGTGTGGTATTTGAACTTGAATTACTACATAGATATATATAGCTTGGATTTAGATTTATGGACTCCGATAAAAAACACATAGTGCCATTGTATCTCATCATATGCACCTTCTCTTTTCACCATGCCAGACCACACAACTCTATTTCTTCAAAACCCATTGAAAGACGTGTAGAACGAAGGTCTTCAAGATAGAGCAAACAAAGGCCTTAAAGTTGCAAGAAAAAACTCAGTCATACAACGCACAAATAACTCTGGTTCTTCAAAACCGTGCCAAGCTTCTATGGTTAGAATTGAGAGCGGCTATTTCAGGCTCGAAAATATTTTCTCTTCAGTCAATTTTCCCTCCATTGTCCCATATATATGCATCCAACGGACCGTAACCTTCTTCCTCTAGGCACACGCCACCACACATGAACGCACGCATTGAAGCCTCACCGCCATGGTCAGGCCGAGTTGCTACTGCTGCCACCGGTCATCCCTCTAACCCACCACCACCCGAACCTCACAACCCGTTGCATGTCCTTTGCAGATGACGCCAAGACCAGTTGCGTCATCCCTGCCTCTGTTCAGGTCCTAGCTCTTGGAGACGCTACGACAAGTTGTGTCGTCCCTGCCTCCGCCCAGGTCCTAACTCTGCATCTTGGAGACGCCGCGACAAGCAGTGTCACCTCCATCTCAGTCTTAGCGTCGTCTCACCTACTATTCAGGCACATGTCGACTGACGCAGCTGAAAATTCCAGCACCTGTAAATAGCCGGTAGGCATTAGGACTTCACTATTATAAGAGAGAGAGTATTAGGAGTACATACTCTCTGGTTGGTCAATATTCCGGTGCAGACTTCACTATCCCGACTGATTCCGTTATAGCAACATGACGTTCCAAATTTTATCATGACCTCAAATATGAGCTCAAAAGTGAAAATAATCTACTCACATATCCTCGCTTTGGGTAATACTAAAGAACTTGTGTTACATTTTTATACTACCAAAATTACATAAACCCTTCCTTTCTAAAAAGATTTAGCACCAGGACATGTGTGTGGTCCCCTTTTAAGAAATTAATGTAAATCAATTGATTAACAAACAATACTCATGTTTTCAAAAATTATACAAATTATAGAATTTTATTGGATTTTTGAATTGATTTGGATGAACGGAACACGGGGAGTTCAGAGATTATAAAAGTTTACATGATATTTGAAGTACGAATAATTTCACTACAACCATAGCAATTAGAGCAGAAGTTCAAAATACATACTGCTAACTCACAACCATCCAATAATCCTAATCTTATACATACTGCACACTCATAAACCAAACCCTCATTAAAACAATACATCAACCAACAATACACCCAAATGCATGTACATATATTTGTACCACCGATCCTGTTGCTAGGTGGTACATATATTTTGGTCCAGTGATGCTCAAGGCAGATCAGAGATTGCCCCCATCCTGAAGGAAGTGAACGAGCTAAGTAGAGTGTATTCTAGTTTTCAATTTAAGTTTGTGGACAGACCAGCTAATGTTGCTGCTCACCTGTGTGCAAAAAATGCTTCGCCGGAGCAGCAAAGGTGTGCTTGGATAAAGATGAATCCTAGCTTCGTTTCCAGCCTTCCGCATGACTATAGCTCATAATGAAAAGCTCCTGATTCGGAAAAAAAAGTGCACGTGCATGAAACAAGAATATAGCAAAACAAACACTTAAATACAGTCAAATTATTTAAAACGGGATAAAAATATGCAGAAGGAGCACATATTTGTTTATAATAAGTACACAAACGACATATTTCATATTCAGGAAAGAGGAACCAAGAAATAACCAAGAAAAAGAAACATAGGATCCATAAACGTAAGTTCTGTAAATTGATGAGGCAACACTAACCTCATCAAGGCTTTTCCCATGATGAATAACCCGTTCATGTTTTTCTTCCCTGGGTCGTTTAAAGATCTGTTCTTCAATATGATTGCTAAGCATGGTCCTTTGTAGATCTTTAGCCCCAAGAACAACATTTTATGACAAAGGCCTACGCAAACCATGTTCGATCTCCCAAACACAACACTTAGGGCAAGTATATTATGCTTCTTTAGAATGACCCCTTTTGAATTTTAAAAGGGCACAAATCTGATGCTGCCAGCGTTCACATTTATCACACATAACACAACGTAGATTCAAGTATGAAGTTTAGCCTTAGGAAATTGATTACCTTCCACCTGAATTGTGGAACTGTGAGACTCATTGTAACACAAGATACAGAAATTGTGACAAGTCTCTGTAGCAGCAGCAGTATAGTATGATGCATTTTGTTTTATCCGAGCAACACAAGGAGAACAATAAATTGGTGGAGGCTCAAAATAAAGTTTCTCTACTTTGCAAAGCTGGCATATGTTATCATTTTCAGTGTGTTCAATCACTTGATACTATCCAACTTTAGCATTGCCCGGCCAAATTATGGAATGGAATACTATTCCATTTATGTGATCAAGGTACACCATCCGAACTCTAGTGGCTATTGAGTTCCTAATTTTGGCAGATTATATCTCTATTGTCATCAATGAAACTTATATAAGAAAATTGCAAACAGAACTTCTTGATGGAATGTGTGCATGTCTAAAAATAGATCATTGCAGCCTCATGCTTCATAGCTACTATGAAGCACCGGCGACACGGATACGGCGATACTAAAATTGGGATACGTCAATTTCAAGAGACAACAATACGGCGATACAGCGGATATATATAAGTAATTAATAAAATGGTATGTAAAGAAGAAAAAATAATCTATGTGTGAGATGACATGAGATCAAAATACTGATTTCCTAGATCATCATAATTGAATGTTGTGTGTCTCTGGACTCAGTCCCTGACTAATACATCAACAACATTAGGAGGTCAACAACAGTAAGCAACAACATCAATAGTATATAGCAAAGCATAGCTGCATACAAGATGCAAGCCTTATACAAATATATATAGCAAAGTAGTAGCAGCAGGCCATCAGCGACAGCCAGCAAGCACACAACATCAAGCTCACACACACACGCAGCAAGCAAGGCAGGAGGACCGGAGGCAGAGCCAGACTTGGCTGGGGCCTGGGGCCTGTTCAATACTCCCTCCGTTCCATAATATAGTGCGTCCTCGGTTTTCGAGCTTGAACTTTGACCATGAATTTGATCAACGAGACCGATTGCAGCGGGGGTAAAAACTATACCACTGAAAATACGAATTCAGTGGTATAGTTTTTACCCCCGCTGCAATCGGTCTCGTTGATCAAATTCATGGTCAAACTTAGATTTCGGAAAGTGCGGGCGCATTACATTGTGGAACGGAGGGAGTATAACAAAGTGAGGCCCTTTGTTCGTCAACAGTAGCTTACCGGTTCAAGTGCAAGTGGAACTTATATTTGTCCTAAAATTTCTTGAATGACTTCCTTTTGAGAATTTATAAACTCACCTGCTAATCTTCTGTTCCTTATGTTTTTAAGGTTACACATACCTTTGGGATGACATCTTAAAACACAAAGGCATGAAACTTGAAAAATCAAACCTGGAGAAGCCGGCTAGGAGCTGACAGCGACCATGGCCCAGCACCACATAGGCGTGAAAGAAATCCAGCAACGAACGCTTGCCGATGGAGTAGTACTGCTATACTATACAGGTCTTCTCTGAAATTAGTAGTACTGATTACTGACCCTAATTGATGTAACCTGTATTGGCCTTGATTGCCGGAATTAGTAGATAGTGGAGTAGTACTAAATACTAACCTTCTTTTGATCTCTATAATGTGGAGCCTATGGAGAATTAGTAGAGCCAAGAAAGAAGTAAAGAAGACATTAGATCAGATAAAAAACAAAGCAACCTGCTCCGCTTACTGACAGATGCAAATTAGAGAGTCAATTGTAGGGATGAACAAAACGATGATTGCTCGCGTACGCTAGCCTCGCATACGCCCATGTGCCAGCGCATCGGGTGCACATGCCTAGGCCCGGGCCTAACCGGAGGAGAGCAGTTATCTTGCCGGTGACGGTGTGGATTTCAAACCGGCAGGGAGCAGAGGCCTCCGCGCCGCCGTGCCGCGGGCTCGTTTGCCGGCGGTCGCCCCGCGTGCGCCCAGTTCGTGCTTAGGGAGGAGACTGATACATACAGAGAGGAGAGGTGGGCGGGCGCCGCTGCGCCACGGGCTCGCGCGCAGCCTCCGTCGCCGATGGTCGCCCCACGCGCAGCCCGCCCCTTTGAAATTGGTAAGCCTAGTTTTTGGGATTACGTCGTGGCTGGGAGCGGGAGAGCGGCGGTGGGGAGGCATCCAGGCAAGTGGGGGAGGAGCGACGATGCAGTTATCGAGAAGAAAAGATCGTGGGATTAGCGTGGGGTAATTAAGCATGGCTAAACGTGGTTAGTGCTAAACATCTAAGCAATGTGGAGCGTGGGATTTGATGGTCTAAACGGTGCAGATGCTCTGGATCTCCGCCTCTCTTGCTTTTATAGGGGTAGTAGATATCTCTTTTTCAGTCAGATCGTGACTTGGCCCAAAAGAAAAATCAGATCGTGACTTTTCTTTTTGTTTTGTTTTTCACGGAAAAACATGTGATTACAAAATCACCGAGAGCATTAATTACACCTCAAACCCCACCTGATAGGCAACTTTTTTTTTGGAATCTCTAGTTAGTATACTCAATCTGAGCCGTTATAATTCGGTCCCACAAGATTAACGGTTCCTAATTTCTAATTAACATGGCAATTTCTTGAGAGTGCCTAATTAGTATAGGTATATAGATAGATATGCATAACGCGTACAATATGTAGTAGCGTAAAATATGTTTGAAATGAAAAAAATTGAATGAAAAACACAAAATGAAAAGGAAAAATAAACCATAAACTCCTAAACCCCTAAACCCCTAAAACCCTAACCCCCCCAAAAAAATCATTAGTCCCGGTTGGTGACGTCAACCGGGACTAAAGGTCCCCCAGCCCCCGGCTTGCGCAGGCGGCCATGTGGAGGGACTTTTGTCCCGGTTGACGTCACCAACCGGGACTAAAGGTCCCCCAGCCCCCGACGCGCGCAGGCGGCCACGTGGAGGAACTTTAGTTTCGGTGGTGGCCAACCGGGACTAAAGGATGGGGGCCTTTAGTCCCGATTTATTTGTCCCGGTTGGCGCCCCGGGACTAAAGGCCTTCGCCAACTGGGACTAAAGCCCGTTCCTGCACTAATGTATTAAAGAACACATAAGACATTGCACACATTGATTTTGAGGTTCACATATTAGATCCGAGTGATACATGCAGATTGTTCAAAGTTTGTTGCAATTTCATGAAGGTATCATATGTAATGTTATTGTTGGGGAACTTTGCATGGGAAACAAAAAAATTTCCTACGCACACGCAAGATCTATCCATGGTGATGAGCATCTACAAGAGGGAGAGTGGATCTACATACCGTTGTAGATCGCTAAGCGGGAAGCGTTAAGAAACGCGGTTGATGTATTCGAATGTCTTCGCGATCCAGATCGCTAGCCGTCCCGCGATCCGATCACGATCCATCCCGATCTAGCGCCGAACGGACGGCACCTCCGCTTTCAGCACACGTACAGCTCGATGACGATCTCCGCCTTCTTGATCCAGCAAGAGGGAGCGGAGAGGTAGATGATAACTCCGGCAGCGCGACGGCGCGGCGACGGTGGTGGTGGAACTATTCCGGCAGGGCTTCGCCTAAGCACCGCCGAAACTAGGCGAGACGATCTAGTGGGGAGAGAGGGCTGCACCGTGGCTTAGGGTTGGTTGCGGCTGCCCTCTCTCCCCTCCAATATATATAGGAGGGAGGGGAGGGGCCGGCACCCTAGGGTTTCCCCTAGGGGTTCGGCCGAAGGAGGTGGAGGCCAAGCCTCCCTCCAATCCTACTCCAAGTAGGATTCCTCTCCTACTTGGATTTCCTTCCCCACTTTGGGGTTTCCCACTCCCAACATGGGCCTTGGTGGGGGGTCGGCCAGCCCACCAGGGGCTGGTTTGCCTCCTCCCACAGCCCATGAGGCCCTTTGGGGTGGGTGGCCCCTCCCGATGGACCCCCGGTACCCTCCCGGCACCCCCGGTACACTACCGGAAATACCCGAAACTTTTCCGGTGACTTCCTATATATCAATCTTTACCTCCGGACCATTCCGGAGCTTCTCGTGATGTTCGGGATCTCATCCGGGACTCCGAACAACCTTTGTTCACCAACACATATATCTCAATACTACCGAAACGTCACCGAACGTTAAGTGTGCAGACCCTGCGGGTTCGAGAACTATGTAGACATGACCGAGACACCTCTACGGTCAATAACCAATAGCGGGACCTGGATGCCCATATTGATTCCTACATATTCTACGAAGATCTTTGTCGGTTGAACCTCTATGTCAAGGATTCAGTTAATCCGGTATGCTGTTCCCTTTGTTCTTCGGTATGTTACTTGCCCGAGATTTGATCGTCGGTATCTCTATACCTAGTTCAATCTCGTTACCGGCAAGTCTCTTTACTCGTTCCGTAATACAAGATCCCGTGGTTAACACTTTAGTCACTTTGCTTGCAAGGCTTATTGTGATGTTGTATTACCGAGTGGGCCCTGAGATACCTCTCCGTCACACGGAGTAACAAATCCCAGTCTTGATCCATGCCCACTCAACAGACACCTTTGGAGTTACCTGTAGAGCATCTTTATAGTCACCCAGTTACGTTGTGACGTTTGATACACACAAGGTATTCCTCCGATATCAGTGAGTTGCATGATCTCATGGTCATAGGAAAAGATACTCGACATGCAGAAAACTATAGCAATAAACTGGCACGATCATATGCTATGTTCATAGTTTGGGTCTTGTCCATCACATCATTCTCCTAATGATGTGATCCCGTTATCAAATGACATCTCATGTCTATGGCTAGGAAACCTTGACCATCTTTGATCAACGAGCTAGTCTACTAGAGGCATACTAGGGACACAGTGTTGTCTATGTATCCACACATGCATTTGAGTTTCCAATCAATACAATTATAGCATGGATAATAAACGATTATCATGAACAAGGAAATATAATAATAACCACTTTATTATTGCCTCTAGGGCATATTTCCAACAGTCTCCCACTTGCACTAGAGTCAATAATCTAGTTCACATCACTATGTGATTTACATTGTAATAAATCTAACACCCATACAGTTCTGGTGTTGATCATGCTTAGTCCTTGAAAGAGGTTTAGTCAACGGGTCTGCGACATTCATATCCGTGTATACTTTGCAAATGTTTATGTCTGGTCCTCTTGTGAAACCTTGGTTCCTTGGCCAGAGGAATTGATGGGGACATCTCTTCTAATATTAAACCCGACGCGACTCCTACAGTTATTCCGCCTGGTCCTATTACTAGAGCGCGAGCAAGACAAATTAATAACCAGGTACTATCGCTTCTTCACACTCGTGATTTAACTGACGAGAATATGATGTTACACTCATGTTCCGATTTACTTCTTCTCAGGAATAAAGGAATCAAAGAAGATTACTGTGCCTTCAAAACAGAAGGAGCAACGCTCATTGCATGCATGCCATCCACCATCCTTGCATGCATGCCTTCTACCACGGAACCATCCAGCCAATCCATTATACATGCAATGCAAGGAGACAACACTACAAGGCGTGTCAGATAGTCTTGTTTTGGTAACGTGTTGGTTCAAAGGACTTCCTGGTGTGCTACCTCACGATCGGGCTGCCACTTCATGAGGTCAACCGAAGCCAACATGCAATGTCCGGTTTCTGTACGGCACGGCGTCTGCGAACCGACTCGGCCGCACGTCGTTTTCTAATAAATAGCTAGTCTACGTTAGGGTTTAGACTTGGGTTTTATTGTATTGTATAGCTACTGCTACAAATCGCATCTACGAGACGTGTAGGACTACCGCCTTGTCAGATCCATAGTGGAACCCCAACTTTTCATCTAGTTTGTGTGCTCAATTTATTATCCGCAATTTTAGATTGCAATCACCGTTGTTCTTGCTGGTTCTTCGGTTGCTTGCAGGAATTCGAAGCTCGTTGTTCAGGTTGATCGTGCCTACGGCAAGGTCAATAACCATCGGAGATTGGTTTAGCGATTGTCGAGGCATATCGTCGGGTACGGTATAGCCGGATCGTCAAGGTCAAAATCCACCAAATCGATAGTTATCCCACTCTCATCGAAAGATCGGGTCACCGTCACATCAAGTGGTATCAGTTCTCAGGTTTATCGGTGAGAGATTTACAGTTTTATTAGGTTAGTTTCTTTTTCCGTCCTACAACCCACAAAAAGCCAAAAAAAATTTAGATTAGTTCATCTATTACACCTATCTTTTTTAGCCTTTAGCAATTTTTGCATCTAGTATTTGCTTTGTTGAATCTTTGGTTGCATTCATACTAGAAATAGTGCTGGTTTAGATTAATTTGAGAAAAACTTATCTACTAGATCGAACTTTGTTTTTGTCCATCATATCTTCCGCCCCAGGGTCGTTCGTAATCTGAAAAAAAAACAATTGCATCGTTTTACGTGCGTACAGACGTTGTTTCACGAGACTGCTCCAGAGCAGGTCAATCTGCGCGTACGTGCAGGCTCTCGCGCGTTCCACCAGACATCAACCACCGAGCGTCTGGCCCTCCGCGCCGTTGTTCCCACACGCACACGAGTCACCTGGCAGCACACCTTGTCTGTCTTCACGTACACACCCACAACTCTCCGTCTGCGCCTGCAGTCCTGTTGGGCTCCAGCTCCAACCCCACCCCGAGCTCGTACAGCGCGCAGGAAAACCATGGCTGGTGTGACCATCTCCATGACTGGCGGGCGCTCTTTCGCTGCACAGGACGCGGGTGGCAAGCCGCCCCAGGGCCACACCAGTGGCTAGAGCGGCCGAAATTCTGGTCTGTCGCTCTCTCGACATCGTCAAGGATGGTGAGGACGTAACTACTGCAGCCCTCGATGCCTTCGCGGAGCGCTTCAAGGAACACCTGTCGCCGGAGGTGATCACAGCCATGAGGGGACTTTTCAAGCTCGACGACGCCAATGCACATGCCGTGGAAGAGGCCCTCCTGGCGCATGGGGGGGAAGGCGCACTAGACCTGGAGAGGACCGATGTGGAGGCCGAGCTGCAGCAGGCAGCAACCTGAGCAACTGCTGCTCAAAATCTGGGTTGTTCTTGTCCAATGTTAGTACAACCAAATGCATGTCCAGGGATGTTCACGTACTGGGTCCAATGTATCCCTAGAATAGAAGTGTGTGTGTGTACTGGCTATATGCCTTGTGTGCGGACTGGCTTTATGCCTTGTATCAGGTCTGTGGGGTTGCTACTGCAACTTATAGTGTTCGTGTCCACTGCTGTAACCGGGTGCAAGCAGCCTGCTGTTGCTCTTGCCATTTCGCCAAGTGCTGTTGTGGTTGCCCTTGCTCATGATCTGTGCATATGCTCCAGGGAATTCAACGTTAAATCATGTCAGCACAACCAATAAACTTCTTGAGTTGGAATGTTCGGGGCCTTAATTGCCCGGATCGGCGGTCAACAGTTAACGCAACCATTGCTTCCTCCTCCTGCCATGTGGTATGTCTTCAGGAGACGAAGCTTGACGATATTGATCAGTTCACGGCCGCCTTTTTGGGGGGCCATAGGCTGCGCAGCTTCGCGCAACGACCGGCAAATGGCACCAGGGGCGATATCCTCCTTCTGTGGGATGATATCTTGGTGGAGATGTCCAACATAACCTTTACAACCTTTTGCCTCTCAGCCATGGCTCGTGTCAGGGACTCGGGCATGAGCTTTAAGATAACAACCGTTTACGGCCCCACCGACCCATCGCTTAAAGATGCGTTCTTTGCCGAGCTCATTAGCCAAAAGCCACCTGTTGGGGTAGCTTGGCTTGCCTCCGGGGATTTCAACCAGATCTATCGGGCAAGGGATAAAAACAAGAGGAACGTTAATACCGGCCGAATTAACCGGTTCCGTGCAACCCTCAATAGTTGTGAGCTTAAAGAAATCCACCTCCAGAATAGGAGATTCACCGGGAGCAACGAGAGGGCTAATCCAACACTCACCAAGCTTGATTCTTTCTTTTGCAATGCCGAGTGGGACACGACCTTCAACGACCACTTGCTCCATGCACTCTCTTCATCCCTATCCGACCATTGCCCGCTCCTTCTTGCCGGTGATCAAGGGCCTAGGAGGCCTAAGACATTCAAATTCGAGAACTTCTGGACTTCTATGCCCGGCTTCAGTGACGTGGTCCAAAAGGCCTGGGCCGAGCCCGTTGTGCACACCGATCCACACATTATCCTTTTCCACAAGCTCAAGAAAACGGCGACGCGCCTGTCACAGTGGAGTAGGAGTCTCTTCTCTACAGCTAAGGTCCATCTTCATGCCGCCCTCTTGGTGATCCTTCGCCTCGACATTGCTCAGGAGGGAAGGCTTCTATCCCCTGAGGAGCTCGACCTTCGGGCTAGGCTCAAGAGAAGGGTCATTAGCCTGGCCGTGCTCGAGAAAGCACGCAAGAAGCAATGTGCCAGAATCGCAAACATCAAAGAAGGGGATGCCAACACCAAGTTCTTTCACCGTCGGGTCAATGCGAGAAGGAGGAAAAACCACATTCACCGAATCATGAATGACCAAGGGTGGGTGACCGAGCACAACACCAAGGAGAAAATAATTCATGACCACTTCTCGCATATAATGAAATGGGGAAGCGCGAGTACAAACGATTTCAATTGGGAGGAACTAAACCTGGAGTCGCATGACCTACATGAGCTTGACTCTCCCTTCTCTGAGGAGGAAGTCATCGAGGCAATAAATAGCATGCCTAGCGACAAGGCACCGGGGCCAGATGGCTTCACCGGCCTCTTCTTCAAGAAGTGTTGGGGAACCATCAAGCACGACCTCATGAGGGTGATTCAATGCTTTGACTCTCTCCACACAAGAAATCTTCACTGGCTCAACTCTGCAAATATTGTGTTGCTTCCCAAGAAGGATGGGGCGGAGAGCATCATCGACTATAGGCCCATCAGTCTCATTCATGCAATCGCCAAGATTATTGCGAAAGTGCTTTCCCTCAGGCTCGGACCGCACATGTCCACCCTCGTCTCCAACGTTCAAAGTGCTTTCATCAAAACGCGGAGCATCCACGACAACTTCATGTATGTCCGAAACCTAGCAAGACGCCTTCACAAGAGCAAGACCCCTTCTCTCCTATTCAAGTTGGACATTCACAAGGCCTTTGACTCTGTCAAATGGGAGTACCTGCTTGACCTCCTTCGGAGACGTGGTTTCCCAAGCAGATTTTGAGAGTGGATCGCGGCTATCCTATGTTCCTCCTCTTCGAGGATCCTCTTGAATGGGGTCCCCGGTGCACCCATCAAGCATGGCCAGGGACTGCGGCAAGGGGACCCCATCTCTCCACTCTTGTTTGTCATAGCTATTGACCCTCTGCAACGGATCCTTGACGTTGCGACAAGGAAGGGCCTACTCCATAAGATCCGTGGGAGAGGGGTCATGGTGCGTGCCTCCCTCTATGCGGATGACGCAGCCGTGTTTGTAGCTCCGATCAAACGTGATGTGGACAACCTCGCCATTATTCTGAGAGGTTTTGGGGACATCACCGGTCTACACACCAACTTTCATAAGAGCTCGATGGTTCCCATTCGGTGCGGTAACCTTGACTTGGGGCGCATCACCCAAGGGTTGCCGGCTGTTAGGGCCTCCTTTCCGCTGCGATATTTGGGCCTACCACTCTCCGTGTGGAAGCTAAAGCTCGTTGACCTGCAATTCCTCGTGGATAAGGTGGCAAACAGATTGACAACATACGAGGGCCAAAACATCACCACCATTGGACGCGCGGCTCTTGTCAAGTCGGTGCTTGCTTCCCAAGTGATCTACTTCATCACGCCGCTTGTCATACAGCCCACCATCCTTCAAAACAGCGACAAGCTTGAGAGGGCCTTTCTGTGGTCCGGGTCGGATAAGACAACTGGGGCAAAATGCAAGGTCAATTGGGACATTGTCAGTCGGCCGCTTGCTTATGGTGGGCTGGGAGTTCTCAACACCAACAAGTTCGCGCGGGCTTTGAGATTGCGGTGGCCTTGGTATGAATGGAAGGAGCCAACAAAGTTATGGGTTGGGAGAGGGAACCCGTGTGACGAGGAAGATCTCAGCTTCTTCTACGCTTGTACGACAATCACGGTCGGCAACGGGGCGAGGACACTCTTTTGGGAATCCCCTTGGCTTCTCGGGCGCAAGCCCAAGGATATAGCTCCGCTCATTTACGAGTCTTCCTCACGAAAACATTGGAAGGTACGGGAGGCCCTCAGGGAAAACGTGTGGATCCTAAAAATAAGGCCGCTTGCGGTCGCTTCCACCGAACATGTTATACAATTCTTCACCCTTTGGATGCTTCTGCACGGGTGCATCTCGATGAGCTTGTTGAGGATGACATAATATGGAAGCACTCAGACTCCGGGCATTACTCCGCGGCCTCTGCTTATAGGGCGCAATTTTTGGGCTTGGTCCTCTCCCCTATGGACCAAATGGTTTGGAAGGCTTGGGCCCCACCGAAGGTCAAGTTCTTTGCTTGGCTCGCGCTGCAAGTTAGGATTTGGACTGCTGACAGATTGGCCAAGCAAGGTTGGCCAAATTGTGGCCCTTGCCCCTTGTGCAGGGGAGTGCAAGAATGTGGAACCCATCTATTCTTCAAGTGCCGCTTCACGCTGAGGCTTTAGAACTTGGTTATCCAAAAAATTCGCATCCACGACATGGACACGTGCATGTGGAGCTCGTTCGACTCAGTCGAGGCTTGGTGGGCGGGCACGAGCGCCGCAGGCACCACCAACCGAAAAGCAAAGGCCTCGATCACTATGCTTGTGTCGTGGGTCATTTGGAATGAAAGAAATGCAAGAGTGTTCCGACACAAGAGCGCACCTCCACCAACCTTGCTCAACATCATCGTCGACGAGACCAACATTTGGATCACCGCTGGGGCAAAGAAGTTAGGGTCTTTTTTATTACGAGAATAATTATCATGTCGTAATCTGGATGTCTGTTGTAACAAACTCCTATCTCCTTATTTAATATATGAGGCAAATCTTTTGCCTCCGTTTCAAAAAAAAAAACTAGTCCTAGCTAATCATAACACCACATCACTTCTAGCTAGCTTACGTACCACTTTGTCCCGCAACTTTGCATTTTTTTCCATCTTTTGTAATTTATAATTTGTGTCCGTGACTTTTAGCAATCGGCCTAAAAAAAAAGAAAAAGAAAAAAGGAAAAGAAAAAAGGAAAAAAAAGGAAAGAAAAAAAAAGGAAAGAAAAAAAAAGGAAAAAAATATATTGCAAGTTCTGGCCAGTTCGCATCTTTTGAATAATCTATTTTGTTGTTCAGACTTCTACTCTGTTCATATAACTGATACTTGCTGGACATTTTTTTTCTACTCTTGGTTGCACCTACACTACATTTATACCTTCCTCATCCAGCTCTTTAGGGCTCTCAAATTTCCATCGGTTTCCACTCACTTGTTTCAGTATCTGGGCTTAGATCGTTTTATCTCTTTCTAGTTGACTACCAGCACTAGTTAGGAGTTTGAACAATTATTCAGCTTGCATTACTTTTTGCTTAATTGTGCCACATATTGTGAGTTGAGGAAACCTTCACCAAGCTCCACTTTCTATATTGTACCGTGTTCGGTCACTTGGTAATCACTATATCAATCTTTTGATAACTTTTGACATCGCCAACGGCCGACAACCACTGCAGCACGGTAAGAACTGGTAAGAGCTTGGTCATTGCTAGCGAGTTGAGAGACATCTCCACCGCCTCACCGTAGTTTTTGTAGGAGCAATATACTTGTGATTTTGTTCTTTCTCCATCCTAATCATGGCAGGTTACGAAGACAATGTGAAAGTCACCGTGGCACGCCTTGAGGAGGATGTCCGTGCATATACTGAGCAGTTCACGACGTTCGAGGGCGCACTTGATAAACGTTTCAAGTCGATCGAGGATAGCAATGAGACTTTCACTCAAACACTTGCAGCTATTATGGAACGTCTTGATGCTCAGGATGCCCGGCTGGGCGCCGCCCCCATCGTCGCTCTGCGTGTTCCAGCCACCAACACAGGTCTACAACGAGCTCGTCGGGTGCTCCCAGGGGACCCGAGCCACCCTCTTTCATACACCGACGCCGTCGACCAGCTCCGTCCTCGCAACGACAACTCGGTAGCCGCCCCCCATGAGGAGATCCAAGATGACAACTATGATGGTGATTCCGAGGATCCTGATGCAGTTAACTATAACAATGATCGCGATCATTGTCGACAACGCAATAATCGACATGGTATGGGACAACGTCGTCGCCCTGAGGTACGTGGCCATGATGACTCTTTAGGTAGAATTAAATTTGTCATGCCTCCTTTTGAAGGGAAATATGATCCGGATATTTATCTTGACTGGGAATTATTAGTTGATCAAAAATTTGCTTGCCATGATTTTCCCGCTGATAAAAGAGTTAGGGCTGCCACTAGTGAGTTTAGTGATTTTGCTTCTGTTTGGTGGAGGGAACATTGTCGCAAACATCCTAATAATATTCCTGCCACTTGGGAAGCTTTGAAATTAATAATGCGTCACCGGTTTGTTCCCGGATATTATGAACGTGACTTGCTAAATAAACTACAACGCCTGAACCAAGGATCTAAATCTGTGGAAGATTATTATCAAGAATTGCAAATGGGCATGTTACGTTGTGGTTTAGTTGAGACCGAGGAAGCTTCTATGGCTAGGTTCTTGGGTGGTTTGAATAGAGAAATTTATGACATACTTGCTTATAAGGATTATAATTCAATGACCCGTTTATTCCATCTTGCTATACATGCTGAACATGAAGTGCAGGGTCATTCGCGAATGCGTTCTAATTTTTCTGCAGGTCGTACTTCCACATGGGCGCCACGCACCCCTGCTGCCCCGTCCACTCGCACTTCTACAATAACACCTGCAACCTCTCGATCGGGGCCTACTTCATCAACTTCAGCATCACATACTCCGGCACCAATGGAAAGTACTCCACCAACTCCAACAAAAAGTTTGTCGTCATCGTCCGCTTCCTCCAAAAGGAAAAAGGATATCCAATGCCATACTTGTAAGGGATTTGGCCATGTCATGAAGGATTGCCCTAATAAGCGTGTCTTGATCATTCGTGAAGACGGCGAGTACGACTCCACTAGTGATTTTGATGAGGAAACATATGCTTTGCTCGCTGCACATGACGACGATGACACAAGACCGACGCAAGAGGAAGAACATGTGACCGCCGAAGACGCCGATAAGTACATGAGTCTTATATCACATCGTGTACTTAGTGCTCAGACTGTCAAAGAAAAGAAGGATCAACGTCACAACCTCTTCCACATCAAAGGGGTCGTCAAGGAGCGTTCCGTTCGCATAATCATTGATGGAGGGAGTTGCAACAATTTAGCAAGCATTGACATGGTGGAGAAGCTCTCCCTACCTTCCCGGCAACATCCACATCCTTACGACATTCAATGGTTTAATGATGGTGGAAAAGTGAAGGTAACACGCATGGTGAGAGTTCCTTTTTCTTTAGGTTCATACCATGATACTATCGACTGTGATATTGTGCCTATGCAAGCTTGTTCTATGTTACTAGGAAGGCCATGGCAATATGATAAACAATGTTTACATGATGGTAGAACTAATCAGTACACTCTTACACATAAAGGAAATAAAATCATTTTGCACCCTATGTCTCCTGAGCAAATTTTAAAAGATGATCTTGCTAGGGCTAGTAGGAACAAAAATATTGAATGTGCTAAATCTGAAAATCAGCAAGTCGTTGATGAGTTAGACCAATTTAATAATATACACAAATCTGAACCTAGCGCTTTTAATGGAATTAAATTGAAAGGTGCTTCTTTCTTAGCAACACGTGCTGAAATTTTCGCGTTAGATGCTCACAGTGATGAATGTTATGCACTTGTTTGCAAAGAAGTTTTGTTTTCATTTGAGGATATGCCTTCTTCTTTGCCTCCTGTCATTGCTAACCTTTTGCAGGAGTATCGTGATGTTTTTCCAAAGGAAGTACCACCAGGGCTACCACCTATGAGAGGAATTGAACACCAAATTGATTTGATACCTGGTGCTTCACTTCCCAATCGTGCGCCGTACCGGACTAATCCAGAGGAGACCAAGGAGATTCAGCGACAAGTTCAAGAATTACTCGACAAAGGTTACATTCGCGAATCCCTAAGTCCATGTGCCATACCCATTTTACTTGTTCCCAAAAACGATGGTACATCACGTATGTGTGTTGATTGTAGAGCCATTAATAATATTACAATTCGATATCGTCATCCTATTCCTAGATTAGATGACATGCTTGATGAACTTAGTGGTTCAGTTGTGTTTTCTAAAGTGGACTTGCGTAGTGGCTACCATCAAATTCGTATGAAACTAGGTGATGAATGGAAAACTGCTTTCAAAACTAAATTTGGTTTATATGAATGGTTAGTTATGCCTTTTGGATTAACTAATGCACCTAGTACTTTTATGATACTAATGAATGAAGTTTTGCGGGCTTTCGTTGGACGATTTGTGGTAGTATACTTTGATGATATTCTGATTTATAGTAAGTCACTAGAGGAACACTTAGACCATTTGCGTGCTATTTTTTCTGCTCTACGTGATGCACGTTTATTTGGTAATATCAAGAAGTGCACTTTTTGCACGGATCGAGTCTCTTTTCTTGGCTATGTTGTGACAGCGCAGGGAATTGAAGTTGATAAAGCCAAGGTTGAAGCGATCCAGAGTTGGCCGACCCCTAACTCGGTCACACAGGTACGGAGTTTTCTCGGACTTGCTGGGTTCTACCGGCGGTTCGTGAAGGATTTTAGTACCATCGCAGCGCCGCTCAACGAGCTCACAAAGAAAAATGTGCCATTTGTTTGGAGCGACGCACAAGAGGAAGCCTTCAATATCCTTAAAGATAAGCTCACACACACCCCTTTGCTGCAATTACCTGATTTCAATAAGATGTTTGAATTAGAATGTGATGCTAGTGACATTGGTTTAGGTGGTGTTTTATTGCAAGAAGGCAAACCAGTAGCATACTTTAGTGAAAAACTCAGTGGGCCTAGTCTGAGTTATTCAACATATGATAAAGAACTTTATGCACTAGTTCGGACTTTGGAGACATGGCAACATTATTTATGGCCTAAGGAGTTTGTCATACATTCTGATCATGAATCACTCAAGCATATTAGAAGTCAAAGCAAACTTAATCGTAGACATGCAAGATGGGTTGAATTTATTGAATCTTTTCCTTATGTTATTAAGCACAAGAAAGGGAAGGAGAATGTTATTGCTGATGCATTGTCTAGACGTTATACCATGTTATCACAACTTGACTTCAAAAATTTTGGACTTGAAACTATAAAAGAGCAATACGCTAATGATGTTGATTTTAAAGATATATTGCTCAACTGCAGAGAAGGTAGAACTTGGAACAAGTTCGTCCTAAATGACGGATTTGTTTTCCGTGCTAATAAGCTATGCATCCCAAATAGCTCTGTTCGTCTTTTGTTGTTACAGGAGGCGCATGGAGGAGGACTTATGGGACATTTCGGCGTCAAGAAGACAGAAGATATCCTTGCTGGTCATTTCTTTTGGCCAAAAATGAGAAGGGATGTGGAGAGATATGTTGCACGCTGCACGACATGCCAAAAAGCTAAGTCACGATTGAACCCACATGGTTTATATATGCCTCTTCCTGTTCCTAGCACTCCTTGGGAAGATATATCTATGGATTTTGTATTAGGACTGCCTAGGACACGACGGGGGCGGTATAGTATATTTGTAGTGGTCGATAGATTCTCTAAGATGGCACATTTTATACCTTGTCATAAAAGTGACGATGCTACTCACATTGCTGATTTGTTCTTTAGAGAAGTTGTTCGTTTACATGGTGTGCCAAATACAATTGTTTCTGATCGTGACACAAAATTTCTTAGCCACTTTTGGAGGGTGTTATGGACAAAATTGGGGACTAAGCTTTTATTTAGTACAACATGTCATCCTCAAACTGATGGTCAAACTGAAGTGGTTAATCGTACATTGTCTACTATGCATAGGGCTGTTTTGAAAAAGAATTTAAAAATGTGGGAAGAATGTCTACCTCATGTAGAGTTTGCTTATAATCGTTTAGTTCATTCTACCACAAAATTATGCCCTTTTGAGATTGTTTATGGATTTATACCTCGTGCGCCTATTGATTTATTACCTATTCCATCTTCGGAGAAGGAAAACCTTGATGCTAAAGAACGCGCTGAGTTAGTATTAAAAATGCATGAGACGACTAAGAAAAATATTGAACGCATGAATGCCAAGTATAAACTTGCAGGTAGTCAGGGTAGAAAAAGTATTGTGTTTGAACCAGGTGATTTAGTATGGTTGCATTTGCGAAAAGAGCGTTTCCCTGATTTAAGAAAATCCAAATTAATGCCACGTGCAGATGGTCCTTTTAAAGTGATTGAAAAAATTAACGACAATGCGTATAAGCTTGATCTGCCTGTAGAGTTTGGGGTTAGTCCCACATTTAACATTGCAGATTTAAAACCATACCTTGGTGAGGATGATGACCTACCGTCGAGGACGACTTCGATTCAAGAAGGGGGGATGATGGGGACATCTCTTCTAATATTAAAACCGACGCGACTCCTACAGTTATTCCGCCTAGTCCTATTACTAGATCACGAGCGAGACAAATTAATAACCAGGTACTATCGCTTCTTCACACTCGTGATTTAACTGACGAGAATATGATGTTACACTCATGTTCCGATTTACTTCTTCTCAGGAATAAAGGAATCAAAGAAGATTACTGTGCCTTCAAAACAGAAGGAGCAACGCTCATTGCATGCATGCCATCCACCATCCTTGCATGCATGCCTTCTACCACGGAACCATCCAGCCAATCCATTATACATGCAGTGCAAGGAGACAACACTACAAGGCGTGTCAGATAGTCTTGTTTTGGTAACGTGTTGGTTCAAAGGACTTCCTGGTGTGCTACCTCACGATCGGGCTGCCACGTCATGAGGTCAACCGAAGCCAACATGCAATGTCCGGTTTTTGTACGGCACAGCGTGTGCGAACCGACTCGGCCGCACGTCGTTTTCTAATAAATAGCTAGTCTATGTTAGGGTTTAGACTTGGGTTTTATTGTATTGTTTAGCTACTGCTACAAATCGCATCTACGAGACGTGTAGGACTACCGCCTTGTCAGATCCACAGTGAAACCCCAAATTTTCATCTAGTTTGTGTGCTCAATTTATTATCTGCAATTTTAGATTGCAATCACCATTGTTCTTGCTGGTTCTTCGGTTGCTTGCAGGAATTCAAACCTCGTTGTTCAGGTTGATCGTGCCTACAGCAAGGTCAATAACCATCGGAGATTGGTTTAGCGATTGTCGAGGCGTATCGTCGGGTACGGTATAGCCGGATCGTCAAGGTCAAAATCCACCAAATCGATAGTTATCCCACTCTCATCGAAAGATCGGGTCACCGTCACAGAACAGAGTCATTGGGTTCAGTGCACTGGGCACTACTCCAAGATCTGTCATGAACTCCTTCATCCAGACACCTTCCTTCGCCGCCTCCGAGGCAGCGATGTACTCCGCTTCACATGTAGAATCAGATACCATGCTCTGCTTGGAACTGCACCAGCTTACCGCTCCCCCATTGAGAATAAATATGTATCGGGTTTGAGCCTTAGAGTCATCCGGATCAGTGTCAAAGCATGCATCGACGTAACCCTTTACGACGAGCTCTTGATCACCTCCATAAACGAGAAACATTTCCTTAGTCCTTTTCAGTTACTTAAGGATATTCTTGACCGCCGTCCAGTGCTCCATTCCTGGGTCACTTTGAAACCTTCCGGACATACTTATGGCAAGGCTGACATCAGGTCTTGTGCACAACATTGCATACATGATAAAGCCTATGGCTGAAGCATAGGGGATGACACTCATCTTTTCTCTATCTTCTGCAGTCACTGGGCATTGAGTCTTACTCAACTTCACACCTTGTAATACAGGCAAGAACCCCTTATTGGACTGATTCATTTTGAACTTCTTCAAAACTTTGTCAAGGTATGTGCTCTGTGAAAGTCCTATTAAGCGTCTCGACCTATCTCTATAGATCTTGATGTCTAATATGAAAGCAGCTTCTCCTAGGTCCTTCATTGAAAAACTCTTGTTCAAATATTCCTTCACGCTTTCCAACATTTCTATATTGTTTCCAAACAGCAATATGTCATCCACATATAATATTAGAAACGCTATAGAGATCCACTCACTTTCTTGTAAATACAAGCTTCTCCGTAAACTTGTATAAACCCGAACGCTTTGATCACCTCATCAAAACGAAGATTCCAACTCCAAGATGCTTGCACCAGTCCATAAATGGATCACTGGAGTTTGCAAACTTTGTTAGCATTCTCTGGATCGATAAAACCTTCTGGTTGCATCATATACAACTCTTCCTTAAGGAAACCGTTAAGGAACACTGTTTTTACATCCATCTGCCAAATCTCATAATCGAAAAATGCAGCTATTGCTAACATGATTCTGACGGACTTAAGCATCGCTACGGGTGAGAAGGTCTCATCGTAGTCAACTCCTTGAACTTGTGAAAAACCCTTTGCCACAAGTCGAGCTTTATAGCCGGTGACATTACCGTCCGCGTCCGTCTTCTTCTTAAAGATCCATTTGTTCTGAATGGCCTTTCGCCCTTCAGGTAATACTTCCAAAGTCCATACTTTGTTTTCGTACATGGATCCCATCTCGGATTTCATGGCCTCTAACCATTTGTTGGAATCCGGGCCCATCATCGCTTCTCCATAGCTCGTAGGTTCATCGTTGTCCAACAACATGACCTCTAAGACAGGGTTACCGTACCACTCAGGAGCAGTACGCGTCCTTGTCGACCTACGAGGTTCGATAGTAACTTGATCCGAAGCTTCATGATCATCATCATTAACTTCCTCTTCAACTGATGTAGGCTTCACAGAAACATCTTTCTGCACTGCGCTATTCTCTAGTTGAAACAAAGGTTCAACAACCTCATCAAGTTCTATCTTCCTCCCACTCAATTCTTTCGAGAGAAACTCTTTCTCAAGAAATGTTCTGTTTTTAGCGACAAACACTTTGCCTTCGGATCTGAGATAGAAGGTATACCCAACTGTCTCTTTTGGGTATCCTATGAAGACGCATTTCTCCGCTTTGGGTTCCAGCTTTCCAAGCTGAAGCTTTTTGACATAAGCATCACATCCCCAAACTTTAAGAAACGACAACTTTAGTTTCTTGCCAAACCACAGTTCATATGGCGTCGTCTCAACGGATTTCGATGGTGCCCTATTTAAGTGAATGCAGCTGTCTCTAATGCATAACCCCAAAACGATAGTGGCAAATCGGCAAGAGACATCATAGAATGCACCATATCCAATAAGGTTCGATTACGATGTTCGGACACACCATTACGCTGTGGTGTTCGAGGCGGTGTCAATTGTGAAACAATTCCACATTGTCTTAAGTGACTGCCAAACTCATAACTCAGATATTCTCCTCCTCGATCAGATCGTAGGAATTTAATCTTCTTGTTACGATGATTCTCAACTTCACTCTGAAATTGCTTGAACTTTTCAAACGTTTCAGACTTGTGTTTCATTAAGTAAATATACCCATATCTACTTAAGTCATCGGTGAAGGTGAGAAAGTAACGATATCCACCGCGCGCCTCAATGCTCATTGGACCGCACACATCAGTATGTATGATTTCCAACAAGTCACTTGCCCGTTCCATTGTTCCAGAGAACGGGGTTTTAGCCATCTTGCCCATGAGGCATGGTTCACATGTGTCAAGTGATTCGAAATCAAGTGACTCCAAAAGTCCATCAGCATGGAGCTTCTTCATGCGTTTTACACCAATATGACCTAAGCGGCAGTGCCACAAGAAAGTGGTATTATCATTATCAAATCTACATCTTTTGGCATCAATGTTATGAACATGTGTATCATCACTATCGAGATTCAATAAGAATAAACCCCTCACATTGGGTGCATTACCATAAAAGATATTACTCATATAAATAGAACAACCATTATTCTCTGATTTAAATGAGTAACTGTCTCGCAATAAACAAGATCCAGATATAATGTTCATGCTTAACGCAGGCACTAAATAACAATTATTCAGGTTCATCACTAATCCCGATGGTAATCGAAGAGCGAGCGTGCCGACGGCGATCACATCAACCTTGGAACCATTTCCCATGCGCATCGTCACTTCGTCCTTAGCCAGCCTTCGTCTATTCCGTAGCTCCTGTTTTGAGTTGCAAATGTGAGCAACCGAACCGGTATCAAATACCCAGGCACTACAACGAGAGTTGGTAAGGTACACATCAATAACATGTATATCATATATACCTTGTTTGGTGTTAGCCGCCTTCTTGTCGGCCAGATACTTGGGGCAGTTCCGCTTCCAATGACCAGTTCCCTTGATATGAAAACACTCAGTTTCTGGCTTGGGTCCAGCCTTGGGTTTCTTTACGGGAGGGGCAACTGCTTGGCCACTCTTCTTGGAGTTACCCTTCTTGCCCTTGCCATTTTTCTTGAAACTGGTGGTTTTATTGACCATCAACACTTGACGCTCCTTCTGGATTTCAGACTCAGCGACTTTCAGCATCGCAAACAGCTCGGCGACTGACTTGTTCATCCCTTGCATGTTATAGTTCATCACGAAGCTCTTGTAGCTAGGTGGCAATGATTGAAGAACTCTGTTAGTGATCGCCTCCGGTGGAAGGGGCATCCCTAACTCAGCCAGACGGTTTGAATACCCAGACATTCTGAGTATATGTTCACTGACAGACCTGTTCTCCTCCATCTTGCAAGCATAGAACTTATCGGAGGTCTCATACCTCTCGATCCGGGCATTCTTCTCAAAGATAAACTTCAACTCCTGGAACATCTCATATGCTCCATGACGTTCAAAACGTCTTTGAAGTCCCGGTTCTAAGCCATACAACATTGCACATTGAACTATTGAGTAATCTCCAGAACGTGCCTCCCAGGCGTTCACAACGTCTTCAGACGACACGGGAGCGGGTGGATCACCAAGCGGTGCATCAAGGACATAAGACTTTTGGGAAGCCGTGAGGATAATCCTTAGATTACGGGCCCAGTCTACAAAGTTACTTCCATCATCTTTCAACTTGGCTTTCTCTAGGAACGCATTGAAATTCAGGGGAACTACTGCGCGAGACATTGATCTACAACATAAATTTGCAAAAGTTACTAAGACTATTGTTCAAGATAATGAGTTTACTTAATCAAATTACTTAAAAACTCCCACTCAAATTGACATCCCTCCGGTCATCCGAGTGATACATGATCCAAATTCACCAACCCAAGTCCGATCATCACGTGAGATGAGGTGGTTTCAATGGTGAACATCTTCATGTTGATCATATCTACCATATGACTCATGTTCGAACTTTCGGTCTCTTGTGTTCCGAGGCCATGTCTGTACATGCTAGGCTCGTTGAGTTTAACCCGAGTGTTCTGCACGTGCAACACTGGCTTGCACCCGTTGTATGTGAACGTAGAGTCTATCACACCCGATCATCACGTGGTGTCTCGAAACGACGAACTTTCGCAACGGTGCACACTCGGGGAGAACACAATTTTATATTGAAATTTTAGTGAGGGATCACCTTATAATGCTACCGTCGTCCTGAGCAAAATAAGATGCATAAAAGGATTAACATCACATGCAAATCATAAGTGACATGATATGGCCATGAACTTGTGCTTTTGAACTCCATCTCCAAAGCACCGACATGATCTCCATCGTCACCGACATGACACCATGATCTCCATCATCTTGATCTCCATCAACGTGTCGCCATGAGGTTGTCGCGCCAACTGTTGCTTCCACAACTATTTCTAACTCATAGCGATAAAGTAAAGCAAAAACAGCGAAAATAATTAAAGATAACCCTATGGCTCCTGCTGGTTGCCGTACTCATCGACATGCAAGTCGTGATATTCTATACAAAACATGATCATCTCATATATCACATATATCTCATCATGTAATTGGCCATATCACATCGCAACATACCCTGCAAAAACAAGTTAGACGTCCTCTAATTGTTGTTGCATGTTTTACGTGGCTGCTACGGGTATCTAGCAAGAATGATTCTTACCTACGCAAAACCACAACGGTGATACACAAATTGCTATTCAACCTTCTCAAGGACCGCCTTTGTCGAATCCGATCCAACTAGAGTAGAAGAGACACACACCCGCCAGCCATCTTTATGCAACAAAGTCACATGTCAGTCGATGGAACCGGTCTCTCGTATGTGGACGAGTAAGGTTGGTTCGGGCCGCTTCATCCCACAATACCACTGAATCAAGAAAAGACCAAGGGAGGAAGAAATCTGAGCATCAACGCCCACAAACTCCTTTGTATTCTACTCGTGATCTCATCTGCGCATAGACCTAGCTCATGATGCCACTGTTGGGGAACGTTGCATGGGAAACAAAATTTTTCCTACGCACACGCAAGATCTATCCGTGGTGATGAGCATCTACGAGAGGGAGAGTGGATCTACATACCCTTGTAGATCGCTAAGCGGGAAGCGTTAAGAAATGCGGTTGATGTAGTCGAACGTCTTCGCGATCCAAATCGCTAGCCGTCCCGCGATCCGATCACGATCCGTCCCGATTTAGCGCCGAACGGACGACACCTCCGCGTTCAGCACACGTACAGCTCGATGACGATCTCCGCCTTCTTGATCCAGCAAGAGGGAGCGGAGAGGTAGATGAGAACTCTGGCAACGCAAGGGCGCGGCGACGGTGGTGGTGGAACTATTCCGGCAGGGCTTCGCCTAAGCACCGCCGAAACTAGGGGAGATGATCTAGTGGGGAGAGAGGGCTGCACCGTGACCTAGGGTTGGTTGCGGCTGCCCTCTCTCCCCTCCAATATATATAGGAGGGAGGGAAGGGGCCGGCGCCCTAGGGTTTCCCCTAGGGGTTCGGCCGAAGGAGGTGGAGGCCAAGCCTCCCTCCAATCCTACTCCAAGTAGGATTCCTCTCCTACTTGGATTTCCTTCCCCACTTTGGGGTTTTCCCACTCCTAACCGCATGGGCCTTGGTGGGGGGGGGGGTCGGCCAGCCCACCAGGGGCTGGTTTGCCTCCTCCCACAGCCCATGAGGCCCTTTGGGGAGGGTGGCCCCTCCCGATGGACCCCCGGTACCCTCCCGGCACCCTGGGTACACTACCGGAAATACCTGAAACTTTTCCGGTGACAAAAACGGGACTTCCTATATATCAATCTTTACCGCTGGACCATTCCGGAGCTCCTCGTGACGTCCGGGATCTCATCCGGGACTCCGAACAACCTTCGGTCACCAACACATATATCTCAATACTACCGAAACGCCACCGAACGTTAAGTGTGCAGACCCTGCGGGTTCGAGAACTATGTAGACATGACCGAGACACCTGTACGGTCAATAACCAATAGCGGGACCTGGATGCCCATATTGATTCCTACATATTCTACGAAGATCTTTATCGGTTGAACCTCTATGTCAAGGATTTAGTTAATCCGGTATGCTGTTCCCTTTGTTCTTCGGTATGTTACTTGCCCGAGATTTGATCGTCGGTATCTCTATACCTAGTTCAATCTCGTTACCGGCAAGTCTCTTTACTCGTTCCGTAATACAAGATCCCGTGGCTAACACTTTATTCACTTTGCTTGCAAGGCTTATTGTGATGTTGTATTACCGAGTGGGCCCTGAGATACCTCTCCGTCACACGGAGTAACAAATCCCAGTCTTGATCCATGCCCACTCAACAGACACCTTCGGAGATACCTGTAGAGCATCTTTATAGTCACCCAGTTACGTTGTGACGTTTGATACACACAAGGTATTCCTCCGATATCAGTGAGTTGCATGATCTCATGGTCATAGGAAAAGATACTCGACATGCAGAAAACTATAGCAATAAACTGACACGATCATATGCTATGTTCATAGTTTGGGTCTTGCCCATCACATCATTCTCCTAATGATGTGATCCCGTTATCAAACGACATCTATGGCTAGGAAACCTTGACCATGTTTGATCAACGAGCTAGTCTACTAGAGGCATACTAGGGACACAGTGTTGTCTATGTATCCACACATGCATTTGAGTTTCCAATCAATACAATTATAGCATGGATAATAAACGATTATCATGAACAAGGAAATATAATAATAACCACTTTATTATTGCCTCTAGGACATATTTCCAACAGTTAGATTGTATATCTATGTCATGAAGAGATGCATAATGCCCTAAGTTTGTCGTGGCTTCGAAACAGTGGTGCCACATGACTGTTTATTGTTGGGGCAAACTAACCCTCCCCGGCGACGAACGCCGAGCGGCCTTCCGGCGACACAAACGACGGATAGAGGTAGACGAAGGAGACATCACAATTTTCCCAGCGATGTGCGCCGCGGCGTTCGTCGCCATTGCTCTGAGTTCGTGCTCGAGTTGGTTTTCTTTGTGCATGTGGTTTCCGGGTTTGCGCCAACATTTATAATGATGGTTTATATTCTAGGATCATATAATTCTCTAAATTAGTTTTGATATTTTTTATCTCGTTTGGTTATGAATATATAGTCTTGGGTTTTCTAATACTAGCTGCTTTTTTAAATCAACAAAAATAATAATTTCGGTCATACTTAAACTATTATGACTTTTTCTCTATCTCTAACTTTAATCTCTACCTAATCTTCTGTCTAATTCCCATGGTACCTGATGTGCTGGTGAGCATTTAGGGTGGATTGGCAGATGAAAAGGGAAACTAAATTATCTCTGTTAGGTACCCCTATTTCTGAAAGGGCACGGTGATGGAGAGAACTCAGGGATATGAGCCACCTTTATTATCGTTGTTGCATCCAAAACACTTGACATGCGGTTTGTTAAATTATTTGCTCCTGAACTGGAAGTTCATTGAGGAGTCTAAAATGTTTTCCAATGGTGTTGACTTTGTCATGGCTACATATATTGACTGCTAGACAGTAAGCAAACCCTTTCTATCTAATAAAGAATGCAAGATTGTACAAGTTCTTCCAAAATAATGGTTTGTTATTGTAGGTTCAGCTGGACCGTCTGACGTCTGTTAGGAGGTCAAGTTTTTCATACCCTGGATGACATCCGCTTTCTGAACTCTGAAGTGTATAGATTTTTTCTATTTTCAGTGGACGAAAGATTACAGTTGTTACTGAATCCTCATTTCCTCCTTTTGCTACACCCATTTGGTCGACTTGATCTGTCACATGAATAACATCAAATAAATGACCGAGAGGGTATTCTTCTGAGATCACCAAATTATTACTCCTCATTGAGTGTTTTCTTAAATTCGTATGAAGAAAACTGTAAAGTAGACTGATTGTCAGTTGGCAGTCATGATACTATATTATTTTGCATCAAATAAACAAACACTTTTACTTCGGTAGACCCCCCTAAACACATTCCCTTCATAATAAAGGGCAGGATGGTCCTTTCACCCGCACCGATACATGGCCTGAGTACATATACGTGACGGTTTTTTTCTTCTCGCGGTGTCTTTTTCTTCTTGCGCGCCCTCAATAGTTTTTCACGTTATTTTTAAAAGAAAATAAAAAGTGAACACCCTGGGATTTAAAATCAAGACTTCTTGATCTAAGAACAACCACACTAACCAACTAAGACATCCTAATGCTTGTGAATATTTACTTCTTTTATTTCTTTTGTTCTACTTAAATCCGCGGCTCGGCTGGCCCATTGTTGAATCTGTACTTTTATCACTATTTCTTTTTCGTTTTTTTAATTTGTCTCTTATTTTTTCAAAAAATACTCACGCTCATAAATTTTGTAATTTTTTCTAAGAAATGTTTAATTTTCTTGAATTTTATTCATAAAGTACTAATATTCGTATTTTGAAAAAATTGTATAGATATGTCAAAATATTGTTTCAAAATTGCTCAGCATGTCATAACACGAACATACTTTAAAAACAGCACAATTTTTTTTGACACGAACATTTTTTGAAGAATACTATGAATTCGGGCACCGAACGCACATTGCGTCACGTTCGGTTAGCGTTTTAAGATTTTTCACTGGAAAAACCTTAGAAAATGCATAAAATATGAGAACTCGATAAATTTTACCACGGATGCTTGGCATGATGATGCTAGTGTGTGTGGAAAAATTTAGGTCCATTCTATTGATGTTAGCATTTTTTGAAAAAGAAAAGGAAGAAAAAAAAAGGCAAAACAAAGAATAACAAGAAGGAAAAAGGAACAAAAAATTGATAATAAACAAGTCGCCGATTTATATATTTTAATTTTTAATTTTCTATTTAATAAATGTTTACAAAACTTAAAAATGTTTGATCGTGTTTGATTTTTTTATGTGAGCATGTTTCTATTTAAACAAGCAATAAACGATCTTTTTTGTAAACAAACAATTTTTCTATTTTTTAATTATATGATGTGAGCATTTTTCTATTAAAACGAATATTTTTTTACATATGTTTACAAATTTTAAAAAATGCAAATATTTGTACTTTATGAAGAAAATTTTAAAAAGCCCACATTTTTTAAAATAAAAAAATTATAAGTGTGAGAATTTTTTGAAAAATAAAAAAATAAAAAAACGATTTTTTTAGGGGAAAAGAAGAAAACGAATAGAAAAGATAAAAAAGAATAGTGATAAAAGGACCAGTTCCCTAATGGGCCGTCCTAGCCGCGAACTGAAGTTGCACAAAATAAGAAAAAGAAGTAGATCGACACAAGCATTAGGATGTCCTAGTTGGTTAGTGCGGCACCTCCAACCTCCTTCTTTTCTTTCTGCAGCTTCCCATACCATCCATCGTCACCGATGACAATGCGCAAGGTGTTGCTGCTTTGTTCACTGCTCTTGATTCTAGCCTCATCGATCCCCGGTGACCTATCCTAGCTCCGTGGTGGTTTTCACTTTTGCAAGTGAGTGCTAAAAAATGTTGTTTCTTTGATCGTCTTGAGTGTGGGATGAGAAATGCATGGTTGAACGGGTATCTCGTGCACTTTTGTTACTGGATTTGTATTCGTTTCTTTCTTATTTTTGGTGAAGCTGACAAGCTGATTTTGGGTTTCCCTCTTGGTTTGTGTAGCATTGGAGGCTTTGGAGTTTCTGAATTAAGCACAGGTAGGGATGCTCAAGTTCATAATTATTATCCAGTGACTCGCTTTTCTGTTATGAAGATAATACTCAACACACTCCCCTTGTGTGTTTTTGGGCAATTTGGGTACTTCGTAGTTCTGCAATTTGTGAAATTTGAGATGTCTACAAGTGTACAAATAGAATAGTGCCAATTCAATAGATCGCTAGATTCAGAATGTACGTGTGCAGTAGCCTTTATCTCAATTTGGTTTTTATTGTGTTTGAATTAATTAGCACTTCAATCATCGTGTTTGTTTAGCCTGCAAGGTGATTATCACTCGGCAAACTATTGGAAAGATGATGGTACCTTGTTTTTTTTTCAAGCTCTAAAGACATGCACGTTCAAGAATAGGTATAGCTACATCCTTTCTATATCAGTCAGCTTCAGAAAGTATTCTGGAGGGATGCATCTTGTTGGAGAGGTCTGGTATGTATATTTATCAAAGTTTTTTTAATTGATAATAAGAAAGATTGATGAAAATTTGGACTTCATATTTTATCATGGACATTTTTCATGATAAAATACACGAAGTTTATATCTTGGGGACATCTTCACTTTAATATTAGGATATGTCCCCTCGTGTGCCAGTTTTGAGATTTTGTTAGAAGTTCACGATATGTTTTTAGTTCATGCGTGTTTTTTCTTTCCTTACGATGCATACATAGCAGCCCCATGCATCACGTTTCCTTTTATTTCCTTTGCTTGTTACACATTTTCATCTCTTTTTATTTAATATCATTTTGAAAAGACTGATCTACACGATCGTCCATTATTCGAGACTCATCTAGACATGATAAATATGTGTAGACTCTAGCATGTTCATGTCGGCTCTAGGTTACAAATATGTGCAGACTGTTACCCCTCAAATTCAGAAAAAAACAAGGCTATGATATGAATTGGATTACGCAGAAGACACGGAGATAATGGTACATGGTTGTATTCATATAGACACTGATTTATCCTTAGGAGGGCTTAATTAGGTCATGTATGATTCATGAATCTCTGCTATTTCTTATTTATTTTTGGCAGTTTCTAGATGATAGGTCCAACATGTTCGATTAGGAGGTTAGCATTGCTTTGAATGTATGAACTTAAGGAGGCCCCGATCTTTTGAGTTTAGATGTGATAATTTAATTTCATAATTATTTATAGGTTCGTGCAGTAGTAGCATAGTTGTGACGCCTCTATAACAATTCTATAATTGTAGGGGTATTTTATTTACTATATCTCCCCTAACTAAATTATTTATAGGTTTGTCTCATGTGATTTACGGTAATGATTTTCATATAACAATTTTTGCACAGTCTGCTATTGCCATGACACCAACTTATATGCTATTTTGCAACCATATTTGCAATTGGTTGCAATTTCATGGAAGTGACCATATGGACACAAGCAATGGTCCATTATATGGTTCTTTGAAGGAGCTAGGAAGCACTTATATTTCATGGTTTCAGACGTGAAGAACTTTTGAAGGATCACAAGTTAGTCTTCATGGGTTGGTACATAACAAGGTAATCTTCAGTTTAGATTGTTCATTACTCGGAGTTGCTTTCTTTTGATGTAAAACTAAATAGTTTTGTTTTTGTTCAATGAAACTTGAAAATACCAACATGCGTTGTTGTTGTTTCCCCCTCTTCCTATCCTTCAAGATAATGAATGGTGTGATCTGAAACTTTTGGCATTGTTCTGCCATGGAGAGTTGAGAGTGTTACTCCATTACATCGTGATCAGGTTTGTAAGGTATTCTTTGTTGAAATAGTCTTCATTGATGTTTCCAAGCAATCTGGCATACAACTATCGTTGTTGTGTTGTCCATATTAACCAACATGGTTGTTCTTTGATATGGGATTTGCATTAGATGCATGATACAAATGATTTTGACTTTTTGAGCAACACTTGCATCGAAGACTAGGTTTGCATAGAATTTGTTTAGATAATTTATAAGTAGTACCTTTTTCCTGAATCTGAAGTCTGAATTTTATTTATTTTAGTTCACCTGATCACCTCCAAATATTATTTCTATAAGGACCCCCCCTTGCGCCACTCTTCCTCCTTTGCGTCACCATGCGTCTTTGATCTATACTTATTGACAAGATGGACGCGTTCGTGAGCCAACTTGTCTACACCTATGTTTCACGCTATGAAGCTTAATTGCATGGTTCATGGTTGATCTTTAAGTTGTGGTAATGACCAAAATGCTGAAGTTATAAAAACTTATGCTTTGAGCATGATGGCTCCCCTATTTCTATTTTAGTCTCTTTCAAATATTATGGTCATGTTACTTTTAGAATTCCTGATTTGCTACTTCCTTTTTACATACTTATGTTCCATAGACTTGGGCAATGTCGTTCTAATTCTTCATCTCAGTTATTCAAGGAGAAGATACCAACAAAAAATACATGCTCGCATATCATGATAATATTAAACTTCATTTTGGCTGATGACACATGTCTAATTTATTTCTTCTTTACCGAAAAAGGCCTTTGCTATGCTTTATAAATAAAGGAATGACAGTTATACAACAACTGCATACAACATGGCACCACAACACACACACACCAAGACAACGTACTAGAGTGTTGAACATCAACATCACTCCATACAACCCAAAGAAAAAGACATGGAAATTGAGAGCCGCGCTAGGAGTCAATGGAGCTCTCAACTCTGAGTGAGCCACCATGAAGAGACCAAGCAGAACCACTATGGACTATGGACTTTGAGGCGATGCCTTCAAGAAGATGACACTGCAACGCTGCCACTGTCTGATCCAAAGGATCAAGGTTTTCACCCGAAGCATCACGAAGGATTAAGGGTCACCGTGACGGTGCTTTCAAGAAGGACACAACATCCACTGAAGCCGCTGCTCCTTTAATTTGGCAGCTAACTAAAGAACTATTTGTTGCTCTTTCTATGAGAATACATGCAGATGAAGAGATAGGGCCTTATTCGAGTTTATCTTATATCCAAAACCGTTGGCCGGTAAGTATGGGTACTTATTTTTTTTATCATATACAAATTACATTGCCTTGCTTGCTCATGTGATATCATGGCATCAAAAGCACACTGCGGATTTTGATTTTACTTTTCCATATCAATACCCAAAAGATGACCCATAAAGACACACAAATAACTAGATAAAAGGATGGACACATAAGCTCGGGACCTGGTTGTGGCTGCCGTACTCAAAGAAGGTGCGACGATGCGGTGAGTAGCAAATCGTGTCATTGTGGTGGTCACCGTCGGCTATGATGGTGTGCACTCCTTGGCACCGGGAATTGTCCTAGGATGTCGTGGAGGGGAGAGGAGATGCCGGGAAACAATGTGGAGAGGACGGGACGCGACGGTGAGAGCAAGGTGCGAGCTAAATGACGTGGCATCAAGGGAAGGCACAATGAGAAGCTGTGGTGGGTAGAGCAGGGCGGGGGATGAGATGTGAGTGTGACCACTGCAACATGCAATGGGTGAGAGGGTGAATTGCTTTTATAATACAAGAAGAGAAGGAGTGGTTGTTTGCTTTTTAGGAAAAGCAGTTGTTTGCTACTTCCTCTATTCCTAAATATAAATATAAATCTTTCTAGAGATTCTAATATGGACTACATACGAAGCAAAATGGGTGAACCTGCACTTTAAAACACGTCTATATACATCCGTATGTAGTTCATATAAAAATCTCTAGAAATACTTATATTTAGGAACGGGGGGAGTATGAGAGAAATGTCACATACTTTTTTATATAGTGAAAAATATCAAAAACAATAACAAGTAATTTCTGGAGAATAATAACCAACAAGTGATTTATAAGTGAGCCTACATGTTATTAAAATGGGATTTTTATTTCTGTGCCCCTGGTTCATTAGTTGTACTCATTCATCCCCAGGCTCTTAACTTTTGCTCACTTTTCCCCACTCCCTTGCCCGAAACCCTCAGAACTGGTCACAGCGGACGTTGCCGTCGGGTCAATGGCTTGACCGTTAACTCTGACGAGTGGGGCCGCGTAGGGCCGAGTCCACATTTTGACCGTTACGTGCTAACGAGTGGGGCCGCAAAACTGACACTCACTGTAACCTGAATCAGATCGAGTCGCTTCCGCGCCGCCCCCTCCGCCGCCGTCGTGCCGCCTCCGCCGCAGTCGTGCCGCCTCCGCCGCATCTACCCTCTCTCCCCATCTAGGATTAGGAAGCGATGTCGGGGGAGCACCCCGTCCAGCCCATCGACCGTGGAGATGATTGGGTCGAATCAGAGGCGGATAATTCATGGATTCCACCTGGGTAAGCATCGTTTTCCTCTCAAATTGATTAGGAGATCCATAAATTAGGCTGTATTTGACCACCGTTGGCGTGAATCAGTGCAATTTTTCTGAAAATTTTCGGCCTAACTGCGCCCTTTATTTCAATCGAATAGGGTTGATCCTGCACTTGCTTTTCGGCTGGCGGTTAGAATGGAAACTAGCGAGCTGCGTGGAACTAAACCGTATCTGATTTCTGGATTTTTCTATCCGAAAGTGGTAGAAACCAGCGTTTCGTTCATAGATTTCCGCGAGGCACTCTGTTGTGAGTATCCGTGGAGCCCTGCCGATGTTGTTGAACTAAGATACTTCGACAGTACCGAGCAGAGATTTGTCCCATTAACTTGTGATGAGCATCTGGGATTGCTATTTAGTTTGAATGCTGACAGCCGTTTCGGTAAAATCCATATCGGTGTGCTTCAGCCATGCAAACAACGTATCTCGAATGGGAAGGGTGTTCAGACATCACTTGTCTCTGCTAATAGCGAGCATCCTCGCACTCCTTGTAGGTCGAGTCCAAGTAAACCTAGTGGTTCTGAAAGCCACAACATGTCGGCTGCCTCTAATTGTGCCACTTCTCCTCTCCCTTCTGCACCTGATGTAGAAGTAGATGCAGAGCCTGACGAGGAAGTGCCTCGACATGATGATGAGGATGAGACTCTATTCCCTGAACTGGTAGATAGAGTCAGTCAACAGGCAATGGAAGATGAATATCTAGAGGAGCCTAGCAGTCGTGCTAGATTTGATGACACTGACGATGAAGAGAGGGAGGAGAACATCGACTCCTTAGTTTTACAAGAATATGATGGTGAGGACATGCCAACAATTGAGTGGAACAGGGAGAATCCTCAGCTTACTCCAGGAACCGTATTCGAATCGATGGTGGACTGTCGTAATGCAGTCACTACATATTGCATTCTCACTGAAAACTCCTATGAGGTTGATAGGAGCCAAGAAGATTCACTGTTCATTGCCCTTATGATAGGTGTAGGTGGAGGTTGCATGCATCCACTATGCTAAAGAGCAAATTGATTCAGGTATTACAACTGAATCTTTTTTCCAGATTATTTATCCATTCTATATTCAGATCATGTGTACTGTTTCTTAATTGTATTTGACATCATTTTTCATTTTGTTTCAGATAAAAAAAAAACCACACGAGCACACTTGCCCACCTGGAGGGGGAGGGGGAAAGGACAAATCAAAGCTTGCAAAGACTAGGTGGGTGGCAGATGCAATCTTGGATTGGGTGAGGGAAACACCAACAATTGGTCCAACAGCACTCCATGTGAAGCTATTTGAGAAGTACAAGATTAATATACCTTACATGAGGATTTTCTATGCTAAGGAAAGGGCTCTTGATAGGATTAATGGTCATGGAATGAGAGTTTTCAGTTGCTTTACACCTTCAAAGCTGAAGTGGAGACGGCTAGTACAGGGAGTGTTGTAGAGATTGACAAGCATACAGTTCAGTACAAATTAAAAGGGAAGACAGTGGAGAAGGAGTGCTTCAGGAGGGCTTTTGTTTGTTTCAAGGCTTGCTGGCAGGGGTTTTGAATGGTTGTAGGCCCTATTTGGCTGTCGATGCAACTGCTTTGAATGGAAGATGGAGAGGCCAGCTAGCAGTAGCTTCTGCAGTTGATGGACACAACTGGCTATTCCCAGTTGCATTTGGTGTGTTGGAGGCAGAGTCCGAGGAGAGTTGGGTCTAGTTTCTGCAGCAGTTGCGCAACATTATAGGTACACCCTCAGGTTTAGTTATACACACAGATGCTTGCAAGGGTTTAGAGAGTGCAATAGAAATTGTATTCCCTGGAGTGGAACATAGGGAATGTATGCGACACCTAGCGCAGAATTTTAAAAAGAAATTCAAAGGCAAATTTTATGATGAGAACCTATGCCAACATCATACACATGCAGCTTGAGGAAGCATGAGCACCATTTGAGAGTGTTGTATGCTCACAATCCTTTGGTGAAGGAGTACATGGATGAACATCATGGAAAGGTGTGGTCAAGAAGCAAATTCAATGAAATCTGCAAAGTAGACTATGTGACCAATAACCTCCCTGAGTGTTTCAATGCAAAGTTCAAGTCAGTGAAAGGGCTTTTGTCGTGGCAAGCATTTGATAAGATCAGGCAGATGATCATGATAAAGATGGCTCTTCGTAAAAGAATTGCAGAAACACAATATGTTGGCCATCTTATGCTCCCATCTCTGATTAAGGCATTGCATGCCAAGGCAAGAGGACTAAGGATGAAATGCATTCGACCGTCGACATACGAGGCTGAGGTGACATACACTGACAGTAAAAATAGGGAATGGAGATATCCAGTGAACCTTGCAACTAAGGAATGCAGTTGTAGGCAATGGCAGATCCGCGGGAAGCCGTGCATACATGCCCTACATCTCATGACTATTATTGGAGGTGAAGATGGTGAAGTTGATCAGTATTGCTCTGAATATTTCTCTGTTGCCAAATTTAGGGCTGCTTATGCTGAAAATGTGCCCGCACTCTTGGGAAAAGACCAATGGAACATAGTAGACCGAGGGTTCAAACTCCATTCTCCTGTACTGACTAGACCACCAGGAAGACCAAGGAAAAACAGGATAAGAGCTGGTGAAGAGGGTCGTGTAAAAAAACAGCGTAAGTGCAAAAAATGTGGTATCCTAGGGCATATTGCTAGGATTTGTACCAATCCAGTTGATGCATCATTTGGAGAAGAGGAACAATGGGCAGCAGCAAATGCAGAGGAGAATGCAGCAGGAAATGCAAATACTTAAGTAGCAGCTTGGTATGTGTGCAACCTTTCCCTTTTTTTGCATTTGTTCTCTTTTTTATCGATGGCTAAGCTTATTTCCGTTTGACTCAGCTCTAGGATAGTTAGAGGCACATGACAGAAAAGACCTAGAGAGGAAGAAACTTCGGTTGAACCATCATCTGATGTAGAATTTGAAACCATGGCTTATGAAGGTTTTGAAGCTATAAGAGAGGAGGAAGTTATTTTGTCTGAAGTTCCTTTAAGGATTAGTGAACCCACAGATGACCGTCAACTGGTCATCACTTGCTCGGTCAGTCAAAGCTCAACAAAACCGCCACCACCAGAAGTGAAGATCAGAAGCAACAAGACAAAGCTTTCAAAAGCACAAAATATCCCAGCTAGGGAAACCAGGAGCAAGACGGTTAACCCATCCCGGAACACAAGGAGCAAGGCAAAGATTTGAATTTGAACTTGAATGCAAGTCATAAACTTTGAACTTTAAGGATTTGTAATAAGGATTCTGTCGTCAATTTGAACTACTGTGAAAACTTGTAAGGTGTAATAATTCTATTTGTAATTTGATGTGAAACTTTGAATTTGAACCAACACTTGAAGTCCATTGCCCTGTGGTGTGAGTTGCAAAGTTTGCTGGACTATTATAAACGTTAGGTGATCATTCCGATCTCTTTTGCGTGGTAAAACTTGTAGTCATGAGAAATGTGCTCCAAATGAGCTCCCAACCTAGGGTAAACAACCCCATTTGTAATCAAGTTTTTTTGGACCTACTCTAAATGAGCCAAATATTTTTTATTAACACCTATTCAATCTATATAGTGTAGATTCGAAGTATCACTATTTATTAAATTAATCTTCATATTTTTACATTTTTTTTGAAAAAATATACTTTAATAGAAAACCATTAAAAACACGTTTAAAATATGAAAATGGAAAACTAAGTTCAGATCCTTCTTATTCACTTTGAAATCAAGCTTTGGTGATTTTTTTTGATTTTTTTTTCATTTTCAAAAACCGAAGGGAACCCTACCACCTCTCCTTGGACTCTATGAAATGTTGTACGTGATAGCTCATATGTGTGAAGGTTTTTTCATGAAAGTGTCCATAGACAAAGTTTATGATTTTTGGTTGGTAACATGTCACACAAGACAACATTGTGCGCAGGTTTTATATTTTTTTGATTTTTTTAAATTAGTTATGCTCAGTCAAAGCCTTGGAAACCCCTTGACCAGCTCAAAACCCCTCTAAACCCCACGGGGTTTCGCCTAACCCTAGCTCCGAACGTCAGCCGTCCGATCATACCCTAGCGCCAAGCGACAGCCCTCAGATGTGGTCTTCTAGAAGGAATTCCGAGGGCAGGCTGCGTGCAGGCTCCGCGCCGTTGGATCACATGGACGGCTCCGCATCGTTGGATCGTGGGGCGATCCGCGAGAGTTGTTGGTTGTGCTCGCCCACCCTTGCCTCCCCTTTCTTCTGCTGCTTATTCTGCAGCGACGAGAGGAGCCACTCCTCTGCTTCTTCTTCTCTGGCGACGAGAGGAGCCACTCCTCCGCTTCTTCTTCTCCGGCGACTTTGGGCGATATGTCGAGCTCCACTTCAGCCTCCCGCCCCTCGTGGACCCAGTATGGTCCACTTCCCATGGAGCGATGTCCTGACTGCCCACGTAGCGCGCCACTGATACGGTTGACTTCGAAGGAGGTCAAGAATGGCAACTATGGGCGCGAGTTCGTGAAATGCGAGAGCAAGCCAGAGGGGCAGGTTAGATCTCATGATTTTTCTCTGATTTCTTTTTCCATTTCCTTGGATCTGGGATTTAGGGTTCATGTTTTCGTTTCAGATCGTGAAGAAATGCACACATTTTGAATGGCTGGATGACTACGTTAAGCGGATTCAATGCAATGGGGCCCCAACCCGGGAGCTCAATCTGCCGTCAGCACCAACGAATTTGGTCTCTAAAAGTGCTGCTCTGACAGTTGGGGATGCAGATCTGAAGGGGGAATTAAAGAAGATGAACAAAAAGTTGAAGCAGATGATTCAATTGAACAAGCAGGCGAATCTGATAGCTTTAGGATTTTATTTTTGTATAGTTGCTCTAGGATTTTCTTACTTGCTAGTCATCACTCGTTAGAGATGTTATTAGTATGGTGTCATGTGCTCTAGGATTTGGTTAAATTTGTGGATCATGTGCTCTAGGATTTGTTTAAATTTGTGGATCATGTGCTCTAGGATTTGCTTAAATTTGTGGATCATGTGCTCTATGCTCTGTGTTGCTTAATTTGTGGATCATGTCAGTTTTGTTAGTTTTGTACACTGTCAGTTTCTTCAGTTTCGTCAGACAACACCGACCGCAGAAGAAAAAAACGTAGTTCTAGGGCCCAAATTGAAACTAAGCTCTGGTTTGGCCGTCGCATTGCGTTGAGTGTCGAAGGCCCACAAAGATAAAATAGGCCTAGAAAATAGTGCACGCGCTGGCTCTGTCTTTTTGCTTGATTATTGCCATGGTAAATCCATTTATTGCCAGGCCGAACAAAAATAGTGCATGATGGTAAATCGATTTATTGTTAGCAGTACACCTTTTGTCCCATGGCATTTTTGTACAGATAATTGCCATAACGAACTTAAGAATAACTTTTTCCATGTCATTGTTAGTGTAGATACCATGACAATTTTTTTTATTGAATTTGCCCATGTCAAATTTATTTGTACATGTCGTGGCAATTTCCTTCTGTATATAGCCTACGGCACAACGCTTTGATTTTTTGACATGTGGGTATTATAAACATGTTTTTGTTGCAAGAAAAATATTGTATACATGATTTTTTGTTTTTGTTTTTGTTTTTGTTTTTGTTTTATACACGATTTTTTTTGTAGAACATGGCAAATTTATTATTAAGAGCATGTCAGATTTAATTATGTAGATCATGATATCCATCAGAAACCACGTCTAAAATAAAGTCCAATGGCACCATTAGCCACCATATCCATCTAGAGAGCATGTCTAGGGCTCGGCTACGGCACCATATCCATCTAGAGAGCATGTCTAGGGCTCGGCTACGGCACCATATCCATCTACCGATATCTCACGTAGCAAGCATACATCCATAACATAGAAAGTAGCAAGCATAGCATAGTTCTTACATAAAACATAGGGTGCCATAAAACATAGGGTGCCCTACAATCATCCATGACACTAGAGAAAATATCAAGCAACCAGAGTCAGCTAAACATAGCTCAGAGAGCATAATAGCGAAAGCATACAATATATATCCTACGTACTGCCTAGTGCACTACGCGTCTTCATAGTCGGAGATGGCTTGATCCGCCTGCGCCGGAGCCTGGTCCGCCTGGGCCGCCACCTGCGCCTCCTCCTGCGCCGCCCGCACTGCCTCCATCTGCTGCTGACGAAGACGCCGGGCCTGCGCAGCTGCTTCCGACCGGATGGAGTTGAGGATCACCACCTGGTCGGGCCACAGATAGTAGACCGACGGTGCCTCCACTTCCGGCTCCTCCAGCGGCGCCTCCACTTCCGGCTCCTGCGGCGTCGCCTCCACCTCCGGCTCCTACGGCGGCGCCTCCACCTCTGTCTCCTGCGGCGGCGCCTCCTCCTCCGGCTCCTGCGCCTGCGCCTCTGCCTCCTCCTCCCCCATCTCCGACCCCTCCTCGAAATCCTCCTTCGGTTCCGGAGGTAGCCTCGCTTGCCTCCGGATTTGGGCCTGCCGAAGGAGGAAGAGACGGTCTTCGATTGTGTAGTACTGGCAGCGTGGTGGCATGGCTGATGGGCTCGGAGAGGGGAGTGCTCGGGTCCCGGCGGGGAGAGGGAGCAGGCGGATGAGCTAGGGTTGGGGGACGCCGTCCGGTTTAAATAGCCGTCTACGGATAATGACGGGGAGCCGGATAGGTGCCTCGACAGTCAAGGAGAGGAGGTCAAAGAAATTTGTGATGAGTAATTACCCGTCCGGCTCACGTAGCACTGCACCCTGGCCTCGGTCTGTGACACTTGGAAGGTGGAGACGCGTGCGAGAAGAGAGGAACCAGCGGCAGCGACCGTCGCTGCGTCCGTGGTGGCGCGCATGCAGGCAGGCTAGCTCGATCACATGGCATGCATAGCAGGCTTCTGTATCGTGGCGGCGCACGTCGATCGGTATGCCTTAGACTTTAATTGCCGCGCTGAATTGATGCTGCGGAGGTCAAAGGCTGAGACGGTGTGAACTGTGAATCGATCGAGGAGGCGCTTGCGAGAAGGGACAAATCGGCAGCAGCGACAGACGCTGCGTCCCATGGCGGCTCACAAGAAGGCTGCGTCCGTGGCGGCGCGCGTCGGCGCATGCATGCAGGCAGGCTGGTTCATGTCGCACATGCATAGCATGCTTATCGTGGCGGCGTGCATCAGCGCATGATGCACGCAGGCGTTTAATGCAACGGCCCAAACGAAACCACGGCCCAACGGTCCAACCAGCGCCACGGTCCAACACGACCCCACTTGGCAGGTCCAACGGGCGACACAGTCCAGTGCGGCCTCACACGTCAGAATGGTCAAAGGAGGGCGACACGGTCCAACGCGCCCCCACTTGGCAAGTCCAACGGGCGACACAGTCCAACGCGGCCCTACTCGTCAGAGTTAACGGTCAAGCCATTGACCCGACGGCAACGTCCGCTGTGACCAGTTCTGAGGGTTTCGGGCAAGGAAGTGGGGAAAAGTGAGCAAAAGTTAAGAGCGTGGGGATGAATGAGTACAACTAACGAATCAGGGGCACAGAAATAAAAATCCCTAATAAAATTGAGATGCGACTCACTTCACTAAAAGTCACGATGTCATTCACTCTCACTAAAAACAGTCACCTGCATGTAGCTGCTAACCAATGAATATATACCGTATATGAGTTTTGCTTAATATGTTTATGTGTTCACCTTTGTATATCAGAGATAAAAACGGATAGCTTTGGGTGATGCTTCGAAAATGTTGATTGACAGTCACTGACTGAACTATGAAGGACCGGACTGAAAACTCATTGTTTTACACAATTAGGAGAGATGCATACAAATAAATGTTCTTCTTTGTAGAGATGTTACACATGAAAATACAAAAGGTGTATTTTTATATATTTTATTTTTGTATATTATGAAAAAGATGGAGATGGATTATGTCACATGTTCAAAAAGAAATCCAGCGACAAGGGCCCCAAGATGAAGTCATTGAAAGGGGCAAAAAATTCATCAAATTTTAACTTTTAAGTATATATATATATGCAAAATATATATTTAAAAGATTCATAGCAACGCACGGGCATTCTACTAGTAGTTATAGTATCCCACACCACCACAACAGGAGATGTAGAAGCACAAAAAAAACTAGGCCAAGAGAACTGACACCAACGTTATAATTTGTCGTATGATGTCAAATCGAATAAGGCCTTGTGAATGATGTTCTTAGTGCTTGCCATAGTTGCTGCCAGCTAGTTCAACATGATTCTGTCAAGAGATATAGAGTATATATAGATCATATATTCCAGGCACAAGTACTACGATTAATCCATGTGGAAAGGAAAATTTAGGCTCAAATATATTGTTCTGTTGCTTATAATCTTCATACGACTTTTTTCCTTTTACCCAGTTGATTGTATGGCTGACCTGGAATATATGATGTTTTCCATTGCGTATTCATGCCAATAAAAGACCAGACACATTAGTGTATCGATCAAAGCTTGTTTTATGCAAAATCGCCGCACCTTATGGTATGCCATTGCAAGGTTCAAAGTTCATTTCCTGTGATCATCATGCAACCTTAATGTCTTATTACCATTTGGCTTAGCATTTATTTTGAACCTTCTTCTTTGCAGCCATGTATTATATAACCAGCGTCGGCCTTGTCCTCGACGCCAGAGGTGCAAGGGCATGCTGTGCTGGTGCTCTTATCCGTCCTCGATCGGCTCTGCTCCTTCAAGGTAAGCCGGTCCTGGACCTGGACCTGCTCCTCGGTGTTGCCCATGAGTATGATGCTGTCATGTTGAGCGTGTAATGTCATAGCCACACCTGCCTTGCTGTAGTACAAGCTGCAATTTCATAGCCACAACGGTCCTCGTATGTACGTATGTATGCAGGTTTATATGCGCTGACAGAATTGCTATTGTTGCATATGCAGGGACTGGATCACCGACGTTGCTCAACGGATGATGCAGTTTAAACCCTTTGGGTTCCTCCTCTATAAATGGTGTATGTTTTGGATTAAAAGAGTGACATTAATAGCCTGCAACATTTGTGTGTGAGTGTAGTGTTTGATGGTGATCCAGTTGTGGTACTAGCTTGACCACTAGTTTTTCAAGATGATGTTGTAGCTGCCAACACTTGGTTTTGGTAGTGTCTTTTTGGATCAACTGTAAAACATGTACTGAATTCTGTATATACACATTGCATTTTGAAGGACCGGGGAGAAATCAGGAAATACACTGAAGAAGAAAGATTGCTGAATGTTGCCCAACACTCGCACTTGTCCCCCCTTTTGTTTATTTTCTATCCAGTGTCAGTCAGTCGAATGGTGATGTTGGTCGGAGACTGCCCTAAACATTCAATTTTTTTGGGTACAATCAGTGAACCACAAGAATTGGATTGAATGAATCCTTCCCTATGAATGTTTGTTTTTTTGCTTGGCGACTTCTCTTTAGAAATATATTGTTTGTAAAATATTGAAGTGATGTGGCTATCTTGTCGGCACAGATAGATCATGGAGGCCTTGGATTGGTCGCCATTTTACATAACCAAGCGAACATGATGGGAGCAAAATATTTTCCATCGTGTATCATTTATTATATGTTTGTCTCCTTTAGGTATTTTCATCATACTTCTTATTTGTCTTTTTTTTCAAATTTCTGGCCAAAGTTAATTCCCGCTTGGAAGAGAAGAACATAAATATTTGTTGCTTACGAGTATTGCCAAATTCCGGCAGTAGTTAATGGTCTTTCTAAATTCATTTCTTGGAAATCAATTTTCCTTAATTTTATTAATCAATATCTAACAGTGTAAGCAGAAGATAATTACAAAGCGGAAACAGAGTTAAACAAAAGAAAGAAAGGGATTTGTTTTAGGGTAAAGATTGAAAGGGATTTTTTTTCTCCAGGGTAAAGATAGTGTAGGTGCAATTCTCGGCTATGGGCTGGACATACATATGATCAACCCCTCACATGCAATGCATCTTGGTTGAGGCCCATTGGCCATTCCATTGCCAACCTTAGGCCACATGCTACGAGGCACGCCTAGAAATCTGCTTAAGTTTAGGTAAAAATGCCGAAATTCTACCTAGATTTAGGTAGAAAATGGCTTAACTTATCATTTTTGAGAAATTCTGCAACTCGCCAGACTTCTTGAGGTAGGATTTAGCCAGCTTTCCTCGGTTGAGGCTCGGTTTTGGGCTGCTATGCGTGTGAGGCATGCAACTAGTGCATGCATGTGCGTTTCAGCAGAACCAACTCCTGCCAAGCGTTAGCTCGTTATGTCGTTGTGATGCTCGTAGCGTACATACGTGCACATGGATTCTTTTTGACCTTTTAAAAAAAGCTTCGTTTCTTTGACCTGTTTGACCAGATGCGGAGAGAGGACGACGACCGAGCTAGCTGCCGGCGGCGGCTGGGTCTCCCGAGCCGCCAGTCACAGGCGACGCGGGTCTCGTTTCCCGAGTCACTAGTACCGGGTTTAATTTTCAGAAAAGATAACACCACACGTGCAGTTTGCACTTCGTCCACACGCGTCTATCCATGTTGGTTTTATTTTGCACGAATCCTAAAGGAATCTGTTGGAATTTCTGTGTCACGTAGGCATCATCGTGTGTGGGCGTTGGAGAGTTCGCCCACACGACCCACAACGCGCGATTGCCAGCTGCGCTGTGTGGGCGAACCGGTTTCTGCCCACACAAACATCACCTAGTCCACCGCGTGTGGGCGAACTACTCTTCGCCCACACATCGCTCGTACGTTGCTAGATGGCAACTGCAGTGCACGTACGTGGAACTACGTAAACACACATGGCAACTACTATTCGTTGCTGGATGGCAACTGCAGTTGCGCGTACGTGGCAACCAGGTAAACACACATGGCAACTACGATTAACCATACATGACAACTATGGTTGAACCACACGCGGCAACTAGGTAAACACACATGGCAACTATCCCCGGGTAACTAAAGTGTTATCCCGCGGGTAACTATAGTTAACCAAAACAGAGAGAGTTGCCATGCTTTTACAACTACAGTTGCCATGCTTTTACAACTACAGTTGCCATCCGGGATAACTAGAGTTGCCATCCTCGGGGGTAACTAGAGTTGCCATCCCGCGGGGTAACCAACGTAGCTGCGCGAGGACGTGTGGACAGATTTGCTTCGTGCCACACACGCGGGTGGGGATGACTAGTACTTGTTGGGCGTGTGGCACGAAGTAGCCGCGCCCACACGTGTGGGTAGTTCTATTGTTCGTCCACACACGACCCATGTGGGTTGCCTCCTACATATACCACACACGATGTGTGGGCGCATGTCTAATATGCCACACGTGTGGTGAATATCGGGACCCTTAATTTTTCATGACTGCTTGATATTCACTATCTACAGCCTTCTTTCATTCTTTATGAAAATCGGAGAGGGTAGTCTTTCCTTACAGTACCCCATACCACGACAACAGGATATGTAGAAGCACCAAAAAATTCAGGCCAAGACAACTAACACCAACGTTACAATTTGTCGTATGGTGTCAACAGGATTTGGAGAGCACGACCAAGCGTATCATCTGGAATCACCGGTGCACGAGCAACTCACGAGAGGCGACTGGTCAAGCCCGGGCGGTCTGGTTGTCAGCAAAGGGTTCCTCTCGAAGAAGTTGGCCGGCCGGAGCTCGAACCCGGCATGACAGGGAAGTCACCTTGGTAGGGTATGTCCTCCTCGTTCTGTATCCCCCTGTCCTTCTCGCTCCAGGCGGCCAGGCCGTCGTCGCCGGTGCTCACCCGCACCTGCTTCTTGCAGTAGTTGGCGTGCTTCTGCGGGTAGTCGTCGTCGTCCAGCACCGACGCCGCCGTCGCACCGCCACGCCGCCGTCGCACCGCCACGCCGTCGTCGCACCGCCGGGGATGGCGCGCTTCTGTTGTTTGATTCATTTGAATTGCATCGGAAGAGATGAAAAGTGATCAATCATATCCATACCGTGAATTTGATGGAGCCGCTGGTCTTGAACTCCCAGTCCAGTATGTAGTCTTAGTTCCCGCTGGAGACCACCATCCTCACAACCAAGCTCGCGTCAGGTCGGACCTCCGTGATCTGCATCAACTGAATTGCATCAGAGGATCGGTCATATTCATCGCGTCTAGCGGAGTTGGAGCAGGGCCGGTAAGTTACCAATCGATCGGGGAAGCCGGCCTCGGTGTGGCGCCAAGCGACGTCGCCGACGTACCACTCGAAGACACAGATTATGTTCTTGTTCTCGACGGGCTTGCCGTCCTGGCCGGCGTAGTAGCTGGCCTAGGTTGCTGGGCAGTCGGCGCCGGACTGGAGAGGGAAGGCCGAGAGCCCCAGGCCGTACTCGCCGACGTCCGGGAACGTGCAGTAGTACCACTCCTTGAAAGCACATTTGCTCCCTTGGTGGTTTTGGTAATCAATATAAACATATCTATCATTGAACTAATATTTCCACCAAGCATATTTCACGAAAAGTTCAATGATGGGTTGGCAAAAGGATTGTGGAGAAACCCCTAGATGCAAGGAAATGGATTGGCAAAGCTTCAAGCAAAGTGGACTCTACATTTTACTTTGTGAGAAATCACTTTGAGTCTATAGAAAATTTATTTTGAAAGTTTAGAGATGGCACATACAAATTTGCTTCGAACGGCATGGAAATACCGTATATATGTAGGTATAGTGGACTCATATGGCAAAACTTGGTTTAAGGATTTTAGATGCACAAGTAGTATTTCTACTTAGTACAAGTGAAGGCTAGCATAGGATTGAGAAGCATCCAACTAAGAAACGAAAAATCACATAAGCGAGCATTCAGCATAACTAACACTGAATAATGCACCATAAGTAGGATGTAATTTCGTGTCTCCAAATTGTGTTTGATCTTCCTACCCTTCCTTTACTACTCATGCTTGTCTTTACTTTCCGCTGCTATACTCGTAGACATGCATGTGTAGGGTATGCTTGACTTGCTATAAATGCTAAAATCTGCCAACACTTAAAATTGGGAAAAAGTAGATTTTTATTTGGTCAAGTAGTCTAATCACCCCCCCTCTAGACCTACTTTCGATCCTACAAGTGGTATCAGAGCTTTGGTCTCCATTGCATTGGTTTCACCACCTAGGAGAGTATGGCGTCTAGTGAGGGAAATTATCACCGTAGAGGTCCGTACTTTGATGGCACTAATTTTGCTAGTTGGAAGCACAAAATGAAAATGCATATTCTAGGTCATAACCCCGCCGTTTGGGCTGTTGTTCGTGTTGGATTGCAAGGTGAATTCTTTGCGGATGGAAGGGAACCGGATCGTGAAGCGACCACGGATGAATTGAAGATATTGCAATGCAATGCTCAAGCATGTGACATTCTCTTCAACTGCCTATGCCCCGAAGAATTCAACAAAATCAGCCGTCTTGACAATGCAAAAGAGATTTGGGATACTTTGGTTGATATGCATGAAGGTACCGAATCCGTGAGAGAATCCAAGTTGGATGTTCTTCAGATTCATCTTGACAAGTTCAAGATGAAGTATGGTGAAGGAGTCGCAGAGATGTACTCTAGGCTAGCTCTCATCACCAATGAGATTGCCGGCTTAGGAAGCGAAGAAATGACCGACAAATTCATCATCAAGAAGATACTTCGAGCTTTGGATGATAGATATGACACCGTATGCACATTGATCCAAATGATGTCCAACTACAAAGATCTCAAGCCTATGTAAGTGATTGAAAAAATTGTTGCTCATGAGATGACACTCAAGGACAAGGAAAAGCTTCACAACAAGTCTAGCGGTGCTTACAAAGCCACAAGTGATGCTCCCGCAACTTCAAGCGACAACCTTGTCACAAATGAAGAGATAAGCCTCATGGTCAAGAAATTCAACAAGTTCTAAAAGAATAGAGGCAAATATCGAAGCTCCAACTCAAGATATGAAGAGAAGCATTCGTCAAGTCGTGACCGAAACTGCTACAATTGTGGGAAGCCCGGACACTACTCCAATGAGTGCGCGGCTCCTTACAAAAGGAAAGAAGAGTAACCAAGAAGACGAAGCTTACGATATGAGTCACCTCGAAGAGAGAGAAGGTGTAGAGATGATCGTTATGAACGAAGACCCTCAAGGAGAAGTAGGGACTCGGAGAAGAAGGACAAGTACACCAAGAGCTACTCAAGAAGAAGACATCAAGCTCATGTTGGTGAATGGGTTTCCGGCTCCGAATCTGACAACCACTCCGAGAGAAGCTATCACTCCAACTCCGACTATAGACAAGATGAAGGTGTTGCCGAACTTGCACTAGTGACAACCGACTCCTACGACATATTTGATTCACCAAATGAAGGAAGTGGAAGTTGCTTCATGGCTAAAGGCCCCAAGGTATCACACCCCGAGTATCTTGATTTCAATAGTGATGAGGGTGACTTATTAGGAGATGATGACTTGCTATTTGACAAATCTAGTAATGTTAGTCAAGATGAACTTGCTAGTAATCACTCTAGTCAAGATAAGTCGTATGATGATAAGTTGGAAATAGAACGACTAACTCAAGAACTAAACACTCTTAAGTTAGCTCACGAGTCTACTCTACAAGATCATAGAGAGCTTGAAAGGACACATGAGAAGCTCCGCTTCGAGAAGCTCAATTTGGAGCAAGAGCATGAGTTCCCTAAAGCTATCAATGACGATCTTCGAAAGAAGACTTCCTCTTATCTAGCCAAACGACTTCTCTTGTCTACATTCATTCCACAAGTTAAGGCTAAGCAAACTAGTAACAAAGGCAAGAAAGGTTCTTCAACTAGTAGCAATAAAAATGATAAATCCAATGATATTGCTTCTAGTAGCTCTATTGATCCCACTAACACTTCTCTTAGCCAAGTTACACTTGAGCAAGAAAATGAACTTTTGAAAGGGATTATAGAGAAAGGTATCTACAAGAGTCTTGCCGGGTGTAAGCAATTTGAGGAAATTGTTCGCAAGCACGGAGGATACCGGAAGAACCATGGCATTGGCTACTTCAACGCTAATGGAGTTGAATGGGAAGAAGGTCAATACCCCAAGCCCAAGTTTGTTCCTCAAAGGGAGAAGTATGAAAATACTCTTCCCAAGGGAACAAAAGCTCAAGACGACCTTCCACCACAAGACCACAAGCTCAAGGGCAAGAACAAGCTTCAAGAGGACATTGACTCATATGAAGATGAATCCCGAGCTTTGGTGAAGTGGGTTCCCAAGGCTACTTCAAGCTCAACTTCTACAAGTGCCACTTCAACACCAAGGATCCCCATCAACTTGATGTGGGTCCCCAAGAAGAAGAACTAGAAAAGTTCTTGAGGGGTGACTCCGCCAATGAAATTCACTCACATTCATTATTGGCAAGAACTAGTTGCAAACAACTTCAACACTATGCAATAGTTCAAGGAGTCACACATTCCCTCAAAGGTAAGCAAGGGGCAAGGTAATCAACAAATCCATGGACATCATCATGTATGCTTTGCACTCCATGCCATAGATATCCTTGTATTTGTCTCTTGTGTGTTGGGACTAACCCATGTAGGTGAGAAGAGTAAGAAACAACAAGGATGCTCCCAACTCATGGTGATCTTTATCAACATTGAGCATCCACCACTACTTCACCTACATGAAGTATTCATCGACAAAACCCAAGGTTAGTTTATCCCTCTCAAGGGGGGATGTCACATCAAGTGGGAGCTTTACTCTATGACTTGAGTCAAAGCATCTCATAGTATGTGACAACATTAAATACTTTATGTAAAAGTGGCAACTCCACTCGTGCTTAAACGATGAGTATGACCTATGATCAAGTATTCTTACTTGGCTCCTAAGTCAATATACTCATATATAGATGACTACGTCATCGCCAAAGTGCTTGATAGATGCTAGTATGTTTGTGCATGTTTGCCATGATTTCATTTGACATCTTTTTGTGTGAGCATGTTGGTCTGCATTTCTTTATCCATTCAAGAACATCCAATTGTTGCTATTTGGACTTTGATTTTATTTTTGCCAATTGGATGGACAAGAATGCCTAGGACCCTTCTCTAGCTATCTATGCTTTCTTGTCTCAAATTCTATTCATGCTGCATCACAAAATTTGAACAAGTACTTTTCGATCCCTCTGTGTGAGGAGCACTCGGAGTTCCGTATCGACAAAGGACTGACCATTAAAACCTCCCAAGTGCATCTCGGTGCAACCAATCCAAAATTCTTGGTCTCACCGAATGCCTAGGGTTGATCTGGTTTTTCACCTCGGTATCACCGATTCCACTTTCTCGGTTACACCGAGTTTCCCTGTCAGCTGACAGTTGAGGAACTCGGTGACACCGAAAACTTAGAATCGGTGTCACCAACAGCAAGGGGTATATATACTGTGGACCCGATGCTTTGAATTCCAATCTTCAAATCATCGCGCTCCAAAACCCTAAGCTGCCGAAAAAGGACCCCTGGTTATCGCCTTCATCTTCCCGAGCGCCTCCGCCGTTGGAAGTCCTCGCCGTCGACGGGCATCTTCACCGCCGTCGTCGCCGTTGGGATTCGTCACCGAGATAGGGTACGAATCCAATCCCTTGTGCGTTGCCCCTCCGGTTCTTGCACACTAGGAAGTTTTTATCTATGAGCCACCATTTGCAATCGTCTCAATCCACTAGAAAATCCTATAGATTAGAGAACGATCGATTTTTTAGGGTTTGCCGTCCGCCACCTGAATCTCGGTGACACCGAAGCAAAAGAATCAGCTTCACCGATTCGCTTTTTAGGACAACTGAGAACAACCTCGGTGAAACCGAGTGCCCATTTTCGGTCTCACCGAAATGTGGTGCCAAGTTTCTGTTTAGCAGGTTATCCGTCTTAGTGGATCCGAAAAGTATGCATCGGTGGTACCGAAATTCATTTGGCAGAATGCAAATCTTAAGAAATTTTTGTTCAAACTTTGAAAATTTGTCTGCATTTTGTGATTACTCAACCCTTCTACTCCTCTATATTCTATTCACAGGGTCAGAGATGTCTATTTCAGAGGACAGTCAGAACAACTCGAAGGAGCTCAGTGTTGACACAGATTCTGGCACTAGTCCAGACAAGAGCTCATCCTCTTTTGATGATGTCCCAAGCTCACCAGATCTGCCCAAGGCAGCTACCAGGACAAAGAGGAAGCTCAATTCAGATGAGGAGGATGAGGATTTCATACCTGATGAAGTACCTCCCAAGACCAAGCAGGACAAGACTGTCAGGAAGCCCACAGCTGAGGCTACATCTTCCAAGAAGAAAGTGGTCAGGAAGGAGTATGCCCCCTCTGACACTATGAGAGCACCTGAGAGATCCAGGGGCACCATGACTATTGAGCCTCCTAGGAAATCCATGCCCAAGAAGGCTGGAGAGAAGAAGAAATTGTTGTCTGATGTTATGCCCAGCCAAGCAACACCCAAGGGCAAGCCAACTGGTTCCAAGAAGCCTTCTGCACCCAAGCCCAAGAGGTTCTCCAGAGAGATTCCAGCTTCTGAGAAGAACAAGGGATCATCATCCAGAGATCCAGATGAGGATGCTATGTCTGCCTTGATGAAGCTGAGACCACACCTTCCAGTGCATAATGCCAGCCACCTGCAAGCTGAGGATATGAAGAAAAGGAAGGATCAAGGACTGAGAGATTGGAGAGCTTCTGATCCATACTCACAGAGGAGGAAGACTGCTGTGGACTATAAGTTCTACACCAAAGAACAACAAGACTTCTATGAGACCATATTGCTTGACAAGAGCCCTGCTGTAAGTGATATGAGATATGTGGATTGGAAGTATATCAAGGACAATGAAGATTACTTCCCGAGTGTGCAAGACAACTTTCATTGCATTGGCCTAGATGAGTTTGTTGGCAAGGAGTTCACAACCTGGAATGACGAGATGATCATGCAATTCTACTCCACTGCTCATTTTTATGAAGATGGTAGAATTGTGTGGATGACTGAAGGTGCCAGGTATGAGTCAACAGTTGAGGAGTGGGCTGCCATCTTAGGAGTCCCAGAAGTGGAAGATGGAGATATTTGCATGTACTCTGAGCCCAAGGCAAGCCACAATCAGATGAAGAACATGTACAATGAGATCCCTGCTGCACACATGAAGTCTCACAAGCTAGGATCAATCTATTTCCTCCAGGCAGGTCTTCGCACAATCAACACTATTCTGAGGCACACCTTGATGCCTAAGTCAGGAGATGAGAAGATGATTCGAGGCTACTCCATCAACATGCTGCTTCATCTAGACCAGCATACGAGATTCAGAGTGATGGATCTGATTGTGGAGACAGTGAAGAAGGTTGCTGCTGATCAGAAGCGCTCGTGCTGCTATGCACCTTACATCCAGATGCTCATCAACTCCAAGTTGGAGAAGCATATCTTTGCGCTTGATCAACCACATTTGCCACTCTTGCTGGAGCTCGAATACAACGTTGTGGTGATGAACCCAGATCATCCCACATCAGCTGCAGCACATGCACATGCTGAGGCAGCCAGAGACACTAGTGCTCAGCCGCCCATGACTAGGAGTGAGCAGATGGATCTACTTGTCAGCTCTATGCTCAGTATGCAGAAGGACATCACCAACATCCTGAAGAAACAAGAGAGCCTCTCGAGGATTGTTGACGACAAGTACCATAGTCTCAACAACAAGGTGGGCGAGCTCTCAGTGATAGTGAAGGAGCTCAAGAAGGAAGTTGATGTTGTGCCTATCCCACACTCCACTCATGATGATTCTTCTGATGATGAGGATAGTGCACCTGTCAGGACGACTGCTCAATTCAGGACTCAGGCCAGGACTCCCACAGTGACTGCTCCAGAGATGAGACCGTCTTCATCAGCACCAGCTACAGTCACTTCAGCTCCAACAGCTCCACCAGTTCCTCCTGTTGCTACACCAACTCCATCCATGACATCAGCAGAGGTCTTCACCGATGCAGTTCTCTCGACTCCAACTTCAGCTACCGGAGGAGATCAGCCCTAGAAGAACGATTAGCTCTATACCTTTGAACATTTTGGTAATTTGTTGCCAAAGGGGGAGAAGTTGTATAGATCATTAGGGCTTCGAGAAAGAGAGCGTTGGTTTTTATCATTTTTTCAAAAACATTTGCTATCTTTTGGTTTGGATGTGTTAAACTTTGTCGGTGTTTGATCATACACTTAATGTATGTTGCTACTATTTCCTATCCTTATGATGCTTATGAGATGATCATTCACTTTGCTTGATTGTGTTGTGCTATGATATTCACTCTTATTATTCTCGCACACCACCAAGATGTATGTGACATGGAAGAAGTGCCCCATGTACCTAATCGATTGGACATTTGCATTCAAACACAAAATCAAAATAATGCACAAATTTAGGGGGAGCTCTTGCTTATCACATACTTCTCAAAGCGATGATTATATTCATTGATTATATCATTTGTTGAAGCTTTGATCTATATATTGTCGTCAATTACCAAAAAGGGGGAGATTGAAAGCACATTTGCTCCCTTGGTGGTTTTGGTAATTAATAACAACATATATATCATTGAACTAATATTTCCACCAAGCAAATTTCAGGAAAAGTTCAACGATGGGTTGGCAAAAGGATTGTGGAGAAACCCCTAGATGCAAGGAAATGGATTGACAAAGCTTCAAGCAAAGAGGACTCTACATTTCACTTTGTGAGAAATCACTTTGAGTCTATAGGAAAGCCAATACTATTAAAAGGGGGTAAGGTACTGTTGGCGAACAAGATGCTCAAACGTGCACAAGTGATAGTCACCAGAAACACCCACAAACTCCCCACATACTCTGTCTAGAGCCCTACCACTCAAATCGGTGAAACCAACTATTTCCACTCGGTCCCACCGATTCCCAAACTCAGACAGACCGATGCCAAACCCTAGCACGTCGGTGCAACCGATCCCACATCAGTGCCACCGAGTTCAGGCTACCAACTTTCGGTTGCCTCGATTCATAAAATAAGAATTTTTGAGTTTTTGGATCGGTGTCACCGAGATGTGGATTCTGACCGTTGGACACCTGGTCGGTACCACCGAGAATTATATATTGGTCTCACCGAGATTCAAAAGTTGCTACCCAACTCGGTACCACCTAGATTCACACATCGGTGTCACCGAGTTGGTCACTTAAGGTGTAACGGTTGGATTTTTGGAGATGCCTATATATACCCCTCCACCACCACTCACACGCAAGAGAAGCACTCAGAACAGATCCCCACTTATCCCATCAGATTTTCTGAGAGAGAGCCACCTACTCATGTGTTGAGATCATGCCATTCCATTCCAACCATATGAATCTTGATCTCTAGCCTCCCCAAGTTGCTTTCCACCCAATCAATCTCTTCCACCAAACCCAAATTTGTGAGAGAGTGATTGAGTGTTGAGGAGTCTATCATCTTGAAGCACAAGAGCAAGGAGTTCATCGACATTATCGAGCCTATTACCTTTTGGAGGGTGGTGCCTCCTAGATTGGTTAGGTGTCGCTTGGGAGCCTCCTACTTTGTGTTGTGGAGTGAACCAAGAAGTTTGTGAGGGCAAGGAGATCGCCTACTTCGTGAAGATCTACCCCGAGTTAGGCTAGTCCTCCGTGGACGTAGGCCATCATGGTATAGTCAAGGTTGCTTCTTCGTGGAACCCTCCGTGGGTAGAGCCCTCCATGGACTCTCGCGACCGTTACCCTCCGTGGGTTGAAGACTCCATAAACGTGGACGTACGATAGCACCACCTCTCGGAACCACAGGAAAAATCTTCGTGTCTCCAAATTGCGTTTGATCTTCCTACCCTTCCTTTACTACTCATGCTTGTCTTTACTTTCCGCTACTATACTCGTAGACATGCATGTGTAGTGTGTGCTTGACTTGCTTAAATGCTAAAATCCGCCAACACTTAAAATTGGGAAAAGGTAGATTTTTATTTGGTCAAGTAGTCTAATCACCCCCCTCTAGACCTACTTTCGATCCTACACTCCTCCGCCGGGTCCATGTACGGCACGAAGACCTCCGAAACGAACCTGCGGTAGAGCACCCGTCGCCGCGCGCCGGCCTCGGCGTCGTGGATCGACGCCAGCGAGATGACCATGTCGGCGCGCATGTCAAAGCTCACGTGAAACTCCCAGTTGGCCCACCTATGGCAGTAGAAACGACTGATCAGTGTCGTGTCATCTATTTTTTTAACAGTGTACAAACATAGATGCTTGTATACATGTAATACATGCACATTTTTAATACACTTAATCCTTTGAACGTATGTGTACCCTACTTTTGTAGCACCTACGAGATACTGAGCCGACATATTTTTTTTCACGGATGAAGTCGTCACAGACAACTTCATAGTCGATGGCAACCATTGTTAATATGTGGCCTTAGCCATTTTCGGGAAAGGTCAATATGTTTTAAAAATTTATAACCATTGTTAATATTTTTTCATGTTAATACACTTTTATGACAACTTCAGTTGAAATTTGTTTTTAAAACAAACCACAATTTTTCCCGTTCACAAACATCCAACCATATAGAAAATAATGGTTTCAAGTTGATTCTTTTTTGTTGAAACAATTGTCCGTAGTTAACATTCTTGAACTCGATTTTCTTTCGGACGTTACAATTCTGCACGATAGAGGAGGTCACTTCGTACACTTTCCCATGGTGGTTTTGATATCTCTTGACTTCGCTTAATTAAGCTATAGCAAGGGAAGCCCCAACCCTCTGCATTCCCTCTTTCTCTTGTTGTGTAGTGCTAAACCAAGCGTCGCCCAAGCGTTTCTGTCCTAAGAACAATAAGTGAACATGCCGGGAGTTGATTTCCATTATCCATATTTTTACAAAGTAAATTCTTCCATCTTTAAAACTTACCCAACACACAAAAAATGTTCCTAATTGCCTTACATCCTTGCATATGAAATTAATGTGTAGCATTCATACTCATTTCCACATTTTAGATCTTCCATGATTGCGGTATCATATGATATTGTGTATTACGAAGGTAGTATTATATCCAGGTAAATATGTTGAGAGTGCCTAAGCTTGTGCTCAATAGTCATTTTGATACTTAAAGTTGTAAAATGCAGGAAACTAATGCTCAAACTAGCGTCAACTTGCAAATATATGCCTCTTCCATTTTTACAAAGTAAATCCTTCCATTTTTATAACTTACTCAACACGCAAAAAGGTTCCTAATTGTCTTAGAGCATCTTAGTAGACCCCGTATAGTGGCCCGACCCGCAAAATAACCGCCAAAATACGGGTCCGCGCGAAAAAAACTGCCCGATTAGACCCCCCAAACGCGTCGGACCCGTAAATTTTTTTGCGGGGCGCGGCAAAATCCCCACCCCAACCAGCGAAAACGCAGGTTCTCACCCTCGCCCTGTTGGTGCCCTGTATATAGTGGGAGCGATTGGCGGGGGGGGGGGACATTTCAGCCCGCGCTTTTCCCCACCCACCGCCGTCGGGCCGCCGCCTACGATTCCGGCCATACCAGCCGTCAGGATCCACGCCGGCGGGCCGCCACACTTCAGAGATTGACCTCCATCACTTCCTCCTGCCTCGGCTGGCCGGAAAGTTGCAGATCGGCGTCTGTTTGTCACGACCGCCGGATTCGGCGTTTCCGGCCACCGTTGGCTGCACGAAGCCATGGATTGGTCGAGGAGCATTGACGTGGCTTGAGACTGCGTCGGTATTTCCCCAAAGAGGAAGGGACGATGCAGCACAGCGACGGTAATTATTTCCCTCAGTTTATGAAACCAAGGTATCAATCCGTAGAGGAAGATCACGTACCCACGTAAGCAGCACCTGCACACAAACAACAAATACTTGCAACCCGACGCGAAAGAGAGGTTGTCATGCTCTCTACGGTAATAAGATAGATTCGGTAGTGATAGTTTTGGCAAATAGATCTCGCTAGAACACAAAGTGAAATAAATAAACAAAAAGTGCAGGAAGGTATTTTTGGGTTTTTTGGAATAACAGATCTGAAAACAAAAGTTGCAAATAGTAGATCGGAAAGCAATATGTTGGAAAAGTAGACCCGGGGGGCGTAGGATTCACTAGTGGCTTCTCTCATGAGTATAGGGCACGGTGGGTGAACGAATTACTGTTGGGCAATTGATAGAAGATCGAATAATCACGACGATATCCAGGCAATGATCATTATATAGGCATCACGTCCAAGATAAGTAGACCGAAATGATTCTGCATCTACTTCTATTACTCCACACATCGACCGCTATCCAGCATGCATCTAGTGTATTAAGTTCATGGGAAAACGGAGTAATGCAATAAGAACGATGACATGATGTAGACAAGATCTATTCATGTAGGAATATACCCCATCTTGTTATCCTTAATGGCAACGATACATGCGTGTCTTGCTGCCCTTTCTGTCACTGGGAAAGAACACCGCAAGATCGAACCCATCACAAAGCACCTCTTCCCATGGCAAGAAAAATCGATCTAGTTGGCCTAACTAAACCAAAGATTCGAAGAAGAAATACGAGGCTATAAGTAATCATGCAAATAAGAGATCAAAGAAGACTCAAATCATATTCATGGATAGAAACTAATCATGAACTCAAAATTCATCGGATCTCAACAAACACACCGCAAAAGTCATTACATCAAATAGATCTCCAAGAGACCATTGTATTGAGAAAAATAGAGAGAGAGGAAGCCATCTAGCTACTGCCTACGGACTCATAGGTCTATGGTGGACTACTCACGCATCATCGGAGAGGCACCTATGTGGAAGATGAACCTCTCCGTGATGGTGTTAGATTGGATCTTGAGATTCTGGAACTTGCGGCGGCTGGAATTGTGTTTCGTCGACTCCCCTAGGGTTTTTGGATTTTCAGGGAATTTATAGGCTTGATAGTCGGTTGGGGGGTGCCCGAGGTGCCCACCCCCCACCAGGCCACACCAGGGGCCTCTGGCGCGCCCTGGTGGGGGTGGCCACCCTGGGCCCCCTCTTCTGGTGCTGTTTGGCCCATCTTTCTTCTTCTTGTCCATAAAAAATCCACAAAAATCCCCGCAGCGTTTGGGCTCTGTTTGGTACTGATTTTCTGCGAAGTAAAAAACAAGCAAAAACAGCAACGGACACTTTGGCATTATGTCAATAGGTTAGTCCCAAAAAATGATATAAAGTTGCTATAAAATGATTGTAAAACATCCAAGATTGATAATATAACAGCATGGAACAAGCAAAAATTATATATACGTTGGATACGTATTAGCATCCCCAAGCTTAATTCCTACTCGTCCTCAAGTAGGTAAATGATAAAAACCGAATTTTTGATGTGGAATGCCGCCTATCATGTTCATCACATATTTTTTTCTTTATAGCATGGACATTTGGACTTTTCATATGGTTCAAAGCAATAGTCTAGTATTGACATGAAAACTTTAATACTCAAGCATATCAACAAGCAACCATGTCTTTCAAAATATCAATGCTAAAGCAAGTTATCCCTAGCCCATCATGCTCAATCATTGATCCATTCACAATACACACTCAAATATTAGCTACACCTAATGCTCAAGTACGATCATAGTGCCCCCTAGTTGGTGCTTTATAACAGAAGATGGAGACTCAAATTGAAAATAAAAATTGCATAAAGTAAATAGATAGGCCCTTCGCAGAGGGAAGTAGGGTTTTGTAGAGGTGCCAGAGCTCAAGTGTTTAAATTGATAGAGAAAAATATTTTGCGTGTCATGCCTTTCCTGTCAACGAAAACGACTGAGAGATTTCAATATCTTTCCTTCCACACTAGATGCATCATAGGCAGATCCCAAACAGAAAATAAAGTTTATTCCTTTTTCCACCATACTTTCACTTTCCATGGCTAGCCGAATCCACGGTTGCCTTCCATACCAACACTTTCCAAGGAATTTATTATTTGACAACAGAAAGTAATATTTTTTATTTTTTATTTTGGGACTGGGCATCCCTATTACCGCCATACTCTCGTGCAATGACAAGTGAATAAACACTCATCTTGAGAATAAGACATCTAGCATGAAAAAATATTGGTCACCCCCTACCGTTTCATGAGCGGTACGAGCACACAAAAAGGAAAATTTATTTTGAAAGTTTAGAGATGGCACATACAAATTTGCTTGGAACGACATGGAAATACCATATATATGTAGGTATAGTGGACTCATATGGCAAAACTTGGTTTAAGGATTTTGGATGCAAAAGTAGTATTTCTACTTAGTACAAGTGAAGGCTAGCATAGGATTGAGAAGCATCCAACTAAGAAATGAAAAATCACATAAGCGAGCATTCAGCATAACTAACACTGAATAATGCACCATAAGTAGGATGTAATTTTGTGTCTCCAAATTGCGTTTGATCTTCCTACCCTTCCTTTACTACTCATGCTTGTCTTTACTTTCCGCTGCTATACTCGTAGACATGCATGTGTAGGGTGTGCTTGACTTGCTATAAATGCTAAAATCTGCCAACACTTAAAATTGGGAAAAAGTAGATTTTTATTTGGTCAAGTAGTCTAATCACCCCCCTCTAGACCTACTTTCGATCCTACAAGTGGTATCAGAGCTTTGGTCTTCATTGCATTGGTTTCACAACCTAGGAGAGTATGGCGTCTAGTGAGGGAAATTATCACCGTAGAGGTCCGTACTTTGATGGCACTAATTTTGCTAGTTGGAAGCACAAAATGAAAATGCATATTCTTGGTCATAACCCTGCCGTTTGGGCTGTTGTTCGTGTTGGATTGCAAGGTGAATAATTTGCGGATGGAAGGGAACCGGATCGTGAAGCGACCGCGGATGAATTGAAGATGTTGCAATGCAATGCTCAAGCATGTGACATTCTCTTCAACTGCCTATGCCCCAAAGAATTCAACAAAATCAGCCGTCTTGACAATGCAAAAGAGATTTGGGATACTTTGGTTGACATGCATGAAGGTACCGAATCCGTGAGAGAATCCAAGTTGGATGTTCTTCAGAGTCATCTTGACAAGTTCAAGATGAAGTATGGTGAAGGAGTCGCAGAGATGTACTCTAGGCTAGCTCTCATCACCAATGAGATTGCCGGCTTAGGAAGCAAAGAAATAACTGACAAATTCATCATCAAGAAGATACTTCGAGCTTTGGATGATAGATATGACACCGTATGCACATTGATCCAAATGATGCCCAACTACAAAGATCTCAAGCCTATGTAAGTGATTGGAAGAATTGTTGCTCATGAGATGACACTCAAGGACAAGGAAAAGCTTCACAACAAGTCTAGCGGTGCTTACAAAGCCACAAGTGATGCTCCCGCAACTTCAAGCGACAACCTTGTCACAAATGAAGAGATAAGCCTCATGGTCAAGAAATTCAACAAGTTCTACAAGAATAGAGGCAAAGATCGAAGCTCCAACTCAAGATATGAAGAGAAGCGTTCGTCAAGTCATGACCGAAACTGCTACAATTGTGGGAAGCTCGGACACTACTCCAATGAGTGCACGGCTCCTTACAAGGAAAGAAGAGTAACCAAGAAGACGAAGCTCAAGAGATGAGTCACCTCGAAGAGAGAGAAGGAGTAGAGATGATCGTTATGAACGAAGACCCTCAAGGAGAAGTAGGGACTCGGAGAAGAAGGACAAGTACACCAAGAGCTACTCAAGAAGAAAACATCAAGCTCATGTTGGTGAATGGGTTTCCGGCTCCGAATCTGACAACCACTCCGAGAGAAGCTATCACTCCAACTCCGACTATAGACAAGATGAAGGTGTTGCCGAACTTGCACTAGTGACAACCGACTCCTACGACATATTTGATTCACCAAATGAAGGAAGTGGAAGTTGCTTCATGGCTAAAGGCCCCAAGGTATCACACCCCGAGTATCTTGATTTCAATAGTGATGAGGATGACTTATTAGGAGATGATGCCTTGCTATTTGACAAATCTAGTAATGTTAGTCAAGATGAACTTGCTAGTAATCACTCTAGTCAAGATAAGTCGTATGATGATAAGTTGGAAATAGAACGACTAACTCAAGAACTAAACACTCTTAAGTTAGCTCACGAGTCTACTCTACAAGATCATAGAGAGCTTGAAAGGACACATGAGAAGCTCCGCTTCGAGAAGCTCAATTTGGAGCAAGAGCATGAGTTCCTTAAAGCTATCAATGACGATCTTCGAAAGAAGACTTCCTCTTATCTAGACAAACGACTTCTCTTGTCTACATTCATTCCACAAGTTAAGGCTAAGCAAACTAGTAACAAAGGCAAGAAAGGTTCTTCAACTAGTAGCAATAAAAATGATAAATCCAATGATATTGCTTCTAGTAGCTCTATTGATCCCACTAACACTTCTCTTAGCCAAGTTACACTTGAGCAAGAAAATGAACTTTTGAAAGGGATTATAGAGAAAGGTATCTACAAGAGTCTTGCCGGGTGTAAGCAATTTGAGGAAATTGTTCGCAAGCACGGAGGATACCGGAAGAACCATGGCATTGGCTACTTCAACGCTAATGGAGTTGAATGGGAAGAAGGTCAATACCCCAAGCCCAAGTTTGTTCCTCAAAGGGAGAAGTATGAAAATACTCTTCCCAAGGGAACAAAAACTCAAGATGACCTTCCACCACAAGACCACAAGCTCAAGGGCAAGAACAAGCTTCAAGAGGACATTGACTCATATGAAGATGAATCCCGAGCTTTGGTGAAGTGGGTTCCCAAGGCTACTTCAAGCTCAACTTCTACAAGTGCCACTTCAACACCAAGGATCCCCATCAACTTGATGTGGGTCCCCAAGAAGAAGAACTAGAGAAGTTCTTGAGGGGTGACTCCGCCAATGAAATTCACTCACATTCATTGGCAAGAACTAGTTGCAAACAACTTCAACACTATGCAATAGTTCAAGGAGTCACACATTCCCTCAAAGGTAAGCAAGGGGCAAGGTAATCAACAAATCCATGGACATCATCATGTATGCTTTGCACTCCATGTCCATATATATCCTTGTATTTGTCTCTTGTGTGTTGGGACTAACCCATGTAGGTGAGAAGAGTAAGAAACAACAAGGATGCTCCCAACTCATGGTGATCTTTATCAACATTGAGCATCCACCACTACTTCACCTACATGAAGTCTTCATCGACAAAACCCAAGGTTAGTTTATCCCTCTCAAGGGGGGATGTCACATCAAGGGGGAGCTTTACTCTATGACTTGAGTCAAAGCATCTCATAGTATGTGACAACATTAAATACTTTATGTAAAAGTGGCAACCCCACTCGTGCTTAAACGATGAGTATGACCTATGATCAAGTATTCTTACTTGGCTCCTAAGTCAATATACTCATATATAGATGACTACGTCATCGCCAAAGTGCTTGATAGATGCTAGTATGTTTGTGCATGTTTGCCATGATTTCATTTGACATCTTTTTGTGTGAGCATGTTGGTCTGCATTTCTTTATCCATTCAAGGACATCCAATTGTTGCTATTTGGACTTTGATTTTATTTTTGCCAATTGGATGGACAAGAATGCCTAGGACCCTTCTCTAGCTATCTATCCTTTCTTGTCTCAAATTCTATTCATGCTGCATCACAAAATTTGAACAAGTACTTTTCGATCCCTCCGTGTGAGGAGCACTTGGAGTTCCGTATCGACAAAGATTGACCATTAAAACCTCCCAAGTGCATCTCGGTGCAACCAATCCAAAATTCTTGGTCTCACCGAATGCCTGGGGTTGATCTGGTTTTTCACCTCGGTATCACCGATTCCACTTTCTCGGTTACACCGAGTTTCCCTGTCAGCTGACAGTTGCGGAACTCGGTGACACCGAAAACTTAGAATCGGTGTCACCAACAGCAAGGGGTATATATACTGTGGACCCGATGCTTTGAATTCCAATCTTCAAATCATCGCGCTCCAAAACCCTAAGCTGCCGAAAAAGGACCCCTGGTTATCGCCTTCATCTTCCCGAGCGCCTCCGCCGTTGGAAGTCCTCGCCGTCGACGGGCATCTTCACCGCCGTCGTCGCCGTTGGGATTCGTCACCGAGATAGGGTACGAATCCAATCCCTTGTGCATTCCCCCTCCGGTTCTTGCGCACTAGGAAGTTTTTATCTATGAGCCACCATTTGCAATCGTCTCAATCCACTAGAAAATCCTATAGATTAGAGAACGGTCGATTTTTTAGGGTTTGCCGTCCGCCACCTGAATCTCGGTGACACCGAAGCAAAAGAATCAGCTTCACCGATTCGCTTTTTAGGTCAACTGAGAACAAGCTCGGTGAAACCGAGTGCCCATTTTCGGTCTCACCGAAATGTGGTGCCAAGTTTCTGTTTAGCAGGTTATCGGTCTTAGTGGATCCGAAAAGTATGCATCGGTGGTATCGAAATTCATTTGGCAGAATGCAAATCTTAAGAAATTTTTGTTCAAACTTTGAAAATTTGTCTGCATTTTGTGATGACTCAACCCTTCTACTCCTCTATATTCTACTCACAGGGTCAGAGATGTCAATTTCAAAGGACAGTCAGAACAACTCGAAGGAGCTCAGTGTTGACATAGATTCTGGCACTAGTCCAGACAAGAGCTCATCCTCTTTTGATGGTGTCCCAAGCTCACCAGATCTGCCCAAGGCAGCTACCAGGACAAAGAGGAAGCTCAATTCAGATGAGGAGGATGAGGATTTCATACCTGATGAAGTACCTCCCAAGACCAAGCAGGACAAGACTGTCAGGAAGCCCACAGCTGAGGCTACATCTTCCAAGAAGAAAGTGGTCAGGAAGGAGTATGCCCCCTCTGACACTATGGGAGCACCTGAGAGATCCAGGGGCACCATGACTATTGAGCCTCCTAGGAAATCCATGCCCAAGAAGGCTGGAGAGAAGAAGAGTAGGAAGAGGATCATCCGTGTTGTTGGCAGGCCTACCTCCATGTTTGAGGACCCAGAAGAGACTGCTGCTGCTGAGGAGGAGGAGGAAGAGCCAGCTACAAAGGCTCCTCCCAAGAAGAAGCAGAAGAAATTGTTGTCTGATGCTATGCCCAGCCAAGCAACACCCAAGGGCAAGCCAACTGGTTCCAAGAAGCCTTCTGCACCCAAGCCCAAGAGGTTCTCCAGAGAGATTCCAGCTTCTGAGAAGAACAAGGGATCATCATCCAGAGATCCAGATGAGGATGCTATGTCTGCCTTGATGAAGCTGAGACCACACCTTCCAGTGCATAATGCCAGCCACCTGCAAGCTGAGGATATGAAGAAAAGGAAGGATCAAGGACTGAGAGATTGGAGAGCTGCTGATCCATACTCACAGAGGAGGAAGACTGCTGTGGACTATAAGTTCTACACCAAAGACCAACAAGACTTCTATGAGACCATATTGCTTGACGAGAGCCCTGCTGTAAGTGATATGAGATATGTGGATTGGAAGTATATCAAGGACAATGAAGATTACTTCCCGAGTGTGCAAGACAACTTTCATTGTAGTGGCCTAGATGAGTTTGTTGGCAAGGAGTTCACAACCTGGAATGACGAGATGATCATGCAATTCTACTCCACTGCTCATTTCTATGAAGATGGTAGAATTGTGTGGATGACTGAAGGTGCCAGGTATGAGTCAACAGTTGAGGAGTGGGCTGCCATCTTAGGAGTCCCAGAAGTGGAAGATGGAGATATTTGCATGTACTCTGAGCCCAAGGCAAGCCACAATCAGATGAAGAACATGTACAATGAGATCCCTGCTGCACACATGACGTCTCACAAGCTAGAATCAATCTTTTTCCTCTAGGTAGGTCTTCGCACAATCAACACTATTCTGAGGCACACCTTGATGCCTAAGTCAGGAGATGAGAAGATGATTCGAGGCTACTCCATCAACATGCTGCTTCATCTAGAACAACATACGAGATTCAGAGTGATGGATCTGATTGTGGAGACAGTGAAGAAGGTTGCTGCTGATCAGAAGCGCTCGTGCTGCTATGCACCTTACATCCAGATGCTCATCAACTCCAAGTTGGAGAAGCATATCTTTGCGCTTGATCAACCACATTTGCCACTCTTGCCGGAGCTCGAAGACAATGTTGTGGTGATGAACCCAGATCATCCCACATCAGCTGCAGCACATGCACATGCTGAGGCAGCCAGAGACACTAGTGCTCAGCCGCCCATGACTAGGAGTGAGCAGATGGATCTACTTGTCAGCTCTATGCTCAGTATGCAGAAGGACATCACCAACATCCTAAAGAAACAAGAGAGCCTCTCGAGGATTGTTGATGACAAGTACCATAGTCTCAACAACAAGGTGGGTGAGCTCTCAGTGATAGTGAAGGAGCTCAAGAAGGAAGTTGATGTTGTGCCTATCCCACACTCCACTCATGATGATTCTTCTGATGATGAGGATAGTGCACCTGTCAGGACGACTGCTCAATTCAGGACTCAGGCCAGGACTCCCACAGTGACTGCTCCAGAGATGAGACCGTCTTCATCAGCACCAGCTACAGTCACTTCAGCTCCAACAGCTCCACCAGTTCCTCCTGTTGCTACACCAACTCCATCCATGACATCAGCAGAGGTCTTCACCGATGCAGTTCTCTCGACTCCAACTTCAGCTACCGGAGGAGATCAGCCCTAGAAGAACGATTAGCTCTATACCTTTGAACTTTTTGGTAATTTGTTGCCAAAGGGGGAGAAGTTGTATAGATCATTAGGGCTTCGAGAAAGAGAGCGTTGGTTTTTATCGCTTTTTCAAAAACATTTGCTATCTTTTGGTTTGGATGTGTTAAACTTTGTCGGTGTTTGATCATACACTTAATGTATGTTGCTACTATTTCCTATCCTTATGATGCTTATGAGATGATCATTCACTTTGCTTGATTGTGTTGTGCTATGATATTCACTCTTATTATTCTTGCACACCACGAAGATGTATGTGACATGGAAGAAGTGCCCCATGTACCTAATCAATTGTGCATTTGCATTCAAACGCAAATTCAAAATAATGCACAAATTTAGGGGGAGCTCTTGCTTATCACATACTTCTCAAAGAGACGATTATATTTATTTATTATATCATTTGTTGAAGCTTTGATCTATATGTTGTCATCAATTACCAAAAATGGGTAGATTGAAAGCACATTTGCCCCCTTGGTGGTTTTGGTAATTAATAACAACATATATGTCATTGAACTAATATTTCCACCAAGCATATTTCAGGAAAAGTTCAATGATGGGTTGGCAAAAGGATTGTGGAGAAACCCCTAGATGCAAGGAAATGGATTGGCAAGGCTTCAAGCAAAGAGGACTCTACACACTTTGTGAGAAATCACTTTGAGTCTATAGGAAAGCCAATACTATTAAAAGGGGTAAGGTACTATTGGCGAACAAGATGTTCAAACGTGCACAAGTGATAGTCACCAAAAACACCCACAAACTCCCCACATACTCTGTCTAGAGCCCTACCACTCAAATCGGTGAAACCAACTATTTCCACTCGGTCCCACCGATTCCCAAACTCAGACAGACCCATGCCAAACCCTAGCACATCGGTGCAACCGATCCCACATCGGTGCCACCGAGTTCAGGTTGCCAAATTTCGATTGCCTCGATTCATAAAATCGGAATTTTCGAGTTTTTGGATCGGTGTCACCGAGATGTGGATTCTGACCGTTGGACACCTGATCGGTACCACCGAGAATTATATATCGGTCTCACCGAGATTCAATAGTTGCTACCTTTGGAGCAACTCGGTACCACCTAGATTCACACATCGGTGTCACCGAGTTGGTCACTTAAGGTGTAACGGTTGGATTTTTGGAGATGCCTATATATACCCCTCCACCACCACTCACTCGCAAGAGAAGCACTCAGAACAGATCCCCACTTATCCCATCAGAGTTTCTGAGAGAGAGCCACCTACTCATGTGTTGAGATCATGCCATTCCATTCCAACCATATGAATCTTGATCTCTAGCCTCCCCAAGTTGCTTTCCTCCCGGTGTCTATATAAACCGGAGGGTTTAGATTGTAGAGAAGGGACAAGCTCATCTAGGGTTTTGGCTACTTGATCTCGAGGTAGATCGACTCTGTAATCTTCATACACATCAATACAACCAAGCAGGACGTAGGGTTTGACCTCCATAGGACGGCCCGAACCTGGGTAAACATCGTCTCCTTCGTCCCCTGTTAACCATCGATCCTAATCTCACAGCTCGGGACCCCCTACCCGAGATCCGCCGGTTTTGACACCGACAGAGGGCAAGGAGATGCATCAGGGGACCACAAGCCATCTGGGGGCACGGCCAAATATGTTGTGGCCCCCTGGAGCCTCTCCCGACGTCGTTCTCTGGCCTATAAATTCACATCTACCCTAAAAACACTAGAAGCGCTCCCGAAACACTTTTTCCGCCACCGCAAGTCTCTGTTCCAACGAGAGGCCATCTACACCTCCGTTCCGGCACCCTACCGGAGGGGAGATCGACCACGGAGGGCCTCTTCATCAATCTTGCTGCCCTCACCATGATGTGTGAGTAGTTCACCACAGACCTACGGGTCCATAGGTAGTACCTAGATGGCAATCTCTCTCTCTTGATCTTCAATACAATGTTCATCGCATCTTTGCCTTGATCTATCCGATGTAATCCCTTTGTATGGTGTGTTTGTTGGGATCCGATGAATTGTGAGTTTATGTTCAGATTATTCATGAAAAGTATTTGAGTCAAACCTGATTACTATGATTCTTATTTTCATGATCATCGTAGCTTCGTAATGCTCTCCGATCTATTTAGATAATTTGGCCAACTAGATTGATATTTCTTCAGTGGGAGTGGTGCGTTGTAGTAGGTTCAACCTGACGAGTTTTGTATATCCCAGTGAGAGAAGGGGACAAGTTGCGTCTTTGTGTTGTTGCTACTAAGGATAAAACGATGGGGTATATTCATATTAGTTGAGTTTACTTTGTCTACATCATGTCAACATTCTCCAAGCATTACTCCGTTTGTCATTAACTTAATACGTAGAGAGGCAAGCATAGAAGCACTCTTGAAGTGGAGTAATAGTAGTAGGTGCAGGCAGGAGTCGGCCTATTTGCTTATGGACGTGATGCCTATATACACATGATCATTGCCGTGAACATCGCATAATTATTCGATTTTCTATCAATTGCCCAACAGTAATTTGTCTATCCACCGTATGCTTTGCTTATGAGAGATGCCACTAGAGAACTCTATGCCCCCGGGGCTATTCACTTATATATTCACAAATGCTATCATTACCTTGCTGTTATTTATTACCTTTTATTTTATTTTGCACTTTACTATTATCTACAATTATCTACACAACTCACTTGCTTGCAAATAACGAGATCAAGGGGATTGACGACCCTCTTGCTGGCGTTGGGTGCAAGTTGTTTGTTCCTTTGTGTGCAGCTGCTGAAGACGGTTGAGGATTGGTATTCCTATTGGTTCGATAAACCTTGGTTTCAACTAAGGGAAATACTTACCCACTTTGTGCTGCGATTACCCATTCCTCTTCACGGAAAACCCAATGCAGATCACGAGTATCAGGCGTCATGGTCTAGAGCATCCAAGTGGAATTTGTGGATCGCTGCGTGATTGAGTTTGTGAAGGTTTGGAAGTCTACCTTGAAGACTTACCATGAGTGATTGGGAGGAGTCTGTGTGAATCTAGCTCAAGGAGAATGCGGTAAGGACTGTGTGTCCTGGGACTGTGTGTCCTTTGGTTTGAATACCAAGCCTCTCCAACCAGACGTACGACTGTCATTGCAGTTGGAACTGGTCTACCAAATCATTGTCTTTACTGAGATCCTGGTTCTATTTCTTCAACCCTTTCATTTCCTCAGATACTTGTTGATGAAATTGATCATTACTGTTTGAAGACTTTGACGAAAGACTTTCTAATCTCGTCTCTCTAATTCTTTAGTTTTACAACCCGCTATACCTGCTTATCTTGATTGCTTATTACCATGTACTCCATATGCCTTTTCATCATGATGACTATGTTGTTCCATGATTTGCATGTTTCTGAGTACTTTATCCGCTGCATGTTTTTCGTCTCTTACAATTTCCTTACCTAGAAATTCCTCAATGACGACTTTGTAAAAATCACCCAATCACCCCCCGCTGGTCAATATAACGCACTTTCAATTGTTATCAGAGCAAGGTAATCCCTTGTTCTGTGTGATTTTGGTTTAACCACATGGAGTTTTAGTTATGATATGATCAAGGTCTCAGCTGGGTGTCCTACCTTTGATGGCACAGACTATCCCTACTTGAAGAATAAGATGCGTATGCATCTTGAGGCAATTGACAACGATCTCTGGTATGTTGTGGAAAATGGTGTTCCATCTGTCACTCCCACTATCAACACTGCTGATGTGAAGAGATTCAAGCAACTCGATTCTCAAGCGAAGAATATCATATGTGGCCATCTGAGCAAAGGATAGTATGGCAGAGTGAGTGCTTTGGAAATAGCGAAGCTCATTTGGGACAGGGTATCCAAAGTCAACAAAGGGGTTTCAACTCAACGTGACTCCCGGGTTGATGTTCTTCACAATCTCTTCAATAGCATCAAACGACTTGACAATGAAAATGTTCAGCAAACCATCGATTGCCTGATCGATATCTCAAATGAGCTTCACGCTCTCGGTGCCATTGATATCAGTGATCATGAGGTAGTGAACAAACTGCTGAGGTCCCTTGACTCCTCATTTGACACACTGGCTTTGATGATCGAGGAACATGGAGACTACAAGTATATTCTTGAGAGGCTCAGCACACATGAATTCCAACAAGCTTAGAAAAGAGACCTCTATGGGCCAAGCTATGGAAGATCTCGTGCATTGAAGGCGAAGGAAGTTTCCTCATGAAAGTGCGTTATATCGACTAGAGGGGGGGGGGTGAATAGGTGATTTTTACAAATTCGTCACTTGAGGAATTACTAGTTGAGGAATTTGCTAAGTGACGAACTACTCGCAGCAGAATAAGTACTCAAGTGCATGCGAAACATAGCAGTAGCATAGTCATCATGATGAAATGAAACATACACAGAGCATGAGTAGCGTGAACAGGATAAGCAGGCAGAAGATAAGGTGACTGAAGAATTTGAGGTGAGGAAATTGGGAAAGTCTTCAGTCTCTACAAACAGTAATGATCAATTTCATCAACAGGTACACGAGGAAATGAAAGGGTTGAGGAAATGTAACCAGGTAGCTCGATGAAGACAATGGTTTGATGACCCAGTTCCAACTGCTGTGACAGTCGTACGTCTGGTTTGGAGTGGCCTGGTATTTAAACCAGAGGACACACAGTCCCAAGACACACAGTCCTTACCGTATTCTCCTTGAGCTAAGGTCACACAGTCCTCGCCCAACACTCGTGGTAAGTCATCACGGTAGAGTTCCAAAACCCTCACAAACTGGTCACCCGGCGATCCACAATTGACTGCTGGATGCTCTAGACCACGGTCACCCAGCGATCCCCAATTGACTACAGGATGCACTAGAACATGACGCCTAACCATCTGGAAGATACATAGTCTTCAAAGGTAAAAAGCGTCGGGTCCACACAGGAACAATTTCTTCAGTAATGCTCAATCACTTTGGGTTTTGCTGGTTTGGGTTTTTGGGTTTTTCCTCACTGATGATTTTTGCTCAAAGTCCTCGAGGAATGGGTTGCTCTCAAATGACAAGTGTCAAGTTCTCTCTCGGAGCAGCCAACCGGCTAGTGGTTGAGGGGGCGGCTATTTATAGCCAGGGTGCAACCCGACATGATAAGACATAAATGCCCCCCAATGATATGACCGTTAGGTGGATAAAATATCTGGACAGCTGGCGCATAGCACAGCAACGGTCGGAATTTGAACTGTCAAATTCCTCAGGGCTTATGTCACTTGTAGGCAATTCGCACTGGCGAAATCCTAACTCCTTAGTCAGACCAATTTCCTCAAAGACCAAAAGAACATCGTATCTGTCACTGAAGAACTTGACTGAACTATAAGAGGTTTCCAAAGGCTTCACTCGAAGGATTGGTTATGTTGAGGCTTTTGACTTGAGCATCAGCTGGAAATTTTTCCTTAGTATTACCTCGGCCCCCTTTAACAGTATGGTGTTTCCTATGACTCAAAGAAAGGAAATGAAACTATGAAAACAAAAGTCTTCACGCTTCATAGTCCTCGTTCATATCTTCAAGGTCACACCATCTTCTTCATTTTCAAAGTCTTCAGGGAATACCAAAGTCTTCAGCAAAGTCTTCAGCAAAGTCTTCACCAAAGTCTTCAGTTGAAGACATTCATTTTTAGGGGTCGATATTCTTCGAATATACCAAACTCCTCATCGACTTATAGAGCCTGTGTACACTCACAAACATATTAGTCCCTTAACCTATAAGTCTTCAATACACCAAAATCACTAAGGGGCACTAGATGCACTTACAATCTCCCCCTTTTTTGGTGATTGATGAAAAATAGGTTAAGTTTTCAACGGGGATAAACATATGAAGTGTAAGTACTGAGTTTGAGGAATTTGATTGCAAGATATAGAGGAACTCCCCCTGAAGATGTGCATATTTGAGGAATTTGCTTTGGACTGCAAATGCACATGGCAGGATAAAATCTTGGAGATCTCCCCCTATATCTTGTAATCCATACACACATTTAATATATATTATAAGGAAATTGAAATGCATGATGGAAAATGGGGTCTGAGGAAATTCAGCATGCGTGCATTAAGATACTTGAGGAAATAAGCATGCAGAAAGCAGTTCAAAAGTATCAAACCATCATCGGACTTAAGTTTACAACTCAATCAACAAAAGCTTCAGAAGAGCGAGAGTTGTAACTTAAACAAAACACAACCCATATAAAGAGACCCGCTTGAAGACTAACTCAAATTTCTCCCCCTTTGTCATCAAGTGACCAAAAGGGACGAAATTGAGGGCTAACGCCCCTGAAGAATTTCATCTTGAAGGTGGTGGAGGAGCGCCAACATTGTCGGGGTCAGTTGGTGGAGCAGGGCCTGCAACAGTGTCGTCAATATCCTCAGCTTCATCCGTCTCACGCGATGAAGAATATGAACTTGTCACCAGCTGAGGAACTTGAACTTTCTTCCACTTCTTCTTTGGAGGAATCGACCAGTCAAAGTCCATCTGGAATCTCATTTCCTTGAGTTCTTCGGGAGTCTTGAGGTGAGACAGAATGGCCCAAGTGCGATCGAAGGTTTCATGCACATAGTAATGATTTTTCCTCAGAGAGTTATGCGTCACAGTCATGTCACGAAGAATTGAAGCAAACTGACACTTTACCCATTTGTGATTGCGATCAACCTTCTGATGAAGACTTAAGAGAAGCTCACGATCAGTCATCACACGAGGAGCAGAAGCTTGAGGTTTTTGAGCTGAGGCTTTTGCTACAGAATCTTGTGTAGCAGAGTCATCATTGGTGGAGTAAGATGCAGCCTTACGAAATTGACCATCCAATGGACGAGTGCCTTCATCAATTATAGCCTTGCCTTTTCCTTCAACTGAAGAAAATGTCTTCTGGAGGACTTCAATTGGAGGAAAGAAACTGAAGTGATTCTGAAAGTCATCCTTGAAGGGAATTGAAGACTTTGATCTGATGAATTTCGTGATCCAGGGGGCATAAGGCTTCAATTCGAATGGTGACACTGCAATATTGGCCAAAGTCCTCATGAAGAAATCATGATAGTTGATGGGAATCCCATGAATGATGTTGAACAGCAAATTCTTCATGATGCCAACAACTTCTTCTTCTTCAGAGTTGCGGCCTTTGATCGGACTGAGGGTTTTGGTCAATATTCTATAGATTGTCCTGGGCACATACAACAAATCCCTCACTAAGAAGGTGGTCCTTGGAGGTTTTCCTTGTGCCAAAGGCTTCATCAGCACTTGCATCGTGTGATTCTGTAGCTCAGGTTCATCATAGATGCATCTTGCTCCGTCTGAAGGAATTGGAATGGGAACACATTGAAGCAATTCAGTTGCTGAAGCAGTGTAGTGAGTGTTTCCAGACATCCAATCCAAGATCCATGAGTTAACATCAGACGCTTCACCATTGATATGCAGAGTTGCATAGAATTGAATAATTAGCTCTTCATTCCAATCGCAGACATCCGCACAGAATGGAAGAAGTCCAACATCATGAAGAACTGTGAGTACTGGAGTGAAGCATGGGATGGATTCCATATCCACGTGAGGAATTTGATGATGCTGGAAGACTTTGTCCTTGTCAAACAGCACTGCAGCATAGAAGTTCATCTGAGATGGAGTCCAGAACCTTGAGCGACCAACCCTTGCTGAGTCATAAGGATTGGGTCCAGTGAAGAATATCTGCTCATTGAAGAAATCCGCCTTGATGAATTTGGGACGCTTCGTGCCTTTGAAAGGTAGCTTTTGCTTGGGCTGAAGATTTGGCTTGAAGCGCCGTCCAGTCTCGCTTGGAACAATGGCAGTTTCTTCAGCTTGAGGAACTTGTGCAGCAATTTCATCAGGAACATTCTAGATAGGAATTTCATCAGCCGATGCAATTGGAATATCTTCAGGAGCATTCATGGGGGGAGTGGACAGACCGGCAGACTCTGTTTAAATTTCTTCAGTTGGGGCAGGAGACTGAGGAATCTGAGTGAGAGGAGTGGTCATTGGTGAATTTGGGTGTGCTGCTTCCCAAAATTCATCATTGATGACTGGAGTGGTAGATCCAATGTCCACATCCTCATCCATTTCTTCAACACCGGCCTCTTCAGCAGTTAACTGAGGCTAGGGTGATGACATGAGAGGGGTTGATACATTTGCATCCACCTCTATTTCTTCATCAATCTGCTCTGAGGAAGCAGCAGACTGTGTTTCTTCATCGTCCTCACTTGGGATGACATAGTCTTCACCCAATGGGACTATTTCATAGGCTGGGACAGATGAGATAGGAACATCATCAATTGGTTCATTTGAAGAACTTGGCAAAGTCTTCAATTTCTTTGCAGCCGAGGAATCTGTAGATGGTGATGCCTTCCTTTTCAGAGCAGCGACCTTTTCCACAGCCTTGGTTTTCTTCGCTTCTCATGCAGAAGGAAGTGTGACTTTCTTCACCTTTGATGATTTCGCTGGGGGAGCATGGGGTGAAGACGGAGCAGTTTCTTCAGGCACGACTGATGCAGTCGCCCTGGCAGTTTCTTCAGGCGCAGCAAATTCTTCAGCTGGCCTCTCAATTTCTTCAGGCACAACATTGGGAGTTGCCCTGGAAATTTCTTCAGCAGCATGAATTTCTTCAGCTGCACTTGCAGTTTCATCAGCAGGCTGAGCAGAAGTTTCAGCTTGAGGAATTTGCGGTTGCGATCGTGCTGCAACCCTTGAGTTGTGGTCCTTAATCACTTTGTCGGCCACGTTGACGAACCTCACCTTGGCACCTTTCCAGTTAGCATAGTACCTGTCAAATTCATCGCCGAGGCCTTTGATGTCCTTTTGGACAAAGACAAGTTGATCAGGCGTCAGATTAAGAACATTGTTCTTCATGAAGCGCTCTTTCTTGTACCGAGCCTTCTTTGCCTTTCTAGCCTTTTCATACTTCCATTTTTCCTCACCAATGAAAGCTGTGAGGACATGGCTAGGACCGGGAGGCAGATTCAAATCATCAATCGGAGTGTTTGGGTCCTGGTGCCAGATGTCGATGAAATTGAGCACAGTTTTTGGATCCAGTAGGAGAGGAATTGAAGTGCCCTTGGCTTGAACCACTCTTTCCTGCTTATTCCTCACAATGGCAGCAAGTTCTTCATCACTTGCTTCATCATCCTCAAATGCTGAGGGAATATTAAAGACTACTTGCTTCTTGTGAGGACTTGGCCTCTTGCCTCGTCTGACTGTTGCCTTCACTTTCAGCAAAGTGGGACTGCTTGAGGAATGTTCTTGGGCAGATGAAGTTGCAGATACCCCTGAAGCAATTGAAAAATTGGTAGTCCTCTGACAAGATGCAAGGTGCACTGGAGTTGAGGACTTGGCCGCGGCAGCTAAGGATTGTGCAGCCACTGAGGGCATTGCAGGATCCCTTGAAGATTTTGCCTGAGGCATTTGCTGTGAGGAACTTGGAGCTGAGGACTTTGGTGTTGAGTATTTTGCAGTGGATTTCTTCACCACTGATTTCTTCGGAGCAGGTGCACTAGCAGAGGCAGTAGCAGCAGCAGCAGAGTCCACATTGAATTGACTCACAACTTCTTTAGAGATCTTTTGAAGCTTTTTCTGATGTTTTGCCCATTCTTCAGGAAAATTCTCACCTCTCATGAGGCTAGTGGGATCTGCTGCCTGGTTATTTCCCAATGGAGTTCTTCGGCAAGGTGGTTTCAGTGCAAATTTCTTCATGTACTTAGTAGTGACATAGCGATATTCTCTCCATTCCTTCATCCATCTTCTCTCAATCTTTTGAATGCGAATTTTGCGCTTCTCTTTGGTTTCTTTCCCATAGATTTCTTCATCAGGTGTGCAATACTCAAGATAGATATCCTCAGGGATCTCAAATGCAGTGTTGGATGCAAGTTTCTTTCCTCCTTTCTGAGGTCTTTTACCATCTGCCATTTTCTTTAGCTAAGGATTATGAACTGTTGAAGTTTCTGACGAAGTATGCAACTTTTCTTCAAGGAACGATGCAAATGAGTTAAGTTGATGAGAACCTAGAGATTCATCAGCTGACATTTGTACATGTGAATAGAGTATAGGTGCGAAGAATTTGAAGAGGTCATATGCGTTCTCAGAATTTTTTGCAAAAGTATCAAGTTTGAGGAATTTGACCATAGATGACTTGAAGAATTTCACTAAGTGTACTTGACTTAGGTTCCAGAGTTGTATAGATTTGAAGATCCACACAATTGAGGAATCTTGAAGAAAATCATGACTTAGCGAAATAAATCGAGAGAAGGGATATGTTTGGTGCTTTAAGAGATGGATAGCTGAAGAATAAACACCTTTTGATGATTTTGTGAAAATCGTGGGAATCAAAATGGGGCAGTAAAATTAGATTTTAATTACCCTGAAGAAGAACACGACGAACCGTGAGTGGAAACAGTGAAGTTCGTCAGTCTAGTTCTCCCACGCCCTAGCTTGGTAGAGGGAGACAGCTACAGCGGCGGCGGGGTGAAGACTTCCGTGGCCGATGCGAGTACGACGACGGCGAGGTCGAGGCAGTGAAGCTCTTCCTCTCCGGCGATGATGAGGTTAGCGGCGACGCTAGGTTAGGAGCTCGGGAGAGATGCACTACTGGAATTCAGTTATTTGCCGTCTGCCAGCTCTTTGCCGTCGGCTGGCAGATGGCAAAGAGGGTCTTTGCCGTCAGCTTCCATAAAGCAGACGACAAAGAGTTGGCAGATGGCACAGAGGGTCTTTGCCATCAGTCAGCTCTTTGCCGTCAGCTCTCAGACGGCAAAGAGTCGCACAGCAGACGGCAAAGTGATAGCTGGGCCCCACCTGACCGTGGGGTGGGTAGGTTAAATTTGGCATTTTCTTTGCCATCTGCTAGCGGACGGCAACGAGTCCTAAAGCAGACGGCAAAGAGGCTAGCCTCTTTGCCGTCTGCTAGCAGACGGCAATGCCCTAACGGGTACTAACGGCCGTCCCGCCCCCACCCCGACCCCTCTCTCTCACTCTCACCCACTCCCACTCCCACTCCCCTCTCTCCCCGATGCCCACCGCCGCCACCCCCGCGGCCACAGCCGTCGTCGCCCCACCGGCCCCGTCATGCCCACCGGCCCCATCGCGCCGCCGCCCCACCGCCCCCGTCGCCCCGCCACCCATCGCCCCCATCGCAGCGCCGCCCAGCGCCCCCATCGCGCCGCCGCCCCACCGCCCTCGTCGCGCCCGTCCTCCCCGCTGGTATATATATACATATTATTATTCATGTCGGTATTCAATTTTTTTATGTTGTACTAATTTCGTTTACTCTTTGTCATGGCAGGTGTTGAAAGATGGTGGGCGCGGGTCGAGAGTGATCCGAGGCTCCTTCGTCAGCGCGTGGTGGGAGGGGTACTTCCATTCCACCCCAAACTCTCCGGAGAGCGTTGTATGATAGTATTGGGACACCCGAGGGCGCTTCTTCGTCGGCCACCGGGAGAGGAGGTCGGGGGAGAGGTAGGAAGGCTCCTAAAGGTACACGTGGTGGCCGCAGGAGAGGTAGGAAGGCTGCTACGCCTTCCTCGCCGCCACCCCCAGCTGATTCACCCGAGCACAGGACTGCTACGGTGGACCCGTCTGAGGTGGAGGCTACAAGGACTCCTGTCCACGAGCCTCGGGTCGACGATCCTTCTGTCTCAGACGCTTCGACCCGCGAGACTCCTGTGCTAGGTGCTTCGTCCCGCGAGACTCCTGTGCTAGACGCTTCGTCCTACGAGACTCCACACGCTTCGACTGGATGGGATACTTGGCTGGATCTGCATCAGCCGGAGCCGAGTGGCCATGCTGATGGTGGCAGGGATCAGCTTTCTGATAGCGGGGACGAGGTGGCTGAGGGGGCCACCGTCTACCAGCGTGGGTGTACACGGCTCCCGCCCGTGCCGGCGACCCGCGAGCATAGGTGGCCAATTAGGCCTGAGTCGCTGAAGTAAGTGCATTTACTCTTTTTAAACCTTTTGCCTTCATGTTTCTTCACATATCTAATGCGTTGGCTTTGTCATACTGCAGGGGTTGGATTCACGCCAAGGATGTCCGCAGGCCCAACTCCATCCTTGGTGTGCTTTTACGACATAACTTCCCGGGGTTTGTCACGTTGCCCGGCGAGGGTCAGCTTCCAGAGTTAGGATTGAAATGGGAGCACTACTTGGCTGCCCCGGCCCCGCCGGAGGAGATGATCGACGATGTGTTGTGCCATACGAGGGCCGACATGGTGATCAGAAAGGTCTAGGTAATTTGTCCTTTACACAATTAAAAATCAATAATAGCTATTTATTGTACTAATCAGTGTTTTCTCGTTTGATTGAAGACCTTCTACAGGTGTGAGGAGGGATATGAGGAGGCCGTGGCAAAGCTTATCGATTACGAGTGCAGGCGCCTACTACAGAACTTACAGCACGAGGCTCGGGTACAGGCTGTTCGAGACTACTATGCCTAGCGGCGTATTAAGAAGGAGAAGTCGTCGTCCCGCCGAAAGTTTCTGGACAAGGAGCAGTACATGAAGGTAATTATCTATTCTTAAGGCCTTGTACTTAGTTTCCTTGCTTTGATTCGTAGGCGTAGCTCTCAAATTTCTCTTTACTAACTTAGGTGCCCCCGAGATGGTGTGCGGATAAGATGGATTGTTGGGATGCATTGGTGAATGAGTGGTGCTCTGACGAATGGCGAACCATCCACGACGATGCCAAGGAACGGCATGCCCAAATGGAAGGTGTGCCACACCATCAAGGCAGCGCCAACTTATTTCAGTTCGGGCGGAACTGGGTATTTGGTTTGCTTCATGATTCCTGCAATTCATTTTTTGATGCTAGCTTGACCCCTTTATTAATACTTTGTTCCTCTCTGGTAGGCGCATTACAATAAGACGGAGGTACCACAGGTGTACGACCTCTATGCCATGGCACATACTGCCTCGTACAAGAAGGCCAAGGCATTCTCCGAGTCTGACCTCGATAATCCCCAGAACTTCACCAACATCTCCTCCCACAACAAGCTCGTGAGGTACAGAGATGTGGGGAAGGTGGTGAATGGGGAGGACTTCAGCCTGAGCCAACATCCTATTGATCCAGACCTGGTGATGATAGCTGGCGACGGGAGGCCCCATGGCTCGATAGCCATTGGAGATGGACTTATACGGTCTTCGCGCACTCTCTGGCAGATCAAGGCACGCCAAACGAGCTCCTGTCCTGAGATGAAGCCTCGTCCACGGCCAGTTCAGCTCGCCATCGAGGTTAGTCATACGGACTCAGATAGCTTTCCTCCATTACATTGTGTGTGCGAACAAAGATGATTACAATGCTAACGAGGAGTTGTGTTGCAGGCTGCTTTGCAGAAAGAGAGAGAGACAACCCAGGCGCTTCTGGCGGAACATGCCTGACAGGCGGCGGAGGAGAAGAGGGATTTGGAGGAGAGGACGGCTAGGTTGTTGAAGGAGGAGAGGGCACGGAACAATGCGTCTAACCGGGCCATGTACGAGCTCATCGTGTTAAGTTTCTTCTTCATATTAGCCAAATCATGCACTACATGTTCTTTTCATTAATAACCAATATGATTGACTTGTCAAAACCAAATGTGCAGACTTTGTGTGAGAAGACCGGCTAGACCCCTCCGCCGATGCCAGTCATTACCACGGCTGGAACGGTGAGTTTCATTTCAATGTTCATTAGTTACTAGTCTTAACGTTTCAGCGCCATCATGCTAACGCAAATGATCTTTGGTACAACATAACTCCCGAGCCGCATCGCACGATCCTTCTCCAGGGCCAAGTAGTGCTCCAGCTGACACCGGCCCGAGCAACCCCGGTGCTTCACCTCCGTAAGCCCTAATATGCCAGTTACTTGGCTCCTTTTCTCAAACAAAGACAAACATAGCACTTAGACAAACTGAGCACAATGACAAACTTAGCACTTAGACAAATGTCATATTTTACCTAAGTTAGCTTTGTTTCCAATAAAATGACATAGTAAGCTTACTTACCTCCAAAATGACATATTGTACCTAAGTTAGCTCTAAAATGACCTATACTTAGCATTGTTTCCTCCACACTGACATAATAAGCTTAGTTAACTCAATAATGTTATAATAGACTTGGTAACCTCATAGATGCCATAGACTTAGCTTATTTTCTTGCAAAATGACACAATAAGCTTAGTTAGGTCAAAAATGTGATAATTACCTAGGTTAGCTCTAAAATGACACAAATAAGCAATAAGAAGAAGAAAAACAAGAGGAGATAGAGAGGGAAGAAAAACACTTCTTCATCTTCTTCTTCTACATCTTCTTCTACTTCTAGATCTTCTTCTACTTCTTCTAGTATTCTTTTTCTAAATTTCTTATTTCCAATTTTAAAGATTTCATTGAGTTCACGACAGCTTGCTTTGATGTAGTGCTAGTGTTTACTTTCAGTTTTCATTTTGTATCGATGAACTTACGTGAAACTTTCTACCTATATGTATGAGACTATGTATGTATGGATGAAACTATTGTAATATGGTGAACAAAGTGACATTTGATACTTTCAATTTGGTATAATTGTTGGTTGATCATATCCATATGGCAGGGATATTGTTTCTGTGAAATATATATATACATATCATAAATTTGCCTGTGGAAAATGTTGAATATAACAAAAACAGAAAAAGAGGCAATACAGCCACTTTGCCGTCTGCCCCAGATGGCAAAGCCGCTTTGCCGACGGCCACCGTCGGCAAAGAAGACACGTGGCGGCCACCTGTTAAACCTGGGAGGGCCAGGCCTGGGCCATTTGGCTTCTTTGCCGACGGTGGCCGTCGGCATAGCATGGGGCGGACGGCAAAGGGCTGGGGCCATTTGGCTTCTTTGCCGATGGTGGCCATCGGCATAGCGGGGGCGGACGGCAAAGGGCTGGGCTGGGCCGTTGGGGGCAGACGGCAAAGGGCTGGGCCGTGGGGCAATGGGCTGGGTGGGGGCCGTCAGGGGCAGACGGCAAAGACATGTGTGGGCCGTCCGGGGCAGACGACAAAGGGCTGGGGGGGCATTAGCCACCTAACGGTGCTACCGTTAGTACTACGCCGTCTGCCGTCTTTGCCGTCTACAGGCTGACGGCAAAAAAACTTTGCCGTCCGCTGTGCCAATGCAGACGGCAAAGAACCCCTTTGTCGGGGATTGTTCGGCCCAAACTTTTGCGGCCCGCTGGCTGACGGCAAAGGCCTTTGCCGTCTGTGGTTGTGCCCTTTGCCGTCTGCCATGGCAGATGGCAAAGAGCCTGATTCCTGTAGTGATGGGAGTAAGGAGTAACCCGAGCAAGTGGAAGGGAGGGGGTATTTATAGCGGCAGTAAAAACCAATTGGTTTGAAGATTTTGGACCAGTATGCCCCTGACCCTTGCTATCCACACGACATGTGTCACCCATGTACTGTGTAGTGGAGATAGTGGGGGAACGTGGGTTATCTAGTCGTGGGAATCGGAATGGTTTGAGCGGCAATCGCCAAAAATTGAGATTGAATATTTTAAAGTTTCATTCGCAAATTCTTCAGCTGTCAAGGACACAGTGAAGACTTTGAACGGGTTTCAAAGTAGAATGCATATGAAGAATTTGTGAACAGACTAGGTTGAGCTTAGCTTAGAGGGGGAATGGGTCCGATCACATTCACTTAGAAGAAAATCAACTTGAAGAATTAGCTATAAGTGAATGCTGTTGAGGACATTGAAAAACTCAATATATATATATAGTCAATGAACAAAAACTCATGTGAGGAACATCAGTTGAAAAGTTTGAAGAATTTGAAATTTTGAGGAATTTGCAAACTTGAAGAATTTGATAATTTGAAGAATTTGGAAAATGATGAAAAACTCAAACTTGAAGAATTTCAATTGTTGTTGGTGGCATTACCCACCGTATAAGAATGATGATTTCAGACACCGCGTACAATTGTCGTAGGGTTCTGAGAATCAAATTCTTCAGTAATTTCTTCACACTTAGAGAGTTAGTCTTCATTGATTGAAGAAAAACGTTACTTCGTGTGTTGCACATCAAAGTCATCAATTTTGCATAAGTGTTAGGGTGTGTGTCCTTTCAAAGAACATTCGAAGATTCTAAGATATTTAGCTCACACCGCAACTTGCAAAATCTCTTCTCATCGAAGGGTTTGTGAAGATATCAGCCAGTTGTTCTTCAGTCTTCACGTGGTTGAGGATGATATCGCCCTTCATCACATGGTCACGAAGAAAATGATGACGAATCTGGATGTGCTTGGTCTTTGAGTGCGGAACTGGGTTGTGAGCAATCTTGATGGCACTCTCGTTGTCGCAGTAGAGAGGGACATTCTTCATGTTGATGCCATAGTCCTTGAGGGTTTGCTTCATCCATAGCAATTGAGCATAGGAGGAACCAGCAGCAATGTACTCAGCTTCAGCAGTAGATAGTGACACGCAGTTCTGCTTCTTCGAGGACCAACAGACTAAGGATCGTCCAAGGAAATGAAAAGTGTCTGGCGTTGACTTGCGATCCATTCAATCACCAGCATAATCAGAATCAGAATATCCAATGAGGTCAAGATCTGAGCCCTTGGGGTACCATAATCCTAGTGTTGGTGTGTGAGCTAGATATCGAAGAATATGTTTCACAGCCTTATGATGTGATTCCTTTGGTTTTGCTTGAAATCGGGCACACATGCAAACACTAAGCATAATATCTGGCCTAGATGCACATAGATACAATAAAGAACCAATCATGGAGCGGTATACCTTCTGATCGAAATCTTTGCCACTTTCGTCTGTGCAGAGTTGAGCCGATGTGGGCATAGGAATCTTGACGCCTTTACAATCCTGTATGCCGAATTTCTTCAGGAAATCCTTGAGGTATTTCTCTTGAGATATGAAGATGCCATTGCGTTGTTGACGAATTTGAAGCCCTAAGAAGAATTTGAGCTCTCCCATCATAGACATTTGATATTCTTCACTCATCATATAGGCAAATTCGTCACTGTAACGTTTGTCAGTACATCCAAAGATAATATAGTCCACATATATTTGGCACACAAATAATTCATCATCATATGATTTTGTGAAAAGAGTTGGGTCAAGTGAACCGGGTTTGAAGCCTTTCTTCATGAGGAATTCCTTCAGTGTGTCATACCATGCCCGAGGGGCTTGCTTGAGGCCATAGAGGGCCTTGTTGAGTCTGAAGACTTTGTCAGGATACTTAGGATCTTCAAAACCTAGGGGTTGAGCAACATATACTTGTTCCTCAAGCTTACCATTGAGGAATGCACTTTTCACATCCATTTGATATAAGATGATATTGTGATGGTTAGCTTAAGCAAGCAATATGCGAATAGCTTCAAGTCTAGCAACAGGTGCAAAAGTTTCATCAAAGTCAATTCCCTCAACCTGTGTGTAGCCCTGTGCCATAATACGGGCCTTATTCCTCACTACCTGACCAAGTTCATCTTGTTTGTTGCGGTAGATCCACTTGGTACCTATGACATTGTGCTTGCGAGGATCTGTGCGTTTGACAAGTTCCCACACGTTGTTGAGCTTGAATTGATGCAATTCCTCCTGCATGGCTTGAATCCACTCAGGCTCCAAGAACGCTTCATCAACTTTGGTGGGCTTTGTGATAGAGACAAAAGCAAAGTGCCCACAAAAGTTAGACAGATGAGAAGCTCTTGAGTGAGTGAGAGGACTTGGTGCATTGATGTCGTCGAGAATTTTCTCAATCTGCACTTCATTTGCAAGTCTTGGACGAATAGGCTGAAGACTTTGTTGAGGCTGACCATTTTCTTCAGCACCATTTTCTTTAGGTATATCAGCATGAATGTCTTCAGCGTTGGGTACGACTTCTTCGGAGAGTAGTTGTTCTTCAGTAGGGTGTCGGTGTCAAAACCGGCAGATCTCGGGTAGGGGGTCCCGAGCTGTGAGACTTGGATCGATGGTAACAAGAGACGAAGGGGACAAGGTTTTACCCAGGTTCGGGCCCTCCAATGGAGGTAATACCCTACGTCCTGCTTGATTATATTGATGGTATGAGGATTACAGAGTTGATCTACCCCGAGATCAAGTAGCTAAAACCCTAGACAAGTTCTGTTGGCCTACAACCTAAAACCCTCCGGCTTATATAGACGCCGGGGGTACCTAGGGTTTACACATGGTCGGTTACACGCCGAGGGGATAAACATGCCTATTCACTACTTTAAACGTGGAGGACACGCCATGATTCTAGAAGCTTCCTTTCTGGAGTCTGGGTCTTCAATCAATCCAGTGTCCGGCAAACGGCCCATATAGTCCGGCCCATAATAAATAGGTCGGCCTCCCGAGGACCCCTTAAACTAGGACTCCCTCAGTAGCCCCCGAACTAGCCTCCAACGCCAAGAGTCCTAGTTTCAGCTGCTTCATGTGATCAAAGTCTTCGTCTTGCGAGGCGAGTTCCCTCCTCCAAATAGTGATCGGCCGAGTTAGTTCGGCCTCTGACGACGTGCAGTTTTTCCGATCATAGATCGTCCGAACACCATGAGTAACCGGCCCTGAAGGCCAAACATCAGGGCGCAAATAACGATCCCTGACAACCTTTCTGACGAAAGGTCACGGCCCACCACGACTACTAAACCAGTCGTAAGGACTCGATTCGCGGTTCGAGGCTATTTCCACCAGCACGATCCATCAATGCACAGATCGTGTCTCGTTTTACACGGGATATGTTTAATCACGCGTGTATAACGACACGCACGTCTTGGGAAGCAGAGGGATTCACGGCGCAGTGAAGGGAGGCTAACCGGCGTCAAGCCTTAATAAAAGGGAAAGAAAACCCCAAGGCTTATCCGCACTTCCCATTCGCATCCCCGCTTCCCCAATCTCCCGAGCTTCTAGAGCCCAGATCTAAGCTTTTCCACCCTTCCTCCTCCGAACTCTGCCATGGCCAGCTCTAGCTCCAACGGCAAGTGGGAGGCCTCCACGGTCACAGACCAGGACATCCGGGATCTCAAAGATGCCGGCTACCTCCCCGCCAATATCTTCCACCGTGCTGCGGAGGAGGGCCAGGTGATCCCCACCCCCAAACCAGGCGAGAGGGTGGTTTTCATTCGTCACTTCATCCGAGGATTGAGCTTCCTGCTCCACCCCTTTGTGAGGGGCCTTATGTTCTTCTATGGCCTCGACTTCCACGACCTCCCGCCGAACTCCTTCATGCATATATCGGCCTTCATCATCGTCTGCGAGGCCTTCCTGCGGGTCGAGCCACACTTCGGACTATGGCTCAAGATTTTCAACATCAAGCCGAAGTGTGTCGCAGGTGCACACGCAGATTGCGGCGGGGCGGTCATCAGCAAGCTTCCCTGCGTAGTATGGCCGTCCGGCACCTTCATCGATACCATAAAGACTTGGCAAAAGGAGTGATTTTACATCACTGAGCCAAGGGAGGAGGGCGGAACTGTTCCTGCCGAATTCAGATCCGGCCCTCCAACCAGATTGATCTCATGGGTCCGAAAGGGCCTTGATTGGGGTTCGGATACCGAGGTGGATGACCTGTAGAGGGGCATCGCCTCCATGATAATAGATAACATCGATCTGACCAGCGTGGTCCAGATTATGCTCTGGCGGTGCATGCTACCCTGCCAGCGCCGGGCCTCTCCCATGTGGACTTACCGGACTGACGACGATCCTACGATCCGTCAGCTCTTCCGCACCACTTGGGAGAAGCTATGGAAGGCGCTGTTCAAGGCGCAGGAGAAGTGACCGGCCAAGAAGGAGGACAAGGGTTTGAGCACCGACAAGCCCCCATCCGAGGTATAGTACAGTTTTATTTGATCGGCTCTGTCTTCCTGAAGAAAGTCTAAGCATTTTCCGATCACTTCCGCAGGAATGGCTGAGCAAGGCCACGGGCATCAAGTGTCCGGCTCCACAGCCCAAAGACCCTAGGTCTCCGCTGCTGTTGGAGATGCTTGTCGTGGCGCCGTACAAGGCGCCAGAGAAAAAGGAGAAGAAGAAACCAGACCGAGCAGGCTTGCGCATCAGGGACCAGCTAGAGGCTGTGTCCGAAGAGACTCATGCCTCCTCGAATCAAGAGGAGGAGCATGAGGGCGAGGAGGAAGGCGATTCCCCCCTCGCCGGAAAGAGGGCGGCGTCATCGGACGCTCCAGAGGACATCTCCCCCCCGCCCAGAAGAAAGCGCGTCGGACACATGTAGTGTTGTCCGATGACAGTTCGGGCTCAGATACTGAGTCCGAAGACTTCGAGAGGGTTCCCCGAAGGACCCTCAGGGTCAAGCCCCCAGCTCAAAGGTAAAGATCCGAAGTTCTCCCGAGCTATTAGCTCTAAGTTTTTAATGTTACTAACGTGTGAGTGCCTTCTGACTCGCGGCCCACCACGTGTTCGCCCCACCGATCAAGTTTCGGACGGGGAGACCCCGCCCGCCGAGCTAGCAGAGAGCGGGACCGCATCGCACCCCTCTCCTCCAGGAACCGCGAAGGACACCGCGGAGGTGTCATCCCAGCAGGCTCCTTTGGAGCCGAACACTGGAGGTGGGGGTGATGACATCATGGTCGAGGCTAACACCTCGGCCGCCGAAGACCCGGGGGAGAAGCCCCTCCCGGATACTGAGGAGACCGGACAAGGAGATGTCTAGTCACCTCCAAGGTTGTCTCCGGAGCGCACCATGCCTCCGGAGGCACAGGTTCGACCCCCGGTTGGAGATCGGGTCAATCGATCACCACCGGCGCCGCCGACCACTAGGTGGCCGGCTATGGGGGAGGCTCTGTCAAGCGCCTTCACTTCCGGGGTGCATCAGTCCGTAGACATCGGACTGAAGGAGGCCTTCAACGGTCTCCTGACGGGTTTTCAGGTAAGCCATGTAATGCTCTATTTTGTGAAATATTAATTTCTTTGAGTAATTATTATATACATGGCAGCCCCCGAGCCCTAGGTGAGTTTGGAAAAACTTACCTGGGGGTCAATAATAGACCATTATCCGAACTATGTACAAGACAAATGTGTGTTTGGAATGTTTTAGCAGCCTTTAAGAGGACCGGGCACGGGATCTTATCTATGACAGTTCGGAAGCTTTTCAACCCATGTAACTTGATATAGTTTTCCTTGTTATAGGCTTCGTCGACGGCGACGGCTGCTAATGCTGCCGAGCTCGACGAGCTAAATCGGAAGCTCAAGAGCTCCGAAGACAAGCTTGACGCTCTAAACAAGAGATTCGACGAGGCGCAAAGTAAGCCGAATTAGAGTATCAAAACTCTTCGGCACCGTACTGTCAACGCAGTATTTTTTGATATGTGTTTATTCTTACGCAACCTCATCGAAGGAAATTGAGAAGCTCAAGGCTGAGCTTGGGAAGGCGAAGCAGGAGGCTGCGGTTGAGAGGGCGGTGGCCAAAGAAGTGGCTACCGCTCTATCAGCCTTATGAGCCACCAGCGACAAACATGAACTCGGGTGGAGGAGATCCAGCAGGAGCTCAAGGACGCTGGCCTAAAGTGCGAGGACCTTGAGAGGAAAGGCAAGGAACAGGCCGCCGAACTATCCGCCCTGAAAACCAATCTCCAAAAGGAGCGGGTGGATAGGCGGTCCTTTGAAGAGCAAGTCAACCAGGCCAAGGCCATCATGGATGGTAAGCCGTTTTTATTGTAGTGTGTCTTCAAGGATAGCAAGTTTGAGTTGCTTACCGAAGTATGGCGTTCCTCAGGCGCCTGCTCAGACCTCCAGAAGAGTGCCGCGGATGCGAACCAGTTCGATGCTTCGCGGGGAGAAGGAGATGAAGCTCGGCTGTTTTGGGCGCAGTTTGAAGCCCCCGAGCACTCTCCTCTCCTTGTGAAGCAGCTGAAGCAGCTAATGGAGCTACATCGGCTGGCGGAGCCGGCCATGAAGGATCTCTGCATCCGGCTGTGGCCCAACGAGCCACTGCCGGGTAGCTACTTCGGCCTGGTGCAGAAGCTGAGTGACGCCTCGCCCCGGATCGACGCGCTAAGGCGATCCTCCTGCATCGAGGGAGCTCGGATGACCTTCGCGAAGGCCAAGGTGCACTGGCCGGGGCTGGATCCGATGAAGATAGCCACCGCCCCTCCGCCTCCTGGAAAGGAGCATAGGCGCCCCGAGCTGTACTTCTCCGGTGTAATGGAGGGAGCTCTGGCCATATAATCGCAGTGTTCGAGAGAGAACATGTATGAGTAAAGCGTTGTAATATGTCCGAGGACCTTTTAACGCGTTTGAATTTAAGATGCATGGTTTATCATGTTTTGCGTGTTTTGCATCCTTTATAACTCCTGTGTGGCCGTTTAAAACTGAAAGCTGCAAGTCGTCGACTTTAGCCCCCATGTAGATACATGGGGTGTCTCTGCCAACGCACTGTTACCCTTAGCCGAGCTATCGGTACCTGTAGGCGGTAGTGTGGGGCGGAAAAGGCAATCAGACCATAATGCTTTATTGCTTTCACTTAGCGGTAGGGGCGCGAGAAAGGAGTGCGGGGGGCTGATGACTAGCCACCCGGTGTTTGTGATGTTCGGATAAACCGTGGCCAAAGCCTATATCACATGGTTTGTTCTAATACCAAACCCATCGTATGACACGGAATAACCTCTGATGAGATTTATTTAAGCTCGGAGTCGCAGACCAGTTCTCGCATACCATGACAGTCAGTTTTCGGCTTTCTCCGCTGAGGTGCTTGACCAGGCTAGCCAGAAACACAATCGCAGCGGTTCTCCCTTTGCCCTTTTAGCCGAACGAGCGGAACATAAAGGGGCAAGCACAGGAGCCGGGCAACCCAACTATTGACCCAAGACATACATATAAAGCGGAATTCCAAGACGCCGAACGCAAAAATTAGTTTGTGCTTAGGGCGATTTTCTTTGATTCGAGCCCCTAGTCTATATTTAGCTGGTTGCATCGCAAAGTATACCAGACATGTTCGCAATAAGAGAGGGAGAAATAGAGAATGCGCCAAAAACTGCGAAGTGATTATGCATGATACATCTGTATTTTACTCAACAACTCTTATTATTCAAATTGCCGATACAACTGTTTACAGGTATTAAAAATGAAATATAAACCTTATAGGAGGGGGTTGTACCAAGGGTCTTCGATAGGTGACCTGACGTCCTCGATATGCCCTGTTGCTTGTCTGCTCCTGTGTCTACCAAGGAGTTGTATACCTATAGGTGTACTGTTCGGCGAGCGGGCTTTGTCAAAAAGTCTTGAGAAGTCACCGAAGTGTGAATGAGCTTTACGCCATAGTAGGTACTTTATGGTACCTGTAGTGTGTCCGAAGACATGTTGATGGTGATAGTTCGGTCTAGCCGAACACTTACCCTTGAATAGTTTTCCCCACCGCTGCCCATGGAATTTTGAGAGCAAAGTTGTGCCTCCTCGGCACGTACTTTGCCGGCACTAGGGCCGTGCGATGGGGGGCGAATCCCTATTTATGGGGAGAAGAAGGCTCTGGTACTTCGGCTTGAAACCGAGCTCGCTTCCCAGCTTTGGGTGCCTTTACGGCAGCTGTCGGAGTCTGCCGATCATCAGTGTAATGGAATTCGGCCGCCAGGGCCAACGCATGCTCCTCAGTTCGGAGGGAGCGCTCTGTATTGCCATTGATAGTAATGACCCCCTTGGGGCCGCGTATCTTGAGCTTGAGGTATGCGTAGTGTGGGACGGCGTTAAAGCGAGCGAACGCTGTATGGCCGAGCAGGGTATGATAGCCGCTCCGGAAGGGTACGATGTCGAAGATCAAGTCCTCGCTTCAAAAGTTATCGGGCGAGCCGAACACTACTTCCAGGCTCACGGAGCCCGTGCACCGGGCTTCTACACCTGGGATCACTCCTTTAAAGGTAGTGTTAGTGGGTTTGATCCTTGACGGATCTATGCCCATCTTTTTCACCGTGTCTGAGTAAATCGGATTCAGGCTATTTCCTCCGTCCATTAGGACTTTTGTGAGGTGATACCCATCTATGATGGGGTCTAGGACAAGGGCGGCCAAACCCCCATGACGGTTACTGGTCGGGTGGTCACGTCGATCGAAGGTGATTGGGTATGCCGACCATGGGTTATACTTCGGGGCTACAAGCTCTATGGCGTAGACATCTCGAAGGGCTCGCTTCCTCTCCTTTTTAGGTATATGAGTGGCGTAAATCATGTTTACTGTTTTTACCTCTGGAGGGAATTTCTTTTGTCCACCACCGATCGGACCACGAGGTTCATCCTCATCCTCGCTGCGTGGGCTCTTGCCTTGGTCCTCAGATGCGAGCTTGCCGGCCTGTTTGAACACCCAACAGTTACGGTTGGTGTGGTTGGCGGGCTTCTCTTGAGTGCCATGGATCTGGCAGGGCCTTTCCATGATCTTGTCCAGCGGGGTGGGTCCGTCGCGATTGCCTTTAGGAGGCTTCTTTCGCTGCCCGGGACGGGAGTTGCGGAAACCGGCATTAACGGCCGTGTCATCGGCATCAATATTGTTGTGCCGGCGCTTGTTCTTTTTGTGCTTTGGTTTCCCGTTTCCATCCCGAACTTCGGAGGTTCCGGGGTCTTCGGGGTTGTGGCTACGTCTTGCTAGCCAGTTATCTTCGCCTGCGCAAAAGCGAGTCATGAGTGCTGTGAGAGCGGACATTGTCCTTGGTTTATCCTGGCCGAGCTGGCGAGCTAGCCACTCATCCCGAATATTGTGCCTAAAGGAGGCTATTGCTTCGGCGTCCGAGCAGTCAATGATCTGGTTTTTCTTAGTCAAGAAACGATTCCAGAATAGCCGTGCAGATTCTCCTGGCTTTTGGACGACGTTGCTCAGGTCGGAGGAGTCCGGCGGCCAAACATAAGTGCCCTGGAAGTTATATCGGAATGCGTCTTCCAGGTCCTCCCAGCACCCAATTGAGTTTTCGAGGAGGCTATTTAACCAGTGCCGAGCTGGCCCCTTAAGCTTCAGGGGTAGGTACTTGATGGTGTGGAGGTCGTCTCCTCGCGCCATGTGGATGTGGAGGAGCAAATCCTCGATCCATACGGTTGGGTCAGTTGTCCCATCGTATTGTTCTATGTTTACGGGTTTAAACCCTTCTGGGAACTGACGCCGTATCACCTCATCCGTAAAACACAGTGGGTGGGCAGCACCGCGGACCCGAGCTATGTCGCGCCGGTGATCGGCGTCTGCCCTAGTCCGGTTCTGTCCCCGACCTTCATTATTGCGGTCGAGCCAAGGCCGGTACCCTTCCCGTTTATCGGGCGAGTATCCTCTGGATCCGTAGATGGATCGCGTACGGCCTGCTCTATAGTCCAGGTCGTGTCGCAGGTCGAACCTGTCATCGGGCTCTAATGGCTCTTTTCCCCGTTGATGGGGTATCGTCTGCCTATAGCCGGTGTTGTCAGCCGTCTTGTCTTGTCCTCGAGGAGGGCGGTCTGGCTTGTCGTATGGGGTATGCTTGGGAGACGGCATATCCGTAAGCTCGTCGTCGAATTGTGGCAGCAGCCGTCTACGCAGATAGTTCTTAGGTTGGTCCGATAGACCGGTACCGTAGCCTTCCTCAGCTGAGAGGACTCTCGTCCATCGATCGTTGAGGTCATCTTGCTCGGCTTTAAGCTGCCGTTCTTTTGCTTTCAGGCTGCGGGCCGTGGCTATAAGCTGCTCCCTGAATAGCTCCTGATCTTCAGGATTACCAGGGATGGCGAAGTCATCGGCTTCCAGGATGTCCTCCTCCACGACCGGGGGGAGGTAGTTGTCGTCCTCGGAATCATTGAGATCGTCGGGGTTGGGCCGGTCCTCCGGCCTATCTTGACCCTTTAACGGGTGTTCGGGGATTTCGGGATTGCCGGGGTCTTCCGGAGTATTTCCGTCCCCGGTGCCATCGATAGCTCTCCTTCCCTTTTTCCCTCTTGACCATTTATGCGGCTTTCGGCGCCTTGACGGCGCTTCGTCTGACTTGTCTCCGTCGTTCTTCGGAGTGTCTACCATGTAGAGATCGTATGTGGAGGTGGCAGTCCACCGCCCGATGTTGACAGGGGTGAGGGGACGATCCTCCTCATCCATGTAAGCTGCGTCCTCAGATTGATAGTCCAACATGTCGGTTAAATCTTTGACAGTGGCTACCAAGTGGGTGGTGGGTGGGACAAAAAATTCGTCCTGACCCGCCATGCGCCCGATCTGAGAGCAGATTGGGGTTGGATCGTCGGTAATCTTCATCGACGAGATCCGATCTAGAGCTTCGTTGAGTATCGAAAGCTCTATTGGATCGGCCAACGCAGAGTTTTTGGAGTTAACTTCCAATGCATTTGTGCGGGGAGAATGTTCGGCAAGAACAAGTGTCCGGACGTCTGGTTCTATGACCGGGTCCGGACTGAAGGTTGGGTCCGCGCCGGGGTAGATCCCGTGGGCGGGACTGAAAGAGGGATCTGAGGTTAAAGCCTCAGAGTCTTCGGGCGCGGCGGATGAGGCCGTGAGCCCGGTTAGCAACAGGTCGCCCCGAGAGTCTACGGAGAACTCCAGGTTCCTGAATCTAACCTCCTGATCAGGGGCGAAGCTTCCGACGCGGCCTAGATGGCCGGACGGGTCGGCGTGCAGCACAATGCTGCCAAAAGCGAAGATCTGTCTGGGGACGAAAGTGTCCGTAATGTGAACCTCTTCGTTGATGATTAGGCGAGCCATCGATTCCTTTGGCGATCACAGCGGAACTCTCAATGAAAGCACCAATGTCGGTGTCAAAACCGGCGGATCTCGGGTAGGGGGTCCCGAGCTGTGAGACTTGGATCGATGGTAACAAGAGACAAAGGGGACAAGGTTTTACCCAGGTTCGGGCCCTCCTATGGAGGTAATACCCTACGTCCTACTTGATTATATTGATGGTATGAGGATTACAGAGTTGATCTACCTCGAGATCAAGTAGCTAAAACCCTAGACGAGTTCTGTTGGCCTACAACCTAAAACCCTCTGGCTTATATAGACGCCGGGGGTACCTAGGGTTTACACATGGTCGGTTACACGCCGAGGGGATAAACATGCCTATTCACTACTTTAAACGTGGAGGACACGCCACGATTCTAGAAGCTTCCTTTCTAGAGTCTGGGTCTTCAATCAATCCAGTGTCCGGCAAACGGCCCATACAGTCCGTCCCATAATAAATAGGTCGGCCTCCCGAGGACCCCTTAAACCAGGACTCCCTCATAGGGATCACATCTTCAGTGGCCTTGAACCTAATGGATTCCTCAGGAGGCATTTCATCTAGCACAGGAGGCAGGTGCTCTCTTTGCGAGCCATTAGTTTCATCGAACCGCACATCTACAGTTTCAACAACCTTGTTGTGATAGGTGTTGAAGACTCTGTAGGTGTGCGAGTCCTTTCCGTAACCAAGCATAAAACCTTCATGTGCTTTTGGTGCAAATTTAGAACTGTGGCGAGGATCTCTAATCCAGCATTTTGCACTGAAGACTTTGAAATAACTCACATTGGGTTTCTTGTCAGTGAGGAGTTCATATGAAGTCTTCTTGAGGAATTTGTGAAGATATACCCTGTTGATGATGTGGCAAGCAGTATTGATTGCCTCAGGCCAGAAGCGGCGAGGGGTCTTGTATTCATCAAGCATGGTGCAAGCCATCTCAACAAGAGTCCTGTTCTTGCGCTCCACAACGCCGCCATTCTGCTGAGGAGTATAAGGGGCAGATAGCTCATGAGTAATACCAAGTTCATCAAGATAATCATCAAGACCAATGGTCTTGAACTCAGTCCCATTATCACTCCTGATATGCTAGATTTTGACACCGAAGTTCGTCGAGGCCCTTGAAGAAAATCGTTTGAAGACATTCTACACTTTAGATTTGTACAGGATAATGTGCACCCAAGTATATCGAGAGAAATCATCAACAATGACAAAAACCATATAAGCATGGGGTATTTGTTAGTGTGGCATAGTGAGTGGGGCCAAAGAGATCCATATGAAGCAATTAAAAAGGACGAGTGGTAGTCATGATGGTCTTGGATGGATGCTTGGATCTGGTCATCTTTCCAGACTCACAAGCCCCACACAAGTGATCCTTGAGGAATTTGACGCCCTCAATACCAATGACGTGCTTTTTCTTCGCGAGCGTGTGCAAGTTTCTCATGCCAGCGTGTCCAAGTCGTCGATGCCATAGCCAGCCTTCTGAAGCTTTTGCAAGTAGACATGTGGACGGCTATGGACCTGTAGAGAAATCAACAATATACAAGTCTCCTCTCCTAAAGCCTTCGAAGACTTTGGATTTGTTAGACTCCATGATGACAACACAACGATATTTGCCAAAGATGACAACCATATCAAGATCACAAAGCATTGAGACAGACATGAGGTTGAATCCAAGGGACTCGACAAGCATCACCTTATCCATGTGTCGATCCTTCGAGATTGCAACCTTACCTAGACCCAATACCTTGCTTTTTTCCTTTGTCAGCGTAGGTGATATGCTTCAGATGAGAGGGAGCCAGTGGAATATTCATCAATAGGTTCTTGTCACCAGTCATGTGGTTGGTGCATCCACTGTCGAGGACCCACTCAGTTGCTTTGGGAGTTTCATCCTGCAGATGAATTAGTACATCTTACGACCGCATATGCTTCAGAGTGAAGAATATGACTTCAAATTCATCAGATTGGATTTCATCACATAGAATAGTAAGCAAAGTAATGTGACGACGTTAGAAATGAATGATTCATTTCTTCGTGATTAGCTTGCGTCCTTTCAAGCATTTTTTCAGGTCTCCCGCAAATTCATCAAATGTTCAAGTTCGTCTGGAGACCTGACCCTGCATAAGAGATTAGTTCGATTTCTTCACCACCCACATCTGGAGGGGTGGCAAAGAGTTCATCATTCTACGAGCTCCATATGAGAAGGGTGGCATACAAGCAAGTGCACTTCGTTTCACAGGACGGGGGTTAAAGTACTCATATGAATAAGCAGAGAAATTCTTCGAGGACTTATGAACATAATGATTTGAAGAATAATGAGCATATTCATGATCCTTAGATTTTCCCTACGAAACAGAAGTATTAGCATGAGAATGATATGATTTTTGACCATATGAGGAATTTGGTCCATATGAGGACTTTGGTCCTTGTGAAGACTTTGGTCCATATGAGGAATTTGATCTGGGGTTCCTGTTCTTCACTGGTGGTGTCGTGAGGACATTCACTTGAAGATTTTCAAGGTACCTTTTGGGAACCCAGATTTTCTTCATTGGAGGACCGTTCCTGCAGTTAGTACCAACATATCTGGCAAATACTTCGCCATTCTGATTTTTGAACAGTTTGTAGTTGGAGTCAATTGACTCATCAGAGGAATATGAAGATTCACAAGTAAAACTAGATAAAGTGGATGGATCTACAGGAGGTCCTTTTGCAGCAACCCATGAGGTTTTGGGATACTGCTCAGGTTTCCAGTAAGATCCATCAGCATTGAGTTTCCTCTCAAAGGCAATACCCTCTTTTCTAGGGTTCCTGTTCAGAATCTGCTTTTTAAGCACATCACAAAGGGTTTGATGCCCTTTGAGGCTTTTGTATATGCCTGTCACATACAATTCCTTCAACCCTGCATTTTCGTCAGGGATACTAGTGGTATCCTCAGATGAGGAATTTGTGACCACGAAAATAGTTGAAGAATTTGCAGCAATAGAAGCATTTGAACATTCAGGTGAAGAATGAGCAGTTTCACGTTCGATGCATTTCAAGTAAGGTGGAACAAAATCTTCCTGAGCGGTACTGATCTGTTGAGCAAGCAAGGAGTCATTATCCCTTTGAAGATCTTCATGAGACACCCTTAGTTTCTCAAGATCTTTCTTTCTTTGGAGAAATTCATAAGAAAGCTTCTCATGATTGACTAAGAGGGCATCATGATGACTTTGAAGGTTATCATACTTGGACTGAAGACTTTGAAGGTCCTTAGTCAAAGTTTGAGTATGATCCACTTCCTCGTTCAGCAGGTCATCGCTTTTGTCTAGCTGTTTCTGAAGCTTTTCAATGACACTTTGTTGTTTAGTAGCAATATTAGCAAGTTTGGAATAGCTAGGTTTCATGTAATCCTCAGATTCACCATCACTTGATTCAAAGGAGGAATGGTGTTTGAGTACCTTGGCACCTTTTGCCATGAAGCAATAGGTGGGAGCATAATAGTCGTTGCTGACGTCAGAGTCGCTGGCGTTGCCATTTTCCTCATTGTTGAAGATGGACTTGCTGACGAAAGCAGTAGCGAGAGCTAGGCTCGCCACACCAGAGTCCAACTCCTCCTCAGATTCCTCCTCTTCTTCATATTCTTCTTCAGAATCCATTTCCTTGCCAATAAGTGCCCGAGCCTTCCTTAAGTTGTTCTTCTTGTGCGATGAGGACTTTAAAGATGAGAACTTTGAAGATTTCTTCTTTTCTTCGAGTCATCAAAATTGTCATCCTTGTATTTCTTCTTTCTTGACTCTTTTTCCCAGAGAGGACAGTCAGAGATAAAGTGACCAGATTTCTTGCATTTGTGGCAAGTTCTCTTCTTGTAGTCACTTGATGAAGAATCTGATTTCTTCATGCCACTTTTTGATGATTTTCCAAACCGACCTCTCCTTGAGAACTTTTGGAATTTCCTCACGAGCATTGCTAGCTCCTAACTCAGTTCTTCAGGATCACCAAGGCTACTATCAGATTCTTCGTCTTCGGATGAGGAAATTGCCTTGGTCTTCAAAGCATGAGATCTTCCATAACTTGGCCCGTAGAGGTCTCTCTTCTCAGCTTGTTGGAATTCATGAGTATTGAGTCTCTCAAGATTATCAGCAGGATCTAGTGACTTGTCGTCTCCACGTTCTTGAATCATCAAAGCAAGTGTATCGAATGAGGAATCAAGAGATCTCAGCAGTTTCTTCACCACCTCATGGTCGGTGATGTCAGTGGCACCAAGAGCCTGTAGCTCATTGGAGATATCAGTGAGGCGATCGAAAGTTTGCTGAACATTTTCGTTGTCGAGTCTTTTGAAGCGGTTGAAGAGATTGCGAAGAACATCAACTCGAGAGTCACGTTGAGTTGAAATGCCTTCATTGACTTTGGACAGCCTATCCCAGATAAGCTTAGCAGTCTCCAAAGCACTCAGTCTGCCATACTGACCCTTGCTCAGATAGCCACATATGATATTCTTCGCTTGAGAGTCGAGTTGCTTGAATCTCTTCACATCAGCGGCATTGATAGTGGGAGTGACAAAGGGAACACCATTTTCCACAACATACCAGAGATCGTTGTCAATTGCCTCAAGATGCATGCGCATCTTGTTCTTCCAGTAGGGGTAGTCCGTCCCATCGAAGGTAGGACACCAAGCTGAGACCTTGATCATGCCTGTAGTCGACATAACTAAAACTCCAGGTGGTTAAACAAAAATCACACAGAACAAGGGAGTACCTTGCTCTGATACCAATTGAAAGTGTGTTATATCGACTAGAGGGGGTGAATAGGCGATTTTTACAAATTCGTCATTTGAGGAATTACTAGTTGAGGAATTTGCTAAGTGATGAACTACTTGCAGCAGAATAAGTACTCAAGTGCATGCGAAACATAGCAGTAGCATAGTCATCATGATGAAATGAAACATAGACAGAGCATGAGTAGCGTGAACAGGATAAGCAGGCAGAAGATAAGGTGGCTGAAGAATTTGAGGTGAGGAAATTGAGAAAGTCTTCAGTCAAATTCTTCAAACAGTAACGATCAATTTCATCAACAGGTATACGAGGAAATGAAAGGGTTGAGGAAATGGAACCAGGTAGCTCGATGAAGACAATGGTTTGATGACCCAGTTCCAACTGCTGTGACAGTCGTACGTCTGGTTTGGAGCGGCCTAGTATTTAAACCAGAGGACACACAGTCCCAGGACACACAGTCCTTACCGTATTCTCCTTGAGCTAAGGTCACACAGTCCTCGCCCAACACTCGTGGTAAGTCTTCAGGGTAGACTTCCAAAACCCTCACAAATTGTTCACCCGACAATCCACAATTGACTGCTGGATGCTCTAGACCACGGTCACCCAGCGATCCCCAATTGAATGCAGGATGCACTAGACCATGACGCCTAACCGTTTGGAAGATACACAGTCTTCAAAGGTAAAAAGCGTCGGTTCCACACAGGAACAATTTCTTCAGTGATGCTCAATCACTTTGGGTTTTGGTGGTTTGGGTTTTTGGGTTTTTCCTCACTGGTGATTTTCGGTCAAAGTCCTCGAGGAATGGGTTGCTCTCAAATGACAAGTGTCAAGTTCTCTCTCGGAGTAGCCAACCAGCTAGTGGTTGAGGGGGGCGGCTATTTATAGCCAGGGTGCAACCCGACATGATAAGACATAAATGCCCCCAATGATATGACCGTTAGGTGGATAAAATATCTGGACAGCTGGCGCATAGCACAACAACGGTCGGAATTTGAACTGTCAAATTCCTCAGGGCTTATCATATTCCTCACTTGTAGGCAATTCGCACTGGCAAAATCCTAACTCCTCAATCAGACCAATTTCCTCAGAGACCAGAAGAACATCGTCTCTGTCACTGAAGAACTTGACTGAACTGTAAGAGGTTTGCAAAGACTTCACTTGAAGGATTGGTTATGTTGAGGCTTTTGAGTTGAGCATTAGTTGGAATTTTTTCCTTAGTATTTCCATGGCCCCCTTTAACAGTACGGTGTTTCCTATGACTCAAAGAAAGGAAAAGAAACTACGAAAACAAAAGTCTTCACGCTTCATAGTCCTCATTCATATCTTCAAGGTCACACCATCTTCTTCATTTTCAAAGTCTTCAGGGAATACCAAAGTCTTCAGCAAAGTCTTCACCAACGTCTTCAGTTGAAGACATTCATTTTTAGGGGTCGATATTCTTCGAATATACCAAACTCCTCATCGACTTATAGAGCATGTGTACACTCACAAACATATTAGTCCCTTAACCTATAAGTCTTCAATACACCAAAATCACTAAGGGGCACTAGATGCACTTACACCTCATCTGAAGAAGAATCTGACAATAGTCTGGGTGACCCTGAAGAACTTAGTCAGGAGCTAGCAATGCTCGTAAGGAAATTTAATAAATTCTCCAGAAGAGGTCGATTTGGAAAGTCTTCAAGAGGTGATGTGAAGAAATCATAATCGTCATCACGCGATCACAGGGAAAGGACTTGTCACAAATGCAAGAAATCTAGCCACTACATCGATGATTGTCCTCTGTGGGAAAAGGAATCTAAGAAGAAGAAGAAGAAGAAGAAGAAGAAGAACAAGGATGATAGTTCTGATGACGCAAAGAAGAAAAATAAATCTTCAAAGTCCTCATCTCACAAGAAGAGCAGTTCTAGAAAGGCTCGGGCAATTGGCAAAGAAATGGACTCTGAAGAAGAATATGAGTAAGAGGAGGAATCTGAAGAGGAGTCAGACTCTGGTGTGACGAGCCTAGCTCTCGCTACTGCTTTCGTCAGCAAGTCCATCTTCAACAACAAAGAAAATGGCAACGTCAACAACACTAATGTCAGCGACGATGACTTTGCTCCCACCTATTGCTTCATGACAAAAGGTGCCAAGGTACCCAAATATCCTTGCTCCTCTGAATGAAGTGAAGGTGAATCTGATGATAATTTCAAACCTAGCTATTCAAAACTTGCTACTATTACCACTAGGCAACAAAGTGCCATTCTAAGGATTCAAAAACTGTTAGACAAAAGCGATGACCTGTTGAAGGATCATACTCAAACTCTGGCTGATGATCTTCAAAGTCTTCAGTCAAAGTATGATGAGCTTAAAAGTTGTCACGATACTCTCTCGGTTGATCATGAGAAGCTTTCTTATGAATTTCTTCAAAGAAAGCAAGATCTTGAGAAACTGAGGGTGTCTCATGAAGATCATCAAAAAGAAAATGATTAATTACTCACTGAACAAATCAGTTCCGCTCAGGAAGATTTTGTCCCACCTTGTCTGAAATGCATGGAACGTGAAACTACAAATTCTTCACATGTGCTCAAATGCTTCTATCGCTGCAACTTCTTCAACTATTTATATGGTTACAAATTCCTCAACTGAGGAAACCACAAGTGTCATTGACGAAAATGCAGGGTTGAAGGAATTGTATGTGACAGGCATGTACAAAAGTCTCAATGGGCATCAAACCCTTTGTGATGTGCTCAATGACAGGCATGTACAAAAGCCAGATTCTAAACCCTTTCTATGTGACAAGCATGTACAAAAGCCAGATTCTAAACAGGAACCCTAGGAAAGAGGGTATTGCATTTGAGAGGGAACTCAATGCTGATAGATCATACTAGAAACCTGAGTTGCATCCGAAAACCTCATGGGTTGCTGCAAAAGGACCTCTTGTAGATCCATCCACTTTATATGGTTTTAACTATGAATCTCCATATTCCTCTGATGAGTCATTTGACTCCAATTCTAAATTGTTCAAAAATTAGAATGGTGAGGTATTTGCCAGATATGTTGGGACTAACTGCAGGAATGGTTCTCCGATGAAGAAAATATGGGTTCCCAAAAGATGCCTTGAAAATCTTCAGGTGAATGTCGTCATGACACCACATATGAAGAGAAGGAACCCCGGACCAAATTCTTCACATGGACCAAAGTCTTCATATGGACCAAATTCCTCACATGGTTATCAATCTACTCATGCTCATGGTAATGCCTTTGTTTCGCAGCGAAAATCTAAGGGTCATGCATATGTACATTATTATTCAAACCACTATGTTCATAAATAAATACCACTATGTTCATAAATCATCAAAGAATTTCTCTGCTTATTCATATGAGTGCTCTAACCCCCCTACTAGGAAACAAAGTCCATTAGCTTCAATGCCTAAATTCTCGTATGGAGCTCGTAGAATGATGAACTCTTTGCCACCCCTCCAAATGTGGGTAGTGAAGAAAATGAACTAATCTCTTATGCAGAGTTAGGTCTCTAGACGAACTTGAACCCTAGATAATCATGCAGAAATGTATTCCTCATTTCTCACGTCCTCATGTTGTTATATCTGTTGTACTGGTTGATCAAATTCTACCTAACGAATTTGATATCATATTCTTCACTCTAAAGTATATGTGTTCGTAAGTTGCACTAATTCGTGTGTAGGAAGAATCACCTAAAGCTAAGTGGGTCCTCGACAGTGGATGCACCAATCACATGACTGGCACAAGAACTTATTGATGGACATAGCTCTATCTCCATCTCACCTGAAGCATATCACCTACGCTGACAAAGGAAAAAACCAAGGTATTGGGTCTAGGTAGGGTTGCATTCTCAAAGGATCAACACATGGATAAAGTATTGCTTGTTGAATCCCTTGGATTCAACCTCATGTTAGTCGCAATGCTTTGTGATCATCATATAGTTGTCATCTTTGGCAAATATCGTTGCATTGTACTCATGGAATCTGACAAATCCAAAGTATTCGAAGGCTTTATGAGAGGATACTTGTATATTCTTGATTTCTCTGCACGACCACAGCCTGCCACATGTCTACCTGCAAAAGCTTCAGAAGGCTCACTATGGCATCGACGACTTGGTCATGCTGGCATGAGGAACCTACACACACTTGTGAAGAAGAAGCACGTCGTAGGCATTGAGGGTGTCAAATTCATCAAGGATCACCTCTTTGGGGCTTGTGAGTCTGGAAAGATGACTAGATCCAAGCATCCCTCGAAGACTATCATGACTACCACATGTGCCTTTGAATTGCTTCACATGGACCTCTTTGGCCTCACTCACTATGCCCACACTAGACAATGCCGCATTATTATATGGCTTTGTCATTATTGATGATTTCTCTCATTACACTTCGGTGCATATCATCATGTACAAAATTGAAGTGCAGGAAGTCTTCAGACGATTTTCCTCAAGGGCTTCGATGAATTTCGGAGTCAAGATCAAGCACATCAGGAGTGATAATGGGACCGATTTCAAGAACACTGGTCTTGATGACTATCTTGATGAACGTGGGATTACTCATGAGCTATATGCACCATACACTCCTCAACAGAATGGCATCGTGGAGCGAAAGAATATGACTCATGTTGAGATGGCTCGCACCATGCTTGATGAATACAAGACACCTCGTCATTTCAGGCCTGAGTTGTTGATACTGCGTGCCACATCATCAACTGGGTATATCTTCAAAAATTCCTCAAGAAAACTTCATATGAACTCCTCACTAACAATAAACCCAATGTGAGTTATTTCAAAGTCCTCGGTACTAAATGTTGGATTAGAGATCCTCATCACAGTTCAAAATTTGCATCGAAAGCACATGAAGGTTTTATGCTTGGTTACGGAAAGGACTCACACACCTACAGAGTCTTCAACACCTATAACAACAAGGTTGTTGAAACTGTAGATGTGTGGTTGACGAAACTAACGTCTAGCAAAGAGAGCACCTACCTCTTGTGCTAGATGAAATGCCTCCTAAGGAATCCATTAGGTTCAAGGCTACTGAAGATGTAATACCCACTAAAGAACCTCAACAAGATGACGAAGTTATCCCGAATCATGAAGACTTTCGTGCTGGTGCATCTGAGGAAAATGGTGCTCAAGAAAATGCTCAACCCCACCAAAGTCATCAACCTGCTCACCCAAGGGTGGCAAACAAAGTGCAGCTTGACAAAATCCCCGACGACATAAATGTTGGGAACGTAGCATGAAAATCAAAAAAAAATCCTAAGAAACACCCATGATCAAATCTAGGAGATGCATAGCAACGAGAGGGGAGAGTGTGTGTATGTACCCTCATAGGCCATTAAGCAGAAGCGTATATTACGCGGTTGATGTAGTCGTACTCTTCACGATCCAATCGTGATCCAATCCGATCCAGCGCTGAACGGACGACACCTTTGCATTCAGCACACGTGCGGCTCGATGACGTCTCTGCCTCCTTGATCCAGCAAGCAAGGGCGGAGAAGTAGATGGGATCTCGACCAGAATGACGGCATGGTGGAGATGGTGGTGGATCAGTGCGAGCAAGGCTTCGCCAAGCGCCTTCGGAACTGCGAACGAGGAAGAACGGGAGAGACGGGAGGGAGAGGGCTGCCTCAAGGGAGAGAACTTGTTGTGTTCATCCCTCCCCTCCCCTCCCCTCCACTATTTATAGGAGGCAAGGGGGAGAGGGGGCGCAGCCCTTACCCCTCCTCCAAGGGAGGGGTGGCGGCCAAGAAGGGAGGATTCCTCCTTCCCCAAGGCACCTCCGAGGTGCCTTGCCCCTCAAGGTTTCGACCCCCTAGCAGCATGGGCCCTTGGGGTCTAGCCCAACAAGGCTAGGGTGCCCCCCTACAGCCCATGCGGGCCTAAGGGGCATGGTGGAACCCTCCATGGACTTCCGGACCCCTTCGGAATCCTACAGAACCTTCTAGAAGCTTCCTGGTACAATACCAAAAAAACCCGAAACTTTTCTGGTAGCCAAAATATGACTTCCCATATATAAATATTTATCTCCGAGCCATTCCGGAGCTCCTCGTGACGTCTAGGATCTCATCTGGGATTCCAAACAACATTTGGGCACCAGCATACATATCCCAATACTACTCTAGCGTCACCAAATGTTAAGCGTGCGGACCCTACGGGTTCGAGAATCATGTAGACATGACCGAGACACCTCTCCGACCAATAACCAATATCACGACCTGGACGCCCATAGTGGCTCCTACATATTCCATGAAGATCTTTATTGATCGAATAGCGATGTCAAGGATTCAGTCAATCCCATATGTAGTTCCCTTTGTCCATCAGTATGTTGTTTACTCGAGATTCGATCGTCGGTATCTCCATACCTAGTTCAATCTTGTTATCGGCAAGTCTCTTTACTCGTTCCGTAATACAAGATCCCGTGACTAACTCATTAGCCACACAACTTGCAAGCTTCTTGTGATGTTGTATTACCAAGAGGGCCCAGAGATACCTCTCCGCCATACAAAGTGACAAATCTCAGTCTTGATTCACGCCAAACCTAATAGACACCCTCGGAGATACCAATAGAGCACCTTTATGATCACCTAGTTAGGATGTGATGTTTTATAGCAGACAACGTATTCCTCCGGTGTCAGGGAGTTGCATGATCTCATGGTCTTAGGAACAGATACTTCACATGAAGAAAGCAGTAGCAATAAACTTAAAGTATATGGTCATATGCTAAGCTTACGGTTGGGTGTTGTCCATCACATCATTCTCCTAATGATGTGATCTCGTTATCAAATGACAACTCATGTCTATGGTTAGGAAACCTTAACCATCTTTGTTCAATGAGCTAGTCTAGTAGAGGCTCACTAGGGACATGGTGTTGTGTATGTATCCACACATGTATCTGAGTTTCCGGTCAATACAATTCTAACATGGATAATAAACGATTATCATGAACATGGAAATACAATAATAACCAATTTATTATTTCCTCTAGGGCATATTTCCAATAGTCTCCCACTTGCACTAGAGTCAATAATCTAGTTCACATCACCATGTGATTAACACCCAATGATTTTTGGGGTTTGATCATGTCTTGCTTGTGAGAGAGGTTTTAGTCAACGGGTCTGGAACATTCAGATCCATGTGGACTTTGCAAATGTCTATGTTATACTGTACATGCTGCTACCACGCCTCACTTGGAGCTATTCCAAATGCCTACTCCACTATACGTATCCGGTTTGCGACTCAGAGTCATCAGGATCGGTGTCAAAGCTTGCATCGACTTAACCCTTTACGACGAACTCAATATCAGCTCCATAACCGAGAAAAATTTCCTTAGTCCTGTTTAGGTACCTAAGGATAATCTTGACCGCTGTCCAGTAATCCACTCCTGGATCACTGTTGTACCCCCTTGCCAGACTCATGGCAGGGCACACATCAAGTATGGTACACAACATGGCATACGTAATAGAGCCTATGGCTGAGGCATAGGGGATGACCTTCATCATTTCTATTTCTTCTGCCGTGGTCGAGCTTTGAATCTTACTCAACATCACACCGTACAATACAGGCAAGAACTCCTTCTTTGACTGATCCATTTTGAACTCCTTCGGAATCTTTTCAAGGTGTATACTCCGTGAAAGTCTTATCAAGCGTCTTGATCTATCTATATAGATCTTGATGCTCAATATGTAAGCAGCTTTACCTAGGTCTTCCTTTGAAAAATTCCTTTCAAACAACCCCTTGTGTTTTCCAGAAATTCTATATCATTTCCAATCAACAATATGTCATCCACATATACTTCACAAAAATACTTTAGAGATCCCACTCACTTTCATGTAAATACAAGTTTCTTCATAAATTTTGCATAAACCCAGAAACTTTGATCACCTCATCAAAGCATATATTCCAACTCCGAGATGCATGCATCAGTCCTTAGAATGATCGCTAGAGCTTGCATATCTTTTAGCATCCTTAGGATCGACAAAACCTTCCGGTTGTATCACATACAACCTTTCCTTAAGGAAGATGTTAAGGAAACGTTGTTTTTACATTCATCTATTAGATTTCATAATTGAAAAATGCAGTAACTACTAACATAATTCCAACACACTTTAGCATCGCTACGGGTGAGAAAATCTCATCATATTCAACTCCTTGAACTTGTTGGAAACCCCTTTGCAACAAGTCGAGCTTTATAGATAGCGACATTTCCATCAACGTCTATCTTCTTAAAGATCCATTTGTACTTAATGGCCTTCCGGTCATCAGGAAAGTCTACCAAAATCCATACTTTGTTTTCATACATGGATCCTATCTCTGATTTCATGGTCTCTAGCCATTTCTCGAAATCCATGTCCATCATCGTTTCCTCATAATTCGTAGGCCCACCGTTGTCTAACATGACTTCCAAGACAGGATTACTCTACCACTCGGGGCAGTACGTGGCCTTGTCGACCTATGAAGCTCAGTAGTAACTTGATCCAAAGTTTCATGATCATCATCATTAGCTTCCTCTTCAAATGGTGTAGGCATCATAGAAAGATCTTTCTGTGTTGCGGTACTCTCCAATTGAAGTGAAGGTTCAATACCCTCATCAAGTTCTACCTTCCCCACTCAAATCTTTCGAGAGAAACTCCTTCTCTAGAAAGGATCCATTCTTGGCAACAAAGACCTTGACTTTGGATCTGAGATAGAAGGTATACCCAATTGTTTCCTTAGGGTATCCTATGAAGACGCACTTCTCCGCTTTGGGTTCGAGCTTATCGGGCTCAAGCCTCTTGACATAAGCGTCGTAGCCCCAAACTTTTGAGAAACGACAACTTATGTTTCTTGCCAAACCATAATTCATACGGTGTCGTCTCAACGGATTTAGATGGTGCCCTATTTAAAGTGAATGTAGTTGTCTCTAATGCATAACCCAAAAACGATAGTGGCAAATCGGTAAGAGACATCATAGAACGTACCATATCCAATAGAGTACGATTACAACGTTCAGACACACCATTACGTTGTGGTGTTCCAGGTGGCGTGAGCTGTGAAACAATTCCACATTGTCTTAAATGCATACCAAACTCATAACTCAGATATTCACCACCACGATCAAATCTTAGAAACTTTATCTTCTTGTTACAATGATTCTCAACTTCACTCTAAAATTGATTGAACTTTTCAAACTTGTATTTCATTAAGTAAATATACCCATATCTACTCAAATCATTAGTGAAGGTAAGACAATAATGATATCCACCGCGTGCTTCAACACTCATTGGACCGCATGCATTAGTATGTATGATTTCCAATAAGTCACTTGCCTGCTCCATAGTACCGGAAAACAGGGTTCTCGTCATCTTGCCCACGAGGCACGGTCCGCGTGTTTCAAGCGATTCAAAATCGATTGATTCCAAAAGTCCATCAACATGGAGTTTCGTCATGCGTTTTACACCAACATGCCAAAAGCAGCAGTGCCACAAGTATGTGTTACTATCATCATTAACTTTGCATCTTTTGGCATCAATATTATGAACATGTGTATTACTATGATCGAGATTCAATAAACCATTCACATTGGGTGCATGACCATAGAAGGTTTTATTCATATAAATAAAACAACCATTATTCTCTGACTCAAATGAATAACCATCTCACAATAAACATGATCCAATAATGTTCATGCTCAACGCAGACGCCAAATAACATTTATTTAGGCTTAACACTAATACCGAAGGTAGAGGGAGCATGCGATGGTGATCACATCAACCTTGGAGACACTTCCAACACACATCGTCACCTCGCCCATTAGCTAGTCTCCGTTTATTCCGCAGCTTTTGTTTCGAGTTACCAATATTAGCAACTGAACTGGTATCGAATAGCCAGGCGCTACTACGAGTACTAGTAAGGTACACATCAATAACATGTGTATCAATTATAGCTTTGTTGATGTTTCCAGCCTTCTTATTTGCCAAGTACTTTGGGAAGTTCCGCTTCCAGTGACCGTTCCCCTTAAAATAGAAGCACTCGGTCTCAGGTTTGGGTTCAGCCTTGGGTTTCTTCACTGGAGCGGCAACAAGTTTGTCATTCTTCTTGATATTTCCCTTCTTTCCCTTGCCTTTCTTGAAACTAGTGGTCTTGTTAACCATCAAAACTTGATGCTCCTTCATGATTTCTACCTCCACCGCCTTAAGCATCGCGAATAGCGCAGGGATCATCTTCTCCATCCCTTGCATATTTTAGTTCATCACAAAGCTCTTGTAGCTTGGTGGCAGTTACTGGAGAACTCTGTCAATCACTGTCTTATCTAAAAGATTAACTTCCACTTGATTCAAGCGATTGTAGCACCCAGACATCCTGATCACATGCTCACTGACTGAGCTATTCTCGTCCAGCAGGCAAAGAACTTTGTCAGAGGTCTCATACCAATCAACACGGGCATGAGCCTGAAATACCAATTTTAGCTCTTGGAACATCTCATATGCTCTGTGGCGTTCAAAACATCTTTGGAGCCCCGATTCTAAGACGTAAAGCATGGCGCACTGAACTACCGAGTAGTCATCAGAGCGTGTCTGTCAGATGTTCACAACATCCACAGACGATGCTAGATGGGGTGGCACACTGATTGGTGCTTCAAGGACATAAGCCTTCTGTGCAACTATGATGACAATCCTCATATTATGGACCCAGTCCGCACAATTGCTTACACTATCTTTCAACTTAGTCTTTCTCTAGGAATGTATTAAAATTCAGGGGAGCAACAACGCGAGCTATTGATATACAACCTCATTTGCAAAGAAAATTTAGACAATGTTCATGATAATTAGTTCAGTTAATCAAATTACCAATGAACTCCCGCTTAAATCGACATCCCTCGAGTTGTCTAAGTTATACATGATCCAAATTAACCAAGCCAAGTCAGATCATCACGTGAGATGACGTGGTTTCAATGGTGAACATCTCCATGTTGATCATATCTACTATATAACTCATGTTCGAACTTTCAGTCTACGCGTACCGAGGCCATGTTTGTACATGCTAGGCTCGTCAAGTTTAACCCAAGTATTTTGCATGTGCAAAACTGGCTCACACCCGTTGTATGCGAACGAAGAGTCTATCACACCCGATCATCATGAGGTGCTTCGAAACGACGAACTTTCGTAATGGTGCATAATTAGGGAGAACACATTTTCTTGAAATTAAGTGAAGAGATCATCTTATAATGCTACCGTCGTCCTAAGCAAAACAAGATGCATAAAAGATAAACATCACATGCAAATCAATAAGTGACATGATATGGCCATCATCATCTTGTGCTTTTGATCTCCATCTCCAAAGCACTAGCATGATCTACATCGTCACTGGCATGACACCATGATCTACATCATCATGATCTCAATCATCGTGTCGCACGTGGTTGTCTCGCAAACTATTGCTTCTACAACTATTGCTAACGCATAGCGATAAAGTAAAGCAATTACATGGCGTTTTAATGATTGACACGCAGGTCATACAATAAATTGAAGACAACCCTATGGCTCATGTTGGTTGCCATTCTCGTCGACATGCAAGTCATGATAACTATTACAAAACATGATCATCTCATACATCAACATATATCAAATCACGTCTTGGCCATATCACATCACAACATGCCCTCAAAAAACAACTTAGACGTCCTCTACTTTGTTGTTGCAAGTTTTACGTGGCTGCTATGGGCAATTAGAAAGAACCGTTCTTACCTACGCAAAGCCACAACGGTGATAATCAAGTTTCCTTTTAACCTTGTACAAGGATTGCCTTTGTCAAATCCGATTCAACTAAAGTGGGAGAGATAGACACCCGACAGCCACCTTATGCAAAACAAGTTGCATGTCAGTCGGTGGAACCGGTCTCTTGTGCGAGGACAAGTAAAGTTGGTTCAGGCCGCTTCATCCCACAATGCCGCCCAATCAAAATAAGACAAGGGAGGTAAGCAATCTGAACATCAATGCCCACAAAAACTTTGTGTTCTACACGTGCATATCATCTACGCATAGACCTAGCTCATCATGCCACTGTTGGCAACTTAGCATGAAAATCAAAAAAATTCCTATGAAACACCTAAGATCAAATCTAGGAGATGCATTGAAATGAGAGGGGAGAGTGTGTCTACGTACCCTCGTAGACTGTTAAGCCGAAGCATATATTACGCGGTTGATGTAGTCGTACTCTTCACGATCCAATCGCGATCCAATCTGATCCAGCGTCGAACGGACGACACCTCCGCGTTCAGCACACATGCGGCTCGATGACGTCTCCGCCTCCTTGATCCTACAAGCGAGGGAAGAGAAGTACATGGGATCTCGACCAGCATGACGGCATGGTGGAGATGGTGGTGGAGCGGTGCTGTCAGGGCTTTGCCAAGCGCCTCCAAAACTGCGAACGAGAAGAACGAGGAGAGACGGTAGGGAGAGGGCCGCCTCAAGGGAGAGAACTTGTTGTTTGCAGCCCTCCCCTCCCCTCCATTATTTATAGGAGGCAAGGCGGAAAGAGGGGCGCTGCCCTAACCCCTCCTCCAAGGGAGGGGTGGCGGACAAGGAGGGAGGAGTCCTCCCTCCCCAAGGCACCTCTCAGGTGCCTTGCCCCTCAAGGTTTCTACCCCCCCTAGTTGCATGGGCCCTTGGGGGTTGGCCCAACAAGGCTAGGGTTCCGCCCTACAGCCCATGCTCGCCTAAGGGGCGTGGTGGAACCCTCCATGGACTTCCGGACCCCTCCGGATCCTCCAGAACCTTCCAAAAGCTTCCCGATACAATATCAGCAAAACCCGAAACTTTTCCAGTAGCCAAAAAATATATATCTTTACCTCCGGACCATTCCGGAGCTTCTCGTGACGTTAGGGATATCATCCGGGACTCCGAACAACATTCGATCACCAACGTACATATCCCAATACTATTCTAGCGTCACCGAACGTTAAGCGCACGGACCCTACAGGTTCGAGAATCATGTAGACATGACCGAGACACCTCTCGGCAAATAACCAATAGCAGGACCTGGATGCCCATTGTGGATCCTACATATTCCACAAATATCATTATCGGTTGAACCATGATGTCAAGGATTCAGTCAATCCCGTATGCAGTTCCCTTTGTCCATCGGTATGTTACTTGCCCGAGATTCGATAGCCGGTATCTCCATACCTAGTTCAATCTCGTTACCAGCAAGTCTCTTTACTCGTTCCATAACACAAGATCCCGTGACTAACTCATTAGCCACACTTCTTGCAAGCTTCTTGTGATGTTGTATTAACAAGAGGGCCCAGAGATACCTCTCCACCATACAGAGTTACAAATCACAGTCTCGATTCATGCCAACCCAACACCTTTATGATCACCCAGTTAGGAAGTGACGTTTGATAGCACACAAGGTATTCCTCCGGTGTCAGGGAGTTGCATGATCTCATGGTCTTAGGAACAGATACCTGACATGAAGAAAGTAGTAGCAATAAACTTAAGTGATACAATCATATGCTAAGCTTACGGTTGGGTCTTGTCCATCACATCATTCTCCTAACGATGTGATCCCGTTATCAAATGACAACTCATGTCTATGGTTAGGAAACCTTAACCATCTTTGATCAACGAGCTAGTCTAGCAGAGGCTCGCTAGGGACATGGTGTTGTTTATGTATCCACACATGTATCTAAGTTTTTGGTCAATACAATTCTAGCATGGATAATAAACGATTATCATGAACAAAGAAATATGATAATAACCAATATATTATTGCCTCTAGGGAATATTTCCAACAATAAATGCACCAGGTCCTCTCACTCGCTCAAAAGCTTCACATCCGTCTTACTTTTGTGGGCACTTTGCTTTCGTATCTGTCATAGAGCCCAACAAAGTTGACAAAGCATTCATGGAACTGGAGTGGATTCAAGCTATGCAAGAGGAATTGCATCAATTCAAGCTCAACAATGTGTGAGAACTTGTCAAGCGACCAGATCCTCGCAAGCATGAATAGTGGGCACCAAGTAGATGTACCGCAACAAGCAGGACAAAAATGGGCAAGTGGTAAGGAATAAAGCCCGTCTTGTAGCTCAGGGCTACACACAGGTTGAGGGAATTGACTTTGATGAAACTTTTGCACCTGTTGCTAGACTTGAAGCTATTCGCATATTACTTGCCTATGCTAACCATCATAAAATCATATTATATCAAATGGATGTGAAAAGCGCATTCCTCGATGTTAAGCTTAAGGAAGAAGTATATGTTGCTCAACCCCCAGGTTTTGAAGATCCTAAGCATCCTGACAAAGTTTTCAGACTCAACAAGGCCCTCTATGGCCTCAAGCAGGCCCCTTGTGCGTGGTATGATACGCTAAAGGAATTCCTCATGAAGAAAGGCTTCAAACCCGGTTCACTTGATCCAACTCTTTCCAAAAAAATCTTATGATGATGAATTATTTGTATGCCAAATATATGTGGATGATATTATCTTTGGTTGTACTGACAAATGTTACAGTGATGAATTTGGCTATGTGATGCGTGAAGAATATCAAATGTCCATGATGGGGGAGTTGAAATTCTTCTTAGGCCTTCAAATTCGTCAGTAGCGCAATGGCATCTTCATCTCTCAAGAGAAATACCTCAAGGATGTCCTGAAGAAATTCGGCATGCAAGATTGCAAAGGTGCCAAAACTCCGATGCCAACAAACGGCCACCTCTGCACTTAGGAAAATGGCAAAGATTACGATAAGAAGGTATATCGCTCTATGATTGGCTCTTTATTGTACCTATGTGCATCTAGGCTAGATATTATGCTTAGTGTTTGCATGTGTGCCCGATTTCAAGCAACACCAAAGGAATCACACCATAAGGTTGGGAAACATATTCTTCGATATCTAGCTCACACACCAACGCTTGGATTGTGGTACCCCAAGGGCTCGGATTTTGATCTCATTGGATATTCTGGCTCTGACTATGTTGGGGATCGTGTGGATCGCAAGTCAACATCGGCACATGCCATGTCCTCGGACAATCCCGGGTTTGTTGGTCCTTGAAGAAGCAGAACTACGTGTCACTATCAACTGCTAAAGCTGAGTACATTGCTGCCGGTGCCTGTTGCTCTCAGTTACTCTGGATGAAGCAAACCCTCAAGGACTATGGCATCAATATGAAGAAAATTCCTATCTACTGCGACAATGAGAGTGCCATCAAGATTGCTCGCAACCCAGTTTAGCAAAGACGAAGCACATTCAGATTCATCATCATTTTCTTTCTGATCATGTATTGAAGGGAGACATCATCATTGACCACGTGAAGACTAAAGAACAACTGGTTGATATCTTCACTAAGCCCTTGGATGAAAAGAGATTTTGCAAGTTGCGGTATGAGCTAAATATCCTAGAATTTTGTAATGTTCTTTGAAAGGACACACATCCTAAACCTTATGCAAAATTGATGAGTTAGATGTGCAACACACGAAGTAACGTTTTTCTTCAATCAATGAAGACTACCCTCTAAGTGTGAAGAAATCAATGAAGAATATGATTCTCAGAACCCAACGAGAATTGTACGCGGTGTCTTAAATCAACGTAATTCTTATACGGTGGGTTACACCACCAACCTTTGTTGAAATTCCTCAAAATTAAGTTTTTCGTTTTTCTTGCAAATTCCTCAATTTTTCAAAATCTTTAAACTTGGCAATTTCGTCAAACAACTCAAAATTTCTAAATTCTTAATTTGATGTTCCTCTTCATTGACTATGTATACATACATATATATATATATATATATATATATATATATATATATATATATTTATTCAAGTTTTTCAATTTCCTCAATAGCATTACTTATAGCTAATTCCTCAAGTTGATTTTTCATCTAAGTGAATGTGATCGGACCAGTTCCCCCTCTATGCTAAACTCAACCCAGTCTATTCTCAAATTCATCATATGCATTATGTTTGACACTTATTCAAAGTCTTCACTATGTCCTTGTCAGCTGAAGAATTTGTGAACAAAACATTAAAATTTTCATATCAAAATTTTGGCGGTTGCCGCTCAAACCTTTCCCACTTCCACTATTGGAATAAAATGTTCACCCACTATCTCCACGATCTCCACTACTCGGTACGTGGGTGACACATGTCAAGAGGATAACAAGAGGTAGGGGCATGAACGTCCAAAATCTTCGGACCGTTCAGTTTTCATCACGCCCTATAAATACCCCTCCTCTTTCACCGTCTTGTTCTTACTCGCTTGATTCACTCCCAACGCTCTCGAGCTCAAACCTTGCACCGCCGCTAGAATCATAGCCGCCGAGGAAGAAGAGCTTCACTGCCTCGACTTCTTTGACGACGTACTCACGCCGGCCGCGGATCTCTTCCCTCCACCATTGCCGTAGGTGTCTTCCACCGCCAAGTTAGCACGCGGGAGATCTGAACTGCCAGCTTCCTCTTTCTCGCTGTTCAGTTCGTTGTGTTCTTCATAAAGGGTAATTAAAATCTAATTTTACTACCCTATTTGATCTTTATCTTGCTACAAAATCTTCATAAACTGTTTATTCTTCATAAATCCATCTCCTAAACTATTTCAATCTACCAAGTCTTGTTTTATTTTTCTAAGTTATGATATTCTTCAAGATTCCTCAATTGTGTGAATTGTTCAAATCTGCACAACTCTGGTACCTAACTCAAGAACACTTAGTGAAACTCTTCAAGACAAATATGGTCGAATTCCTCAACTTGAGATATTTTTGAAAAACTTTTGAGAACGCATATGAACTCTCCAAATTCTTCGCAACTATACTTTGTTCATAGGTACACATGTCTGCAGAAGAATCTCTAGGTTCTCATCAGCTTCATTCATTTGTAGCTTTTCTTGTAGAAAAATTGTATACTTCCTCAGATTCCTCAAAAGTTCAAATTCCTGAAGTGAAGAAAATGGCAAATGGTAAAGGACCTTGAAAGAAAAGGGAAATCCAAATAGATTTTGAGATCCCCGACGACATCTATGATGAATATCGCACACCATATGAAGCAACTCACGGCAAGGAAGCCAAGGAGAAGCGCAAAACGTGCTTGTAGAAAATTAAGAGGAGATGTGCCAAGGACTGGAGGGAATATCGCTATGTTACTCAAAAGTACATGAAGAAATTCGCTGTAAATCCTCCATGCTCCAGGCCTCCTCTAGCTGAAGGTCAAGTAGCCGATCCCACCAGCATAAGGCGTGGTGAGGAATTTCCCACATAATGGGCCAGGCGCCAGGCAAAACGACAGAGGCAAGCAAGTGAAGCAGTGGCCAAATTGAATCAAGATACTCAAGCTGCTGCTCAGGCTTCTGCTAGTGGCAAAATGCCTAAGAAGGTTGTGCCGAAGAAATCGGCTCTGAAATCAAAGCCCTCAACATCAATGCCCTCATGGCCAACTTCCTCATCGGCTGCAATTTCCTCAGTTGCAAAGTCCTCAGCTCCAGTTCCTCAAGATCTTTCTTCAAAGACTGCTCAAATGACCTATATGGCTGCAATTTCATCTGCCACTGCCACAAAAGTATCAACGCGTGTACATCTTGCATTGTGTCAGCGAACTGCAGGATTCTCAATTGCCCCAGGGGCATCTGCATCAGCCTCAGTCAGTGCACACACTACATCAAGTGGTACTATGCTGAAAGTTAAAGCCACTGCCAGACGAGGTTCACGTCCAAGTCCTCACAATAAGAAAGTCATCATCAAAGTTCCCTCTGGATCAGAGGATGATGAAGTTGATGATGAAGAACTTAAACAAATCATCAAGAACAAGCAAGAAAGGGTTGCTCAAGCTAAGGGTACTCATATCCCTCTCCTTCTGGACCCGAGGATTGTGCTCGACTTCATTGACCTCTGGCACAAAGATCCAAACACACCCATTGATGATTTGAATCAGCCTCCTTTGTCCTGATCATGTTGTGAGGGCTTTCCTTCTAGAAGAAAACTGGAAATATAAGACTGGTCGTCAAATCAAGAAGTCTCGGTACAAGAAAGAGCGCTTTTTGAAGAACAACATTCTCAGCTTGACTCCTAAGAAGTTTGTTGTTATGCAGGGTGAGATCAAAGGTCTCAGTGACGAATATGACCGATATTATGTTGACTGGAAAGGAGCTAAGGTCAGATTCATCAACAAAGCCAATGCGGTCTTAAATGACCGCAACTCAAGGGTTGTAGCAAGATCGCAACCACAAATTCCTCACGCTAGGTCATCTGCACCGCCAGCTGAGGAATCTGCCAGGCCAGCTGAAGACATTGCTGCTCCTAAAGAAATTTCCAGGGCAACACCCAATACCAATGTTGCGCCTGAAGAACCAACTCGGAAGAATTTGTTGTGCCTGAAGAAACTGAAACCACCAGGGCAACATCTCAGGTTGCACCTGAAGAAACTCCCAGGGCGGCTGCATCAGTCGTGCCTAAAGAAACTACACCACCTTCATCCTCCACTGTGGTTGTAGCAAAATCCTCAAAGTTGAAGAAAATCACACTTCCTTCTGCATCAGAAGCGAAGAAAACCAAGGCTGTAGAAAAAGAGACTGCTAAGAAAAGGAACGCATTACATTCTACAGAAGCCTCAGCTGCGAAGAAATTGAGGATAATCCCAATTTCCTCATCAGAACAAATTGATGCACCTCCACTCACTGTTGTGCCTCCTTTTGTACTTGTTCCATTTGGAGAAGATTGTGTCATTCAAAGTGAAGAGGATGAAGAAACTCACTCTTCTACTTCCTCAGAGCAGGTGGATGAAGAAATGGAAGTTGAAGCAAATGCTTCACCTCATCAGGTATCATCGCCCTAGCCTCTGATAACTGCCGAACAGGCCGTAGTTGAAGAAATGGAAGAGGATGTGGACATTGGCTCTACCATTCCATTGATCCATGATGAATTTTGGGAAGCTGCACACCCAAATTCACCTATCACCACTCCTCTCACACAAATTCCTCAGTCCCCAGCACAGACTCAAGAAGTGATCACTGGCTCTAAAGGGAGTCCCACTTCCCTCAAGACAATTCCTAAAGAAATTCAAACTCCATTAGCTGAAGAACCTGCTGTTCAAATTCCTCGACCTGAAGGGTCAGTTTAGTCCACTGATACTGAAACTGTGCCAATTGCTACTGCTAAAGAAATGGCCAAATCTGATGCCATTACAGACAGAAATGACTTAGCTGGTTCTCCTCGGCCTATCCTTGATGTGAGGCCACATAAAGTAAATCTTCAACCAAAGCCCTCACTGCCTTTCAAAGGTAAGCTAGCCAGGAGATTCAAGTTCAATAATGCAGGTTTCTTCGCTGTGATACTTTTCTTCTCTGGCGAATCGCCATATGACTCGGCAAGAATTAGGCGCAAGCGGTTCTGGACATCCAACCAAATCAACTTATAATCCTCATTGTTGTTCCAAAAGAACAAAGTCTTCCACCATTGTCACATTCCTCATGTGGATATGGAGTCCATTGATACGTCCATTTTGCATCATGATTTCCTACTGTTATTTACCTTGTTTTGTTGAATAATAATGCTTTGGGGAGTGATTCTAATGCCTTTTCTCTCATAATATGCAAGGTTTACACAAAGAGGGAGAATACCGGCAGCTGGAATTCTGGACCCAAGAAAAGCATGTCAGAGATACCTATTCTGCACAATTCCAATGAAGCTGAAACTTTACGGAGATTATTTTTGGAATTAATAATAAATACTGGAGCCAGAAACTACCGGAGAGGGGCCCCAGAGTGCACAGCACCCACCAGGGCGCGCCAGCCCCCTCCCGGCGCGCCCTGGTGGGTGGTGCTCACCCAGGCCCACTTCCGGAGCCCATCTTCTGGTATATATTCCCTAAAAACCTAAAACAAATTAGGAAGAGGACTTTCGGGAAGAAGCGCCACCACCTCGAGGCGGAACTTGGGCAGGAGCACTTTTGCCCTCCGACGGAGTGATTCCGTCGGGGGAACTTCCCTCCCGGATGGGGAAATCGAAGCTATCGTCATCACCAACACCCCTCTCATCTTTGGTAGTCCAATCTTCATCAACATCTTCAACAGCACCATCTCCTCTCAAACCCTAGTTCATCTCTTGTGTTCAATCTTTGTACCGGAACCTCAGATTGGTACCTGTGGGTGACTAGTAGTGTTGATTACCTTGTGTAGTTGATTACCTTGTGTATCTTCCAGATGGTTAGGCGTCATGGTCTAGAGCATCCAAGAGGAATTTGTGGATCGCCGGGTGACCGAGTTTGTGAAGGTTTGGAAGTCTACCTTGAAGACTTACCACGAGTGATTGGGCAAAGTCGGTGTGACTCTACCTCAAGGAGAATACAGTAAGGACTGTGTGTCCTGGGACTATGTGTCCTTTGGTTTAAATACCAAGCCTCACCAACCAGATGTACAACTGTCACAGCAGTTGGAGATCATTGTCTTCACCGAGCTCCCGGTTCAATTTCTTCAACCCTTTCATTTCCTCGGATAATTGTTGATGAAATTGATCATTACTGTTTGAAGACTGTTACTGAAGACTTTCTAAATCTCGTCTCTCTAATTCTTCAGTTTTGCAACCCGCCATACTTGCTTATCCTAACCGCTTATTACCATGTACTCCATATGCCTTTTCATCATGATGACTATGTTGTTCCCATGATTTGCATGTTTCTGAGTACTTTATCCTCTGCATGTTTTTTGTCTCTTAGCGATTTCTTCACCTAGAAATTCCTCAGTGATGAATTTGTAAAAATCGCCCAATACCCCACCCTCTAGTCGATATAACGCACTTTCAATTATGTATGAGAAGAAATTTGCTTATGTGGAGAGTAATAAATTTTCTATGCTTATGGATCATGAAAAGAATGCTTTATTTGATAGTTATATTATAGAATTCCTTCATGATGCTACTGAAAATTATTATGAGAGAGTAACATATGCTTCTACATATCTCAATAATATCAAGTTTCCTCTCTATGTGTTGAAAATCTTGAAGTTATACTTGTTTTGTCTTCCTATGCTAGTTGATTCTTGCTCCCATAAATTATTTTCTCACAAAATCCCTATGCATAGGAAGTGAGTTAGGCTTAAATGTTCTTGTCATATGCTTCATGATGCTCCCTTTGTGTTCCAATTCTTCACTTCTATGTGAGCATCATTTAAATCTTGAGCCGCATCAAGCCGGCAGTCAGTTCCCACGCTATCATGAGTTGCAGCAAGACATGATTGTGGGTACGCGTCCCCCGACTCTAGAGTCGCCGAGCCGTGTGCTTGAGGCAGAGGTATACTGTCAGGACCGGTTTTCCAGGATATTAATTTCCCAGTAAATGGTCCTTGTGCTCACCAGCCCCAGGATTACTGTTAGCTGATGAGGCACAATCTTGATACAGAAATTCCAAGCAAATACAAAATATGTAGTACAAGACCATTCTGGTCTATGAGTACAACAAAAGGTTTCTAGTGGTTGATGGCGGAAGCGGTTCGGGGTCATCAGCGTCTATGGGACTCCATTTCCCACAGGAACAGCTGACCTGGATAACTCCTATCTTCGCGCGGCTGCTATCTTCAGTGCCTAGGTTCCGGGGCTGTCGTCATAGTGCTCCTCTCCAAACAAGAAATCTGGCCAAGACAATAGCCAGGGACAAGCCAGTGAGTACTTTGAATGTACTCGCAAACATCATGAAAACAGGTACAATATAGAAGGTGATAAACATGTACTGAAACAATCCACGATCGCTTAGTCACTCTCAAAATAAAATTCATGATGCACGCAACCAGGTCATTCATATTAAACAGGAATAAGCAATCAGAGAATAAAAATAAAATAAACCAATCGGGTGGCTGAAGCGACGCCTCGAAAGGATAATAATATAAAGCATGCCTCAGTCGGGCGTCTGAGCGACACCACATAAAGGGCTTATAAGGGAAATAAATAACAAGCGTGCCACAGTCGGGCGTCTGAGCGACACCACATAAAGGGCTTATAAGGAAAATAAATAACAAGCATGCCACAGTCGGGCGTCTGAGCGACACCACATAAAGGGCTTATAAGGAAAATAAATAACAAGCATGCCACAGTCGGGCGTCTGAGCGACACCACATAAAGGGCTTATAAGGAAAATAAATAACAAGCATGCCACAGTCGGGCGTCTGAGCGACACCACATAAAGGGCTTATAAGGAAAATAAATAACAAGCATGCCACAGTCGGGCGTCTGAGCGACACCACATAAAGGGCTTATATAATAAAAATCACCATAAGTATCCAGGAGGTAGAACCGTCCCAAGAATACTCAATAATACAATTATTAAAAATGGTTAGTCCACAATAATAATAGTCATAATCATCATTGGTCACATGTCATGATCAAGGTTCTGGTTTAGAAGTTTTTCCTCCGAAGACCGACACTTGGCCCATCCCAGACTATAGTCCTTAACCGCGGAAACGGCTATTCGAATAGATATAAACTCTGCAGAGGGTGTACTCTTTACCCACGAGTAACGGATTCCCTTAGTCCACCGGGACTAATTCCGTTTACGGTCTTTTAATTGAAAACACACCTAACTCGCACACACCAGCTTAACTTACCGGTGTCTGGAATCACCCACGACACTCGTTAAGCAAAACTCTAAGTGGGGAGGCTACAACCTCGATTAGCATGGGATCAAATTTATATCGCGCGCTCTAAGGGGTGCCCCCCTCTCGGTCCCAACCGGAAACACCCATGCCCCCGGACCAGGTGGCATGCCTACCGGCTGCAGCCGGTATCTTCCACCATGGCCTCTCTGTACGGTGTGTGCCAAGAAAGGGGTTGACAACTTACTGGACCGTACCCTACCTGCGGCAGGGACAAGTGGTAGCACGAGACAAGTATGGGGGTTACTGGAACAAGACTCGATCTATGGTCGACTCAGGAGGCTTATGGTTACCTGCATGGTTAGCACAACAAATAGTTTTTTCACAGTTTCCAAACAGAATCACCACTCATCACACCCCTTCATGCCTCACTGACCATTCTCGCTCCAACGAGATGTCAGCACCAAGCTCGTGTCTACCCGAGACAGAGACTCCTCCGGATTCCTTCCGGTAGGCATGTGAGGTATAAGGGGTGAATACTGTCACCAGAATTGAATTATAACAGCAAGGAATTTCCATCATGCACTCCAAGGCATGATCACAACATCACATGAAATAACGCATGCTTCAAAACATCTCGGTGATGTAGTCACATCAAACAACACCCAACAAACATTAGACCAGTTTTCAGAATGCTTGCCTTTCAGGTGCAGAGGTGTAGGGTGCACCACAAAACTTTTGAAAGTTTTTTCTTCTCTCTCCGATTCCTATTTTGAAAAATATTTGAATGAACACGCAATTCAAAAACAATACAAAAAGTTGTCTTGGAAAATTTTCAAATAAATATGAAAATAAACTAGATGAAATTTGAGAGAGGTTGGAAAAAGAATCAAATCATTTGGAGTTTTATTTTAAAAGATATGCCCAGTCAAAGTAGAGGTCAAATTTCTGTTTTAATAACTTCAGAAAAAGGAAAACAGTTCGGTGGCGAATACGTTTTTCCAGGACTGAAAACGTAATCTAGGGAAGCCGCTTACTCTCGGGGGAAACGCACCAGAAGGTCAGCGCCACTGGGGAGACTGGCTGGGTCACCGACAGGTGGGGCCCACCTGTCGGGTTTGCCTCCCACCTCACGCGCGCTCCTGGCCAGAGGCAGAGGCCGACTCCGGCGACGATTGCCGGCGTTGGGAGGCACCTTTCTCAGAGCTGGGCACACCGGCGTGCTCAGGAGGGAGGGCCCCATCCTCTGGAGAGCAAAAGGTTCGCCGGGGAGTTCGGGGGTGAGCACCCCTTCATCCATGGCGGACGGCGGCTTCGGGAGCAATTGGGAGCTCGGGCTACGGTGGCTCCCGATCGAGTTCGAGAGTCGGGGTGGCTCCGCGGGGCAGAGGGGAAGCTAACGGTGGCAATGGGGTCACGAGTGAGGCCCTGGTTGCGACGAATTTAACGAAGTGGCCGCGGTGGTCGTCCTCACCGGAGGCGAGGAAGAAGCGAGCTTCCAGCCAAATGGGTGCTAGTAGTGGACTCAGTAGGATGGGAGGGGGATGCTGCCTCGATAACACGAGCTCTGGGGGGTTTAAATAGGTCGGGAGGGTCGGTTCAATGGCTGCCCGAGGATAAGCACGTCGATGGCGGCACTATTGCAGCACAGGGGAGGTGGGGGTCGGCTGGCAGTGCTAGCAGAGGAAGGCGACGCGATTGCGGATAAGAACGGCCTGCTCATGAGGGCAGCTGGCGAGGCGCTGAGGCTTGGGCGGCGCTGCCATGGCAGGCGGCGGCGGTGGCGGCTTGCGGGCGACGCTGTAGGGCTCGTGGGGAAGGCTGTTCGGGCTTGGCGCTACGCAGCGGGCAGCAGGGGGCTCGGGATAAGCTCGGGGGAGGCAGTAGGTGGGCGTGGCAGCTCGGGAGTCGCACGAGCAAAACGTGTGCTCTGGACGCGCCCAGCGCACGCACGACACCTATTCGACACAATGCCAAGGGTAGCTATGGGGCTTATATGGGCATGAAACTTAACAGGATCATGCATTGGGGTTAAATAAGTCTAATAGACATGCTGGTTTAGTCATAGGGGCAGGTTCACAATCTAAACCTATTTCCATGCCAATTCTGTTCATGAACACAAAGTGCTCGACAGAATGCCATGGGCATCAAATGAGATTTTCTGGAGACCAAAATTAACAGGATGGAGTCTCTTTAGATGCAGGTGATGATGGCAAAGTTAGTTTGGCCAAAGCAGAAACTTGTTAATGCAAATTTTGGTGAAAAACAATTCTGGACAGAAAATGAAAGGGGCAATTTGGTCAACTTAAAACATGCCTATGGGTCTGATCTCTTGGACTTAAGGTTTTGGTAGGGTTGACTACAAGTCGGAAAAATCTCAAGATCACTAGAGCAAAATAAAATAGGGTTGCAGTACAAACTGCCAAACTGGACCAGAATGCAAATGAGGATGGTTTGCTCAAACTTTTCAAACAACCCAAATGGATTTTTGCATAAACATGAGTTATATACCTCTACTGACATCCCCAAATTTTTATGGAATTTTTAAAGAGATATTTAAATAGGTTGCAGTGCAAACTACAAACTGAACCAGATTTGAAAGCTTGAAGTGGAGCTCAAAATTTACAAAACACCAAGCTGGGTTTTTGCATAAAAGTGATCCAGGGACATCACATGCCATCTACAAATTTTTGTGGAATTTATAAATGGAGTTATAAAATAGTTGTAGTGCAAATGAGGCTCTTAAAAGGGGTAAAATGCTATTAAATGAATTAAATCTTCACAAATTTTATTTTAAAAATTATTCCACTGGTTTTAATGAATGCAATAAAATGATTTAATAAAACATTCAAGTCCCACCATATTATTCAAAAGTTTCAGGTAAGAGGAAAAAAATTGAAATCCAGAGAAAAGAAGTGGCTCTGAAATCCATAGAAAAATTCCAGAAAATAGAAAATAAGTATTCCTGGCAAAATTTTAATTAATAAAACATGATTAAATTTTTGGGGTGTTACATATACACAAGGATTTGGGTCATGGACGGCACCCCAAGAATGCGCCACCGTGTCCTCGAGGCCCTCTAGCTTGACCCAAAAACGCTCGAAGTGGAAATGTTTTGGTCCTACCCAATGCGGTGAGGAGTCGAGAAATAGCGGGCAGTAATCCGAGACTATTGTGGCAAGACAATGAAGAAGGCAGTGTGGCTGCAAGAGCTCCCAGTCGGGGGTGCACAGGAAGCGGTCATTGAGAACAAGCATGGGAGAGTCCCGCTCGTTAGACCACATGTAACGATGGCCATGCATGTACACATCCCGCAGCTCCATATCGGCAATGAAGTGGCGGAAATGGCCCAACGTGTGTCGGTTGATACACCTGTTACTCTTGTCCTCCGATGAAGAGACAAGGTTGAAGTCGCCCCTAGCAGCCAGGGGCTAGCACAAGATGCTCGGTTTTCTTGCAAGTCTTCGAGGAAAAGGATCTTTTCGTCGTCTTCTTGCAGGCCGTACACACCGGTGATCCCAAGGGTGCACACGAGAGGTGGCAGACACAAGAGTAGTAATGTGGTGCTGGCCAATGCACGGGCTAGATATAGAGACCTCGTTGCGGTTCTAGGCAAAAAGAATGCCTCCACAGGTGCCAATGGCCGGGAGAAATAAGTAATCCCCGAAGCAAGGACCAAGCATCTCAATGACAAACGGCAACGAGATGGAATCTAGCTTGGTTTCTCGGAGGTAGACAATGTTTGGGGAAATAGTGGAAATTCCAGAGCGAACGGCCATACGTTTGTCTCTACAGTTAAGGCCACGGACGTTCAGTTAAGGCCATAGATGTTCCAGAAGACAATCTTAAGGGCGCACTCCATAGGGAAGGAGGGAGTCTGAGGGGTACGTGTTGCACCGGCTAGTTCGTGGTAACGCCAGGAGACACTGGGGTAGAGCTGGCATGGCCGGAGAGGACGCCAGCAGGGATGCACTACCTGTAGTAGTCAGCGAAGGCCTGCACCACGTGTTCGGCGAGTGGTTAATCGAACAACTTGATGTAACGCTCAATGGTAGCTGCTACTTGGGAGCTGCGTTGGGTTTTTTCCCCGAAGAGGAAGGGTGAAGCAATATAGTAGCGATAAGTATTTTCCTCAGTGAGAACCAATGTTATCAAACAAATAGGGGAATCAAGCAAACTCTCGTCGTCAACACCTGCACACAGAAAACCAAACACTTGCACCCAACACGGGCAAGAGGGTTGTCAATGTCCTTGAACTCGTTACTTGCAAGGATTAATTCTGATAGTGATAGTTAAATAAAAGGAAAAGTGAAAGGCAAATAATAAATTGCAGCAAGGTATTTTGGTTTTTAGCAATATGATTAAATACACCCGGGGGCATAGTTTTCACTAGAGGCTTCTCCCTTGAACACATAGCATACGGTGGGTAGACAAATTAGTGTTGGGCAATTGGTAGAAAAGCACATAGTTATGATGTTATTCAGGGCAATGATCATGTATATAGGCATCACGCCCATGACAAGTAGACTGAAACGATCCTGCATCTACTACTATTACTCCACCAATCGACCGACCGGTGCATGCATCTATGGTATTAAGTTAATGACAAACAAAGTAACGCATTAAGCAAGATGACATGATGTAGACAAAGTAAGACAAGCAATATGTTCAGACCCCGTCATTTTATCCTTAGTGGCAACAATACAAATGCATGTCTTGTCCCCTTCTGTCACTGGGATATAGAGCACGCAATATTGAACCCACTACAAAGCACATCTCCCGTTGAAGTTAAATCAATCTAGTTGGCCAAACTAAACAGATGGATTGGAGAGACATACAAAGCTATAAAAATCATGCATAATAAAGTTTAGAAAAGACTCAATTACTTTCAATGAACAATCTGATCATAACCCACAATTCATTGGATCCCAAAAAACACACTGCAAAAGAAGATTACTTCCGATAGATCTCCACGAGACTCGAGGAGAACATGGTATCGATGATCAAATAGAGAGAAGAAGCCATCGAGCTACTTGCTATGAACAAATAGGTTTGTGGTGAATGATACCTATGCGTTGGGTTTTTCCCCAAAGAGGAGGGGATGATGCAGCCCAGTATAGATAAGTATTTCCCTCAGTGAGAACCAAGGTTATCGAACCAATAGGAGGATCACACAACGTCCCGTCATCAGAGCCTACACACAAAAGATCACACACTTGCACCCAATGCAGGAAAGAGGGTAGTCAATCCCCTTGAACTCGTTACTTGCAGGCGATAAGTAGTGTAGATGATAGTTTGTAATTATAAATTGCAAAATAAAAAGAAACAATAAAAAGGCATCGAGGAAATAAGAGCGTTTGTAAATATATTTGTCAATAGACTCGGGGGGCATAGTGTTTGCTAGAGGCTTCTCTCTCGAAGAAGGCATACGGTGGGTAAACAAATTACTGTTGGGCAATTGATAGAAAAGTGCATAGTTATGCACTATTTATTCACGACAATGATCATGTATATAGGCATCACATCCATAAACAAGTATACCGACTCCTGCCTACATCTACTACTATTACTCCACCCATCGACCACTATACAACATGCATCTAGAGTATTAAGTGAAACAAAGTAATGCTTGGAGAAAGATGACATGATGTAGACAAAGTAAATCAATTAATATGAACGAACCCCATTGTTTTACCCTTAGTGGCAGCAATACAAATATGTGTCTTGTCCCCTACTTTGTCACTAGGATATAGAGCACTGCAAGATTGAACCCACTACAACGCACCTCTCCCACTGAACATAAACCAATCTAGTTGGCCAAACTAAACCGATAGATCGAAGAGAATTGCGTAGCTACAATAATCATGCAAATAAAATACCAGCAAGTATTCAATATCTTTTCATGAATAATCTGAACATAAACCCACAATTCATCGGATCCCAACTAACGCACCGCAAAGATTGATTACATAAGATAGATCACCGCGGGAATCGCGGTGATCATGGCAAAAAAGAACATAGAGAGAGCCATCTAGGTACTAACTACGGACCCGTAGGTATGTGGTCAACTACTCACACATCACCATGGGAGCAGCAAGGATGATGTAGAGGACCTTCGTGATCGATCCCCCCACTGGCAGGGCACAGGAACAAGGCTCAAGATGGGCACACGGCGGAAAAGAGACTTGCGGCGGCGGAAAAAGTGTTTCGGGAGGCTCTATAGGTTTTTTTGGATTAATGGTAATTTATAGGCCAGAGAACAATGCCAGAGGGTCGGGGAGCTAGCCTCAAGCCATCGGAGTGCGGCCACACACCTGGGCGCGCCCTGTTGGCTTGGGTGGAGGGGCACCTCGTGTGGCTCCTGGTCTCCCTCCGAAGCTTCCAGGTCCTTAATTTGTCAAGAAAGAATCATCAAAAAGTTTCGGGGTATTTGGACTTCGTTTGCTATGGTATTCCTGAAAAGCCAAAAACATGTAGAAGACAACAACTGGCACTTGGCACTGGGTTAATAAGTTAGTTCTAAAAAATAATAGGAATCAGCAAATAAATGCCAAAAGTATCCTAGAATGGTAATATTATAGCATGTGACAATAAAAAATTATAGATACGTTGGAGACGTATCAACATCCCCAAGCTTAATTCCTGCTCGTCCTCGATTAGGTAAATGATGAAAACAGACTTTTATATGTGACATGCTACCCAACATGTAATCTCTTTCAGGTATGATCATCGAGAAACAATGAATCAATAAACATTAACATAGTAATATCCATAAGCATAAATAACACAATCATCAACTTTCAAAATATGCGATCCTTAAAGAATGTTTACCCCCATTCATTTTATTATGTTAGCATGGCATGGCTCCATCTTCACCACATAGATAATGTCAAGCACCATGGCGTTAAGTCGGGCAATTGGATCGTACTTTTTAACGTGCTTCAACCTTTTTAACCTCAGGTAATACATGAGCGTGAACCATGGACATAGCATATAGGTGGAATAGAATATGGTGGTAGGTTTCAAAGGGTTGAAAATGGAGAAGAAAGTCTCGCATCAACTTAGCGTATCAACGGGCTATGGAGATGCCCATCAATAGATATAAATGCGAGGAGTAGGGATTGCCATGCAACGGATGTACTAGAGCTATAAGTGTATGAAAGCTCGAATGAAGCTAAGTGGGTGTGCATCCAACTTGTTTGCTCATGAAGACCTCGGGCATTTGAGGAAGCCCATCATCGAAATATACAAGCCAAGTTCTATAATGAAAAAATCCCACTACCATATGGAAGTGACTAAGCATGAGACTCTCTATATGAAAAACATGGTGCTACTTTGAAGCACAAGTGTGGAAAAAGATACTAGTACTATCCCTTCTGTCTTTTATCTTTTTTTCCTTTTTTTTCTTCCTTTTTTTCTTTCTTTCTTTTTTCTTTCTTTCTTTTTCTCTTTTTCTCTTTTTTTCTTTTTCTTCTTTTTTTCTTTTTTAAATTTTCCGTCCGGAGTCTCATCCCGACTTGTGGGGGAATCATTGTCTCCGTCATCCTTTCCTCACTGAGATAGTGCCCTAATAATGATAAGCATCACACTTTTATTTACTTACAACTCGATATGAAAAACTACTAAACAATACGACTCTATATGAATGCCTTTGGCAGTGTACCAGGATGTGCAATGATATAGCGTAACATGTAAACAATGAAGAAAGGTGGCTTTGCCACAAATACTATGTCAGCTACATGATCATGCAAAGCAATATGACAATGAGTATACTAGTCATATGATGTAACGGTGGAAGTTGCATGGCAATATATCTCGGAATGGCTATGGAAATGCCATGATAGGTAGGTAGGGTGTCTGTTTTGAGGAAGATATAATGAGGCTTATGTGCAACAGAGTGTATCATGCCGCGGGGTTTGGATGCACTGGCGAAGTTTGCACCGATCCTCGAGGTGAGAATGGGCAATGCATGGTACCGAAGAGGCTAGAAAATATGAAATGGTGAGAGTGCGTACATCCATGGATTCACATTAGTCATAAAGAAATCACATACTTACTGCAAAGCTTTATTAGATCTCTCAAAGAAAAGTACTACTCGCATGCCCCTAGGGAGGAGGTTGGGAGGAGTTAACCATCGCACGCCTCCGACCTAAACAACACTAGGATTTAAACGAGGAATAAGAATGCTCACACATCATCACCATGCCATAACCAATATTTAGATGAACAACTAATTAACATCCTTTAACTATCGATATTCCTACTAACCGACAACCTTGCACTCACGCTCTTTCATATTACCACATCAATATCATTAACCCACAATTTCTGTTTTATGTGCTATATGTGGTTTTGATTATACACTCTTTCAATACCTATTATTTTTGGACTAGGCTTATAACCCATGCAAATTACCATCACTTTTATTAACTCTCAAACAAATTTATGTGAAGATTGAGAGTGCAATTATTTCTATAAAATCTATACGCCACCGTGCTCTAAAAGATATAAGTGAAGTACTAGAGCAACTACTTAGCTTAAAAGATATAAGTGAAGCACAAAGAGTATTCTAAAAAATCATGGTGAACACATATAATGTGATGAATAAAAATTTAGCTCCAAGTGACATACCGATGGATTGAGACGAAAGAGGGGATGCCTTCCAGGGCATCCCCAAGCTTAGACGCTTGAGTCTTCCTAGAATTTTACTTGGGGTGCCTTGGGAATCCCCAAGATTAGGCTCTTGCCCCTCCTTATTCCTTCATCCAATGTGATAACACCCAAAACTTGAAAACTTCAACACACAAAACTCAACAGAAACCTTCGTGAGATCCATTAGTATAATAAACATATCAGAAACTTTAGGTACTGTCATAAATTGATTAATATTTTATTATTGCATAAGGTACTATATTCTAACTTTTCCATGGCTTATACCCCCTATACAATGCATAGCATCATCAAAACAAGCAAACTATGCAAGCAAAAAATAGAATCTGTCTAAAACAGAACAGTCTGTAATGATTTGTAGAGAACCATAATTTTGTATTAGAAATTTCTGAAAAATTAGGAAAAGATGGGGAATTTGTATAGCAATAATGTGTAAAAAATTCAGATCAAAAATACGTTCTAGCAAAATCATAGAAATTATGCACTGGACGAAAAAGTTTCTGTTTTTGCACCGTATCAATTCTACTTATCATTCAAGTCATCCCAAAGGCTTTACTTGGCACAAACACTAATTAAAACATAAACACACAATCATTACAGTAGCAACAATCATGTTATTTAAAACAAACAGAAAGTAAAACAAGAAAAAATAAGATAACTATTGGGTTGCCTCCCAACTAGCGCTATTATTTTATGCCCCTAGCTAGGCATAATGCATATGATCAAGTGTTGGACCCCTTCATGTCCTTCAAGACTAACTCTTCCAAAATCTTACATAATAAATCACCTTTCTCAAATCTATTTGACGGGCTCAAGTGCTCAAAAGGTTTCTATAATATCATCACTAACATCACGATCATCATAGGGATCATCATATAAGACATGAATTTCATCATTAATAGGTTCCCTAATAGTATTTTCATGCCAATCTTCACTAAACCCTACATTAATTCCTTTAGCAGTCCATTCAAATTTATCACAAGTATGGAGGAACAAGGCTTGTGTTAATTATTCGAGAGGGGCATTCCTCCTCATGTTCTCACTAAAACTTTGACAATCACTAGATTCCAGCATACGCAAAGCATCTTTATTATGTAGGATCACTTCTATAGGAGGAGATTTAGATTTTATTCTATATAAAGAAAATATATCTCTCGCTTCCCACACTATGTAATCAAATTCATGCATAAGGATAATGGTAGCGATTTTCTTAATCTTAGGGTTGCATATACTCGGAAGTCCAAGAAATATCTTTTGAAGCATAGGATGGAGATGCACAAACTTTCTTTCTAGATTCAGTATTAGCAAGGTAATAGCATCCACATAACAATTTGTTTCATCAAGTATGGTCCCTTTGGTAAATGGGATAGCTCCCGAGCACTCAAAAAATTCTTGAATGACATGTTTTCTAATAACGTTCCCACTACCCACATAATAAATTTTAGATTTTAAAACTGTGTGAGTATCACTATTAGGAACTTGACTTTTAGGAGGATCATGAGTAGCATCAATAATTTTTGGTCTCCCTCCTCTGATTCACTATCACTATCTTCACTAGCACTTTCAACAACAACTTGGTACTTGTGATCTGCGTTGCGTTTTTCCCCGAAGAGGAAGGGATGAAGCAGCACAGTATAGATCAAGGTAGTCAGAATCCTGACTCGAATCCTAGAATCCCACGACTTCACGACCCTACATAGGCATGTCGATCCAAGTCCCACTATGAATCCGGATATGGTAGAATCCATGTTGAGTCACGATCCAAATCATAGAATCCTATACAAAACTGTAGAATCCCGACTATGCTATGGACTATGTCCGATTCTACTAATTTATCTAAGTCGTCTGTTTAGTTGTACCAGAACAGTATGCCATCATGCAAACCCCTTTTCACATGCCTCATGGCCCTTTATTCCTGTTCCAAGCTCAATCTCTTGGCCGTCGACACCTTTGATCTAGCTCTCAGAAACCCTAGATCAAAACTGAGGATCTAACTTGTGGACGCATGGAATTGGCGTGAGAAGGAGGATGCGTCAAGATTGATCGGAGAAGGACAACAAGACCCTTAAAGTTTTAGCACTACGAGTCAGCTATACAAGTGATCGACTATTCACATACTCTAAAAAACCCTCCTAAGTAAATTTTCTGTGTTGAAGATTTAAATGTTTGGTATATTTCCCTCTCGAAAACGTTCCATCATTCAAGCTATATAGTAGGTTAGCCATGAAAAGAAGTGGAATACAACCAGCATTGATGTGTATGTTTTTTGCTCTATATTTAGCGTTAAACTCTATAAACCCAAATAAGTTTTCAGCGTGGATGCAAAATATCTCATGTCTGTAAATCTAGTAGAATCCTCGATTCCACGACTTGATACTACGACTCGATTCTATCTAAGGAAAATCGATCCGACTCCGAATCCCGACTCTAACTACCTTGGTATAGATAAGTATTTCCCTTAGTGAGAACCAAGGTTATCGAACCAATAGGAGGATCACACAACTTCCCATCTTTAGCGCCTACACACAAAAGAGCACACACTTGCACCCAACGCGGGCAAGAGGGTTGTCAATCCCCTTGAACTCCTTACTTGCAAGCAATAAGTAGTGTATATGATAGTTGATAATTATAAATTGCAAAATAAAAATAAAACAATAAAAAGGCAGTGAGGAAATATGTTTCTAAATATATTTGTGAATAGACCCGGGGGGCCATAGTGTTCGCTAGAGGCTTCTCTCTCGAAGAAGGCATACGGTGGGTAAACAAATTACTGTTGGGTAATTGATAGAAAAGTTCATAGTTATGCAATATTTATTCACGACAATGATCATCTATATAGGCATCATGTCCATAAACAAGTAGACCGACTCCTGCCTGCATCTACTACTATTACTCCACCCATCGGCCGCTATCCAGCATGCATCTAGAGTATTAAGTGAAACAGAGTAATGTTGGAGAAAGATGACATGATGTAGACAAAGTAAATCCAATTAATATAAATGAACCCTGTCATTTTACCCTTAGTGGCAGCAATACAAATATGTGTCTTGTCCCCTACTTTGTCACTAGGATATAGAGCACCGCAAGATTGAACCCACTACAACACACATCTCCCACTCAAGATAAACCAATCTAGTTGATCAAACTAAACCGATAGATCGGAGAGAATTACAAAGCTATAAAAATCATGTAAATAAAATACCAGCAAGTATTTGTCGGTGCACTAAAGAATGGGCCCTTTAGCGCCCTGACTTGTGCACATGCAGTAGCCTCCTTCGGCTCGGCAAGCCCTGCCGGGCGACACTCCATCCAGTTGCACGTTGTGCCACAAGACTGAGCCATCAGCAAGCCTTCTTGCCGGTGAAGAATACTCGGTGCATGGCAAGGCTCCACTACTGCACCCCCGCTCCACCTCATCGAGTTGATAGTTTCCATCAATGAGGTGTCGAGTGGGCAGGCTGTTAGGTAGACCCTATCAGGGCGCGTGGCGACTCCAGGAAATTACAACAGCTTTAATGACACCCGTCCGGACGGCGTGTCAAGATAATAAGAGGTAGCTGGGTGAACGACACGGAAGGAGAGGCAATCCTTGCCGGGGAGCATCGCCAGCACAACACCTCACGGTGCATTTAATGCGCCTTTCCTAATCCGTCAGGGTTAGGTATTTCCCACTACCATAGCCACTATTCACCCTGGTGTATTTTACCATTTTAGCCATTGTGGTAACCCCTTTCATCTATAAAAGGAGGACCATGGCTACCTTTAGAAAGGTCGAAACCTTGTTCAATTGACTGTGTAGCGGCACTCTCGAGCGTCTTGTCGGGAGACTGTGCTCCTTGTAACTCGAACATATACACCCAATCATCAAAACACATGACATAGGGTTTTACGCTTCCGAGCAGCCCGAACCTGTCTAAACCCCGATCGCGCTTGAGTTGGTGTTACTCTTTTCCCATGTTGATCCCCACAGTAGAATCACAAAGGGGCCTCGATGGTCCCATAGATGGTCGTACCCCAACATCTTTGGCACGCCGGGTAGGGGACAACGTAGGTGAACCTTCACCAACTTTTGCGCGTCATCATCATCATTGTCAACTTCATCGACGCCCATGGCACCCAAGAAGTCCAAGGTTGCCTCGGCGACCGCTCCATATGCATCCAAGTTGCCCGCGCAGGCGGCAACTGGTGACGGCGGCGGCGGTGCGCACCAAGCGCACAATGCCGGGGAGCATAGCCACCACACTTCTACGAGCCGCGACCGGGACCCCGCCGACGTGACGTCCAACAGGACATCGGCAGTGGCGGGGGACAATGCAACAACGGTGGTCATGACTTCAGCCGCGGCGGCGACGGCGGTGGTGGCGATGGCGGGACATCCACCCTATCCTTCACAAGACAACCGCAACAGGCGCTCGCAGGACAGCGATGACCCCGGGCCACGTGCGGACAAGACCCCTGTGCGTCACTCCCAAGACGCGCAGGGCCAAGCCCATTCCCAACCTCCTGGTGACAACCTATAGAGCGTGTCGGGGCGGGGCAGCGCTCTTCTTGATTCCGTCAAGAGTGGGAGCGCCGCCCATGCTTCGCATCGCACAATGCCGAAGACCACGGAGGAGGCCCTAGCACATGCCCAACTGCTGCTAAACTTCCCACCTGCATCGGAGAAGATGGAGGAATGGAGGGCCACCATTCAGAGCTTGCTGAGTTTCACCAACCGCGATAAGCTAGATGAGGCTGGGCCCTCACAAGAATGACCCACTACAAGGCGTGATGCTGGCGGTGCACCCATGGTGCAATCGCCTCCACAGCAGCAGCAGCGGTCGTCCCGTAGGACCGAGGCGCAAGATGAAATGTCTTACGTGTCCTCGGACCCGCAACAAAAGCAAGATCAGCATCCGATCCTGAAGGACCGGCGAAAGAAGGATGCCCACACTACCATCGAGCGGCGCATAGAAGCTCGTTGCCAGTTGAACGATCGTGTCGAGTCTTACGTCGATGAGCCTACGCCTGGGGCTCCCGACAGCCTGCCTTGCAAGATGGGCTATCCGGCGTTCACCCATGAGCTGCAGCAAGTCCGTTGGCCCTCTGCCAAAAGACGTTCAAGCCTGATCTACCAGACAAATATGATGGCAAGATCGGCCCCTCGGAGTTCCTTGGCGGTTACACCATTGTTATACAAGCTGCCAGGGGACGAGACGAAAAAGGTGTTCACCAACTACTTCCCTTTGGCGCTAAAGCCCAACATGAGGAGTTGGCTAATGAACTTGCCGGAGGGCTCTATCTCTTCTTAGGCGGATCTGTGCAACCGGTTCGTTGGTGCATACCAAGAGGGCCACAAGCTCCCGGGGAACCCTAGCGATTTGCATGTGATCCCCCAAAGGGACGGCTAGTCCCTCTGCAAGTATATTCAGAGGTTCAGCCGTGTGTAGCACAGCATCCCCGATATACATTCTGCCACTGTCATTGAGGCATTTCACATGAATGAACGTAATAGGCGGATGCATGAGGAGATGAGCATCAACAAGGTGTGTGATGTTGCTGAGCTCTACACTCTGGCTGACAAGTGCATGCGCGCTGAGGAGGGGAGAAGGCTCCCTGGTGAGGATGCTGGCGCGGAGGCCGACTCCGACGATGAAGATGCGTCCAACTCCAAAAAGAAAGGCCGGAAGCGCAACCGCAAGCGTAAGCGCAAGACAATCATGGCCGTTGAAGGCTCCAACAACTTCAAAGCCGTGAAGAAATCCAAGACAGAGGGCTGAGGCTACCGTGTGCTCTGGTGATGATGAAGTCGTGGCAGGCGAGAAGCACAAAGGACCATACTACAAGATCCATCGTACCAAGGGCCATGACATCAATGACTGACGCCAAGTCCAGCAGCTCGCTGGAAAGCAGAAGCAAGAGTACGAGAAGCGCGACACGGAGAAGGGCCAGGACGGTGTGGGTGGTTCTGGCAAGAAGAACCATGGCGGCCATGGTGGTCGCCACGGCAAGGCCAAGCAATAGAAGGAGAAGCCCGAAAGAGGTCATGACAAGAAATCTGATGACGAGGACAGTGATGACAAACATGAAGAAGGATCTGATGGCCAGGAGTTCCAGAAGGCGATAGACGCTATGTGCATTGATGGAGGTGCATCCTTGCACTCCTTTCACCGGCAGCCCAAGCAATGGGCCCATGAGATCAATGCGGAAGAACCGACAACGGAGGCACAGAAACCCCTCAAGTGTTCCAACACGCCTATCGTTTTCGATGTCGGAGATCACCCTGACTGCATTACTACCGTCGGGTGCTTGCTGCTATTGGTTTCGAAAACAGTTCGCAATCTCCAGGTCACGAAGATGTTAGTTGACGGTGGGGTGATACGTCTCCATAGTATCGATAATTTATGAAGTATTCATGCCATATTCACCTATTTTTACAATACTTTTAGATGGCTTTGATGCACTTTTTATGATTTAATTAGAACTAACCCGGACTGACGCTGTTTTTAGCAGAATTACCGTGGTATCATTTTTTGTGCAGATAATGAAAGTTCTCGGAATCGCCTGAAACTTTTTGGTGATTTTTTTATGGAACATATGAGCAACAGTGGAGCTAAGAACATCTGGGGGGGCTGATGGCCACGAGCCAACAGGGTGTGCCAAGGGGGTCAAAGGGCCCTGATATCTTGTGGCCCACTCGTAACTCCGTTTTGCGTGATTCCAATGCCAAAAATCCTATAAATAGAGAAACCATCATAAATTAGGAGAGACTCTCTGCCTCGCCGCCACAACCCTCTGTATCAACGAAAAACAAATCTAGAGAGAAAACAATAGCGAAAACAGACTAGAAACAGAGAGAGAGATCCAATCTTGGAGGGGCTCTCGCCCCTCCGGAAGCCATGGAGTCCAACGACCAGAGGGGAGAACCTCTCCCCATCTAGGGAGTGTCGCCAGGGGAACCATCGCCGTGGTGATCATCTTCATCAACATCATCGTCTCCATCACCTTCCCTCATCTATCTATGGTGGTCCACTCTCCCGCACCCCGTTGTAATCCCCTACTTGAACATGGTGTTTCATGCCACATATTATTAATCAATGATGTGTTGCCATCCTATGATGTTTGAGTAGATTTCTGTTGCCCTTTGGGTTGATTGATGATCTTGATAGGTTTGAGTGTATGTTTTATTTTGGTGTTGTCTGATAACCCACAAGTATAGGGGATCACAACAGTTTTCGAGGGTAAAGTATTCAACCCAAATTTATAGATTCAACACAAGGGGAGCCAAAGAATACTTGAGAGTATTAGCACTTGAGTTGTCAATTCAACCACACCTGGAGATTAAATATCTATAGCAGAGTAATCAGTAGCACAGTAATATGATAGTTTTGATAGCAGTAGCAATAGTAACAGTAGCGGTAACAGTAATAGCAATAGTTTGGTAGCAGTTGGAACAGCAGCAACAACATTAGTAACTTAGCAAGAACAATAAGTGGAAAGGTTGTAGGCACTGGATCGGTAACTCGTTGATGATATTCATCATGTAACAGTCATAACCTAGGGCGATACAGAACTAGCTCCCGTTCATCAATGTAATGTAGGCATGTATTCCGTAAATAGTCATACGTGCTTATGGAAAAGAACTTGCATGACATCTTTTGTCCTACCCTCCCGTGGCAGCGGGGTCCATAAGGAAACTAAGGGATATTAAGGCCTCCTTTTAATAGAGAACCGGAACAAAGCATTAACACATGGTGAATACATGAACTCCTCAAACTACGGTCATCACCGCGAAGTATCCCAAATTTGTCACTATGGGGTTGACGGATCATAACACGTAATAGGTGCATATGACTAGGCAAGATCGGATCAAGAACATGGATATAGAGATGATAACATAGATGGTTCAGATCTGAAATCATGGCACTCGGGCCCTAGTGACAAGCGTTAGGCATAGCAAAGTCATAGCAACATCAATCTCAGAACATAATGGATACTAGGGATCAAGCCCTAACAAAACTAACTCAATTACATGATGAATTTCATCCAACTCCTCACCGACCAGCAAGCCTACGAAGGAATTACTCACTCCCGGTGGGGAGCATCATGGAATTGGCGATGCAGAAAGGTTGATGATGACGGAGACCGAAGATCCCCTGCTCCGGAGCCCCAAACGGGCTCCAGATCTGGCCTCCCGATGAAGAACAGGAGGTGGCGGCGGCTCCGTATCGGGAAACACGATAATTCTTTCTCCTTGATTTTTTTTCTCCGAATTTAGGAATTTATAGTGGCGGAGATAGGGCAAGTGGGGCCACGAGGTGGGCACAACCCACCAGGGTGCGCCTAGGGGGCCTGGCGCGCCCTGGTGGGTGATGCTCACCCTGGCCCCCCTCTTCAGTGGATTTTGGCTCCAATAATTCTTATTTATTACAAAATAATTCTCCAAAAAGTCTCGTTCCATTTCGAGAACTTTTATTTCTGCACAAAAATTACACCATGGTAGTTCTGCTGAAAACAACGTCAGTCCGGGTTAGTTTCATTCAAATCATGCAAATTAGAGTCCAAAACAAGGGCAAAAGGGTGAGGAAAAGTAGATACGTTGGAGACGTATCAAGTCCCCCAAGCTTAAACCTTTGCTTGTCCTTAAGCAATTCAGTTGATAAACTGAAAGTGATAAAGAAAAACCTTTATGAACTCTTTTGTTCTTGTTTACATATATATGCTTAAGTAGCACCCAGGTTTTCAGCAAAGATTATGACTAACCATGTCAACAATAACTCTTAGGAATTATATTTACTCATATCAGTAACATAAGCAACTAGCGAGCAATAATAAGATATCTCAAGCGCCAACATTTTGTCAAAACAATCGTGATACAATATGACAATAGTGGTATCTCGCTAGCCCTTTCCGAGACCGCAAAACATAAATGCAGAGCACCTCTAAAGTTCATGCAGCGACTAAACATTGTAATTCATGGTAGAAAAGATCCAGTCATGCTGCACCCAACATCAACTATACACAATGCATAAGGATGACAATAGTGCTCTCAGGTTTGGCGCTTATTTGAGAAGGTGATGACTCAACTTAAAAGTAAATAGATAGTCCCTTCGCAGAGGGAAGCATGGATTTGCAGCGGTGCCAGAGCTCAAAGTTTAAAACAGAGATAGATATAATTTTGGGAGGTACACCCTTCTTGTCAACGTCACGACCAAGAGTTATCAATATCTTCCATGCTAAACAAATTAGCACCGGTTCCCAAGCGGTAAAAGTAAAGGTTTACTTCCCCTCCACCAACAATCACACTCCATGGCGAGCCGCATCTACGGGTACCGTCCAAACCAACAACATTCCTGGGGGAGTTTTGTTTAATTATTTTTAATTTTTTATTTCGGGATTGGGAATCCCTATTACCGCCCCTCTCGTGTAAGGACAAGTGAATAAACACTCATCATGAGAATAACCCGCTTAGCATAAAAGATACCGACTGCCCCCTGTCACTCCATGAGCAGTCCAGGCACACAAAACAGATGTTCATTTGAATTTTTAGAGGTGGCACATGCAAATTTACTTTGGAACGGCAGGGTAATACCGCATATAGGTAGATATAGTGGACTCATCTGGCATAACTTGGTTTAAGGGTTTTGATGCACAAGCAGTATTCCCGCTTAGTATAGGCGAAGGCTAGCAGTTAGATTGAGAAGCGGCCAGCTAGAGAGTGAAGACGGTCATGAACATGCATTATATATAATCAACATTGAATACTAGAATGAGTAGGATATGGACACCATGAACATAAATATCATGAAGGCTATGTTGGTTTTTATTCAACTACATGCGTGAACATGTACCAAGTCAAGCCACTTGAAACATTCAGAGGAGGATACCATATCATCATACCGCATCACAACCATTTTAGTGCATGTTGACACTCAAGATAAATCATTATCCACTCCTAGCTACTTAAGCATGGCATGAACAACTATAATCTCTAATGGTCATTGCAAACATGTTTGATCATAATGAGCTGAATCAAGGGATACTAGGTTAAACATATTTAAAAAAACAAAAACAAGTTGAGTTCATACCCGCTTTTCTCTGTCAGAGTCAATTCATCAAATGTCGTCATTATTGCCTTTCACTTGCACGCCGAATGATAATAAAATAATAATAGTGCAAGAATGCCGTGGACTAAGCTGGAATCTGCAAACATTTTATTCAAGAGGAGAAGACAAGGTAATGTGGGTTCTTCGTTAAATAAACGATAATGCAGATGAGAACCACTCAACAATTTCATCGTGGTCTTCGCCTAGGTACGACTCAAAATAAAAAGAAAAGAATTTCTGAGAAACACACTGAAATATTTTTGGAGTTTTTGGTTTTTCTTGAAGAAAGCAAATTAAAGAAGAAAAACAAAAACTAGAAAAACTATTTACACGGGATAGCTCCCAACAAACAAAAGAAGAAGCGAGAAATCTTTTTGGGTTTTCTTTTGATGCAACAATTAAACTCGGCTAGAAAGAAAAACTAAAAAGAAGTAGGAAATGTTTTTGGGTTTTCTCAAGTTTTTCAAACACACAAGAAGAAAGCGAGAAAACGAATCTAGCATGGATATTACAATGGAAAAGTATGAACACCGACAACTAGAATGAAATGTGCGAACATGAATGTAATGTCGGTGGAAATACGTACTCCCCCAAGCTTAGGATTTTGTCCTAGCTTGGTAATCACCATCCGTATGAATAATAATCTGGGCGATGGCTCATCGAGAACCTCAGAGCAGACTCCGCGGCCCTCCTGGCAGCTTCAACCTCCGCGTTGTACTCATAAGCTTCGCTCTCAAGAACATAATATCGTCCCCTAATGTGAAAATCAAAGAGAGCAGGAGCAGGCAAAACAACATGCACAACATGTTTCTTATTGAGTCTCAAGTTATAGGTGTAGTTGGTGGTCGTACCCATAAGGACCTTATGATGCTTCATGGCATCAAAGTCTAAATACTGAGTGGGTAGGATGGGGTCATTAGGCCAAGGTGAAACATTTAATCTCTCAGCTACACGGGAGGCATAAATTCCTCCATAAAAATTACCACTAGCAGCATTAAGCTGCAACCTCCATGCATCAATTGCACCAAGATTATAATCCTTATTCCCAGTCATGGCAGTTTGTAAGAGACTCAAATCATGAGCACATAATGTGCTACAGTCTTGTTTGCCTACAATACATTTACCATTAAAGAGCGCAAAATATTGGAGTGATGGAAAATGGATGCTGTTAATTCTCCCTTGTGTAACCCCCTATCTTCGCCAAAGCCAAGATTAACTAAAAATGATTCGTACTCGGATTTTGTTGGTTCATCGAAGGAACCCTCATATGGTAGTTTACATGCATCGCTAAACATTTCTAATGGCATTGTAAAGGAATGATCGTACATGTTGAATGAAACTCTAGACTCACGAGGAAAATATTTAAATTTCTTTGTGAAGGTTTTCGTGAGTTTGAGGTGTTGGGGGGCACTTATCTGTGATGAAGGAAGCAAGCCCTGTGTTGTGGTTAAATTGATAAAACTCCTCCTTAATACCTGCACCTTCCATGAACTCGTCGCAAGGCCACAAGCATGATTTGGTAGCGGCATCTCGCGTCTAGCTTTCGCTTGGTTCTACATAAGACTGTCGAACTGAGCTTCCACTTGACGAGGCTCCCGAGGATCTCCTCCTCGAAGAACTCCTAAAGAATTGCATTTTTATTCATATAAAATTTCTAAAAAAAATTAGTCCACAAAAATTTGTCAACAAAACTTTGTAAGATTGTTAGCAACTACTCCCAAGCATGCATAGAGGCCATATTAAGCATCCAAACTACTTAGAACTCTAAGAATTCAACATGCAAGCTCATCTACTGTAGCACCAAGAGTAGCTAATTACTCTAAAAATAACCCACTAAAACAAAAACTAATTGGAGCAATGGAGGAGTCACATACCAAGTAGCAATCCCTCCAAGCAGTTTCAGAAACGGAGCTTCGAGCAAAAAGCTCAAAATCCGCGGGTTTGAGAGCAAGAACATGAAAATGGTGGCTGTGGTGATTTTTTTTGCTGGAGGTAGGTGAAATGTGGGCTAAAGAGATAAGTGAGGGGGCCCACGTGGGGGCCACAACCCACTAGGGCGCGCCTGGGGGTGCTAGCGCGCCCTGGTGTCTTGTAGGCACCAGGTGCACCCCCCTCAGGTGTTATTTGCACCAGAAATTCATAAATATTCGGAAAAAGATTGTGCTAAATTTTCAGGGCATTTTGAGAATTTTTATTTTTGGGTCATTTTTTATTGCATAGAGAGAACAGAAAACAGGATAAACATGTCATGTTATTTTATTTAACTAGCTAGAACAGAAAATTAAATGTGGGAACAGAGAGTTGTGCTTACTAGATTCATCGATGTCATACCTCTCAAAAATGATTCATTAATAAGGTTGATCAAGTCTTATTAACAACCACTTCCGATTAGCATGAAACCGAAGAACTTTCGTAAAAACACTAAGTTACCTCAATGGGGGTGTGCATATCCTCAACAATAAGTATATCATATTTCTTTTTGGTAGTAGGTAGAGGTAGTTGAAAACTTCCAATAGTGATGGTCGGAGATTCTTCAATAACATTTATACCATTCACTTGGAATTGTTTCTTCGGAAAGTGGACCGTGTGCTCATTACCATTAATATGAAAAGTGACTTCGCTTTTATCGCAATCAATAACAGCCCCTGCAGTATTCAAAAAGGGTCTACCAAGGATAATCGACATGTTGTCGTCCTCGGGCATCTCAAGAATAAAAAAGTCCGTTAAGATAGTAACATTTGCAACAACAACGGGCACATCCTCACAAATACCAATAGGTATGGCTGTTGATTTGTCAGCCATTTGCAATGATATCTCAGTACGTGTGAGTTTATTCAAATCAAGTCTTTTATATAAGGAGAAAGGCATAACACTAACACCGGCTCCCAAATCACACAAAGCAGTTTTAACATAGTTTCTTTTGATGGAGCAAGGTATAGTTGGTATTCCCGGATCTCCAAGTTTTTTAGGTACTCCATCCTTAAAAGAATAATTAGCAAGCATGGTGGAGATTTCAGCTTCACGTATTTTTCTTTTATTGGTGATGATGTCTTTCATATAGTTTGCATAAGGAGCCATCTTCAAAATATTAGTTAAACGGGTACGCAAAAAGACTGGCCTAATCATCTCAGCAAAGTGCTCAAATTCTTCATCATCCTTTTTCTTAGATGGCTTAGGTGGAAATGGCATGGGTTTCTGAACCCATGGATCTCTTTCTTTACCATGTTTCCTAGCCACAAAGTCTTTTTTATCATAACGTTTATTTTTAGGTTGTGGGTTATCAAGATCAGGAGCAGGCTCTATTTCAACATCATTATCTGGTTCTTTATCATTATTAGGTTGAGCATCATCGTGAATATCATCATCATTATCATTTTCATTATCACTAGGTTGATGTTCACTACCAGATTGAGTTTCAGCATCGAAAATAGAGACATCATTATTATCAGGAGGTTTTTGTGTCTCAGGTTCACTAGAGGTATGCAAAGTCCTATCATTTTTCTTTTTATTTTTCCTCTTAGAAGGACTAGGTGCATCCATATTAATTCTCTGAGAATCTTGTTCAATTCTCTTAGGGTGACCCTTAGGATAAAGTGGTTCTTGGGTCATTCTACCTCCTCTAGTTATTACTCTAGTAGCAAAATCATGCATATTACTATTCATGTCATCAAGCAATTCTTTTTGAGACTTAGCAACTTGTTCTAACTGAGTTTGAACCATAGAGGCATGCTTTCCTACACCTCTAACATCATTACTGATTCTAAATAGCAAGTCACTCAAGCGAGCAATCATATCACAATTGTATTTCAATTGTTTCAGAACATGAGCATTGAAATGATCTTGCTTCATAATATAGTTATCAAACTCATATAAGCATTGACTAGGATGTTTATTGTGAGGAATGTCACCTTCATTAAACTTTAATAAAGAATTTACCTCTACGACCTATGGAGGTGGTGGTCTGTCAAGGCCATGTATTTCTTTAATAGGTGGCAAATTCTTGACATCCTCAGCTTTAATACCTTTTCCCTTCATAGATTTCTTTGCCTCTTGCATATCTTCAGGACTGAGAAATAAGATATCCCTCTTCTTCGGAGTGGGTTTAGGCGGCGGTTCAGGGAGAGTCCAATCATCATAGTTCTTCAATATGTTATTCAATAATTGCTCAGCTTGTTCAACAGTTCGTTCCCTGAAAACACAACCAACACAACTATCTAGGAAGTCCCTAGAAGCATCGGTTAGTCCATTATAAAAGATATCAAGTATTTCATTTTCTTAAGAGGATGATCTGGCAAAGCATTAAGCACCTGGAGAAGCCTCCCCCAAGCTTGTGGGAGACTCTCTTCTTCAATTTGCACAAAGTTAAATATTTCCTGTAAGGCAGCTTGTTTCTTATGAGCAGGAAAATATTTTTCAGAGAAGTAGTAAATCATGTCCTGGGGACTACGCACACAACCAGGAGCAAGGGTATTGTACCATGTCTTAGCATCACCCTTTAATGAGAATGGAAACAACTTAAGGATGTAATAGTAGTTAATCTTCTCATCATGAGCAAAGAGGGTGGCTATATCATTCAGCTTAGTAAGGTGTGCCACTATAGTTTCAGTTTCATAGCCATGGAAAAGATCAGATTCAACCAAAGTAATTAACTCTGGGTCGACAGAGAACTCATAATCCTTATCGGTAACACAGATAGGTGAAGTAGCAAACTTAGGATGACATTTCATTCTAGCATTCAAAGTCTTTTCCTTATACTTGCATAGCAATTTCTTAAGATCGTCTCTATCCTTGCAAGAAATAATTTCTCTAGTTATCTCCTCGTCCATAACATAACCTTCAGGTATCTTAGGCATTTCAAACTTAGGAGAGCTAGGACTAATAGGAGTTTCATAATCATAATCAGTTTCATAAGCTTCATCAATTTCAGCAATCTCATCAGTTTTAGTAGTTTCATTTTCTTTAGCTCTAGCAATTTGTTCCTCAAGAAATTCTCCTAGTGGCACATTATCATCAAGCATGGTACTAGCATCATCAATAGCATAATTCATAGCAGAGGTAGCATCATCAATAACTTGTGACATATCAGGATTACTAGCATGTGGTGCTGTTGCAAGCTTATTCATAATAGAAGGTGAATCAAATGCAGAGTGTGATTGCAGTTCCTTACCTCCCCTCGTAGTAGAGGGAAAAAACTTAGTCTTTTGATCCTTCAGATTCTTCATAGTGATAAATTGATATAAATCCCAAGTGACTCAATAAATATTGCTATGCTCCCCAGCAACGGCACAAGAAAAAGGTCTTGATAACCCACAAGTATAGGGGATCGCAACCGTTTTCGAGGGTAGAATATTCAACCCAAATTTATAGATTCGACACAAGGGGAGCCAAAGAATACTTGAGAGTATTAGCAGTTGAGTTGTCAATTCAACCACACCTGGAGATTAAATATCTGCAGCAGAGTGATCAGTAGCACAGTAATATGATTGTTTTGATAGCAGTAGCAATAGTAACAGTAGCGGTAACAGTAGTAGAAATAGTTTTGTAGCAGTTGGAACAGCAGCAATAGCAGTAGTAATTTAGCAAGAACAATAAGTGGAAAGGTTGTAGGCACTGGATAGGTAACTCGTTGGATGATATTCGTCATGTAACAGTCATAACCTAGGGCGATATAGAACTAGCTCCAGTTCATCAATGTAATGTAGGCATGTATTCCGTAAATAGTCATACGTGCTTATGGAAAAGAACTTGCATGACATCTTTTGTCCTACCCTCCCGTGGCAGCGGGGTCCATAAGGAAACTAAGGGATATTAAGGCCTCCTTTTAATAGAGAACCTGAACAAAGCATTACCACATGGTGAATACATGAACTCCTCAAACTACGGTCATCACCGCGAAGTATCCCAAATATTGTCACTATGGGGTAGACGAATCATAACACGTAATAGGTGCATATGACTAGGCAAGATCGGATCAAGAACATGGATATAGACATGATAACATAAACGGTTCAGATCTGAAATCATGGCACTCGGGCCCTAGTGACAAGCATTAGGCATAGAAAAGTCATAGCAACATCAATCTCAGAACATAATGGATACTAGGGATCAAGCCCTAACAAAACTAACTCGATTACATGATGAATCTCATCCAACTCCTCACCGACCAGCAAGCCTATGAAGGAGTTACTCACTCCCGGTGGGGAGCATCATGGAATTGGCGATGTAGAAAGGTTGATGATGACGAAGACCGAAGATTCCCCTCTCCGGAGCCCCAAACGGGCTCCAGATCTGGCCTCCCGATGAAGAACAGGAGGTGGCGGCGGCTCCGTATCATGGAAAATGATAATTCTTTCTCCCTGATATTTTTCTCCGAATTTAGGAATTTATAGTGGCGGAAATAGGGCAAGTGGGGCCAAGAGGTGGGCACAACCCACCAGGGCGCACCCAGGGGGCCTAGCGCGCCCTGGTGGGTAATGCTCACCCTGGCCCCCCTCTTCAGTAGATTTTGGCTCCAATAATTCTTATTTATTGCAAAATAATTCTCCAAAAAGTTTCGTTCCATTCCGAGAACTTTTATTTCTGCACAAAAACAACACCATGGTAGTTCTGCTGAAAACAGCGTCAGTCCGGGTTAGTTTCATTCAAATCATGCAAATTAGAGTCCAAAACAAGGGCAAAAGGGTGAGGAAAAGTAGATACGTTGGAGACGTATCACTGTCCTATGCTGCTCTCCATGTCACGCACACGTGAGGGAATTCTCGCTGTAGGGTGTTGTAATACGGTCATGATTCGCTTACAGTGGGGGGCTAGAGTGACAGAAGCCTACAACCGAGTAAGGGGATTGTTGCGTATGGGAGTAAAGGGGACTTTGCTATGGTTGGGTTTACCTTAATGATTTCTAGTAGTTGCGGATGCTTGCTAGAGCTCCAATCATAAGTTCAGATGATGCATGTATGGGAAGTATGTTAGCTCATGCCTCTTCCTCATATAAAATTGCAAGAATGATTACCAATCTTGTTATCAATTGCCTAGGATGATTCCGCACACCATACCATCATTATTCCACACTCGCTATTTGTACCATATTGTAATATTTTCTAACTCTATTTAGTGCAGAAACTATTTTCATATTTTAGTTCTCCAATATCATGCAAAGCTATCCTCTATATACCCACAACACAGTTTATTTCTCGTTACTAGATAGAAGCAAACGCTTGGTGTATGTAGAGTCGTATTGGTGGCAGATAGGACTTGAGAGAATATTGATCTCACCTTTAGCTCCTTGTGGGTTCGACACTCCATACTTATCACTTCCATCTTTGGAAAGTGCTACGATGATTCCTTGCACTTGGGGATTATCAAGATCTTTTCTGGCGCCGTTGCTGGGGAGCAATAGCGTGGGGTTAATATTTTCGTGTATGCTTGTTTGCTTCTCTCACTAAGTAGATTTTGTTTTCCTTTTGTTTCTGTTTTTTTGTTTTCTTTCTTTAGTTGTGGGTGAAACAAACAAAAAAAATTAAAAATTAAAAACACAAAAAATTTACTTAGAGAAGCGATTGGAAAGTTATGCATTGAAGAAGTGAGGGTCGACCTTGAACACTTGTGTTCATGCTCATGGAAACAATGTAAAAAAAATCATGAAAGTTTCTCATTAAAATAATTATATCCTTGTGTATATCACTATACCATAAAAATAATGTGCATGATGCTCTTTTGCATGTTTCATCAACTATTCTTATGTGAGCTTCATTGAATCATCATGCCTAGCTAGGGGCCCAAAACCATAGCGCTAGTTGGGAGGCAACCCAATAATTTTCTTTATTTTGGCTTTTTTACTTTCTCTTTGTGTTTGATAACATGATTATTGCCTCTGTAATGATTGTGTTTTTATGTTTAAATTAGTTTTTGTGCCAAGTAAAGTCTTTGGGATGACTCACAAGATGAGTAGAATTGATACGGTGTAAAAATAGAAACTTTAGCGTTCAGTGCAGAATTTTTCTGATTTTACTGGACGTATTTTTGATCTGATTTTTTACACAGTAATTCTATACAAATTCTTCAGGTTATCCTAATTTTTCAGATTTTTTAGAGTTACAGAAGTATAGGTTCTTTACAGATCTCTACAGACTGTTCTGTTTTAGACAGATTCTGTTTTTGCTTGCATAGTTTGCTTGTTTTGATGATGCTATGGATTGTATCAAGGGGTATAAGCCATGGAGAAGTTAGAATACAGTACCTTATGCAATAATAAAATAAGAATCAATTTATAACAGTATCTAAAGTATTTGATATGTTTACTATACTAACGGATCTGACGAAGGTTTTGTTGAGTTTTGTGTGATTCAAGTTTTCATGTTTTAGGTGAGATACCTATATGAGGAGAATAAGGAGCGTCAAGACCCTAAGCTTGGAGATGCCCAAGGCACCCCCAAGGTAATATCCAAGGAAGACTCAAGCGTCCAAGCTTGGGGATACCCCGGAAGGCATCCCCTCTTTCGTTTTCAACGCTATCGGTATACCTTACTTGGAGCTATATTTTTATTCGCCACATAATATGTGTTTTTCTTGGAGCATCATTTTATTTTGTTGTTCTCTGTTAGATGTCATCGATAATCATGTTTTTCAATAAAAGGTTCCAAGAATTGCCTTAAGATGTCTCAATTGCATGTTTGATGTGTGGCTGTGTAAAAACAGAAACTTTTGCTGTAGTTTTTGAATTTTCATATTTTACTGGAATATGGAAAGTGACTGAAATTTTTACATAGTACTTTCATGCAAATTCTTTAGCTTTTCTTAAATTTTATGATTTTTTTAAGTTACAGAAGTACACTTTTTAAATGAATTGCTACAGACTGTTATGTGTGGACAGATTGTTGTCATAGTTTTGTTATCTACTTATCCTAGAGTTTTCATGGCTTATATTCGTAGATATAAATTGTGGATATGATAGTATACATGACCTAATGTTTGAAAATTATTATGCAACATGTCCTGGTAGTACATGAAGTGTTGATTCATTTTTATATGAACTAACCTATCTCACGAGTTCTTTTCGAGTTTTATGTGGATGAAGTTTTTGAGACTTAGGTGAAACCAGGATATGAGAGGATTGAACGAGATACAAAATCTCAAGCTTGGGGATGCCCAAGGCTCCCCAAGTCAATATTAAAAGAAGTCTCAAGCATATATGCTTGGGGATGCTATGCATCCCATCTCTCTTCGTCAACAATTATCGGTTAGCCTATGATGATCATAAGTTTTTATTCGTTCACATGTGCTATTTTTGGAGCATATTTTGTTTTTATTTTTCCCTTTTATTTTTTGCACCATGCTGGTATGAGATAATCCTTGGATTATTTATAGAATGCTTCATGCAATTCACTTAAATCTTTTGAGTATGGCTTCGTGTGCTTCATTTATATACTTTGAGCTTGGATATTGGTCTCACTATATTCATTTTAGAATACAATATGAACTTCACTTATATCTTTTTGAGAGTAGTTTGATGATCACTCTTGTGCTTCACTTATATCCTAAGAGAAAATGTTGAATGAATAGAATGTCATAAAACATGAAATTATATATGCTTCGTATGCTTTTCCCATGGGGAGTAGTGACTTCACATACTAAGAGTATAAGCAATAAAATTTATTGAAGGTTAGCAAACATACCATTGGTCACTTGAACAATTCATGAAAGAATATTGAAGGAAGAGAGATTTCACATATGAATATACTATCTTGGACATCTTCTATGATTGTGAGCCTCCATTAATTATTTTCAAACTTGATCAAGTAGTTGACGTTGGACAAGGAAGACAACGTAATGGTTATGTTTGCTTATATTCACATAGAAGTTATATTGTCATGGATCCTCTAACATGTGGTGCTTGCTTAGGATCTTTTGTTAGCCAAAAATTCGTACTAAGTAGAGATACCACTTGTGCATCCATAAAACCCTAAACCCAGTTTCGCGCCATGAGAGTCCACCATATCTACCTATGGATTGAATAAGATCCTTCAAGTAAGTTGTCATCAGTGCAAAAAGCAATAAAAATTGCGCCTAAATATGTATGATCTTTTATTGGAAGGGGAAAATAAGATTTGTACGAACCTGTGATGGTGAAGAAATAAAAGTGATGGACTGCATAATAAAGGTTGCCATCACAAGGGGCAATATAAAGTGACATTCCTTTTCATTAAGAGATTGCACATCCAACAATAAAAAGCGCATGACAACCTCTGCTTCCCTATGCGAAGGGCCTATCTTTTACCTTTATGTATCTACTTTTCTATATTTACTTTTATGCATGATTCAATAATGTTCATCCCTATTCCAATCTATTAATTCTTTAGTTCGCAAGCATCATGTGGTGGGGAAAGATCCAGGCACATATATCCAGTTGGATATAGATGATCATGATTCATTATTTTTGACATTATCCCTGAGATACATAAGTTGGGAGGTGGAATATTAAGCCCCTATCTTCTTATGTGTTTGACTGAAACTGCTTGTTCTAAAAATATGCTTTGAGTGTTAGCAATCATGGAAGAGTAAGTGATAGTTGAGTATGTGGAGTTTGCTAAATCAAAGCTCAAAGCTCTTAAATAGACACTTCCTGAAAATATGATGAATTGTAATTGTTTGATGACTGAAAACATAGTTTGCTAGTTTTCAAGAAAGTTTATGGTCTATAATTTAACATGTGAATAGCTTGTTACTTGATCATGAGAAGTTCTATCAGAAAAGAGTTGATGTTTATGATGCTAGAAAAAGTGATTGGAAGTAACATTGATCAAACCTATATACTATGCTAGCATTCACACTTCATAAATTATTTCTTTTATCATTTACCTACTCGAGGACGAGCAGGAATTAAGCTTGGGGATGCTGATATGTCTCCTGTTGGGTTCTACCGTAGGTGCATCGCATGCAAATTTAATTTCCTACGTGCAGAACATCCAAGAACATGCTACAGAGATGGATCACAGATCGTTACCACTAGACGCATAGTGTCGTGCATCAGAAGTAGAGTTGGGACAGCGCGTCTGCGAGGTCCGTCTCCTCCTCGTCCGATCTCCCTCGAACAGCCGGTCTGATCTCACTCGAACAACCGATCGCCGGATCCCACATATAGGTTCGCCGGAGCGGCGCAAGTGCACCGCCTCTAATGGTATCCACACGTGCAGGAGGAACACCGTGCGACGGATTGCTAGGTCCGATCACACAGTTCGGCGGCGAGTGGAGGTGGCTAGTTGCAGCACATGCAAAGCCCTAATGACGCGCCGAAGCGATCGACTAGATGGGAGTGCCGCACCTCCACTATATATAGGCATCCGGCGCGGGCTCAACTCTTGGGCCTCGCACGGATCCTAAAGCCCACGTGTTCCTTCCCTTAAGCGTGTGACCCATTAGGTTCTCATTCACTTGGTCGCGAGTCAGATCACATCTGACTCGACTAGTTGGTAGCGGCCTCTAGCAAAGCATGCCGACTCCAAGTGTCTAATGAAGCTGGTTAGGCGAACCTGTACTTCACACTTCTGTTACTTTTGCCACACGATATATGTTGTCATGCTCAAGGCGACATGGTCATGCTTGTTGCAGCACGACCTCTTTCTTGTTCCGGTGAATCCGACCAACACTTCGGATTATCTCATAATCCTCATTGCATGGCTATGCTTATCCAGGTCGGATCACCCGAGGGGCCCAGAGTATATCTCTCCTCATCGGAGGGGCAAATCCCATCTTGCTCGACCACGTCTCGTAGCATGGGCCTGGACAAGCCCAAAACCTACCTTTATAACTACCCTATCACGGAGTAGCATTTGGTCAGCCCAAATCAAGTCTGTCACCATCCGAAATACATGCGCCAGCTCAAGTCTTAGGACTTAGAACGTATGTTGTACTAGAGACTCACAGATGACCTATCGCTGCGTCTCATAGTTGGGTCTGTCCAACTCAGACCTTATCTCGGCTCAGATCCGACTACCTCGAATCCGACCAGATCTTTCTGAGTCCATATTATCCGGCTAGCATCCAATGCTACATGGTCAGTGAGACCGGACCATCCACCGTGTCATATGCTAGTCTAACTGGTTGCGCGTCCACACAACCCTTTCGACTAGGGACCATTTAGGACAATTATCATACAATGCATAGTCTCACAAACAAGTCACGTACTTGTTAATACACATCATTGATAATGTCCAAGGACTATCTTTATTCATAAACACATAGGAAATATCTTCATACATGATTGCCTCTAGGGCATATCTCCAACGTATCGATAATTTATGAAGTATTCATGTCATATTCACCTATGTTTACAATAATTTTATATGGCTTTGATGCACTTTTTATGATTAATTAGAACTAACCCGGACTAACGCTGTTTTCAGCAGAATTACCGTGGTGTCATTTTTTGTGCAGAAGATGAAACTTCTCGGCATCGCCCGAAACTTTTTGGTGATTTTTTCTGGAACATATGAGCAACATTGGAGCAAAGAACCACCGGAGGGGGGTGTTGGCCACAAGCCACCAGGGCGCGCCCAAGGGGGTCAAAGGGCCCTGCTAGCTTGTGGCCCACTCGTAACTCCGTTTTCCGCGATTCCAACGCCAAAAATCCTATAAAAAGAGAAGCCATCAGAAATTAGGAGAGATTCTCCACCTCGCCGTCGCAACTCTTTGTATCGAGGAAAAACCAATTTGGAGAGAAAACAGTAGCGAAAATAGGAGAGAAACAACAAGAGAGGTCCAATCTCGGAGGAGCAATGGAGGCTAAGAAATAGAGGGGTGAACCTCTCCCCATCTAGGGAGAGGCCTTGGAGGAGGAAGCCTAAGGGGAGAGACTCTTTCCCCCTCTCTTCCGGTGGCATCGGAGTGGTGCCGAGGGAACCATCGCCGCGGTGACCGTCTTCATCAACATCATCATCTCCATCACCTTCCCTCATCTATCTACGGTGGTCCACTCTCTCGCACCCCGCTGTAATCCCCTACTTGAAAATGGTGTTTCATGCCACATATTATTAATAAATTATGTGTTGCCATCTAATGATGTTTAAGTAGATTTATGTTGTCCTTTGGGTTGATTGATGATCTTGATTGGTTTGAGTGTATGTTTTATTTTGGTGCTGTCCTATGGTGCCCTCTGTGCCGGGCACACGTGAGGGAATTCTCGCTGTAGGGTGTTGCAATACATTCATGATTCGCTTACAGTGGGGGCTTAGAGTGACAAAAGCTTACAACCGAGTAAGGGGATTGTTGCGTATGGGAGTAAAGGGGACTTGATGTTTAATGCTATGGTTGGGTTTACCTTAATGATTTCTAGTAGTTGCGGATGCTTGCTAGAGGTCCAATCATAAGTTCATATGATCGAAGTACAGAAAGTATGTTCGCTCATGCCTCTCCCTCATATAAAGTTGCAAGAATGATTACCGATCTTGGTATCAATTGCCTAGGATGATTCCGCACACCATACCATCATTATTCCACACTCGCTATTTGTAACATATTGTAATATTTTCTAACTCTATTTAGTGCAGCAACTATTTTCATATTTTAGTTCTCCAATATCATGCAAAGCTATCCCCTAGATACCCACAACTATTTTATCATTACTAGATAGAAGCAAACGCTTGGTGTATGTAGAGTCGTATCGTTGGCAGATATGACTTGAGAGAATATTAATCTCACCTTTAGCTCATTGTGGGTTCGACACTCCATACTTATCACTTCCATCTTTGAAAAGTGCTACGATGATTCCTTGCACTTGGGAATTATCATGGGGCCGGCTTGAACTTGATCTCGCTGGACGTGATCAAGAGGCTATAGATCCCAAACACGGATCTCAAGCCCATGGGGACGTTCCAGGGGATTAACCCCGGGAGAAGCCAACCGAAGGGAAAGATCACCCTGCTGGTAATGTTCTATAGTGAGCTCAACTTTAGGATGGAGAAAATCACCTTTGATGTATCCAAAATCCCGCTGCCTACAATGGAATTCTGGGCCGCCCAGCATTGGCAAAATTCATGGTGGCGTCCTACTACACCTACAACACACTGAAGATGCCAAGACCGAAGGGTGTCATCACAGTCCACGCAGATAAGAAAAGCAGAGTCTTGTGCGCCGACAAGCTCTTCCGGTAGGCAGTTGCAGCATCCGCCGACAAGGCGCTTGATCCTGTCGGTGAAGCCCCCCGGGGGAAGAAGAACAAGAGTTCCGGCAAGACCTCTGGCAAGAACTCCGGGAATCGCACGGTAGAGTGCAGCACGCCCGTAGAGGCCTGCCGGAGAGCTCCATCGCCAAGAGCAAGAAAAATAATGTGACCATACCTAAGACGAAGCATGCACAGGAGGATGGCAAGGGAGTCACTTTCATCATAAGTGCCACCCTTGATAGCGAATAGGAAAGCGCTCTCGCCTCCTTCCCACGTGCGAATGCTGACGTGTTTCCATGGCAACCGTCTAACATCCCCGGTGTTCCCAGGGAGGTGATCGAGCACCACCTAGCCATCTATCCCCACGCGCGTCCCGTCAAGAAGAAAGTCAAGAAACAAGCTCTGGAGCGACAAGAGTTCATTGCCGAGGAAATCAAGAAATTAGAAGCGGCATGCCTATTTAGGGGAGTGATCCACCTGACCTGGTTCGCAAACCCTGTGGTAGTATGCAAGGCGAATGGGAAGTGGCGGCTTTGCATTGATTTCATAGATATCAATAAGGCTTGTCCGAAGGACCCTTTTACCTTGTCGTGCATCGATCAGATAGTGGACTCCACAACCGGCTGCGATTTGCTTTCCTTCCTTGATGCCTACTCTGGATATCATCAGATCTTTATGGCCAAGGAGGATGAAGAGAAACCCGCATTCATTACCTCGTGTGGCACATACTGCTTCAAGCGTATGCCCTTCGGGCTAAAGAGTGCTGGTCCAACATTTGAAAGAGCTGTCCAGATTGGTTTTGAGCCCCAGCTTCACAGAAATGTGGAGGCGTACATGGACAATATAGTGGTCAAGACCAAGGACAAGGCAACACTGATTCAAAATTTGGAGGAAACATTTTCAAACTTGCGCAAGATCAACTTGAAGCTCAACCCCTAGAAGTGCGTGTTTTGAGTCCCTTCCGGCAAGCTCCTCGGGTTTTTCGTATCATGGAGCAGGATTGAAGCTAACCCCGCCAGGATAGAGGCAATCGAGCAGTTGGAGGCACCCAAGTGCATCAAGGATGTGCGTCGCTTGGCGGATTGCATCGCCACCCTCAGCAGGTTTATTTCCAAGTCTGCGGAATGCGCCTTGCCGTATTTCAAAATTTTGAAAAAGGCGGGTCCAATGAAATGAACTTCCTAAGCGGAGGCAGCATTGCAGGACTTGAAGAAGTGCCTTTCCACGACGCCAACACTAGTCGCGCCTAAACAACAAGAACCGTTGCTGCTATACCTAGCGGCAGCAAATCAAGTGGTTAGTGTCACGCTAGTGGCAGAGAGGGAAGCTAAGGACGAAGAGGCGACAATCCCCGAGCTAGTGACCAGCAAGCCAGATTCGTCCCCTGCAAGCAAAAGAGCCGCCAACACAAGTACAACAGAAGAAACAGATCAACAAGTCATGTCAAAGAAGAAGATGGTGCAGCGCCCAATCTACTTTGTCAGCTCCATCCTGCAGGGGGCTAGGTCTAGGTATTCTAGTGTGCAGAAATTACTTTCTGGCCTCCTCATGGCCTCCAGAAAACTGCGTCGTTACTTTCAAGCACATCATATTACAGTCGTCACTCGCTTTCCATTGCAACGGATCTTGAGGAATCCAGAGGCAACTGGCATGATTGTTGAGTGGGTGTTGGAATTAGCCAGCTTTGATCTGAGTTTTGAAAGCACAACAACAAATCAGAGCAGAGCCTTGGCGGAATTCATTGCAGAATGGACGCCAACGCCAGACGAAGAAATCCCAGAGACGGCCCTCCACGGCAAAGAAGTGCCACAGGAATGAATCATCTACTTTGATGGGGCCTTTTCGCTGCAAGTCGCAAATGCTGGAGTGCTGCTTGTCACACCCACCGGAGAGCACTGATACGTCTCCGTCGTATCTACTTTTCCTAACGCTTTTGCTCTTGTTTTGTACTCTAATTTGCATGATTTGAATGAAACTAACACAGACTGACGCTGTTTTCAGCAGAACTACCATGGTGTTGTTTTTGTGCAGAAATAAAAGTTCTCGAAACTAGCCAAAACTTTTTGGAGATTTATTTCACAATAAATAAAAAGTACTAGAGACAAGAACCACCGGAGGGTGTGCCCTGGTTGGGCACGATACACCAGGGCACGCCACCCCCTCCAGGTGCGCCCTCGTGGGTTGTGCCCACCTCATGGCCCCACTGACCCTAATTCCAACGCTATAAAATCCTATTTTTGGAGAAAAAATAGGAGAGAAAGTTTTATCGCGTATCATGATATGGAGCCGCCGCCACCTCCTGTTCTTCATCAGGAGGCCAGATCTGGAGATTGTTTGGGGCTCTGGAGAGGGGAATTTTCGGTCTTCGTCATCATCAACCGTTCTCCATCGCCAATTCCATGATGCTCCCCACCGGGAGTGAGTAATTCCTTCGTAGGCTCGCTGGTCGGTGAGGAGTTGGATGAGATTCATCATGTAATCGAGTTAGTTTTGTTAGGGCTTGATCCCTAGTATCCACTATGTTCTGAGATTGATGTTGCGATGACTTTGCCATGCTTAATGCTTGTCACTAGGGCCCGAGTGCCATGATTTCAGATCTGAACCATTTATGTTATCACCATTATATCTATGTTCTTGATCCAATCTTGCTAGTCATATGCACCTGCTATGTGTTATGATCCGTAAACCCCGGAGTGACAATAGCCAGGATACTTTCCGGTGATGACCATAGTTTGAGGAGTTCATGTATTCACTATGTGTTAATGCTTTGTTCCGGTTCTCTATTAAAAGGAGGCCTTAATATCCCTTAGTTTCCTTATGGACCCCGCTGCCACGGGAGGGTAGGACAAAAGATGGCATGCAAGTTCTTTTCCATAAGCACGTATGACTATTTATGGAATACATGCCTACATTACATTTATGAACTTGAGCTAGTTATGTGTCGCCCTAGCTTATGACTGTTATATGATGAATATTATCCAACGAGTTCACTGATCTAGTGCCTACGAGTTTTCCACATATTTTTCTTGCCGAGTTACTATTGCTACTGCTACTGTTACCCTTGCTATAAAACTATTGCTATCGCTGTTACCGTTACTGTTACTACTACTACTGCTATCAAAACTATCATACTACTGTGCTACTGATCACTCTGCAGTAGATATTTAATCTCCAGGTGTGGTTGAATTGACAACTCAACTGCTAATACTTGCAAATATTCTTTGGCTCCCCTTGTGTCAAATATATACATTTGGGTTGAATACTCTACCCTCGAAAACTGTTGCGATCCCCTATACTTGTGGGTTATCAAGACCTTTTTCTGGCGCCGTTGCCGGGGAGCATAGCTATATTTGTTGAGTCACTTGGGATTTATATCAATTGATCACTATGAAGAATCTGAAGGATACATGAACCAAGATTTTTCCCTCTACGATGAGGGGAGGTAAGGAATTGACATCACACTCTGCACTTGATTCACCTTCGGTTATGAGTAGACTAGCAACACCACCACATGCTATTAATCCTGATATGTCGCAAGTTATTGAAGATGCTAATTCTGCTATGATTGATGCTACTGATGATGACGCTAGTACCATGCTTGATGATAATGTGCCACTAGGTGAATTTCTTGATGAACAAATTGCTAGAGCTAAAGATAATGAAATTATTGAAACTGATAAGATTACTGAAACTGAGAACTATGAAACACCAATTAGACCTAGCTCTCCTAGATTTGAAATGCCTAAGATACCTGAAGGTTATGTTCTGGATGGAGAAATAGCTAGAGAAATCCTTTCTTGTAAGGATAGAGATGACCTTAAGAAATTATTATGCAAGTATAAGGAAAATACTTTGAATGCTAGAATTAAATGTGATCCTAAGTTTGCCACTTCACCTATCTTTGTTACCGATAAGGATATGAATTCTCTGTCAACCCAGAGTTAATTAATTTGGTTGAATCTGATCCTTGCCATGGCTATGAAACTGAAACTGTAGTGGCACATCTTACTAAGCTGAATGATATAGCCACCCTCTTTGCTCATGATGAGAAAATTCGCTATTACTATATCCCCAAATTATTTTCGTTCTCATTAAAGGGTGATGATAAGATATGGTACAATACTCTTGCTCCTGGTTGTGTGCGTAGTCCCCAGGATATGATTTACTACTCCTCTGAAAAATATTTTCTTGCTCATAAGAAACAAGCTGCCTTACAAGAAATATTTAACTTTGTGCAAATTGAAGAAGAGAGTCTCCCACAAGCTTGGGGGAGGCTTCTCCAATTGCTTAATGCTTTGCCTGATCACCCTCTTAAGAAAAATGAAATACTTGATATCTTCTATAATGGACTAACTGATGCTTCTAGGGACTTCCTAGATAGTTGTGATGGTTGTGTTTTTAGGGAATGAACTGTTGAACAAACTGAGGAACTATTGAATAATATATTGAAGAATTATGATGATTGGACTCTCCCTGAACCACCACTTAAACCCACTCCAAAGAAGAGGGTTGTCTTATTTCTCAGTCCTGAAGATATGCAAGAGGCAAAGAAATGTATGAAGGAAAAAGGTATTAAAGCTGAGGATGTTAAGAATTTACCACCTATTGAAGAAATACATGGCCTTGACGCACCACCACCTCAACAGGTGGTAGAGGTAAATTCTTTATTAAAGTTTGATGAAAGTGATATCCCTTACAATAAACATCTTAGTCAATGCTTATATGAGTTTGATCACTACATTATGAAACAAGATCACTTCAATGCAAATGTTCTGAAACAATTGAAATATAATTCTGATATGATTGCTCGCTTGAGTGACTTGTTATTTAGAATTACTAATGATGTTAGAGGCATCGGAAAACATGCCTCCATGGTTCAAACCTAGTTAGAACAAGTTGCCAAATCTCAAAAAGAATTGCTTGATGAAATGAATAATAATATGAATGATTTTGATGCTGGAGTAGTTACTAGAGGAGGTAGAATGACCCAAGAACCTCTCTATCCTGAGGGTCATCCTAAAAGAATTGAACAAGACTCTCAGAGAATTAACATTGATGCACCTAGTCCTTCTAAAAAGAAAAAGAAAAAGGAAAATGATAGGACTTTGCATACCTCTAGTGAACCTGAGATAGAAAAACCTCCTAAAGATAATGATGTCTCTATTTCCGATGCTGAAACTCAATCTGGTAATGAATATTCACCTAGTGATAATGAAAATAATAATGATGATGTTCATGCAGATACTCAACCAAACAATAATAAAGAACCAGATAATGATGTTGAAATAGAGCCTGCTGTTGATCTTGATAACCCACAACCTAAAAATAAACGATATGATAAAAGAGACTTTGTGGCTAGAAAACATGGTAAAGAAAGAGAGCCATGGGTTCAGAAACCCATGCCCTTTCCACCTAAACCATCTAAGAAAAAGGATGATGAAGAATTTGAACGCTTTGGTGAAATTATCAGGCCAGTCTTTTTGCGCACCTGCTTAACTGATATCTTAAAGATGGCCTCTTATGCAAAATACATGAAAGACATCATCACTACTAAAAGAAAGATACCTGAAGCTGAAATCTCCACCATGCTTGCTAATTGTTCTTTGAAGGATGGAGAACCTAAAAAACTTGGAGATCCTGGAATACCAACTATACCATGCTCCATTAAAAGAAATTATGTCAAAACTGCTTTGTGTGATTTGGGAGCTGGTGTTAGTGTTATGCCTTTCTCCTTATATAAAAGACTTGATTTGAATAAACTCACACCTACTGAAATATCATTGCAAATGGCTGACAAATCAACTGCCATACCTATCGGTATTTGGGAGGATGTGCCCGTTGTTGTTGCAAATGTTACTATCTTAACAGACTTTGTTATTCTTGGGATGCCCGAGGACGACAACATCTCGATTATCCTTGGTAGACACTTTTTGAATACTGCAGGGGCTGTTATTGATTGCAATAAAAGCAAAGTCACTTTTCATATCAATGGTAATGAGCATACGGTGAACCTTCCGAAGAAACAATTCCAAGTGAATGGTATAAATGTTATTGAAGAATCTCCGACACTCACTATTGGAAGTTTTCAACTACCTCTACCTACTGCCAAAAAGAAATATGACATACTTATTGTTGGGGATATGCATGTCTCCATTGAGGTAACCTAGTGTTTTACGAAAGTTCTTTGGTTTCATGCTAACCAAAAGTGGTTGTTAATAAGACTTGATCAACCTTATTAATGGATCATTTTTGAGAGGTTTTAAGTTGATGAATCAAGTAGGCACAACCTTATGCTCCCACCTTTTGTTTTTATTCTTCTTAGTCAAATAAAATAAAATGCCATGTTTATCCTGTTTTCTGTTTTCTCCGTGCAATAAAAAATGACCCAAAAATAAAAGTTCTCAGAATGTTCTGAAAACTTGACACGATTTTTTCTGAATATTTCTGAATTTCTGGTGCAAATAACATCAGAGGGAGGTGCACCTAGTGTCCACAAGACACCAGGGCGCGCTAGCAGCCCCAGGCGTGCCCTGGTGGGTTGTGGTCCCCACGTGGGTCCCTTCACTTATCCTTTTAGCCCATGTCATCTCCTACCTCCAGAAAAAATCACCATAGCTCTCACTCCCGTGTTCTTGCTCTCAAACCAGCGGATTTCGATCTCTTTGCTCGAAGCTCCGTTTCCGAAACTGTTTTGGGGGATTGCTACTTGGTATGTGACTCCTGCATTGCTCCAATTAGTTTTCTATTTAGTGGTTTATTTTTAGAATAATTAGATACTCGTGGTGCTGTTGTAGATGGGCTTGCATGTTGAATTCTTAGAGTTCTAAGTAGTTTGAATGCTTAATATGGCCTCTATGCACTCTTAGGAGTAGTTGCTATCAATGAGTAGTTGCTATCAATCTTACGAAGTTTTGTTGACAAGAATTTTGTGTCCCAAAATTTTTCAGAAAATTGTTCACAGATAAAAATGCAATTCTTTAGGAGTTCTTCAAGGAGGAGGTCCTCGGAGGCATCATCAAATGGAAGCTCGGTCCGACAATCTTATGTTGAGCCAAGTGAAAGCTCGATGCGAGATGCCGCTACCAAATCATGCTTATGGCCATGCAACAAATTCATGGAAGGTGCAGGTATCAGGGAGGAATTCGAGCAATTCATCCACAATGCAGAACTTGCCCCCTTCATCGCAGATAAGTGCATTCAACATCTCGAACTCACAAAAACATTCACAAAGAAATTTAAATATATTCCTTGTGAGTCCAAAGTTTCATTCAACCTTTACGACCATCCCTTTACCATGCCTTTAGAGAGGTTCTGTGAAGCGTGCAAAATTCCATATTGGGGTTCGCTAGACAAACCACCAACATCCGAGTATGAGTCATTTTTGATTAATCTTTGCTACGGTGAAGATAGAGGAGTGACACAAGGTAGAATAAAAAGCATCCATTTCCCATCAATAAACTACTTTGCACTCTTTAATGGCAAATGCGTCGTAGGCAAGCAAGATTGCAGCACACTGTGTGCCCCTGATTTGAGTCTTATACACACTGCTATAACAGGAGATAAATGTCATAATCTTGGAGCAATTGTTGCACAAAGATTGCAGCACAACGCTGCTAGTGGTCATTTTTATGGAGAAATTTATGCCTCCCATGTAGCTAAGAATTTAAATGTAACACCTTGGCCTAACGATCCCATTTTAACTACTCAGTACTTAGACTTTGAGGCCATGAGACGTCATAGGTTCCTTAAGGGCACAAACACTAATTATACTTACAACTTAAGGTTCAATAAAGATCCCATTGTACCTGTTACTTTGCCTGCTCCTGCTCTCTTTGATTATCATAGTAGGGGAAGATACTATGTTCTTGAGAGTGAGGCCCGTGCGTACAATGCAGAGGTTGAAGCTGCCAGGTGGGCTGAGGAAGCTGCGCCAAGAACCTCAGTGGGCTATCACTCGGACTATTATCCAAGCCGTGGATGGTGATTACCAAGCTAGGCCAAAAGCCTAAGCTTGGGGGAGTACGTATTTCCACCGACATTATATTCATGTTTACACATTTCATTCCAGTTGTCGGTGTCCACACTTTTTCATTGTATTATCCATGCTAGATTTATTTTCTTGCTTTCTTCTCACGTGTTTGAAAAACTTTGAGAAAATCCAAAAATATTTCCTACTTCTTTTCGGTTTTTCTTTCTAGTTTAAATTAATTGTAGTAGCAAAAGAAAACCCAAAAAGATTTCTCGTTTCTTCTTTTAATTGTTGGGAGCTCTCCCGTGTAAATAGTTTTTCTCACTTTTGTTTTTCCCTATTTGATTTGCTTTCTTTAAGAAAAAACAAAAACTCAAAAAAAATCAGTATGTGTCTCTGAAATTCTTTTCATTTTATTTGAGTCGTACCAAGGAGAAGACCACGATGAAAATGTTGAGTGGCTCTCATATGCATTATTGTTAATCTAACAAAGAGCCCATGTTACCTTCTCTTCTCCTCTTGAATAAAATGTTTGCAGATTCCAGCTTAGTCCACGGCACTCTTGCACTATTATTATTTTCTTTATCATTCGGTCGTGCAAGTGAAAGGTAATAATGACGATATTTGACGAAGTGACTGTGGCAGAGAGAAGCGGGTATGAACTCAACTTTTTTTGTTTTTGTAAATATGTTTAACCTAGTATCCATGATTCAGCATACTATGATCAAACATGTTTGCAATGACAATTAGAGATTATAGTTGCTCATGCCATGCTTAAGTAGCTAGAAGTGGATAATGATTTATCTTGGATGTGAACATGCATTAAAATGATTGTGATGTAGTATGAAGATATGGTATCCTCCTTTGAATGTTTCAAGTGGCTTGACTTGGCACATGTTCACGCATGTAGTTGAATAAAAATCAACATAGCCTTCATGATATTTATGTTCATGGTGTCCATATCCTACTCATGCTAGTATTCAATGTAGATTATGCATAATGCATGCTCATGACCATTTTCGCTCTCTAGCTGGCCGCTTCTCAGCCTATTTGCTAGCCTTCACCTGTACTAAGCGGCAATACTGCTTGTGCGTAAAAATCCTTAAACCAAAGTTATTCCAGATGAGTCCACTATATCTACCTATATGCGGTATTACCCTGCCATTCCAAGTAAATTTGCATGTGCCACCTCTAAAATTTCAAATGAACATCTGTTTTGTGTGCCTGGACCGCTCATGGAGCGATAGGGGGTGGTCAATATCTTCCAAGTTAAGCGGGTTATTCTCGTGATGAGTGTTTATTCACTCGTCCTTACACGAGAGGGGCGGTAATAGGGATTCCCAGTCCCGAATTCAAAAATTGCAAATAATTAAACAAAACTCCCCTAGGAATGTTGTTGGTATGGATGGTACAAGTGGATTCGGCTAGTCGTGGAGTGTGTTTGTTAGTGGAAGGGGGATTAAACCTTTACTTTAACCGCTTGGGAACCGCCGCTAATGTGTTTAGCATGGAAGATATTGATAACTCTTGGTCGTAACGTTGACAAGAAGGGTGTACCTCCCAAAATTATCTTTATCTCTGATTTAGGCTTTGAGCTCTGGCACCTCTGCAAATCCCTGCTTCCCTCTGGGAAGGGACTATCTATTTACTTTTATGTTGAGTCATCACCTTCTCAAATAAGCGCCAGACCTGAGAGCACTATTGTCATCCTCATGCATTGTGTATAGTTAATGGTGGGTGGAGCATGACTAGATCTTTTCTACCATGAATTACAATGTTTAGTCGCTGCTTGAACTTTGGAGGTGCTCTGCATTTATGTTTTGCGGTCTCAAAAAGGGCTAGCGAGATACCAGTGTTGTCATAGTATATCATGATTGTTTTCACAAATTGTTTGCAATTGAGATATTTTATTATTTCTCGCTATTTGCTTATGCCAATGATATGAGTTAATATAATTTTTAAGAGTTATTGCTGACATGGTTAGTCATAATCTTTGCTGAAAACCTGGGTGCTACTTAAGCATATATATGTAAACAAGAACAAAATAGTTCGTAAAAGTTTTTCTTTATCACTTTCAGTTTGTCAACTGAATTGCTTGAGGAAAAGCAATGGGTTAAGCTTGGGGGAGTTGATACATCTCCATCGTATCTACTTTTCCTAACGCTTTTGCTCTTGTTTTGGACTCTAATTTTCATGATTTGAATGAAACTAACCCGGATTGATGTTGTTTTCAGCAAAACTACCTTGGTGTTGTTTTTGTACAGAAATAAAAGTTCTCGGAACTGGACGACACTTTTTGGAGATTTATTTCACAATAAATAAAAAATACTGTAGCCAAGAACCACCGGAGGGGGTGCCCTAGTTGGGCACGATACACCAGGGCGCGCCCTGGTGGGTTGTGCCCACCTCGTGGCCCCACTGACCCTAATTCCAGAGCTATAAAATCCTATTTTTGAAGAAAAAAATAGGAGAGAAAGTTTCATCGCGTTTCACGATACGGAGCCGCCGCCACCTCCTGTTCTTCATCGGGAGGCCAGATCTGGAGCCCGTTTGGGGCTCCGAAGAGGGGAATCTTCAGTCTTCGTCATCATGAACCCTTCTCCATCGCCAATTCCATGATGCTCCCCATCGGGAGTGAGTAATTCCTTCGTAGGCTCACTGGTCGGTGAGGAGTTGGGTGAGATTCATCATGTAATCGAGTTAGTTTTTTTAGGGCTTGATCCCTAGTATCCACTATGTTTTGAGATTGATGTTGCTATGACTTTGCCATGTTTAATGCTTGTCACTAGGGCCTGAGTGCCATGATTTCAGATCTGAACCATTTATGTTATCACCATTATATCTATGTTCTTGATCCGATCTTGCTAGTCATATGCACCATCGATGTGTTATGATCCGTAAACCCCGGAGTGACAATAGTCGGGATACTTTCCAGTGATGACCGTAGTTTGAGGAGTTCATGTATTCACTATGTGTTAATGCTTTGTTCCGGTTCTCTATTAAAAGGAGGCCTTAATATCCCTTAGTTTCCTTATGGACCCCGCTGCCACGGGAGGGTAGGACAAAAGATGCCATGCAAGTTCTTTTCCATAAGCATGTATGACTATTTATGCAATACATGCCTACATTACATTTATGAACTGGAGCTAGTTCTGTGTCACTCTAGGTTATGACCGTTATATGATGAATATTATCCAATGAGTTCACCGATCCAGTGCCTATGAGTTTTCCACATATTGTTCTTGCTGAGTTACTATTGCTACTGCTACTGTTACACTTTCTACAAAACTATTGCCATCGCTGTTACCGTTACTATGACTGCTACTACTGCTATCAAAACTATCATACTACTGTGCTACTAATCACTCTGCTGCAGATATTTAATCTCGAGGTGTGGTTGAATTGACAACTCAACTGCTAATACTTGCAAATATTCTTTGGCTCCCCTTGTGTCGAATCTATAAATTTGGGTTGAATACTCCACCCTCGAAAACTGTTGCGATCCCCTATACTTGTGGGTTATCAAGCACCTCAAGTATGTGATCCAAATGCACTTTCCCCGGGAGGTGTCGACAAATAACACGGCTGAGTATGAAGGACTGCTTGCCGGTTTACGAATAGAAGTTGACCTTATCAAGAGATTGATAGTCAAGGGAGATTCTCAGCTGGTTGTACGACAAGTGAAAAAATATTACCAAAGCCCTCCGAAGGAAGCTTGTTTGGAAGAAGTGAGGAAGTTAGAAGAGCACTTTGACGGTGTGCAAACGAAGCACGTTCCACATGCAGAAAATTGTAGTGCCGGTGACTTGTCAAAGCAAGCTGTGCAAAAGTTGCCTGTGGAACTAGGTACTTTTGTACTTTGACTGACTCAACCATCCATCACACCATTAGTACGGCAAGCAAAGAAAAGAAAAATCAGTTCTAGCGACTATCGCCCGGCAGAGCTCCCAGTAGCCACCGAGAAAGTCGCCAACGACAGTGAAATGCTTGCCGGAGAGCGGCAATCTCCGGCAGGCCATTTGGCCCTTGCCGTCGAAGCTAGTGCTCCCGCAGCAGAAGAAGTGCCATTGGTCCTTTTCATCAATCCCGGACGACACTCTTTATAAGAGAAGACCAAATAAGGTGAAATTGAAGTGTATTCCCCGGGAAGAATTACAGCAGCTATTGGTAGAAATACATGAAGGGATATGTGGCTCCCACATAGGGTCACGTGCTCTTGTCGGGAAAGCATTCCAGCAAGGCTTCTATTGGGCGACGACCCTTCGAGATGCCTTGGCGGTGGTCACAACATGTGAAGCATGCCAATTCCACGCCAAGCAGATACATCAACCAGCACAAGCCATTCAAACCATACCACTTTCCTGGCCATTTGCAGTCTGGGGGCTCGACATCGTCGGCCCCTTCCCCCGTGCTACCGGGGGCTTCGAATTCATGTTCGTCGCAATCGACAAGTTTAGGAAGTGGACTGAGATAGAACAGGTAAGAAAGGTAACAACGCAAACAACAGTCAAGTTTATCAGAGGACTAGTCTGCCGGTTTGGGGTGCCCAACAAAATCATCACCGACAACGGCACACAGTTCACCAGCAACTCCTTCATACAATACTACTAAGATATCGGCGCCAAGATCAGCTTTGCCTAGGTTGCCCACCCAGGAGCAACGGCCAAGTAGAGGAGGCGAACGCTAAAGTGTTGCGGGGCCTCAAGACAAGAACTTTTGACAAACTACGCAAGCACGAAAGGCACTGGATTGATGAGTTGTCGGTGGTTCTTTGGTCGATCAGGACGACACCGAATCGAGCTACCGGCAAGACACCCTTCTCCCTGGTCTATGGTATAGAGCCGGTGCTCCCCACGGAACTCACATACGGGTCACCTCGAGTACAAGCTTTCGACGAAGAACAGCAAGAGCGATTGCGGCAAGACGATGCCACATTCCTCGAGGAAGATCGTCTCCAGGCTGCACTGCATGTCGCCCGGTACCAGCAAACCTTGCGCCGCTATCATAGCCACAGGGTGCACGCCGGGAGCATTGAGGAAGGTGACCTTGTTCTTCGTAGGATTCAGTCCACGAAGGGATCAAACAAGTTGACGCCAAAGTGGGAAGTCCCTTACCGGGTAGTATGAGTCACCAGGCCTGGCGCAGTTCGCCTGGAGACCAAAGATGGCATGCCAGTGCAGAACTCATGGAATATTGAACATCTTCGCAAGTTCTACCCATGAGGCGCGGTTGCCGGGACCCCCAGCAACCCCTTTTGTACGAGTTGGCCGGCAAGGCGTGTGATCCTTTCTACAAAGCCAGGCGAAGACCCTGTGCATAGTCAATAAAGCTAAGTTTCCACAACTTTTTGCCAAAGTACATATTTATCTTGTGTATATTGCATGAACGTTGTGTTTATCTTTGCATAAGAGTGATTGCTGAACCCAAGGTTCCTAGCCTCCTCTTTTTCTCTTCTTTCTTTTTCTCAAGAAGCAGAAGGGACCCTCGCATGCAAGTCTTCCCGGGGGGAGTAATGGTATGGTTACCTACGGATGCATTCAGGGGCAATCATTCCATGACAAGGAACACAACAGGGAGAAACTAAGTTGCAAAAACTTTAAAAAAATCTCTTTATTACGGCATTTTTTCCTTGAACGATATCGACACTTGTGTGAGAAAACCAGCACGCGAAGGGCCCTTGTCGAAATTGTCTGCGCTTTTTGGGAGCTTTGAGTCCGCTCGGCAACCGAAGTAGCTGCGGCAAGAACTTCAAGGAGGCCTTGCTGGCAGCGGCATCGCCAGCAGGCTGCTAAGGACCTGCTCCTACAAGCGCTCGCGGAAAGGATGTATGCACCGGCAGGCGTTCCTAACCAGCATAGGGGCTAGAAATGTGCAAGTGCAGAATCATACACAAGGAAAAAACAATTCATTCATTGAACATGATAAGCATCAATATATCTAATAAAGAGCGCTCAACCGCTTTTACTTGCGTCCCCGCAGGATTACATTGAGTGTGATCTAAACACAAAAGTACATCTACCACTATGATGTGGCGATTGATCCTGAAACGAGGTCTCGCGGATGAAGCGCCACACCCGCTCCGGCCGTCTCCCCGCACAGGCGGCCGACAAGGAGATCACCCAGCTAAGCGCGGCCACCTTCAAAACCCAGCGAAGGCGTCACGTGAGCCTAGTCAGAATCTTCATCCTCGTTCTTGATGGGGGGGAATCATCGTCGTCGTCGTCACTGGAGGAGTCGAAGTCACTGTCGCTTGAGCTCTCCACGCAGCACTCCAGCTGACTGCCGGAAGCCCCGAAGAACTTCACGGAGAGTGTGGCATCCCTATCAAGCTTGAACTGGAGGAGATGCCCTAGGCCCAGTCTACGGGAGTGGGCGAATGACTTCCACCCTCGCGTCAGGAATATTGCGCTGCCGGGGGAAAGGTTGGCCGCCACCCAGGTAGGCCCGTTGCAGCAGCCGTCCGCTGAAGCCATAAGCCCATTGGCCTGCTGCTTTCCATGACCCTTGCAAAGGGTCAGGAAGCTGCAGCCAACTGCGGGGATGACGGTGCAGCGCCAGGACAAACTCGTGTGCCGCCACCCCCGTGTGGGTCTTCACCCAGGGTGTGAGGAGAGGAGCGTCGCCGTGACCACCTCGGCCCGACGTGGTGAATCGTCTGCGGCCTCTGGATGCGGCCCCTCCGTAGGAGCTAGAGCCGGCCCCCACGGCGGTCACTAGAATGTGCGTCTGGCTCCGGGGGGAAGCCCTTGAGATGGCGGCGGACCCCTGGGCTCGACCTCTGCTCCTCGCCATTGCAAAGGAGATCTTCTGGGAGAAGTGGCGGAGGGAGGAAGGTGAAGGAAGAAGGCTATGGTGGTCGGCTGACTAGAGGAGAGAAGTGTGGATGAGCAACGGCCTCTGCGGTGCCCTCTTTATATAGGGAGGGCGTTGGGGCTGGTTTTCCACTGTTCTTTTGAAATGACTACACATTGGCGGGCGCACTACTCTGAGCGACTGCCCTTCTATGCCAATACCATGCCTCGCATGCAACACGCATCATAAAGGGCACGGTAAAAGAGGAAAATACGAAGGGGAACGGTAGGAAGGGGAGACAGGTGGTCGTCGCATGCTGCGCCCCTGCAAATCCCCCTATCAGGAGGAGGAATACGCAGAGGCCGCCTCTCCCAATCCAGTGTGGCCGCGCCTTTTTTGGTGCGTCCCCACGGTGTCGTTCCAATCCATCTCTCCCACGTCCCGCATTCAATGCATGTCATGGGCGGGGCAGTAAAATCATCATTACAACTGCACTCAAGATCGGGCTACGTGCATGTGCAGTGTTTTGGGCCTAGCCCAATGACGTCGTGGGCTCCGGTATGGCCCAGGCCCGGGGGCTCCTGTCGCTGCACTAAAGAATGGGCCCTTTAGTGCCCTGACTTGTGCACAGGCGGTAGCCTCCTTCTGCTCGGCAAGCCCAGCCGGGCGACACTCCATCCAGTCACATGTTGTGCCACAAGACTGATCCATCGACAAGCCTTCTTGTCGGTGCAGAAGACTCTGCACATGGCAAGGTTCCACTACCGCACCCCCTTTCCACCTCATCGATCCGGTCGTCACCATCAATGAGGTGTCGAGCGGGAAGGCTGTTAGGTAGACCTTGTCAGGGCACGTGGCGACTCCAGGAAATTACATCAGCTTTAATGACACCCATCCGGACGACGTGTCAAGATAATAAGAGGTAGCTGGGTGAACATCACAGAAGGAGAGGCAATCCTTGCCGGGGAGAATCACCAACACAACACCTCATGGTGCATTTAATGTGCCTGTCCTAATCCGTCAGGGTTAGATATTTCCCACTACCATAGCCACTATTCACCCTAGTGTATTTTACCATTTTAGCCACTGTGGTAACCCCTTTCATATAAAAAAGGAGGACCATGGCTACCTTTAGAAAGGTGGAAACCTTGTTCAATTGCCTGTGTAGTAGCACTCTCGAGCGTCTTGCCGGGATATCGCGCTCCTTGTAACTCGAACATATACACCCAATGATCAAAACACAGGACGTAGGCTTTTATGCTTCCGAGCGACCCGAACCTGTCTAAAACCCGATCGCTCTTGAGTTGGTGTTGCTCTTTGCCCACATAGATCCCCACAGTAGATCCGCAAAGGGGCCTCAATGGTCCCATAGATGGTCGTACCCCGACAGTATTCAATATCTTTTCATGAATAATCTAAACGTAAACCCACAATTCATCAGATCCCAAGAAACACACCGCAAAGATTGATTACATAAGATACATCATCGCGGGAATCGTGGTGATCATGGCAACACAGAACATAGATAGAGAGATCCATCTAGGTACTAACTACGGACCCGTAGGTCTGTGGTGAACTACTCACACATCACCATGGGAGCAGCAAGCATGATGTACATGCCCTCCGTGATCGATCCCCCCTCCGGCAGGGTACCGAAACAGGGCTCCAGATGGGCACATGGCAGAACAGAGACATGCGGCGGTGGAAAAAGTGTTTTGAGGCTCTCAGTTTTTGGGGATTAATGTGAATTTATAGGCCAGAGAACAACGCCGGAGGGCCGGGGAGGTGGCCCCAAGCCATCAGGGAGTGGCCACCCCCCTGTGCACCCTGTTAGCTTGGGGGAACCTCGTGTGGCCCCCGGTCTCCCTCCGAAGCTTCCAGGTCCTTGTTTTGTCCATAAAAAATCATCAAACAGTTTCGGGGTATTTGGACTTTGTTTGGTATGGTATTCCTTAAAAGCCAAAAACGTGCAGAAAACAACAACTTGCACTTGGCAATGGGTTAATAGGTTAGTGCTTAGAAATACTATGAATCAGCAAATAAATGCCCAAAAAGTATCCTAGAATGGTAATATTATAGCATAGAACAATCAAAAATTATAGATACGTTGGAGACGTATCAGTGAACTACTCGCACATCATCATGGAGGCAACAAGGTTGATGTAGATGGCCTCCGTGATCTATTCCCCGCCAGCAGAGTACCGGAAAAGGTCTCGAGATGGGATGGAGAAGTATAGAGGCTTGAGGCAGCGAAAAAAGTGCTCTAGGTGTCCCTTTGTTGGTTTGGGGATATATGAGAATATATAGAAGTTGATTTAGGTCAAACGGAGTTCCGAGGGGCCCACAAGCTCAGGGGGCGTGCCCTATGAGCTCGTGGCTCTCTCGTAGCTCTTCTAGCCTCCTCCTAAGACTTCTAGGGTCTATTTATGTCCAAAAATAACCCTTGTAAAGTTTCATCATGTTTGGAGTTTGTTTGGTATTGATTTTCCAAAAATTCAAAAATGCGAAAAAACAGGAATTGGCACTGGGTACTGGGTTAATAGGTTAGTCCCAAAAAATGATATAAAATAGCATACAATTGCATATAAAGTATTTGTCAGAATCGGGGTTCCGCAGACCCAAGAAGGTTCGAACTCAGGGGCGTGTGCGAAGATCTCAACCAACCCTAGCCTCAGGCTCGCCACTCCACAGCCATGCCTTGCCGAATACGCGTGAGCGAACGAGAAGACGGACACAGAGATTTGCCCAGGTTCGGGCCACCTTGCGGTGTAAAACCCTACTCCTGCTTTTGGTGGATTGGCCTCACAAGGAGGTTTGGGGGATGAACTAGTACAGTGGTTGAGCGACCTCGCGAGGGCTCTCATGTCAGGACGGGTCGATCCGCCCCCTATACGGTGGGTGCCGGTCCCTATTTATAGTGGCCTTGGTCCTCTTCCCTTATCGCACTGGCAGGAAGGGATCCCACAACGGCCAATTTCGAAAGGGGACAATAGGTACATCTTATCGTGACTAAAGGTGGTCTTCGCCTGCAAAGCTTCTGGGCGTGACGCAGAGGTGGTCTCGGCGATGACATCCGTCCTACCGAGCTCGTGGTCTTGGTCTTGTTGCACTGGAACGGAAACCTTTGGGGGATTCCTTGGGAACCCGCATACGTCCTTGCCTCCTTAGCACCAAAGAGGAAACTGTCCCCTCTGCGCCCGCCTAGCCTTGGTCGTCATGGCTCACGTCATCCCGACCTCATGAGGCCGGGTACCTACATCGGAATCTCCGCTCCTCGGGAGGCAGCCTGGGGAGGCCACTCCCCTGGAGGTCTTGGCGTCGGTCTCCTCGCGAGGCCGGGGCCCTCACGAGGGTCTTGTCCTGGGGGGTTTGCTGCCAGGCCGTACTGGGCCGTTGAGGTGGGCAACGTGCTGGGCCGCAGGTAGGCAGGTCTGGGTACCGCCGATCCCAGAACGCCGACAGTAGCCCCCGGGCCCAAGGTGTGCTCGGGTTGGCTTCGGGGCGAAGCCAAGGAGTGAAGACCGAAGTGCCACAGGCCCCAACCGCCTGCGGGCCAGGCTCGACACGTGGCACACGACGGGACGCGGATGCCTCCACTTCCCCACGGCGCCTCGGCAACTGCCCTGCCTGGCAAAGGCTGGCGCGTGCTGCGGGGCCATCATTGCCCAGAATGCGGAGGGACGCCGGCTGGCCTCCGATCAACTATAAGTAGGTGAGGGAGACGAAGCCCCTATCGTGTCTTCATCTTCTTGCCTCTTCACTCCAAGCTTCCGCTTCCACGGCCATGGAACAAGTGAGGAGGTTCTCTGCCATCGAGAAAGGGAAGGCTCACCTGCAGGGACCGAACTCGCCGCCGCCCAAGAGGGGCTGCGGCCGTCCCCGTATGTACACCGCGACACCGGCTGTGGTCCCCCGAGGGTGCGAACGCACTCCCGTGAAGGCCGGCACTACCTCCGGCAGCCGTAGGAAGGCTTCCTCCCGCGCAGGCGGCTGCAGTAACCGTGGTGCCTGCGGCCGAGGGGGGAAGCTTGTGGCGGGCGTCCGGCCGCCCCGCCCGCGATCCCACACGGCCGATGCGGCCCAAGAGTTCATGGTGTGGGAGGAGAGGCCGGCAATCACCTAGCTCCAGCTCCCGCACTTCTTCGCGGAGGCGCTGCCGGCCGGAGGGCTGGTCGGCCTATGGCAGCGGGCCGATGGCTGCTGCAGCGAGGCCTCGTGGGTGGAGGTCGAGGTCACTCCCGCGGGCTACGTGTTCCTGAACCGCTGGTGGCAAACGTTCGCCCGCACTCGCGGCTTGCAGGGGAGGCATACCCTCCACTTCAAGCATGATGGGGCGGCGACGCTCTTTTTCAAGATCTTCGGGGAAGACGACAGGCGCTTGGGGAGCTACCCGGAGGGTGTTGGGGAACGTTGCATGGGAAAGAAAAATTTTCCTACGAACACCCAAGATCTATCTATGGAGATCAATAGCTACGAGAGGGAGAGTGGATCTACATACCCTTGCAGATTGCTAAGCGGGAAGCATTAAGAAATGCGGTTGATGTAGTCGAACGTCTTCACGATCCAAATCGCAATCCGTCCCGCGATCCAATAACGATCCGTCCCGATCTAGCGCCGAACGGATGGCACCTCCGCGTTCAGCACACGTACAGCTCGATGACGTCTCCGCCTCCTTGATCCAGCGAGCGAGGTCGGAGTAGTAGATGAGTTCTCCAGCAACACGATGGCGTGGTGATGGTGGTGGTGGTGCTATCCCGACAGTGCTACGCCTAGCGCTACAGAAACCGCGAACGGAGGAGAAAATGATCTAGGGAGAGAGAGGGGCGCCAAGGGCTTCGTGTGTGCTCTTGGGGCTCCCCCTCCCCTCTATATATAGGTGGAGGGGCATGGAGATCAGCCCCTCCAAGCCCTAGGGCGCAGCCAAGGGGGAGGAGTTGGACTCCTAGTCCAATTCCCTCCCTTTCCATAAACAGGTGGACTTTCCACCTCTCCCAAGCCACATGGGCCTTGAGGGACTTGTGCGCCTAGCCCAATAAGGCCAGGGCACCTCCCCTCAGCCCATGCAAACCCTTGGGACGTGGTGGAACCCTTGGTGGACTTCCGGACTCCTCCGGAAGTTTTTGGAACCTTCTAGAAGCTTCCTGGTACAATACGGGAAAAACCCGAAACTTTTCCGGTCACCAAAATATGACTTCCCATATATAAATCTTTACTTCCGGACCATTCTGGAACTCCTCATGACATCCGGGATCTCATCCGGGACTACGAACAACCTTCGGTCACCAACATACATAACTCAACAATCCCAAATCGTCACCGAACGTTAAGTGTGCAGACCCTGCGGGTTCGAGAACTATGTAGACATGACCGAGACAACTCTACGGTCAATAACCAATAGCGGGACCTGGATGCCCATATTGGTTCCTACATATTCTATGAAGATCTTTATCGGTCGAACCACGATGTCAAGGATTCGGACAATCCCGTATGCAGTTCCCTTTGTCCATCGGTATGTTACTTGCCCGAGATTCGATCGTCGGTATCTCCATACCTAGTTCAATCTCGTTACCGGCAAGTCTGTTTACTCATTCCGTAACACAAGATCCCGTGAATAACTCCTTAGTCACATTTCTTGCAAGCTTCTTGTGATGATGTGTTACTGAGTGGGCCCAGAGATACCTCTCCATCATACGGAGTGACAAATCCCAGTCTCGATCCATGCCAACTCAACAGACACCCTCGGAGATACCTTTAGAGTACCTTTATAGTCACCCAGTTACGTTGTGACGTTTGATACACACAAGGCATTCCTCCGGTGTTCGGGAGACGCATGATCTCATGGTCGTAGGAACATATACTTGACATGGATAAAGCAGTAGCAACAAACTGACATGATCAACTGCTATGCTTACGGTTGGGTCTTGTCCATCACATCATTCTCCTAATGATGTGATCCCATTATCAGATGACAACTCATTATCTATGGTCAGGAAACCTTGACCATCTCTGATCAACGAGCTAGTCTAGTAGATGCTTACTAGGGACACAGTGTTGTCTATGTATCCACACATGTATCTGAGTTTTCGATCAATACAATTCTAGCATGGATAATAAACGATTATCATGAACAAGGAAATATGATAATAACCATTTTATTATTGCCTCTAGGGCATATTTCCAACAGAGGGCGACGGCGGCGACAGCGACCACCTCTCCGCCGACGACAGCCATCGCAGCAGCGGCATCCTCGGCGGTGAACTTGCCCTTTGCGACGGCCGCAACACCTCCAGCAGCAGCGACGCCTCCTCCAGGGGAAGCTCGAGCGACGACAACTACGACGAGCCGCCCCGTCAGCGCACCCGGACCAAGGAGGACAGCGAGCCACCGCGGCGCCGTGCCCCTGCCTCGGAGGTCGTCGAGCCGCCGTGCCCCCATCAAGGAGGAGGAAGACTCCGGTTGAGCGTGGGCGGTGCCGAAGCCAGGCCTCAGGAGTGGCGGTCCTCGGGAGGCCGCCTTTTGTTTTTTTTATTTTCTTCTTGCATCAAAAACCATGGAGGGCCCCGCGGGGGTGTGTAATGAACTATGACGCTTGCGTCTTTATGCTAGCATTTTTCGTCTCATGTTCTAGTATTTATATTGCTACCAATTGAAAGTTCCTGCTTGTCACGATTAGGATAACTTAGCTTGGTCTACTCGTGGCGGGTTCCTGCATCGTGAGGTGCAGCCAGGGCACCGGGGAAACTTAGAGATCTCGCCGAGGGGCTTCTTCCTTGTGGACCAGACGACTTCGGGGCCTCGGGAGGTGACCGCTGCTCACGAAGTTCCTGGGGGGTTTGCGAGGAGTCAGGGCCTCCGGAGGTGCCTCCTGAAGGCACTGCATCCCGCGACAGCGCCGAAACGCGCTTTACATAGGGTTAGGGTTCCTTGGTAATGAGTCAAACCATGGCTGCACCTTTCTCGGTCATCTTTCTCCTGGCGACCATTTTTGGTTGGAGCCCCCGAGCGAGGGTCGATCGTCACTGGTATGCTGGGTCGCAATGCCCGGCAAGGCCAGGAGATGAGCGCTCCTGAGGCCGGGGGCCTGAGGCCACATGCGCCTGCTGGCTCGCTCGAGAGCGTCGCGTGAGGATTAGGACGCCAAAGCTTTGGCGAGGTGCACACCGTGTCCAGCCCCCGCTAACAGGGCGCGCGAGAGAGAGAAACTTGGCAGGTGCCAAACCTCTTAAAAATGTGACTTCAAAATGGGAAACACTGCAAGAAGAGAAATTCCCACCCCCTTTTTCGAAAAAAGATGCGAGAACTTCAAGTTTCATTCCAAAAAGTGGCAAATTTGGTTACAAAAGAGAGCAAATAACTGCCGCGTCCGGCACCTAAGCTAGTCTTCCCACCAGCGCGGAGCATGGGGCTTCCACTAGGTGTGGGCATAGTCATTGTAAGACCGTGTCGTCCGCCAGCGCGGAGCATGGGGCTTCCACTAGGGCATGGGTGGGGGCCCCTCCGCGTCCTCGGGGGCCCCGGGAGTATACAGCCAACTCATTATTATGTGAGAGTGTCATGGGTAGAACTTGCGGAGATGCTGGATGTTCCAGGCATTCTGGATGGGGACATCGTCCTGCGTCTCCAAGCGTACGGCGCCAGGCCTGAAGACGCGGGCGACCCTGAACGGGCCCTCCCACATGGGCGAGAGCTTGTGCAAGCCCTCCCTAGAGAGGACCCGCCTCAGGACGAGGTCACCAACTTCGAGGGTCCTGGAGCAGATGCTGCGGCAGTGGTAGTGCCGCAGCGCCTTCTGGTACCTTGCTGCGCGGAGCGAGGCTTGGCGGCGAGCCTCCTCCCCGAGCACGAGATCTGTTCCCCCCGAGGCATCCTGACGCTTCTCATCGAATGCCTGACCTCGTGCGGGAGGACCGCCTCAGCCCCGTAGACGAGGAAGAATGGGGTCTCGCCGGTGGGCTTAGTCGCGGTGGTGCTGATGGACCACAACACGGACTGAAGCTCATCGAGCCAATCCCTGCCGCAATTCTCAAGCTTCTTCTTGAAGCTCCTCGTCTTGAGGCCCCTCAGGACCTCCGCATTGGTGCGCTCAGCCTGGCCCTTGCTCCGTGGGTGCGCCACCGAAGCGTAGCATATCTGCGTTCCAAGGTTAGCACAATATGTCCTAAAGAGGTTGCTTGTGAACTGTAAACCATTGTCGGTAATAATACGGTTGGGGATGCCGAAGCGGCTCACGAGGCCCTTGATGAACTTGACGGCTGAGCCGGCGGGGATGGTGCGCACGAGCTCCACCTCCGCCCACTTGGTGAACTTGTCGATGGCGATGTACAGGTAGCGATAACCGCCTGCTACCCGAGGAAAAGGCCCCAATATATCCAGCCCCCAGACCGTGAAAGGCCAGGACAGTGGGATAGTTTGGAGACCCTGCGCGGGCTGATGAATCTCCTTGGCGTGAAATTGGCAGGCCTCGCAGGATCGGACCAGCTCGGTGGCGTCGTGGAGCGCCGTGGGCCAGTAGAAGCCGCTGCGGAACACCTTCCCCACGAGGGTGCGGGACGAGGAGTGGTGCCCGCAATCGCCGCCGTGGATGTCGACCAACAGCTTGCGCCCCTGCTCCTCAGATATGCACCGCAACGAGACGTCATTGGGGCGCCTGCGGTACAGCCCGTCGTCCTGCAAACAATAAGCAGTGGCCTGGCGGACCACATGCTCCGCGTCCTCCTCCTTCTCCGGCAAGGCACCGCGGAGCAAGTACGCCTTGAATTTCTCGGTCCAGTCGCTGGCCTGAGGTTCCAGCGCCAGGAGCAGTCGGGCACCTGAGGCCGGACAACAGGCCGGGGCGCCTGAGGGCGGGGCCGGTGGTAGCTCCTCCTGAAGCGACGTCGGGCCTGCTGCCGAGGGTGCCGCTGATGGCTTGAAGAGCCTCTCCTCAAAGATGCCAGGCTCCCGAGGCTTGTGACGTGACGCCCTCTTCGCGATGTCGTCTGCTTCCTTGTTCGCGTCACGCGGGACGTGCTGCAATTCCAAGCCCAGGAAACGCTTTTCAATTTTATGTACCTCTTCCAAGGATGCCTCCATGTGCTCGTCCTTCGGCTTGTACTCCTTGTTGGAAAAGTTGACGAGGAGTTGGGAGTCGCCCTTGATGGTGAGGCGCTTGCTTGCAAATAACGAGTCCAAGGGGATTGACAACCCTCTTTCCTGCATTGGGTGCAAGTGTTTGCTTCTTTGTGTGCAGTCGCTGAAGACGGGGGTTGCATGCTACTCCTATTGGTTCGATAATCTTGGTTCTCACTGAGGGAAACACTTATCTATACTGTGTTTCATCACCCGCTCCTCTTTGCGGAAAACCCAACGCGGATCACAAGTATCAAGGTACTACCGCTCGGGGAGAAGTACTATCGCTTAGAGCTAAAAAACTGCCCAAGCAAAACAGAAGGATGCTCCAATACTGAAACAACTATAACTACTACAAACGGACTCTGAAATCAGCAAACTCAAGCTCGTTGGATAGAAGACGACAAGTTCTATCCAGCAGCGACTGGATAAATTATGAACTAGCAATGGAGAATAAATGCCAATAGGATAAGGAAGAGGACCTTCCCCAAGCATGAACCGGCAAACTCTCCAACACCGAAAACTCAAAGATGAAGCATGCAAACTCCCTTTTCAATGAGCTTGAGTTTGAAAAGAATATGAACACAAACTCTAAAACCTCACAAAGAGAAGAGTCAAATAAGAACCAAGAAAGAAGATGCAAGGATGCATTGGTTTGAGCTCTCTATGGACGATACCATCAAGCTACTTACTTGAGAGCCCCCTTGATAGTATGACACTCGATCCTATAACCCGGTCTCCAACTACCACCAAGAGACTGGCTAAATTAAAAACCTATCAAGGGCAAACCTTTGCCTTGCGCATAATCCACTTGAGCGGGATAATGACGATCTTGACCTCCTCAAGTTGGACCACCTTTCTTGATTGCACTGGCTCGATGAAGACTAGTAGATTACTCCTCCAGACTCCACTATGGGTGATCCACTATTTGGCAAATCTTCATAAGTCCATTGTCACCACAATGGATGGCAATCTTCAAGCATGATCTCTTCGTGATGCTACACTTGAACTTGCACACCGCAATCATGATGACGATCACCAATTGATGTCATCCTCCATGGGTTGTATGAGATCTTCCTCTTGACACAAGCCCATGGAAACATACCTAAACGCACACAGAACTCTCACATAGACCATGGGTTAGTACACAAAGTGTAATGGAAATGCTTACCATACTATGGGATCACTTGATCCCTCTTGGTACATCTTGTACGCTTTGTGTGTTGATCAACTTGATTTGCTCTTTGACTTGGTCTTGATCAACCTTGTATCTTTCCAACTCTCTTCATTAGGATGATGTCTTGAAGGTAAACGTGAATGTTGGCACAATCTACTTCTTCAAGACATGCTTGCAATAGGCTCAACTCTCACATGACCAATCTTTGGATAAAACCTTCAATACCACCTTGGTCAACACATATTCTTCTTCGAACAACCTTGAAACCAACAAATGGTCTTCTAGCAATGCCTATGAACAAACCCTTCAAATATAACTCAAGGCAACCATTAGTCCATAGGGATATTCATCAATTACCAAAACCACATATGGGGGCACCATGCTCTTTCAATCTCCTCCATTTTGGCAATTGATGACTGATACGTCTCCAACGTATCTATAATTTTTATTGTTCCATGCTATTATATTATCATTCTAGGATACTTTTTGAGTAATTATTTACCAGTTTATATTAGTTTGAGCACTAACCTATTGACGCAGTGCCAGTGCTAGTTCCTGTTTTTTGTGTGTTTTTTGTTTCGCAAAAATTCCATATCAAACGAAGTCCAAACGCGATAAAAATTTATGGAGATTTTTTTGGAATATATGTGAATTTTGGGAGTCGGAATCAACGCAAGACGATGCCCGAGGGCCCCACAAGTCAACAGGGCGCGGCCTGGGGGGCGCCCTGATGGCTTGTGGCCAACCCTTAAATCGGTTGAGGCTCTCCTTTGTAGGATCCAAAGTATGTCTAGAGGGGGATGATTAGACTACTTGACCAAATAAAAACCTATCATTTTCCCAGTTTTAGTTATGGGCAGTTTTTAGCAATTTGCACAAGTCAAGTTCACCCTACACATGCATGTCTACGAGTATTCCAGCGGAAAGTAAGGACAAGCATATGTAAAAGGATAAGAGTAGGAAGATCAAACGCAATTTGAAGACACGAAGATTTTCCCCGTGGTTCCGTTAGGTGGTGCTATCGTACGTCCACGCTTATGGAGTCTTCAACCCACGGAGGGTAGCGGTCGCAAGAGTCCATGGAGGGCTTCACCCAAAAGGGTCCACGAAGTAGCAACCTTGACTATTCCATAACGGCTTCCGTCCACGAAGGACTAGCCTCATTATGGGTAGATCTTCACGAAGTAGGCTATCTCCTTGCCCGTACAAACTTCTTGGTTCAACTCCACAACACGAAGTAGGAGGCTCCCAAGCGACACCTAACCAATCTAGGAGGCACCACCCTCCAAAAGGTAATAGGCTCGACAGTAACGATGAACTCCTTGCTCTTGTGTTTCAAATGATAGTCTCCTCAACACTCAATCGATCTCTCAAAGATTAGGCTTGGGTAGAAGAGATTGACTGGACGGAAAGAAACTTGGGGAGGCTAGAAATCAAGATCCATATGGTTGGAGTGGATGATCTTGACCTCAACACAAGAATTGGTGGTTCTCTCTCAGAAAATTGGATATGGCAAGTGGGTGTGTGTTCTGAGTGCTTCTCCTATGAGTAGGATATGGTGGAGGGGTATATATAGGCATCTCCAAAAATCCAACCGTTACAACATTATTGCCCAACTCGGTGGAACCAAAGTGAAACTCGGTAGCACCGACTTGTTCTAAATGTGGCAACTTTAGGCTTTTCGGTGAGACCGATATAGAATACTCGGTGGTACCGATATGGGTGACCTAGGCAGTTACCAAATCTTGGTGAGACCAATTTCTCAAACTCGGTGGGACTGATTTGGAGAAATGGGTTAACAGAGAGTTGGCCCAACTTCTCTGTGAGACCGATTTGCAAAACTCGGTGGGACCGAATCAAGGAAATGGCTAACCAAGAAGTTGGTCACTGGTTTCAGTGGCACCGAAAGTGAATGTAGGTAGTACCGAGTAGTGGGTCTTGGCTAGGGTTTCTATCTGGGTTTTAGACTTGGTGTAGCCGATATGGAAAGTTGGTGACACCGATTTTGAGTGTTAGGCTCTATGATAGAATATTTGTGGGAGGGCTTCTGGGTGTTTTTGGTGACTAACACTTGATCACTTGAGCATTTCATTCACCATCATTACCTAACCCCCTTTTGATAGTATTGGATTTCCTATGGACTCAAAGTGATTTCTCACAAAGCAAAATTTAGAGTCTTCATGCTTGTAGCTTAGCCAGTCCTATTCCTTGCATCTTGGGGTCTCCTCACATTCCATTGCCAATCAAACATTGAACCATTTCTTAAAATATACTTAGTGGAAACATTAGTCCAATGAAATATATGTTGTTATTAATTACCAAAACCACCTAGGGAGAAGTTGTGCTTTCAATCTGCCCATTTTTGGTAATTGATGACAACATATAGATCAAAGCTTCGATGAGAGATATAATCAATAAATAGCATCGTCACTTTGAGAGGTATGTGATAAGAAATAGCTCCCCCTAAATTTGTGCATTATTTTAAATTTACGTTTGAATGTAAATGCACAATCGATTAGGATCATGGGTCACTCTTTCATGTCACATACAACTTGGTGGTGCGCTAAAATTAATAAGAGTGAATAACAAGCACAACACACCAAACATTAAGTGAATGATCATCAAGATATATCTCAAAGATAGTAAAGTTGTAGCATCACATGAGAGTATATGATCAAGCACCAACAAAAGTTTGCAACACCAAACGATAAACCAATTGTTTTTGAAAAACATAGAGGGATAAAAAACAACACTCTCTCTCTCGAAGCCCTATGATCTATGACCTCTCCCCCTTTGGCAACAAGTTACCAAAAAGTTCAAAGCCATAGTGCTACTCGTTGCTCTGGGAATGGTATCCGGTGACTGTCGATGGAGTCAAGAGAAGAGCATCCACGAAGTCTTCAGCTGAAGTCCTCTGAGGTGGTGGAGTAAACACTGGAACTGATGGAGCTGTAGCAGGTGCTGAAGAAGATGGCCTCATCTCAGGAGCAAACACTGTAGGAGTTCTGGCTTGAGTCTTGAATTGAGTGTTGGTCCGGAGAGGTGGATTGTCATCATCATCAGACTCTACGGAGTGGGGAATGGGAGCTTCATCCACTTCCTTCTTAAGTTCATTTATAGTCTTAGTCAGCCCATCCACTTTGTTGTTCAGCGTGAAAAACTTATTCTCCACAATCCTCACAAGGCTATCTTGATTGAGCTGAATGGTGTTGATGTCCTTCTACATGCTCTGAATGGTGCTGATAAGAAGATCCATTTTCTCATTCCTTGTTCTAGGATCCTAAGCACTGGTGGCTCTAGCAGCTTCAGCCTCGGCCTGTGCAGTAGATGAAGTGGGATGACTAGGGTCCATCACCACGACATTATCCTCTAACTCTGGCTGGAGTGGAAAATGGGGACGATCAAGTGCATACACATTCTTCTCCAACTTGGAGTTAATGAGCATCTGAATGTATGGTGCATATCCACAAGATCTCTTCTGGTCTGCAGTTGTCCTCTTCACTGTCTCTACAATCAAGTCCATCACTCTTATCCTGGTATGGGAGTCTATGTTATGCAGCATGTTGATGGAGTACCCCCTTATCATCTTATCATCTCTAGATTTGGGCATCAAGGTATGCCTCAAAATGGTGTTAATGGTGGGTAGTCCTGCTTGCAGGAAATAGACAGACCAAAACTTATGTCAATGCACATGTGAAGCAGGGAATTCCTTGTACATATTTGCCATGGAGTTTTGGTTCATCTTGGATTTAGAGTAGACATCCAAATCTCCATCCTGTACCTGTGGAGCTCCTAAGATGGTAACCCACTCATCAACTGTTGATTGGTACCTCTCTCCTTCTGTCATCCAAACAATCCTGCCATCTGGATAAAAGTGTGCAGTGTAATAAAACTACATGATCATCTCATCATTCCATGCTGAAAATTCTCTGCCAACAAAGTTTGCAAGATCAATGCACTGAAAGTTGTCTTTGACACTGAGAAAGAAATCTTCATTCTCCTTGATGTAATCCCACTCGACATATCTCATGTCACTAACAGCTGGGCTCTTGTCCAATAGGACAGTCTCATAAAAGTCCTGCTATTCCTTGGTGTGAAATCTGGCATCCACAAAAATCCTTCTCCTGGAGGCATAGGGATCAGCAGCTCTCCACGTCCTCAGCCTTGAGTCTTTCCTCTTCTTCATATCCTCTGCAATTGGGTGATCATCATTATGAATAGGCAAGTGGGGCCTCAGCTTCCTCAAAATAGATATGTCCTCTTGTCCTTCTATCATGGTGGACTTCTTGTTCTTAGCAGCACTAGGAATGTCTCTGGTGGACTTCTTTGACTTGGAGGCTGCAGGAGTCTTCTTGGGAGCAGACTTGGTGTTCTTTGCTGGAACATCCTTGGGCATAGCATCTGCCATCAATTTCTTCTTCTTAGCTGGAGGGGCTTTGGCAGCTGGTTCCTCCTCCTCCTCTCGTTCATCTAAATACTATGGGGTAAAAGGGAGAACTGTAGCTTTGACATATCTTGTCCTTTCCCTCTTTTTCTCTCCTACCTTCTTGGACTTAGAAATCTTTGTTGGTTCAGAAGAAACAGATGTGTTTGCCTTGGCACCTTCAGGAGCTCTCCTAGCAACAGTGCTAGCATATTCCTTTCTAATAGCTCTCTTTGTAGATATAGTCTCTGCAGTTGTGCTCTTGGGAGCTTTGTCTTTCTGCTTCTTGGCTAATATTTCTTCTGGCACAAAATCAACATCTTCCTCATCTGAGTTCAACTTCTTCCTTGCCCTGGTGGCAGCCTTGAGTAGGTCAGGAGAACTAGGCACATCATCATAAGAAGATGAACTTCCTTCGGGGCTTGTGCCTGCACTTATGTCCACATCTCCTTCTCTGAAGTTGTTCTGACTGTCATCTGATCTAGACATGCCGACCTTGTGAATAGAGTATAGAAGAGTAGATAGATTGAGCATCACAAAATATTGGAGTTTTTTATCAAAATTTGAACTCAAATTCTTAGTTTTGAATTTTAGCTAAGTGGGTTTCAGTACCACCGAGTTAGAAAAAAGCGGAGCCACCAAGACAGACACTCTCCTGTTACAGGAACTTGGCAGCCCTTTTCGGTGATACCAAAAAGTGGCACCGGTTCCAGAGAGCTTTCTCGGTTGCCCTAATTTGCATATCGGTAGGACCGATATTTTCAACTCGGTGTCACCGAGACACACATGGCGGAAACTCAACCCTAATTTTTTTGTTCTTCTACTCTAATGGAGGCTTTTCGAGGATGGATCAATCTCATACTGTGGCTTCTAGATAAAACTACCCTAATGCGCTAGAATCGGATAGGGGAGCGCAAAGGGGTGAAGAGTCAGCTACGGCGAAGACGGCGGTGAAGATTCCGTCGACGGTGAGGATCCCAACGGCGAGGGCGCACGGGGAGTCAAGGGCGACGACTAGGGGTCCATGAGCGGTAGCTAGGGTTTGGAGGAATCGGAAATTTGAAGGTTTAATTTCAAAAGTCTGGTCCGACAGAATATATACCCTTGGCTATCGGTGCCACCGAGTTCCACAACTGTCAATTGACAGGGAAACTCGGTGAAGCCAAGAATATGGAATCGGTGTTACCGAGATAGGAAAATCAGATCAGCCCTAGTGCATCGATGAGACCAAGATTTTGTGTTGGTTCTATCGAGTTGCACTTGGGAGGTTTTGGTGGTCAGCTCTTGATGAAACAGAACTCCGAGTGCTCCTCACACAGAGGGTTCAAGTTTTGTGATTAAGCAAGAATAGAACTTGAGACAAGAAACCATAGATAGCTAGAGAGGGGTCCTAGGCATTCTTGTACATCCAATTGGTCAAAAGAAAAACAAGAGCCAAATAGCAACAATTGGATGTCCTCGAATGAGAAAAGATATGCATACCAACATGCTCACACAATAAGATGTCCAATGAAATCATGACAAACCTGCAAAAACCACTCTAGCATCTAATAAGCACTTTGGCGATGAGGGAGTCATCTATATATGAGTATATTGACTTAGGAGTCAAGTAAGAATACTTGATCATAGGTCATACTCGTCGTTTAAGCACAAGTGGGGTTACCACTTTTACATAAAGCATTTAAGGTTCTCACATTCTTAAGAGATGCTTTAACTCAAGTCTTAGAGTAAAGCTCCCCCTTTATGTGACATCCCCCCTAAGAGGGATAAACTAACCTTGGGTTTTGTCGTAGAAGACTTCATGTGGGTGATGTAGTGGTGGATGCTCATAGTTGATGAAGATCATCTTGAGTTGGGAGCAATCCTCATTGTTTCTTACACTTCTCACCTACATGGGTTAGTCCCAAACAAGAGATACATGCAAGGATATCTATGGACATGGAGTGCAATGTATACATGATGATGTCCATGGATTCTTTCATTACCTTGTCTCTTGCTTACCTTTGAGGGAATGTGTGACTCCTTGAGCTATTGCATAGAGTTGGAGTTGATCGCAAATAGCTCTTGCCAATAATGAATAAGAGTGAATTTCATTGGCGGAATCACCCCTCAAGAACTTCTCTAGTTCTTCTTCTTTGGGACCCACATCAAGTTGATGGGGATCCTAGGTGTTGAAGTAGTGTTAGTTGAAGTAGAACTTGTAGTAGCCTTGGGAACCCACTTCACCATGGCTAGGGACTCACCTTCAAGTGTGTCAATGTCATCATGAAGCTTGACCTTGCCCTTGTGGTCTTGTGTAGGAAGGTCATCTTGAGAACTTGTTCCCTTGGGAGGAGTAGGTTCATACTTCTCCCTTTTAGGAACAAACATAGGCATGGGGTATTGACCTTCTTCCCATTCGACTCCATTTGGGTTCAAGTAGCCAATGCCATGGTTCTTCCGGTATCCTCCATGCTTGCGTACAATCTCTTCGAATTGCTTACATCCGGCAAGACTTCTGTAGACACCATTCTCTATAATTCCTTTCAATAAATTGTTTTCTTGCTCAAGTGTAACTTGGCTAAGAGAATTGTTAGTGGAATCAATAGAGCTACTAGAAACAACATCATTTGATTTGTCATTAGCTTTGTTGTTACTAGATGAAGAACCTTTCTTGCCTTTGTTACTAGATTGCTTAGTCTTAACTTGTGGAATAAATGTAGACAAGAGTAGTTGTTTGGCTAGATAAGAAGAGGTCTTCTTTCGAAGATCGTCATTGACTGCTTTAAGAAACTCATGTTCTTGCTCTAAATTGAGCTTCTCGAAGCGTAGCTTCTCATGAGTTCTTACAATCTCTCTATGATCTTCTAAAGTAGATTCATGAGCTAACTTAAGAGTGTTTAATTCTTTAGTTAGTCATTCTATTTCTTTATTTTCATCATCACACGACTTATCTTGACTAGCATGATCATTGTCTAGCTCATTTTGACTAATATCACTAGTTTTATCAAATAGCAAGTCATCATCTCCAAGTAAGTCATCCTCATCACTATTGAAGTCAATGTATTCGGGGTGTGATACCTTGGGGCCTTTAGCCATGAAGCAACTTCCACTCCCTTCATTTGGTGAATGAAATATGTCGTAGGAGTTTGAGGTCACGAGTGCAAGTCCGGCAACACCTTCATCTTGACTATAGTCGGAGTTGGAGTGATAGCTTCTCTCGGATTGGTTGTCGGATTCGGAGCCGGAAACCCATTCACCAACATGAGCTTGATGTCTTCTTCTTGTGTAGCTCTTGGTGTACTTGTCCTTCTTCTCCGAGTCCCTACTTCTCCTTGAGGGTCTTCGTTCATAACGATCATCTCTACTCCTTATCTCTCTTCGAGGTGACTCATATCTAGAGCTTTGTCTTCTAGGTGATTCTTCTCTTCTCTTGTGTGTGTGTGTGGGGGGGGGGGGGCGTGCACTCATTGGAGTAGTGTCAGGGCCTTCCACAATTGTAGAAATTTCGATCACGACTAGATGAACGCTTCTCTTCATATCTTGAATTGGAGCTTCTCTCTTTGCCTCTACTCTTATAGAACTTGTTGAATTTCTTGACCATGAGGCTTATCTCTTCATTGGTTACAAGATTATCACTTGATGTAGCGGGAGTGTCGCTTGTAGCTTTGTAAGCACCGCTTGACTTGGTCTGAAGTTCTTCCTTATCTTTGAGTGACATCTCATGAGCAACAATCCTTCCAATGACTTCCGTAGGCTTGAGATCTTTGTAGTTTAACATCATTTGGATCAATGTGCACACAGTGTCATACTTTTCATCCAAGGCTGTAAGGATCTTCTTGATGATGAATTTGTCGGTCATTTCTTCGCTTCCTAAACCAGCAATCTCATTTGTTGTCGGATTTCGGGCTCCGCAAAACCCTAAGGAATTCGAACCCAGGGGCGTGTGCGAAGATTCCCCAGTAGCTTCGCCCCTTCCAAGGTCACAACACGATAACCCCGCTCGATGGCGAGGAAGAAGATAGCACACAAGAGTTTACGCAGGTTCGGGCCGCCGCGAGGCGTAAAACCCTACTCCTGCCTTTGGTGGATTGCCTCACAAGGAGGTTTGTGTATGAACTAGTACAGAGGTGTGCTGCCTTGCAGATGTGTTTGCGGGGTGGTTGTCTCGTCCCCCCTCTACCGGGCTGCCGAGCCTCTATTTATAGCGGCCCGGGTCCTCTTCCCTTATCGCAACGGCGGGAAGGGATCCCACAATGACCAAATTTGAAAGGGGACAGTAGGTACATCTTATCCTGACGAAAGGCGGTCTTCACCAACAAAGTAGGTGGTGGTGACGCGCTGGTGGGCTCGCCGGTGACATCCGTCCTGCCGCGCTCGCTGACCGGGTCTTGTTGCACCGGAATGAAAACCTTTGGCGGGGCTCCTTGGGAAGCCGCGTTCGTCCTTGTCTCCTTTGCACAAAAGGCGAACCTGTTCCCTCTGGCGCGCTGGCGTCCGCCTGGCCTGGTTGTCGTCATCCTTGACCTCCTGAGGCCTAGCGTTGCATAGAGATCTCCGCCGCTCAGGAGGAGGCCTGGGGAGGCCTCCCCCTTCCGCCTTGGTGCTGTCCTCCTTGATACGTCTCCAACGTATCTATAATTTTTGCTTGTTCCATGCTGTTATATTATCATTCTTGGATGATTTACAATCATTTTACTACAATTTTGTACTATTTTTGGGACTAACCTATTAACCTAGAACCTAGTGCGAGTTTCTGTTTTTTCCTTGTTTTTGAGTTTTACAGAAAAGGAATATCAAACGGAGTCCAAACGGAATAAAAATCTACGGTGATTTTTTTTGGACCAGAAGAAGCCCAGGGAGCTTTGGAGTTGGGCCAGAAGAGCCACGAGGCCACCACAAGCCTGGGGGGCGCACCCCCTAGGGCGCGCCCCCTGGCTTGTCGTCACCTCGTGGCCCACCTGGACTTGTTTCCGCCGCCAAAAATTCCTATAAATACATAACCCCCCAGAAACAAACCTAGATCGGGAGTTCCGCCGCTGCAAGCCTCTGTAGCCACGAAAAACCAATCGGGAGCCCGTTCTGGCACCCTGCCGGAGGGGGAAACCATCACCGGAGGCCATCTTCATCATCCCGGCGGTCTCCATGATGAGGAGGGAGTAGTTCACCCTCGGGGCTGAGGGTATGTACCAGTAGCTATGTGTTTGATCTCTCTCTCTCTCGTGTTCTTGACATGACACGATCTTGATGCACCGCGAGCTTTATTAATATAGATGAATCATATGGAGCTTTCCCCTCTCTATCTTCTTGTGATGAATTGAGTTTTCCCTTTGAAGTTTTATTATCAGATTGAGTCTTTAAAGGATTTGAGAACACTTGATGTATGTCTTGCGATGGGGTATCCGTGGTGACAATGGGATGTTCTATTGATCCACTTGATGTATGTTTTGGTGATCAACTTGCGGGTTCCGTGACCTTAGGAATCTATGCATAGGGGTTGGCACACGTTTTCGTCTTGACTCTCCGGTAGAAACTTTGGGGCACTCTTTGAAGTTCTTTGTGTTGGATTGAACATGATGAATCTGAAATTGTGTGATGCATATCATATAATCAAGCACATGGGTACTCCTGGTGACATTGGAGTATCTAGGTGACATTAGGGTTTTGGTTGATGTGTATCTTAAGGTGTTATTTTAGTACGAACTCTAGGGCTGTTCGTGACACTTATAGGGATAGCTCATAAGATTGATCGGAAAAGATAACTTTGAGGTGGTTTCGTACCCTACAATAATTTCTTCATTTGTTCTCCGCTATTTGTGACTTTGGAGTGAACTCTTTGTCGCACGTGAGGGATTTACATATGATTCAACTATGTTAGTATTGTTGAGAGAACTTGCACTAGTGAAAGTATGAACCCTAGGCCTTGTTTTCAAGCATTGCAATACCGTTTTTGCTCACTTTTGTTACTTGCTACCTTGCTGTTTTTATATTTTCAGATTACAAAAACCTATATCTACCATCCATATTACACTTGTATCACCATCTCTTCGCCGAACTAGTGCACCTATACAATTTACCATTGTATTGGGTGTGTTGGGGACACAAGAGACTCTTTGTTATTTGGTTGCAGGGTTGTTTGAGAGAGACCATCTTCATCCTACGCCTCCCACGGATTGATAAACCTTAGGTCATCCACTTGAGGGAAATTTGCTACTGTCCTACAAAACTCTGCGCTTGGAGGCCCAACACGAGTCTACAAGAAGAAGGTCGCGTAGTAGACATCACTCCTCACGAGGATGGGCCCCTCGTGAGGGTCCTGTCTTGAGTGAAACCTCGCGGGGCCGTACGGACCGCTAGGTGGGCCACGCCCTGGGCTGCAAGTAGGCAAGTCTGGGTACCCTGGTATCCAGAACGCCGACAGTAGCCCCCGGGCCCAAGGCGCGCTCGAGTTGGCTTCAAGGGGAAAGCCGAAGGAGATGGCCCGGAGCGTCGCGGGCCCTCATTGCTTGCCGGCCAGTTTTGGCATGCGGTGCTTGGTGGGGCGCGGGCGTCCCCGCCCCGTGTCCCCTCGGCAACTGCCCGAACCGACAAAAGCCTGACATCCAGCGCCGAGCCATTATTGTTTTCCTCTTCCGCGCCCTTGCTCTTCTTTCCAGATCTCCATTCCTTGTGAGAACCTCCCCAGATCTCTGCACCGCTCCATCCTCCTTCTTGCACCCTTGGCCCCAAAACCTTCTCGATGTCTCCCGCCGGCAAGTCGAGACCTGAAGCCCAAAGCTCGGCTTCTGCTCCCATCTCGCCGGCGCTCTCAGAGTCCACCATAGCCAAGGACGGGGACCTCGCCCCGGTGCTTCCGTCGACGGCGGATGACTCCAATGAGTGGGGGCGGACCTTGATATGGTGTGGCTCCGCGGAGAGACATCGCCTTGCCAAGTCGGCCTACCCCTTCTTCCTCCACAGCGTCTTCTCCGAGCTCGTCCCACCGTTCTCTACATTCTTCACCGCTGTCCTTGAGAGCTATGGGATCCTGGCCCTCCATCTTCAACCCAACTCCATCCTACTTTTGTCCGTGTTTTCCTTCTACTGCGAGGCTTTCGTGGGCGTGAGGCCATCGGTGGCCCTGTTCCGCCATTTCTTCAGCTTGCGGCTTCACGGCGGAGCTCAGCGGTCGGCATGCGTCTCCTTCGTCGCGGTCCAGAGCGGGAACATGCTCTTCAAGGCCGGGAAGAAGGTGGAGAACTTCAGGAACCGCTGGGTCTTCTTGGATCTGAAGGGCAACGACCCTTGCCTGGAGCTCCCCAAGGGGTTGACGGAGAAGATCCCGGTGTGGAGTTCCGTGAAGCTCTCCGACCCTCGGGCCAAGCCCGTCCTGGAGCGGGTCCTTCGAGACATCAGCGCCAGGAAGTTGACTGGGGGAATGATAGTGAAGGAGTTCCTGGTGCAACGCCTGGCGCCCCTCCAGTCTCACTCGGGGCCCATGTGGGACTACCAAGGTGGCGGCGATGACATGAGGCTCCGTTCTGCGCTTCTGACCCCCGAGGAGCTGAACAGGTTTATGGCGAACCTGCTCAACGGCGACCCTAGGGACCTTCCTGAGGCCTATGCCCCGCTGTACTGCCATGACGACAAGGCTGATCTGGTCGCCGTGATCCCCAGCTTCGATGAGCTGGGGCTCTCTCCGGCCGAGAGCCCCGGGGCCCCTGTGGCGGTGTCCTCCGACGACACCGCGGATGAAGAGGACTCGGAGGAGACGGCGGATGACGATCTGGAGGAAGCGTCTCCTCTGTCGTGGGGTGCGCTTCTCCGCAGCTTCGATGACGACGACGCCGGCGAGCCCCCTACTGCAAGTCCTCCGCGACTTACCAGGATCCTCAGGGGGCTGGGGCCCACACCTCGGGCCACACGATCCTCCTGCCGGGCGACTCCGAGGAAACGCGAGGTTGTGCCTCCTCCGGAGCCCCCAGCTCGTGCTGGCAAGATGGCCGAAGCGCCCGCCTCACCCCTGCCCGAGCCACAGCTTGTAGGCGAGGCGGCCGCGTCCGGGGCTGGTATGACCTTGCCGGCCATGGCCCCTTCAAGCGGTTCCACCACTTCTTCCTTCGGGGGTGCCTTCCCGGAGAAGGGCGGGGGCATCCCCGCACCCGCCGGAGTAGAAAGAAGGACGAAGTGGGTCGACGTCGAGGAGTAAGTAACTTCGCTTGGTTTTTGGCCGTCTTCCGGCGGATTATGTGCTGACGATCCCTTCTTTGCTTGGTGATCAGGGGCGCCCCCTTGCCAAAGGCAAAGAAGAAGAGGGCCGGCGTCAAGCCGAGGGCGCCATCCGACGTGATGCCCGTTCCTGGTGCCTTGCCGGTGCCGAATGAGGCGCCGGATGTCGCGGGCGAGGGGGCTTGCGGGGCGGCCCTCCTAGCCGCGGCCGCGGAGCCCCCAATGCCCGCTGGAGTGGCCACGTCCGTCGTTGGGGGCGCGTCCGCACCTCCGCCCGACGGGCCAGCCCCCGTGGGCCGACTAGTTGCAGGGCCGTCCGCCCCTGCCTTGCCCGCAGCAGCGGTGTAGCCACCGGTGTCTTCCGCTCCCCACGCCATTGTGTCTCCGGAGGTAGCTCCTGCTGCCGCCCGGGCGCCATCTCCGGGCCGTGCCTTAGCGTCACCGGCTCGTGTTCCTCCAGCCGAGTCGGGTGCTTTGGACAGGGCCTATGCCGTCTTGGATTAGGTCCGCGACGCCCTTGGGAGCGCCGACGGTCGCCTTGCAAGAGCGCGCTTAGGTCTTCTTTCTGGGTGGCTCCAGACTGGTGCCTCAACCGTGGCGGTCTGGAGCCAAGCCGAGGCGGTCGAGCGCAGGCCCATTAGGGCGCAACGACATTCGTGGCGGAGAAGCACCGATCATGCAGGTTGGAATACTTAGGGAAATAGATCGAAAGCATGTAAAGGTCCAGTTCATGCGGGAAAAAACGCGGCCGGGATGGGTTCTAGCCGCCTGAGGATAATGTAGCCCGATGGGCGCCCTCGAGCTGAGCAAACCAAAAAGTTACCTGGTACGGGCCAAAGGATCACCTGGCGGCGATGCCGCTGAAGCATGGGGGAAGTCGCAGGAGCTTGGCCAGGTGCCTCCGCAAGCTTGGCCTTCACGAGCCCACCGCCTCAGGAGGCTCGGGGCACCCGCTCGGGCCCGGCACCTCCTCCAACTCCTCACGGTGCCTGGCCTGGTGTGGCGCGAGCATGGCCCGAGCAAGGTGCTGGAACGTGTCGGCCGCATTCGCCACCCCGAAGGGCATGGGGACATAGTTGCGCGAGTAAGCCCTGCCGTGACTGACGCGCGTCGGCCAGAAGACATCCGATGACGCGGCCCTGTTGATGCTGGGTATGTTGATGCAGATGCGTGGCGTGCCGCCCGGGTCGATGATGGCGACGGCGTTGGGTGGTGCTGGGCCGCGCCCACCTCGCGTGGCTTGTGCTTCCTGAAGCTCCTCGATTGCTTTGGTGATGAACTCCCATGAACTTGGCGCCTCACGCCGTGCTCCTTGCTTGGATGGGTGCGTGCCGGCACACGCCCCCGAGTTGTGCCAGAGCACCTCCCCTGTCTCACTGGTTAGGTTGGTAGTCCTCTGGGTGGAAGCCCCCAAGGCCGGCCCAAGGGAGGCGTCGGGCGCGCCTTCCTATGCGAGGGAGGAAGAGGCCTGAGCCCCTGGCGCGGATCCTGAGGCGCCGTCCTTAGGGCTTTTAGCCCCCTGGCGTCCCTTGGAGAGGTGCTATTTCTTCTTCTTGGGGATGTCCCCGCGGGGCAAGACGCCTCCTTCGTCGTCCGAGTGCTCGGCCGCCGCGCCCCGGTAGACGCGCTCGAGGGAGCAGACGGCGTCCTTCTCATCGCAGGCAATAGTGATGACGCCGCCACTCCCCGGCATCTTGAGGACGTTGTAGCCGTGGTGGGTCACCGCCATGAACTTGGCGAGGGCTGGGTACCCAAGGATCGCATTGTACGGTGATACGTCTCCAACGTATCTATAATTTATGATTGTTCCATGCTATTATATTATCTATTTTGGATGTTTTATATGCATTAATATGCTGTTTTATATTATTTTTGGGACTAACCTATTAGCCTAGTGCCCAGTGCCAGTTTCTGTTTTTTTCTTGTTTTTTAGTATTGCAGAAAAGGAATATCAAACAGAGTCCAAACGGAATAAAATTCTACGATGATTTTTCTTGGACCAGAAGGAACCCAGGAGACTTGGAGAAGAGGCCAGAAGACCCACGGGTGGGCCACAAGCCACCTGGGCACGCCCCTGGGGGGTCGCCCCCCTAGCTTGTGCGCCCCCCGTAGCTCCTCCAACCCTAATTCTCCGCCTATATATTCAGAAATATTCCCCCAATACCAAAGAGAGCCACGATAATAATTTTCCACCGCCGCAAGCCTCTATTCCCGTGAGATCCCATCTTGGGGCATTTTCCGGTAATCTGCCAGAGGGGGATTCGATCACGGAGGGCATCTACATCAACACCATTGCCCCTCCGATGATGCGTGAGTAGTTCACCTCAGACCTTCGGGTCCATAGCTAGTAGCTATATGGCTTCTTCTCTCTCTATGTTCTTCAATACCAAGTTCTCCATGATCTTCATGGGGATCTATCCGATGTAATGCTCTTTTGCGGTGTGTTTGTCGAGATCTGATGAATTGTGGGTTTATGATCAGATTATCTATGAATATTATTTGAATCTTCTCTGAATTCTTATATGCATGATTTCATATCATTGCAAGTCTCTTCGAGTTATTGGTTTGGTTTGGCCAACTAGATTGGTAATTCTTGCAATGGGAGAAGTGCTTGGTTTTGGGTTCAATCTTGCGGTGTCCTCACCCAGTGACAAAGTAGGGGTAGCGAGGCATGTATTTGTATTGTTGCCATCAAGGGTAAAAAGATGGGGGTTTCATCATATTGCTTGAGTTTATCTCTCTACATCATGTCATCTTACTTAATGCGTTACTCTGTTCTTCATGAACTTAATACTCTAGATGCAGGCAGGAGTCGGTCGATGTGTGGAGTAATAGTAGTAGATGCAGAATCGTTTCGGTCTACTTGATACAGACGTGATGCCTATATGCATAATCATTGCCTTGGATATCGACATAATTATGTGCTTTTCCATCAATTGCTCGACAGTAAATTGTTCACCCACCGTATTATTTTCCTTCAAGAGAGAAGCCTCTAGTGAAACCTATGGCCCCCGGGTCTATTTTCCATATTATATTTTCAGATCTAAAAACCAAAAATACCAAAAATGCTTTGCTGCAATCTATTTACTTTTATTTTACTTTTCGTTTTAGTAATCTTTTATATCTATCTCTATCAGATCTCATCCTTGCAAGTAGCCATGAAGGGATTGACAACCCCTTTATAGCGTTGGGTGCAAGTGTTTGATTCTTTGTGTAGGTGCAAAGATTGGGGCCTTGCTTGTACCTCCTACTGGATTGATACCTTGGTTCTCAACAACTGAGGGAAATACTTATCTACTTTGCTGCATCACCCTTTCCTCTTAAAGAGAAAACCAACGCAAGCTCAAGAAGTAGCATATGGGAGGTGGATGTGGGCGACGTCAAAGACGATGATCTCGGTGTGGTAATTGTTGCGCCCGCCGAAGGTGACGGGCAGGCGCACTTGCCCGATGGGGACCGTGGAGCCGTCAGTGACTCCTGAGAAAGGCTTAGTTGGCATGAGCTAGTCGGACGGCACTTGGAGCGTCTCGAATGTCTCGATGGAGAGGACATTGAGTCCGGCGCCGCCATTGATGAGGGTCTTGGTGACGAGGACGTTGCTGATCGTGGGGGTGCACATCATGGGGAGTGCGCCCACCACGGCTGAGCATCTGACTTGATCTTTGGAGTCGAAGGTGATGGCACACTGGGACCACTTGAGGGGGCGCGTGGCCTCAAGCTTTGGAAGAGCCGCGTTCACCTACCGCAAAAACTGCTTGAAGATGCGCTTCGATGCTGGGGCTTGGGCACCGCCCAGGATACAAGCTATTGCCCTGACCTCCTGGAAGGCCCTAGCCCCATCATTCTTCCTGTCCTCTTCCTTCCTTCTGGGTGGCGGCGTCAGCGGGGGAAGGCCGGCCTCGCGAGGGCGGACCTCACGAGGCTGGCCTCGACGTGACCCCTTCGGACGTTTGTCGCGCCAGCGGTCCTCCCGGGCTTGATCGCGCCAGCTGTCCTCCCAAGGCTGGTCTCGCCAATCCTGACATGGGTCTCGATTGTCCCAGCGGCCTCCGCCGCAGCCTCCGCCACGTCCATAGCCTCGGTCAGTGCGCCCAGGGCGCCGGCCGAAATGCTCGTCACGGACCACCCTGAGCTCCTAGCAGTCGATGGTGTTGTGGCTGTTCGTGCCATGGAAGATGCAGAAGGGTCGCCCTCCCGTGAGAGGTTCCTCGCCCCGGTCGCGCTTTGCCTCGGGCTCAGCCGCCAGCACTGCGGGGCCCTCGTGCTTTGGCTCCTTGGCCTTGGTCTTCTTGTCTTCGGGTTCTGCCTCCGGAAGCTCACGGAGGGAGAGGCGGCCCTCTTCGGCCTTCGCGCATTTGTTCGGCAAGTTGAACATCTCCAAGGCCGAGCTCAGGTCGTCATGGATTGCGAGCTCCTCCCTCATCCTGAGGTCCCTGACGCCATCGGTGAACGCCGAGATGATGGCCTCATCTGACGCCCTCGGGATCTTGAGGCGGGTGGTAGTGAAGCGTTGTATGAACTTGTGCAGGATCTCTTCAGGCTGTTGCTTCACGCGACGAAGGTCACCCACTCCAAGCGCGCGGTCGCGGGTGCCTTGGAAGTTGGCGACGAAGCGCTCACGTAGGTCCTCCCAGGAGGTTATTGACCCCTCCGGGAGGTTGAGGAGCCAGGAGAGCGCACCACCCTTGAGTGCCATGGGGAACCAGGTTGCCATGACCTTGTCGTCCCGGCCAGCCGCCTGGACGCTCAGCGAGTAGAGCTGCAAGAACTCGGCGGGATCTGGGGTGCCGTCGTAGCGAGGAGGTAGGTCAGGCTTGAACTTGTAGGGCCACATGGCCGGATGGAGCTCCAGGGCGATGGCGCGTGACGTGGGGATGACCCCGGGGTATCCTCAGCCGATCGTTTCCAACTTCTCAAAACAACCACGGGGCGAGCCGCCTCCCCCACGGGCCGGCTTTGCCTGGCCGGCTCTACCGAACGTCCGGCTCGGGGCCGGGCGGCCGGCTACTCCAACCAGCCGGCTAGGGGCAGAGACGCCTAGCCCCCTAGCCGGCGGTGCTGCAGGTACTGCCGTCAGAGCACACGTGGCTACAGAGGCCCCCGTCGCATCGGGGGTCAGCCCCGCATGGTCACAGTGAGGCGACAGTGCCTCTGACTCTGGCTCACTGCGACCTGGCGGACGGCACAGTGCCGGCCAGCCCTCAACCACTCCATTACCTGCCCCGGCGTGGCTACAGCGCGGCCGGCCGTACCGCTGACCGCGCGCGGCTGCCACAAGACGACGCCCCGAAGGACGGCCCGTGCCACGACGGGTCAGGCGCGAGGGCCCGCCGGGCGGGTCCCCTCTGGCTCCCGACGGGACCCCGCAGCCGGCGGGCCCTACCGGCGACAAGACCCCTTAGCCGGAGGCCCCACGGACGGCAAGACAACCCGCCAGCTGGGGCCCTCCGGAGCCTTCTATTCATATTGTATTCCGTGGGGTTAGCCTATAAAACCCCCCGGTGCTCCCCCATGCAGAGGGGGGCTTCTGACACACACACACCCACACACACGTAGAGAGGCAGAGTGGGCGAGGTAGCACCTTCTTCCTCCTCTACCCATACAGCTCGAGGAGCTCCATTGTAGCCCCCCATTGCTAATCAACCTAACCGGCAGGACTAGGGGTATTACCTCCCACGGAGGGCCCCGAACCTGGGTACATCGAGTGTCCCTCATCGCTTGTGCCTAATCCCGCTCCCGGAGCCCGTCGGCGTCCTTCGGCCCCAACCACTCTCGATAAGCCACCCCATGGCATCTGTCGTGAGAAAACGACGACAGTTGGCGCCCACCGTGGGGCCTAACGCGGCGTCGGCCGGAGTCACGTTCCGGGCGGGACCCTTCACCACCTCCTCCGGTCGCCCCGCGTCCGGACGGAACTGCACGCTCGTGGGGCTTGCTCCTGCGGGGCAGAACCCCGCCCCCGCTGGCCCTACGGGCGACGCTGCCGGCCTCTCCGTTGAGCGACTCGGCAACGACCCTCCGATCGACATCGCCAACCTCACCGAGCGCGTCGGTAGGCTGAGCCTCGCCGACGAGCCAGCTGCCGACGAGTACCCTAGCCAGGTGCTCGACTGCTTCGACCCGCCCTCATCCGTGGGCGCACACGCCCCGGGCGAGGCCTGCAGCTCCCGCGTCCGTGCGGGGGTAATGGCCACCGGCTCCTCCACGACCTCCGGCCGCGCCAGGGCGGAGGCGAACGCGGCCGCCGTGGCCGCTCATGCCGGCACCTCCGACCCCCTCGGTGGCGTGCTTCGGGGCCTTAGCACCCCCGTCGCGCCGGAAGCTGCTCGCCGGCTGTTGTTCGACGAGGCAACCATGCTTGCCGCCACCAAGCGCCGAATGGAGTCCGCACAGCGCGAGTATAACTCCGCCTACGGCCTCACCCCCGCCGGCAACGAGCCCAGCCGGCGCGGTGATGTCCGCAACCGCGGCCGTGTGGTCGCGGAAATCCTCGGCGGCAGGCTTCCCACCTATGACACGCCGGCCGCCAACCTGAGGGCCGCCCACGTGGCCTACGCCGACCTCGCCGGCCTGGAGGGTGAAGAGTGAGAGCTGCAGGAACGACACATCCAAGACCTCATCGCCACCGCCAACGCCCAGCAGGCCCGGCTCGACGGCGTCAACGCCAGCTCTGAAATCCCCGTCCCCGAGGGGGACGCTCCGCCTACTGCTGGCCAGCGTCGGCTGATCCAGCAGGCCTCTTCCCCTCGTGGCTCTGGCAGGCGGGGCGCTGGGTCCCACAATGGACGCACCAGGCTGCGAGACGAGCAGCCGGCCATCAGCAGCCGACGCAAAGACGCTCTGGCTGGCGGCAGCCGGCGCAGCAGGGACCATACCCCGCCCCCGTGGCGGCAACGTGCCCGCTCGCCTACTCCAACTGTCTGCCCCGAGCTTGCCGCTCGGCTCGGCCCGCGCGTCTCGCGGAGCGAGAACGACGCTCGGACCCACATCGAGCGGCTAGCGCAGTCGGCCCCTTCTCGAGGAGGAGGGCTCGATCGGCCCGGCGTGCTTCGCCCCCCGGATTCGCAACGAGCCGTTCCCAACCAGTTTCACTCTCCCTCGCGACACCCCGAAGTACAACGGTTCCGCCAAGCCGGAGAACTGGGTCGACTACACCACCGCGGTCGGCATTGCCAGGGGGAACAAGCACGTAGCGTTGCGCTACGCCCCCCTAATGTTGACCGACTCATCCCGGACCTGGCTTAACAGCCTGTCGGCCGGCAGCATCAACACCTAGATGGACTTCGAGGAAGCTTTCGTCCGCAACTTCACCGGCACCTACAAGCGGCCCGGCCGGCCCCGCGAGCTGGCCATGTGCGTCCAGGGGCCGGAGGAGCCCCTCCGCGACTACCTCACGCGCTGGACCGAGCTTCGCAACTCCTGCGAGGGAGTGCACGAGGTGCAGGCCATCCAATATTTCATCGAGGGTTGCCGCGACGGCACCCACCTCAAGCACAAGCTCTTGTGCTCCGAGCCGGCTACCCTGGCGGACCTGATGGCCAAGGCGGATAAGTACGCCACGGCCGACTCCGCAATGCGGATGAAGGTCACCGTGCCAGCCAAGCCGGCTCCGCCGCCTGCCGCGTCGTGGGTGGCCGCCGACAACCGGCAGCAGCAGAACAACAAACGCAAGTCCGACCAGCTGGATCCCCGCTACGGGAGCCGGCAGGTCGCCACCATCCAAGAGGAACAACCGGCTGCCCAGGCTCCCAGCCACCGTCAGCGCACCGGCAAGGCCACCTGGCAGCCCAAGCTTACCTTAGAGCAGATGCTCGACCTACCCTACAAACACCACTCCGGAGCCAAGCCGGCCACCTATACGCTCCGGCAGTGCAACTTCTCCCAGCGGCTAGCCCGAGGTGAGGGCCTTCCGGCTCCTCCACCTCCGGCTCCCCGTGAGCCGGATCCGGCCCAGGCCCCGCCGCCTGCTCCGGCCCCGGCAGCCAACGACGGCCGTCTCCATGACCAGTTCCCTCGCCAGGACGGGTCCTACGTCGTCTTCACCAGTGAAGCGACCGACAAACATAGCGTGCGCCAGCGCCGGCACGAGGTGAATGCCACCGCCCCCTCGGTCCCCCAGTTCATGCATTGGTCCGAGAAGCCGGTCACCAGGAGCCGGGCGGCCCACCCGGCCATGATGCCAAATCCGGGCAGCCACGCCCTCGTCCTCGATCCCACCATCGTCTCCGAGAGGCACACCTGCCGTTTCTCACGGGTGTTGATCAACGGAGGCAGCAGCATCAACATTCTCTATCGCGACACGATGCTCAAGCTGGGGCTCAAGGAGAATGATTTGCGAACAAGCCGGACGGTTTTCAACGGCATCGTGCCAGGAAAGTCCTGCACCGCCATCGGCAAGATCGAGCTCGACGTCCTCTTCGGCGACCAGAGCCACTTCCACCGCGAGCCGGTTTGGTTCGAGGTGGTGGACCTCGATAGCCCCTACCACGCGCTGCTTGGACGACCGGCCCTCGTCAAGTTCATGGCGATCCCCCACTATGCCTACCTCAAGATCAAGATGCCAGGTCCCAAGGGAATCATCACCATCGCCGGCAACTACAAGATGTCGATCGAGTGTGCCCGTGACGGCAACCGGCTAGCCGAGGCCCTAGAGATAGCGGAGGAGAGGCGGCAGCTCGACCGGCTCGTGGCTCACGCCTCCAACGAGCCCCCGTCCCAGACAACTGACGAGGCATCGTTCCAGCCATCCAAAGACACCAGGCAGGTGCCGCTCGACCCGGATAACCCCAAGCAGTGCGTCACCATCAACGCCAACCTCAGCAGCAAATAGGATGGCGAGCTCGTCGACTTCCTCGGTGAGAATCGGGACATCTTCGCATGGTCTCCAAAAGACATGTCGGGTGTTCCGAGGAAGTTCGCCGAGCACAAACTTCATGTACGGCCGGATGCAAAGCCGGTCAAGCAACCCCCGCGCCGTTTCTCCGAGGAGAAGCGGCGTACCATAGGAGAAGAAATCGCCCGACTGCTCGCGGCCGGATTCATCATGGAAGTATTCCACCCGGACTAGCTGGCCAACCCAGTTCTGGTGCTAAAGAAAAACAAGACTTGGCGCATGTGTATCGACTACACGAGCCTGAACAAGGCATGTCCCAAGGACCCATTCGCCCTACCGTGGATCGATCAAGTTATCGACTCCACGGCCGGCTGTGATTTGCTATCCTTCCTGGACGCCTACTCAGGCTACCACCAGATCAAGCTGGACCCGGCCGACCGGCTGAAGACCTCCGTCATCACCCCCTTCGGGGCCTTCTGCTACATCACCATGTCCTTCGGCCTGAAGAACGCAGGCGCCACCATCCAGTGTTGCATGCAGAAGTGCCTCCTGCCGCAGATCGGCAGGAACGTCCACGTCTATGTCGATGACATCGTTGTCAAAACCAAGAAGCATTTCAGCCTCCTCGACGATCTCCGGGAAACCTTTGCCAATCTGCGCGAGTACAAGATCAAGATCAACCCGGAGAAGTGCGTTTTCGGCGTCCTAGCCGGCCAGCTCCTGGGTTTCTTCGTGTCCGCATGCGGCATCGAGGCCAACCCAGAAAAGATCAGGGCGATCGAGCGTATAACCAAGCCGACCCGTCTCCGCGACGTCCAGAAGTTCACCGGCTGCCTCGCCTCGCTCAGCCGGTTCGTCAGCCGGCTGGGAGAAAAGGCACTGCCCCTCTACCAGCTCCTGAGGAAGACGGCGCACGTCGAGCCGGGCGCCGACTCCATCAGGAGGCCGGCCAAATTTGAGTGGACCGACCAGGCGGACGCGGCGTTCCGCGACCTCAAACGAGTCCTCACCAGCGCGCCCATCTTGGCCATGCCGGCTGAGAAGGAGCCCCTGCTCGCATACATCGCGACGACTACCCGCGTCATCAGCGTCGTCCTGGTCGAGAAGCGGCCGGAGGAGGGCAAAGCGCTGACGGTCCAGCATCCCGTCAACTACCTCAGCGAAGTCCTCTCCGCCTCCAAGCAAAACTACCCCCACTACCAGAAGATGTGCTACGGCATATACTTCGCTGCCCAAAAGATCAAGCAGTATTTCCAAGAGCACGTCATCACCGTGGTGAGCACGGCGCCACTGGGCGAAATCATGAGTGGCCGGGACGCCACCGGCCGGATCGCCAAGTGGGCAATCGCCCTCGCCGACTACGAGATCCGGTACGAGCCGCGCACCGCCATCAATTCGCAGGCAATGGCCGACTTCCTCGTCGACTGGGCGGAGACCCAGTTCGTGCCGCCTCCCCCGGACTCCACGCACTGGCGCATGCACTTCGACGGCTCGAAGATGCGGTCCGGCTTGGGAGCCGGCATCGTCCTGTCGTCTCCGAAAGGAGACCAACTCAAGCACGTGCTCCAAATCCACTTCGCCGCCTCCAACAACGTGGCCGAGTACGAGGCGCTCGTCCACGGCCTCTGGCTCGCCAAGGAGATCGGCATCCGGCGCATCTTGTGTTTCGGCGACTCCGACCTGGTGGTGCAGCAGGTCTCTGGCGAGTGGGACGCCAGGGACGCCAACATGGCCAGCTACCGGTTCCTCGTCCAACTGCTAACCGGCTCCTTCGAGGGCTGCGAGTTCCACCACATCCCCCGAGCGGACAACGAGGCGCAGACGCCCTGGCCAAAATCGGCTCCACTCGCCAGGCCATTCCAGCTGGCGTCTCCCTCGAGCAGCTGCGCAAGCCGTCAATCAAGCCCTCCGCCGAGTCGGAGTCCATCTTCGTGCCCACGGATCCTGCCGGCTCCTCAACGGACCCGGGGGCTCCGCCCGCTCCACCTGCTCCGCTGTCTCTACCGGCGTCGCCCGCTCCACCAGCTGCGCCGGTCGCGCCGGCTCCCGCAGCTGCCGTTTCGACGACGACCGGCTTCGAGCCCGCGGCCGTCATGATGGCTATTGACTAGCCGGCCCCGAGGGCTGGCGAGCCGGTCCCGGGGGCTCCGTCGACAGACCCGGGGGCTCCGGCTGCCCAGAATCCCCAGCCCATGCCGGAGCCGGCCCCGGTGTCGGCTCCATCATGGGGCCAGCCAATCTTGGCTTTCCTCCTACGCGGCGAGCTCCCCCCCGACGAAGACAAAGCCCGGCGAGCTCCCCCCCGACGAACTAGTCCACCGCAGCACAACCGGCGTGTACCAACGTTGCGTCGAGCCCGAAAGGGGCCAAGAGATCCTCCGAGATATCCACCAGCGCGAGTGCGGGCACCATGCCGCCTCGAGGACCCTGGTGGCCAAGGCGTTCCGCCACGGCTTCTACTGGCCGACTGCGCTTGAGGAGGCGACGCAGCTCGTCGACAGGTGCAAGGGGTGCCAGCGTTTCCGCGCGCAAAGCCACCAGCCGGCTACAGCACTGCAAACCATCCCATTGTCATGGCCCTTCGCCGTCCGGGGGGCTCGACATGGTGGAGCCATTCAAGACCGCACGAGGCGCCATGATGCATCTACTGGTAGCCGTCGACAAGTTCACCAAATGGATAGAAGCCCGACCCATCAAGAAGCTGGACGGCCCGATGGCCGTCCAGTTCATCGAAGATATAACGGTCCGCTACGGCGTCCCGCACAACATCATCACCGACAACGGCACCAACTTCGCCAAGGGTGCGCTGGCACGTTTCTGCACCAAACAGGGCATCCGGCTCGACCTGGCCTCGGTTGCCCACTCGCGGTCGAATGGACAGGCCGAAAGGGCTAACGGCTTAATCCTGGCCGGCATTAAGCCCCGGCTCGTGGCACCGCTCGTCCGCTCTGCTGGCTGCTGGATCGAGGAACTGCTGGCCGTCCTGTGGAGCCTGAGGACCACGCCCAATCGATCATATGGCTTCACGCCCTTCTTCCACGTATACGGGTCCGAAGCGGTCATCCCCACGGACATCGAGTTCGACTCGCCTCGAGTCGCCCTGTACACGGAGACGGACGCAAAGGAGACGAGGGAGGACGACATCGACCTTCTCGAGGAGGCCCACGAACTAGCGCTGAGCCGGACAGCTATCTATCAGCAGAAGCTCCGGCACTACCACAGCAAGCGCATCCGGCCCCTCTCCTTCCGCGAGGGGGACCTGGTGCTAAGGCGAATCCAGCGAACCGCCGGCCAGCACAAGTTGTCCTCCCCATGGGAGGGCCCGTTCATCATCAGCAAGGCGTTGCACAACAACGCGTATTATCTAATGGACGCGCAGAAGCCGCAGAAGCGCAAGAGAGACGCCTCCGGCGAGGAGACGGAGCGACCGTGGAACGCGGCGATCCTCCGACTGTTTTACTGCTAAGGACCAGCGTATGTATGTACCTCCCCTTTTGGGCTTATGAATGCAATGGGTGCCCCAAGCTGGCTCTTGGGGCAGGCCTCTTTTTGTTTCCTCCCAAAGCTGTTCGCCTCACTCACCGGTTCCCGGACCCGGTTCCGCGGTCTCGGGGGCTCGCCGGCTCGCCTTGACTTCGCTCTCCGAAGCCGGTCAAGTAATGTGGACTAAGGAACACCCTACCACCGCACCCAGCTACAGACCGGATCCCGGCTGTCCGGCTAGTGGGTTCTCGGAATGGCAAACTTAGCACACACGAAAGCGGTCATCGGGGGTCGCCGGCTAGGGCTAGCCGAAACCTTTTTTTAGCCTCTTCCATTTACCTTAGACAAAACACTCTCGTGGCTCCCAAACTCATGACCGGCTCCCCGAGGCGGACGCCCTGTCCCAGCTACAGACCGGCTCCCGGCTGTCCGGCTGGCGGGGCCGATGCCAAAAGGGACAAGGTTTTGGGTAGACGGAGCCAAAAAGGGCAAAAAGGGCTAAGGTCGAGTCGGCACGCATAAGAAGCTTTTGCAAACAAAAGCACAAATTTATATACAAAATGGCCCACGACCCCAAATTCATTACATCTACACCCCTAGTGAGTGGAATTGAAGTCTAACGAAATACAGGAAAGAAAATCTAAATAGCGGCAGCACCGTCTTCTCCTCCGGCATCCTTTGCGGCAGCACCGCCTTCCCCTCCATCCTTGGTCACGGCGGGCTCCGCACCGCCCTCCGGGTCCAGGTCGCGAGCCAGCTCAGATTCGGCGTAGTCGTCGGTGCTGGACTCGGCGGTTTCGTCGTCCGTCTCCCCGGCGCTGCCCTCCGGGTCGTCGAGGGCGAGCCCGAGCCGGTCCTCTGGGACCACCTCGCCGTCTGCCGTCCGCTCCGGGACATATTCGTCCCAAGGGGCAAAAGACGCGAGGTCGCTGGCCCGCGTGGCCAGCACATCGGCGACCGCCTCCAGCTCAGCATCCGTGCCGGCGCGCTGGGCCGCAAGCAGCCCAAAATCCAGCTCGGGATACCATGAATTCGCGATCCGAAGCGCCATGCCCGCCGCAGCATGCGCGGCAGAGGCCCTCCAGCCACCTAGACAGCCGGCTCATGGATGCCGGTTCCACCGCGTCTGGCCAGAGGGTGCGGACCAGCTCCAAGCCGGCGGCCTGGAGCCGCTTCAGGGCCCGGACCACCTCTTCCAGATGCGCCCTACCGCCGATCCCCACCTCTTCCACGGTCCAAGGGGCAAGCTCCCTAACATGGACCCCAAGCGCCCGCTGAGCCTCGCGGTGAGCCTTCACGGCCGCTTCCGCCGCCGCTTGTGTGCCCGGGAAGGCCGCTGGGGGAGAATGGGAAGCATGATGTAAGACGAAGAAAACAGCGGAGAAAACATCGGCCGCAAGCCAACGCGCGAAGACATAAAAGAACCGAAACCTACCGGCCAGGAGCCGGTCCCCTTCCAGCGCCTCCTCCTGCTCCTTGGCAGCCTTGGCCGACCACTCCTGGAGCCAGAGCTCGTACTCGACGCGAGCCGCCTGCTCCTCCCTAGCCGCCTTCGCCAATGAGGCATCCTTCGCCTCCAGCTCCTTGCGATGGACCGCCTCCCGCTCCTCCAACCGCCTTTGGAAGGCCGCCTCCCGGTCCTCCAACTCCCGGCGGTGAGCCGCCTCGCGCTCCTCCTTCTCCGCCTTCGCCTGGTCCGCCTCCTAGCGGAGCCGGTCGCGCTCCGAGGTCAGGAGGTCCCGCTGTTCGACAAGCCCCACCACTTGGCGTCGGAGGCTGACCGTCTCGGCGTGGGTGGCTGCTTGGGACGAGGATGCCGCTATCAGAAAGAAAACGAAGAAAAGGATTCAGCCCGCCTACGGAGCAACCGGCCTGAATCCCGGGGGCTACACCCAGTGGGTGCGCTCACGCGCCCCCACTGGAAGTTCGCGAGGTTCCATACCTTGCAGATCCGCGGACATGACGGCCAGCCGATTTTCGGCCCCGCGGTACAGGCCTAGCAGCGTGTTGTACGCGGCTACCCGACGGTCGTGCGCGGCCTACAAAGAAAATAAAGATGCCATTAGACTTGGTCCACCTACGTCCCGAGCTGGCCCGAGTCTCGGGGGCTACACCCAGTGGGTGCGCTGACGCGCCCCCACTGGAAAAAATCAAAGCAATGTACAAGTCGCCGAGCCCTTACCGCGACGGATTTCTCGAGGTGGACCAGCCGGTCGCTGGCGGCTCGGGCGTCCTGCGCCACCTGTGCGCGGTAGGCGGCGAACTCCTCGACAACGGTGACCACCGCGGCCCCAAGGGCGCTCGGCGCGTCGTTGATGGCCGCGCCTCCAGCCGCGGCCTAGGTTTCCTGCGGCCGGCCCCCATCGGCGGGTCCGGCAGTGCCTTTCGTCGTGGTCACCAGGGGGGCTGCCCCTCCCGATGCCGTGGTTCCGGGTGCCCCTGCTGACGAGCCCGGGGCGTCCGCCCCTCCGGGCGCCGCCGTCTCAATAACCGGCTCTCCGCCTCTGGAAGCGCCGGCTCGGCTCGCCTCCGGTGCCGGTGCCTTCGGAACCGGGACCTCCGCGTCCAGGGTAACGACTTCTGGGGGCTCCGCCGTCCCCGGCGGCACGTCCTCCGCCCCCGACGGGGCCGTATGACCACCCGGCTCCGCCCCTCCGGCGGCGTCCGCTGCGTTCGTGGTCGTGTCCACCTCCTCCTCGACCCGCGCGTCCGCCTTCGTCCGCCGCCCGGGATCGTGCCTGTCCTTGGACCTCCTCTCTCGGCCCAGGGGAAAAGGCTCCCATGTCTGGCCGGCCGGCACCACGCTGGTCTGCCCCGACATTCGCGGCCACGCCGCCTCCTCCCACGGGCGACGTTCCTTTTCGCGCAGCTCCTGCTCGGCCGCTTCGAGTTCCCGCCACGCCGCCCGCTCCCTATCCTCGGTGGTGGGCGACGGCGTCGTCCCCGCCATCTCAGCCGTCGTGGTCCTACCAAGGGTGTGCGGTTCCCTGGATGGGCGGGATAAGGAGGGGAGGCCGACCACAAAACAAGCTAGTATTGAGAACGGACTTACCCGATGGTGACGGGGACCGCCCGCCTGACGGGGCCCGACTGGGCCACCCGCATTTTCTTCCGGCCGCCTCCGCGGCCGCCTGCCGGCTGCCCGGTGGCCGCCCGTTTGCGAGCCGGCTTTGGACTGGCCGGCTGTTTCCCCCTGCCGCCGGCGGCCGCGTTGTCCCGGCTGGACGCGCGGTCGGCGCGGCGGGCGCACCTTCTTGGTGCCGCGGCATCATCCCCCAAAGCTTCGGGGTCCTCTGGAGTCGTTGCATCACGCACCCCTTCCGTTTCAGCATCGTCGTCGGTCCAGTCCCGCAAAAGAGACTGGGGAGGGAACTCACCCGCCGGCTCGGTTGCTTCCGTCTCTGTCCCGCCTACGCCGGACCCGTCGGCCGGCTCCGATGCGACCGGCTCCACGTCGCCGACGTCCTCAACCTCCTCCGGCACCCGGCTCGTGATAGTTCTGCAACAGCGGGAAAACCTGCGTATACGAGGAGCCCCCCCCCCCCGCCGTTAGGCCATGGCGGGAAGACGTTTTCAACAAGAAAAAGGATGGGGGACGGCTCGTCACGTACCCGCGGAGCCGGGCAGTCCCGGCTGTATGGGGCCTTACCCCATTGCCATCCGCCTTCGTTCATCTTGGCGGCTGATATGGCGTTCACCCTCCTCGCCACCTGCACCACCTTCAGCTCCTTGGTGGAGAGCCGGCAAGGGTCGTGCCGCCCTCCCATCTGGCAGATGAGGTGCGGTCGACACTGCAGAGGCTACACCCGGCGCGCCACCATCGTAGCCAGGAAGTCCGCGGCCAACAACCCCTCCGTCCGGTTCATCACCGCCAGCCGCTCGTAGAGCCGGTTCGCCGTCTCGGGCGCGACAGCCAGAGGCGTCCTCCAGTTCAACATTTCGACTAGCGGCTGGTTGACGAAGGTAGGGAGGTTGATGTAGTCCTCCTCCAGCTTCACGTTCTTGACGTAGAAGAACCCCTTCTGCCAGTTCTTCACCGAGTCCTGCAAGGGGAGTTGCGGGAAACCAGCTCCGGCTCGGAAGTGGATCAGGGCGGCTCCGCAGGCGGTCATGACTTTCTGGCCGGTCGCCCGGTCCTTGACCGTCTGGCGCTTGAGGTACAAGAGCCGGCACCAGAGGTCCAGGAGCGGCTCGACCCCCAGGAACCCCTCGCAGAGGGAGACAAATGCCGCCAGCTGCAGGACGGCGTTGGCGGCCAAATGGTGTGGCTGCAACCCTAAGTACGTAAGGAATCGCCAGAAAAACGTGCTCACCGGCAAGCCGAGCCCACGGAGGAAGTGCTCGGCAAAAACTACCACCTAGCCCTCCCTCGGGGTCGGCGCGTTCTCCGCCACGGCAATGAGTGCCTCCAGGTGCTCCGCCGACGGCAGCTTGCGGCGGTGGCGGAGGTGCTCGATGAAGTGCTCATCGACGTCGCTGCCGTCCCACATTCCTTTGCTCGCCATCTCCCTCGAAGGTCTCGTGGTCGCAGCGGCGGGGTGCAAATGCCCGCTCTCGGTGCGGCTTCCGGCGGCGGCGCGGCGAGCGTTCAGTTTTCGCTCTCTCTCTCTCTCTCTCTCTCTCTCTCCGAGCGGGGAGGTGAGGGGCGACGACGGCAAGGTGCTGGGGGAGAGGAAACGAATGCGCCGTTCCGCCCCTCTCCCCACTCTATTTAAACCCCCGCGTGGTGGTAGTGGGGAGCGGATCCGTCACGCACGACCCCCACTTCTCCCGCCGCGTGCAGGAGGCATTAACGCACCCCGGGAACACCAACCAACGGCCCGGGCCGCAGAGGATCCGCGCGCACGGGCCGAGGCCGCGGCCGAAGTGGGCCCCGCCCCCACGGTCCGGTCTTGTCCTCCGCGTGGCCTATCAGGTCACGGCCCGCTGCGCCCCCCACATGGCGCATCTCCTCTGCCCGACGGGGTACTCGAGGCGTCCCGCAAAGCGTCGGCCGGCTACGGAGCCGACCGCCGCGCTCCCGCCTCCTCTGGCGCCTGGACCGTGCGTCATACAAAGCAAGACCCAAGCCGGCGAGGTCCGGCTCCGTTCACCGGCGAGCCTCCCCTGCTTCGGGGACTACTAACGGGGGGATGACCCCGGGGTATCCTCAGCCGACCGTTTCCAACTTTTCAAAACAACCGCGGGGCGAGCCGCCTCCCCCCACGGGCCGGCTCCGCCGAACGTCCGGCTCGAGGCCGGGCGGCCGGCTACTCCAACCAGCCGGCTAGGGACAGAGATGCCTAGCCCCCTAGCCGGCGGTGCTGCAGGTACTGCCGTCAGAGCACGCGTGGCTACAGAGGCCCCCGTCGCATCGGGGGTCAGCCCCGCATGGCCACAGTGAGGCGATAGTGCCTCTGACTCTGGCCGACTGTGACCTGGCGGACGGCACAATGCCGGCCCGACCTGGCGTGGCTACAACGCGGCCAGCCGTATCGCTGACCGCGCCCGGCTGCCACAAGACGACGCCCCGAAGGATGGCCCGTGCCACGACGGGACGGGCGTGAGGGCCCGCCGAGCAGGTCCTCTCCGGCTCCCGACGGGACCCCGCAGCCGGCGGGCCCTACCGGCGACAAGACCCCTCAGCCGGAGGCCCCACGGCCGGCTAGACAGACAGACAGCTAGGGCCCTCCGGAGCCTTCTATTCATATTGTATTCCGGGGGGTTAGCCTATAAAACCCCCCGGAGCTCCCCCATGCAGAGGGGGGCTTCTGGCACACACACACCCACACACACGTAGAGAGGCAGAGTGGGCGAGCTAGCTCCTTCTTCCTGCTCTACCCATACAGCTCTAGGAGCTCCACTGTAGCCCCCCGTTGCTAATCTACCTAACCGGCGGGACTAGGGGTATTACCTCCCACGGAGGGCCCCGAACCTGGGTACATCGAGTGTCCCTCATCGCTTGTGCCTAATCCCGCTCCCAGAGCCCGTCGGCGTCCTTCAGCCCCAACCACTCTCGATAAGCCACCCCATGGCATCTATCGTGAGAAAACGACGACAACGCGGCAGCCCACCGGGCCCACGGGCGGTGCGCGATCGGGAGGAACCTGGTCTTGATGCTCTAGTATGGCCGCCTCCAAGGGCGCCAGGTCACGCCGCTGGCGCACCGGCGCTGGGAGCGCATGCGTGTCAGCGTGTGGCCGTGGCACCACCTGGCAGCTCACTTCATCTCTCACCCTTGCCGGGGGCCTGCGCGGCTGGTCGCGTGGGCGTGCTTCACGCCTGGGCTCGGGGTCGACATCGCGCTACGGAGGAGGACACGGCACATCATGAGCTTCGTCGCCTGTCAGGGAGGGTTGGGGCCGGAACGACTAGGTGAACGCCGAAGCGTCGCTGGCAGCACTGACGAGCTCCGCGACGTGCCCAAGCCAGTCGTCACGGCAGTTGGGGGTGGGGCGGTAGCGTAGCAGCTCGCGGGCCATGTTCAGTGAGCCCGATCCACACGCCGGCCCTGGGCGGGCGTGGGAGGACGACCCAGTAGCTGGAACAATTGACGGAGTGGCGGTGCGGCCGTCGCACCGCGCGGTGACCGGCTCCGAAGAATCCTGCTGCTCGTGGGCCTCTGGGCCCGTGGCGGCGTTGGCCATAGGGGAGGGAGACCGGCGCGCGGCGGTGCGGCCCACGGGCGCCGTCTGGGCGACACGGGCAGCACGACGCTCGTCGCGAGCTCGGTGGGCGTCAGCCATGGGAGCGGTGAGGCGGAGGAAGGGCAAGGCTTGAGGAAGACTCCGACACGCCCCTACCTGGTGCGCCAAATGTCGGATTTCGGGCTCCACAAAACCCTAAGGAATTCGAACCCAGGGGCGTGTGCGAAGATTCCCCAGTAGCTTCACCCCTTCCAAGCTCACAACACGATAACCTCGCTTGATGGCGAGGAAGAAGATAGCACACAAGAGTTTACCTAGGTTCGGGCCGCCGCGAGGCGTAAAACCCTACTCCTGCCTTTGGTGGATTGCCTCACGAGGAGGTTTGTGGATGAACTAGTACAGAGGTGTGCTGCCTTGCAGATGTGTTTGCGGGGTGGTTGTCTCGTCCCCCTCTACCGGGCTGCCTAGCCTCTATTTATAGCGGCCCGGGTCCTCTTCCCTTATCGCAATGGCGGGAAGGGATCCCACAACGGCCAAATTTGAAAGGGGACAGGAGGTACATCTTATCCTGACAAAAGGCGGTCTTCAACTGCAAAGTAGGTGGTGGTGATGCGGTGGTGGGCTCGCCGGTGACATCCGTCCTGCCGCGCTCGCTGACTGGGCCTTGTTGCACCGGAATGGAAACCTTTTGCGGGGCTCCATGGGAACCCTCGTTCGTCCTTGTCTCCTTTGCACAAAAGGGGAAACTGTTCCCTCTAGTGCGTTGGCGCCCGCCTGGCCTGGGTATCGTCATCCTTGACCTCCTGAGGCCTAGCGTTGCATAGATATCTCCGCCGCTCGGGAGGAGGCCTGGGGAGGCCTCCCCCTTCCACCTTGGTGCTGTCCTCCTCATGAGGATGGGCCCCTCGCGAGGGTCTTGTCTTGAGTGAAACCTCGCGGGGCCGTACGGACGGCTAGGTGGGCCACGCCCTGGGCGGCAAGTAGGCAAGTCTGGGAACCCTGCTATCCACAACGCCGACATTTGTGATGAGAGCAAGTCTAGAGTACATTTCCGCAACTCCTTCACCATCCTTCATCTTGAACTTGTCAAGTTGACTTTGAAGAACATCCAACTTAGATTCCCTGGCGAATTCAGTACCTTCATGCATATCAACCAAAATGTCCCAAATTTCCTTTGCATTCTCAAGACGGCTGATTTTGTTGAATTCTTCAGGGCATAGGCAGTTGAATAGAATGTCACGTGCTTGAGCATTGTATTGCAACATCTTCAATTCTTTCGCGGTCGATTCACTATCTGGTTCCTTTCCATCTACAAATAATTCACCTTGCAAGCCAACACGAACAACGGCCATACGATGGGGTTATGACCAAGAATATGCATTTTCATCTTATGCTTCCAAATATGGACCTCTACGGTGATAGTTTCCCTCACTAGACGCCATACTCTCCTAGGTTTTGAAACCAATGCAATGGAGACCAAAGCTCTGATACCACTTGTAGGATCCAAAGTATGTCTAGAGGGGCGGTGATTAGACTACTTTACCAAATAAAAATCTATCCTTTTCCCAGTTTTAGTTGTGGGCAGTTTTTAGCAATTTGCACAAGTCAAGTTCACCCTACACATGCATGTCTACAAGTATTGCAACGGAAAATAAGGACAAGTATATGTAAAAGGATAAGGGTAGGAAGATTATTGGGGATATAACCCCATGTTAAAACCCACCCAGGAGGGGTCGGGTCATACCTGGCGGCTCATAGCCAAGACCCTTAAGGTGGGCCGGAAGATGAAGGCCAGGCCGCATGGCGGCTTACCGGACAGGCCAAGACGAAGGCCCAGAGACAGAAGATGGTGTGAGACCCGGGGGGTTAAACCGCCCGGAGACGGCTTGCCCAAGGTGGCAAGGCGGCTTAGAGGCAGGATTGAATACGTTGTATGAGTCGGTTTGAGACTCGTGTAACCCAGGGCCTCGAGCTCTTATATAAAGGTGAGACCCTGGGCGGCTTAGACAGAAACCAATCAATCAAGAACTAGGTCAAGCGAATCCGCTCCCTTGTAATCGATACTCCAATCAATACAACACAAGCAGGACATAGGCTTTTACCTCTTCCTAAGGGGCCGAACCTGGGTAAACTCGTGTCCCTCGTCCCGATCAACCCCTTTCAGTCCACCGTCTCAGCGATGGCCTCGAACCTAAGTCTTCGGACATCTGCCATGACAAAACCACGATAGTTGGCGCCCACCGTGGGGCCAGCGCTCGGTGGTGTTGAGTTCTCAAAGGGTTCTCTCCCAGGGATAGAGGGGTACGCCGTTGGTAGGATGACCAAGAGTCGCCGCGGAAAGCTCTACATCGATGACGCCCGCTGGGGCCCTGAGACCGACTCAATCGAGTACGGGTTCCAGGTCCCCTTCGGCGGAATCCACGTCTTCATTGGCAAGATCGGCGGATCTAAACCCGGGTCAGAAATCTGCACCGACGTCATCGAGCCGGCCCGGCGCGTGCAACCCGCCCGTGCTAACCCGGGCAGGAAGCATGTCTTCGTCGGCTTCACCCAGGGCATGGAGCTTGAAGGTTCTATGTCGCGGGAAGAAACTCTCATCTGCTCAGAGGATGGATCCTCGAGCGGAGAGACGGAATCGATCTATCAGCTTCACAATGGTGGGCTTGGGGGCTATGTCGAGCATTACCCCGAGTCAGAGTATCATGAGCCGGAAGATTATGAGCCGCCGAACCGCGCTGCCGTCTTCATGGCGGGTTCGGCGCCGGCCCCTAGCAGCACAGCCGCCGGTGCGACCGGATCTGGGGCAGGTAGGCCGCCGGCTCAGGTTCTTCTGGATCTGATGAACGAGCTGACAACCCTGATGGAAACTGAGGACACTGCTGAAAACCAAGCGTCCCGTAACACGGAGATCACGAGGTTGAAGAACCAAATGGCCGGAGTCCAACAGGAAATCAATGCGCTGAAGGCTCAGATGGATGCTGAGGCGGAGCACCTTAGGGCAGATGCTTTCCGCCTTGAGCTAGAGCAGCAGTCTGTAGCGGCGGTTCATCGGATGAGGCATCAATCCCGTTTGGCGGATCAGTATGAAGCTAGAAATCTTTTTAACACGCCAAGGACGGGACGGAATGTGCCTTTGACCGTCACTCGGACGGCAGAAGTACCTGGAAGCCAGGCGGCGGTTCAGCATCAGCAGCCAGACCCGCCCCGATGGAACCAAACCCTACCACAGTCTTTTCCAACGCCGCCAGGTCATTATTCTAACCCGGCGGAGAACATGGTGGCAGGGGCAACCAGGCTTGGTACAATCCTGATCCCCGATGAGGCGCCCTTCGCAGAGGAGGTGCGGAATGCCATCGGATACCTGCAGACGGCGGTGGCCCAGCAGAAGAAATACACTTATAGCCGGAGTCGCGTGCATTCAACCCCCATCCCCAGTCGCAGCTACAGCAGGCGTTATGAGTCACTGGCAGTTTCTAGCAGTGACCGACATCGGAACCCGCCGCGAGTTGATCGGGCGGCTCTGGATGCTCAGACGCTGGTGGATCGGGTAAGAGCACAGCGAGAGGCGGCGGCGGCGGCTTATCAGGAACCCATAGTTGCACCTTCCGTCTCAGTAGGAGCAGGAGTAACCTCCAGGGCTGTGGGAGTGCCGTGCTTGGCGCCGGCTTTGCGAAATGAGCGTCTGCCGAAGGATTTCAAGGGTCCTCGCAAGGTGCCCAATTATACTGCTGACCTACCTCCGGAGGCTTGGATTGAAAGCTATGAGCTGGCCATGGAGATGTTAGACGTTAGTGATGCAGTATGTGCCAAATATTTCATCATGATGCTAGAAGGGCCAGCTCGCACGTGGTTGAAGGGCTTGCCGCCCAACACCATTAATTCCTGGGCCGAATTAAAGGCGAAGTTCATCAAAAACTTCCAAGGAACGTGCAAGCAACCCATGACGATTGTGGATTTGGACCATTGTGTGCAGCGTGAGGATGAGTTGGCTCATCACTGGGTCCGGCGGGTCTCAACCATCATCCACTCTTCTGAACACATTACGGCGGCTCAAACAGTTTTGATTCTGGAGAAGAATTGCCATTTTACGCCCTTGAAGCAGAAGCTTGGCCGGCTCAAGCGCTCATGCCAAGACATGGGGGAGCTCATGGCGGCTCTCACCAAGTATGCCGACTCTGACAACACGAAAGACCCTGGTTCCGATGATGAGAGATCGGCCCAGGGTAAGAAAAATAACAATGGCAAGGGTCAACAGCAAAACATGGCTGGAAACAGCAACCTGGGCAAGTGGAAGAACCCGGACGGCGGGTCAGAATTGGTGGCGAACACCAGCACTCGGAACAATCGTGCTAAGGGCAATGGGAACTTCAGGCCGCCCTTTAACAAGGGTAAAGCTCCTTTCAACCTGGAAGAGATGCTCAATAAACCTTGTCCAGAGCACAGCCGGCCTGATAAGCCGGCAGGCCATACATGGAGGGATTGTAGTATTATGCGGTTGTTTTGGGATTACAGCCTTCAACAGCATCGTAATAACGGTAATGGTCCGTCAGGTGGCTCAGGGCCGGGCGGTTCAGGAGCCGGCTTTGGCGCCGGCGGCTCAGGATCCGGTTACCAGGGTCAAGGCAATCAAGGAGGTCATCATCAACAGTCTGGTGGTGGAAGTCAGCAGCAGAATAACCAGTCCGGGTATCAGAGTAACCCCAAGCAGCTTAATGGAGGGCAGTATCATGTTTTTACAACCAGCCTCGACAAGCGAGACCGGAAGGTGCGCAAGCGGGCGGTTAATGCGGTCATGCCGGCTCTCCCACAATATTTGAAGTGGTCTAAATATGACATAACTTGGAGCAAGGAGGATCACCCGCCGCGTGTTGATAACCCGGGGCAATTGGCTTTGGTAGTCGCCCCACAAGTGGGAGGATATGTGTTCACCAAAGTACTCATGGATGGTGGCAGTAGCATCAACATCCTGTATTATGACACTTTCCGCCGGATGAATTTGCTTGACAAAGATCTAAAGCCCTCTTCAACAGTTTTTCATGGTGTGGTGCCCAGAAAGTCGGCTTATCCAGTGGGAAAGATTTCTTTGGAGGTAGCTTTTGGTGATGAATTCAACTATAGGGTGGAGTCTTCGTGGTTTGAGGTGGTCAAAATCAAGAGCCCATACCACGCTCTGTTTGGACGGCTGGCTTACGCCAAGTTCATGGCTAGACCTTGCTATGTTTACTTGCAGCTCAAGATGCCCGGGTTAAAAGGGACGATTACTATGCATGGTGATCGGAAGACGGCTCTTGGATGTGAGGAAGGTGACGCAGCTTACGCAGAGTCAAGTTGTGCTGAGGCAGAGCTCAAGTTTTATAAAGAAAATGTTGACCCGACAGATATGACTCCACTAAAGAAGCCTAACACGGAATCTGAGCCGCCCCTCAAGTTTGTGGCGAAAGATACCAAGATGGTGGATTTTACGCCGGGCGACTCATCACAGCAGTTCACTATTGGGGCCAATATGGATCCCAAATAGGAAAGCGCGCTCATCGAATTCATCCATGAGAATCGGGACATCTTTGCATGGAAACCTTCTGACATGCTGGGTGTACCGAGAGAATTCGCTAAGCACCACCTTAATGTGGATCCTAAATTTAAGCCGGTCAAACAGTTCCTGCGCCGGTTTAATGAGGAGAGGCGCAAGGCTATTGGGGAAGAGGTGGCCCGGCTCTTGGCAGCGGGGTTCATCATTGAAGTGTTTCACCCGGAATGGCTTGCTAACCCGGTGTTCGTACTCAAGAAGAACGGCACGTGGCGTATGTGCGTGGATTACACGGATCTTAACAAGGCGTGTCCGATTGACCCGTTTGCTCTCCCCCGCATTGATCAAATCATTGACGCAATGGCGGGTTTTGAGAGTCTGTGCTTCCTGGATGCTTATTCAGGGTATCATCAGATCAAGATGGCAGTTAAAGACCAAGAGAAGACGGCTTTCATTACGCCTTTTGGTGCTTTCTGCTATGTGTCTATGCCTTTCGGGCTCAAGAGTGCCCAGGCGACTTACCAGCGTTGTGTGCAGAACTGTCTTCATGGTCAAATTGGGCGCAATGTTCATGCTTATGTGGATGATATTGTGGTCATGTCAAGAAAGAAGGAGACTCTACTTGACAACCTGAAGGAAACGTTCGATAACTTGCGTGTCTACAAGATGATGCTTAACCCGGCCAAGTGTGTCTTTGGAGTTCCTGCAGGCAAGCTCCTGGGTTTCTTGGTTTCAGAGCGAGGTATTGAGGCTAATCCGGACAAAATAAAGGCCATCACGTCGTTGTCTAAGCCGGCGAGCATCAATGATGTACAGCGCTTGGCGGGTCATATTGCCGCTTTAAGCCGCTTCATCAGCCGCCTAGGCGAGAAGGCTATTCCTCTGTATCAAATGATGAAGAAGACGGACAACTTTGTCTGGAGTAAGGCGGCAGATGAGGCGTTTGAGGCGCTCAAAAAACAGCTGGTTGAGCCGCCGATCTTGGCCGCTCCAGCTGAGAAGGAACCTTTGCTCCTCTATGTGGCGCCTAACAACAGGGCAGTCAGCGCCGCGATTGTTGTGGAGCGTAAGGAGACAGGGAAAGAATACCCAGTTCAGAGGCCGGTTTATTACGTCAGTGAAGTTCTGATAGAATCCATGCAAAGATACCCTCATTGGCAGAAGGTGATATATGGGGTGTTCATGGCAAATCGTAAGTTGAAGCATTACTTCTTGGGACACCAGATCACCATGGTCAGCTCTGCCCCGTTGGGAGATATAATTCAAAACAGAGAAGCCACTGGCAGGATTGCTAAGTGGGCATTGGAGCTTGGGCCTCTTAATCTGAAATATGTGCCTCGCACGGCTATCAAGTCTCAGGCCCTGGTGGATTTTATAAACGACTGGACAGAGTGTCAGTCGCCCGAGGAGAAGCCGGACAACACGTATTGGACGATTCACTTTGATGGATTCAGGCAATTGGAAGGGTCAGGGGCTGGAGTTGTCTTAACTTCCCCTAGAGGTGACAAGTTCTGTTATGTGCTGAGGCTGATGTTTCCTTGTACTAACAATGCAGCTGAGTATGAGGCTTTACTTCATGGCCTCCGTGTGGCTAAAGAGATGAACCTGAGCCAGGTTAGATGCCTCGGCGATTCAGACCTCGTGGCTCAGCAAGTTTCAGGCACGTGGGATTCCAAAGACCCACGGATGGCGGCTTATCGTCAGGCGGTCGACGTCATTGCTGGTCACTTCAAGGGTTATCAGGTGGATCATATTGACCGTCGCAAGAGCGAGGCGGCTGATGCATTATCAAGGCTGGGCTCTTAGCGTAAGCCGGTACCGCCTAACGTTTTCTTGGATGTGTTGTATCACCCGTCTGTTAAGCTACCTTCGGAGGAGGATCTGGCTATGCCTGACCCGGAGGGGCAGCTGGTGGCGGCTCTGCATGCTATCCCTGACTGGACGTTGCCTTACCTAGCGTACTTGACTTGCGGCGAGTTGCCCGAGGACGAGACCATGGTGAGACAAATCATGAGGCGATCTAAATCCATGACTATCGTCAATGGCGAGTTACATAAGCGCAGTGTCACTGGCGTTTTTCAGCGTTGCGTTTCTCCTGAAGAGGGTAAGGAGATCTTGAATGAAATTCACACCGGCGATTGCGGTCATCACGCTGGCTCAAAATCTTTGGTGGCCAAGGCTTTCCGGCATGGTTTCTTCTCGCTGACGGCTCATAAGGATGCAGAAGACTTGGTTACCAAGTGTGATGAATGTCAGAAATTCGGGCGACGTGCTCATGTACCGGCTTAGTAATTGCGGATGATTCCAATTACCTGGTCGTTTGTGGTCTGGGGGCTTGATATGGTCGGGCCCTTCGAAAGATCTAAAGACAAGAAGACCCACCTTTTGGTGGCGGTGGATAAGTTTACCAAGTGGGTTGAGGCTGAGCCGGTCAGCAAATGTGATGCGGCTATGGCGGTTCAGTTTGTCAAAAAATTGATCTACCGTTTTTGGTTACCCTCATAGTATCATCACGGACAATGGCACAAACCTATCCAAGGGGGCTATGAAGGCATTCTGTGAAAGTGAGCACATCCGGCTTGACATCTCTGTTGTTGCCCATCCACAATCCAATGGTCAGGCAGAGCGTGCTAACTAGGAGATCTTGAGAGGTATCAAGCCCCGACTTATGGTTCCTCTACAACGAACGTCGGGTTGTTGGGTAGAGGAGTTACCATCAGTTCTCTGGAGCATCTGAACTAGTCCCAACAGGTCAACAGGCTATACGCCCTTCTTTATGGTGTATGGGGCAGAAGCCGTGTTACCAAGTGATATACGTCATGACTCGCCGTGGGTGGCGGCTTACGTTGAGACAGATAATGAGACAGCGCATCAGGACGCGTTAGATGATTTGGATGAAGAGTGTGATCTGGCATCAGCTCGATCGGCGATTTATCAACAAAACCTGCGTCGCTATCATAGCCGCAGAGTTAAGACCCGGACGTTTCAGGAAGGCGACTTGGTGTTGCGTTTGATTCAAGACCAGACGGATGCACACAAGCTATCTCCCGCAGGGGAAGGGCCTTTTGTGGTCAGCAGAAATCTCAACAATGGGTCATATTATCTCATTGACGTACGAGACGAGACACGTACTTCTGGGCAGGAGACCCACCGGCCGTGGAATATCACTCATCAACGGCCTTACTATACTTAAGTCATCGACTCCCATCATTGTACATCCATCATTGTATATATCTTTTATATATATATATAATAAAGTTGGCATCCCTGCAAGCCGGGGCCTCTGCCGTTTATGCGTTTCAGATTGTGCAAAGGTGGACACAACCACAAGGTCATTTGGGGGCTTCTAACCCGCCAGGGTTTAGCTTACACACCCTCTTGATCGGCTCTTCAGCCACCGTAAGGCCGGGTTATATACCCAAAAAGTTGACTCCGTCAACAAGGTCATTTGGGGGCTTCCAACCCACCGGGTTTAGCTTACACACCCTCTTGATCGGCTCTTCAGCCACCGCAAGTTCGAGTTAAACCTGCCTGTATGCTGCTGCTGCTCCGCTAGGTGACCCACTGAACTCGTGCCAGTTAATCTCGATTAGAGACCCGGAGTTGTTCAAAGTATTTGACAGTCACTCTCACTAGAGACCCTGTACTAGTCAAGGTTAAACCGGCGGCTCTTGTCATGTGAGGGCTGGCTTACGGAAAGCGAGGATAAACTCACCCATCTGCTGCATACTCTCCGCTATGTGGCCCGTTCGTACTCTTAAACAGTTACTCTTTTAAAGACCATGCACTGTTTAAGGTTCAAACGACGGATTTATGTCACGTGAGAAGTAGCTTATGGGCCCTGGGGGTACTCATGCCCTGCTGAGCCTCTTTATGGTTTGTTGTTGCTCTTACAAGTTAATCTCGCCTAGAGACCCTGAGCCGCTCAAAGGAGTTGACGGTCACTCTCACTAGAGACCCGATACTGTTAAGAGTTCAAACAATGAGTTCATGCCATAGGAGCCGGCATATGAGTTTTCGAAAAACAAAGCAATGTCATAAAAAGATTTAACATCTCCGGGTTATGCTTTTCAAGCCACCCTCACAGCAATACAGAACATATTCTGTCTTGTTTGTTTTTGCAGGTCTTATCTCCTAAGATGAGCCAATGTGAAGCATGATGAAAAATGTTGTGGGCAGAACACAAGGCAGATAAAAGTGCATCAAGTGTCACGGCTGAGGCAATCAAGTTTTTCTACGCCTATTACAAAGCTCTCCAGGGAGCCCAAAATACAATGGACTTAAAAGTGTTTTACACACTTCCAGTTTCGACGGCTCAGAAAGCCGGGTTATCAATTTCAAGAGCAACGTGTTCAGCTTGACGGCGGGTCATCCTACGTCAGGTCTTCGACCTCTTCGATCTGCAGATTGTCCACATCCCAGTTGCAGTTTGTTAAAGCTTCAAACTGGGCCTCGTCAAAGAGGGGAGATGGGTCAATTTCAGGAGCAAAGAGTGGCTTACGTTCGTGCAGGAGTTAAGTCCCTGGCTTCAAAAGTTGGGCAGCACACTCGTTTGTTATCCTCGCCATAAGCCGCCTGGTATGAGGTCAGATCAATTTCATTAAGAAGTGTTGATGCGAGTACTCGGGAGGCCTTCATACATTTGGCATAATCAGCTTCGGTAAAGTCTGAGCCGTCATCTTTCTTGGATGGAAAGCCGTCCATCATCTCTGTTACGGTTAGTTCAGGGGCACAGGCCAGAGACTGGCTTAGCGTGGCCATTGCTCCCTTTCTGGCGGCTGATCGTTTGAGTTTATCAATCTGCTTGGGCAGAGTGGACAAGACCTCTATTACTCCCTTCATGAGTTTGGGGACGCCTTTCTCAGTTAACATGGCTGTGATGGTGCAAAGAGTCCCGTAGTATAGCTGTTCTGTCAAGGTATATATGGCTTTCAACTTCAACAAGCTGCCAGAAGATAGTTGGCGGCTTCTTTGGCCTGCAAGGAAAGTTAGGCGTTATAAGCCGCTCGCACAATTTTTTAACAAGGCAAAGGAATTTTCTAAGTCTTCGGTACTTACCAAAGATAGCAGAAGTCATCCTGGATATATGACGCTTGAGGGTTTGTAGTTCTTCTGACACGAGCTTGAGCCGCTTATCAGCATCGTCTGCTCGCTTTGTCAGGGCGGCTTGTTTAGACTCAGCAGTCTCTTTGAAGGCAGCAAAGTCAGCTTGAACCTTCTCAAGCTCTTTAACGGCAACCCGCCATTTTTCTTCCGCCTCAGCCCGGGCGGTTTGTTGCGAAGCAACATTTTCCTTTAGGCTGGTTATATCAGACTCAGCCGCATCCAAAGCTTCCTGCATCGTACAAAAACAAAAAGTTCAGGAGGTTTAAGTCACCAAGATGAGATATTAGTCAACGAGGGATGAAGTTGTTATGATACAAGTCTCAAGCAGATTGCAAGCAATATACTTGACACTTGGGGATAATGTCTGTGTTTTCTCTCACAATGTACAAACAAGTTCCGGCTCATCTTCGTACAGTTAAGCCGGCACTTGGGGGCTACACACGGCGCTTCCAAACAATGAAGTCTTTTCCAGCTCATTTTTTAAGTCGGACCTTGGGGGTTATGATTCCTGAGTTTTTAGCAGTGAAGCTCCGGCTCATCATTATTATAATGACCCGGACTTGGGGGCTACACTTGGATCTAGTTTTCGAGTAAGTACCGGCTTATTATCTATATTAACCCGATACTTGGGGGCTACAAGCTAAGCTATTTGGAGTATGACAAAGATTGGAAGACCCGGTCTACTATTTGCAATATTAAACCAGCTCTTGGGGGCTACATAAGGGTATAAGGAAAAAGCAAGAGAAGAGGAGTACCTCATATTTTTTCTTCATTAGTCCAACAAGCTTGGACTCCATATTACGGCTTGTCGAGAGGCGGTTCAGATAACCAGCATGTAATTCATCCGCAGTCAGCTTTTCTAACACGGGGAATTCAAAATCAAGTTTTTCTGGTGAGAATGTTTCAGCTTTGCTGGTGTGTTTTGTTAACACATGAGGATCAGGGAATTGATAACCCATCCCAGTGACAACAACTTCTGGATGAGCTGTGTCTTCGGCGGCTGTTGAAGGACTAGGCGGCTTAGGATCAGCATTTGGAGGACTCTCAGGAGTGGCCATGTTATCATCAGTCGGCTCAGAGGGATGAGGAGCGTCTTCAGGCGCATCTTTTCTAGCCTCAGTAGGCTCAACATAAGTTGCAGGGGAGTCCGGCTTAGCAGTCTCTGGCTCTTGGGCAGCAGGAGCGGCGGTAGACCCGCTTGTCTTCCTTCGTTTTGCTTGAGCCCTGGAAATAAAAAGATTGTTATATAGAGGACAAGGGTGGTAAAGGATATGGTGCAAATACAAAGGTACGCACTCCGGGTTGATCTTCAGAGGAGGCAACTTGGATGTAGTGGAATCGCCGGATGAAGGAGGCATCTCTTAAAAAAGTTAAGACGGTAAAAAACAGAGTAAGGCTACAATGCAAGAGTGTTAAAAATTGGACTTGGTTAAAAGAGTACCTCAGCCGGCCGTTTCCGAGGAGCCGAAGAGTTTGGTAAGCCGGTCAAAAGCTCTTCAGAGTCGGTGCTCCGGGTTTGACGTCTGGAGTTGTGCTGTTGCTTTTTCAAAAGAAGGTTGGGGTCTAAATAAGCAAGAGGATGAGAAAATGGAACTTTTCGGATGACCCGCCGTGTTTTCTCTTGTGGAAAGTTTTCCGAGTCAGAGGAAATGTAAGTTACCTCAGGGGCGTCTGCATGGCTTGTCTCCGTTTCCTCCTGTGAATAATTGTTGTCAATAAGTTGCATAAAGAGACGGCCAAGGGAGTCAAGTTCTGCCTCCGAGTCGTCGGGCTCAGGCAGTTCCTGAGCAGAAGTTTTCTTCTTACGGCTGCTGGTATTACCCGCCTTAGGTTTCCTCACAAGAGGAGTATATTTCTTCTTCCAGAAGGTAGAGCCGGCATGTGCATAAGCCGTTAAAAAGGTTAAAAGAAGCAAGGCAGAACGTCAAGATAAGAACGAGTAGTTTGCTGAAAAAGGTTTCTTACAGCTGGAGCTGGGTTCTTGACGCAAAAAGGCTTCAGCCCAATTTTGTTGCAAGTCTCTTGGTTTTCGCCAAGAAGTGATTTGACGGAAGAGTTGATGTCTTGTTCTGTCAGTGGGGTGGCGTTGAAACAGAGAGGATCATTTCGTTCACCCGTAAATTCGCACATGAGTCGGTCACACCGGCTCAGTGGCAAGATTTTCCAGGTAACCCAGCAACGGGTTAAGTCGACGCCAGTCAAGCCGTTCGCCATTAAGGCCCTGATCTTAGCGAAGGCCGGAGCATATTTCGCTCGCTCTGCGGCGGACATCCGGTCTGGGAGTTCTCCGGAGGTGCCAAACCGGGTAGGACGGTAACCCGGTAGCGGATTCTCTTCCTTGGGAGAAGTGTCCTTGCAGTAAAACCAGGTCTTGTTCCAATCTTTGGGGTGACTTGGTAAGACGGCTGCTGGGTAGGGCAAATCTCTCCGTCTCTGGATAGAAATGCCGCCAAGCTCCAAACTTGGTCCAGCCGCCACTTCAGTTTGGCGGTTGACGTAAAAGTAGTCACGGAAGAGGTCAACAGACAGCTCTTCTTGCAGGTAAACTTCGCATAAGACTTGAAACTGACACATATTGGTGACAGAGTTTGGACCAATATCTTGAGGGTGAAGCTTGAAGGAGTGAAGAACGTCCCGATTTTTTTTTTACCCGGGCGGGCTAAAACCACGGAGGAGGTGATCAGTGAATACGACAACCTCTCCTTCCTGAGGAGTAGGCCTTATTTCTGGCCCTGGAACCCGCCAATGTATAACGTCCTGAGCCGGCAAGATACCCGATTCTACGAAGTCAAGCAGAAGCTGCTCGGTGACATCGGAGCCAACCCGATCGCAAGACGCGGGTGCTCTCGACATGGTGGCGGGTTAAACTGTGAGAAGGTGCAGAATACGGCGGGTTAGAAAAACGTCAAATAATTAAGGCAGCTATGGTCAGTATGATGATGAGGAGTTAAGCCGCCGACATATTTTATCACAGAGCCGACAATGCAATGGCGGGTTAAGTGCACAAGGCGATACTAGAAATAGTGTTAAGTATGGATAAACAGGTTTCACATATTGCAACCATGGCTGCAAGATCTATAGGCAAAGATAAATGAAATATATTCAAAACCTAAAAAGGGGAGTGGAAGAACAGGCAGACAACACGCGGAGAAGATTGATATGCAGATCTATAACAAGCGGATATTGACATTAAAAGGACAACCGCAACGGATAGACAGCGCTATGAGATTCAAGGGGATACTTGGTGGTCTGCACTACGAAGAACACTCTGACGAACAGCGAAGAACACTAAAAGAAACCCGACGAACTCGGGGAGATCCTAATCGGGATGACTACAGATTCAACAAGGGTTGAGAATGGTACCTAGCGGATGCGGACGGGCTGGCGAGTTTCTGGTCCGAATCAGGTTGATGCAGCGGCCGGCGTTGGGGACGACAGTGAGGTCTGGTCGGTGTGGCGGAGCTCTGGAGGCGCGGGTCTGAAGGAGGAAGAAGAAGACGGTGGCGGCAGAGAAAGGAAAGGGGGCACCTCATGTCCCTATTTATGAGATGGGATGGCAACAGTGCAGTGATAATTGACCGGAGGGGGCGCCTCGATTTTCGGGCCGACCGTTTAATGAGAAGATCTGTTGCGAACGTCACGGAATTTTTTAGCATATTCGATGTGACGTCACGGCGGGTTATGAGTTTTCCTTTCCAGGTGACAAAAATGTGAGTCTCGCCGCCAAGTGAGTTTGAAGATTGACATGAACAGGCTCAAATCAATCTGGGGCCTAATGTTGGGTATATAACCCCGTGGTAAGACCCGCCCAGGAGGGCCCGGGTCATACCTGGCGCCTCGTAGCCAAGACCCTTAAGGTGGGCCGGAAGATGAAGGCCAGGCCGCATGGCGGCTTACCGGACAGGCCAAGACGAAGGCCCAGAGACAGAAGATGGTGTGAGACCCGGGGGGATAAGCCGCCCGGAGACGGCTTGCCTAAGGTGGCAAGGCGGCTTAGAGGCAGGATTGAATACGTTGTATGAGTCGGTTTGAGACTCGTGTAACCCAGGGCCTCGACCTCTTATATAAAGGTGAGACCCTGGGGCGGCTTAGACAGAAACCAATCAATCGAGAACTAGGTCAAGCGAATCCGCTCCCTTGTAATCGATACTCCAATCAATACAACACAAGAAGGACGTAGGCTTTTACCTCTTCCTAAGGGGCCGAACCTGGGTAAACTCGTGTCCCTCATAACGATCAACCCCTTTGAGTCCACCGTCTCAGCAATAGCCTCGAACCTAAGTGTTCGGACATCTGTCGTGACAAAACGACGACAAAGATCAAACGCAATTTGAAAACACGAAGATTTTTCCCGTGGTTCCGATAGGTGGTGCTATCGTACGTCCACGTTTATGGAGTCTTCAACCCACGGAGGGTAGCGGTTGCGAGAGTCCACGGAAGGCTCCAACCAAAAGGGTCCACGAAGTAGCAACCTTGACTATTCCATAACGGCTTCCGTCCATGAAGGACTAGCCTCACTATGGGTAGATGAAAGCACATTTGGTCCCTTGGTGGATTTGGTAATTAATAACAACATATACGTCATTGGACTGATGTTTCCAAGAAGTATATTTCAGGAAAAGTCCAATGATGGCTTGGCTACAAGTTGTGAGGAGATACCCCAAGTTGCAAGGAATGGATTGGCAAAGCTTCGAGCTAGAATACTCTCTTTTTACTTTGTGATAAATCACTTTGAGTCCATAGGAAAGCCAATACTATTAAAAAGGGGTAAGATATTGTTGGTTAACAAATTGCTCCACGTGCACAAGTGCTAGCCACCAAAAACACCGACAAGCTCTCCCACAAAATACTCTGTCTACACCCAACTTCACAAAATCGGTGCCACCAACTTCTCATTTGGCCCTACAGATGTTTCTACCCATGACAGAACCCTAGCCAAACCATAGCTCTTCGGTACAACCGAGACTGCATCGGTGCAACCGAGTTTCTGTGACCAACCTTCTGGTGTCCCAATTCATAAAATCGGAATTTCCGAGTTTATGCTTCGGTCTCACCGAGTTTTGGGAACTGCCCTCGGCCACTGGCTTCGGTACCACCGAGAGTTCCATAACGGTCTCACCGAGATTCCGAAAGTTGCCACATTTTTGACATATCGGTAGAACCGAGTTTTGCTTCGGTTTCACCGAGATGGCCAATTATGTTGTAAAGGTTGGATTTTTGGAGATGCCTATATATACCCCTCCACCACATCCCACTCGCAAGAGAAGCACTCAGAATAGTTCCCGACTTCCCATATCCAAATTTCTGAGAGAGAACCACCTACCCTTGTGTTGAGATCAAGATCATCCACTCCAACCATATGGATCTTGAATTCTAGCCTCCCCAAGTTGCTTTCCACCCAATAAATCCCTTCCACCAAGCCAAATCTGTGAGAGAGTGATTGAGTGTTGAGAAGTCTATCATGGGATGGCTACAAGTTGTGAGGAGATACCCCAAGTTGCAAGGAATGGATTGGCAAAGCTTCGAGCTAGAATACTCTCGTTTTACTTTGTGATAAATCACTTTGAGTCCATAGGAAAGCCAATACTATTAAAAAGGGGTAAGGTATTGTTGGTGAACAAATTGCTCCACGTGCACAAGTGCTAGCCACCAAAAACACCGACAAGCTCTCCCACAAAATACTCTGTCTAAACCCAACTTCACAAAATCGGTGCCACCAACTTTTCATTTGGCCCTAGAGATGTTTCTACCCATGACAAAACCCTAGCCAAACCATAGCTCTTCGGTACAACCGAGACTGCATCGGTGCAACCGAGTTTCTGTGACCAACCTTCTGGTGTCCCAATTCATAAAATCGGAATTTCCGAGTTTATGCTTCGGTCTCACCGAGTTTTGGGAACTGCCCTCGGCCACTGGCTTCGGTACCACCGAGAGTTCCATATCGGTCTCACCGAGATTCCGAAAGTTGCCACATTTTTGACATATCGGTAGAACCGAGTTTCGCTTCGGTTTCACCGAGATGGCCAATTATGTTGTAAAGGTTGGATTTTTGGAGATGCCTATATATACCCCTCCACCACATCCCACTCGCAAGAGAAGCACTCAGAATAGTTCCCCACTTCCCATATCCAAATTTCTGAGAGAGAACCACCTACCCTTGTGTTGAGATCAAGATCATCCACTCCAACCATATGGATCTTGAATTCTAGCCTCCCCAAGTTGCTTTCCACCCAATAAATCCCTTCCAACAAGCCAAATCTGTGAGAGAGTGATTGAGTGTTGAGAAGTCTATCATGGGATGGCTACAAGTTGTGAGGAGATACCCCAAGTTGCAAGGAATGGATTGGCAAAGCTTCGAGCTAGAATACTCTCTTTTTACTTTGTAAGAAATCACTTTGAGTCCATAGGAAAGCCAATACTATTAAAAAGGGGTAAGGTATTGTTGGTGAACAAATTGCTCCACGTGCACAATTGCTAAACACCAAAAACACCGACAAGCTCTCCCACAAAATACTCTGTCTAAACCCAACTTCACAAAATCGGTGCCACCAACTTTTCATTTGGCCCTAGAGATGTTTCTACCCATGACAGAACCCTAGCCAAACCATAGCTCTTCGGTACAACCGAGACTGCATCGGTGCAACCGAGTTTCTGTGACCAACCTTCTGGTGTCCCAATTCATAAAATTGGAATTTCCGAGTTTATGCTTCGGTCTCACCGAGTTTTGGGAACTGCCCTCGGCCACTGGCTTCGGTACCACCGAGAGTTCCATATCGGTCTCACCGAGATTCCGAAAGTTGCCACATTTTTGACATATCGGTAGAACCGAGTTTTGCTTCGGTTTCACCGATATGGCCAATTATGTTGTAAAGGTTGGATTTTTGGAGATGCCTATATATACCCCTCCACCACATCCCACTCGCAAGAGAAGCACTCAGAATAGTTCCCCACTTCCCATATCCAAATTTCTGAGAGAGAACCACCTACCCTTGTGTTGAGATCAAGATCATCCACTCCAACCATATGGATCTTGAATTCTAGCCTCCCCAAGTTGCTTTCCACCCTATAAATCCCTTCCACCAAGCCAAATCTGTGAGAGAGTGATTGAGTGTTGAGGAGTCTATCATGGGATGGCTACAAGTTGTGAGGAGATACCCCAAGTTGCAAGGAATGGGTTGGCAAAGCTTCGAGCTAGAATACTCTCTTTTTACTTTGTGAGAAATCACTTTGAGTCCATAGCAAAGCCAATACTATTAAAAAGGGGTAAGGTATTGTTGGTGAACAAATTGCTCCACGTGCACAATTGCTAGCCACCAAAAACACCGACAAGCTCTCCCACAAAATACTCTGTCTAAACCCAACTTCACAAAATCGGTGCCACCAACTTTTCATTTGTCCCTAGAGATGTTTCTACCCATGACAGAACCCTAGCCAAACCATAGCTCTTCGGTACAACCGAGACTGCATCGGTGCAACCGAGTTTCTGTGACCAACCTTCTGGTGTCCCAATTCATAAAATCGGAATTTCCGAGTTTATGCTTCGGTCTCACCGAGTTTTGGGAACTGCCCTCGGCCACTGGCTTCGGTACCACCGAGAGTTCCATATCGGTCTCACCGAGATTCCGAAAGTTGCCACATTTTTGACATATCGGTAGAACCGAGTTTTGCTTCGGTTTCACCGATATGGCCAATTATGTTGTAAAGGTTGGATTTTTGGAGATGCCTATATATACCCCTCCACCACATCCCACTCGCAAGAGAAGCACTCAGAATAGTTCCCCACTTCCCATATCCAAATTTCTGAGAGAGAACCACCTACCCTTGTGTTGAGATCAAGATCATCCACTCCAACCATATGGATCTTGAATTCTAGCCTCCCCAAGTTGCTTTCCACCCAATAAATCCCTTCCACCAAGCCAAATCTGTGAGAGAGTGATTGAGTGTTGAGAAGTCTATCATGGGATGGCTACAAGTTGTGAGGAGATACCCCAAGTTGCAAGGAATGGATTGGCAAAGCTTCGAGCTAGAATACTCTCTTTTTACTTTGTGAGAAATCACTTTGAGTCCATAGGAAAGCCAATACTATTAAAAAGGGGTAAGGTATTGTTGGTGAACAAATTGCTCCACGTGCACAAGTGCTAGCCACCAAAAACACCGACAAGCTCTCCCACAAAATACTCTGTCTAAACCCAACTTCACAAAATCGGTGCCACCAACTTTTCATTTGGCCCTAGAGATGTTTCTACCCATGACAGAACCCTAGCCAAACCATAGCTCTTCGGTACAACCGAGACTGCATCGGTGCAACCGAGTTTCTGTGACCAACCTTCTGGTGTCCCAATTCATAAAATCGGAATTTCCGAGTTTATGCTTCGGTCTCACCGAGTTTTGGGAACTGCCCTCGGCCACTGGCTTCGGTACCACCGAGAGTTCCATATCGGTCTCACCGAGATTCCGAAAGTTGCCACATTTTTGACATATCGGTAGAACCGAGTTTTGCTTCGGTTTCACCGAGATGGCCAATTATGTTGTAAAGGTTGGATTTTTGGAGATGCCTATATATTCCCCTCCACCACATCCCACTCGCGAGAGAAGCACTCAGAATAGTTCCCGACTTCCCATATCCAAATTTCTGAGAGAGAACCACCTACCCTTGTGTTGAGATCAAGATCATCCACTCCAACCATATGGATCTTGAATTCTAGCCTCCCCAAGTTGCTTTCCACCCAATAAATCCCTTCCACCAAGCCAAATCTGTGAGAGAGTGATTGAGTGTAGAGAAGTCTATCATGGGATGGCTACAAGTTGTGAGGAGATACCCCAAGTTGCAAGGAATGGATTGGCAAAGCTTCGAGCTAGAATACTCTCTTTTTACTTTGTGAGAAATCACTTTGAGTCCATAGGAAAGCCAATACTATTAAAAAGGGGTAAGGTATTGTTGGTGAACAAATTGCTCTACGTGCACAAGTGCTAGCCACCAAAAACACCGACAAGCTCTCCCACAAAATACTCTGTCTAAACCCAACTTCACAAAATCGGTGCCACCAACTTTTCATTTGGCCCTAGAGATGTTTCTACCCATGACAGAACCCTAGCCAAACCATAGCTCTTCGGTACAACCGAGACTGCATCGGTGCAACCGAGTTTCTGTGACCAACCTTCTGGTGTCCCAATTCATAAAATCGGAATTTCCGAGTTTATGCTTCGGTCTCACCGAGTTTTGGGAACTGCCCTCGGCCACTGGCTTCGGTACCACCAAGAGTTCCATATCGGTCTCACCGAGATTCCGAAAGTTGCCACATTTTTGACATATCGGTAGAACCGAGTTTTGCTTCGGTTTTACCGAGATGGCCAATTATGTTGTAAAGGTTGGATTTTTGGAGATGCCTATATATACCCCTCCACCACATCCCACTCGCAATAGAAGCACTCAGAATAGTTCCCCACTTCCCATATCCAAATTTCTGAGAGAGAACCACCTACCCTTGTGTTGAGATCAAGATCATCCACTCCAACCATATGGATCTTGAATTCTAGCCTCCCCAAGTTGCTTTCCACCCTATAAATCCCTTCAAGCAAGCCAAATCTGTGAGAGAGTGATTGAGTGTTGAGGAGTCTATCATGGGATGGCTACAAGTTGTGAGGAGATACCCCAAGTTGCAAGGAATGGATTGGCAAAGCTTCGAGCTAGAATACTCTCTTTTTACTTTGTGAGAAATCACTTTGAGTCCATAGGAAAGCCAATACTATTAAAAAGGGGTAAGGTATTGTTGGTGAACAAATTGCTCCACGTGCACAAGTGCTAGCCACCAAAAACACCGACAAGCTCTCCCACAAAATACTCTGTCTAAACCCAACTTCACAAAATCGGTGCCACCAACTTTTCATTTGGCCCTAGAGATGTTTCTACCCATGACAGAACCCTAGCCAAACCATAGCTCTTCGGTACAACCGAGACTGCATCGGTGCAACCGAGTTTCTGTGACCAACCTTCTGGTGTCCCAATTCATAAAATCGGAATTTCTGAGTTTATGCTTCGGTCTCACCGAGTTTTGGGAACTGCCCTCGGCCACTGGCTTCGGTACCACCGAGCGTTCCATATCGGTCTCACCGAGATTCCGAAAGTTGCCACATTTTTGACATATCGGTAGAACCGAGTTTTGCTTTGGTTTCACCGAGATGGCCAATTATGTTGTAAAGGTTGGATTTTTGGAGATGCCTATATATACCCCTCCACCACATCCCACTCGCAAGAGAAGCACTGAGAATAGTTCCCGACTTCCCATATCCAAATTTCTGAGAGAGAACCACCTACCCTTGTGTTGAGATCAAGATCATCCACTCCAACCATATGGATCTTGAATTCTAGCCTCCCCAAGTTGCTTTCCACCCTATAAATCAATTCCATCAAGCCAAATCTGTGAGAGAGTGATTGAGTGTTGAGGAGTCTATCATGGGATGGCTACAAGTTGTGAGGAGATACCCCAAGTTGCAAGGAATGAATTGGCAAAGCTTCAAGCTAGAAGACTCTCTTTTTACTTTGTGAGAAATCACTTTGAGTCCATAGGAAAGCCAATACTATTAAAAAGGGGTAAGGTATTGTTGGAGAAAAAATTGCTCCACGTGCACAAGTGCTAGCCACCAAAAACACCGACAAGCTCTCCCACAAAATACTCTGTCTAAACCCAACTTCACAAAATTGGTGCCACCAACTTTTCATTTGGCCCTAGAGATGTTTCTACCCATGACAGAACCCTAGCCAAACCATAGCTCTTCGGTACAACCGAGACTGCATCGGTGCAACCGAGTTTCTGTGACCAACCTTCTGGTGTCCCAATTCATAAAATCGGAATTTCCGAGTTTATGCTTCGGTCTCACCGAGTTTTGGGAACTGCCCTCGGCCACTGTCTTCGGTACCACCGAGAGTTCCATATCGGTCTCACCGAGATTCCGAAAGTTGCCACATTTTTGACATATCGGTAGAACCGAGTTTTGCTTCGGTTTCACCGAGATGGCCAATTATGTTTTAAAGGTTGGATTTTTGGAGATGCCTATATATACCCCTCCACCACATCCCACTCGCAATAGAAGCACTCAGAATAGTTCCCCACTTCCCATATCCAAATTTCTGAGAGAGAACCACCTACCCTTGTGTTGAGATCAAGATCATCCACTCCAACCATATGGATCTTGAATTCTAGCCTCCCCAAGTTGCTTTCCACCCTATAAATCCCTTCAAGCAAGCCAAATCTGTGAGAGAGTGATTGAGTGTTGAGGAGTCTATCATGGGATGGCTACAAGTTGTGAGGAGATACCCCAAGTTGCAAGGAATGGATTGGCAAAGCTTCGAGCTAGAATACTCTCTTTTTACTTTGTGAGAAATCACTTTGAGTCCATAGGAAAGCCAATACTATTAAAAAGGGGTAAGGTATTGTTGGTGAACAAATTGCTCCACGTGCACAAGTGCTAGCCACCAAAAACACCGACAAGCTCTCCCACAAAATACTCTGTCTAAACCCAACTTCACAAAATCGGTGCCACCAACTTTTCATTTGGCCCTAGAGATGTTTCTACCCATGACAGAACCCTAGCCAAACCATAGCTCTTCGGTACAACCGAGACTGCATCGGTGCAACCGAGTTTCTGTGACCAACCTTCTGGTGTCCCAATTCATAAAATCGGAATTTCCGAGTTTATGCTTCGGTCTCACCGAGTTTTGGGAACTGCCCTCGGCCACTGGCTTCGGTACCACCAAGAGTTCCATATCGGTCTCACCGAGATTCCGAAAGTTGCCACATTTTTGACATATCGGTAGAACCGAGTTTTGCTTCGGTTTCACCGAGATGGCCAATTATGTTGTAAAGGTTGGATTTTTGGAGATGCCTATATATACCCCTCCACCACATCCCACTCGCAAGAGAAGCACTGAGAATAGTTCCCGACTTCCCATATCCAAATTTCTGAGAGAGAACCACCTACCCTTGTGTTGAGATCAAGATCATCCACTCCAACCATATGGATCTTGAATTCTAGCCTCCCCAAGTTGCTTTCCACCCTATAAATCAATTCCACCAAGCCAAATCTGTGAGAGAGTGATTGAGTGTTGAGGAGTCTATCATGGGATGGCTACAAGTTGTGAGGAGATACCCCAAGTTGCAAGGAATGAATTGGCAAAGCTTCAAGCTAGAATACTCTCTTTTTACTTTGTGAGAAATCACTTTGAGTCCATAGGAAAGCCAATACTATTAAAAAGGGGTAAGGTATTGTTGGAGAACAAATTGCTCCACGTGCACAAGTGCTAGCCACCAAAAACACCGACAAGCTCTCCCACAAAATACTCTGTCTAAACCCAACTTCACAAAATCGGTGCCACCAACTTTTCATTTGGCCCTAGAGATGTTTCTACCCATGACAGAACCCTAGCCAAACCATAGCTCTTCGGTACAACCGAGACTGCATCGGTGCAACCGAGTTTCTGTGACCAACCTTCTGGTGTCCCAATTCATAAAATCGGAATTTCCGAGTTTATGCTTCGGTCTCACCGAGTTTTGGGAACTGCCCTCGGCCACTGTCTTCGGTACCACCGAGAGTTCCATATCGGTCTCACCGAGATTCCGAAAGTTGCCACATTTTTGACATATCGGTAGAACCGAGTTTTGCTTCGGTTTCACCGAGATGGCCAATTATGTTGTAAAGGTTGGATTTTTGGAGATGCCTATATATACCCCTCCACCACATCCCACTCGCAATAGAAGCACTCAGAATAGTTCCCCACTTCCCATATCCAAATTTCTGAGAGAGAACCACCTACCCTTGTGTTGAGATCAAGATCATCCACTCCAACCATATGGATCTTGAATTCTAGCCTCCCCAAGTTGCTTTCCACCCTATAAATCCCTTCCAGCAAGCCAAACCTGTGAGAGAGTGATTGAGTGTTGAGGAGTCTATCATGGGATGGCTACAAGTTGTGAGGAGATACCCCAAGTTGCAAGGAATGGATTGGCAAAGCTTCGAGCTAGAATACTCTCTTTTTACTTTGTGAGAAATCACTTTGAGTCCATAGGAAAGCCAATACTATTAAAAAGGGGTAAGGTATTGTTGGTGAACAAATTGCTCCACGTGCACAAGTGCTAGCCACCAAAAACACCGACAAGCTCTCCCACAAAATACTCTGTCTAAACCCAACTTCACAAAATCGGTGCCACCAACTTTTCATTTGGCCCTAGAGATGTTTCTACCCATGACATTACCCTAGCCAAACCATAGCTCTTCGGTACAACCGAGACTGCATCGGTGCAACCGAGTTTCTGTGACCAACCTTCTGGTGTCCCAATTCATAAAATCGGAATTTCCGAGTTTATGCTTCGGTCTCACCGAGTTTTGGGAACTGCCCTCGGCCACTGGCTTCGGTACCACCAAGAGTTCCATATCGGTCTCACCGAGATTCCGAAAGTTGCCACATTTTTGACATATCGGTAGAACCGAGTTTTGCTTCGGTTTTACCGAGATGGCCAATTATGTTGTAAAGGTTGGATTTTTGGAGATGCCTATATATACCCCTCCACCACATCCCACTCGCAATAGAAGCACCCAGAATAGTTCCCCACTTCCCATATCCAAATTTCTGAGAGAGAACCACCTACCCTTGTGTTGAGATCAAGATCATCCACTCCAACCATATGGATCTTGAATTCTAGCCTCCCCAAGTTGCTTTCCACCCTATAAATCCCTTCCAGCAAGCCAAATATGTGAGAGAGTGATTGAGTGTTGAGGAGTCTATCATGGGATGGCTACAAGTTGTGAGGAGATACCCCAAGTTGCAAGGAATGGATTGGCAAAGCTTCGAGCTAGAATACTCTCTTTTTACTTTGTGAGAAATCACTTTGAGTCCATAGGAAAGCCAATACTATTAAAAAGGGGTAAGGTATTGTTGGTGAACAAATTGCTCCACGTGCACAAGTGCTAGCCACCAAAAACACCGACAAGCTCTCCCACAAAATACTCTATCTAAACCCAACTTCACAAAATCGGTGCCACCAACTTTTCATTTGGCCCTAGAGATGTTTCTACCCATGACAGAACCCTAGCCAAACCATAGCTCTTCGGTACAACCGAGACTGCATCGGTGCAACCGAGTTTCTGTGACCAACCTTCTGGTGTCCCAATTCATAAAATCGGAATTTCTGAGTTTATGCTTCGGTCTCACCGAGTTTTGGGAACTGCCCTCGGCCACTGGCTTCGGTACCACCGAGCGTTCCATATCGGTCTCACCGAGATTCCGAAAGTTGCCACATTTTTGACATATCGGTAGAACCGAGTTTTGCTTCGGTTTCACCGAGATGGCCAATTATGTTGTAAAGGTTGGATTTTTGGAGATGCCTATATATACCCCTCCACCACATCCCACTCGCAAGAGAAGCACTGAGAATAGTTCCCGACTTCCCATATCCAAATTTCTGAGAGAGAACCACCTACCCTTGTGTTGAGATCAAGATCATCCACTCCAACCATATGGATCTTGAATTCTAGCCTCCCCAAGTTGCTTTCCACCCTATAAATCAATTCCACCAAGCCAAATCTGTGAGAGAGTGATTGAGTGTTGAGGAGTCTATCATGGGATGGCTACAAGTTGTGAGGAGATACCCCAAGTTGCAAGGAATGAATTGGCAAAGCTTCAAGCTAGAATACTCTCTTTTTACTTTGTGAGAAATCACTTTGAGTCCATAGGAAAGCCAATACTATTAAAAAGGGGTAAGGTATTGTTGGAGAACAAATTGCTCCACGTGCACAAGTGCTAGCCACCAAAAACACCGACAAGCTCTCCCACAAAATACTCTGTCTAAACCCAACTTCACAAAATCGGTGCCACCAACTTTTCATTTGGCCCTAGAGATGTTTCTACCCATGACAGAACCCTAGCCAAACCATAGCTCTTCGGTACAACCGAGACTGCATCGGTGCAACCGAGTTTCTGTGACCAACCTTCTGGTGTCCCAATTCATAAAATCGGAATTTCCGAGTTTATGCTTCGGTCTCACCGAGTTTTGGGAACTGCCCTCGGCCACTGTCTTCGGTACCACCGAGAGTTCCATATCGGTCTCACCGAGATTCCGAAAGTTGCCACATTTTTGACATATCGGTAGAACCGAGTTTTGCTTCGGTTTCACCGAGATGGCCAATTATGTTGTAAAGGTTGGATTTTTGGAGATGCCTATATATACCCCTCCACCACATCCCACTCGCAATAGAAGCACTCAGAATAGTTCCCCACTTCCCATATCCAAATTTCTGAGAGAGAACCACCTACCCTTGTGTTGAGATCAAGATCATCCACTCCAACCATATGGATCTTGAATTCTAGCCTCCCCAAGTTGCTTTCCACCCTATAAATCCCTTCCAGCAAGCCAAACCTGTGAGAGAGTGATTGAGTGTTGAGGAGTCTATCATGGGATGGCTACAAGTTGTGAGGAGATACCCCAAGTTGCAAGGAATGGATTGGCAAAGCTTCGAGCTAGAATACTCTCTTTTTACTTTGTGAGAAATCACTTTGAGTCCATAGGAAAGCCAATACTATTAAAAAGGGGTAAGGTATTGTTGGTGAACAAATTGCTCCACGTGCACAAGTGCTAGCCACCAAAAACACCGACAAGCTCTCCCACAAAATACTCTGTCTAAACCCAACTTCACAAAATCGGTGCCACCAACTTTTCATTTGGCCCTAGAGATGTTTCTACCCATGACATTACCCTAGCCAAACCATAGCTCTTCGGTACAACCGAGACTGCATCGGTGCAACCGAGTTTCTGTGACCAACCTTCTGGTGTCCCAATTCATAAAATCGGAATTTCCGAGTTTATGCTTCGGTCTCACCGAGTTTTGGGAACTGCCCTCGGCCACTGGCTTCGGTACCACCAAGAGTTCCATATCGGTCTCACCGAGATTCCGAAAGTTGCCACATTTTTGACATATCGGTAGAACCGAGTTTTGCTTCGGTTTTACCGAGATGGCCAATTATGTTGTAAAGGTTGGATTTTTGGAGATGCCTATATATACCCCTCCACCACATCCCACTCGCAATAGAAGCACCCAGAATAGTTCCCCACTTCCCATATCCAAATTTCTGAGAGAGAACCACCTACCCTTGTGTTGAGATCAAGATCATCCACTCCAACCATATGGATCTTGAATTCTAGCCTCCCCAAGTTGCTTTCCACCCTATAAATCCCTTCCAGCAAGCCAAATATGTGAGAGAGTGATTGAGTGTTGAGGAGTCTATCATGGGATGGCTACAAGTTGTGAGGAGATACCCCAAGTTGCAAGGAATGGATTGGCAAAGCTTCGAGCTAGAATACTCTCTTTTTACTTTGTGAGAAATCACTTTGAGTCCATAGGAAAGCCAATACTATTAAAAAGGGGTAAGGTATTGTTGGTGAACAAATTGCTCCACGTGCACAAGTGCTAGCCACCAAAAACACCGACAAGCTCTCCCACAAAATACTCTATCTAAACCCAACTTCACAAAATCGGTGCCACCAACTTTTCATTTGGCCCTAGAGATGTTTCTACCCATGACAGAACCCTAGCCAAACCATAGCTCTTCGGTACAACCGAGACTGCATCGGTGCAACCGAGTTTCTGTGACCAACCTTCTGGTGTCCCAATTCATAAAATCGGAATTTCTGAGTTTATGCTTCGGTCTCACCGAGTTTTGGGAACTGCCCTCGGCCACTGGCTTCGGTACCACCGAGCGTTCCATATCGGTCTCACCGAGATTCCGAAAGTTGCCACATTTTTGACATATCGGTAGAACCGAGTTTTGCTTCGGTTTCACCGAGATGGCCAATTATGTTGTAAAGGTTGGATTTTTGGAGATGCCTATATATACCCCTCCACCACATCCCACTCGCAAGAGAAGCACTGAGAATAGTTCCCGACTTCCCATATCCAAATTTCTGAGAGAGAACCACCTACCCTTGTGTTGAGATCAAGATCATCCACTCCAACCATATGGATCTTGAATTCTAGCCTCCCCAAGTTGCTTTCCACCCTATAAATCAATTCCACCAAGCCAAATCTGTGAGAGAGTGATTGAGTGTTGAGGAGTCTATCATGGGATGGCTACAAGTTGTGAGGAGATACCCCAAGTTACAAGGAATGAATTGGCAAAGCTTCAAGCTAGAATACTCTCTTTTTACTTTGTGAGAAATCACTTTGAGTCCATAGGAAAGCCAATACTATTAAAAAGGGGTAAGGTATTGTTGGAGAACAAATTGCTCCACGTGCACAAGTGCTAGCCACCAAAAACACCGACAAGCTCTCCCACAAAATACTCTGTCTAAACCCAACTTCACAAAATCGGTGCCACCAACTTTTCATTTGGCCCTAGAGATGTTTCTACCCATGACAGAACCCTAGCCAAACCATAGCTCTTCGGTACAACCGAGACTGCATCGGTGCAACCGAGTTTCTGTGACCAACCTTCTGGTGTCCCAATTCATAAAATCGGAATTTCCGAGTTTATGCTTCTGTCTCACCGAGTTTTGGGAACTGCCCTCGGCCACTGTCTTCGGTACCACCGAGAGTTCCATATCGGTCTCACCGAGATTCCGAAAGTTGCCACATTTTTGACATATCGGTAGAACCGAGTTTTGCTTCGGTTTCACCGAGATGGCCAATTATGTTGTAAAGGTTGGATTTTTGGAGATGCCTATATATACCCCTCCACCACATCCCACTCGCAATAGAAGCACTCAGAATAGTTCCCCACTTCCCATATCCAAATTTCTGAGAGAGAACCACCTACCCTTGTGTTGAGATCAAGATCATCCACTCCAACCATATGGATCTTGAATTCTAGCCTCCCCAAGTTGCTTTCCACCCTATAAATCCCTTCCAGCAAGCCAAATCTGTGAGAGAGTGATTGAGTGTTGAGGAGTCTATCATGGGATGGCTACAAGTTGTGAGGAGATACCCCAAGTTGCAAGGAATGGATTGGCAAAGCTTCGAGCTAGAATACTCTCTTTTTACTTTGTGAGAAATCACTTTGAGTCCATAGGAAAGCCAATACTATTAAAAAGGGGTAAGGTATTGTTGGTGAACAAATTGCTCCACGTGCACAAGTGCTAGCCACCAAAAACACCGACAAGCTCTCCCACAAAATACTCTGTCTAAACCCAACTTCACAAAATCGGTGCCACCAACTTTTCATTTGGCCCTAGAGATGTTTCTACCCATGACAGAACCCTAGCCAAACCATAGCTCTTCGGTACAACCGAGACTGCATCGGTGCAACCGAGTTTCTGTGACCAACCTTCTGGTGTCCCAATTCATAAAATCGGAATTTTCGAGTTTATGCTTCGGTCTCACCGAGTTTTGGGAACTGCCCTCGGCCACTGGCTTCGGTACCACCGAGAGTTCCATATCGGTCTCACCGAGATTCCGAAAGTTGCCACATTTTTGACATATCGGTAGAACCGAGTTTTGCTTCGGTTTCACCAAGATGGCCAATTATGTTGTAAAGGTTGGATTTTTGGAGATGCATATATATACCCCTCCACCACATCCCACACGCAAGAGAAGCACTCAGAATAGTTCCCCACTTCCCATATCCAAATTTCTGAGAGAGAACCACCTACCCTTGTGTTGAGATCAAGATCATCCACTCCAACCATATGGATCTTGAATTCTAGCCTCCCCAAGTTGCTTTCCACCCTATAAATCCCTTCCACCAAGCCAAATCTGTGAGAGAGTGATTGAGTGTTGAGGAGTCTATCATGGGATGGCTACAAGTTGTGAGGAGATACCCCAAGTTGCAAGGAATGGACTGGCAATGCTTCGAGCTAGAATACTCTCTTTTTACTTTGTGAGAAATCACTTTGAGTCCATAGGAAAGCCAATACTATTAAAAAGGGGTAAGGTATTGTTGGTGAACAAATTGCTCCACGTACACAAGTGCTAGCCACCAAAAACACCGACAAGCTCTCCCACAAAATACTCTGTCTAAACCCAACTTCACAAAATCGGTGCCACCAACTTTTCATTTGGCCCTAGAGATGTTTCTACCCATGACAGAACCCTAGCCAAACCATAGCTCTTCGGTACAACCGAGACTGCATCGGTGCAACCGAGTTTCTGTGACCAACCTTCTGGTGTCCCAATTCATAAAATCGGAATTTCCGAGTTTATGCTTCGGTCTCACCGAGTTTTGGGAACTGCCCTCGGCCACTGGCTTCGGTACCACCGAGAGTTCCATATCGGTCTCACCGAGATTCCGAAAGTTGCCACATTTTTGACATATCGGTAGAACCGAGTTTTGCTTCGGTTTCACCGAGATGGCCAATTATGTTGTAAAGGTTGGATTTTTGGATATGCCTATATATACCCCTCCACCACATCCCACTCGCAAGAGAAGCACTCAGAATAGTTCCCGACTTCCCATATCCAAATTTCTGAGAGAGAACCACCTACCCTTGTGTTGAGATCAAGATCATCCACTCCAACCATATGGATCTTGAATTCTAGCCTCCCCAAGTTGCTTTCCACCCAATAAATCCCTTCCACCAAGCCAAATCTGTGAGAGAGTGATTGAGTGTTGAGAAGTCTATCATGGGATGGCTACAAGTTGTGAGGAGATACCCCAAGTTGCAAGGAATGGATTGGCAAAGCTTCGAGCTAGAATACTCTCTTTTTACTTTGTGAGAAATCACTTTGAGTCCATAGGAAAGCCAATACTATTAAAAAGGGGTAAGGTATTGTTGGTGAACAAATTGCTCCACGTGCACAAGTGCTAGCCACCAAAAACACCGACAAGCTCTCCCACAAAATACTCTGTCTAAACCCAACTTCACAAAATTGGTGCCACCAACTTTTCATTTGGCCCTAGAGATGTTTCTACCCATGACAGAACCCTAGCCAAACCATAGCTCTTCGGTACAACCGAGACTGCATCGGTGCAACCGAGTTTCTGTGACCAACCTTCTGGTGTCCCAATTCATAAAATCGGAATTTCCGATTTTATGCTTCGGTCTCACCGAGTTTTGGGAACTGCCCTCGGCCACTGGCTTCGGTACCACCGAGAGTTCCATATCGGTCTCACCGAGATTCCGAAAGTTGCCACATTTTTGACATATCGGTAGAACCGAGTTTTGCTTCGGTTTCACCGAGATGGCCAATTATGTTTGAAAGGTTGGATTTTTGGAGATGCCTATATATACCCCTCCACCACATCCCACTCGCAAGAGAAGCACTCAGAATAGTTCCCGACTTCCCATATCCAAATTTCTGAGAGAGAGCCACCTACCCTTGTGTTGAGATCAAGATCATCCACTCCAACCATATGGATCTTGAATTCTAGCCTCCCCAAGTTGCTTTCCACCCAATAAATCCCTTCCACCAAGCCAAATCTGTGAGAGAGTGATTGAGTGTTGAGAAGTCTATCATGGGATGGCTACAAGTTGTGAGGAGATACCCCAAGTTGCAAGGAATGGATTGGCAAAGCTTCGAGCTAGAATACTCTCTTTTTACTTTGTGAGAAATCACTTTGAGTCCATAGGAAAGCCAATACTATTAAGAAGGGGTAAGGTATTGTTGGTGAACAAATTGCTCCACGTGCACAAGTGCTAGCCACCAAAAACACCGACAAGCTCTCCCACAAAATACTCTGTCTAAACCCAACTTCACAAAATCGGTGCCACCAACTTTTCATTTGGCCCTAGAGATGTTTCTACCCATGACAGAACCCTAGCCAAACCATAGCTCTTCGGTACAACCGAGACTACATCGGTGCAACCGAGTTTCTGTGACCAACCTTCTGGTGTCCAAATTCATAAAATCGGAATTTCCGAGTTTATGCTTCGGTCTCACCGAGTTTTGGGAACTGCCCTCGGCCACTGGCTTCGGTACCACCGAGAGTTCCATATCGGTCTCCCCGAGATTCCGAAAGTTGCCACATTTTTGACATATCGGTAGAACCGAGTTTTGCTTCGGTTTCACCGAGATGGCCAATTATGTTGTAAAGGTTGGATTTTTGGAGATGCCTATATATACCCCTCCACCACATCCCACTCGCAAGAGAAGCACTCAGAATAGTTCCTGACTTCCCATATCCAAATTTCTGAGAGAGAACCACCTACCCTTGTGTTGAGATCAAGATCATCCACCCCAACCATATGGATCTTGAATTCTAGCCTCCCCAAGTTTCTTTCCACCCTATAAATCCCTTCCACCAAGCCAAATCTGTGAGAGACTGATTGAGTGTTGAGGAGTCTATCATGGGATGGCTACAAGTTGTGAGGAGATACCCCAAGTTGCAAGGAATGGATTGGCAAAGCTTCAAGCTAGAATACTCGCTTTTTACTTTGTGAGAAATCACTTTGAGTCCATAGGAAAGCCAATACTATTAAAAAGGGGTAAGGTATTGTTGGTTAACAAATTGCTCCACGTGCACAAGTGCTAGCCACCAAAAACACCGACAAGCTCTCCCACAAAATACTCTGTCTAAACCCAACTTCACAATATCGGTGCCACCAACTTTTCATTTGGCCCTAGAGATGTTTCTACCCATGACAGAACCCTAGCCAAACCATAGGTCTTCGGTACAACCGAGACTGCATCGGTGCAACCGAGTTTCTGTGACCAACCTTCTCGTGTCCCAATTCATAAAATCGGAATTTCCGAGTTTATGCTTCGGTCTCACCGAGTTTTGGGAACTGCCCTCGGCCACTGGCTTCGGTACCACCGAGAGATCCATATCGGTCTCCCCGAGATTTCGAAAGTTGCCACATTTTTGACATATCGGTAGAACCGAGTTTTGCTTCGGTTTCACCGAGATGGCCAATTATGTTGTAAAGGTTGGATTTTTGGAGATGCCTATATATACCCCTCCACCACATCCCACTCGCAAGAGAAGCACTCAAAATAGTTCCCGACTTCCCATATCCAAATTTCTGAGAGAGAACCACCTACCCTTGTGTTGAGATCAAGATCATCCACTCCAACCATATGGATCTTGAATTCTAGCCTCCCCAAGTTGCTTTCCACCCTATAAATCACTTCCACCAAGCCAAATCTGTGAGAGAGTGATTGAGTGTTGAGGAGTCTTTCATGGGATGTCTACAAGTTGTGAGGAGATACCCCAAGTTGCAAGGAATGGATTGGCAAAGCTACAAGCTAGAATACTCGCTTTTTACTTTGTGAGAAATCACTTTGAGTCCATAGGAAAACCAATACTATTAAAAAGGGGTAAGATATTGTTGGTGAACAAATTGCTCCACGTGCACAAGTGCTAGCCACCAAAAACACTGACAAGCTCTCCCACAAAATACTCTGTCTGAACCCAACTTCACAAAATCGGTGCCACCAACTTTTCGTTTGGCCCTAGAGATGTTTCTACCCATGATAGAACCCTAGCCAAACCATAGCTCTTCGGTACAACCAAGACTGCATCGGTGCAACCGAGTTTCTGTGACCAACCTTCTGGTGTCTCAATTCATAAAATCGGAATTTCCGAGTTTATGCTTCGGTCTCACCGAGTTTTGGGAACTGCCCTCGGCCACTGGCTTCGGTACCACCGAGAGTTCCATATCAGTCTCACCGAGATTCCGAAAGTTGCCACATTTTTGACATATCGGTAGAACCGAGTTTTGCTTCGGTTTCACCGAGATGGCCAATTATGTTGTAAAGGTTTGATTTTTGGAGATGCCTATATATACCCCTCCACCACATCCCACTCGCAAGAGAAGCACTCAGAATAGTTCCCCACTTCCCATATCCAAATTTCTGAGAGAGAACCACCTACCCTTGTGTTGAGATCAAGATCATCTACTCCAACCATATGGATCTTGAATTCTAGCCTCCCCAAGTTGCTTTCCACCCAATAAATCCATTCCACCAAGCCAAATCTGTGAGAGAGTGATTGAGTGTTGAGAAGTCTATCATGGGATGGCTACAAGTTGTGAGGAGATACCCCAAGTTGCAAGGAATGGATTGGCAAAGCTTCGAGCTAGAATACTCTCTTTTTACTTTGTGAGAAATCACTTTGAGTCCATAGGAAAGCCAATACTATTAAGAAGGGGTAAGGTATTGTTGGTGAACAAATTGCTCCACGTGCACAAGTGCTAGCCACCAAAAACACCGACAAGCTCTCCCACAAAATACTCTGTCTAAACCCAACTTCACAAAATCGGTGCCACCAACTTTTCATTTGGCCCTAGAGATGTTTCTACCCATGACAGAACCCTAGCCAAACCATAGCTCTTCGGTACAACCGAGACTGCATCGGTGCAACCGAGTTTCTGTGACCAACCTTCTGGTGTCCCAATTCATAAAATCGAAATTTCCGAGTTTATGCTTCGGTCTCACCGAGTTTTGGGAACTGCCCTCGGCCACTGGCTTCGGTACCACCGAGAGTTCCATATCGGTCTCACCGAGATTCCGAAAGTTGCCACATTTTTGACATATCGGTAGAACCGAGTTTTGCTTCGGTTTCACCGAGATGGCCAATTATGTTGTAAAGGTTGGATTTTTGGAGATGCCTATATATACCCCTCCACCACATCCCACTCGCAAGAGAAGCACTCAGAATAGTTCCCCACTTCCCATATCCAAATTTCTGAGAGAGAACCACCTACCCTTGTGTTGAGATCAAGATCATCCACTCCAACCATATGGATCTTGAATTCTAGCCTCCCCAAGTTGCTTTCCACCCTATAAATCCCTTCCACCAAGCCAAATCTGTGAGAGAGTGATTGAGTGTTGAGGAGTCTATCATGGGATGGCTACAAGTTGCGAGGAGATACCCGAAGTTGCAAGGAATGGATTGGCAAAGCTTCAAGCTAGAATACTCGCTTTTTACTTTGTGAAAAATCACTTTGAGTCCATAGGAAAGCCAATACTATTAAAAAGGGGTAAGGTATTGTTGGTGAACAAATTGCTCCACGTGCACAAGTGCTAGCCAACAAAAACACCGACAAGCTCTCCCACAAAATACTCTGTCTAAACCCAACTTCACAAAATCTACTCCAACCATATGGATCTTGAATTCTAGCCTCCCCAAGTTGCTTTCCACCCAATAAATCCCTTCCACTAAGCCAAATCTGTGAGAGAGTGATTGAGTGTTGAGGAGTCTATCATCTTGAAGCACAAGAGCAAGTAGTTCATCATCACTATCAAGCCTATTACCTTTTGGAGGGTGGTGCCTCCTAGATTGGTTAGGTGTTGCTTGGGAGCCTCCTACTTCGTGTTGTGGAGTTGAACCAAGAAGTTTGTACGGGCAAGGGGATCGCCTACTTCGTGAAGATCTACCCTTATATAGTGAGGCTAGTCCTTCGTGGACGGAAGCCGTTATGGAATAGTCAAGGTTGCTACTTCGTGGACCCTTATGGGTGGAGCCCTCCGTGGACTCTCGCGACCGTTACGCTCCGTAGGTTGAAGACTCCATAAACGTGGATGTACGATAGCGCCATTTATCGGAACCACGGGAAAAATCTCCGTGTCAACAATTGTGTTTGATCTTCTAACCCTTACCTCTTTACATGTGCTTGTTTTTACTTTCCGCTGCTATACTCTTAGACATGCATGTATAGGGTGTGCTTGACTTGCTATTATTGCTAAAATCTGCCCACAACGAAGTAGGCGGTCTCCTTGCCCATACAAACTTCTTGGTTCAACTCCACAACACGAAGTAGGAATCTCCCAAGCGACACCTAACCAATTTAGGAGGCACCACCCTCCAAAAGGTAATATGCTTGATAGTAACGATGAACTCGTTGCTCTTGTGTTTCAAATGATAGTCTCCTCAACACTCAATCACTCTCTCACAGATTTGGCTTGGGTAGAAGAGATTGATTGGATGGAAAGCAACTTCGGGAGGCTAGAAATCAAGATCCATATGATTGGAGTGGATGATCTTGACCTCAACACAAGAATAGGTGGTTCTCTCTCAGAAAATTGGATATGGCAAGTGGGTGTGTGTTCTGAGTGCTTCTCCTGCGAGTAGGATGTGGTGGAGGGGTATATATAGGCATCTCCAAAAATCCAACTGTTACAACATTATTTCCCAACTTGGTGGAACCGAAGTGAAACTCGGTGGCACCGACTTGTTCAAAATGTGGCAACTTTAGGCTTTTTGGTGAGACCGATATAGAATACTCGGTGGTACCGATATTGGTGACCTAGGCAGTTACCAAATCTCGGTGAGACCGATTTCTCAAACTTGGTGGGACCGATTAGGAGAAATGGGTTAACAGAGAGTTGGCCCAACTTCTCGGTGAGACCGATTTGCTAAACTCGGTGGGACCGAATCAAGGAAATGGCTAACCAAGAAGTTGGTCACTGGTTTCGGTGGCACCGAAAGTGAATGTTGGTAGTACCGAGTAGTGGGTCTTGGCTAGGGTTTCTGTCTGGGTTTTAGACTCGGTGTAGCCGATATGGAAAGTTGGTGACACCGATTTTGAGTGTTAGGCTCTATGACATAATATTTGTGGGAGGGCTTGTGGGTGTTTTTAGTGACTAACACTTGATCACTTGAGCATTTCATTCACCATCATTACCTCACCCCCTTTTGATAGTATTAGCTTTCCTATGGACTCAAAGTGATTTCTCACAAAGTAAAATGTAGAGTCTTCATGCTTGTAGCTTAGACAATCCTATTCCTTGCATCTTGGGGTCTCCTCACATTCCTTTGCCAATCAAACATTGAACTTTTTCCTGAAATATACTTAGTGGAAACATTAGTCCAATGAAATATATGTTGTTATTAATTACCAAAACCACCTAGGGAGAAGTGGTGCTTTCATCCTTCCGCCTCAAGAAAGATATTTTCGCGATAAAAATCCCCTCAAAATTACAGCCCGATCAGAGTTACGGATCTCCGAATATTTAAGAAACGGTGAAGGGCCAGAAAATAGATGCGAAAACAGAAGAGAAACAGAGAGATAGATCCAATCTCGGAGGGGCTCCTGCCCTCCGGGAACTATGGCGGTCATGGACCAGAGGGGAAACCATCCTCCCACCTAGAGAGGAGGCCAAGGAAGAAGAAGAAGGAGGGGGCTCTCCCCCCTCTCTCCCGGTGGTGCTGGAGCGTCGCCGGGGCAACCATCATGACGGCTATCTACACCAACAACTTCGCCGCCGTCACCACCAACTCTCTCCCCTTCTATGCAGCGGTGTAAAACCTCTCTTCACTACTGTAGTCTCTACTTAAACATGGTGCTTAATGCTATATATTATTATCCAATGATGTGTGCCTATCCTATGATGTTTGAGTAGATTTGTTTTGTCATACGGGTTAATTGTGGTACGATGTTATTGATATGAGTTGTATGTTGATATGGTGCTATCCTAAGGTGCCCTCCGTGAGGCGCACACGTGAGGGAATCACATTGGAGGGTTTGTAATATGTTCATGATTCGCTTATAGTGGGTTGGTGAGTGACTGAAACTCAAACCCAAGTAAGGGAGTTGTTTGCATATGGGAGTAAAGAGGACTTGATGTTTAATGCTATAGTTGGGTTTACCTTAATGATTTCTAGTAGTTGCAGATGCTTGCTAGAGGTCCAATCATAAGTGCATATGATCCAAGTACGGAAAGTGTGTTAGTGTATGCCTCTCCCTCATTGCATATGATAATTGTCTATCATGTTATATTCAATTGCCTATGGACAATCTTTCTCTTGAGTTACACAAAAAGGCTTTCTACTAAACAACTTATTTATTAATCTTTACCTAAACAGCCCCTAACTTTTATTTACTTGTCCTTTATTACCTTGCAAAACTATCTATTACTCCTACTAAGTACTTCTAGTTTCCTTCCCGCAAAGTAGTTTCGTACTTGTGCTAGGTAAAGTAAGCGTTAGTGTGCGTAGAGTTGTATCGGTGGTCGATAGAAATTGAGAGAATATTAATTTTACCTTTAGCTCCTCGTTGGATTCGACACTCTTACTTATCGAAAAAGGCTACAAACGATCCCCTACACTTGTGGGTTATCAAGACCTTTTTCTGGCGCCGTTACCGGGGAGTAATAGCTTAGTGGTTGATATTCTTGTGTGTGCTTGTTTGCTTTATCACTAAGTAAATTTTATTTTCTGTTATAAGTTGTTTTGTATCTTTAGATATGGGTAGGAAACGCAAAATACCAAAAAAAATAGATGACTTGCTGCTCCAAAACTTGAGGAACCACTAGTGTTTCGTACTATCGAAGCTTATTACTTGGATCATCTTCGATCCCTTTGTGCTCGTGCTGAAAACCCAACTAGATTAATTGAGGGAAAATCATTAAATGAGCATGCTCATTATGTGCGACATCACATATCTCAAAAAGCGAAACTCTTGTGGCATCAAATTAATACTTTGCGTTGCTATGCTTGGAATTTATGCGAAATACATGATTTTACTTGTTGTTCTGAAGAAACTGAAAAACACTTTCCCTACCAATGTGTGTTTAATGATAATGAAATACTATCTTCTTATACCAAGGAGACCTATTGTTATTATGATATTGAACAAATTGAAGAATTTGTTGCTTTTAAGGGTGCATATGAAATTGCTTCTTTGATTGAAAAGTGTGATGCTACTCTTTACAAATCTGAAAATTTTGTCGTACTCAAATATTGCTATGAAAACTATGCTTCTAATGCTTATGTTAAAGAATTTATTGAAAGAATGTCTGCTGCCTTGGAAGAGACTAATATTTTGCATGAATCTATGGAACAAGAAAATCCTGAAACTCTGAGCTCATTAGATGAAAAAGAAGAGGAGGAGAGCGAAGAACAAAAGGAGGAAGAGCGGATTAGCTACCCGTGCCCACCTTCTAATGAGAGTAACTCTTCAACTCATACATTGTTTAATTTCCCTTCGTACATACTGAAGGATGAACGCTATGATGATTGCTATGATCCCTTGGATTCATTTGAAATATCCCTTTTTGATGAACTTGATGCTTGCTATGCTTGTGGTCATGATGCCAATATGAATTATGCTTATGGAGATGAACTTGCTATAGTTCCTTACGTTAAGCATGAAATTATTTCTATTGCACCCACACATGATAATCCTATTATCTTTTTGAATTCTCCAAACTACACTATATTGGAGAAGTTTGCACTTATTAAGGATTATATTGATGGGTTGCGTTTTAATATTACACATGATGATGTTGCTGAATATAATATGCATGTGCTTGCTGCTCCTACTTGCAATTATTATGAGAGAGGAACCAAATCTTCACCTCTCTATGTTTCCAATACTATAAAATTGCAAGAAACTACTTATGCTATGTATTGGCCTTTACTTGATGTGCATAAATTGTTTTTGTATGACATGCCAATGAATAGGAAGAGAGTTAGACTTCGTTGTTATATTCTACATATTACTTTGTGCTCACTACTAAATTACAAATCATTGTTAATTAAAATTGGCTTTGATATACCTTAGGACCCGGGTGGATCATTTATTTGAGCACTATATACCTAGCTTAATGGCTTTAAAGAAAGCGCTGCCAGGGAGACAATCCGGAAGTTTTATAGAGTCATTTATTTCTGTTGTGTGCTTTTAAAATAATTAAAAACAAAACAATAAAGTGGGGAACTTAAAACCTTTTCAAAAAGAGAAGTGAAAGTGAGAAAGACGAGCATCGTTGAAGTGGGGGCTATCCTTGAACTTTGTTCATGCCCATGGAAATTTTGTGAATCTTGATTACAGAAACTTTTCAAAAAAAATAATTATACCATTTTACAAATCCATTGTATTATAAAAATAATGTGCCAAGAATTACCTTTAGAATGTTTGAATTACTTATTTGATATGTGTTGTGTAAAAACAGAAACTTTTACTGTAGTTTTTCAATTTTCATATTTTACTGGAGCATGCAAAAATTCTGATATTTTTACACAATACTCTTATACAAATTCTTTATTACGTCCTAATGTTTCAGAATTTTTTGACTTCAATAATTATACGTTCCATCTACATCTCTACAGACTGTGTTGTTTTTCATAGATTGCTGTTATAGTTGCTTTGCGTGCTTATGTTTGAATTCTTGTTGAGCCCCATTGACATGAGAGCCATAGAATTGTAATAGAATATAGTGGGTAATGTTAGATTATAATTATGCAATAATGTTATGGCAATACATGATGGGATTTGGTGTTATGTGTACTAACGTTTTTAATAAAAGTTTTGTCAAGTTTTGTGTGGATGAAGTGTTCGAAGATCGAGGAGGTGTCAATGTGACAAGAATAAGGAGAGACAAGAGCTCAAGCTTGGGGATTCCCAAGGAACCCCAAGTAAATATTCAAGGATACTCAAGCGTCTAAGCTTGGGGATGCCCCGGAAGGCATCCCATCTTTCTTCTTCAACAATTATCAATATGTCTCGGTTTTTGTTTTGTTCACATGATATGCGTAAATTCTTGGAGCGTCGTGTGCCTTTTATTTTACTTTTAGCAATGCACCATGCTGGTTTGGGAAAGTCCATGGTTGATTTATAGAATTCTCTTTGCACTTCACTTACATATTTTGAGTATGGGTTTATAGAATGCTTCATGTGCTTCACTTATATCATTTGAAGTTGGAGGCATGTTTCTCTACATATAGGAAACCGTTATTTGTAGATTGCTCTTTTCCTTCACTTATATTTATTAGAGCATGTCCGGGTCTTTTGTAGAAAGAATTAAACTCTTGTTCTTCACTTATATTTGTTTGAGAGTTAATAAACCGTGATGGTAATTTGCATGGGTTATAAGACTAGTCCAAAATAGGTATTCAAGGAGTGATAATCAAAACCTTCATGTAGCACATTAACGAGAAATTGTGGGTTAATGATATTGATGTGGTAATGTGAAAAGGTGTGAGTGCATCATTGTTGGTTCGTAGAAGTGTCGGTATTAAGAGGTGTTAACTTCTTGTTTGTCTAAAAATTAAAGAGGCATGGTGAGGATGTGTGAGCATTTCTATTCCTTGTTAAAATCCTAGTGTTGTTTCGGGTCGGAGGCGCACGATGGTAACTCCTCCCAACCTCCTCCCTCGGTGTCGGGTCACGATGCCCACGATCACCTATGGGGCCACGGGCTCCTTTGTGGTTCGGCAGGGGTGAGGTCACGTTGCACAAAGAGCAGAGGTGATGAGGCAACACGATGACAAGACGCTAGTGTTTTACCCAGGTTCGGGCCGCTGGGAAGCATAAAACCATACTCCTACTTTGGTGGTTTGATCGGGGGAACACGAAGCACACGCAGTGCTCAAACCCGGCAAGGTTGCCTTCGGGAGAGCTGCTACGCGAGTACAAGTGTCCAAAGGTCCGAATCTTTAGCTAGGTTGCCTTGGGCCTCCTTTTATAGCTCAAGGGGCAACCACAGTGGCAAAACAGACATTATCTAGTGATTAGATAGCCAACAGTGCTATCATACCTAACTCTGGCACTTAGGACAAAATGCCATAAATGCTAGCCTAGGTGGTGTGCGGGGATGCATCCCCGGCAGGCTTTTACCACCGCTTCAGCTAACTATTGCTCAATATCTTGACACGCCTCTGGACAGGTGTCAAATGGGCATAATCTGTCTCCCAGCGAGTCGCCATGTACTTAGCGAGAGCCACTTAGCCACCTGAAGGCTCGACACCGCATCGACAAATGACTGGCGTTGCGATGTGGTGGAGCGGTGGCCGGTCGGCTCGCGCCTGCCGGGGGATGGCTTGCCGGGTCTTCCTGAAGATGTGTGCGCCTCGGTCCCTGGCAGGCACCGGGGACGTGACTGGCGCGGCTCGGGCCCATTCTGGGTCGTTGCATCGACCTTGCCGGCATTTCTTAGCCAGTGTAGGTTGCTTCTGTCGGAGTCTTGGTCTTGAATGTTGGTTTCGTCTCCTTGATGCACTCCTTGATCTCACATAGAGCGGCTTCTCTGGTTTTGACCGGGTAGTAGCTTTCCCCTGAAGGCTTAGGTCATCGTGTCGAAGGCTTATCGTCCGTGCACAAGTCAGGGGGAAATAAACACCCATGTTTGTGTACCCCGACAGAAGCCCTCGGGCCTGAGCCATACGTGTCGCTTGGCATCATTGGGTTAGGCCCCAAATAGTGCATGGACACGCATCGAAGAAATGCTGCCCTCACGTCCTTGGTCGTGATGACTTGTCAAACCCACGTCCACTCCAGACACAATATGTATCCCGTATTAGATTATGCACTATCTTTGCCTTAATGTTTGTTGAACTGATGTCTTTATGTAAACGCATGCTATCCCCCTCACTTTCCTACTGGCATTTGTATGGTTATTTTCTTTGCGTGCTCTGGTTACCCGCCAACAACGTGCTGCCGCCATTGCTTTGAGGAACGGGTCCTTAGCATTCTGCTGGCAAGAACACGCTGCCGGTGAGTTTTTCCTTGACGGTGTTGATGTTGCCGCGTGTTTTGTTGAGCGGACTCGAAACAAAGCATGGGCGCAAACAAATACGGTAAGGATCCATCGCGCGCAAGACTCGCCATATGAAACCTTGGTTGCTAGGGGGGATATATAAATGCGAGCTCTAATGAAGGTTGATAATCATGTCAACTTAGCTTTCGTCATGGCTCCCCTTCCGTCCTGGCGCGTATTTATTCACGCACATTGTTCCTCTCTCCATTCATGGCCGCCCCTCCTCTTTGCGTTTCCTGGTGAATACATGCTCGTGTACCCACCTTTGCCCTGAGATGAAGGGAAAACGAAGAGGGGCAAATGGAGGAACTTGGGGGCCCGTTAGTTATGAGTACAATCCTCGGCACGAGCCTGCCGGGTTAATGTAAACATTCACAACTAACGAAAAACGGGGAAGTAAACATGAATGGACGAGCCTTCTCTCCTTTCCTTCACGTCCAACGGTCCCGTAGCGACCAATGCGATGGAGGCGTTGGCGAACGGGACCTTGCCGTGGTTCGGTTGCTGGGGGTGCCAATCGATGGATTCGCTCTAGCATTCAGCTCGGGATTTACACTTGACGGGATAAATGCAGGATCGAACCTCACGCGAGCTTATCGACACTGGCGGCACCACCGCTATGCAGAACTGATCACAGGCGGGGAAGGAGAGGAGAGAGAGGTATAGCCGCGTACCCTTTTTTGGCCTATCGGACCAAGCTGCACCTCGCAGGGATTAGGTGGGCTTGCTCAATGATTGTGATAGGGACGGCACCGCTGCTCAGTTCGCCTCCTCCTCGACCGCGGTCTACATTGCGGTTGTGTTGTCTGTGTCAGACGCATCAGCCGCAGCACCGACGCCCCTCATCCTTGTCGCCGCCATCGTTGCAGCGATGACATCCGATGGGATCCGGGTAGGAAGAGGCTTAGGGAGTAGCATTGCTCCTTTCCTTCGACACTCCCGGTGAAGGAGATGATGATGAAAATCGATGCGCTGCCCACGACCTCAGGTTCGCGCAAATGACGCTGCCCCTACCTGGCGCGCCAAATATGTCGGGTCACGATGCACACGATCACCAATGGGCCCACGGGCCCCTTTGTGGTTCGGCAGGGGTGAGGTCACGTTGCACAAAGAGCAGAGGTGATGAGGCAACACGATGATGAAACACTGGTATTTTACCCAGGTTTGGGCCGCTGGGAAGAGTAAAACCCTACTCCTGCTTTGGTGGATTGATCGGGGGAACAAGAAGCACACGTAGTGCTCAAACTCGGCAAGGTTGCCTTCGGGAGAGCCGCTACGCGAGTACAAGTGTCCAAAGGTCTGAATCATTAGCTAGGTTGCCTTGGGCCTCCTTTTATAGCTCAAGGGGCAACCACAGTGGCAAAACAGACATTATCTAGTGATTAGATAGCCAACAGTGCTATCATACCTAACTCTGGCACTTAGGACAAAATGCCATAAATGCTAGCCTAGGTGGTGTGCGGGGATGCATCCCCGGCAAGTTTTTACCACCACTTTAGCTAACTATTGCTCAATATCTTGACACGCCTCTGGACGGGTGTCAAATGGGCATAATTTGTCTCCCAACGAGTCGCCACGTACTTAGCGAGACCCACTTAGCCACCTGAGGGCTCGACACCGCATCGAAAAATGACTGGCGTTGCGATGCGGTGGAGAGGTGGCCGATCGGCTCGCGCCTGCTGGGGGATGTCTTGTCGGGTCTTCCTGAAGATGTGTGCGCTTCGGTCCCCAGCAGGCACCGGGGACGTGACTGGCATGGCTCGGGCCCGTTCTGGGTCGTTGCATCGACCTTGCCGGCGTTGTCTAGCCAGCGTAGGTTGCTTCTGTCGGAGTCTTGGTCTTGAATGTTGGTTTCGTCTTCTTGATGCGCTCCTTGATTTCACGTAGAGCGGCTTCTCTGGTTTGGACTGGTTTTGACCGAGTAGTAGCTTTCCCCGGCAGGCTTAGGTCATCGGGTCAGAGGCTTATTGTCCGTGCACAAGTCAGGGGGAAATAAACACCCCTGTTTGTGTACCCCGACACTCGGGGCACGCGATTAGTACTTTGATTTGTGATAAAACTAATAAAACTTTGCAATAAGTATATGAGTTCTTTATGACTAATGTGAATCAATGGATACACACACTCTAAACTCCACATATTTTCTAGCCTCTTCGGTACCGTGCATTACCCATTCTCACCTCGGGGATCGGTACAACTTTGATCGGTGCATCCAAACCCCGTGACATGATATGCTCTGTTGCACATAAGCCTCATTATATCTTCCTCAAAACAGCCACCATACCTAATATATTGCCATGCAACTTCAACCGTCACTTCATATGACTTGCATTTCCATTTTCATATTGCTTTGCATGATCGTAAGATAGCTAGAATGATATTTACAAGGCTTGTCCATTTTTTGATATCTTTTGCTATGCTTGATCATTGCACATCCTGGTACACTGTCAGAGGCATTCATATAGAGTCATGTCATCCTATCAGTTTATCATATCGATTTGTAAGTAAATAAAAGTGTGATGATCATCATTATTAGAGCATTGTCTCAATGAGGAAATAAAAATGGGCGAGGCCAAATGAGCCCACCATAAAAAAATTGGGGGAGGCAAAAAAAGAAAAAGCCCACCATGAAAAAAACAAATAAATGAGATAAAAAGAGAGAAGGGACTTTGCTACTATCCTTTACCACACTTGTGCCTCAAAGTGGCACCTTGTTCCTCATATAGAGAGTCTCATGTTATGTCATTTTCATATGCTAGTGGGAATTTTTCATTATAGAGCTTGGCTTGTATATTCTAATGACGGGTGTCCTCAAATGCCCGAGTTCTTCATGAGCAAGCAAGTTGGATGCACACCCACTTAGCTTCAGTCGAGCTTTCATACACTTATAGATCTAGTGCATCCGTTGCATGGCAATCCCTACTCCTCGCATTGATATCTATTGATGGGCATCTCCACAGCCCGTTGATACGCCGAGTTGATGCGAGACTTTCTTCTCCAATTTTACCCCTTTGAAACCTACCACCACATTCTATTCCACCTATATGCTATGTCCATGGTTCACACTCATGTATTGCATGAAGAATAAAAAGTTGATGCATATTGAAAAAGTATGATCCAATTGCCTGACTTGGGCACCGTGGTGCTTGACATTTGTATTAATGTGGTGAAGACGGAGCCATGCCTTGCTAATATAATAAGATGAATGGGGGTAAACATTCTTTGAGGATCGTATACTTTGAAAGATTGATGATTTTTTTTGCTTGTGCTTATAAGTATTACTATGTTAATGTTTGTTAATTCATCGTTTCTCAGTGAGCATACATGCAAAATATTACATATTGGGTAGCATGTCACATCAAAAATTCTGTTTTTATCATTTACCTACTCGAGGACGAGCAAGAATTAAGCTTGGTGATGCTTGATATGTCTCCAGCGTATCTATAATTTTTGATTGTTCCATGCAATTATATTATCATTCTAGGATACTTTTGAGTAATTATTTACCAATTTATATTATTTTTGAGCACTAACCTATTGACCCAGTGCCCAGTGCCAGTTCCTGTTTTTGTGTGTTTTTGTTTCACAGAAATTCCATATCAAATGAAGTCCAAACGCGATAAAAATTTACGGAGAATTTTTTGGAATATATGTGAATTTTGGGAGCCGGAATCAATGCAAGACGATGCCCGAGGGCCCCACAAGCCAACAGGGCGTGGCTTGGGGGGTCGCGCCCTGATGGCTTGTGGCCAGCCCTTAAGTCGGTTGAGGCTCTCCTTCCGCCGCAAGAAATATATTTTTGCGATAAAAATCCCCTCAAAATTTCAGCCCGATTGGAGTTAAGAATCTCCGGGTATTTAAGAAATGGTGAAGGGCGAGAAAACAGACGCGAAAACAGAAGAGAAATAGAGAGATAGATCCAATCTCGGAGGGGCTACTGCCCTCCGGGAGCCATGGCAGCCATGGACCAGAGGGGAAACCCTCCTCCCACCTAGGAAACCCTCCTTATATAAAAGACCTTGTTTGAATAAACTCACACCTACTGAGATATCATTGCAAATGGCTGACAAATCAACAGCCATACCTATCGGTATTTGTGAGGACGTGCCCGTTGTTGTTGCAAATGTTACTATCTTAATGGACTTTGTTATTCTTGAGATGCCCGAGGACGACAACATGTCGATTATCCTTGGTAGACCCTTTTTGAATACTGCAGGGGCTGTTATTGATTGCAATAAAAGCAAAGTTACTTTTCATATTAATGGTAATGAGCACACGGTGCACTTTCCGAAGAAGCAATTCCATGTGAATGGTATAAATGTTATTGAAGAATCTCCGACCATCACTATTGGAAGTTTTCAATTACCTCTACCTACTGCCAAAAAGAGATATGATATACTTATTGTTGGGGAAATGCACATCCCCATTGAGGTAACTTAGTGTTTTACGAAAGTTCTTCGGTTTCATGCTAATCGGAAGTGGTTGTTAATAAGACTTGATCAACCATATTAATGAATCATTTTTGAGAGGTATGACGTCGATGAATCTAGTAAGCACAACTCTCTACTCCCACCTTTTATTTTCTGCTTTAGCTAGTCAAATAAAATAAAATGCCATGATTATCTTGTTTTCTGTTTTCTCCGTGCAATAAAAAAATGACCCAAAAATAAAATTTCTCAGAATGTCCTGAAAATTTAACACGATTTTTTTCCGAATATTTCTGAATTTCTGGTGCAAATAATACCAGAGGGGGGTGCACCTGGTGCCCACAAGACACCAGGGCGCGCCAGCACCCCCAGGCGTGCCCTGGTGGGTTGTGGCCCCCACGTGGGCCCCCTCACTTATCTCTTTAGCCCACATCATAACCTACCTCCAGCAAAAAATCACCATAGCCACCATTTTTGTGTTCTTGCCCTCAAACCCACAGATTTTGATCTCTTTGCTCGAAGCTCCGTTTCTGAAACTTTTTGGAGGGATTGCTACTTGGTATGTGACTCCTCCATTGCTCCAATTAGTTTTTGTTTTAGTGGGTTATTTTTAGAGTAATTAGCTAATCTTGGTGTTGCTGTAGATAAGCTTGCATGTTGAATTCTTAGAGTTCTAAGTAGTTTGAATGCTCAATATGGCCTCTATGCATGCTTAGGAGTAGTTGCTAACAATCTTATAAAGTTTTGTTGACAAATTTTTCTGGACTAAATTTGTTTATAATTTTTATAGAAATAAAAATGAATATCTTTTGGAAGTTCTCCTCCAAGAAAAATTCAAAGGGAGTCATTGGGGAATCATCGGAAAATGACCTTCATACTCCAAGAAAGGTGGAGGTGTGGTCGTGTGAATGGCCGCATGATGCCTTCATGGAGGAGGTCGGGTTCCATCAAGAGTTCACTCAGTTTGTTGCCAACGCCGGGTTAACCGAGTTCCTCGCAGCTAAGTGTGACCAATATCACATCCTTACAAATTCCTTTGTGCATAGTTTTCATTATCTAGGGAAAAACAATCCTCCTGAAGTGCAGTTTAATCTTTATGCTGAAACTTACACGCTCTCGCTAACTGACTTCTGTAACATATCACTAGTAGAAAATAGGCCATTAGTCCCGGTTGGGAAGGGCCTTTAGTCCCGGTTCCCCAACCAGGACTGAAGTATAGAGACTAAAGGGTCTAAGGTTTTAGTCTCGGTTGGCTACGAACCGGGAATAAACCCTGGCCACGTGGGCGGCAGAGCGCGCCAGGGCATGGGGACCTTTGGTCCCGGTTGGTAGCACCAACCGGGACTAAAGGTTAAGGCTTCATTGTTTATTTTTTCTTTTCATTTTGTGTTTTCCATTTAATTTTTTCCTCTAATTCAACATGATCACTTGCATCCATCCACTTTAATCAAATATATGTCATATAACTCATCATCATCTTACTCATCTAACAACTCATCATCATCATCTTAATCATACCAAGTTAAAATCACATAAAACAAAAAAAGATAAAATGACATAGTCCTTCCTCATAGGACCTAGTCCTCCCTCCTAGGTAAAATGACATAAAACAGAATAACACCTATGTCTCCATGATGAAGCAAAGAGATCCAACGGTCTCCAACTTGTGGCTTGCGATCCTTCTTCCCCATGCTTCAATTTGGAGCTGTCTTGGTGGTTTGCGCTCAGTTGAGTATGCAAAAGAGAACTCGGGCTGGAAGGGGCTTTTAATTGTCATATTACCTTCGGGTTGCATCAATGGAGGCACAACTTCATTTGGCAGTTTCTGTTGAAGAACATAATAGTAGCCTAGTTAGCAATGTAATCAATACCATTTACGCAACAGTACTAGTGTACTTAATTAGCAACTCTTACCAAGATATTTCGGCGAATGTCATCCGCCCTCAACCTATGCACTAGTGTCCTGTACAATGTATAATTTGGGCCAGTTCCCAAATTATACGGGAAGATCTCCCTACCAACTAGGACACCAATAACAAAGTTGATAAGATTATCCTTTTCCTCCCAAGTTAGATGTGATCCATAAGTGTAGTGTGTCGTGTCGATTATGTTCTGTGTTTCACTCGAATAAACGAAATAAGCTGCAAATTATAAATTAACAAATTTTGTATGGATGAACACCAAATATTTTTAAATATAGAATGCAAATTACTTGACAAATATGCATGGTTGACAAACTCACATGGAGGTAAAACAGGAAGCATATCGACATCCACCCAAATGTCGATGTTTCCTTCAATATGATCTTCAGGACGAAGATCGAAGGTTATTTCCATATCCTCCTGAAATCCATATGCCTTGCAAAGAGCTTCCCAATTTGAGCACCCTAATTCTGTGTTATTAGATGCATTCATTACTTTCACCAGAAATGTGTGACCATGTTTAGTCCTCAGGTTGGCTGTCCTCGTCTCGAAACTCTCGTGCTCTTCGAAACTGAGCCTCTCCAAGAAATACCATCTTGCATGACAGGGGATGAACTAGTCGAATTGTATAAAACAGAAATTACGCGTTGAAGGAAAGAAACAGAAGTCATGCTTAATAACGAAAAAACAGTTGTCATCGTTGCGTACCGTAGAAATATCAAAGTCCTCGTAAAGCTTC